>CM028133.1:903202500-905702500 GCA_016271365.2 Neoceratodus forsteri
CCTCACTGGTCACATTTCCCACATCAGAAAGGATGCCATTTATTCTAACTTGTTGTCTGTTGGACAACCAACAGGTAACCCATTTAACTAACATCTGGGAATATCCCAATTTCAACATTTTATCTATAAGTTTATCATGTGGCACCTTATCAAAGGCCCTGCTATATTCAAGCAGGATTACATCCATGGGTGTACCAGAATCAAGCCCCTCACTTATATAGTCATAAAAGGATACCAGATTAGTTGTACAAGAATACCCCTGCCTGAATCCATGCTGTGTATGGTCGATAATATTATTGGAGATAATTTACATTTCCATAATGTCTTTGATCATTTTCTCCATTAACATACATACAACTGACATTAAACTTACAGGATGATAGTTTTCAGGTTTAGAATGGTTGCCTTTTTTAACAATCGGTATGACTGTGGCATTAGACCAATCTTTGGGAATGAGACTTTCATGGAGTGATTTGTTAGAGATAAGGGTTAAGGGCTTTACTGTAGCCTCAGCTGTTTCCAACAAAAATCTAGGGTTAATATTGTCAGGTCCTGGACTTGATGTCTTTTGTAGTGAATTCAAGGCCTTAAGTGTATCAGCTTCCATAATGGAATAAACTATAGAAGTACTATCTTTATGCAAGTTGAACTTAGGGTTCTCTTTTTTTGAAAAGACAGAACAAAACTGCTCATTAAAGGCATCAGCGATTTCCTTGTCAGAGGATATAATAGTTTTCAATTATTAGTGGACCCATATATCTATTATTCCCCTTTTTGTTATTCAGATAGGAGAACAAGGATTTATAGCTGTCTTTTGAGTGTGTTAATTGGAACTCCAGATTCCTTTTGGACTGTACAATAGAAAATTTCAAATCTTTGGCTGCTTTTTATGTTTGCTTGCGTGCATGTGCAAGAAACATCTTGCGACAGTGTGACTCTTGGAGGTGTGTGCGTGAGCTGGCCAATGTAGTACTTGCTTGAGCGGGCATGTCTCAGTTGCACCAATGGATGAGTGAGCTGTGGATGACAGCATCTTGGCTGCAATGGCTTTCACTTGAAAGGAAAGAGCCGCTGCAGTCTGGTTTTCCCCGTTTTGGTGGGGGCTTATTTGCAGATCATTTCTGTGAGTTTGCAAAACAGTTTTTTGACCTGATCTGGACTTGCTCCTCTCTTTAATTTTCTGACATTTGATAGGTGCACAGGGAGAGGAGGAGGAAGGCGATGGATTGGAGATTGGCTGGGCTGTTGCTGCTGTTCCCGGCTCAGCTGATCTACTATGTGCTGTGGGCCACCGTCTGCCTGCTGTTGCCAACCCACCTGTGGGACATCACTGGGGATACAGTGCTCATCACCGGCTGGGGCCGGGGCATTGGCCGCCACCTGGCCAAGGAGTTCGCCAAGTAAGGGGCGAGGAAGGTAAGGGCAAGCAACTCAGCTGCTCCATGGTATGCATTACAACCATTTACTGTATGTGTAACTGTGCCCATCCATGTATCTCAGTTGTCGGGACTGTCTGCAGCAGGTTTTGGGGACTGTTTTTTTTGGGGGGGATTCATTAATTTATTCTGCACCCTTTTTACATTGGTGCGTCTTACTGAGAACTATGTCCTTCCAGATTTTCTGTGCACTGATCTTCATTATATCCATTCTCTGTGCATGCCCTTCATTCTTTCAGCTCATTCCCGCTTCCTTATTCATAAAGACCATGGCTCAGACAACGGAGGAGTGGGACTAATCAAACTGGGTCTAGTCATGGGGGAGGATGAGGGGGCTGTGTGTGTGTCAAGCAGGGGATTCACGTGGTGCACGTTGAGTAGTCACAGTCGTTGGGATTCCTGAAGCAGAGAAGGAAGAAGTATCGTTTTCGGGGTTGAAGTGAAAATTGGGGGTGTCCTCTCCACCACAAACCCTGGCTAGCCGGCTACTTAATAATGTCCCAAACTAAGAATGTATATTATCGATTCATGTTTTCTGTGTTTGCTGCAGAGCTACCCACCTCCCTCCAGTACAGGGTTCTGAAATTTAGTAGGAGACCCGGCCACGGCAAATTGCAACTTCATTGGTTAAATGGGGCTTCTGGCGTGGCTCTGATCCATCTGAGGCTGCTACCATCAGCAGTTCGCCTGCCTGGGTCAGAGTTATCATAACACCAGCTCTGCTCCCTCACCACTGTCATGCTGCTGCTACCTTGCATTATAGCAGGTGCAAGTTGAGTAATGTTCTCTGAACTTTTTCCAGGTGCCTGGAAGGTGGGCAGTTGCCATGGGTCCAGTATCTGCCTGAGAGAACATGTATCTGAGATAGCAGGGCATTTTTCATTTTTAGGGCCATGTGATTTTTGTTTTTAAAGGGGACATTATTAAAAAGTGACAGATAAGGAGAAATATGGAAGCTGTCCTTTCTGTTTTTTACATTCTACATGTATTACCATTGGTTCAGCGTTGGTAGAAATTAGCAATTTACAGTGCAAGGTGGTATGATTCTGTTTGTGCTCCTGCAGGCATGAGAATGGGACCTATTTTAACTGAAGCATTTGCAAGGTTTATTCATTGCACATGCCATACATACCCAGTATAACCCAACTGAAATGCAGCGCCTCTTTTTTAATAGGGTGGTGTTACTAACGATTTTACACAGCTGGGTGGACTAGAGCAGTTGGAGGTTAAGTGGCTTGCTCAAATTTACACAGTGAGTACTGGCTCTAGTAGTGCTTTATCCTGTGACATGGTTCCAAAGTAATGCTGTAACCACTGTCTCCTTGTGTGGTTTGGTTGAGCGTCGAGCACTAAGCACTTTGTTCTTGCATTGACCATAATTATTTAGTTTTTGTTGACTGGGAAAGGAGGTCTAGACAGTAATTCCCATTTTCAGCCTCAGGGGGGAGATACAGATGCTAACAAACTGAAATTGAACCACATTCAGCTGTTGAGGGGGGTATTTTTAGTAAAGGGGATTTGGCCAGGACGGAGAGGGCAGCCTCCTACCTACTCTTTTCGCCATGAATTTCTGATTCTGGGAGGAGGTCAGAAGGTCTACCTGAGCAACCATCAGAAAAGGTAGACATGACCTTTGTTTAACATGTCATCTGAAAACCGCACACCCAGACAATACAGCATTCCACTAGTACTGCACTCCAGTGCCAGCATTTATGGTACAAGCCAAATTCCAGTGCGGGACAAGAACCCATGAGAGGCAGATGTACCAGCTGAGCTATGCAGACACTTCACAGGGAATACATCATTAGTTAATGAAGGGACTCTGGATACTGGATACTCAGCCACACTTAAGCCCAGCTCTGTTTGGATTTATTGTTGACAGTAGCCAGGGGGATCATGGCTGCATCTTATGATGTGTGGAAAGGATGACAGTCTGATCAGCAGTATGACCTGTTGCTGATTCTCCTTTAGCTATGCTACAGGGTGATTGTTTTAGACGTTGGCGAGTGCTCTAACCCCCAGGTTCGATCCCTGCGGCACTCTGAAGAACTCTTTAAGTGAGTCTGTTACATTTGAAAAACATAATGTTGTGGCATAATTTGACTTGTATTCTACTTACTGTCTGCATGCCTCTTTCATTCTGACTACTGCACCAAGTCTGTAGAACAATCTCCTACCTAAGGTCACAGAATGCAGCCTTCCATCCTTCAGATCAGCCTTGAATGAGTATCTATTTAGTAGATCCTGTGCCTGCTTTAGCTAACTTATCTGTGGCTCTGTGCTTGCCTATGGATGAATACCTATCTGTATCCTGCGTTTAACTACTGATCTTGTGTATTTCCATTGTCTGGACTAAATGTTATCATTTACTTATGCACTGTTTGAAAGACTGTATACAGACCATACTAACGATGTATATTTTGTAATTAATACCAAGTCGCTCCTGAAAAAGGGACAGTTTGTCTCAGTGAGCCTTCCCACTTACCAAAAGCCAATAAGTGAATAAATAAATTACTAGGCTAATTTGCATGGAAAGAGAATCTGCAGCTTAATATTTGGTTTAAATCATAATCCTTGGTTTATAACCTCAGTCGCTCTGGGAAAATGTTTATGATGTCACGAGTGGAGTATTGTCTTCAGCAAAGGATTTAACAGCAGGAGTAGATCAATTGTAGGGCATCAGAATCAAGTTTCCATGTCAATCACCTTAGAAATGAAGAATAAAAGCTGGCCTGGAGGTACTGGACACCTTGCCTTGTGCTACGCCGGCAACCTGCGTTCGGGAACAGCCTCGGGTCATCGGGGTGCCGTTGCATGGGGGGGAGGGAGGAGCAGGATTGGGCAAGCTGGCAGGCTACTCTTCTCTCCTGGGGGTGGATTGTTGCCCCACCCTGTAGTTCTGCTCCCACTGGGTGGAGGTCCAGTCGGTAGCATAGGTGGGGGGGGCGAGACTGTTACGGGTGGGCGGAAGGGGCTGAGCTGGTGCCACAGTGTGCATGTATGCCTACAAATACCATAAACAAATAAATAAATAGCAGTACAGAAAATTGATAGTGTAAACTGGATCGAATTGATGCAGTGTGAGCTGAATAGTTTTAAAAATGTTTTCAGAACTTTAAACAGTAAATGAACTTCATCTAAGTAGTATGTTGGTTGTCGGAGACAGACATGTGGCTGCCTCCTGCTGCTGGGGAAAAGGCTTTGTGATCCAGCTTCTGTAAAGTCCTCCTATGTGGACAGATATACCTCCCAGCCCTTACTGGTGTGAATGTTGAGTCCCAGTAAATGCTGCCATATAGAAAATAATTTATGGGCAGCCATACATGGCAGGACTGTGTTGAGCTGACTCCTAGATGCAGCAGTAGTGCTACATCATGCAACACCGGCAACCCAGGCTTGGGAATGAGCCTGGGTTATTGAAGGGCCAGCTGAGGGAAGGAGGAGGAGCAAATGTCCCTGAGACAGCGGTCCAGCATGTGTTGGGGGCATGGGGGAGACTCACGGCTCCCATTGCTGCACTAACATCTAGCAGAGGCTGGACGTAGGTGTGCCTAGTAGCTCACGACAACAGTGGAGGAGCAGTTGACATTGGCACGCTGTGTGCAGAAACGCACATAGCCTGCCTATGGGTGTCGTTGCACGATGACTCCTGCTGGTTCAAGGAGTAAAACGGGTCACTGCTGGGGTGATGATGTCCTGCCTGCCTCCCACAGTCGCAGTCGGCCAGCTACTGATTGGCCCTTGGCCAGCTGCAGAAGGACCTCTGATAGGGTGACCAGATAAGGGGATGGTGTACCACTGCCGTACAGAACACCCTCCTTGTGGGGGGTGGGGTGGGTAAATCCAGGGGAAGGACCATCCTGGTGTGCCATTGGTCACCAGGAGTTTAAGTAGGTAGTGGGGTGGCTCTGCAGGTTGAGTGTAGGTGCTGGCAGGTGGCGGAAAGAGGTCCTGGTAAGGGTCCCAGAACATAGGCGGGATTAAATAGAATCTTAACAAACAAGCATTTGTCAATGCCGAATGTTGCTTGCTTGTATGTGCTGTGTAGGTATTTGGAAGTCAGTGGAGTGCAAATATTGAAAATTTGCAAACTTACGAGCGTGCGTAGGAACTGCGCAAAGCACGCTCATGAAACAGTAATTTTTAGGAAGTTTGTGACCAAATTTTCAACACAGCCATTTTAAGACCTCTGCTCATGAATGGTGTCACTGTGATTCTCTTAATGTGTCCCATACATTGATTTCGCACACCAACTGCGCCGTTCTGCGCTAGATGGGTGGAAACACGTTTTGGGCGAGATTTGAAAAATGACAGCTGTACTGCTCATAAGGAGGTGTGGTAAAATGGCAATGTTGAAAATCTGGAGTGAAAATATTGAAAATTCATGAACTTACGAGCGTGCGTAGGAACTGCGCAACGCAGGCTCGTAAAACAGTTATTTTTAGATTTTTCCACCAAATTTCCAACATAGGCTTTTGAGAGCCCACCTTATGAACACTGGCAGTGTCATTTTGTTAATCTGTGAAGAAAGGTGATTTCGCGCAGTGACTGCGAAATCACCATTCGGGCCTGATTAACGCCATGACAGTGCAAGAATTCATGAGGAGGGGTCCCAAAAACCCCATTTTGATAATTTGGTGCAAAAATTCCCAAAAATGCCTGAGATATGAAACAAGTTGAAAAATCCCTATCTATCCCATTATACAGCTTACCGGCATTTCCTCAGTTCGCAGTCGGCTTTGAAGAGTGCAGATGTCTTCCTGGCCCACTGATGATCATCGCACCTAAGCCCGAGGTAAGTATGGGTGTGGGGGTGTGGGAGGCAGGGTGCGCAGTGGGTGGGTGCTGGTTGTGGGGGAGACTACGAGGGACCGCTTTTATTTACAGGGTTTTTGTTTTAAAAGACGACGCGGGACGCTTGCCATGCTGGGTGGGCTCCAAACATGGCAGCTGGAAAACTGTTTGGGGGCTGGAGCCAAGGGGATTGGGCACCCCATCTGCCATAACAAGCTTTGCCACACTGGGGTGGGCTCCAACGTGGCACCATGTACTGGGGGAGTGGAGCCGACGGGGATTGGGCACCCCTGCCGCTATACGATGAGTTGCCATGCTGGGGTGGGCACCCAGCATGGCATGTGCAACTCTGTTTGGGAGAGCAGCAGCCTATGAGGGACTAGACACCCCGTCGGCTATACAGTGGCGGGGGGGCGAGCACGCAGTGTGTGTGTGTGTGTGTGTGTAGGGGGAGCAAGCATGAGCAGGTGATATCTTATCGCTGCTCACTGAAGCGTAGCTCCCCCTTTCAACTGTACTCCACTGCATTTTGGACTGTCATAGACAGCTCCAGCAGACATTGGAGAACTGGGGCCGCGCCTGCAAACACACTGACTGAATTGGAAGAGGGCTGCCACACCTCCGAAAACTCAGATGACGGCACTATGTTTCTTGCACATGCGTGCAAGCAACATAAAAAAGTGTCCTCTTCAAGGGATGAGGTGTCATCATAGATCTCAAAAGTGAAGCTCGAGAGATCTCTACGATATCTTACTCTTAAGATGGAAGCATCAGTCTTGGGGCACATGGTTGCCTATATGTTATTTCATATAGTGTATGCTAGTTTTAATTCATTTGCCTTCTTTCTAACTCTGTCTTGAACCATGGTACAGTAAACAGAAAACAGTATATAACAGGATAAGATTAAAAGCATTTATTGTGATTTAAGTAATAGCTACATGAGTTGGCAACATTTCTGGTAGTTCATCTTTAAACAGATCACTTGGAGTGTTTTCAGTCTTGCTGATACTTTTGTGAGGAGTCTGTAGTGTAGGTAAGCATAAGAAATCATGATAGATGCTTAATTATTTAATTCTGTACCATGGTAGTAACATAGCTACTGTGGTACAGCAGGATCTGGAAGTATGTAGATTCCCATACACAACACTGAACCATATACTGTAAAGGCTTGTAAAATGTTCCAGTCTGAAGCACTGGTGAGTAAGCCGTGGTATTAGCAGCTTCCCCACGGCCCTTGGGCTATCATTGTTCAGACCTTTTCACCTCGATTAAAAACTACTTTCAGGAGGGGGAAGCACTACAAAAGAGCAGCCCTGTTTTGAATTTGACCCAAAGACCACAAAGTTCGAGAATCTCGTATCATTTAGACTGCCACTTTTGAAAGGGGTGCTTTGTGCAGTTTGGAACCTTGGATTGATTCCACTCTCTGCTGGAATTTGCATTCTGTGAGCTGAGACTGTTCTTGCGGGATGTAATTGTTGAGATTTTTTTTATGGTCCCTGACACACAAAATACGAGAAGCTTCCAAGGAATTGCTGACGGTGGAACAAATGATTTTTAAAATGAACTTCCAAGCGGAGCAGTGGGCTTTGGCTGTCAGGCTGTATTAGTCCACTTGCCAGGCCACTGCCAGAATAAATACGTTTACGTGAAGTGGGCAACGAGTCAGTGATGTTGGGAATGATTTAGAAACAGGAATAGTGTGTTCAGTTTGTGTTTGGATTTTAAGGAATTTTGGAAGACAGCCCAGTCACACAAATTGAACACTACTGCAGTTGAGGGCCCTTACAGAGTGTTAGATTGTTAAAGGCAGCAGTACTTGCTAGTGGGAGATGTCTTCCTACAGTTTTGAAGTAATAATGTATTTCTGGCAAAAACAGCAGTTTCCTTGTAGTTCCTGAATGAACTAAGATATGGGGCTTTGGATTTTTAACAGTAACTGCTCTCTGGCCATACCCGCTATGACTAAATTAAACATCTTGGTGTGGTGTGACATGATGCCGTACTGTGTGCCATCAGAAAAATCTGTCCGCACCCTCTTGATACAGCCATATAAGAATCTAGCATTTAAAGGCAAAGTAACCTCAAGGGAAAGGATTACAAAAAAATAAAAGTGCTATTGGTGGCCATCTTTAATGACTTGAGTTCCTAATTATAAAATTAGTAACAAAGGCTGTTTTAAAAACTGCGAGAAAAAGTGTACTGATGAATCTGTTAGAAATGTATTATTTGGAAGAAAAAAAAGTACTGTATATACAGGTATGATAGCATTTTTATTGCTAACTACCAAATAACTGTACTGCTACTTTAAATAGTATTTGATTTCTGTTTTTGCTGTTGCAGCTTGAGGGGAAGCAGTATACTTCAAGAGCAGTTTGTTGTGTGTGTGTTTTTAACATGTTGCTTTTGCAGACATTTTTATTCATTTTCCTCCTCTGGGCTTGGCCCCCTGCCTGCAGCCATCTCCAGGTGCAGTCACCTCATCCACCAAGGGAACTTATATCCTCACGATTTACCCCTCGTGGGGCCTTCTGGGTTCCCCACTTACCTCAGGATTCCAAATCCAGTGCTCCTCAGTGGACATTTGGCACGTGGCCAGAGTACCGCTACAAGGTGACTGAATGAATCTTGTGTGTGTGTGTGTGTGTGTGTGTGTGTGTGTATATATGTGTGTGTATGTGTGTGTGTAATATATATTTTTCCCTTTTTTGTTCAAACTGTCAGGGTTCCTTTGTGTGGGGTTCCAGCCTGTGCATGCGATACATGCTGGCATGTGAGAACTGGTGGCATCCTCCCTTCCCCAGCCTCACCACCTGCACAGTTACCTGTGTTCACCATGTGACAGTCATACACGGGAGTTGGTTGCCTTGCCCAGAGGAGAAGAGTGTCCTGTGGAATGCTCAATGCTCTCTCATCCCCCGCTGTTGGTCTTTCGACACCTGGGCTTGTTCCCGAACCTGGATCACCTACCTCACAAGTGCCACTTGTTCCAAACTTCAAGAAGTCTTAATGTATTCTGATATATGCAGTAAGACCTTCCTGTTGTACTGCCCCATAGGTGAAATCGTTAAAGCCTACATTCTAAGTAGGCACGCGCTCTGTTTGAAACCACTGTCCACTGGTACATTCTATTCGACCGTCAGATTCTTTACTTCACCTTACTGTGAAGATGCCTTGGATATGTCTCCTTAGCATCTTGTCGGTACGGCTTGTTCAAATGTGTTCTCACAGCATCCTGAAAGGTGATTTCACAGTCACTGCACTAAACCACCTTTCAAGCAGGAGTTGAACATTTTCTCCACCATTGCTAATGAGGCGAGGTCATAAGAAGGCTATGTTGAACATGTGGCAAAAAAAAAACAATAAAGTTATCAGGCTAAGTTGCATTTTGCTAACACAGGCTCATAACTTTAATACACCCCTGACACATACACCACGCAAGCAAAAATTTGGCATTGACAAATGCTTTTTTTTACTACTATGGAAATCTCTCTCTCTCTCTCTCTCTCTCTCCCCCTCTCTCTCCCTCTCCCTCTCGCCCTCTCCCTGTCTCTATCTCTCATCATGTTTCAAGGGGCATGAGACAGAGAAACAGAGAGAAGTTCAATGCGTTCCTTTCTGAATGGACCTGAAGTTTACAATACAGATTATCTTAATGTTCCCTTCCCTGTTAGGTCAGTGATGCACACTTAACAAATAAATAGCAGCTGAGGATTTCACACTTTATGGTAGCAAATGTTTTTTTTTTCCCCTGTGTGTTTTTTTTTCAGTGACATGACAGATGGCTGCAAATACCACCTTTGTTATGTCACAGTTACCTGACTCAATTGCAGTAAATGACCAGACCACCATAGCAGTCTAGCTATTCCACTACTTGCAAACTTCTACTCTCAGTGCTGCACATTACGGTACATGCTAAATAATGACCTAGAACAAAACTGGGTTTCATTTGCTAAATGTATTTATTTATTGGAGTCTAGGATTACAATTACCTTTGAGCCAAGGCTCTTTTACAAAGGTTCCACATCAGGAGAGTACATATATGTTAAACATGTTAAACGAGGGCATACAACATTAAAGAGAGCATACAACCATATTCATCAGTTCGGATATGGCATCATGCCAAACAGGATACATGAATAACACATACAAAGAATCATTTCAGAAACCTAGAAGAAATCAGAGAAGAAGGGTGAGAGGATAGGAGGTGGCAGCCGAAAAAGACAAAAAGAGACTAAAAGAGAAAAAATAGATAGACTTGGTATTTAACAGCCAGGACCCTGCCATTCTTAAAGTTTATATTTGGGGAAATTGTTTAACCAGAAAAGGCACACCAAGCCAGAACTTGCTTCCAGAGTCACACAGTATGCAAAGAAGGAGCTAATGGGATTCAAACCGACTTCTCCAGGTTTACAGTTCACTGCTCTTAACCACTATGCTATGCTATACTGCCTCCTACTTCATTTGGACCTTCAAGTAGCCATTGTGAGAATTCTGCAAGCAACCCATATTAGGCATGCTTTATATTGTTTAATTTTCTTTGTACTACCATGCTATGGTTTTCTAATTTTAGTAGACAAGAAAGAGTCAAGACATGAAAACAGCAATGATGTCATTTTTTGCATTACTCTAAAATGCAGTAGGATACCTGCAGTTTACCAGTGACAGAAACAGCCCGTTAGCTTTAGCAACTCTTTGTATGTTCATGCCTACATACGTTGTGTATTCACAGTAATGAGTCTGAGAAATATATAAGCCACAATATAGGCTGATAATATGACATGTTGCTAATTGTCTTACTTACCTCTACTGTCACTATGTCCTGTGCGAAGACATGTTTGTCATACTAACATTGCACCACTCCACACTGTTGTTGTACACCTCCTTCAATACATTGTTCAATAGATATAAAATACATCAAAACCATTACAGTACATGGCATCTCTTCTGTGATTGTTATGTCTTCCTGACTTAATAATGCTATTCATGTTTTGCAGTAGGCTAAGACAAAGAGACCCATAGGTGCCGGAACCGGGGGGCGGAAGGGGCGGTCGCCCCTCCACTTTTTATTTCTGCATGGTAAAAACTAATATAAAAAAGTGCCCTTTGTATCCTCATTAGTGCCCTTTTGATTCTCAGCCCCTTCAGCTTTCACCATCTTCTGGCACCCTTGCGACCCCCTGCTGTGTGTCAAATGCAGACCTCAAGGGATCCAACAGAAGATAGAAACACTGTGGCCATAGACTGCCAGTCTGATAGCATGTCATAAAACATACAAAGTATCACTCTCTGCTGCTTTGCAATGCTACAAAGTGCTCTATAGCAATAACAATTCTACAGATAAGATACATCAAAGTACATCACTGGTCTCAAACCATGTTTACAAACCTAGAAATCCAAAAACAGAAAAGGAAATCAGCTACCCTAAATCGCAGGGCTGCTCAGTCACAAAAAAGAGCTTCAGCTTCAGTGCTTTTTATTAATAAATACTACTGCCAACTGTGTTAATGGTGAGCAAATTCATGGGTGGTCAAATGGTGGTGGTGGTGGTGGGGGGGGAACCCAGAAAAAAACTTTCCATAGCACTTTAAATAATGCAAAAATGATTTATTTCCCACAACTTAACTACAAATTGCAATAAAGTGCTTACACCAATTCAATGTATTACAAAAGTACGGTCTCCTACTATACATATGCCCCACCTGAGTCCAGGGCATCTAGGCACTAGCCGCACTACTCGCCCCTGTGCTTCGCCACTGCAGCTTCCTGAGGGGCTGCGATTCCATATCCCCTTCATTCTTCAATACTCAAAGGGCGTGTGCAACATAATTAGAAAATCCTAAAATTTAACAACTACCTTAATCACTTAAATGCAACTAAATTTATCAACAAAGTGGCCATTAAAGCTTATGTTCCATTTATATGAAACATTTCTATTGCAAATAAATTTAAACATTGCTCAAGTTCTAAAATAATGGACTGTTTGCATTAAATGTATTCAGCATATGCAATTCAAGAACCTATGCTCTGCTTTATGTATGACTGCATTGTTATACACTTTAGGTTCACAATGTGTATATAAAATATATATGTGTGACAAGACGTCCCATTCAATATAGCCTCTTACAAAAATGCAGTGCCATGCCATATCAATCCATTTAAATAGGCAGCTATGTTAATTCTATTGTTCCTAATTCTAAAACAAATACTAAGCTCCAAATTCACAGTATCATAGTATAACTGCCACTCAATTCACTTTACTGATGTTCACCACTGAATGGGTTTGTCCGTAACAGAGTCAGACTGAGCTCATTATTCATGCTATTTACTCACTAAAATGACTCACATGCAAATCTTATCCAATTCCTTTGCAGCCCAGAATTAAGGCTTCAAATTAACATTTATCGATCTTGACAGCAAAAGAAAAAAAAAACTCAGAACAAGGACAGCCAGAAGTAATACAGGATGAGAATAAAGCGATTTGATCCAATGTTCAGTATGTCTTGCATTTTAAATGTTATGCATCAGTTCTACATTAAATTGTATGTGATTTATTGAAAATAAAAAACAAAAATGATTTTTCCCCCAATTGTTTAACCAGGAGAGGCACAGTAAGCTAAAAGCTTGTTTACAGATGCGACCTGACAGCATAGGGAAGTTAAGTGAATTGCTCAGGGTCAGACAGTATGCAAGTGGGGGCTGTGGGATTCAAACCCAGGTCTCCAGATTTGCAGCTCAGAGCCTTAATCCACTGTGCTATACTGCCTCCAATGTAAACTATTTATCTGTATATTTGGCAGTTTAGTTAATTGTCCAGCAATTTTAGCATCATCAAACACTATGCATTGAATAGTAATAGAGCCACACTACACCCTGGCAACTTTGCACTTTGATGACAGATCGATAACTATAAATCTGAAGCCTTAATTATGGGCTGAAAATGACTTGGATAAAATTTGTATGTGATTCATTTCAGCGAGTAAATACTGTCAATAATGAGTGCAGTCTGACTGTGTCATGGGCGAGCCCATTCACTGACGCACATTAGTGAACTGAATTGAGTGGCATGTATACTACTACACTTTGCACTTGGAGTTTAGTATTTCTTTTAGAAATAGAAACAATACAATTAACATAACAGCTTATTTAAATCAATTGATATGGCATGATACTGCATTTCTGCTAAGACTGCTATATTACATGGGATGACTTCTAACAGATATATATTTTATATACACATTGTGACCCTAAAGTGTATAACAATGTAATCATACATATAGCATAGCATAGGTTCTTGAACTGCATATGCTGTGAAAACATTTAATGTAAATAGTCTATTCTTCTAGTACTTGGAGCAATGTTTAACTTAATTAACAATATAAATGTTTAACATGGTTGTACCAAGTAAATACCATCAATAATGACTGCAGTCTGACTCTGTTATTCACGCTTCACATGCAGGTATTGGACGGAATGGGTTGACAGCTGATCTCTTACTATACCTGCACACTGAAGCAGTCTTAGATAGGCCAGGTGATCTGTTTCAGCTGACACTTTCGTAGGTTTGTATGGTCACCATATACTGCAATAAATATGTCTATATGGTATAACTACATTCTTAACATTACTCTCTTTGTCATACCTCTGCATCTTTATGCTTTCTATGGCAACCCCTACTCTGCACACCCTTCCCTTTTTCCCCTCATAAGTACCCTTCCCACCACCCACCCCCTCAGTTGTTACTATCTCCCAGCACCTATGAACACCTGAAACTTTCTGCCATGACTGTTATAGCCCATGACACAAAGACAAACACCCCAACACCTCTCACTTTCTGCAAGGTGGGGGTGGTAGTTGCCATTACTACAATACCTCACTACCATTCCTATTATGCATCTGTCACTCCTGCACTACCAATGACAATACCGGCAAGCAAACATTCGGCATTGACAAATGCTTGTTTATATTTGATTAAAGTTTGTTCTTTAATGTCACCCTCTGTTTTTTCTAATGTTCCTTGTCCTTCTCAGGGTTTCATACAGGGAGGTTACTGTGGTGACTTCCAAATGTATGTAAAACAGGTTATGTTTACCATTGTTGGATTTAGTATGTAATAGCACTATGTCATAAAATACCTTGATGTAATACCTTATGTTTATGAAACCTGTAAATGTTGAAAATACCATGGCTCAAGGTGTTTTTGATAATGGTAAAAAGTACTAGGTGACTATTATAGAAATTAAGTTAGTTGTGCTATTTAAAATCTAAGTAAGTTGCTGTAAACTGAACAAGTCTGAAATGCCATGGTGATTTGCATATATCCCATGATGCTTTGCATTATGGAAGTATGTATGATGTTGTATTTCTTTGAAACTTGACTTGTTGCCAATGCCCTTCTGGGTAACCCATGTTTCAGTATTTCTGCACTGATGTTCTTTGTTTTTAGCTTGTTTTTTTTTTCTTTTTGAGCCCCCACTACCCAAGTAAACGAGGCCCACATAGGGATGAAGGGTTTTCACTGAAAAGTGATTAGATCAGAGATTAGTGGCAGTAGGTGCTGGCTAACTGCAGAGAAAGGAAATACGTAGCTGTTTGCTGCAAACTGATGTACTGAAGAAGGAATATGGCATTGCAGAAGCTTATTTCCTATATTTTGAATAAACATCACACAGAGATCGTGTGTTGAACCTGCAGTTTGGTGTCTGGTCCATCTGTTATCTCACAACCACTTCACACACATGATCTTTAAAACTTTAGAGAAACAGATCCTGTAAGCTTGATAACCGGGAGTACTAGACTGTGAGTTCCTGAGATGACATCTTCAGCAGCTCTTCACTGAAACAGGTTTTTTGAACAAGTAGTGAAATCAGGGTTATAGAATAGCTCATAACTTTAAAATAAAGTAACACAGAAATTTAGTTTCTGGTATGAGATGTACTGGGGGTATGCTTATTCTAAATCTGCAATGTAGCAGATGCGGTGTCAGTTGCTCTTTAAATGCTAATGTAATGCAGCATTGACCTAACTTTGACACCTTCTCTCTAATAATTGCTTTGTGGCTATTTTGTCTGTGCTTGGAAAGACCACGTAAAAGTTAGGGCAATGCCATTACTGCACTGGATGATCATTAAAACTCCAAGGAACACCACACTACAGAATCAACAAGGTTCACAAGACTTTTAGTTTACCCTAACATCACATTTCCTGTCATTTTAGGCTTTGAACTCTAACTGATGCATTAATGTAGTTTTGTGTAATTAGTATATTTCATTTTCTAGAAATTACAATAGAATGCGTACTTTGGTGCTGTTCCAAAAAGTGGCACATTCCCTGCCATTATTCAACAGCCTAGTAATGCATGTCATACATTGTGGAAACCAAGTAAAACAACAGGTGACAAAAAGGTACTGTTGCTCTGATTATTGAGCTGGGATGTAGTTTAACAGAATATGCCAGATCAGGCTGCACAGCAAAAGACACTATGCTACAACTTGGAACTATACTGTATGTTACTGAATCTCATTTTATTGTCAGAAGTGTGTGTGTGTGTGTGTGTGTCTGTGTGTGTGTCGGGGGGACAGCTGTCTTTTTTAGAAGTAATACAGAACACTGAACACTTCAAAGTTAAATTAACTTCAGTGCAGTAGGAACATTCCTTTTTTTTATCTAAACATTTTATTGAATATTCAACAAAGAGAAAACAGATACAAATCAGGATAATCTCACAAACAGCCATCACAAAAAACAGATTAAAGTGACTGAAGACAAATTATACAGAGCAATAGTTTTCTAAACATGAAGAATGATAAGCATCCAACAATGAAAGCAGATTTCAACATAGAATAATAATTGATGTGGGAGTCCATAAACATACAACCCTCAGTCATGACAATCAAAAATTACTCTAACTTTGCAGCCACCGAACCTTGTGAAAAATGGCAGTTACAAAAAAAAGAACATTATACATATACACTGATTTCTAACTTGGCAAAACATAACCAAAGCAAACAGAAAACACAAACCCTCACAGAACAGTACATAACCAAGACTTGTGAATCCACCTCAATGGAATTTAACCATAAACCCCAAGCTAAGTCAAAATTTGGAAGAGCCTTCTTCTTTCAACCTAGTATTTGATGGAAGAAAGCAGCTTTAGTCATAGCTTGTGAACATTGTGCATAAGAGGGGAAAACATCTGACCTCCAGTGGATGAGAAGAAGTAACTTCACTTCTAATGTAGCAGTATAAAGTATTAACCTAAATTTCTTATATTGGAGCAATAGCTTTGTGGGATCCCCAAGGATCCAAAAGGAAGGAGACTGAGGTATCTTTATGCCCCAAACCCACTCAAGTGGTCCAAAAATATCCCTTTACCAAATTGTCACAGCGGGCATTAGGAACATTCTTATTACTCTCAAGTGATATCAAATGTCCATATCTGTAATGTTGATAACTGATAATGACACTTGTGATAAATATCAAAAGATGTACTGTAGAGCAGGCTCTTCACTAATTTCAGCCAGTGAGGAGACAGGGAAACTTTCTTCTTCATATTAAGATTAAAAGATGTTCTTAATGGTTTACAGAGAAACGTGTGCATAAAATGAATGTAAATGACAAAATGCAGTGATTAAAATAAGCTTTCACAGATTTACAATAAGCATGATCTGCTTTTGCTTTCATGTCATTTCAGACTACATGCACCCTTTCTTACTTAGCTACTGCCCCAGCTGCTGCCTATATATTTGAATTGGTGATAGAAGATTTCCCAAAGCAGCAAATAACACTAAGTTATTCCAATGGTGCAACTGCTGTGAAATCACCACTCAGTCGTCGTAGCAAGCGATCAGTTTTGGGATTCACCACAGTGCTGTCATCAAGTTGGAGCTCAACATCAGGATCGCCAGCTTGGCCTCTTTGGCCCCCAACAACAACACTGTTCCCACAGACAGCAGTTGGACCCCTGAGCAAAATACCTCTTCAATTTGTTGTTCAAGGTAAATATTAAAGCACACAGTGGTCATTTTCAGTTTGACACTGCAAAGTCAAAATTGCATTTAGTATCAGTCACATTATTATCAAATGTAAATTAACTGGTTCCTGTGCACTGCTTGGCTTGTTTATGGTATAAGTCATAAAATCACAAACTGAAATTATATCAGTTAACAAATAAGTTCCTAAATGGGATTGTCTGAGTCAATACTGGGCTTTAGACTAAGGCTAAAGAATAACTAGAATTAAGTATTTATTTATTTATTTATTGAAAATGTTTCACCAGGAAAGGCACACTGAGCAAAAAGATGCTCATTTCATGGTGCGACCTGGGGTGGTGGTTACAATGGAGGAAGGTGTACATACTACAGTTGACATCAGAAGTAGAGCAATACAGACAAATGAACATAATTGAATGCGATTACTTTTGAACTTGTTACATAAGGAGAACAGTACAAAACATGAACATCAAGGAAAGTGTTGTACATAACATGAGTACATGTCTAGGACAATGCATGATTACATAAGTGCCAGTAACAGAACTTGAACTGAAGCGAGATGCACCAAGTTGGCAGCAGGAAATGGAAATCGGAGATAGGGGGTAAAGGAGAGGTGGACTAGAAAACACTAGGGCACATAGGGGAGAAGGTAGGAGAAGGTGAAGGGAGATAGTAGCAGGGAATAGGACTGAAGAGCATAGGGTATTTAGGATGGAGGGGGAAGAGAGGGGAGATAGCAGCAGTGAATAAGACTGTAAGTGCGTAGAGTTTTTAGGGCAATGTATAAGCCAGACAATTAGAGGAGGGCCGAGCCACTGGTCAGACGCATAAGGGGGAATGGGGAAGAGAATCCATCAGGGGGAGGGAGGTCAGGGGCAGTTACAATTTGGTGCAAGGAAGTTAGTGAGGGCAGAGGATAAAGAATGTTTGGATGAAGAATGGTGGATCTGGGTTGGCAGGCCATTCCAGAGCTTAGGGAAAAGGTAAGAGAAAGCCGATTGGCCTGTGGTGGTCCTTTGGTGAGGGATGACTAATAGCCTAGAGTCAGTAGACCTGAGGGTGAGGGTGGGGGTAGATGGGGAAGATAGGGAAGATACGAGGTAGGGAGGGAGGGAACCGAGCCAGAAGTTGGAAGCAAATTTAGCACTGTGAAGTAGGCGCTGGTTACTCAGGGATGGCAGGGCCAGGGAATGGTAGAGCTCGCAGTGATGGGAGCAGGGGGGGGGCATTGAAGGCAAAATGGCAGAAAGCGTTAAAGAGGGGATCCAGCCTGGCTAAGGTGGACTTAGAGGCAGAGCTGTAAACAACATTGCAGTAGTCAAAGGAAGGTAGAATCATTTTCTGGACTAGTTCGCATCGGGCAGGTAGCAGGAGACTAGCCTGGTTTCTATGGAGGGCACCAAGTTTTGGGTGCAGTTTTGATATGATGGTGTCCACATGTGTGGAAAAGGAGAGGTGGTGATCAAGCCAAACCCCTAGGTACCTGAAGGAGGGCACTTCATCAAGGATGGTTTCTATGTTTCTATGGTGTTATTTAGGGTACGGAAGATCAGTGGGGATGTGAGTCTGGATAGAAGCTGTCTAGTGCTGAAAGACATAGAGACAGTTTTCTTGGCATTTAGGGAGAGTTGGTTGGAGTTGAACCAGTGTTGTATTTTGTTGAAATCGGTCTGAGGTTTAGAGGTGACTTCTTTGTAGGTACGGACAGAGGTAAAGAGGACTGTGTCATCAGCATACATGTGAATTGCGGTAATGGAGCAAGAGTTAGGCAGATCATTTAGAAGGATGGAGAAGAGGATGGGGCCAAGGACTGAGCCCTGGGGAATGCTGGTGGTAATAGGGAGAGGGGGGCAGGTGGAGTCAGCTATTTTAGTGGATTGGGTTCTATTTTGTAGGTAGGCACTGAACCAGTTTGTGGCTGATGCTGCTAACCCAGCCCCTGATAGGCAGGATAGTAGAAAGGAGTGGGATACTGTGTCAAGAGCTTTGGCTAGGTCAATGAAGATAGCGGCAGTAATTAGCCCTTTGTCCATCCCAGTGAGGATGGAGTCCATGAGTCTTAGTAGGGAGGTGGTGGTAGAGTGTTTTTTCCTGAAACTGGACCAAAATGGAGTGAAAAAGTTAGTTTCTGAGAGAAAGTGGGAGAGTTGGGATAGTACTAGGTGTTCCTGGAGTTTGGCGAGAGTTGGGAGAAGGGAGATGGGATGGTAGTTAGTTGTGGAGGTAGGATCACCTACTTTTGGTAGGGGTAGGACAGTGGCACGCTTCCATTCAGAGGGGAGTGACTCAGTGATGAATAATAGATTTAGTAGGGCTGCGAGGGGAGTGGCAATGGCAGGGGCAGATAGGAAGAGGAGTTTGTTACTGAGACCATCGGGGGATTTGCCTTTGGAGGGGTTCAGGGAGTGAAGGGCATCTAGGGTTTCAATGTGGGTGATGTGCCAGAGATGTGTCAGAATTATTCAAAGTGATACCATAAAGACAAAGAACATGATGCCAGAAAAAGACCAAGCAGACTCCCCAGTCTGCCCACCCTACCTACCTCTCCTACAATAAGTTGACCCTAGTGGCCATCCCTGTCCTTCATCCTTTGTACTCTAATGCCCTTACTATGGCCTTGTGCTGTCCCACTTCACTTGAAAACTTCCCACTGTTTTGGCCATTACCACTTTTTCTATAAGTCTGTTACACTAATATACCACTCTTTCTGTGAAAACGTGCTTGCAGGTATCATTCCGTAATGTTCCTCTGGGCAATTTTAGTAAATTCCCCTGCATGCATGTGTTTATGCTTAGCAAAAAAAATGTACAGGTATTTGCATTCAGGAACACCCTGTTTATCCCATGAGGTGTGTGTGTCTCGATCAAATGACCCTCTCCCTTTTACTTTCTAGGGAGTACATATTGAAGCCCCACAGTTTCTCCTCATATGTCTTTTCCCCAATCTATAGGATTATTATGGTTACTTTTCTCTGTACAACCTCAACACTGCCATTGTCTTTCTGTAGTTCAGGTCTCCAGAACTTTTCATAGTACAGTATAGTACAGTACAGTACAGTATGCAAGGGCATGCAAGGGATTTGTAAAGTAGAAAGATTATGTTTCTGCTACTACTGCTAATGCCCCTCCCTACGCACCCCAGAATCCCATTTCCTTTCATACTGCCTTTTTGCAATGTGCTGAAGATTTCTAAATGTCAGCTATTCCCATCCTAAGGGCTTTTTCCACTTCAGTAGTTTCCAACATGACCCACTCCCCATCAGGTACTGCATTTTCAACTTTATATTCCCAACCGATATGCATTACCTTGTGTTTTATAACACTAAAGTTCAGCTGCCTGATCTTGGACCATGTTTCCAGTTAGCCCATGTCCTCCCTTAGTGCCCTAATCTCATCCTCAGTGTCCACCCTTCTGCAAGTCTTAGTGTCATCTGCAAAGAGGCAGATCTTGTCCTGAATGCCAACCACCTAGGTAACAGATGAATATGTTAAAAGAGGACTGGACCCACGTCCGTGCCCTGTGGTACACAGAAGTTACCTCTTTAACATCTGACAACTCCTAATTCACTCCTACTCTATGCATCCACCCCCTCACCCAGCTTTCAAACTATATTGTTATCCTTCCCCCCACCCCTAAGTCCATCATTTTCTTGACCAGTCTCTTCTGGGGAGCAGAATCAAAGACCTTAATGACATCAGCAATCTTGAAGTAAGTACTTATTTGAGCTTCAATGCCAGATTCTTTCTGTCTGCCACAGGGAATACTGTGGGCACCAATGCCAGAGTGGCATTCTCTAAAGCATGCTGGATAGTGGGAAATAAAGAAGTGGCTCTGGATGAAACATTTATATATTCCAACTGAACTGCCTTAGTTTTTTCAGAAGCCACCATATGAAACTTTTATGCATGCCTGTGAGCAGGAAGTGGAATGTAAGAGCCTCCTGAGGGAGCAATCATGGGTTGCTCCTGCGGTGGTACTATATCCTGATAAAGAGTACTTTCCTTGCAATCTTCCACCTCCATATTAATGAAGACAGGACTGTAATTACATTAATCAGTGTATAGGAGGTAAGAGGAATGAACTGTATCAGGGATGGTACAAAGGATGGCACTGAGCATGACTCCAGTACTGCCGCCACCACTGATATTGTCACTGACATATGGAGGAGACACTGTTCCAATAGATGGTCCACTTACCAAACTGGACCTCTAATATCTCACTCATATGAAGTGGGGGAGAAGGAGGCATCAACTTAAATATCAATAGTTTCTCTTAAAAATATATCAGATTGTATGAATGTGATTAAAGCACCGATATAGGGTGTGCAGACTGTGGTTAGCAGAAATTCATGAAGATAGGTATCACTGTTAAAAATGTGATTTAAAACTAAAATGCTATTCTTTTTTTTATTTTTACAGTTGATCCTCCAGTGTATTCATGTACATTTGGGCACTTGAGACCAGAGTTTCTATCACCAACTCCTTCCAATGGTGAACGTTTTGCAGTCAAAGTGGGAAGTAAATTTCAGCTACAGCTTGCTGCAAGAGCAACCATGGACAGGTGAATTTAAACAGCTAAGTAATTTAGTGCCAGTTTTGAATCATCCCCTTACAGTCACAACTGTGTGGTGAAAAGTCGTCTGAATAATGACTTTACGTAATGGTTATATTTTGTACTCGATTGTGGTTTACACAATTCATTTTTTTTTATTTTGAATTCTTTATGTTTCCCCTGCTCATCCAATCCTCCCATCCGAGGTTGGACTGTACCCATCCATGCCCCCCCATGCCCAGGCTTACCTCCTGGTGGGGCTACCAAAAGGGGCTTCCCCATCAATGGTCACTGAGAGCTAGCCCGGGCTTACCCCCCAGGTTGAGACCACAGGAGAGGGACCCCCCTGCAGACATCTAAGGCAGTGAGGACGGCAGTAGGGCAGGGGTGTCATGCAAGGGGCTGGCAGTTTTTTGCATATGTGCTGCCCCTAGGGTGGGGATGTGCAATGATGACCAGCTTCCACCCCAACCCCCTACCTTCTGACACCAGCTGCACAGGACACTCAGCATCTGCCAGGGGTCAACAATGTACCGGACACAATTCCCCCTCCCCCCGGAAAAGT
Organism: Neoceratodus forsteri; assembly: GCA_016271365.2. Lineage (NCBI taxonomy): Eukaryota > Metazoa > Chordata > Ceratodontiformes > Ceratodontidae > Neoceratodus > Neoceratodus forsteri. The sequence continues at coordinate 903,224,838 of CM028133.1, forward strand.
TAAGCAGTCCCTAGGATGCTTAATCCTTCTCCCCCCAGCTGGTGGTCTGACTTCTGGGTCTGTTCCTGAACCCGGGTTGTTGGTGTTGCAAGTGGAATTCCAACTTCTGTGCTGGCAAGCTGGCCTGGTTTAAACAATTCAGTCATAATCCTTTCCCTGTGCAATTGCAGTGTGCATCATGACAGCTCAGGGAAGGTGGAGGGGCCAACATAGAAATATTTTGTGCTGACATACAAAAAGCAGCTGCATCAGACAGAAACAGTGAACAATCACGATGGGCATTGCCTACTACTCTATGTCTTCCCATGTTCCTATGCACAGTTGCATGCTGACTCACAAACAGCCTGGTCCCACACCTAAATGCATTCCAGGCTGTAGAGTTGTTGCAAACAGTTCTACAGAGGGGCAGTGATGTGACACACCAAGGTGAGAAGTCATCTGAGGACAGAGATCAATGGTAGACTATACCTATGCAGCATGGCACTGGTAAAAGGAGCTAGTGAGAAGAGTATCACTGGATGCCAAAGATTGAGTACAGATTAGTGTAGCAGGTGATGGCTGCAGGTCTGCCAGGGAAGCTCAGAGAGGAACCATAGTGTGATATAGTCTGTAGCCCAAAAATGGACTTAAAGGTAAAGGCCAGGTAGGTGAGGAGAAGAGTGAGGTAGTGGTGCATCCAGCTGCTGACCCTGGAGATTGCAGCACACCATGTTACTGTTCGATGTTCCACATACAGACCTCTGTAGGTGGTGTGTGCCAGCATGTAAATGTGCAAGAAATCCTGTTTGCACCCACTGGCATCTGGTGGCCGCAATTAAACTGTGACTTAGATACAGAAGCAGACTTCTTCTCTGCTAAGTAAGGCATGTGTGTATAGCAATTTTTGATAGTGGTTGTGTAGAGATTGTGCGCCCTTTGCTCCAAATTTTTATACCATCTTCAATTGTGACTGTGTTGAGTCTCTGAGGTCATACATGTTACTAGGGGAAATCACTTCTTTACATGTGTGGTAATTGCAAAAAACATACTATAGTACTAGGGGGGCATTTCTGAGAATACAACTTTTTTCAGAAACATATTTTATTCCTGAAAAGACCCATGCTAAGGTCTGTGTATTTCAGAAAGAACTTAGATTATGACATGATTCCTCACAGATACACTGCAGGAAAAAAAATCTAGCAGTGCACCTTCTTTGATCATTAAAATTCAAAATACAGACTAAAACAAGGTATAACTGGCTAGTGATGATTGTCAACTGTGGGCAGAAGCTGTCAGACTCCATTATACACAGCCGTGTATAATCACTCATGAATACTGGAGTTTGAGTAATCAACTTTTGTAAAAATTCTAAAATCATTCTCGTGGTAGCACTACTGGCTCCTCACACTGTCAGCTTGACCATGCTAATCTCACTGAAACCACAGCACATGAATTTAACTTATGTATGGCTGATGAAAGACACATTTCTCACCAAAAGGAAAAATAACCAGTGGTCTACTAACGTCTGACTATCCACCCCAAAAATGGCACATTCATCACCATTTCAGCAACCTAGTGACCTAGAAAGACAAAAATTCATAGAGCAGCAAGAAAACAGAAACACTCGAAGAAAATCTGAGACTAATTCTAGATTGTTCAACAATTACCCTTCTGACAAAAAAAGATCAAAGGAATCAGTTATTATAAAAAATAAAACATGGGGAAGTGTGTGTCAACTTGGATTTTATGCATACCCTCAGTGTGCAATGCCATGGTAAACCCCCTCAAGCATCACTCTCGTGGTTTATGAGGCATCACACACCTTGAGTGTACATAAAACCCTTGCTACACACACTTACCCATGCATTAGTCTATATTTAATGCACATTAGTGAAATAATAACATAGTAGCACAGTAAATTATCATCAGAAGGGACTCTATGTCCATCATGTCCACCCATCCAGGCTGTACAAGTAGGGATAAAATAAGTATGCTGTACAAACGTCTACCAATTTAAAGGGATTCCCTATACAAAGCACTGCCCAGGATACTCAGTCATTACTTTAGACAGCAGACAATTGTCCAAGTTTACATTACAAGCCTGTACTGTCTTTACTGTATGTACACTATCTCTGTAGGTAGGCTGTATCATAGGTTCACAACTCTCTTACAGAAAAAGTGATTTCTACATTACCCCTGAATTTACCACCTCTGAGCTTCAGGGCATGTCTCCGTGTTCTGCTGCTGGACACCAGATCAGACATCTGCAACTGTTCCATTGGGTCAATACCCTTGACAATGTGAGCAATTCAGATCTTGTCCCCTCTCAGCCTCCTCTTCTCTATCCAGAATATGTCAAGAACCTCCATCCACTCCTCATAGATTTTTTCACCCATATAACTGATTATTTTGGTAGCACATTGTTGCACCCTCTTCACTCAATGTATATTTTGTCTTGAGCTGAGCCATCCAGGGGAGCAACTGGAGTAGCTTGCCCTGAGCCCCCAGCTTCAAAGGGCCCCCAAGCCCCAACCAATAAAGACATCTAGCTGGCTTATTGACTTGTAGTGCACTCACTGTCCAAGCTGCCTACTCTTTAAAAACTGTGCACTGTGGTGGGCATGACCCTTGGGTCATGCACTCATACCATAATTTGACTTATCCTCTACTCCTCAGCTGTATCTGACTGGCCTGTCATTAGCTCCTGAATCCTTGCTCCTCCTCCCCATCCATGTCCCATCTGCTGCTTCCCAGTCCTGACTCTGACCCTTCTCAGGTGCGCATGGCTCAGTCAAGTTGAGGGGGCAGTCAGTGAGCATGTGCGCTGTGCTTGCATGCTCCAAAGCTGACACCACAGTCCCCTGACCAGCTGTAATTTGGTCAGGTGACTGGGCAGGAAGGGAAGGGAAGGGCAAACCTCATGGGAAGTGGGATTACAGTTAGTGCATGGGTTGCTATTATTGCAGACAGACGTGCTGTGGGTTGCTCTGCTTGAAGCTTGAGCTTGTCTTGGCTGGGCAGTGTTATCCTGTTTAAAAAGACCACTCTCTTTTTAGTGTAAAGCTTAAGTGTCTGGCTTCATTTTCTGTTAATACACACTAACTGAAAAGAAACAAGCATTTGTCAATGCTGAATGTTGGCTTGCTGGCATTGGCATTGGTACAGTAGTGCAGCAGTTAGAGAGATGCATAATAGGAATGGCAGTGAAGCAGTGAACTGACGCTGACCCCACCCCCACCCTGCAGAGAGTGACAGGCATTGGGGTGTGCCTTTGAGTTATCGCCATAATGCTCATGCCATTTCACCTCACCCTACCCTGCAGACACCAAGTGTTGCAGTATGCCTTGGGGCCTTTGGGCCTTACACTCACCACATTTCATAAGGAAATATACTGAGATGGGTGCAGTATAGGAGAATGGGGTGAACTTTGGGGCCAACGAGTCCAAGGCACTTCTCAATGCCTGTCACTGGCTGCAGGGTGGGGGTTGGGGTGGAATGGCATTAGCATTACAGCCAACAATGCCAAGTCACACCCCTGATGCCTGTTAGTCTCTACAGTGTGGGGCATTATGGTTGGAAACCCTAATGCCCCAAGTGTTTGTTGGTATTTTTACTCCAAATATTTTCAACATGGGCTTTTTGTGACCCCACCTCATGAACAGTGGCACTATGAGTTCATTAGCCAAAAGGTGGTTTTGCACAGTGACTGTGCCATTTGGTGTCACAGATGTGAAAACATATTGCAGGCAGGATGTAAAAAAGTACCATTGTACTGTTCATGAGGAGGTGTAAAAAAATGCAATGTTAAAAATCTAGAGTGAAAAGAAGAAAAATTGGTGAAGTCATGAGCATGCATAGAAACTGTGCAACACACACTCATAACACAATTATTTGGGGGATATTTTTAATCAAATTTTCAACTTAGGTATTTTGGGAACTTTGCTCATGAATGGTGTTCCTGTGATTTTGTTAATCTGTCCCAAACATTGATTTCCCAAAGAAACCATGCCATTGTGCACCACATGTGCAAAAACACATTTCAGGCAGGATGTGACAAATGACAGCTATACTGTTCATAAAGAGGTGTCAAAAAATGTCAATGTTTAAAATCTGGAGTGAAAAGAAGAAAAATTGGTGAAGCCACGCACATGCGTAGCAACTGTGCATGCACACCAGCAATGCAATTATTTTGGGGATTTTTTTAACCACATTTTCAACATAGGCATTTTGGGACCTCTGCTGTTGAACAGTGTCACTGTAATTTTGTTAATCTGTCCTGAACATTGATTTCCCACAGCGACCGCGTCATTGTGTGCCACATGTGTATAAACTCATTTCAGGCAGGATGTCAAAATTGGCAGCTGTAGTGTTCCTAAGGAGGTGTGAAAAAATGGCAATGCTGAAAATCTTGATGAAAATATTAAAAATTGTCAAAGTTATGCATGCGCATGGAAACTGTGCATGCACGCTGATAACATAGTTTTTGGAATGTTTTCACCAAATTTGCAACTTTGGCTTTTTGGGACCTCACCTCATGAACAGTGGCACTGTAATTTTGCTAATCAGTCCCAAAAGGTGATTCCATGTAGTGACCTTGACATGACCTTTCATGACCAAATAACGAGATAGAAGTGCATGTGTTCATGAGGTGGGGTCCCAAGAACCCCATGTTGCTAATTTGGAGGCAAAATTTTAAAAAAATGGCTATGATATCCACCTAAGTTGAAACCCTCCATTTATGCCATTATACAGCTTACCAGCATTTCTTCATTTTGCAGTTTGGCTTTGAAGAATGCAGACGTGTTCTGGCTCCTCCGAAGATTGCAGCACTGGACCTCCGGAGGTAGAGAGTATGGGAGTAAGGGGGTGGGCTGCAAGAGGTGGTTGTGGGTGTAGGAAGGGAGGCATAGTGGACAATGGACCATTTTCTTTTTTTCAGGTACAGAAAAAAACAACGTACCTCGCAGGACTGTTTTCTTTCTTTACAGGTGAATTAAAACAAATGTTGGGCACACTGGGATGGGCTCCCAGTGTGCCCCATGTGTGCCCCATGCCTTTCAGAGGGCTGATGTTGGCAACACTGGGGTGGGTTCCCAGTGTGCCACACAATGGGGATAGGGTGGAGGGAGGAACACAACGATGCAGTCGGCTTTCTCTGAGTGACAGCACACTGGGGTGGGCTCCCAGTGTGCCATACAGTGTGGGGGGGGTGGCAGACATGCCAACATGGTGATTGCACCCCCGATGTCAGCCTTCTTTTGGGATTGTGTGGCGGACAGCAGCAGCCACCACCATGTTTATTGAAATGCTTCACTATGAAAGGCACATACAGAAAGCGCGTCATCTGTGCTGCTGCATGATGAGCCTGTCTCGGATTTCAGTGGTACATTTGTTTCAAGTTGGTTTCACTTTGCATATACTTGTGTCAACGCTAGCATGCTGGCTCATTGGTGAATGAGGGACACACCTACTAAAGCATGCCCTTCATTCACCAACACTGACTCACCTCTGCATTTCTCCTACTATCACAAGATGTTGCTTGCGCACGTGCAAGACAACATAAAAAGGGAAAGGGCAGCAATGGAAAAAAGGAAGATCACCTGATGGGAGGTAATGTGGTTGACTGTCTCTACAGTCTAATTGACTTCTTACTGCTGGCTTCATTGAACAAAACAGAAAACTAAAAAAAAAAATAAAAAGAAACAAAAAGGATGCAAAGAGAAAGAAGGGGCAATCACTTTGGCTGGGAGGGGGTTTGATGATCTGACTGACTCTAAGCCTAAGTGGCTACTTATTGCTGGCTTCATTGAAGCTAATGAAACAGGAACAAAAGAAAAAGGGCAGCAATGAAACAAAGGGAAAGCATCTGGCTGGGAGGGGATCTGACTGACTGACTCTAAAGCCTAAAGTGGCTACTTATTGATGGCTTCATTGAGGCTAACGAAACAGAAAACTAAAAAACAAAAAGGCTTAAAAAGGCAGCAAGGGGAAAGAAGGAGAAATCACCTAACTGGGACAGGGTCTGACATCTGACTGACTCTAAAGCCTAAATGGCTACTTACTGCTAGCTTCATTGAAGCTAATGAAAACAAGATAAAAAAAGCAAGGTGAAAGAATGGGATATCACCTGGCTGGGGGAGGGGGGTTGACATCTTACTAACTCAAAAGCCTAAGTGACTACTTACTGCTGGCTTTATTGAATGTAATGAAACAGAAAACTACAAACATATAGTTTGAAGTTTATTGTTCTAGGAATTAATACCTTTGAGCCAAGGCTCTTTTACAAAGGTTCCACGTCATTAAGTACAAAAACATAGTAGACAGTGTTACAAACAATCAGTAAGCCGTTTAACAAGGCCACAACTTAAACAGTAACATTTATGTACAGAAAAGAAAAAGGAACTCAGAGGCAGTGTCAAGGGCAAGGAATAAGGATTTTGAGAGCTTGAGAGGGAAGAGGGAGAAATAAGAAGTTAGGAGCAGACAGAACCAGATTAGTGGTACTCAGGTTGTCTTTGTCAAAGAGGAGACCATGGTGGTTGAGTGAAACAAATGTAAGTGCACTCAGTGGGATGAGACTTTAGACAAAGCAGTCACAGGAGCTGGAGGCTGTGAGGTGGCGTAAAGTATGGTTGAGCTCCCAATGTCGTGGAGGATAGGGAGGGCAGGTTAAGGGCATTGTACCACGTAGGGGCACGGTATGTAAAAGATCTTTGTCCCTGAGCAGTCCGGCATCTAGGGACAAGGAAAAGTTGGTTGTCAGATCTTCTGGTGGTACGAGTGCCATTGTTCAGGAAGAGCAGGTCCCGGATACATGGAGGAGTGAGTCCCAAGATTGATTTTTTCGCCATCACGCAGGTGAGATACATGAGGCGATTGGAAAGATGCAACCAACCAGTTTCCATGTAGATATATATATACACATATATACAGAAATCAAAAAGAAACAAAAGGGTGGCAAGGGGAGAGAAAGGGAGATCATTTGACTGGGAGGATGTAGGGGGTCTGACTGACTTACTTTAAAGCCTAAGTGGCTTACTACTGGCTTGAGGCTAAAACAAAACAAAAAAAATTAAAAGAAAACCAAAACAGAAAAGAACAATAAGGCAAGGAAAAAGAAAGGTAGATCACCCTGGCTGGGATGGGGTGGGAGAAGGAAAGGCCAGGGTACTGTGTGACTGTGTTAAAGATGACCACCACACATAGAACTTGGCAATATTTATTCAGAGCAGCTAAGCAAAAACTAAAGAATATATGCCTGGAGAATGAAATTTAGAGGAAGCAAACTTTAGAGGAGTTTGGGGAGTAAAAACTACATTAGAGGATGCTTGTCACAATCTAATTGATGCAAGAGGATCTGAGAATGAAACTATTTCTTTCAACAATGAAAACACTGAGGGCACCAATGTGGCTGACAAAGCTGATAACAATGAGTGTGGAGGCTGTACCAAAAGTGATAGTATGTTAGATGAGTCTACAGCAGCAGACAAAAATAAAAACCTCCATGATAAAGATATTGCTCCCGACCTTGGCGAAGATAAGGAAGTGCCAGGTGTGAGTACCAGTGAAACACCCAGCAATGATCCAGCCACATGGAAACAGCAGACAAGTATGGTACACATAGACTATTTATTGCATTGAACGGGCCTCCAAAAATCCAGCTTGTTTTCCGCACGATTACCTTGGCTGTACTTTTCCATTTAGTATATTTTTAAGAACCTTACCCATTGAAGCAAAGGTGCACAGGGATTGGATTGTGCAGAGCCAGTCAGCTCAAGGCCTGTTCTACGTTCCCTGCTGCCTGTTTGATGGATGTAATGGACAAAAGAATCAAGGATCGATGCTTGGCAGGTCTGATGCTGGTCTTATAGACAACTGTAGAAAGTTGTATGATTGAGTTCAAGCTCATGAACATATCCCTGTCCATTTGTCTCTCTATTTTGATTGGTAAAATCTGGAGACAAGCTTGCAAAAGTATACAATCAATGGTGTCCTTCAAAAACAAATTGAGGAAGAAACTTTGAAATAGCAAGAGATTTTCAAGTGCATGTTAGACGTCAAGTTTTTTCTTAGCTGAATGGAATATCACGTTCCACAGATCGAACAGCAAAATACGGAACCATGCAAACACCTTTTTTCTTGGCAGCTTGGAAGTGCTAAGTCAGCACAACAAGGTCTTAGAGCTGTATCTCCAAGAAGTGTAAAAGCATCAGAATCAGGAGACCCATATGCAAGAACATTATCTTTCTTGGAGGTCCCAGAATGCGTTTGAAGAAGTGTGTAGAAAACTAGTCATGCACGCTACAGTTGAAGAAATGCCTAAGGCCTACTACTATGCAATTATTGTTGATGGCACTCCAGATGTCTTTCATATGGAGCAAGTCACCTTCCTTTTGAGGTATGTGCATCAAAATCAGGATAATTTTTGGGAAATTAAAGAACATTTTTTGAAATTTGAGGATTGCGAGAAGAAAAAAGGACAGGACATTGCAGAGCAAATATGCAAAGTACTTGAAGAAAATGGTATCAACCTGCAAAATTGTAGAGGCCAAGGGTATGAAGCTGGTTCAGACATGGCTAGGACTTAGAAAGGATCTTAAGCTGCAATTTTACAGAAACATCTAAAAAACAATTTATTCACCATGTAGTGCACACAGTCTGAATCTCTCTGGTGTTCATGCAGCAGAATCTATCCCAGAGGTAAAATGCTTCCTTGGAAATGTTCAAAAGTTGTACTACATGTTTAGATCAAGTCCTGCCTGTTGGAAGATACTAAAGTAAGCTGCAAACATTTCTTTACATAGCATGTAGCAGGCATGATGGAGTGCAAGAAATGAAGCAGTGAAACCTATAGGGAAAAGATTGATGGAGATTTTACAAGACTGTTGACACTGAAGGAAGAACTCAACTTGCCTGCCAAATTATGCAGTGAAGTCAACTCTTTCTCAAAATGGTTAAAATCTTTTGAATTTATTGTATTTGATACCTTCTGGTTCAAATCTATACAAGCCATTGACAATGTTAATCATTTGCTCCAAAGTTTTGTACTCACACTTGATGAAGAGTTACAGTTAATAAAAACATTGTTAAGTGAACTTGAAGGCCTTTAACAGTCTTGACTACTTAATTCTTGAAGAGTCAAAACTTGTGGCAGCTAGGTTAGGACTTGAACTGGATTTAAAAAAAAAAAGTTAGAAAGAAAATGTTCCATGATGAAGACAGGGCTACTGCATACCATCATGATGATCAAGAAACCCAGTTTAAGGTGAACGCTTTTTACATTGCTCTGGACATCCTTACTGGTAAAATTACAAGAAGATCTGAAACAGCAGAAAAAATCAAATGCATGTTTTAATTTATCTGTACCCTGAGATCCCCAAATGCAGAAGCTCGAGAACAATCAAAATGTTATCCAAGAGATTTGATAGAAGAGCATTTTACTGAAGAAACATGTCTTTAAAACTAGCTGAGAGAGATACTGTTTGTGAATGTAACTTTTGTTAAATTGTTAAACAAGATATATGAAAAAGGACTACAGAATATTCTCATTCAAACCTGCATGGCTCTAAGGATTTTTGTATCAGTACCTGTTTCGGTCACTAACGAGAAATGTCTTTTACATCTAACATCATACATACACTTGAAAATCTCTCACCATTTCATATTAATAACTTCTTGAGTAGAGCTAATGGAGAGGCCCCATTCTCAAATTTTGCCCAGGGTCCCCAGAACCTCTGTATGGCAGTGGTCTTGAGGAGACAAAATCTGCATGCAATACTTCAGGCTGGGCCTGCTGACCTGGCCTTGAAAATCAGCAGGATTACCCTTGCATTTCTTCAACTCTGCTTGTCACCCATTTTTATAAACCCCAGCTTTCTGCTGGTCCTCTTGTCAATCAATTTTCAATTTTATTGTGTAGCAGGAAAGCTATTATGATCAGACAAATCCTAATAAATTAAACAAGTTAAATACTAAGTGGGAAACTATAAATATTATAAAAGAAAATTATCTCAAACAGCTTCCATTTACATGTATTAAATATAATATTACATTATTGTACAGTAAGTTCACCATCCAATTAGATACAATATTACTGTTCTAATCAGAACCAAGGAACTCTAGTATAAACTTTCTAACATGCAGTACATATTTACAAGCATTGGGATCCGAGCAGAATCATCTCAATCAACTTCCATATATGTATAATAAAAATAGTTCAAAATATTAGCTCATTGCACAAAACATATAAGATCTAATATATAATCTCTGACACACAAAACAAAATCATTGTTCAAATCAAGTAGCGAACAAAGTCTTAAAAGTTATTTAACACACTTCCAATGTTGTTTCAGTTAACTGAACTGGGTGTAACCTTAGGGTATGTTATAACTTATATAAAATGTTGTATATTATATTGACCAACTCAATTTATACTATCCAAATTATTTTTCCTATTTGATTAATGGCATTAAAATATTTGGCAAGCCTTTCAACTTACCATACATCCATGGTGTAAAAAATAATTATTGTAAGGGTCACATTATCAATCTGGTAAAGGTTAGCTTTAAAAGGTCTCAACCAATAATCTATTATATTATTATACCAAGAACATTCCCTGATAATACACATTCTCTTCACCTCATACGCTACAAACACAGTCAGCTGAATTTATACCTTTTTGCTTATATTGCTAGAATAGCATATTACTTGAGCATTGTTCAAACTTTTAGTTTGAGACCAAGGATCTTAATCTGGGATCTGTCAGAATTTCAAGATATGATTTAAAGCCAAAATAATAACTGTTTTGGGCAAACCATTTTGAATAATGAGAACTCTTGATTAATTCCAGGTCTTTACGGTTCCAGCTAAAGATTATTCTTTTAGCTGTATACTTCCTATATTTTCCACTAATTACAATACCCCTATCTACAGACTTTTTAAGGGTAATCATTTTATGTTTCTTTAAAATATTAATTAATGCTGCATATCATAAACCAGTCTTGTAACCCAGTTTAAACCGGAGTTCTTTCTCTTTAAGTGCCTTCCTTGCTAAGTTTGGTCCTTGTCTGGTTATTCTTGTCCAGTAGTTTACTTTTCTGATTTTAGTTTTTGCCTCAGTATGTTCAATACCCAGTTCTGATCTTAAGTATGGAGTTGGGCAAGAATGTCCTACTGTAAGAACTGAATATAAAAACTTATGTAGTGGTGACATTAATTTATTTAAATTCTGACACTCCCAGATATCAGATCTATATAACAGCTGAGTCTCAAACTTAGACCTAATGGCTTGTATTAATGGTTTTATGGTCATACCCCCATATTTAGCATTGAAACAGACCAGTCTGGCTACTGTTTTCCTTAGTTTATCGAGAAGCAAGTTTATATGCAGTGTCAATTTACCACTTTCCTGGAATAATATGTCCAAATATAGGTAGCTAGTTAATCTCTCTATCTTTCCCTGCAAGCCAAAAAGTAGAATCTTTTTTTACCTTATTGAATATAACAACCTTGGTCTTATTCATATTCATTTTTAATTTTGATTCAGTAGATTTATCATAGATGTAATCAAGCTTCTTCTGTAATCCAGATTTTGTAAGAGATAGAAGAACAATATTGTCTGCATAAGCAAGAAGAGGGCATGGTGTTATATCAATTTTTGGCAAGTCAGACATACTGTAACAATATCAGATTGAGATATCATATTATTAATATAGAGGAAGAATAATAGTGGGGCCAACATGCAACCTTGTCTAACTCCTCTATTAACTTTAAAAGAGGCTGATAATCCCCCTTGTTTACCAAGTCTAATTTTTGCCCAGTTATTCTTGCAAAGCTGTGATATTAAGGCTACTAAATTCATATCTATCCCCCTTTTTTCTAGAATCATCGACAATATATCTCTAGAAATATAATCAAATGCAGAGGAATAGTCAATAAACACTGCATATAATTTCTGTTGTCTGATTATAGTATATTTTTCAGTTAAATGCTCCATAGCAAATATATTATCTAATGTGGAGTAATTAACTCTAAAACCTGCCTGATATTCTGCCAAACCTCTCATTCTTATTACTTTGTTCTTCAACCTTCCCAATAAAATTCTATAAAGTATTTTCAGATCCACATCTAGAAAGCTAATAGGCATATATATATACATGGATCAGAGAGGCTGCTTTTCTTGTGTATAGGGATATTTGCTCCCTTCCAGGAGTCTGGGAAGATATTTAGGTTAATACATCTATTAAAATAGATAACTAGAAATGTAGCCCATTTTAAAGGTAGTCATTGATATACTTCTGAGGGCATACCATTAGGACCAGCAGCTTTGTGCTTTTCTTAATCTCACAATTGCATGAAGAAGCTCTATAGTAGTGATTATAATAGAGCTATTTTGTACAATCCTATTATTATCCTGACTCAGCTCCACATCTGGATCATAAAAGATAGATGTAAAATATCTAATCCACTCTTATTCAGATATATAGGAATCTGTTTCATATTTGGAACTTGAATAACCCCTAGTAACCTAATTCCAGAAAGACTTTGTGTCCCTTCGTTCCACTGCAGTTAGCATTTTTTGTCATAATTTATTATGATATATAATCTTTTTTTTTGTTTTACCATTTGTTTATAATTCTTTTTTTTTTTTTTTTTTTTCCTCCTCTCCCCCGCAGTCCCCCTCTCTTCGGGAGACACTCTACGGCCTTTTCAGCCCTCGCTCACCTGCCTGTAGACCAGAGCAGTCCATCCCCCATGGAGCCTTGGTTTACCCCCCAGGCGGGGTATGGGGTGGGGGCCCTACACCCCGAGACTTACTGGAATTTCATCGGATGCTGTCTTTGGGCAGGCAGGGCTTTGAGGGTCGGGGCCTAGTGTCTGGCCCACCGGGGACCACGAGGTGCTTTTTCCAGTGCTTCATTGCGCGACGCGTCAGGTCCCTGACGCCAAGCTGAGCCCGACGCCTGGCACGCACCCCCTTCTTCCTGCCATCGGGCTTGCTGCGCCAGGTCTCCACCTGGGGACAGTCAAGCGCTCGGCTCTGGATCCCCCCCCCGGAGAGGACAGGCAGTCCCTGGGATGCTCAAGCCCTCTCCCCGGCCAACCCTCCAGCTTCCGGGCTGCGTTCCGAACCGGGTCGCTGGGCGCTGCAATGGAAACTAATCGTTGCGCCGGCGGGCTGCAATTTTTTTCTTGATTTAATTCTATCAATACTGCTTGGTTCTAAAATTCCTATAATCCCTGTTTAACCTTCTAATATGTTTGTTTTTTTTATTCTCATTATCAAACCAATTGCTTGGAGCAGCTGGTTGATTTCTTGGACTACATTCAAAATGGCTATGTATCTCTGCATACAGCTGGCTTTGCATCAATATTAAAGTCCGTACATCCTTTTTCCAAAGATCTACAGTACTGTCAGAAATGCAAGAGTCAAGTAACAAGGAAACCATAATTTTATCTGAATCATGTTGCCAGATAATTCTTTTATTCCCCCTAATCTCAGTGTAGAGAAGAGCAGGCAAATACTGATGATTTAAAGACTGTACTGGAGCATTAAAATCCAAAAGAAGATGAAAATGATCACTGTCCACATGCACAGGTATATTTAAAGAGTTCTAGCAATCTGGGTTTCCTGACCAAATGGCAAAATCTACCACTGAGGCTCCCCTGGCAGACAAAATGTAACATCTGCTATATATCCCTTTATCCTACTGTTTAGGTGACAGAGCATATTATCTGCCATAAAATCTATTAATTTCTTCCCCTTATTGTTTAACTTGTTATCCCTTGAACTCCTGATAGGCAAATTTATATTGGATAACATGTATGTAAACATCAAATTACCTATAAGACCATTAAACTTAGCAATCCATGCATTAAAATCACCCAATAAAAGAATATTCATTGCAGGTGAATTCTGATAAACATTTAAGACTATGTTTGCTATGTCATTTCACAGATCATTACAATAAAACCCCAGAATTCTCCGGGGGAACACAACAATTAAACACACAAATATCATAGCCCCAATCTTAATATCCACTATAATTATATTGTTATTAGAAAACATTTTCCTTACTTGTCTGAACTTGCCTATTTCTACAAAAAAAACAATTAGACCACCTGAGTTTCTTCCAGATTTGAAGAGCTTAATACCAGGGACCTGGAAACACTCATAGCCATTTAACATAATGACATCATTATTAGTGTGCCATGTTTCTTGTAAGCAAATAAAATCCAATTCCATAAGAACATTTCTAAAATCTACATCTGCTGTGTGTGATACCCAGCCCACAATATTCCATGTCATAAATGTTATTCCAGACTTCTCGGCTATAGCCTCAGGGGAAGATGAATAATTTGACAAAAGTCAATTTTCTCCATAACCAGCCAGGTATAAGAACCTATTTTTTAATGGTACTTCAGGAATTCCAATACTATTAGTGCTTTCATTTATTGTATTCCTTGTTGTATTAAGGCAGTCTATATTCACCAGATTAAGTCCCATAGAATCTAAAATTGGAGTCTTCTCCAGAATAATTTCAGCCAATTTCAAGTTTGAGACTTTTATATCTACTTGACGGTCCCTACCCACTCTGTTTGCTAATATGTCTAACAAGTCTTCCAATGGTATTCTTAGGAAATTTATCAGCAAGTCTTTTATAGCATAGATTAATCTTCCTTCATTTTCTTGTTTGAGTTTGGACATTCCAAATATGATGAAAGTAACCTGTCTATCCTGACATACTATCACCTTATTAAATAATGTGTGATTAGGAAAGATAATGATTAAGTCTCTATCTTGGAACAGCCAATTATTCACCCTGATGTAGTTTGCTACTCTAGGAGACAGAAATACGATATACATCATGGTAGCTTCTACAATTGGTATGTTCTTGATTTCCAGGATATTTTTTTCTGAAAAACTGGTATCTAACTTTTATTTAGATACTGTAGGACCTCAAATTCAAACTGGGATGGATTGAGGTTCCCACTATTACCTGACCCATATAATCTTATTAAAGGATAAGATTCTGCCCAGCTAAACTGTCTGTAGATAGCCTCATTCACCACAATAACCTCTAAACTCTCCTTCGGTCCCTCATTAGTAATTTTGTAACCCTTGGTCTTTTACCATTGGGTGAATCAGAGACCCACATTGCTCATAAAATTTTGAGATTTCTTTTTCCAAAATTCCCAATTTAGCCAGTGAGTCAGAATTAACTAATATATCATGCAAAGACAGTGGCTTACCCTCCAAAGGTTTGTCATGCTGTATTTCTTGTCGACTATTGTGACTAACTTGATGCACAGGTATCTGATTCCTTTTCTCTTTGCCCTTTTTTTCTTAAGAGAGCCCCTTTTTTCCTTTTTGTCTTTTCTTATTTGGTCCATTTATAAAGAATTTCCTTACTGGCATTTCAGGTATTTCAACTGAACTAAAATCTGGCCTTTATTTATAAGCATTAATGTCCTGCTTTGTCTCCATCTGTGCAATCTCTCCCCTTTCACTTATGATATCATTTGAGCCCATCCTTTTATCTTCGTGGCTGATAATTATATCTATTTTAGCCCTATTAACTGCTATGTCTACTTTTAAACTTTCCAATATAGTCCTGTTACTAACAAGTTGCTCCATTGATAACAAGTGTGCATTCTGAGGATTTTTTAATGTCTCTATAAGAGAATCACTTAAGCTAGAAGGATTATACTGATTGTCAATTCTCAGCTTTTGCTGCTTAGCTCTTCCACACCCTTTACATACTGTAGATACCATTGATGTATCATTCAGCTGTTTTAGACCAGTAATAGTCTTCTGCAACTCCATTATTACCTCTCCCAACTTGGAATTCACACCTTCTTTATTTCCTCTGATGAATTTGGTAACTCACAGTAAGTAGATTTCCATACTTTTGGCAGGTTTTCTGGACTTGAGTGAATCGTTGAATGGCCCTTCTGTGTTGTACCTTCATTAGCAATAATAGACTCTTTTTCTTCTAGTTCAATAGTTAAAGTTACTGACTTATTTCTCAGGGAAGTATCATTTGCCTCATCTGTCTCATATTTGTTATCAGAAGTAACTAAGCTACCCCTAGTGTGAAAGGTCTCATTGGTGGAACAGTGCAGTAAATCAAGTTCACTGCTTGTTATTTGAAACACAGGCAATACATCCTTAGGACTGCCCTCCTGTGGTAATGGGGGAGTAGCTAAACTATTTTGGGGAGCTGAGGTCTCAGTATTGTTATGTATCAAAACCATATGTTCAATTATTTTTGATTGCTTACTATTAGAATTCCCAGTAGATTTTTCCAACCAACACCTGCAGCAGTGACACAGTATTGCTCTGCATTCTATGCAACCTAGTATGCACCATTCTTTTTATAATCCCCAGTTAAATCTACCAATACTACTAATAGGGTACTAACAGAACTTACTGCTATCTGTTCAATAAACAATGTTCAACACACAAACACTTCAACATCTGATTATATTAAAGTGGAGAAACTCTCAAAATAATCCAGATATTTCTGTATTTCTGTTGAAAACAGAGATCTATCCAAAGTTTTTCCCATCTTCTTCTTCTTCTTCCTTCTCCACTGTATTATATTGTATGGTATTAATACAGTCTGTATAGTCAAAATCAAATTCCACAAAAATTACATGGGCCAGATGCAGGACGCAGATGCAGGATCAAATCATGAAACTTGACTTATCAATAGTCACAGAGAGACAGAAAGAAAAGTGACTCAAAATAATGTCCAAGAAATACTTAGTCAGGTCTTGTTCCTAGCAAATCCTTGAGAGCAGACTACATTGGTATCTGGTCCAAAATAGGCCTGAAATAGACCTGAAGAACACTCCTAATACAGTATCCCAGCATCTCAGCAGTCCGGTAATTTATAAATAGATGTAATTTTTCCCAATTTTTCAAACTGGCGCTCAGGTACAGCACTATGAGGAAAACAAAGGAAAAATCACCCCAAACAAAATAATAAATAGAGATAAAAATATATTGAATGCACATGTGGTAAAAAGGGTAAAAAAGGGTCAAAGGAATATAGTAATTATTCAGCTAAAAATACTCTAACTTTAACTTATTGCTCTTTCCATCCTTACCTATTTACACAGGTACCACTAAAAAAAGAAAAACTTACTCATGTATTTGTAGAAGCATAAAAAAGATTCAAATATTCAGAAGAACGACAGTCTGGCTGTGTCTGAATGCACTGGTACAGCACAACAATGAGTACAATAAATACTAAGCCACAGAAACAGCCAAATAACAAAAGAATCGAAAAAAAGCTGAGAAAGGCCGTCAGCTTCCAGACCCCAGCTCGAGCGAAGCCAGGGCAATCGGGAAACTATACCTTACTTTTAAAAAATGTCAGTGCCTAAGATGGCCAAAAGTAAAGCTATTGCTACTCAGATTGTGTGGCGTGATGTTCCTTCTATATGGTGCACAGTGAATAAAAGACGCCAAATCAGCGCCTGCGCATTTAACAAAGAGGCTTGGTTAGGAGATCCGGCAACTCATTTAGCACGAAAGATAAAAATAAACATAAATAGACTAAAATACTGCATAAATAAAACAGTATAAAATACAACAACCTAAGAGAAAAAGTTTTACAATCCCACCAACCAAATGAACAAACTTATGCCAACATTATAACAATCATTCAACTAATTGCCAGTTATCATTTGCCCTTAGAGCTTATTATAACTCAAAAATAATAAAAAAGGCAAACCAGCTTATATGTAGCAGTCCAAAAAGTGTCTGAAGGCAAGAAAAAACAGGTTACAGCTACTCTGGCGGTTCTGCTGTATTCCATTGTTAGGCATTCTTGTATTGAGCTGCTCGTCCTGTCCTTTAATCCAAAGTCCCTCCTGCAACCCTCCGAAAGGTCTTCTGCACACAAATCTCAGCAAAAGCTTTTCCAATCCTCACCACATCGGAACTCAAGTAGAGAGATCGGGTACAGAAACTGGGGCTCTAGCTAGCCTCGGGAGCCTGCACCACCTGTAGGGTACTGCCTCTGTAAATGGCTTTTGCTCTTGTCTTCAAGTGTTCTCTTTGCCTTCAAATCTCTTTCAGTTCATTTTCTTTGTTTTGTTTTTCTTTTATAAACAAAGACAGGGAAGTCTTATTGACTTTTCTTTTGTTCGTGGTTGGAAGCAGTCAACTATGAAAAGAAAGCATGCATTTTTCCCCGATGCCCAGGTCCTCTCCACCCCTTCTCCGCTGGTCCTCTTGACAGCAGCCATGAATTTTTTTGTCCTGCATGAGCTTCTTGTCTATCATGTTCCTCAGATGCTTTTCTTTCTTAACTGCAGTCAGAGGAATGCCACACTTATTTCTATCTAATATGTAGCACTCTGATGTTGCTACATTGAATCTGAGGCTCCAGGAGTCAGACCATTCTCCTAGCTACAGTAGTTCATGCCCTCCAGAACTTTGTTCCTATTCTCTTGGGAGTCAGCCAGCCTGGTCAGCTTAGTGTCATCTATGCATTTAGCAGCCTGTTGGAGATCCCAGCTTCCAGATTATTGCTGGATATGTTGAAGTGCAATGATCCCCAAATTAATTACACACTAATCCCTGAGGTGTGCCTCTGAGTACACCTCTCTATTAAGAGTAGTGCAAGTTCACCACCACCACACTCTGTTTCCTACCCCTAAGCCAGTGAGCAATCTACCTTGTCCATGTCTTCTATATACTGTACAGGTTTACTTTACCAAGAATCTTGTCATACACCAAAGTATCAAAGAACCTGCTGATGGTCAGATAGACCTCTTTCACTCGTACGAGACTGCTTACACCAGAGGGCACTGCATACGGCTAAAGGGAGATAGGTTCAAAGGCAACACTAGGAAGTTCTTTTTCGCAGAATAGGTTGTGGACCACTGGAAAAGTCTGCTACAAGAAGTGATGGAGTCTAAGACAGTCAGGGAGTTCAAGTTAGCATGGGATAGGTGCTATGGAAACCTGATAAGAAAGAATTGACTGGGGGGGTAGCAAGAAAAAGGGCAGACTAAATGGACCAAAAGGTCCCCTTCTGCCCTCACATTTCTTATGTACTTATGAACATACATGGTCCTGCTTCTTTCCACCTTTCTGGTCAACCCCTCAAGAAGGTGATCAGGTTTGTTTGGCATGATGTTCCCCTCATAATGCCATGCTGAGGGGGGATAACCCATGCTGGATCATGTGCTACATTCTTCTTTGATAATGACCTCCAGGTCCTTGCCTAGCACTGATAGAGCCATAGAAATTGTTGCTAGAAAAAGACCATCAGTCCATACAGCCAGCCCTGCTTTACCCTATTCTATCCTGTAATGCAATGTCTAGTCAGGGGAAATACCCTCACTGCCCTCCATCCCACCTTATTGTTTCCCTCTGTGTAACTATTAAGCATTTTACTCAGTCCTATCCATGTCTGAAACCATTATTTATTTTTCCACCCACCCCATCTGCTGGTAGGCTGTTCCAGGGCTCAACCACCCTCCCTGTAAAATAAAACTTCCTCACATCCCTCATGACTCTTGCCCCCTTCCTTCTTCCACTCATGTCCCCTTGTTCCTGATGTGCCAGTCCTGCTGACTATTTTCTCACAATCTACCTTGTTCATTCCTCTTAGGAACTTGAAGGTCTCTATCATATTGCCCCTCTCCCATCTTGGCTCCATCAAGTACATGTTTTGGGCCTTAGGCCAGTCCTCATAGAATCTGCCTTACTGGCCCTGAGTCATTTTACTTACCCTATGCTGTATGGTCTGTACCCTGTCTTTGTCTTTTCTTAGGTGGTGGCTCCAGAACAGGGCACAGTATTCCAGATGTGGCCTCACCAGTGATCAGTAGAGGGGCAATATCACCTTTTTAACCCAGCTTTCAATCCCCTTCTCTACCTCCCTAGATACCCCAATACTCCTGCTTGCCTTGCTGTAGGCCTTGATACAATGGCTAGATTGTTTTAGGCAGTAGTTTATGATGCATACCAGGTTTATTTCCTCAGTGGTAGTATACAACTTAACCCATCTCATCCAATATTCCATCCTAGGTTTCTTGTTTCCTATATGCTTCACTTTACTCTTCTTGGTGTTGAATTTCAACCACCAAACAGATGACTTTACTATTCTTTGCAGGTCCTTCTGAGGCTACTTAACCCTACCTCACAGTCTACCACATCACAGAGCTTAGTGTCATCTATGAAGAGACACATCTTGGCTTGTATTCCTTCTCCTGTGTCATAGAAAGAGATGGCAGAAAAAGCATGAATATATCAAAATGGACTGGCCACAGGACTGAACCCTGTGGCACCCACTTGTGACCTCCCTCTCCTCTGACTTGATCCTGTTTACCAACCACCCTCAGATCTTGACCCAACCAGCTTTCCACTCATCAAACTAGATTCTTCACTGTTCCTAGATACTCTACCTTCCTCAGCAACATTCTGTGTGGCATAGAGTCGAATGCCTTGCTGAAGTCCCATCTTTTGGCTGATACATTAAATTGAGATCCTGTCTGCCTGTTTTGATGTTTCCCAGTAGTATGTTAAAAGATGCCATTGCACTTTTTGAAAAGAGTAGAGGAATTTCCCCAGTGTCTAGCCAAATGTTTCCATTCACTAAAATACTACCAACAGTTTAACCTGATTTAATATGTACAGTATGTTTGCATTTCTGTTACCCCCACCTGATCAACAAAAACTATAATAAAATAATACAAAAAATATAAACTGAAGTATAGAAAATCAACTATATTTCCCCTACCCAATGCACCAGTTACCCCATCAAAGAATACAATTGAGCTGATCTGACAACACTTCCCTGTAACAAACCCATGCTGTTTGCTATCTTAAAGCCCATTTCTGTCTAGGTAGTCCACTAGGTGGTATTTGACTAGTGTCTCCATTTACCTGCTACAGATCTAAGATTAACAGGTCTGTAGTTAACTGATTGCTCTTTGTCTTCTCTTTTGTAGAGTGGAACTACAACAACTACCCCCTCATCTTTTGGAACCACCCGTGACTGTGGAAAACCATTGAATATTCGTTCCTGGGATTCAGCAAGTTCACATGCCAGTTCCCTTCACACACATTGGTACATCCAATCTGGCCCTGGAGCCTTAGCTATTTTTAATGTTACTAAACCTTCTCTAACCCCTTTTCCCATAATTACCACCTTCCTCATTTCGGGAATCCCTTTTGCAACATCCTTTATGCCACTTTCAGGCAAAGTCCCCATAGCCTCCACTATGAATACACAGTAAAAGTAGCAATTAAGAATTCATGTCATCTGCTTGTTCTCCTCTGTTACTCTGCCACCCTCAATCAGCTTAATAATTATCCCTGCAGTCTTCCTTTTTTCCATAATGTAGCTAACCTTCCTTGACCCCATCCCCAGTACGCAGTTCCGTATCTGCTTTTGAATCCCCGACTGCCTTCTTGGCTTCCCTTGTCTCTAACTGGAATATACATCATTCCGTGTCTCCAAGTTTTTCTTTGTATCTAATGAAGAACCCATTTTAGCCCTCACTGCCTCCCTGATCTTGTTTGAGAACCAGATTGGCCTCTTGTGCCTGACAAGCTACACAATTACCATTCCCTCAGCTGTTTCTACTTTAACCCACCTTAATACCTATCCCCAGTTTCTGCCTTCCTACCATGACCCTTCCCCAGCAAGGTTCTCAACATCCTCAAGGGGGAAATCAGGAAATGGCTACCCCTTCTCTTTATATTCAGTTCTTGCCTCTCCCCCCCTTCTCCACCTGCCCTTCTGGGTCACCAGTGTGCACAACCTAACCCCATACTTTTTACTCCAACAGCACTTGCATACTACCTCGAGCCTGCTCCTGGTACACTCATGCATTATAAATGGTTACATCACATTATTACTGTTTTGTACGTTTGTATGTTCTTTTGTATGATTTTGGACATGTATTGTAATTTACCAAATGTTCCACTAATGTTTATTGTACAATACCTTGTGGTCCAACTGTTGCACAATCTTACAATATTGTATTGTTTGTTCTACCCACATACTATCATAACTGATCATCCTTCACAACCCTATGTAACCCCTTCCCCTAGGTCACACCGTGAGATGAGCAACTTTTTGTTCAGTGTGCCCTCCTGGTGAAACATTTCAATAAATAAATGAAAAAAAATCTTGGTAAACATTCACAGGCATAACTTAATTGCCTCTAAATGGCACCTTTTATTTACTTTCCACCTCTTCTCCACCCCCTGGTTTTGTCCACTCCCCTCAGCTTATCCTTGTCTAGTCCCCTCAACTAGTCAGAGTCTGCTTTTCTGAAATTCAGAACCATAACCTTTGAAGAGGATATACTGGTACCCAGGACAAGTACAAACTATATGGTGTTATGGTTACCAGATTGCAGTGGCTCTCCAATCCACACCCCACCTCCAGTTTTGAGTTGGTGAGCCCCACATTGGGAATAGCAGTTCATTTTGTGGCTTCTCTAACCAGCTGCACCAGGAGACAGTGCTGCTAGTATTGAAAACAGCCTGACTCCTGGTGCTGTCAGCTGACAGAATGTCCCAGTCTATATCTAGTAGATTAAGATCTCCACCACCACTACTTCCTCCCCTTTTGCTTCCACCTTCTGAATTTCTGCTCCTAGTTCCTCATCTACTCATCCTCCTGTCCCGGTGATCTCTATATCACCCCCATGCACAGATTCTTATCTGACGCAGTCATAAGCTGCTCCCATAGCAATTCTGTCTGCCCCATCCCTACCTGCATTGGACCCCCCTTCTACTATCTCTGTATCTCTTCTTTGACACAAAATGCTACACTACTTTTTCCTATAGTCCTATCTTGTCTATTAGCAGTGAATCTTGGTACTGCTTAGACCCAGTCATTTTGTCCAGTGCTGTGAGTTCTAATCTCATATCTTAACAAACAGAATTGTGGTTCCAGATACTTGCTCTAGTTCCAATATCCCTGAGCACTTCAGAAACAGGATATATCAAGATGCTAGACTACTGTGAAAACATAATCCTGAAAAAAGTGGTCTAGTTCAACTGAATCATTCATTCTTGGTTCAGCACATGCCCAGATATTAAGGATCCATCATGTTTATGCTATAATAACTTTTCTCTCCCAATCAGCACCTTAGGGTCTTTTCTTATTTTTTCAGTTCTAAAGAACATAAGAGTATACTACCTTGGATCTCAGGCTCGGACATCTTCCCCTATGTGTGTCTTGAACTGAGAGATGGTTATTCCACTATAAAATATCCCACATTTACACAGCATGATGTAATCTAACCCTTCAGTAGTGCTCTCAATAAATGCCTTTGTACACATGTCTTTATCATTAGGGTGTGCTGTTCTTTCTGTCCCCCGAATCAAAAAATTACAATAAGCGCAATTTCCTCATTTTTTATTCGTATTTGATACTGGACTTGGTACTTTTTTTTTCCATCTTGGGCAAGGAGCATATATAAAGAATTTTGTTATCTGATCCTTAATATACCTTGCCCTTCTGAACACCACAGTTGGTCTCTCAGGAACTTTATCTCTCAGTGCTCTGTCACTTTTCAAAATGTTCCAATGTCTAGTGCGTATTTCCTCATCTGATTAACCTCTTCGATATAAATATTGATTGTGTGTAAAACTGTTACGATTAATATGGTTTTGCTCCCTCCCCTGCCTTCGTAAGAATTTACTAGTAAGGCCTCATGTCCCTGCAACTTCCTTAAAAGCTGCATCTATTACTGGAGCACTGTATCCCCTTTCTAGATATCAATTGATCTCCTTTTGTCTTTTTTCCAAGATTTCAACCATCAAACAGTTTCTTTTAGTGTTTAGTAGCTGTCCCTTTGATATGAACTGAATCCTATGAATATGTATGTGGAGGCAGTATAGCGGAGTGGTTTAAGGCTCTGAGCTACAAACCTGGAGACCTGGGTTTGAATCCCACAACCTCCACTTGCATACTGTGTGACCCTGAGCAAGTCACTTACTTTCCTTTTGCTCCCAGATCACACCTGTAAACAAGCTTTCAGCTTAGTGTCTCTCTCCTGGTTAAAAAAAAATATATATATATATATATAAAATGACAGCTATGATAATAACAGGGTGTTTCTATCTGTCTCTTTTGTATATATGTTCTGGTCCATTATAGTTGAACATCTAGGAAATTCATTTTTGTTTTGTGAACTGTATGTTTGAACCATAATGATTAACTGGTACTCTCCAGGTATTTGAAATAGTCATGTAACTCTTGCTTAGTGCCTTTCCAGATGATGATGACATCAATAAAGTGGTGCAAGAAATCCAACTATCAACATATGAATTAGTGATGCATTTTCTAACATAGAAACATGGATGCATAGAATTTGTTGACAGACATGTTATGGCCTGGGTGTTGCCTGAAAACGGTCCCTGGGATCAGTGCACTCACCCAGTTATCGAAGTCATTCATAAATAAATAAATAAATAAGGACCGCTTGGACCACCCAGTCTACCAATTTTTCCCTACCCACAGTGCCACTGCAGACCTAACTTGATTAGCAGTTCAGAGAGGCAAAGCTGCACAAGGCTGGGGTGCCGAGACAAGTGCAAGTCAATGTAGGTAATGGAAGTCTCGCACTCACCACCACCAGAAGAAAGATGCCGCTCATAAACTTCCATATGTGCCAAAAGTTTATTAAAGTGCTAGTGCAAGACACACCACCACCACATGCCTTGACATGTTTTGGACTGGGTCTTTTTTCCAAAGACAAAGAAAAAGGACCCACTGACAGCATCTTTCTTCTGGTGGTGGTGAGTGTGAAACTTCCTTTACCTACATAGACCCAACTCAATCTCCAGCTCTTACTCCCTCCTCCCATTCCTTTCCACTATGATTATCTTATGTTCATCCCATGCATTCTTGCACCCCACCACTGGTTGTGGTCCCACCACCTCAGCTGGAATGGTGTTGAATGCCTTACTGAAATCCAGGTATGTCACATCTACTACTCCACTCTGATCTAATCACCCAATAAAAAAATTTATTAGATTCATTTGACATGACCTCCTACTCATGAATCCATGCTGTATCAGGTCTTGTAATCCATTAGCTTCAAGATATTCTGCTACCCTCTCCTTCAGCACTGATTCCATTATCTTTCCTATCACCAATGTCAGGCTCCTACAATTTCCAGCCTCCTCCCTGCTGTCACTTTTGTGAAGTGGGACTACATCTTCCCTCATACAATCCTATGAAACCTCTTCTGTTTCCAATCAGCTGTTACATAGGACTGTCAGAGGTTCAGCCACTACCTACGTGAGCTCCATCACCCTGCCCGGTCCTGTTGCATTCTCCACTTTCAGATTAGCACGTCCCTTTAGGACTCTCTCTTCTAGGCATCCTGGTGATGTGGAAGGCAGAGACACCCATGCTTCTCTTGCTAGCAAGCTGGTGACTCAGGGTTGGGAACAACCCTGGGCCACTTGAGAGCTGGCCAGGGGGAAGAGGATTGTGCATCCAAGTAGATGATCTCCAGCTTCAGGTAGGGAGGTCAGATTGTGCCGGTGCAAGACCACCACCTAGTTTACCATGGGTGGCGGTGTGGCCGGAGTGACAGTTCTGAGTGGGAAACACTCCCTGGTGGGAGATGTAAGGGACATTCTCAGATGTGCACATGTCCAACCTCCACCTCTATGAAGCATCTGTGGGTCAGGGTGAGAACACCAGAAAATGCCTCTGGCTGTAGGATGCCATACCACAGAGCCCCATAGACCCCACATTGCCTATTGGGCACAGGAACCATGGATCTAATTGTGGGTACCAGAAGGGGGCTTGGGGGATCCCCAACAACTCCACCACAGGGGGCAATCTGTGGAGCACTCCATGGCCCTAAAGGTAAGTACCAGAGATAGTGAGTGATAACTTTGGGGAACACACAAGGGCAGAAGGGGCCCACTAGCTGAGGGGAGAAAAAAAAAGTTCCTCTCCTCTGAAAAAGGGATAGTGTCCACCTCCCTTCCTCCCTAGAAGACTCCTGTTACTTTGTTGTGGCCCCTCCCTTTCTCTTTTCACTGTGCACACTGAGCAAATGTATTTGTTTATGATGTCTGCATTTTCCTGGTCCCCCTCTGCACAATTGTCCCCATCCCTTTCTAACCTTACAGTCCCTCCCCAGTCTTCCTCTTTTTACTTGTATACCTAAAAAATGTCTTGTCCTCTTTCATTATCACTTGGGGTTTTCTCTTCTCAGTTTGTGCTTTTGTACACCTCATTGCTTTCCCTGCTTCTCTCTGTTTATCTTGATATACCTCCATATCATCCTCCCTCTGCATTTCCTTATATCTTCTAAATGCTACCCTTTTCCCTTTACTTTTCCAGCTACCTCTTTTGAGAACCATAGCTGTCTCTTTTTCCTTTTATCTTTACTCATTTTCTTGATGCAGAGGTTTATTGCCTTTGCTATTCTCCCTTTTTATCTTCACCCACCATTCCTCCACCTCACCCTGGTCACCCTCCCCACAAGGTCATCCCAGAGGAATTAATCCATCTTTACAAAATCTGCCCTCCTAAAGTCCAAAACCCTCCCTCTTGAGTGGTTTGATCCTGTAGCCATCCCTATATTGAACTACACTGTATGGTGGCCAGTGGTTCCCAGCTGGCCTCCAACCATGATATCTGCAACACTGACCCCATCAGTGAATAAAAGGTTCAGTGTTGCCTCATCATGAAAGGGTTCACTGACTAGCTGCCTAAGGCATGCCCTCTGCAGGGAGTCCAGGATGCCCCTCCTTTTAGTTGAAGCCTTAGCTGGGAGGCACCAGTCTACATTCTAACATACTCACTTTCCCATTTTGCCATATATAAGTTAATGAAACCAGGCATACACATTGCACCCAGATCTATACCCCAGATTTGTAATACTTTTTCATAAATAGGAACATAATAAATTTCAGTGCAATTTCTGTCATTGTGGCAAGTGTACTTGTTTGAGGGATTTGCTGTGTCATATCTCTCTGGTTAAGGATGTGCTCTAGGGCCTCAAGTCCTTCCCAGTGAAGAATCAATGCATACAATGACTCCACATCCAAAGTGACTAATAGCCAAGGTTTCTACATTTCTATTTCTTCAAATGTAGTAAGTATAGCTGCTGTATCTCTTATGTATGACAGCACCTTCTATACAATTCATCTCAAATATGTGACAAGATATTTTAAAAGTGGCTCTGTGATCGTCCCTATTCTAGAAATAAATTGAACCACCATGTGGACCTTGTACATGTTTATGGATATTTGGTGTAATTTAAATTGTGGGGACAACAGGTGAATCAACAATTAAGAACATATTTTTTCCTTTTTAGTAATATGACCTAGATAATACAGCTTGTTCACAAATACCTCTACATTTTCTTTAAAGTGTTTGGTTATATTCACCTTAAGCCTCCTACAGAATATTACATCTTTCCACTTGTTGTAGAACTTCTTACTGATATTTTAACTGATTTCTCACGACTGCCTCACCACCTTTGTCTGTGTGTTCGATCATGATGGCTCAGCCTCCACTCAAATATTTCAATGCACTCATTTCTCTTTTTGTTCAATTGGGGTATATTTTCCTTTGATCATGTGATTTAATGTCCAGTCTTCTTGGGACATCCTGATGAACATGGTAACCATTGGTCCATGTTGGGGCAGTAGGATGATCTGGGTCTGAAGCCACCAGTGACTCTATCCTCATTCCTTGTTTGTGTCTGGTCCTGCTGTGTAGGGCCATTTTGTAATTAGATGTAAGATGCTGGCTGGGAACAGATATGTCATTCAAACCACCTGTTCATAAACATTATATATGCTATGGCTAATGCACTTTAAAGTAGCAGTACTAGTTAATGCAAATTTAAATAATTTGGTTGACAGGACAGATCAAAACATCCAAATATCTCATTTTCTTTTTGCTTTTATTTCATTCCTGAGTTAAGATATAGGATTTTGAAGTTCCTAAAAGTTATCAGAGTGGTGGTGTGCTGTTGGCCATAAGCAACATGTCCTGGCAGTAGCCTGACATATCATTATTATAAATATCGAGGGTGCAGTTAGTGTGTGATATCTGGAGAGAAGATTTTTGAAAGTTGCTTCGGACTGCCATCTTTCATACAGATCCATGCAAATTTCAAAAGTTGTTATTAATCAAAAGGCCAAATTTTCAAAATTTGATGCAGGACTTCCATTAAGCCCTGTGTCACCCCCAAAGTTTGGCGCAACTGTGCCAAACTCCTTTGATACAACTGCTTCCAACTTTAGTACATTGGGTGCAATTGGGTCACTTTCCACAATTTACATCAGCTTGTGCCAAACGTTTGGCAGAAGTCTTGTGAAAAAGGTCCTCAAATTGCACAAAGTTAGACCTAGGGAAGATGGTCTAATTTGTGGCAATGGGTGCACCTGGCAGAAAATCGTGATCTGCATGAAAGGAATGCTGCACCCCCTGTACTGCATGTTCGGTGCACCAAGGACTTGCAGCAGCTGCAAGTCTTTCTAAAAACTGGGCCCATGATCATAAAATAGCTGATTGAATTTAAAATACCCAAATGAAGAATCTAAGATTATCAGGAATATATTATTGCTAAGAACAGGTAGGATGGCATGTTTTTTTTTTTTCTGGGTAACTAGTACTTCTGCTTTAACTCTCTATGGATGTTGTTGAAAAAAAATGTATCTATCCATAATCAGAAGAGGCACATAGTCTGTGTTTATATTAAATCAAATAGTGCTTTGGATTGAGAGGGGAAGCAGGTGCATCTATTATTCTACTGCTGTTATCTCTAAAAACTACTTGAGGAAAGTAGGAATGTGCACAGCCTAAATGTTAATTCCCAAATAATGGGTACTTGCTCAGTTTTCAGGACTAAATAATATATATTTTCAATTGGTAATGGCATTCTGATGAAAATTAATAAATAAATACATTAAAAATTTAAATAAATAATGTTTAGTTCTCCCCAGCTGGCCAAGACTAGTGTTTGCATCACTCCCACCCAAGCCTTTATCACCCTCAAGACTCCTTACTCATTGTCCCCTACACACAACAGCATTAAAAAGCATTTCATCAATGCCCAATGTTCAGTGCTTGCCTTGCTGTTGTACTGGGTCTTGTGTGTACACATTTTTTTACTATGTATTTATCCAGGATAGACCAGATGATATGCAATATCTAATTTCCATTGGTGTCCTGCTTTTACATATTTTAGATTGTATTTACCCAGGATAGGCCAGCTGACAAACAATATCTAATTTTCAGTTGGTTCCCACATTTTAATCCCAAATTTCCAACAATCCTGTTATGATCTGACGATCTGATCATGACACGTGGGATATTTTTAAATCCCATAAAAAGATGATTTTGCAGTGCAGCTGTGAAAAAAAGTTTTGGAAGAGATTTGAAAAAATGACACCTGTCATGTTCAGGAAGTGGAGTAATGCAAGGGATAAGTTGAACATTAGGAGCCAAAATCTAAAACATAATGCTAGGAGCAAACATTGGAACAAGTAAGTGTTTCTTCATAACTTAGTTCCTTTTTCACATTTTGACTCCAAGGCCCAGATATTCAAAAGGGTTGCGCATGGTGCAACAGTGTTGTGCTATGCACAACCCACTGATGCACCCCGGTGCGATATTTAAAAGGGAAAAGTGTGCCTGCACAAATCCCGATGTGCTGGGGCACATCAGTAATGTATGCAGGCACAGGTGGGGGGGGGCGTGCCCATGCATAAACTGCACAGCCCGATATTCAGCCTGGGCCGTGCAGAGTTATGCAGACGCAACCCCTACCTGTGCCTGCACAAAGTTATGCTGAAAAAAAAGGAACAAGTCGAGGGCCACCCACAGGTGAGCTGCCGCATTGCAGGGCGTAACACAGCAGCTGCCACCTGTGGGTGGCCCTGGACTTGTTCCCACCGCACCTGACAGCGCCTCCCCATGCCCCAATCGCGGACTGAAGTGTCCCCCCCAGTAGCCTGATCGTGGGCAGAACAGTAGTGTTCCCCCCCGAGCAGCCTGATTGTGGGCAGAACAGTAGTGTTCCCCGAGCAGCCCGATCGCGGGCAGAACAGTAGTGCCCCCAGCAGCCCGATTGTGGGTATAACGGTATGCTTCCCCATTAGCCCGATTGCGGGCATAACTGAAAATGTCCTCCCACCCTTCTGAGTAGCCCGATCGCGGGCATCAGACCTCCCCAAAGTCCAATATCCTGGTGGTCCAGTGGACTGCGAGTAGCCCAATCACGGGTGGCATCCTCCCCCCACGTCCAAAATCCTGGTGATCTAGTGGCCCCCCACCCCACCACCCATGGAGCCCCACCACCCGCTCCCGTCAGCCAGCGGGTGGCAGCACCACCCGCCCACGCCGCGCTGCCCACCGACTGACAGTCGGTAGGGCTGCACCATTGTCTGGGAGCATGAGACAATGGGTGTGTAGTCATACCGCCTAAGTCAGTCTAGATATGTGAATTAATTCATTCATTCACATATCTGGACTGACTAGGTGGTATGGCTGCATGCCCATTGGCTCATGCTCTGAACCAATGGGCGGCAGCCCTCACCGAGCTGTCAGTCGGTGGAGGTGGGGCAGCAGGCAGGTGGGTGCTGCCGCTGGCTGACAGGGGAGCGGGTGGTGGGGCTCCATGGGCGGGTGGAGTGGGGACCACTAGATCACCAGGATTTGGACATTGGGGTGGTGAGGATGCCTCCGTGATCGGGCTAATTGTGATCCACTGACCACCAGGGATATTGGACTTTGGGGTGGGAGGTCTGATGCCCGCGATCGGGCTATTCGGGGGGTGGGGGGACATTTTGGTTATGCCTGTGATCGGGCTAATGGGGGGGAACACTACTGTTCTGCCCGTGATCTGGCTGCAGGGGCATCGGTCCCTGACAGCTGCTGCCTGGCAGGGCACCAGGCGCAAGTCGCTGGGGATCGGTGCACCTGCATGTTAATGGCTTGCAAATGGGGCCATAATCAGATGCAAATGGCCCCCGTGCGCCTTGCATAAATTATGGCCCCATTTGCATGTCACCCTTTGAATATCGCAGGTGCTGTGCATGGCACAATGGAACTTGCGCCAACGCATCTCAATGCTCCACTCTGACCACTTAGCTGGTGCAGTTCCACTGCACCATGCACAGTGGGTGTGGCCAGGGGTATTCAAAGATAGTTGCGTTATAGCGCAACCCATTGAATATCGCCCTGGCCACACCCCTGCGCAACTATTTTGTGCGGCGCAGGGGCTTGCGCCACAAAATGGCACAGTTTGAATATCTGGGCCCAAATGTTCAACATAATCTTTTGTGACCACTTCTTCTGAACATGACAAGTGTCATTTATGAAACAGTGGTTGAAACATCACTTTGTATCAGAAGTGTGAAAACACATTTTGTTCAGGATTTAAAAAAAAAATAGCAGCTCTCAGATTTATGAGGTGGTGTGAAATAATTACTCTGTTGAAAATTTGGGTTCAATACACTGAAAATTACCAAAATATGAATGTGTGTTGAAAATGTTCAATGTATGCTCATAAAATCATAGTTTGTTAAATATTTGTATGCTAGATATTCAACATAGCCTTCATATGACCTCCACCTCATGAACAAGGGCAATGAAAATTTTCAAATCCTGCCAAAAAGGTGATTTCATGCTAGAGGGGTGAAAACAATTTTTTGCCAGGATTTGAAAAATTGCAGCAGTCACATTCATGAGATGGCATCAAAAAATTGCTATTTTAAAACTTTGAGGTCAAAATATTGAAAATTACCAAAGGTATGAGCGTGCATAGAAAAAGTTCAATGTGCACTCATTTTTTTTTCAATATTTTTACCCCAAATTTTTAACAGTTTTCTTATGACCCTGCATCATGCACAAGGGCAAAGAAAATGTTTGAATCCTGCCAAAAAGGTGATTCTGTGCCACAAGTGCAAAAACTTATTTGACTAGGATTTTAAAATTGACTGCTGCTACATTTATGAGGTGGAGTGAAAATGACTGTATTGAAAATTACGTATCTTATGAGTGTACATTTAAAAACTTCAATGTACACTTATAGCATCATTGTTTTTTAATATTTCTAGCCCAAATTTTCAACATAGAGTTCTTACGAACACACTTCATGACCAAGAGTGGAGAACATTTTCAAATCCTACCCCAAAAAAGAAAATTTTACACAGTGACTGTGAAATAATATGTTGCAATGGATATGTCCAATTTCACCTCCCTTGTTTATGAGGTGGGGTCCTAAAAAGGCCAAGTTGAAAATTTGGGGACAAATATTTCAAAAAGTTATGAGGACAAGTTCAAATCCCATTGTAATACACTGAACCACATATCTGATTCCTCAGTTCCCAGTCCAGCATTGAAGAGTGAAAACATGTCTATGATCCAGAGAGGATTAAGGTGTTGGAACCCCAGTAGGTAAGTAAGGGGTCACGATGGTGAGTGCATAGTGTGAGGGTCAGGTTGGGGAAGGGTAAATTTGACAGTGGACAGGCAGAACCAATAGACATGTATGGACATTTTTCCTTTTTACAGGGTGTGCAAAAAAAAAATACTACAAGAGACAGTTTTCTTTATTTCAAGTACTGATACTGGGGATTGGGCATTCCAGTGTTGCTTTAACTGCTAAGAGTACAGAAAACAATAGGGAGATGGGAGGGATACTTGGCAGAGGGTGGGATTACAGGAAGTAAAAATACAACATAATACAAAAAAAACTATGAAGGAAGGTTTTCTTTATTTTAGGTAACAACAATGGAGATCGGGTAACACAGTGTTGGTGATAGGTTTGGAGGTACATGGGTGAGCACCCTGGTGTTGCACTCTGAACATGGGCAGGGTGGGGGTTCTAGCTCTCACTGGGGATTGGGCACTCTAGTGTCAGAAAATTAGGAAGGAAAGACTAAGCAATGGGAGGTGGGAAGGATACTTGGTAGAGCATGGGAGGGATTGTTTTTTCATTGTGGAGCCACATCAGGCTGATCATGATGCTGATGAGCTCTGCTTGCTGGGTGGTATTATGAGATCAAAGGAAAGAGTTGCCTATAATTCAGGTAGTTCTTTTCTTTGAACTACATAACGATTCTGCCCAGCAAGACCAGAAGAGTGTCATGATCAGCCTGGCTGATGAATGATCTGACATGCTGAACTGCCTGCAGACTTCCTTGCATTTGACTGACAGTGTCACAACTCCAAATCCATGATTACTGCAACATGTTCACTTCATACAAGTGCAAGGGTGAACATAACAATTTATAGTCCTGACACTGTGCCAGGATTTAATTAGTTATTTTCAACCACCTTTGCAACCTGTCCAAACCACCCAGTCTTTCACTTAGTTTTATTTAGATGTGGACCTGTCTTGTAGCTATGATCAATGATTTTGGGGAGCAATGTAGCTGACCCTTCTTGCAGTGAATCTGCTCTATTTATTAGTAGTCTGGCACTGTTAATTGAGTGAACAGGCCTACAACTGACAGGGAAGAAGGTTAGAGCAGTCTGCATAGCTGACGATGCCAGTCAAACTGATTCAGGGTTCCAGGCATCATCAATGACACAGCATGCTCTGCCTCTTCCCTCCCACTCATACCCAAGTTAACTTCATTTACAGTGTCAGACTGCCAACACATGGAATGAATACTCTGCAGAGTGGACAACTGAGTTAGCTTGGATTTTATGTGCTGTTGTTTCACCTAATTCATAAATCAGTTGTCAAGTGAGAATGGGGGGGGGTCACATTTAAAGATATCTGGAGGAGTGGGGGTCAGGTAAGGATGTGGTAAAAATTAAAAGACATGTTTTGCTCTTGACACAATGAGCAACTGAATTAGCTCAAGCTCAACCTCTAGGCTGTCCCCCAAATTATGGACTGGGGGTTTGGAGGGGGGCCCACACTAAAAACTGTTTGGGAGACTGAGATTCTGGTTTTGAAGAAGGAGGTATAAAATGTTATTGGTTCCTGGTGCAAGAAGCTGGTATTTTAAAATAATACCTTTGTGTGCAGGACAATGGGGAAGGGGTGGATGGCAGGAAATAATCAGGGAGCAGAGTGAATTGCATATTGACAATGGAGGGACCTGGTACTTCACCTGAGGTGGCCAGCCTCAAAATACAAATACAACAAAGGAGAAGTTCTAGCACTTGTGGAAATGGCTAAAAAATAACAAGGCCAGCAACCTGGGCAATGGAGAAAGCTCTGAACTGGGTGAAGTACAGGGCACCATTTACCTTGGATAGCTGTATGCAGCATCAACTTTGAAGTGTGCCAATTTGTGGCAAATTTGGCTGATGATTTAATTATTTGTGCAGTAGCTTATTAAATCAATCTTTCTGCAATGTAACCAGGTTACTAGACTTTGTTTTGCCTTTGCCATGAATGCTTCAACATCTCCTTTGGTGAACTGCAGAAAATGACTGGGGTGCAGTTATTTTGAAAAGATGTGTCCATTTGCAAAAAGCCGTGACTTGCAGCAAACGATGCAAATTCAACTTGTCATTTATTGCTGCAATTGCATCTTTTTCTGGATGCAATATTTGAATGCAATTAGACTAGCTAATTGATGTTCTAACAGTTTGGAGAGATGTCTATTTTTCAAAATAGTTGTGAGTGGATGTTTAGCAGATTCTTTTGACAGTCCTCTACACCCACTGTTTAACATAGAAACGAAGATTTTAAAAGCTGAAGAAGGCTCAAAGACCCTTTTAGTCTGACTGCCACTTGCCTGTATCTGCCCGCCCAGCCTGACGCTGGGCCAGACCTAGTCAAAAAATAAACACAACTGCATTTTGACACCCCTAGGCCCCCTAACCTTGACTGTCCATCCTCACTGTCTCCTCTAGTGTAGGCTATTCCCTGTGCCTATCTCATCTACCTTAGAAACTGGCAACAGAATGCATGCCAACCACTTCTTCTGGAAATTTATTCCACCTTTCTGCCACCCATACTGTAAAGAAAAACATCCTTTCATACCTCCAGGCTCCCCCACAAGCTTCCATCTGTGGCATCTTATTACCCTGCCCTTGCTCCTTGTGACTAGGGCATTGTACTTCACTTTAATACTTATTAGGAATGCAAAGGTCATCATTTTGTGTTTCTCTCTCTCCCTCCTGGCCTCTAGTGTGTACATGCTGCCACTTTCCAGTCTCTCCTCATAAATCTTCTCTTGCTGCCTCTGAATCATCTTTGTGACCCTCCTTTGAACAGCTTCAAAGAGGTCCTTGTCCTTCTCAGGTGTAGTCCCCAGAACTGCACACACTACTCCAGATGAGGTCTCAGCAAGGATCTGTACAAAGCCAGTAGTCCCTCTTTCCTTCTGCCAGCAAGCCCCCTCCCTATACATTCCAACATCCTATTCACTTTCCCTGCAGCCCTCTAGTATTAGACATGGAACTTTAGACAGTCATTAATGATTTCCAGTCCCTTTTCTCTGATGTCTCTGCCTTCTCATTCCTCCTAACCACTACTCTGTTTTTGGATTTCTTTTGCCAATGTGCATGACTTTGCACTTTCTGGTGATAAATTTGAATTGCCTTTTCTTGGACAGCTTTTCCAGTTTGTAGAAAATCCTATTTATTTTCCATTATTAATTTCCTCCACTATATCCACCCTGCCACTTATTCTGGTATCTTCTGCAAAGAGATTGATCCTTCCCTGGGTTCCCTTCAAGGTATCACAGATGAATATGTTAAAATGGACCATCTCCAGCACTAACACTTATGCCATGGGCACCTCACTGTATCACTTTACTAGAGACAGATGCATGCAAAAAACATTAATCCCTGTCCTTAGTAAAAAAACATTTTTGTTTAATTATTTCACATCTAAAACAGTGCTGAAGCAGACACAAAACATGGACAAAAAGGACATCTGATAAATCAAGAGAAAAGGGTCATTCTAAAAACAAATGAATGGTATATCTGAAAACTGACACTGTAAAGTATCTGTTGCTTTAATTCACTCACAGTTTTCCATCACTCAGTTGTTTTTTCCACCATGGGAAGCTCAATATTTGATGCACAGATCATTACTTTACCTCATAAAACAGGTGAAGGATCTGACTGGCTGAAAACATCACCAGATTGTTCAGTTATTGGAACATGCACAGACAGTTCAAAATGAAATGACTATTTGCAATTTGTAAATCAATTTAAGACCTGTTTTAGAATTGGAATAAACCCTTTGTGGTCTCTGGCATGTTGATAGACTTTTATTTATTTATTTTTATATTTATTTAAATCTCAGATTACAAATACATTTGAGCTTAAGGCAGCTCATTTACAAACGTTCCATGTCAAAGGGAAGGGTTACAATAAGGTAGGGAGGTACAGACAACATTCATGGTATCAATGGAGGAACAGACAGCATTCATGGTGTCATCGTAGCTCAGCAATTCAAAGTGGCAAATATGTGGGAATAGTGCTACATACACAAGATTACAAGAAAGCATAGTAAACCATCAGGTACATTTGAAGCAACATTGCTAATCAGAGGTGGGGAGAAAGGGGGAAGGTAAGGAAGAGGTAGGGGAGATGGGAAGGGCAGAGTCCAAATAGAGAAGGAAAAGAAAATATTGCAGCCAGAGGCCTTGTCGTGGGGTGAGAGGGAGGGGAGGCTAAGGTGGACGAAAGGGTAAAAGAGGGGAAAAGGAGGGTAGTTGAAGGCACTCAACATGTGTCTTGTGCCTCACAATGCATCTGAGGCCACCATATATCAGTGCATGCCTGGATACCTCAAATTGTGCTATTCCTTACATAAAAAAGGTACTGGGGATGTAAATATGACAAAATGTTAGAAATCAGCATTTAAATGGTTTGCCACATTTTGGATGCCAGAGTTACAGCCCAAAATTGGGACTTGCACCTGTTGCCTTCCCATTGAATACCCAGCACTAGAAGTACAACCTTTACTGACATATTGTTACCTTGGTGGAAGCCAATTATGGAGTTATACAGCTGTCAATTGATTTAGTACATGTGTTAAAACTCTTGTTTTTTGGTATTGGATGGCCATATGTCACTCCTGGAAACACCTTAGATCAGTGTGATTTCTTGATTATCAATATTTTAAAATGAATCAATACAGAAACAAATAACTGTGTCTTTCTCAGTTACCAAATTTTTAATTAATTAACTAAATACACAAAGAATCAAATCAATCGATCAGTAAGTACATTGTGCATATCCTACACTGAACTACAGTACCTGCTCACAAATACTGTATCCATGATTCTGCTTATCACAAGTTGTGCTCCTTTCTGAAGCAATTGTCTAGTAGAGCTTCATGGAAGTTTCAATTTCTGTTTCTTCTGGAATTTTATGGAATTTTGGAAATTCCATGGAATTCCATAAAAAAACAGAATTTCAAATTTCCAAAAGCAGAACTTTCTTCAAACTTTGGATTAGTAATACATGACTTACATAAGTCACAGAACATTGTTCCACAGTTTACATACAATAACTGTGATTTAATTTTCAGAAATGCATTCTGAAATTATGTGACATTTAAAAAGAAATTACAAAATTCATTTCAAGAAGCAGAAGTGCTATTCAACATGAATTTCAGCAGCAGAATTTCACATTCTAAACAACTCTAGTGTCTAGTGGGCAAAGGGCAAGGCTGCAAACTTGAAGAACAGGATTTGAATTCCATCACTGCCTCTTGAGCAAGTCACTTAACTATCTCCTTCTCCCACTCTCTGTCACACTCTTTACATCCTTGGTCTTTCCATAATCTACTTCAATCTCACTTAACTTCCAGTGTGCACTTAATGTCTAATGTAACTTTTCATGGCTTCAAAAGGGTTTTGTAATACAGTATATATAATGGGGCCATGAAAAACAAATCCCTTCCTTCCTTCCTGGGTGAAGTGATTATGACTTTTTTTTTAAACAGCCATGCATTATTCACTAACAATTTATGAACTGAGTCCATCAATGTGCATCAAAGTTCAACAATCATGTTTATGAATGTTCATAAACCATGCAAAAACAACAATTGAAAGTCTAATTAATTATTCATGAGCTAACGAAGCTCAGTTATTTGCTGCCATTCCAGTCTGAAATTTCTTGGAAGTGCCCAGCATGACAGCCACTCAGTTGCTTGCATGCTGTCTGGTTGCTGGTATTTGGAGTTCAGGAGGGTGTCATGTGGGTGTTTGTAGGAAGTCTTTTTCTGGTTATTATCTCATAAACAGTCTTCCAAATGTGTAATTGTCACTGTTTGAGTGCTTATTTCAGAAATTTTTATACTGTAATCATCGTTCCGCACAGAACACACAGCACGTGGCACTGTCCATGCACATAGCAGAGAAAGAAAGAAAAAAAAACATAAGAAATGAGGTAATTACTGTGATTAGTCTTATAATCACAATAACAACCTCAGAGTCATTTATTTCCTGTTGATTAACAACCAGCTGGGTGTGATTGGCAGTTGGCTGTGCCTCGGGCCTCCCTTCTCCCAGCTAGTCATTAATCTTCAGGAAATTACTGGATCTTCGGTCATTATTGCTCAAGTGGTAAACTGTGTTCATAAATATTCTTGAACATAAAGGCTCATAAAGGTTAATAAAAGATCATGAGGTTCCTCTACACTTTTATAAATATAGTCCATCAGCATTTGTTGGTGTCCAGCAATACCTACTTTTGTACAATTGGTTAATTCATTAAGGCAAACCTGTTTGAGCCCTGTTTTCAAATGATTTCTGCACTCTGTACAAACCACAGGTGGATTCATTCAACCCTTAAGTGTTTTTTCACACAGCCTAAGCAATTTACCATCTTTGTTTCATAGGTTTCATAGGTTTAACAGAGCTGTAAATAGACTTATTTCTGTAGTGCTCGCAATGTTATAGAATAATATCTACCTGCTGCCCCTAAAATGCTTATCCATATTTTTTTTTAAATTGGTCTGTGGAAGTACTGCCTACCGCCTCTAGAGGGAGTCTGTTCCATACTGGGACCACTCTCTGGTTGCACAACATGTTGCTTCTCATCAGATTACATTTTCTGGTTTTCATTTGGAGTAGATGTGAGTGAGTGGCATATGTCTGCTCTCTACATTGTAGTCCAAAAATGTCCCAGAGCTCGTTATCAGACCATGGTTTATGTAACAAGCATAAGTACCCTCTTGATCTCCTGTACTAGAGGGTGAACATATCCAGCTCACTCAATCTAGTCTCATAACTTATATTTTTAAGACCCTCAAAACCCCTGGTAGCCCTTTTCTATATTCTCTCAATCATCTGGATATCACATTTTCTATAGGGCAACCAGACTTGGGCCCCATAGTCAAGGATTGGCCTCCCCAGGGAAGAATAGAGTGGAACCAGTACCTCCCTGCTCCTACTTTCAATGTGTCTAAATATACAGTTCAATATTCTATTCCCCTTCTGGACTATACTTTTATAATGGGACTTGAATGAGAGATCTTGCCATATCAGAATGCCTAAATCCCTTTCATCTGATGTGAGACAAGACCTCTTCCTTCCACATCTTATTGCTTCACAACACATGCCCCCTCCTCCACCCCTCACTCACCAGACAATGCCCACTTTTGGCTGACAACCCTACTCTGCCCCCTTACCACCTTTAATGATGCCATTCATGGCTGACCACCCTACCCGTAGCTTTCCTAGGTTGGCCCACTATATAGCGAACTCCAATCTTGAGCCTTCAACCTTGCCAACCTTCCTTATCAGCCAGCCTTTCCTGTTAAATTACTGACTATTTGTTGTATCCAAGTCTCAGTATTATATTACTGCCTCTGTAAAAGATGTATATGTCTCAACTTTATTTTTTTACTTAACTATGCAAACATCTCAATGTCATTTTCTGTATACCTTGTTTTATTGTATTTGTTTGTGCAAACACTGACTTGGAACCTTTGAAAATGAGTCCTTGACTCAAAGGTGTTAATCCCAAACTGAAATAAATAAATAAATAATTTTAAGGTCAATTTTATTTAATGTTTGTACTTTCTTTTTTTTGGTTTTATTTCCCCATATGCGTTACCTTGCATTTGTCATGATTTCGGACTAATTTGTACTTAGTGGTTCAGCCTTGTATATAATCTAGGGCATGTTGCAGTACTGCAGCATCTTCTTGATTTTGAACGGTAGCACCTGTTCTACAGTCATCAGCAAATTTTGCTAACTAGATATTTTCTTGGTTATATTGGATTGAGGAAACTTAAATATTAAACAGGCAAGAATCCAACACGGAGCTCTGGGGTACTCCACTGGTCACATAGGCCCAGTCTAAGAAGATTCCCTTTATACAAACCCATTGTTTCCTGTCCTTGAGCCATGACTGTATCCACTTAACTATCTTTTTATGTAAATGCATTTCATAGAGAACATCCACTAACTCGACATGCGGTAGTTTATCAAATGCTTTTGAAAAATCTAAGAAAACCATGTCTACTGAATCCCCTGTGTCCAATACCCTATTAACCCTATCATTAAACTGCAATGTATTAGTCTGGCAGGATCTGCCCTTGGGAAACCCATGTTGTGATCTATCCAAAAGTATTTTAGATAGGATCGATGTTAGATTAATTGGTCGAAAGTTTGCTTGATCTGACCTTGTGCCTTTTTTATGTAGGGGAATTACTGTGGCCATCTTCCATGTATCCACTAGGTCTCCTTCATTCAAGGATGTTCTGAAAATATGCGTCAATGGTGGAGCTATTTCAGGGCTCAGTTCCCTAATTACTTTCAGGTGTATCCCATCTGACTCTGGAGATTTATTAGGGTTGACATTTTCTTAACCTATTCTCCACATTCTTAAGGTCAATAGGTACTAGTGAATCATTGTTAGATCTCTTATTATTTGTTGAATGTATAATTAAACTCAACATTTCCTAATGAATGGCTTTTCTTATACTGCTTGTTAGAATTAATAACTTACCTTTTGCTTACGTTTTCTCTTGTTCTTTTATTAAATTAATTCACTGCTCATCTTCCTTTTATACATAGAAGGCCCAACTTGTATTAATATGAGCAGAATCTGAAACTCTTAAAGTGTGGTGAGTTTAAATGCTAATCCTTTTGAGTGCTTAAATAGTTAATTGCCCTGTAGAACATTTATTTCTTACTCCTAAACTGAAACAGTTCTGATTTTGTCTGTTTTTTAAACTTTTGCAGTGGTAATCTCTGTGTTCTGCTATGCTAATTAGTTAT
Organism: Neoceratodus forsteri; assembly: GCA_016271365.2. Classification (NCBI taxonomy): domain Eukaryota; kingdom Metazoa; phylum Chordata; order Ceratodontiformes; family Ceratodontidae; genus Neoceratodus; species Neoceratodus forsteri. The sequence goes on from CM028133.1 coordinate 903,266,005, forward strand.
GCAGATTAGTTATGCAAATTGATTTTGTCTCAGTTCATCATGGTCTTTTAAAGGTTTAGCAACTCCATGACCTTTGGGTTGAATAGTTCAAGAGCTTGTTTTATGAACTGCATTGAAGAAGATTTGGTGAACGTTGATGGATGTTCATGAATCGTTTCTCAGTGGTCATGAATGGTAATCAAAGTTCATGAGTTAATGAACATCATTAATGAACTTCCTTCCTTCCTTCCTTCCTTCTCTGTGCTCTGATGCAAAAGTAGTGTTTGTTCTGTGTTCAGGATATATGATGGGTCAAACTGTAGTTAGAATCTTCACAGATCTTGAAAGGGACCATAAGGATATGGGTTTTAATCCTGTGGTGCTCATGTAAGTATCACTACTCATGTTTGTCTAGTTCCTTTAAAAAAACCCTACTCAGCAAGAATCTCGTTTCATCTCCTGAGACACATAAGGTGGTTTGCAAGTGGCATAGTAGAATGTTACACAATGTTTTTGTTTTGTGCTGACACTGTATTTTGTATGCTAACACATTTTTAAGTATTTTCTATTTATTTATAATACAGGATTTCAAGTTTCAAAATAAGTGGGCCATCGTACATGAATCGCACTTTTGTATATGATCCGGTCAACCAAACAGGCAGATTAACTGTAGAATGGATGGCAACTGCCAATGATTTGGGAGATCATTTCCCTGTATGTTTTGTTGCTGAGACAATCAACAGGCAAGTAGAATCTCATACTTTCACTGCAACTAAAATTTTCTTGTTCAACTTTTAACTGTTGTACATTAAAATGGTTTTATCTACTAGGTATCAGTCTCAGTTAAGGTGTGTGGTACTCATCATTGGACTAACTGGATCGAGAATGTTAGACTCAACAAAAGGTACTTATACAACTTTTACTCAATATTTTTACACAGTCAACAGTATGTATTTTTCTAGCTGTATACAAAATAAAATGCACTGTTATCCCCTATTATCCAGTAGAATTTACTGAAAGTACTGAAACTATATTCTTTCACAGGTATTGGTCTTTCATTTTCTTATTATTGTGGCTTTTGGTTACGGGTCGAATTCCTTAAATCTATGCACACATGCTATAGCTTGTTTTCTCCTAGTAACAGTGACAGGTAAAGGCTGTGCTATTGAAGAACCCAGGGCCTTTGTTCTCACAATCAGAAACATCCGCTCTGCCCCAACTGGATCTCTGGAGACATGAATGTATTACCACTTCTACATTTTAGAGCTTAGCTTTGGATTCATGAAGAATAGATAAAAAAAAAAACCATATCTAAGTCCAGTTATGAACTTCAAAGTATGCTCAGTTAGAACAATTGTAGAGATGAAGTTCCAAGGACAGTTGTTTTTACTGGAGGGCTACTTTTACACAATTTATTTACCCAGGTTGCATCTCATTTTCAGTGGGTAAAGTGTTTACAAGCTGGGTAGAATGAAGCCCTGTGAGGTGCAGTGACTTACTCAGGGTCAAAAAGTAAGCCAGTGGATGCAATGGGAATCAAGCCTGTGATCTCCTGGTTCATGTTTCTATACTGTGACCAATGAACAGCAGTGTGCAATGCAGAACAGCCCCCTTTCTCAATTGTGCAAATTCTGGTCCAAGGGTGCTTAATGTATATTCCCTCATTTAGGACCACTGTAGCCCATTATTTCTCCAACTTTGTCACAGTGAGCCTCCCCAAGTCATGGAAAAAATCTTGAACCCCCCCAATACAGAAATGATCTTGGGCCTCACCATGGGAAAAAAATGTGCTTTGTACTGTATTACAAAAATAAATGAAATGCATTGAATAGTTGGTTTAGTTTATTCTCATTTTATTCAACTTATTGTTCTCCCACTCTGTATAACCTCTGCATTCAATGTATCTTACTGGCTCTGCTCTTCTACCTCTCAAACCCTTGTTACCCCTTGCTGCAACACCTCCATGAATCAGACAACTTTATCAGTCTGTTTCATTTCTGTCTGCAACCTTCCTACACCCTCCACCTCTTCCATGCTCACCTGCTCTTAAAGGGTAACAGTCATTACTGAAAGACCCATGTTGAAGCATTCAACTGCCCTTGATCTACAAGTTATGTCTGCAAACAATTTTATTACTCACGCTTTTGTTGATAAATTACTCAGAATGAATTGAGGAACACTTCACTACATAAGGCCAAAGAAGAGGGATCTCTGGCACAAAGTACAGAGGCCAGGGCTCCCAGTAGTCTGATCTTGCTACATGAAGTAGGGACAGAAGCTTAATCTGAGGAAGACAGGACCTGTTTGACAGATCCACAGCTTCACTGCTGCCACTATCCAATAGTGTTACTCTGACAGCATGGCACCCACAGTCTCTTCTTCTTGAGATGTAATCATAAGTGAACAGTCAGACATGGATGCAGTGAACAACAAGAGCCCCACACTCCCTCTGACTGCAACCTCTAAGGCAGGAGCTAATCTGATGGAGTTTAGCAGCTACTAATAAGTATTTAATAATGTTATGTACTGTATAAAGCTTGGTACTCAACCTACCCCATCAGTTATTCTCCCAGTCTACTTCCTACTATTTCATGCCATCCCCCTCTGAGTCTGTCGTTTGGGAGGTACTAAGTGCATCTTGGTCACTCCCCTCTTCTTAGCTCAAGAATAACAAGGGACTCCTTTGTTGGATACACAGTAAGCAGTACCTGCTCCATCTCTCTCTCATGGCCTTACTCTTTCTCACTGAGTGGCCCCCACAGGTTCAAGTACCCCTTCTTGTCTCAATTGCATTGTTATTTAGTAGACACTCATGGGGTGTGGCACAACAAACTCATCAATCAGCTTTTCGTGCTGCCATGCCAATAATCCATGGTCCCTAAGTAACACAATGAATCCTTTTCCTTTCTTCTTTCTCTCACCATTCCAACTTAAACAGGCAATTTGGTTATGGCACCCCCCATACACACAAAGGGCAGAGCATTAAAATCATATAATGGATGGGCACCCTATATTCATCAAGTGGTATGCAGTTCCTTTGGTAAATACTAATCAACATAACCCCCACATGCCTGTTGTGGCTGAGCACATAAGTCCTTGTTCCCTACCTGTCAACATTCACACCACAGTTAGCTATAAGTCAGCTTCTGCTGGGGTTTTTTTGTGCAAAAAAATAATTTTTATTAGGACATATTTCATAGTATTACATGTATATCAAAAATATATCTCTGATACAATGTATATAAATTCAACACATATATTCTTTGTAAGGTGCAGTGTAAGCCAGCTTCTGCTGGTAAGAACAGCTTTCATTTTGTGACCATTGTTAGGGTGGAGACTCAGTTCTCTTTTACAAATGTATGCATTAGTATTCACAGTGTTAATGGTACTGTTATGACTTGCAACAATGATGGTTGTATAGTTTATATTGAAAATAATGTTTTCCCATATATCCTCTGCTGTAGTGCTGTTGGAGTTCATCTCACCCTTCCATTCACCTGTCAGAGAAACATTAATCATGGCTAACCCAACCCAAGACTTTAAAACCAAGATAATTTCATGGCATATTTATTATTATTTTTAGTTAGTTAGTTTTTGTTGACTGTGTAAGTGCACTAGACAAATTCTGCCTATTTTCAGGAAAGACTCAGAGAGGGGGATAAAGATGAATCAGAACAACAAAGGACAGCTCTAACTGCAAGGAGTGTGCACAGATAAAGAAGTAGCAGCAAAAAGAACAAAACCAGCACTACTCTTGACTTGTGGAAAAGGCTTTATTAAAGTTTAAAAGGGCTGTATACCCACAGCATGCTAAATGAGGCAACAAAAAAACCCACAGATGAATGTCAACTGACCTTGAACCAGATTAAGCTGTTGGTGATATTTTTAGTGAATGGGAGGAAATTTGGCTAGGGCACTGGAGAAATTCCCCTACTGACCTGTAGGAGGATATACTGTCTGATCCTGTGTCAGTCTCTGTCTGAGCTCTGATGAAGAAGGATGTGGAGGTGCCTGGAGAGAAGATTGCTCTCCTACAAACAGAATATGGAGACACAGAAACCTTCTATAATGCAGAGGTGCATTTGGATGAGGATTTGACCTCTACCAAGGAAGCAGAGATTTGAACATCAAGATCAACAGAGATGGCTCTTAAATCGGGAAAGGAAAAAAACACACCAAACTGTGAAGGAATTGTCAGCAATATTAAAAAATACTGAGAAAGTGTTCAAGTTTAAAAGAAGAATTGTGTAAAGAGATAGAAATGGCATAAACTGGAACCATAGTCCCCAGTAGTCAGGGTGACCAAGTGGCAATTGATGGGAGTTGTCAAGTGACAGCCCAGAATATGCAACCTACTGGCAATCATAGCAACCAGCTGAGTATACCGACCTTGAAAGAACCTGTGGTTTTCCAACTGACAAAAGCAACAAAGAAGGGGTCACGGCATTTTCTTTTTTGGCAAAAACTCAGGAAAAAACTATAAAAAAGACTTCTGAGACAGAAAAGTCTTGGGCTGATGCAGAAATGGATATAAACAAGCCCTGGACAGAAGAGAATTCTCTAAAGGCAGCGGGCTGGGTGTGGTCACCCACTACTAATCAATGGACGTCTGGGTTTGCTCCCATAAGAATACCTGGAGTGCGACTATCTGATGAGAATAACATGAAAGGGGAGAAAGGTACTCCCAGACTTGTGAAATAATGTGGAGAACTTAAAAGAAGGTACTGAAACTGACCTTATTATTGAGACTGATTTGGAATTGACACAAAATCTGAAGTTAAACTTTGAACAAATGACTGTTCTAAATAAAGCAAGTAATGGAAAGAAGGGGTCTAAAAAGAATAGTAAAATGAATACTGAGCTTGAAGATGTCAGTGATGTGGAAAGCTAGCAGGAAGATAACATTGAAACAGGCCGGCCTGGGCGGAGGGGGGGGAGAGCATCAGATATGGACATATGCCTCCTTTTTTTTAAAAAAAGTTTTTCCTGCTAGGCGGCATAATGCTGTGCGTATTGTGTATAAAGGGGGACTGGAATTTTTTCCAGACAGGGTTCTTGTGGGTAGAGTGTTACTTAAAGAAAGTCTAAACTTTAACACAGCAGAGCTGTATGCTTTGATTCATGTGTCTGGAGAAAGCTCGTTTGATGTCAGCTTCAAATTATAGAGTGGATTAGAGAATTTTTGGACAAGGTATAATAAAATTAAAAACACGCCACAATGGTCCCCCTTTGAAGTACTCCCCCTTAACCAAACCTGCCCAGAAAACTGTAACTGTATTATTTAGGAACAAAGTGGTTAGTGTGATGGATTCAGTTTGTTGGTTAAAATGGAGATGCTCAGTTACAGGCCACCCTGAAGCTAGATTCAATACTAAAAACATCTGGACGGGGGGGTGGAGGGTGAGAGTAATTCTGAAAACCATAAATGGTAATTTACAACATTAACCTAATTCTTTTTTCCTGGGAGGGGATAGATGAGTATTATTCTATCCTGGGCAATCGAAGAGTCATTACAAATGTGGGGTCCCAGGGCATATAAGCAATGCCTGTGACAAAGTTAAATGCCCCTTATGTGGTAGGATGGGTCACATGAACATTCAGTGTTTGAATGAACTGTGTTGTAATTTATGTGGAAAATCTGGACATTCGTACATAAACTGTGACCAGGCTGCACATTCCAAATCAGGGGCAGGGGACCTGGAGGAACAAATTTTACAAGTAACTATGGCCCAAAGGCAGAATGTGAAATTTTTCAGAGATAGGCCGATGAAGGTAGATATCCAGGAATCTCAGGTAAGCCCTCAAACAGTGACTCCTACAATAGACCCCCTTCCCTCCCCAGTGATAGTAATAGCAGAAGAAGGGGATGAAAAGAAGAAGCTAGGCAAGTAGGTGAGGTGGGAGAACAACAAAGTACAAAGTTGGAACAAACAGTGTAGCTGATGGTTGTGAGAGAGGATATGCCTCCTCCTCCTCCTCCTCCGCCTGTCCCTAACACAGAAATGGAAAAAAGGGTAACTAGACATAGAAGCTGGAGGCAACTGGCTTCTAAATTGCATAAGATTTCAGAAACCAAAACATCAAATAGGTTTCAACCCCTATTAAAAGACAAGGTCACCCCAGGGAATGAGACAGGAAATTCATCAGAAGATATACATCAAATTGAAACATTCTTGGACTCGGAATCCAGTGAAATAGGAAAAGAACAAAAAAAAAACAGCTGGACAAAAAACCAAAAAGAATAGAGGAAAGGAAAAATAGAAGGGGTAGAAAAAAAAGACAGCATAAACCACTGTGATTCTTAAATGCACATGCAGCAATGGCTGAATTTATTAACTGTTAATATCAACAGTATTAAGAACAAAAGGAAAAGGGGGGAGTTTTTTCACATTTACTATCCAATGGTGCAGACATTATCTTGTTACAGGACACACGATTACATATGACTAGAGAAATACAGTTGGTACAAAAAGAGTGGTATAAGGGGACATCTTATTGGTCACTAGGTTTAGGGGCATGTACGGGGTGGGGATTTTATTTTTAATAAAAGTACAACTTTTAAAAATACTAGATTTAATACCCGGGAGAGTGTGATTATTAGACATAAAATATAAAGAGACATATTATAGGTTAATTAATATATATGTGCCACAGTCGAAATCAGAGAGAATAGTGGTATTTCGGCAAATATGGCCTTTTCTATTTTCATCCCAAAATGTGGTCTGGGGGGATATTAATTGTGGATTAACATGTCAGGATAGAGGGAAAAAGACAACTACAACAAAAATCTATAGTGATATGACCTTTTTAATAACACACTTCAAATGGCTAATTTGATAGATGCCTATAAAACTATACATAATTGGGTTAAACCAACATTTCAAAGGAGTAATTATGTGACCTGAATAGACTTTTTCTTTCTAAGCAAAAGGATTTTAGTGCAGGAAGCAGGAGTAAAATCTATAGAATACACAGACCACAAAAAGCTTTCTGTGTTAATAGGGAAATCAAAACAAATTAATGGCCCTGGGCTATGGAAATTTAATACAACATTACTACAAACAGAATCCATTAAACACCAAATTATATATTTAATTAGTGGGAAGAAGGCTTTAATTGATATTTTTGATAACCCTTTATTATGGTGGGAGAGTCTTAAAATAGACTTGAAGGTCTTATTATTGAAAATAAGTAAACAGTCTAATGATTCAGGGAAAATAAAATATCAACAATACAGGAAACAGCTACAACACTTAATGCGCTTAGCTCAGATAACACAACATGATTATGGAGGGCAAATAGGGTCTGTACAACAAAAAATGAGGGAATTCCATGATAAACAAATGACATCACTAACTATGTAACAATAGTTCGGTACTCAAGAAAAATTAGAAAATATTTGTCCTTTTCTTACCTGCAAAGAAAGAATAAAGACTAAAAGAATGACGGCTGTTTGGGATGAAAAACAAACAGAACAAAACAACAAGAAATATAAAATATGGTTTCACAATACATGAGGGTCCAATATGAGAGGCATGATACTAACGAAGAAGCCTTTTTTTCATCTATGTAATTTAATAAATATACCAGAATATCCTCAGGAAGATTTAGTTTCCATAAGCAAAGACATTACTTCTGAAGAAATAATAGAAGTGGTGACATCACTCTCCAAAGGGAAAGTACCAGGGATTGATGGTATTTCAACTGAAATATATAAATTAATAGTTCCTATAATTTCAAGAGAACTAGCTAAAGTGTACACATATATGTTGGAAACAGGGGAATTTCCCTTTGGAAATGATAATGGGTATTGTGACACTTTTATACAAAAAAGGTGAAAGAAAGAATTTAGACAATTGCAGGACCATTTGTTTATCAAATGTCGATTTTAAAATATTAATGAAAATACTAAACAACAGACTTTCAAAAATAGAGCAGTACGTTATCTCCAAGGCACAATCATGTGCAGTTCTGGGTAGAACAATAATGGATCAATTAATATTGTTAAGGGAATTATTTGAGTCAGGAACATTTCAAGGAGTAAATGGGTATGTAGTAATGCTGGATCAAAGGAAAGCATTTGAATCAGTAGATCATTATTTTTATGGCATATTTTAGAATACTATGGCATTCCAGCAAAGTTTATAAAGTGGCTAAAAAAACAATTTACAGAACAGCTGTGGTAAAACTATTAGTCAACAGATTTTTGGGGCCTATGATACCAATTTAAAGGGGAGTATGGCAGGGTTGCCATTTAAGCCCTTTACTCTTCATATTTAGTATAGATCCCCTGATAAGAATTTTAAATGATGTAAGATTTTTTTCACCTTTGTTAGTTTCAAGACAAAGAATACCAATGACAACTGCAGCATACGCAGACGATGTGTGTCTAATATTAAATTGTAACCTTGATGTAGAAAAAGCTATTGATTTCTGTAACCTGTAAGGAGAAACATCGGGGGGTTCATTTAAATAAGAATAAAGACAAGATACAATGGACTGATGGGGGCAGTGCTGACTGCATAAGTATAGCAGGAATTACTGTTGGGGAAGGGCAAATACAGATTCTGGGTATAGACTATAATAAAGGTAGGCAGGATCTGATCAACTGGGATAAAAAGACTCTACAAGGGAGAACGATGGTAGAAAACTGGAATAAATATACAGTGAGTGGAGAAGCTGAAAAGAGTGCATTTAGTGAAATCATATTTACTTCCAGTGTTTCTATATCTTTGCATAGTTTTTTCCCCCTCCAAAAGAAAGAGAAACAATAATTTTTGGTTTATTTTTCCAAGCAATTTGGGGGAACAGACTGAATCCCTTAAAAAGGAATATCTTATATCTAAGGGTAATTAAAGGTGGATTAATTATGGTAAATCCCATTGTATTTCTGTTTATTAATTTCACATATGAAAACATATGACCTGTATGCCAACAGGCTAATAATTGGTGGACAAAACTGCTAAAGGATAAAGTAAAGGCATGGTATGAGGGATGGGAGTCTGATACTCAAAAAATATTTAAAACTGTTTGGTTCTCCCCACAATATTATAGAGAGATTTTTGTTTGACTAAAAAAATTGGGAGTCACCTATAGAGATATTATAAATAAAAACAAAAAACAATGCTATAATCAAGTGCTAGAAACACACTTCACGGAAGAATGTACCTTTCTGCAGTGCCCAAAAGAACAGATCCCAAGTTTAATGAAGTTAATTGCAAATGAAAGAATACCAATTAAGTCTGGGGATATTTTGTGGCTTTGTTGTCATGAGAAATTAAATGTAAAGGCAAATCAGAATCATAAATCAATGACAGAAAGTATGTGTGCAAGGCCAAATTGTATAGTTCAGTTAGAAATGATGCATCATTTATTTTTTTCATGTGAGTTTATAAAGAAATTTTGGGATCATATTGCAACTTGTTGGAATATGTGGATAACTGGCCAAATTAAATATAAAAATGTAATTTATGGGGTATATGGAAAGGAATGGGACAAATGGGAAAAAAGCACATTGAATGTAATTTTTTCCATGGTGAAACGGTAAACATGGAATGTTAGATGCTTATTCACGTTGCAGCAAAAGCAGGTTACATATGAAGACTTGATAAATTGTATTTCAAAAGAAATTCATGGTACATATTATAAAGAGAAAACTGTGCAAAATGAAATGTATATGATAAATGTGTGGAGAAACCTTACATGGGTTACAATTCAGATATATGGGTTACTTAATGAAAAAGTTAATTTTGTTTAGAAAATATAAAGATAATAAAGTTGCAGTAAGAGATGGTATATTGTGAATTGTTTTGAATACGTAATAAAACAACCCCCCCCACTCTTTTTGATAAGTGCCATGGGATCTTTAACATCCACCTGAACTACCACCAGAACAGGCAGATGGGACCTCAGTTTAACATCTCATCCAAAAACGGCACCTCAGGAGTGCAGCACCCCCCCCTCATGCTGCACTACAGTGTCAGTATTGGGATATTAACCCATGTCCCTGGTGTGGGGATAGAACCACACCTTCTGATCTCCCAGCCTCAGAGGCGAGTGTGCTACCAGCTGAGGCACTGTTAATATAATATTAATATATTAATGTTACTATAATAGGGCTAAACCAACCCATGAAGCACAGTGAATTTCAGCAGCACCGTAAATCCATAAGAACAGAAGTGGCTCTACTCCAAGAAATGTGCTTGACAAAACATGCAGTACAGTACAATGACTCAAGAAAGGGTTGGTGGGACAACTGGTGCATAACTCTGCTGCCATGAAAACAAAGGGGGTGTCAATTCTTAATTCAGTCCCCGGGGGGTATATAAGTTAAAGGTGAACTCCCCAGAGCACTGGTTTCTGGCACTAATTACTAGTCCAGTGGGGACACTGCTACAAGGTAATGTCTATATCTCCAATAAAGATGTTCTCAACTTCTTTCTAGCTATCAGCCAGACAATCCTAAAACATAATGTGAACTTTGCCACTCTGCTCATTTCTGCTTGGGATTTCAGCTTAAAGTTGAATCCCTTGCTGTACAGATCTAATATTAATACTGGCAGCCTTCTCTGGGTCAGAGCTGACCTTCTCCACCTTAGAGCAGAATGGGGCCTGCCTGATTTCTGGAGGATTAAAAACCCTACAGGAAATGACTATTTGTTCCACTCCCAGTGTGCAACACATTCAGCTGTATTGACTTTGTATGACCAATTATCTGGTAGCTCAGGGACTCTGGGCCTCAAAATTGCTAATTAGGTAGTCTTAGATCAGGTCATGATCTCTCTAGCCTTTACTATGCCAAATGGTGCCACATGATCTCCTAGGTGGAGATATAAGCTTCTCCCCTTCCAGGACTCAGACTTCAAGAGCTGGGCCAGAGAGGCTATTGCTTATTTCTCACACAGTTCAACCCCAGAGGTGTCCTACAACATGTTACGGAAAGCCTTTAAGGATTCCAACCAGATAGTCACATGATGCACCAGCTGTCATGCCAGCTATCCTGAGCAGTTCCGCTTCCCTGACTCTAATTTTTCTTAAAACGTTTGCCCCCATAGCTTTTTCTGCCTTTTATTTGGTATAGGTTTGTCTTTGGTGTTAACTATAGTATGGTGGAAAAAATGGACATTATATGGGGTACACAGCGGGTGTATCACATGCCACCATCCACCCCTGAGAAGGAGTGTGAGCCCAAGTGGTCAAAGCAGGATTCCACTCCAGATTTATCAAACTCTACTGTCTCTAATCTGTTGATGGTAGAGAAATTTTTACAGGAATTTACTCCTCTGTGAGATACAATTCTCCACTTGTCTGAAGATATGAAGATACTTGACCCAGCTCTCACTGAGCAGAGTGAAAGGCTCTGGGTGGAGGGGGAGGAGACCATAGTTGTCTTTAACTTAAACAAAAAACACTTTGAAACAAATTTCATCCTAAACCCCATGTATAACACATATTACAAATATATCACATATTACAAAAGATACATAGATGATCTACTTCTGATCTGGGATGGCACGATGGAGGAACTGGGGGTATTCTGTAAGCACTTGAATACTGTCAACGATCACTTAAAATTCAGTATGACAGCTAGTGACACAGAAATACCCTACCAGGATTTAACCCTATACAAAAATAACAACAGAATTGAACATTGTATATTTGTAGAAAAAACACTGACCAAAACACCTTGTTACATGCACAGAGCTGCTACCCACCTCATTTATTTCAGAGTATCCCTTATTCACAAATGTTAACAGTACAGTGAAACTGCAGCAGACCAAAGAAGAGAGAGGATGGATATGCAGACATAGCAGCTAGGTTTGCCCACAGGGGATATGGAAAAAGGACCATCAGATATGCAGTCCAAAAACCTAAAAAAACAGCAGTAGACCCTGTGAAGTTCTTTAAATTTGATGGACTGCATCTGACTAAGGAGGGAGTCAGTGAATTGACAGAAGTTTGACGTCTTAGCAGAATATTTAAAATAGCAAATGGGGAGGGGGTGCAGCACCCCATACGTCGAATGGGAAGAACACCCCTTCCCCCTCAGCTAGTGGTCAAACAGGGATTGAGCATGTTTGCAGTTCATTTGCATCACCAGGTAAGACAAAAGGTGTGTTTCCCCATACGATGCACAGGGGTAATGCCAAACCTCACCCAACAACCAACACACCAAAATCTGGCCAATGGAAAATCATGTACACAAATGCTCACAGCCTGGGAAATAAGATCCCAGACCTGCAGGCAATAACGTCAGAGGCTAAACTGGACATAGTAGCAATTGGTGAGACGTGGTTTACCAGTAACCACACTTGGGAGACTTCAGTACCTGGCTATGTATTGTTCAGAAGAGACCGAGGTGCAAAAAGGGGAGGAGGAGTGGCCCTGTATGTCAATGAAAATATCAAAGCTACAGAAATTCAGAATACACATAAGGAGCCAGAAGAACTGTGGTCACCCTGGAAACAGAAAATGGGACAGCCATAAGAACTGGGTTGTCTACAGGCCTCAGACCAGGGGAGGACATAGACACATTTACTGTTAGAAGATATACAAAACATGACAGCTAAAGGGAGGTTCTGATAAGGGAGACTTCAACATGCGGATACAGATTGGTCAATACCAGCAGGAACATCTGCCAGAACTAGACACATAGTGGATTCCCCTGCAGGAGGGCCTCAAACAACTGGTACAGCAACCCACAAGAGACAGGGCTATCCTAGATCTAGTACTGACTAACAAGGAAGGGATCACAGATGTCCAGGTAGAAGGTCACCTGGGGCCAGTGACCATCACATGGTATGGTTCAATTTGGCTACTACATCTAAATCATCCCATTCCAAGGCAAAAATATGGGACTTCAGAGGAGCTGACTTTGATAAGATGGCCAACAGAGTTAAGCTAGCCCTGGCAAAAGAAACACAGGTGAGGGGTACAGGCAAAGTGGGCAAGCATTAAGGATGCAATACTTGAAGCAACATCCCATTGTGTTAGACAGAAAAGGAAGTGCAAAAGAAGAAGGAAACCACTTTGGTTCTTCAAATACAGTAGCAGAAAAGGTCAGAGCCAAAAGGCTGGCCTTCAGAAAATATAAGGGAACACAGCGGGATGAATATAGGGAGGTATACCAAACTGCCCTAAGGGAAGCAGGGAAGGCAGTAAGGCAGGCAAAGTCCCAAACTGAGGAAACACTAGCACGAACAGTAAAAGAAGGTGACAAGACTTTCTATAGATACATTAGTGAAAGGAGAAAGTCCAGAGAGGGTATTGCTAAGCTTAATGGAGAAAAGGGAGCATGTGAGGAGGAGGACCCTGTAAAGGCATCTATCCTAAATAGATACTTTTGCTCAGTATTTACTGAAGAGAAGGTAGGGCAGGGCCCATGGCTCAGCATCATGGACACAGCGGGGAGGGAGGTGAGCACTACTCCCTTCACAAAAGAAAGGGTCCTACAAGAGCTTGCTAAGCTCAGGGTGGATAAGGCAATGGGACCTGATGGCATACATCCCAGGGTATTTAAGGAGCTAAAGGTGGAACTAGCAGAGCCATTAGCAGAACTGGTTAGTGAGTCTCTGAGCACAGGAGAGGTCCCAGAAGACTGGAGAAGGGCTCATGTGATCCCGCTCCACAAGAGTGGTAGCAGGGAGGAGGCGGGGAACTACAGACCAGTTACTCTTACCTCAGTAGTGGGCAAGATTATGGAGCCACTCCTTAAAGAAAGGATAGTGCAACACCTGGAATCCATAGGGTCACAGGATCCAAGACAGCATGGGTTTACAAAAGGAAGGTCCTGTCAAACTAATCTCATAGATTTCTTTGACTGGGTAGCCAGAGTGGTGGACCAAGGGGGAGCAGTTGATGTCGCCTACCTTGACTTCAGCAAAGCTTTTGACACTGTTCCACATAGAAGATTGATAAATAAGCTGGGTAGGCTCGGGGTGGGTCAGAAGTTGGTCAATTGGGTGGCAAACTGGTTGATGGGCAGAAAACAGAGAGTGGTGGTAAATGGCATACAGTCAGAAGAGATGCAAGTCACAAGTGGGATACCTCAGGGATCAGTTCTGGGGCCAGTCCTCCTCAACATCTTCATTAGTGACCTTGCAGATGGACTAGAGGGTAAGGCTTGTCTGTTTGCAGACGACACCAAGATCTGCAACAGAGTAGATGATCCAGATGGGGTGGGCAGAATGAGAAGAGATCTGGATAAACTAGCAAAATGGTCAGAAGAGTGGCAACTGGGATTTAATGCAAAGAAGTGCAAAATCATGCACATAGGGAAAAGAAACCCTGAAGCCACCTATAGGCTGGGAGGGAGTTGCTAGCAGTCACAAGGAAGAAAGAGACTTGGGCATCATCATCACTGATGACCTGAAATCATCAAGCAGACCTCTAAAGCAGTAGGTAAGGCTAGGGGTGTTAGGGTGTATTAGTAGGGGTATCACAAGTCGTAGAGGAGGTAATAATCCCTCTTTAAAAGACACTGGGTAGGCCCCATCTGGAGTACTGCATGCAGTATTGGAGGCCACACCTTCACAAGGATATTAACCAAATTGAGGCAGTCCAGAGAAGGGCAACCAAAATGGTGCAGAGACTGCATCAGAAGACATATGAGGACAGATTAACAGAGCTCAATATGTATACCCTTGAGCAAAGGAGGGAGAGAGGTGATATGATCGAGGCATTCAAACACCTTAAGGGCATTAACAAGGTGAAAGAGTCTAACATGTTTAAATATAAGAAAAATAGCAGGACAAGAGGACACAGCATGAGATTAGAGGGGGGCCGATTAAGGAGGAATGTGAGGAAATTATTTTTCACAGAAAGGGTGGTGGATGCATGGAAAGGCTTACCACAAGAAGTGGTGGCTATGAATACAGTGCAGGGCTTCAAACAGGCATGGAATAGGCATAAGGGAGCAATACAAATGACTATGAATAGATAGGCCACTGACAGAGCAAAGGCCGATGGCACATTTATAAGGTAGAAAAAGAAATGGGCAGACTGGATGGGCCTTGCAGTCCTTATCTGCCATCAACTCTGTGTTTCTATGTTTCTATGTATGTGGATGATGAAAATCATACACAGAGCAGCAGAATGGTTTTGCCACTCATATACTCTGGCTTTACTGAACCAATCAAACAAATAGTGTACAAATATTGGGACAAACTCAGATAAATTGGAATTTCAAAATTCCTGAACAAACCAATAATAGCATCAAAACAAGTTAATACATTGAGAGACAGACTTGTACACTCAAATTTTAATTGACTAGTAATACAAATCGGAGGCATTATTCAAGTAACAAGAGCATTATTACTTGAATACTGGCTCTGATTTGTACTACAAGTCAGGTTGAAATCATAAAAATAAGTTTTAAAATGCCACTCCATAGACCTGAATGGTGCACGTCCCTACACTAGGCATATAACGACCTCACAAAATAAGGAAGTGCGGGGACAGTGTCGGTGATCAGGAAGTGGAAGGGATCGAGCAGCTAACCCCTATGGAGCAAATTATTATCTCTTCCCTTCAGTAGGGGGCTAGAGAGAACATTTTCCAGCTGCTATGGAGGAACTTCCAGTCAGATACGGGAGCCTCCTGATAATTTTTCAGGCAAGGAGAAGAATCCTGGAAAGGTGCTCTTTAAGGGGATAAAGGTTAGAATGTTTCCTATGTGAAGGGTAACTTGGAGCCTGCTGAGTCTGGAGATGAGGTGAGAATTGTTCAAGGACCTTTAGGAAATGGAGTTATGGTCCTTGGCACCAGGACTAAATATTTCCAATTGTTATCTGACTGTTAGTTGTGCTGTTCTTTTTCTTGTCTTTTATTGTTACTCTTTGATTGGTTATTATGTAAAGGGGTAATTTTCTAAGCCTTTTTCTATTACATCTGGCACCCACTAAGGGTGTCCTCTCATCCTTTCTTTTTAACTTATATTTGGAGTTGTTAATACTTAGGTTGAAGAGTAACCCCAGGGTCCAAGGCATCAGAATCCATCAGGCAGAATACAAGCTTTCTGTTTATGCTGATGGTATTTTATTACATCTATCTTACCCAGCCACTTCAATTCCTTCTGCTTTAGCCATCATTGAAACATTTGGGAAAATCGCCACTTACAAATTGAGTGTCAGTAAAACAAGTGTTTTATTTTTAAACTGCTTTGTTAATAAACAAACTATTACAGATTTGGACCTTGAATGCGAATCTAAGCCACTTCTATATTTGGGTCTTTTTATCACCTGGCATCTATCAACATTACAGAAATTGAACCTTGACCCCCTACTTTTTACTCTACAACAAGACCTATGTAGATGGACTGCCCTTCCCTTTTCATTATGGGGACACATTAATTTAACTGAGATGAATATTCTATCCTGTATTTTGTTTCCTCTGGGGATGTGCAACATTATTTTACCATGTACTTGGCTTCGACAAGTGCAATCACTTTTAAATCATTTTCTTTGGCAGGGTAAATCAATTAGAAGGGCCTATCGTAAACTTACTTTTCCCAAGCAACATGGTGGCCTTCGTATCCCTAATTTTTACTGTTATTATATGACATTGCATGGTTTTAAGTATTTTAAATTGGGTTGCCCTTCCCCAGAGAACTTAATAATCCATATGAATCCCAATGGTTTACCTTGAAAAGTCTGTTTGCTGGAGCTTAAATATTCAACCTCAAGCTGTTCTATATATTCCTCCCTCCATTCTCCCTCGTCCTTTGAAAGGAATGCCCATTTATTGGTCTTTGTATGCTCATGCGCAGTTTTGCCAATATTTTCACATTTCGGCTACACGCATTTTGGCCCAACCTATTTTTCTCATCCCTAATTTCACTATAATACCCTACAACTGAGGTATAACCTAGCCCTTATACATTATTTAAAATACTTACAACATTCCCATATGCTCTCCTCTCACATCGGGCCCCCTCCTTGGACTGCACTTAATCAGTCAGTTTTTGAGGAGTTGATTCAGGTTGCTGGTTCTCATCATGCAGTCACCCACTTATATAGCACTCTTCAAAGTATGGATCTGCACAAGCCAGAGGGAATTTGTTATTATTGCAACATAATCTTCACTTAGAGGGGACTTCTGCTGATTGGCAGAGAGTTTGAAGGGATCTATATAAATTTATTAAAAAAGATTGTTTCAGACTTATGCAATTTAAGATATTGCATAACCTTTATTTTTCTCTTCAGAGACTTCATACTATGGGCATGTTGGCTGATCCCATCTGCTCCAGGTGTAAATAAGAAGCATGTTCTCTTCGTCATATTTTGTGGTCAAATGAGAAGGCTATGCCATTCTGGACCACTATCAAATCTCAGTTGGGTAATTCTTTTGATCTGACTGAGGTCTTTACACCTGAAATTTGCTATTGGGCTATTACAAGAATATCAATCAATCAATCAATCAATCAAAATCGTTATTTATTCAGGCGAACATCATTGAGCGTAGCTCATTTACAAGATGGACCTGAGTGGTCATACAAATAAGGGTGCAAGTTTTTTACAAAGATATGAAAATAGCGTAACATTAGTACAATCAAATAAATAAGAGATATATACAAAATTTACAGATATACAAGGCACAGTAAAATAACTTAACCTGTAAAAATGAAGAGGATAATAGATATAGCAGGGATAATAATCAAATAATAGGGCTTTGTAGGCTTTTATATGTAATGTGATAACTGACTGGGTAGAAGAAGGGACACTAAACATAGTGGATTACAGAAGGGAGGGGTGTAGGTTGGATGGGAGACTAGGCCTTATGGAAGCAGTTGCACAACTCTGGAAATAGGGTGGTGTATAATCTTTTGAAGGATGATAAGGGTAAGAGGGTATTCAGATTCATAGATTTTTGGAGTGAGTTCCAGACAAATGCTAGGGAATAGCTGATAGCAGCCCTCCCAAACCGGGTGCAGGTATTGGGAATCTTTAGCATAATGAGCTTATTGATCCTTAAGGTGTATGGCCTGGATGTGATTCGGTGAAACAGTCTGAGATATAGGAGGAGTTTGCCTGATAAAGCTTTACGATCAGATTGCAGCATTCCTTTTTCTTCTGTGCTGTAGGGATGTCCAATTGACTGCCATGTAAAGAAAGCAATGATGGGTGCTGGAGGAAGGTCTGTAATAAATCTGATGGCTCTATGATACAGGGTGTCCAGCTTATTTAAGAGGGAGAGTGAGCAATGGCTGTAGAGAAAGTCAGCATAGTCAATAAGGGATAGGAATGATGCCTGGATTAATCTTTGTTTGGAGTCTCTGGTAAGGTAGTGTTTTATTCTGTAAAATAGGCCAAGCCTTTGTCTCAACTTTTTTAATAGCTCTTCAATGCGGACAGAGTAGTCAAGCTGATTGTCAATCCAGACTCCAAGATATTTGAAATTATCCACAAATTCCAGCTTTTCTCCAAATAAGGTGGATAATTGGTGGATAATATCTCACCAGGTTATAAAACAGGCTTCATTGCCTTAATTTCTGCCACTGCTAAAATAGTTGTGTTACAACATTGTGTTGATGATAGAATCCTAACATGGCTGGAATGGCATGCTGAACTTCTGAATGCCTTAACCATAGAATTACATATTGCTAACATTAATCATAGATGTCGATCCTTTTTAAAGAAAAGGGGTTTATTGTATGCCTGGCTTACTACTGCATAGTTTATGTGTTTGGATTACAGATTTTCTTTTTCCTTCTCTTTCTAAGTTTCACTCATTTGATGGTATTGTCATTTTCATTACTGTTTAACCACTGCACATTAGGCTCTTTCGAATAATTCGTAAGTGCAGGACCCAGCGGTGGGAGGATGGGATTGGGGTTGTTTTCATGTTGTTTTGTTTTTTCTCTTTTCTCTTTTATTCAATGAAATTGTGTTTTTGTTGGTTTCACATGTCTTTCTCTGCTGTTCATTTTATTAGTTTGTTTACCTTTGTGTGTTGTTGCAAAAAATAATAAAGTATAGTTAATTAAAAAAAGATTCTGACCAGACTTCATAATACTATTCACCTCAAACTGAAAAAAAAAGAGTGAAACTAAGTACATTCAATTATCAAAAGAGCTTGTACATCTAGAGGGACAGCAGTACAAACAAATCCGTAGATCCCACCCTGATCTTAGATACAAGTGTAAGTCCTAGGTGGTGCTATTCTAAGGGCTACTACCCCTGCCTGTATGACAATACACAGGTTAAGGGGCCTGAGTTCTCTAATAAGGTGCCTCCACCCAGAGAAATGGTATTGGGATTGCTTATCTGCTCTGGTATAGCCCTCTGAGAAGCTATAACCATCCACCAACCCTCCTAGTGGACTAAGATATAACACAGTGGTAATTTCACAATCAATAGGCATCAGTAATACTGGGCTCACACCCTTCTCACTTACCACCAGGGCTGGACTTTGAGCAACCGCCCTGGAGACCCCCTTGAAAATGAGGTTAGCAATGCAGCAATACAATCCTAATACTGCAACCCAACTAATAACACTAGCCAGGTTAAACATGAAACAGATGATTTGATTTATTAAGGGACCTGAACAAGGGAAGGGCGTGAATTTAGCCAAATGATTTGTAATCTGATTTAAATCAGGCTGTTCTGGCATGCACTTTAAGTTCTCAATTATACAGTTCAGCAACCCTGGGTACCTAGATGGTGATGCAGGCTAGCCTGAAGCATTGCCCGGGGGTGGCCAGCATTGTAGCTGATGTTGTGGCCCTTGGTGGAAGAAAAACAGTTAAACATGCACACAACCCAATTATTTGTAATCCAAGCTGGTTGACTCAGTCCATTGCAAAAACCCAATAAATGAAAACAATTTGAAGATACCACAATAGTTTTAGCTTTCTTTGTAGGGAGCTACCCTGATTTGTACTCACACTACCAGGATCTGGCTGCACTGCAGGTGATGTATAGACCTCATGGTGATGATCAAAGGGCAGGGGGAAGGTGGGTAAACACAACACACCTCCAGATGGTTGCAATCTGCTCAATGATGTTGTGCAGGGGTCCGAATCCACAAGCCAATCTCTCACTGAAACAGTCTCTGGTACAGGAGTAGCGGCCTAGGCCAAGATGGCAGGGGCCCAGGCAGGGTGAACAATTCTGGCAAAGTTTGTGATCATCTGTTGGTGAAGCCTCCAGCTGGCGTTACAGATTTGATCATGGGGGACCAAGCTGCAACCCACAAAACACATTCAGCACATTTAAATCAATCAATACATCTGTCAACAGTTTGGATTCAGTTCAGTTGCAAATTAACAATGTTACTGAGCAAACCATTTGATCTGAGTATGATCCACACACAAGCTGTGCCGATCGCTTCAGGAGCAAGTCTTCAGTCCAAATCACAAGTGGCACTGGCAAACTTCTTCGTCTCTTCTGCCACAGTTCCAAGGTGGAAATCAGACAAGTTTGACTTCTGCAATAGGCAGATCAATGCAGGAGAAAGTGACAGGAAGGCACATCTAGCCTCTTCCCACTGATTCCCCTATGCTCCTACTGGGAGCAGCAGCTCGAAAGCTCGAGTTGTTCTCACTTCAACTTCCAACTCTAACTGATCCACTGTCTCTTGGCACACAAGGCATTTATCCTATCAGTCCAAAGGTTCGGTTGGCTAAAGGAGCTGTTAGTCACAGTAAGGGCTCCCCTCCAGGTGCATTTGGGTGCCAACTGGATAAAATTACAAAACTATAGAATATCCTTCCCACAAGACCCCTTGGGACAGGATCCATTTTAGGGCCTCAGTGGTTCAATTGGTCCAATTACTGGAAGTCCAGGACCTATCCTGGTGGCTTCCATTCAAAAGTTTGAGCTGCAATCAAAGCAGGTTAGACAAACATATCTATCTTAAATATAACAACTGATAAACAGTAAATAAGCACTGTTCCTATATAGGCTCCCTCTGCACAAGTACAGATTGCAGAATGGAGCAAATAAGATCACTGTCTGGCTGATTGCAAGCATTAAATCACTTGAATCCAGCACAGACCAATTTCTAGACACAGAGTAACTTTTCTCTTAAAGGGACAGGCACGGAGGCTTAATATGGCACTCTCATGCAATGACACAGAACTACTTAAGACAGGACACCAGCCTAATTGTGAGCATTAAGGAGCCCAGGAAGACATTATAGTAAACCATAATTTGTAGGGGGGGTTACACCAGATTGCAGGGCTACAGAACAAAATAAATCTACTCCTACAATTGTGATCATAATCGTTGTTACTCAGGGCCAAATATACATTTTGAGGAAGAGGGGGAAAGGGAAGGAAACTACTGGCTCATGGTCTGAGGAATAACAGAGTCCCATATACTGTAATGTAGCTGCCCTGGGAAACACAGGAGGAACAGTGATCTCTTCCTTGGAAGGGATTAATCAGATTATGAAAGATTACTATGCCTAGTTTTACTGTTCCAAACACCTGATTGCTGCTTCCCCCAGCTCAAAGACTTTCTGGGTACTATGCAATTATCTAATTTGTCACTCCTGCTGTGGGAAGCATTGGATACACCCCTGCATGAAGGAGAACATGTCAGGCACTCTGTTTGTCTAGTGCGCTAACCTGGTCAATAAAAGCTAAATATATACAAAAATTCAAAAGTCAGTAAAGCCACTGGTAGGGACTTATTCAGCAAAAACTTTTGTCAGAACATTGTAGATCAAATTTTGTTATCACTTTTGGCTATGTACCAGGAGGCAAAATCTAACAGCAAGCTCTTGTCTTCCCTCAATGTAGTAATTAGCACCCTTCTCCCCAGAAGGGCCAACACAAACTGAATAGCTCTAATTACCTCCCTATTTCACTAATGACAGGTGACAACATGATTCTGGCAAAAGAATTAGCTTCAAGGCTGAAGAAGGCCCTCTCATCACTAATTCACCCAGCACAGGCAGGGTTTGTGATGGGCATATAAAGTGCGGACAACATAAAAACCCTCCTTAACCTTCTCTGGCATGCAATGTCCTCTAAATTATTTGTTTGTTTGTTGAATTTTGTTGACCCAGTAAGCCCACTGGGCCTAGAAGTCCCCTTTTCAGGGCGACCTGGGGATACAGATGGTAAGCAACTGAGAACCAGATTAAGCTGTTGGTGGTATTTTTAGTGAATGAGGAAATTTGGCCAGGACACGGGAACATTCCCCTACTGTTTTCAATAAGTGCCATGGGATCTTTAACAACCACCTGAACTACCACCAATCCAGGCAGATGGGACCTTGGTTTAACATCTCATCTGAAAGACAGCACCTCAGAAGTGCAGTACCCCTCTTATGCTGCACTACAGTGTCAGTATTGGGATAGTAACCCAAGTGCCAGATGTGGGAACTGAACCCACAGCCCTCTGATCTCCCAGCCTCAGAGGCGAGTGTGCTACCTATTGAGCCACTGACACTGACTTACCTATTTATGGCTGCAAAGGCAGTCAGTTTTCATTGAGCACGTGACTCTGTAGATTGAGGGTACCACCATCGAGATTGAGCATTCAGATTTGGGCCCTCCTTCTGTGAGAGAATAAGAACCAATTATGCTAATACCATGGATGCAGTTCTTATCAACAGGCAGCTCTCTACCCCTTTCTCTTTCCAAAAGAATATGATGCAGGACTGCATCTTGTCTCCATTGCAATTCCTCCTGGCTCTGGAACTGACTCACTAGGAAACTCTTGTGCTCTCTGAATATTAAGGGTATAATAGACACTCATCAACATTTGGCCAATCTTTATGCTGATATTTTCTCATCACAATGACAGATCCAATATCATCACTCCCACCCTTCATGGACACCTCAACCACTTTGACATCATGTCAGACCTTGACAATAACTGGTCAAAAACAGTCATGCTCCCTGTAAGCCAGTTCCGTAAGCCCTCTTGCTGCTCAAACACACAATTGGCTTGGGTGGAAACTACCATCATACAGATATGGGGATCACAATAATGCCCAACTAGTGTAGATAGATTAAGTAAAGGAGAACAAAATGCCCCCCCCCCCCAAACAGTGACCTGGAGGCTTAGTGTCTCCATTGTCAGGAATTGTAACTTATTGTATGCTAGCTGGCAAAGTAAAAGCTATTAAGACATTTACCCTCCCAAACTGTTGTTAATGTTTCAGTCATTTGCCCTATGTATAGAGGAAAAGTTGACCAAGGATCTAGAAAGCATCAAAAGTCAATTTATGTGAGAGGGGACCCCTCCCGCCATGGTTCTGTAGAGCCAAACAGCAAGTACATTGGTGCCAGAGTGGCCGTGGGCTGCCGTGGTTGAGGGGCTCCCACATGAAAGTGGGTAGTTGTTGCTTCTTTTTAACAAAGTTTAAAGAACCCTTTCTTATTCACTAAGAATAGTTTAATACAACAATTCAAAAGCTATACAGAGGCCAACGTCTTTGGAGATATTGTATATACAAACATATAAGTCTAGTTTTTGATGCTAAATATTACCTCCCAAGAAGGGGGATTTGACTTATCTATGAGGATATTCTGTGTGTGGGATTTGCAATTCTAAGCCATTTTTTTGCAAGTATGTAACCTAATTTTGTGTAGTTCTGGCCACAAAGGTAGATTATGTGCCTGATGTTGGTCACAAAACAGATTTTGCCATCCAGTTTGGGCAGCAAAATAATGTCTGTAATTTTGCTAAAATTGACAATGAAAGGAGGACCTGACATATATGTGAATCAATGTATAGTTAAGTATATATGGTATACTGTGCTATTAGTGTTAGTCCTGAAGAATGGAGCAAAAGTTCCCACAACACAGTTAATAAGACTCTTTAGAATGTATTCTGAAACATTTCAAGAGAGTACAGATAAAGACCTTCCTGAGTTTCAGTTCTTCAATCTTCCAGGTAAAACAACTTTTATTTCAAAAGAAAACAATTATTTTCATCTTAATAAAATTCAAATGAGTACCCTATTATTTTGTAACAGCACATAGTATTTTCAGAATTCCTTGTGCTTCAGTCTCTAAGAGTGGACATACAATCAGTTCAACTGCATAGAGCATATTGGGAGCCTCTTGTCCAGGATTCTTGGTGCATATGAATTTAAATCTGCAAATTCCCCTGCCAGCCTATTCGTAAGCAAAGCAAACCATATCACATACAACCATAGTAAACACCTCTGTTAGAAGTTAATTTTGGAGACAGTTCACCCGTTGTACATATAATAAGTTAGATTCAGGTATCATACTGGTATGCTCAATCAAGTTCTAGATGACATGCAGTTAATGTATTAGCCAAACACACTTCTCTAGATTCATTATTTCCTTTCAAGTCACAGTCCAGACCCTATCAATTTCCATATTCTTTGATGAGGTAATGAGAAAACAAGAGTTATTTTATTCTTTGAACTCAAACTCAGCTTTGGTTTCAATTTACAGGTGAAGCCAGCATCATGTGTACAGATAATACTATGACTCTGTCAGTGACCAAATCATCAATAAAAGGTCTACATGAAAATCACTTACGTTTGAATGATCCATTTTGTTTGGTGACAGC
Organism: Neoceratodus forsteri; assembly: GCA_016271365.2. Classification (NCBI taxonomy): domain Eukaryota; kingdom Metazoa; phylum Chordata; order Ceratodontiformes; family Ceratodontidae; genus Neoceratodus; species Neoceratodus forsteri. Next base: position 903,290,483 of record CM028133.1, read on the forward strand.
CAATGGGTCTCATGTGATAGCAAGTGTTGCCTTAAATTCATGTGGAACACAGGTTGAGGTAAGCTACTATAGTTATAGGTTTAGTTTTTGGGTAAAGGGATTGTCTCTTACTATACAGTAATTATTTTACTATTTTTTATTTTACATATTGAATTATCTGCAAGCCTAAATGTGGCTCATAATGTCTTATTCTACACAGGGTATGTCCCCTGCAACTCCATATTCACTATATTTAAACAAAGTACTTTTGTTTTTGTAGGAAACTGAACAGGACATCAATTTCAAAAATGCAATAACATCGTTTGATCATCCTAATGACGTCATAACTAGAAAACACCTAGTTCAAATACCATTCAGTTGTTCCTACCCTAAACGAAGCAATGTATCTGCATACTTCCGTGCCCACAAAGGAGCATATGTCTTTGAAGAGGCTGGCTTTGGTACTTTCTCTTATGTCTTTGAATTCTATGACAACAGTGATTATTTAAGAAGAATTGACCCTTCTTCATATCCTCTGGAAGTTAAATTACAGGACAGATTATTTATGGATATCAAAGTGGAGTCATCTCATTCCAACATACAGTTATTTGTGGAGTCTTGCAGAGCAACAGCCCATGATAACCCTAGAGACTCATTATTTTATGATATCATTCATAATGGGTAAATATATGCTCAAAACATTAATACATTATTGCAGTATAGTAATGTATATTTATTATAGTATAATAGTATATTATTGTATAGTTTATTATAGTATAATAGTATATTAATATAGTGCTCATACAATAAATTACAATTTTTTCATTTTAGCAGCCACATCATTTTCACTATCTTATTTGTATAAAGTTCCACTAATATTTAGCAACATTTTTAACATGTACAGTATATCTGAGCCATCATTACAGATTGAGTTATAAAGTGTCACATTGATGTCACACTAATGTTAATTCTCACATTTTGCACAGATAGCAAAAGTACAATAAAGTCAACTGCAGGAAAGAGTAGATACTAGTTCACGTGGGTGCATTACGAGAATAAGCTTTAATCTCATGATTAAGGTAGCAATCACACTTAGAAGATTATTTTAATATACAATTAATAAGCCGCATGTGTGCTGACTAGAGTTATGGTAGATGGCCACCTTGGGGTACAAGTGGTATTTTACATGCTGTACGAATGCTCAAATATCCCAGTTGGTTGTAGTTTGCTGCTAGGGATCATCAGAAGGGACCCTTGCCAGAGATGTGAGTAATTGTTTCTTACTTCACAGGAACAGAGGAATATAACAATAATCAGGCAAGAGGAGGCACAATAACCCATCTAGCTTGTCCACCATTTTTCAATGGGAATAACCACCTATGTCTATTTTGGTCAGATGTTTATCTAGACCTAACTTAAAACTGTTAACTGTTTCATATTTTAACTACCTCTGTGGATAAACTGTTCCAGATTCTCACCCCTCTCTGTCAGAACCATGCTCTTCTCCTTTCAGTCCTGAAATGCATACCCTTAGTTGTAAATTATGACCCCTAACTCCTCTTTTACTTAAAAAAATATTCAGATATGTTCACAGGCCTTCATTTGTTATGGCTTTAAAAATTAATATCATGTCACCCCTAAGACTCCTTGTATCCAGTTTTTTACAAATCTGAATTATCCAACCTCTCCTGATAATCTAGTCCTTCCATCCTCTTAATGATCTTTGTAGTTTTCTTCTGTACTCTTTTGAGTTGATCTATATTTCCTTTGTTCAATGGATTCCATGGTGGACCACAGTATTCCAGATGTGGATTAATTAGTGACCTGTACATCAGCAACACAGCCACTCTCTCCCTTCAAGTTAGATTTTTCCTTATACACTCCAAGATTTTATTATACTTTGACATGATTTCTTTACAGTGGGCTCTATTCACAAAAGGTTCAGATGGGCTAAGCGCCACATAACCCTGGCACATAGCCCACCCACACCCTGATTAGAGAATAGCCACCCTGGCCGCACACACTGCACTCCCATGCTCTATGAACCACCCCACTGTGGCCTACCCACATGGCAAAAACCCCAGCTGAATGCACAGCTATGAGTGGGAGAGGGTTGGGGGCTAGTGAGGGGGGTGTCCACACACTGCACCATTCACAATGGTGTGGGTGCAGTGCATGGGGGGACAATGGGTACACCTCCTGAAGGCAGCCATAAATGTTACGTGCCCCCCCATGGATTCTGCCACTGGTCACGATGGAGATGGTGGTGGTCAACAGACTCCCACAGTGAGGCCACCCCTAAAGTCGGGGCACTTTGTGAGGGCTCAGGGACAGTCATCGGGGGGAACCCTACCCCCTGTGCTGTAGGTGCATTTGTGCCTGCTGCCAGCATGGCACCCCATGGGCACAGGGAATCCAGCAAGGGAGCAGGGACTGGCACCTGATTGACTGCCTGCATGGGTCTGCAGCTCTGCTCTGGACTGTTCCCTCATGAACCTGCATGTCAGGGGGTGGGGCCATGGATGGGAGCCATGCATTGTGAATAGGCACCAGTGTTTGGAAAATTGTTTCTTGCTATCTACTCTAACTCCTAGATCTTTCTCACAGTCCAAATTTCTTAGATCTTTGCCAGACATATAGGCCCCGATATTCAGAATTGCTCGTGGCAATGGCACATGTGGTGGCACAGCACAACTGAGTTGTGCTGGTGCAACTAAGGGATATATTCAAAAGAGATGAGCCATGGTGCATCTCCTCTGAATATATCAGGAAATGCGCACCGCACAAATACATTGCACTGGCACATCCCCCCAGACAGGGCTGAATACCAGGATTGGGAACTGTGCCAGTGCAACAGGGTTACGCTGTGCGCAAATTCCTGATATTCAGCCAGCAGTATGTAAAAAGGGCCATAATACATGAAAGATGCAAATGGAGCCATTTACATGTCACTATGGCCCTATGTGCATGTGTTGTGCAGGGATGGCCAGTGAAATGCACCTGGCATCCTGCACAGCATGCAGTGCTGTCAGAGGAAGTCTAGTGGTACCCCCTTCCCTCCCATATCTCTGTTTACCAGACAGGAAATCCGGTCAAATTCCTGGTAGTCTAGTGGAACAACCTTTGCTCCCCATACCCCCAATCTTGGTAAAATCCTTGTGCGAAATACCTTGGTGGTCTAGTGGTACCCCCACCCCTCCCGTTGTTCCATTTGCCAAAAATAACATTTTAATAATTTCCTGGTAGTCTAGCGGTACCCCCACCCCTCCCATTGATCTGATCACTGAATATAACATTTTCATAAATCCCTGGTAGTCTGGTGGCACCTCTCCCACATAGGACCCCTAGCCCACTCAACTCCCCCATCACCAGTGGGCAGCAGCAAACCCACCTGCATACCTCCATGGCTGCTCACCAAATGACAGCTTACAGTATCAACTGCAAGCCCATTGGTCCACACTGTGGACCAATGGGCTTGCAGTGCATACTGTAATAGATATTTGCAAAATATATGAATGAATGACTTCATTCATATATTTGTGAGTGATTATTACAGTATGCACTGCAAGCCCATTGATCCACAGTGTGGACTAATGGGCTTCCAGCTGATACTGTAAGCTGTCATTTGGTGGGAAGCCATGGAGGTATGTGGGTGGGTTTGCTGCTGCCCACCAATGATGGGGGATCTGGGTGGGCTGGGGTCCTGTGTGGTGGGGCGGTAGGGATGCCACTACACTACCAGGGATTTACAAAAATGTTATATTCAGTGATCAGAGCAACGGAGGGTGGGTGATACACTACCAGACTACCAGGCAATGAACACATTGTCTTATGGGTGATTGGGGTTATGGGCAGGGAGGGGGTTCCACTGGACTGCCAGAGGTGCTTCTGTACAGTGTTCAGGGGGGTAGACACCCATGGCTGGCAGCTGCTGTGATGCGCCTTGCATTACAGCAGCTCGCTCGTGGGTGGCTACAATCTGAGCCATGTTTTTCAGGTTCAGCTTTATGCCCAGTATGCAGCATATCTCAGGGTTGTGCCAGCATATGCATTGCACATCCAGGGCTGAATATCAGGATGTGCTGCATATGCATGGAAATGCCCCCCGGAGATGTGCCACATACATTATCTTTTGCATCCTGGTGTATCAGGAATTGCACTGTGCAATTCCCCCTTTTGAATTTTGCCCAAGGGTGCATTTCTGGGGTTGTGCTGGTGCAACTCAGTTGCTCCAGGTGCAACCCTTTTGAATATCTCGGCCATAATATTCTGTCTGCATATTATTACTACCAAAGTGCATTATCATACACTTGTCAGTGTATTAATTATTCTCTCAGACTTTTTTCAGAGTTTTCCCACCACTGAAGTCAAGCTCATTGGTCTATAAATAGCTTAAGAGCTCTTTTCCCTTTTCAAAAAAATTGGTGTAACAACTGTTCCCCTCCATTCTAATGGTTCTTACCCTTTTTCCAAAAATATGCTAAATATTTTCTTTAATGGATTAGACAACAAAGCCCCTAATTCCTTCAACACCCTGGGGTGCAGACCATCAGGACCTTGAGCTTTATTCTCATTTATACTTTACAGCAGGCTTAAAACTTCATCTTTCTTTCTTTCACCTACATTTGTTACCAACTTCAGGAATGTCAACCTTAGATAACTCTGTGTCCTGAAATATAGATCCAAAAATGTATTTAGGATGCCTGCTATATCCCCTTCGGCCTCAAACTTCATCCTGTTTTCCACTAGTGGTCCTACTGTTCTATTCCCACCTCTTTTATGTCTCACATATGCCCAAAAATCTTTTGTATTATTTTCAGAGGTTTGTGCTATACCTAGTTTGTTCCTTCTTTTGTCATGTCTGCTGTCTTTTTTACAGTTCTCAGCCATGCTCCTAAACTGCTACCATAGCTTCAGATCATTTGCCATTTTTGCCCTTTTAAAAAATTTCCTCTTCTTATTCATTTGTATGGACAGGCTTCTTGTTATCTATACTGGTATTCTTCCATTCCTATTCTATTTTGCTACAACAGGCACAAACCTCTCCTCTAGTGATTTTATTTTGTTAACAAAGACTTGTCAGATACCATGCATGTCATTGCCTTCCATCTCCTTTCTTCATTTACAAGTTTGTAATTCCTTTAGCCCCATAGCCTCCTAAAATGCTTCACTGAGAATTCTTCTCATATTAGCTGAACAGTTTTCAAAATACTTTAAAAATGAATGAACTCAAAGAAACACAACAATTTTAACATGGATATGGCAACTGTATGACAGCATTTTCAAAATCCCCATGGAATAACTGAAGATCACCAGGCATGTATACATAGAATAGATTTTGACAGTGTCATGCGCTTCCAGCTAGAAGCCTGGTATCCCTTTTGTTCTACCAGACTTCTTCTCTAACATTCTAGACAGCTCTCCATGTACTGGAACCCAAAGTACATTAAACACAACCACAAGGCCAGTACCACAGTGCTATAGAGGCAAACATCTGTTAAACTGTATTCACATCTATGTGACCCTGTTGTAAGCACATGACCCAAACACAACTTCATACTGTAATTGTTCTTAGTTAGAACTGCAAGTTTGTAAAATTTATCTCTAAGCTATTTTAAGTTCATGTCCCATAATTTAAAATAGTAGCTGGCCCTGTGCATTCCTTTAGACCTGTATTTATGATGACAGCCATTGTGGTTATTTTTTGTTATAACTGCAGTATGAAAAATATATAACACATGATACACCATAGGTACCCTCCATTGTTACAGATCTGGCTAAATAATATCTTGGCTCTGACAACTAGAAACAGGTAATTTGCATGTGGAATACAACTAGAATGTGCAGGCCATGAAACACTGTGCAAATAAGTGAGTGGAAGCAATGCTGCTTAATTTTATGTAATGCATGCACAAGTATTGTAAATTAAACAAAAAAGTCAATTAAATGAGTCCTGAAAATAGAAGCCAAAGTCACAGTAACCATTTTTACAGTTATTGCAGCCTTTTTCCAACTCAGTATTCACTTATTAATTTCTTACCAGCTCCAGAACCCTGTGGCATCAGTTGTGAAGAAGCCCATTATGGAAAACTTTATGTCAGGCTTCTACTCGAATGATATCACTGCACTCTGGAACTGTAATTAAACAATGGTTATTCAATAAGGAAAATGGCAACATGAACATGGACCCCAAAGTAAGGATATATATGTATTTATAAAAATGGGTAAAAGTAGCAAATACAAATCAATTGTTCTGATTGTATAAAACACATCACAAGACCGTGCGTATATCAGAGCACAACTACACACCTGCACTTTTACCCCCCTTCAAAACAATTTTGACATTTTATAAGATAGATAAACCACTCTGAGGTGTGCAGTCATGCTCTGATATACGCACTCCTTGGGTGGTTGACACACACCAAGGCGTGCATATATCAGAGCATGACTGCACACTTCAGAGTGGTTTATCTATTACATATATATATATATATATATATATATATATAGTGGCATCCCCCAGGATGAAAACCAATTCTTCTGCAGAATGCTGCAGCAGACCTACTGAATAAAGCAATGTAATTTCAATGGCAATTAGTCCCTTTTGTCATTCAGGAAAATGTGACACTGCCAGGATGAAGTGAATGCAATAGTATCCTGCATGACAAAATGGATTAATTTCCATTGAAATTCATTGGCATTGAAGCAATCGTCATCTCTGTTCAAGCTGCGATGAAATTGAAGAGCCTTCTCCTGTAATATGGGCCTTGAGATAGGAGTTCCTCTGGTACAGTTCTGCACAAACCAGAGGTACAGAGCCCAATCTAGTTGATCATCTCGGCAGCCTTCCATGGTTTTTCTTTGCTTTGGTCAGTCATTAGAGTCAAGGGCTGAGGCAAAGTCTTAGATCTTCCCTTTGGCTTTCTTTATGTCATGAACCGTGGAGTTGCCTATGCCAAACCTATGGGCAACATCCACTGTTTTTCCCTGCTCTCCAAACATTCAATAATTGCCGGCTTTTGTGATATGTCTATCGCCGTTCACTTACGTTTGGCCATGTCGTAACTCTGCATACAGTGGGTGTGTTAATGAGGATTAGGGCAGAGGTACGGTTCTTATGTGTGAACAATTAACACCCAGCAAGTGCCAACAGAGTTTAATTACCACCACATTGTTCAATTAACATTGTGGCCGCCAAAGGTAGTTACTAGGGGGACATAAAACAAATTCAGATTAACTGGAGATTCGGTTAATCAGGATTCGTAAAATCCGGAGTATACTGCATATATATATATATATATATATATATATATATATATATATGTATGTATATATATATATATATATATATGTATATATATTTCAAAACAAACACATGACACAATAAACTGGAGATCATTAACAGATTTCATGCTTCTTTAAAATAATACTGTACTGTACAATAAAAAATTTAAATAATTTATGTTCCTTGTAATAAACATAATAATATTGGTCAACGGGTTTTAAAAACCAGGATACAGTTAATCTTTTAAGATGTTAATAATTTTAACAGAAAGCTACAAAGTATTAAAAACTGTACAATAACATATTTATTGTATTTATTTCATTTTTGTTTACCGGGTAGGGTGCACTAGACAAAATCTGCCTATTTTCAGGCACAACCCGGGAGAATACAAACTGGTAGACCATCATAGTGCAGACAATAATAACACATAGCAACAACATTAGAACTGTTGGAGTACATTCTACATAAAAGAAATCTTGAATTCAGGATAGCTCATTCAAAGGACTGTAATAAAATACTTATTTTCCTACCTCAACAACAAAAAAGTAAATGATAAGTTAGTTGGCCCAATAACAATCAATATTTAGTAATCACATCCAATAGAGAAACTGCAGATACTTTCAATAGTTATTTCTGTTTGCTTTTTCCTAGAGACACACAAAAATAATCCATTGATCACATCAGCACCCTACGGATTACATAATTACTGCTACTGACACCATAAATGTACTTAAAACACTAAAAAGAAAAAAAAAACACTAGTCCTGGCCCTGATAAATTACATCCAAAGTTCCTTATGACAACATTGAATGTATTAACCCTTCCATTAACCATAATATTTAATATATCACTATATGAATCAACTGTTCCAACAGATTGGCTCACAGCTTCTGTTGTACCATTTTTTTAAAAAGGTATTCAATCAAAAATAGAAAATTACTGGCCCATCAGTCTTACATCAATCCCATGTAAACTTATGGAAAGCATTATCAAAACCCTGACTGAAGCAGAAATGGAATCTCTGAATATTTCTGACCTCTCTCAATATGGATTTAAACAATGCTATTCATCTACAACCAACCTTGTTTCCTTTTATAATCATATCAGTCTAGGGCTGGATTCTAATATCCCCATGGATATCATTTTACTAGATTATAGTAAAGCATTTGACAAAGAATTACAGTACATATCAAATTGCTGCACAAACTTTCCTTCCTGTGGTTCTCTGCCACTATAGTTAAATGAGTTGATGGTTGGCTTAAGGGAAGAAACTAAAGAGTCAAAATTAATGGATGTTTATCAGATATTGGGGTAGTCACCATCAGTGTTCCCCAGGGCTCAGTCCTGGGGCCAATACTCTTTAACATCTTCATTAGTGATATGAAGTTCAACCATACAAATATATTATCTAAATTCACTGATGATACCAAATGTGGGGGAAAAGTCAAGTTACACCAATATGACCTCCCTAACAAATGATCTTTCCACCATTGAGCACTGGGCTAAGGAAGATGAGATGTTCTTCAATACTCAAAAATGAACAGTAATACACTTTGGGAAAAACAATCCTAAACAGACATACACCCTAAACAACACTACGTTAAAAATCTCTACTTGTGAAAAAGACTTAGGCATTACAGTAAACAGTAAGTTGTCTCATACGGATCATTGTAACATGGTAGCAAATCTTTCTATTGCACTATTAAGACAGATCAACAATACATTTGTTTCAAAAAGTGAAGAATGTATTATTTCCTTATACAGATACTATATAAGACCATATTCTGATTATGGGTCACCATTCTGGAGCCCATATTTAGCCAAGGACAGAGACATGATAGAAAGACTATAGCACAGAGCAACTAGAATGGATCTCTATTTATCCCACACTACATATGATAGTAGATTAGAAAAAACTGGGCTCCACTCACTAAACACAAGAAGATGCAGAGATGATCTTCTGCTACTATACAAAATCCTTCAATCCCCTACATTGATGCAACACTGTGGCATCAGTTATGCCCAACATAAAATCATTCCAACACTACACAATAGGCAGCTTAATATCAAGAAAGTAAGAACAAATAAAAGACTACACCTTTACACCTTCAGGTCCCCAAGATTGTGGAATAAGCTCCCCCAAGAGTTAGTTAATTGTAATAACTTCAACAATTTCAAAAAAACATCTAGATAGTTGGTTTTCATCTAACCCCCATAAGATAAATGGCCCACAATTGTGTGGGACAATCTCGATGGGCTACGCTCCCCTTTTGTCCATACCAACCAAGTAGTACAAAATGTGTCATTTTTTGACAATGATATGTGAATTTTTACAGCATACTGTATATCAGCTGCAAGTATAGTTCTTTAACTGGAACTCTGTAATTCACTTGTTTATTTATAATGCATCATACATTAAATTAAGCAATGGAGAATAAAATCAACACACCACAAAATACAGTTATATATTTTTCAAAAAATATAATAAAAAATCACGAAACCTCAATAAGTCTGGGCAAGAAATGTAACAGAAGAGGAGCTACTGTATGTGAGCATTAGCATGCTGAGAGTAAAAAGAAAGTTAGGAACAATGTTTCTTTTCTTGGGTGCTTTCCTCTGACTATACCTATGGTGAATGTAAACTGAGTGTTAGAGAAGTACATTTCCCTTCTCTCTCATAGGAGTTGTCACATAAAGATCAAAAGAAGAGAAACAGCACATATGAAACACAGATTGTGATCCTTCTTTCTCTTTTCAGTGTATTTTTTCTATGGCCTTTTCCTGTTTTCTTTATATTAAACTGATACAGTATTCATGTTTTAACACTGTCCAATAAATGCCAGTGTTTTCTATAAAGGTGCATTAAATGTTATAAATATATCTATATATATATATATATATATATATATATATATATATATAGTGGCTTTAGGTTTGCTTTAGGCCTGTGATCAGGCTTTAATGGAATGTAAATGACCCCATAGTACCTTGTCAATGCTACGGGGTCATTAGTATGGGGATGTATTGACTCCAACTTCCATTAAAGTCTATCTTGATAACGTTCAACATAACAACACATGCCCATAACAACCAGCATTGTTAGGCTTGCATGTACATTCTTATATAGAGGGCCTGCTGACCTTCCTGACAGATGATATTATGCAGTCATAGGATTCTGGGGTGTTCCTACAGTGAAGAGTATAATGTTTGTTGGGACACATGGTTCAGTGAAGTCATATACAAATATAATGTTATGAACATCATGACAGGTAGCCAATGTCTGCAAGTAAAATTTGAAATGCAGACCAGTAAGTGACAGAAAGCCCATTTAGGTCAAATGACTACTGTTGACATAGTTACTGTCTGTACAGCATTGCATGTATTTTTTGTGTGTAGGTTTTTTTTCTGCAATGATTTTTCATTACCTTTTTCAGGTGTCCACAAGATAATACACTGGTGATTTACCAAAGCAATAGAACAGAATTCAGATTTGGAATGGAAGCCTTTACTTTCATTGGAGACTATGAAGAAGTGAGGCAATTATTGTTAGCCCTGTATGGTATAAGGAAGGAAAGACTTGTATTATTAATGTGATTATGACCCTCTTTTGAGACACTTGAATGATTAAGCTGTTTTATCATTACTAAATCAAAGACATTACAAAGTTTTTATATGCAGGAGAAGCATAATTGTAGACTTTACCTTTCAGTGATTCATTTGACAAAAGGTAAAGGGAATCAATAATGTTTGGGGATAATGTTAGGAAAAGGGGCTTTAGTAATAGCAATGATTGGGGGTGAGGGACCACGGGCTGCTAGGACATTTAATACAACTGACAGCATAGGCAATTGGAGGGTTTGGGTAACTCAAGATGCTGGGGTACTTAATTCAACTTATAAAATGAGTGATCAGGGGTGTGTGGGACTAGTAGGTGTCAGGGCACTTGGTAAAAATGACAGGATCCATGATCAGGGGAGTGGAGAGAATAATAGGCACCACTGGATTTAATACAACTCACAGGATGGGTGAGTGGGGGTGGAGGGATCACCAGATATCAGGCACTTTAGTATAACTCACAAGATGGTGTATCTGAGGAGTGGTGGACCACTACATGCCAGGGCATTTCATACAACTGACAAGATGGGCAATTGGGGCTGGGGGGACCACTAGACTACCAGGGACATTCATAACTATGGCAAGATAGGTGGTCATTTGGGACCACTAGTCTATGGGAAACATTCCTAACACTGACATTACAGGTGATGTGGAAGGGGATGGGGATGGGGTTAGAAAGTGCAATCCAGGTTTGCTTTAGGCCTGTGATCAGGCCTAAATGGAATGCAAACAAACTCATTGTACCTTGTTAATGCTATGGGGTCATTAGCATGGGGATGTATTAATATGGCAGATTTCTCTACAGATGCAATTGCCATTTTTAGGTCCTAGCCATTCCATTTGCTCTTGCAAGCCCCATATATACCTATTGACAACATCCCTCCTGTAGCCAGTAGGGGGTTGTGGTTTGCAAGAGCAATTGGAATTGCGCCTGGATCATTTGGAGGTGATATTTTGGAACATACCATTAGCACTCACTATGTAGAGGATACAGTGGGGAGGTAGCCATCTGTGTCATGAACACACTCCTGGGGGCCAGGTGTACTGGGCTCACAGTGCCCTCCCCTAAGTGCAATCAGTGGTGGGGGGACAGTAATACCCTCCACGTGTCTTTTTTGAGTACTCGCTGAGTACACAACTGAACACTTGCCACCAGGCTTCCTCTTTAAAATCTGGGTAAGGGGAAAATGCAGTCTCAAGTCTGTAGCCAGGTGAGGATCCTCCTTGGTTGCTGCACTTGAGGGATGGGGTGACCCAGGCATTACAACCTCTTTGGAGCTGGCCGTTCATAACCCTGATTGGTGTCTTCTCCCACGGGTGGTACAGTGACTTGGTTCTCTCTTACAGACTCCTCCTGAGACCTGTGCATCTCCCTTACTTAAGGCACCCAGTTTTCCCTTCCAGGATCCTACCTTTGGTAGCAATGGTGACACCTTGCATTTAACAGGTTGGTCTCAGATTTGAATAAACCTTCCACCTTTTTACACACACACAAATCCCACACAGGCAGTTCTAAAAGCAAAGCGCTTTTACTAATTCTAAATAATTATACAACATTCACAAACAAAAGATTTCAGAAATTTAGTTACAGAATAACAAAACAAAATTTGAAAAATACAAAATACAAAATGCACTGTGAAATGTAATTGTCTAGTTTCTACCTTATCTGCAGAAAATCCAAAGTACAGAACATAAATGAAGGCTGCAGAGACCCGGTTCTCTCTTGCATTCACTGGTCCTTAGTCTGTCTCTATGTTGTGGCAGTCTTGCTCGGTGAGTCAGGAAGAGTGTCCCATGAAAAAGTGTGTAACATGCCCTGTTTGGAGGACTTTATATACCTTGATCCAGATAGTCTGTACTGTAACTCTTTAGTGGCATTATCTTTTTAGGTCAGCAGGGGCCACTCTTGCTCTTTCCAAGATTTTTAAGGGACTCAGGATTATTAATTAATTAGAGTTACTACAGTTCCAACAGCCTTTGATTTTCCCCCATCCTTCCAGACTTCTTCTAAATGGATGTGAATTATAACCCTTGAAGTGTAATCACAATAGACTTCCAGAGTAGATACTCCTAAGCTTCCTGTCACTTACTAAAAATGTGAATAGACTGGTGGTAACCTTGTTGACACCTCCTGCCTAAAAAACCCATTTCTCTTCGAGTTTAAAGTTTTATGACATGAGCCGTCTTTTCTCTTCTCCTTGAGATTTTATTACCTCTGTTTCCCTTTAATAAGCTTACAAGGAACTTTCAATCCTCTTTGAAATGGGATTTTAGTTTCCTGGATAAGTCTTTGTCTCCAGATCACAGGGGAATGTCAGATATTTTGCAATACATTTTCTCTTCCTTTTGACCTTGTCAGTAACATTGGGCATTCTTTTGGCAACCCTTAGTTCTGTCCTGTTTGGAACTTTTAAACATAACCAAAATCACAGAAAATTATAACAGCAATATGTCTGCAATATTACACAGCAGTGGCTAAATCACAACATTTCTCCCTCCTTACAATGAATTTATGGGAACATGCCCCTAACTTATAGAGTTTCCATAATTCTGTTTACTATTCTAACTGGCGAGATAGGCTGTCTGCTTTTGTGTTGGTTGACTCATCCTGGTGTGTGATTGTTTTGTCATAGGCCTGCAGAGCAATGCTTTACTTATTTATTTATTTATTGAAATGCTTCACCAGGAAGGCACACTGAGCAACAAGTCACTCATCTACCCATGCGACCTGGGGGGAAGTGGTACAATAGAAATGTGACATTAAACATTACAAGATCAACATTAACATACAGTTGTAAGGCAAGTGTGACAAACAGTGTTACAACAGTGTTTCGCATAATAGGTAGAAAGAGTAGATAATAATAAGTGCTGGGTTAATAAGTAATCAAGTGCTTACATGAAAGAAAAAGGGGAAAGGAGAGGGAGGGGAATGAATTGTGTCCCAGGAGACCCCTTCAGGACACGATGAACCCTGCAAGGGGACTGAGGGGACCAGAGAGAAGGGGATAAGGCAGTGTCCTAGAGAGACCTCTTCAAGGTGTGGGGAACCCTGCAAGGGGGCTGTGAGGCTAAATAGAAAGGGGAATAAGGTGGTAGGAATTTAAAGAGGGAGGAGAGAGAAGGAGGGGATGTGACTTTATGCTAGGAGGGGGAATAAGACCTAACCCAAGTGAGGACCCTTCAGGATGTGGAGTACCCTGCAAGAGGGGGATTTAGGTAGGTCAGTAGATAGGGATTAAGAGAGTGATAGGAGAGGGAGAGAGTTAGAATTGAACCTTTGAAGGGAAGAGAATTCGCACCCTTGGAGGGGATGAGGACTAATCAATATTCCATCGGGATGCATTGGACCCTGCTAGTAGTCATGGAAAGCCAAGATAGTGGCTAGATAAAATAGGGGAGATATGCTTAGCCTCAGTTGGACCCCTTCAGGATGCTAAGAACCCTGCAAGGGGACTGCGATGACCCAGGAGAAAGGTAGATGGGTGAGGGGAAGGAGAGGAGACAAGACTAGGTACAGTAGGACCCCCCTCAGAATGCAGAGAACCCTGCTAGGGGGACTGTGAAGACTGGGGAGAAAGGTAGATGGGGAGGGGAAGAGAAGAGATAAGTGTAGGCCCAATAGGACCCCTTCAGGATGCTGAGAACCCTGCAAGGGGACTGTGAAGGCTAGGGAGAAAAGGTAGAATGGAGGAGGGGAAGGAGAGGAGACATGCCTAGGCACAGTATGGCCCCTTCAGGATGCTAAGAACCCTGCAAGAAGACTGCAAGTCTAGGGAGATAGGAGGGATGGTGGTGGAACAGAGTAGATGAGTGATACAACCCCCATGGGGGTAGGAGAGGGACCCATGAAGAGCATTCAGGGTCCCTTACATTCTGTCAGAGATCAAGGGAAGCCATTAAGGGGGAGCAATTTTGGGGAAGGGGAGGAGAGCTAGAAATTTTGGGGGTTGGGGTGCACAAGGTAAAATTAAGGTGACAGTAGAGGGGTAGGGTTTGTCCAGGGCTTAAAGGAGGGAATTAGGGAGGGAGATGTCAGGAACAGTGAGGTGCAAAGTAATTGTTGAGGTCAGAGCTAATGAAGTAGGCAGAGGATAAGTGTCGGATTTGAGGTGGATGGCATTCCAAATTTTTGGGAGATGGTGAGAGTAACTGGATTGACTGATTTGGGTGGATCTGTGGGGACTACCAAGGTGCTGGAGTCAGTTGATCTAAGGGAATGGGAGGATGGGGGGGTGTTATAAAGGAGGAGATGAGGTAGGAGGGAACTCACCAAGCCAGTGCTTGGAGGTGAATTTAGCACAGTGGGAAAGTCACCTATTTGTAGCTGAGTAATTTTTGTAATACTCCATCTGAGGAGTCATCCATTTGTTTTTCCCATCTGATTTAACCACACCAGAGGGTTGTGATTGGTTTGTACTGTGAAGCACCTTCCATAAAGGTATGGCTGTAATTTCTTCAGTGCCCATACCAGCGCAAGGCATTCCTTTTCTACCATGGTGTATGCCTGCTCCTAGGGAAGTAACTTCTTGTTAGGTACAGTATTGGATGGTCTTTTCCCTGATTAGATGTCTGACTGAGGAATGCTGCAATTCCCACATCCGAGGCATCAGTCTGTACTACAAACTGCTTAGTGTAACCTGGACTGGCCAACACAAGGGCTCTTTTAGCTGTGTGAAGGCTCATTCACAGGCCTGCTTGGGCTGTCTTTTCTTCAGCAAGCTAGATAGATGAGCTGCCAGAGTACTGTAATTGGGCACAAAAATTTGGTAGTACCGTAAGATCCCTCAGAAGCTCCTAACCTGCTGCTGGGTTTCTGGCATGGGCCACTTCTCTATTGCCTCAGTCTTTGCTTGATTAGGAAGAAGCTGCCCCCACCCCACTACATGGCCTAGGTATGTCATCTGCAGCATAGCCACTAGGCCTTTTTCAGCCTCAACAGTGAGTCCTGCCTTCTGTATCCTGTCAAACATTTCCTTCGGGTGGGACAGGTGTTCTTACCAGCTGATGCTGAATATGGCAATATCATCCAGATAAACCACTGTGTACTTTTCAATACCATTTAACACCTGCTTGACCAACTTTTGGAAGGTGGCAGGGGCATTCTTCATGCAAAAAGGCATTATACAAAATTTGAATAATCCTGTTGGAGTGATAAAGGCTGACCATTCCCTAGCTCTGGCAGTTAACTCCACCTGCCAGTACCCTTTCGTCTAGTCAGTTGTGGTAAGGTATGTCACCCCTCCCAACTTGTCCAATAGTTCATCCATCCTTGGCATTGGGTGGGCATCAGAATTTATGACTGCACTTATTCCATGATAGTCCACACCAAAGCTAGTAGAGCCATCTGGCTTGGGAACAAGGACTACGGGTGAGGCCCAGGGACTGTGGGATTTCTGGATTACCCCTAAATCCAACATTTCCTCCACCTCCCTCCTAATGTCCTTTAGGATGGCCTCAGACACCTGGTTTGCCGTCCACCATATGGGAGCTTGCATCCTTGTGTCTACATCATGTATCGCTAAGGGGGTTCATCCAGGCTTGGCCATAAACAAAGGGGCAAAGTCCTTTAAAACCTCCCTCACTTCCTGGAACTGTTCTGGGATCAACTGGGGTGACAGTTTGGTTGCCTCCACAGAGGACTTCCACTGGCTTCCCTCTAGCAAGTCCAGTAGGGAGTCTTCCTCATCTGTCCCCTCCCTAGGACTATGCACTGTAAACACCATGTCAGCCCTATTTGTATATGGCTTCATCATGCTGACATGGTACATCCTATGGGTATGTCTCCTGTCTGGCAATTCCACAATATAATTTACATCATTGACCTGTCAGACTACCTTATATGGTCCCACCCACTCGGCCTGCAGCTTGTCCTTCTGGAACAGAATTAGGACCATGCCTTCCTGACCTGCACTGTACGAGTGAGCTCTGGCTCTGTGGTTGTACCAGACTTTTTGCTTTGGTTGGGCAGCTGATAGGTTGCTTTGGGTCACTCCCATAAGCTCCTTCAGCTTCTCCCTGAATTTAGGGACATACTCCACTATGGGAGTTCACTGAGTGGCATGCTTGCCTTCCCAGTCCTCCCAGATAAAGTCTAGGGGCCCACGCACCCTAAGACCAGTCCGTATAAGAGTTTGATGGGAGACAACCCTGTTGACTCTTGGGGCACCTCCATGTATGCGAAAAATGAGTGGGGAATGTATTTCTCCCAGTCCCTCCCACGCTGTTCAGTAAACACTTACAGCATGAATTTTAGGGCACCATTAAACCTTTCCACAAGCCAATTGACTTGTGGGTGATGAGGTGTTGTGTACCTCTGCACCACCCCACACTTCTCCCACAAACACTTCATCAGGTCTGACATGAATAATAAAAATAATAATAATAATAATAATAATAATAATAATAATAAATGTTATTTATAAGGTGCCTTATCCATAATCAAGGTGCCTAACAATTTAAAAGCAGAACAAGCATCAATAAAATTAACATTAAAATAGCAGTACACCAAAAAGAAGAAAGAAAAATAAATCACTGAATGCCTGGTGCTACAAAAAAGTTTTTAAAGATTGCTTGAATCCCTCCACAGTTGTACACTTACAATGAATGGGTAGAGAATTCAAAGAGTTGGGGCTGCATGCATAAAAGTTTCTCACCCAGATGATTTTTAAGCACCCTTGGAATTCTAGCAACCCCTCGTTGGCAGAGCGGAGTAATCATCCAGGACAATAAAGAACCAGGAGCTCTTTCAGGTAATCCAGGCCCAGTCCATGTAGGGCTTTGAAAGTCCTTGATCAGAGGTGACCTCCTGTGGAAACCTGACACGGGAGACAGTCTCTAGCAAAACGTCTGCCACTTTGACTTTCCTAAGTGAGGAGAAGGCGACCTTCTCTGGGTATCAGGTGGTTTAATGGACCACAGTCAGGATTAACTTTTTCCTGGAGGAATTTGGGGTATTCAAGGGTCCCACAATATCTATTTCTACCCTCAGGAATGGCTTCTCCACAATGGGCAAGGGAATTAGGGCAGCTTTGGTATTACTACCTGCCTCCCCATTTGTTGGCACCGGTGACAAGACCTGCAATATTCCTTCACCTGCTGGGTGTAGTTCGGCCAATAGAAACTTTGGGCCAATTGCTGCATGGTGCATGTGATGCCCAGATGTCCAGACATGGGGATATCATGAGTGACCTTGAGCAACTACTCTCTATACACCTGGAGAATGACAATCTACCTGCCCATCACTACTCCCTCTGTCCTCACATCCTGTGTATACAACAGTCCATTGTCCCAAAATACCCTATTTCTCATATCACCTCCCTGTGTCCCATCAGATTCTGCACAAGCCCCAACCTCTCCAAACTAGGATCAGTCCTCTGAGCAGTGGCAAAGTCTTCACATTTTCCTAAAGTATGGGATATGTCCTCCTCCTCAGTTCCTAAACTGTAGTCCATGGCTCTAGCATCAGGGCATTCAGGGTCACTGACATCCCTAACCTTCTGACCAATTGTTACCCCACCCTTCTCAGAGTAACCTTTTGTAGCAGTTTTGTGAACCGCTACTTGGGGAAGTCCTACCTCCCTTTCACTACTCTCCATGTCAGAAGACACAGGCAGGGGAACCAGCCTATTTTTTCCACCAGGTCTTCTGTGGGGTTCAGGTAATCACAAGTGGCCTTAGCCATCTGACTGCAAGTAACCACACACACCACCCCCTGCTGTCGATTCTTCCCTATAATCACATCCAGGGTGAGGTTGTCTGCTGCTGCCACTTTTTGCACCCCTTTCCTGTCTCACCCCAGTACAGGAGAACACTAGCTAGTGGCAGAGTTTTCTCCTCCCCAGTGAATCCCTGCACCATTACAAACTGATTAGGTATAAGTTGTTCAGGCCCAACCAGATCCCCTTTTACCAGGGTAAGAGATGCCCTCATGTCCCTTAACCCATGGGTCTGCACCCCATTTACAGCACAGTAACCAGGTGTATGTGCTCCCTCATGTTTACAGGCATGCTTTCAGGGATACACAGTGCACTCACTTCTGTTTGAGGACCACTTTTCCACTCTGTGCCTTTTTAGGACACTGTCTAGCAATATGCCCTGGCTGTTTACAAAACCAACAGTCATCATTTCTTTTATCCAAGAAATCTCTTTTTGATAACTTGGGGCTTCCCCCTTTTGGTGGAAGCAGTGAGGGTTTTAGCTGACCTGAAGGCGTGCTTTTCCCTTTCTACTCTGCCACACCTGATCCCCCGTTTCCTTTCAGAGCAGGCCTGCTCCTGGCATAGGGATTTGAGAGCTCAGCAGCTTGCTGTGCTGTCTTTGGATCTCTGTCCTCTAGCCAGGTTTTCAACTCTACTAGACAAGACCAAAAGAACTGCCCTAAAAGTACAACCTCTTCAATTTTCCCAAGAGTATGCTTCCACTCCCTCCCACCAACATTTTAAAAACTGATATTGCTTTGCTGACAGTTCCTCAAAGCACATGTCAGAGATTTTTCAGAGTTTATGGAATTTAACCCTGTAGGCTTCAGGAGATGGCAGATGTAGTCCTCTTATACAAACATGGGAACAAAGACTAAGCGGGGAACTACAGACCAGTCAGCCTCACCTCTGTAGTGGCAGAAGATCATGGAAGCACTACTGAAGGAGAGATTTGTTGGAACATCTGGTTCTCAACAGACTACAGGACTCAAGGAAGCATTCTTTTACCAGGGGGAGGTCATGTTAGACCAACCTCATTGAATTTTTTGGCTGGGTGACAAGGGAGGTGAATCGGGGAGGGCAGTGGATGTGGCCTATCTGAACTTCAGCAAGGTCTTTGACACTGTGCCACATAGAAGGCTATTAAACAAACTGGGGAATATGGGAGCGGGCAGGATAGTAGTGTGGTGGGTAGGTAACTGGCTGGGTGGCAGGAGACAGAGGGTGGTGGTAAATGGCTGTCACTCTAGAGAGGGAAGAGTGACCAGTGGGGTACAACAGGGATCAGTGCTGGGACTGGTCCTATTCAACATCTTCATCAGTGACATTGTACAGAACCTGGAAGGTATAATTTCCCACTTTGCTGATGACACAAAGCTCTGTAACAGAGTGGACATGTCAGAGAGTGTAAACAGAATGAAGCGGAACCTGCAGCAACTTGAAGAATGGTCAGAGGTTTGGCAGTTGAAATTCAAAGCAAAGAAGTGCAAGATAATGCATATGGGGCACAAAAACCCTAGAACAACATATCAGTTGGGGGGTGAGGATATAGCATGCACCATACAGGAAAGGGATCTTGGGGTATCATCTCTGATGACCTCAAAGTAAGGAAACAGTGTGATAAGGCAGCAGGTAAAGCAAATAGGATGCTGGGATGCATAGGCAGTGGCATCACCAGCAGGGAAAGAGAGATCAAAATTCCACTATACCAAACACTAGTAAGGCCCCATCTGGAGTACAGTGTACAGTTCTGAAGACCTTACCTACACATAGACAGGGTAGAGAAGGTTCAGAGGAGGGCAACACAGATGGTACATGGATTGCATCACAAGCCCTATGAGGACAGGTTGAAGGACTTGAATATGTACTCCCTGGAGGAGAGGAGGGAGAAAGGGATATAATAGAGACATACAAGTATCTTACAGGGAGGAACAGGGTGCAGCAATAAACTATTTTGTCAGCAAAAAAAATGTTCCAGAACTAGAGGGCGTGGGATGAAGTTGGAGGGAGGGCAATTCAGAGGAAACATGAGGAAGAATTTCTTCACAGAATGGGTGGTGGAGAAGTGGAACACCCTGTCAGGAGAAGTAGTGGGGGCCGAAACAATCACGGGATTTAAGAATGCATGGGATAGACATAACGGAATTCTGGAGGTCAGGGGTAAGGGGTAACAGACTTCTAGGAAAGCATAAAGTGAATTTACAAGCCAAAATTGGCAGACTGGGTGGGCCGTAGGCCCTCATCAGCTGATAGTGTAAATGTATCTATGTATCTATGAGTCAGTTCATACTTTTTAAGTAAAGCAGTTTTAAGTTTCTCATAAGTGCTACTGTCCTGATTGTCCAGTTGGCCTAGCACCTCACACCTCACACTTCACACCCTTTACCAGTAAGCAGTTGAGATAGCTGAAAGCTCCAAGCCTGTGGGGTATCTTGGCCTGGATACAGACCTTTTCAAATGAATTCAGAAATGCATCCATATTCTCCCCCTCTTTAAATTCTGCTAATAATTTGGAATTTAACTTATACACAGGCCCTGGAGTTTTACATTCACCCCTGTTACTTACCTCCTCTGATGCTGTTCGTTGGAGTCTTAGCCTCTCCAGTTCAAACTCCCTCTGGCACTGTTTTTCCTCTGCCTCTCTCTGAAACTGCTTTTCTTTTTCTTCAGCCTCTCTCTGGCACTGGTTTTCCTCCCTCTTAGCCTCTTGTAGGTGCTGCTTTTTCTGCATCTCTAGTTTGAACCACTTCTGCTCTCTTTCTTATTGGGCTTCGAACTTTCCCTGCTCCAGCTCCAATTTCCTCAGCTCAAATGTTAGCTTGATCCCTTCCAGCTTTAGCTGTGTGGTGGCCTTCCCCTGGCACTGGGGCTCTGGGTTCCCTCCGGTTTTGTTGTCCTCCTCCCTGAGATTAGACACTATGATGTCCCTTGCCCCCCCCCACGCCCAAGCTCTGATGCCTTTCAGTCACGTACTGTGACTCAAGGTCTGGGGCAATCGCTTACTCATCCACTGCCATGAGACCCTCCACGAGGTTCTTTTTGGTTCAGTCCTCATACTCTACTCCTCTTTCCTGACACAACTGCCTTAGGTTGTTTGCAGTGTATTCACTGTAGTTGGAAGCCATCTTTTTCCCTAACTACTGCTACACTTACACTGAAAATAAAACAGGGTAAGGAACTTTATACCATAACCAATTTGACTTCCTCCAACTCTCTGCACTGTTTGTGTGTGTATTACTTTCAGTTTATCAATCTGATACACTGGTCTCAAATCCAACCTCTATGCCTGTGCCACCAATATTTCTTGCATCCCACCACTATGCCACCAAATCTGTCACAAACCCACTCCTGGGTGCCAAGTCCACTGAGTTCACAGTGCCCACCCTTAAGTGCAATTCATGACAGGAGGAAGCAGGAATACCCTCCATGTGTCCATCTAGAGTGCTCACTGAGTTCACAACTGAATACTTACCATGAGGTCCCAGGGCTTCCCTCTTTAAAATCCGGGTAAGGGTAAAATACAGTCTAGAGTCTGCAGCCAGGTGAGGACCCTCCTTGGTTGCTGTACTGAGGGGGGAGGACCTAGACTTTATGACCTCTTCGAGGCTGTCCATTCATAACCCTGATTGGTGTCTTCTCCCATGGATGGTACAGTTATTTAGTTCTCCCTTACAGATTCCTCCCAAGACCTGTGTATCTCCCCTACTTAAGACACCCAGATTTTCCCTTCCAGGATCCTAGCTTTGGTAGCAATGATGACACCTTGCATTTACCAGGTTGGTCTCAGATATGAATAAACCTTCCACCTTTTTACACACACACACACAAATCACTGACATGCAATTTTAAAAGCAAAGCGCTTTTACTAATTTTAAATAATTGTCATTTAAAATCTGCAAACAAAAGATTTCAGGAATCTGGTTACAGAATAATGGAACAAAACTGGAAAACTACAAAATACAAAATGCACTGTCAAATGTAACTATCTAGTTTCTACCTTATCTGTGGAAAATCCAAAGTCCAGAACATAAATGAAGGCTGAAAATACCCAGTTCTTTCCTGCATTCACTGGTCCTTAGTCTTTCTCTGTGTTATGGCAGTCTTGCTCAGTGAGTCAGGAAGAGTGTCCCATGAGCAAGTCTGCAACATGCCCTGTTTGGAAATCTTTATATACCTTGGTCCATGCAGTCTGTAAGTCTTTGTTGGCCTTATCCTTTTGGGTCAGCAGGGGTCTCTCTTACACTTTCCAAGATTTTTAAGGGACTCAGGATTAGTAATTAATTAATTAATTGGTGGTCCTACAGTCCCAACAGCTTTTGATCTTCCCCCATCCTTCCTGACTCCTTCAAAATGGAGCTGAATTATAACCCTTTAAGTGTAAGCACAATAGGCTTCTAGAGTAGATGTTCCTCAGCCTTCATCATCACAGAGGCAACAAGCCTTTTTATGAAGCAAATAAACAAATCAAAATGAAAGAAAAAATCACTATGGTTCTCAAAAGAAGTGGCAGGGAAGGTAAGGAAAAAAAGATAGCATTCAGGAAGTATAAGGAAACACAGAAGGAGCAGGACAGAGAACTGTACCAGTTAAAGCAGAAGGAAGCTGGGAAGGCAGTCAGAACAGCAAAGGCCCACACTGAGGAAAAGATAGCCAACTCAGTTAAGAAGGGGGATAAAACCTTTTATAGGTACATTAGGGAGCAAAGAAAGACTAAGGCAGTGATACTGAGGCTGAATAAAGAGGAAGGTGGTTGATCAAAGAGCAACAGTGAAAAAGCAGGGATACTGAATGAATACTTCTGTTCAGTATTCACAATGGAAAAGTAGAGGGAGATACCTATCCAGTCAATAGAAGCACTCTGGATGGGTGGGGGGTTGATATTAGTCCTTTCACAGAAGAAAGGGTTCTGAAATAACTCTTAAAACTGAAGGTGGATAAAGCAATGGGGCCTGATGGAATTCACCCAAGAATTCTAAACGAACAAAGGGAAGAACTAGTAACACCACTGACTACCTTTTTTAATAAGTCATGGGAGGATGGTGTGGTACCTGAGGACTGGAGGAGGGCAGATGTGATCCCCCTTCACAAAAGTGGGAACAAGACAGAGGCAGGAAACTACAAACCTGTCAGTTTGACCTCAGTGGTAGGGAAAATGAAGGGATCATAGAAACATAAACATAGAAACATAGAAGTTGATGGCAAATAAGGACCACAAAGCCCATCTAGTCTGCCAATTTATTTTTCTACCTTATGAATGTGCCATCGGCCTTTGCTCTGTCAATGGCATGTCTATTCATACGCATCTGTATTGCTCCCTTCTGCCAATCCCATGCCTGTCTGAAGCCCTGCACTGTTTTCACATTTCTAAAGGAAAGAATTGTTGAGTAGCTAGAGGCCAGTGAGGTACAGGACCCAAGGCAGCATGAATTCACAGCAGAAAGGTCATATCAGACAAATCTAATTGATTTCTTTGACTGGATGACTAAAGTAGTAGACCAGGGAGGGGATGTGGACATGGCCTACCTAGACTTTAGAAAGTCATTTGACACAGTCCCGCACAAAATATTAATAAATAAATTAGCCAGCCTTGGAGTTGGTCCCAGGGTGGTAGCATGGGTAAAACACTGCCTGGACAACAGGACACACTGATTAATAGTAAATGGAGTCCACAGTGAAGAAAGGGGGGTTACTAGTGGGGTACCACAGGGTTCAGTACTGGGGCTGGTCCTCTTTAATGTCTATATAAGTGACATTGCAGAGGGACTGGAAGGGAAAGTATGCCTCTTTGCAAATGACACAAATATCTGCAACAGAACTGATATGCAATGTGGGGTGGAAAGGATGAAAAGGGACTAGACAAGGTTGGAGGAATGGTCAAATGTGTGGCAGCTTAGATTCAACACAAAGAAGTGCAAAGTAATGCACCTGGGAAACAGAAACCCAAGGGAAGAGTACACAATGGGGGGTTAGGTACTGACAACAACAAAAATGGAAAGGGACCTGGGGGTAGTCATATCAGATGACCTAAATGTGGGCCAGCAATGTGAGAAAGCAGGAAGGAGGGATGGGGGGATACTGGGATGCACAGGGACAGGCATCACCAGTAGAAAACAGGAAGTTGTTGGCCCTCTGTACAGACAGTTGGTAAGACCACATCTGGAGTACTGTGTACAGTTCTGGAGACCCCATCTCTGCAAAGACATAGACAGAGTGGAGGCTAGCCAGAGGAGGGCAACCAAAATGGTGTAGGGTCTGCACCAGAAGACATATGAACAAAGACTAAAGGAGCTTAAGATGTATAGCCTCCAGGAAAGGAGGGAAAGGGAGGGACATGATTGAAACCTTAAAATACCTCAGGGGAATCAACAAAGTCCAAGAGGGTAGCATCTTTCAGAAAAAGAGATGTGCAAGAACAAGGGGACACAATTTGAAGATAGATGGGGACAGCTCAGAGGTAATGTGAGGAAGTATTTCTTCACAGAGAGGGTTGTAGATTCATGGAATGGCCTTCCTGAGGAAGTCATAGAGTCAAAAACAGTGGGGGAATTCAAGAATGCATGGTACAGACATAAGACAATTCTAGTGGTGGGTAGGAGGAAGTAGGCTGTTGGTTCACTAGGATCTGCAGCTTATCCATTAGGAAGGGAAATGGGCAGACTAGGTGGGCCAAGCGGTCCTTATCTGCCATCTGCCATCAAATTCTATGTTTCTATGTTTCCTGTCACTTACTAAAAATGTGAATAGTCTGATGGTAACCTTGCTGACACCTCCTGCCTAAAGCCCATTTCTCTTTGAGTTTAAAGTTTTATGATGGGCTAGCTTCTCCCTTCTCCCTGAGATTTTATTACCTCTGTTTCCCTTTAATAAGCTTACAAGGAACTTCCAATCCTCTTTTAGATGGAATTTCAGTTTCCTGGTTAAGCCTTTGTCCCCAGATCACAGGGGAATGTCAAATATTTTGCAATACATTTTCTCTTTCCTGTGACCTTTTCAGTAACACTGGGACTTATTTTGGCAACCCTTAGTTCTGGCCCATTTGGAATGTTTAAACACAACCAAAATTACAGAAAATTATAGTAGCAATATGTCTGCAATATTACACAGCTGTGGCCAAACCACCACAATCTGCACAGACTGTGGATTGCTCTACTCCAGGGTTACGCACTGGAGGGGACAGTGCCCCATATACAGGACCCCTAGGGAGCTCCATGCACAACTGGCAGCATCACAAGGAGGGATCTCAGCTGCATCAGGAGCTGAGCAGGTTCCTATGCCCCCTATCTCTACTAACATAGAGGCTCATTGGCCCCGGGAGTGAGAGAGTGGTGTGAAAAGGGTGGAGGAATGGTGACAGAGGCATTAACACGGCAGTCTTCCAAGCTCCCAAAATCTGGACAAAAAATTGCTTTGCACCACTACAGGAAGGACAAGAACCTTCTTCAGCTGGTAGGGTGTCAGGCCCAGATGAAAAGGCTAGGGAGGATGACTTAGTGGCACCCAGGCATGACAACAACAAGAATACAGCAAGAAGTATTTTAGTCATAAGGGAGTCTATGATTAGTCATCAAGATTGTGGTTAGAGGAGGGACTAAGGGAAAGGGGTAGTCATATTCCTTTCTAATCAGCAATCTGAGATATGGACAGGACTGGGAGGATAGTAGAGGACTGGGTACGGGAGACGGGTGTATTGATATATTTTGGTACCAGTGTTGTGGTGAAACAGCCTATTATAACAGTGAAATGCAACTTCTGAAAACTGGGGGACATACTGAGGATACACTCTGCTTCCCTGGCTATTTCCAAAGTTGTTCTTGTGTGGAGTAGGGAGTACGGGCAAGACAGAGTGAGGAAAGAGGAGTCTGAGGAGTTGAAAGGGTGGTTGAAGGGATGTAGTCAGGAGAATGGGTACAATTTTGTAGAGCACTGGGGGAACTTCTGGGAGAGGAGGCTTTTCAAGGGTGACAGCCTTCATGCCTTCTCTTATCAAGAGAGGGGACCACTGCACTGGGATTGAAATTTGATGTCTACATTGGTGTATGCTTCAACTGACTGTGGGGAAGGCTGAGGTTGGGTGAACCACAGAGGAAGGAGAAGAAGTGGGAAACCTAGTTAGTTTCCCCCCCAAAATGAGGTCTGGGAACACTGGAGAGGGAAGTAGCAAGGCAGGAGTTTATAATAGGCTAAGAAAGGAGGCCAAGGTGAGGGGATTACTAAGGTGGCCAGAAATAGTAAAAACTGGAAATTAAGGAGGTTGAGGGATGATGAAGGGGAGGACCTATAAAAGATGGGAAGTGTTTAGGTGCCAGAACAGAGGTGATCTGCCTTATAGCCAGGAGTCTGGAAAATAAAATGAGTGAGATCCAGGAGATGGTGGTAGATGCAGGGTTGGACCTTATTGCTACTACAGAAACTTTGGCCACAGGGAATAAAGACTGGGATCTGGCGGTACCATGTTAAAGAATGTATTGGCCAAACTGGTGAAAAGAGTAAGTGTAGCCCATATGTCAAGGCAGGCATTGAAGAGGTAGAGGCTCACAATGGCTTCAGGCAAAAAATTACATGTGGAGTGGTCTATAGGGCAAAAGGACAGTGAGATTAGGGTGGTATGGAACTTGGGACAGAACTAAAGATGGGGCCTGAAAGTGGAAGGTAGTAGTAGGGGGATCTCAACCTGCTAGACTTTGACTGGGACAGTTTAGCAGCTTGCAGCACCAGTAATCTTCCCCTGTTAGATATGTTGCAGGACTGCCTACACAGAAGGTAGGATGCCTTTTGCAATGTAGTGTTTACCAGCTTGGAAACGGAAGGTGGGGTGAGGGTGGCTGAACCATTAGGATCCAATGACCATAACAGTATATGGTTCAAACTGACTCTAGGCACCAGAAGAACCTCATTAAAGTCTGAAGTCCTTAAACAGGTGAGAGTATTAGTCTGGAGTAGGATGGTTGGTGTGGACAGAATAAGGTGTGTGGAGAAAAGATGGGATGAAATTAAAGGGTCTATTCTTGAAGCAACAAACTCATGCTTGATGATGCTCATCCTGCTTTCCTTTGTTGTGGGTAAACTGAGAGGGCACTAGTCAAAGAGGACCAAGTGGACTACCTGGAGAGCAATAGGCTCCGGGAAAGTAAATGGCAAGAGTTTGTGGCAAGGAAGTCTTATTAGACCAATCTGATGATATTCATTGACTGGGTAGCCAGAGCAGTAGATAAAGGATACACAGTAGCTCTACTGTACTTCAGTTTTAGCAAAACGTTCAACTTGGTGCCACATAGAAGGTTAAATAGAAACATAGAAACTTAGAATTTGACTGCAGATAAGGACCGCTTGGCCCACCTAGTCTGCCCATTTTCCTACCTGAAGGATAAGCTGCAGATCCTAGTTAACCAACAGCCTACTTCCTCCTACCCCCCACAAGGACTGCCTTATGTCTGTCCCATGCATTCTTGAATTCCCTAACTGTTCTTGACTCCACGACCTTCTCAGGAAGGCTATTCCATTCGTCCACAACCCTCTCCATGAAAAAATACTTCCTCACATTACCTCTGAGCCGTCCCCCTTCGATCTTCAAATTGTGCCCCTTGTTCTTGCACATCTCTTTTTCTGAAAGACACTACCCTCTTGGATATTGTTGATTCCCTTGAGGTACTTGAAAGTTTCTATCATGTCCCCCCTCTCCCTTTTTCCTCAAGGGTATACTTACTAAGCTCCTTTAGTCTCTCTTCGTATGTCTTCTGGTGCAGACCCTGCACCATTTTGGTTGCCCTCCTCTGGACAGCCTCCACTCTATCTATGTCTTTGTGGAGATGGGGTCCCCAGTACTGTGCACAGTACTCCAGATGGGGTCTCACTAACTGTCTGTACAGAGGGATGACAACTTCCTGTTTTCTACTGTTGATGTCTCTCCCTATGCATCCCAGTAGCTCCCCAGCTTTCCTTACTGCCTTCTCACATTGCTTGCCCACCTTTAGGTCATCTGATATAATTACCCCCAGGTCCCTTTCCATTTTTGTTGTTGTTAGTATCTCACTCCCCATTGTGTACTCTTCCCCTGGGTTTTTGTTTCCCAAGTGCATTACCTTGCACTTCTTTGCATTGAATCTAAGCTGCCATACATTTGACCATTCCTCCAACCTTGCCAAGTCCCTTCTCATCCTTTCCACTCCGTCGTGTGTATCAACCCTGTTGCAGATCTTGGTGTCGTCTGCAGAGAAACATACTTTTCCTTCCAGTTCCTCTCCAATGTCACTTAGAAAGACATTAAAAAAAGCCCGGTCCCAGTACTGAACCCTGCAGTACCCCACTAGTAACCCTCCTTTCTTCACTGTGGACTCCATTTACTACTACCCTTTGCGTTCTGTTGTCCAGCCAGTTTTTTAATCCCAGCTACCACCTTGGAACCCACTCCAAGGCTGGCTAACTTGTACATTAATGTTTTGTGTGGGACTGTATCAAATGCCTTGCTAAAATCTAGGTAGGCCATGTCCATAGCTCCTCCCTAGTCTACTACTTTGGTCACCCAGTCAAAGAAATATATTAGATTTGTGTGACATGACCTTCCCACTGTGAATCCATGCTGCCTTGGATCCTGTGCCCCTCTGGGCTCCAGGTTCCCAACAATTCTTTCCTTCAGCAGTGATTCCACCATTTTCCTTACCACTGAGATCAAACTAACTGGTCTGTTGTTTCCTGCCTCTGCCCTTCTCCCACTTCTGTGAAGAGGAATCACATCTGCCCTCTAGGATCTAGGAGTGGCATAGGACATAGTTACATGGGTGGGTAGTAAATTAGAGAGGAAAAAGGAAAGGGTAATGGTAAACAGAGTCAAATCCAGGGAGACAGACTGGTCACAAGTAAAGTGCCACAGGGTTCAGTGCTGGATCCAGTCCTCTTCAGTAAGTTTGTCAGTGATATAGGAGAAGGAATCAGGGTAAGATGTGACTCTTCACAGATAACACTAGCTCCATGGTATGGTAGATAGCAAGGAGGTGGTAAGAGAGCTTTGAATAGATCTCGAAAGGTTAGAAAAGTGGTCCAGAATTTGGCAGTTGAAATTGAATGTCAAAAAGTGCAAAGCTATGTGCATAGGGAACAAGAATCATAACACAGAATACTGGATGGGAGGGGTTAAGCTGGGTGCTACTACCGAGGAAAGGTACCTGGGAGTCATCATAAGTTATTCCCTCCAGCAATCTAGCCAATGTTACAGGCCCTACAGCGAGGCAACCAGGATTTGGGGGTGTATTTTGAGGGGTCGTGACAGCAGGAGGAAAGTAGTATTATTACCTCTTTTTAGAGTACTGGTCAGATCATGGAAACATTGAAACATAGAAACATAGAAATTGATGGCAGATAAGGACCACAAGGCCCATCCAGTCAGCCCATTTCCTTTTCTGCCTTATAAATGTGCCATCGGCCTTTGCTCTGTCAATGGCCTATTTATTCATACTCATCTGTATTGCTTCCTTATGCCTATCCCATGCCTGTTTGAAGCCCTACACTGTGTTCATAACCACCACTTCCTGAGGTAGGTCATTTCATGCATCCACCACCCTTTCTGTGAAAAATAACTTCCTCACATTACCCCTTAATTGGCCTCCCTCCAATCTCATGCTGTGTCTTCTTGTCCTGCTATTTTTCTTATACTGAAACATGTTAGACTCTTTCACCTTGTTAATGCCCTTAAGGTGTTTGAATGTTGCAATCATATCACCTCTCTCCCTCCCTTGATCATATTGAGCTCCGTTAATCTGTCCTCATATGTTTTCTGATGCAGTCCCTACACCATTTTGGTTGCCCTTCTCTGGACTGCCTCAGTTTGGTTAATGTCCTTGTGAAGGTGTGGCCTCGAGTACTGCTCGCACTACTCCATATGGGGCCTAACCAGTGTCTTATAAAGAGGGATCATTACCTCCCTCTTACTACTTGTTATACCCCTACTAATACACCTAACATCCCCCAGCTTTTCCTACTGCTTTAGTGGTCTGCTTCGATGATTTCAGGTCATCTGTGATGATGATGCCCAAGCCACTTTCTTCCCTTGTGACTGACAGCAACTCTGTTCACAGTCTATAGGTGACTTCAGGGCTTCTCTTTCCTATGTGCATGATCTTGCACTTCTTTGCGTTAAACCCCAGTTGCCACTTTACAGACCATTTTGCTAGTTTATCCAGATCTCTTCTCATTCTGCCCACCCCATCTGGATCATCTACTCTGTTGTAGATCTTGGTGTTATCTGCAAACAGACAAACCTTACCCTCCAGTCCATCTGCAATGTCACTGATGAAGATATTGAAGAGGACTGGAACCAGGACTGATCCCTGAGGTACCCCACTTGTGACTTGTATCTCTTCTGACTGTATACCATTTACCACCACTCTCTGTTTTCTGCCCTTCAACCAGTTTGCTACCCAGTTGACCAACTTCTGACCCACCCTGAGCCTACCCAGCTTTTTTAATCAATCTTCTATGTGGAACAGTATCAAAAGCTTTGCTGAAGTCAAGGTAGGCAACATCAACTGCTCCCCCTTGGTCCACCACTCTGGTTACCTAGTCAAAGAAATCTATGAGATTAGTTTGACAGGACCTTCCTTTTTGTAAACCCATGCTGTCTTGGATCCTGTGCTCCTATGGATTCCAGGTTTTGCACTATCCTTTCCTTAAGGAGTGCCTCCATAATCTTGCCCACTACTGAGGTAAGACTGACTGGTCTGTAGTTCCTTGCCTCCTCTCTGCTACCACTCTTGTGGAGCGGGATCACATGAGCCCTTCTCCAGTCTTCTGGGACCTCTCCTGTGCTCAGTGACTCACTAAACAGTTCTGATAATGGCTCTGCTAGTTCCACCCTTAGCTCCTTAGTACCTTGGGATGAATGCCATCAGGTCCCATTGCCTTGTCCACCATGAGCTTATTGAGCTCTTGTAGGACCCTTTCTTTTGTGAAGGGACTAGTGTACACCTCCCTCCCCCTGTGTCCATGGTGCTGAGCTGTGGGCCCTGCCCTACCTTCTCTTCAGTAAATACTGAGCAGAAGTATGTATTTAGGATATATGCTTTTACATGGTCCTCCTCTTCACATGCCCCCTTATCCCCATTGATCTTAGTAATACCCCCTCTGGACTTTCTTCTTTCACTAATTTATCTGTAGAAAATCTTGTCACCTTCTTTTACTGTTCGTGCTAGTGTTTCCTCGGTTTGGGCCTTTGCCTGCCTTACTGCCTTTCTTGCTTCTTTTAGGGAAGTTTGGTGTGCCTCCATGTCTTCAGCCTGCTGCATTCCCTTATATTTCCTGAAGGCCAGCCTTCTGGCTCTGACCTTTTCTGCTACTGTTTTTGAGAACCCACCTGGAGTTCTGTACCCAAATCTGGAGTCCTCACTAAAGGAAATACAAGGACAGGCTAGAAACAGGTCTACACAAAGCAAGAAAAATGATTCATGGCCTGAAGGACAATTCTTATGAGGACCGACTTAAGGCACTGAACATGTACTCACTAGCTATAAGAAGGGAGAGTGCTAATATGATAGAGACCTTCAAGTTGCTGAATGGAATGAGCAAACTAAACTGAGGAACTGTTTACCAGGAGGAGCAAATCTAGAACAAGAGGACATGAGTGGAAGCTTGTTGGGGGAGACTCAAGCGGGAGATGAGGAAATGATATTTCATAAAGAGAGTGGTTAAGCTTTGGAGCAGCCTAGTAGCTGAGGTGTTTGGGACCAAAGCCATCAAAAGCTTCAAACATGGCTGGAAAGATTTAAGAGCATAATACTGACCCAAAAGTATCTGTAAGGCAGGAAACCTAGGAGGCAGCAGAAACAAATAACACTTAATAGACACTAGCTCTCGGGGTAGCATAACGTGTTATGGGAAGACTGGATGGACCAGTGGTCTTTTTCTACTGAACTTTTCAATGTTTTATGAGTCTACATGCTTTAGGCATGTTCCAATATAGTAGTGCTGTGCTCCAGGCCCTAATATTTGCATAGAACAAACTTCTTGTGAGGGCAATAAAGAACAGAAAAATGATATGGTATATACGCCTGTGTACCAGTACTCCCTTCATAAATGCCGAACCAAGGGTATTCAACTGCAAAATATTCAGTCCTAAGGCTTACCATTGTGCCAGTTCATGCTCGCATTGTAATACAGGCACTGAAGGTGATAGCTTTTGAAAACTTTCTCCTGTCCATCATTTTTGTTCCCTCACACATGGGATAACTAACAAGGAGAGCACTTGGACGCCCACAGATGAAGCTGATGTTGGGCCATAACGATGGCTTTATCAGAGCAATAAGGAATCTTTGACTATCTGGCCCATTATATACTGTATGCCCTTAATGGGTTAACACATTTTTTACAATACATTTTTCTACATTTTTTTTTCAAGAAAGGGAAAAGTAAATGCAGCATGGAATCCAAAAGGCATTATTCTGTACAGTCTATTGGTTCTTCATACATTGATTTCAATTTTTAAGTTGTGTGGATATCAGGAGGCAGTGGGGCCTTTTGTTTGCTTGTCATTTCTTCCTACTGCAAATATTGTGTGGTTGTTTTTGTTCATTTTCTGCTGAGGCCAGAAGCCATGATTTCCATTTGATCCCTCAGCCTGA
This sequence comes from Neoceratodus forsteri, assembly GCA_016271365.2. Taxonomy (NCBI): domain Eukaryota; kingdom Metazoa; phylum Chordata; order Ceratodontiformes; family Ceratodontidae; genus Neoceratodus; species Neoceratodus forsteri. The sequence goes on from CM028133.1 coordinate 903,323,665, forward strand.
TACATGAGAACTCTGGGCACATAGCATCAGTCAGCCTTGGCCATGAGGAATGAAAGCAGCAGTGTCCTCATGAACCTGACATGTTCTGCTCATAACTCAAAAACCAAAGAAACCATGCTTGACTCATATATAAAGTTCCTTAATGATTTTATTAATGTCTATCCACTAGTTTTGTTGACATTTTGTGGCTCATGTGCTACTTCATCACAACATGCCTGGTGGTTATTGTGTCTCATTCAAACCTACATCATTGTCCTGAGAGGCTCCAGTTTGCTTTGTCGTTGATATTACAGGATTTGCTTACTTGACCTCTACCTATTCCTTATTTTCTCAAGTTGCTAAAATACAGACTTGCTCAATGATTGAAAAGGAGCATGGCCATCCTCTTTGCTACTGGAATAGGCAGATGCCAAGTAGACTCACCAATTAATAGCATCATTAAAGCAAATTGGGACCTATAAGCAGTAATGTCTGGGTGGACATTAATAAATTCATAAAGAAACTTTACAGAGGACTCAATCATAGTTTTTTTTTTTTTTTATGTTTGCTTGTGCGCATGCACATGAGAAACATGTTGTGACAGCTTACTGGAGAAGCAGGTTGTGAAGGTGCCGTCATGTTGTGGCCAATGCCGCCACTGGTTTTTGGGGCTTGTCTCTGTGGCACCAATGAATGAGCATGCTGTCTATGACAGCAGCTTAGAAGCATGCCACCAACTTGAAAGAAATTCACTGCTGCAATGAGGGAGCACCCCCAATCCCCCTGTCGACATGCCCTCTCCCCAGTTCATTTGCCGATAGGGAGCCCAATCCCCATCGGCACGATGTCTCTGTAGTTTAATTTGTCTACTGAGAGGGTGCCCAATCCCCCTCGGCATCATGCCCCCCCAGACACAGACCTGTTTTCTTTGCTGATGGGGTGCTCAATCCCTTTCAGCTCCAGTCCCCCCCAAAACACTCAGGTGGCATACTGGGAGCCCACCCCAGCTTGCCAAATTTACCTGTAAAAAAGAAAACTTTCCTGCAAAGTTTTTTTTAAACCTGTAAACAAGAAAACAATCCCTCATTGTCTGCGGTGCCCCTTCCCCAACCTACACCCACCATCTGCGCACCCAATCTTCCTGCACCCCCTTCACCCCATACGTACCTCCAGAGGTCAGTGCCACAATCTTTGGTGGAGCAGGAGCACATCTGCACTCCTTAAAGCTGACCAAGAACTGAAGAAATGTTGGTAAGCTGTATAATGACATAAATGGGGGAGGGGGTTCAACTTAGGTGGATATCTTGGCCATTTTTGTGAATTTTGGCACTAAATTTTCAACATGGAGTTCTTGGGACACCACCTCATGAACTCAGTCATTGGCATGTCATTATTCAGTCCCGAAAAGTGATTTTGCGGTCACTGCATGGAATCACCTTTTGGGACTGATTAATAAAATGATGGTGTCACTGTTCAAGAAGTAGACTCCCAAAAAGCCCATGTTGCAAATTTGGTGAAAGAATTCCAAAAAATGACTATGTTATGAACATGCATTGTGCAGTTCCCAAGCATGCTCATAACTTAAAGAATTTTTTATATTTTCACTCCAGATTTTCAACATTGCCATTTTTCCACACCTCCTTATGAACAATACAGCTGTCATTTTTCATATCCTGCCCGAAATGGGTTTTCGCACATCTGGCACACAATGGCTCTGTCACTGTGCAAAATCAATGTTTCGGACACATTAAGTACATCACAAGTGACAGTGTTCATAAGGAGAGGTCCCAAAAAGCCCATGTTGCAAATTTGGTTAACAAATTCCAAAAAATGACTGCGTTACCAGCGTGTGTTGCCCAGTTTCTACACACATTTGTAACTTTGCCAATTTTTTGGTTTTTTACTCCAGATTTTCAACATTGTCATTTTTGCACACCGCCTTATGAACAGTACAGCTGTCATTTTTCACATCCTCTTTGAAATGTGTTATCACACTTGTGGTGCCAAATGGCGCAGTCATAGTGCAAAATCGGGAGGCAGTATAGCGCAGTGGTTTAAAGCTTTGAGCTGCAAATCTGGAGACCTGGGTTTGAATCCCACAGCCCCCACTTGCATACTAAAATGATAAGGAAATATGCTGCAATGGGTGCAGTATTGGAACAAGTCACTTAACTTCCTTATGCTCCCAGGTCACACCAATAAAAAAGCTTTTAGCTTATTGTGCCACTCCTGGTTAAACAATTAAAAAAAAAATAAAAAATAAAAAAAAAAAAAACTTTTAGCTAATGAACTGATAGTGTCACTGTTCATGCGGTGGGCTTACAAAAAGTCCATGTTGAAAACTTGCAGTGAAAATACCATAAAACAACTAGGGCATTAGGGTTTCTAACCATAATGCCCTAACCTGTAGGGACTGACATACATCAGGGGTGTGACTTGGGACTGTCGACAGTAATGCTTACACTATTCCACCCCTGCCCCCACCATGCAGCCAGTGTCGGGCATTGAGGTGTGCCTTGGACTCTTCAGTCCCAAAGTTCACCCCGTTCTCCAATACTGCACCCATTGCAGCATATTTCCTTATGGAATAAGGTGAGTGTAAACCTGAACACCCCAAGGCATACCTCGACACTTGTTGGTGTCTGCAGGGTAGAGTGAGGTGAAATGGCGTGAGCATTATGGGTGATGACCCAAAGGTACACCCCAATGCCTGTCCATCTCTGCAAGGTGGGGGTGAGATTGGCATCAGTTCAATACTTCACTGCCATTCCTATTCTGCATCTGTCTAACTCCTGCACTTCCAGTGTGCTAATGCCAGCAAGCAAACATTTAGCATTGACAAATGTTTGTTTTTGAATTGCATCTGTGAAGCATCATCTGCACAAAGAAGTTACAAAATAGGAAATTACACCTGGACAGATCATTTGGTACTACCTGCTCATAACTCAACTACTGAAAGTACTGCAACATTTTCTGATCAGAATCTGATTCATTTGATTCCAAAGGGTTTCTTTGAGAATTCAGACTTTCAGAATCAAAGGCCATAATCCTAATTAAAAAAGGTTAGATGTAGATTCAGAATGGAAATCCAATCAGAATCCAATTCCACACCTGACTACAAGTAAACCTCCCCACACATAGCACAAAAGGGAAAAAATAACAACCAGGACCATCGCAAAACAAAGTTTAAACTTTGTTTTCCCTCCTCTTACCTTAAAGGGGAACAGTTGGTACTAAAAGTGCCACACCCAAGTGTGAGGCTGGTCCAAATTTGTGCTTTGCATGCAAAAACATTTTTTTCTTTACTGCAGTATAGTAGATTGTGTCAGAATAAGTGTGCTTACTTCCAGGCTGAGATTTTCTGTTACTACAAATCCCTTAATCCCCTGAAGCTGACATCAGAGCAGGACTGCTGGAATGAGAGATTAAACAGTTTATATAAGATCTGATCTTTTCTTGCCAGTCCCACTGTTCTCATGGGACTAAGCATAGTCATACAGGCGTGTACGTAGCCCCAGCAGAACAGTGTAACCATGAAACATCTGATCAGAGCTTATAAAAGCTTTAACATGCACCTCAAGCTATTTCATCTCCCACTCCTACTTTTCTGCTCTAATCATCTGCAGGGGATTCTGGGATATGCAGTTACAAAAAATGTCAGCCTTGAAGTGAGTAAAGCCAGTCAGCTACAATCTATTATACTTTAGTGCACAATAAGTAAAAAAATGTATTTTCATGCAAAGTGTAAAGTTGGACCAGTCCCACACTTGTGTGTGGGACCCTTGGTGTTGACTGTTCCAGATTAAGTTTAATAACTATGGCTGCCTCTTGCACGAATGGAATGGACAGGAGGCAGGAATAGGGTCCAGTAACAGCTTTGAAGTAAGGAGAAATTACAAACTAATAAACACCCCAGAGTGTACAATTGTACTTATAAAATGGATATATGTTGAGAAAACCTTCAACAATTTAAACAATTGTCAAATAAAAACATGTACATTTTGTGATAGTCTCTGTGCAAAAGAGATAGCACTAGGGGAGCTGTAAAGGTGTTGTGCTGAGTACTTTACAGAGTGGAGGTGCTCTGTGCTGCTGTTACAGTGACCAACAGTGCATGTGTGGGAGGGAGGGTGAGGGAGCCTGCAGCTGCCAGGAATGATCCAGGAGAGAGGCATTTTAAAAGGGAGTGGGAAAAATGCATGGGGATGGTTAGGGTCGGGCGGGATAATTTGTAATAAGAATGCATGAGCTCCACTACTAGCAGACTTGTTAGAATGTGTGAGCCTTCTCCTGGCATTTTTGTATGTCTGTATTAGGGGATACAGCCCAAAACTGCAAAGTGAATGTTTTTTGCCTTGCCTGAGATTCTCAGGGATAGACAGGTAAATGCAGTTCAGATGAATGATATTGGTCGCTCTGTAGGAAGAGCACTAGAGCATGATGGTGCTCAGTGTGAATGCATTGCCAGTGTCTGATAAAATGAAATCTTTTTTCTGTTTTATTTCCAATCACTTTGTGCAGTACAGATCTGCATCACAGAGCAATCGGATTTACAGATGCGAGTGGATTTAGTGAGTGTTGCATAGAGGGAAGGGACGGACAGTGGTAGCAGAGAAAAGATGACTGCCAGATTCTTTTTAGAAATGAAATCAATGGCACACATATTTTATTAATTATAGGGACACAGGTGCTAGGACTTTTAGTTATGCTTTATTTTTAAAAAAACAAAGATATTCCTGGAACACTATCTCAACCAGTCAGATTCCAGGACTGTCTTTATCCATTTTATAAGAAAAAACAAACAGCAACTTCCAGCTCAGCAGTTACGGTCCTTCCTGTGTGACATGGGAAGTAACTGAGGTGGCTAACTTTAAACAAAACTCTGTATAGCATTTGGCATAGTGGTTATAGCCAAGGGTTTTGTTCTGGTTGGCTACATCAGTTGTTTTAAGGTCACACAGGGAGGGTTGTGATGGTGAGGCTGGGGATTGCTGTTTGTGTGGTTATCAGTCCCAGTCACATTGGGTCACTGGAGCTGAGATAACAAGAACTTTACTGAATAAAATTGTGTCAGAAGGGCAGGACTGGCTGATGAGGGAGGGAAGAACCGCGGTGAGGCAATGTATGGTCAGTGGCGCTCTGATGGGTTCTCCCACTGGAAAGTGAGAGCTCACAAATTTTGGGCTACCATGATAAATTACTGTATACCCTGAGCCCTATCACTGGACTAACTCCCTGCTTCAGGAGTTGGAACCTGATCCTCATTATGCCTCCAGTCCATCAGTGCAGTAAGCAGCAGTAGTCATCACACTTAAGGATAGGGAGAGAAGAAATGAAGGGAAAGGTCTTTCTTCTGAGCAAAGGGTCCTAACTGACTTATTTACCTTTTATACAAGTATGGGGAGATTAATTTATTTAGTTATTTGTTTATGGGTAGGTGCTCTGATCCAAAGGCCTATTTTCAGGCATGACCAGGGCCATAAAGATGGCACATGGTTAATACGGACAATGGATAATACAGACAAAGTCAAATTAAATTCGCTGAGGAATAGTACAGGAATATATAAAAAACATAATTTACATTAAATACACTATTTGTAGTCTGATGAGGAACTGGAAATTTGAATTTGTACTCTGATTATGATGCCTTAACTGGCATCAGAATGGAATTAGGCACAGATTCAGAATTACAGATAATTCAGTTGATTCAAATGGAATAGATTCCACTGCATCCAATCACTACTTCTGAAAATGTGATGTAATCTGGTCCTTCTTCTCCAGTTTAGCTCATTTACCACTTCTGCCTTAAATGGCACACCTAGCAAGATCCAAGGTCACCACTGAACGTTGACTTTCTACATGGCAGTGTGGCATGCAAGCTGTAGGAAAAACATTGCTAAAAAAATGTTATGTGTAGTCCCAGTTGGACATTGTAGACCTCATATCAAATGCAAATGATTAAAAAAAGCTATTCTGACTTGTCTTGAGAAACAATTGCATTCTGCACAGTTAATAAATGGTATCAGACTCAGATTAGTTGACTACAAACAAACCCCATAGTACATCCATGAATCTTAATGATTTCAGGGGCAAGACACAACATGTATTTCAGATTGACTTATGTTGTAACTGGTTTAATTTTACTTCATTCACAATGTTATTTTTTTACTGCCCCTAGGTTTACATAACCTGTGCAGTTATTCTGTGTAAATTGGGGGATTCAACCACAAGATGTGCCCAGGGATGTGTAAACGGAACCCTTGGTGCACACAACATTCGAAGAAGGTCAGTGGCTTCAGAGACTCAAAAGCATTTTGTAACTCAGGGACCACTTCTCTTGGCAAAACGATCTTTGAAGAGTATTGAAGGTAAGTTTTGACATTACTGTGCCTTGAATGTTGCATTCTTGAAGATACATTTCTGAACACAAAGTAAAAAAAAAACATAATATTTTTATATAAAATAAAGTAACATAGAAACATAGAAACATAGAAGTTGATGGCAGATAAGGCCCGCTAGGCCCATCCAGTCTGTCCATTTATTTTTCTACCTTATAAATGTGCCATCGGCCTTTGCTTTGCCAATCGCCTATCTATTCAAACTCATCTGTATTGCTCCCTTATGCCTATCCCATGCCTGTTTGAAGCCCTGCACTGTATACATATCCACCACTTCCTGAGGTTGGCTGTTCCATGCATCCACCACCCTTTCTATGAAAAAGAATTTCCTCACATTACCCCTTAATCGGCTTCCCTCTAATCTCATGCTGTGTCCTTTTGTCCTGCTATTTTTCTTATATTGAAACATGTTAGACTCTTGCACTTTATTAATGCCCTTAAGGTGTTTTAAAGTTTTGATCATATCATCTCTCTCCCTCCTTTGCTCTAGGGTATACATATTGAGCTCCATTAATCTGTCCTCATATGTTTTCTGATGCAGTCCCTGCACCATTTTGGTTGCCTTCTCTGGACTGCCTCAATTTGATTAATGTCCTTATGAAGGTGTAGCCTCCAGTACTACATGCAGTATTCCAGATGGGGCCTACCCAGTGTCTTGTAAAGAGGGATTATTATCTCCCTCTTCCAACTTGTGATACCCTTACTAATACACCCTAACATCCCCCTAACCTTACTTACTGCTTTAGTGGTCTGCTTGGATGATTTCAGGTCATTGGTGATGATGATGCCCAAGTCTCTTTCTTCCCTTGTGACTGCCAGCAACTCCTCCCAGCCTATAGGTGGCTTAAGGGTTTCTCTTCCCTATGTGCATAATCTTGCACTTCTTTGCATTAAACCCCAGTTGCCACTTTTCCAACCATTTTGCTAGTTTATCCAGATCTCTTCTCATTCTGCCCACCCCATCTGGATCATCTACACTGTTGCAGATCTTGGTATCATCTGCAAACAGACAAACCTTACCCTCCAGTCCATCTGCAATGTCACTGATGAATATATTGAAGAGGACTGGCCCCAGGACTGATCCCTGAGGTACCCCACTCATGACTTGCATCTCTCCTGACTGTATACCGTTTACCACCACTCTCTGTTTTCTGCCCATCAACCAGTTTGCCACCCAGTTGACCAACTTCTGACCCACCCTGAGTCTGCCCAGCTTATTAATCAATCTTCTATGTGGAACAGTATTGAAAGCTTTGCTGAAGTCAAGGTAGGTGACATCGACTGCTCTCCCTTGGTCCACCACTCTGGTTACTCAGTCAAAGAAATCTATGAGATTAGTTTGACAGGACCTTCCTTTTCTAAACCCATGCTGTTTTGGATCCTGTGCTCCTATGGATTCCAAGTGTTGCACTATCCTTTCCTTAAGGAGTGGCTCCATAATCTTGCCCACTACTGAGTGAAGACTGACTGGTCTGTAGTTCCCTGACTCCTCCCTGCTACCACTCTTGTTGAGTGGGAGCACATGAGCCCTTCTCCAGTCTTCTGGGACCTCTCCTGTGCTCAGAGACTCTTTAAACAGTTCTGATAATGGCTCTACTAGTTCCACCCTTAGCTCCTTTAGTACCCTGGGATGTATGCCATCAGATCTAATTGCCTTGTCCACCCTGAGCTCATCGAGCTCTTGTAGGAGCCTTTCTTTTGTGAAGGGACTAGTGCACACCTCCCTCCCCCTTGTGTCCATGGTGCTGAGCTGTGGGCCCTAACCTATCTTCTCTTCTGTAAATACTGAGCAGAAGTATCTATTTAGGATAGATGCTTTTAGATGGTCCTCCTCCTCTCACGCCCCCTTGTCTCCTTTGATCTTATCAATACCCCCTCAGGACTTTCTCCTTTCACTAATGTAGCTATAGAAAGTCTTGTCACCTTCTTTTACTGTTTGTGCTAGTGTTTCCTCGGTTTAAGCCTTTGACTGCCTTATTGCCTTCCCTGCTTCCCTTAGGGAAGTTTGGTATGCCTCTCTAACTTCATCCCGCTGTGTTCCCTTATATTTCCTGAAGGCCAGCCTTGTGGTTCTGACCTTTTCTGCTACTGTTTTTGAGAACCAAAGTGGTCCATTTCTTCTTTTGCACTTCCTTTTCTCTTTAATACAATGGGATGTTGCTTCAAGTATTGCATCCTTATTGCTTGCCCACTTTGCCTGTACCCCCTCACCTGTATTTCTTTTTGTCAGGGCTAGCTTAACTCTGTTGGCCATCTTACCAAAGTCAGCTCCTCTGAAGTCCCATATTTTTGCCTTGGAATGGGATGATTTAGTTGTAGTGGCCAAATTGAACCATACCATGTGATGGTCACTGGCCCCCAGGTGACCTTCTACCTGGAGATCTGTGATCCTTTCTCTGTTAGTCAGTACTAGATCTAGGATAGCCCTGTCTCTTGTGGGTTGCTGTACTAGTTGTTTGAGGCCCTCCCCCTGCAGGGAATCCACCATGTGTCTAGTTCTGGCAGATGTTCCTGCTGGTATTGACCAATCTGTATCTGGCAAGTTGAAGTCTCCCATAATCAGAACCTCCCCTTTAGCTGTCATGTTTTGTATATCTTCTAACAGTAATGTGTCTATGTCCTCTCCCTGGTCTGGGGCCTGAAGACAACCCCAGTTCTTATGGCTGTCCAATTTCCTGTTTCCAGGGTGACCCACATTTCTTCTGGCTCCTTATGTGTATTCTGAATTTCTGTAGCTTTGATATTTTCATTGACATACAGGGCCACTCCACCCCCTCTTTTTGCACCTCGGTCTCTTCTGAAAAGTACATAGCCAGGTACTGAAGTCTCCCAAGTGAGGTTACTGGTAAACCACATCTCGTTAATTGCTACTATGTCCAGTTTAGCCTCTGTCATTATTGCCTGCAGGTCTAGGATCAACTATACTTTATTTTGATACCTTTGTAAATAATCTATCAGTAATTGAACCAGTGTAGTCTCCTCTCTATTAATCAGAATGCCTTTTTACTAGATGTACTGTATATCATGCAAAGAACTCTGCTTCTATGCACAGCACTCAATCAGTAAATGAAGAGACTTTGCTCTGGTTCTGAAGAGTATGAACCATACCTCATCTTTAACCCCCAAAACACATATTTGGGACAATTATTCAATTATTCTGTGTACACAGCTCAGTAAGTCATATTGTTTTAAACAGAACAACACCTTTTGGAATAATGTGCATGTTCGTTGAGCTGTATTATGTTGGGAAGGAATTACAATATGTATATATTGACCGATGTTCTAATCTCACTGATGTCTATAGTATATAGAATAATGCAAGGTTAATCAAACATAACAGGGCTGCATTTGCATCGAGGGATGAGATGACATTATGGTTCTCTAAATCAAAACTTGAGAGGTCTCTGTGAAGTTGTTTCATCTTGAGATGGCAACATCCACCTTGCTATGTAAGGTTTGCCTCATGCATCATTTTTATACTGCAATATATGGTTTCTAAATTAACACACACAAGTGCTTCCCCAGGGACTATGCATTTCTTCCATTGTCCCTAACTAAAAAAGTTGTGTTTTGTATTTTATTTAAAAAATAAACTCACCTTACACCTAACCACTTAGTGCCTACCCATTGCCTAACCAGTATAACACCTCTTAATCCATGAAATATCAGAAATGCAGGTTTATTCACTGAAAACTCCCATATTAGTCAAGGATCTTGCCTATGTGCTTCAGTCTAAATGTGTGTCATTTAAATGGATGTTGTTGGAGAGACAGGATTATCAATCAACATGTGATTTTCAACAAATAGATCTGTGTTTTACATATTTCAAAATATTAAGGTGTACTAGGCTGGGCACTGGGAAGGTACTTAGCAGTTGGATGTGGATGTTTTTTTGTTTTTCTTTTTTAATAGAAAACAGAATGGGAACTTTTTTAGTTGGTGAATTGAAAATAACTGGTTGAGCATGGAAAGGAGAAGCAGTTGGCTTGCTCTTTGCACTGTGATGTACATACTGTGGTACAATGTCAAGTTGTTACACTGTCACTGCAGTATATCACTCTTGCAGTACAACAGTGTTTTTGAGTGTTTGGATATCCATTTATGGAAATCTAAGCACAACAAAGGGTATCCATACACTCTATATAGAGTAGAGCATCGTAACCCATGTACAAGCCTGTATTTCTACTGAGGGGTTCTACTGAAATCATAAACCTCATAGACCACAAGAGTGAAGCTTAAGAGAGGATGGTCTTTGATGGTAACAAACTCAATATTAAAACACAAGTTTGTCTGAACATGGTTACCCATGCACGACATGTTGTATATTGCTACCCCAAATGCTCCTCTCCTCATTGGGAGTGCCTATGTGCTGCTCTTACACAGCATGTAGGCATTCGAGCATTGGGCCCATTATGGGCATCAGGGCCAGAGGCTGAGTGCTACAACAACTAGGAGCGCCATCCGTGTCACTGTTGAAGAGCTGTGTTGGCAATCAAGTATGACTGCTCATATTTTAAGTCATATTCATAAAGTTGTGCTAAGTGATGGACAGAAATAAGCGGTAAAACCCACTGAGAGAATGCCACCAACATGCGGGCCTAATGAAGAGGTGTGGCCTTCAAAAGGTTGTCTGCAGGGGTTGCTGTTTGGCATCCCCTTTGGAGAGGTGGGATGTATGTCTGACCTTAAAGGCATTTTTGCAATAAATTAGTTGCTATAGCATTTAAACTGAATATTTGTGTACTGGATTGTTTCTTTTTGGGTTGATTGGATAGTGTTTGAATTTTTTGATGTGGTTTGATGGCCTTCAAAATGCCAGCTGTTGCTGTTTATGTGTGATTTATTACCAATAAAAGAAAGGACAGAAGATAACCATAAGTTGAGTGAGCCCAGTTCTTGTCTGAGTGTGTTTCTGGCATAGTCAGCCTGCGATATCCTCAAGACCAAAAGCTTGATTTTAAAATGCCCCATTAGATCAGCACATGTTGCACCAAACCACCCCTTCAGCAAACCTGAATCCACCAGGTACCCTGTGCCTGATTACAGTGGTTCCAGCACCAATGGGCGGGCTTTTAGCAGCAGTGGTCAGTGATAGTGACTGGTCAGCCAGTCATAGAAACACAGAAAGTGATGGCAGAAGGGGGCCCCAAGATCCATTTAGTCTGCCCAAGAACCTACCTGGTGCTATTCCCCCTCCCTTCCTTTGTTTTCCATATTCTACCTTTATGTCTATCCCATGCATTCTTGAACTCAATTACTGTTTTGACCCCACTACCTCCTTGGGTAGGCTATTCCATGGATCCATCACCCTCTCTGTAAAGAAAAACTTACTTGCATTACTCCTGAACCTTTCTCCCTTCACCTCATGTCATACCCTCTTGTTCCCCCACCCTCTTTCAATTGGAAAAGCTCCTGAATGTTAACTTTATTTATACCCCTCATATATTTAAAAGTCTTATTCATGTCTCCTCTCTTCCTCCTCTGTTCCAGAGAGTACATGTTGAGTTCCCTCAGCCTGTCCTGGTATGCTATATGGTAGTCCATGAATCATTTTCATGGCCCTCCTCTGCACTGTCTCAATTCTGTCTATGTCCCTCTTTTGAGACATGGTCTCCAGTATTGTATGCAGTACTCAAAGTAGGGGGCACACTGGTGCCATATACAGTGGTAACACCACTACCCTCCTGCAACTCATAATTCATCTCCCGATTCAGCCCAGCATGCCACCTGCCTTTAGTGCTGCCTAGTCGCACTGTTTGCCCACTTTCAAGTCTTCTAATATAATGACCCCTAGGTCCCTCTCCTTACTGATGGAGGCTAGCTTCTCTCCTCCTAGATAGTAATCCTCTTTGGGATTTTTTCTGCCAAAGTGCATGACTTTGCATTATTTGGCATTGAATTTTAACTGCCATGTTTCACCCAGGTGGCTGGTGGGTCATCCCAGGGAGGGGGTGGACAGGTCGGCTGGGGGACAGGGGTGGCAACTTACCTTGATTGGGTGAGTGTACTGGCAGTGCAGGTCTGTGTGTGGGGGGGCCAATGAAACAGTATCACTATTGGGGGGGAGTTGGCTCATACCTGCCATGTGCCACTGGCACTTCAGCTGGTCTGGCAGGTGTCATGGGCTGTAAGGGCACCTTCCTCAGAGGGCACAGGGACACCCCCCCATCCAGCGATGACTCCAGCAGTGGCTCTAGGCATGTTAGACCAGCTCCAGGCTGGTCTAATGGCATGGTCAGTATGCCCATTTGGGAAAGCTTGCCAAATCCCACATTAGGGGAATATTACAGCTCTGCTCCAGTGTAATCCCCCTTCTACCATGGCACATCAGTGAGGCTGTAGCAAGGATGGCACAAACCAGGTTGGTGCAGGTGCCCCCCCCAGTAGTAGAAGGTATATTACTAAATCAGGACTAGTGCAAGGTGCAGTGCATGGAGCCCTTTGCACCATTTCTCTTTGATGCCAGTCCTGATCATTTTAAAATCAGGCCCCAAGAGTTGTTTTGTTAATGCAGAAAAGAGGCATCCTGGAATTCTGGGTTAAATAAATGGTTAAAGGACATAACATCTTAAAACTAGAATGAAAACATAAAGAAATGATCATGTAGCTATGTCTATAAGGTGAAATGTATTGTACTGAATAAAACAATTTATAGAATGGCCTAAGAATAGTAGGTTAAGCATTAAAAAAAAGTTACTCATCATTATATTACCAACTCAGGTAACTACATTTAATCTTTATGGATAGGGTTTTGAAAGAGATATGCTCTAGATATGTCTGCTGCTGTCTTCAACTGCAAATTTATTTTGGCATCCATCAAAACTCTGATATATGTAAATATTATTTTAATTGAATTTGCACCATTTCTGTATGCAAAGTATTTTTTTATTGCACATGAATGATTTTTATGTTAAATATGCCAGGTGTACCCATATGCAACTGGGTACAGGCAGTCTCAGAATACAACTGAATGCACTTAACCAGCTGATGTCTCCCTGTCCTTTTTTGTACTGTATTTAAATCTTTGTAATTTTTCAGACCTCCGATTCTTCTCACAACCTCACTATGCATGCCCAACATATTCGGAAAGCTAGTCATACATTTCTGTATACTATAATGCACCTGAAAATAAAAATGGAGAAGGGTGGTAGATTAGTTTTTTTAAAGGCTAATGAAGTCATGTCAATGAAATAGTAAACAAGGATACGTCCAGTAAAATGTATATTGACTGAAATGCAGGGTGGAACCCAATAAATATGCTGTATTTTCCTCTTCAGCTTAGGTCACAAAGTTTATTTACTTACCCAGCCACATGGTCCAGACTGTTCTGCTTGTCATTTAGTGTCACTATAGAATATTTCCTGTGATAGATTGGGTGGGTGAAGAACTACAGAGGTATGAAAAGCTTCTGGGAATATAAAATATCTCCAGGGCACGGGGTCATAATGTCACAAGACATTATGCTGCATGGCAAAATCATGCTGCAAATACAGTGCAACATTGCCATGCAGCATAATTCTTTTCACACCCCCCACTAAAGATTCTCAACTCCAGGGGAGGTCCAACTCGGGGAGTGCACAAATCACAAAGAAAAATAAAATGTCTGGGACTGGGAATCAAACCTGGTCCCAGATGCAGTGCCTAGGTTCCTGCTGCTATGGCTCAGTCCAGTGAGCCATGGCAGCTGCTCAGTGTAACCCACTCCCAGCAGAGGTCTTATCCTCTGCCTGGGAGTGTGTGAATGGTGCAATACCATGTACAGCAGTATATATAGTATTGCACCATTTGCTGTACTGGAGAGCACTCTTTCCGGTTAGCTATAATGTCATACGCTATTAAGCGTACAACATTATGACCCAGTAGGGTTATGAAGCTAAAGGGGGGGGGACTCAGGGGAGATGTGAGGAAGCACTTCTTCACAGAAAGAGTAGTGGATGCCTGGAACAGCCTGCCAGTGGAGGTGGTGATGGCAAAATGGTAACAGGTTTTAAGAATGCACAGGATAGGCATAAGGGAACCTTAAAGATATGGAATGGGGGGGTGGTAAAGCAGAAGATGAAGTAGGGTCTGTGATGTTACAGTAGGTAGGGAAAATGGGCAGAATAGGTGGACAAAGCATTTCATATCTCCCATCAATACATATGGCTATGGTTAGAGTCAGTCACAACCCTGTAAACCATGTTCTTGCAATTTACAGTTGTTGCAGCACAACTGTGAATGGTTGATTTGCATATGTTTAATTTAGCTGGTGGTTAAACACGTATTGAGGGAAAAAAATGATGGTCAGTAGGTTAAACATTATATTGAGGAGAATAAATTATGGTCAATGGTGAGCTAGAGAAAAAAATTAATTTTGGAATTTTTTTAACTTTACTTAAAACACTTAAAGAGCTCCTGACATATTGGTCTTTTTTTGTGGATCCCAACACTTTGCAACAGATTTTTAATAGGGCAACTGTTACTGAGCATTTTATAGTTCCTATTCTTTGTTCTCAGTGCAATGGTCATGCCACCCACTCCCACTATGGTTTTCCTGTGGTTTGCCATGGGTTGCCAGGCTAAATCGAAACTCACGTCATTTGTAGGTGTTCTTCAGGGATCCTAGCTCATACTCTGGGATTGAAAATGAAGACCAAGGCAGCTGAATGAAAGACTGCCCTTCTCCTAATATGTGCAGTTGGCAGTGAGAGCACAGAAAACTAAGATCAGGGTGGTCCAGATGTATCCCTAAGATCTCACAAACAGGGTAACTGTCACAGGCTAACATCAGCAGCACTGAGGTGGACAAAACAACCAAAGTAACTGGGTACAAAAGCCATTTGGATGATTTACCCAAAACCCAGGTTTGATCCATTGTCTACTCTGTGCAAGGTTCTAGGTTGGCATAGAGACATGTCTGGGCCAGCCTGACTTCTGTTTTCTGTTTTCTGTGCTCGTACTGCCAACTGCACATATTAGGAGAAGGGCAGTGAGAGCAGATGTCAATGCATAAAATAGGAGCACTCCGGTGTTTTAAACTGAAGCAGAACAAGCATTCCTAAACTGACCTTCAGTTTGCCCCAATCAGTTTTCAACCAGCTGCGTTTCTTTTTTTTTTTTTTTTTTTTAACCAGCAATGGAAATATCAAGCAAGGTCCTCAGTTAGGAGGGAACTGTAACATGCTCATAGCTGGAAACTGTTACTGTGGTCTTTTCATTCAGCCACCTTGGCCTTCATTTTCACTGCCAGAGTGTGAGCTATGATCCCTGAAGAACACATACAAATGATGTGAGTTTCAATTTAGCCTGGCAGCCCATGACAAACCACAGTAAAACCATAGGAGTGGGTGACATAACCATTGCACTCAGAATAAAGAACAGGAACTATAAAATGCACAGTAACAGCTGTCCTATTAAAAACCTGTCACAAAGTGTTAGGCTCCACAAAAAAAAGACAGATATGTGAGGAGCTCTTTAAGTATCACATGCATGGTTTATTGCATCACAAAACCCCTTACTAAAATTATTCCTCTGTAACTTACGGTTATCCATCATTTATGATCTCTCTCTCACTGTCACTCTCTCTCAATATATATGTGTGTGTGTGTATATATATATATATATATATATATATGCAGTATATATGGATACAGATATGGATATAGATATAGATATAGATATAGATATAAATATAGATGTAGATGTAGCTGTAGCTATAGCTGTATGTAGATGTAGATGTAGGTATGGGTATATTATATTTATTCAAACTAGTGCATAATGCTGTTGCTAAATAGTGTTATTTCTTTTTCAGATCACAGTTTCAGTTCATCTTTGAACCTGAATTTATTAATCATCGCTGTGGCTTTTATAGCAGTTGTTGCACTGCTTGCAGCTTTAATGATCTACAGAAAAAAATCAACAGGAGTCATAAGATATCAACTTCTTTCTTCAGAAGAATTCTAATTTTAAAATACAGTGATAATGTTGCTGAACCGATAGACCTGAGATTTTTTTTTATAACTTCTGCCAGTCTTTAGTATCACATTAATATGTTATGGGCATGTTACAAGCAAGAGCTTTTAGGTGCTTGGAAAGATCACATATAGAGTTACAGCTGGTTGGTTGACTAACTAAACCTAAGCAAACAATGTTTGTGTACATTAATTCATTATGTTTCAAAATTATAGTACACTAAGAGAGAAGTCCTTTTTTCCCATTCTAAATGTTATTGGTAAGAAAAAGAGAACATGAAATACAATGCGTACGTAAGTTATCTGCAAACAACAGCAATACATGAAAGTACAGGAGTCATTTTAAAGACAGTAAATGCAACACCAGCAATAAAATGTCTTAAATACTAATGAGATCAGTAAAAAGAACATAGAAGCAAAGAAATCCTTGGTACATGAAAAAGAAAATTTAAATTAAAGCAGAAGGTACAGTCAACAGGTTACAATTAAGCGTGTTTCCTTTTTTGAAGGAAGTGAGACCACACTGCTTGAAAAATGTTTCCCTTGTCTAATAAAATAACACTTATTCTTTTGTTCCTAGCAATCATACTCATATAGTCAAACCATTCTGATATAGAAGGCACTTTGTTAGTTTTCCAGTTTCTCATTTCTAACAACTTAACCCCCAGGAAGCTTGCTAGCAACCATTGTTTCTGATAAAAGTCTAAGTAAGAGATTTTCAGCATACATCCCAAAATAACTAGAGATGGGTTACTGGAAATTTTCACTTTAGTGATCTCTGAACAAAAGTTTAGGATTTTGGACAGTAAATGCTTAATACTTGGACAACCCCATAGGATATGCAATATATCTGCATCTCTAACAATGTCTCCCCATGATTAAGCCCCATATCTTCAAATTTTGGAGGAGTATGACAAAAACTGTGCAAAATTTTGAACTGTATCAACTTCCCCATGTCCTCTATTAACATTGTGCCAAACTTCTTCTCAGAGTGAGTCATTTATTGTACTCTCCAATATTTTCTCCGATTTAAATCTGATGAGATCTAGAGAGTGCAGATTCTCACTAGTAAGAACATTATTTAAAAGACTAACCCCTTTGTGCGTGGTGCCACATTTGCGTAGTTGATTACATAGATTATGTTTTTGGTACTGAAAAATCTGGTAGAAGAATTAGTCCCCCAAGTACTAGTCTAAATTGTAAATAAATATAAAACTGAAATTTGGATAGCTTAAATTCCTTCAGTAGTTCCCCAAATGAGTACAGAATTCTAATTTGGAAGTCCATTATATCTGTTAATCTGTTTACATCTAATTTACTCCAACCCTTGTCTTTAATTCCTTGTAATGTCTTGGTAAGCAAATTATTATTCCATAAGGGTGCTAACTCCAAAGAATAGTTGAGTGTGTCCTTATTCTCAATAAAGTTCTTTATAACTTTAATTGAATTTGTTGTACAAATGTTGCTTTGAAGTAAATGAGGTTGTCTGACAAATGGAAAATCAGTCATCAAAACAGCTTTCTCTATTAACCTGGACTCTATTTCTAACCACAAGGCTGTGTCTTGTTTGTGGGCATTAGGTAAGTGAGGGAAGGATTTTTCAAGTATGAACGGCAAACTGTATTTTCCCACCTGGGCTGTAAGAAACCACCTTGGGTATGTGGAGCTCTAAGCTTTGATAGTGAAATCCTAGGAGATATTCCTTCCCATAGAAAATTCATTATTCTGTTTTTTTTTTTTTTGAAAATGCTCCTATTAGTGATGCATGGGATTGTTTGAAAGATATAAAAAGTTTTAGGGGCCGTCATCATTTTAATTGCCTGAATTTTATCCCTTAGGGATAGGGCTAGCTTGCTTTAATTTGCATATTCTAATTGCATATTTGTAAGGAGAGGGCATAGGTTCTTTTCCATCATTCTTTCAACTGGGGTTTGAGATGGATAGGCCTAAGTAGGCTATTTTGTTTTGTAAGAATAGCATTCCTGAATAAATCTATGAGTGAAGATTTTATGAATTGGGACAATGCAGAGGTATTTTCCACCAGTTAATGTGAAGATCTGTGAATTTACTAAAAGCCTTTAATATTTTAGTAAGGCCTAAAGCAGAGTCATCAGGTGAACTTAGGGTGAGTAAAACACTGTCTGCATACACAAAGACCTTGTTGCAGACCTTACCTATGACAATTTTGTGTATTTGAGGGAATGATTATATTGTATGAATATGCAGCCCAAGGGCTGAGATGAATAAGTGGGGAAAAAGAAAGAATTCAATTATAACTGCACAAAATAGAAAAGTAAATGTAAGACATGTTGTTAATACATACATAGAAACAAAGAAAATAGAAGCTGACTGGTAAAACTAGCCAGTGTACTTTTCTAGTTTACCTGATGCTGCTCAGTGATTATAGCCACTGATTTCTCTGCTGTTCTTGTGTTGGTCAAGGATGGCTAGCATTAAACGAAGTCAGAATATTTTCCAGATAAACCCATTTTCCAATTCCAACTTTAAGAATGACATAAACCCAATTTTGCTGGAAAGGCTGATTTTATTCAAAAAAATTCAAATTTACACATACATGTTCATTTGTCCGGTTTTATCTGATACTTTAACAAAGCATGTACTTACACAACTGAGATAAATCCATGTACATTTATTTCACCCTGGGGCAGCATATAGATTCAGGACTTACCAAACACACAAGCCAAGAGCACCTCGCAAACCTCCCACTGGGCCTACTTAGCCCTGGGTATTACCAAACATACAAGCCAATGAGCAAATTGTAAACCCGCAATGGGCTTGCACCCATCACATCATGTCCACGTTTGATGGGTTCTGGACTCAGTGGGACATGACAGAACAGTGCTGCCCTTTCTGGGCTTCATCTGCCTTGCTGATTGCCCCCTCCCTGTATTCCACCGTTACACCCCATGGTGCCCAAATGATCCAAGAACATGTCTCAGAGAACCCCATAGGCCATCGACTTATAACATTTCCAATTTCTTTTACCATTTCAGACCTGAATCATTCACTGCCCCTTTACAACTTATTGTCTCCCAACCATGAATAACCAGCATCCTTTATGACACTAGGGTGGGAGGAGGCCATCCTTCCTCACTGCAGCCAAGACAAAGAGGCAGACCCTTCTCTGTCATGACCTTTTAAGTCTTTAGCTACTCTGTCTCCCCAAGGGCTAACTCCTAGACCTCAGAGTGCCCTGGGCTCACTGAACATTTGACCAACATTCCCCAGTGTTGTCACCCAGGAAGACTGGACCACTGAATTGGTCCAGTGGCACCTGAGAAAGATCCCTCCCAGTAACAGCCATAAGTGGCAGTATTTTTCACAACCTCCTGGGGAAGTTTGTTTTACTTTGATATTACCCCTGCATGAACCAATACCTTCTTTGTTCAGTTCTGTACTGTCCTAATTGGTGATGGTACTCTATAATATCTATGTTTTTTTTTATTGAACTGTAAACATTTACTTAGCTCATGATCACTCACAGCTTTATAAATCTGAAATATTTCTCCCCTATGTCTCCACTTCCTCTCTAGAGGGAACATTACCAGCACCTACAATCTTTCACCATAATTCATCCTTAGTATCCTGAACATCCTGCTCACCCTTCACTATACTTCCTCTAATACTGATATATCTCCTCTACTATAGGGGGATCAGTACTATACACTGTACTCCATGTGGGGCCTAACCAAAGATTTATACAATGACATGACCACCTCCCTGTTTCAACTAACAATACAAAGTCAACGATCTGCTTGCATGTTTTACAACAGATTCTTTCTATGCATTCCTTATAACTTCTTTGTTATAATAACTCATTGGTCCTCTTATTTGTTATATCATTTTACAGTACTACTTTCCATTTAGATTATATTCAGCTCTCTTACTTCTGTAGCCAAAGTGATGAACCACAAATTTCTCAACATTGAATTTGGTCTCTGTATCTGTGACCATTCCACTAGTTTTTTTAAGTAATTTTCAGACCATATATTTCAGATTTTAGGGCTGCAGTGTGCATAGCCCCACAGACCTATTGCTACAGGAAAGCACTTTGGCCACTCCCACATTCCTTGCAAATGCACAACATGATGAAGTGACAAAAGACACTTCTGCAGTCGCATCTGTGGAACTCTGCACTCCCTTGCACTGTTTTTTTTCTCCTTGTGGTCTGTGACCACTGAAATCCATAATCCCCACCCAGTCCTCTCTCTCTCTCTCTCTCTCTCTCTCTCTCTCTCTCTCTCTGGAACCTCCCCCCCAAACATAATAGTGACAATGGGGGTGCTCAATCCCCCAGTGTCCCAATTGCAACTTCTCACTGTCCCTTCCCCCTCATCCACTATCGCGCATGCCTGAATAGTTGCTATTCTTTTGCCACACCTCCAACTTTTCCAAGCTGGAAATGCGCAAGAAGACACAGACTGTGGTACAAAAAGACAGAAGAAGAGAGTCAAACAGGGCTGCAATAGACAGCAAGTGAGTAAGAGAAACAGCAATGAGAATGACAGTGTGTGAGAGAGAGAGATGGAGAGAGAGAAAGATAAACTGAGATGCTGCTTCCATTACTTTATCCTGTCACAACCTGCAAACTTTCCATAGGTGAGACAAGAAAAGTAAAAGTCTCTCTCTCTTTCTCCCCAAATAGAGACATCAGTCTGTGATCCCTTTAAATCTAACTTTGTGGTGCCGGGGGATTGACCCAGAGTGACAGCAGAGCAAGCAGGTCTATCTGTTTAGTAGGGC
Source organism: Neoceratodus forsteri (assembly GCA_016271365.2). Lineage (NCBI taxonomy): Eukaryota > Metazoa > Chordata > Ceratodontiformes > Ceratodontidae > Neoceratodus > Neoceratodus forsteri. The sequence continues at coordinate 903,344,756 of CM028133.1, forward strand.
AAGTAGGTCTATCCATTTTATATTCTTCTAGTTTGAGAACAAAAGGTGTCTTAGCCCTACTGGAGGTTATTTTGTTCATGAGCCAAGGGACAAAGGGTCAGTTACTGCTGTCAGCAGCTGGAAAAAAACACAAGCAAACAACTGCAGCATGAGCCGGCTGAGTGCTCAACAGAGAGGTAAAGGCTCACACTAGAGACAGAGCAAATTACATCATTGTTACCCTATGGAGACAGAAAGGCCACAGAGAAAATGAGGCAAGACAATTTGGGTCATAATACAATGACAAGAGTTGACATAATGTACTGTATTTCAAGCCCAATTATAATAATACAAGGCAATTGTCAAGTTGACATAGGGGATTAATAATGCAGAATTAAAACCATTCATTTTACCTTACAAACACTTGCCATTGGTTGCTTCAAATTAGAGAGTGCCAGCTCTTCACTGACAGAATCTGCATCTGTGCAAACATCTACACTACCAGACCATACTTCCAAGCGCTAGGTGTTTGTCACAAGAAGGGGTTGTCTACATAGAGATGGATTCAAAACAAAATGCCAAAACCAGAGTAAGAAATAAATGCAAACGTATTGTGCCCAAATGCAAGTCACCCTGCAATACTACTGTATCACATTTGGGTCCGTGTGGATGGAGCTGCCAACCACTTGCCCGAGCTCTTATATTATCACACAGGACTTCCTTAAGGGATCCAATCATTTTTTTTGTGGGCACAATAACTTTGCATTTATTTCTTACTCTGTTTTTTTTTTTTTTTTGCATTTGATTTTGAATCCTTTGGTGCCACGTGATCTTTGGACTGTGAGTGTGTAGGGGAAGACAACCTGCAACCCCTTTCTTTTGACCATCACCTTGCAACTGGGATCATGATCTTGAAGCTTGGGTTTTAGGCTCATTATTCTATATGAATGCAAGACGACCTCTTCTACCATTGTCGGTTAATATAGTCTCAGTACCGCAACATATATGAGAGTGGAGATTGCGACATCATAGTTTGGATTTTTCCTCATTACTCTGCTATATGACTGTAACCCACCCTTTTCCTACCATTGTCTGTATATATATTACTGGTAATGCAACATAAAGTAACAATAAATGAGAGTCCAAGGTAGATTGGTACAATGTCAGTACTCACATTTGGGATAACACAATGTTTTATAGGTTGCTGCAGTAACGGGAAAGACAGGACAACATCACCATGTATTTTGAACAGAAACAGGACAGACCTGGTAACAGTGCAATGCATTTTGAAATATAATATATGATTATATAAAATATATGAAAAATGATGATAACAATCTGATTGTTCCATGAGAGATTAAGAGTGTAGCACAACAATGATAAAAATATTTTTCACCACGCTTTATCCACTGGGTTGTTGCCAGATCTGTCTGTCCTGTTCCTGCTCAAAATGCATAGTAAAGTTGCATGGTCTTTGCCATTCATACAGCTTCCTTATGGCAAGTTGCATCTGGTACTTTCCTGTCATTTTCGATGTCTGTTTTTGCCTCTATTGAATCATACTGAATCAAAAGTTGGGTGACTCTGCCAGGACCTCATCCGTTATGAATTCTATGCACTGCTCTTCTAAACTGACTTTTTGGTAAAGTACCTCCAGGGGTATTAAAAGTCTAATTTCCAGTAGCTGCCTGGACCCCTTAGGGAGGTTCACAAAACAGCTGCTATGAACAGTTCTCTGCAAAGGGTAACATGTGAGACCAGCGTGAGTTCAATGGCACTGATTATGCTGGTTTAATAAAACTGATATCTGTTGTGTTTTTAAAGCAAGCCTTTGCATTTGCATCACTCCCAAAATCTTACTTAAGCAGTGAGGCAGTGTTTTATTTGTTTGCAGGAATGGGAAAGTTAGGGCAACAGTATAATGCATTTTGACTGGAGATATTAGGACTGTAGCAGAATAATGAGAAAAATATATATTTTCCACCATAGTTATACTCCTATTTGCACTGCCATCTAAAACATCCTCCTGCTTCCATATCTATTGTATATTTTAATAGTGCCCTGCCTAAAAATGTGACTGTTACAGTGCACTCACAAATTCACAATATTTTGTGTCACTGTTTTGCTACAGTCCTAATTTCTTGTGCCACAAAGGGATTCAAATAAGAGTGTTGTCTGGTTAAAAACCAGCATTATATATTATGTCTCAAAATGTATTGCATTGGTACCAGGTCCTGTACAAAAGAAATGATAATCTATGTCCCTGCCTGCTGCCTTGCATGTTATTTCTCAATTCTGAACTTTAACAGAGGTAATGCCACTTAATAGAATCACCTTAAAAGTGGATGTTTAGCACCTTGGGCTACTCTGGGTCAAGGATAAGTTAAAATATCTGGGGATTTTCCTTAGTACATTGCTCAATAACATGAGGAAGTCTAATCTTGACTCCATTTTGACCTGTATTAAAACAGACTTGGACCATTGGTCCCTGCTAACTATTTCTTTGTGGGGCCAGTTAAGTATTCTTAAAATTAATATTTTGTCCTGGTTACTTTACCCCTTGCAGATGTGTAATGTTGCACTATCTCAGTCATCTTTTAACCAAATTCATAGACGTTTTACCTCCTTCTTGTGGCAGGGTAAAGCAGCTTGTCGGGCCTTGTCTAAGTTAATGCAGGTTGAGCAGAATGGGGGCCTACAGTTTCCCAGCCTCTTCTTGTACTATCTGGCAATGCATTGGTCCAGATTTCCACACTTGTTTAGTGCTTCTGAGAAGGACTGTATGGAGTCCTAGGTCCCAATGTGGGTAGATATAAAGTATTCCTTATGTTCCAATTATGCTCTGGATATTATATCACTCTGATATCTCCCTATAAAAAGCTCCCTCAACTATTGAAGGGCACCCCTTTGGAGGCATCCTTTCAAATCCATTTATAGCTTTGCTCTGTATTAAAGATTAAAATGAATAACTATATTTCCCAACCATTGTTTGGGAATCCTAACCTTCGGATAGCTGGACACATGCTTTCAGAATGGTTTTGGCTTAATATAGGTGTGGATACTACTGTAGATTTGGTCCGTGCTCAAAAGCTTATTTCCATTCAAGAGGCTAGAGACTTATACCACTTGCCGTCATTATGTTCCTTTCAATACTTCCAGGTTACTCATATGCTCTACCACTTTTTTGGTCCTGGACCCTGGTATAGCCCTTTTGGGACTTTGTTTTTCCCCCTGCTTAAATCTGCCCCCAATGTCCACTACATATCATATTATTATTGATTCCTGAGGGATTATTCAACTCAGGGAGAATGCTCTAGAGTTTACTACTGGGACCAAGCACTCACGATCAACAATCCTACTAGGAATTGGCCAGAGATATGGTTACATTTATATAAACATAACAAGTGGGATAGATACAGGTTTATACAATTTCGTATTCTGCATAACCTGTATTATACTCCGGTTAGATTACATAGGATTGGTAGGTTATCCACTGATATTTGCTCCAGATGTGGTAAGGAACCGGGATCTCTGTTCCATATTCTCTGGTCCTGCAAAACAGTGGCCCCTTTTTGGAAGTCAATTCAAGTACAGCTAAACCCAGTGCTTGGGTTATCAGATGCATTTTCTCCTGAAATATGTCTTTTGGGGGAGTATAGGGACAACTTGATTGGTAACCAATGACCACATATAGCTCTGATATCAGCCTATGCAAAGAAGGTAATTCTTCGATACTGGTTGTATCAGAGCTCTCCTCAGTACCTAGAGTGGTATAGGGAAGTGCTACTTGCATTATGAGCAGAACATCTTATAGCCAATATGGTGGTCAAGAGCCATACGTACAAACATATTTGGTAACCTTTGTACATTTTATTTATAGCCTGAATAAGAAACAATACCTGATAGGGCTCCAGAGCTTGACTTGGTAAATTAGCATATTTTGGTTCTTCTCCTTGGCATTTTGTATGTATGGAATAGACTCAGTTGGTGGCATGGGGGGTCACTGGGGTAGTTGGGGAGGTGAGGGGGGAAGGGTTTATAAATATTTCACAAAATGCTCTGTTAATTTCTTCTGCTCTCTTTCTGTGTCTGTATTATGACATTTGCAAATAATATGTAACTTGTTACTTCATCTCTTTGAATAAAGTTTATTCAATTTGGAAAAAGCTAAAAAAAGAAATGATAATGTTGCCATGTCTTTCCTGTTCCTGCAGTAACCTAAAACATTGCTTTATCCCAAATGAAAGTACTGGCATGCTATGAACTGGCCAGCCACTGTATTGTATTGTTACTTAACATTGTGGTTCTGAGACTATATATACAGACAATGGTAGGAAAAGGATGGGTAACTGTCATACAGTTGAATAAGGAGCAAACATCCACACTACCAGACTGTACCTCTCAGTGCTAGGTGGTTGTCACAAGAAGGGGGTTGTCTACACAGAGGTGGATTCAGAACAAAATGCCAAAACCAGAATAAGAAATAAATGCAAATGTATTGTGCCCAAATGCAAGTCACCCTGCAAAGATATCACATTTGATTCAGTGTTGACAGAGCTGCCAACCACTTGACTGAGCGTTTATATTTTCACACAGGTCTTAAGCTAGCCTGCAAACACTGGAACAGAAAAGTTATAACTGGTTTCATTCAGAAAATCTTAATGCACACCAGATAACATGCTAGACAATTAAAATCTTCCATTCAGTGATTTTTCTGTCTCTGTGTATTATGGTATATTGTGTATTGTCATTCATATAATGTAATGTGTTGAGTTACTATTTACTATTTGACTGATGTTACCTTAATCTTAAAATACAATAAAAATGTTGAATGCAATATAAATAAATAAATAAGTAAATAAGAAAAGTTATATCTGGTTTCATTCTGAAATATTTAATGCAGAGTCACACTAGATAACACACTACAGTTAAAATCTTCTAATCAGTGATGGCTCTGTTTCTGACATGCTTGTTTTTTTTTTATTTGCTTACTTCTTAACTTAAAAAGTAATCTAAAGATAGAACTGCCACCTGGTTTATTTGCAAAGTTACTGCAAGGCACAAAGTCAAAATGCATATATGTCCATAGTTTGATTTTAAGTGACACCTCCTTTTAAACCTAGATATCATACAAAAAAATGGACTGCACAGAGAAACCTATAAAGGTTGTATTATACCAAATAGGTAAAATCACAACATGCACTGTACTGTACAGCACATAGCTGAAACCAAAATTAGTACTTCAGTCAAAAATGCACAGTTATACCCTGCACCGAGTCACTGACCATAGTCACTCATCTCAGCTGTGCAGAGCCAGAGAAATGAGAGAGAGAGTGCTGGTTTTCAGGAGAGTAGGGGAAGCTGGGAAACTGTAGCACACACAGAATTCAAGCAATTCCCTTCTAAGTTTAAAGTGGCACCTCCTTTTTACGGCTGTGGGCATAGCCCAGCAGATGTTTTGCATTCAGAAAAGGGATGATGTCATTTTTGCTACCAAACAACATGGTAGAGTGTTAAAAATAGATTCCTCTGCTAAAGCCTCATTACTACGTTGCCTGTGTGTGTATAGGAAGCTGTAGAACACTATTTTGCTCTGGCTTGAGGAGTTAATTGAGCCCACAGAAAGTTAACTCATTATCTTCTGGCAGTCATTCTGTGTCAGATTACCAATGGCTAGTACAGACATCATAGAAAGCTATTGGAAGTAGAATGGGTTAAACACTTCCTGGAGCTTTCTGCATAACAAATAAGCTATGGTGTGCCCTCATTAAGCCATTTGACACCACCATCCTAAGAGCAGTCATTCTGCTACTTTTCAGGGCATTCCATAGCAAAGAGTCCCAGTGATGCCTGTTTCCAAATAATATACCAGCTTCACTCAGGCAAGCAATTCTGGGCTACTGTTTATGTTCTACTGAATGCTCTTAACCTGCAATTTGTGACTATAGGCGTCTACAACTGAATGATAGTAACCACATTTGCTTCACTTGCAAATAGGTAGCCATGTGTTTGTGTAATTTTTGTTTGACTTAGGTTACGCAGAGAATCTGATCAGTTCATAACTTACTGTATTGTAATTAAATGAACTGATAAATGGCTTTGGTTTCTTTTACAAATTCATTTTTCCTGACCATAGATACACTAAAACAAAAATTTCTTAACAAAATGTTTAAAACTAAGGAGTTTAGTGGTAATTTAGTTGATGTGGTGTAACAAACTGTTTTCTGGAAAATTACCTAGTTTGGGGGAGAGCTGCTGCAAGCAGAATGGGGCTTTATGGATGGAGGGGCTCATGGCAGCAGAAGAGACATGATGGCACTAAAAGATTAATGGTGTGGATGAATATGCACCAATATTTGAGCATGACTTTGGTAAGGACTATGTGTGACTTGGGGGTGGGGGATCATCAGGAATTGACTGAGTCTTGGTATTTTTAGCATAATGGTTTTCTGAAACTTCAACTTCAATGGGTTAGACTCTGCATCCATCTTTACAGTATGTCACTAAGCCACATGTAGTGGGGTATGGGTAAAAACCAAATCACCAGACCGAGACCAGAGCTGTAAAATCTGGACTGGGCACAGTTTGTGCAAATATTGCTGATCCACTCAATCCAGATGATCTGGTCTGGCTTTTACCTATCTGGTCTGATCCTGATGGTTCTGTTTTCAACTGTGCCATGAAGGGTTGAAAAACAGATGTCCAGAAGTGGACCAGATATGTAAATGTTGGACTGAACAGTGCAGCCAGAGTGACTGGACCAGCAGTATTTGTAAAAGTTGCACTCAGTATGGCCAGTTTGGATTTTTACAGAACTGCTGTGGTTCACCTCTGTCAGTCCAGTTTTTAATCAATCAATCAACCAATCTTTATTTTATGCTGAAAGGTATGTAAGCAAAAATGCCTATTTACACAAACATTCAGTTAAGCATAAAAAGCAAACAGAACACCAGGTCAAACAATTACATAGCAAAATACAGTATAAACAGGTCTAATATAAACAGGTCTACTACAGAGATCTTGAGGGATATACAGAAGAAAGGGAAAACAAATAAATAACAGTAACAAATTTACAGCATGGGATATAGTTGGAGATACAATTCAGGAAAATGAATAGTTGGGTGATGCATCAAAAAGAAGAAGTGCAAGTCCTGCGGCACCTAAATTCTGCATGCAGATGAGCATTCCCACTGCATGATCTGCCTAAGCCCCAAACACTGGGTCAAGGACTGTGCACCCTGCCAATACTTCAACCAGGCTACACGGATTAGGCACCAGAAAAAGCTCAAAGCCCACTTGCTGGAGAACAGCCTAGCTTTGATGGAAAAGAAGCTGCAGAATCTGGGGAAAAATCTTCTTCTCCAATGCCAGAACCCAAAAAGAGGAACCGAGACTGGGATAGGTCTCCATCCACTTGGCAGCGACCATCAGGCACCACTGATACTGGAAGGGCCTCCACTTCTGTAAATACTCCTATTGCCAGGTCTTCTACCACTCCGGTGGATCAGACCACGGGCCCCCCGGCCTGCTTTACTCATGGTGCAGTTGGGGCTCTTCTTGGATGACAGAACCCCTATTGTGCTCCGTAGGCCCATATCTTCTTCAGGGTCAATTGCCAGCAGCCAGGTTGATAGGTTGCTCCCCAGCCCCACCGAGGAGTGCCTGGTCACAGCCTGTAAGCTGGACTCCAGCTCCACTGTTGTCTGCATGGCCCAGGCTGATAAGTTTGATGTTAGCTCTTCTGATGTCTGCATGTCCATGGCTGATAAGACACTCCCCAGTTCCTTTAGGTACCGCACTGCTGAGGCTCTCCTTTTGGGGTCACAGGATACCCCCAACATCGAGTTGAGCCAGCTGCCAGAAACACAACAGTCTTTAGAGGGTTCCTCACTCCCACTGACCCAACCAGACCCTCCAGGCTTGCCTGAAGATCAAGAGCCAGAGGTGGGCACTAATCTGGAGGTTCCCCCTCCTTTGCTGGGTCAGTCTCTTCCTGTTTCACCCACTGGGCCTATTGTTAATACCTCCGGGACCTTCCATAAGGACCTCCTCATCCCAAGCCCCCTTGAATAATCAGATTCCACCATTTTGGACTTCAGCACCCCAGACAAAGGTGGGTCTTCCATCGGATTCTACTCACACCCCAATGCCAAGTGACCCTTTGCAGGTCAGGGTATGTCTGGCACTCCAGCCATTCCCCAAACACTGGATGACCTTCAATCAAGCACTTAGGTGCCAAATCTTCTGGTGCAAGACATTCCTGTGCCTGATCCAGTGCCAGCCCCTTTGAATATCCCTACGGGGCCAATGCCTGGTCCTTCTGGACCTTCTGCCAGGCCTTCAGTTCCCTTCCAGCTGGACCTATGGGCAATGTTCCAGGCTATCCACCCCCACGATACCCAATGTATCCTTTGCTGGGTTTCCAACACCTGGTCATCAACCCCGTTATGTACCGGGGTACCAGATACTGGGCTATGTCTAATCAAGGGTATGCTCCTTCTGGCTTTCCCTACTCCTATCAGGCTCATGGATACCCTCAATATTAGACACCGGGCTATCCATTATACCAGCCTCCTCCTCCACCTCAGCCTCAGCCTCTGTTTCCCAGCAGCCTCAAGCTGATATCCAGGCAATGTTTCAGACTCTGATTCAGAAGACCAGGACTCAACTAGCCTCTGCGCTTGAGCATGAGAAACCAGTGGTAGCATCTACTTCTGCCTCCTTTCTGACCCCTAGATCAGCCTCTCCTGTGGATTTCCACCTTTCCAGAGAAGGCTCCTGTAGACACCAGGTCAGGGATAAAAACCAGGACACTCCTATAAAAGGGGTTCAGACCCCCAGCAGGAACACTTCGGACTCTGACTCTGACTCTTCCTCCAGCTCTGGTACACATACACCTATGCAGCCTCAGCCTAAGGATTCCCCAAAGCCCCCTCAGGAGGACCCTTCCTTTGCAGAACTCTTCATAACTATGCAAAATGCTTGTGGCTGGGCTATCCAAGAACAGGATCCAAAGCAGAAAAGGTGTGTGGAGCATCTAGACATTACTGACACAGCTCCTATGCTCATACTGCCCTGAACTGGGCCCCATGAAGACCTGAAGTCCACTATCTGGCAACTGCCTTTCTCCATTCTGGCTGTTTCAAAAAAGGCAGACAGGATGTACCACCCCCAAGATGGGGTCACACAACTTACTGGCCATCCTAATGCAGACTCAGTTGTTATCACAGCTGCCCATGACTGGTGCTCTAAACCTAAACATTACAGCATGTCTCCTCCTGATAAGGAGTCAAAGCAGCTGGACAATTTATGTCACAATATCCATTCCTCCTCCACTTGCTCCCTCATGTCCCTTACTTATGTGGCTCATATGTGTCCTACCAGAAATTTTCCCTGGCCTCACTCGAGTCGAAGCTGGAAGTTATCCAGGACCAGGAGCTTAGGACTGATATTGCCAAGATAGTGAGAATGACTAAAATCTCCTGTCATTATGCCCTCTGGGCCACTTATGACACAGTAGACTAAGCTGCTCATACCACAGCCACTGCTGTCTGCATTAGGTGACATTCGAGGCCCAGAATTGCTGGCCTGGCATAAGACATCCAGATCTCCATCCTGGATTCCCCTTTCAGGGGATCCATGTCATTCAGAGGTGATACCAAGGATATTATCACTGAACTGCAGGACAGTGGTAAATCCATCTGTGACATCTGCTTCATGTACCAAGGGGGTTACAAAGGCAAACAGCCTTTTCATCAGCAAAAGAGACACCAGACCAAAGAGACCCCTGCCAAACACCAGGCCAAATGCTGGTATCCAGCATCAGGAACCCCTACTCCCCTGTCAAGTCCCAGAAGCTCCCCAGAGGAGCTGCTGGCTCGCTCCCCTCAGCCTCCTGACTCATGGGGGGAACCCCTACCATCCTCAGATCCTCTAGAGGAACCAGTGGTGGGGGCAGAAGACTTGCTCTCCATCTTCCAAGGTCAGAGGACATAACCACAGAATCTTGGGTCCTTCAGTTAATAGCAAGAGGTCACACATAGAGTTCCTAGACAGGCCTCTAGACAACCCCCAGGACTTTCCCATTATCCTCCAAGGCACCTGTCTCTCATAGGAGATGAGATCCAGACTCTTCTACAAAGGTCAGCCATAGAGACCATGGCTCCAGCACAGATAGGGAGAGGGTAGTACTTCTGTTTCTTTCTAGTGCCCATAAAGACGGGTGACCTAAGACCCATCTTGGACCTCAGCATGCTTATCCTCTACATTGAGAACAAGATGTTCCACATGCTCACCATCCAGAGACTTCTACTCCTGTTCCTCAAGGGCCATTGGCTTTGTGCGCTGGATGTGCAGAATGCTTACCTGCACATCCCTGTCTTCCAGGCTCACCGCTACATTCTTCAGTTTGCCTTCCAGGGGGAACATTACCAGTTCAAGGCTCTCCCTCTTGGCCTATCCTCAGCACATCTGGTTTTTACCAAGTGCCTAGCAGTGGTGGCTATAGCCCTATGCCACAGAGGGATCTAACTGTGCCTGTATCTGGATGACTGACTTCTGTCAGCCCCATCACAAAGCAGTTTGAGGGAGTTCCTCTCCTTCACCCTGGACCTCTTTTACAGACTTGGAATAACAGTCAACTATACCACATCCCACCTCTCCCCTCCCAGTGCCTACAATTCATTTGGGGTGATGCTGGATATGGTCCAGGGCAAGGCCTTCCTCCCATCGGACAGAGTTGAGATCCTGCAGGAACAGGCAAGATAAGTGCCCAACTCATGCTGGACCATAGCCCAATCGATCATCCATCTTATCAGGTTGATGGCAACTGTGATCCCTACAGTTCCTCTAGCCAGACTGCATATGAGGGTGACCCAATGGACTATTCATGTCCAATGGGATCAGCGGCTGGCTAACCTGGACCACAGGGCCCTAGTGTCTGGGCACATGAAGAAGGATCTTCTCTGGTGGTAGGAGTTGTCCACCAAACACAATGTTAAGACATGTTTAGGAAGACATTTGATGTGTTTGATTTTTTTTAGAGATTGCTGTACAGTACACACACACACACACACACACACACACACACAATTACTATAATATAAAAGTGCATATACCCAAATGTCAATGTAAATCTTACACATTTCATTACAAGTTGCTCTCTTGAAGGAAGATTTCACTGTACAAGGCCTGAAAATGGGCGTTAGTTAAAAGTAAACTGGGGTAGGTGTGTTATTGAAGGTATTGCATAGTTTATCTTTTATTGCTGCTCCACCTAGGCACACACAATATGAAAATCAAGAACCCCTTGATATGAAGCAACAGGAATTAATTAGTACAAGGACAGAAACAAATAGTAGACTGAGTAATTGGGAAGACAAGCATGAGTATGGTAAGTCAAATAACATTTAAAAAAAGTCTCACTATTGTAATTCATTTGTATGTTGATTGCGCACATGCGCAAGAAACATATGCCTCCTTTCTCCAGAAGCAGGTTGTGGAGGTGCTGGCACTGTTGTGTGTCTCCCACAACCTTTAAAAGCTTAGCCTGCTTCCCACAATGCCATGGCACACTGCTGCTGACACTACTTCAGCCAGTGTGCCACAACCTTGTGAAAATTTAGCCACTGCAATCAGGGGCTGTCTCGTTAGTGCAGCATCAACCATTCACTGCAATGAGGGAGTGATTCGTCATTGCAGGGCGGATCCTTGAAACACTGATATTGTTTGAGAACATGACGGTGTCTTGCCACCGTGTTCACAAACAATATTAAACAACACCCCTGCTGAGGGGGTGCCCAATCCCCCTCGGCAGCATGTGCCCCCCCACCATGTTTGTTTGCCAATGGGGGGCCCCAATCCCCATTGGCTTCAGTGGCCCAAGGTTTATGTTGCCGATGGGGGAGCCCACTCCCCGTTGGCATTGTGTAACCCCCCCAGCTTTTGTTGTCTGCTGACAGGGTGCCCAATCCCCGTTGGCATAATGTCACCCCCCTTTTTGTTGTGTGCCTACGGGGGTGCCCAATCCCCCATTGGCTTTAGCTGCCCCCTCAAATAAAGACACTGTTGGCAAGCTAGGAGCCCACCCCCAGCATGCCACATGCCCCTGTAAAATGAAAAATGGTCCCATGATGTCTTTTTTTTTTAACCTGTAATAAAGGAAACAGTCCCTCAGCAGGCTCCCAGCCCCCCTCCCACAACCCGCACACACCCACTGCACATGCTACCTCTCCATACCCCCCTCACCCCACACTTAGCTCCAGAGTCCGGCGCAATGATCTTTGGTGGATCAGGAACATGTCTGCACTCTTCAAAACTGACCGTGAACTGAGGAAATGCCAGTAAGCTGTATAATGGGATAATTAGGTTTTTTTCAATGTTGCTGCATATCTCAGGCATTTTGTGGAATTTTGGCGCCAAATTTTCAGCATGGGGTTTTTGGGACCCCTCCTCATGACTTCTGGCACTGTCATGGCATTATTCATCCCTGAAAGGTGATTTCACAGTCACTGCGCGGAATCCCCTTTCAGGACTGATTAACTAAATGACAGTACCAGTGTTCATGAGGTGGTATCTGAAAAAACCTATTCTGCAAATTTGGTGGGAAAAATCCCCAAAATGACTGTTTTACGAGAGTGCATTGCGCAGTTGCTACACACGCTCGTAACTTTGCGAATCTGCAATATTTTCACACCAGATTTTCAACATTGCCATTTTTTTCAGACCTCCTTATGAACAGTACAGCTGTCATTTTCCACATCCTGGCCAAAATGTGTTTTCACACTTCCAGTGCAGAATAGTGCGGTCGGTGTGGAAAATCAGTGTTCAGGACAGATTAAGAAAATGACAGTGGAACTGTTTATGAGCAGAGATCCTACAATGCCTCTGTTGAAACTTTGGTGATGGTACTCCATAAAATGACTGTGTTATGAGCGTGCATTGTGCAGTTTGCACGCACACTTGTAACTTCACGAATTAATATTTTCACTCCAGATTTTCAACATTGCCATTCTTCTGCACCTCCTTATGAGCTGTACAGCTGTCATTTTTCACATCACGGCAAAAATGTGTTTTTGCAGTTCCTGCGAAGAATAGTGTGGTCGCTATGGGAAATCCGTGTTTGGGACACATTATGAAAATGACATTAACACTGTTCATTAGCAGAGGTCCTAAAATGCCTATGTTGAAGATTTGATGATGAACGTCTGTAAAATGAGTGTGTTACGAATGTGCATTGCGCAGTTTCCACGCACACTGGTACCTTTGCAACTTTGCAATATTTTCACTCCAGATTTCAGCATTGCCATTTTGCCACACCTCCTTATGAACAGTGCAGCTGTCATTTTTCATATCCTGGCCGAAATGTTTTTTCGCTTTTCTGGCGCACAATAGCTCAGTCTCTGTGGGAAATCAGTGTTTGGGACATATTAAGAAAATCACACTGACACTGTTCATGAGCAGAAGTCCTAAAATGCTTATGCTGAAAATTTTGTAATGAAACTCCACAAAATGACAGTGTTACGAGCCTGTGTTGTGCAGGTTCCATGCACCATTGTAAGGTTGCAAATTAATAATATTTTCATGCCAGATTTTCAACACTGGCATTTGTTCACAGCTCCTTATGAACAGTACAGCTGTCATTTTTCACATCCTGGCCGAAATGTGTTTCCACACTTCTGGCGCAGAATACCGCAGTCACTGTTGGAAATCAGTGTTTGGGACAGATTAGGATTGAACGACTGGGGGGGTGGGGAGTGACCGAGCTCAACTGAGCTCTGTTGGGACTGCTGCAGATTTCTTTGTGGGCAGGAAAAGGCAACAACACATGCAGGAGCCCAGTACAAAAGGGCAGCCTGCAGCGCTGGGAGACACAGAACAAGCGAGTGAGGGAGTGGGAGTGAGTGAGCTCAATGGAGCTCTGTTGGGACTGCTGTGGATTTCTTTGTGGGCAGGAAAAGGCAGCAGTGCATGCAGGGGCTGAGTACAAAAGGGCAGCCTGCAGCGGTGGGAGAAACAGAATGAGCGAGTGAGAGAGGGGGAGTAAGCGAGCTCAATGGAGCTGTATCATGACTGCTGCAGATTTCTTTGTGGGCAGAAAAGGGTGGCAATGCAGGCAGGATCCCAGTACAGAAGGGCAGCCTGCAGCACCAGCAGAAATGGAATGAGCGAGTGAGACAGGGTGAGTGAGTGAGGCCAACAGAGCTCTATCGGGACTGCTGCAGATTTCTTTGTGGGCAGAAAAAGATGCCGACAGAGGCAGAAGCCCAGTACAAAAGGGCAACCTGCAGCACCAGGAGAAATAGAATGAGTGAGTGAAACAGGGGGGAGTAAGCGACCTCAATGGAGCTCTGTTGGGACAGCTGTGGATTGCTTTGTGGGCAGGAAAAGGTGCCAACGCAGGCAGGAGCCCAGTACCAAAGGGCAGCCTGCAGTGCAGGGAGAAACAGAACGAGTGTGTGAGACAGGGGGAGTGAGCGAGTTCAACGGAGGTGTATCATGACTGCTGCAAATTTCTTTGTGGCAAGAAAAGGCGGCAATGCAGGCAGGAGCCCAGTACAAAAGGCCAGCCTGCAGCACCGGTAGAAACGGAATGAGCGAGTGAGAGAGGGGGAGTCAGCGACCTCAACAGAGCTGTGTAGGAACTGCTGCAGATTTCTTTGTGGGCAGAAAAGCCACCAATGCAGGCAGGAACCCACTACAAAAGTGCAGCCTGCAGCAGCAGGAGACACAGAATGAGCGAGTGAGGGAGGGGGAGTGAGTGAGCTCAACGGAGGCACTGTTGGGACTGCTGTGGATTTCTTTGTGGGCAGAAAAAGGCAGCAATGCACACAGGGGCCCAGTACAAAAGGGCAGCCTGCAGCTGTGGGAGAAATAGAATGAACGAATAAGAGAGGGGGAGTGAGTGAGTGAGCTCAACGGAGCTCTATCGTGACTGCTGCAGATTTCTTTGTGGGCAGAAAAGGGCTGCAATGCAGGCAGGAGCCCAGTACAAAAGGGCAGCCTGCAGCACCAGCAGAAACAGAATGAGTGAGTCAGACAGGGGGAGTGAGCGACCTCAATGGAGCTCTGTCGGGACAGCAGCGGATTTCTTTTTGGGCAGGAAAAGGTGCCAATGCAGACAGGAGCCCAGTATAAAAGGGCAACCTGCAGCACTGGGAGAAACAGAATGAGTGAGTGAGAGAGGGGGAGTGAGGGAGTTCAATGGAGGTCTATCATGATTGCTGCAGATTTCTTTTTGGGCAGGAAAAGGCAGCAATGCAGGCAGGAGCCCAGTACAAAAGGCCAGCCTGCAGCCCAGGCAGAAACGGAATGAGCGAGTGAGAGAGGGGGATTTAGCGACCTCAACGGAGCTATGTTGGGACTGCTGCACATATCTTTGTGGGCAGACAAAGCTGGCAATGCAGGCAGAAACCCAGCACAAAAGGGCAGCCTGCAGCAGTGGGAGACACAGAATGAGCAAGTGAGGGAGGGGGAGTGAGTGAGCTCAACGGAGCTCTGTTGGGACTGCTGTGGATTCCTTTGTTGGAAGAAAAAGGCAGCAATGCACACAGGGGCCCAGTACAAAAGGGCAGCATGCAGCTGTGGGAGATACAGAATGAATGAGTGACAGACTAGGAGTGAGTGAGTGAGGTCAATGGAGCTGTATCGTGACTGCTGCAGATTTATTAATGGCTAGAAGAAGGCGGCAACACAGGCAGGAGCCCGGTACAAAAGGGTAGCCTGCAGCACCGACAGAAACGGAACAAGCGAGTGAAAGAGGGGGAGTGAGCGAGCTCAACGGAGCTCTGTCAGGACTGCTGCAGATTTCTTTGTGGGCAGAAAAAGGCACCAACAGAGGCAGGAGACCACTACAAAATGGCAGCCTGCAGTGCCAGGAGAAACAGAATGAGCGAGTGAGACAGGCGGAGAGAGCAGCCTCAACAGAGCTCTGTCGGGACAGCTGCGGATTTCTTTGTGGGCAGAAAAAGGTGCCAACACATGCAGAAGCCCAGTACAAAAGGGCAGCCTGCAGCACCGGAAGAAAAACAATGAGCGAGTGAAAGAGGGGGAGTGAGTGAGCTCAACAGACCTCTATTGTGACTGCTGTGGATTGCTTTGTGGGCAGAAAAAGTTGGCAACACAGGCAGGAGCCCAATACAAAAGGCCAGCCTCCAGTGCTGGCAGAAACGGAACTAGTGAGAGAGGAGGAGTGAGCTAGCTCAATGGATCTGTGTCAGAACTGCTGCAGATTTCTTTGTGGGCAGAAAAAGCCTCCAACAGAGGCTGCAGCCCAGTACAAAAGGGCAGCCTGCAGCACCAGCAGAAACAGAATAAGCGAGTGGGGGGGTGACAGACCTCAACATAGCTCTGTCGGGACACCTGCAGATTTCTTTGTGGGCAGAAAAACGTGCCATCGTAGACAGGAGCCCAGTGCCAAAGAGCAGCCTGCAGCACCGGGAGAAACAGAATGAGTGAATGACACAGGGGCAGTGAACGAGCTCAGCGGACCAATGTAATCAACATTTGGCACTGACAAATGCTTGTTTACAAATGCCTCTGCACAGTTGACAATTTCTGTAAAAAAATAATAACAATGGGAATTATTTCACATATGTCCACAGGTGCCACGCATGCAGGTGGAGGGATATGAGGCCTAGATGCACCAGTCTGCCCTGCTCCTGAGTCAGAATATCATGGTGGAGAGTCAGAGGTACTAGGGGTTCCACCGATAGCTGTTGAAGCAGAGGAAACCAAATCTGATGAGGCCAAAGAGGGGCTATTAGAATCATGTGAGCCCCTTCCTCCTGTATCTTCAGTTGAACCCTCTGAATCACTGGGAAGGGAAGAAAGGCATACAAGAACCTCCCTTTCCAGCAAAGAGACAGTGCATCTCATCAGAAACACCACACCTGGGAACGAACGAGTAAAACTTGGGTAGTTTTGCATGGGTTGGGAGCTGAACAGGTCTATCTCCAGCTGACCCCACAGGTTGAATAAGCTTTTGACCACCTTTTGATTTAGCTCCCACTTGTGAGCCCTGACAGTGGTGTGGCTGAGACTGTCTGCCAGGATGTTGCTGACACCTGGCACATGGACAGCAGTCAAGTGGAGGTGGTGCTGGACCTCCTAGTACCACACTCGCATTGTCTCCCAGCATAAAGGGTACAAGCGAGTGCCTCCCTGTTTGTTCAGGTGCCAGACCACAGACATATTGTCGGTCTGAACCAGGAGTGTCCCCATGAAGCATCCATTGTAAGGGTCAAGGTAGAAGCAGAGGGTTGAAAGGGGAACCCCTGTGAAGAGCTTGATTATTTGTTTCTGTCCTTGTACTAATTAATTCCTGTTGCTTCGTAGCAAGGGGTTGTTGATTTTCATATTGTGTGTGCCTGGGGTGGAGCAGCAATAAAAGATAAACTATGCAATACCCTCAATAACACACCTACCCCAGTTTACTTTTAACTAACGTCCATTTTCAGGCCTTGTACAGTAAAATCTTCCTTCAAGAGAGCAACTTGTAATGAAATTTGTAAGATTTACATTGACATTTGGGTATATGCACTTTTATATTACAGTAATTGTGTGTGTGTGTGTGTGTGTGTGTGTGTGTGTGTACTGTACAGCAATCTCTAAAAAAAATCAAACACATCAAATGTCTTCCTTAACATGTCTCAACATTGTGTTTATATTCTGCCTTGTCACAACATATAGTTGTCTCAGCAGTGTTTGCAATTAAGGTACAGTACGTTTATGTATATGATGGACAGGTTCTGTTGAGTTAATTGTTATAACAGTGCATACAATAAAATGTGAAACATATAAGTAACTGTAATACAGATGGTGGCATTATTTTTATATCTGCCTTTTCTCATTGTACCTTACTTTGATTCAGTTAGTGTATGCAATGGCAATTCATGTTTATGTTTAAGCCCATAAAACACCCTTATCTAGTTAATGCGTTTACAGCCATAGTGGCTCTGTCAGAGCTTATTTTGTGAAGTTACTGCATGTATGCATGTATGTCTCTAGTTTTATTTTATGTGGCACCTCATTTTAAACCAGGATAAAGTGTTAACTCTATCTAATCAATCAGTGCAATATGTAACTGGGGGCACAGATAACAAAGAATGAGTAGCTATAGCCTGCAAATGCTGAAACAGAAAAGTTATATCTGGTTTCTTAAAGGTATACACATCTTAATGCACACTAGATAACAGGCTAGACAGTTAAAATCTTCTGTTCAGTGACAATGATTGCTCTGCATCTGGCATTCTTTGTTTTTATTTGCTTACTTTTTCACTTAAAAAGTAATTAAACTCATTGGGAATAAAAACAACAAAGCATGTCAGACTCAGAACAGTAGCTGTCTCTGAATGGAAGATTTTACTCTTAATGGAGGCAAGGTCACCACTGCATTCAGGGGCCAGTGCTCCCCCCCCCCCACACACACACACACATTTACAGAACCCTACCTCCATGAATATATATTGGGTCTGCTCTTCTCCACACAATGTTGGTGCAGAAAGCTATAAATTTCTGGACATACAAATTATTACAGAAATCACACTTTCTTCATATGCACATCTTTCAACACTAAATTAATGATACTCTCTTTTTAGTTTATTATTCATTATAAGAAACCACATTCTGGCCATTTGCACCATGTAGAGTTGCATAGCTACTCATTTCTGTGCTGACAAGACAGACTAAGAACCTCAGAAACTGTAGCATTATGTCTGGGACCACACGTTAAAAATTAGCACACTGCAGGGGATCCAGCCAAGGTAGAAGCCCTCCTGGCTGATAAACATCTATGTTTTCTGTCATTCTCTGTGGGAATCAGCTTCACGCAAGGAGGGAGGAAGGGGTGAGCTCATTGTGTTGGTGTCATAAGATAACTGGGGTCAGGCACATTAAAAGGTGTTTACACATACTAGGTGTCAGAGGATGGGAGGTGGTGGTGTATGTAAGCAATAATACCCGACAGGGTGGGCGGTATTGTGCTATACCAGACCGCCCAGGGGTGTAATGAGGCCCGACGCCACAGGCGGAGGGCCTTATAGCCCCTGGAAGGTCCGGTATTGCCCATATTGCCCACCCTGGAGGGTATTATTGCGCTTAGAAAATGGGCCATTGTATTATAGTTGTTAAAAAAATAATGTGTATGTCTGAATGATAAAACTCTGTGGTATTTTTTTTTTGGTAATAAAATAGTTCCTCCACATTTTGAGGTGAGGACTTTTGTCCTAGTTGAGCTTCTGTAATTGTTGCTTTGGAGCACATTGCCTTGGTAACTGTCTCCCCACCCCAACACACAGGGCTACGGAGTTTTACTGAGCTACACTTAAAACGT
This sequence comes from Neoceratodus forsteri, assembly GCA_016271365.2. Lineage (NCBI taxonomy): Eukaryota > Metazoa > Chordata > Ceratodontiformes > Ceratodontidae > Neoceratodus > Neoceratodus forsteri. Next base: position 903,364,065 of record CM028133.1, read on the forward strand.
GTATGTACCTGTGTTTAAACATATATATTTCTGGGTTTTTTTGTGGTTTACGTCGGGGAGTGCAGCCGATGGATCGAGCTAAGCAGGCGGTGGACAGTGGCACAAGATCGCTGTCAACGTGTAACGACTGCGATTGGGACAAATGCTCATGTTTCCTCTCCTCAATTGCATACAAGTACATTTTTAATCCTTTTTTATCCTTTAACCGACACAAAAGAAATTGTCAAAATGGGGATGGGGGGAGGTTACTAACTTTGGGGGACAGAGGAATGGGACCTGTACAGGGTTTTGAGCGTAGTGGCATAAAAAAAGAAAAAAAAAAAAAAAACCTGTTTAAAACAGTTACAGGTTTATAGTCTTGTTTTCCCCTTGGTTTTTATTTATTCCAAATTCTGTGCTACAGAAGATGCTGCCATTATGGGAATGTCACCTCATGGTTTGCAGATGACGTATCTCCCGGATGTATAGTACAGGGAGTCAGGAAGAGGTGATAGAACACAAAGTGTTTTATTTATTTATTTGTTAGTTTTAATATGAGGTTGTGTGCTTCTGTTTATCTTCATACATTAATTATGCAATACTGTGCTGTGTGTGATCAGGACATTTGTGGCAGTGCCTAGGGGGACGTCAGGAGCGGCATCGAGTGGGACGTCATCAACGATCAGCTGGGAAACATATTCCGGAATACACTTTTTTATTTAAACTGGCAGAAAGTTTTATGCGACCACTTGCAGTAGTCTTATGTTGGCAGTTCTTAGTCCGGTTGATGGAGGAGAGTCTCTCACCCGCTAAACCAGATGCTAAACATGGCGGTTATAGCCTTTTCAACATTCTACTGGCTCATTCATTTTTAGAACAATATAAGGCAACAGAGACTGGGACTAGTTATTTCCCAATCTCTGTTGCCTCATACTGGACTGGCCGATTGGTGATTTTAGCCAATCAGAATCAAGACTGAACTTTGCCCATTTTCTAATCTGGGCTTCCTCTGTCAGTCACAGACATGCCAATGATTACCCAGGTGGAGGGGCTGAGGTGGGTGGAGGGGATCCCATTAGTGTTGTGTTACTATCCTACCAGTCCAACTCTGATGTTTATTTTGCAGTTCATAAGCTGGAAGCTCCAAAACAGAGTTACCATGTGCAACTCTGTGAAGATAGTATCACATTGTGGGGGATGGTCTCTGAGGCACTCCACCTTCCTGACATCATTGGTTGTATACACCTGATAGGTTGCCTGATGCACATGTGACTGAAATTGAATATGTCCCTTCGGATGGTCACTGGGCACTTCTAATCAGTTCAAATTGTGCATCTGAGAAAGGTTGTCACACTATTCCAGAGCTCCAGACCACAGAAATCTAAAAACACTCATCAAAAGGTAAGAAAATTCCACATTTATCTGCTACCCCTATGGATTAGACAGCACAGCATAGCACAGCATTCTGTGTCTAATTGCTTCGTCAGTATACCTTTGCAGATTACTTATATTTCAGCAGTTGCCTACCTAGCTGCTCGCAAGTTAGAAAACTGTATTTATTTGTATAAGGTGCGAGTCAAATTACTGAATTCATCACACCACACACAGACATATTTCATGTCCAAAACATTAGACAGACAACTCTCACAGCCCTCCAACAGCAGGATCCAATCAATGTTTTACCAGATTGAACAGTCTTCAGTGCTCTGGACACCCCAAACGTGGTGGTTCCAGACGCTGCTCACAAGACCACGTGTCTAACAAAAGGTACAGCGATTACAAGCCATTACAAATGATTCCACTCTGTAATGTCTTCCTGCAACTCTCTGGACACCCTGATTCAGTGGTTCCAGACGTTGAGTAGCAAGACACACATCGCAATGTTGCTTTAAAATCTTTACGTTATTATGACAGGGGCATGGCACAATTTCCTATTCACGCTTACCCTCGGAATCATAGCACTCTGGGCATCCCTTTAATAGTGTTCCCAGACATTACTGAGCTCATTTTTACATTACAGAAGCTTACTACAGCAGTTACTTACTACCAGTCTCCAACCAAATGTATATGCGGCTCCTCCCGTGCTTGGCTCACAAGGCGCAGGTCTCCAGCTTTGCTCGCCCCACACATTAATACCTCCCTCAGGCAACCACCAAGATGGCAAGGCCATGAAGTTATTTTATGGCCCCCCTCTTGCTCTCGCCTCCATGAGCTGATTCACTTCTCTTCCTGGCGCTTCCCGGTGACGTGCTACACGCCTCACCATAAGCGCCCGAACTATCGCGAGACTCAAAGGATGTCTCGCTTACTCCTACACATCATGATGTGAAATACCAATGCAGGACTGCAAGGAGTGAGGCGTGACTGCGAGTGAAGCATTTGGAGCCCCCAACCTTAAACTGTTTTCACCAGCGGTTTCCTATAACAGACCCAGACGTCTGCTTCACAGCATAACCCTTTTTTACAAGGAGCATTTTCAAGACAAACCAATTCAAGTCCCATGCAACATTTGCAAGCCCCACATGATTAAATACCTAACATAGCCATTATAAGCTCCTGCCTCTCAACCAACAACCAAAAGTCATTCTCTTAAAGGCACAGGAGCTCACTTTTACAGCACTGTTCATAGTACAGATAGTGGCCCCATATGGACAACACTCATGGCTAATTATTCAATAGAGTACATCAGCAACAGTACAAACAATGTTTGCTACTGTTGTTTTATGTTACTGATGATAAAAAAAAATTATTTAGAGCACCACATATTAAGTGTCTCATTTGTATCTCATCACCAGGTCATCATGCCAAAAGCAAAGTTCTGCAGGCAGTGCAACGTTCCACTCCCATGCCATCAAACAGGCAGGCTCTGCGGACCCTGTGTGGAAGGCTCCATGCCACACAGTGATGACCCAGATGCCGAGGATGACTTCAATCCTCCTGCACCTAGTCAACAAAGCCACCAGCAGTCAGCAGCTACTAAGGCACTAATGCAGAACAACCAACTTTTGCAAGCACAACAGGAGGTTTTAACAGCTATGTTACAACAATTAACAGAACTTTCTAAACACCAACAACTGCATCCGCCACCTGCTAGGAAAGTAATACAAACCCCCTTTCCAGACATACAGCAGATCTTGTAAATGAACACACCCCCTCGACCGCTGACTCCAGCAGTTCCTCAGATGAGGAAGAGGGAGGTTTGGAACCAGAGCCACAAACACTCACAGCTAAATGGTGCTTCCCCGACCAAATCCCAGCCCTAGTGCACCACATAATGGAAACGGTGGGCTTTGATACTATCATGCCACCACCCACATCCAAGCTACTACCCTCACTCCAACCCACAGCAAAACAAGCAGACACCTTCCCCGTCTGCGAGGCCATAGAGGAGATTGTTTTAAAGAATGATCTGCCTCTGAACCAGCCAGAATCCCCGAGAGAAAATCTTGGGACAGAATGTACCCACTGCAAGAAGAGAAACTAGCGCTTTGGTGTACACCTCCTGCTGTTGACCCGCAAATTGCCGCACTCAATAAAAAGACAGTTCTCCCTACTGAGTTCTCCCTCAGGGTTACGGGACCCTATCAACAGAAAGCTAGAGGAAAACTTAAAGAAGTCCTCTGAACTAGCAGGCTTGGGGAGCAGAGCGGCCGCGACAGCAATATACGCTACTACAGCACAATTAACATGGCTCCAGGAGATACAAAAAAACATTCCTGTGAAATCTCATGAGTCCGCACTCCTAGAAAATGCCACACTTTTCACTAAATATCTGACAGATATGCCGGTAGACTCGCTAAAAATAAATGCCAGATCGGCTGCCATCACCAACCGATCTCAAAGATCACTATGGATGAAACTGTGGGATGCTGACAAAGAATCAAAGGCCACACTTCAACGCCTTCCATTTAAAGGCAACATGTTCGGTCAAGCACTAGAGAATTATCTCAAGGGCAAAGAGGATGGTAAGATTCTGACTAGAGAACAAACCAGATCCACCTACCTACCTACCTACCCTCTCATCCCCAGGGACGATATCATTCCTTTCGTGACAAACGATGCGGAAACCACATCTTCCGAGGTACCACATTCAGACAAAACTATTCCACACCCTACTCCTACAACAGATACAGAGGTAGGGTACCACGCAAAGAGGCAGAGGAAACTACCTTTGCCACAACACCTCCCACTCTTGACTACTCTTACTCCACACAAACCAGCACTCCCGTAGGAGCAAGACTACAACTATTCGCAGAACAATGGGAAAAAAACAACCACAGACAAATGGGTACTGGAAATAATAAGAAGTGGCTATGCAATACAATTCACAAAGATGCCACGAGAACACAGAATGATTGCATCTCCGTCTCCCAAGCACACATACACAACAACGCAAATTACTTCAGCTATACGCGAACTACGCGACAACAATGCTATTGTTCCAGTTCCCAGAAAACAAGAAGGCACAGGAATATATTCCATATTCTTCATGGTCCCAAAAAAGACAGGAGAGTACAGACCAGTACTGTACTTAAAGTACATCAACAAGTCAGTGAGATACATACCATTCAAGATGGAGACAATACGGTCAACACTCAAAGTACTCCTCCAGAGAGACTTCCTCACATCCATAGACCTAAAAGACGCTTACTTACACGTGCCGATGAGACCCAGACATTGTCAATTCCTCAGATTCTGCATTCTCGGGCAACACTACCAGTACAAAGTACTACCATTCGGCCTAGCATCAGCACCAAGAGTATTCACAAAGGTCTCAATCATTCTCACAGTATGTCTACGCCAACAGGGAATCCACATCATACCATACTTGGACGACTGGCTCATCAGGGCGCGATCACTACAACAATCTATAAGGGAGACGCAAACAGTGGTGCAGTGTCTACAGCAACACGGCTGGGTACTCAATCACAAGAAAAGCCAACTACACCCCAGTCACAACATTGAACACCTTTGTACCCTCATAGATACAGAAAGAGGACTAGTTACTCCGTCTATGTCAAGAATTCAGACAATAATATCAACTTCACACAGACTACAGACCGCAAAAACATCCCACGCTGTGGCACATCTCACATATGTAAGGCCTCATGTCCTCAACAATAGACACAGTTCTCTGGGCAAGATGGCATGCTAGACCTCTTATGTTCTTCCTTCTAAGTCAAGGAAACACACACAACCTCAATCTAACAAAGCAGGTCAAGATACTACCCGGAGTCAGATCTAGCCTCAGATGGTGGACAAAGAGACGCAAACTCACACAAGGCATGCCCCTAGACATTACCCCAGAAATAATAATCAAAACGGACGCAAGCCTATCAGGCTGGGGGGCCGTCCTGGGAAAACATATGGCACAAGGAAAATGGTCGCTATCAGAGACAAAACAAATCATCAGCGACCGTTGTCTCCATGGCACTAGCCGATCCCTGGACACTACCTGGCAGACCGGACCTTCTCTCACAAGGACCTATCAAACACCCAAACCCTCAGCAACTGCAACTGACGGCATGGCTTCTGAAAGGGAGAGACTGCTAAAAGCAGGATACCACCCTTCAGTCATTCACACTATAGCCTCCTCACGTCAACAATCTACAATCACCACTTACCAACGCCAGTGGGACATATTCCACAAATGGTGCACACACCACAAAATAGACTCAGCAGCATGCTCCATCCCTCAGATCCTGCTCTTTCTACAGGAGGGACTCCAACTAGGCCTCTCCCCATCATCTTTGAGAGTACAGGTTGCTGCCATAGGGGCAGCAAGAGGACACATACAGGGATATATGCCGGGAGCCCACCAAGACGTTGTTCGCTTCCTGAAAGCAGCAGCTAACATACGTCCCATGCATAAACCACTAATGGCACCATGGGATCTTCTCTCAGTTCTCACAGCAATGACTAAACCTCCATTCGAACCCATAGACTCCATTCCTTTAAAATGGCTTCAACTCAAGTCAGTCTTCCTCACAGCCATCGCATCCGCCAGAAGAGTCGGCGAGCTACAGGCACTATCATATAAAGAACCATTTCTCCAATTCTACCATGACAGGATTTCTATGAGACCAATCTCTTCATTCCAACCAAAAATTGCTTCTAAGTACCACCTCAACCAAACTATTGAAATTCCTGGACAACTTCCACCAGAAGAGGTACAGGCCGATCCACAACTTAGAATGCTAGGAATGACACGCCTACTGACAACCTACATCAACAGAACGTCTGACATCAGAAAGACAGACAGACTCTTCATCATCATCACACAGAGACGCAGAAAAGGACTTTCTGCCTCCAAAGCATCCATAGCAGGGTACCTAAGAAAGGCCATATCAGAGGCTTACAAAGCAAACAACATACAAGTACCAACTTCACTACAGGCCCATTCAACAAGGGCAATTGCTACTTCCTGCACTGAAAGGAACATGGCCACAGCAGAAGAAATCTGCGCAGCAGCCACTTGGTCAACAATACATACTTTCACAAGACATTACAGACCGGACATGTCTCAAGACAACAAAACAAACTTTGCCAGGGCAGTTCTACTGGCAGCAAATAAGGGACACAATAACATTATCACGTCTAACCCACCCTAAACTTTGATCACTGCTTTTGAATAACCCATGATGTCAGGAAGGTGGAGTCCCTCAGAGACCATCCTCCACAATGGTAGTTTACTCACCTGGTAAAGGTGATTGTGGAGGAATGGATCTCTGAGGCACTCCACACCTCTCCCTAACACTGATGTGATGCACCATGACACTGCCAACACATATATGTACACAATGATATATCAACATAACTTCATTAACATAAAATACATTGTACAGCAGTTGACAATTAAAGATTACATCTTCAAACTCAATGACAGATCACATTGCCATTATTCAAGGCACATGTGGGGGGCAATATATCACTTTTTATAATTTCAGATACAGCTTTGGAAAACATTGAACTGATTAGAAGTGCCCAGTGACCATCCGAAGGGACATATTCAATTTCAGTCACATGTGCATCAGATAACCAATCAGGTGTATACAACCCATGATGTCAGGAAGGTGGAGTGCCTCAGAGATCCATTCCCCCACGATCACCTTTACCAGGTCAGTAAACTACCATTTTCTTCCATAGCAGTAGATTACAACTGCATTCCTCCACTTCCTCCTCCCTACCCCCATTCAATTACCTAGAAACCTGTCACCCTTCCTGAGGAACCTACCCCAACTTTTCCACTGTTTCCCTTTTATTTTGGTGGTATGACAGTTCCATCATCATGACTCTGACGCTCTCAACACTCAAGAAGTAGCAGAATGCCACCAAAACCTCTGACTACCCCCACCAGAGACTCCCACTCACCTGCAGTTGGGCTGGCAGCTAGATAGAACTACAACAAGACACGACTACCAATACTATGGGAGAGTTCCTCCACCAAGTAATGACAGTTCCCCATCCCCACCACTTGACTAGCTCTCATGTTCCCCCAAGCATCCCAGGTTAACACCACAAATACAGCCCCCCCCCCACTGTTTCCCCCACATGAACAGCTCATGTTTAATCAGGGGGACCACATAGACTTTCTGTAGCACTCCATACCCCCACACAATTCTGCTGCGATTAGAAAAAATACTGTATTTACAGGGTCTGAAGTGCAACAGTATCTCTAGGAAAGGAAGTAGCGGTATTAAACTCTGGAAAGTATTATAATGTTAGTAAGGATTTTATTTTTTTTCTTGCCAATTTTTGTTATTTACATAAGGGCCACAGCACTGCTCCACTTTCTGCCACACTGTGGTCTGCTCAGGCATTTTCTGCAATTTTAGCCATTAATATCATTCATTTTTGTCATTTTAATAAGTTAAATTAAAGTTTTTCACAGAGTAACACTTGAGCCATGGTGGTGTACTAAACACTTTATTAATCCAGAGTTGCTGCTACTGCTCACTTAAGAGACATGCCGACCATGTCCCTACTTTGAAACTGGAGGTTTGGTAGTTTGATTCCCATTTCAGGGAAACCTTTGTGCCAGAGTAGAGCCTTGGTCAGGCTTGCTGTTCTGGGGGTCTTTTCTTTGCTGTTGGCTGACTATTATATGCTAAGCTCCCCTTTTCCAACAGGAATAAAGAACCAGTGGAACTTTGGCAGGGATCACAGAGTATCCAGCAGGTGCACTAAAAGTGCTGAAATGCCTATGTTACATTTACAAAGGTATGCCATTGTTGCCTATGGCTGGGGGGTGCTCAGAAATTATTAGCTGAATAAAATTTATGACGCTCAGTAGAGCAATTGCCTTGTCTTACTCCCTAAAACAATGTTACTCTACTAAGGGTAATACATTTTATTCAGCTATTAATTTCTGAGACACCCCAGCCGGGAAATATTGGATTGCTTTGGCACCCAGGGGGTGCATATGCCTCCATATAGATATAATATGGGCATTTACACCCTGCCATGTGCCAAACCAATACCCGACCACTCTGCTGGCACATCAATCCACCCTATGTCCCCACCACCCACCCTCACTCCCCTGCTGCATGTGTGCACCCCTCACCATCACCAACAGTGCTGCTCATCCTGCGTTGTGCCAGTGGGAGGTGCCAAGCTGCACTGCTGGTCAGGTGCTGTCCTGCATTTGTGGCAGTCCTGGGGAGTTTGGCGCAGGAACCCTGCTTTTTCTCAGAATATGGCTCATGGTTTCTGGCACACCCAGTATTGCCGTAGCCCTTGGAGCAGGGCAACTTGTGTTGCTCCAAGGGCTCCTTTCAGAATCAGGCCCTCAGAATCATGTCTGTAAAAGTAGAAGGATAGTCTATTCCCTGTATTCTCTGTATGTCTGCATTTACCACTCCCAGAATCTGGACACTGTCAGGCAGCTGTTGGAAGATATGCACATGGATACCTGTCTTCCCACCCTGTCTCTAGCATTCATCCATGTTTATCCATGTCATCCATGTCTGTAGTACCAAAGTGATTAGACACGGAGGGTGTAAGAACAAACTTACTTTATCTTTCTGCTCACAGTATGATACATTGTTCTGAGAATAGAGCTTTTAGAGTAAACACTGGCAATTTTGTGCAAGTAGTGTAGTATGTTTAATCTGTGTTATTTGCTTTATGACAAGTGTTTAGTTATATAGCAATGGCTGCTTGCTTGTGTAGTTTATCTGTCTTAAAGAGAACTATGAAATATTGCTGAGGCTAGGGGTTCTGCTATGTCAGGTATCAAAGGCATGACACTTTGAGAAGCACTGGAAAGCAGTCATAATGATATAGATATCTATTAAGTATGGTTCACAAAAGTATCAGGATATATATATGTGTGTGTGTGTGTGTGTGTGTGTGTGTGTGTATGTATATGTATATATATTTAAAAACAAGTTTAAAAAATTACTTTTTGAGTTTATAAAGACTCCTCACTGATTGCTCTGTTTATTTTGGAATGGCACATTGGGAATACATAGTGTTGTTAAAGAGTTTCACATATGCAGATTGGTGGAAATGTCACTAATAAAATACTGTTTAAATAAGCAGCACTGATGGAATTTAATGAAATCATTTATTAATTATTTAGTTGTAAATGGCCTGCCATGTGACCATATGTGAGTGGTCACTTTGCCACCATGTAAATATTTCAGAAGGCCATTGTTTCTTGCAAGTCAGTAATGACGGGTTAGGTTAAGACAATGAGGCCCCTCTGTTGTAGTTAAGAAAATAATGTTGGTGCTAATGTAGAACATATTCCAGCAGCTTAGCTGTCGATCACACTGTTATGGTACAAAAGGACTGGGCATCTGTGGATATCGGGAGCACTGTTGGTGTGCAGAGGGCAGGCCTTAGTCTCAACAAGGTGCAGTATCTCATTATGTAGTTGGACAATATTTGGTGTGTTTTTTATAGCATTTCTATATTTCAAATTAGAAATGTGGGAATTCTGCCTCTACACTATCTGTTTTTTTTTAAACAGGAGGCATTTAATATTACTCTAGCAACACTTTGCCAAGACAGTATAACTTCTTTTATTGTAAACTGTTTCTACAGTGAGCTTTTCTGACATTATTGGTACATTTTGGTCCCTTTCAAAACATGTACAATACTCCTGAGCATTAATATGGAGGGGTCCAAATGCGATCCCCCTCATGATGCTTCTCAATAGTTCTTCCTTCTGTCTCTCTGGGTGTCCAGCTACCAACCTACCTGCCTGTCCTGGTATACTGTATGTGCCAAAACATTTCAGTAACATTTGCCTTCCTTGTAGTTCATGCTTTCTGCTGTTTCTGCAATTAATACACAACACATTGTAAACCTTATTTCAACTATCAAGTATGGTGACGTTCTGGCAAGCCTCTTCTCATTGCCCCTGTTTTTTAGAGAGGTCACCAATTTTACCTCAGAGGTTACTTCTATTCCTCCTGAAATGTGTATTTCCCTGACTGAACAGTAGGGATTGTAAGCACAAAATAATGTCAGACATTAGAGTTACAGGCTTGTTTTTCAGAAAATGTACTTTAAACCAAGCCTGTTATTCTACTGGATTCCTGAGTGGATACCATTAAGGCGTGTCACTGATTCTGGTCACTAGTCCCTGCTTTCTGTAAGCCTTGTCCCTGAATTATGAGGCAGGTGGGTGAGAGGTATGATTTGTGGATAAGTGTGCCAAGGCCCAGGTTAAGGTTTCCAGTTCAGGAAATCTGATTTCTAGAACACACACACACACACACACACACACACACACACACAAAACACTTTAAGCTATCAGGCCAGTGACTGAATCAACATTTCTTGCCCACAGAAAATGATGGTGACCCACTGGGAAATGTATTATGAATACAAACTGTTGTTATGGATCATTATAAAAAGAGGCTCAGAAATGTTGCAATCTGATTGGCTGTTAGGATTCCAACAGCCTTACATTAATCTATGTTACACTGTCATGTACAGCCTGATCACCATGGCACATGGATTCTTCCTTTCAGCATTCCACCCTCTAGCACTGCTGAATGACTGGAATGATGCATTCTGATATTGAACTAGCATTCTAAAACTGTTGGTGGAAGAACTATTTTATTAAAACTCTCCCTCTAAATGAGGAAAACGTTCAAAAAGTATACTTTTAACACTTTTCTTTTGGAATATATTTTTATAATAGCAATAAGGCACTCCCAGGAGTTAGATTAACAGTCAGTTAATCACCCCCTGGGGCAATATGGCACTCAGCTGTGCCTCATGCCACATTACACCCCTAGGGGGTGATTAACAGACTGTTAATCTAACCCCTGGTCATGCCTTATTGCTTAAGTAATCACACCTCAAGTGTGTTTTTAGGTGTGAGGTGCTTACACTAAGTATCTCTAAAAACACCAGAAAAAAAAAACTTGTTCTTTTTATGATTTATTTAGAAAATACTGTTTTCTGTCTGAAATATTTGCAGAAGATGAAAACATGGTTGCAGTTTATTGATAAATCCAAACCTAGAACATGGGTTATCTGAGTAGAAACATTGAAACATAGAATTTGATGGCAGATAAGGATCACTTGGCCCACCAACCTGCCCATTTCCCTGCCTAATGGATACATTGCAGAACCTAGTTAACCAACAGCCTACTTTCTCCTGCCCCCACTAGAATTGCCTTATGTCTGTCCCATGCATTCTTGAATTCCCCCACAGTTTTTGACTTCACTACCTCCTCAGGAAGGCCATTCCATGTATCCACAACCCTTTCCCTGAAAAAATAGTTCTTCAAATTACCTCTGAGCCATCCCCCTCTCTATCTTCAAATTGTGCTCCCTTGTTCTTGCACATCTCTTTTTCTGAAAGATGCTACACTCTTGGACTTTGTTGCTTCCCTTGAGGTACTTGAAAGTGTCTATCATGTCCCCCCTCTCCCTCCTTTCCTTGAGGGTATACATATTAAGCTCCTTTAGTCTCTTTTCATATATCTTCTGGTGCAGACCCTGTACCATTTTAGTTGCCTCCTCTGGACAGCCTCCATCCCATATGTCCTTGCGGAGATGGGGTCTCCAGAACTGCAAGCAGTACTCCAGAAGGGGTCTCACCAACTGTCTGTACAGAGGGATGACAACTTCCTGTTTTCTATTGGTGAAGCCACTTCCTATACATCCCAGTATCCCCCAGCCCTCCTTACTGCCTTCTTACATTGCTTGCCCACCTTTAGGTTGTCTGATATGACTACCTCCAGGTCCCTTTCCATAATGTTTTTGTTAGTATCTCACCCCATTTTGTACTCTTCCGCTAGGTTTTTGTTTCCTAGGTGCATTACTTTGCACTTCTTTCTGTTGAATCTAAGCTGCCATACATTTGACCATTCCTCCAACCTTGCCAAGTCCCTTCTCATCCTTTCCACCCCATCTTGTGTATCAACTCTGTTGCAGATCTTTGTGTAGTCCACAAAGAGACATACTTTTCCTTCCTGTCCCTCCGCAATGTCACTTATAAAGACATTAAAGAGGACCAGTCCCACTACCAAACCTGCAGTACCCCAGTAGAAAGCCCCCATTCTTAAGGATGGAGTCTGTTTACTATTACCCTCTGCATTCTGTTGTCCAGCCATTTTTTTACCCAGGCTACCAGATTGGGACCCACTGCAAGGCTGACTAACTTGTATATAATCTTTTGTGTGGGACTGTGTCAAATGCCTTGCTAAAGTCTAGGTAGACCATGTCCACAGCCCCTCCCTTGTCTACTACTTTGGTCACAGAGTCAAGGAAATCTATTAGATTTGTCTGGCATGACCTTTCCACTATGAATCCATGCTGCCTTGGGTCCTTTGCCTCACTGGCCTCCAGGTACTCAACAATTCTTTCCTTCAGAAGTGATTCAATCATTTTCCCTGCCACTGAAGTCAAACTAACCAGTCTGTAGTTTCCTGCCTCTTCCTTATTCCCACTTTTGTTAAGTGGAATCACATCCACCCTCCTCCAGTTCTTAGGCACCACCCCCTCCTCCCATGATTTGTTAAAGATCTTAGTCAGTGGTGTCACTAGTTCTACCCTTAGTTCTTTTAGAATTCTTTGGTGAATCCCATCAGGCCCCATTGCTTTGTCCACCTTCAGTTTTAAGAGCTCTTTCTTCTGTGAATGGACTGGTAGCAACCCCCTTATCCAAAGTGTTTCTATTATTTGTTTTCGGTACCTCCCCCTACAGGAGAGTAATCGCGGCCAAATAATTTCACTCTCATAGACAATATAGTGGCTAGAATGTTCTTATTGTGAAGAGAACAGCCGAGATGCTACAACATGGTAATTACACAAATTACCGTGCTGTAGTCAGAACAGGGCCATACACATGTTAAGCAGTTAATGTACTGGGGCTGGCAGTATATCTTAGTGGTTAGAGTAACAAGCTGTGAATGCACTTGATACTACCTAGCAGATTTGGGTTTGATTCCCACAAGGTCCACTTGCAGACTTTGTGACTCCGAACAAGAGTCACTTAATTACCTCAGTGCTCTCGTGTCACCACTGAAAACATGCACTTGTGCCTAGTGTCCCTTACCTGTTACCCCAAAAGAATAAATAAAATAAATACAATTAAAGTAATATTACTTTATAAAAGCTGTACACTATTACATTTTATATCCGAGGGACTTTTTATTTTCCTGTTAGTCAACTGGAAGTTTTTTTTATCTAATATTAGTAGCTGTGATCTGGTATAGCATTCTGTCTGGCTGCTGGCATATTTAGCTGTGTTCCTCCTATTGCATCAGCAGTACATGCATTATTATTTCCCTGACTGACATCACAGCTGCTCAGGAAGAGCCACTCAGTAGCTGCCATGTCAGTCACCTGTGATGTCACTGACACTGAGGTCACATTGGTGTTGCATAATGCTATCACATAGAAAATGTTCTATTCTGCAAAAAAGAGAAAAGAAAATACTTCAGAAATATAAGGTTATGACAACTTTTTACATTTTAAACATTTTCCTGTCCGTCATTTGTGATTCTATCTGTTTAATATATTACAATAATATATAAAATGTTAACATCTGTAGCAGTGTGTGATAAGGTATTCTCACCCCTGTCAAGTGACTATCTATGACTGGAAAGAGGTTCAGGGCCCAGTCTGGCATGCCACTTTGCAGAGATGCTAGCAGGGTGGTGTAGTGTTTTGTTTCAGTGCTGCATTCTGGCATCTTTGACCCACAAAAGCCTCACAGATCTACAGGGATTCCTATATTTTACAAGGATTTCAAGACATCTACAGGGACATTCTTCTCACAGATCTGTATTTATTAGAGAGGAAAACAGAGCAATTTGGCTTCCAAAGGAATTCATGTAATCTACAGGAAAATACCTGGAGTTAAAGGAAATAAGCAAATCTGGGAGCACTAGACACACCCCATTAATAAATGTCATTATGCATGAAAACATTGGGTGGGTGCTTGGATCATTGAAAAATCAAACATTTATAGAAGTAAAATTAATTGTATAGGACATGTTTTTCAATGGTCAGAGGGGCTACTCTCCCCACAGGCAGCTGGCTAATAGTAGTGGTGTCCACTACATTGTTTTGTTGATTGTCCAGCACTTGCAGCTATGCCTTATACATCTTGCAAAAGCTCCCTCAAGTTCTGACTATGCACAGTTATGTGTGCCTTCTTTACCATGGTAATATTCCTGGATGTGCCTTCTGCACACCCTTGTAATACATGTTGCTCTGTGATTTCTGGGCTTTATTTATATAATTATATATTTAACTGACATTTAATTTTGCTTTTGCATGTGTTGTGTCGGGATTGGCCTTAGGCTGGATCTTGTATTGGTTATAATTTGCCTCTTTATTGAATGCCTGGATGGTTGCCTTTTTCCTATGCCTGTAATAATATAAATATTTAGGCTTTTTGTATAACTTTCTAAATATGCAACCTTTTTCTGTACTGCAGTTGTGTTTTTTATGCTACTTATCTCTTCATTTTCCCACCCCTTCATTCCCTTTTTCTTGTTACCTTATCCCAGTTTTTTACTATTTTTGCAATTTCCCTAGTCTTCTCCCCCTTGCCCTACTTTTTTTCCTCCAGTCCCCTTCCCCTCCACTGTTCCTATCACACTGCTATAATTTTCTGACTCCTGTTCCTCTATTAGGCACTTGCCATACCACACATCCATTACAGCTTACTATAGTGTGCATTCATTTGTTGGACTTGTACTAAGCATGGCATTTTAGCCATTTACAGTACTGTACTTTGTGTCTTTGACCTTTGACCTTCCTGATCCTAGTTGCTCATTTCCTTCTTTTATCACTTTTTATCACTTTGTATCACTTTATTATATAATTCACTTTTTCAAATGTTAATGCTTTTTAAATATTCGTGCAGTACTCTGACTCACTTTAGTATAATATCTACCATGGTGTATGTGCTTCAGATGCACATTATACCTTACCAGTCCAGTCTACTACACCTTTACATTTTACTGCACTTAAGTCGGAGTCTCTGCATCTCTGGTCCCACCCCTTGACAAAGACGCACATTAGATGTGAAGTTTCTTTTATCCACTGGTTTGAAATGGTGGTCTTTGTCCCCATCCTGTTTTAAATTAAAAAAAAAACGGAGGTAATAGGTTTACTTTTTAGGGCTGCTGAGGTGCAGCCCAGCAGACCTACTGCTTTGAGAAAATAACTCCTGCATCCCTTGTGAATGAACAATATGTTGATGTGACAACACAGTTGCCTCTGCATCTGTGAAACACTCTGCTCACTGTCTGTATAGGGAGTTGCACTACGCTCTTTTTATTTTCAACAGTCAAGGTGGACAGTGCTGTGCTCTGCTGTGACCGCTGAAATACATAACCCCCCACCTGACTCACCACTCCACCCCCCCAGAAACATTAAGTGACACTGGGGGTGCCCAATCCCCCAGTGTCTCAATCACAAATTCTCTGACTGCCCTGTACCTCCCTCCCTCCCCATCCACTTCTGTGCATGCACAGTTATTTCTCCTTTTTTGTTTCAATATTTAGTTTCCTCCCCACAACCAACCATCCATCTCAGCACCCACCACCCCACCCCACCCTCACCCAGAAACATAATACTGACACTGGGGTTCCCAATCCTCCAGTGTCCTGATCCTAAATCCTCTAACTGCCTATCACACCCCACCCCTGTCCACTACCATGCATGTGTGGCTATTTGTGTATTTTTTTAATTTTTTATATTTATAGTTTCTTCCCCCCACCTGATCCTCCCATTCAGCACCCACCACCTCTGTCCCTCCCCCCAGAAATGTAACAGTGGCGCTGGGGCTGCCCAGTCCCCCAGTGCAGAAATCTTCATTTGTTTCTTTTTTTTTACCTGTAAAACAAAACCATCCATCAATGTCTTCTGCACAGTTACACTGATCCCCACCCAACCCTGACACTCAGCACCCACCCCCCCAACAGCCCTTACTTACCAATCAGGGGTCCAACAGTGCAATCTTCTGTGGACCACAGACATGTCTTCACTCTACTAATGAAGGCTCAAAACTTTGGTAATTTTCAATATTTTTACACCAAATTCATCACCTGCAGTGCTATTGGCTCTGGTCAGAGTTTGTTTAGTGATTGTTATGGCTCCCAGTTTCATGTCATGTCTGAATTTAGTCATTCAGCTACTTATATTGTGTACATATCAATCACATATAAGGTAAATAGGGTTGGTCCCAGTATCAATCCTTGTGGCCCTCTACTAGTGACATTACCCCAACCCAGACACACTGTATGACAGTTTACCCTCATCCATTGTCTTCTTCCAGTAAAACAGCTTCCACTCTGTCTGTCTAAGCCATTTTCATATCCTTTATTAGGTACTAATGGAACGTTTCACCAAACACATATGTACTCACTGTTTTTTGAAGGTAAAAAAGCAATACATTATGATGTAACCCACATATTCTTAACAACAAATACCCCCTGCCATATTATATTTACTCTACAGGTATTACATAAAAATCTAAATAATTGCTTAAAAATCCAAATTAAAAACAAATTTACAAATCAGGTTGGTTCTCAGTAGCATAAGGAAGGCCATGCCAAACAGCCAATACTCACAAAATAAAAGACTGACATGAAAAACATCCATAACAATGGATTTTAGGCAAAATGGACTCATACGCTGCTTCTTCTAAAGCACAGTGGGTAGATTTGTGAAAAGGGCAGGTGTAATCAGAAAGGCATGTTTTGCAGCATCTATATCTACCCAAATGTAACCAGCATCACTGCTACTGTAGCACCCCTTGTGGCCGACACCTCAATGGCGAAACACAGAAAAAGACCATTACGGCGACATTCGCGATAAAGGTCCTTTTTCTGTGCTTTGCCTTCCCCCAGTGTTCTGCGCCCTTCCCGGACCAACTCCAACCTGGATTTGGAATCCTAGAGTCCAGGGGGTGTGGGGGGCACAGCCCGCCACACAAAACAATGATAGAAGAGGCGGCACAATACCTGCATCGGTATTGTGCCGTCACTGTGGGGGACGTCGGTATTCTCGCCAATGAGATATCTTGGTGCTTCCCACTGCTGCTATTTGTTAAAAGGCATCTGTTTGACTAAAAGTCACATTTTGCCATAAAAATGATGCAAAAGTGGTTTGTGTCATTTTAATGCCACAGGTACATCTATTAGTTTTTTTTTTTTTGTTCCCTGTCTCCACGGATGCTGCTCTCTTCTGGGGTATCCTCTGCTCACTCTGCCCACCCCCAGTACCTCTCAGTGTACTACCAGATCTGCCCCCATGCTGCCTCAGCCAAACCCCCAGGAGGGGAGGAGGGGAATCCCAGGATGTCCCTCTGCAGTCCATTAGTGTGTGTCGGGCAGTCTGGACGGTCTCTGAGAGCCAGGTTATGGTGTCTGGGAGATTGGATCCCCATCTACCCGGAATCTATGAGGCCATTTTTTCTGTGTTTCTGGTGCCATCCCCTGAGGATGTAGGCATGCAAGGGGGCCCTAGGGGTGGAGCACATCATGACGTGCAGGCACTCTGACTCCCAGCCTATGTCCTCCCCTCCCACTGGCTGTCCCAGCTGCTCCGCTACCCATGGTCACCCAGGTGGTGGTAGAATAGCAGGACAGTCAACCCTCCCCTCCCAGAGAAGGAGAGCAGCCGATGGGCGCTCAATCCTTCTCCCCTCTGGTCAGCGCTCCAGCTACCTGAGTCCATTTCCAAACCTGGGTCACTGGCATCATGAGCGGTAAATCTACCACTGCGCTGGTGTGCCGGCCCATCTATTGTCATAAAATTTGGACATGTTTGATCATCATATACATATTCTAACAGTTTGGATACAGTTCCTCTTTTTAAAATAGCAGTGGGCACAACTCAGATGGATCCTTTGAAAATTGTACCTACAGATTGTAAATTCTTCAGGTAGACAACCAGCACAACCAAATAATGCTTACAGTTTAACATTGACCATGTAAGCAACAAGAAGCAGTATAAGTTAAAAGCTTTACTTTTCATGGGATAGTACTATTAAGACCCATACAATTCTATTTTTAAAGTTATCCTGAAGCATAACAAGGTGTGGGTTCTTATTTGATGAACACATGGCAAGATGCATGTGAGGCTCAAGGTGTTTACACTGAGTGCCTTCAGCACCTGAAAGTGTGGTTATCTCATAAAAAGCCACATCCTGGAGTGTCTTTTTACATTTATAAAATACTTAAACTGAGACAAAAACAAAAACCAAAAATGCACACCTTTTTTATTTAAAGGAAAACTATATCCTCATATCTTGTACATTTTATTTGTTTCCATGTCTACAGACAACTCTATTATGAAATACTAGCTGACATGCTTTCACTGCTGTGGCACTTTGAAATGCATGGCCTCTTCAACAGGGGACATATGGCTAACCAATATGACCACCAATTCATACAGAATAGTCTCAAGGCACTTTAATGCAAATTAATGTTAATAAATAATATCAATTACTATTTAATTTATATAAATAATACAGACCTACTGTAAACAAATACTGTGGCTATAAGGTGATGCATTATGCAGCGGTTTTGCAAACCACAGGGTCTACATCTTATTTTACAAAGTAATCAATCTCATTCAGAATTTAGTGCTATAGTAACTTGACTTGGCTCTGCAAATTACCCTAAAGAGAAATTGGTAAAGGTGGTCCTTGCTATTATCAACGTACTTTGTTAATATGTTAGACCTGCACACACATGAGACTGAAGCTGTATTAGCTTTCAGATTGTACTGACCCTGCAAAGGAGATTTTTAGCTGCTTAGCTGCCTGGAAATGAATGGAAATAAAATGTTGCAAACGAACATGTTGATGGTCACCCAGGCCAGTGCATGTGCAAATGGGGAAAAAAAAGTGACAACTATTGGGCAATATGGTACAAGTTATGCCTTCACTAACTGTATGCATCACCAGTAGGGGTTGTTTTGGAACACAAGTTCTATAATGTGATCAGGAGACTGACAAATAATAATCCTTAGCTCGTAAATAAAGAGTAAACCATCTGTATTTCCATAAACAGTTATTTAGCCTGGATGCTTAATATTATACAGAAAAAGATCTCTCATACCCAGCCAGAACATAGTGCCACAGTCTGTTTTTTTCTGCAAAAACCAGACTGAAGACTCAGTAATTGAATTGCATGCTAATCACTGTGTTCTGATTGACCAACACTATAGTGCTTCTGTGAGGAACTCCTGATAAGTTCTGAGTTTGTCACACACAAGCTGTAACATTAGTGAGAGTGATTTTGGAGCCATATTTTATAAACTTGTTTCTGTTTTTTTTTCAGTGTAATAGTCATAATGGTATAGTGGTCAGGATATTACACCATGGATGGCACCCCTCTTGAAGTGATTCCCCTTTCATGTATCTCAGTGTGTGGTTTGATAGTAGGCTTGACTTTTGTTCCCACATCGATGTCATCCACTCAAAGCTCCATCCCAAACTTGGAGCCTTGTACCACAGCAAAGACTACCTGTCTCCACTGATTCCCTAGGAGTGGATTACCAAAATGGTGCTCCTGTTCTTTGGCTATACAGATGTGGTCAACAGTACCACCCCCTCCTCCTCCTACTTTGCCAGTCTGGATACCTTCTCTAATGCCTTCCATCATTTTGCTACTAACTCCCCCTCATATTCACCACTGGTCTTTTTACTCATCCTTCCCTAACTAAGCTCCCCACTACCCTTACATTGCCAGTCCCACTGTGCATCTTTCATCTTCAAGTACTGGTTTGGGTCCCTACCAATTTACCTAGTCACACTCCTCTCACCCACTTCCTCTGCTTCATACTCTCTCTACTCCCAGGGATAATCATGCTTTCTCCTTCCCCCACCCTCACTCCTCTGCAGGGCAGTCAGCCTTCTTTTATCACCTTATCTCCCTCTGGAAGCTGTTCCCTGATACCAACTAAAGATCCCCTCCTACTCCTGTCAGCTCCTGACCTGATTTACCCATGGTGCCCTTTCCACCATCAGTGTGACTCCCCCCCCCCGTCTATTCATGCCACTGAAATTGTTGCATTGAATTGTTTTCACCTGCTTTTGTTAATTTAATTGCAGCATTGATGCTGATCATAGCTCCAACTTCTGTTCACCCATTATTATTTGCACTGTATCATGTTGAATTGTCCACTGCTGCACTTTCATTTTTGAAATGTGTCTTTACTGCTGTATATAATTTATTGTAATAGCTTTCCCTTTTCCCCAAGGTGCACATGAAAATGTGCCTTTACCAGGTATCAATTTTCAATATATACAATAAATAAATAAATACATTTCTGGGACTGGGCTGTTAATAAACAACTTGGCGATTTGCTTTGGAATTTATTCACCAAGGTCCAGATATCGCCTTATAAACATTGCCCACTATCTCATTATTGCTGTATTTATTGTAGACCTTTCTAGACTGCTTAAGTTTCAGGCCAAAAAAGTTATTTTGTTGTGGAGGGCTGGGGAGGGGGGCAGAATGATGCCTTTTTAGTACACTCCAATTATTGATGATGCTTATGTGGCAAACCCGAGGGAGTTATAATAGTGTTAGGCATGTTGTTGTTTTTTATGGGCAAGAAGTCTCCATGGCTCACTAACCTCTATTTCTAACTTCACTGTTTTGTAGTCAAAACACTGATTGTGATAGTGATGTCAAAATAATAAAAATAAAAAATCTTGAAATCTTTCATTTTGGGTGTGCAGATATTTTATATTTTAGCATGATGTGTGCTTTACATGCAGAGAATATTTTTTTCTTGGTTATGATACGCCAACATTATTTTCCATGTGACAGTATCCTTTACTTTTTTGCTTTGGTCTGTAAACTGTAGTTCCCATCTGAGATCATGTACTTCAAGTCCCAAACCACAAACATTTTGAGAACAATATTGCCCAAAATAACTGGCTTAGAGATGATGTAATGGATCAGTGTTGTCTAGTGGTTAGAGCACCAGCTTGTTTTATAAACTGGAGTAAAACAGAAATATTACCTGTAGCCAATTGTACACAGATCATGGCTGCTATTGCCAGATAAAAACTCAAATGGTCACTGCAAGGTGTTATATCCAGGGGTGTGGATTACTTGAACACAGAGAGCAAGTACATAATAACCTCACACCTTTCTTAGTTGCAATCTTCCACGGTTGAGGAAAACAGCTGTCTCACACCACCTGGAAAGGTGGCAGCCTTCAAACCGATTGCACTCCCTATAATGCTTTAAAGTGTAGCTGATCTCCATATTCAACTCCCTCACAAACTCTGACACAGGATAACTCTCAGACTTTCTAAGGCAGGGCAAACTGTGAGAGGGAGAGTTCAACATGTTTTCTAGGGTTCTTGTTCAGTTGGGATTCGGCAGGATATAGTTCTAATTCGGTTCAGTTCGATTTGATAAGAAGTTTGAGTTTGAGTTCAGTTCAAGTTTTTTGTGTGTAATTTTTCCGTTTGAGTTAGAATTAGGTGTTTCCCTACTGCCTCCATGTGGGTTCCCTCATCTTACATTGCCTGGGATTGACTTACTGTAGTTCAGGTTCGTCTTTTTTTTTTCTTAGGGATCAAGTTCGGTTCAGATCGGGCAAAAATCTTCAAGTTCGAGTTTGTTTGGGTTTGGTTCACTGACAAACCCTCCCTCTAGGTACAGCAAAGTTATTCTGTGTGCATCACACTGGAAGGGGGTGGGATTTGCCATGGCTGTGGTTATATTATGTAGCCATTGGAGCTTAGCTTGTACTTCAGTGGCTAACAGACAACTGTCTAGCTTCCCTTTCATTGGTAGCCATGGAGCATATGAACATATATGCAAACATACAAATTTGCCATCAGAAATAGGCCACCTGGTCTATCATGTCTGCTCGAGTGTACAGCTGGCACCCTCACCTTGCAGTTGGCCCCCTTCCCAATTAACCCCTCACCTTGTCCCAACCCCTTTTGAAACTACTCACTGTCTTACAGGTTACCACTTCCTTTGGTAGAGCATTCCATTCTGCCATGACCCTCTCTGTGAAAGGGTCTCCTCATTTCTGACCTAAATCTTCTCCCCTCCAATCTAAGGCAGTGCCCTCTTGTGTCCCTTCTCCTCCTCAGCCTGAGTATCCCCTCAGTGCCTGCCTTATTTATCCTCTTTATGTACATAAAGGTCTCAATCATATCCACCTGGTCCCTTCTCTCCTCCAAGGAGTACATGTTCAACTCTCTCAGCCTCTCCATGTATGGTCTGTCCTCCAATCACTAAATCATCCTTGTTGCCCTCTGTTGTACCCCTTCCAGTAACTTCACATCCTTCTTCAGATATAGGCACCAGAATTGCACACAGTACTCCAGGTGTGGTCTGACCAGTGCCCTGTAGAGAGGCAGGATCACCTACCTGCTCCTGGAGGAGATCCCTCTCACGATACAACCCAGCATCATGTTGGCTTTCACTTCCACCCTCCTAGACTGCTCTGTATTGTTCATCTTCCACATTACAATCACCCCTAGATTCTTCTCCTCCTCAGTGGAACCTAGCTGCACCCCTCCCAGCTGGTAACCCCTCACTGGGCTCTTTGCTCCAAAGTGCAGGAGTTTGCATGTGTTTGCATTGCACCCCAACTGCCACGCTTCCAATCACTCCACCAGTTTGGTCAGATAGTCCTGAAGCCCCTGCCAACCTGCTATATTGTTCACCATCACTCCCAATTTGAAATAGTCAGTGAATAGACTGATCTTATTCCTGATGCCATACGAGATGTCCACTATGAATATTCCAAACATCACTGGCCCCAGTACCGATCCCTGTGGCACCCCACTCATCAGAGCCCTTGGAGATGACAGTCCCCCCCCACCACTACCCTCTGCTGTCTCCCTTGCAGCCAGTTCTCAATCCATTTAACCATCTTAGTCCCCACCCCCATGTATCTCAACTTCTCTTCCAACCTCCCCTGTGGCACTGAATTGAAGGCCTTACTAATGTCCAGGTATATGACATCTACTGCATGACCCTTGTCTAATTCCCTCAAGACCCAGTTGTAATATTCAACTACATTCATCTCACAGTATTTTCTGGAGACAAATTCATGCTGGTGACTGTCCTGGAGACCATTATCTTCCATAAAGGTCACCTGCCTTTCTTTAAGCATTGTCTCCATCAGCTTCTCCACAATGGAAGTTAAGCTTACCGGCCTGTAATTACCTGGCTCATCTTTTGGTCCACTTTTATGGACAGAGATGTTGATAGGGAGAAGGGCAGGGGTAAATGGAGAAAATGACAAATGCAGTAAGGACAGAGATGGGGCAAAAAGGGGTAAGGCCATCAAGAAATGGAGAGTAATGAGTACCAACGCCCATAGTCTGGGCAACAAGCTCCCTGAACTGGTGGCCTTGATGGCAGAGGAATGCCTGGATATTGTAGCAGTCACAGAAACATGGTACACAGAGAACCATGACTGGGATGTTAAGATACCAGGGTACGCAGCCTACAGGAGAGACAGGGAGGAGAGAAGAGGGGGCGGAGTAGCTCTGTATGTAAGGAAAGGGATAAAAGTAACTGAACAAAAGAGTAAACAGAGAGGAGAGGAGAGGAGAGGAGAGGAGAGGAGAGGAGGCACTGTGGGTCATCTTAGAGACTGGAAATGGCACCACAATCTGCACAGGGGTTGTATACAGACCTCCATGTCAGGGGGAGGGAATGGACAAGGATATGATAGAAGGCTTCCTTAGGATGGCAGAGAAAAGGGAGATACTGTTGATGGGGGACCTTAATACGCCTGATGCTAACTGGAGCACCTTTACTGCAGCCACATACAAAAGCAGGGCCACTCTTGATGCCCTTCAGGTGGCATGACTCAGACAGCTAGTTTTGGAACCACTCATGAGGGAGCAATCTTAGACCTCGTACTCTCAAACGGGGACAGTGAGAAGATCTCAGATCTAGAAGTGGGTAGCCATCTGGGAACAAGTGACCACCAAACAGTGTGGTTCACGATAAACTCAGCTACAGAGTCAAGCCATACAAAAGTGAAGGTTCTGGACTTCAGGAAGGCTGACTTTGGCAAGATGGGAGCGTGCCTTAGAAAAGCACTAGCAAACAGGCTAGAAGGAGGGGTTGGACAACAATGGGGAAAAATCAAAACTGCCACCACAGAGGCAACAAGGCTTTGTGTGAAGCAAATAAACAAATCAAAATGAAAGAAAAAGCCAGTATGGTTCCCAAAATAGGTGGCGGTGAAGGTTAGGGAGAAAAAGATAGCATTTAGGAAGTATAAGGAAACACAGAAGGAGCAGGACAGAGAACTGTACCAGTTAAGGCAGAAGAAAGCAGGGAGGGTAGTCACAATAGCAAAGGCCAAAACTGAGGAAAAGATAGCCAACTCGATTAAGAAGGGGGATAAAACCTTTTATAGGCATATCAGGGAGCATAGAAAGACCAAGAGAGGGATAGTGAGGCTGAATAGAATGGACAGTGGGTGGTCAGAGAGGGACAGTGAAAAAGCAGGGATACTGAACGAATACTTCTGCTCAGTATTCACAAAAGAGGAGGGGGAAGAGGTGCCTAATCCAATTAACAGAAGCACTCTGGATAGGGGGGTCGATACCAGTCCTTTCACAGAAGAAAGGGTTCTGAAACAACTCCTAAAACTGAAGGTGGACAAAGCAATGGGGCCTGATGAAATTCACCCAGAATTCTAAAATAATTAAGGGCAGAACTAGTGACACCACTGACTACCCTTTTTAACAAATCATGGGAGGATGGTATGGTACCTGAGGATTGGAGGAAGGTGGATGTGATTTCCCTTCACAAAAGTGGGAGTAAGACAGAGGCAGGAAACTACAGACCTGTCAGTTTGACCTCTGTGGTAGGGAAAGTGATTGAATCACTTCTGACGGAAAGAATTGTTGAGTACCTAGAGGTCAGTGGGGTACATGACCCAAGGTAGCATTGGTTCACAGTGGGAATTTCATGTCAGATGAATCTAATTGATTTCTTTGACTGGGTGACCAAAGTAGTAGACCAGGGAGGGGCTGTGGACATGGCCTACCTAGACTTTAGCACAATAGATTAATAGTCGAATTAACCAGCCTGGGAGTGGGTCCCAGGGTGGTAGTCTGGGTAAAACATTGGCTGGACAACAGGACACAGAAGGTAATTGTAAATGGAGTCCACTCTGAAGAAAGAGGGGTTACTAGCGGGGTACCACAGGGTTCAGTACTGGGTCCAGTCCTTTTTAATGTCTTTATAAGTGACATTGCAGAGGGACTGGAAGGAAAAATATACTCTTTGCAGATGACACAAAGATCTACAACAGGGTTGATACATAAGGAGGTGTGGAAAGGATGAGAAGGGACTTGGCAAGCTTGGAGGAATGGTCAGAAGTATGGCAGCTTGGATTCAATGCAAAGAAGTGCAAAATAATGCACCTGGGAAACAAAAACCCAGGGGAAGATTACACAATGGGGGGAGAGGTTGTAACAACAACAAAAATGGAAAGGGACCTGGGGATAATCATATCAGATGACTTTAAGGTTAGCAAGCAATGTGAGAAGGCAGTAGGGAGGGCTGGGGGGATACTGGGATGTATAGGGAGAGGCATCACCAGCAGAAAACAGGAAGTTGTTATCCCTCTGTACAGACAGTTGGTGAGACCCCATCTGGAGTACTGCATCCAGTTCTGGAGACCCCATCTCTGCAAGGACATAGACAGGATTGAGGCAGTCCAGAAGAGGGCAACTAAAATGGTGCAGGGTCTGCAAGAGAAGCCATATGAGGAGAGACTAAAGGAGCTTAATATGTATACCCTTGAGGAAAGGAGGGAGAAGGGAGACATGATAGAAACTTCTAAGTACCTCAGTGGACTCAATAAAGTCCAAGAGGGTAGCATCTTTCAGAAAAAGAGATGTGCAAGAACAAGGAGACACAATTTGAAGATAGAGGTGGGATGGCTCAGGGGCAATGTGAGGAAGTATTTTTTCACAGAGAGGGTGGTGGATGAATGGCACAGCCTTCTTGAGGAGGTTGTGGGGTCTAAAACTGTGGTGGAATTCAAGATTGCATGGGACAGACATAAGGCAATTTTTGTGGGGGGTAGTAAGAAATAGGCTGTTGGTTAAGTAGGATCTGCAGCTTATCCTGTAGGTAGGGAAATGGGCAGACTAGGTGGGCCAAACGGTCCTTATCTGCCTTCAAAGTCTATGCTTCTGTGTTTCTATGGGTACCACATGGGCCATCCTCCAGCCATGCAGTATTCACTTTGTGTCCAGGGAGGTATTAAACAGTTCCACCAGTGGTCCAACCAGGATCGTGGCCATTTCCCTCAACACCCAAGGGGGTATGCTGTCCGGTCCTGGTGCCTTATCCACCCTTAGAGCCCTTAACCCCTTCAATACCCTACCTTCAGTGATCACTCTATCTATTGCCCTCTCTCCCCCCTGCCCACCCTGCACACACCCTGTGGTAGCTGCCCTCCTTTCTCCCTCATGAATACAGAACAGAAGTACTCATTCAGTGCTTCTGCCTGATCCACCCCTTTCTCTGCCCACCCCCATCCTTCTTGATCCTAACTATCTGGTCATTGCAGCTACTTCTCTCCCATACGTAGCTGAAGAAGTCCTTTTCCCTATCCCTGATGCCCTGCACCAGACTCAATTCCCTGGAGGCCTTTGCTGCTTTGTCTCCCCTTGTAACTTCTTTGGACATCTTCACATACTCCTCCCTATCCTCCCCCTTCCTGTTTTTCTTGTATTTCTTGAACGCTGCTTTTTTAGACCACACCATTTCTAAGACCCCTCTACTGTACCAGCTCAGATTTTAAGCCCTTCCCTTTTTGCTCTGCAATCTGGTACATGTCTCAGTAGCTTCCAATATCCCCAATTTGAGTTTTTCCCATTTCTGATTCGCAGCCCAGTGTTGCTGTATTCCTTCCAGATGGTCCCTTAAGATTTCACCCATCCTACCAAAGTCAGCCTGTCTGAAGTCCACCACCCTGGTCCCTGTACCCACTGCTTCTCTGCTCATATTTGGTCCTATGCACTATTCTGGTGGAGTGGCTATGCGCACACATCAAGGGCACGCAATGACTCCACACCCTACGTGCCCCTCCCGTGCACACCCCGCTGGACAGGGCGAGCAGCCCACCGACCCTCCAGGGTCACAGGAACAAGACGCCTGATGCCACCCACCTGCCCCAGCACATAGCAGTGTGTGTGGTGATCTCCCCCCAAATCCCACATCATCCTTACCCCGTACTGGGGCACCGGCATAAGGCTGCCACCCCCCTCCCCAGCTGCACCACATAGCATCTCCCCAACCAGTGGTAATGGTCACCCCGGCCCCCCCTCTGCTTGCAGGCATGCTCCCCACCCATCACACTGCACTGATCAGTGCCGATGGTGGGCCAGCTGCAGTGCCTCCCTCACCTGCCACAGCCACCGGCCATCAGATGTCTGCGGGGTGTGCTGCCAACGTGTGCCCCACCGTGCGAGTGATCCAGTGTGAGACCTGGTCCAGGCATCCAACTGGATGCCCAGATAGACCCATGAGCCTGCCACCAGCCACCCTGTGGAGTTCTGCACACCGGAGGGAGCGGGGCCACAGACTGGTGGCCAGTGGTCATGAATGCCTCAGGTGCACACCTGTCCATGGGTGCACAGCTATGCAGGTGGGGTATGCACATGTCACGTGTACCTATGCCCGAATAGTGCATAGGGCCCATTAAGTGTGAATCACACCGAGTGGTGGTCACACCCAGCCAGTGGGTCCTCCACCCCTACCTCCCTCACAGCCTCCCCATTTGCCAGAACTAGATCCAGTGTATTCCCCAACCTAGTCAGCTCAGTGACCATCTGTGCCAGGAAGCAGTCCTGGAAGGTAACCAGGAATCTTTGCTCCATAGCACTAGAGGTGGCTGAGGTACCCCTATCCACTCCTGGTAGATTGAAGTCCCCCACAATCACTGTGTTATCTTTCCCACACACCTTCCTAATTTGCTCCACCAACTCCCTGTCCAGGTCTTCCACTTGAGTTGGTGGCCTGTATACTACCCCCACCATTAGCAGGCAATGATTAGCACTTTCCTCTTTACCATAGTCATTTCAGGAACCCATGACCACTTTGAAAAGTGCTCTGCCCTCATCAGAGGCAATCTCACATAAACTCAACAGATTAGGGAAGTAGAATAATAATCCCTGTGGCCTATAAGAGCCATTATGGAAGAATTCTAAATTCACAGTCACCAATACAACCATGCACTGTCACAGATTCAGAGAAGTAGGAAACAAACACGTTAAACAACGTATCTGCCTCTTAATCTGCTGCCACAAGTTATTTGCACAATTAAGGCAAGAATCCCCCAAACCCTACAGAGACCACTGAAGCACCTCCACTTAAGGCATTTCCTAACATTGTGGTTAGTGCCCGGCTATTGAACCACACATAGCACTATGATTGTTCAAGTGTTTACACTATCTTGGGATAGACATTGCAGTAATCTGAAAGGATAAATCTACTAGGGAGGTGGAAATCTGAATAGACAAATCTACTAGAGAGGGGGTAGTCAAACAGGCAGACTAGATGGACAATGCGGTCCCCATCTGCTGGCACATTCTTATGTTCTTATGTTCTTGATTTACTGCACAGTGGCTGGCAATACCACACTGGATTTCATACTGGATAATAGGAAAGTCAGGAAGGCATAGGCCATAAAAGCTTTCCCCTCAATTCAGTGGCGGCAACCAAGGTTGCCAACTTCCTTAATGTATTTATCTAGTCTGTTTTTAAACACCTCCACATTCTCTGCATCTACTATTTCCTGTGGTAATCTATTCCACATGCTAATCGCCCTATTTTTAAACTCATTTTTTCGTATATCTGTCCTACACAATTTTTCCTTCAGCTGTCTATTATGTCCTCTGAGCTGTTATTTTGGATTTTTAGGTTCAATTTTCATTTCCATCCTCATATTTTGATCCCCTAATATTTTAAATAGGAGCAACATGTCCCCCTTTTTCTCCTCTCCTCCAAGGACCACAGTCCGAGCGTTTCCAATCTCCCCTCATAATCCTAACCCTCACACCCCAGAAACATCCTTGTATAAGTCCTCTGAGGTCTTTCCACCATTTTTACATCCTTCACCAAATATGGACTCCCTACCGTTGTACAGCAGTCCAATACAGGCCTCACCAAGGTCTTATACAAAGGCAACAGAACATTCTTACTCCTAGAGTGAAAACCTCGCCTAATACTGTTTACTAAAAACATTGCCTTATTTGATATATTTCTACACTGTATATCAGTCTTTAAATCACTTTGGATGTAGATTCCTAGGTCTCGTTCACACTCAGATTCCCTTAATTCCATACCCTTCATATAATATTTTTGGTGAATATTTTTCCTTCCCGTGTGAATTATGATACATTTATCTTTGTTGAAATTCATATCATTCTCCTCCGCCCATTTCAAGATCTGTAATAGATCTTTTCCAAAACTTAACCTTTCATCAAATGTGTCTACTACCCCTCCTATTTTCACATCATCGGCAAACTTCACCAACCTATTTTCACTACCTATATCCAAGTCACTTATAAATAAGACAAACAGTAAAGATCCTAGCACCGACACCTGGGGAACACCACTCATCACCCTCTGTGGTTCTGACAACACTCCCTTAATCCTCACCTGTTGCTTTCTATCAGCCAACCATTGCTTAACCCACCTTACCACTGTTGAATCTATATCCAGTTTAATCATTTTCTCTATTATCTTCTTATGTGGCGCAGTATCAAAGACTCGACTGAAATCCAATAACACCACATCCACACTCTTTTCCTCATCCACCCAATTATGTATATGTTCATAGAAAACTGTAAGGTTGGTCTCACATGATCTGCCCGTAACAAAACCGTGCTGAAGCTCATCTACCTTTCCCTTTTTAACCAACATGTCCTTTATTTCATCACTAATGATACTTTTAATTATCTTTCCCACCACTGACGTCAGGCTCACTGGTCTATAATTTATCGCCTGATCCCTCTTACCCTTCTTGTAAATCGGCGCCACATAAATCCTTCTCCACCCATCTGGCACCATGCCCTCATCAAGTGATCTCTGGCCCATTCTGGTTATAACAGTCATCAATTCATTTCTCAACTCCTTTAACATAAATGGGTGAATATCGTCTGGTCCTTCCGCTTTATCTCCTTTTAACCCTATAATCCTTTTCACCACCTTCTCTTCTGTTATTATTTCCTTTGTATCAAGATTTCCTCTAACTTCTACACTTATTTCCAACCTATTTTTCTGCTCTTTATATACAGAACTGAAACATTTGGCAAATTAATTTGCCATATCCAGCGGGTCTGAAATTATTTCCCCTTTAACTGTAAGTGGGTCCACCATGTTACTTACTCCCCTCTGCCTGTTCACATAAGCATAAAAGCTCTTATTATTCTTGTTCATTGCCAGTCTCATTTCAAGCTGCTTTTTTGATTTTTTTATTTCCTGTTTTAGTGCCTTCAAAATTTTTTTATACCTGGCCTTATTTTCTGCTGTCCGTGCCTTTTTCATCTTCTGGAAACACCCCTTCTTTTTTTTTATGTAGCCTAACTATTCATTTTGTTAGCTATGGAGGCTTCTTTCCGTTATTATTATAGACTCTTTTTTGTGGAATATAAATTTCCTTGATCTCATTTAATATTTTTAGGAATAATTCCCATGATTTCTCAAGATCATGATATTCCAGTATCTGATCCCAATCAACTTTCCTTAATTTCTCCCTCATTTTTCTATAGTCCCCCTTCTTAAATAGATATTGAATCATATTACCCCTTACCAATTTCTTCTCCCAGTCTAATTCAAATAATACTGAATAATGATCACTCATCCCTACTTGTGCCTGACTATTCCCTTGTTTCACAATATCACTTCTATTTGTAATAATGATATCCAATATGTTCTCACCCCATTGCTGCATTCCTGCTGCCACCAATCCTTCATGGAACCTACTTGATATATTATTTCCTCTCTGATTTTCACCCAATCTGATTTCTGGCATATTTAAATCCCCCATCATAACAACATCAGTACCCTCTGCTGACCTACTCATATGCTCCAGGAAGGCTTCTGTCTCCAATACGTCTGTATCTGGCACTCTATAAAACACTGATACCCTACATTTTTTCCCACTAATCCTAACAGTTCAATTGTTATAATTTCTACTTTTCCTAACTCCACTGTCTCATCTATTCTTCTAATCTCTAAGGCTTCCCTAATAAAAAGAGCAACTCCCCCTTCCCCTCTTTCCTCCCTATTTCTATTAATCAATTTATAACCAGGTATATTCTGAGACCAACCATTTTCATTCTTCCACCAAGTCTCAACCACCCCCACCATATCCAACTCACCCTCTATCATAGAATTTCCAATTCCAATCTACGTACTTCATTTAAGCTCTTAGCATTAAAAAAACATGACCTTTAAGATCTTAACCCTTTTAGCTTTGCCTCTGTTTATCACATTTTCCCTTCTATTTTCTTTGTTTGTCCCCCTTCCATTTAGTTTAAACTACTTTCTATCTCATTTTTCAGCCTCATCCCCAATATTCTACTCCCCCTATAATTTAGGTGGAGTCCATCCTTACAAAACAGTTCATTCTTGTTATTAAACATTCCTCAATGCATCAGACCACGTGATGCAGCTGGCTGGATGGTAGCTTCTTGAGATCGCTCCGGCCACTGGTCCACCTAATACGGCTTAAAACAGTCTTTAAAACTGGAGACTAACCAGAGAATAAGCAAGTTTGTATGTTGGATCCCTCTCCTTACCTGAACACTGAAGGAGAATTGATGGGAAGTCCCCAGGAATGAAGAAATCGGTTTTAAAGCACATGCCGCCATCAACCCCAGAAAAGGCTCCTAAAAAGGCAAGGGCCATTGACATGGCTAGCTCGGCAAGCTCTACCCCCCGGAGATCCTGAGGCTGAACCGCTTACTCTGTCCTGATTTCTGGAGGAGTTTAAACCTTTTCAATCGGAGCTCCAATCGATCGCAGAAGAAATTAAATTCATGCCACAAGCTCTCGAGGACAATGAAGCTAGACTGCTTTCCACAGAAAAAAAGCAGCAAAGAATGGAGACAGAGCTAACCACCACCCGGCACAGAATTAAAAGTTTGGAGAACAAAGTTGAAGATTTGGAGGGTAGGAGCAGGCAAAACAATGCAGTGGTAATCGGGCTACCTGAAAAGAAAGAGGGTCCAGATGCTGTGGGTTTTGCGTAAAAGTTTATGGAGTCGATAGCTGGTCCCTCACCATTTGGGGACAAATATACTATTGAACGTGCCCACAGAACCCTCCGTCCACCCCCACCACAGGGGTTCCCTCCTCGCACATTCATTTTTCAATTTCTTAATTACCAAGAGCGCCAGCATTTAATCATTAAAGTTAAAGGCTTACAAGAAATTAGGTGGGCTGAAGTGAAGGTCCGAGTAGCCCAGGATTTGCCTTTATCAGTAAGGCAAAGAAGAGCTTCTTTTCATCAAGTGGTAATTAGGTTACTCGCTGTGGGTATTAAATTTAGAATGGGGTACCCAGCGAGATTTCAAGTATTTTTGCATGGCAGTTGGACCACCTTTGAAGATGCGGAGTCGGCGGCCACAGAATTGAAGAGTGTGTTGCCAGATTTATTTCGGGATCGTCGATGTGTTTGAGATGGGCAGGGCGCTAAGATGCTCGGTGAAAAAATAGATATAATCGCTGAAGTATTATCTGAATAATGGAGGTGTGTTGAGGGAACTGTATCTTTTGGTTTGAAGTGACTGTTTGGATGGCATTAAAAAGTTTTAGATGTCTCGCAGTGTGTATTGAGCCTCTGCTGTGGAGACTCAGCTGCTTGTCTCGTAACATTGTAGCTCCTGTGGCCAACGCCCTTGACTGTAGAGGAACAAAGGAGCGTGTTTTGCAACTTGCATATGGAGAGTTTTAGGTGCGATTCTCATCTCTGTCCACAGGAGGGAGCCAAAGACTGGAACATTGGGACTTTCGTAGGCACCGGAGTTCACTGTGCGTAGATGGCCCCAGAGAACTGATTTTCACTTAACCCTGATTTTCTCCTACTCATGTTTCTATGCTGTGCAGATGGATTAAGGAGGGTTGGTTAAGGCTCTACAAAGTTGTTAATTAAAAGGGGCAAAAGAAGTAAACGAAAGGTTATAGCTATCGGTGAAGTTAAATCTTGAGCCATTTAAAGGATGCCCTTACAGTCCCA
The DNA here is from genome assembly GCA_016271365.2 of Neoceratodus forsteri. Lineage (NCBI taxonomy): Eukaryota > Metazoa > Chordata > Ceratodontiformes > Ceratodontidae > Neoceratodus > Neoceratodus forsteri. The sequence continues at coordinate 903,397,749 of CM028133.1, forward strand.
GTTCTGTTTTACTTCAAACGGTTTTAGTTCTTCGTTAAATGTGCTGGTCAAGGATTGCCTATCAGTCTGTATTAGGGGTTTAGAAGGAGTCCCAGTTTCATACAGGCACTGGAGTTTAGACTACATGGCTAGATGTAGAGACTTGTTATACTACTTAGACATGGTTTCATTTTCCTGCAAAATAGGGTTTGAAAGGCTTAGGCTTTATAGAAATAGTAATTAAGAGGGACAAAAGGTGGAAATTGAAAGAGCACACATCTAGTCCAAGTTGGAATTAGGGTACATTCGTATGAGGCCATTAGAGTTCTTGTTTTGTTATAGGGCTCTCATTTTATTCATTGGGATAGACTCGGGTTTCATATAGGAGTTACTTAAAACCGGTGTTTAGAGGTAGTAGGTTTAAATTAATATTTTCTTACTGGGAGGCACAGTGATATTAGGGTAGTATTTTTCACATTTGATACCTGTTTGGTAAGGATATTGAGGTGCATTCAGGTCCGTATTTAAGGTTATGGGGCAGTGAGGTGGTCGGGTTGGCTGGGCGGGGTGGTTGCTGTGTAGTTAGCTGCTGGCTTGGGCTAGGATAGTGGGGGGGTTGGGAGGCTCGAGGATTATGGGTTTTTGGTTTTAGTTTTGAGTGGCAGGGATACTTTAGGGGACATGGAAGGAAGGGGGTTGGGGAAGGGGGGCACTTAGTAACACGGTTAGATCAAGGCGAGGAGGTAGAGTTAGAAAGTGTTTCAGAATTTTATTCCCATATACCCTAGGTACTATCTCTAAAGTGATAATATGACGAGTTTATTAAGGTTTGCCTCTTGGAATGTGAAAGGACTGAGACACCAGCTAAAACAATATAAAGTCCTGAAGCATTTGGCATTATTACCTACTGAAATTGTGTTTGTTCAGGAATCTCATCTCCTAGATTTGGAGGCACTGCGGATGCAGAGACAACAAGTTGGTCACGTTTTGTCCTCAGCAGGTACATCCCAAAGTTGTGGGGTCCTCATATTGATTTCTAGAAAGATTCCTTTTACACTTTTTCAAGTACTTAATGATCCTCAAGGCAGATATGTAGTTGTTCACTGTCGTTTATATTCCATGGAATTGTTATTGGGGAGTATGTATGGGCCTAATTACGATTCTCCTGGGTTTTTTATGCGACTGGTTAATGTTTTAGCTCCATTTTTATCGGTACCCATGATTTTGGGCGGGGATATGAATATAGTATTTGATCCGAGGATGGACTGTACATCGGGGCAACATAGAAGGCTCTCACGAGCACATTGGGCCTTTCGGGAATTTATTGATAGCATTGGGTTATGTGATATATGGCGAGTACTCCATCCTGGGGACAGGGGTTATACTTTCACCTCCCTGTACATAAGACCTCTTCCGAATAGATTATATATTCATTTCTAAAACTTTATTAGCCAGAGTGTTTGAGGCATCTATTCAACCTGGTCCACCTTCTGACCACTCACTGGTGTGTTGCCAATTATCCATGGTATCCACGCAGGGTAGATCATCAAGGTGGAAGCTTAATAACCAGCTTTTGAAAGATAGGGCAATAATTAGTACCATTAGTAAACATATTGACCAGTTTATAGAGTTTAACATGGGGTCTATATCTAGAGCAGACCTATTATGGTGCACGTTTAAAGCGTATATGAGGAGGGTCTTGATTAGTCTCTCCTCTCAAAGGAAAAAGGAAAGGGAACAGGAATTAACTGCCTTGCTTACACAAATAAGGGCTCTGGAGGCCCAGGTCATAGCTTCCCCTACTGAGGAAGTGAGTGCTAAATTGTGTAAATTAAATTATAAGTATTTAGAAATTTTAAGGGAAAAGGCAGAATTTGCTATACAGAAGACGAAGACTTCATATACGGATCAAGGGGAAAAGGCAGGAAGACTTTTGGCGTTGCGTCTTAAACAACAGGAATTGGCCAGGTACATTCCCTCTATCATATCTAGCACTGATGGTACTCTGAAAACCTCCCTGGTGGATATAGTCTCAGAATTTAAAATTCATTACTCTAACTTATATAGTTCGATGTTGCAGCCCCCTACTATTCAGGAAGTGGATCGCTATTTAGAAGAAGTTAATCTACCAGTGTTATCCATCTCACAACAACAATCATTAATAATGCCTATCTCGTCAGAGGAGATATTTAGGACAATTGACAGTTTACCTTCTGATAAATCCCCAGGGCCAGATGGGTTTTCCTCTAACTGTTATAAACAATTCCAAAAGCAGCTTATCCCCTTGCTACATATACTTTTTCAGTACATTTTAAAGGAAAATGAGATAGATTCCACGTTATTTGAAGCCCTAATTGTGGTATTACCCAAAACGGGGCTCAACCCGGAATTAACCTCTAGTTATTGTCCCATTTCACTCTTAAATCAGGATATCAAAATTTTGACCAAATTAATAGCTACCCATTTCAACGGGGTTCTACCGTCTCTCATTGGAATGGAACAAGTTGGTTTCACGAAAGGGAGATCCTCTGTGGATCATCTTAGAACATTAACGCATGTTTTATCTGTTTCAAGAGATGCCCATCACCCGGCAGTGCTGGTCTCCTTAGATGCCGAGAAAGCTTTCGATAGGGTGAACTGGAATTTTTTATTTGGTACATTGAAGGTTTATAATTTCCCTTCCGAATTTCAGCAATGGATAAGGGCCTTATATCATGGTCCTTCAGTCAGAATCACGGTGAATGGGGAGATGTCAGCTGTTTTCCCTTTAGAATCTGGTACCAGGCAAGGGTGCCCACTATCTCCCTTACTTTTTAACCTGTATTTGGAGCCTTTGGTTCGTTGTTTAATGGGGTAATCTCAGATTAAGGGCATAAAGGTTCTTGATCATCAAATTAAGGTATCAGCATATGCGGACGATATACTATTACAATTGTCCGACCCGGAAAGGTCGATTCCGGCTATGCTCACGGTTATTAGAGAATATAGTCTTTTGTCTAATTATAAGTTAAATATGGGCAAGACGGTTATTTTTCCCCTTAACCACAAGGTTCAGCAGAGCTCCGTGGAGGCCTTTGGCCTCTCTGGGCACAGGATACTTTAAAATATTTGGTATAATTATCTCCAGAAATACTGCTGTTATGCAGAAGCTCAACTTAGAATCGCTACTTCGAGTTATTGAGTCGGATCTTGGAAGATGGTCTAAACTTCCGATATCTTTGTGGGGGAGGACTAATTTTATTAAAATGAATGTTTTTCCAAGGCTATTCTATCCTATGAATCTGCTTAATATCTGATTACCTTTTTCATGGTTCTGAAGAGTTCATGAGACGATTACAAAATTTATATGGGGGAATAAGCATCCTAGATTGGCATATTATAAATTGGCTGCCCCTAAAGATAGGGGTGGGCTGCATCTTCCTCACTTCACCTTTTATTACTGGGCTGTGCATATTTCTAAATACCTGCGATGGCTCACACCGAGGGAAGAACTTCTCTCCTCTCCATTCTCTCCTCTCTGGCTTAAAATTGAATTTTCTCTTATGGCGGCTAATGGGTTATCTCCGGCAGTTCTCTTCTATATTAAATCTAGCTCTTTACCAGTACAGTTAAAAAACACACCAATAGCAATTTCGGTCAGAGTGCACTCGCAGTTGTGTAATTTTCTCAAATATAATCATACGCGGGACGTAGGTCAACCGATTGAGGGTAATCCCAACTTAAAGATAAATAATAAAATACTTACCACCAAATGGTTAGCTGCTATTAGGGACCTACCCCTGGCTTCGTTGATTTCAGAGGATCATAGGTGGCTATTGTCTTCTGAGATAATATCGGATTTGAAGTTGCCTGGTATATATATTTTTAAAATTTACCAATTAAGACACCTTATTGTAAAGGTGTTTGGTATCTCACCTCCCCGCTTAAGTCCAAGAAGTTTTAGGATTGAATTGGGCGCCTTAGTTGGAGCTCAAAAAATGGTTTCACAAGCTTATAAAATGTTGTATAAATGGGCCTATCTGAATTGTTTCACCCCTTCGGATTTTTGGACCTCTTTTTTTCCAACTCAGGATTTACATTGGGAGTCATTATGGAAGAACTGCCATAAATATGTTTCACAGGATAGACTACGTCTCACCCAATTTCACATTTTGCATAATTTATATTATACTCCACAAAAGTTATTCAAAATGGGGCTCCTTTCTACTCCGACTTGCAATAGATGTGGTAAAGAAGAAGGATCTATCTACCATATTTTCTGGACTTGCTCTAAAGCTACATCATTATGGGTCAAGATTCAACAGAATACTGATCCTTTGCTAGGTCTGAAAGAGTTATTTACCCCTGATATCTGTTTATTAGGGGATTATAGTAAAGTTAGTATTTCTGTTAGATGCTATCATATGGCTCTTATCTCCATCACTACTAAGAAGATAATTTTAAGGCATTGGAAAGACAGTGAAGACATTGCTTATACTGAATGGCTAAGGGAGCTACTTGCCAATTTGAGAACAGAGAAAACTATAGCCAGTCTTAATAATAAACCTGAGAGATACAAAAAGAAATAGGAATCATTACATACATTGTTTTCTCTTTAAGAGGTCCACTGTATATATCTGTGATATTGTTGTTTATTCTTTCTTATTTATAGAGTAATAGGATTCTCATGTTAGTCTTGCTATGCCGTGTTGCGGGGAGGGAGGAATGTGTTTGGGTGGGTTTGAGGGAGGGAAGGGGGGGGGTGGAGAAAGGGCCCTGTATAGGTTAGTCTTATCTGAATGTCATGTACAATGATCTAATGGATCCTTTCTCATGTGAATGTTTGTCTGTTTGTTTTGTTGTATTTGTTGAAGAAAACTAATAAAATTCTAAATGGAAAAAAAAAACATTCCTTAATGCCTTATAAATCTAAATCCACTTGAATTTGCCCATTTCAGCAACCATTAATTTGTCAGCGCTATTCTCCTTTGCTTATAGACTGATGCCCTTGGTTCAGGTAAAATTTCGGAGATTAATATCTCACAGCCTTTTTCCTCTAGCTTTCTGACCAGCTTTTTATATTCCTCCTGCATTTCTGGCAGTGTCTTTTTTGTCATATCATTTATGCCCACATGAATTACAGCAACTGGTCTTTCTCCAGCTGCTTTAAAAATATTATCCATCATGTTATACAAATCCTCAATTCCTGCACCAGAGAAGCTACTAACTATCCTATTCTTTTTATCATTTCTACACATATACTGATCTGTGAATTTTATTATGGAATTTCATATAACCACCACCTGTCTCTCCAATTTTGTTCTTCTTGTCCTTCCATACATTCCTGTTCCTCCCCATTCCTTTGCATAGGTTCTCTCAATAAGTCAAAACTATTTCTCAACTACATTTCTTCTATTATCAAATCCCTTTCCCCAATTTCACTCTACAATTCTAAATTTTCCACTAATCCCTCATTCTCTTTTGATCCATTTGGATCCTGCACTAATCTAATATATCCTGGGACCGGTTGAAAAGGGCTTGCCCCTCTCCTTTTTCTTTTTGTTTTACCATTTACTCTGTCATCAACCAGACTATTACTTCTTTTTTCCTCACCTTTCTTTCTTTTTCCTGATGTATTATTTAACCCTGTAATATCCCTCTCCACCTCTCCTTTATTTAAACTGAACATAATTCTTAGTCTCTCTGTGAGTACCGTCTGGCTCCTCTCCAAAGCTTCCAGCCTTTCAGTGACCTTTTGGAGATTTTCATGTAATTCCTTATTTGTTTTATACTTTCTACACTCAAACAAACCATAATCAGTCCCCAGTTCGGCCACTATAAACATCAAACAGCTATTGCAGCGTACCATCAAATCCCCTTCTGATGTTAGTATTGATGTTTTTTCTTTGTGCCTCTTTCCATCTCTCTGTTCCATATTTTCCCAAATTTTATTCCTTACCTTACTTACTCCTACAATATTCTTTTTCCTTCTCCCCTCTCCCCGCTAACAAGCAAACAGCACAAGGCGTATCGCGACACGCCGCATCTCGCCATGTGGGCGTTGGTTTAAGTAGTATTCTGAACCCAGAAGTTTGGCTCTCCTCAGCTGTCACTCCCCAAATATCCATTTGTCCTTATTTGCCGCTTTAAAGATTTAAACAGCTTAGTGCTCTCAACCACCCCTTCAGCACAAATAACTAAAAAACACAGAGACAGACTAGCAGCTCTTCGGGGAAATATAAACCCTCTGCTATGCAGATAGAGGGCTTCCCACTACAGCTCCTAGCACACAGCAGTAGAAATAAATGTGTCCGAATACTTAAGCTCCACAAAAAGCACTCTATCAAGCTATTTCACCCCTGTCTCACCACTTTTGGTGGTCTCACAGTTCGTGCAGTAGCCACCAAGATGCGCTCGCATGAGCGTTGGTTTAAGTAGTGTTCCCAACCCAGAAGTTCGGCTTTCCTTAGCTGTCACTCTCAAAATATCCATTTGTCCTTATTTGCCCCCTTTAAAGATTTAAACCATGAAGACAGAAATGTACAGATGCATGTTAACATTTGACAGAACTGGTTCCACCATGTCACATCGACATGAAATTTGTCAATTGGCATTACAGCAACTACACAATGCCGACAGTCAGCATTGTGCCATCAGGAACAGAAGGTGTTTTCTGTAAGGAACTTTGCCCCCTGCACCCCCCACATTTTGGATTATCAACTCTGAGTCAGAGTTGTTTCAGGGCGGTGAAATCACGGAAGACAGCAGGGTCAGCAATACCACAGACAGTTACAGCGAACTGCAGATTTTGTCGCTGCAGTGGTCTTCGCGGTATTGCCGTCATTGTGTGAAGGGTATACTGACAGAACCTCTCTATAGGCCACTAGACTAAAATGGGCAGCAGACATGATCATGGTTATAACCCCAAAAACATGAAATCAGTGCCGGCTGTCAGCTCATTCTATGACCGTGATCCTCAATAGCAGCATATTCAGAAGAAAATATTGGGCAGGTGGCACTAGCCACTTTACAAACTGACACCATTGGTAATAAATAAAAAAAAGAAGTGTTAGAGATGCCAACTTTGTCCAAGCCATATATGCCACATCCTCTGGGAGTGCCTGCATATATGCCCATTCTGGTCAGCAGTAATCCCAATTGCCAACACAGTTGCTAAAGGGTTGGTGCTCCAGCACACTCACCTTCTGGCTACTAAGGGACAACACCTATTATTTAAACAAGCCTTTATCACTCCGCTTAATATATATATATATATATATATATATATATATATATATATATATATATATATATATATTATACTGGCACAGTAGCACCTGTACAGTAAGGGTTGCCCAACAGGTTTTATGTTGAACTCTTAACTTTGCACCTTAATAGCTTTGGTGGTGTTCGAGAACATTGTTCCAAATTTGGCATGCTTTGTACAGGAAGCAAAATCTAAATTCATGAAAGTTTCATGATGGTAGCTTGTGCAGTTTCTGAGATCCACATATGTTGTTTTCATGTATCGGGATATTTATTTTCTGTACTTAAGTTTTTTTTTTTGCTCTCACCTACAGCCTAGATGGAATGGGCTATTTTTCAGACACATTCAGGGTAGAAGTGGCCTGTGCCAAGCTAATACACTTTGAAGGTTTCTTGAAAAAATATTAAACCGTTCCAGAATTATAAGGACATAAATTTTTTTCTGAGCTGTTCTGAGCATGCTCAGCAGGGTTTTTGGATACCCATCTGATACAACATAAAACATTCTTTGTTGCAAGAGTTTTTTTGGTTTCTCACCACTTGCTTGTTACAACACAAAAAAAATGTTTATGTCGTGACAGCTTCCATGTCTTTTTGGAAAATGCATAAAAATGATGACATAAAAATTGTGTACTTTTAAAAAACAAACACCTAGACCTAGCTAAATGTGATCCATTTAGTTAGATTCAGGTGTTTGTTTTTAAAAAAAAAAAACTTCAGAGGCACCTTTTCTGGGCTCCCCAAAATCCAGTGTGCCCAGCTTTGTGAGAGGAAAGGTTCGTATGCATTCTCTGTATAAGAACAGCAGGAATTTCTTACCTTGTGAAACTGCAGCTAGAGTCCTGCTGCCAGCTTTAGTTGCAGCAGTGATCCGGTGATGGTGATCTCTCTCTCTCTCTCTCTCTCTCTCTCTCTCTCTCTCTCATCTGTCTGTCTGTCTATCTCTCTATCTACCCATTCATCCATCCATCTGTCCGTCCATCTGTCTGTCTCTCTGTCTATCCACCAATCCATTTATCTATCTATAATCTGTTTATTCCCTCCCCCTCCCATCTCAGCCAGCCCTCTCTCATCTGCCCAATTTCTTTGTTGATAAATAATTAGCAAACTGAGGTGCCCACTGCCAGTAGTACTTCTCTTCTTGCTTCCCCTCCCCTCCAGGTCAACCACCTACCTTCCCCCATACACAGTTAATGACACCAGGGTGCCCTCTCCCAGTGCTTTCAATGATCATACCAATACTGGGTGCCCAATCCCCAGTGTCGGCTTGGATCCCCCTGTAATTAAGAAAACCATCCCTCAATGATCTTTCTTTTTCTTAACCTATAAAAAGAAGATGGTCCATTGGTGACCTGACCATCACCACCAATCCTCCAGAGTCTTGGAGAATCAAGAGTGGAGTCTTCCTTGGGGTTGTCAACTCTAATGCTCACCCCCTTCCCTGAGCAAACAAGGTCAGACATGAACTGTTTTCATCACACAGGGACCACAGCACCCTGCATGAAGAAAGTTGCAATGGATTTTGTTGGCAACATACAGTGAGACATACCTCTCTACCTTTGAAGAGTGCATCACTGTGAGACATTGACTTGGAGCTGTACAATGTGCTTCCGACAGGAAGCTACAGGCCGAGGGAAGTGGTGATACTTAGGGTTGGCAACTCCAAGAACGATCCCAGCACTGATTTGCCAATTCTCCAGAGACCCAAACCCTATTTTTTTCCTTTTGCTGCTTGAGGGGTGGGAGTGGGGAGTTAGGATAGACAACTCTAATGCCACACTTCTCTACTTCTGTTGCATTAAGTTGAACCCTAACTGGTGCATTAATGTAGTTTTTGTTTTGCAAAGAAAAAAAATATATAGCATTTATTTTAATAAAATGGGAAACAAAATTCTTGCATCCTGATTGACTGGAAGCCCTTTCCAGCCATGTCCTCATCAGGACATAACCTTACAACAGGCACTACTTATGTGAACCAAGATGCAGCACATGGGGAAATCAGTCTGTGCCACCACTTTCCCACTACAGCTCCTCAGAAGCATTTGACAAAACAGGTGCAGCAAGAGAGTGGTGGCAACAAGAGACTCCATTTCAGGTACAAAGAACAGCACAATCTCTAAAACTGTTCACAGAGCCACTCCATTAGGTGTTTTAAACATAACTGAAAACACCATTTCCTGTCTCTGATCCCAGAGAGCTGGAGCTGCAATGGAATGAAAGGTAGTGGGTTAAAGAAGATTCACCCCCCACCCCCCCAACACAAATATACACATACAAAAACAACTGCACATCACTTGGTGATGAAAATCAGCTCTGGGCAAAACAGAACCAAATGTAAGTTTAACCTATACTGCTATGGGAAACCAACTTGACTGCAATGAAGCCGACAGATGCGTGTGCTCCCTGGATCCCTCGTAGAAATGAAACAACAGACCCACTCTTTCACTGCTTTCCTCATTACCAGGGACACCAGGTGTGTGCCAGTGAGGCATTAAAACAGTGTGTGGGTTTAGGGATAGGACAACCTCAGCATTATTCAGTGTGAGTGTGTGTGTGGGGTGGGGGGGGCTGTACTGGCCATCACACAGTTCACAAATTACCTTACTACGGGGACTATTTTTACTGTTTCAAGTATCAAAGCCTCAGGTTTTTAAAATTTCTTGGCATGTTTTTTTTTCTGAAATACTTACTTGGGGAGCCATATTATAAGCACAATAAGGCACGCCGAGGTGTGGGTCATGACCTGATAAGAGCACTTCCCAAGTGCTAAAGTCACTTGGTGCAAGTGCCTTGTGCCTCATAATACACTTGGGGTATTCTCTTATCAGGTTATAACCCACAACTCATCCTGTCTTATTGCTTGGATATACTAGTCTCTGAAGCCATGCACAAGCTTCTTCTACAGTACTATGGGGCAGCCAGTAGGTCCAACTATATCTAAATGGGGAACAGGGATCACCAAAACTGAAGAATATATCAGAATATATCCATCTGGAAATCTATAACAGAGTCACACAGTCCTTATTATCACCTACACAATCCCCTTTACCTGCCAACCATATTCCAAAGAATCGGAGGAGAAAGCTTGTTGACCCACCAACTAGGGCAACCTGAGAAAACCTAGGTGTAACCCCAGTGCCATGGTCTAACTGAGGGCTATGACCCCTGCCTTTCATTCACAGTCAAGGTTGAAGGGCCTGTGCTCTGTATGATATGGTCTGGGAGTTTGTTTCCAAAAGATTGCATAAATAACACGGTGTCCCCACCTAGAGTGTTTTGTGGGCCAGTATGGTAAATTGGGTACAAACCCCTAGGATGCAATACCTACCCACCTCCCTTCCCAAATGTCACCCCACACACAGAAATTCACTTTACCTTGGACTTCAACAATCAACATGCACTTTAAGGAACTCTCTAATAATATGCTCATGGACACAGTGGTAAAGAATAAATAACAAATACATATTTATTTATCAGGGAGAGCAGGAATAGGGAAGGGATACCTGGAACAGGGAGGTACACATATTTGGCTTTGACTGGTTTTGGCAAAAATCAATGCCAAAGCAGGTAAAACAGTAAAACATTTAAAATGTTGAGCATATAATAAAACAGCAATTTCCCAACCTCACACCAGCATGTAGCAATACCACACACCCTCCCATCTGGTACCAGACCCCCTAGTTCAAATGCTGGGTTACCCCAGATTGATGCAGGCCTGTGGTTGTGTGGGTTGGCTAGCATTGGTGCACTTAAACTTTAATAAATAAGATGCTGTAACTGTGGCTAAAACTGATGATTCCAATTGTACAGTTCCTATAAATATTTGCAGGGCAGCCCTGCTTACTCTCAGTTTGTTGAACACTTAGGTGGATATAAACAGGCTGGAGCTGAGACATTGATGGTGCTGATTCTCTTGTTTTCAGTGTCATGGGGTTTTCAGTGATGGTTGGTGGTGCACCACATCAGCAGGCAGCAGGATGCAGAGAGCAGAATCCACAACATGGGATTGCAGGGATGAAAGATGCTGGTCTTCACCTGCCAAGCCTTTCCAAGCTTCACCGAGACAGCCTTTGTAAACAGTGTTCACATGACAGGCCTGTATCTTCTTCTGTTTCATGACCCTCAGTATGGGGAGGGGGGTGACAGGTAGCTGTAGTCACCCTGTAGGCTTCACTCAGTACTGCAGTCACGCTGCTGGCCAAGCAGCAGCCAAAGGCTGGATAAGGCTGAAGATTTCTCTCAGGAAACAGTCTCAAGCTTTAGCTTTACATTTTAGAAGTCACCTGGATACTTCTGCAGGCAAGACAGAACTTTTGTAGAAATGTTCCTCAATGCCAGGAGACACCAGAACAGGGTTATCCCGTCAGGAACAATCTGTTCTGAGTGACTTTTCTTGTCAGAAACTGAGCAGATTCAATTCACTGACAGGATTTATCTGGCAAATCTTGTCACAACAACAACAGGCAGACTGATTCTCCTCCTTAAGGTTGGAAAAACCTCTTCTTCTTCAGAAAATTGCTTCACAACACTGGAGATCAGCCAGGAGATCCTCCAACAGGCTTGAGAGCTCTCCTCCAACTGTCACAGAACAGTCTCTCACTTCAAACCTTCTATCAGCACAGCCTCGAGCCTCTACATTCTTTTCTCTCCTCCTTAAAACAATTGGCAGCCTCTGACTGGTTGATTTTGCTGTCCTTACTGATTCTGGGAGGCTGATTGGCTGTTGTGTTGCCACCAAGCATAGTGACCACTCTCCTCTCCCAGAAGTCATTTCTCAGTCCTTCTGGGCTTCTGCGAGATCTGACTGGTTTAAACTGAACACAAGGTCTCTGTTAAGATGGCTGCTGGCAAAACAATTTGCTACAGTCCTAACTTATAGAGTCTCTTGCAGCCAAACCATTAGGAACTGAAAAATAATGATTAGTGGGCTTGATAGCCCATCCTGTACCCTTTCAAGCAACTACTAGTTTGTGGGGCAGATGTCAGCTATTCAGCCATTGCGTCTCCCATTTTGAGGCCCCCTAGGCACTCAGCAGGCTTCACAGTGCCTGGGACTACATTCCCCAGCAGCTACTATTTATGGCGCTTAATAACGTGGTTAAAAATAGACACTTCTGGTGCCCCTTGCACATTTGGGGCTCCTCCCTCATGACTCCGGACCCCAATTAACTTAGTCAGGGGTCCAGGATCACGGGGGTGATCCTCCATTTTTGCCGCAGAGCAGCTCTTCCGAAAAGCGCATCTGCACATGCGCGAACTCGCCAGCTCTCACTCGCATGGTGGGTCACATCTTTTACTCCTCCAGCCCTGCTTTCTGTAGTAAACACATGCTAGGGCCAGCAGGAGACTTGGTGGATGCAGCAGGACTGTGGGCTGGTGGAAGGAGGGATCGGGAGTTCCTCGGTGCAGCACTGGTAAGCCCCACACTTTGGGAGGGTTACACTTTCTAGTGCCTTAAAATCGTGGTGTCCCCGCCAAGCCCTTAACCAGGTCCTGGCACAATTAACCATTGCTATAACATATTTACATTGCAAGTCTATCTAGATGAATACTCTCTATTAGGTACAACAAACAGTCTAGGCTAGACAATTGATTCCTAATTTAAATAGCAGACAGACATACATTAAATAAAATACTAAAGGCCTTTAGATTTAAACTTTAAAATATTTGGTACCAGCTAGCTTTTTCAGTTTCATATTTAAATGCTATAGCATGCAATCAGAATTTCTTAGAGCTCTAAACATTGACAGTTTTTAAATTAGCATCCCAGCTGTAAAACATTTTGCTTTCTTAACCTTGGTTAACCTCCCTTGGTAACCTTCGGGGTTATACCCGGCCTAGAGGATTTAACTTCTGGAGGGCATAAGACAATTCTGGGTAAGGATCTGGGTGTAACATAAATCCCTTTGTGCACCACAAACATTGACAGATTAGTTGGCTGTCCTGGGATGTCGTAAGTGAGTTTTAGAATAGGTTTGTGAATTCATGCGGCGTGTCGCACTGACACCATCTCTTCTTCTTTGGCTTCAAGAGGTGTCCCCCTTGTCTTATCAACTAGCAATTGCGCTATCAGGAGTTGAAATAGTTTCCAGTACCTTCTCTGGGAGTTCTATGGGTTGCTCTGGTTCTTCACGTTCTATATTTTCTGACACAAACTCAATGACTTGTTCATCACTTGCCTCACTTGCTACTCCAAATGTAGGCCCATCACTTGAGGTTTCTATTTCATACAGTTCAGGGATAACATTTGTTAGGTTTAACTCTGTTGCAGGTGCCAAGGTTGCTTGGTCAATGAAACTGTTATCACTTTGAAATATTTGAGCCAGATCTACAGCAGCATAGTACACTTCAATCTAAGTATCTGAGTCAGAATTGTCTTGTTCTGCAGCTTTCTCTATTGGATCAGGCTTGGATTCAGGGAGTTGCTCTGTACTCTTGTGCTGACATCTGCAGGGGCAGATTGAATTACAGGAGATTCAGCTACAACACTATTTGGGATCGACATTTGCCCAATAGGAAGTAAGTGATTGTGGTGGACAGTCGGCTGTCTATTTTAGTTCCTTCTTGTTCATTTCTGTACACTGGCATCCCTTCCATTTTCTCCAAAACAACATAAGGGATACTGGACCATCTGTCTGATATCTTATGCTTGCCTGGAATGCCCAAGTTTCGTAGAAGAACATGGTCTCTGGGACACAGATTTTGTGTGTTAACTTTTTTATCATGTCTGTCTATATTGAGTTTGTTGAGCTTAGCAGCAGTTTCTGTGGCTAAATTACATGCATCATTAAGCTGATCTTGCAATCTCTGAACATAGTGCAGATATGTCTCCAGCCTTGACCCATCAGCTGAGATACCAAAACTCAGGTCGACAGGTAATCTAGCTTCCCTGCCAAACATAAGACTGTAGGGTGAGGACCCAGTGGCATGACTTCTGGTACAATTGTATGCATGGAACAGGGCACTGACTCACTGGCTCCATTGGCATTTGTCTTTTGGGTCTAAAGTTCCCAACATATCAAGGAGAGACCAATTGAACTGTTCTGGTTGAGGATCACCTTGCGGATGGTAGGGAGTCATTTTGGACTTGCGAATACCCCGCAATGACAGTAACTCTTTTATTAAGTAGCTCTCAGAATCTCTACCCTGGTCAGAGTGAATTCATTGCTAAGCTCCATAATGAACAAAAAACGTTCTTACTAGTACTTTTTTTTTAAATTCAAAGCTTTATTAATTTTACAAAAAAGACAAATATGTAGTACAGATGTTATAACAGAACAAGTCCAAAATTCCATCTGTGAACAGAAATTGGAGGAACAAATAGCAAAATACCCCCACCACTCCCAACCCACCCCAGGAAGGTGCCACCTCCAACTCCAGGTGAACCTGGAGGACTATTAGTTAGTGCCATGGAACAGTACCCAATAAGGAGTAATTGGCCACATAGAGGCATCTCATACTGGATCCGTCAGAGGATTCAGAATAGAGGGTTCAATGGAGATATAAAGCGTACAACTTGCCCCATTTTTTCTGAAAAGTAGGCATGGCATGCCTGGAACTGGCTATTAATCTTTCCATCTTAAAACACAAGGAGATTTCTTCCAACCATTCATTATAGGAAATAATTACTTGATCTAGCCAGTGTCTAAGCACTAGCCTTTTAACTGCCATTGAAATTATGGCCATATGGAATTTTCGTTCTTTGCACCTAACCAAACCAAATATACAGACTTCAGCTGTAAATAGACCCTCCAGACCCAAAATTGGATCCAGGCCATTATGAATTGCATGCCATAATGGGGCAACTTTGACGCATAACCAAAATATGTGTAATAAATTCCCCACTTCCAAGCCACACCTGATGCAGTTATCAGATTTTGATCTGTCAAATTTGGCCAGCTTCAGTGGTGTATAATACATATTATTTAAAATGTAAACTGGATTAGTCTGTTCCTATCTAAAGTAAGGTATCTGTACATCATGCCAAACTTGGGTCCAGGAAAGGGAAGGATCAGAGATGAGGGAGGCCCATGTCTTGGAACCAGCTAGGGGATCAGGAAATTTTGTAGATAACAGATAATTATATAACCTAGCTATACAGTGGGGATTAGTAATGCAAGTCCTGAGTTGCTCCAGGAAAGTCCTAACTTGCGAGGATGATCTCGCCAACCCAAAGCTTTTACCTACTAGGTGTCTTAATTGGTATATCTTGAAGATATTCTGGGGAGGTAAATTCAGTTTTGTAAGTATGTCACTAGAGGAACCAAGAGACCCCTGAACATAGAGATCCTCCACCAAGCAGTCCTGAATTTGTGGGAGCCAGGTCAACGACAACATGTGTCCGCCTATTCTAATATTAGGGTTAAGGACTAATGGTTGGGCCAGATCCTTGGTATATGAAATTTAAAAGAAGTTCCAAAATTGAGTTAAGATTTAACGGACACCCTATCACTGAGTTATGAAGAACCTCCGAAGGGAGGAGAAACTATAATAAAAGATATGATGGGAGAAATGTTATGCTCCTCCAGTAATTTAAGCTCCAGCTCTAACCATGTGGGCATATAGCACTCATTCGGAGGTCCGATCCATCTAGCCAGTTTAGCTAAGTGACTGGCCCAATAATATAGCCTCAAAATTAGTGCAAGCTAAGGCCTCCTTGTCTTTAGGTAGGCAGAGCTTGATGAAGGATCTTCTAGGTTTTTGCCACCCCAGATAAATTTGGTCATTATTGAGTGTAGTTTCTGGAAATAAGATTTGGGAAGCCAGATGTTGAGAAGGTTCAAGGGGTAAAAGATTCGTGGAAGTACGTTCATTTTGATTATATTGATGCGCCCCCCTATAGCAAGGGGAAGGTTGTCCCACCTGTTGAGGTCCTTTTGGATTCTGTCCAACAGGTCATCCAGGTTGAGCTTCTTAATCATCACCTCATCCCGGGCCAAATAAATGCCTAAGTATTTGAAGTGATTTGGGGCCCATTTCATACCAAATTGGGAGACACTAGCCTGGAGTTGGAGTGAATTGAGTGGGAATATCACCGATTTGGAAAAATTCAACCTGTAATTGGCTGCTTTACCAAAATGGTTAACTATTCACAGTACCTCCACTAAGGAAGTTTCAGGATTTGAGAGGTGTAAGAGAATGTCATCTGCGAAAACTGAGAGGGTCAAAGCCCGTTGGGCAATTACACAGCCAGAAATCTTAGGTGAGCTTTTGATATGAAGCAATAGGGGCTCCAGGTATAAGTTAAATAAATAAGGGGACAAAGGACATCCTTGATGAGTACCAGAATACAGGAGAAAACGAGATGAGAACACCCCATTACAATAGACCTTCGCAGAGGGCAAGCTATATATCGCCTTTATCCAACCAATAAACTTCTCTGGAAAGCCCATTTTATTTAGGGTAGACCACAGGAACTCCCAACTAACCCGATCGAAAGCTTTCTCTGCGTCCAAAGCAACTAAAGCCATAGGTAGCTGGGACTCCTGAGCCGCGCAAAAAATGTGGGCAAGTGTACGTATATGGTCCATAGCTGACCTCCTTGGACAAAGCCTACTTGCTCATGACTCAACAACACCTGCCAGACCTGTTTGATTCTTAAGGAAAGAATTTTGTTAAAATTTTAATATCATAATTAAGTAGTGAAATTGGCCTACAGCTGGCTGGATCCAAATTAGGTTTATCTGGTTTAGGATTAAAATTATGGTAGCCTCAGCAAAGAGGGATCTAGTGGTTCCGAGGAGAGAATATAGTTAAATAACTTGAGGAGAGCAGGAGCAATCTCTTTACGGAAGGTTTTGTAGAAATTTGGGGGAAGGCCGTCGGGTCCTGGGGATTTGTCCATGGGTAGATTTTTGATGACTTCCTCTACCTCCTTCAGAGTGATAGGAGAGGAAAGTAAGTCACATTGATATGGATGCAATTTTGGAAGAGTTAGCCCTTCCAGAAAGGCTTCTGCATCTGACATTGATGGTGAGGAGGCGCTGTTACTATATAAGTCTTTGTAAAAGTCTTCAAAAACTTTTGCTATCTCCCTTGGTGCAGTTTTAATTGAACCGTCAGTTGCCTTTAAGGCAGTAATTAACCTAGAGCTTTCTACCTCTCTTAACCTGAGAGCTAGTAATCTCTCGGTTTCTCCTTGGTCGAGGTATCGCTTTTAGATTTTAAAATAGTATTCCGCTTTTTCCCTAATCAGGTCTTCATACTCATTCCTAAGCCTACATAAATTCTCTAAATCTATTTGAGAGTTAGAGGAAGAGAGGACACCTTCAGCCATTTTAATCCGGTTAGCCAAAAGGGTAATTCTCTCTTCCCTCAACCTCTTCCTTTTAGTGGCTATTTTTATAAACTCTCCTCTGAGGAAACATTTTAGCGCGCACCAAACTAAATCATCCCTGGAAATTGAACCTTGGTTAGTTTCGAGAAAGGACGAGATCAAAGATTTGAAATGAGAAATATTTTGTTCATCTTTCAGAAGTTGTGTATTGAGTTTCCAAGATATGTCCCTCTGACCGGGGGGGCTGGGAGATAACTTTATCCAAGCCATGGCGTGGTCCAAAATGACAATCGGCTCTATACCAGTAAGGGAGATATTAGCCAAAAGCACAGTGCTTACCAAAAAATAATCTAATCTTGACCAGGACTTGTGGATTGGAGAGTAATACGTGTAACTGCGGTTGGAAGGATTCAAGATTCTCCAAGGATCGCTCAAACCCAGCAGGTTACAAAAGTCATGAAGGGCCAATTGGGCGGGTGTGGAGGGTCTTATGGGCCTGTAGGTTCTATCAAGAACCTGCGAAGGGGCAGTATTCCAGTCTCCCCCCCAAAAATGAATACAGTTGGCAAGAGTTCACATAGTCTAGCTGTTAACTGCATAAGGAAATTAGGGTCCCCACCAACTGGGCAATATATGGCCCCCAGAACCACCTTCAGATTATTGAGCACACCTTTAACTAGTACGAATCTGCCTTCTGGATCCTTAGTACATTTCTCTGGTACAAATGGTACATTGCGTCTTATCATGATAGCCACTCCCCTACTGCCTGTAGACCCCTCAGAAACAAAAACCTGGGAGAAACCTTGACACCGTAGCAATTTGACTTCAGAAACTAGAATGTGAGTTTCCTGTAAAAATAAAATGTCCACACCTGTAAGAGAGCAATTTAGTAAGATTTGTCTTTTCTTTGTTACCTCTCTAATACCCCTGACATTCCAGGTAGTAAATTTAATATGACCTAAAGCCATTTAATAACAATAAAAAGGAAGCAATATGAGCAATTACCATCCATGGCATCGCAAATCAATCCCCTGAATAGTGGCACCTTCCGCCCACCCCCCCCAATAACCTCCCTGAACACCCCAGACATAACAGATAAGAGTGTCCAGCCACCTGATTGAGTCTGCATAACCAATATATGAATCCAGAAATAGAAATAAGGATATTTTGAGATATCCAACGTGAACAATGCTGATTGTAACCCATCCCCACCCCCTTAAATTTGCCCAGTCCACCTCCCAACTTCTTCCCAAACTATTTACATTTGGTCCCAAAACTGTCCAAAACCTGAAAAGCACCCAGCTACAACATAAAGCGGGACCCCCACCAAGGGTACCTTAGCCCAAAGTAAGCCACTTTAGGTCCAAGACCTCGTCCTAGCCAAGAGGACCCCCCTGACTTGCATCTGCACTGACGAGAAAGTAAAGTAGTCATCCTACCTAAATTGGTCCTAGGTACCCCTAACTCCCAAATAAGGCCGCAAGACAGAATCTCCCAGAGCCTAACTCCCACCCCAAGCCCCCCCACCCTAACCCAGTATTAATCTTGTGCTATTTTGCCCCATTTACTACTGTGACCTTTATTCATTGGTCCATACCCATTTAACAAAACTAAATAGCTTCCTGTAAGGACACTTACTTCTGAGATCCCACAGACCGTCATGTTCCGAATGTGAGGACACATGGGGAGACTCCTGCAGTACAAAATGCCCCGACTCCCTGATCTTAACCCCAGAAATTTAGTTTGGAGCCTTTCAGCAATTTCCTTGCGTCATCATAATGGAAATCGTCTGATAAGGAAGTCTCCGTCGGAAGACGCGCTGACGGACCAAAACGGTCCGACCTCAAAATGCGACCTCCGGGAACCACCCCCTCCCTATCTGGTTCCTCTTTCCCCCAGTGGTGGCATGCACTCAAGGCTCCGTGGATCTAACCAGGCCTCATAGGCCCTGGGGCTCAACCTCTTCTCTCACCACCCCTCTGCCTCAGCACCCCTCCTAAGGAAATCCCAGGTAAGCCACTTTGTAGCGACCACTAAAAGTATCCTATTCGAAAAAGACCAAAACAAGACAACTTTAAGGCAAAACAGCTGCCTTTAACAGGATCTGATATACATAAATAAGTCAGTCTCCTTTGAAAAGATTCGGAGTCTCATGGAAAGATCAGGTGGCGCTTGGTCCGGGTTATCGTAGCGTGCCAGACACCATCCAGGGATACCATTAATTTGCGGGTAATTCATCCTGAACTTTATACCAGCTGCATTCAGTTTCTTCACTATAGGGTGAAAAGCTGTTCTTTGGCGTCTCGTACGGAGGTCTTGGGTAATCGGATCTTATTTTTATCCCACTGGATTGACTCTAGCTCTTTCACTTTCAGCAACACATGTTGTTTCTCAATAAAGCTGAGGAACCTGATAATGATCGGTCGGGGGTGCACCAGATGGAGGTTTAGCTTTAAAGATCGATGTGCCCTTTCAATGTGGTATTGCTGTTTAAGAGGAGAAGGCCAATAATCTTGTTGAGAAGCTGCTACACAATTGAATGGTATCTCCGCCTTCCTCCGACTCAGGCAAGCCAAGAATTAGAATGTTGTTCCTTCTACTTCTGCCTCTAAGTCTTCTGTCTTCAACTGAAGTTTCTGTATTTGTTGTCTTAATTTGACTATTTCTGGGTCAGTTCTGCCCTTCCAGTTTTCAAGGGAAGGCGCTCTGCCTCCATATCGCCCACCCTCCATGAAAGAGCAGCAAAATCGCTCCTAATTGTTTTATTTCACTGAAATCTCCTGAAGTGTTTCCCGAAAGGGCAGAAGCTCCTGAAGAAAATGATCTTCAGTAAGCAGGTTGCTTTGGAGAGCAGGGGGCGTTTGCTTCGATGTCTGCCCCGAGTTAGTATTCTTGGCCTTCTTGGCGTTTTTCTCTGGTGACGTGGGCGGAGTGTGCTTAACTCCGTCTGGCTTCATGTCCAAATCCATTGCCTCGTTCATCACTTTTGGCGATCCTCTCTGTAGTTAACTTTGGTCCAGGAGTATCACTAGCGAACAGAGTCACCCCAGCAATTAAAATCTTTAACAAGAATGCTATGGAGCAGGTAAACAAAGCGATTTATTAGGGTGGTGGGTGGGAGCTCAGGAGAAAGCAGCTACCAGACACTCTGCATCACGTGACTCACTTACTAGTACTTTTGCCACCATGGAGGCCTTCTGATCTTTAGTGGGATATGCTTGTGCATAGCAGGAAAAATGATCTGTGACCACTAAGGTATTTGCAACATTCTTTGAGCCAGGTTCTTGACTGAGAAAATCCATGCACACCAGCTCCATGGGAGCACTTGTGGATATGTTTATTAGAGGGGTGGCCCTCTGTGGTTGCACTTTCCTCTGAATACATATACTGCAGGTCTTGCAATACTTTTCTATATCACTTGTCATGTGAGGCCAATAGAAATGTGATCTGGCTAAGTCCAGTGTTCGTTCATTGCCAAGATGCCCCATTTCATCATGTAAGGCATGTAAGACAGTCTGTTTAAACTTTGAAGGTAAGACAAGTTGTGACTTAATGAAACATTGAGGACCTTGTATTTCTCAATACAGCAGTCTATTCGTTATTTTCAATTTGGACCATTCTCACATCATCAGTCTGGCATCTGGATGATTGATTGTGACTTGGCTTGCATCACCTCCATTTTCTAAAGTACAGAGAATGTCTTTGATAATTGCATCTGCCTTTTGCTCTCATTGCAGGTCTTGATTTGTATGCTGTGGCGGTGAGCTGATATCAATGGCTGCAAAGCTGTAGTAGGCTGTGGGCAAACATTCTGCTGAAGCACCAAGGGTGTCAATTAGTCGATTTGAGTTAGTTACTGAGGGTTGCTCATGAGTATCAAATTTCTTACAAAGAGCTTTCACTGTTTGTTCAGGAATTTTGACCCAAGTCACATTGTTCTGAGAGGTGGTTGGTCTTCTAGATAATGCATCGGCATCAACATGGTTCAACCCTGGCCAGTACTCAACATTGTAATCATAAGTACACAAAGCTGATAACCATCAGTGCCCAGCTGCGTCCAACTTTGCAGTGGCTGTACATATATCAAAGGGTTATTGTCTGTCTTTTTTTTTTAGACTTTGTTTATGCACCTTACCACTGGGGCATCTCTCAGGTATCCCATGCACAGCTCCTATGGCTCCACCACCTGCCTGAACCACTCTCCGGATACTACATCAGTTTCAGGATTCCAGGCTCTCCCAACCCCACAGAATCCCCAGGGGAGAATCAGAGATACAGCTGACACTGGACATGTGGCCAGGACTAATGATAGTCACCATCACCTCACCAAACGATAGATATTTTCTTAGGTTTTTCAACCCTGGAGCTTAAACATGCAATGATGTCCTGCTCATCATGTGCATGCTCCCACGCACACCTGAAAGACGTCTTCCACAGCTCCAATCCCTGCATTCTGCCAGCCAAGCACTGCAATCCCCCAGCCACCACAAGAGGTTGCTAGAGCATTGGCATGAGAGAAGCCTCCCTCCCCAGGGAAGGAAAGCAGTCCCTGGGATGTTCGATCCTTCCCCATCCCCACCGATCCCCAATGACCCAGGATCATTCCCAAACCCGGGTCTCCAGCGTGGTGTGAGGTGTGGTGTCCAGTGCCTTAATGCTCAGCACCACTGGGCCAGCTGGGTTATTGTCTGTCTTGACGGTGATTTTTGTTCCATAGAGATACTCATGGAACTGGTCCACAATCACCCACTTTAATGCCAAGAAGTAGCTTGTGAACAGGTTACTTCTCTGCACTGTTGAGGCTTCTGCTGGCAAAGGCCATGGGTAATAACCCTTCCAGAAAATTTAGTTAGAGTATAGCACCTAATCCACTGAAACTTGTATCCATGTGGAGTACATACAGTTTCTCTGGATCAGCGTACCCTAGGACAAGGGCATGCATCAAACAATAAACAATGTCTGCAAAAGCTTTGCTGCACTTTGGCATCCATCAATGTTCAAATGGTTCTGACTGCTTGTAGCAAAACTTGAGATCATCTCTCTTGACCGGTTAGTTCTTTCCTTTTCTGGTAGGTGGATAGCCTTGAATGAAGTTCAGAAAAGGTCTAACTACTCTGCTACAGTCCTTCTTGAATCTTTTGTAGTATCTACAAAACTCAAAGAAACACTACAACTCTTTCAGAGTGGATGGTTTGGGCCATGTCAGCACCTCCACCTTACTGGGGCCAGTCTGGATCCCATCTGCAGATACAATATGACCAATGTCCTTAACTGAGGTCTGGAAGAACTGTCACTTATCAATTGAGAGGTTTAATCCAAACTATTTTAGATGGTCTAACACCTTCAGAAGCCTAGTTTTGTATTCTTATAACATTTTTCCAAAAATGATTACATCATCCAGATACACCAAACAGTGAAGTAAATTCATATTGCCCACCGCCTTCTCCATGAGCCTTTGGAATGTAGCTGGGACACTGGAGATCCCTTGTGGTATTCTTAAGAATTCAAAGAACCCTAGTGGACAAATGAATGTGGTCTTTTCTCAATCTTGAGGAGCCATGGGTATCTGATAGTACCCACTTCCTAGATCTAGTACAGAGTACCATTTATTGCCACTTAAGCAATCTTAAGCATCTTGGATACATGGCATGGTGTACTGATCCGGTGTTGTTCTCTTGTTAAGAGTGCAGCAATCCATGCACATCAGTACAGATCCGTTCTTCTTCCTGACAATCACTATGGGAGAGGCATTGGGACTTCTGGATTCCTGAATAATTCCACCAGCCAACAGTTCTTGAAAATGGTGTGATACATCATCAATATCTGCATGGGCTAGTCTTCATGACCTTTCATGAAGCGGTGAGGTGTCATGCAATCTTATTTGGTGTTCTTCGCCATCCACACATTCCACGTCCCATTCATGGAGTGAGAAAACTTTAGTGTGGTTAAACAGTTTCTTGCTGTTTTGTCTTTTCCAGGCTTCATGAACTGGAGAACCTCTGAAATCAAAGAGTTTGGCATCTAGTCCAGTACTAGAATCTTCATCTTCAGCAGATTGTTTCACAGCGGTGTTTCACAGTACACTCTAGCAAGGGTTATGTTATGTTATGTTATGTTATGTTATGTTATGTTATGTTTGTTGTAAAAACTGGTCATTTGTGAAAATGGTCTTGTCCCACAAACTTATCAGTATAAAAATAAAAATGAAATAAAATGAAGGATGCATCCTTGTCCTATGGTCACCTCTCTGTCTGTGATGTTCTTCACATGGATAGTCACTTGTTGAGCATAAGCATGTGCTTGCACTGGAAGGACAATGGGCTTCACAAGTACTCTTTCAGGTAGTCTATGCTCTTCTGGAGCATCCAGCATCAGCAATTTATTCTTGACCTCTCCTTTGATATGAACCATGCCAGTTATGCCACATTCAGCATTTGGAGGTATCGCAATTTCTTCAGCATCCTTATTCCACACGATGCCCACAGGATCATCTTGGGCCTCTTGGGCAGACTCAGACTGCTTCTGATAGGCTTATATAATCATGGCATGCACACTCAGTGTTCTGACTCTTTTCTTGGCTTCCTCCTCTTGGCATAGTTGAGTCAGTTGGCTGAACATATGGGCATTTGTTCCGATGAGAACAGGTACACCATCATACAGGCCAGATTCTGAACACACATGAGTAAGTGTCTCAACAGGATCTCCGACACTAGTGATCTGTGATGTATCCCAAGTTGGGATATGTTTTTCACTTAGGCTCCAGATATTCAATCCATCAATCGGCATCAGGGGGATGTGAGAAAAGTTCTAGTCATACCATTCCTTAAAAATTATTGTCACCTGTGATCTACTATCTATGACAGCTCTGGTCTGCACTCCTTCAATGGTAATAGTAGCTCCCATGGTAGAACCAACAAGTCTATCAACTTCTGTCCATGGAAGTCCAAATGTTCTTGGAGACAACTTGCCTACTGATGGATTCACATTTTGCCTAGCTGCATTACCAGGGGGATTTCTTTGCTTTTGGTGCTCTTCAATCAACTGGTATTGACCTTGTGCAGATCTTCTGGAGACTGACATTGTCTGTTCAGGTGGCCATCTTCACCACAGGGGTAACAAAAGATGCCTACTTGAACTCACCATGAATTAACTGGTCCAGCAGTGGTAAATAATAAATAACAAATAAAGATCTATATATATGGGGAGAGCAGGAATAGGGAGGGGTTATCTGGAACAGGGAGTTACCCAGATTTGGTTTTGATTGGTTTTGGCAAAAATCAGTGCAAACACAGGTAAAACAGTAAAACATTTAAAACATTGAGCATATAAGAAAACAACAATTTCCCAACCTCCAACCAGCATGTAGCAATACCACACACCCTCCCATCTGGTACCAGACCCCCTAGTTCAAATCCTGGGGTACCCCAGTCTGATGCAGAACTGTGGTTGCTGTGATGCTTGACCAGCTGGTTCTGATAGCTCTGTGACTTTTGTAATATAAAAATGTGTTACTGAGTGTCTGACATGAGACAGCCTGTGGGATGACCCCCCCCAAGGTTTCAGCAACAAGATGTTAACCTGAAAGCTAGGAGATAATTAAAGACTAGAGAGACATAATTAAGGGTCTCTTGTTTATCTGACTTAATTGTAGCTAACCAGCTGCCAGGATAGAGATCATAAATTTTTATGATGTTTAGAGGAAGAACAGTTAATTTCAGCTGGTGTTAGAAAGCTATATGACAGCTAAGTGAGAAAACTGCAGAGTTGTAAAAGTTCTCTGATGTCTTTGAAAAAGCAGGAAACTACTCAAGATCAAAGAAGTCATTTGAGAAATTAGTTTTTGCTGATATCACCTTATTTAATTTACCTCCTGAGTGATAAGACATCCTGGTTATATAATTTTTAATATTTTAAAAGGAGGAGTTGGGTGGCATCATAGAAGGGGTAGAGACAAAGAGTTTAAACTGTATTCCGTATTTCCACTAACTGGCATTCCTGTTTGGACTCTTTTGAAACAACAGCTACCTAAAGCACTGTAAGACGGTATACATTAGATAGAAAAGTCTTACTGTATGCTGATAGGAAATTGCACTTTAAACCTTGTTCTTTTAAGTGATTGTATGCTTTGTGATATATTGTTCTGTAGTTACATTTTGCATATTTTTATCCATTCTCTTAGTAAACCTCTTATTTTAAAAGAGACTATCTGGTGTGCCTTTGAAATTCTTTCCTTTACAAGTGAAGTACAGAGGGTTAAAGTTGACACTGTTCATAATCTTCCTGGTAATACCAAACTAGGAAAAAGTAATAATTTTCCTAAGGTCTTTCATAGAGTTTTTTGGGTTAATTTTGTTTACCTAGTTAGGCGCCCGTAGGCGAACGATATCCGGCATTTCTCCAAAGAGCAGAATTATCTGAGCCTGTACATTTGAGTACGCTAGCATAGGTTCACAGTTTGAATCCCTCCAGATATTGAGACCAAAGGTAATTCAGACCCACAATACAGACAGGAGGGTTACCCTGTTCTGTTAATTATCCACAATACTGTGATCAGAGGCTGACACTGTGGGAGCAAAGGGCCTGACCTGCTGAGTGGGGTTGTGACAGTTGCCACAGGTTGGCTAGCATTGGTGCACTTAAACTTTAATAAATAAGATTATGTCACAGTGGCTAAAATTGATTATTCCAGTTGTACAGATTCCATAAATATTTGCAGGACAGCCCTGCTTACTCATGGTTTGTTGAACACTTAGGTGGATACAAACAGGCTGCAACTCAGACGGTGGTATTGGTTCTCTTCTTTTCAGCACCATGGGGTTTTCATTGATGGTTGATGGTGCATCACATCAGCAGGCAGCAGGATGCAGAGAGCAGAAGCCACAGTATGGGGCTGCAGGGATGAAAGATGCAGGTCTTCACCTGTCAAGCCTTTCCAAGCTTCACCAAGATGGTCTTTGTAAACAGTGTTCACTTCACAAACCTGAATCTTCTCTTTGACCACCCCTAAGATGGTGTAGCTGTATTCACCCTGCAGGCTTCACTCAATACTGCAGTCACCCTGCTGGTGAAGCAGCAGACAATGGCTGGATAAGGCTGAAGATTCCTCTCAGGAAATAGTCTCAAGCTTTAGATTTAAATTTTAGAAGTCACCTGGATACTTCTGCAGGCAGACAGAACCTTTGTAGAAATGTTCCTCAATGCCAGGGGGCACAAGGACAGGGTAATCTCCCTCAGGAACAATCAGTTCTTAATGACTTTTCTTGTCAAAAGATGAACAGATTAACTTCACTAACAGGATTTATCTGGCAAATCCTGTCACCACAACAGGCAGACTGATTCTCCTCCTTAAGGTTGGAAAAACCTCTTCTTCTACATAAAAGTACTTCACACAGTTGGCAATCAGTCAGGAGCCCCTCTGACAGACTTAAGGGCTCTCCTCCAACTATCACAGGGGCAAATGACTTGGCTCATCATGAGATTAGAGCAGTGCAGAAGGACTTTGTAGAGTTGGGGAGGGGCCTAAGACAAGTAGCACACACAGTATCCTTCTCAGAGGTGCTGCCTGTCAATGGCATGGGTGAGGCGAGGGTACTTTGCACCATGCAGTTTAATGAATGGTTGAAAAAATGGTGTGGAGCACAGGGGTTTGGCTCCATTGGGGACTGGGGTTCCACCTGGAGGACACCAGCCTATACTGGCAGGATGGTCTGCATCTGTCAGGAAGGGAACAAGTCTTTTGGGCAATCGGTTTAAATGCTTCATTGGCAAGCTTTTAAACTAGTCAAAGGGGGAGGCACTGATAAGCAGCAGGAAAATCCCAGCTTCTCCCTACAAAACAGGGTACTAAATGAGAAAAAGACCCAGGTAGAAAGGTCAGTGGGGGATGCTGCTACAGAAGGTAAAGCCATCAAAAAATGGAGAGCAATGAGTACCAATGCCCGTAGTCTGGGTAACAAGCTTCCTGAATTAGTGGCCTTGATAAGGAGGAACATCTGGATATCGTGGCAGTCACAGAAACATGGTACACACAGAACCATGAGTGGGACATAAACATACCAGGACACACTATCTACAGGAGGGACAGGGAGGGTAAAAGAGGAGGAGGAGTAGCTCTCTACATAAGGGAGGGAATCAAAGCAACAGAACAAAAGGGTAAACAGGGAGGAGAAGAAGCACTGTGGGTCAATTTGGAGGCAGGCAATGGCACCACAATCCGCACAGGGGTTGTATACAGACCCCCCTCTCAGGGGGAAGAAATGGACAAGGAAATTATAGAAAGTATACTTAGAATGGCAGATACAGGGGAGATATTGCTGATGGGTGATCTGAATATACCAGATGTTAACTGGAGTGCAGTTGCAGCAGCCACTTCTAAGAGTGGGGTTATTCTAGATGCCCTACAGGGAGCATGCTTTAGACAACTAGTATTGGAACCCACTCGAGAGGGAGCAATCTTAGACCTGGTTCTCTCAAATGGAGATGGAGAGAGGATCACAGATGTAGAAGTGGGTAGCCATCTGGGAACTAGTGACCATCGAAAAGTATGGTTCACAATAAACACATCAATACAGTCAAGCCATACAAAGGCAAAAGTACTGGACTTCAGGAGGTCTGACTTTGCCAAAATGGGTGAGTGCCTAAGGAATGCACTAGCAAATGGGCAGGAAGGAGGGGTGGAAGAACAATGGGGAAAAATAAAAACTGCCATCACAGAGGTAACAAGCCTTTGTGTGAAGCAAATAAACAAAACAAAACAATGTAAAAACCTCTATGGTTCTCAAAGGAGGTGGCAGTGAAGGTTCAAGAAAAGGAAAGCATTCAGAAAGTACAAGGAATCACAGAAGGAGCAGGACAGAAATTGTATCAGTTAAAGCAAAAGTAAGCTGGGAAGGCAGTCAGAACAGCAAAGGCCTGAACCAAGGAAAAGATAGCCAACTCAGTTAAGAAGGGGATAAAACCTTTTAGGTACATCAGGAGCAGAAGGAAGACTAAGGAGGATAGTGAGGCTTAATAAAGGGAGGGGTGGGCAGAGGGTGACAGTGAAAAGGCAGAGATACTAAACAAATATTTTTGCTCAGTATTTACAAATGAAGAGGAGGTACCTAAAACAAACAATAGAAACACTCTGGATACAGAAGTTGATACCAACCCATTTACAGAAGAAAGGGTTCTGAAAGAACTCCTTAAAACTGAAGGTGACAAAGCAATGGGGCCTGATGGGATTCATCCCAGAATTCTAAAAGAACTAAGGGTAGAACTAGTGACACCACTGACTACCCTCTTTAACAAATCATAGGAGAATGGTGTGGTACCTGAGGACCGGAGGAGGGCAGATGTGATTCCCCTTCACAAAAGTGGGAGCAGGGCAGAAGCAGGAAACTACAGACCTGTTAGTTTAACCTCAGTGATAGGGAAAATGATGGAATCACTTCTGAAGGAAAGAATTGTCAAGTACCTAGAGGCCAGAAGGGCACAGGACCCAAGGCAGCATGGAATCACTGCGGGAAGGTCATGCCAGATGAATCTAATAGATTTCTTTGACTGGGTGACCAAAGTAGTAGATCAGGGAGGGGCTGTGGACATGGCCTACCTACACTTTAGCAAGGCATTTGACTCAGTCCCACACAAAAGATTAATATGCAAGTTAACCAGCCTGGGAGTGGGTCCCAAGCTGATAACCTGGGTACAGAATTGGCTGGAGAATAGGACACAGAGGGTAATAGTAAATGGAGTCCACTCTGAAGAAAGGAGGGTTACTAGTGGGGTTCTGCAGGGTTCAGTATTAGGACCGGTCCTCTTCAATGTCTTTATAAGCGACATTCCAGAGGGACTAGAAGGAAAAGTATGTCTCTTTGCAGATGACACAAAGACCTGCAACAGAGTTGATGCTCAAAGTGGGGTGGAAAGGATGAGAAGGGACATGACAAGGTTAGAGGAATGGTCAAATGTATGGCAGCTTAGATTCAGTGCTAAGAAGTGCAAGGTAATGCACCTGGGAAACAAAAACCCAGGGGAAGAGTACATAATGGGGGGTGAGACACTAACAACAACAAAAATGGAAAGGGACCTGGGAGTAGTCATATCAGATGACTTAAAGGTGGGCAAGCAATGTGAGAGGGCAGTAAGGAGGGTTGGGTGGATACTGGGATGCATAGGGAGAGGCATCACCAGTAGAAAACAGGAAGTTGTTATCCCTCTGTACAGACAGCTGGTGAGACCCCATCTGGAGTACTGTGTGCAGTTCTGGAGACCCAGTCTCTGCAAGAACATAGCCAAGATGGAAGCTGTCCAAAGGAGGGCAACTAAAATGGTGCTCGGTCTGCACCAGAAGACATATGAAGAGAGACTAAAGGAGCTTAATATGTATAGCCTCGAGGAAAGGAGGGAGAGGGGGGACATGATAGAAAGTTTCAAGTACCTCAAGGGAATCAACAAAGTCCAAGAGGGTAGCATCCTTCAAAAGAGGTGTCAAAAACAAAGGGCCCAATTTGAAGAAAAGGGGAGCGCTCAGGGTAATGTAAGAAAGTATTTTTTTCACAGAGAGGGTTGTGGATGCATGGAATGGCCTTCCGGAGGAGGTTGTGGAGTCAGAAACAGTGGTTGAATTCAAGCATGCATGGGACAGTCATAAGACAATTCTAGGGGGTGGAGGTAGAAAGAAGTATGCTGCTGGTTAACTAGGATCTGCAGCTTATCCATTAGGTAGAGAAATGGGCAGACTGGATGGGTCAAGCAGTCCTTATCTGCTGTCAAATTCTATGTTTCTATGTTTCTATATGTTTCTCACTTCAAACCCTCGGGCAGCAAAGCCTTGAGCCTCTACATTCTTTTTCCTCCTCCTTAAAACAATTGACAACCTCTGATTGGTTGATTTGGTTGTCCAGACTGATTCTACTTGGCTGATTGACTGTTTTGTTGCCACCAAGCACATTGACCACTCCCGTCTCCCAGAAGCAATTTCTCAGTCCTTCAGGGCTTCTGTGAGATCTGATTGATTTAAACTGAACACAAGGTCTCTGACATGTGGCTGTTGGCAAAACAGTTTGTTGCAGTCCTAACTTCTAGAGTCTCTTGCAGCCAAACCATTAGAAGTTGAAAAATAATGATTAGTGGGCTTAATAGCCCATACTATGCCCTTTCAAAGCGACTACTAGTTTGTGGGGGGAGATGCTAGCCATTTGGCAACTGCATCTCCCACTTTGGGGCTACCCTAGGCACTCAGCAGGCTTCACAGGGCCTGAAACTACATTTCCCAGCAGCCTCAGCTGCTCGGGCCTACTATTTATGGCACTTAATTGTACAGTTAACAATAGACACTTCTGGCACCCCTTGCACATTTGGAGCTTCTCCCTCATGTCTTTGGCTCCCAGTTAGCTTAGTCAGGGGTCCGAGATGAAAGGGGGAACCTTTGTTTTTGCCACAAAGTGGCACTTCTGAAATGCTCATCTTTGCGTCCATGAACTTGCCAGCTCGCACTTGCAAGTACAGCCACCTGGTGGGTCACATCTTTTGCTCCTCTGGCCTCGCTTTCTGCAGTAAACACATGTGGGTGCCAGCAGGAGACTTGGTGGATGCAGCAGGACTGTGGGCTGGAGGCAGAAGGGATAGGGAGTTCTGGAGGGCAGCACTGGTAAGCCCCACACTTTGGTGGGGGGGGTGTTACATAGATACTACTGTTCTTTCTTTTCATTGCTTATTTTCTTCACCCTTCCCCTCTTTAAGAATGATCTTAAAGCAGGGACTCAGTATGAAAAAGTTTCAAGAAAAGCAAGCAGCATGCTCAGGTGTATAGGCAGGGGAATAACTAGCAGGAAACAAGAAATAATCATTTCACTCTATAGATCCCTGGTGAGGCCACACCTGGGGTACTGCATCCAGTTCTGGAGGCCCTACCTGAAGAAGGACATAGAGCACTTGGAATCAGTTCAGAGAAGGGCAACAAAGATGGTGCAGGGCCTCCATCACAAGCCATATGAGTCTAGACTCCAAGACCTAAAGTTGTACTCCCTGGAGCAGAGAAGGGAAGGTGGGGATATGATAGAAACGTTCAGATTTATCAAGAGTATAAACACTGCTTAGGTAGAAAAACTCTTGCATGCAAATGGGGAGGCACACAACCTATGCCTGAGAGGGGGAAGGCTTAGAGGCAATACCAGGAAGTACTTTTTTACGGAGAGAGTAATAGACGCATGGAATAGCCTGCACCCAGAGGTGGTTGCAGCAAAGATGGTGAATGCATTTAAACACACATGGGACCGGCACTGCAGTTTAAACAAAAACAGCAAAATGTAGGGGAAGGGGTTAGGTTCATGGGCAGACTAGATGGGCCACTCGGTCCCCATCTGTCATCAAATTCTTATGTTTTTATGTTTTTATACCCCTCCTCTATGGTACTATGATGTTGTAAGGTTCAACATTATACCTACTAGGTTCAAATAAGGTTAAAATTATCTTATGGTTCATTATTTAATTACACTATAGTCCAGAGTTACATGTCATTTATAGTATGTTGGCCAGGCAAGGCAAGGTAGTTTTATTTATATAGCACCCTTTTCCACAGGCTCAGGTGCTTGACATACAATCATAAAAACAGCAACATCATAAAACTCAGAAACATGAAAATCTCTACTGAGGTACTAATCCAGCAACAGTTAATCAGATCCATAAGCTATTTCAAAGAGATGGGTTTTCAGGCCCCACTGCAATGAATCCACTGAGGGTAAACTCCTCAGATGGTGTTGGAAGGGGTACTGGTTGCAGGTGCTGCCACCGAACACAGTCTGTCACCAGATTGCATTAGATGAGATATTGGGATGGCTAGCAACAGCTACTCAGTGAAGTGGAGAGTACAGCTTGGAGCCTACCAGGGCAAGAGGTCTTTCTAGTAGGTAAGGCCCAAACCATACAGGGCTTTGTATGTTAAAAGAGAAGTCGTAAAAGCGGTGCAGACCTAATTAATAGCCAGTGCGGTTGCCTCAGCACAGGAGTAATATATGACCTCTATATGACACACCAGCTTCCAACCCAACTGCAGCATTCTGCACCAGCTGCAGGTGACTCACAAAACCCTAGGTATATAGCGGCATAGTAGTCCAGTCTCAGGGTCACAAAGGCATGTACTAGGGTTGCCAGGTCTTAGGTGTTAGAGAGGGTCTAATTTGTGAGAAATTTCTTAGTTAGAAAATCCACTGTGAACCACAGCTGACATCTGAAGTTCTAGTGTCAGCTTTGAATCTGCGATGACTCTGAGATTTCTGACTGTATTCACAGCTGTCAGAAATGTGTTGCTTAGAGATGAAATTCTGACAGCATCATATTTTCTAACCAACCCACAAAGACCCAGTTGCACCAGTAACAGCTCCTTCTTGATTGGATTGAGACTCAGTCAGCTGGAAGCCTTTCAATCACAATTTCTTTAAGACAATGCTTCAGTACAACTGCCTCTCACCTGTCTGATGCAAAGGACATGTATAGGTGAGTATCATCTGCATAGCAGTAAAACTCATCACACACTGTTTGATGACCTGCCCCAGAAGCAGCATATTTATTTATTTATTTGATTTGTTAACTGGATAAGAATCCTAGAGCATCAAATGCCCACTTTCAAGGGGGACCCAGGAAATACAAAAGGTACAAAAACATGCAAATACAATTCAAGTAAGAACATACAAAAGTTACAAAACAAGAGTAGTTATGAATACAAATTAAGAGACCACACTACCATAACAAAAACACTTGAGGATCCTAGATGTCTTCTCAAATGAGCTTTAAATCTAAAATAAGTCATAGGTTGATGAAGTTCAGTGGAAAGGGAATTCCAATCAGCAATAGACTTAAATACAAAACAATGTTGCCCTATGGCAGTATGGTATAGAGAAGTTTTGATTTTGCCACCGATAGTTGACCTGGTATCATAACTCAGCGACAGAGCACCCAAGATGGTCTTAAATTGAAAAGGAATTAAGCCTTTATGAAATTTCCAAAAGGCAAGAAGCCTTACATACAAACATCTAGATGCAAGAGAAAACCAGTTTATACACAGCAAACAATATGGGGGTCAGAATAGAACCCTGAAGAACACCACAGCTGACTGCAACTGGCTGCTATGAGAAAGTCTGTTTCATAACCTGCTGCGACCTGCCAGTTAGGAAAGAATCAAGCCACTTTAATGTTGTCCTCATAAGTCTCCCATATTCCACAAAATGTTCCATCAAAACTCCATGTTCCACTGTGTCAAATGCTAATGAGATTTGGGAGAGCGACACTTGAGTATTCCACCTTATCTCTCGCTAAGAGCAGGTCATCAATCACCTTGACAAGAGAGGTCTTTGTACTGTAGCAAGGTCTGAAACCTGACTATAAGAACTCATAAATGTGAACATTCTCAAGGTGATCCTCTAGGTGTGTCATCACCTTCCTCTTGATAACCTTCCCTAAAGAAAGGGAGTTCAAGACAGGCCTGTAGTTAGCCAACACATCTGGCTCCAAAGATGGTTTCTTTAAGAGTGGTTTCACCACAGCTGTTTTAAGAACCAGTGAGAAACAGTCCTTCATTAAGGAACCCTAGATGATGCTGGCAAACAACAGCCATAGAGCCATCTGGCAGTCAGTCAACAACTTAGTGGGCCTTGGATCTGACATATAGTAAGTAGGACACAGCACCGCTATCACCTCAAGCACCTCCCCCATAATAACTGTCACACTAAACCCACAGAGTGCCCTCACACCTTTCTTTTAGACCACTTCTTGCCCCTGACAGGCCTGCTGTAGTGATTCTGGCTAAGGTGAAGGATACTGTGTCCATAATGAAAAACTAAATCTCCTCACATTTTTCTTGAGATAGTACAATCAGGATTAAGCAACCTGTATATAGTGTGGAAGAGATGAGTGGGTCTACTTCCTGCTGAGGTAATAACCCATGACAGGAACTCTTGCCATTTTTCAGGGCTATTGCCCTCCCATAATCCTTAAAATGGAATTTCAATGCCGTCCTCTCATTCATCAAGTCAGACCTCTTTCAGGAATGCTCCAACCTCCACCCAGTTGCCTTCAGTCACTTAAACTCATCATTATACTTTGGCAAGCTATGACTGGACATCAGGGGTGGACAGAGAACAGCACAGTTGAGTCGAGTGCACTATAATGGCCAAAATTAAACTCATCGACAGCTGCTTCCATGCCCCCCATCTCATGCTGCTTCCATGGCCAAGATGCCCAGTACTGACAGGAGATTTTCCTGTGTCAGAGCATGATTGAAATCAGGTTGGATGAGCTCCACAAATAGGATATTATTTGGAGACCCCTGCATTAAAGCCAACAGTATGGTGATCCAACCACACCATTGGATCCATACTGAGATTAGAGATGTGTAGCCTGAAAGAGAAGACAAGGTCCAAGATATAGCTGTCTTTGTGGGTGGTAGTGAAAACAAATTGTGTTAGACCCAGTGATTCCATAAATTTGAGGAAATGCTGAGAACATTGTAAAGTTTCATCACTGACCCATGCATTGAAATCCTACAACATAATAAAGATTGGGGCTTTCAGCAATATGTCCATGATAAAATCTTCAAATTCCTGTAGGAACTCCTGATCTCAACCTGGAGGGTGGTAAACCATGAGAATCCTACAACTTACACCCACATCACCCTTCATTTCCACACATTCATGTTCTTAACTTCAAGCAGGATCTAAAACAGATAGCCACCCTGCCACCACTGTGCTCTTGCCTCAGACAGTGTATCACCAAGAACTCAGCTGGGATTGCTTCATCTAGGACTGGCCCAGAGTTATTCCCAAGCCAGGTCTCAGTGAAACATACCAGATCCCTAGAGGAATGTGTGATGAAATCCAACATGACAGCTGTTTTATTCCTTAAAGATCTAGTACACTGCCTAAAACTAATAGTAGTGTTTAAAAGCAGTAAACCATTGCCTTTCATATCCGAGGTACTTTTGCCTTCCCCTTTGATTAATTATAAGATTTTTTAACTGGTGTTAGTCAGTGTGATGTGTGGAACTGCACTCTGCCTGGAAGCTGACATACCTACAGAAACTCTGTCCCCCCATTACATATTCAGTATTGTGATCTCACTGACTGTGACATCACTGCTGCTCAGGAAAGCCACTCAGTAGCTGCCAGGTCAGTCACCTGTGATGTCACTATCAGTGAGATAACAATGCTGATGATGTAGTGGGAGGATAGAAAGAGACATGTCTGCCACCAGGCAGAGGGCTGTTCCACACATCCAGCACAATATTATCACATTGAAAACGTTCTAATGAGCAAAAGGAAAAAGGAAAAATATTTCCAAAATTAAAAGTTACAACTTAAAATTTGTATGGTTTTCCTGTCTGTCTGTCTGTTTTGGTTCCACTAGCTTTTTAAGGACCTGGCATTGCATTACGCACCACAAAGGGGAGGAGCTGGAGAAGTCAGTCATTCTACTACATCACCTGCCCTCCACTCCTTGAAGGATCTCTGGGGATCATAAGATGGCAGGAAGGACAGAGCTCCATGATGATCCTAAACCCAGCATGCCTGCTCTGCCTGACACTACCAATCCTACTGTTCCTGGATCATATCTGCAGCCTGTGCCCCACCTTCTCAGTATCCCTAGATTGATGCTTGATGATGCATAGGTTATAATTAATTAGCATTCACACAGTGCTTAAGGATAACTATACAAATGGGAAATCTACAAGAGATCTGCTAACCAAATAATATTTTAGATCCTAATTGCTAGAGCATGTTAGATGTACTGCATGTAGACGATGTGTGTTGCTTATATAAGCTTAACAATCATATATGTATTAATCTCTCTAATACTTTATTAACATTTTCATTTTTTTCTCTGATATTGCAATTTCTGTAAAACTCCAATTAAATATTTGAAGCAAAAAAGAGCACTGGCTTGAACACCAGGATAGGTTCAAACCCTGCTAAAACTAAATACTCAGTTTTTGACCGTGTGTAAAAAAAAACATTACCTTCCAGTACTCCAGTCCACCAAGCTGAAGAAATGTGTTGAAGAAGCCCTCTTGTAATGTGAGGGAAGGGACTTACAGATTCAGGAAGCCAACAGACCCTGGCACATGCTGATGTTCTGAGAGGGATCACATCATTTTGGTGAAGGAAAAAACGTGACTGCAATTTGACCGCAGGTAGTATGGCGACAGCAACTACAGCATCAGTACATTTGGGTGAGGGGAAAAACAGCAACAAATGCTTCCCCCCTCCCTGAGGTGCTATGGCCTTGGAGATGGTTATTATAGTAAGGGGGGGTGCAGGGGGTAAAGTCCCCCCACATAAAAACATTTGTTAAATTTTCACCATTTCAGCATTTGCCCACATGTATGGTTGCTGTAGTTGCAGTTGCCATACTGTCCATGTTTAAATAGCAGTTGCGGTGTAAATTTCACCAACATCACATGAACTTTCTGAGAAAAGATTGTGCAAAAGGACAAGGTATTGGGGTCATATGCATCCATGGGGACACTCGATATTATCCCACTATGACACCAACTGTTATAGAGGAATTGATCAGGAAGCATAGGCAAAACAGCAGAAATTTTAAAATTTTCAAGTATTATCATTAACCTTAAAGTAAAATAAAATGTGCAGGATAGTTCATGATACAGGCAGTTCAAACTGACAGAAGTACTTCTTCTGAGAGTCTCTTTAACATCTCCAACTATATCTGTCTCTAAACAAAACATTGGATTCTTTTTATAAGACATTTTTATCTGACAATTAAATTCTGCATCCTGTAACCAAAATGGTGCAGGGTCTGAACCAGAAGACATACAAGGAGAGACTAAAGCAGCTTAATATGTATACCCTTGAGGAAAGGAGGGAGAGGGGGGACATGATAGAAACTTTAAAGTATATCAAGGGAATTAAAGTACAAGAGGGTAGTATCTTTCAGAAGAAGAGACGTGCAAGAACAAGGGGGCACAATTTGAAGATAGAGGGGGACGGCTCAGAGGTAATGTTAGAAAGCATTTTTTTCACAGAGAGGGTTGTGGATGCATGGAACAGCCTTCCTGAGGAGGTTGTGGAGTCAGGAACAGTGGGAGAATTCAAGAATGCATGGGACAGGCATAAGGCAATTCTAGTGGGTGGTAGGAGGAAGCAAGCTGTTGATTAACTAGAATCTGCAGCTTATCCATCAGGTAGGGAAATGGGCAGACTAGGTGGGCCAAGAGGTCCTTATCTGCCATCAAATTCTATGTTTCTATGTTTCTTGTAAATCATACCACTTGTGTTCTACAAATTGTATTAAGACTTTGTTAGTTTCTATCATCTGACCAGCCTGAAGACTACTTTGGTCTTCTTAACAGGAGCAACCAATTAAGACATCCTGTCCCACAGCAGATTTCCTGCTGATAAGTCTGCAAAAAAGCTTGTAAAGGTCAAAATGCACCTCAAGGTTAACCCCTGCATTCCAGATAAATCAAAATAACTGTCATTAATCATTTTAACAATATAACTGTATACATGTGCAACCCAAGTGATCTCAGTTTCACATAAACATTCACATACAGTATATTTTTTTAACCACAGAGAACCAAGGGAAGAAAGGCTAGAAACAGCAAGTGAAGGAAGAGAGAACGCATGGAGAAATTGTAGGACCATTGGAGTAGCCAGTTCCTAGGTGCCACATGGAAAATTTGATTGCGCATTCAGACAGGCAAGAGACAGACAAGAGACAGAATGGTAGAAAACAGAATAGATCCTTGCCTTTAACACTCTCTCTCTGCAAAACAAACAAACATTGTCCCAATTCTCTCCAAGAA
Source organism: Neoceratodus forsteri (assembly GCA_016271365.2). Classification (NCBI taxonomy): domain Eukaryota; kingdom Metazoa; phylum Chordata; order Ceratodontiformes; family Ceratodontidae; genus Neoceratodus; species Neoceratodus forsteri. The sequence continues at coordinate 903,436,046 of CM028133.1, forward strand.
TGAGACAGAGCCAGTATGTGGTGGGTGCTCAGATTGGCAATTAATTTATTAATAGTACCTTTTTATCCTGCCCCCACATAGTAATGATTCTTATTGATTTCAATTATTTCAAAGCATATCTGTTATTCCAATACATATTCTTGTACTCTAATCATTCTTTTTCTTATTATCATATACAGTTTAAGTCACATTAAACTGTTCCTCCAATGAGTTGTGTTAGCATTTCTTACTGAGTTGCTGGATCCAGCACAAAGCTCTGCACAAACTGTTTCTTAAGAGTTAAAATGCAGTTTTGCATTGAATTTTGCATGGAGTGCAGATGCAGTGCAAATGAGTTGCAAGAACATTTTACAGACATTGCTATTGCACTGCTTAAGCATTGAAAAAATAATGCAATATGAGTTGCCAATGCACTGCCAATTGTAAAAAACAATGCTAAACCAACTCACTGGTGAAACAGTTTAATGCGACTTGTACTGTATATACAGCTATCTCAAATTAAAGTTCATCCTTTCTTTGATCTTCCTCTTCTCTGCCCAAGTGTAGACCTGGGTGCTAGTTCTTCATTCTTTCTCTGGAGGTAACAGTGTATACCCATTACCGCTTTTTCTTTAATGCTGTTGTTGTTCTTTCTTTGGGGTTCCTTCTTTCCTCCCCCTCTTCACTCCCTCCCATGCCCCTTTTTATCCTTTCTTTTCCCCCACTTCTCAGCCATCCACCTTGGCTGTGCCACCAATGGCCCCTGTATACCATCCTCCGTTGTCATCAATTAAATATTCTTACCTGCTATCCTCTTCAAACCGTTCTTATTCTTCCTTTTTTCCCATGTCTCAGCCATCCACCTTGGCTGTGCTGTGAACTACCAATGTACCATCCTTTATCATTATCCATGATTTATCCTTAATCTGCCATCCACCTTTGGCAGTCCTTTTACCTTTCATATACTCAATTCCTTAAACTTGTTGCCGGGATGGAGGGTGGGTGGGACAAATCTGAGAGTAGCAATGAAAAGAGGCAGACTGCTTCTTTGCAGCTGCTTAAGTACCCCCAAAATAATCCCTCCCTTTACTTTGATATCTACCAATCCTGGTGCTACTCTCATCCATCTTGTCCATCCCTTTTCATGAAGTCACAACTGTGACTCACGTCTCCTGTCTCCTCCCCACCCCCACTGAGCCACCCCCAATTGCCCCCCCTTCCCCTCTGACTTGTCTGGACTTGTTAAGCCACTCTTGGGCTGGTCACCTTGACAACTGGGTCTGCCCTTTTAATTGGCAAACTTCATTGTCCCGGATTCCCTCCAAGAATGAGACAGAGTCAGTATGTGGTGGGTGCTCAGATCGGCAATTAATTTATTAATAGTACATTTTCATCCTGCCCCACATAGTAATGATTCTTATTGATTTCCATTATTTCAAAGCATATCTGTTATTCCAATACATATTCTTGTAATCTAATCATCCTTTTTCTTATTATCATATATATATACAGCTGTCTTAAATTAATGTTCATCCTTTCTTCGATCTTCCTCTTCTCTGCCCAGGTGTAGACCTGGGTGCCAATTCTTCATTCTTTTTCTGGAGGTAATGGTGTATACCCATTACCACTTTTTATTTAATGCTGTTGTTGTTCTTTCTTTGGGATTCCTTTTTTCCTCCCCCTCTTCCCTCCCTTCCTCCCATGCCCCTTTCTATCCTTTCTTTTCCCCATAGCCTGCCTCCAGCTTGCATTGGATGGTAGGCCTTTCCCTTTTGCTCCATAGCCCTAGCTGCCTCCTCATTCATAATATATCACATATTTTGTAGGGGACATGAAATACCTCCATCCCAGGGCTGCAACTAAACCATTCCATTTTCCATTGGCTATATGGCTGTCCAGGGCCTGTCCCCATAGCTCTTCCCTATTAGTTGCCTGATGAGTGTGCCTGGCCTTGGCCCTGTCCCTCATGCCCCTGAGAGTCAACATTAATTGGTCCCAGTTTTTTCCCCTGGTTCCCATTAGGACCTCCTTCACCTTCCGATGTCTTCATCAACCATCATCAATCTTTATTTATAAAAGGTGCCTTTCCAAATCAATGTGCCTATACATAACATAATAAAACAAATCAATAAATAATTAAAGCCATAAATAAAATTCCAGGGCAGCCACATTAAAAATCATTATATGCACGGCTAAAAAGAAATGTTTTTAATGCTCCCTTAAAGCTTTGGACTGTCGGGCAGTCTCGTACCTGACAAGGTAGAGAATTCCACAGGGTTGGGGCCATAAAACTAAAAGATCTGGCCCCAGATGTCTTTAAACGAACTCTGAGAATCTCTAGCAATCCCCTCGTCAGTGGATTGGAGCAAGCAGACGGGGCAGTAGGGATGAAGGAGATCTTTCAGGTAACCAGGTCCCTGATCATGTAGGGCCTTATAGGTCAGCAAACCAACCTTAAAGGTGATCTGCCAGCATATTGGCAGCTAGAGCAGTTCACGGAGCACAGGTGTTATATGACTGGTCCTAGAAGAACCAGTCAATAGCTTGGCTGCCGCATTCTGCACTAGCTGCAAGCGGCGGATAGCAACCCCCGGTAACCCAAGGTAAAAGGAGTTGCAGTAGTCGAGGCGGGAGGTAACGAAGGCATGGATCAATGTTGGAAGGTTGTTGGAAGGAACTAGATGTTTCACCCGGGCGATATTCCTCAGATGGTAAAAAGGAAGCTTTGACAACTGCCGACACCTGAGATTTAAGTGTCAAACAGTCATCAAACACAATGCCCAGGATCCGCACCTGGTCTGAGGTAGTTAGCTGAACACCCCCAAACCTTAAACCTGAAGGTGATCTCACCAACAAACCTACCTCCTGAAGAGCTGGGTCCACAACCAACACCTCAGTTTTCTCAGGATTCTACCGCAGCCAACTCACATTCATCCAATCCTGGATTTCAGTGAGACGGTTGTTAAAGACCGAAATGGCAGCATCTTGGCACGGCATGAAGGACATGTACAGCTAAGTATCATCTGCATAGCAGTGAAAACCCAAGCTGTACCACCTAATAATCGCTCCCAATGGCAGCATATACACCGCAAACAACATGGGCACCAAAATGGAGCCCTGTGGCACCCCGCAGTATAGGGAGAATGATGTTGAGGAAAAAATCCCAGACACCACCCTCTGAGTCCTACCCTCGAGGAAAGATCAAAACCAACTGAGGACTGTAACAGACAGCCCACAGATAAGCTGCAGGTGCTCCAATAGCACACCATGGTCCACAGTGTCAAATGCTGCAGAGAGAGATCAAGAAGGACCAAGATAGAAAGGGGCCTTCGATCTCTCACTATTAGGAGGTCATTTAGTACCCGGACAAGAGCTGTCTCAGTACTATGTCTCTTCCTAAATTCAGACTGGAGAAAATCATAGACATTGTGGCTGGTCAAATGATCATCCAGCTGTGACGCTACCTCCTTCTCAATAACCTTGCCCACAAAGGGCAGGTTAGAGACAGGCCTGTAGTTAGCCAGACAATCCGGGTCCAAGGAGGGCTTCTTAAGAAGGGGCTGAACCATAGCATCCTTCAGGGGATTAGGAAAAATCCTCCTCTCCAAGGACCTCCAGACTATCTCAGCAAGGACCGGACCAATTTTATACACACAGCCCTCTAGGAGACGTGTGGGGCCTGGATCCAAACTACAGGTTGTCGGACGCAATAACTGGATGACCATCACAATGTCATTGATTGTGGGAAGTCTGAAGTCAGACCACACAAACTGGGTGTCTGACATCTCCTGCCAACCATCACAGCTCCCATTAGGGAGGATCGAGTGAATATCAGATCTGATTGTGACAACCTTATATGAAAAACTCCTCACACCGTTCTTGAGAAAAAGCACTTCCAGGCTGAAGACAAATTGGATTGCACAATCTGTCCACAGTCCAGAAAAGCTGAGCTGGTCGATTCTGCACAGCAGCAATCTCTCTGGACAGGAATTCTGCCTTCTTATGAGAGATTGTTGATTGATAGACCATATAATGGTCCATCAGACTAAGTTTGACACAATCCAGGCCCGACCTCCGCCAGCACCTCTCTAGGCTTCGTCCAACTCTCCTCAACTCCCTCAGAGTCTCATCAGACCAAGGAGACCTGGGGCGAAGAGTGAGAGGACGAACACAAATGTGAGCAATGGAATCCATAGGGCCTACTACTGCCTTATTATAGGCAAGTACCAGGCCCCCTGGATCCATGCAATCACACGGTAAACCCGATAGGTCCAGCACCACCATCAGGCCATCTGGGGAAGCATCCCTCAAAGGGAGGTACCGGACCATCTCCATAGGGGATGGCCTATTAGGGGTGGCCTCGAAACTGAACCCAATGGTATGATGGTCAGACCACCCGACTGGTTCCACCACCAAATCAGATATCTCCATCCCCAATAGGAACACCAAGTCCAATGAATGACCTCTAGCATGCCCCCCCCCTTCTCTGGAAACCTCCCCTCTGCTCTGTAACTCTCCAAGTGCCCATATCTCCTTATCTCCCCTCCAACCAGGCCTTGCGATGAAGTAAAAATTGAATATGGCTTATTATCCCCCATTTCTGAAGCTGCAATGCTGCCCCGCAACTGAATGCATGAGGCGAAATACCTACTGTGGAGCCTTATCCTGAAAAAACTATGCCTTTCTTGAGAAACTGATGCCCTTACACAGCCTGGTCTCACCTGCTGGTCCCCTGGCAGAAACTAATTGGCCTCTGCATCCAGGGTGTCCTGCAGCCTAACCTCCATATCATCCGTACTGGGCAACATTTTTATGCACCCTGTTTTCTTTTGGTATCTAGCTGCATTGTCCTCTTAGCATGTTGGCTTCTGCCTCAGGTTGCCAGTCTATTTTTATTTTTTTTAACAATCAAAACCCTTTTGCTTCCCTTCCTGGGCCTGCATTCTCATTTCCTTCACCTTGAGGGTCCCTTGATCCATGGCCCAGTAAATACCCAACACCCCCTATCCCATATGCTGACAGAAACAGTGCTGGTATGGTAGTCATCAGCTTACTAATGTTTATTTATTTTAAACACTGGTCATGTGCTGTCCCCCTCATTTGCCAACAGGTGTCCCCACCCCTGTACAGTCATCCTATTAGTATGATCATTGTGGAAACCCATCTTCCTCAGCAGCCGGGACTATATTCTCCGCCCTATTCCACCTTATGATTCCTGTCCTCACCATGTTTCCTTTTTTCTCTTTTCTTTTTAGCAGACCCCCCAGGCTGCTCCTCCTTTGTAATGTACTTCTTTATCCATGTCTGTCTTGTGTTTTTTTTTTTAAACAACCCTATCACTTTTGCCAGGAGTGGGAGCAGCAAAATCCCTGATAAGTAACTTAAAGAACCATACCTTTTTTACTGCCCCTTAACTGGGGTCACCAACAGGGTTCTGCACCCCAACAATGTGTTGAAGTCTAGCAGCCATGTATGACCTCACAAAACCCCTGCAAGACAGTCCTCATGCTCTCCTGGTGTCTGTTCCCTGGCCCCAGTCTCAGAAAACCATCACCTCCTGCACTCTCCACCCTTTCTGCCTAACCCCCCTTCCCCACACTGCTGCTTCTGTGTCTCCCTCTTGGTCTGTATGAAAAAACTCAGTCATCATGCCAAACAGATGTCTCATTTAACTGAATCTTTCACTCCTTCCATTTCCACAAACCACCTTGGTGTTTTCACGTGCTTCACTTAGTGATGTGGCCTGGCCATCCACTTCAGTGCTTTTGCTATACTTCTGTTTGAGGCCCCCCCCCCCCGGGTGATGGCCCTGCCGGTGACATTAAGTGATTACTTAGCTGCTGCCCTGTATAAGTGCTACCCCTGCCTGCATGGGTTCTCTTAATCTAATACCCCTTGATTTATTTATTTTTGCATATGTTTGGGTTTTTTTGTTTGTTTTATTATACACTTCTTCCTGAGTGTTTTTCATAAACCCCATGTTGTCCAAGTCTGACTGGGGTGCTGGTTGCCCTCCCAGTTCCCTGCATAAATGCTGGCTCCCTTTGTCCATGCTCTCCATCCCTTCCTGCCACCTCCCTGTCAGAAGGAAACATCTACATAGTGGGAGACTGTCCTGCCTCCCATCTTCCAGTGCATTAACCTTTTTACCCTGTGTTAAAGAGTTTGCATGAGCAGTCAGTTGAGCGCCCCTTAAACCGGGCTTCATTGCCATAGTAGTGCCCCCCCCATCTTGGAACCAAGCAAAAAAGCCTGGTTACCTGTCCCCACCTGTAACAGCCTGGTAGCTGCTTCCCTGTCCCTTTTTCTAGCCCCACCTGTGGTGTTGCTCAGATCTGTACCCCTCGTTCTGGAGTTGTATATGTATTCTGTCACCACTCCAGAAACCCTCCCATTAACATGAAAATCCAGTTTTTGTGGCTTCACCTATAAAGAATGTGAGAGCTGACTCGCTGTCTCTTTGCTAGCCCCACCTGTGGGGGAACTCAGATAGACTGTAACTGCTCATTCTGCGGTTCTTTATGCATTCTGCTACCCCTCTGGGGTCCCTCCCCTTAATGTAAACATTTTTCTTATTCTCACCCAGGTAACTTAATGTCAATGGATCAGCAGGCAACACACTCGCCTCTGAGGCCAGGAGACCAGAGAAGGCTGTGGGTTCTAACCCCAGTGGGCACCTAGGCTAACCTCTGGCCAAATGTTTCTCACTCACTAAAATACCCCCCAACAGCTCACTCTGATTCAAGGTCAGCTAGCATTAATCTGTATCTTCCTCCCCCCAGGTCGTGCCTGAATTTAGGCAGAATTGTCTTGTGCACTTAGCCAATCAACAAAAAACAATTAAATAACATTTAATAAATATAGGTGATGAATGCCTCAGTACTCTCTCAACTGTTTCCTGCATGGAGTAACCTATGGGTGGGAATACTCTCCACCTGCCTAAGTGTTGGCCCTTGCCAAAAAAACTTCTTTTTTTGTCCCTGCAGTGATCCCCCTAGGTAGCCAAATCTGAGCTTGAAGCATTTGTCTTGGATAAAAAACACAACCAACCTTCCCTTTTTCTTTGCCTATTAACAATGATTATCCCCTTTAGAGGAAAACCCGGTTCGGGCTTCTTCTGCTTTTACCCCTCGTAATAATTTGCCAAACCTATAACTGGGCAGCCCAGATCTTGCCCTGGTGCCTTAACAGCTCCCTCCCTCCCCCCACTACACCACTGCAGCTGCCATGTCACTTTTACCTATGCCCTCCTTTCCCTCTGACTTTGTTATCACTTCCCTGTGCCCTAGCACAGCTATATCCAGCCATTCTCCTTTTCAGCCGTACATTCAAGCTGTCAGTTCCGTTACCCCATCTTGGTTCCTGGGGCACTTATCCCCTCCTTTCTCTCCCTCAGCCTTGTGTTGGTCATAGCCTGTGTGCATCACTCTTTCCTTCATCCCTGCTTCAAATATCTTCCCCCTTTATCCCGGACCCCTCCCTCATGGTTGTAATCATTTGCTCACCCCCTTGTTGTCATACTGTTGTCTATGCTGACCTCCAATTACCTGTTGAGGAGATTGGTTCCAGCACCAATGGCCCTGCTACCCGTCTTCCTGTGGTGTCTGGAACCAGTGATGGTCCTGGCATGGATAGAGCTGCATATATAGCAAAACAAAGGGGGGGTAGAAGATGATGGGTCAGGAGCCCTTAATGTGCCACAAAAGGCTCTGGTTGCAGTGGCAGAGAGGGACAGGGGTGGCCAGCTCTGATTGCTCAGGGCTGCCCAGCCTAGGCGGTGTACCCTTAAGGCTTGCTGACACTGGCTCACATGAGTCCTAGTCAGTAGTCAAGCTTAGAATTGATTTCTACCCTGCTCCCCCTTCCCATTCATATATCCATACACTATGACTAGTTCAGTAAGAAGTAATCATCATGCTAACATAATCAATACATGCAGCAACCATGTTTAGCTTTTACAACATAAAATACCTCCCTTTGTACTGAGTGAACAGCCTGAGGTTAACATCCATGTTATCACCTCCATTACTCATTGTCACACAAAACTCCCTCATCTGTTCCAAATTGTTTCCTAATTGGGGTCACATGCCATGTGGTACCATCCATAAGTCTTCTCAGGCCCTGCCAGGCCTCTCCCTAAAATCTACCCCCTTGGGACACTGATGCAGGTCGGACAGGCCCTTCAAATTCTCTCTTGATCTGCTTTGCCTGTGCCTGTTCACTACCTTCCTGCTGCATTACGCTTTTTTTTTTTGGTACAGCAAGCCTAGGCCTTTCTACCATGTGGCTTCCCCCCCACCCGCTCAGAAGTTCAGCCCCCCTTCTCTCCCGTTACCCCATTGTGCCACAGTGATCCTTTTTCCCAGACACTCTCAACAATAAACTTTCCAGGCCCTTGTGGCACCTCTTCTGGCACTGTAGTTCAAAAAAACCCGGGGATCCAATTAAGCAACTTGGGGAAGGGGGGGTTCTTTGTCATCCCTCTTCCCCACGTATACACTCCTTATCATTACTCTCTTTTTTTTGATGCAACCAAGCCTATGCCTTTCCACTATGTGACCTGCCCCCCCGTTAGCATGCTTCGCCCTCACCGCTTTCTCCCTTTTCATCCAGAATGCTCTTAACAAACTTCACTGTTCTAACAAAAATGAAAAAAACTTCCAGGATTTTGTAGCATCTCTAATCGCGCTGCCATTTCCAAAAAACTGGGAATTGCAGCAAACAACATATTTGTCCATCCCCTCCAACAATTATCCTGGATTGATTTCCCATCCCTGAACTCCTTGTCCTGCAACAAAATCTGGTAAAAGATTTGTCTGCTAACAACAGTGAATGGCATGTACTCTTGAACATTCTACAGTACATTTGTGCTTTTAGGTTGCCCCCTTAATGAATTTCATACTGCTTCAGAAGGTCATTTTTAAATCGTGCCACGAGGGACCGCAAACACGCCGACCATCTACCTGATGGCTCCTCCATGGTCCCCCGTGAGGCTATCCAGCCCCCAGCAGCTCCCCCAAAGCACTCCCTTCGCTGACCCACACAGCTTCTGTGGCCCATACCTAGTTGCTCGCACAAATCAAAGTACTCAAAGTACATGGTACAAATCCAGCAAACTACCAAAATGACATGTTTAGCCAATACCCCGTTGCTAGCATAAACCAATGCAGTCAAATTGATATGCCTATTATCCCTGTCTTTTTAAACCCTGGGACAAAAAAATAGCAACCAACAAAACATTGACTGGGTGCTCCTCCCCACCAACAAATTAGCAGCTCCCCCCATGCCTTTACTGCTGAATCATAGCCGTAATTTGTAAGCGCTAAAGCGCTCATTTAAAACAGAAGTTAAAGCAGGGCTCCTCAACTGAGCAATTTACATATTCTTATTGCCGTCACCTGTGGCAAACAAAGACTTACCTACCACATTGTTGGAGCTGCTCATGGCCTCTGAATATCCATTTCTTCCTGATACAAGTTATTTTTTTTTTAAATACATTACAGCTGTGTTGCACAGCCCCAATTAATTACTGATACCTAGAACCAAATATTAGCATTATCCTTAAGAAATTGTAGCCAATCTGATGTGCTACTCCCACAAATCTGAGAGCAGCAATGAACTGAGGCAGACTGCTTCTTTACAGCTGCACAAGTACCCCAAAAACAATCCCTCCCTTTACTTTGATATCTACCAATCCTGGTGCTACTCTCATCCATCTTGTCCTTCTCTTTTTGTGAGGTCACAACTGTGACTCACATCTCCTGTCTCCTCCCCAACCCCACTGAACCCTCCCCAATCACCCCTTCCCCTCTGACTTGTCTGGAGTTGTTAAGCCATTCTTGGGCTGGTCACCTTGACAACTAGGTCTGCCCTTTTAATTGGCAAACTTCATTGTCTTGCTCAACCCTGTCACACTCCAAACCACTACACCATATAATAGTACAGAATTTATATCTGATTCTCCTGCTGTAAGGGCAGACAGCACGGTATTTTCTCTATAAGGATGATTACATTTTTATAATGTTTCTTCCATGTTTTGCTTTTACAATTTGTTGAATAATGTGTTGGTTCCAGTTACTGTTACTACTAAATTTGACTCCCAAATAGACATATTCTTTGACTGTCACAGTTTTGGTGCAGCCTAAGAAAAAAGATGGCTTCTTGTTAGAGCCAAAAACTAATATTTTGGTTTCATTCAGATTAATCTGTAAATGTAATTAAATGTAATTTATCACAGTTTTCACTGACTGTATCTATTTTCCTATGAAGACCTTTCAGAGAAAGTGAGAGTAAAAATAAATTGTCAGTATAAGACTAAGACTAGAGTGCATTTAATATCCTGATTTCTACCTTCTGTGCATGCTTAGAAGTTTGGAGATGTCTCTTAGCAATGAGTGCTAGAGACAGGAAGTGCTGCTGGGGGCTGTAGTTACTGGAGCAGCCAACTGAAACTACTGATTTGTTGTGGCTGAATAGCTCTTTTATTAATTTATTGTACCTTTTAATGCGTGGAACTGTGCTTCCCTAAGCCAGGTTTCCAGTCCAAAAACTCTTTTATTTAAGATATTCTGGAGTTTTGGGAGGTGGGAGATCACGTGTCCTGGGCTTCACTTCTGGGTCGTGCTCTATACCTGTGCAGACCCTAGTAGATGGATATTTGAGCTTGTCACATGCTGTGAGACTGTTTTATTCAGTGAGACAGTACTGGCAAGACTAGAGTTTAATTAATATCCTGATTTCTACCTTCTGTGCATACTTGGACGTTTGGAGCAGTCTCTGAGCAATGAGTGCTACAGACAGGAAGTGCTGTTGGGAGCTGTAGTTCCTGGAGCAGCCAAATGAAACTACTAATTTATTGTGGCTAAAAAGCCCTTTATTCATTTATTTACCTTTTAGTGTGTGGGACTGTGCTGCCGTAAACTGGGTTTCCAGTGAAAAAAATCTCTTTTAGTTAAGATATTCTGATGTTTTGGGAGGTGGGAGGTCACGTGACCTGGGTCTCATGCCTGGGTCATGCTCTATATCTGTGCAGAACCGAGTGAGTGGGACAAGCTCATGTGGGGCATGCGTGCATTCATCACACGCAGAGATGTGTACTGAGACAAGCGTGTCAACGCATGTCAATGGTGGAAAACATGGAAAGCTGGAACAGGGACTAAAGCTATAGGCCTTTAAGGTATCATGAATAGTAGTACTTCTGCTTCCCTTGTACTGTGTAAAATCAGTTGGTACACCTGGACACCTCTTTTGTCAAATTTAGTGTTACCGGGTAGGAAGTGTAGCATTACAATGGCACTATCAATTTTTACAAATTTAAGACATAATACTGGGAAATCACTTAGCATCATAGTTCAAATTTATTAAGACACCTATTGTACGTACATTAAGCAAGTAAGGGGGAGAGGATAAAAAAGAAATTTCCACAGTTGTGTAACCTTCCGTTTGCCTGTCCTTTCATACCTTTCTAACATTTACTGTAGTGCTGTTGTGATAAACAATGGTCAGAATTATTAAAACATTGGAGGGAGATATTGGTTTACAATGTGGAGGATGTGGAATGTACTGACTAACTGATACTAATACAACAAGAGAGGAATACTTATGTGAGAAATCTATTCATATTACAAAGTTGGAATCCACGATTAAATTGTTCCACAGTAAGCTAATTTACTTAAGCATAACCAGCTCAACATGGCCAGGAAAATTAAGGAATTTCACAATAAATCAGTGATGGGTGTGAACGATCCTAGTCCTAAACCATCAAACCCTACAAGCACCTCTAGCACTTATTTGGTACACACATCAATATCGTTGCATCCTTACAAAGTGATGAGCCAAATATTAAACTCCCTAGTTTGCATGAAAAAGGGACAGGGAGGATGACAAATGAGGAAACTGCAGACGAGATAGAATGGGAACCTGTATTTATGAAACATACACAAAAAAAAGAAATGTCGAGCTATGAACTTTACCATCCCACTGAGTAACAGGTACACAGTATTTAAAGACACTGACCAAACTAATCAGGAAAAGGATGTGTACAATTTGAGCCAAATGACATGAAAAGGGATAATGCCCACCCCTATCATTCAGACACAGCTCAATCCAAGAGTCAGGACACAAATGCTGTTATTAAGAGGGTGTCTATCCCTGTGCCATGCAACACTGTTCAAATGAATCCAGTGATTAAGCAAACAAATCACCTAGTCACAGCTGAACATAATAATAAGGATACCAATGCTGTTATTGAGATGGAGATAATCCCTGAGCCATGCAGCTCTGTTCAATCAGCCCCAGTGATTATGTCAACTAATGCTAATATACAGGTACCTATAGAACAAGGAGGATCTGCCTCTACATACTAACCAGACAATCCTGTTTCTGAGGAAACAGCCAGTTTCTAATACTAGGCAGATTTATATCCAAGGTGATTCTATTATCAAGTAGCTGGAAAGAATTGTCTATGACAAGGATAAAGAACATAGAATTTATAGCAGTTTTAGGGGAGCTCAAATACTTGATATTCACAACATGCTAGACAATATACTTAGCGGTGCTGGAAATTACCGCTTAGTAATACCACTTGCAGGTATCAATAATTTCAGTAAAAATGTTTTGAGGAAATCAAGGGAGAATATGCTATGGTATACAACAAAGTCAAACAGATGACTGGAGATGTCTGCATCTCTGAAATTTTACTGGTACCTAAATATGGTTACCACGAGAATAAGCTGATAAAGCAGGTAAATGACTGGTTGCAAAAATGGAGACACAAATGGCATTGCATGTTTGCATCACTGGGAAGTATTCGAGAACAATTACAACTAACGGTACTTTAACTGGGATGGCCTACATCTAAGCAGATTGGGGAGCAAACTCCTTGGCAAGACAATACGAAATTTCATTTCCAAACATTTAAAATAATATCACTGGGGTATAGGGAGAATAAAACGGACACCATACACCAAACGGCATGGGGTCGTAATGTCGCACGGCAGAATGCCATGTGGCACAATCATGTTGCGCGATATCGTTTTATTTATTGTTCTGTGGGGGGCTCTGCCCCCAGATCCGCCCACCAAAGATTCCAACTCTGGGGGGTCCAACTCGGAGTGCACACAGCTCCGGGTTTCGCCATAATGCCATATGTTATTAAGCGTACGACATTATGACCCGGTGCGACACCAAACAATGGGAAAACCCCAAAGTCTACCTCCCTTCCCATTACTCATCAGATTTAAAAGAACAACAATGAAACTTTATAACTAGCAACCTAAAGGCCTTATTATTTAATGCAAGAAGCCTATCTAATAAAATTGACAAATTAACAGAACTAGATCATGGTCTAAATATTGATATAGTGGCCATTACAGAAACTTGGATGGAAAACAAATAAAGAAAACAAAGCGGAATAAAAAACCACTATGGCTCTCAAAAGAAGTGTCAGGGAAGGTTAAGGAGAAAAAGGCTGCATTCAAAAAGTATAAGGAATCACAGACAGAGCACGACAGGGAACTGTATCAATTAAAGCAGAAAGAAGTGTGGAAGGCAGTCAGAAAAGCAAAGGCCCAAACCGAGGAAAGAATAGCCAACTCAGTTAAGAAGGGGGATAAAACCTTTTATAGGTACATTAGGAACATAGAAAGGTTAAGGGAGGGATGGGAAGATTAATAAAGGAGAGGGAGGTGGGCAGAGGAGACAGTGAAAAGGCAGAGATAATGAATGAATACTTTTTGCTCGTATTCACAAAGAAGAAGAGGAGGAGTTACCTAAACCAAACAGTAGAAGCACTCTGGATAGTGGGGTTGATACCAGTCCATTTAAAGAAGAAAGAGTACTGAAAGAACTTCTAAAACTCAAGGTGGACAAAGCAATGGGGCCTGACGGATTCACCCTAGAATCCTAAAAGAGCTAAGGAGGACCTAGTGACACCACTAACCACACTTTTAACAAATCATGGGAAGATGGGGTGGTACCTGAGGACTGAGGAGGGCAGATGTGATTCCCTTCACAAAAGTGGGGCAGCATGGAAGCAGGAAACTACAGACCTGTTAGTTTGACCTCAGTGGTGGGAAATGATGGAATCACTTGAAAGAAAGAATTGTTGACTACCTAGAGGCCTAAGGGCACTGGACCCAAAGCAGCATGGATTCACAGCAGAAAGGTCATGTCAGACAAATCTAATCGATTTCTTTGACTGGGTGACCAAAGTAATAGACCAGGAGGGGCTGTGGATATGGCCTACCTAGACTTTAGCAAGGCATTTGACACAGTCTCGCACAAAAGATTAATAATCAGGTTAGCCAGCCTGGGAGGTTCCCAGGGTGGTAGCCTGTAGAAACTGGCTGCACAACAGGACACAGAAGGTAATAGTGAATGGAACACATTCTGAAGAAAGGGGGTTAATAGTGGAGTACCTCAGGGCTCAGTACTGGGTCCAGTCCTCTTTAACGCCTTTATAGGTGACATTGCAGAGGGTCTGAAGGAAAGGTATGCCTCTTTATGGATGACACAAAGATCTGTAACAGAGTTGATACACAAGGAGGGGTAGAAAGGATGAGAAGGGACTTGGGAAGGTTGGAGGAATGGTCAGACATATGGCAACTTAGATTCAATGCAAAGAAGTGCAAAGTAATGCACCTGGGAAATAAAAATCCAGGAGAAGAGTACACAATAGCAGGGAGGTACTAAACAACAATAATGGAAAGGGATCTGGGTGTAGTCATATCAGATGACCTAAAGGTGGGTATGCAATGTGAGAAGTCAGTAGGAAAGCCAGGGGGATACTGGGATGCATAGGGAGGCATCACAAGTAGAAAAGGAAGTGGTTATCCCTCTATACAGACAGTTGGTGAGATCCCATCTGAGTACTGCGCAGTTTTGGAGACCTCATCTATGCAAGGACATAGACAGGATGGAAGCAGTCCAGAGGAGGGCAACTAAAATGGTGCAGGGTCTACTTCAGAAACTATATGAAGAGAGACTGAGAGAGCTTAATATGTATACCCTTGATGAAAGGAGGGACGGGGGGACATGATAGAAACTTTTAAGTACCTCAAGGGAATCAACAAAGTCCAGGAGGGTAGCATCTTTCAGAAAAAGAGATGTGTAAGAACAAGGGGGCACAATTTAAAGTTAGAGGGGGGACGGCTCAGGGGTAATGTGAGGAAATTCTTTTTCATGGAGAGAGTGGTGGACGCATGGAACCACCTTCCTGGAGAGGTTGTGGGGTCTAAAACAGTGGAGGAATTCAAACATGCATGGGACAGACATAAGGCAATTATAGTGGGGGTTGCATGAAATAGGATGTTGGTTAACTAGAATCTGCAGCTTATCCAGTAGGTAGGGAAATGGGCAGACTGGGTGGGCCAAGTGGTCCTTATCTGCCGTCAAAGTCTATGTTTCTATGTAAATAAAGGAGCATGGGTCTTTAAATTGGATGGGATTAATTGCTATGCAAGTAATCAAACAAATAAAAAAGGTGGCTGTGTAGTGTTCCTAGTTAAACATACAAACATATGAACATATGAATGTGCCAGCAGAAACAGACCACCCGATCTATTTAGGTCTGCTCGGGTGTGCAGCTAGCACTTCTAGTTTGGAGCTGCCCCACCCCCCTCCTCCCCATTGTCATCCCACTGCCACCTCCCACATCCCCTACCCTCATTCTCCCCTGTTCCCTATACCATGCCCTTTTGAAGCTGTTCACAGATTTACATGATACCACCCATTCTGGTAGGGCATTCCATTTTGCTACCACCCTGTCTGTGAAATAGTGTCTCCTCATTTCCTTCCTAAATCTTCCTCCTCTATTTTTAGCCTATGCCCCCTGGTGACCCTCCCCCTCCTTAACTTAAAGACCCCATCTGCTCCATCCTTATTGTTTCCACTCAGATACTTAAATGTCTCTATCATGTCCCCTGTCCCTTCTATCCTCCATGGTGTACATATTCAGGTAACCCAGCCTGCAGTCATAGTCTCTCCCCTCCATTCCACATATCATCTTTGTTGCCCTCCTCTGCACCCCCTCCAGTAGCCTGATATCATGCTTTAGGTATGGCCTCCAAAGCTTCACACAATACTCTAAATGCAGCCTTATTAGTGATCTGTAGAGGGGCAAGATCACCTCTCTTCACCTGGACGAAACCCCCCTTGCTATGCACCCCAGCATTTTGTTCTCTTTTGCAGCCACTCTCCTGCACTGGGTAGTGTTGTTCATGGTCCCTGTTACCATTAATCATTAAAAATAATCTACCCTCTATGGACATCTCAAACACTATCAAAAATAAAGATTCAAACTTAAAGTATTTGGATTAAGCTAAATATCAAAAATCAAGATCCATTGATGATAGCAGTAGGGTATCACCAACCTACCTATCCTCACAAGATATAAAATTATCTACTCACAGAAACTGAAGTAGCTGGTGAACTCAGTGACCTCCTGATACTGGGGGATTTCAGCTTAGGGGATATTAACTGGAAGGATGGGTTAGCCACTAGTTGATGTGGCAAGGCACTACTATCATTATGTGATAGACTACAATTATCACAACATGTTACTGAGCCAACACAGGGAAACAATATCTTAGATATTGTCTTGGGTGTGCCAAGATATGCCCTGCCAGTCAGATGGGCAGATGTGTGGTGTTATAGTCTGTTATATTTTATGTTCATGCCACAAGAAGGCCAGTGTTAAAGAAAGGCCTCATAGGATAGTGAGAGAGATTGGATTTTTAAATGTTTTGACCTTCCTCTGACCAGAGAAGAACCAACTTGCCTGCCTGGAAACTGATTATTATTTGTCAAAAGCTTTGGGGGTAGCTCATCAAAGAGTATTTTCCTGGTTAACTAATTGAGGGAAGTCAAGGTAATGAAACTCTTAATAATATGGAGAGAAGCTATTCCCTGTTGTAAAGTTCAAAGCTCAGGGTGTGTTAAACAGGATTTTGGGAAGTAGCCATTCTTTACAGGACACCGTGAATCAGTTTGTCGGGTGTTATACTGGGACATCAAAGTTTTAACTCTGAAGTCATGTTCATGATTAATATCTGCCAGGAAGTCGTGATGTCAGAACCTTAGTAAATCTTTTGGACAGCACAAAAGTGACATCTACTGGCCTAAAAGTTAAGACTTACAGAACGCCTTGGACCTCAGGTATATAAGATGGTCCACAGAGCAGTTTGAAACATATTTTCATCGGGTCATTCTGCTTGACACACACCAGGAGCCAAACTGCTGAAACCGAATGTGGCTACAAGGACTTTGAAATCTTCATACTTAAGGTAGAGACTTAGTTAACCAGTTTCAGTGTGTTTTATTCTGTATACTTTTCCAGTTTATACTTTAACCTAAATTAGTATATGTCCTCTTTTAGTTGTAACTGCATTTATTGAATTATTTTATTACAAACTTTTGCTTTTCTAAAGAAATTCTGCCCATGTGAGTATCCTTACATTATATGTTTGACTGTAGAAGTTTTTACAAAAAATCTGTGACAACTGTTAGACGGGTCACCAATAGAAACCAAATTGAAAAACGGTCTGAAAAAGGGAATCTGGAAGGATAAGGAGAATACCAGAGTCTTATGCAAATCTGCAGGGATTGTGAACCAGGCTGTTGTATGTCCTGTAGGGAAAAGGCCAAATCAGGTTTTATGTTGCTGCCCCGAAAAGAGTGTAATGCCTGGATCTTCCTCCGTTGTGTAATAGCCAAGACAAGGGTTCAGATTTGGCCACAAGACTCAAGACTGGTATTATGCCCTGATCCAAAGTAAAGAGGGGTGCTCTGGGACCTTGTGGTGAGTGTTCCATTGTAAACACAGTGAACTTTCTGGATGGATGCGAGGAGGGTATCCCTGTTTCCCCCTCCCTGTCACAGATTGCACTTAGGGGTGGGCACTGTGACCTCAGTGAACCTTAACCCTAGGGAGTGGGTTTATGACATTGGGTACTAACCAGCTGGACATCAAAGATTGTATGGTCAGACCCTCGAACAGTAATAGAGACAACAGAATAGAATTCAAAATAGGTCTCAACTATAGCAGAAGTTAAGGAAGAACTTTTATTTTGCAATACTGTAGAGCTAATATTGATTACATCCATATCATGTTGTAACAGGGATGGGAATACCACGAAGACCATTACAGTGACAATATCATCAGTTCACTGTAATGATCTGTGGTATTCCTGACACTGCTGTCTCTGGGGATATCATCCCCTCCCCAAATCAACTCCAACTCAGAGCTGATTATCTATAATGTGGGGGGTGCAGGAGGCACAGCTTCCTGCATAGAGGGTGTGGGGGGCATATAGCCTCCTGCAAAAAAAACACTTGCTTCCCCAGATGGCAGAATACCGACTATCGGCATTGTGCAGCGCTGTAATCCTGATCTACACAATTCATGTTGATGCGGCTCAGTGGAACCGACAAAATCATGCATGAACTCAAAAAAATAAACTGGGATAGGGAGTGTGACACTTGGCCAGCTGGTTTATGATTATTGTATGATATTGGTATTATAAATAAATGGTCAGTGTATGAAATGTCAGTCTGTGAGGTTTGGCCCTAGAGACCATATTGGTCCTTGCAAAACAGGAGAAGATGGAAAGTTTGATACCTTTTATTGGACCAACAAGTGTCTTGTACAAAGCTGGAATTATACACAAGCTTTCGGGGCCACACAGGTCCCTTCTTCAGGTGAATAGCAAAACTGATCAACAAGCAGTATTTATATCCACTGTGGAGCAATTAAAACTCAGGAAGTGAAGTAGGAAGGTGATAAAGTGGACTAGAGATGAAAGTCTAAGATGCAAAAAATAAAAACATGAGAAGAAATGGGGAGGGGGCATAGTAGGAGCAGGTCAGTAGGAGATCAAAGGAAGCTAAAGGGAAGACAAAAGCATGCAGATAGGATCTGAGATCAGAGGCTGGCTGAAAGAGTAAGGTAGGAACAAACAACCAGCAATGTATGGGACAGGCCAGACAGGGCAATAGCACACAAGACAACGGCATAGATGGGGGGTGTGGGAAGGCATCGTGTATGCAGAAGTAACGGTGGAGAGGCATGCCACAGGACTGCCACATTGCCAGAGCTGGTCACAGGGTGGTCCAGGGGAACCAGACAATGGTGAGGTGCATGCCAGGGACAGGCATGTGTGCAGCCATCATGTGCAGCTGTGCAAAGGAATGACCCATGGTGAACTGTGGAGGGGCTGGCACAGGGCCACATATCTGGAAGGGGGGACCTGCTGAGGGATGGGCTGGGCTGCACTGGGTGTTGTTCTGACCTGCACTGTGAACTGTTGGTGGGGGGGGCATGCTGAGGAATGGGCTGGGCTGCACTGGGTGTTGCTCTGACCTGCACTGTGAACTGTTGGTGGGGGGCATGCTGAGGGATGGGCTGGGCTGCACTGGGTGTTGCTCTGACCTGCACTGTGAACTGTTGGTGGGGGGCATGCTGAGGGATGGGCTGGGCTGCACTGGGTGTTATTCAGACCTGCACCATGAACTGATGGTGGGGGCATGCGAGGGATGGGCTGGGCTGCAGTGGGTGTCGTTCTGACCTGCACTGTGAACTGTTGGTGGGGGGGGCATGTTAAGGGATGGACTGGGCTGCACTGGGTGTTGTTCAGACCTGCACTGTGAACTGATGGTGGGGAGGTCATGCTGAGGGATGGGCTGGGCAGCATTGGGTGTCGTCCTGACCTGCACTGTGAACTGTTGGTGGTGGGGGCATGCTGAGGGATGGGCTTGGCTGCACTGGGTGTTATTCAGACCTGCACTGTGAACTGATGGTGGGGAGGTCATGCTGAGGGATGGGCTGGGCAGCATTGGGTGTCGTCCTGACCTGCACTGTGAACTGATGGTGGGGGGGGCATGCTGAGGGATGGGCTGGGCAGCACCAGGGGATGGTGCGACCCACACTGTGTGCATGGGAGGGTGTGGCTGTGCACAGGCCTGTGCTGGGCAGTATGGATGGGGCATGGGTTACCATCCCAGTGCCTGATGACTGCAGGCAAAGGCCACAGGGCCAGTACAAGGCTGGCATGGCACCCAGGGGTGCAGACCCCCACAGCGCAGTAGGTCCCCATGGCTGTGCCCATGCATGGTGCCACTGTGCAGTGGTGAGCAGTACTGGGTGACTGTGGGACAGTCGGAGTTGCCGTACCAGGGTGAACAGCACAGCAATGGCAGCAATGGTGAGGGTCAATGCCAGTGATGCAGGATGCATGTACAGTGGAGGCATACAGTAGGTAGGGCAGCACAGGGGTGGGGCGGGTGCAATGCCAGAGTGCCACTCTGATGCAGACCAGAAAGGGAAACACTGTTCAGGCAGGTGAGGGCACGCTGTGTAGCAGGGACACACTAACATGCTCCCCATCCAACAGGTGCAGTAGCAGCTGACGCAGGTGACCCCGGCGGAGCTTGAGGGCGGGAGTAGCAGCGGCAGGGCCTGAAAGGAGCCGGCACAGCCCAGACCATCAGCATGGCGTTGGCTGACGATGGTAGCCCAATGGACACTGGAGACAGCCCTGCCACCAGCACACCCATGGCTGGAACACTGCAGCCGATGTGTGAGTCTGAGGGCAGTGAGGATGGAGACAGACCCATGTCTGAAGATGCAGTGGACAGCAGTGAGGGGAATGCAGCTGGACCACTGAGGGAACAGCAGGGGACCACTGAGGATACCACCAGCAGTGCCGCCACATCTGTGGAGGCATTATAGTTGTCCAAGGTCAAGCAATAGGCATTGGACCAAGAACAGCAGATGGATGAGGCCACAGGCATAGGGCTGCTCAGCCCGCTGAGCACCCATGGACTTGAGGACGAGTTGGACGAAGCTGTCTGGGAGCTACAGGCTCATCAGACCCCGCCAGCCTACATCGGGGAGTACTGCCAGTTGGTGCTGGCCAGCCAGAGGGACTGCAGGCAGGAGCATGCAAACATACAGCAGGGCATGCAAGAGCACCACTCCTGCATGGAGCTGCAGCTCACCAGCATCGCTGCCACCCTGAAGACATTCACAAGGGACACAGCGGTATGCATGTCTGGCCTGGGGGATGCTATACAGGGCATTCAGCACTATGCTGAATGCCAGATAGTCATCATGGACCATCTCAGCACAGGTCTGAAGAACATGCTGGCACACCAGCAGTGCCAGGATACAGCCATGGCCATGCAGGCCATATAGTGTGCACTGCTGCTGCTGCAGCACCTGCAAGGCATGGCCCAGTGGGAGACACCCCCAGCCACCGCTAGGTCCAGCACCCAGACACAGCCACCAGAGCCAGTGGTAACCCGTACCCCACCCCCGGCCCAGGTGTCAGTACCCACCCGCCCGCCAGTCATGCTGCAGGTGTCACACGCACAGCTGGGCACCACCCACACTGACCCTGGCACAGAACAGCACCAGGGTGTGACATGTCTTGCACACACAGGCATGCCAGCTACACAGCCACAGGCTAGGGTGAGCACCACACACACAGTCCCACAGGTACAGGCTCAATCATGGGGCATGCACAGGGGGGCGGGCAGACCAAGGAGGGTGTTCCACAGGCTGCACAGGGCCCAAAGTGCTCAGCGCAGGATGGCGGAACACACCATGCAGCCCTGGCACAGCTGCCACCACACGTGGCTCACAGGCACATAGGCCTGCATGGGTGAAGGCATATCTGCCCACCTGTGGGGGAACACACAGGCCCACAGGGTGTGATGCCTGGTGTCGTCTGCCAGGGCACCGCCCAGTCTGCCAGACTGGCAGGATCCCACACAGCCCAGCACCCAGCACCGAAGGGGTCAGTGCGAGGATGAAGTGCACATGGCAGACGGCTGTGAGTCGCCCAGGTGACCTGTGCAGTAGGGGAACAGGTGGGAGGGGATGCAATAGGTGTGTGGGGCCATATGCATGGCAGCGGGCACATGTCCATGGGGGGGGCACTGTGTGGGCATAAGGGTGTGTGTGAGTGTGTGTATATGCATGACTGTGTGCATGGGTGAGTGTGGGGTATGCGTGTTGGGTGGAACTGGGGTGCACTGGCCAATGTGCTCATGCGTGTAATAAGCACTGTCACAAAAAAATCATGTTTGCACCCTGAACCTATGCTGTGTCTTCATTGTGTCAATGCAGTGCTAGGAATTTACTGATACCATGGTGGGTAAAGTGTGCCCCCAGGTGCAACACTGCCATATGCGTGCTGCGGCTAGTGGGCAACAGCTTGCTAGCCCCCCCAATGAGGACACACACACAAACACACAGCCCTACTGGCACAACACCCATAGAGGCAGGGCCACCCACACCACTATCGCAACTGCGTTGTGGCCTCAAATTTCACATGCAGCTGCGTGACAGTATGTGCAAATATGTGTAATGAGCACTGCCACAAAATAAACATGTGTGCACCCTGAACCTATGCTGTGTCTTCGTTCTGTCAATGCAGTGCTAGGAGCTTACTGGTACCATGATGGGTAGGGTGTGCCCCCAGGTGCAACACTGCCATATGCGTGCTACGGCCAGTGGGCAACAGCCTGCTAGGCCCCTCTCCCCACAGGGACACACACATACACGTACACACACACACACACACACACACACACACACACACAGCCCTGCTGGTGCAACACCCACAGAGGCAGGGCCACCCACACCATTACAGCAACTGCATTGTGGCCTCAAATAGCACATGCAGCTGTGTGACAGTATGCATGTCGCAGCCATGCATCGCAATTGCCATGCTGCACAACAGTCATGTGCTTGGTGCCTGCTGTCTTGCATGCTGCAAATGCATATCCACGATGTGCGATCTGCGATCCACATGCAAAAAGCATGTGGGGCACATGCATTTGCGAGCTGTGAGGCCCAGACACTGCGTAGCAGTAGACAGTAGAAGGAGTGCACACTTTGGAGTTGTTGGTAGCTGCACATCTACAGGGATATCCAGACCAGGACAGGGACAGATACCCAACAGACTGGTGAGTACTGGGCTACTGCAGGCCCCCCCCCCCACATACCGTTACAGTCAATGTTACTGGCAGGAGGGGCTGGGACAGGCATGCACACCACTGTGCCATTTGTATCCCAAGAGTTGTACAGTAACTGTCTCACTGTAGATCCCATGGCCTGCTTGTGGGGTATTGCAACCTACAACACTGTGGCAAGGTTATATCAATGTGGTTAGCAGGTGCTACCTTGCGACACTACTAACTGTACATGGGGCAATGCTATAGGCATTGTAGGGATGTTATAGCTGCCAATCACGTGAGGCAGGTGTTATGCAGTGTTCACAGTGTATGTGATCCAGGATGGGCTCAATGCTACTCACCTATTACAGGCATGTGACACCCTGACATGGGCCACAAGCCACTGGTGTACTGTAGCAGACATGTACAGGGCTGTGGGCAGGCTTACACACCATTGACAATTGTGTACAGCCATGTGGTGTGCCAGTCATGTCCCATGTGCTGTACACATTGCATCAGCACTCTGATGCATAGTCTGAGTTACTGCAGGCCACTGCTGGTTGTCGCTGTACAGCCGTCTGTTGTGTATGGGGGTCACATATATGACCACTGTAGGCCATTGAGGGGACATCTGACAGCAGTCATATATGAATGGTGAGGGGGTGCAATTGGGGGATTGGGTACTGTAATGGTTGGGGGACTCATGGTGCTGGCATTGCCAATACAGCACAGTCCAGATGCACCCCTGTACATGTTCCGCATGCCTGTCCCTGGGTGACAGTCCTAGTGACAGGCGGGCTACCCACTGTTGTGATGCACCCGTAGGCTGGATATGTGTGCAGCATGGGTGTCCACAGTGTGGCACAGGGTGCCCCTGTGCGGTGCAGTGGGGTACAGTCCCCATACCATGGCTTGGGTGGGTGGCGTGCAGGTATGGCCCACCCAATGGTGGCTGGCCAGGGGAACCAATACGTATGTGCCTTGTCTGTGGACAGTACCAGGGGCTGTTTTGCATGGGATGGGCAAGGTTATGGGGGCCATGGTACAGCCACAAACCACTGTGTGGCGGTCGGTGTACCGGCCCTGCCACTTGTGGGTGGTGTCATGTTGCCTGTGTGGTCATACACCCACCCATGCGATTAGGCCAGGCATGCCCTCCCCCATGCCTGCAGAGTGGGACCAGGCATCCTATGGCTCAGTCCCTGACTGGGTGGGTAACATGGCCCCCCCCTCTCACCCCTGGGGCCTTTGCGGGATGGTGACCCTTGAGGTGGGGTATGCCACACTCGGCAGAGTGCCGCATGGCCTGTCCACTGTTGCACCCATGTTGGTGGGATGCGCACCGTGCACAGTGGTGATGGTTGTGTAGTGGATGTGGCACCTGGCCAGTGTCATGCAGGCACAGCACAGTGGCTGTGTGGGCAGCACCATGCCCATGTGGGGTTGCGTTGGGCTAGGGCCATGGGGTGGGGTATGGGGTGAGATGGCCCCTGTGCTGAGGGGCGTATGGGGGATGCCCCCATTCTCCTGGCCCCACAGTGGTACTGATCATGGCACATGCCAGAATGCTTGTGCTACACAGGCCATGACCACTCCCCACATCGTCCCCTGCGGTACAGGGCTGTGCGTGTTGCAATCGGGCACACACAGGCAGCCCACATGTGGTGCACAGTGCTGGCATGGCTGGGTGGGATTGGGACACACACAGCCATGCATGCATTGTGTGGGCCATGTAGGCCACTACAGGGTACTGCAGTGCACACCTGGTGGCATGGTGTTCCACAGGGTCACATTGGTGTGTATCTGTCTGTGCGGTATGCGTGGTTCAGTAATCCAGTGTTGGAGGCGTAGATGCCCAGATAGTGTGCCTGCACCAACACCATGGATGCACAGCGCATCTGGCAATGGCCACAGGTGTCATGGCTGTGTTGCCAGCCCATCGCCCTTACCGACACACACAGGTGGTGCCATGGACCAGGCACACTGTCACTGTGCTGGTGCATCAGGAAGGCATATCGGTTTGGTGGTGGGGTGTCACAGCAGTGGTTGGCTAGCCCGGCCACAGGCCACTGCGCAGGCCCCAGATATGTGGCCCCATCCACCCTTGTAGCGCCATACATGTCTGTGTGCTGCATGTGGCGGACCATGCCTGGCCGGCACACATGGCAGGGGCCGTGTGCCACCGGACTTGACCAAAGGCTGTGTGAGGCATGGCCTCCGCTGGACATTGCCTGTTCCATTCACTTGGGTGCACTGCCGCCTGGTCAGATGGCTGTGTGGCACTGTCCCTGTGCCACACCCTCCATGTTGCACCCATCGGGAGGACACCCAACTGCCACACCCTGTGCATGGGCATACATGGCAGGGTGATGTGGGGTCTCTCCTGGGCCTTGTGCGGTTACATGCCTGTATGATGGTGGCGGCGGGTGGTGGTGGGGTTGTGTTACCCAGAGTCTGCTGGCCATGGGGGCATGGTCGGCTGTGTACTAACCCATGTCCTTTCCCTCCATAGCTCCAGGGCGGACATCCATGGGACTCTGGTGAGTATTCGGCATTGTTCAATGCATACATTCCCACCACCTGTCCAGCATTGTGTACCTGACAATGTTGCTCTCTGTCCCCTGTGTAGGCTCCAGCACCACCGCACAGATCCAGGTAAGTACACACTGCCGCACCCCAGCTGCTCCAGGGTCCCCAACTGTGCCACAGGCTTATGTTATCGTGCTCTTTCCCCATCCAGGAGTGTTCCAGCTAGCGACACCTGCTTCAGACAACACAGTGCAGAGCACAGGTAGGTAACTCTCCTTCCCCATGATGGCTTTCATGGGTGTCAATGTGTCAGCCCCTTGTCCACCTGGTGGGTGTGGCCACATGCACCTCCTCATGGGGGTGCTGGTGTGGCTGTGTGGCAGGGCTGCATGTGGCGCCCCACACCCACACTGTGCAGGGCCGTACCGCAGAATGCCTCTGCAGGGGATGGGTGTCGTGGTGGTGCAGTGTGGTCACTGTGTGTAGCACCATGTGCCCTGCCCTTCCATGACACAGCTCATCACTGACACTCATCGCGCTGTGCTTGTCATTGACATGGGGGTACCATGTGGGGGTAGGGCCATGGTTGCAGTCCTGTGGCCCAGCACCAACCCATGTCCCACAGCCGGTGTGCAGTGTTGCGCATGGTGGGTGGGGGTTGTGTGCACGGCCATGATGGACGTCTGTAGTGATGCTTGTGCCATTCCTTCCCCGGCTACAGGTGCAACACGGTAGCTGGCCCATGATGTCATCAGCCTCTACCCTCAGCCACAGCATATGGGCACCAAACTTCATGCCCCATGAGATGCCAATGCTAGTGAACTTTGTGCAGCTGTGGGGCCGGATGCTGCTGCCACCTGGGTGCCTCAGGAGCTGCTGCCTGTGAGCAGGCCTGGATGGACCTCTCTGCCAGCATGTCTATGGCTACGGGTATTAGGCACACCATCCGCTAGCTGACACACCTCTGGCAGGACCTTACATGCAGGGAGGCCAGTGTTCTGCAGTGCATGATTGGCATGGCCCGCTGCAGGGATGCGGAGATGCGGTCCGGCCAGGACACCAGTGTTGGTATGTATCCCTACTGCTGTATGTCTGTTGCTGCAGTGCCGGCATGGTGGCCTTGGAACATGGTGCCTCCAACACATTCACCTGTCCCTTCACCCCACAGGTTCCACTGGTGCATCGCACACTGGGCAGCAGGGATGCCTCGCCAGCCTCAGATGGGAGGCACATCAGTGGAGGTCAGGTACATACATTCCATGTAACCCTTGGGCCGTGGCCTTGGCTGGCGGACACCGTGTGGCCTGTGCTGCACCCTCACATTGCTTGCCTATTTGTGTGTGTACCCCTGTCCGGTCCAGGCACTGACAGCATCCTTTACATCCCTACAGGTGTCCAGAGCAAGCTGCCACAGCGACAGAGGGCCCTACTGTGGGCGATGGTGAATGTCAAGGCCACTGATGCAGAGGAGTATAGGTTGCGCACACTGCACAGGCAACACAGGGCCAGGCTGCTGCCACCAACTTCATCCTCCTCCTTCTCCTCCTCCTCCACCTCTTCCTTCTGCACCTCCTCCACAGTCGCGGCTGACGCCGGGGTCCAGGCACCATTGGAGGCATGGCCAGTTCTGGGGGACATCACTGCTGGTGGGCATCAAGAGCCAGTTGACCTACTTACATTGAACCAGGTGACTGTGTGCAGTGACGCAGCCAAGGCCCCATCCCCATCCACTGTACCAACAACCAGGGACACAGGAGATGACATTGCAGCAGGGGCAGGCATGGATGACCCCCCAACAGACACAGTGCCTTAAACCACTGTCCCTGCTGCTGGGGATGCTGGAATGCAGCAGGAGGAGCCAGTGCCCATGGTGGATGTAGGACCCGCCACAGGACATGAGCAGGGTGGGGGACCAAATCGGGAATGCCAGGTGGAACTTGTGTCAGCCATCCTCCAGGACATTGGCCACCTTCAGGGTTCTGTGGCCACCCTTCTGGAGGAACTCAGGTGCTCATAGTGGCCATGTCTGCGACAGCCACTCATGGGTTGGGTGTACTGTGAGGATGGGATTGTATATAGGAGTGGTTGTTTCTGTTGTGTCTGTTTTGCTGTTTTGGGTGTCCATTGGGAGGTTGTGTTGGGTTATTGTTGTTTGTTTGGGGCTGGGTTTGATTGTTGTTGTTGGTTTGTGTGTGGGACTGTTGTTTGGGCATTGGGCCTGTGCTGGGGTGTGTATGGGGGTGGGATGGTGTTTGGGGGGGTTGTGGGTGGCTGTTTGTGTTTGTTATTCCTGTACTGTTACACTGTTATATCTGCCACTGACATGGCCCTTTGCTGTATCAAAACAGCATTAAACTAAGCTTGTTGGCTTCTCATTGGTGCTGCACACCTTACACACACCTGTGATCTGTACTCCCAAGCTTGCTGGCTGCAGTTTAATGGCAGACTCATATACCAAACCTGCCTGCTGGCAACAAAGAAATCAGCCATCGGGCTGGAGAACAGTTTATGTTGTGCCTATCCACAAGAAGGGACCTAAACATGACAAATGTAATTATAGACCTATTAGCCTAACTTCCACAGTGTGTAAGGTTCTCGAGGCACTTATGAAGGACACTTTATCAGATACAATAATTAATATTGACCCAGACCAACATAACTTTCAGAGAGGTAGACGCACAACTGCAAACCTGATTTGCTTCTATGAAAAGATTAGAAATCTTTTGGATAGGTAATTGAGGGAAAATTGCAATGCACATGGATGGTAGCACAGGGCCTGTGTGTGTGTGTGTGTGTGTGTGTGTGTTATATATATATATAGATATATATATTCTATATATATATATCTATCTATATATATATATATAGATAGAGATATATATATAGATATATATATATATATATATATATTAGTGATGCAGTAGTGCCACTATATTAGGGTTGAGCAGGCACTTTAATGTTAAACCCTAAATTTTGCACTTTAATAACTTTGCAATCATTCAATGGATTTGCATGCAGTTGTGCATGCAGTCTCCTGGGATAGATCTCTTGATGTGCCAAGTTTTGTTCTGGTCAGATTTGTGAATTCTGAGATATGAATGGTGAAAAAAATTGAAAATGCACCTGTTTTTGCAGTTTTTTTCTCATCCTGCTGCACATAGACAGTGTTGAATTTTATTCTGATATTTTTATGGTAGAAAGAGCTTGGGTCACAGAACAGGCCAGCATTTATTTGGTGAAAAAATATAAAATCCATTCCAAAGGTATCGCATTTTTAAGGTCCCATTATTTTCAATAAGATTTTTATTTTTCAGGATAGCTGCATGTAACGAAAAATGATTTTACTCTGGTGAACAAGGATCCTTGTTCTTGAGGGGCCAATCCTTGTTCACCATAAAAAAATATTTTTCGTGAGTCACCATCTTGTTTTCTTAGTTTGCTCTGAAACAACTGTCATAACTCTGCCCAAGGATGTCTGATGCAGACATGCAAATGTATTTCTTGCTCATTGGGAGTTGATGAGCAGTTTCTTGTGGTTTTCAACCTTTGTATGTCCCTAGAAATTTTTTTACTGAATTTAAATCCTTTTTCACCACTTGCTAACTTCCTTTTTTGCCATTCCTTGTTCAACATGTTGAAAAAGGAAATTGGCTGGCAAAAAAGGATTTCCTTTTTGATGACCAGATGGCTCTGCCAGTAATCCTTGTTCACCAGCCGATTCCTTTCTCGCCAAGACAAAAAAGGATGGCAAATAAGGAATTTGGCTGATGAAAAAGGAATGCCAGCAGGGTAATTTGGCAGTCAAAAGAGACATGACGTGGAATCTTTGTAAAAGAGCCTTGGCTCAAAGGTACTCGTAATCCTAGAATAAATAAATAAATAAAAAATAAAAGAGACATCTGGTCATCAAAATTGGAAATCCTTTTTCACCAGTCTATTTCCTTTTTCACCATGACGAATAGGGATGATGAAAAAGAAATGTGAGTGACTAAAAGGGATTTTTTCAACCATGGACATCCGGTTGTGAAAAATTGAGACATCTGGTCATTGAAACATATTTTTTTTTTGCCAGATGGAATCCTTTTCTGCCACCAGAGCAAAGGATTGGGAGAAAAGAATTGCCGTTGACAAAAAAAGGATTGCCATCGATAAACATTTTTTTTGTGGTTTCTCCTTTGAACCCATCCCAAAATCCCTGGTGGCTAGTGGTACCCCCCACCCTCAATCCACATATGTTTTACTATTTATTTATTATCATAACAAATGTATTTTTTACTAGTTTTGAGCTCTGTAGCATCACTTCCTGGTTTACAGGGTTTATCCCTGGTGTTTAGTGGTGCCCCACTACCCTCGGGTACCCTTTATTTCCATACATTTCATTGGTGGGCAGTGGCTTGCCCTCACCCTTCAATGATTTTTCCCCTGAAAAAAAGACAACAGTCCCTCAATGTCCTTTTTTTAGTTTTACCTGTTTTAACCTTCTAAAAAAAAAGTAAATCAGCGATCACAACCTCAGCCCCCGCCTGATCCCCCTCTATGCACCCACCTCCCCAAACCCCCCATAACATCCCCACAGACCTTCACTCACCTCAAGAAGTCCCAGGTTCAAGACCTGCTTTGCCGATCGAAGACACCTCTAGCAGCTGGAACCGGCAACCACAATATGAGCTAAGGTATGTGCACTTCAATGTATTACAATGGGGGTTCAACTTTTTGACATAACTCAGACATTTTATTTTCCTTTTGGCACCAAATTTTCGACATGGTGTTTTGGAGACTCCGTCTCATAAACAAAATGACTGTCAATAGGCAACTCCTGCCAGAAAGGTGATTTTGTGGTCAGTTGGTGAAATCACCTTTCTGTTGGGATTTGTGTAACGACAGCTATATTGTTTATGAGGCGGGGTCATAAGAAGGCTATGTTAAACATTTGAGGTCAACATTTCAAAAAATGGCTGTATTATGAGCATTTGTTGCAATCTCACTACACACACTCATAATGGGCCCTATTCATTAATGGGTTGGGGTGACTATAAGTTGCGTAACTTGGGTGTGTAGCCACCCCACACCTGTTCACACCCACTGCACCCCCTTGGCAGCTTTCACTGTCCACTTATGCCCCCCCTCCTCACTGGATCCTGGCCAAGTGCAGTGGTTTGTGTGTGGGCTGGCTGGGGTCTCCGTGGAGGTGGCATGATGGCACTCTGCACCATTCACAAAAGTGCAGAGTGCCATATGTGGGGGGATGGTGGCTACACATCTGGAGGGCAGCTGTAATAGATATGCACCCCCTCCAGATTCCACTGCCAGACCCATTGGTGTAGGTGGGTGGGGTCATTGGACCTGCTTCTGAAGGTGCCACAGGTGTTGGGGGATAGTGGTCAGGCCAGGGGTTGGTGGCCAGCAAATGCCCCGCCAGCAGCATTACCGGTGCTCTATGCACCCCTTTCAAGATAGCACCACACCAGTGCAAGTGATCCTCTGTGGACCCAGGTAGGTCAGCTGATTGGCTGCTGACCCGGGTCTACAACCCCTCCCCACAAACCTCTTGCCGGGGGATATGGAAGGGAGCCAGGTGGGCAAGGGTGTAGACAGGCATACTCACTGTACGCATTTGTGTACAGTTTTGTGAAGTGCCTGTCACAAACCTTAAGCCACTCTGTTAATATTATCATTCTAATTTGTAGTATTTGGGTTAGTGTAGTCCACTGAGGAGTGTCCCATACATGTATAACCTCTTTAGAGAGTAGAGGAATCATCTGACAACAATCTGACTTGTTTGGAAGGGGGTGCCATTTGGAAAGGATGTGTACATTTTTTAATGGGGGGGGTGTAACTGTTGGAGACTGTGTACAAAACGGAAATTTCTGGCTACACTCCTGCAGGTGGGGACCACTGCTTTGTGAATGTGGTCCCCTGTGTGGATCTCCCAGGGATGCAGAGCTGCACGTGCCTTTACGTGCCAGCTCCGCACATCTTTGTGAATAAGGGCCAATATGAATAAAAATCCAGCACTCGAGACCAAAAAATTAAGTGAGAGCTTTTTTTATTATGTATTATAACAAATAAATAAAGAAATCTTTTAAGAGTCCAAATACTTTGATGCACAATACATTCAGTGCTTGTGAAATCAATTGCAACCCACACACTGCATCTGTGCTTCGGGGCAACAACCCTTAGAAATGTTTAATATTTTCACCCCATATTTTCAACATAGCCTTGATATTACCTCACCTCATGTATGTGACAGCTGTCATTTTTCAAAGCCTGGCCAAAATGTGTTTTCACACTTGTGGTACAGAACGGCATTGCATTTGTGCAGAATTATATTTAGGCAGGGATCTGAACATTTTCTGTACTGGGTACATGCAGTGCAGTCATAGGAAGGCTATGTTGAAAATTTGGAGTCAAAATGGTTACGAATGGCACGGTTATGACTATTTGCTGTAGTTTTGCTATGCCTACTTATAACTTTGGAAATTTTAAATATTTTTAATCCAAATGTTCAACATAGCCTTGTTATTACACCACCTCATGTACTGTATGTCACAGCTGTCATTTTTCAAATCCTGTCCAAAATGTGTATTTGCACCTGCACTGCGGACTGGTGTTGCACTTGCATGGGGTTATGTTTTTTGGAGAGGACTGAAAAAAGTATCTGCACCAGAAACATGAGGTGGTAAGAACATGGCTATGGTGACAATTTGGTGACTGTTGTGCTGTGACTGGAAGCCAAGGAGCCGGAGGTCTCTGTGCTTCCACAGCTACATACATATACACATCTATGGAGGGATGGGAGTGCAGGATCCAAAGGAGCTCCCATCGTAAAATAAGGATACTATTATACTATCTCAAAAAGTAAGGAAATAAATTACAAAAAATCCTTAATAATGCACCATTAGGATTGAGGCATAAAAAGTAGGAAAATACAACTTTAGGGTTGTCAAGTCTAAGACCCCACTCCCACTCTCGCCTTCCAACCCTAAGACTCCACCCCCACCCTCAGCTTCCAACTCTAAGACCCCACCCCCACTCTGCATGCAAGAACAGATGTGAGGGGTGTGCCTTAGGATTGTGAACCCTAATGCTCACCCCATTGTCCTATACTGTACCCATCTTACCTTACTTACTCATGGAATGGGATCAGCATTAGGGTTCCCAACCCCAAGGTACACATCTCATACCTGTTCCAGCATGCAAGTTAGGAGTGGGGGTCTTTTGGTTCAAAGCCAAAGGTGGGGATGGAGTCATAGGGTTGGAAGGCAAGGATGGGGTCTTAGGCTTGGCAACCCTAAGGTTGCATTTCCCTGTTTTTACTGCCTCAACTCTAACGGTGCATTAACAAACCATTTTGCAATATATATCTATATAAATATATACTCATTGCAAAAAACTTTGTTAATGTATCAGTTAGGGTAAATACCACAGTGACAAAAGTAGAGAAATGAGGCATCCCAGGGTTACCACCCCTACCACCCCATTCCCATCTCCCCACCCTCCACACACCAAAAGGTGTCAGAGTGTACATTGAGTCATCAGGCCCAACTCTCACCCCATTCCACATGTAAATAAACTTATACACTACAGAACAGGACAATGGGATGAGAGTTTAGCCTAATGACCCAATGGCACACCACAACGCCAGTTGGTGTGTGGAGGGTGGGGGAATGGGGTGGTGTGGTAGGGGTGGGAACCCTTGGGTGGATCGTTAGGATTAGAAACCCTAACATCTCATTTACCTAATTTTGTTGCAGTGATATTCACCCTAATACATTAACAAAGTTTTTTGCAAAGAATGTCCCATCTATTTCAGATAGTATAAATGTATTCTCATTTTACTGTGGGAGCGCAGGGTTTGAACCATCCAGATAGTACAACAGTATCCATATGTCCTGGTGGGAGCACAGGGTCCAAACCTGTGCTTCCATCTCTCCATCCAAATAGTACAACAGTGTTGAGGTGTCATGGTGGAAATGCAGTGCCCTTCAGAACCTGCACTCCCATCCCTCCACAGATTTACATATGTATCTAGTTGTGGAAATACAGGGGGCTCAGACATCTGCACTTCCATACATTAAGTTATGAGCAGGCATAGCAACATTGAAACAAATAGTCATAACCGTGCCATCTCAAATAATGTCCACCCCAAATGTTCAACGTAACTTTCTTAGCGCCTCACCACATGTACCCAGTACAACAAACTTTCAGATCCCCTTCAAAATGTAATTCCACACAACTGTAACACCATTTTTACGCTAAAGTTGCAGAAAACATTTTCAGTAGGATTTGAAAAAAGGCAGCTGTACGGTTCATGCGGTGGTGTGGAAAAATGGCAATATTAAGAATCTGGAGTGAAAAAAGGAAAAACCGATGACGTTACAAGTGTGTGTAGAAACTGCGCAACGCACGCTCATAATGCGGTCATTTTATGGAATTTTTTGTCCAAGTTTTCAATGTCAGCTTTATGAGACCTACCCTCATGAACAGTATAACTGTGATTTTGTTAATCCATTCCAAAAGTTGTTTTCACACAGTGACTGCGCCATTCTTTGCCACAGGTGTGAAAACACGTTCCGAGCAAGATGTGCAAAATCACAGCTGTACTGTTCGTAAGGAGATGTGAAGAAATGGCAATGCCAAAAATTTGAAGACAAAATATTAAAAATTGGAGAAGTTATGAGCATGCATAGAAACTCCACAACGCATGCTTGTAACAGTCATTTTTGGGAATTTTTTCACCAAATTTGCAACATAGGCTTTTTTGGACCCCACCTCATGAAGAGTGTCACTGTAATTTGGACCAGATCCGAGGGTCCCAGAGGTCGAGAGGGCGTCGGCAGCAAGACGCCCCCCCAACCCTCAAAGCTTAATTCAGACCATATTCAAGGGTCCCAGAGGTCGAGAGGGCGCGGGCAGCAAGATGCCCTCCCCCACCCCCCCAAGCTTAATTCGGACCAGATCTGAGGGTCCCAGAGGTCAAGAGAGCATGGGCAGCAAGACGCCCTACCCCACCCTCTGAAGCTTAATTCGGATCAGACCTGAGGGTCCTAGAGGTCAAGAGGGTGCTGGCAGCAAGATGCCCTCCCCACCCCCCGAAGCTTAATTTGGATGAGATCTGAGGGTCCCAGAGGTCGAGAGGGAGCTTGGGCAGCAAGACGCCCTACCCCACCTCCGAAGGTACATCCGCGGTTTTCCACGAGGAGCGCCACTGTTCCAATACTCTACAATTTGAATTTTGGACTTAGCACCATTTTTGCTGATTGCTCTGTTGCCTTAAGCTATTTCTGTCTGCACAGGTTTAGAGATAGTTTTTTTGGTCACATTTCTACCTCCTAAGCCATATTATTTGGTGGTATTTTTAGCTGGGCTTTAAGTCTTTCTCTGTATGTAGGACCTTATAACAAATGTTGTGCTGTATTCTACTGTGCATTAAGGAGCCCTGAAACCTCTGGTCCCCTGCATTAACTTTTGATTGCTGAGCTCATTTAGATTTCAGTCCCCTAATTTGTCAGAGTAAATAAGAAAAAAAAAAGGGGGGATTTTCTGAAGCTGCAAGACATTTAATCGGACTTCAGTCCTCTAATTCAGAGTAAAAAGCTTCAGAGGCTACAAGAAAGCTGCAATTGAACCTGGCTTGATAATTTGGTCTGTGTTGTGCCTTTCTGTCCTGCTCACACACCCTCCCCAGCCCTGCTCTCCACTCACATAATATAAGTAACTTACCTCCCTGTGCTTTCCTCCACAGCTTAATTTGGACCTGAACCAAGGGTCCCAGAGGTCGAGAGGGTGTGGGCAGCAAGACGTCCTCCCACACCCCCGAGGTTACTTCCGTGGTTTTCCACGAAGAGCCCCAATGTTCCAGCACTCTACAATTTGAATTTTCTGACCCCGCCGACGCACAGTGTCAGCTCCCCACTGCCCCCACCACCACCCTTGCTCGGCATGGCCTTATGTAGTGAGTGAGAACCAATCAGGCCACATCTCCATTTGCAGCTTTTACGATCTCACCACTAGAGGCTGCTATATTGCCTTCTGGCTTAATCCTACTTCCTTAGGACTACTCTTACTCACCAGTATGCTTCCTTTAATCCTACAGCTATGCTATCTATTACCCACTACCCTGGCTTCCTTCCAACCATTACCCCTCACAAATACCCTCTCCATCTTTGGCCCTCTCAATTACCTGGATGCCTGGCTTCTTTCTTATGCCCAGGTGTCCCCTCTCTCCCTCCCAGCTTCTGCAGATGTGCCAGTACTTGTTACCTTCTCTGCTGCTACCACCACTTATGAGCTCCACCCTAGGCATATCATGCTAGCTTTGCCTTGCCACACTTGTCAGCCATACCATCCCATACTTCTGGTGCAGTCCCCAATCCCTCATTCCAACCCCACCTACTTGCTAGCCCCTTATACTCCACCTCCCCATTCCTACCTTCTCTACCCCAGTGTGTTCAAAAAGGATCACTCACTACAGTAAAAAAAGATCCTGGTACTCTGCACTCATGTTCTTTCTCCTCCTCCTTCTTATGTCAGGGAATGTCCACCCTAATCCTGGGCTTCCATCAGCCCAACCACCTAACCAACTCCCTGCCCGTGGGCTTTACATTGCATCCCTTAATCTCTGCAGTCTATTAAAAAAGTGGGACTCCTTCCAAGGCTGGGTCCTTCAGCATCAGCCTGATGTCATAGCGATTAGTGAAACCTGGCTTAATCCTAGAACCCCCGACTCATCCATTACTCTCTCCGGCTACGACCTCTACCGTGTCGATCGGAAGGGTAAATGTGGGGGTGGATGTGCCATTTGCTGCAAAGCTTTATTACATGAGCAGCTGCTCCCCACTCCCATACTAGGTCCAGGACCACAAGCACTCACACTTAAACTAAACTTGGGACACTCCCAAACCCCGCTTCTTATCACTGTTGTTTACATTCCCCTCAGGGACCAAAAGGCATCCTTCCTCTCACTGATGACCTACCTAGACACCCTCTCATCACCTACAGAAAAGGTTATACTTGGTGACTTCAATATCAATTGGCTAAGTAGGGACGCCTCACAGCTCATGGACGCTGGCACAGCCCAAGACCTAACCCAAGTGGTCTCATTCCCCACCCGCTGGGACCAGCGCACTGGGTCTTCTTCTCTGCTAGACCTCATCTTCACCAACCATCCACACATAATCACTAATGTCACTGTCCTCTCTAATGTACTTAGTGATCACTCCCCCGTTCACTGTTCCTGGACTTGCAAAGCTCCTAGATCTCCCCCTAAATTAATAACGCAACGCAAACTAGGCCCTGGTAAGCTGACACTTCTTAAAGCACACCTCAGCATGATGGACTGGTCCTTCATTACAAACTCCGTAGACCCTGATAGAACATTAGACCTCTTCATCCTAACTTTCAACAAGATATGTGACAGATACGCACCTCTCACCAAAAGAATGGTTAGAGGTAATACAGTGCCTTGGCTCTCCGATCGCCTCCTGGCCTTGTTGCGGGTGAGGGACTCACTGTGGCAACTCTCCATTGAGTCTGGCATCTTGCTGGATAGACAGAGAGGCTCGGAACACGTGTACCTGGGCTGTGTGAAAAGCAAAAGCAGATTATTATAAATCCTCCTTAACCACCTCTTGGGGCCCAGGGTGTAAGTTCTGGAACAACATTAAGGAAATCTGTGGAAAAGACCCTAATCCTGATCCTGTGCAGGTCTTGGTCAATGGGTCTTTGATCTCTGACCCCACCCAAATTGCTGAGGCTTTCAATAACGTCTTCTCAAACCTCAACCATGATCTCCCCTCTAATTTCGTTGACCCACTTTCTTCCTGCGCCCCTACTCCCCCAGAGGCCCCCCCTTTTTATCTATGCCAAATTACTCCCAAATCCATGGAGCCATACCTCGTTAAAGCACTGAGCCTCTCCTCCTTCAGCAGTGACTCCCTAGATGTGAAGCTCCTTCGACTCACCCTGTTGGAGGTCCTATACCTAGTAACTCATATTTTAAACCACTTTCTGTGCCAAGGTAAATTCCCCACCAAGTGGAAATCCGCCGCCATTACCCCATCCTTAAAAGTGGGGATCGATCCAATACCAATAATTACCACCCCATCTCCATACTCCCACTCCTATCTAAGGCCTTGGAATGGATTGTATTGGATCAGCTTACTGCTTATCTCACCAAATACAACCTACTCTGTAATCAACAAAATGGCTTCCGCAAAGGTCATAGTACCACCACTTTCCTTCTTGAGTTTTCCTCCCACATACATTCCACGTTGGACAAGGGTCACATCACTGGTGCAGTCTACTTAGACCTCACAAAGGCATTTGACACGGTCAACCACTCCCTCCTACTTGCCACCTTGTCCAACCTGGGCTTCTCCCATGATGCAATGGGCTGGTTTACAGACTAGAAATATAGAAACATAGAATTTGATGGCAGATAAGGACCGCTTGGCCCACCCACTCTGCCCATTTCCCTACCTAATGGATAAGCTGCAGATCCTAGTTAACCAGCAGCCTACTTCTTCCTACCCCCCCCCCAGAATTGCCTTATGACTGTCCCATGCCTGCTTGAATTCCACCACTGTTTTTGACTCCACAATCTCCTCCGGAAGGCCATTCCATGCATCCACAACCCTCTGTGTGAAAAAATACTTCCTTAAATTACCTCTGAGCTGCCCCCATCTTCAAATTGTGCCCCTTTGTTCTTGCACACCTCTTTTTGAAAGATGCTACCCTCTTGGACTTTGTTGATTCCTTGAGGTACTTAAAGTTTCTATCATGTCCCCTCTCCTCCTTTCCTCAAGGCTATACATATTCAGCTCCTTTAGTCTCTCTTCATATGTCTTCTGGTGCAGACCCTGCCATTTTAGTGCCCTCCTTTGGACAGCTTCCATCCTGTCTATGTCTTCTTGGAGATTGGGATGAAGCTGTCAGAAGAAGCAATAAAATGGTGCAGGGTCTGCACTGGAAGACATATGAAGAGAGACTGGTCCCAGCAGGTCAAAATAGGGAACACCTTATCCAATAGCCAGCTGTCCTCTCTGGCATGCCCCAGGGGTCCATTCTTGGGCCATTATGTTTTAGCCTATTCCTCAACTCCCTCCCTATGTCCTGTCCCAGCAATCTACTTCTGTATGCAGATGATGCTGTCCCCTTTTCCTCAAACCCCAACCCCTTACAACTCCACTGCTCCCTCCAGGCCGTCTTCAGCTGTGCAGAAAACTGGTTCGCCACACATCGCCTTACTCTCAGCTACTCAAAAAACAAATTAATTCTGTTCTCCCACCTGCAGAATGCTAGAAAGGAGCTTTGCCCTCCAGTTCTAACCTCTAACCAGACCCCTCTGCAGCAAGTGGGCTCCTTCAAATACCTAGGCATCACCCTGGACCTTAACTTCCACCTTCATATTCGCCACCTATCCAAGTCCCTAAATGTTAGGTTGAGACTGTTATAACACTTTAAACACTGTCTCACCCTGGATGGCCTCAGGCTTACTATCTCCTCCTCAGTTCTCTCGCTGCTCGAGTATGGCTTGCTGATTTATGGAGTAGCAAATATCACAGCCCTAGATAGCCTCCGTCTCTCCCTAAATAAAACTTGCCACCTCGTCTTGGGATGTGACCATCTCACACCCACCTACTCACTCCACAATGATACTGGCTGGCTCAACCTTGACAACAGAATCAGGTTCCACACATGCCTCATGGCTAAAAAAATTGCCCTTGGTCTCTCCCCCTCTGGGTTAGTTCCTCTAGCCAACCAAGAACCCAAGGTGCAGCACACCCGTCGCTCTGACAAACCCCTCCTCTCAATGCCCAGCTGCAGCACCTCTCTATTCCAAAGATCCTTCAACTACAGGGTACCTCAGTGGATGAACAGCCTCCCCGCCCCACTATTAAATGAACCAAGACTTGGGCCTTTCAAAACCCACCTTAGGGAATATCTTCCAACCTCAAGAACCTGTGACTGCTTTTGAACTATTAACTGCCTCTAACGATGGCCCCTGCCTGTAACCACCTCACCCCTTGACTGCCCCTTAGCCTCAGCTGGTTTTATAGTACCTGTTTCCCAGCTGTTGTTTCTGTTGTGAAGTATCCTTAATTAAGTTATCCTTATTATTATGTGTCTGTGTTAATCCTTATTTGAATACTTGTATACTTCTCATTGTAAATAATCTGAACTTTGTACTCTGTTCTAATGTTTAGTTACACCTGTCTGTACCTTTTTCTGTGACTTGGATCCTTTGTAAATGAGTCTTTGACTCAAAGGTGTTCAGAAGTGCTAATAAAATAAATAAAAAAAATGTCATGAATCATCCCCAAAAGGTGATTCCATGCAGCAACCGAGAAATCATCTTTCGGGACTGAGAAATAAAATGACAGTGACATGTTCATGAGGTGGAGTTCCAAGAGCTGCATGTTAAAAATTTGGTGCAAAAATTCCTAAAATTGACGGAGACAGCAACATAAGTTGAAACCCTCCACCCAATGAATCCAATTATACAGTTTACCTTAATTCCTGAGTTCACAGTTCAACTTTGAAGAGTGCAGACGTGTCCCGGTCCAGAGAAGATCGTGGCTCCCGACCTCCAAAGGGTAAGTATGGGTAGAGGGGAGGCAAGGAGATGGGTGCACAGAGGGAGGTGGGGATGGGAGAGGGATGGAGGAGACAACGATGGACTGTTTTCTTCATTACAGGTCCCAAAAACAATTAAAAAGACTTTAGGGGATGGTTTTCTTCATTTACAGGAAGCAAAAAACAACAAAATCTTGTGCACACTGTGGTGGGCTCCCAGTGTGCTACTTCAGTTGGGGGGCATACATGGTACTGAAAGGGGGATTGGGCACCCCCATCAGCAATGAAAGATGGTGGGGGGGGGGAGAGACATCCGACATTGAGAGTGGGCATTCTGGTGTCAGAAATCAAAAATTAATTTATCTGTGCACACTGGGGTGGACTCCCAGTGTGGCAGAATAGTGGAGGTGGGGATGCAGTGCAGTAGTAATGTGCACACAATGAAAACACAAGGATTGGACACCCTGTGTCGGAAAGCATTGTGCGGCACATTACAGTACTTCGATGTAGAATCCTGCATCAAAATTATTTAAAATTTTGATGCAGGATTCTGCATCAAAGAAAAGACCTCGGGGGATGGTTTTCTTCTTTTCACAGTTTTTTTTTTTTTTATTTTCTATTTTTCCTCCCCTGCTGTCAGCCGCCTGGTACCTCAGCCTGGTCCTAAACCACAACTTCCACCTCCAAAACTTCCACGACCTTCCGATACCCCCTGGCTTACCCCCCAGGGTGGGGTTGCAGCATTAGACTCCCCCAGTGCTGCAGACAATAAGATAGGTCAGATGGCCAGTCTAGAGGTTAATTGAAGCTGTGGCACATTTCATCTAGGGTGTCCGGCAGCTGCTCTTTTTCCTGTTTTTTTTGGAGGGTGGGGATGTGCAATGATGTCCTGTGTCTGCACTGCCACCTGGATGTTCTTGGTGCTGGTTGCTTGCACAACTCCCTGCATCCAGTAGGGGTCCATTGAGCACCAGTCACACTCCCCACCCTCCCCCCAGAGAAGGAGAGCAGTGCTCAGGACACTTCATTCTTTCCCCCCCTGGCCGGCCCTCCAGCATCCCGGGTCCATTCCCGAATCTGGGTCGCTGGCGTCCCAAGTGGAATTCCTACCACTGTGTCAATGGGATAGCTTCACATTTTTTTTTTAACAAACGAATACATTTGGACACACTGGGTGGGATCCCAGTACATCCAGTATACACACTATGTATTGGGCGCACAAAGCAGGTCTTCCTTGACTCTGCAGCCTGCAGCATGACTTCCAGGTATGACTGCAGAAGTCAAGAAAATACTACTCTTCTCATACAGAGAATGGACTCCAAGCTGTTCACTGTATAAGCTGGCACTCAAGAAAAAAAACTTCTTTGGGTCCAACTTAAAACACTGAAAAAAATCAAAAAACACATAAAGAGGTTCCCTTTAGCTGTTTTCTGATTTGTTTTTTTGTGTTTAAAATCTTCAGTACTTCAACATCCTTACTTAGCAGCAAAACAAGATGGCGTCTGCAACACAGCTCCATCGATTGCAGAACTATGTGAAAAATACCCACATTCTTTGTGAAAAGAAGCTGGTATTTTTCACACAGTAGTCCTATTGTTTGAACATAACCTGATATTTTTTGCACAATGCTCGTAATTGGCGAATGATAGCATCTTTCCTACCTTACATATACATTTTCCCATAGGAAATAATGGGAAAATTTAAAATGTCATAACTTTTGAACGGATTAATATTTTTTCACCAAACCTTCAATAGGCACATCTGCGATCCAATGGCTTCTTACTTTATAAATTCCAGCCCACAACATAAAGCCATTTCTGAGATCCAGGGTGACAATGAAATGTCAAAAAATCCAGCTTTTTCTGTTTTTCAACACTTTGTATCTCATAAACCACTCA
Organism: Neoceratodus forsteri; assembly: GCA_016271365.2. NCBI lineage: Eukaryota > Metazoa > Chordata > Ceratodontiformes > Ceratodontidae > Neoceratodus > Neoceratodus forsteri. The sequence goes on from CM028133.1 coordinate 903,477,985, forward strand.
ACAGGTTCCCACCAAATTTAGAGATTAAGCATGCCAAATGTCATGCAAATCCATTTAATGACTCCAGAGTTATTGACCCTCAAAATCTGAACTTTAACATAGAAGTACACTTTCACCCTAACTATACTAGCACGACTGTGCCAGTATAATATATATATGTATATATATATGTATAGGCAAAAACCTCTGTTTAATGCATTAGTTAGGGTTGTTCCATAGCAACAAAAGTGAGGAAAGTCGCTGTTAGGGTTGAAACCCCCCTTGGACCCCTCCAGCCCAACCCCCAACCAGCATCGGAGTGCGCATTGGGGTCATTGGCCCTAACTCTCACCCCATCACATGTGTAAAGAAGCTGAGGAATAGGAGAATGGGGTGAGAGTGACCCACGACCCCAAATGCGCACTCCGATGCTGGTTGGGGTGGCTGAGGGGTCCAAGGGTGATTTCAACCCAACAGCGACTTTCTCACTTTTGCCAACTCAATGGAAATTTATTAAGGTGCAAAATTTGACCCTTTAACCTTAAAAGTGCTACTTCATCGTGCTACCATAATATATATATATATATATATATATATATATATATATATATATATATATTTACCGATTAAGTAGAGTAGAATTAGTGTTTTATGGTTACTTTACGTTAAACTCACAATTTTGCTTATTGCAGCTTTTCAAACAATTTGCATGAAAATTTTGCATGTGCCATCCAGGACCAAGGATCTCTTGATGTGGCAAGTTTCTTTCTGCTCGGATGTGTGGTTGGGGAGGTACGGAGTGCCATAAAATGTGAAAATTACATGTTTTGTCAAATTCTTTGTCATGCTGCTGCACAGAAATGATGTGGAATTGTGATCTGGAATTTTAAGAGCAAGCAGACCTTTGGTCACAGATGTGTCTTTTTTAAGATTTGGTGAACAAATATTAATCCGATCAAAGATTAGTCAGTTTTAAAGTTCACATTATTTTCAATGGGAGAAGTAAGATGTCCAGTGTGAAAAAGGATCCTTTCTCATAAATGTGTAATCCTTTGCTGCAAATGGGTAATCCTTTACTGAAAATGGGAAATCCTTTCTTGTGCGGCTGCCATTTCATGTTACAGTTAGCGGTGGCAACAAAATGAAATGTTTTAAAAAATAGATGGTATTGATAGACAACAAGAGTTGTCTTTACCTAATCAGGAGCCATAGAATCTGACTCTGGGGTTGTTTTTTGCCATCTTGCTTTGAAATGTGTTATTTTAATACGCTGAATTCCTTTTCTGCAAATTGTGATAAAGGAACCGCAGAAAAGGATTCTTTGTCACAATTTGTGAACAAGAATTTTCCTGGTAGTCTATTGGACCCTCCCCCATTCCCTAATGTCTGATCGCTATTCTCCTACTAAAAAAAAATTTCCCTGGTAGTCTTGTGGTCCCTCCCCCTTCCCCCGATGTCCGATTGTCATCCCAGTATTAAACAAAATGTCCCCGATAGTCTAGTCATCCCTCTCCCCTCCCATGCTGTCCATTTGCTGTCCCAGTATTAAAAACATTCTCTGGTAGTCTAGTGGTCCCTCCCCTGATGTCTGATAGTCATCCCAGTATTAAAAAACATTTCTTGGTAGTCTAGTGGTCTCTCCTCTAATGTCCGATTGGCATCCAAGCATTAAAACAAATGTTCCTGATAGTCTAGTGGACCCCTCCCCCCCCCGATGTCAGATGGCTGTCCCAGAATTAAAAAACAATTCCCTGGTAGTCTAGTGGTCCCTCCCCATGCCCAGTCCCTCCTGTGAAAACACACTTAAATCCCTGGTGGTCTAGTGGAGCCCCCACCCTGTGAGGTACTCACCCACCACCTCCCTCCCCCCATCTCAATCCTGGTCGGCAACCAGTACAGCCATCCTCTCACCTCCATGGCTGGCTGACAACAGAGTTATAAATGATCATGCTCAGTGAGCCCACCTCATAAACACATAATTATACATTGGCAAGAAAGAATGCTAGACTGCCATTGGTCAGTCTGGGGCTGCACCTGTGATGTTATCCCAGCATAACATCATGGATCTAGTCCCAGTACACTAGCTGACCACATCAACTGTTACTGAAATGAATCACTTCACGCAACCCACATTGAAATCCCTGCTTCACATACTGCTTGCTCGCTTCCCCACTTCCCGCTCAGCAAAACTGTTCACTGTCTCCAGCTCATTTATTACTAAAAAATAAAGAAACCAACCAAAAAGAACCCAACAAGCCTCACACATTCCACTCAAAATCCCAAGACATTCTTTTTTATATATTTTAATTTTATGGACCGAGCAACCCCAATGCATAAGCGAGCAAGTACGTCATCAACAGTCATGCGCCTCTCTCTTCAAAACGTTCGCTGGCTCTTGACAGCGCTATGTTTTGTTTCAAACAGTAGCAAGTAAAACAAATAAAAAACATTCTCCCTGCAACTTCTCCACCTTCTCTCCTCTTTCTTCACACAAATCTTCAGAGCACGCAGTGGGCAGGTGAACGAAAGACGGCGGGGAGGGGGGGAGAGACACCGATTCCCAACCACCAGAAGCATTTAAAGCCATTCATAAAAAGACACAGACAGGAAGACAGAACATCAAAATTGTGTCCAAACAGATCAGAAACTGCAAGAAAATAGGGCAGACTAACTAAAACTGTCACCACTGACAATATGAGGAGTAGATTCAGTGCCAAAAAAAAAAAAACACAGCAGCTCCACCTACAGGCTGAATCAGCAGTATTTTTTTGAGGTAAGCTTACTCATTCATAAAAATGACAAAAATATATTTTAAAAGCAGTTTTTCTTCTTTTTTTTGTTTGTATTACAAACAAGCCATTGTATAATAGGAATAATACATTCCAAGGTGAGTGTCGTGCTGGGACAACATCACTTCTGGAGTGATTAGTCGCAATCAGCCTGCAGCCTCATGCCTAATCATCCCAGGCTTGACGTTATCCCAGCACAACACACACCCTGTTATGCATTATTTCTTTAATAATCTAAAAGCAATATTCCTTATAGAGCTGGTGCTCAGTCTATTCTTAATGAATGAAACTAGTATTGAATCTCTGGGTGTGACATACAGGAATACATCTACTGTATGCCTATTTTATAGAACAAAGTTTTTACTAAGATGGCTTATTTTTGTATATTTTCTTCTACATTTGGAGAGGTTATTTAAATGGCAATGATGAATGAGACAAGACTGTTACACTGGTTCTTCAGTTTCTGTTAATCTCAGTGGTGTACAGCCACCATCATGATGTGGCAAAAACATGTTTGTTAAGATGAAATGCATATAAGTTGAATAAGTGATTGTGGTGGGATTTTAACCTTCATCACTCACTATTCCAATCTGATTTATTCATTTTATTATTAACCATTCTATTTTTGGTTGAAACTGCACACAATTTTAAAGGTGATCCATTCTGTTAACTTTGATTCACTCCTCACCCCTAACCACCACTGATTGTCCCAACATTGCAATGTGCCAAAAATGTAATTTTGTCTATCATATGATATAAATAAACCACACTCACTTGACTGAAACTTACTTCATCTTAACAAACGTTGTTACCATATCAGGGCACTTTCAAAATTTAGACCCCCCAAAAAAAAAGAACACGGGGGAAGAAGGATCGAGTGCCCAATGGGCTGCTCTCCTTCTCCAGGGAGGGTGGGTTGCTCATCCTGCCACTTTACCTCCACCTGGGTGACAATGGGTGGAGGTGCAGTGGGACGGCAGAATCAAGGGAGGAAGGACATTGGCAGAGAAGCAGGAATGATAGCATGTCTCAGAGTACTCTGCCCCTTGGCTCCCATTGCACACCAACATCTAGGGGGTGGAAAAGAAACAAGGAAACCCCCAGCACTGGACTCCAGTAGATGGGACCCGGAAGTCCCAAGTTTCCTTAACCAGGTTTCTTGAGGAGCTGGCAGGACCACCTGACATAAACTTATAGACTGGGAGGTGATAATGTGGTGTCTCCTCCCTCCCTGCTCAGGGGGAAAACTGCTGCAGGATGGGGATGGATCCTCTGGTCCTCCCTGGGAGTTACTCGGGGCGGAACTATGGGATGCACACACTGCCTAGGGATCTCTGAAAGGGGAGTCCGGTGGAGAGACAGAAGCAGCATAAACAGCAAACATGAAAAAGAACAGCACTATGTTCTTTACTTTCTTAATCTGCTCTCTTCGTAGATCAGCTGTGACACCTCTAACCTGGTTGGGACAGTGCTAAGCTGCTGGAGGATCTAAATGCCACTACTACTTTGACCTGGATATTGTGTACAAACTTGATATACGCAGCTGGGTGGTCATTGTAAGAGGAAAAGTGTCACCAGACATGGCAGCCATATTTCTTTTTAGAACAAACACTGCCAAAATACATTTAAATACCTTTGGGATTGTAAAAAAATATAAAAATAAAAAAGGTAGATTTGTCCTATGCAGACTTTTTACTGCTGTCTTAAGGAGTTGCCCAAGGTTCATATGCACTTTCTCACAACTTACCTTGTTCCATGATGGAATAAAGCCACCCCCACTTTTATTAACATAAAACTGGGGTACCAAGCACTCCCACATCTAAAGGTGCTCACTTCTGTTGTAACAATGGTACTCAACTATGTAAAAACAAAACAAAAATGCAGGTGATCAGGATGCTGGAACAGGGAATAATAAGTCACCTGCCTGCTGTTTTATGAACGTTTTACTGATTGTTTCAGCAGCATTGTGTTGTGATTTCTGTATTCAATTTGATAATGTTTGGGAGTTATGGTTCATCTTTATATAGTGACATGGAATGTTCAAGGTTTCAATATCCCCATAAAGCAAAATAAAGCGTTTTTGTACTTGTGGTCCTGTAACTATGATATTGCTATTTTAATGGAAACTCACCTGTTGAAGAAGGATGCAGGGACCTTGATATGTGACTGGGTGGGGAAAGCATATTTCAGCTCCTTCTTGTCTAAGAAGAGGGGGGTTTCTATACTGGTGAAATGGGGGTGTCCCCTCACTGTGGAGAAGTGGGAATTGGATATGGAGGGACGTTGGGTCTTGGTGCTAGGAAGGATAGATACAGTCTTAATTTTGTTAGTGAATGTGTATGCTCCCAATGAAGATTCACCTGATTGTTTCTCCCAACTAGTGCAGCATATTTCTGATTGGTACTCTAGCTCTATGCTGTTGTTGTTGGGGGGGGACTTTAATCTTGTTATACTGTATGGTAGAACACTGTTAACCTTAGGAAATTATCATTTTCTAAGGTTGTTAACTCATCGTCCGTCTGTTCCAGTGTTGTTAACCTATCGATGCTACGTTACATTGATGGGTTAACAATGGGGAATGCTTTGCGCATGTGCACTACACGACCCGACGGCCTTCCAGAAACGGCCGCAGCGGTTAAAGCATGACCCAGAATGGCTGCAGCAGTGATTAAAATGTCAACAGTAAGGATCCTGATTATTTTTTTTACTAGAAATGCATGACCATACGTTATAAAATATAATGTATGGTCATACATCGGCAACCAGTTTGAATAACTGGCTCGAGGTTGCCATGGCAACATAAACTTCTTGAGCTTCGCTCTCGAGGTTTACATGGTCGCCATGGCAACCTCTTGGCAGTTAACAAACCGGTTACTGATGCATGCCCATACATTATCCACTATATGGATGCACTGCTAGACAGATCCCCCATGGAGAAGGGTGTTACATTCCATGAGACATCCCGGAGGGTTATGGGGCAGTTATGTGCGGAGTTTAACTGAATCAATTGCTGGAGGGTACTTAATCCTAAAATCCCAGATTTTACTTTTCGCTCCCTGAGGTTCCAATCATATACCCCATTGAATTACTTGTTATGTAGTTCTTTTATTTTGTCGGACACAGTGGAGGTCTCCCATAGATCTATATTATTATTGAATCTTGCTCCTGTTAGTCTGATCTGGGAGCCTCAGTTATGTGTGCTGAGAACACCTTGGTGGCAGTTCAATCCAGCACTGTTGTGTATAGCAGAGTTTTAACAGTGGCTGCAGGGGGAAATTGATTTCTAATTTGCTTCAAACTCTTCCCCTGACATTACCCCTTTGTTCTGTGGGATGTGTTTAAAGCTTTTATCAGAGGCCATATCATTTCTTATGCATCCCATGTTAATAAACATTGTAAGGGGACTGCCACTAGGGGCACTAACCAAGATGGCAGCTTAGTTACCAGCTCGACATCCTAGAGGGATCTATCTGACTGAATCCGTCAACTAGCACCCGTGTATCCCTCTAAAGAATGCAACAACCAGGGCTTCACATACCAAGGACTCAGTAAACTGCTTTATTTCCAGGCTACACTGCAAAATCTGGTAGATATCCACTCTTCCATCTCTGCTGTCTACATGGAGCATTTTGGCCTGCCAGCATGGTAAACCCACAACAGCACCAAACATGGGAACAGCCCTCCGTAGAGGAGATGTTCAGCCAGCTGATAGTCCAAATATCCCAGGTCACTTTGGCGACAAACAGAAATACCCAAGTCATGCAGAACTTGGAAGCCAGGATGCTCCACTCTGAGTAAAGAATCACTAGGACTGGGCAGAAACTGCAGGACCTTGAGGCGGTACTGAGAGAACAGCAGTGCTCTATACATTTTATGAGGGGCAAAATCAATGACCTAGAGAATTGGGGCTGGCATAATAATCTTTGGTTCCTCAGCTTTCTGGAGCATGTAGAAGGGTGAGACACGGAGGGCTTTCTGCAACTAGCCCTGGCAGAGATGCTGAATCTGGACCCCTCGCACCCCCTTCGGATTGAGTGAGCACACCCTTCACTCGCTCCCATGCCTAAGGCCTAGGAAAGGCCTCAGCCAATAATTGCCAGATTTGAGGACTTTCGAGACAAGGAACTAGTCCTGCCCAAGGCAAGGGAAATGCAGCAAATACCGTGGCACTCCAACAGAATAAGCGCATTCCAGGACTTTTCAAAGGACTTGTCAGATCAACCCAGAGCTTACACAGAGTCCAGGCATATTACGCATAAGATAGGCCTGGCCTTCTCCCTGAGGTATCAAGCCACAATGTGCATCATGCACAATGGGGTACCAGTGTCTTTTGAAACCCCAGAAGCCTTAACTGACTTTCTGTGGAGGAACTGGCCACACGAGTTCAACCCTCACTTTACCCAATCCCCTCTGCCCAAGGCTCCACTAGATGACTCAGATCGGTGCTCCCCCTTGCACCCCAATAGACTTGGTGAATGGCAGGACACCAATGATTCAAGGTAGGAACTCCCCCCTAAGACCAACAGAAAATGGCACACATCCAAGAAGCATGGGAGAAGAGAATACCCCTCTGAGAGACGGCTGTCCGAGATCTTGGAAGGTGCCCTTATGGAGCTGTCAAACCTTCACTCACAGTGGCACTTCCACACCTTCAATAAATTCAATGCCTAAGGTCTACCACCCTAGAGCTGCACCTAAAGCCCTCCGGTGGACACCAAGGTGGCCCAGCTTCGCCCATGCTCAGGCTGGACCACGCGATCAGTTCCACGACCATGCCTCAGAATAGAGAGGGGGAACCAAGGCACTCACCAACTCTGTCTCAGAAGCTCTCCAGCACAGCCACCAGCAGTGTTGAGGATCCAGTGGGCACTCTGAACCTGCCAGCTGGGACCTCCTCACCAGGGAAATCAACCCACGATGATTCTGCTGCGTGGTCAGATAAGTAACTCATTTTCTGGTATTGCTATATTCATTTGGATATCAGGGCCAGGCAGGTGGGGGCTGGCATGGGGGCACAACCAGGCAGCATTGAAGGGCCTCAAATACTTTTCCGGTAGGCCTAATCCATGCCGGTCAATTTTTGAGACTGCCTCTCTACACCCCCACCTGGTCTGGTCAATGCTCCGGAGGTTTACTTTGTCAGGTACATGCCTGGCTCCCATACCGGGAGGGAATTGAAGGGGCATCCTGCATTTACAGCACAGTTAAGCCTGAGCCTCCAATTGACTTCCTCACCTAAAACATTCCTATGAGGAGCAGAGGACCCCTTGACATATTCTCTAACTACAGAGCATGCCTTAGGGCAAGCTGCTCCCAAAAGTTCAAGTGGGGGCGCGGGTCTGTGTATTTTTACTTTGAAGGGACTGGGGAATATGAGCAGAGGTATACGAGGCCACATTTCCTTTGGCCGATGAATGTAGCTGTGCATTCTGCCCAGGTCAAAGCCCGGCACCTACACTGACTATGGGGGGTGGCAACAAATCTCTGACGTTTGGACAAGGCCTGGGCAGGGAGACATTTTTGGCAGCCTCGCCCAATGACACAGGCCATAATACTCCTCCATACCTTTGCATGGGCCATGAACCCTCCCCCCCAACTCTGATACGCAGTCTGGCCACAGCCCATACTGACATTTCAGAAGCGTAGGCCAGGGTACCAGGCATCAGGGGACACTCCTCCCACATAGACCTCCGTGGCTACACCCCCCCCCCAGCTTTCCCCCTCAGAACCATGGGGAAGTCAAACCCCAAAATATTTTGGACAGTATTCTCCTTAGTCATAAGTGCTTTTCTGAAAACTCTCTAGGGCTCTTGCTGAGCCAAACGCAGACCGTAGTCTCACTAAGGAGATGATTTCAACTCCCCCGGGGGAAAATCACCCCCCAGCTGCCCCGCACTATATGGGAGTGGCTCCAAAATTCAGAACTCACCCCGAGTCTAGAGGCTGGCCAGCAACAGGTTGGTATGGCCAAGGGTAAGCCTCTAGTTCCCCAGTGCACAGCACTGCATGTACAAAATGTATATAGTTTGTATTGCCATTTTGGTTTATGTTATATTGTTGATGATGCACAAGGGATACACACAGATTCTACAGCAGTTGTTGAGAAAATATTTGAAAATGAAAACAGGGAGGGGTCAGGTCACTCTCTCTCCATGTAGTACTTGTTTCTTGCTCCCCTGTTAGACTGACACTCAGCCCCTTGCCTCTAGGGTTCTTTTTCATACTCTCCTATATTAATACCACTCCCTATCTTTTAACAGGTGATAAAAGATGTGTGACATGGAATGTTAGGGGGCTTAACACCCCCAACAAGTGGAGGCAGGTACTGCACCACCTTAGGAAGCTGGGAGTGGAGGTGGCTTTCCTGTAGGAGACCAAGCTCACCAGAGATGATCATGATAGACTAAGGAGGGACTGGGTCGGTCAGGTCCTACATGCCTCGGCCCCTGCCAGAAAAAGGGGGGTGGCAATACTCCTTCATAATGCTCTCCACTGGAACCTAAAGAGAAAGGTGAGTGACCCAGAGGGGAGAAGGATAATTGCACTAATGGTTACACCATCCAGGCCCCTGTTATTAGGTAATGTGTATGCTCCCAATGAAGATTCCCCCTCCTTCTTCCACGCACACTGGCCCAGCAGCTGAGCACACTGGCATCAGCTAATACCCCTCTGATAATAGGGAGGGATTTCAACCTTACCTTAGATCCCTTCCTAGATAGCTCCCCTTCCAACACAGACCCACACTCCAGGGCAGCTCTGACCCTAGCCCAGGTGTAGCAAGACCTGGCCCTCACGGACACCTGAAGGATCTTCCACCCCTCCCAGCATGACTACACTTTCCATTCTCCAGTGCACAGCTCACATAGCCACATACATTTTTGGATTACCTCCCCCAGCATTACTAGTAACACTATCTGCACAGTCATCCAGCCCTTGATCATTTCGGACCATGCACCAGAGCAACTGACCTTCAGCAGGGCCTCCCCACTTCCCCCTCCTTGAGACTGGACCCCCTGCTCCTTTTGGATCTGGACTTTCTCCCCTGGCTCCAGAGCGAGGCTAAGGATGTATTTGCAAACAACTCAGTCGCAGACACCTCCGCAGGCACCACTTGGGAGGCCTTTAAGGCTACCTTAAGGGGAGCTATAATGGGGTATGATCACAATCACTGGAAGGCCAGGGAACAGAGACTCCATTCTCTAGAAGACCAGCTCAAAGTTGCAGAGGAGAATTTTAAAGCACTTGGTCGCCCATCCCTTCAAACACAGGAGGGTCGCCAGGTGGTGGCCTTGAGGATGCAGGTGAACGAACTCCTCTCCAGGAAGGTTGAGATCTCAATCATAAGGCTAAGGCACAAATATTGGGAGGGAAGAGGGTAAAATCCTTGCCAACCATTTAAAGAAGCAACAGGAGGAGCGCCATATCGCTGCCCTGGTAGATAAGGGTGGAGCTACTCACACCGTTACAGATGGAATCAATCAGACAATGGCCGACTTCTATTCCATGCTATACAAATCCTCCAGACAGCCTGACACTGAGGGTGTGGCCACCTTCTTGACCTCTCTATCGCTTCCCCAACTGTCAGTGCAACAGGCCCAGGCCCTAGATTCCCTGATCACAGTTGAGGAGGTGTCCTCTACAATAGCTTCCCTGAAGAAGGAGAAAGCCCCAGGTGGGGATGGTTTCACCCTGGAGATCTTGAAGATGTTGAGCACCACCATTTTTCCTATCCTACAGCAGGTGTTCATCAAGGTGCTGCAGGTCGGATCCCCCTCCACCTCCTTCAAGGAGACAATTATTACCATCCTGCCCAAGAAGAGGAAGGATCCTCAGAAAGCAGCCAGCTATAGGCCCATATCCTTGCTGAATGTGGACAGCAAAGTGCTGGCCAAAATATTTGCTGGTAGGCTTAACTCACCCCTTCCTGACTTGATACATCCCTCCCAGGTGGGATTTGTCAAAGGCCGCTAGAGTGCAGATCACATAAGGTTGCTGGTGAACTTAATTCTCAAGCTCAAGTCAGCCTCCACCCTGGCAGCTGCAATAGAAATAGACTTTGAAAAAGCCTTTGATTCCCTGGGGTGGGATTATGTTCAGCAAGTGCTGGGCTCAATGGAGTTCAGAGAGGGATTTCGGGCCTGGATCCAGGCTATGTATTTCTCCCCTACCGCAAAAGTACTCACTAATTCAATGCTGTCACCCCCTTCCCATCAGGTAGAGGAACTCTACAAGGCTGCCCACTCTCCCCACCACTCTTCATGCTTGCAGTTGAACCATTAGCTACTGCCATTAGGCAGCACCCAAAGATATAGGGTATTACCCTGGGAGGGGAGGACTATCCCACCCTCATATACGCTAATGACCTTCTCCTCCATCTTGCCAATATCCCTATGGCTCTCTCACCCCTTCTGAACACCCTCTTGCAATTCGCTACCTTCTCCGGGCTTAGGCTTAACCAGTTCAAAACCGAAGTATTTCCCCTCAACACCCACTGTACTCAACCTATGACTGTCCAGCATGGGCTTCTCTGGTCCCCAGAGGGACTTACATACCTAGGTATCTGCATCACCTCTGACCACACTAAAATCTGGGAACTGAATCTGAAACCAGTAATATCTGCCATCCCCACAGAGCTGGGTAGATGGAGGGCCCTCCATCTCACTCTGGCAGATAAAATCTCCACCATAAAAATGGTGACTGCCCCCAAGATCATGTATTTCCTATCTCACATCCCCCTGAAGATTCCCAAGATCTGGTTTTCCAGATTAGGCACTCTAGTGGGGGGAATTCTCTGGGAGGGAAAGAAACCAAGGTATAGTAGAAACAAACTGCAGGCCCACTGGACAGAGAGGGGTGGGGCCTTCCATGGTTTGAAGGTTACACATGGGCCTTTTAAGCTACTCAGGTGCTAAGATGGTTCGCAAACTCCCGGGGCAGAAACCCCTCAATAGTTGGTCATGGAGAGAGAGAGACATGTGGGCTGACCCATCTGCCCTTCTTGTTTTATAACCACCTTGCAAGGGGCACTTGAAACCACCTGACCATGGGACCCTCTCTGGAAAACTGGGGCAGAATCCACAGAAGGCTTTGCTCCAACCCAGCCCCACTGGGACTTATCCCCTGTGGGGCAACAAGAAGATTTTTATCAATAGAGGACCCATAGTCTGGAGCTTCTGGGCAACAGCAGGTCTGAACACCCTGCAGGACCTGTATATCCCAGGTTACCAACACCTTGAATTCCTTTGCTGGGATGTGTGAACTATATGGGATACCTGAAAAAAGATGTCTGGTGCTTCCTCCAGCTTAGGAGTGCAGTCACTGATCACATCCGTAAATGGCCTCAGAGTCCACCCCCTTCCCAGGTGGAGACATGGCTCTGCTTGGAGAGGGGCCAGTCTAGCTGCACCTATGCAGCCCTTAGGGATGCTCTTCCCTCTCAATTCTTGGCTTCGAAGTCCAAATGGAAGCTAACACTATGTACCGAACTTACAGCCCAGGAATGGTAGTCCTGCCTGAGGATGGCCCACATGGCCTATCCAGACATCAGAAGTCAGCTGACACAAAATAAGATCATACATTATTGATACAAAACACCTGTAGCCCTAAAAACGCCAAGTTGACACAGGATGATTTCTGTTGGAGATATCAGAAGGCCCCATGTGACCTGATACATATACTATGGCACTGCACCATGGTCCAACCTCTGTGGAAAGTGGTTTGTAAAATGGGGTCTGAAATCTTATAGAAACTGGTCCCCATGATCTCAGAATTGTCAATCCTATGTGTCAACTCCATGGTCCCCCACCTTCACTCAGTGGACCTGAAGCTTCTGGCTAACCTCAGTCTGCAGGTTAATAGACTCCTGCTAGGGAAATGGAGAACACAGGAGGTCCCTTCAGTTACAGAAGTGCTTAACTCCCTAGTTCAGCTTGGTAACTTCTCCAGAATGTCTTGTACAGTGGCAGTCACTGTCTCACAATACACAAATCTATGGCAGCCATTTATTCTGTATCTGAAAGCCAGAGAAGGAATAGGCTGAAGGTTCCATCTCCTTACCTCCCAATGCTTCCCCCACCATCTCAAGAGTTATAGTAAGTTCAGTGTATAATCTCGACATGACTGATATGTTAGTAGGGTTGCCTATCCAGATAGTGGCTTGTGTGTGTCCCTATGTTTCAGTTATACTAGGTCCTGTCCTGGATCCAGAGGCATGCAGAGGTAGGTCTTCAAATGGCTCAATATTTGCAGATGCTTTACAGTACACAAGGTAAGCCCCACCTAGCAGAGGTTGGCTAGTCACAGCAGTAGACTGAAGACCCTCCCATTGTTTTGTTTGGCCTCCTAATATAGCATACGCACCTGTTAGTCATGCAATATTACTAATGCATAAGCTCTGTTGAGGACAGGACCTCTGCAATCCTCTCTAAGATCTATAGTAGAACTTGTTAAGCAAAATGTTTACAGCTCCATGTACAACCTATAACCATTACTGTATTGTAAAAATGCGATGTTTCATGTAATGAATATCTAAAATTCAAACAATAAAAAAACTTTTAACAAAAAAATAAATAAACGGCGTAAGGAGGAGATCAAGCCTCTGGAAGTTCGTATTCGGTAGTTAGATGGGAAAATCTATTCATCTACACTAGATAAGGATGAAAAAGTCCAGAAACTCCTGGCTTCCAAAGATCATCTGAGCACCATTTTTCATCAAAAGGCTAAAAGAGCCCTTTTCTTTATTAATCATTCCTATTGGGAATCGAGTTATGAGGCAGGGAAACCTTTAGCTTTTAGGTTGCAAAAGAAATCTATGGAGGCCCAGATTTCATACTTGAAAGCAGAGGATGGCAGTTTGATATCGGAGGTGGAGCAAACTGTTGAAACATTTTGAGAGTTTTACTTGAATTTATGTCTTCAGTTAACTCCCCATTAAAGGAGTATGAGGCCTTTTTTACTCAGCTTGATATCCCTCGCTTATCGGAGGAGCTGGTGGCCCCTCTGGAGGTGGACATCACTCTGACAGAGGTGCAACAGGCTATTAAGGCTTTAGCCCTTGAGGAAAGCATCGGGATCAGATGGGATAAGTATAGATTTTTATCAGGCATTTCAACTGCAGATTTCCCATTGGTTGTTGGAAATATTTAGGGCCATTGGTGAGCCTGACTCCTTGCCCACTACTATGAGGGAGGCAACTATCACTGTCCTGCCTAAACCTAGAAAAGATTCCATGGCATGTGTCAATTACTGGCCCATCTCACTGTTGAATGTTGATTGAAAGGTTTTTACAAAAATCTTGGCCATATGGTTAGAAAGGGTGTTATCATTGCTAGTGAGCTAATCCCAATCTGGTTTTATGAAAGGGAGGCAGGGCTGTGATAATTTACGGGCAGTAACTGACTTAATACAAGTGGGGGTACGGGGCCTGGACTCAGTAGCATTACTGAGGTTGGACGCTGAAAAAGTGTTAAAGTCTGTTGAATGGCGTTACCTACAGTTCATGTTGGCTAGATTTGTTTTAGGCCCCAAATTCTGACACTGGATTAGGTGTCTATACTCGGAGCATCGGACAAGGGTAGTGGCCAATGGGGTGCTATCGGATTTTTTTTACTTGTCTCATGTCAACAGGCAAGGTTGTCCATTAAGCCCTCTACTATTCTTATTGGCCATCAAGCCATTAAATTTAGCCTTGTCTCAGAACCCAGAGATTTCTGCTATAGTAGTGGGAGGGAAATCTTTATCCACACTATTATAAATTGATGATTTGCTGTTGATGCTTTAGAGGGTGGAAACATCTCTTCTAATGGCTTGGGAGATTATAAACTCCTTTCGTGTAATTTCAGGGTTGCGGTTTAATTGGGAAAAGATGGACATACTGCCTCTTTACAATGCTGATCGAGCTTGGGTCTCCATGGGTTCCCACATTCTTAAGTGGTATCCCACTGGAATAAAATACTTGGGAATGTTTATTTCAGCACACATTCAAGATACATGTTCTAAGAACCTGTTAGATGTATTAGAGGAGCTTAAGACTGATTTTTTTGTAGATGGAAAAAGCTAAATTTCTCTCTTCCTGGCAAAATTGCCACCATTAAAATTATGGCATTCCTGAGGCACTTTTATAAGTTAAGTAATTTACCCCTAAGTATCCCAAAAAGTCTCTGAGCCAAAATCAATAGGGTGTTACTGGATTTCATATGGGAAGGCACCCATCTTTGTTTTAGTAGACAGATCCTCTGTATGCCTGGGGTTTCAGGGGGATGGAACATACCTTGGCTATGGGCCTATCATGTGTGTCTTGGGGTAAAACAGACTCTGAACTAGGTTTGTCCCTCCTTCTCTGGGTCCCCCCCGTTTGGTGAAGATTGAGCAGACTCTGATAGGTAAGGCTGCTTTGATAGTTCTATTAAAAAACCCTGTTGTGACTACTCAGTTGGAGACTCTGCCTATGGTATTTTCTCAGCAGATGTGGAGGAGGTTTATCAAGCTGCTCAGATGGGATGCAGCCTTTTGGGGGGCTTATGAACCTCTGTGCTACAATCCAGCTGTACTGGTGGGGCATAGCCAACTATACTGGAGAACTTGGGTGGCAGCAGGCCTTATGACAGTGGAAGATTTGGTGGAGAAAGACCAGTTCTTTGTTTTCATTCCAGACTTTATGAGAGAACTGTGACATTCCATTGACAGATCACTGGAGGTAGTTCCAGTTGAGACATGCTATGTTGGACAAATATGTTTTTTAAGATTACTGAGACTAAGTTTACGGATAGTCTACAAAAAAGGTTTAAACTTCCTAAGGAGCATATTGGTGTGTTGTATAAAGAACTGCTGAAAGTTTATTTACCGGATTGGGAACCTTACAGGTTAAAGTGGAAGGAGTATATACATGCAGAATTGGACTCTGAGGGTTGGCACCAGTGTTAGTACATGGCGCATAAAGCAACTCCAGATCCTGAACTTCAACACATTCAGAAGAAGGTGTTAAGTAGATGACATCGAACACTGGTCCACTTGGAAAAAGTGGATGTTTTTGGCTCAGATTTATGTTGGCTATGTCAGATGGGATCTGGGTTGATTGTTCATATCATATGGGACTGTCCTCCATTAACGAACTGGTGGGTGGATATTATTAAATGTTTGGAAGGCATCCTACAAATCCCCATTCCTTAATCCCCGAATTTTTGGATCCTGGGAGATCCGGGGTTACTATTTGCAGGTGTTTTGGGTTAACAAGGATTTGTCTTGATTGCTGCTGTACTAGAAATCTACTCTGGCACCACCCTTTGCGAGGTGGCAACAAGTTGTATCTAAAGCTGCTGCTTATTATTGTGTGATTTTTGTGAGGAATAATTCCCTTCCTTGGTTTCACAGGGTTCTGGATTAATGGTTGGCTTTTATGGAATTTAGTACATGGGGATTTGGTTAGAATTGCTTCAGGTTTGTACATGTCTTTTTTAAACCTTCTTCTTCTGGAATTGTCTGAAAGTAGATAACTAGGGGGTGGGGATCCAGTGCTCTTTGGGGATGAGGTTCTGTTCTATTAACAGCAAATGATTGATGCATACTGCATTATATGATTGTAGAAGTTACTTTGAGGTGTCCCTAGGATCCAGAGTTTTTGAGAATTATTGTCTATGCATTTTTTGCAATTATTTCTTTTGGTTCTTTCATATGTACTATGTGCTTATATCATCAATAAAATGTTTATATACAAAAAAAATGAGCACATGCTGTGTTAATCAAAAGGTATTAATTTACGAACGTAGTGTAAATACCCTATGCACCACCCTTCCTATCACATTTCACTGGGGGCATGTTTCTGTGCAAAAGGTAGAGGTTAATACATAGCAGCTAAATATTTGTGAGCATATCTAACTTATTTGTTAACTCATTAACTGCCAAACAAACCCTGAATAAAGTGTCAGCGTACAAATGCTATTAAGATAATACACAGTCATCAATGCATATAAATTGCCTTCGTATAAAAATAGACAACACAAAAGTAAAAAAAAAAGTGAAGTATGGGTCAGAACAATAAACATTCTGGAGGCAAAAAATATATATATTTAGGTCTTTTTTTATAAAGATTATTTTCATTTTTTCAATCATAAAAGTGGTTGATGCCTCTCTTTTAAGTAAGAAAACGTATTCCTTATACAGCTGGTGCACAGTCTGCTCTTAATGAATGAAACTAGTACCCAATCTGAGCGTGTGAGATGCATGACTATACCTATGCTTATTCTATAGAAGAAACTTTTTATTAAAATGGCTAATTTTGTATATTTTCTTCTACAGTTGGTGAGATTATTTAAATGGCAATGATGATTGAAACAAGACTGTTACAGTGGTTCTTCAGTTTATGTCAATGGTGTACAGCCTACACAATGATGTGGCAAAAATGTGTTTGTTAAGATGGAATACATGTAAGTTGAAAAAGTGATTGTGGTGGGATTTGAACTCGCATCATTCACTATTCCAATTTGACAGATTCATTTTTTTATTAACCATGCTCTTTTTCAATCAAACTGCCCGAAATGTTAAAAGTGATCCATTCTGTTAACTTTGTCACTCCTCACCCCCAGCCACTACTGATTGTCCCAACATTACAACCTGCCCAAAATGTAATTCCATCTATCATATGAGCTGCATACATGGAAATAAGTTGGAGAACCACTGTAACTGTATTGCTTCATTCAACATTGTCATTTTAATAATCCTCTCAAACTGTGGAAGAAAATATATTAAACTAAGCCACCTTAGTAAAAAGTGTCTTCTATAAAATAGGCATAGGTGTATTCCTGTGTCTGACTCCCATGGATTCGGTATTAGTTTCATCCACTTAGTAGACTGAGCACCGGCTCTACAAGGAACACATTTCTTCCTTATAAGAGAGGCATGGACTACTTTTAAGGTTTGAAAATGAAGAATATCGAAACGAGTTAAATATATGGTTATTTGGCCACCACAGTGTTTAATGTTCTGACTCATACGTCACCTTCTTTTTAATCTTTGTGCTGTTTTTGTATGAAGGCAATTTATATGCACTGATGATTATGTATTATCTTAACAGCATTTGTACACTGACACATTTATCAGGGTTTGTTTGGCAGTTATTGAGTTAAGTAATAGGATAGAGAAGGTTAGCAAGAGGAAAAGGAAGAGGAGACCATTATGGTTTTCCAAAGAGGTAGCAAAGAAAGTGAAAGCCAGAAAGATTGCATTCAGGCAGTACAAAAAGACACAGGCAGAAGGGGATAGGGAGAAGTACCAGGAGAAGCAAAGGGAGGCAGGAAGGTCAGTAAGGGAAGCCAAAGCTCAGATAGAAGAACACATTGCAAAATCAGTGGGTAGAGGGGACAAAATCTTTTACAGGTACATAAGTGAAAAAAGAAAGGCAAAGGGAGGGATAGTGAGACTGAAGGGGAGGATGGGGGCCTCGTGGAGGATGCCAACAGTAAAGCTGACATATTGAACAGGTATTTCTGCTCAGTCTTTGCTGAGGAAGAGAAGGGTAATGGGTCTGAAGGGAGTACAAGGGGTGAGAATGGTGCAGAAATTGATACAAGTCCCTTTACTTGAGAAAGGGTCCTGAAGGAACTGGAAGTAATAAGAGTTGATAAAGCAATGGGGCCAGATGGGGTGCACCCCAGGGTCCTTAAAGAACTAAGAGAGGTGGTGGCTGAACCTCTGGCTATCCTGTTTAGCCAATCACTGGAAACAGGGAGGTACCCAAAGACTGGAGGACTGCAGATGTAGTCCCCTTATACAAAAGTGGGAACAAAGAGGAAGGGAAGTACAGACCAGTCAGCCTCACCTCGGTAGGGGAAGCTCATGGAAGCACTACTGAAGGAGAGATTGGTGGAATATCTGGTTGTCAATGGACTACAGGACCCAAGGCAGCATGATTTCACCAGGGGAGGCATGCTCAGACTAACTTCATTGAATTTTTTGACTGGGTGACTAGGGAGGTGGATCAGGGGAGGGCAGTGGACATGGCCTATCTGGACTTCAGCAAGGCCTTTGACACTGTGCCACATAGAAGACTATTACACAAACAGGGAAATATGGGTATGGGCAGGACAGTAGTGTGGCGGGTAGGTAACTGGCTGGGCGGCAGGACACAGAGGGTGGTGGTAAATGGCTGTCACTCCACAGAAGAAAGAGTGACCAGTGGGGTACCACAGGAATCAGTGCTGGGACCGGTCGTATTCAACATCTTCATCATTGACATTGCACAGGACCTAGAAGGCAGAATTTCACTGTTCGCTGATGACACAAAGCTCTGTAACAGAGTAGACACACCAGAGGGTGTAGACAGAATGAGAAGGTACCTGCAGAAACTTGAAGAATGGTCAGGGATTTGGCAGTTGAAATTCAATGCAAAGAAGTGCAAGATAATGCATATGGGGCACAAAAACCCTGGCACAATATATCAGTTGGGGGGTGAGGATATAGCATGCACCAAGCAGGAAAGGGATCTTGGGGTTTTCATCTCCAATGACCTCAAGATAGGGAAACAGTGTGACAAGGCAGCAGGTAAAGCAAATAGGATGCTGGGATGCATAGGCAGGGGCATCACCAGCAGGAAATGGGAGGTCATAATTCCACTATACAAGACACTAGTGAGGCCCCACCTGGAGTACAGTGTACAGTTCTGGAGACCTTACCTACGTAAGGACATAGACAGGGTAGAGAAGGTTCAGAAGAGGGCAACAAAGATGGTGCATGGATTGCATCACAAGTCCTATGAGGACAGGTTGAAGGAACTGAACATGTACTCCCTGGAGGAGAGGAGGGAGAGGGGATATGATAGAGACATACAAGTATCTTACAGGGAGGAACAGGGTGCAGGAATATACTATTTTTAAGTGAAAAGATGCTCCAGGACTAGAGGGCATGGGATGAAGTTGGAGGAGGATGATTCAGAGGAAACGGAGGAAGAATTTCTTCACAGAATGGGTGGTGGACAAGGAAACACCCTGCCAGAGGAAGTGGTGGGGGCTGAAACAATCACAGGATTTAAGAATGCATGGGATAGACATAAGGAATTCTGGAGGTCAGGGGTAAGGGGCAACAGACTTCTAGGAAAACATAAACTGAACTTACAAGCTCAAATGGGCAGACTGGGTGGGCCATAGGCCCTTATCTGCCAACACTGTCTATGTATCTATGTATCTATGATAGATATGCTCACATTTACGGCTCTTCAATAAACTAATAAATTTTTATTAACTCAGTGCATGCTCATTTTTGTTGTCTTGTTTTGTTTTTGCATAGCTGAGTATCATTGTCACAACAGCAGTGAGCACCTTTATAGGTGGGAGTGCTCAGTACTCCAGTTTTATTTTGAACTGTCCAGACCATTCTGCCAGTATACCTACCTCCTAGCTCTTTTTGAAGCTGATCAAAGAGCAGTCAGTTTTAAGCAGTGTGTGAAACAGACAATGATACCAAATATTGAGATTAGATGTAGAAGATAAAAGAAGAAGAAAAAGAGATGGGTATGAACAAGGGTGCGCAATTTAAAGACAGAGGGGGGATGGTTCAGGGGTAATGTGAGGACATTTTTTTTTCACAGAGAGAGTGGTGGATGCATGGAACCGCCTTCCTGGAGAGGCTGTGGGGTCTAAAACAGTGGAGGAATTCAAACATGTATGGGACAGACATAAGGCAATTATAGTGGGGGGTGGCAGGAAGTAGGTTGTTGTTTAACTAAAATCTGCAGCTTATCCAGTAGGTAGGGAAATGGGCAGACTGGGTGGGCCAAGTGGTCCTTATCTGCCATCAAAGTCTTTGTTTCTATGTAAGATTGATGGGTCAAGCTCTTTTAACTGGGAAAAAAAGGAAAATAATGCACTAGATACTCGAAGGGACTGGGGGTCATATCGGTCCTGCTGTAAAATGTGTAACATATATGTCCCAACGTGTTGCAACAAGCACAAAGTCATGGTGATGTGGGTGTGTGTAGGTGGGATGTTCTGTTTCTGCACTATAATGATTGTCATACCTATATGACAAGTTGAACCAGACACAAGGCAGCAGGGTGAGAGGGAGTTAAAATTGTTTATGGCAATAATTAATTGATGGCCAGGCATGTGAAGTGATATTTCAACTACAGCATTAGATGCAATAATAGAGGCTTGTATTCATCACCTTATACCATCAGATATAAGGAAAGATATGTCATTGTTCCTGTCCCAAATGGTATATATGCTGAAGGTTGCATGTTGATAGGAAGAGGGTTGACAAAAGTGTTTGTGTGTGTGTGTGTGTGTATGACAGAGAGAGGGGGACTGAAAGACTGAGGGGGGATATGGAACTGTCACCTTCATGGCACAGAACTACCATGAGTAAATACTGCACAGAGTCACAAATAAAACTAAAAACAGTCAAAAGCAGAAATTATTATTGTTTCCTTCTGTTTCACCTTTCAATAGACTATCAGTCTTTAAACAAGATTACCTACAACCTCTGTTATGTTATTTATTTTTTATTTGTTCTTTTTCAGAATGAATGAATGGATGAATGAACGAATGAATGAATGAATGAATGAATGAATGAATGAATTGCAAAGTAGTAACAAAAAGAGGGGCATTTCACAACACTACTTACACCTCATCTCAGAGGTCTAGTCTATAGTGATAAAATACAGGGAAACCACTTGTAGTACATCTCCTGTCAGTCAAATTAGAAACTGTCAGCAGCAAATATGCACCTTGAGGACAGTGGTGGGTGTGTTCAATACTCCTTTGCTGCTGAGCACAGACACTTTCTGATTTCAGATTTCACCTAAAATACGAATAAAACATGGTGAACAAACATAATAAAATCATTCCCATATTTTACATAGGCCAGACTTCTATATCTCACAACCTGTTAATGGAAATTCAGAAAAAAAAGTGGTATAAAATCAGACAGTCTCACTTTCAGAAATATGGCGTACAGCTATACTAGCAATGGGGCACAGCACATTCAGCAGGATGGGGCTACACAGTGACAGTAGCCGTTTCCCTGCTGAATGAGTCAGGACACAGCAGGAAATGATAGAAACAGGATCCTTTTTCACAATTTGTGAAAAAGAATTTTCTTTTCCCACAAATTGTGAAAAAGGAACTGCTGAAAATTATTCTTTTTTACAATTTGCAAAAAAGGAATTTAGAGACAGCTGTTTCTTTGTCACTCCACAATTAATAAACAGTGGTTTTGGTCTGAAATTTTTAGGGCAAAAAGGGCTTACCAAACAGATGTACCTTTTGCTGCTTTGGTGAAAATATATTACTCTGCTGTGGCATTCTACAGCTTAAAATGTTGCTTCCTTTCCCACAGAATAACATAGTAATGTCAGGTGTACACAGGCGTTTCTTTGTCACTACACTATGAAGAAACGGTTATACATTTTACTGTGAAATTTTCAGGGTACAAGGGACTTTTGCCACCAATGTGCCTTTTGTTGGTTTCGTGAAACTATATTAATTTTGTGTCCACTTACACAGGTTTCAAATGTTGCTGCATTTTCTACAGTGTGTTTGACACTGCACACTATGGAATGGGTGTGCTGGGCCCTGCGCTCCCACAAGGCAAATAAGGATAACACTACACTTTCTCAAAAATTATGCAAATACGGGTACCATTATGGACTGATGGGAGCACAGGGCCCTGAGGGCCCTGTGCTCCCACAGGCAAATACAGATTAAATTACAACATCTCAGAAGTTATGGATGGATGGCACCGTGCATTCCCACATACAAATATGAATACAGTTTTGGAGTGATGGGAGTACAGGCCTCATGGATTGATAGCAACACAGAGCCCGGAGAGCACAACTCTCCCACACGCAAATATCTATAGCATTATGAAGTGATCAGAATGCAGGGCCTGGAGGGCCTTGAGCTTTCACAGGAAAATAAGGATACAATTACAGTCCCACAAAAATTATGGCTGGATGGGAGTGCAGGGTCCAGAGGGCTCTATGCTCCCACAAGTAAATAAAGTTGCAATTATAATATCTCAAAAAGTAATGAAATTCATTGCCCAAAAAAAGAAAAAAAAAACAGCTCTGTTAATGCATCTGTTAGGGTTCCAGTGACAAAAGCTGGGAAATGTGCTGCTAATGTTTGCAACCCTAACACCCCACACTGCACTCAGCAACAGGTGTGGAGGGTGTGCCTTGGGGTTATCAGTCCTACTGCTCACCCCATTCTTCTATACTGTACCCATCTCAGCTTATTTACTCATGGAATGGGGTGTGCGATAGGGCTAGCAACTCCAAGGCACACCCCATGCCTGTTGCTGCTGCAGAGTGGAGTGGGGTGTTAAGGTTGGAAACCGAACAGCACATTTCCTAACTTTTGTCACTGGAACACTATCTGATGCATTAACAATGTTTTTTTTTACCATAAATAAGGGCACTGTCATGTCCCTATAGTTAGGGATTGAATGGTCACTTCTATGTTAAACTCAAATGTTTGCACTTTAATAACGTTGCAACTGTTCAACCAATTTGAAAGACATTTTGCATTCACCATCAGGGACCAATGATTCCTTGATGTGCAAAGTTTCATTCTGGTCAGATGCATGGTTGCGGAGGTACAGAGTACGAATGAATGTGAGAATTACTGTTTTGTTTTGTTTTCCATTTCTTTGTCATGCCACAGTACAAAAATAGCTTGCGAGTTTGATCTGCAATTTTTAGGGTAGAATGGTCTTGGGTCACATATGTGCCTTTTGAAGGTTTGGTGAAAATATATTAATTTCTTCCAAAGTTATTAAATTTTAAATTTTCCCATTATTTTCGATAGGAATTTCATTTTCCAGTTAGATGTGAGCCTCGAGAAAGGATCCTTTGTCACAAAGGGTAATCCTTTTTCTTAAATGGCTCATCCTGTGTTGCAAATGGGAACTCTTTTTTTGTGCTGCCACCATCTTGTTTTCAGTTAGTGTTGAAAACAAAATTAAATAATTGAAAAAATGATGCTTTCATCAGTAACCAACACGTGTTCTGGTAATTGGGGACCTGTTCTGCTGGATGATGCTGTTAGTTTTTTTTCCTAAATCACTTGGAAATATGTCTTCTGGTAATGTCAGAATCTTTTTTAGCAAATTGTGAAAGAAGAAAAATAAAACAGGATCCTGTTTCGCAATATGCGAAAAAGGAATTTTCTTTTCCCATAAATTGCAAAAAACAAAACGCGTAAAAGAATCCTGCTTCACAATGTGTGAAAAAAGATGGATAACTCAGCTGATTTTTGTAACTCCACAATGATGAAATTGTTTGGAATTTTTGTCTGACATTTTCAGGGTACAAAGGGCTTGCCCAGAGATGTGCCCTTTTCTGGTTTGGTGAAAAGATATTACTTTGCTCTAGAGTTCTCTGGGTTTACATTTTGGTTCATTTCCCATAGGATAACATTGTAATGTGAGGTGTACACAGTCATTTCTTTGTCACTCCACTGTGAAGAAATGGTTTGCAATTTTGCTTTGAAAGTTTCATGGTACAAAGGGCTCTCCCCTTAGATGTGCCTTTTTTTTTAACCAGGAGAAACACACTAAGCTGAAAGCTTGTTTACAGATGCGACCTGGAGCACAAGGAAGTTAAGTGATTTGCTTAGGGTCACACAGTATGCAGGTGAGTGCTGTGGGATTCAAACCCAACTTCTTCAGGTCTTGCAGCACAGACCCTTAAACCACTGTGTTATAATATTAATTTGCTGTGGAGTTATATGGATTTGAATGTTTGCTGTGTTTCCCATAGGATAAAATTGTAACCAGGCCCCCCCAGGCCTAATAGTAGCCCCCTCCCCCAAACCCCTCCATAGTTAATGGCCCTCCTGGAACCCCTCCCCTGTAGTCAGTTATGTAGGCATGGAAGCACAGGGCCTATCTCCAAAATTATGAATGGATGGGAGAATCTCCAGAACCCTATATCTTATGTTATCTGGGCCCATCTTGTGTAAAAATTGTACAGTCTTCCACCAAGGGAAGAGGATAGAGATGGGCCCTCATATTCACATTATGATGTGCCACCTCTTCGCCCTGGACCTCTGTTACATTTTGGGATAAGGGCTCCTCTACCACTACTGGCCCCCGTACCAAAGAACCCCATGATAAGACGAGCACTGTCTCAAACATTAGATCACCTCAAACAGACTGGGGCAATTGTTCTAGTTCCTCCTGATAAACAAGGTTAGGGATTCTACTTGATTTCTTTTGTGATTCCCAAGAAGTCAGGGGGATTCAGACCTATTCTGGACCTAAAACACTTAAACAAGTTTGCTCACCACACGTTCTTCCAGATGGAGTCTTTACACTCAGTCATCCAGACTGTTCAAATGGGAGATTTTTCAGCATCCATAGACCTGAGTGATGCATATCTCCACATCCCGACCCAGCAGTCTCATCAGAGTTTCCTCGGGTTCATGGTCCTGAGGCAGCACTTCCCTTTGGACTGGCAATGGCCCCCAAAGTGTTCTCAAAGGTTTCTTATAGTCCTGGCAGCACATCATCAGCAGGAGGGACATTATGTCTACCCTTACCTGGATGACTTACTCATTTGGGCACCTTTTGCCACACTGGTGAAGAAATCAGTGAACAGGACTCTGGAGGATTTGGAGTCCCATGGTTGGGTAGTCATTTGGAAGAAAAGCTCTCTTGACCCATCTCAGACCCTGGAGCACCTGGAAACAGTGTTCAGGATGGATGAAGGGAAGCTTTTCCTTTCAACAGCCAGGAAGGAGACCTTGATGAAAGAGGTTCAGTGACTGAGGAGCCAATTGTTGGCTACTGTTCACAGTCTACTGAAGATTCTAGGCCTCATGATGGCAACAACAGAATTAGTCCCATTGCCTCACATTCATATGCAACCACTCCATATTGAGTTGCTGATGGCCTGGGACCTGCTGTCAGGGGACTATAAGGCCAGGATTCCAATTTCCCCAGCCCTGCAGCAGTTGCTGAGTTGGTGGGTGAGTTTAGAGAATCTAAACAAGATGCCTCCCTTGGAAGTTCCCCCAAAGTTGATCCTGACAACTGGGGCCAGCTTGTTGGGCTGGGGTACAGTGCTGGACCACCTTTCCATTCATGGGTCTTGGTATGTGCAGGAACAGCAACAGCACATCAATGTCCTGGAGATGAGGGCTGTACACATTGATCTTTTTCATTTTCACAATCTGGTACAGTAAAAAGTCATGAAAATAAGGTCACTCAATGCTATCATAGTGGCATACATAAACAAACAAGGGGGCTCAAAGGCCAAAGAGATGCTAAAAGAAGCATCTGATCTTTTGATGTGGGTGGAGGAGAACTTTCTCTCTCTGTTAGCAGTCTACTTGGCAGGTGAGTTGAACATTCAGACCAACTGGCTAAGCAGTGAGAATGTCCACTCAGGGACTGGATTCTGAACCTAAAGGTGTTTGTGCACAAAATTTGGCCACTCATAGATCAATATGTTCATGTTTAGCCAGAATGCTCAAGTGCAGCTGTACTTCAGCTGCTACCAGCGTCCAAAGGTGAAGGTAGTGGACACACAGTCACAGACATGGAATTTTGGCAGAGCATATGCCTTTCCTCCTCTGCCACTCCTCCATGAGGTCATACACAAAATAAGATACTCATGAGGAAACTTTCTTCTGATAACTCCAGAATGGCCCAGAAGGCTGTTGTTTTCAGACTTAGTCAATCTAACTGCACGCAACTTTTTGACTCCATATCTGGGGGGGGGCTTCTTTCTCAAGGCCCCATTCTGCATCCAAACACAAAGGTGATGCAGCTTGTGGCCTGGCTCCTGAAAGGAGGAGACTCCTGAAACAGGGTTTCTCAGGTTAGGTAATGGACACACTGATGGCCAATAGAAAGAATTCCACGTATGCAGCTTATGCTTGTGTATAGAGCACATGTTTGGCTTGGGCCAAAGAGAAAAATATCTGGCCTTGTAAAGCCACTTTTCTACAGATTTTGGACTTTCTGCAGAAAGGAGTGGAAAAAGATTTGGACATGAGCATATTGAGAGTTCAGGTGTTGACCCTTGGATCCCCCTTGGGCTCATCCTTAGGACAAACTGGGAGGTTATTCTTTTTCTATCGGCTGTCAGCTGAAGCTGACCCCCATTACAATCCCTTGATCCTCCATTGGATCTGAATCTGGTCTTGTATGCTCTTCATAAAGAACCCTTTGATCCTCTTTCATCAGTACCACTGGATTTGTTGTCCTACAAGGTGTTTTAGTTACACCCAAAAGAAAAAGAGCTATATAAGTTAGATGTGCACAGGGCAGTAAGGACATACCTTAGATGGACTGCAGAATTCAGGAATTCAGATAGGTTATTTGTGTTTTTTTGGAACAGCAGAAAAAGGACAAAAAAGCCTCCAATGGCACCCCTGGCAAGGTGGGTGAGGACATGCATTGCCATGGCTTATGTTGCAGTCAAGAAGAGGGCTCCAGCTGTTATCAAGACTCATTCCCCCAGAGCTATGGCCACCTCCTGGGTGGAAAAAGGTGAGGCATCTGTCTTAGAATTGTGCAAGGCAGCAGTGTGGTTCTCCATCCACACATTCAACAAGCACTGCAGATTGGATGTTCAACATTCTGCTAATGTGGCCTTTTGTCACAGAGTTTTGCAGGTGGCCATTAGCATGTAATTTCCTTTTCCGTTTTTATTTTGCAGTTTGCATATGAGACAATATTGTCCCCCACCTAGTTGTTTAATGGGTACTGCTCATTAGAGCCCATGTGCTCTGATTAACATTTGACAATGTGGAGCACTACACAAAGAAGAAATTTCTTCATAGTTACCATAATTTCCTTTTCTGTTTGCTCCAGCGTTTCGGTGTGATGTGACATAAGCTTATGAGCCAGGTGCATACTGCAAAATG
This sequence comes from Neoceratodus forsteri, assembly GCA_016271365.2. Lineage (NCBI taxonomy): Eukaryota > Metazoa > Chordata > Ceratodontiformes > Ceratodontidae > Neoceratodus > Neoceratodus forsteri. The sequence continues at coordinate 903,505,616 of CM028133.1, forward strand.
GGTCCTACAGATTATCTTTACAAAAGGCATGATTTCTGCTGAGATATATAAGGTAGCCCAGGGGTCACAGAAAAGTTAAGGACTGTTACTATCAGTCAGTTTTGTGGTTTCTGTAGCAAGAAAAACTGGTTCTGACTAGTCCACCTAGGAACCTTCCTCTCTTCCTCTAAGTATACGTAAGTTCCAGAAAATTCGCAAGTGATGACGTCATGCTGCAAAAGTGTATAAGAACAGATAGATAACATGGGCAGCTTGCACATCTCTTACTCCTGGTTGCAGACCATACCTTGGGATCCTGACGATGACAAACCACAAGGGTGTCAGCAATCAGCTACTGTAAGTGTTTCTGTTGCTTTGTTTGTTTGTGTCAGACTGACTTGAAAAAAAAAACATAATTGCTAGGAGAAGAATTGTGCATCTGTCTCAGCTTTGTGACTTTTCTCTGGGAAAAGAAACCCACACAGATTCTGATCAGATTACAACAAATGGGTCCCTCCCAGGAGTCTGGCTCCTGCTGCAGAAGATTGTTCTGTTTGCCAGCACTGGGATGCCCACTGTTTTCTGATGAAGTTTCTGATTGTAAGTCTGTCTGGACATCCTTCTGTGATTTACCTGCTACACATATCTATCTGTCTGTCTGTCTATCTATCTATCTGTCTATCCATCTATCTATTCTTTGCAAAACACTCTGTTAATGTATCAGTTAGGGTTAAAGTGACAAAAGTAAGGAAATATGTTGTTAGGGTTTCCAATCCTAACTCCTCACTCCACCCTGCAAGCAGCAACAGACATGGGGTGTGCCATGGGGTTGTCAACCCAAATGCTCACCCCATTCCATGAGTAAAGAAGCTGAGATGTGTACAGTGTATGACAATGGGGTGAGCATTAGGAATGACAACCCCATGACACACTACATGCTTGTTGCTGCCTGTAGGGTGGGGCTGGGTTGTTAGGGTTGGAAACCCTAATGCCACATTTCACTACTTTTGTTGCTATAAACCAAACTGATGCATTAACATAGTTTTTTGCAAAGAATGTCCTTACTTTTTGAGATAGTATAATTGTATCCTCATTTGGCTGTGGGTTCGCAGGGCTGCTGCAATTCTTCCATAGATGTATCCATGTATGTTGCTGTGGAAGCATTTTAGCTGAAACTGCAACTGAATTGTCAGCATAACCTGGTTATTACCCCACCTCATGAATGCTGGACTGAGAATGTTCAAATCCCCACCGTAACAGCATTCCATGGCACCACAATGCTATTTCATGTCACATGAGAAAACACATTTTGGCCAGGATTTGAAAAATAACAGCTGTCACAGTTATGAGGTGATGTAAAAAATGGCTATGTTGAAAATTTAGATTGAAAATATTTAAAATTACAGAAGTTACAAGTGAGTATAGTTAAATTTTAATAACTGCATATAACTTTGCCATTTTTACATATTTTGACCCAGAATTTTCAACATAGCTTTCTTATGTCCCCACCTCATGAAAAAAAACAGTGAAAATTTTCAAATCATGCCCTAATGGCAATTTTTCCAAGTGAACATGAAATCACCTTTCAGGATGGATTTATGAAATTCCACTGTCATTGCCCATGAGGAGGGGTTCCCAAAAGGCCATGTTGAAAAGTTAGCATCAAAATATGCAAAAATTGCCAAGCTATGCATTAAAGTTGACAATCCGATTGAAATACATTGAACTGCATTTACCTTAGTTTCTCATATTGCAGTTGATGGTTCCAGCAGCAAGACGTGTCTTCGATCAGAAAGTGGATCTTCACCCTGTCACCTGTTCAAATGAGTGTGTGGTGGTGTACTGGGGGATGTAGGGTAGTGAGTGCTGTGTAGGAGGAGGGGTTGGAGGTCAGATCAGTGAGGAATGGTTTTCCTTTTTATAGAGGGAAAAAAACAATATCAAGGACCATTCTTTTTTGCAGGCATGGGGAGTGCTCAGCAGATGGGGGGTGCCACTAGAAACCAGGGAAATAGGGACAGCAATCAGAGGGTGGGGGTGCCAGTAGACACCAGGAAAATAGGGACAGCAATGTGAGGATGCAGGGTGCCACTAGAAACCATGAAAATTGGGACAGCACTCAGAGGGTGGGATGGTGCTACTAGACATCAGGAAAATGGGGACAGCAATCTGAGGGTGCGGGGTGCCACTACAACACCAGGAAAATGAGGACAGCAATCTGAGGGTGCGGAGTGCCACTAGACACCAGGAAAATGGGGACAGCAATCTGAGGGTGCAGGGTGCCACTAGACAGCAAGAAAATGGGGACAGCACTCAGAGGATGGAATGGTGCCACTAAACACCAGGGTAACAGTGGGAGAGACGGGAACAGTGATCTGAAGGGAAGGGGTGCCACTAGACATGAAGGAAACAGAGGCAAAGAGAGGGACAGTGTTGTGCTAATCAGAACCAATTTCCATGTCTTGTTTCATGCTCAGAAATCCTTTGCCATGTTAATTTTTTTGCAATTTGCAAAAAAGGATCCCATTTTGTGTTCTTTCTTTTGCAGTTTGAGAAAATGGACACCCGAGAATGAAAAAACGCATGAAAGAAGATTTCAAAACATTGAAAAAAGCACATTCGCAACTCATATTTCCAAAAACTAACACCAGAATCGGGTGAAACAGGTCCCAATTATCAGAACACATGTGTTGGTTTCTACGAAAGACATCATTCTTTTTAGTTATTTCAATTTGTTTCCTTCGTTAAGTTGAAAACAAAATGGCGGCAGCATGAAAAAGATGCTCCATTTGTGACACAGGATGACCCATTTGCAAAAAAGAATTACTCATTTGTGACAAAGGATCCTTTTTCAAGTGGGACAGCTAACTGTTCCCTTTAAAAGTAATGGGAAACTTTAACATTTAATACATTTGGAACAGATCATTATTTTTTCACCGAACCAGAAAAAGGCACATCTGTTAGGTGAGCCCTTTCTATAGTGAAAATTTCAGACCAAAATTCCAAACTATTTCTGCACTGAGGCATGACAAAGAAATTACAAAAAAATTGTAACCTTCACAATTTTTGACACTCTGTGTCTCTACACCCACTCATCCGACCAGAACCAAACTTGGCACATCAAGAGATCTGCTGTTCTTGATGGCATATGCAAAATGTCATGCAAATCAGTTCAACAGTTGTGAAGTTATTAATGTTCAAATTTCTGAGTTTAACATATAAGTAGTCATTCAACCCTAACAATAGGGGCGTGACCTATAATATATAGATATACAAATGAGAGAAGCAGTTCCAGACTTAAATATTGGTTACTGACACACAGATTAACAGGTTTCAATTTTTCTGATCCATAAGAGTGCCTCCCTTTTTAAACATAGAAACATAGAATTTGATGGCAGATAAGGACCGCTTGGCCCACCTAGTCAGCCCATTTCCCTACCTAATGGATAAGCTGCAGATCCTAGTTAATGGTATGTTCATGAAAATGTTGTACCAAATTGTGACATGAGGGGTTAATTTTCAAATGCAAAGTAGATAATTTTTTTCTAGCATTTTAACATGCCTTGACACTGCAGTGAAAAATGCACTGTGTTGCAAGATAACTGACTTTTAAATGACCAAGAAAAATAAGCTTCAGTGGTCTGAATGTACCAGTGGACGCCAACCTTGTGTTCTGAATGTACCAGTGGACACCAGCCTTGTGTTCTGAATGTATAGTGGACACCAACCTTGTGTTCTGAATGTATAGCGGACACTAACCTTGTGTTCTGAATGTATAGCGGACACCAAACATGCATCGTCAATGTGGCAAAGACCAGCAAACAACAATGCAGGTTCATAAAAGTTTATTAGTTGTGATCTATGTTGACAAGAATTACATCTTTGTGCACTGAAATAAGAAAAAAAACATCAATAAGATGTAAAAATAAAAACATCATAGAAAAGATTGTGCATAGCAAATGATCATATAGTTCAACACTTTAAATGCTGTCAATTCCAGCAGCTCTTAAGCTTTTCATATTTTGTGGCGGTAGTTTGCAGTTCATCCTGCGCAATTGTAAAGCTTCCATTTCCTGACAGATGTACAGGTCATGGAAAAGTCTTTGCTATCTCACCATATCAGTGTCCTGCTGTTGTGGCCATGTGAGATGCCGATTTGCATGCTGGTCCTGGAATTTGACAGTGAAAGTACGTTGTAGTTCATTAAATGCAAGCACTTGCCTGATAAAAAAAACTGTTTGGAATAGTAGACTGCATGGAATTTTTCCAGCTGTATCTTGTCTGGGTTTAATTTTGTTTTTAGCAGGTGGACAGTCAGCAAGCACACTAGGGACAGAAGCAGTGGAGAAGGTCATTGCTGAAGTTTTGTGAGTAGAAGAATTGTCCATTGCTTCAGTGCCTGAAGCAGCAATCAGGTCAGTTGGTGAAGTGCTAGTTACAGCAGATGGGGTCTGTCAGTAGAGTGGCAGGAGCAACGGAGGGGTCAGACACTGGGATCTGTTAGTAGGTTGGCAAGAGCAGGGGAGGGGCAGTCACTGGAGTGCTAGAAACAGCTGGAATGTTTGTATCTGCAGTGCTGTGCTCATGGGTACTCTTTTTTGTGCACCGAGTTGTAGAGGAGTGTGTCACTGGCATTGCTGAACAGTGTCATTCCTGAGTTCAAGCATTTGAGCTGTCTGAGAAGTTCTGGTGCTGCAGTGTTTCAGTTTGAGCCTCTTCAAAGCCCATTGAGCCACATGCTCCATGTTCGCACATGGGCCATCATCATTTTGGCACTTGTGGCAGGCACAAGACAGTGCTTTGATGGCAACCACACCACCCTTCACAGATCTTACACTCTGGACATGTCTTGTCCCAGGAAAAGCTATAACATCTGGTCATTTTGGCCTTCTTATGGATTTGTCAGGCACCAAGTAAAATGTTCTCTTGAAATGCCCACACCCATCACTTGAAGGGTCTCTGGTCAGATTATCATGGCATTATGTGAACACCTGTTCTGTTGTTGAAATGATAGCAATTTGTGATTTCATGGCCCTGGTTGCTGACCATTTCACCACACCACTGTCCCCATCAGAGGGGGTACTTACCATGATGTGATCCAAAAATTGGCACATTCAACAGGGGAATCCGCACACTGATGAAGCCTTTGAAATTTCATAGAAGGACCATTTCGATTTGTACTGACTGGCACAGCCATCTGTGATATGTACCTCCTTCGTAATGTTTATGTGGTGAGTGTTCATGATGCGTTCACTGGCCATCTTAACAAAATGTCGAACAGCATGGTGGTAATGTGTGAGGTCATCTGAAATGAATACCAGGTATTCCATGACAAGGTCATTACAATGTGAGCACCTGTAATATGTAACTATCAGATGCACTGTAGCCCGCTCTTGATGCCAGTGGCAGGACTGGCTCTCATCCTGGTACTTACAGGCATAGTTACAATCCCTTCCCATGCTAAAATTACAAACTTTTAAATTAAACTTTTTGCAGGGGTGAGCTCAGGATGATATAAGGTATTGGGCTATGAAGCCCAATACCTTATAGCAGAAACTTCCTTTAAAATGGCTGCACACTGAGTGCCTAATAAGAGGACTGTATTCAGCATGCAACCATTTTAAGACCATGCAGGACACATTAGGAAGCACATTTCAGCAAAACATTGAGACACATTTTAAAAACAATGTATATCCTCACTCTGAGCCCCAAAGTACCTGGGCACTGCCTCCCATTCCTACAACTACATGGTCTGAACATGGCTGAGGGTTGAGAAGCAAACAATGGCCTACTCATCACCCAGCCATGTGGTAGGTGTTTACACAAAAGCAGATGGATATCAGGGCCCAGCACCATAGAAATAGACACAGCAGGCAAACCATTTCACAGAAAAACATTTAGTAGCAGACAGACAGTACTTTGCACTTCCATCCATCCCCCAAATGACCACAGACAGCAAAGTCTCAAAATGGCTAAAGGTTGAGCAGCAAACAATGGCCTGCACAGCATCCAGCCATGTGGAGAGCATGCGGTGGGTGGTTACACAAAAGCAGATGGACATAAGGTCCCAGTACCACAGAAATAAACATAACAGGCAAACCATTTCACACAAAAACATTTAGTAGCAGTCAGACAATACTTTGCACTCCCCCACCCCCAAATGTCCACAGACCTCAAGGTGTCAAAATGACAGATGGTTGAACAGCAAACAATGACCTACTCAGCATCCAGCCATGTGGAGACCATGCAGTGGGTGGTTACACAAAATTCTGTCAGACATGATTAAGCTGGGGGGATTCTGGGATGCATAGGAAGAGGCATCACCAGTAGAAAACAAGAGGTTGTTAGCCCTCTGTACAGACAGTTGGTGAGGCCCTATCTGGAGTACTGTGTGCAGTTCTGGAGACCCCATCTCCACAAGGACATAGACAGGATGGAGGCAGTCAAGAGGAGGGCAACAACAATGATGCAGGGTCTGCACCATAAGCTATATGAGGAGAGACTAAAGAAGCTTAATATGCATACCCTAGAGGAAAGGAGGGAGGGGGGACATGATAGAGACATTTAAGTACCTCAAGGGAATCAACACTGTCCAAGAGGGTAGTATATTTCAGAAAAACAGATGTGCTAGACAAAGGGGACACAATTTGAAGATAGAGGGGGAGGCTCAGGGGCAACATGAGAAAGTATTTTTTCCCAGAAAGGGTAGTGGATGCATGGAACGGCCTTCCTGAGGAGGTTGTGGGGTCAATAACAGTGGAGAAATTCAAGAATGCATGGGACAAACATAAAGCAATTCTGGTGAGGGGCAGGAGGAAGTAGGCTGTTGGTTATCTAAGATCTGCAGCTTATCCAATAGGTAGGGAAATCAGCAGACTGGGTGGGCCAGGTGATCCTTATCTGCCATCAAAGTAAGTTTCTATGTTAAGCATCAGTACAGCAAAGCATGGATTTAAAAAAAATACAATGGACATCACAAAACATCATGGAGACTATTATTACCAATTGACAATGTGAAATGCAACAGAAACAGCATTTTTGGACAAGCCCAAACAATACTTTGCCCCCCACAAACAACCACAGATTATATGGTCTCAACATGGTCTGTTCAGCATCCAGCCATGTGGAGACCATACAGTGTGTGGTTTTAAAAATTGTATACAACAAACCATGGACTTAAACAAGCATTTTGGTAGCAGGAAGGGCAAGCATAAGTACTAAATCACCCTCCAGCCACAGAAGCAAACATCTGCGGGCAGCAAACAGTAAATAAATCACACTGCTGGAGTCAAAATAAGCTGCACAATGATCCCCTGTCCCTAAAACTGGCAGACCTGGTCAGAACCTTACCATTTGGTGCTCTGAGTGCACTTTGGATGACTGGGGCTCTTCCTCATTCTGAATGCACAATGGCTGCTCCAGGTGGACACCCACGCTTTCTGCTGTACCAAAAACAGCAAGAGAGGGGGCAAGCACTTATGTGTAGCAGATTTTACACCTCCCACTGGCCCCTATGTCTCAGGGGAAAACTGGAATCCCGAAAGAATCGGGCAACCAACTGGGGAAGGGGGGTGTTCTGAATGTACCTAATAGGAGCATGGACACCATTGTTTGGAAGGGTTGAAAAAGATGACCTGACTCAAACGATAAAGAGCAGGCAAGATGCACTACCTGGCAATATAGAAAGGGCAGCACTGGTAACACACAGGAGAATTAAAAAACGGGATTTGCATGTCAAAAGTTAATTAATTGGCCTAGCTGAGGACTCCAACTAGTACATTCAGAACACATTTTGGAGGTGCTTCAAACTATAAAAATAATGGGTAAAATAACATATGTAGGGTAAAAGAACTACAGGACAGCATCTGGATTGTTGAAAACATATTTTATTTAAACAGAAAAATGGTAGAATTGACAGAAAACATACAACTAAAACCTACAGACTTTCCATGTCACAATTTAGGACCAATTAAACAGCAGGAAAATTGGGTTGGACAAAAACAAAAAAAATTCCAGGTAGCTGAGGACCACCATTTTATTATATGTATCTCTACATATACAAAGAGTTAAAACAGCATTTCAAATATTATTTTTTATTTTTTTCCTTACTTTGTATCACACTCTTCTCATTTCTATTCCATTGGTACAAGATTTTCATGAACATAGCCTTAACCAACAGCCTACTTCCTTCTACCCATCACTAGAATTGCCTTATGTCTGTTCCATGCATTCTTGAATTCCCCCACTGTTTTTGACTATGTGACATCCTCAGAAAGACCATTCCATGAATCTGCAACCTTCTCTGTGAAGAAATATTTCCTCACATTACCTCTGAGCCATCCCCCTCTATCTTCAAATTGTGCTCCCTCTTTTTGCACATCTCTTTTTCTGAAAGATGTTACCCTCTTGGACTTTGTTGATTCCCTTGAGGTATTTGAAAGTTTCTATCATGTCCCCTTCTCCCTCCTTTCCTTGAGGCTATACATCTTAATCTCCTTTAGCCTTCCTTCATATGTCTTCTGGTGCAGACCCTGCACCATTTTGGTTGCCCTCCTCTAAACAGCCTCCACACTGTCTATGTTTTTGCGGAGATGGGGTCTCCAGAACTGTACACAGTACTCCAGATGTGGTCTTACCAACTGTCTGTAGAGAGGGCCAACAACTTCCTGTTTTCTACTGGTAATGCCTCTCTGTATGCATCCTAGTACAGTTAAACCTCGATTATCCGGATAACTCGCTTGTATGGACTTTTCTCTCGGTCCCAACTTTTTAGCATATTTTAGTTCACGGCTCATAGCAGCATTGTTCCGACAGTGCGAGTAGGTGTGTCATTAGATATAACAAAGGAATGTAACACCTAATGACTCACCTTCTCACACTAGCTGATGGATTGATTGTTTTACTCACTATTTAAGTGTCTAACCACAGTTACGAGTCTAATTGCATTTCAGATAATGGCAGAATGGCAGAAGAAACATACGAAGTTACGGGAGTCAAACGAAAATAGAAAATTCTTCCTCTTAGTGACAAGCTGGAAATAATACATAAACTGGAGAAAGGGGAAAAAGCTGTTAGTATAGCAGGGGCATATGGAATTAGCAAACAGCAGGTCTCTGATTTAAAAAAAACAGAAAGATCATCTTGTTTCACATGCCACAAATTTACAAGATGAGCGAGAACTGAAACACCGAAAAACTCTGAAGCCTGCTTCAGATAACAAACTTGAAAAAGCAACTTACTTATGGTTCGCTCAGCAGCGTAGCAAGCGGGCACCTGTGTCAGGACCAATGTTACAGGAAAAAGCCTTACAATTCAGTCAACAGCTAAAAAAAGAAAATTACATCCCCCTGACAAATGATTTTAAGGCTTCTAGTGGCTGGTTGCAACGCTTCAAGCAGCGACATTCAATCCGGCAGCTTGAAATCCAAGGGGAGAAAATGTCAGCTGATCAAAGTGAAGTGCAGCCATATCGTGAAAAGTTGCACAAAATCATCCAGAACAGGGGGTACACAGCGGAGCAAATATACAATGCAGATGAAACGGGCTGTACTACGCCTGCTGCCTGACAAAACCCAGCCAGTTCTCAAGAATGACAGCTGCTGGCTACAAGAAAATAAAGGACAGACTGACAATCCTAGGTTGCTCGAACGCTACAGGATCCCATAAGCTGAAGCCCTTTATGATAGGTAAATTTGCCAACCCTTGCTGTTTTAAGAATGTTAACATGGGTGCCCTACCTATCGTCTATGAAAACCAGTGCAGTGCCTGGATGAGCAGTGATTTGTTCTGTCACTGGTTTCACAAAACCTTTGTCCCCGATGTGAGGAAACATATGAGAAAACATAAATTAACCCCTAAAGCCATTCTCCTTGTTGACAATTGCTCTGCCCACCCAGCTGGATTGAAATCATCTGATGGCAAAATCAGGATGGAATTTTTAACCCCTAACATGACTTCATTACTGCAGCCTTTTGACCACGGCATACTGGAGGGGCTCAAAAAACGATACCGAAAAAAACTCCTGCATCGCATTCTGTTGGAGGCAGACCCAGATGTTTCAATTGTGGAAACATTAAAAAAACTCACTCTGAAAGATGTTTCCTACATGATTGGGGAATCCTGGGATGAGGCAACAGCTGAAAGCATCGCAAAATCATTCTGTTCTACCCTGAAGATTGGGTCAGGGTCTGACAGTGTCGTTGAAATGACAGAGATGCAAGAATATGCCGAAGGCTACCCAGATGAACTCCTGGATGTCAACGAGGTGCTTGTATATGACTTCGAGTTTTCGGAGGAGATCGAGGAGCTCAACGCGCATGATCTGGAGATTCAGACCTCACCTGACCTCTCTGATGGGGACATTGTTAGCCTTGTGAATGAGCAGAGGGTACAGGAACTGGAGGAGGATTGTGATCCCGATGAACAAACCAAGCAAGGGCATGAAGTAACCAATTCGCAGGCTGTGGAGCACTTAAAGAGGTGCGTGCACTGGTTAGAACGCCAAAAAGATGCAGACCCCAGTCACTTAATTACACTTAACAGGCTGCTTGCAATAGCATTATGGAAAAAGTTCAGCGGGTCAAAACAAAAGACATTGACAGAATTTTTTAAAATTGAAATGCTGTGAATCTTTAAATTCGTTACCTTTGAAATAAAAAAATTTTCTAAGTAAACTATGAGTGTTTTGAGTTTTTTGAAATTGGAATTTCGATTAACCGGACGCCCGATTATCCGGACTGATTTGCTGTCCCGGAGAGGTCCGGATAATCGAGGTTCAACTGTATCCCCCCAGCCCTTCTTACTGCATTCTCACTTTGCTGTCACACCTTTAGGTCATCTGATATGACTACCCCCAGGTCCCTTTCCATTTTTGTTGTTGTCAGTATCTCACCCCCCATTGTGTACTCTTCCACTGGGTTTTTGTTTTCCAGGTGCATTACTTTGCCCTTCTTTGTGTTGAATCTAAGCTGCCATTCGTTTGACCATTCCTCCAACCTTGCCAAGTCCCTTTTCATCCTTTCCACCCCACCTTGCATATCAACCCTTTTGCAGATCTTTGTGTCATCTGCAAAGAGACACACTTTCCCTTCCAGTCCCTCTGCAATGTTACTTATAAAGATATTACAGGTTAGTCCTTATGCTGTTTGTAGTTCCTTTCAAATGATATATCATTCATTAATTTCTTTGGCAAGTCTCTTCTAGTTGGTTCAATACCTCAAAGAAGTTCCACCAAGACCAGTTCAGTGGCATAGAGGGCTGAGGCACTGCAAAGCATTTTACCTCCTGCCACACCAGCGACCTGGATTCAGGAATGGACTTGAGTCATTAGGGGTTGGCCAGGGAGAGAGAGGGTTGAGTGTCTGAGGGACTGCTCTCCTCTCCCTGGGAAGGGGTGGCTTGTCACCCAGCATCAGCTGCCACCGGTTGGAGGCCTGAGGATAGAGCAGGTAGGGGAGGCAAAGTGTGGGAGGGACCTGTGGGCATACGTAGGATGGGCATGCCTCCTCATGCTCTGCAGAAGGGATGGGATGAAAGAAAATCAGGGAGAAAATGGATGTTGGGGGCTTCATGAAGCCTGACCCAGCTATTTCCATGCCTGTACCGCCACTTTGTAAAGCAATCGCGTCCGCCTTGGATCTGATGTACTAGGGGGGAGGATGGCCCTTCCACCCCCAGCCCTTCCATGACAGGGGAACTCATGGGGAGAACCTGCAACCAGGCACACACTGGGGGTGGTGGTGAGCCAACCTGGAAGGGCTGGGTCAGGATGAAGTAGCTGCTGCTCCTGTACAAAGGAGGATACACACTTGTATAAAAAAAAAGAAGTTCCACCACATCAGAGAAACATACAGTGAGCAATTTGTATCCTCCCACTCTTCTTATGAGGTAGGGAATCATTTTCTGAATCTTCATTTTGAGTAAAGGTATGAGTATGCAAACACCTTATATGTATTGGTTCATTACAAGAGGAGGAATATAATCTATATCATCCTTTGTACCATGCTTGACTCTGGGTTGTCTTACCCTCTGCATTCAGATGAAATACCTTTCAATGTATTGCTCATTACCTTTGTACCATACTTAACACTGGGTTGTACCCTCCACATTCATTTGTAATACCTATCATTGTATTGTCCGTTTCTCTTGTTTTGTACTTCCATCGCAAGTCCGGAGATGCACTGTGCATCTAGAGATGTGCCATGCATCTCTTTTGAATATGTGGGCCCGTGTGTGATGACATTTTCAGAAATTAAACAGGCAGCATCATTCAATAATATTGTTATAAACCAGAAGTGGAGAAACTCTTACTTTTTCTGTTCCCCGCAGATGCATATCTCAAGGACAATGCTCCTTCAAATCCAGAGCATCATCCTGGTACAACTTGCTTCCTTCAGAAGTTACCAATGATACCTCTCTGGGTACTTTTAAGCACAATCTTTGTCAATGCCTCGTCGACAAGGCCTTTTGTGACTGCTTCTCCTAAACTAGCCCTATCCACCACTCTCTCTTACCATCAATAAATGCCTCCTTTCCCTCTCTCTCTCTCTCTCTCTTTTCACTCTCTTCATCTTGCCCTCCTCTGCCCCTTCCACCTGTTTCACTCATCACCTCCTCCCCTTCCCTCTCCTCCCCTCTCCCCTTCCTGCCAATGCTCTCTATTTTTGCTCTCTCCACCTCCTACCTCACTTCTACCTACTTTTGCTCCTGCCCCTCTGACCTATTCCATCTGTACCTGGCCTTTCTCCTTAATACCTTTCATCTCCCTTAAATGTTTAATTAATATGTGACCTGTTGTGTATATTCCAGCTAATTATGGAACCTGACAATGCCTTTGGCTGCCTGGATCTGTCTTATTTGTTTGAAGAATTCTTGATTGTGTTTTGTCTTCTTGTCATCTGATGTGGAACCTTTGTAAAAGAGGCTTGGCTCAAAGGTGTTTTCCAAAATCTTAATAAAATAAAATTAAAATAAATAAAAATATAAAGACAGTGTCTGCCTGGAATTTGATATGAAAAATCTACCATTTCATGCCATTCTTAGACATTTGCTGTGTGGTCTGTTTGGATCTATGTGATAACGGTGAAAGTCTAAAGGCAATCAACATTATCTAGAAGTCAAGAGTGCCAAAATTTTTTTTAGGCACTCTGACACCCTGGTGCACAGCAAAACGACACCGGGGACTTAGGCTTTTAATGTTTTATGTGGGGGGCATACCTACTTCAGGATTCTCAACACCAGGGGGGTGCATGTCGGGGGTGTATGTGAAAACATTAAAAAAAAAGTTTGGTCCAGGCGCAACAAAAACACACCAGAGCCCGGACCTGAACCCAGTACCCTGCCGACCAACACCGCCAACCCACCCACTACACCACAGGGTCAGCTTGGCAACCCAGCATGGCACCACCCCTCACATTCCCTCCTGCCCCTTGCTGTGCATGCTTGCTCCCCCCCGCACGTGCGTACATATAGCGACATCCCATCGCTGTATTCGCCGACTCCCCCTCCGGCCGCACTATCCTACGGTAGCCCTTGACACATGCGCTGGGGATTGGGTCGCCATTATTGCAGGTACCCAATCCCTAGTGCTATTATATCGTGCTGCCGTCTGTTTCACCCACATTGCTAAATGCTGAGACTTGCTGTTCCCTGGGGTAGTCAGCATGCCTCCACCCTGGTGGTGTCATATGTGGTGACATTCTCCATCACCTATGAAGAAATCAGGGGAGATTGTCACACTGGGGAGATGTGCGAAGAGTCTCATTTTCCTGCTCCTTGCCTATTGCAAGAAACTGAAAGCCAATCAGCTGATTTGATTGTAGTCTAATCATGTTCACTATTTAATGAATAGTTTTGTCAGTTTAATTTCTGAACATTTTAGCACATGTAATTATGCTTAAAGATCACATGCAGTGGTTTTCAAAACTGAAACAGGCAGCACCACTCAGTAAACATTCTAAAAATTATGTTTGTTACAGGTTTTGTTACAAAAATCAGCAATTTCACATCTTTTTGTGCATTTTTTATGTGGTCCATTTCTCCAGGGTTGCTGGGTGTTGAGTCAATACTCAGCATGCCTCCAACTGCTGATGTTATTTGTGGTGCTACTCTACTCTGCCTGTTAACAAGGTGCAGTGTTACTAGTATTGTAATGTTGGTAACTACATTGCTGTTGGTCAATGGCTGCTTTAGAATAAGTTTTAATAATGACCTTAACTGTGTTAATTAAGCAATAAGAAATGACAGGGTGTGTGTTATTGTGTACTAACATCATGCCTTTGGTGGTTGAAGCATGAGGCCGCAGGCTGAGTGTATTCAACACTCGAGAAGTGAAGTTATTACACAATAACACACTCCCTGGAGAGACTTATTACTGTTATGCAATGGCTCATTTGGTAAACAAACAAAAAAAGGTTAAAAAGTCAGTTTCAAATATATTTTTTTGATGTTTGTGTTAGAGTAAGCAAATGAACTGAAAAAGAAGTCAGTAGTTACTGCTTTTCCCAGTAGGTGGTACTGTTGGTTGTGTCTGTTCTTGCTCTGCTCTCTGCCTCCTCCCCCTGCCACCTATCTCTGTGTCTCTGAGTCAAGTGGCTTTTTCTGCATGTTGTGCTTCCCGCCTGACTATCTGGTTGCTAATTGCTAAACACAGTTTTTTTTTTCTGGCTATTGTGGCTGTTATTAAGCACTATCGTCAAGCTCACTAATGAGCGCAGTGCTGTTGTAGTGCTCATGCATGATGACAATCATGCTGTTGACAGAAGAGGGAATGAGAAGCGTTTTTGGAAGATTGTGGCTTCATTTCTGGTTCAGGACTGGAGTTTCTGAGGTGAGAGAGAGGAACATGGGGATGTGTGACAGTGGTTGGGCTTCACGAGTTTTAGTCACGATCTCCAGTCATGCAATCAGCAGTTTTGGTTTGTGCTGTTTACCGCTGAGACTGGAGCAAGTGTGGTGCACATGCATTCGCAGGATTGTGCTGGCGAGCAAGAAGAAATCTGATTTCTGTTATGGCCTTATTTTAATTTTATTTTAAATTTTTGTCATTGTGATTTGTGTCGGGGCGGATAGGACACCGATGGGTGTTATGTGTGGCCACAGTACTTAGAGTACTAATTGGAAGCTTAAGGTGTGGGCAACTCGATGTAGGACAGAAAGGGTGGACAGAGTTGTGTGCAATGATTTCTAATAGAGTTTCTTCAAGTGAGATGATCATGTGTGTGCCTGTACTTCATACAGTGGTATTATGCTGGGATAACAACACTGTTCCATGCACACACTGATCAATCAGAGAGCAAGATATTCCCTTGCCATTGTGTAATTCCTACTAAGGTTGAATGTGTTAGCAGTTCAAAAAATAATGCAGTTGGGGGAGTATGTGATATTTCTCAGCTGAAAGCAGCACAGCCATGCAGCTCTATCTTAGGAAGTTTTAATCTACAGTAATACCCCTGACCTGAATCGTACAGCCAGTACATTTCAGCCTAACTTTTTTTTAACTTTCTTTTTATTATATTTTAAGTCATACATGCAAAAAATATATGCATTCGAGATATAGACTAACATTGCAAAGCATCAATAACAGATAATTCATATAGGAGCAGGGTAACAGGCCTTTGTAACATTTATGGCAAACCTTCTACTTGCCAAACTTACAGAAGGCCAAGGGGATACATTAGATGCCCCGCTTTCAGAACAGGAAATCAGGAAGGCTATTCAAGCCGTAGCCCCCCATAAGTCCCTGGGAAGTGACGGCTTCCCAGTGGACTTTTATCAGGCAGTCCTGGAGTCCGTAACTGCCCTGCTGCTAGGCACGTTAGAAGAGGCACATGCTCACCGAAGCCTAACTGGTACCCTTTGAGAAACTATAATAACAGTGCTTCCAAAAGGAGAAAAGGATCAGACAAACCCAGCCAACATTTGCCCCATTTCTCTAATAAATGCAGATGCCAAAATTGTAACAAAGGCTCTGGCAGCTAGGTTAGAAGAGACTGTCCCCTCATTAGTCCAACCAGCCCAAGTGGGGTTTGTGAAGGGTATGGCAAGAGCATTCCACATAAGAGCACTGATTACCCTGATCCAGGCTGCAAGCAGTCTTTCTACTCCTGCAGCTGTCATTGCCAGTGGATTTTAAAAAAGTATTTGATTCTGTGGAGTGGAAATACTTGCACATAGTGCTGGAAAAGGGTAACTTGGATCCTGGTCACTGGACAGCAGGGTTAGGGGAAGGGCAGCCCACATGTCTTTTCCTGGGGGGCTCCCAGGTCCTCTCCTCTGAACGGGTGCGGGACCTAGGAGTGACACCTAATGATGGGCTGAGACTGCAATCGCAGATGTTGGCAATCATCAAGTCATCCTTTTACCATCTTAGGAACATCACCAGGATAAATCATCTTGTTCCATCCAGTGACCTACTTACACTGATCCACGCCTTTGTGACCTTGTGCCTTGATTACTGCAACTCCCTTTACTTTGGGCTACCTGGGGTTGATATCTGCCACTTGCAGCTAGTGCAGAATGCTGTATCTCAGTTGCTGATGGGGACTCCCTGTACTTGTCACATCACACCGGTGCTGCACGAGCTGCACTGGCTGCCGATTCAGTGGCGGATCACCTTTAAAGTTGGATTACTGACTTACAAAGCCCTACATGGTCTTGGTCCTGACTACTTGAAAGAACTTCTGATTCCTTACTGCCCCGAGCAACTGCTCTGTTCATCTGATGAGGGGTTGCTAGAGATTCCAAGGGTATCCTTAAAATCTTCCGGGGCCCATGCTTTTATGTATGTAGCCCCGGCCCTTTGGAATTCTCTATCACATCAGCTTCGGGAATGCATGACCGTGGGGGGTTTTAAACAAGCACTGAAAACATTTTTATGGATGCAAGCATACCCTAACTTTAATGCTGTTTTATCAGATCTTGGTGCATTTTTAATATTTAGTTGTTTTATCTGTCTTTAACTGATCTTATTGTAATGCACCTTGATAATTTTGAAAAAAGCGCAAAAGAAATAAAGTTTATTATTATTATTAACTTTGGGAATAATTTCTGTGCATGGATACATACTCTGTATTAGGCCCCCAACAGCCTGACTACTGACTACCAGTATCCTATCTGAACCTTCCAGCTGCATAGAGGAACCAGATTGAGGTACACCCTCTCCCACTTACTCTTCTTGCTAACCAGGAGCCCCTGGCAGCTGCCTTAAGATCCCATACACAGATTAAGGGGATTAGAGTTGGAGAAACTGTGTACAGCACAAAATTGTATGCAGATGATTGTCTGATCCTAATAGAAGACATAGGCAAGGGACTCCCACATATCCTACCAATTTTACACTCCTTTGCCTCCATTTCAAGCCTACATATTAATATCAACAAATCTGAGATTTTACAGCTTAACAAACTCCCCATACCCCAAGGGGTGTTAAATGCTGGCCTACCCCTTAATAACAGAAATCAAATATCTAGGTATACAAATAACTGAGAACCTTCATAAACTGACCCCTAACAACTTTAACTCTCTTATCCAAACCCTTCAAAATGAAACTGACAGATGGCAACACCTAAACCTATCCCTACTGGGCAAAATAGAGGCTGTAAAAATTATGGCAGCCTGAGGGTCTTCTATATCCTTTCACATTACCGCCCCTCCTAAAACATCTGCCTAGTATAGCCATGTGTTCTTGATCCTTACATTGGATCACCTTATAATACTATATACCTCATCTTTGTTCATGTTGAAATTTTACTGTATCATCTGACCTTTACATATCTTACTGTCAATGTTTTATGCTGTACTTATTGTATATGCTACATTTTGTTGTATTCTGTTGTTCACTATTCCTATTGACAAATACAGGTCCACCTTGAAAATGAGCATTGCTCAACGGTGTTCACTTGGATAAATAAAGATTTTGATTGATTGATTGATTGACATCTCCTGGTGGAAATTCCGGACATATGGTTCAAGAAATTGAATGAAGTCATGCACACATTTCTATGGGGAATGGGGAGGCCCAGATTCAGCTGAGCAAAACTAAGGGCCCCAAAGGGCAGAAGAGAGTGGAACCTGCTGCATTTTCATCACTACTCCATCATGGCACTAGTGGCCATGTCAGTTTGAATGTTTACAGACCTCAAAACCAGTCTCCCAGCATGGGTACAAATAGAGACATCAGCATTAGATGGGGCACACCCGGCTGTATACTGTACTTCACAGCTCCACTCCCCAAAAAAGCTTATTCAAGGCTTATCATCAAGGCAGCTTATCCTGCCCTACAGAAGAAACATAGAAGCTGATGGCAGATAAGGACTGCAAGGCCCATCCAGTCTGCCCATTTATTTTTCTGCCTTATGAATGTGCCATAGGCCTTTACTCTGTCAACTGGCTATCTATTCATACTCATCTGTATTGCTCCCTTATGCCTGTCCCATGCCTGTTTGGCCGTTCCATGCATCCTTCACCCTTTCCGTGAAAAAGAACTTTCTCACATTACCCCTTAAACGACCTTCGTCTAATCTCATGCTGTGTCCTCTTGTCCTGCTATTTTGCTTATGTTGAAACATGTTAGACTCTTTCATCTTGTAATGCACTTAAGGTGTTTGAATGTTTCAATCATATCACCTCTCTCCCTCCTTTGCTCTAGGGTATACATATTGAGCTCCGTTAATCTGTCCTCATATGTTTTCTGATGCAGTCCCTGCACAATTTTTGTTGCCCTTCTCTGGACTGCCTCCATTTTGTTGATGTCCTTGTGAAGGTGCAGCCTCCAGTACTGCACACAATACTCCAGATTGGGCCTAACCAGTGTCTTGTAAAGAAGGGTATTACCTCCCTCTTACGACTTGTGATACCCATACTAATACACCCCAACATCCCCCTAGCCTTATCTACTGCTTTAGTGGTCTGCTTGGATGATTTCAGGACATCTGTGATGATGATGCCCAAGTCTTATTCTTCCCTTATGATTGCCAGCAACTTTCCTCCCAACCTATAGGTGGCTTCAGGGTTTCTCGTCCCTATGTGCATGATCTTGCACTTCTTTGCGTTAAACTCCAGTTGCCACTCTTCTGACCATTTTGCCAGTTTATCGAGATCTCTTCTCATTCTGCCCACCTCATCTGGGTCATCTACTCAGTTGCAGATCTTGGTGTCATGTGCAAACAGACAAACCTTACCTGCCAGTCCATATACAATGTCACTGATGAAGCTATTGAAGATGACTGGCCCCAGGACAGATCCCTGAGGTAACCCACTTGCGACTTGCATCTCTTCTGAGTGTATACCATTTACCTCCACTCTCTGTTTCCTGTCCATCAACCAGTTTGCCACCCAGTTGACCAACTTCTGACCCACCCTGAGCCTACCCAGCTTATTAATCAATATTCTATATGAAACAGTATTGAAAGCTTTGCTGAAGTCAAGGTAGGTGACATCAACTGCTCTACCTTGGTCTACCACTCTGGTTACCCAGACAAATAAATCTATGAGATTAGTTTGACAGGACCTTCCTGTTATAAACCCATGCTGTCTTGGATCCTGTGCTCCTATGGATTCCAGGTGTTGCACTATCCTTTCCTTAAGAAGTGCCTCCATAATCTTGCCCACTACTGAGGTAAGACTGACTGGTCTGTAGTTCCCTGCCTCCTCCCTACTTCCACTCTTCTGGAGTGGGATCACAAGCCCTTCTCTAGTCTTCTGAGACCTCTCCTGTTCTCAGAGACTCACTAAAAGTTCTGCTAATGGCTCTGCTAGTTCCACCCTTAGCTCCTTTACTACCCTGGGATGTATGCCATCAGGTCCCATTGCCTTGTCCACCATGAGCTTAGTGAGCTCTTGCAAGACTCTTTCTTTTGTGAAGGAACTAGTGCACACCTCCCTTCCTCCCTGTGTCCATGGTGCTGAGCTATGGGCCCTGCCCTACCATTTCCTCACTAAATACTGAGCTGAAGTATCTATTTAGGATAGATGCTTTTCTTTGATCCTCCTCCTCACACTCCCCCTTATCCCCTTTGAGGTCAGGAAAATGGCTAATATATGTCTGGATCCTGGAATTTTTACTCCCCTTTGGAAGAACCCGCTCCTCCTGATAGATAAGCAGCCAATAGACTGGGAGTCATGAAAAGCCAGACAAATAGACAGGATTAAAGACGTTCTCAGCTCAGATGGCTGCACTCGTCTGTCCTTCCAAGACATACAGCACCTATACAGCATACCAAGGTCAGGTTTCTGGAGATATCTACAGCTCAGAAGCATTTATTCTGCCTGGCAAAAATAGAAATATGCATACCAGACATGCAAGAGGGACCAGCCAACCCCCATACTCAGCTTCCAATCTCAAAGTGGCTTAGGGACCCTAAAGGCTTGTCAGGTAAAATACAAGGAATGATTAAGCAGATATGCACTGACCCATCTCAGCAGGCCAAAGTCAGATGTCAGACAATGGTAAACATTGTCATTGATAATGATTGGGTTGGGATATTGGAGCATGGTCCACTTCGCATGCAAAGATAAGAAAAGTCACTTAATCCAAAAGAAAATAATTCACTTGTGGTACCGTACCCCCACAGTCCTGCATAAAATCTTGACCAGTGTTGGAGATGCGATGCTAAAGGAGCCAACTTACCTCACATACTGTGGGAATACCCCCACCATAAAAGCCTTCAGGGGCCAAGTGGTCAGGGACTGCTCAGACATTCTCAGGATCAAAGTACCCCATCCCCCTCCCTACTTCTGCTCGGCCTCCAAGCTCTGGGTGGCAAACTGAAGAAGGCACAAATGCAATGGCTCCTACAGGCCTCAGCTGAAGCCAAATAGCTCTTCTTGATAAGATGTAGAACAGCTAATGTCCCCTCTCTGGGGGAATGATACATGGCCATGGAAGGCCTGGCAATGAATTCAAAACTGCTTTACTTTTCTCAGCAAACCATGGCCAAGTATCAGGTGGTCTCCGGCCCCTACCTACAATACCTCACAGTCAGTAGTGGGGGAACCCCCCCCAAGACTGGAGGAAGGATCTCCTGAAACCTCCCTGAGGCCGAGTATAATTCCCTAAGCTTCAATTGACAAACAAATACTTCACTAGTTGGCTCAGGAGGTACACCTTCTCACCTCCACCCAGATGACCCTTTACCATGGAAACTATAATATAATGTATGCCCCCTAAATCAGTATAAACCTTCTATAGTCCTGGTTTGAGGGACAATGTATGTACCAGATGTAAAACTATGTGATAGTAAACCTGTACAAGTGATCTCTGACCTGCTCTTACTGTATTCATTTGTCAATTCATACTCCTGACATTTGACCTATATAGATGGAACAATGTCATTTCAATTAAAGGAAGCTCCAATACTTTTCTGACAAGCAAGATAAATTCCGTTAATAGTAACCCAAAGAAACCAGTACTGACAAATGATCCAAGATCAAGACAAGATTTATTCTTGTGACAAGTCCTTGTAAATATAAGTCCAGTACACCATGCCTGTCACAGCAGCCATAAATTCAATCCCCTAGTGACCCCACTATAGATTTGATTACTGTAGATGGAACAATAACATAAATTTAACTAGTACTTAAAAAACAGCTTCTATTGGGAAAAATGACTCAGTACAGTTCTCCTGAACAGACATATACTGTATTGGAATGCAGTGTGTGTGCGTGTGCGTGCGCGAGTGTGTGTGTCTCAGATTCATTCCAGAAACTAAGTCTGTGGAATGCAGGGGGGAGGGCTGCCTCCTCCAGACTGCTGTTATCTGTTTAGTTTAACCTGTGTTGCTGGCTGATATATCAGTCCAGAATTCCTAGACTTGCTAATTCTGTTGTTAGCTTAAGGGTTAAAAAACACACTGGCATTCAAAAAATCCATGACAGAAGCAATTAATTCATGGCTGTTGGAGAAGCAGTCTAAATTCATGAAGTCTCAGAAAATCCGGAACAGTTGAGAGGTATGGTCACACCTGGAAATGAGGCTCAGCTCAGTGTGCCTTTCCCAGTTACCAAAGTTTAAATAAATAAATATCGCCTTGTTTACCATGTAACCAGAAACTACAGGCTGATTAAATGAAATGAAAGCTGTTGAACATATGTGTTCAAATGGGGTATTCAAATTAATAGATAATGCTCACTCTACAGCAAACAAGCACTGGTGAACAAGAACAATTTAATCTTGCTTACCTGTAGTGGCAAACATCCCCACTCTGACTCAGTTCATACCCTCCCCCCAAACGGAGGCAGAGATTAGACACAGTACAATAAAAAATAACACATATTCAGTCCAGCATGAAAGATTCAAAGGGAGGAACTGACACCAACCAGGGCAAATACTCAGTAACAGACTGACTCCTCGTCTTAGTGTGCTGTGGTAGCAGCATTCAGAAGTTATTTAGATGCAAAATCCCCAGCCGCCCGTGGATCAGTAAAGCAATACTGCTAATCTTGATAGGTAAACTGCAGTCTGGTAGGGAAAACAATATGATAGGTCAGTCCAGTGTTCTGAAGTTGTTGAGCTACCCCATCTACCCCATCAAAAGCCTTATGGTGCATTCGTGTGGTGAAGTAGTAATCCAGGAAAAAAAGAAATTTCTGCTCGCCCACCATAATGGGTGCTTGCTCTTTGACCACGAAAGGAGATCTGTGTCCCCCAGAGATGGCAAAGTGAAGAAAATAGCGCAAGGATCCTCTTCTGCTGCCGTGGATCTGTGCAAAGAAATTCTGTAGGCACATTTTATGGCGACTGTGTGTTCCAGCCCCATAGCTCTGGGCAACCAACGTTCCAAGAAGGTGACCAAATCTCCATTTTCAGAGTCTTCCGGAACATGAAGAAGCCATACATTGGTTGCTCTGGCATGATTTTCTAATTGTCCCACCCTTGTTTTAATCAGCGTTTTGCTCCTTGATTAAAGTTGCAATTGCAGTCAGAAGTGATTTTTCACTCAGTTACAGGTATAAAAGGTATCATAAAAATATATTTAATCCATATCTATAAGAAGATGACCAGAACTCCATTTTCAGAGTCTTATGGAACATGAAGAAGCCATACACTGGCTGCTCTGGCATGATTTTTTAATTGCCTCACCTTGCCCCACCCTTGTTTTAACCAAGGTTTGCTCCTTGATTAAAGTTGCAATTGCGGTCAGAGCCTTTTCTATGATTTTTCATTCAGTTACAGGTACAAAAGTTATCATAAAATTATATTTAATCCATATAGAAAGACATTATCCAGACTTGTTCCACCAAATTACACAAAAGAGGGGAATATTCCTGACCTGCAGGGCCATTCAGACTAGCACCTACAGCCTCCCAGTGGCCATCTTGGATAATCTCTGCAGGATTCAGATCTAGAACTTTTATTCACAACTCTACACTCTTAACACCTCCCACACCTCCATTTCCTCAGGGTCACATAGTGAATATATGATTCAAATCTGGTCTCTGGCCAGAATTTCTGTGCTCAGATTCTGTTCCCCTATCACTATTTCTGTAAGAAACTTAACCTACACACACACACACCCGCACCATCTGTCTGCCATTGCAGGTAGGGGGTCTCTGCTACTACTGCCATTCATTCTGGGGGTCCGTGCACACAAAATGGTTGAAAACCTCTGGCCTAAATGATGGCTCCTGAATTGCCAACCAATGTTACAGTGGGTACAGGTGTAGGGGGTAGGAGAAAGTAAGCGTTTGGTTAACTAGGATCTGCAGCTTATCCATTAGGTAGGGAAATGGGCAGACAAGGTGGGCCAAGCGGTCCTTATCTTCCATCAAATTATATGATTCTATGCCAAAAAAGCATAAACTGACAAGTCTAGATTTAAAGATAACCACCACTGCCTGGAATTAAAGAGTGGCAGAATTCTAGGGGAGCTCCTAATGATAAAGAGCTTCAGTGGGGTCATAACAGCAGAACTCTCGTGCTGGAAGAAATATTTAATTTAATGAAGTCATGGGGATCCTGGGCACTGAAACTGATGATCGGCTCAGATGTCTGCAGGATCGGTCAGGCCCAACTGAGCAGAGGCTGTTAGCAACAGAGAACCAAATTTAGGTGATATATGGTAAGTTGGGACACCAGGAAATGAGGAATTGCTGCAATACTGTGTGGATCTTTGGTATCCTGGAGCAAGCAGGGGGTATTAATATTCTGGAGTTCCTGTCCTGAAGGTCCTCATTTACATCTGGGACAATGCATTATAAACTGATAGGGTAAAATGGATACCCTCACAGCTGCACCCAAATTAAAAAAGCCTGAAGCCACAAAGAGTGATTCTGTGCCTTCTCTGGTACCAGGACAGAGATGCAATCTTGAACAAAGAGTGAGAACTGAAAGACATTCAGAGGAATGGTACAAAGATTGTGTTTCAAATGGATTTCCCCTAAGTTGTAATTGGAATGAGGAATACATTCAGTAGAGTCAGAGACCGTGTGAGAGAAAAAGGCCTCACGTGTTCCCTAGATCCCCACTTTGTAGTGCTGAGTGTCACAAATGCCCTCAACAGTTCAGACCCTCTGCTCCCACAGTGTCAACCTCCGAGTGCAGTATTGTGAATAGGTAATAGATAGGATAACCCTCCTGTCTGCTTGTGGGTCCGAATGTCCTTTAGTCTCAAGTTCTGGGGGGGGGGGGATTAAAACTGTGAACCTTATGCTAGTGTACTCAAATGTACAGGCTCAGATAATCTGTTCTTCGGGGGGGATGCCAGATATCTTTCACCCAAGGGCACCTAACCAGGTATCCAAAAATGAACCCTTCAAACTCTATAAAAACCTTAGGTATATTCTTACTTTTTTCCCAGTTTGGTAACACCATCAAGCTTATGAACAGTTTTGTCAGTCTTAACCCTCCATACGTCACATGCAAAAGAAAGAACTTGGAAGACCCAGGCAGTAGCTTTCAAATGAAAGGTTTACTTAAAAATGGATAAAAATATGTAAAATATAAACACAGAACACTATATCACAAAGCATACAGTCACTTACAAGCAACAAAGAAAACTACAGACAAACACCTACCAACATACAATTAGACTTTTTTCTATTTTTTTATACAAAAGTGGGAACAAAGAGGAAGTGGGGAACTACAGATCAGTCAGCCTCACCTCGGTAGTGGGGAAGATTATGGAAGCACTACTGAAGGAGAGATTGGTGGAACATCCAGTTGTCAGTGGACTACACGACCCAGGGCAGCATGATTTCACCAGGGGGAGGTCATGTCAGACCAACCTTGTTGAATTTTTTTGACTGGTGACTAGGGAGGTGGATCAGGGGAAGGCAGTGGACATGGCCTATCTGGAGTTCAGCAAGGCCTTTGACACTGTGCCACATAGAAGACTATTACACAAACTGGGGAATATGGGTGTGGGCAGGACAGTAGTGTGGTGGGTAGGTAACTGGCTGGGCGGCAGGACACAGAGGGCGGTGGTAAATGGCTGTCACTCCACAGAGGGAAGAGTGACCAGTGGGGTACCTCAGGGATCAGTGCTGGGACTGGTCCTATTCAACATCTTCATCAGGGACATTACGCAGGACCTAGAAGGCAGAATTTCACTGTTCGCTGATAACACAAAGCTCTGTAACAGAGTAGACACACCAGAGGGTGTAAACAGAATGAGAAGGGACCTGCAGAAACTTGAAGAATGGTCAGGGGTTTGGCTGTTGAAATTCAATGCAAAGAAGTGCAAGATAATGCATATGGAGCACAAAAACCCTGGCACAATATGTCAGTTGGCGGGTGAGGATATAGCATGCACCAAGCAGGAAAGGGATCTTGGGGTTATCATCTCTGATGACCTCAAGGTAGGGAAACAGTGTGACAAGGCAGCAGGTAAAGCAAATAGGATGCTGGGATGCATAGGCAGGGGCATCTCCAGCAGAAAAAGAGAGATCATAATTCCACTATACAAGTCACTAGTGAGGCCCCACCTGGAGTACAGTGTACAGTTCTGGAGACCTTACCTATGTAAGGACATAGACAGGGTAGAGAAGGTTCAGAGGAGGGCAACAAAGATGGTGCATGGATTGCATCACAAGTCCCATGAGGACAGGTTGAAGGAACTGAACATGTACTCCCTGGAGGAGAGGAGGGAGAGAGGGTATATGATAGAGACATACAAGTATCTTACAGGGAGGAACAGGGTGCAGGAATACACTATTTTTAAGTGAAAAAGATGTTCCAGGACTAGAGGGCACGGGATGAAGTTGGAGGGAGGACAACTCAGAGAAAAAGTGAGGAAGAATTTCTTCACAGAATGAGTGGTGGACAAGTGGAACACCCTGCCAGAGGAAGTAGTGGAGGCTGAAACAATCATGGGATTTAAGAATGCATGCGTTAGACATAAAGGAATTCTGGAGGTCAGGGGTAAGGGGCAACAGACTTCTAGGAAAACATAAACTGAACTTACAAGCTGAAATGGGCAGACTGGGTGGGCCATAGGCCCTTATCTGCCGACACTGTCTATGTATCTATGTATCTAATATATTACCTCTAAGTGCCTAAGTTAGAGATCTTGTTTCTTAAGAGCCCAAAAAGAAATGACACCCAGTTGAAACACAGAATACAGTTTAAAAACTTTGTGTTTCCACCCCTTCTATGATGCCATCTATCTCCTCCTTTTAGAATATAAAAATTATGCAAACAATGATCTTCTTGTCAGTAGATATTTTAAATACTATGACTTCAGCAAAAACTAATTTCCCAATATGACTCCTTAATTAACACCCCCTCTTTAATCTTGAGCATTTCCTCTTCCCAGGGCACATCAAAGGAGTTTTATTGCTTTTTAACACCAGTTTATATTAAATGTTCTTTCTCTTAAGATGTCATAAAAGTTTATGATCTCCATCCTCTGGCAGACTCATAAAGTCCCATTTTGTTTCCACTTCAAAGTAGCAACAGGTCATAAAAAAAAGCCATAAAATGCAATATCTCAAGGAAGTTAATTACATTACAGAGATCTGCTGGTTTACTATATACTGTATCCTGTCATTTTAACTGAAACCTGGGGGAAGGGGTCACCCATGGCACAGCTGCCTTAAGTGAGACAATCACACACTACATTGTTATTTTACAAATATCAACAAACAATCATAACCAGCTGACCAAGTGTCACAATTCTCCCCACCTAGAATGAATTTGGGGGCTCTGTCCCCTGCATGGGATGAGCTTCCCAAATCAGTTCACCCAAAATGCAGACGCGACAAGCCCTCTGTGTTCTGATTGGTCGCTCCAGCCCTATGTAAGATCGTCATGTCATATCCTTGCAAGGCAAGACTCCATCTTAATAGTCTACCATTAGTTTTTCTCATTTGGGTCAGCCAAAGCAAAGGGTTGTGGTCAGTGTGCATCTCAAAATGCTGCCCATATAAGTATGGCTCTAACTTCTTTAGGGCCCACACTATGGCAAGACACTCTTTTTCCACAGTAGAGTAAGCCTGCTCCCTGGGAAGTAACTCTTTACTCAGGTACACTACCGGGTGATCTTTCCCTTGGTTTGATGTCTGACTCAGTACTGTCCCAATACCCACATCTGAGGCATCAGTCTGGACTATAAAGGGTCTGCTGTAGTCAGAACTTGTCAACACAGGAGCACTGCACAGTGCCTCCTTCAGTCTGGTAAAGGCTTTTTCACAGGCTGGTTTCCAGGTAATTTTCTTAGGCATCCTTTTCTTTACCAGGTTATATAGGGGAGCAGCCAGGGCACTGTAATTGGGTACACATTTCCTATAGCACCCTGCTGTCCCAAGAAAACTCCTGACCTGCTTCTGCATTTATGGTCTGGGCCATGCCTTGATCACCTCTATTTTTACTTGGTTAGGACAGAGCTGTGCCCGGCCTACAACATGCCCGAGGTATGCTACTTCAGCCATGGCCACCTGGCACTTCTCAGCTTGCCCAGCACTTCCCTAAGGTGGGAAAGGTGTTCCTCCCTGCTGGCACTAAAGATGGCAATGTCATCCAGGTACACCACAGTGTACTCCTCAGCATCATTTAACACCTGGTTCACCAACCTCTGGAAAGTGGCCGAGGCGTTCTTCATTCTAAAAGGCATTATTTTAAATTCAGATAAGCCTATCTGAGTGATGAAGGCTGACCTCTCCCTAGCTCTGTCAGTTAACTTGACCTGCCAATACCCCTTTGTTAGGTCAACAGTCGTAAGGTATGTCACCCCTCCCAACTTGTCCAGGTGTTCATCAGTCTGGGGCATCGGGTGGGCATCTGACTTTGTGACTGCACTCAGTCTATGATAGTCCACACAGAAATGAGTAGAGCCATCTAGCTTGGGCACAAGGACTATGGGTGAGGCCCAGGGGCTGTGGGATCTCAGGATCACCCCTAAATCCAACATTTCCTCCACCTCCCTCCTAATGTCCTTTTGGAAAGTCTCTGACATCCCATATGCTGTCCGCCATATGGGCATCTTTGTCCCTGTCTCCACATCATGCATTGCTAAGGGGGTTAGTCCAGGCTTGGCACTAAACAGGGGGGCAAAAGTCTGCTAAAACTTCCCTTACTTCCTAGATCTTGTCTGGGGCCAGCAGGGGAGACAATTTTACTGCCTCCACAGAGGGCTCCAACTTGCTTTCTTCCAGAAAGTCCAGAAGGGGGTCTCCTTCATCCGTCCCCTCTCCAGGACTACATACTGTGAACACCATGTCAGCCCTATTAGCATATGGCTTCATCATGTTGACATGGTACATTCTTTCTGTCTGTCTTCTGTCAGGTAACTCTATGATATAGTTCATATCATTTACCTTCCTAACTACTTTGTATGGTCCTGCCCACTCAGCCTGCAGCTTGTCATTCTGGACCAGAATAAGGATCACGACTTCCTGACCCACCATGTATGAGCGAGCTCTGGCTCTGTGGTAGTACCACACTGTTTGTTTCAGTTGGGCAACTGCCAGTTTGCTCCGGGCAGTCCCCATAAGCTCCTTCAGCCTTTCCCTAAACCTAAGGACATAATCCACTATGGGACTTCCCTGGGTGGCATGCTTGCCTTCCCAGTCCTCCCTGATCAAGTCTAGGGGCCCTCATACCCAGTGTCCATATAAGAGTTTGAAGGGGGAAAATCCTGTCGACTCTTGGGGCACCTCCCTGTATGCAAACAACAGGTGGGGAAGGTATTTCTCCCAGTCCCTCCCATGCTGTTCAGCAAACGCTTAGAGCATTGACATCAGGGTACCATTAAATCTTTCCACAAGCCCATTGGCTTGTGGGTGATAAGGTGTCATGCATCTCTGCACCACCCCACACTTCTTCCAAAAACATTTTATCAGGTCCAACATGAAGGAACCCCCTCAATCGGTGATAACCTCCTTCGGAAACCCAACACAGGGGAAAATCCCAAGTAAGGCATCTGCCACTTTGTCTGTCCTCAGTGAGGATAGGGTGACTGCCTCTGGGTACCGGGTGGCATAATCCACCACAGTCAGGAATAACCTCTTCCCTGAGGAGCTGGGGGTATTTAAAGGCCCCACAATATCCATTCCCACCCTCTGGAATGGCTCCTCCACTATGGGCAATAGAATTAGGGTGGCTTGGGTTTTCTTACCTGCCTTCCCTATTTCTTGGCACCGGTGACAAGACCTGCAATGCTCCTTCACCTGCTGGGTGAAGTTGGGCCAATAGAAATTCTGGGCTAACCTCTGCATAGTGCGCATGATTCCCAGATGACCAAACAAGGGAATATCATGTGCAATCTTGAGCAACTGCTCATGATACCCCTGGAGAATGACAAGCTGCTTGCCTATCACCCCTCCCTCTGTCTGCACAGCCTGAGTATACATCAGTCCATTTTCCCAATAAACCTTATGTATACCATCACCTTCCTGTGCTCCATCAGACTCTGCCCAAGCCCTCAGCTTCACTAGACTAGGGTCACTTTTCTGAGCAGATGCAAACTCCTTACACATTTCCAAGGCATAGGACAGGTCCCCTTCTGTCTCTAAACTAGGGTCCCTAGCACTAGCGTCAGGGCACTCAGGACCACTGTCATCCCTAACCCTCTGACAATGGGTCACCCCTCCTTCTTCGTAGTAGCCCTCATTAGCTAACTGCTACTGGGAAAATTTCTACCCCCTTTTCATTAGTCTTCCTATCAGGAGACACAGGCTAGGGAATCAGCCTCCCAGGGATTTCCACACTGGCTTCTGTGGGGTCCAGGGAACTACAATTTCCACTTTCTGCTTGGTTACGGGTAAATGCACACACCATCCCCTGTTTGAGATTGTTACCAAGGATGACATCCACTGCTAAAGTTTTGGCTACAGCCACCTGTTGCACAGTTCCCCCTGTTTCACCCCAGTCTAGGAGAACACTAGTGAGTAGCAATGTTTTCTCCTCACCAGTGAAGTCTTTTACAGTAACATATTTATTGGGTATAAGCTGATCAGGCTCTACCAGATCCCCTTTTACCAATGTCAGGGATGCCCCTGTGTCCCTTAACACTTGTGTCTGTACACCATTCACCTTGACTGGGTGCATGTGTTTCCTCATGTTCACAGGTATGCTTCCAGGGACACACAAACAACCTACTTCTTTCCTAGCCCATGTTGTGTATTGCTCACCCTTTGGGGACACTCTCTGGCAATATGCCCAGTTTTTTTACAAACCCAACATTCATTTCTTTTCTCAGAGAAATCTTTTCTCTGAAACCTAGAGCTAACTGGTTTATGTGGAGGCAGTGAGGTTTTAGCTGCCCTGAAGGCATGCTTTTCCCTTTCTACACTGCCCTGCCCACCCCATTTGCTCTCAGAGTAGATCTACTCTTGGCATAGAGGTCCAAGAGTTCAGCAGCCTCTTGCACTGTTTTGGGATCTCTGTCCTCCAGCCTGGTTTTCAGCTCTGCTGGGCATGCCCAAAATAACTGTTCTAACAAAATAGCATTATCAATTTTATCTACAGAGTTTGCTTCAATTTCTTCCCACCAACATTTTAAAAACTGATGTTGTTTCTTGGCTAGCTCCTCATAGCTCATATCAGGGCTTCTCCTGATGTTATGGAATTTAGCTCTGTATGCTTCAGCAATTAAATCAGACTTTTTTAAAAGTGCAGCTTTAAGTTTACTGTAATCATTACTGTCCTCATTATCCATTTGACCCAATGCATCCTGAGCTTTCCCTGTAAGTAGCAGGGATAGCTGAAAGCCCCAGGACCCTTTAGGAATTTTAGCCAGAATACAAACTTTTTCAAAGGAATTTAAAAAGCCATCCATATCTTCCTCCTCTTTAAATTCAGCTGTCAATTTGGAATTCAATTTGTAACCCAGTCCTGTAGTTGCAGTTAAACTCAAGCCACTTACCTGCTCTGGTGCTGGTGGTTGGTGTCGTAACTTCTCCAGTTCATGTCACCTCTGGCACTCACACTTCTCATGTTCAGCTTCTCACTGTTCTCACTCCCTCTACTCCTCTGCAGCTCACTGGTGCTGACGCTCTTCATGGTCAGCCTCCCACTGTTCCCAGTCAGCCTCTCGCTGTTCATACTCTCTCTTCTCCTCTGCAGCTCATCTCTGTCACTCTGCTTCTCTCTGTTGTCACTCCCTCTTCTCCTCTGTAGCTTGTTTTTCTTGCTCAGCATCTCTGTGGAACTCCAGCTCAATTCTGTGCAACTCAATCTGCAGCCTGAGTGTGTCTGGCTCCAGAATGCTGGTGACCTTCCCCTGCTGCTGTGGCCCTTTGCAGGCACTGGCCCTGCTGTCATCCTTACCAGATCTGGAAATTGCACTGGCTGCTAGCCCCTCCATGCTAAAGGTTAGGTTTGGTCCCTTACAGTCACAGTCAGTGACTCGATGCTCTGGGCATCTGCTGCCATCAGGGCATCCATGAGGTTCTGTTTGGTGGCTCTCCCCTCATACAGGACTCCTCTGTCCTGGCACAACTGCCTCAAGTAGTCGACAGTGTGCCCGCTGTAGTTGGAAGCCATCTTCTTCCCTAACTATGGCTACTCTGACTTGCACTTTAGAAAAAAATGAAACAGGTAGGTACTTGACTGTAAGCAAAATTATATAATTCTGTTTCCTTTTAAAAAATAAATCACTGCCTTTTTTTGCAAGTAAGCTGTACAGAATTAAACTGACACAATGAACAGTTAAAGCTTGTGTTACCAAATTTATCTGCACTGCTGCCAACCAATCTGTCACAAATGCCCTCAGCAGATCAGGCCCTCAGCTCCCACAGTGCCAATCTCTGAGCACAGTATTGTGAACAGGTAACAGACAGGGTAACCCTCCTGTCTGCTTGTGGGTCTGAATCAACTTTAGCCTCAAGTTCTGGGGGGATTCAAACTGCAAACCTTATGCTAGCATACCCAAATGTACAGGCTCAGATAATCTGCTCTTTGGGGGAATGCCAGATATCTTTTGCCCAAGGGCACCTAACCAGGTATCCAAAAATGAACCCTTAAAACTCTATAAAAGACCTTAGGTATATTCTTACCTTTCCCAGTTTGGTAACACCATTAAGCTTATGAACAATTTTGTCCATCTTAACCCTCCATACATCACATGCAAAAGAAAGAACTTGGAAGACCCAGGCAGTAGCTTTCAAATGAAAGGTTTGCTTAAAAATGGATAAAAATATGTAAAATGTAAACACAGAACACTATTTCACAAAGAATACAATCACTTACAAGAAAACAAAGAAAACTACAGTCAAACTCCACCAACATACAGTTAGACTTTTTCTATCTAATGTATTACCTCTACGTGCCTAAGTTAGAGATCTTGCTTCTTATGAGCCCAAAAAGAAATGACACCCAGCTGAAACACAGAATACAGTTTAAAAACCCTGTGTTTCTACCCCTTCTATGATGCCATCTAGCTCCTCCTTTTAGAATATAAAAATTATACAAACAATGATCTTCCTGTCAGGAGATATTTTAAATACTGTGACTTCAGCAAAAAATAATTTCCCAATATGACTACTTAATTAACATCCCATCTTTGATCTCGAGCAGTTCCTCTTCCCAGGGCACATCAAAGGAGTTTTATAGCTTTTAACCCCAGATGATATTAAATGTTCTTCCTCTTAAGATGTCATAAAAGTTTATGATCTCCATCCTCTGGCAGACTCATAAAGTCCCATTTCGTTTCCACTTCAAAGAAGCAACAGGTCATAAAAAAAAGCCATAAAATGCAGCGTCTCAAGGAAGTTAATTACATTACAGAGATCTGCTGGTTTAATATATATCCTGTCATTTTAACTGAAACCTGGGGGTGTCACACATGGCACAGCTGCCTTAAGTAAGACAATTACACGCTACATTTTTATTTTACAAATATCATCAAACAATCATAACCAGCTGTCCAAGCATCACACTGAGTAGTCTCTGAGTGGGGGCTCAGCAAGATAAGAAAATAATATTTTAGGACTGGCCGAATTCATCACTCCAGGTTACTGTGCCTAATACAACCTGAGGAGTACCACAAAGTTTTCAAGGGAAGGGAAAGTTAAGTTTTCAGTGGTTTGGGAGAGTAGTACTAGCTCTACTTAATGGAGGAAAGCAACTGAAAGTATGCTTATAAGTCAGAACTTGTTCATTTTCTTCTACCTCAGAGAATGGTTGGGATGGTGTGTGGGGAGGAGGGTGGGGAATTGAAGATTTCTAATGTGCTCATGTTATACTTGAAAGCTCATGGACACCTTTGAAAAATGGCAGGAAGAGCTGGGGAGCATTCTCGCAGACTGAGGGTAAACAATCTGTTAACAGCTAACTGCCATTCAAGGGGTACACCATTTTAACCCGGATCCAATTGTTCCTTCAAACCACAGATTAAATGTGCTACTTTCAGCAGGATGAGAGGGTTAAGAAATGCTCTAGACTCACACTTGGTTAAATGTGGGGTTGGAGCTTTGAATCACTTTGAAGTGCTCACTAGTCAAAGGGAGGCATGAAGGCCACAAGAAAGGAAAGTACAGTCTACAGAGATTTGAGATGGTGGCAAAGATCCTATGAAAGGACTGAATGCATCCGAAGTTGTGCTTAGAATTCTGAGATCGTTCCATTCTCACGCTGGACAATAGTGGAGGTGGTAAGTATGGGGGCAGGGGGAAGATGACTTACGCAATTGAATTGTAGGTAAAACGTCGCTGTCACTGATAGAGAAGGGCAGGAAGGGTGGAGGAGTGTGCCTGCATCCTGAAGGTAAACAGTCTGCTAACAGCTGGTTGATTGTTAGGTGGGGAGCCATAACAGCCTAGATCCAACTGTTCTAATATTTTAGATCTGTCTGCTCTTTAAACCGGAATTCAGTGTTGTGAAACCTTAACTGAGGGGGATTAGGAACTGCCTCGGATCCAAGCTTGGGCAAAATGTGATATCTCTCATCCTGCTCTATTTAAAAGCTATTGCTGGTACTGTAATTGTCTTGGGGGATTTGAATTGTTGAACTATGTAAAGTTGCCACAATGTAAAAATAAACTTTTACTACAAGATAGGCTGCTTCTGGAATTCATTACCTAAAGAAACTACTGGTGCTATGTCTTAAAAGCAGCTTTCCCAATTCCCAAGACTACTTAAACAATTTGTTATTTTTGTACTCGTAACTAAGTAGTATATTTAACTTGTCCATTTATGTACTCTTTGTACGATCAGTTATGGAAATGGACAATTGTGTCGATAGGCCTTCATGTGAATTAATGAATGAAGGATTGAATGAATAAATAAATTTAAAGAGAGCCATAACGAACAGCATGACAGCAAAACAGCAGAAGTAGATGAAAGGTGAAACAGAGTGAATGGGGGAGGGGTTGACTGGGGGATGGTATAGACACCAAGCCTGAAAAATACCAAGTATATAGTGCTGTGCTGTCCTAGTTTCTCACTTTCCCTCTGCCTCCTTCGTTAAGAGTGGGGTGACTAGCATCATCAATGGGGGTGGGCATTCCTGGGAACAGACAATGAAGGGGTGCCAATGGCAGGGCTAAGTAACACCGGGGTAGAAGAGGATATGCACAGCAATACTGGAGTGGGAGGAAGGGCATATATCTGAAAAACTGACCTTGTATATGAGAGACAGGCTGGACAGTGGAGGTACAGGTAAGAAAGAAGCAGAAAAATGCCACAGGAAAAAGCAACATTAGAACCCGAGCAGCTAGCTGTCTGTGGCTGCTGTCTTGAGGTTCTAATGCCAGTCATAAAATCTGCTACAGGTAGTTCTAGACACCACAGATTTGTGCATTCCAGTTGGTACCATCATAATTTTCCATCTGTCCTGTTGCTGAGTTTTGGCTCTGAGGGTGGAAGAGTGGGATGGTGTTGGGGTTGGGGGGTTAATGAAAATGGGGTTGAATAGTAATGGCATCACTGCATGCTATCATATGGAACATTAAGGGTCTCAACAGCACAATAAAATGCAAACGTGCTGATCCACCTGGAAAAATTAGGAAGTAACATTGTGCTCCTACAAGAGGGGCATCTCCTGAGGGGTGAAGTGAAAAAATCGGTGAAAACTATCGGATGGCCAGGTGACTGAGAGCTCACATAATACAACAAAAAGAGGGGTGGTGGTAATACACAAAAAGTCACTGAATTGGATACCAGAAACATTAAATAAATAAGGCAGGTCATTGTGTGCTGCAAAAAGGGAGAATGGAAGGCAAGTCCCTCATTTTGAGGAATCTATATATGCAGAATGAAGACTGATTGATTGATTGATTGGATAACCAGGTAGGTACACTGGTCCAATGGACCATTTACAGGCATGATCTGGGCTGTGTAGAATGGCACAAGAATACAGCAGGTACAAGAGCATATGGGACAGTCATACAGAGACATCATTAAGCAATAAGTAGTGAGAGACCTCACAGTACAATAAAAAACACAGTTACGGAGGTTACACTTAGACTAGCAGGCAAGTACATATGCAAATTTAGTTCAGTGGAGTGCAACACAGAGGAATATATTTCAAGAAGGTGGTTACTTGAAGGTGAAAGGGCAGGGTGGGGATGAGATGGCAGGGTGTGGTGAAATGGCACTCTTTCAGCCATGAGAGCAGGAGCTAGTGTAGGAGAACAATATGTGAGACCACATGAGAAAAAGGAAATGCCTCAGAGAGTGAAGGGCTCTGAAGGGGAGGGGCAGGCTATTCCAGAGTGTAGGGGCAGTGGATGAGAAAGATCATTTGCCCATGCTAGAGGAGACTTTAGGTTGAGAACAGAACAGGAGGGGGCCGGCAGTGAGGCAGAGATCCTGGAGTGACACTTTAGGCTGAAGGAGGGAGGAGAGAGGAGAAGTAGTTTAATTAAGGATGGACTTACCAACAGTGCTGGCAAGAAGATAGTTATGTTTGCTAGAGGGGAGAACCACCCAAGGGCCTGATAGAGGGTGCAGTGGTGGGTGGTGTAGGAGGCCATAAGGACAAAGAGGCAGATGTTATTATAGGTGGTATTTAGTTGAGACTGGTTTGTAGCAGAGGTCAGGGAGAAGATAAAGGCATAATAGTCCAGTAATGGGAGGAGGTTACATTGGGCAATTGCAAGATGGGCTTCAGGAGTGAGATAGTTGACCAGGCAATGGCTAACCCCCAGTCTCTGGTTTACATGGCGGATAAGTATCTCTATATGGTTGGAAAAGTAAGCACAGGGTCATGGATAACACTCAGGTATTTAAAGGAATTGACGGTCTCAAGGGGTAAGCCATTAGGGAATAGGATGATGAGGGTGTTACAAGCTTGTGTTAGTTTGGCTAACCTAGGTTGTGAGCCAAAGAACATAGATTTCATCTTTTGTTGACTACCAAGTGATTAGAAGTGGACCATTTATGGGCATAGGAGAAGTTTGAGGTGAGAGAGGTAGTGAGGTTGCTCAGGGATTTATAGCTATGGTAAAGGATAAGGTCATCTGCATAAAGAAGAGAGTGGCAGAAGAGATACTCTTGGGGGAGAAAGTTGATAAATAAAGAGAAAAGAATAAGCCCCAGTATAGATTTCTGGGTACTCCAGTGGAGAATGGTTGGATAGAGAAGTTGCACCATCCATACAGACCATTTGGGTGCAACCAGAGAGATAGTCGTGAAACCAGTCCGTGGTGATGGGATAATCCAAGACTTATGAGCTTGGCATTGAGGATGTCATGGTTTACCAAATCAAATGCATTGGAGAGGACCACAAATACAGCTCCAGTAAGCATTCTGTTGTCCATGTTATGAAGGACATGGTCAGAGAAACAGTCCAGAGCCATAGAGGTACTGTGGTCTTTCCTGAAACTGTGTTGCTGGGGGCAGAGAAGACTGTATTTATTAACATAGTCAGTAACCTGGTGATGAACAGCATTTTTCTAGTAACTTGCTGAGAGGGAAAATTATTGATATAGGTCGGTAGTTGTCCATGTTACTGGGGTCCCCAGATTTAAAAACTGGGATAATCCTGGCCTGTTTCCACATCAATGGAACTGTCCCAGTGGCTTGGGAAAGATTGAACATTTTGGAGAGGGATTTTGCAATTTGTTGGGCCAAGATTTTGAGGAAGCATGGGAAGAGGCCATCACTGCTGACACTGACCTTGTTGGAGAGGCTCTGGAGTATTTTAAGAGTGGTCTAGAAGAGGTAGCTTTAAAGAGGAATGGTGGGCTATGGGGGCTAGAGGTAGGCCTTATGCAGGGAAGGGGCTAGTATTATGTGAGAGTAGTTCATAGAGAATTAATCTACATTGGTAAATGTGTTGTTGAGAGCATCAGCAGCCCCTACTGGATCCGTCAATGGGCCATTTGGTGTGTAGCATTGAAACAGGAATGTTTTTGATCCTGCAGTGAGCGGAGTGGATTGCAAACCAAAATGTACTGATGTTACTAAGGCTGTGAAATTGTAGGTTTCAAACATAATTCACCTTGCTGGAGTTGATGAGTCACTTGCACCAGTTTCACAGGTTTCTATAAATATTCAACAGCCGTGGGGACAAGGATGCTTTAAAGGATGATCACTTAGTATCACACTCCCTCATCAGTTTTAATAAGTTCTTAGTGAGCCAGTGGGTATTGCCCCCATGTACTCTTCTGTGGTTAAAGGGAAGTGCTTTTCCTGGATACCGGTAAGGGCAGTGAGGAAGAAAGAGAGATAGCGGGAGTGACATCATTCATCATATATAGGGGAACCCAGTCGACAGCCATCATGTCATTTTGTAGCTGCAGGGGGTTACATTTAGAATAGTCCAGGAAGGTAAGGTACTTGGGAGGGGGTGGGGGGTTTGAGGCCCAGATACAAAATGTCAGCAAGTGGTCACTAATGGAATCCGATAAAATTCTAGCATTGGTGACCTTATCGTCTCGGGTCATCATGATCCAATTAATGATGGAGTAGTTATGGAAAAGGTAATTGTGCCAGGTAGGGGAGGTGATGATTTGTGAGGTTGAAATGCTGAAGAAGGTTGTAGGAGTCTAATTTTAATCTGTCTTGCCAGTGAATGTTAAGATTACCCAGTATTATAGTGTCCCTATGGGGAGGGAGGGAGCCGAAGCTGGACAGTAGGTGAGAAAGAGATCAGTGATGCTGCATTTGGGACCCTGTATTTTTCAATACAGTGACTTGGGCTCTTCAGAATCTCAGAAAAAGGGAGCTTCTGTACAGGTGAGATGTGAATGAGCTGTTATAACCCCTTTTGGATACCTCAGGACAAGGATGGAGTACAGAGATACTAGAAGAGCTAAAGCTATAAGGAGCCTTATGGAGGCAGATGGCCTTCAAGATGTATGGAGGCTGTGGCACCCTGATGAAAGGGAGTGCTTGTGTTATTCCCAGGTACATAAAACTTACAGTAAAGTAGGTGTGATGTTAGACTTAGGGGGACTGGTTAAAATCAATGGCAGGGACTTTATACCATTTCACAATCTCGGACCTCGCCCCAGACTAAACAGAGGTGACAATGCAATGTTTCACTTTTAAGGAACTTGGATTTTGAAATGTGGCTCCGGGAGGAGGAAAAAAAAGCAATATGCAAGCAAACAAAGGGAAACATGGACTGAAAATGGATATGGGAGGGGTTTAAAGCCCACATCAGGGGAAAGATCACTGCCTACTCCTCAGCTAGGAAGAAGCAGCTAAGCAGCTAGGAAGAAGCAGCTAAGTTTGATGAGATGCAGAAAATACTGTGAGAGCTGGAGAAAAAACACAAATAATGAGACACATCCCCCAGCTTAATGAGGGATATAAGATCAGTCAAGTACCATATTAGTATCCTCAACACACAGCAAGCAGAGTTATGGCTTTATCATACCAGGCAGGCTTATTGGGAGAGAGGAGAGAAAGCCAGTCACCTGCTAGCCCATAAGCTAAAGAAAATGTCTGCAGAAAAAAAGATCCTGGAAATTTGGAGGGAGGGAAGGCTGGTGACCAGCCCTGTGGAAGTGAACTAGAGAGTACTATAAAACCCTTAACTTGTCTAAAGTAATTGCATGAGAGGAAACCACATTAGGAAGTTTCCTGGCAAAAATTAAACTGTCGCTGCTGGGGATGGAGGACAGAGACCTTTTGAACAAGCCTCTGTGGGAGGAGGAAATTTGAGTTGGTATAGGAAATGTGCAAAGGGAGAAGGCACCAGGCCATAATGAGTTCTAGTGAAACTTTATAGGGCAATAATGGATCTAATCAACCCATTGCTCAGGGACACAATGCAGGAGGCCTAGGAGAAAGGGATTACTCCCAACACATGCAGGAAGCCACCATTACAGTCCTGGCAAAGAAAGGCAGAGATGCCTTCCTGTGCTTTAGCTACCTCCCTATCTCTACAGAATCCTGGCCAAAATTTTGGCAAATTGGCTAAACAATGTGCTACCTCAATTACTTTACCTGGACCAGGTCAGGTTTGTGGCAGAGAGGGTTGGGGCAAATCACATCAAGAGACTGGTCAGTCTGACGTGGGTGGTGGAGTCTTTCAGGACTCTGCTGTGACCATTCAACTGGACACAGAGAAGTAATTTGACTCAGTCAAATGGCCATAGCTGCTCAAGGACTTAGAGTCATTGAGATTCAATAAGAGGTTCTAGATCTTGATTGAAGTTCTGCATCAGTGTCACAGGTGGCAATCCTTACAAATGGCAGGCTTTCTACACTTTTTGCCCTTGGTAGGGGAATAAGGCAGGGCTGCCCTGTTTCCCCAGGCATCTTTATACTGGCCATTGAATCACTGGCACAATACCTAAGAGATAACTAGACTATTCCAGGACTGAAAATAATAGGAGCAGAATGCAAATACATGCTGTTTGACGCCAACATCTTTCTTGCAGTAACCAAGGTACTGTAGAAAGTATACTCCCTGCTTTGGCAAAACTGCTGGAAGAATTTGCACAGCTGTCCGGGTTATGGAGCAACTGTGGGAAGATGCAGCTGATGGTCATGAACAAGCATTGTGGGTCAGGGTGACAGGCAATTTCAAGTACATAGGAATACATATATCACTCGGCTGGAAAGGTGGGTATAAGAGTCTATGAGTCCCTTGATAGAATCATTGAGAGAAGAGGTGGTGAGGTGGAAAGTAGGGGTGGGTGAAAGTTGTGAATTCTGCTTTTGTGGAACTTCAGTGAAATTTTGCTAGACATCAGTGAAATAAAATGTTTTGGGGGCCATGATAGGTGGGTGGGGGGCCACTAGAAACCATGAGGGTCCAAGGAAGGGATTGGAGGTATTTACTGGGACCCCTGATCAGTAGGGGGTGGGTGAATGAATTAAACTGCTGTTAAAAAAAGCCTCAGAAGTTATCACTGGCAGTGATCCTTTCTGCAGATTTTTTCCCACTGTTTAATAAATTAACCCACAGTTCTTTATATTTTTTCCACAGTTTTAAGGTGGAATTTCTGCGAAAGTTATGAAAATGATTTCCAAACTTTCGCTGAAGTGAAATTTGCACTTTTGCCAAAATTCCGCAGTGGAAATTTTTTTTTGCACATCCCTAGTGGAAACTGATAAATCATACCTGTGGAGAATGTTTTAGACATTTAACATGATTATGCTCCCAAGGGTCTTGAACATTTTACTATATCTTCATCAGAGATTCCATGCAGCCTTATGGACACAACTGGTGGGAGTGCTTAACCAGTTTTCTATAAGAAGTGGAAAAGTGAGATTCTCAGCAATGATAATGGTAGCCCCTTGAGTAAAAGGTACTTTCAGAACTCTCTGATTCAAGAGATACATTTGACTTGCTGTGTCAGGCACCTGTTGAAATCTCTCCAAAACAGTACACTGGGGACCTTGATCAGGTGGCTCCTACAAGAGAACTATTTTGGGAGGGCAGACCCCTGAAATAAGTCATATGAAACCATAGGAAAGAGGTGGAATGCAACTCTGTTCAGCTGTACTTGTGGGATATGTGGCAGGAGTAGAGATGGGTGAAGTCAGCAAACTTTGCTCTCTGAACTAATTTACGAATTTCGTGGAGCATGGATCGACTGCGAAATGTGACTTTTCACCACAAAGTGCATAATTTTGTGGGTGAAATTCTGCACTTCATGGCAAACTTCCACACTTCACAGCAAAAACTTTGCAATTTTGGTGAAGTCAAAGTTTCTCAGGTCTGGGGAAACTTTGTGAAGCTCCGCGAAGTGCGAATTTTCATCACTTCGCTCGAATGTCACGGGCAAAGTTATACTTCAACACATCTCTAGGCAGGAGGTAAAAATGCACCTTAAGGGTGGGCTGGAATTACCAATCAGATAATGGCCTCTGTGGGGGAGCCCTGAACTTAAAACAGGAAGGACAGCTCTCCACTGTTAGGAATAGGCAGCAGTGGGCCAAATTAAAATGGAGGACCTGTGAAATGTTTTAGACCTCCAGATACTAAAACAAAAAAACAGAGTGACAAAACATTCCCCTTCAGAAACACCTTCAAATTTTATTTATTTATTTATTGAAATGTTTCACCAGGAAGGCACACTGAGCAACAAGTCGCTCATCTCCCGGTGCACCCTGAGGGGAAGAGGTACAATAGGAATCAGACATTTATCATTCAAGTTACAAGATCAGCATTAACATACAGTTGTAAACCAGGTGTTACAGTGCTACAACAGTGTTGAGCATAACATGTGGAACGAGTGGACAATAATAAGTGCTGGGTTAATAAGTAAACAAATACATGAAAGAAAAAGAGGGAAGGGAGGGAGGAGGGCGAGGTGGGGAGGGGAAGAGTTGTGTCCCTGGAGACCCTCTCAGGATGTGTTGAACTCTGCAAGGGGACTGGTGGGACCAGAGAGAAGGGTGATAAGGCAGTGTCCCAGAGAGACCACCTTAGGATGGTGGGGGAAGGGAATAGATCAGAGATACAAGCCCCTTAGGGAGTAGGCGAAGGATCCATGGAGAGCATTCGGGGTCGTGTACATTCTGTGACAGTTCAAGGAAGGCCAATAGAGGGAGCAATTTGAGGGAAGGAGGGCTAGAGATTAGGGGGGTGGGTGTGCACAAGGTAAAATTAAGGTGAGGGTAGAGAGGTAGGGTTTGTCCAGGGGTTAGAGGAGGGAATTAGGGAGGGACATGGCAGGAACAGCTAGGTGCAAGGTAATTATTGAGGGCAAAGCTGATGGAGTAGGTAAAGAATGAGTGTTTGATTTGAGGTGGGAGGGAATTCCAAATTTTTGGGAGGTGGTGAGAGTAACTGGATTGGCCAGTTTGGGTGGATCTGTGGTGGACGACCAGGGTATGGGAGTTGGTTGATCTAAGGGAAAGGGAGGGTGGAGGGGGGTGTTATAAAGGAAGAGGTTAGGTAGCTTACCAAACCGGTACTTGGAGGTGAATTTAGCACTGTGGGAGAGTTGCCTATTTGTAAGAAAGGGGAAGGATAGGGCATGATAAAGATCACAGTGATGGGTGCGATGGGGGGCATCTAGGACAAAGTGGCAGAAGGAATTGAAGAGGGTGTCCAGTCTGGCCAGGGATGATTAAATGGCAGCACCATAGACTATGTCACAGTTGTCAAAAATGGGCAGGATCATCTTCTGAACAAGTTCACGCCTAGTCATAGGAGGGATGCAACTACGGTTCCTGAACAGGGTACCAAGCTTGGGGCACAGTTTTTTCTGAATGGCGTCAATATGTCTAGAGGAGTTTAGATGTTGGTCCAGCCAAACACCTAAGTACCTGAAGGAGGATGTGTCCTCAAGTAAAGTCCCATCAAGGGTGTGGAAAGTGGGTAGGGAAGGAAGCCTAGAGAGTCTCTGCCTTGTGCCAAAGGTCATGGAGACAGTCTTCTTGGCATTGAGGAAAGGTTGATGGTTAACAAGCCAGAGCTGAACCTTGTCGAAGTCTTGCTGTAAGCTGGTTGTAACCTTATCAGGACAGGAGACAGATGCATACAGGACTGTATCATCGGCATACATATGTATAGCGGAGGATCGGGAGCAAACAGAGGCAAGGTCATTTAAGAAGATGGAGAACACTGAGCCCTGGGTACTCCAGTGGTAATCGGGAGGGGAGGG
Source organism: Neoceratodus forsteri (assembly GCA_016271365.2). Classification (NCBI taxonomy): domain Eukaryota; kingdom Metazoa; phylum Chordata; order Ceratodontiformes; family Ceratodontidae; genus Neoceratodus; species Neoceratodus forsteri. The sequence continues at coordinate 903,548,984 of CM028133.1, forward strand.
GAAGTGACGTCCAAGATCTTAACTGATTGGCTTCTGCCAATAAGGTAGTCCTTGAACAAGTTTGTAGCGGAGGGAGATAGACCAGCTGCCATAAGTGAGTTGAGGAGAAGGGAGAGAGAGAGAAGGAGCCAAGGCCTTGGCCAGGTCGACAAAAATGGCAGAGGTAATTGGGCCATTGTCCATCCCAGTTAGGATGGAGTCTGTAAGCCGCAAGCAAGAGGAGGTGGTTGAGTGATTTTTCCTAAAACCAAGCTGGAAAGGGGTGAAAAAGGAGCTGTCAGATAGAAAAGAGGTGAGAGGACAATGTGTTCTTGAAGCTTTGCAAGGGTAGGGAGGAGAGAAGTGAGAGAAATGGGGAGATAGTTGCCAGAGGATGAGGGGTCACCCCCTTTGGGTAGAGGGAGGAACTCAGCATTTTTCCATGAAGAGGGGACTGAGGCAGTAGAGAATGAGAGTTTTATGATTATTGAGAGGGGCTAGGCAATGACTGAAGTGGAGAGAGAGAGAGGAGTTTTGGATCAAGGCCATCAAGGGAGGCACCTTTAGAGGGGTTGATGGTGAGGACAGCACTTAGGGCATCGTTTGTGGTTACAGTAGCGAAAGAGAAGGGAAGGTGGGAGGGTGTTGGAGGGGGCACACCGGTAGAGGGTGGGGAGGTGGAAGGGTAGGAGAGGAGAGACTTCAGAAGCTCAGTGGCACAGGAGATATAGTACGAGTTAAATTCTGCAGCTACAGCTGGTGGATCAGACACTAGTGAGCTATTTACTTTAAGTACCAGGGGTGGTGGGCAAGTTGAGGGGCTAAAAAGGGCGTGGACCACCTTTCAGAACTTTGAAGTGGAATTTATGTTGGAGATGAAGACAGATTTGAAATATTCAGACTTGGCTAACCTTGTAGCCCTGGTGCAAGTGTTTCTAAGCATGCTGTAGTTTGCGAGGTCACTAGGATGCTGAGTAGCATTATGATGCTTCCAGGCTCGATCTCTAGCCCTGAGGCAGGCCAGAAGTTCAGGGGTTATCCAAAGTAAGTGGTTACCTCTGACTCTGGTTTGTCTGCATGGGCAAAGATGTTCCAGTTTACAAGAAAGACTTCTTTCAAGTAGGCAAGGGCCTTATCAACTATGGGGAAGAAGGTTAAGGGGGACCAGTCAGAAGTGGCAAGGTTACTCAAGAGAGGTTCAAGGTCAAGATACTTGAAAGAGCTTAGTTGTATGGTTTTATGTGGTGATTTAGTTCTGTGGACTTTCCTTACTATGAATATTGGGTTATGGTCACTGAGAGCATCGGGGAGGATGCCAGAGGTGATGGGATCTACTACTGAATTCTGACAGTCAGTCTCCCGAACTCCAGAAGCCTGAATTCAGGAGACTGACTGCTGGAAGACTGACAAGGTGTTGGTGCAATGTGGGGGGCTTTACCCTCCACACCCCCATAACTAAAATAACCACCTCCGAGGGGAAGCAGACCTCGGAGTAGGTTAAAATAGTTTAAGGGGGAGGCAAAAGAGTGCTGTGCAAAAGTGGAGACCCGGGAATAGAACCCGGGTCTGAGCACACTGGTGGCTGAGCTGCTAATGGCTTAGCCCTCCATGCCATGAGAGCAGCTTGGCCAACCACTGAATTTTTCCATTTCTTGTGGTGCACTGCTAGAGGCAGGGTAGTAGTTCATCACATCCGCTACCTTACCCCTGCCGGCACCAGCGCCCATCTGTTGGGCAGGTGTGTGTCTGGCAGCCGAACTCAGGATCCTGAATGTTGGGATGCCGACTTTCGGCATTCTGTCATACTCCCAAGGTGATGATGCAATGGGAGTGGGAGATAAGGGCCCAGTTGACTAGGAAGTGTTGTTGTGTCTTGTGGTTTGGGCGGGTGGGTTCGGAGATCAGTTTAGGGCTCCAATTTCATTTTTAGTTTTGGTAGTTTTAGGCAACAACTAATTTACATTGAAGCCACCTAGGAATAATAATTCCCCAAAGTGAGCAAGGGAAGTGATGGAGGTTAGGAGGTCTAGCGCGACAGGAGGATGGACATTTGGGCGGCAATATATGCTGGCTACAAAGATTGGGAGAGTGAAGGGGAGGGTCACATGGATAGCTAGGGCATCATGGGTCTCAGGATTGGAGGATGAATAGATTATGGAATATTGGATGGAGGCTAGGACATAAATGGCCACACCACCACCCCTGCCAGCATGGTCTTAAGGCACCTCCTTCAGGAACACAGGGATTAACACCTTAAACTCCCAGTTAGAGGGCTATGGGAGGACTTGTTAAGGGCAGCAGGTGGTGCAGCACTCAACAGGGGTTATACCAGGGTGGGATTCATCTATAAGACAGTCTTGGATGAATGCACACCACAGCAACAAAACATTCTGGAGAGGTGGGAGAAGATGTTAGGGTACGAGCTGACAAGAGGATGAGTGGAAGAATGGTTGGGCCAGTGCTTATGGAGAATGTAGGGACACAGCAAGTAGGCTAATGCAATTTAAAATACTGCACCTGTGGTACAGGACACCAGTGATACTCATATGCAGGAATTATTTTAGCATCTTTGGACATGAGGGCAGGAAGTGACCTGCAACATATACTGTAGGTACACACTAATTTGAGATCTTGGTCAGAGCAATTACAGTTCTAGAACAAGTAAAGGGAGACTCTCTCCCCAGAGATAAATCCCTAATGGCACTAGGGAACATTAGGAGAATTTGGGCCCATGGGACCCCAATGGGATCATGGTTTATGGTGGCAAACACAGAAGAAAAAAAGTTTTCCTTCAGTAATTGAGGTCTTCTGACTTGTCAATAATAGGGAAGTGAGAGGATGGCATGCACAGACTGGAAGGGTATGAATTCCTTAGCTACAGTATTTGATGGGGAACAAAATGTCATAATACCAAAACATCTGGAACCCATTTCTAGAAAGAAAAGCCATGGGACCCTCTTAATACTCCCTCATAAGATCTAGCAACACCCTTTGATAACAAATGGACCACTGTTCAGCTGAGAGGCTTGCCCTTCTGAAGAGTAAAGCATTGCAACAAGCTTGTCACCCATTATCCCTAGTATGAACCCACATCAGAGGTAATTTATGAGTACATGCACCTAGGGTGCATGAAGTCAAAAAACAATAATTCCATCAGTTTATGTTTTAACCTCTTTATTGAAGGTTTTTAAATATTATTTTCAATCACTGTTGCATGCTGTGAATTAATTGGGTTTTTGACTGTGACATGTATTTTCTAAATGCCTTAGTTTAATGGCAATGGCCTGGTAGTGACTCGAAGGCATGGCATAAGATGACAGCAAGGCCTCCCAGGGGACCACTAAGAATGAGAGGGGATGCAGTTTATACTTAGCCTGTAATCCATACAGCAAAATTCAACTGTGTATCTCTGGTTAGGAAAAGTAATAGTAAACTGTATCATTATGATGTTTGACATTGTGCATGAATTTTGAATAAAAAAAACAACAATAAAATGTAAATAAAAAAAAAATAATGAAGACTACCAGTGAAAAATCTGTTTGGTTATTGCATAAAAAGTACATGAACAAAATGTTGCCAAAGTCACCAGGTTTTCCTTGTTCCACTCAGCCAGCTGAGACAACGTAATCTAGTGGATGAAGCTCTGTTGTGAACCAGGAGATAACAAGTTTAAATCCTAGAGAAGCAAATGCTCAGTGTGATCCTGAGTAAGTCACTTAACCTTCCCGTGGTCTAACCCACACATATGTGGAATGAGTAAAAGGAGGCTCATACTGGAAATGAAGTATTGCATCTCAGCTGGGCAACATTGGATAAATGCATTGCTAAATTGGATATAAGCAGGACCTCGCTTGAAATGAGATGTTACATCTCAGCTGGGTTACCCTGGTAAAAAAAGCTTTGCCAGCAGTGGGTGACCTTTTAGGCCCCCCCATACGCAGTGGAGGCATTGTGCTCTAGTGGTTAGAGTGCTGTTAGGAACTGGCACATCCATTGGGCTATCTGGGGTAATACATTGTAAAATTGGGTAAAAGTATGACCCCACTGGAAACAAAATGTTGCCTCATAGTTGGGCTATCCTGGAAAAATGAATTGTAAGTATAGTCTAGTGACTTGAGCAGCATTTGGAAAAGGGAGATCACAGGTTCAAACCCCACTAAAAGAAAAAACTCACTGTATGACATAGAGAAAGTCACTTACCCTCATAGTGCTCCAGCTCAACCAGCTACAGAAATGAGCAGAAGCAGCTGTGCACCGGGAAATAAGATGATGCATCTCAGCTGGGCTATCCTGGGTTGGAGGTATTGTTAATTGAGTTGGTGCTCCAGGCTCAGTTGTGCTTTTGGTAGTTCTTCTCAGAACAGAGAGGGATTCTTATGTAAGCCTTAACATGGGTTGTTTTTTACTGTTGCCCAGCATGACACTGGGGAGGGAGAGCACTAACTAGGACCTCCACAGCCAAGTGCTGCTGTAAGAGGACTAAACCTCACTTTCAGGTTCTTGGCAATATTGGGAATGCAAGTAATCACAGACAAGTTGCATTTGAGTAATAAACAAATTTATTACCACACAAAAGGGATAAATCACAGTTGCCCTAAGCAGTTTTTACCAATACGAACCAGGAGCCAATGCTAAGCGTTCCCTATACCTCGAGGTTTCTCTGTAGTTTCTTGGGATCTCTCGGGTCTCCGAGGTGTAAAGTCTGTGCATAACATTATATACTTGTGATAATTGCTATAGTTACCAAAAGATAGAAACATTTCTAGTTACAGAGATGAGCCCCATTGGCTAAATTAGAGGTGGCTCCACGGTCCAAGATAACATTATATAATTCTGTAAAATCATCAGTTTTAGAACAAAGACATTCTTATACAAAGTCTTACATAACAAGGTGTAGTGGTGCACATCACCAAAGGATGGTAATGTTGCCTTACATATCATAATTACTTCAAGGACAGGTGTCTTGGCATCTGACAAGTAAGAAACAGACAGAAAATACATGGTATAATATGTGTACTTTAGCAAGCAAAGTGGATTACAACAATATGCATTATATACTAACATCTACTCTTATACGGTAGACGCCCTTAGCTCTATGTATTAGTATAGACTATGCCTAAACATTAGCTGTCTATGGTGTACCCCTGAGGGTATCAATTAGGGTGCAGGGACCTCGTGTAACAATTCCCCCCCTTGTTGCCTCCAAGGGCAACACAGGTAAATCCAAGGAATGGGCAGGAGCAGTGGTTGTTTCACAAACCTGAGGTGCGGGTTTTGTAAAGGAACTCCAGCTCACGGTAAGTTAGCGCAGAGTACGTCGAGGCAGCATAGCATAATAATCAAAGTAAATATTAAAATGCTTGTATTATAACAAAACCTTTAAAAGTAATTTCTAACCAGGTGTTAGTCAATGCATTATTCATATCTCCATCATTGATCAAGTCAAGAACAGCTTCATTGGCTTTGGTTATATTATTGCTGATGTGGATGAGGTGTGTGTCCTTTCTATCTAACAGGGATTTCAGTGTAAGTGTAAATGGATCTATGTGTACATTAAAGTATGGTAAATATTCTGAGAGTGTGAGTAAGTAATCTGGGTTACCATCAATAATATCTGCATCCATAAGGGGAACGGGGGTGATAACGGTATGTCCAATAACAGTTTTCTGATGGGGAACAAAACAGAAGTTGGGGTACTCAATTGGACAAGTAACAGAACCATATGTATAAGACTTATGATTAGTAACTATACAGTACTCTCCGTCAGAGTTATACTATGAACGCACAGTGGGTAGTCTCCATTTTTGCAACTGGACAGGGCATGTGTAGGTCGTCTTCAAAATCAGTGTTGACAGGCGATGAGCTTCCTCACGATAGGACTGGTAGAGTTGATCTAGTGACAGAGTCGAGTCAAAAGAGTTGGTGGCATTCTCAGTGATGTCATCATCCATAGTGAAAGTCCAATCAATGCTGTCTGGAGAGTAGCCACAAACAGGGCGTATGACATCAAACACATCACATCGGCACAAGTAGATGTATTGCTTTTTCACACAGCAGTCCATGTGCGGTGCCACCCAGGCATCCAAGAAGGAGTGGTAGACCAGTAGAGGTGGTAGATCCAGACGTTCTCTGTAGATGTCGTCATCCAAATGCCCAATCGAATGCGCCAGTGCCAGCTTGTTGAACAAGGCTGTGGTGGGATCAAAACGTGGTAAGGAGACAGTAAAGAGACAAACATGGTATCTGTTATGGAACATTTCTAGTAGAAAACAAGGACCAGTATTAGGGTGTCTGGTCACAAACCCCAAGTTTCGTGCTGTCAAGAGAGGAATAGACAAAGTCTGTTGCATACATAAAGAAACACAAGTTGAAAGTTTGCATTTAGGACAATACCATTTGGAAATGCATCTATCATGTATTATATCAGGGATTCTTCCAGTTTCTAAATCACGGAAGAGGTTGTTTATGGTAGTGAGGATGTATGAACCATATGCAGAACAGAGTATTTCCCTACCAATGTATTGTCTTTCAGCTTCTCTATTGTTTTGTTGTATGAGTGTGTTAATCTTATCTTTTGAATCAGTAAATGCTTTTGCAATGTCGTGCATGTTGTATACAGTGAATCTTTCTTCCTGACTAAGACCATCCACACCATGCAATAATGGTGGCAAAATATTATTAACCAAACCAGTGGAGAATTTTGCAGAGTGACTTTTTATAGCAGCAATGTCTGCTTTGTTCCAAATGGACATAGCAGTACCAAAAAGACCTGTGACAGTACCTGTAGCACCTGTAAAGTCAGAACTGTCAGCTTCACGTTTACTACATTTATTGTTAAGAGTAGCAGGAGGAGATTTCCTCCTAAAATTACCTCTATGCTCAGTAGAACAAAGCCCAGTAAAGGGATCCTTAGTATGAATCTGAAATGTAGCTAAACTATCAAGCAATAATGTACTATAAAATGCAGATGTATTAGTACTGTGACACATACCAAATTCTTTCATGTTCCAGTATGTAAGATTAAACAAAACAGGTATATGCATAAATTGTAAATTATTAATCAAGGAACCTTGGAGGTCAGTGGCCGTGAGACCACTACGGGGGCCTGGGTTGTGTTTAGGACATTCCAAAAGCTGTTTTTCAGTGGGAGGTAAAACGGAAAGATACATGGCTGCAGAGGCCATGTGGTGTATGGAACAGAATCTGCGGGCAGAATCTTTGGAAAGAGAATTACAATAAGAAGGATCAATTAGAGCAGTGATATTGTACAACCCAGAATGTCTCAATGCAGTTTGTAACAAGGACAGCGAACCATTTGGGTATAATTTAGCGTTGGGCCAACCCTGAAAAGTTCCCTTGGAGAGTTTGGCCACAGGGAGAATTTGTCCTTGTGATGTGGTTTGCCACTCAATTTGAAGGATTGATTTGTCAGGAGCAACAACCGAGGCAGTGAGGTAAGCATCGGAACCTTCCTGGACAGTGATCATAGTTCCTGGTATTTTGATGGAAACTCCCTCTGGGGATGCTGAAGGATCTAGTTGTCGAAGGAGGTCCGGTACCATGCCTTGGGTGCAAGGGATCACTCCTGCAAGGAGGAGAGATAGGAACAAGATAGCCATCTTGTCAGTATATCTGAAAAGGAAGATCAAAGATTAGTATATTAGTACAATTCCACCCAATGGGGTTTGGAAAAGTAAGTTTAAGTTCATTTGTACAATTTCAATTGGTTTGCATGTAACCATTTGTCAGTCAATTTATTGTTGTGGAGGAGTCTAACTTGATAGACTGCCGGACTGAGCTTGTTGACAATGGGGTAAGGGCCTTCCCATTTATTGGAGAAGGAGTGGGTGGGATGTGCAAATCGAAGTACCATTACCTGATCTCCAACCTGCCAATCCACTTCTTGTGCGTGTTTGTCAAATTGTATTTTGGATTGTTGCTGGGCTTTGCCCATGCAGTTTGCAGCGTACAAGTGTGTGTGTATGAGGTCTTTTTCTGAGTTTTTCCACATACTGGTCCACAGACACTCGGTCTGCAGTGGGGGTGTGCAGGTCAAACAACAAATGTTCAGGTAATCTCATCTGTCTTCCAGTCATCACCTCAAAGGGTGTGAGCTGAGTGGTGGCAGAGGGCGTACCCCTAATTGCCATAAGGAGTAAAGGCAATAGGGAATCCCAGGTCTTGGGATTGTCCTCTATGAATTTGGAAAGCATTTGCTGAATCCGTCTGTTGGCCCTTTCTACTTGACCTGAGGATTGAGGGTGATAAGGTATGTGGAACTTTTGCTGATCCCCAAGGAGTTCAAGGGACTCTTTCATCAACTCACCTGTAAAAACTGGTTCCTTTGTTGGAGTCTACCTTGAGAGGCAGGCCCCACCTGGAGAAAATCTGTTCCACCAGGATTTTGGCAGTTGTCTTTGCAGTGCATGTTTTAGTGGGGAAAGCCTCGACCCACTTAGAGAATAAGTCGGTTACCACAAGAGCATACTTATTGTTTCTACTGGTATTGGTCAAAGGACCAATAAAGTCAATTTGGATGACATGCCAAGGGCCAGTGTGCCTTTGTTGTAGAAGTTTGGCATTTTGTTTTGTAGGTATCGGGTTGTTTTCTGCACAAACAAGACAATTGTCAATGTATTGTTTAACATCTTTGGTGATATCAGGCCACCAAGCAGTGGTCTTGAGGCGCTGGAGGGTGTTTTCTGCTCCTTGGTGTCCACCAGTAGGAGTATCATGTACTTGATGCAAAAATTCGGATCTCAAATGTCTGGGTACTACCCACAGTTTGGTGGCAGTATCCTCTGGTTGAAACCAGATAAGTTTGTCGTCAGTGTAACTTACCTTCATGTCTGCGATAGGGGTTATGTGTAGGGAGTCTCTGTTCAGTACCTTTGTCAAGGAATCTAAATACTTCCTTGAGTTCAGTGTCCAAATGCTGGGCTGCTGAGAGGTCCAGGGGAGAAAAAGACTCAGTTTTCTTTTTAAGGGCTACAACATGTACAGCTACATTGGCTTCTGGATGTTCCATCATCCAGGCGTCCCCACCTCGAGCCCCTTCCTTGGCGAGGGTATCTGCTGTGTTATTGAATGCATGGTAGGGACCATGTAGAGAATGGGCTTTAACCTTGTGCACATAAAGTTTGTGTGTGTATTTCTGTGCTAGTGCATGTATATAGATTATCAATTCTTGTATTTCACTGGACTGCCGTCAGAGGAGAGGAAGGAGTTCTTCTTCCAGAAAGGGAGAAATTCTGTAAGAGAGCAACAAGCCCAATTAGAGTCTGTAAAAATGATGGTATTCTGAGTTCCATGTTGGATAAACTCAAGTGCACAGGCCACCGCTGCCATCTCTGCATATTGCGATGAAGCCACACTGCAACGTTTAGATATCTTGACAGTGTTCCCATAGGGGTAAACCACCAAAATACCCATCCCTGCAATCTGTTCTCCCTGGTAGTATGATGCTGAACCATCAGTGAAAATACGACACAAGGAGGTGGTCTCCAGTATCTCTGGCGTAGCAGGGAGGAATGGACCCGGATCTGGGAGGTCAGGTGATTGCAGTGTGCAGTCATGGGGTTCTCCTGGAAAAGGAGACCATGAGCTAGTAGAGATAACTTTAGTCTGGTGGACCTGGATATCTCTGTCCTGGAGGAGGACTGACCAATGTGTCAGCCTAGTGTTGGAGACTGACCCATCCTTCACTCTTTCTGAGAGCAGAAATGTTGTTGGCGTGTGATTGGTGTTGAGAATCAGTGGTGAGTATCCAATGATATACAGGAAGTGCTTGACAGCCCAGTAGGTAGCCAAAAGGTTCCTTTCACAAAGGCCATTTTTCTGCTCCACTGGGGTCAAGAGCTGTGATGCATATGCAATAGGTCTCAAGGTGCCATGCACCTTCTGGGCCAACACTGCTGACATGGCGATGTCAGAGGTGGCACACTCCAGATGGAATGGTAATGCTGGATTGGGGTTTACCAGTGCTGGGGCGGAGGCCAAGGCCTGCTTCAGTGACGTCACAGCCTGGGTATGAACAGGGCCCCAATTCCATGGAACATCCTTTTTGAGTAGGTCATACAGAGGAGCAGCTTTCTGAGCAAAATCACAAATAAAATCTCTGGAGTAATTTACCATACCTAGAAACCTTCGAAGAGTTGCCACACTGGTAGGTAATGGCAAGTCTTGTAATCCCTGTATCTTTTTCCAAGTAGGGCTCCAGCCTTGATCATTTATTTTCAAACCCAGAAAGAGTACTTCTTTCTGACATAGTTGTGCTTTTGCAGGATTGCATTTCAAACCTGCTCTCTGAATGAGAGTAAATAGTTTGTCTAAGAGATCCAGATGTTGTTCCTGTGTGGCCGTGGCCAACAACAGGTCATCTACATATTGTAAGAGACATTGGGGGGCTGAGAAACTCTGTAAGGCATCCATCATATGGAGATGGAAGAGGGATGGGCTGTTATGGAATCCCTGTGGCAAGCAAGTCCACGTGTACTGTCGTCCTTCAAATGTGAAGGCGAACTTATATTGACTCTTGAGGGCCAATGGTAATGATCAAAAACCATTGGAGATATCCAGGGCACTGAACCATTTCTGATCTGGTGTTAAAAGTCGAAGCACGTCTGGTGCCGACGCCACAGTCGGGGAACAACTGGGGGTGACCTGATTCAGTTTCCTGTAGTCAATAGTAAGTCTCCAGGCACCTGTGGGTTTTTTCACGGGCCAAACGGGAGAATTGGTGGTGGAAACACAAGTTCTAATCACTCCTTGCTTGAGGAGTTACTGAACTGTTTCCCTGAGAGAGGGCAAGGCTTCAGTGGGAAACGGGTATTGCCTTTGTCTTTCATGTGCTGGGCCTGGCACCTCGATAACAGTATGCATTCTGCCACAATCATGCTTATTAACTGCAAATGCTTCCAAATGTCATTGCAGAATAGGTAGGAGTTTTTGGGAAGAGTTCATGGTTCTTGAACAAATCTATGACATCGTACTCTTTGTTGTTGATAGATATTGTTGCCACAGCATGTGAGTCAGGAATTAGGACAGTAGGTATTGACCTTGGATCTGTATCAGCAGCATGTTAGCTAGATCCACCACACAGCCGTGTGGTGCAAGAAAGTCAATCCCAATGATACTAGGGTGATCATGCAACACCATTAGTTGGAACACGCATGTGAGGCCTTCAAATGGCCTAGCTCTACCAGTAAGGGTAGAGAAGGGTATGCAGGTAGCCTAGTACCATCAACTCCTGACATATTGGTCTTCCGTCCGGTAGACCAAGGGGACGTGTCCTGGTGTTCGTTGTGTAACACAGATACAGCTGCACCTGTATCCAATAAGACAATTAGTTGGCGGCCCCCGATCTCGGCCTCGGTGCAGGGCCTTCCGTTTGTATCCAAGACCAGCTTGTTTACAATGCGGACTGGGGCCTGTAATTGTCAATCCGTATTGCTAGAGGCATGCAGGGGCTGGGCCTGACTTGCATGAATGACTTCACAATGTTGCACTGATGCAATATAGGGAGGAGCTTCCGGGTTCAGGCTTGTGTGGGCCTGAGAACTCGTACTTCCGGTATCTCCATGACCAGTAGCGGCATGTGTTGTCGGTTGTACAGCTGCAAGGGTCTGTGTGGGAACAGCGTCCGCTACAGAGCGTACTTGCCCCAGAAGCTCTCGAAATTTTCGGTTTTCTTTGGCTATCTCCTTGTATGAGGGACCCGATCTTTGTAATGGTTTCCCTCTGCCCTTATGCTTTCTGTTTTTAGACCAATTCCGGTTCCCACTCCACTGTTGTTGTTGGTCTTGTTGGGGGTTTTGTTGGTTGATAGCTGGAGGGGCTTATGGATGTTTGGGCTGCTGCTGTTGGGCTTGTCCTTCCACGGTATAGTGTGTCGCGGTCCCAGAGGTGGGTTCCACGGCAGCAACTTTCTTGGAACCAGAACCCAAATCACGGATGTACAGTTGATACACCCTCTCGGTTTTCTGAATAATAGTGGCAAACCTATCCGTATTTGGGTATGTGGTTGGCTCTACCTTCTCTCTCACGACTGGGATCATGTTCCTAAGGAACAAGGTCTTATAGTCAATAAGATCTACATCCACAGCTTCTTGTGCCAGACGCTTCCCTGCTCGGTAGGCCATCCAGAGTCTCTGGTGGTAGGTCGCTGGGCTTTCTTTCGCATTCTGCTTTACGGGGTATGCCAGCATTACTCCTACTACACCTGGGCTATGAGCGGAGATAAGCTCAGCTGCGACCTAGTCAAAGGTGGTGCTCCCATCCTGGTGAACTGCTTCGGGGAGTTTGGCCCATAAACCAGGATCGATGGTCTGGCGTAGTATTTGGACCTGATATTCTGCAGCGAAACTGAGCATTTCATATTTGGAGCGTACCTTTTCCAAGTGACTGTTGAGATTGTCAGACGGGCTCATCCGACCAATACTGTCAGCAATTTGCTGAATGGAGTAGGCCATCTGTAGGGGATTAGTCGGTGGTCGGCCAAGCAGAGGTAACGCATCTCGCGAACCGTCCAATGCTGCGCGAGCTGCAGCTTCAGCTGCAGTACGAACAACACCTTCCCGAGTGCCAGCCTCCTGGAAAATTTGTCGGATCTGACTTTTAATGGCTTTCATACTTCTTTCAGGAAGAGGAGCGTTACCTAATGCCCTATCAATCATGGTTTCAATCTCTTGCCTGTCTTCCACACTAATAATGGCTACCAGAGGCGCCGTCGGGACCAGGCTTGGGCCTGCTTCCCCCCATCATGGGCCCCGCCATGATGGCATTTCTCATGATGAGCGTCACAACATCACCGACGTGTGACCTGGGGAGTAAGGGGTGGGGACCACTATGCTGTGGATGGCTGGGTGGGGAATCTGGGCCATAGTAGGGGCGTGTCTGGGCGTTGTACTGTGAGACGTCATCATCGGATAACTTCCCTTCTGATGACGAGTGAAAGGCAGGGGCTACGCCACCCATTGCCTTAACATGGCCAGCCAAAACCTCACGCTGATGGCGCAGCTTATCCATCTTAGCTTTACATTCATCATGATTCACACTTGCAACATCCATATCAACCTGATCCTGCTTCTGCTTTTGCAAAACACGGTACGCGGCGCTCAATTCGCGATTGTCCCTATAGGCTATTTCTAAATCATTACGTACCTGATTGATCTCGTCCTGAAGCTCACCCATCTCATCACTCAACTGTGCATTCACAGCACTCAACAAATCATTCATCTGTACAACTTGACTCTTATCCTGTCTCAAACTTTCACAATCCTGTTTCAGAGTACACATTTCTTGTTCACCAGCCTGTGCTGAATGATGCAGTAGTGAATCCTTTTCATTTCGCAGAGATTGGAGTTCTGACTCCAGATTCTGCTGTATACGAACACATTCTGTTTCCTGTAAACCCATCTCTTGCTTAAGAGATGTGATCTGCAGATCAAGGGTACGAAACCTCACTTCGGAGGCTTCCAGAGCAGCATAGAGAGTGGCGACCATCAACCCTTTAGCACATCGCTTATTGGTGGATTGTCGCGTCTCTGCATACTGGGTTGAAATCCCCAGTACCGGGTTTTCGGATTGACTTGCGCCCCGCGCGAAGTCAGCCCATCCTCCATGGGAGGTAAGGAAGTTCAAGACATCGAGTCTCAGTTCTGCGCAGATATCTGATACTGTGGCCATTGTGTGGGAGGGAATGAAAATTCAGACTGTGAAAAAGACAGCGTGTTGCGTATCGATCCACAACACGAGTACTTATACACAGCCAGGCTACTGTAGATGTTGTAGGCTTGCAGTTCAAAGCTGCCGTGGAGTGGGTCGAGACGGCATCGACCACACCCAAAAAGTCAGCCAGACTTTGCAAGTATCTACAAACTGTGAAAAATAACGGGAGAGGTGATACGGAAGTGTACACCTACAATTCCCGTTGGGAAGGGAGAATTTACAGCAACAAGTGAAAACTTGCAAACACCAAATATCGCCTACACGCGGTCACCAATTTGTAAGAGGACTAAACCTCACTTTCAGGTTCTTGGGAATATTGGGAATGTAAGTAATCACAGACAAGTTGCATTCGAGTAATAAACAAATTTATTACCACACAAAAGGGATAAATCACAGTTGCCCTAAGCAGTTCTTACCAATACGAACCGGGAGCCAATGCTAAGCTCTCCCTACACCTTGAGGTTTCTCTGTAGTCTTTTGGGATCTCTCGGGTCTCCGAGGTGTAAAGCCTGTGCATAACATTATATACCTGTGATAATTACTATAGTTACCAAAAGATAGAAACATTTCTAGTTACAAAGATGAGCCCTATTGGCTAAATTAGAGGTGGCTCCACGGTCCAAGATAACATTACATAATTCTGTAAAGTCATCAGTTTTAGAACAAAGACGTTCTTATACAAAGTCTTACATAACAAGGTGTAGTGGTGCACATCACCAAAGGATGGTAATGTTGCCTTACATATCATAATTACTTCAAGGACAGGTGTCTTGGCATCTGACAAGTAAGAAACAGACAGAAAATACATGGTATAATATGTGTGCTTTAGCAAGCAAAGTGGATTACAACAATATGCATTATATACTGACATCTACTCTTATACGGTAGATGCCCTTAGCGCTATGTATTAGTATAGCCTATGCCTAAACATTAGCTGCCTATGGTGTACCCCTGAGGGTATCAATTAGGGTGCAGGGACCTCGTGTAACACTGCTGTACAAGGACGAAGCCCCAATCTAAATGTCTGCCAATGGGTGCAGCTTTAAGGAGACTCCTGAGGAGTGGGAGCAGTGAACCAAATTTCTGCCATCAAGCACAGCTATCCAGGGCTTCTAAGCACTGGGAGCCCTTACCCCATCTTCTACTGTCAGGCACCACTGGACTGGGACTCCTGAGGAGTGGGAGCCATGATTCAAACATTGGCTGGTATCTGCATCTCTGTGTGGGCTCTGAGGAGTGGGGGAGCATCAACCTTAACCTCTTCCACCAGGCACAGCTCTTCTGCTAACCCTAACATCTGTT
Source organism: Neoceratodus forsteri (assembly GCA_016271365.2). Taxonomy (NCBI): domain Eukaryota; kingdom Metazoa; phylum Chordata; order Ceratodontiformes; family Ceratodontidae; genus Neoceratodus; species Neoceratodus forsteri. Next base: position 903,563,993 of record CM028133.1, read on the forward strand.
TACTATAGCTCCACCCTTGATCCCATCAGCCACTGAGCCTAGCTCTATGAGGTCTCTAAAAGAACTAGCATTCTGAGCCAAAGCTCCACCACTGGTGAAAGCTCTGTCCTGATCTCATCTGCTGCTGGGGATTGTTCATAGATTCAATGACACCTAAACACTTGTTAGGTCACCATTACATCTATCTTGCCTTTGTTTACATCATGTTTACATTATAAAAATATGCAAGCAAACAATGTTGCAATGGACCATTATTTGTTTAGATAGGGAAATCTAGGACTCAGCTCTATGGTTTTGCCTTGATGGGGGGCTGAAATTAACTATTAGATCCATTTTGAACATATGACCAGTCACAGAGGATGTCTGGAGATACAACTGAGTTTAACCGTCTCATTCAGTTTGATTTAATGGGACAAAAGAAACCTGAAATGACCCATATACTGTATTTAAGGGAAAGAGGCAAGGGGAAATTGTTTAACCAGGAAAGTCACATTAAGCCAGAGCTTGTTTCCAGGTGCAACCTGGAAGCACAAGGAAGTTAAGATGACTTGTTTAGGGTCACACAGTATGCAACTGGGGGCCGATGGCATTCAAAACCAGGTTTGTAGCTCATTGCCCTTAACCACTGCGTTGTATTGCCTCCTTACTTTTGTTGGTTAGCATGATAAATCTTTCTTATTGTCTAATTTAATGTGTATTAGAGGATCTATTCATATCAGAACATCTCTGTATGATCATTGGACTAATAACAGACAACCTCTCCACTGAAGGACTTTGATGGGAGATGTTTCTCAGGAAGTTTTTTATGGGTTACAGAGCAAACATTCATGCTTCAAGTCCATCCCAGTTACTTCAAGGAAGGCAGATGCATGCAAAACTAAATATCATCAGGGTAACCACACATAACAGTTCCACTGATCTGAATGTATGTCACATTACAGAAGAATCAAGAGAAAAGCACCATATATTCTATAGAGATAGACAAAGAAGTACCAAGTATCCTTCCTTATGGTGTGGTAATATTGCATGAGCACAGAAGCTCCTGTGAATAAAGAAAGATAATCTAAATGCACAAAACAGAAGACTTGCCATTAAGCAAAAGGGACTTTGCACATACTGAATGACCTGGATGATGAGGATTTATGTGATAAGGGCGAAAGCCCAATCGCGATCAGTGGCAGGGCAAGCGTACATTGCCAAAAATAAATTCCAGTAATATACACATTCCTGGTGCACAAGAAAATGGTGCCAGGGACTTTAATTTTAGTTGTTCATGTAGGGGACTGTTCCCTCTGCACCCCCTACTAAAGAATTCTTAACTCCAGGGGGGTGCATGCTGAGGGGGGTGCAAATTCTTGGAAAATAAAAATTTCAGGCCAGGCGCACAAAAATGTAGGCGCGCCTGGACCCAAACCCGGAACCCTGGCAGCATTAGGCTACCACCCACCCACCATGCTATGGGGCCAGCTTGGAAGCCTCATGCTGACCATGCCAGGCCAACCCTTCCTCCCTTCCATCGTGATCGCTCACCATCCCACGCGCATATACATATAGCGATGTCCTGACACTATATGCTCCACCTTCCCCATCCAGTCACCCTTCCTCAGCGGTAGCCCAGTTGACATGTGCCGGGATTGAGTTGCCATTATTGCAAGCACTCAGTCGCTGACACCAATGTCATGTTCTACCAGTGAGGACTGGACATACTATAGAATGCAGCATATTTGTCAGCACTACCAGAGCTTTTGAACATGGCCGAGAGAGATGATGTGCCTGTGGTAAACACAAAGGAAGTATGTGATGTGCAGCTCCCAACACTGTAAATCATGAAAGTGAACATATGAAAAAGATTTCAGTATGGACAAAAGACCGCATCTCAACTCTAAAGTATACATGTTTAAATGTGGTAATGCTATGGGAATAACAGTTGCAAATGTTGTTGCTTACTGTTCAAAGGAAATGTTGTGGTGGCATTTTAAGTTACTAGGAGAAGCAGGAGGACAGGGTGCAGGTATGAAGCCTGAAGTCATGCAATGGGCTGTAATGCTGAATCAAGTTGTGTTCAATTGTTTGACATCGCATTGATATTCTAAAATTCTGCCACAATACATACCAAGTGCACTCGATACCTATTGCATATTCAAGTCTTGGAAATATCCCTCAGTAGCTACACAGAGATTAGAAGGTGCAACTGCATCTATTAAATAATTTTAAGATTTTTTTGGAGCACTGCTACAGTATAGAAGTTTATAAAACATAAACTCCGTTATGTATCAGACATGCTTCCAGTCTGTGTTACTTAGTTTACGTAAAACATGAATAAGCTGTAGGAATAGTAGACCTGCCATGCATGAAAAGCCTTCAAAAAAAGTTTCGGTAGAATTGTTTGTTAAAAGCAGATATCCATGCTAAATCAATTACACATAGGATATGGAAAAAGATGTGGGTGGATGCCTTTCTCGATTTTGACCTTGAAGGCAATTTTCAAGGTCGCAAATGTCAAGCGGGGTCAAAATGGCTATTTTCTGAATTTCATGTAGACTAACATCTATGTAACTATATCTTTCAGAAAAACTAACTTTATTATCACACAGATGTATGTAGAACATGCTAGCAACAGGTAAAGTTTGAGTTTACACAGGAATGAATAGCAAAATTGAACACAAGCGATTTTTTCTCAAAATGTGTTTATTAACATTGTTGTACCAGATCTTCCTTAGGTACCTCTATATCTTTCTACAAGCCTTTGTTAGGCATCCTGCAAATGGAAGACACAGGGATTGTACCTTTTATGATGATTACTACAGTCAGGATTCCCTCAATAGCCCCATTACTGTCACACGCGCACACACACACACACGTGCGCACGCACACACACACGCACATATTATATATATATATATATATATATATATATATATTCTTTGAAAAATAAATTCATTAATGCATCAGTTAGGGTGAATACCAAAGTGACAAAAGCAGGGAAATGAGACCTAATGCCCCACTCTCAAGAGTTTCCACCCCTACCACCTCACCCCATCCCCCACCCTCCACACACCAACAGGCATCGGGATCTACCATTGGGTCATCAGGTCCAACTTCCATTCCATTCCACTCCACTAGTAAGCAAGCTAACATGCTACAGTATAGGACAATGGGGTGAGAGTTAGACCTGATGACCCAATGGTACACCCCCACACTGTGTTGACGTGTGGAGGGTGGGGGATGGGGGTTGGGAGGTAGGAGTGGAAACTCTGGAGGTGGGGCGTTAGGGTTGGAAACCCTAACACCTCATTTCCCTGCTTTTGTTGCTATGGTATTCACCCTAACCAATGCATCATCAAAGTTTTTTGTAAAGAATTCCTCTTCTTTTACTGATAGTATAATTGCATCCTCTTTTTACTGTGGGAGCACAGGGTCCAACTCTGCACTCCCATCCCTCCATCCAGATAGTACAACAGTGTCCATATGTCAAGGTGGAAGTGCAGGGTCCTTTGGACCATGCACTCCCATCCCTCCATAAAGACAGTACAACAGTACCCATATGCAACAGTTGGAGTGCAGGGTCCTTTAGACCCTGCATTCCAATCCCTCCATCCACATAGTACAACAGTGTTCATATGTCAGGAACCTGTGCTGCCATCCCTCCATAGGTGCACGTGTGTATGTAGCTATGGAAATACAGCGGTCTATGGCCCCTGTGCTTCTACACATTAAGTTATGAGCAGGCATAGTGAAATTGCAACAAATAGTCATATCTGTGCCATCTCAAACAATTTTCACCCTAAATGTTAAACATAACCTTCTTGGCACCTCATCACATGTTCCCAGTACAGTAAACTTTCAAATCCCGATCAAAATGTAATTCTGAGCAAATGTAACACTGTTTTTGCACCACAGTTGCTGAAAAAATTTTTTAGTAGGATTTAAAAAATGACTGCTGTACCATTCATCAAGTGGTGTGGAAAAATTGCAATGTTAAAAATCTGGGGTGAGAATATGAAAAATTGGCAAAGTTACAAGAGTGTGTAGAAACTGTGCAATGTATGGTTATATCGTGGCCATTTTTGTGTTGCTTGCATGCATGTGCAAGAAATACATTGCTTTCAGCAGTTAGGGAGAATGCCCAAATGTGTCAGAAAATTCAGGCCATGTCACCATGCAATAAGCTGTTTTGGTGCATTACAAGCTACCAAAACAGCTGATTGGTGTCCCCATGGTGTCGGCTTCTATGTCAGCCTCTCACAGTCCCCAGGAAACTGACAGAAAGCCACCACCCACCGTTCAGCATGCCTTTATGATGAAACATTTCAATAAAAAAAATAGCCAATGTGGTGCCCAATTCCCCTGTCGGCATGCCCCCTTCCAGTTCAGTTTGCCGATGGGGGAGCCCACTCCCCGACACCATAATGTCCCCCTTCCCAAATTTGTTGTGTGCCAAGGTGAGTCCAATCCCTCTTAGCTCTTGCCACTCCTCCGCACTTATATGTGCCAACACGGGTGCCCAATACCCCTGTCGGCATGCCCTCTTCCTGGTAATTTTGATTATGGGAGAGCCCACTCCCCATTGGCATTATGCTCCCCCAAATTTCTTGTGTGCCAAGGGGGGTGCCTAATACTCCTCGGCTCTTGTTCTCTCCCCAGCACTCGGTATGTGCTGATGGGGGTGCCCAATCTCCTGTTGGCCACAGCTTCCCTCAAACACTCAGGTGGCACGCTGGGATCCCACCCCAGCATGCCAAAATTAAATGTCCCTGCAAAAAAAAAACCTTCCCGCGAGTTCTTAAAACAAAAAAAATAAACCTGTAAAGTAGAAAACGGTCTCTCTTGGATTCCAGTGGTCCCTCCCCCAACCTGCGCCCACCCCCTGTGTACCCCCACCCCATACTTACCTCCAAAGCCTGGTTCGATGATCTTCGGTGGACCAGGAACACATCTGCACTCTTCAAAGCCTACTGCGAACTGAAGAAATGCCGGTAAGCCGTATAACGGCATAAATAGGTTGTTTTTCAACTTTGGTGCATATCTCAGCCATGTTGGAGAATTGTTTCACCAAATTTTCAACATGGGCTTCTTGAGACCCCCACCTTATGAACTCAGTCACTGTCATTTTGTTATTCAGTCCCGAAAGGTGATTTCGCAGTCACTACATGGAACCAATTCCCCTGTCGGCATGCCCCCTTCCAGTTCAGTTTGCCGATGGGGGAGCCCACTCCCCGATACCATAATGTCCCCCTTCCCAAATTTGTTGTGTGCCAAGGTGAGTCCAATCCCTCTTAGCTCTTGCCACTCCTCCGCACTTATATGTGCCAACACGGGTGCCCAATACCCCTGTCGGCATGCCCTCTTCCTGGTAATTTTGATTATGGGAGAGCCCACTCTCCATTGGCATTATGCTCCCCCAAATTTCTTGTGTGCCAAGGGGGGTGCCTAATACTCCTCGGCTCTTGTTCTCTCCCCAGCACTCGGTATGTGCTGATGGGGGTGCCCAATCTCCTGTTGGCCACAGCTTCCCTCAAACACTCAGGTGGCACGCTGGGATCCCACCCCAGCATGCCAAAATTAAATGTCCCTGCAAAAAAAAAACCTTCCCGCGAGTTCTTAAAACAAAAAATAAACCTGTAAAGTAGAAACGGTTCTCTTGGATTCCAGTGGTCCCTCCCCAACCTGCGCCCACCCCCTGTGTACCCCACCCCATACTTACCTCCAAAGCCTGGTTCGATGATCTTCGTGGACCAGGAACACATCTGCACTCTTCAAAGCCTACTGCGAACTGAAGAAATGCCGGTAAGCCGTATAACGGCATAAATAGGTTGTTTTTCAACTTTGGTGCATATCTCAGCTATGTTGGAGAATTGTTTCAGCAAATTTTCAACATGGGCTTCTTGAGACCCCCACCTTATGAACTCAGTCACTGTCATTTTGTTATTCAGTCCCGAAAGGTGATTTCGCAGTCACTACAAGGAACCACCTTTTGGGACTGATTAACGAAATGACAGTGTCACAGTTCATGAGGTAGGCCCCCAAAAACCCTATGTTGAAAATTTGGTGAAACAATTCCCCGAATTGACTTTTTTATGAGCGTGCATTGCACAGTTCCTATGCATGCTCGTAACTTTGAGCATGTTTATTATTTTCACTCCAGATTTTCAGCATTGCCATTTCACCACACCTCCTTTTGAACAGCACAACTGTCATTTTTCACATCTTACCAAAACTGTGTTTTTGCACATGTAGCACACAGTGGCGTGGTCAGGTGTGCAAAATCAATGTTCGAGACAGATTACGAAAATCACAGTGACACTGTTCATGAGCAGAGGTCTTATACCGGCTATGTTGAAAATCTGGTGACAAAAATCTATAAAATGACTGTGTTACGAGTGTGCATTGTGCAATTTACATGCACCCTCATAAGTTCACAAATTTGTAATCTTTTCAGTCCAGATTTTCAACATTGGCATTTTCTCCACACCTCCTTATGAACAGTACAGCTGTCATTTTTCACACCCTGGCCAAAATGTGCTTTCGCACTTCTGGCGCAGAATAGCACAGTCACTGTGGGAAATCAGTGTTTGGGATAGATTAAGAAAATCACTGTGACACTGTTCATGAGCAGAGGTCCCAAAATGCCTATGTTGAAAATCTTCTTGTAAAAAATCCCAAAACTAATTAGATTAAGGGTGTGGGTTGTGCAGTTTCTATGCACACTCATGACTTAACCAGTTTTTTTATATTTTCACTCCAGATTCCGAACATTGCCATGTTTTACACCTCCTCATGAACAGTACAGCTGTCATTTTTCATATCCTGTTTGAAATGTGTTTTCGCACCTGTGTAGCCAAATGGTGCAATCGCTGTATAAAATCACCTTTTGGCTAACAAACTGATAGTGTCACTGTTCATGCAGTGGGATCACAAAAAGCCCATGTTGAAAACTTGTAGTAAAAAAAACAAGAAACGCCCAGGGTGTTAGTGTTTTTGACCATAATGCCCTACCCTGTAGTGACTGACATGTGTCGGGGTGTGACTTGGGATTGTCTACAGTAATGCTCATGCCATTCCACCCCCACTCTGAAGCCAGTTGCAGGCATCAAGGTGCTCCTTGGACCCTTTGGCCCCAGAGTTCACCCCATTCTCCTATACTACACCCATTTCAGTGTATTTCCTTATGGAATGAGGTGAGTGTAAAGCTCGAGCACTTCAAAGCACACCTCGACACTTGTAAGTGTCTGCAGGGTAGGGTCAGGTGAAACGTCATGACTGTTATGGGCAACAACCCAAAGGCACACCCCAATGCCTGTCCATCTCTGCAGGGTGGGGGTGGAGTTGGCATCAGTTCAATACTTCACTGCCATTCCTATACTGGATCTGTCTAACTCCTGCACTTCCACTGCTAATGACAGCAAGCAACACTTGCCACAGACAACTGCTTGTTTGGAATGTTTTCACTAAATTTTCAACATCAGCATTTTGGAACCTCCCCTCATGAACAGTTCAACTGTGAATTTGTTAATCCATCCCAAAAGCTGATTTTGTAGAATGGCCATGCCATTCTGTGCCACAGGTGTGAAAACACATTCTGGACAGGATGTGCAAAATAACAGCTATACTGTTCATAAGGCAGTGTGAAAAATGCAATGTTGAAAATCTGAAGTGAAAATATTAAACATTGGTGATGTTTCGAGCATGCATAGAAATTTGTGCAATGCACACTCATAACTCTGTCATTTTGGGGAATTCTTTCACCAAATTTGCAGCATGGGCTTTTTGGGACCCCATCTCATGAACAGTGGCACCATCAGTTTGTGAAATGGTCCCAAAAGGTGATTCTGTGCAGCAACCATGAAATTACCTTTTGGGACCGAGTAACGAAATGACTGTGTCAGTGTTCATGAGGTGGGGTTCCAAGAACCCTGTATTGAAAATCTGGGACCAAAATTCCCAAAACTGACAGATATCAACACAAGTTGAACCCCCCCATTGACTCCCAAAATCTGTTTTAACTTTATTTATGAAGATCTAGCATGTTTGCGAAAGTCTTGTTTTCGCAAATCTACCATACAGTGCTGATCACGCAAATGTTTAGCATTAGCGGCGGTATAGTGCTACCGCACAATTGCAGCACTCCTATCGTGCAATGATGCACTTTGCTCAATAGTGCTAAACTTTTGTGAAAATCTCTGTTTCGGTGCTAAACACTTAACTTTTCCCATAGGAAATAATGGGAAATTAAAAACTTTAATAACTTTTGACCAGATTAAAATTTTTTCCAACAAACCTTCAAAAGGCACATCTGTGACTCAAAAGCTTTCTACCCTGAAAATTTCAGTCCACAACATATAGCCATTTCTGAGACCCAGGATGACACAAAAATGTCAAAAAAGCCTGATTTTTCTGTTTTTGCAACACTTTATATCTCAGAAACTTCTCAACATAGTCCCACCAAATTTGGCAGGTCAAGAGACATGTCAATACAGATTATACATGCCAAATTCCATGCAAATCCTTTGAACGGCTCTAAAGTTACTAGCCCTCAGAATCTGAACTTTAACATAGAAGTGCACTTTCATCCTAGCTATACTGGCATAACTGAGCCAGTATAATATATATCTATATATACATACATACATACATACATATACATATACTATGCCAACTGTCACTGTCGAGTATGTCTGTTCTGTTTCAGAAAATAATCTAATTATTGGAATCCTCTGTCTTTTTAAACAGCTTGCATGATTGAAGACACATACAGAAAGAGGCAGCACTGACAGCTAATCCTTGAAAGAGGGTTATTTAATTGCCAGAATAGCACCTCCAGCATTAAGCTTTACAAACGTGAAACTAAAACTTCAGTAGCCCCCACTGTCAGCTATCGGTGCTGCCTCTTTCTGGTTGCATCTATATATTCATTGGATAAGCACAACACAAAGGTGAGCTGCTCCTTCTGCTTTCAATGATTGAAGATACACAAGTCATGGAACCTGTAGCCATCCTCAAGTGCAAAGGTCAGCACAGAGACACTGACTATACATGCTGCTTCTTCTGCCAGAACCATGTACCAGCGGATGATCTGCGTACAGCATCGACCGAAGGGAAAGTCAGGATTAGAGTTGTTGCTGAAGAGAGAAGAAAATTGTCTTCTACAAGATAAGTGGATATTCTACAAAGACTTGAAATGGTTTCAGAGCCCGAGTTTGATGCATTAGAGGTGAAGTGACACAAGGCATGTTATAGCACATTTAGTGCAGAGAGCAAACTATCCAGATTAAGGATGCAACATCAGGCTTCTGACAGTGCTGATAGTGTGAGTAATTTTCAGCCTTCTCCTCAAGCAATCCTCCTCCACCAACACAGCATAGTTATGTGCCAGCAACTAACTGGAAACTACATGTTTTACCAAACACAGAACAATAGAAAGGTTCACAAAGTGATAACACTTGGGAAGTTGGCAGAAGTGATTGACTATGCCAAAACCAACTCAATAATGAGTACAAGACTAGATGGGGTCAGTGACCTTATAGTAACTGAAGCATGCAATAACAAACCACCCACTTTAGGGCAAAAACAACCACAGTACCATAAAACTGAGCACAACCAAAACACCAAAAGTAAAACCACTGTCAGACACTTCTGCTGGGACAAAGACAGATCACATACCCCAGTTAATGAAGCCCCTCTGCAAAAGCACATCAAACATTCTGCACATCAGTGATCAGTGGACCAAGTCTGTAATGGGAACGTGCTCTGTTAACAGTGATGATATGCAGGGGGCTCTGCATCTTGCACCCCCCCTTTGTTGAGGAGCTGCACTCTTGCACTCCCCCTTAAATATATATATATAATCAACTCCACCCAACCCGTATGGAGGAGAAGAACAGACATTTAGTAAGGGGCACCAACAGTGAAAATAAGGGAAAATGAAGAACACCAGCAATGGCAAGAGCTACATCTACAGTTTACTAGGCACTGACAGAGACCCACAGGCAAATCCACAAACAAAAAACAAAAGGACTCTGGCAAGGATTGAACTGTGGTCTGCTTGGACCCAAAACAAGAATACCCCTAGTTCAGCACTCTAACATCTAGACTACCAAAGCAGCACACTTTCCACCACACACTTGCAAATGTAAAGGTAAAAGCAGTCAGAAGCATACTACAGGCACACACACTACAGTGTTGTAGCTGACAAGCGCTATAGTTTCCACCATGTGATTCATCCCCACGCTCTCATTCCAATGCTCATATTCCAATGCTCAGATTACAGTGCCCTACTGATGGTATACTGGCTATCACCTCCTATGCTGGGTGCCATCTGAGAGACAATACAAGCAAAAGAAATTAACATCATCACCAAATGGAGGTGCAAGGAATGTGTGTATGGACATGCTATGTGTAGATTTGATCATGGGATTGTCTCATAGCCATATGTATGACATGGGTGAAGTATGGGACAAATATGGAGTGATGTGCAGAGACATGGGTGCTCATCTGCCTCAGAGGTATCAGTCAAAGAGAGCAACATTCAATGAAGAAGCTCAACATTTGGTTGGACCGAAGGCCAGCTATGCATCCCTCTTGATGTACCCTGGTGATCAGAGTTCATCATTGTGAAAACCCTAACAAAATCCACTCAGCAGGATATGTTCTCTTCTGAGTCACAATCCAGTGAAGATGGAGATGGTGGTGGAATGGCACTTCAACAAACCAACATCTTCCAGGAGATGGTACATGTTGCCCTAAGGATTAGACAAGAGCTGCTGGTCTGGAGTCAGTTCAATGCCTTGGAAGCAAACAAGGCTGATCTTGCAAAGTTTCTGTCCAAAGTCCTCATGAGCAGGGGTAAGGAGCTACATCAGCAGTAAAAGCTGGTAACAGGAGGCAGCTTCACTGAACATACAGAAGCAAGATCAGCCAGGAGAGACAATATCAGCCTTGGTGGAAATCATGAAGAGGTTGACACCAGGCTGATACTGCATACATGTGAGGCAGTCAATAGAGGCTATGAATGAGTGCTGGTCATCTCCTGAGAAATACAGATGTCATGCTTCTTTTGGTGTACTTTTTGTCCACAAAAACAGCTGAAACGTAGATGATCTCTGAAACGTCCAGGAAATAAAGAGGCTACCCAGTATATGCCATATCCAAGAGGATTGCACAGCCTGTGAAGGACAACCTGCTCAGCTTTCATGCACTAGGAGGTTGCAACACAACATCATACTTCAGTGGCCATGGGAAGAAGTCATGCTAGAAAGTTTTTCAGAAACAACTCCTCCTTGTTAGCAGAATTTGTCATAATGGAGCTCTCGCCGAAGTTGAGAAGTTGAGGTGCCAACCATTGACCATTCTAGCCTGCAGCTCTTTGCCAAGGTCAAGAAGGGTCCAGAGGTGTTACCCCCAACAAGAGATGCCATGGAACTTCACATTGTATGTGCCAATTACCAGGCACAGATATGGCTACAGGCAGACCAAGAGCTGACAGAGGTCACACCTCCTGCCAACATCTCTGCCTAAAGAAAGAGTCAGCTTTCCTATAAGTTGTCTGAATAAGATTTCCCCCGTTCCAGAATCCTATCTAGAAATACTGATCCGTGGGTGCAAATCAAAGTGCAGCACAGCTAGATGCACCTGTTTCAGGAATGGCTTAAAGTACACCTCTGCCTGTGGCTGTGATGCAATTACTTGCTGAAACCCAACCAGCCAATACACCTCCATACTGTGACCTAGCTGGCTAATAGACCTCCATACGAGACAAAAATATAAAATTCATACATTTTTCAATTGCAGGGTAATGACCAAAGGCACACAGAAAGCTATATGGGCACATTGCAAAGATTTGGAACAACTACAACTTGTACAACTACTTTTTGAGAAGAAAAGGCACTTTCGTGTTCAATTTTGCTATACATACCTCTTTAAATTCAACATTTAACTACTGATAGCATGTAGTATATACATCCAAGTGATAATAAAGTTAGTTTTTCAGAATGATACAGTAACATAGGTGGCAATCCATGTGAAATTCAGAAAATACCTATTTTGACCCTGCTTGAATGTAGTGATCTTGAAAATGACCATCGAGGTCAAAATTTTCCTCATTCTATGTGTAATTGACATAGCATGGATACCTGCTTTTAACAAACAATGCCATCACAAGTCTAAAATAACAATGTGGCTGGTCTACTAGAATACATTCAATGGTATGCAACTTAATGTAGTATTATGCTTGTGCAACTGTTGATCATTTTGACTGTTTGCACTTTCTGTTCCATAGTGTATTGCCACCTCTAAGGGTACTGAAAGCAAAGAACCCTCAAAGAGGATTCCATCCCTACAGGTGCTGGGCAAGGAATCCCTTGGTTAAAGGTACCTTACGAAGGAGCCCCCAAGGAGAGAGGAATGCAGTTGGAGAAAGAGGAGGGGAGGATGGTGGAGCACAGAAAAGGTGCTTCTGAATGACACTGTAAGGAATTGCTTACATAGTTCAGGCAGGGGGACTGACCAGTTGATTCAGCCCATTGAACTGCAGGCATATCCCTTCAATTAAATGGGCTTACACAACTTAGTGTAGTGTAGTGTTATGCTTGTACAACTGTTGATAACTTTGGCTGTTTGCACTCTATTCCATGGAGAAGGAGCCCCAAAAAGAAGAAATGAGCAGTGAATGTTGACCAAAAGGCTGAAGAGCACAGATTGACAGCAGCAAAAGACAACTGAAAGAGACAAAAAGTGAGATGAGCAGGTTGTCAGATAATTGCGCTGATAGCATAGAGGCTCCCTAAGGAGAGAGAAAATGGCAGAATACAGGGCTACCATCCAGCTCCATCCAACAGCGGAAACCCACCTAAGTAAACTAGTGAAATGCACTGCATAATCAGTTACCAAACTTTTATGACCTGAAGGTGCAGAAGTTCATTGCACGGCAAAATCGGCCAAACGGGGTGTATCCATTTTGTTACATAAATCACTGCAATGGCAGTCTAAAGAGGTTTACAGAGGAGGAGATGGTCGGTGGATCATTCTGAAGGTCTGTATACCCTCTGGCCCCCTGATCCTTGCAAATATATGGTCCCAATGAGGATTCCCCAGAATTTTTTCACTCTGTTTCACAAAAACTCATGGATATATCGTATGACAATCCAGAGTTGCTCATGAGAGGTGATTTTAATCTGGTAATGGACAGCCTTCTGGATAGATCCAATGCCAGACTGGAGCCCCATTGCAGAGTGCAGCAGGCACTGCAAGATCTTATTTCTCTGCATCAGCTGTCCGATGTGTGGAGGGTATTGAATCCTTCAGTAAAAGATTTCTCCTTTTTCTCTGCACCACCACCAAATGGCTATTAGATTGGATTATTGGCTCACTTTTCCTAACATCTCTAAGGCCACCTCTAGGGTAGTTATTTCCAAAATATATATCTCTGATCATGCCCCTGTCTCCCTTACCTTCGTACCTGCTCTAAAAATCTCCAAATCAGTACTGCGGAGGTTGGATCCCCTCCTGCTGTATGATAAAGACTTCACCCAGTGGCGTCAGGTGACTACTGAAGAATTTTTCCTTCACAATCCCCCTTTTTCTGCCTTAGCTGCAAGTACTTGGGAGGCCTACGAGGCTATGTGAAGTGTGGGTTTCCAAGGAGGACGCATACTCAGGTTTTCATGCCAGATCCAAAAATAAATATTTTTATTACCAGCTTTAAGTAGAACAGGAACACTGGTCAGTATAAAAAAATAAAGAAACTACAGGCAAAATGCCTTACAATAACAATAACTCAGATAACACTAGAATGGCTAGTGAAGTTCCTGGAGGTCAGTATGCAACTGAGCCTCCTAACACATCTGATCTTTCAAGGCCAGGTTCATCGAATATATACCTGTCCAAGTCATGTGACAGCAAAACCCCTCTCCTATACTTTTACCAGAAAGCATTTCTTTTCTTCCAGCAAGTATTTTCATGTTTTGCACAAAAATATATTTTCTCCTGTACATAACAAACTTTGTATCCCTGCTTTTCCAATTTCTAGAAGCCTGGAATAAAATAATAATCATTACAATTCATGGGAAGCACCTCCCTACTTTGAGTCTATAAAAGCTTTAGGAAGTGGCCAGCCAGCTCTTAATACAGAGCTGCAGGTGACATAGCAACATCCTCAATGATAAGGCTGAAAAACCATGAGAGAGGTTCGTTTATCTTTGTAACACAAATTCAAATACTTTTACAGCATTTTACTCAGTGTGATATCTAGAGTCCCAGCATATTCGCAATTTAACAGACAACTTGATTTAGCGCTTATGGAAGAAGATTACTTCACCTAACGTGCACATTCGGAAGGCGCGCTCGTGTTCGTGAAGGTAACTTTGTTCACAACTTCATTCGCAGCCTTAAAACACTGTCTGACAGATTCTCCAACTATTTAAGGAGTAACTTTGTGATTTTAGCAACGAGTTTATTTATTTTTCTACTTTACCAACTACATCAGGGTTTACAAACAGAAAGGATGTTTACCGACTGCTCCAATGGTATTTTCTCTAATACAAAAATAAGTCCTAGTCTGCGAGAGATTCTTTTAACTTTCCAGAATCTATTTCATTTTACCATTTTTTTTTTAACTGGGCACAGCATCAAACGCATTGGGATTTAAACATCCTCGGGGAAGAGACAACACAGAACAACGAACATGTAACATATGTAACATAAAGAAAGTCAAAGAGACATACAAGGGTGAAAATAAACGGTTAATAATTCTACAGGTGGCCAGCCTGAGAATATAAACACAAGTATATTTAATAAAGAAGCGCTTTTGCAACAGACTGAATAAATTAATGCAAAGACAGACAAAGCACACAGAGAGGAGGGTACATAAATGTTTTTCTTTCTTTTTTTTTTTTCAATACAAGCTTTATCTTTTACATTCCTCCCCCTTCAAGAGGAAACCAAATCTCCACACCTTCTATTCATAGTTGTTTTCCTAAAAGGGATAATTTCTATTATCTCTAGATTTCCATAGGAAATGGAAATGTAGCTTCAGCCCACCCTCTCCCAAAGCTCCCCTCCGGAGTCCCAAATTTAGCATAATATATATATATTTTATCATTCCGAATTAATGCGGAATGTTCACATTCTGTATACTTTCTCCGGAGTCTAGTTCAGCACTTATTTCAGCCCCATAACGGGATAAATAGTCAGCATTAGCATGCTTTTTGCCTGATCTATGTTGGATATCGAATTTATAAGGTTGTAGGGCTAGATACCACCTCATAATGCGAGGGTTTTTGTCCTTCATTGTATTTATCCAACACAGGGGATTATGATCTGTCAAAATTAAGAAAGGCCTGCCCCATAAATAGAATTTCAAAGCATTTATGGCCCAATGAATGGCTAGGCACTCTTTCTCAATTGTTGAATATTTAGTTTCCCTGAGATGTAACTTCCTACTAATAAATATTACCGGGTGTTCTTCTTCACCATACATTTGTGATAGAATGCCCCAATTCCATTGTTAGATGCATCAGTATGTACTAAAAATGGCTTTTGGAAATTAGGACTGTAAAGTACTGGATATGAACAAAGTTTGGCTTTGAGATTCTTAAAAGCTTTTTCACATTGTTCATTCCAGTAAATTTTGTCAGGCCTGTTCTTTTTTGTCAGCTCGATCAGTGGACTAGCAATTTCTGCAAAGTTAGCTATAAACCGCCTATAGTAACTAGCTAATCCTAAGAAGGACCGAACTTGTTTTTTTGTTTGGGGTTGAGGACATTTAGCAATTGCCTCAATTTTGTCTTTTTCAGGTTTCACTTCACCCTGTCCTATTATAAATCCCAGATATCTGGTTTCCTGCATTCCCATTGAACATTTTCCTGGGTTTATTGTCAACCCTGCCTTAGCTATTTCTGTTAATACTTGTTGCAAATGTTTCACATGATCTTCCCAGGTTGCGCTAAAAATAATCACATCATCTAAATACGCAGCACTATATGCTGTATGTGTCTGTAATAATTTATCCATGCATCTTTGGAATGTTGCGGGTGCTCCATGTAATCCAAATGGCATTTTAGTAAATTGAAATAATCCAGCTGGAGTACTAAATGCTGTTTTATCTTGGGATTCTACATCCAGGGGAATTTGCCAATATCCTTTTGAAAGATCTAAAGTACTGATATACTGAGCATTACCTAACCTGTCTATAATATCATCGATTCTGGGCATAGAATATCCATCAAATCTGGAGATATTATTTAATTTCCAAAATCTAAACATACTCTTACTCACCTTCTTTTTGTTTACAACAACCATAGGGAAACTCCATGCACTTTGTGATGGAACAATAACTCCCATTCCTGCATTTTCTCAACCCTTTGATCACTTCTCTTAAGCTTTCAGGTATCCGATATGGTTTATGCCTAATAGGGATCTTATTAATTATGTCTATATGGTGTTCAGTTCCTCTCACTACTCCAGGGGGTTGTTGTGAAAGTTGTTTGAAATTGGTGTACTAAGTTTTTTATGTCTTGTTTTGTTCATCACTTAGTTTATCGTTAACAAGTATATGTTCTGCATTATCTTGTTTTTCCAAACATTCATAAGCAAGGTCAAGCTCATTTTTATTTATATCAGGATATACAAATAGTGAGGGATTATTTCTTTCATGCATAATTTTAGTAAATTTGCATGATATCTTTTCAGTTTCTGTTTCTTTTCAGGGCATATAATCTCATAATTCACAGGACCAACCTGTTTGTGAACACTATAGGGTCCTTGCCACTTCATTAGTAATTTATTCTCTGAGCATGGCAATAACAATAAAACCCTGTCACCAGGTTGAAAAGTTTTTGCTCCCCCACCCCTTTGTCATAATACTGTTTCTGTGTTTGTTGATGCTGTCTATTGCTTTCCTGAGCCAATTTTGCATATTTTGATAATCTCTGACGCATTGTTTTTATGTATTCAAATGTAGACATAGGAATTGTCTCTGCCTTATTCCCTTCCCAACCTTCTTTAATAATGTCTAACACTCCTCGTGGATTTTTTCCATAAAGAAGTTCAAAAGGAGAAAAACCCGTAGAGGCTTGAGGAACCTCTCGGTATGCAAACATTAAATATGGTAGGAACTCATCCCAATGTTTACCTTCTTCAGACACAAATTTTCTTAACATTTGCTTAAGAGTTTTGTTAAAACGTTCTACTAATCCATCACATTGTGGGTGGTAGGGTGATGTGTATATAGAATGGACTCCTAGGGCTTGATACAGACATTGTAGAAGTTGAGAGCAGAAATTACTACCTCTGTCTGTCAATATTTCCTTAGGTATACCCATTCTAGAAAATACTTTAATCAATTCATCTGCCACTTTCTCTGCTGTTACTGTCCGCATTGGTATTGCTTCGGGGTATTTTGAAAAATAATCACAAATGATCAAGATAAAACGATTTCCCTTGGTGCTTTTAGGAAGTGGACCCACTACATCCATGGCAATCCGCGAAAAAGGGGGTATCTACTAAAGGCAATGGTTGTAGGGGTACTTTGTCTTTATTATGTACAGATCTTACCTTCTGGCATTGTGCACATGACCGACAGTACTCTGCCACTTGGTCATGTATACCTGGCCAGAAGAACCTGTACAGTAATTTTTTTAAAGTACGTTCTTTTCCTTGATGACCAGCTAGGGGTATGTCATGTGCTAATACAAGCAGTTGTTCTCTATAAGCAGTAGGCACCAGTAACTGAAAAATAGTTTCCCCAGTTTTCATATTTTCACATTTTCTATACAACAAACCATTCTCAATAACAAATTTCTGATGAGCATCCTGTGCCTTTCCCACCTGTAAAAAATAAGGTTTTAAAGATTCATCTTGCATTTGTAATACCCTAAAGTCAGTTTGTAAATTTATTTTTTTTTACAGTCCACAGTATCTGCAGAGTTCTTTATTTTCTGTTGCCATACTTGTTTTTCCTGTCTCCTCTGGTGTTTTGATTTTCTTGTTTTTCCTGGAAACTCAAACAGGCTGTCTTCAAATGGGAAAAAGACATTGTAGCTCAGCGTTCTTTTCTTGTGCTCTAGTAGTGACTGCATTTAGTCTATTAGCATTAGCAAGTAACTGGGAAAAATCAGGGTGATCATGTCCTAATATTACTGATACTGGTAGTTGGGGTACTATTCTGACTTCTATGGTTTGAGTGGTTGATTGGACTTGTATTTCTACTGGTTGTACTGGATACCTATGAGTATCACCATGAATACATGTTACTTCAGTTTGCGTGATTCCAGGTGTTTTAGGTACCATACAGGCTTTTACCAGAGTTTGTCGACTACGAGAGTCTAAGAGTCCAATCATTTCTTTACCATTTACTGTAACTGGTACTAGGTACTGTCCCCAATTAGCTAATGCAAGATGTGTTGACCAGCTTTTTTTGGACAAAATTGCAATGTGTCCTTTATCTTGACAGTGGTGGCAAATTATTTCACTAGGGGAGTTTTACAGTACTAGTAGTCTTAACAGGTCCACTAGATACAGGAGTAATATTTGAAGAGGTTCTTACCGTCAGATGTGATGTAGCACCACCGGATGATTTTAGGATGACTAGGTCTGGCAGTTAAATAATCTTCAGCAAGTTGTACCGCCTTTTTGGCTGTCTTAGGGCGGTGCTCCCTTACCCAGATCTGGACATCGTGAGGCAAGATTCGTATGAACTGTTCCAAAACTACGGCCTCCAACATCTGTTCCTTTGTGCTAGTCGTGGGCTGTAGCCATTTGGTACATAAGTCATTCAGTCTGGTAAATGCTTCCTGTGGAGTATCTGAAATTTGGAATCTCAATGCTCTAAATCTCTGTCTGTAGGTTTCTAGGCAAATATCATATCTTTTCAATATTGCCTCCTTTACATCATCATAGTTATCACTCATAGCGCTCTCCACTCTGCCATAGGCCAATTGAGCTTTTCCCATCAAATATGGAGCAAGGCGGATTACCCATTGTTCCCTAGGCCATTGACAAGCTCTTGCTATCCGCTCAAATGTGGTTAGGTAAGTTTCAATGTCATCTGTTTTGCTCAATTTGGTTAGTTTTATGTCCTTAGGAATATTCCCCATAGGTAGAGAAGGGGACCTACTGAGTCCAAGTGCCTGGATGGCCCTTAACGTGTCAGCCCATCTTGCTTCATATTTCTGCATCTCCCGTTCTCTTTGTTTCTCCATGGATATTTGCTGCATACACAACCAATGTAACAGCTCCTGAGAATCACCAGTAGGGGGTCCTTTCACCATCTCTTCTTGTTCTCCATCTGAAACGTCACCATCTTCCTTTGGTTTCACCAATTTACGTCTAGTGTCAGGGAGTCCAGTCAGTAGGGGTTCACCTGACTTCTCTGCCATAGCTCTGGTCAATACTCCGATGGGCACTTCCTGAGACATCCACAAAATTACGACCTCCTCAGACACATATAGCAGTGTCCTTTCATCCAATGATCCCACTTGACACCAGATGTGAAGTGGGGTTTCAAGGAGGACGATACTCAGGTTTTCATGCCAGATCCAAAAATAAATATTTTTATTACCAGCTTTAAGTAGAACAGGAACACTGGTCAGTATAAAAAATAAAGAAACTACAGGCAAAATGCCTTACAATAACAATAACTTAAAGAAATAACACTAGAATGGCTAGTGAAGTTCCTGGAGGTCAGTATGCAACTGAGCCTCTAACACATCTGATCTTTCAAGGCCAGGTTCATCGAATATATACCTGTCCAAGTCATGTGACAGCAAAACCCCTCTCCTATACTTTTACCAGAAAGCATTTCTTTTCTTCCAGCAAGTATTTTCATGTTTTGCACAAAAATATATTTTCTCCTGTACATAACAAACTTTGTATCCCTGCTTTTCCAATTTCTAGAAGCCTGGAATAAAATAATAATCTTTACAATTCATGGGAAGCACCTCCCCTACTTTGAGTCTATAAAAAGCTTTAGGAAGTGGCCGGCCAGCTCTTAATACAGAGCTGCAGGCGTACATAGCAACATCCTCAATGATAAGGCTGAAAAACCATGAGAGAGGTTCGTTTTATCTTTGTAACACAAATTCAAATACTTTTTACAGCATTTTACTCAGTGTGATATCTAGAGTCCCAGCATATTCGCAATTTAACAGAGAACTTGGATTTAGCGCTTATGGAAGAAGATTACATTAACGCAAGCACATTCGGAGAAGGCGCTCAGTGTTCGTGAAGGTAATCTCTTGTTCACAACTTCATTCGCAGCCTTAAAACACTGTCTGACAGATTCTCCAACTATTTATGGAGTAACTTTGTGATTTTAGCAATGAGTTTATTTATTTTTCTACTTTACCAAATACGTCAGGGTTTACAAACAGAAAGGACGTCTACCGACTGCTCCAATGGTATTTTCTCTAATACAAAAATAAGTCCTAGTCTGCGAGAGATTCTTTTAACTTTCCAGAATCTATTTCATTTTACCATTTTTTTTTTAACTGGGCACAGCATCAAACGCATTGGGATTTAAACATCCTCGGGGAAGAGAAAACACAGAACAATGAACATGTAACATATGTAACATATAGAAAGTCAAAGAGACATACAAGGGTGAAAATAAACGGTTAATAATTCTACAGGTGGCCAGCCTGAGAATATAAACACAACTATATTTAATAAAGAAGCACTGTTGCAACAGACTGAATAAATTAATGCAAAGACAGACAAAGCACACAGAGGGGAGGGTACATAAATGTTTTTCTTTCTTTTTTTTTTTTTTTCAATACAAGCTTTATCTTTTACAGGCTACTATTAGGGGAGGAATAATTAGTTTCGCCTCATATAGAAGGAAGATGAGGGACCAAGAACTTCTTCTGCTGGAGAACACTTTAAAGAATATGGAGGCTAAGCATAAAGCGAAGCCCACACTGCTTCAGACACTGACAGTATTAACTGCTCTGGCTGCCACCCATTTAAAAATCAACATGCTGGTAAGCAGGAAGGCTGAGCTCTATATTCATAGAACCCAGCACCATTACCAAGCTGAGGGAAAAAAAAGCTAGCAAGTTGCTGGCCTACAAGCTAAAACAAAGACAAGCTTAAACAATTATTACCAGCCTAAAGAACAGGTCAGGGAAGCTCTCCATGAACCTCACTGCTATTAATGACACTATGACCGAGTTCTATAAAATTCTTTATTCATCCCATGGATGTTGGGACCGAGAGTCTTACACTCAATTTATTGAGCCCTTGCCCCTCACTAAGCTTTCTGACTCACAGAAAGTCACACTAGACTAATCCATAACAGAGGCAGAAATTGGCAGAGCCATTACTGAGATGGCTTTTCATAAAGCACCTGGGGGAGATGTTTTTTTGGTGGATTTTTAAAAACTGGTTCAGCCCTTGATTACAGACCCCCTGGCGAACATGTTGAATGAGGTGCACTCATGTGGGAATGTCCCTGCTACCCTATCTGAGGCCATCAATACCATACTACCAAAAGAGGGTAAAGATCTCTCCCTCCCCTCCAGTTACAGGCCTATTTCTTTAATAATACTGATGCCAAGATCCTGTCCAAGGTTATGGCCACTAGAATGGAGAAATTCCTTCCAGAGATTAGTCATCCTTCACAGGTGAGGTTTGTTAAGGGTAGCATCAGCTCAGATCATATCCGGACCCTAGTACCCTTAATACAGATAGCAGCCTCCCTCCCCACCCCAGCAGCAGTGGTTACAATTGACTTTGAAAAGGCCTTTGACATGGTAAGCTGGGAATATTTATTTGCAGTCATGAACGCCTTCAACTTTGGCCTGTATTTTACCACTTGGATAAAAACTCTCTATGCCTGCCCTACCGCCAGGGTCCTTACCAATAATGTCCTTTCTGAACCATTCTGTCTACAGAGAGGGACCAGACAAGGATGCCCATTATCCCCCCTACTTTTTGTTTTAGCTATTGAACCTCTTGTGGCAGCCCTCTGAAATCACCCTCTTATACATAGACTTCAGGTTAAGGACAAATGTTATATCACTAAGTTGTATGCAGATGACTGCCTGATCCTGACCTGTGACCTACCACACAGCCTTCCACACATCTTTTCTACATTACAAACATTTGGTAAAATCTCAGGCTTGAACATCAATCTAACAAAGTCTGAAATCCTCCCTCTTAATGCTCTTACAACATCAGCCGTTGTGGATTCCCAAGGTCTGGCCTGGGCAAGATCCGAAATAACATACCTGGGCATCCGGCTTACCTCCAAACTCTCATCCTTAATAGACATAAACCTTAAACCCCTAGTGACCAAACTCCAATCTGCCATGAACAGATGGGCTCATTTGCACCTCTCCCTGGCAGGCAAGATTGCCGTGATCAAAATGCTGCTTGCCTCTGGAGTATATCATCTACTATCCCATATTCCCTTTCTTCTTCCTGACACATGGAATCAAAAAGCTAAACACTCTGATCAGCTCCTTTTATGTGGTTCACACAAACCTAGCTATAGTAGAGCTAAATCGAGGGCTCAAAACCTGAGGGGAGGCTGGAACCTACCCAACTTCTCTCAGTACTCCATCGCTTTTATAGTAGCAAAGAACTTAAAGGAGGAGGGTCCCTGTTACTCCCTTCACTCGCCAGCATGATCCAAATTGAAAGAGATCTCTTGCAGGGTCCTTCGATTTCCATGTTGGTACCACACCCTCTTCCAAAGCAGCATTAAGGCTGGCTCTCCATCTATCATGCACATCAAGCCTGGCGAAAATTGGGGCTCAAAACTTCTCGATGTCTCGGCTTGGGAAATCATACCCCTCTCTGGAATAACCCCAGCCTCTGTATTAATAAATCTCCCGTAAACTGGGTGGACTCGGCCTCTAAAGGAATACTTTACATTGGGGACTTGAGATCCCCAGAACACTCAGACACGGACTCATTCCAGGGTTTGCAAAACAAGTATGGCCTCCTTCACAGTGATTTTTGAAAATACCTTCAGATGAGAAGCCTCTACCAGTCTTGGGTTAAGAAAAGTTGCACATATGTCACTTGTATAAAATGTAAAGTTGTTAAACCCTCTCTTCCTATAGATGACTGGATTACGCATTCCAAAGGTAGGGCTGGTCTTATACAGAGATTTCAAACAGATGGTGCTCCCAACCCCTCTCTGCTGGCCAAAACCAAGTGGGCCACATCATTAAAGATCACCATTACTGATCTACAATGGCGACAGTGCTGGTTGAGAACTTGCCAGGCCTGCTGCATCCCCCAAAGTCTTCTTTTACAGAATAAAATACTGCACCTCCAGTATTATACCCCATCCCAACCAAGATGGGTCTTCTCTCCTCCGATTGCTGCTGGGGATGTGAGGCCCCAGAAGCGGATCTGTTTCACATCCTGTGGTTATGTACTCCTTTGAAGTCCTATTGGGAGGCAGTAATCCTAAATTGTTCCCTTACCTTAAAGACGTCTCTTCCAGCAGATCCTGGTCTTTGGCTATTAGGCCTTATACCTGAGGCTCTCACTCTCCCCAAAGCCTCTACACTGTGGTTCATATAGGCCTCATTAGAATGTAAGCGTCTAATCATACGTCGCTGGAGCTTCCTAGAGGTTTCATCCCTGATAGAGAGTCTCAGTGCCATAGAAAGGTTGGCCACCCTGACTAGGATATCTTGTGTTAAAAAACAGTGTTATAACAAGTTTGAAGCACTTTGGGCCATTTATTTAACCTATGTTGACCACATTACCCATGCCTTGCCCTCCAGATAGTCGAAGAACAAACTGAATCCCCCATGACCACCCTAGTAGTAATGGTTGATTGATTGTTAAAAGACTGCAATTGCTTTTCCTTATAGCTATCTTGAGTGTTCCACCTCCAGATGTGCATACAGGCCCCCCCACAAAAGGAAGTTTCTACACCTTATGTGAAGAGGTTCTGTCATTCTTGATCCTGCCTGTTTAAAGTGAGTAAATACTTTTCTCTGGATTTTTCTTAGTATACCCATGGTAGGATTTTCCAAGTTTAATGATGTTTCACAGTTAATACTTTGTTAAGGCAGTTGTAATACATGTACACCAGTATGATATGGTTGTTTGTTTGGTGCCTTGGCTGTTTGTATTAAGTGGTAAGTTTGTAACCACTCTGTCAGCCATTTGGACTAACAGCTCTACATATGTAATAATCTGAAATCTCCAAATAAAAAGATTAACTGCAAAAAAAAAAAAATCTTTTATGACCTTTGGCATGGAGGAGAAGAAAACCCCCCTTTGAGGAGGAAACCTCTGGGGATCCAAGGCCTAGGTCGCCTTCCCCTCAGGCTTGGGATACTTTAAGTGATGGCCCAGCTACTGCAATTTAGAGATCCAGTTCAGCGGAATTTTCAATTTGGAGGATGTTCTCCCTCTATACCTCTAATGGGAAATGCCATGAGGGAGCTGCATGCAAACTCTGCAGCAAAGGGTGACTCCAACTCAGGAGACCCTCAGTCTAAGGCAGGATGATGAGGAGAGCAACAACCACCGAAAGGTGTTGTGCCTGGGTTATCAAATCAAATCATCTTTATTTTTATAGCGTCTTTCAAAACCAAGACGCTGTACATAAAAACCATATACATAAAAATACAATTCTAAAACAGACATTAAAACAAATCAGCCATAGCTAGAAAGGTAAACTAAATAAATATGTCTTCAACTCTATTTTAAATCTATTGACATTTGGGCATTCTCGGTATGCCCTGTATCATTCCACATACACTGTACACTGTATTCCTGGTCTATTATACTGTGATACTGTTATTTTGCACAAACATGTAGATTTAGGCACCCATTGTATGAGCATGAGTGCCAGGAATGTGCTTTTGCTGCTTATATATGCTACGGTTTACATCTTTTGTAGGATTATATCATGCATGATTATTATACCTTGCTATAATGCATTGTGTTTGTCTTTTACATATATTCTATATATACTCTACCTAATCACTGATAAGAGGACTTTTATGGATCATTAGTGCTTATTGTATATACTTATATTCTCATATAATTATATGTAGTGTGTGTTTTACACTTATGCAAATATGCCACATGTAGTAGTGGCCTGTCAGCACTTCTCTTTGTCTAAGCTTTATGCTGAGACAGGAAAACTCTTTGTCTCACATTATACTCATTAGTAATTCTGTCTCCTAAGTCATTATCCAATGGAGAATGTCTTATACAACGTTGTTTATAATATAGGACCAATACATTATGTTTCTCATATCTATTGTTGTGATGACATCTCTGGTATAAAACTTTGTGTAACCCAGCTCCTCACGGAGATTCTGAAAATTCTGGACATTTTGTACATTCTTCAGGAGACTGGTGAGAACCCATCTCCCTTGTGAGTTTCTCTGTCACAAGTTTGGTGTAAGTATTGTAATAAATTATCATTATTACTTCTGCTTGTGTGATTGTTTATTTGGCTGGCACTGTAGACA
This sequence comes from Neoceratodus forsteri, assembly GCA_016271365.2. Taxonomy (NCBI): domain Eukaryota; kingdom Metazoa; phylum Chordata; order Ceratodontiformes; family Ceratodontidae; genus Neoceratodus; species Neoceratodus forsteri. Next base: position 903,589,438 of record CM028133.1, read on the forward strand.
TACAAGAATCTGATTTATTTATCCCAGGGCTGGTTTCTAGGTAACAAAGGCACTCACCCAACCTCCATGAGGGAGGCCTAAAGGTGAAAGTAGACATCAGAGGGGCTTTCCTGAGGACCGTCTGAGTTAAGACTGGGCAGGGAAGGGGAGGGCATGGAGACCAGGTGAACCTTAGGTAGTTGTAGGGAGAATAGCTTTTGAAGGTGCTGCCAGCATGACCTGCACAACTAAAGTATTCCCCTTGAGCTTAAGGATCCCACCCTTTGGCAGCTGAAGTCTTAAATTCTACATCAATAGGTGCTGCTGACAATCTGCATGGCTAAAGCATCTTGCAGTGTGAGGACAATCTCTGTGGGTGGGGGATGCATCATCTAGATGCAGATTTTGTGGGGCAGAGTGAGACCACCAGCTGCAGGGCAGGTCCTGGAGCTATATGTTAGTTTGGTTGTCGTTGGTATACATCTGAAGGGGCACATAATCAATAAAACTTTGGAGCTGAAAGCTGTTTAAATGCCAAGGCAAGGTAATAGTAGCTAAGCAGCAGATGGATTTCTAGCAGCAGTTATAATTGGAGCAGTATTTGATAAAACAGTGCTGCATAGGAGGATATGGGGAAGCAATTGCAACAGCAGTATAATACAGGCAGCAGCACAGGTAAGCATATAACAGCAGTAGGAGCAATTGAAAACAGCAAGGAAAACCATGTACAGTAATTAGACTGAAATGTTATAGCATGGCCTAATGAGGATGTATGTCAGCCAGTCCAGAGGATAATGAGCAAGTTGAGATTCAGGAACTTCAGCAACAGCACGGCTTCATATCACAGAGGTCTCATAAACAATCAAAAGGATGTTAAGGATAAAGGCAAAAAAAAGTGTTTATTGCACAAAGACGCCAGACCACAGATTCAAACGTGTCCCTCCCCTTAAAACAGCCAAACGTTTTTGTGCTAACTCTCGCGCTTTCTCAAGGCTGAGGTAGCTGCAACAGTTAATGCCATTTAAACATTGCTGTTAAAGTGACAGTACAACATTACATACACATATCTATATAACTTAATAAGCTACCAAAATAGCTTCCTAAAAATCATCAAAAGTGATAAAAAGCATATATTAATATGCCTATAACATACAATAAAATATTTTAGACATTTTAAACTTATTAAACATTTTAAACTTTATGAACTCCCCTTCTAATATATATCCATATCTTAGAAAAAAGGCAACAATTGAAAAAAAATCATTTAAACCAGGATTTTCAAATGACTTCATTTTAAATAAACTCACATCTGATACTCTCTCAAACATGGATGATGGTCGGCTAACAGGAGCTGTCTTCATTGACCTTACCAAGGCTTTTGACCTTGTAGATCACTCCTTGCTCCTGACCACCCTTCAGGCTATAGGTTTCTCCTCTCCAGTCATCAACTGGTTCAGGAGCTATTTAACTGACAGGACCCAAGTTGTAAAATTCAATTCTGCGATTTCTGACAGCACCACTATCAATATTGGAGTATTCCAAGGCTCAATACTTGGCTCTCTTCTCTCTTCCCTCTTCATAAACAACCTACCAAGCAATATCTCATCCTGCTCCTCTCTTCTCTATGCTGATGACCTGGTCATCTATGCTAGCTCTCATAATATTGACTACCTAAACTTGTTGCTGACCACAGCCTACAACAATATACAAAGCTGGCTAAGCTCTCATCGACTTATCCTTAACTCAAGCAAAACAAAAGCTGTGCTCCTGGGCACCACCCAAAAACTTAGATCCTGCACCTCCCCCTTGAAAATACTAGACCTAAATGGGATCTCTCTTGAGGTCGTCACCTCATTTCGATATCTTGGAATCTTGCTTGACCAATCTCTGGACCTCAACATACACATCCAAACAACCTGCAAAACTGTAAATTGTAAGCTGGAGGCAGCCTACAGAACCAGCTATATGTTAACACCATCATCCAAGCTAGCCATCGTCAGGGGGATCCTTTTACCAACCCTAACCTACTATGCTCCCATCCTGACTACTGCCCATAAATCAATCTTGCAAAAATGGGACGTCACCCATAACAATGTATGTCAGTATGCTTCCAAGGCCCCTTGGCTCAAACATCATTGTCAACTCTATAGCGACCTTGGCTGGCTCTCCCCAACTGCTACCAGGCTATACTATCTTGGCTGTCTATGTGACTCTATTATCAGACTGGACACGCCAGCATCACTAGCTGAGCTACTTCGTCCCGCTATCTCAATCCATGAATTGAGATCGTCTGACAAATCACTATTGAGAGTTCCCCATTGTAACACCTCCAAAGGAACTGGGGCTTTTGGGCATGCTGCCCCCCAGATGTGGAACATGCTGCCACAGGACTTTAGGCATACTTCATTGCACTACTTCTTCAAATGAGGGCTATGACACTACCTAGCTACCTCTGACCAATGTACCTGTTTTGACCCTACCTGACAGTACCTTTGAAAGCCAGCCCTATAATTTACATATGAATATATGAAATTTGCCAGCAGATAAAGGCCTAGAGGTCTATCAAGTCTGCTCAAATGTGCAGCTAGCACCCCTTATTCTGCAGCTGCCCCTTCCTTCCACCCTTCCCCTTCATTAACTCTCCCCCTTGTCCTGTCCCATCCTCATTTGAAGCAGTCCACTGTTCTACTGCATACCACTTCAACAGGTAACGCATTCCGCCCAGCCACCACACTCTCTGTAAAAAAGTGTCTCCTCATTTCCCTCCTGAATCTTCCTCACTCCAGTCTCATATCATGGCCCCTGGTGGCCCTCCCCTTCCTTACTTTGAACAGCCCCTCTGTACCCATCTTGTTTATTCCTTTCATGTATTTAAAGGTTTCAATCAAGTCACCCTGTCTCTCCTCTTCTCCAGTGAGTACATGTTCAACTCCTTCAACCTCCTCTTGTATGATAAGTCCCCCAGCCCCTTGATCATCTTTGATGCTCTGCACTGCACCCCCTTCAGTAACTTAATGTCCCTCTTCAGAATACGGATGCCAGTACTGCATGCAGTACTCCAGGTGTGGTCTAACTAATGACCTATACGGCAGAATCACCTCCTCCTCCTCGAGGATATACCCTTGCAATACAACCCAGCATTTTGTTGGCCTTTGCAGCTACCTTCCCTACATTGTGCCGAGTTGTTCATTGACCCTGTAATGAGCACACCCAGATCCTTCTCCTCCTCCTCTGTCTGGGCTAGCTGCACTCCCCAGTTGGTAACTCCTCCTTGGGTTCTTCATCCCAAAATGCAGCACCTTGCACTTTTTGGCATTAAAGCCCAGTTGCCAGGTGTCTGACCAGGTTTCAAGTTTGCCAGATCATCCTGCAACCCCTGCCATCCCCCTAGGTCATCCACCACTGCGCCTACCTTGGTATCATCAGCAAACAGACTGATCTTGCTCTTGATGTCCCATGATATGTCTGCAATGAATATCCTAAACAACACTGGTCCCAACACCAAGCCCTGTGGCACATCGCTCGTCACTGCCCTTGGGTGTGAGAGCTCCCCACCCACCACCACCCTCTGTTGCCTTCCCTGCAGCCAGTTTCCTACCCATCTCACCAGCTTTGCACCCGCCCCTGTGCCTACTAACTTCCTTCCCAGCCTTCCATGTGGCACTGGAGTCAAATACCTTACTGAAGTCCAGATACAGGACATCCACTGCATTGCCCCTGTCCAGTTGCCTAGTTACCCAGTCATAGAACTCGACCAGGTTGGTTTGGCAGGATCTGCCACGTATGAAGCCATGCTGTCTGCTGTCCTGTAGTCCTTTGGCCTCTATTAGGGCCACCAGCCTCTTCTTCAGGATAGTCTCCATTAGCTTACCCACGATGGATGTGAGGCTCACTGGTCTGTAGTTTCCCGGTTCATCCTTGGGGCCACTCTTGTGGAGGGGCACCACATGAGCCATCCTCCAGTCCTGAGGTACACACCCTGAATGTAGTGAGGCATTAAATAGGTCTGCCAAAGGTCCTGCAAGGACCTCTGCCAGCTCCTTCAGTACCCTGGGGTGGATGCCATCTGGGCCTGGTGCCTTGTCCACCCTCAGTGCCTTCAAACCCTCTCGAACTCTGATCTCCATGATTTCCCCATCTGTCACCACTTCCCACCCTGCTTCTGCCATTTCTACCACCTTGGGTTTCACCCCCCTCTTCTCTTCAGTAAATACTGAGCGGAAGTACTCATTTAGTACTTCCACCTTATCGCATCCTGCTTCCACCCAACCCCCCTCCTTCCTAATCCTTACTATGTGGTCCTTACAGCTCCTTTTCTCCCTAATGTACTTAAAGAAGTCCTTCTCCCCCTTCTTAATGCCTTGTGCCAGCCTGAGTTCTGTAGATACTTTGGCTCCCCTTACTGCCCTTGTCACCTCCTTCGATTCTGTCAAGTACTCCTCCCTGTCCTCCCCTCTCCCTGTTTTCTTGTACTTCTTAAAGGCAGCTCTTTTCCTCCTTACCTTTTCCATGACCTCCTTGCTCAACCAGATTGGTTTCTTAGCCCTAGCTTTCTTGATCTGGGCTTTGCAGCAGGTTTTGGTGGCCTCCACTATCCCTAGCTTTATAAGCTCCCACCTCTGGTTAGTGTCCATACTAGATTGAATTCTGGCTAGGTACCCTTTTACCACTTCCCCCCTCCTTCCAAAGTCGGCCCTCCTGAATTCCAGCACTATTGTGCCAGATTCCACTCCTTCCTTGCCCGTATCCAATGTGAGCCATACTGAGTGGTGGTCACTCCCTGACAGCGGTTTCTCCACTGTAAGTTCTCTCACAAAGTCCCCATTTGCCAGCACAAGGTCAAGGGTATTCCCTAACCTGGTTGGTTCACTGACCATTTGCAGCAGGAAGCTGTCCTGGAAGGCATCCAGCAGTAACTTATCTCTTCTGTTCCTGGTTGTTGGGGTGCTCCAGTCCACTCCTGGCATGTTTAAGTCCCCCACAATCACCACACTACCCTTCTCGCAGGTCCTCCTGATCTGTCCCGCTAGTTCCCTGTCTAACTCCTTCATCTGAGATGGTGGCCTGTACACCACTCCCATTCTAAGAATCCTATTCTTGGAATCCTGGATTTGCATCCAAAGTGACTCCGTACTACCCTCCTCTCCTTCCTCCCTTACACACTTCAGTCCTTCCTTCACATATAGTGCCACCCCCCCTCCTTTGCCAATGACCCTGTCCCTACGAAATAACCTGTACCCTAGTACAGACAGGTCCCAGTCATTGTATTGGGTGGCCCATGTTTCCGTGATGGCTGCAATGTCCACCTCTCCCTCTGCCATGACAACCTGTAACTCTGCAGTTTTCCTCCCAAGGCTCCTAGCATTAAGCATTTACCCATTCCCTACCTTTCCCACTGTCCCCCCTTCCCTCTTGCTCACCCACTTTCCTTCTGTCTTCTCTCCCCTGCCTGTTTGCACACCTTATCTACCTGTAGATCCTGAAAATACCCTGTTCGGTTGTTACATACTATACTATACAAAGCCGTATTAATGATCTGTCCAGTACCGTCTTATGCAGAATAAGCCCTCACTGTGATCTGTTATAGCTATTCTATGTGCTGTTTACTGACTGAACTATGCTGTTTTATGCTTTACCCCATGTTGTCTTAACTTGAATATGCCCTCACTGTTTTTCACAGCCAGTCAGATGTGATAGCTGAGTAATGGTACAACCAGGGGCTTCGCCTCTTTTCCTGACCCCCTCGCGTATTGCTCCCCCTGAGATATCCATTGACTGGGACTGCCCGCAACACTCATGCCCAGCAACAGAACCATGAGCCAAGCTGCTTGTCACTACTTCCAGCCGCCAATGCCATCAATCTGCCGATAATCCCTCAAAACCCTGTCGGGACATAGAGCGCTCCTCCCAGCACCCAGCACCAACGTTGAACCACCTAGATAGTCTCAGGGGCCTGTCTCAAGCACCGCTTGCCAAGTAGTAAACAGAGTTTACTAGGGCTACCCCTCCTATGCATCCTGGCTGCAGGGGTCACCCGGCGTGCACTCGACCATCAACAGAACCAAGTGCCTAGTCACTCGAGGGTACCCTGAGCTGCCAATGCCGTAGTCACCGTAAAGTCCCTCTAAGCCCATTTTTGGGCTTCGGATCACTCCTCCTTTTACCTCAGTGCTGCCAGGGTACCACCTCAGTAGCCGAGGGACCTGCATTCAAATTGATTCCCTAACGACTAGCAGCATTGGACTTCGCCTCGCTTCCCCAGGAAGTCTGTTATCAGGGGCTGCCCAACGTGATCATGCCCAGAAAGCAGAACCATGAGCCCGGCTGCTTGCTAGTACCCTGAGCCGCTAAAGCCATAATCACGGTGAGGTCCTTACAAGCTCACCGCCCCTTCACTCCTTCTACCCTCCCTCTTCCACTTGTTTGCACTACATTGCCTGGGGAACTCCGAATAACTCTGTCTTTGTACCAGTACCCACTCTGCCTGCTACATTCTATACAGAACAATGTTGTATTCGTTTTACTTAGACTAGTGTCCTCACTGTTATCTTAGCCTCATAACTACGGCTCCACATTGTACTGCCACACTAATTGTACTATGTATGTTAAACACCCTCAGTATGTATTGTCTTGTACTCTCCCGGGTCGTGCCTGAAAATAGTCACATGCTGGCTAGTGCACTTACCCAGTTAACAAAAACTAAATAAATAAAGAAATAAATAAATTGCCAAGAAGATTCTCTTTGTCTAAGTCTTTTATCCAAATCTCCACCACATATCTGTTCTGTTACTTGTTCTAATATTTGAAAAGAAATGTATGAGTTTTACCTTTCAACTTAACATGTTGCGTCAATCCACTAGCATCATTCTGATTTAGAATGCTTCTAATGTGTTGTCCAATTCTCATTTTAAACTTTTGAATAGTCTTACCCACATAAAAACTCAAACAAGTACAAGAAGCAACATAAACAATGTTCTTCATGTTACAATTACAGTACCCATCTATCTGATAAATCTGTCCAGTTACAGGATGTTTAAAAAATTCCCCAATTTTTATGTTTAAAAAAGGAACAATTTTCACAGCAGAAAGTGCCCTTTGGAAGTATGATCTCTCTTGATTTATTCATATCCCATAAGTATTGTGAACTTAAAGTATCTCTGAGATTTGGACCTCTTTTGTAAATAAACTGAGGAAAAACACTCGTGACTTGATCTAACTTCTTTTCAGTTGTTAAAATGTGCCAGTTTCACTTGATTATTTTTTGAACCATATGAGCCTGTGGAGTAAAGGTAGTGATGAACTTTAATTTATTTTAATCCAAATTTTTAACACCTCTCATGTTTGGTGACAGTAAATCCTTTCTTTCTGAACCATCTGCTTTCCTTAAAGCTTCCTCCAGAACTAAAGCACTATACCCTCTAGCCTGAAAACAATTAGTAAGATCTTTGACTCAATTAACATAATCTATAGTTTCAGAAGAATTTATTTTAGCTCTCAAATATTGCCCTGTTGGAATATTTTTAGTAACATGTTCTGGATGACAGCTGTTAAATGCCAAAATGAGAATTTTTATCAGTACCCTTCCTATATAACTTGGTATGAATACCACTCCCATCTTGTTTCCTGAATATGGTGAGATCATGAAAACTAATCTGTAACATATCTGAATATACATCACAACATAAGTTCTTATTACTATCCTCCAAATATGACACAAAAGATATAAGTTCACTAACTGTACTTTTCCAAATAAAAAACAAATCATTATATTGTTTGTAAAAGTCAATCAAATGAAAAAACAGATTGTTCTCACTGTAAATATATTTAGTCTCCCAATCTGCCATGTACAAAATTGCATAATTAGGGACCATGGCAGCCCCCATGGCCATACCTTGTAACTGTAGATACATTTTATCTTTAAATAGAAAGGTATTACATCTCTAAACCTTTTCAGCCAAAGCCAAAATAAACTCAACAAGAGGCTGTGAGTGGGATGTTTCATGATATAATATACTTTTAAGACATTCTAAACCCTCCTCATTTGGAATATTGGTGTATAGAGAACGTACATCCACACTCACAAAAATAGAAGAAGATAGTAAATCAATATCTTCCAAGTAATTACTCAATTGAGTAGTATCTCGTAAATAAGATCTAGTATTTTTGGCCAAATCTCTAATATAGCTGTCTACATATTTAGCCAGATTGTCAGTTAATGACCCAATACTGGCCACTATTGGTCTGGCTGGTGGTTTATCAAGACATTTATGAACTTTAGGTAGTCCATACAGGACTGACCTAACTAGATGTTTAACTGTCAAAAAATCTAAAGTGGCACGATCAATCAAGCCATTACCAAAAGTTTCCTGTAACAATATATCTATATCAATCTTATATCTATCCGTATGGTCCTGATTTAAACACAGATAAAATTTCTCATCTGCTAACTGTCTCAACATCTCATTTTCATAATCAGTTTTATTCCATACAACCACTCCCTCCTCTTTATCCACAGGTTTCACAACGTTATCATTCCTTTTTGTACTATCTATAGCCATCTTTTCAGCAATAGGACAGTTGTAATATCTTGCCTTAGTAATATCTAATGCTTCTAAATCTTTAAGACATGCTTTTTCAAACACCGCTATGTTGAGATTCATGAATTTACACATGCTTGCTCCTTCAAGTGTCATTTTCCAACCAGAAACCCATGCCCTTCTGCAATATCACAGTCCTCTGCCATAGGAGTAACAGTAAGAGGAAAAGCAGACCACCAGGACACCACATTGGGAAGCAAAAACACTTAAATGCTGTCTTGGAGGACACATCATAAACAATATAGACTGCTAATGTTGAGGGTTTCAATTAATAAACATACAGAGAAGCACAAACAAGTTTAGATAAAGGTTTGTCAGTAGTGCTTAGCCCACCCTGGGAGTAATGGTAGTAGAGCATTAGAGACAGAACTATATATGCAGGCACAGCTTTTATCAGTTAGTAGCACTGCAGGTAACAGTGAGACTGCAAGAGATGAAGCACACAAGTATTGAAAGGTTGAGAGTTGTAGCTGCTGTGTGAAGCTAGGCACTGAGTCAAATCCAGGTGCAAATAATTAAGGGTTGTGCAGAGACTGTTACAGATAGGAAAAACAGAAGTGGAACTGAAAGCAAGCAGATAACAAGTGCATTTAAACTGAAGGATTGCATGATGCTAGTAAAACTAAAATGTTCCCCCCAAAAAGTAACAAAATGTAAAATGGAAGAAACACAAATACAAGAGAACAGACACAGAGAACAGAGAGAAGCACAAGGAGCTGTAGGCAAGCAAAATACTGAACCAAACAAGCAGGAAAGACATAAACCAGCAAAGAGTCCAGCAGAAACCAAGCAGAAAATCCAAAGGCAGGAGAGGAGGGAGACAAACATGCTAGAAAAAGGAGGGGGAGTAGCGCCCCAGCAGAGCATCCGAAAAGAAGGCATGGACTGGCAGAAGTCAGAGTTCAACAGAGCCTCCCGACAGCAAAGAAAAAGTGCTTCTGAATGAGGCTGGAAGGAACTGCTTATATAGTTCAAGCAAGGGGAGTGGCTAGTTGCTGTAGCCTATTGAACTGCAGGCATAGCCTTTCAATAATGGCAAGGTGACCCAGTAGGTTCATCTCCCTGCAAGCTCAGCTGGTATACCCCGAGATCACGTACACAGTCAGGAATCTTGTTCATGCTGTTTTTAAAAGTCAGCACCAACTCACATTGCACAGCATGACAACCCTTCGAGAACAGTGTTATTTTATCAGATCTCTTTCAAACTTTCCATGTATAAGCTTCGAGTCTGCCCCTGGTGCACTTATCCATAATGAGTTTATACAAATCCTCTTTACCAACTTTCATAATGCCACCCATGAGTGGATAAACTGTCATCATATTTCTCTGTGTTATATTAAGGAGTGATTATTCTTAACTTATTTAACCTGTACTATACTATCATAGAGCAAATCCCCTTCAAACCTCTGACCATCTTAGTAACTGCGTGTATTTTTTTTTAATATTCTTTCTTAGTTGTTTACTTTCAATGCAGTGGTTGCATTTGTAGCAGCATGTATTCTAATAACTGAACACAGAAATTCATTTTAATTGTTTTATATATATATATATATATATATAGAGAGAGAGAGAGAGAGAGAGAGAGAGAGATTTATTTTGTTTTTATTTATTTTTACAAGTTGTGGAATGCTATCTCTGGAGGCAAAACGCGTGGTACTATAGGAAACTATAGCACATATGACTTGGAAATTAGTTGAAGCAGCACAATGGAAATCAGTGTCAAGCTTTAGTGCACCCAATAAAAAAAATGCCCTATGATTTTCTGACAGTTTTTCAAAATGCAAAATAAATCATTACATTCTCTATGAGGGAGGCAGTATAGTGCAGTGGTTTAAGGCTCTGTGCTGCAAATCTGGTGACATTCAGCAGACCAGACCTGGGTTTGAATCCCATAGCTTCTACTTGCATACTGTGTGACCCAGAGCAAATCACTTAAGTCCCCTGTGCTCCCAAGTTGCTCCTGTAAAAAAGCTTTAAGCTTAGTGTGCTACTCCTGGTTAAACAACTAAAAAAAAAAAATAATGAACTTAGTGACTTATGGCTCAATTGACAAATGTTTCCCAGTCTTTCACATGCATGGAATGCTAGGAAGAGCCACATAAGGCCCCCCATCATGCGATGTGCACCAGAGGGGCACTCCATGGCATCAATATAGCTGGTTGCATGCCCTGTCCAAAACTAATCTTGTTTCATACATGGGGCTACACAGGCAGCCTAGACAGATGGGGGAAGGGGCAGGCAGGCTCCCCATCCTTTTAGGTATTTCTGCAGTGCAGATGGCCCATGGGGCTGTACTAGTACTTATCCACCTCCCTCTGCCCAGCCAGCAGATTAGTCAAGGAGCCCAGTCAACAGGCAGACCACCCTCACCCAACCCTCTGAACCACAAGGGAGGTCTACAAGGGCCAGACTGCAAGCAGCTAGTGGAAAGCATAAAAATACAATTTTGCCAGTTAGGACACAGCAGTCCTGAAAGGACTGCCATATCCCAATGGGCACTGGGATCCACCAGTGGACCAGCACGTCATATTATGGGATATCCATAGTCTGGACCAGCTCTAACCACTCCTCCTGCCCCCTGCCTCAATACATTGCTTCACACCAGTGGAACACAGTGGGTGGAGGCTGTAGATGCCATCCAGTGTGGGGATGCAGAGCTGCAGCCAGGACAGACTCAATTCAAGAGTATCCTGGCCACCTACTGTGTGTGAATTGATCCCTGGAACACTAACTCCTTAAATATGAGTCCACTAGAGAACCAGTTTCCAGGTCTGTCATATCTCATGAGAGCTGCTTTGACTGAACTCTCAAATTGAATAAAATCTCAACTTTTTTATTAACATTACCTATTCCAATTGACATTGTTCAATAACAGAAAGAGAAAGGCAACATTTTGTCAGAAATGAGAGTAAACACTAATGACAGAGAGTAGAAAGCTCAAAAAAACTTCACAATCACAGGATTGGAGTAAGGGGATTGGAAGGAGTGGCAGAAATATGGAATAGGCTGAATGAAGTTTAAAGCCACCAACAGAGAAATTGTTGTCTGTGGTCTGAGTCATGGACATTAAAACTGATGCAACCTTGTGGCACATGAGAGCCCAATATTCAAGAACTACAACCACGGAATCAACCAAACCAGTGAATGGCTGTTCAGCTTGGGTGGGAGTTGGATTTTTAGTCATGTCATGACTTGAAGCATGATTGAGTTGCATCCACAAAGATCATGGCTGTAAGAATATCTAAAAGGTGATCTACAGCATGTGTGCAAGTAGCACAACCTGTAGCAATTCTGGTGCACTTGTCTCCACAAAGTGACACATGCATCACTTGTTTATGCAAGCACTATAAAGCAGCAGAAGTGTTGTCAATGCAGCACTGCATATGAACCTAAGACACAAATGTCCATGCGCATGTAATGTGGTGCAAGAATATCGGAAATGGAGTCTCAAGCCCTGTGGGGCAATATTTGAAAATTCAGCACCTTAAATATAACAGTGAAGTTGATGAAGGAAAACATGGATGCTTAGAGGTACTTCAAAATGCTCAAAGAGCACTCTGGACAAAATGTACCGCAACACATGTTGTGCTTCTATGTGGGTGATCTGAGCCATGAGCCATGAGACTGCTGTGGCAGCAGTGTTCTGAGTGTCCCTGGGGGGGAAGGATTAGACTCTTTGAACCTCTGTGCAAATTGAGTGTCTCATATGGTGCTGAGAGTGGACCTGATTGCCATGGATGACCACACAGCACTTGACTCTCCATAGGAAATCAAGGGGTACAACACGAACAAGAGAGTTGATGGAGAGTGGGACCATAAAGGGGACAAAAATCTGACTGGTGGATGGTGTTGCCTATCCTCCATGCCATCAGCACCATTGCACCTGTTATGACCTTTTCTTATGGCACTCTGAAGGAATATTTCTCCCAGGCATACTGGGGCTTGAGCCAACAGTGGGGAGTCTTCTGCAGTGCAGAGGGCTGTCAGGCAGTTCTGGGTTGGCCACACATCAGGATCTGTGAGGCCAGCAGGCAAGGGACTATGAGAGATTTTATTTTATTGGTTGATTGATTGATTATCTATTCATTTAGTTCAAACGTTTCACCAGGAAAGACATATTGAGCTGGTAACAGCTGATTTGCAGACATGTCCTGGGGAGGGGGAAGGGAGGACACTGAGGAACACTAAGAGCGATAATTCAATAATAACAGTAATATAATGATAGATGACTAAGCATCATAAAAAGCAACTGTGTAAAGACATGGATTATGACAAGTAAAATATTTAACTATGCAATACGGAGGACTCCTCAGCCCATTCACTCCTACTATGGCTTTTCATACCCATTATCACCTTTATGTTTTCCAGTTTCTATTCTTAGCTTGCCTATTATCACTTTTTCTACTAGACCCTCCCCCTACTTTCTTTCCTCACATATATATCACTTATTTCCCTTTACCTCTCCACTAATTTTGCCTTTTTGTCTTTTAGATAATTTCTGAAGAAGACCTATGGTAGAAACGTTGATTTAACTCTATTTTCTGCGTGCTTTTAATATTACACTTTTGTTTTGTTTTTAGATCACACACTGATGCAGCACCTTGCTTTTTCTGTTATACAGCATTGTGGATAACAAAATTTGCAATGTGCCAAGGCAATGCTGAGTTAAGGGTGGGAGCAAAGGCTGTTGATTGGGGAGGGTTACGAGGGGATGGCACAAGTGTTGGTGTGGGGCAAAGGAGAGCAGAGGTAGAAGGGTGGTTGGCATCAGCCCAGGGACAGTCTAAGGGACAACTGCATGAGTGGTGGACATTCAGGACAGAGGTAAAGAAATGGAAAGTTAAAAAAAAGAAAATGATCAGCATAGTAAATATGTGCTGTGCCTCTAACAGATGGAGTTTAAGGAAATGGTCCCTGACTGTTTAAAAAAGGCTGGCTGCCTTTATTGATGTATTTCCAGGATGTTAAAACAAATTACAGTTACAACTTAGGGCCTTCTGTTGTGATCCTGGGCAGAAAGGATTACTAAGGACATAATTATTAAAAACAAATTACAGTTACCACTTGTCATAAACCCACTCAGCAGGTCAGGCCCTCTACTCTCAAAGTGCCAACCTCCAAGCACAGTCTTGTGAACAGTTAACAGAAACAGGGTAACCCTCCTGTCTGTTTTGTGGGTTTGAATCAACATTTGGTCTCAAGTCTTGGAGGGATTCAAACTATGAACCTCTTGTTAGCATGCTCAATGCACAGGCTCAGATAATTCTGTCTTCAGGGAGCCAGATATCTTTGCCTATGGGCACCTAACCAGGTGTACAAAAATTAACCCTTAAAAACTCTAATAAAATACCTCAAATTAAACTGTACCGTTTTCCAGTTTGGTATCACCATTCAAGCTTATGCACAGTGTCCGCTTTAACCATATATACACTTTACTTGCTAAAGAAAGAAATTCAAAGACAGACCAAGTAGGCTCTAAAAATAGAGTTTTACAAAAATAGATAAAGAATATGTAAAACATAAAATACAGAACTGTTATATCACAAGAACCATACAATCTTTTAAAAGAACAAGGTTTTAACAGCACAATTCCAACTACAGTACTTATATTTTGTCTCTCTCTACCTATATACTTGCTTAAAGTGCTCAAAGATGTTTCTTTGTCACAGTGCAGAAAAAAGTCTCTGAAGGAAACAGAATATTCTTTAAAAAACTGTATTTGCCAACCCCTCTGTGTGAGGTCACCTAGCTCCTCCTCTGTCAGAATATATAAAAAATATATATATCTATACACATACAGGATTTATTTTCAAAGTATTAAATTCTGTAATCCTCAGTACAACTAATTTTCTTCAAAATGAGTTTCTCTGATCTTAGGAGCAGCTTCCCCTTTCCAGGACATCAAAGCATCTTTTATGACTTCACACTAAAACATCATAACCTGCTCTTCTTCCTCTAACCATTATAAAATTTTATGATCTATCTTGGCAGATAGGTATCTTCTAGCCTATAATTAGCTTCTGGCCTTTCAGGTAATACTGTGTATCTAAAACCTGTGTGTGTGTGTGTGTGTGTGTGTGATCTCTCATGCTGTCTTAGCATCTCTCATGAGAGACAGTCCATAGCAAGTTTTTATATTACAAAAAGTATAGGTTAACCAGAACCAGCTGTCTGAGTGTCACACCAGTCTGGACCTTTTTTAGTGATACTGGACATTATGGACTACTGGCATCAAATTAAATGGGCTACCAGGGAACTCCTACCTTTAGCCCATGAGGAGTGATCTCTGCATGAAAGCCTAGCCCTGTCTTTCATGATCTACACTAAAAGGAAGCAATCTGATAGCATCTGAGAGGAACTCTGGAGCCTGAGAGTAGTTCATTTGCTGTTGCTCCCAGCATGTCTCTACATTGCTTTTTAAGGCAATATATATATATATATATATATATATACGTAGATATATATATATATATATATATATATATATATTTTGCCAGGCCCCTCCCCGGAGGCTCGGCCCAGCTCTGATTGCTGTTCCTGCATGTTCCAGGCTGACCCCCTGGGGTGGGGCCACTGGGTGGGCACCCCCTCTCAATGGAAACTGGGGTAGGAGAGACCAAGCTTTTCCCCACAGGTCACAGCAGTGGAAGTGGGACCTCCCCCCCTTGTGAACACAAGTAGGCAGCAGGTCCAGCGTCATGATCGGGGGCTGGCATTTTATTTTTCTTCTGGGATCCCGGGGGCAGGGATGGGCAATGTTGACCAGCATCTACCCTGCCCCCTTATGTATGGTGATAGCCATGGCAGTACCCCCAACCTCCGCCAGAGGTCCACAGTGTGCCAGACACTCAACACCCCTTCCCCCAGAGAAGGAGAGCAGTCCCTGGGATACTCAGTCCTTCTCCCCCTATCCGGCCTACTCCTGAGTCCGTCCCTGAACCGGGGATGTCAGCGCCGTTGCACCAGCGGACTTGCGCATAGAAAGGCAAAATATTAAGATTCCCTGACCAACCTGATGTAGGGAAATAGGTGGAAAAACAAGTGTTATTATTTCAGCTGAATACTGATACTGATTCTGATGTTCCAGAGAAGTGAACATGGTGTATAAGTATTTCAATAGAATCATGCTGCAGTCATTAAGACGCTTTTTCTGTTTTAAAATATAGTAGTTTTTTTTTTTTCAGTACTGACCTTATTTGAACATACACTTAACTTATGGTTCTTGCTCTCTTTGGAGGAGGGAGGGTGACTTTAATAGTGGCCATGGCACTTCGCTCAGTTATAGGGCAATATATTTTTGGAAAAGGGATAGACTGATTTATTACAGAGGCAACACAGTCTTGTAGTTGGCATTGTACAGATTTTCTTTCTGTAGGATACTTTACAGAATCTATAGACAGCTGTGATTTGAAATATTAAAGGGACTAATGACATGCTCTGGACAGCAGCCCTCAGCTGAACGGTGCCTGGCAACACTACCCAACTGGTGAATGCTGGCTGGCCCAGCGAAGAAATCCACTGTGTCAATACCAGCACCAACTCAAACCAGATGAGGCACTAAAAGAGAAGATTGATTATCACCCTACCGCTAGGTAAGCACAAGACGCCTATGTTTCATGTCCCAGACCTTACCTACCCAGAGCAGGGTAATTCAACTTGAGTTTAGAACTTAGGTCTCCCACATGGCAGTGCAGTGCACCACCAACCTACCCCACAGGACTTGGCTACATACATGAGTTAATATTTTCTATACATATTGTTTTTTCTATGTTATCGTTTACCTTGAATTTTGCCTGCTTTGTATTTTACTTATATATGCTGTACCTTTAACTTTATGAAATAATTTGTGCTGCCCCAGGGTGTTATAGAAAATAAGCCTCTAACTCCTATAGATTGGTCAAAGCCTTGATGGTCTTGACCCCAAACTCTTATAGTCCTGCTCTGCCCCTGCAATTGCTGCCCCTTACTTTATCCTCCTTAATCTAAACCAGGGTCAGTGGCTCAACAGACTGAACTCTCACCTCTTAGGCTGGAAGCTCAGATGGCTGTGGGTTCTATCCCCACCCCAGGCACGGGTTAAATTCCACTACTGACACTGTATTGCAGCATGGGAAGGGGGTATAGCACTTCTAAGGTGCTGTATTTCAGATGAGATGCTAAATCAAGGTGCCATCTGCCTGTTCAGGTGGACATTAAAGATCCCATGGCACTTCTCAAAAAGAGTAGGGGAATTTTTATTGTGAAAAGACTACAGACATTATATAATCACAAAATCATACAGTTAATATTGATACAATAAAAAATAAACAATAATGTACAGAGAAATACACATAATGATCATTACATCACTTTTCATGGATATTTAGCTCACTTTTCACAATTAATCCATACCAATTTGAATCTTTCATTATTGTATTTTCTACAATCTAGTGCCCATACCTTCTGTAGTGAGATTCTAATATTCTTAAAGATTTCTACACGGGATACGATTCTCTGTTGGGTCACCCACACACAGCCAGCTTGCCATATGTAATATCTAATTATAGCAAGTATTATGTACTAAGTTTCTACACAATATTTCCCCATCTTCCATTAGTAACTCCATATATCAACATAGGGTACGTCACATCATTAAATAGTGGTTCTTCCCACTCTTCTGCTAGATAAGTCCAAAACTGGAGAACATACTCACATTTTAAAAATAAATGCCCCTGGGTCTCTAATATTTATACAATGAATGCCTTGTGCAATATCTATCTTGAAGCTATTTATGTTTATTGTTGTTTCTTATGCTAAGTGTTCCATGCAAGCTTAACCATACTGAATCCCAAACAAATTCAGGGAGTGTCTTAAAGGTTAGCATATTTAAATTTAATTGAAGTCTGTCTTGGGGGCAATGAGCTAGTGAAATATTGTCCCTGTTCTCTTTCTGGATAATATGTGCATATATCTCCTTCCTATTCTTGATCTGTATACACGTGCTTGAAATATTCCATTTTATCACATTTTTCACTTGTTCTTGTCCATATCTGGGAAGTCCAGGTATTCTATGAAGTGACCCAGTTTTCCCTTGTGTCCAATGGATTAGGCTGGGGAAAATCCAGTTCATTACCTGCATTTTCCATATTTTACTCCCTGGTTTTAGTGCATGTCCAAAGTTATAAGTTAAAAAAATGCTACAATAAAAGGCCACTGGGTTTATCATATCCAGACCTCCTTCTTCAATTTTTCTGTAAGTAATCACTCTTTTAATCAGGTTCAGAGCGGCTCCAGAGGGCCTGAAAGAAAATGTTGTACAGAGAAACAGATAAGGGCTGTGGAGGGGGGAAAGCATAATTTAAATATAAAAAGCTAGGCAAGAGGACTGTCTTAATTAATAGAATTCTCTTTTTTAAATCTGCTGACCTTTCCTTTTTTTTTTCAATACAAAGTTTATTGAATTTTAACAATTACAGAGCACTGATCCATCTTAAATATGACTTGTACATGCTTGATTTAAGAGGCTAAAGGAACGGTACTCCCTCCCCACCTAACCCCCCCTTTCCCATCCCTCCATCCAGCACAGAACTACTTCAAAGAGCCATAATACAATACAGAAGAGGTTACTATTCATCATTTACAGCGAGTATAAAGTTTGCAGAGCGACCCATATCTTGTTGAATCTTTTGAGTCTCTGGTTAAGACTTGCTATGTTTTTTTCAGTCCTGAGATTTGCCAGATGCTCATGTAACCATTCCATGTAGGTAATTTCTTCACTGTCCTTCCAGTGTTTAGAACCAATTTCTTGACTGACATTGACATTAAAGTTATATGACATTTGCGGTTAAGTACTTGAACCTCTGAGAGATCACCTAATAGACAAATGTCAGGATTAAACAAATCATTCAGACTTAAAAGAGGATCCACCTTCTGCTCAATGAGGGTCCATAATTTGGTCACTTTTGAACAGGTCCAAAAAATATGGAGCAGGTTACCTTCATCTTGTAAACACCAAGTACAAGTAGAAGACTCAGAATAGCTAAAATTGACTAATTTCTGAAGGGAATAGTATAAGTTGTGTAGTATCTGAAACTGCATAAGTTGCAGCCTATTTTGAGTAACTATATGGTGACAATTCTGCCACAGGAGAGATCAATTAATAGTCTTTTCTGGGAAAAGGTGGCCCAGAAAACTGTAGGATCAAAGCATTCTGGATTTTTCAGGTTATATAGGGTCTCATACATTTTGGAGACTGCATGCGGAAGTCCCACTAATGGTTGTAGTTCTGTCCAGAAAGGTGAATTAGGAAGGTTTGGGAGAACCTGTCCAAATATTTTAACCAGAAAGTGGTGAAGCTGATAAGTTTTGAAAATATTGGACTTTGGGATACTGGCTTTAACCAGTATTTTGGAGAAAGTGAGCCATATCCCATTTTCCTTAATAAAATAACTAAGTGGACAGTCTCCTAGCAGTGGTAGCCATCCAGATAAAAAGGTTTTATCTTCTATCCTGATATTGGGATTACACCATATTTATTTATTTAAAATTGGTGTCCGGGAAAGGCACACTGAGCCGAGGCTCGTTTCCAGGTGTGACCCGGGTACAAGATGTACACTGGTTTAGAGTGGTGAGTGTAGAGTAGACCTCCTGGGGTATGAAGTGGGGGAAGAGGAAACCGGAGTTGGGGGAAGAGTTGTGGGGTTGGGTGGAGGGGCTGAGTTTGGTAGAGCACAGGAGGTGAAGAACATGTTAAAGAGTTTGGGTCTTCTAATGTTCTGCCATTTAAGATGAGGACTGGGTTGCCTTGCTTAGAGGGGGGTCGGTAAGGGAGTTTATTACCTTCCAGAAGGATGCAGGGGAAGCATTGTTATGGGTAAGTTGTGCTTTGAAGTATGAGGCTTTAGATTTCCAAATGGCGTTGGTGCAACTGTTTCTGAGATGTTTGTAGTATTGGAGGTCGCAAAGGGCAATTGAAGCTTTATACTGCCTCCATGCCTTATCCCTGGTCCGACATAAGAAGATGAGGTCCAAGGTGATCCGGGGTGGTGGTAACGCTTAACTCTAGCTTTTCTGAGGGGAGCATGGTGGTCCCCGGTACTTAGAAGAGTGCTGGTGAAGTGGGATAGGGAGAAGTCAACATTTTGGGAGGTGAAAACTAGGAGCCAATCGGCATTAGAGAGGTCATGCTATAGCGTGGATTTGTTAAGGAGGTGTAGCAGGTGAGACCCGATGAATTTGGGGCTTGATTGTGGTGAGTGGATTTTACGGATGCAGTACGTGATGCAGTGGTAGCTAAGGGCATCGGAGAGGGTGCCAGAGGCAATGACCCTGTGCAGATGGGAGCTTAGGATCCAGTCCAGAAGGGAATGATTTTGAGACTGGTGATTTAGGTGGGTGTGTTCCTGAATTAGCTGGGAGAGGTTTAGGGCTTCTATCCTCAAGGCGGTGGCTTTGGCATTGGAGAAGAGCCAGTCGAGATTGAAATCACCTAGTAGAGTGAGCTTGCTGTTTTTAGCGATGGAGGAGATTGTAGTGATTGCCTTGATGAGGGTGTGGGGGGGTTTGGAGGAGCATATAGGACCCCTAAGTAACGGGGGGGAGGATGATGGAAAGGAGATGAGGACTACTAGAGATTCGTGGGATGTGGGACAGGATTCCTTAAAGGTAATGGAGCAAGTTAGGGATAGCCTGGCATACAGCGCTACCCTGTCTCTTCGATTGCAATGGGCCAGCTGGAAGATGATGTAGTCAGGGATGTTAAGCTGGGAATTTGGGATTTTGGTGGATAGCTAGGTTTCTGTGACATAGAGCATGTCAGGTTTGTACCAGTTTAACCAGACAGAGAGGGCATCTATTTTGGGGAGCAAACTCCTTGCATTAATATGGAATATATGGAGGCCCTTGGGGAAAGAGTTTGATACCTGGGATGAAGAGAGAGCAGGCAGTAGCATGGTTAGATTGGATGCTAGGGGGCCTGAGTTGAAGTGAATGTCACCTGCCATGAGTAGTAGTAGGGGAAGAGGGAGGGGAGAGGATTTAATTTTGCTATGTGTGTAGTGCCTGGAGGGTGGAGTGCTTAGGTTTGGACAACAGAGAAATGCCTCAAGGTTCAGCAGGTGAGACTGGAGCAGTGATGGGTGGATGGTAGGAGAAAGTGAGTGTGAGTGGGAAAGTAGGGGAGGGAGGGGTGTAGGGAGGGGGGGAATTAATGCTGTCAGGTGGAGAGTGCCAGAGAGAGATTTGGGGTGGTATACTTAGGGGAAGGGGCAGGGAGGGGGAGGGGTATTTAAAGGGGTGTCTAACTGGTGGGGAGTAAGATGGGTAGGCATTATGTTGGAGAGTGGAAATTGAAAGAGTAGGGACAGAGCTGGAAAAAGCAGCACTGAAGTGAGAAGGAAAGTTAAGGATACAGTGACGGCCTCTAGTGGGGAGAAGTGATAGCCTGCTAATGGGAAACTCAGCTGATTGGTCTCAGCCGTCACGTGACTACACCTATATATCTCGAAGGCGACCCAAGGGTGGATGTGGGAGCAGTGGGGAGGTGACGCAATGAGTCGGCGGGGCTTTCTTTAGTCTGGAGCCAAGCGTGGTGCTGCTAAGTAGCGTACCTGCTTTTTTTGAAGGGAAAGCTGCTGTGGGGGAAGAGGTCCATCTCCCTCATGGACCCTCGGGGGACTGTGGGTTGGGACATGTCACAAGTATGAGCATATTTAAGGAAATTGCACAGCTGAGAGTGAATTCTGATGGAAATGGCAATGGGAGATGTCTTTAATGGTGATGGGAAAGATTTCAGATTAATATGCAGGAGACAAGTTGGGGAAAGTCCCTGTGTTTTCAAGTGGCCTTTTCAATTTTGAGCCAAATCAGTGTAAAAGGAGAAGAAGTTTGCTGGTTTCTGGAATCTATCCATCTAAGATATTTATTGGCCTGGCTGGCCCAGTAATAAAGATCAATGTGTGGTAATTGTTGACCACCTTTAACTTTAGGAGCCGTAAGTTTATGAAAGGCCAGTCTGCATCTTTTCCTGGTCCAGATAAAGTCTGTAAAAAGCCTGTGTATATTTTTAAACCAAGTTAAAGGGAGTCACAGGTATAATAAGTTGAGAGGATAAAAGAGGCAAAGAAAAACATTCATTTTTATCAGGTTAATTTTGCCCCAGAGTGATAACGGCAGAAAAGACCATCTTTGCAGATCTCGCTTGATAGTGTGTATGAGGGGTCTAGATTTAGTTTCTGAAGATGAATGGGGTTCCTCATTAGTTCAGTGCCAAGGTAATGCAGATAATCTGCTTTCCAAGAGAGCCCTATGTTGGAAATATCGTGTTTCGGACCACATGATGCAAGGTACTGGGTAGACGCTCCTTTGCACAGCTCCAGCCTCCCAACTCCTTAAAAGTGTTTTTTGGAGTGTTTACATTGCCTTAAACCCTATAATTTAGTGTTATCCTTCCTTCCTATCATTTGGTGCTCTTACTGGGCAAATTCAAGAAAGAATGGAGGTGCATATGAAGAAGGCGCCGCAAAAACACACCCTGCCAGTTACCCCAGAGAAGGCTCCAAAGAAATCACGGGCCTCGAGTGGAGCTGAGAAGCCAGAGGTTATGAACCAGGGCATGGACCAGGAACCGCTCATGTTAAGCAGATTCCTAGAAGAGTTTAAGCCATTTTGGGAAGAGATAAAAGAAATGGCATCAGAGATTAAATTGCTAACTGGAAAACTGGAAGAGATTACGGTCTCTACTACAGATAACTCAGCCAGGATCTCCTCTTTGGAGAAACAAGTAGAAAGGTTCGAACTTGGGATGGCAGCTATGTGGCAGAAACTGGCATGGTTTGAAGCTAAACTTGAAGACCTTGAGGGTCGTAGCTAGAGAAATAATGTTGTGATCCTTGGGCTACCAGAGGGAGAAGAGGGCCAGAATGCCATAGCATTCACCCAGAAGTTGGTGGAGAAGATCACTGGTCCCTCTCCCTTTGGGGCTAAGTATATAATCGAGAAAGCCCACAGAACCTAAGGCCGAAGCCCCCTCCTGGAGCAACACCTCGCCCTATAGTATGCCGATTCTTAAATTTTTTGGAGTGGCAACACTTCTTGTATAAAGTCAGAGAGCTCCAGGAAGTCCGATGGGAGCAAGTCAAGCTCAGGATAACACAAGATCTACTGGGCTCTGTACGTCTGAAAAGCTCCGCATTTCACCCAGCAGTCTCCAAGATTATTGCTGCTGGTCTTAAATTTTGCATGGGTTACCCAGCCAGGCTACAGGTACAAGTTCCACTGTAACAAAAATGTAACTGATTTGTATCTTTTTTGTGTAATTGCTGTTGTCCCTTGTACTATTGTTCTTATGTCCTCTGTGTGACGAGGTACCTTTGTAAATGAGCCTCTGGCTCAAAGGTTTCTAAACTGATGTTTAAATAAATAAATAAATAAACAAGTGGCCGGTTCCTGGGCCTCTTACGAGGATCCTGAAGCTGCGCCTGCTGGCTTAAAAATGTCCCTGCCTGATCTCTTCAGGGATACATGAGAGGCCATTTAATACCTAAATGGAAGAGCTCTGGTCTGAAATGTGTTGGCTGTCACTTGAAGGACTCCTTGGGGATGAGCATCATTAAATAAATGTTGGACTCCTATCTAAGCCCGATTAGAGGGCTGAAGGGACACTATTTCTGTAGTGTTAATCAGATTGTGAATGGTTGTTTATGTTTGTTTTGTCTGGGACTGTTATTTTACCTAAACAGACTGTTTAATTTTATTGTTCTCCGGTTTTGGGGAGAGTAACTTCTGCAATAGCCCTATCTTGTACCCCACTAGCAGGTATGCAAGGGGGAATCGCTTTGTTAAGGCCTCAGGTTTATATCTCGCAGGGTATCTTTACCTACAATTTGGGGGGACTTTGAGAGGGTGTGATGATGTCTTCTTATCATAGCGCATTGCCATGCGCTTCTGCACTGGTACCACTAGAGGAAACTCGAGACTCTTGTAGCAGGGACTAGTGGTTTTAATGATCAGGGATGGGTTTTTTTTCTGGCACAAGGGCTTCATGATTAGAGGGGGAGTGGCGTGTCCTGCTTCCTTGGGGCAAGCGAGTCCTGTTGTGGTTGAGGCCTGCATGTCTGACCGGACACATCGCTTTTGGCCTGGCCATATTATCACCCATCGAGCTGTGTTCCCTTCAACAGGCAAGACGAGAGAGTTAGGAAACTCTTGATCTTCCCAGTGCCTATGCCTTGCTAACACAAGGTCACTGCCACTGGTTCTCAGGGGTGGATCAGCTGGCGGTGTTATGGACCGTTATTGCAATGCAAGTTACTCATCACCTTCTTGCTTTTATATAGGGGGGCTTATAAAAAAAATGTTCTCGGGTTTAGGGGCATAAGGTTGGGGGGCTGGGGAAGAAGGAAACGGTATGTTTCTGAACGTCATTAGCGACAGTGGGGGGGATGGGGAGAGTGGGCTTAAAAGTACATTTTCAGGTCTGTTAATGTTATGTCCTGTTTGGGTGTTATTTGAGGGGAAGGAGGATAGTTCAGATAAAGATGGGAGGATTTGGGGGCGGGAGAGTGGCACAGCAGTTTTAGTGGTACAGAGGTATCTGGACTACAGTTGTAGTAATTGGCATACGTTTATTCTGGACCCACATTTGTCAGTATAGATGGCTAGCAATATTAATTTAGCTACGTGGAATGTGAAGGGGGTTAGAAAAAAATCCAAGCAATATCAGGTGCTTAAACATCTGAGTTTGCTGCATGCTCAGATAACGTTTTTGCAAGAATCCCATCTGCTAAACACTGAGGCACTGCAACTCAGGAGACAACAGGTGGGACAAGTTTTCAATGCCTCAGGGTCTACTAACAGCTGTGGGGCCATGATGCTGGTTAATAAAGATGTCTCATTTATACAAGGACTCAGAGAGCAGGTACGTCTTAGTTCAGGGTACTCTTTGGGATATGCCGCTATTGCTTGGCAGCATTTATGGGCCAAATGTGGATAATCCCACTTTTTTTATGAAGCTGATTACTGCAATTCTTCCCATACTCCCTATCACCATTATCATGGGGGGGGGACTTTAACTTAGTTTCAGATCCTAACATAGACAGGTCAGGCAATGGGTCGAGGGGACTGTCCCCTGGGCAAAGGGCCTTTAAGGAATTGATGGATCAATGCGGTCTGTGCGACGTCTAGCGAGTCTTGCATCCCAACTCCAGGGAATATACTTTTAGTTCGCCAGTACACAGAACACAGTCTTGCATTGATTATCAATTAGTCTCTCACGAGCTCTTGCCAGGTGTGTTGTCCATCTCGATCCAACCGGGTCCTGTATCGGATCACTCTCTGGTATTGTGCAACCTGGCTTTCCTTAATATTTCCAAGAAAGAGACCAGATGGAAATTAAATGAAGAGTTATTGAAAGATGAGAAGTATTGTGGACTGGTGAAGGACCAGATCAACTTCTTTTTTTCTACTAGCCCAATAGAAAGTACTAAGCCGGACGTTTTATGGGGAGCCTTTAAGGCCTATATAAGGGGCAGTCTCATTAGTTTAGCTGCCAAGAGGAAGAGGGTGCAGGAAGCAGAGTTATTGTCATTATTGTCTCAAATATGGGAATTAGAAGCTAAACAACCAAATAACATTTCTCAGGAGGAGAGACAGAAATTATTAGTAATTAAGAATAGATATTTAAGATTATTAAGGGAGAAAGCAGAGTTGGCTGTCCTCCATACTAAAGCCAGTTTCACGGATCAAGGAGAAAAAGCAGGGCACTTGCTTGCTTTACACCTAAAGCAGCAAGAGTCTGCAAGATTTATACCTCCAATTAGGGCACAGACAGATGGGACCCTGAGGATATCCCCCCCCAGAAATAGTGCAGGAATTTGCTATATATTACGAGCAACTATATAGAGATATGGATAGTCCTCCTTCTATGGAAGAGTTGGAAGTGTACCTCAGGGATGCTTGCTTTCCTTCCTTGTTAAACCCCAAAAGAACTTTCATATCCTCTCCTTTATCACAGGAGGAAATTGCGGCTGTTATAATGGCCCTGCCCTCAGATAAAGTTCCGGGACCAGATGGGTTTTCCGCTTTGTTTTATAAAGTTTTCAAAGAACAGTTACTGCCTGTGTTACATCGTCTATATCTCCACATTCTCTCTGGGGCTGTAGTAGACACTCACTTGTTTGAAGCCCTAATAGTCCTATTACCCAAACCGGACAAGGACCCAGAATCGGTTCAGAGCTACAGGCCAATATCCCTGTTGAATCAGGATGTTAAAATTATTTCAAAGATATTGGTGGACAGACTAACCCTGGTCCTCCTGGACCTAACTGGTATGTCTCAGGTCAGATTTATGAGGGGATGCTCGTCCTCAGATCACCTGCGCACCCTCTCGCACATCTTCTCAGAGTCCAGGGATGGTACCTTTCCCGCGGGACTGGTCTCCCTGGATGCCGAGAAGGCATTCGACTGAGTAAACTGGAATTTTTTATTTCAAGTTCTTAGTGCATTTGGATTTCCCTCCATGTTCATAGACTGGATCAGGGCCCAATATTGGTCTTCCTCTGTGAGGATTTCAGGTAATGGGGCCTTTTCTAAATCTTTCTTGTTACATTCAGGTATGAGACAGGGATGCCCCCTTCCCCCCTTACTTTTTAATCTTTATTTGGAATCCCTTATTCAAAATATTCTTAACAATATGAGAATACAAGGTATTCCCATCATGAACAAATTGGTGAAGATAATAGCATATGCTGATGATCTCCTCCTACATTTGGCCTACCCAGTAACATCTATTCCGACCATGTTAAGGGAAATTTCTAAATTTAGTCATTTTTTGAATTATAAGCTAAACGCAACAAGACGTCCTTTTTTCCTCTTAACCATAAGGTTTTCAAGACAGACATTGTCCCTTTGGGATTGTGTTGGTCACCCCGGGTTATTAAGTATCTAGGTATAAAGTTAACACATAACACTTCCCTATGGTTTAAAGAAAATTTAGAGCCTCTTTATCAGATGATTACACAGGATCTAGGGAGAAGGGATAAGCTTCTGATTTCATTATGGGGCCGTATCAACATAATTAAGATGAATGTATTCCCCCGTCTCTTCTACCCCCGTCACATCTTAACTCAATTGTCCCTTTATCCTGGTTTCAGAAAAATGCATAAACTCTTTACTAAGTTTATCTGGTCTAATAATCATTCCACGGTGGGTGTACTAC
The DNA here is from genome assembly GCA_016271365.2 of Neoceratodus forsteri. Lineage (NCBI taxonomy): Eukaryota > Metazoa > Chordata > Ceratodontiformes > Ceratodontidae > Neoceratodus > Neoceratodus forsteri. The sequence continues at coordinate 903,616,207 of CM028133.1, forward strand.
AAGTTAGCTGCCCCTAAAAATGAGGGAGGGCTGCGGATTCCTCATTTGGCAATTTATTACTGGGCTAGTCACCTTGCTAAGCACCTGAAATGGGTAAGACCAGGACCAGAAAACCTGAGACTGGTTTGGCTTAACATTGAATTAGACTTTATCCAGGCTATGAACATGGACCCCTCGACAATGCTCTTTGTTAAAGTCTCTCACTTGCAGAATGCTATTAAATGTCCCACTATCATGACTTCAGTAAAAGTTCACTCGCAACTGTGTTCTTTCCTGAGATACAATCCGAGTAAAAAGCTGTCTCAATCCATCTGGAATTCTCCGACCTTTATCATAAATAAGCAAAAAGTTTCTCATACATGGTTGCCTCAGTTAGGAGGGGGGGGGGATAGTCTCCTCGTTTCTGGACGAATCCGGGGTTTGGCTCCCATTCACTGAGATTATCAATAAGTTCAATATTCCAGTTCCTCAGGTATTCAGGGTTATTCAACTGAAGCATTTGTTAATTACGGTTTTTGGCACCATCCCTCCCCGCCCATCGGCTTTTGCATTGGTACCTGAACTTTCCTTTCTTCTCGAATCCTCAGGTGTTATCTCTAAGATATATCAAGTACTGTACCAAAGGCGGTTTGGGAGTGATAATGGCCCTATCAGTTTTTGGAACCCATTTTTTTTCCAATATACCTTTAACTGGTCGGCTCTCTGGATGTACTGTCATAAATATGTGTCCCAAGATAGATTACGCCTTATGCAATTTCACATTTTGCACAATTTGTATTATACTCCACTCAAACTGGTGAAATGGGGCCTCCTCAATACAGATAGGTGCACTAGGTGTTCCCAGGAAGAAGGATCGCTTTTTCACATATTCTGGTCGTGCCCCAGGATAGCTTCATTATGGGATTTAATTAAAATCAACCTGAACCCTTTATTAGGATTACAGGACTGTTTCACACCTGACATCTGCCTCCTGGGAGACTTGTCTTCCATTAAGGTCAAAATCCGGAGATTTCATATATCTATGATTGCACTCTCAGTTAAAAAAAATTATTCTTAGGCATTGGAAAGAAGGGACTTGTCCAACATACCAGGAATGGACTCAGGAGATCCTAGCAAATCTTCGCACAGAGAAGGCTATTGCAAGCCTCCGTACTAGATTACACAGGTATAAACACATTTGGGATCCCCTTCACACTTTAATTACCTCTGCTAGGGTATAAAGTGCAGTTGGTTATCTGTTACCTTAACTTGTTTTCGGTTAATACGGATAGTTTGTTACTACAACATATGAAGGAACTGCTGTGCCGGGGGGTGGGGGGATTTGGGGGGCAGTGTTGGATTGTATTACAAACTTACTGTTCATATTGGCATTACTGCCTCCTGTATTGTGGAAAATGTGGTGAATAAAGTTCGAATTGGAAATATCGTGTTTCACAACTTTGTGGTTAAGGAGAAAGACTACTGTTTTTTTCAATGTTTAACTTATAATTGGACATTTTGCTAAATTCTTCAATAATTTCTAACATGTGAAATATAGAGGTAGCTGGTGTGACACTTGAAGGAGAAGGTCATCTGTATACACCGAAACTTTGACTGTGTGGCCTTGGATGGTGATACCTTGAACCCCTGGTGCAATACTCAATCTACAGATAAGGTGCTCCAGATATAGATTGAAAAGCAGGGGTGAGAGGGGACATCCCTGTCTTGTATCAGATTGGAGTGGGAATATTTCGGATAGAGTTCCATTGCTGGAAATACAGGCTGTAGGAGATTTACAAAGGGTACCTATCCATTTTTGAAAGGTCTGGGGGAAATGGAATGATTTCAAGGTTTGCAAGAGGTAAATCCAATTGACCCAATCAAATGCCTTCTTGACGTCCAGGCATACCAAAGCAACAGAAAGTAAGCATCCCTGGACACAGAGAAGACATGCTCCAGGGTACATAAATGGTCCGAAAAGGATCTCCCCTTCATGAAGTCAACTTGTTCTGGTCCTATCAGGTCCCGAAGAACCATGTTAATATGGTTGGCCAAGAGTTTAGATAATATTTTAATATCTTGATCGAGGAGAGAGATTGGTCTATAATTAGTCACTAAATCAGGGTTCTGGTTGGGTTTAGGTAAAAGGACAATAAGGGCTTCAAACAGGGATTTATCAACCTCAGACCATACAATATATATTGGAAAAGTGGTACCAATAAAGGTGTCAGTTGGTTTGCAAAGATTTTGTAAAAGTTAGGGGAGAAACCATCTGGTCCGGGGGGTTTCTTGGTAGGGAGGTCCTTTATTATTTTGTTTATTTCTGCCTGTGAAATAGGCATTGTCAAGGTGGACTGTTGTGTATCTGGCAGCTGGGGCAGGTGAGAATTTATCAGGTACTGATCGAGCTGTTGAATAGGAGGGTCTACCATACAATTTTTTAAAATAAGTACAGAATTCAGTTACTATCTCTGAAGGAGATGCTAGTAAGGAACCATTTTCCATAGAGCGCATTGCTGCTATTAACCTGGAGGATTTTTGTTGTTTAATACGTAAAGCCAGTAGATGCCCCGCCTTTCCCTTCCCTGGTCAGTGTAAGAAGCTTTAGCTTTAAGGACTGCAAATTCTGCCTGTTCTCTCAATAATTCCAAGTAGGAATCTTTCAGTTTAATCAATCAATCAAGCAATCAAATCTTCATTTATCCAGGCAAACTCTATTGAGCATAGCTCATTTACAAGATAGACCTGGTTAGCACAGGAACACAGGATATATAATATATGAACAGTCACAACATAACACCTCAGTAATATTATACGATACAGAGATACAATAGTTAAATGTAGTCATAAGTAGAGAACAGTTTGGAAACAGTGGTTTAATTCACTCGTGGTGTATAATGAGTCTAGTAACAGTAGCTGGAAGTACTAATGAGGACAATTGTTAGGTAATGGTATATTACATGCAATGCCATAAGAAACAAGACAGACAGTGAGTTAACAAAGAAAAACAAACAAACAGCGTAACAGGGTAGAAGAGGGCATGGTAGGCAAGGTGAAATAGGGTACAGGCAGGGTGGTAGGGGATAGATGAGGGACAGAGGAAGCCTCGGAGAGGACACAGGACAGGAGGGTGGGGAGCACAATTAGGTATTAGAGAAATGTGAAGGAAAGGCCACAAGTTCAGGCATAGCGGAGAGGACAATGCCTTTATGGTACGCTATAAGTGCAGGGAAGTTTAGGATCAGAGGATGCAGTTGCAAATTTCCTTGACTGAATGGTCATATAGTGTCTTGAAGGAGGATAGATTGACCTGGGTAATAAGCTTTAGCGATTTTTATATTTTGTTCCATAGAGACGGCAATCAACTCCTGCCAATACTGTTCTGAAGAATGAGGGGAAAGTTTGGTCTCTTTTGCTCGAATTTGGGGCAGAAAGGACTGCAACTGAATTTATCTGTCTTTTTTCCTTTTTGAAGTCAGACCAATTAGTAGCCCTCTCATACATGCTTTAAATGCACACCATTCCACATCTGGTTTTCGAGTGGAATTGAGGTTACTGGAAATAAACTGAGCATTTTGATCAGAAATATATTTGACTACTCCTGGAATTCTTAAATGGTTGGTTATTGAGTTTCCACCAGATTCCATGTTTAGGAAGGGAAGAGAAAGAAATCTGACATGTGACCAGGGAGTGGTCTGATGGGGGCCCTGTGTAGACAGATGAGTCTAATACTCCGGGAAGGAGTGATTGTGTAATTAAGAGGTAGTCAATACAGGAAGAGGTTTGGTGCACTTGGGAAGTGAATGTATATTGCTTCTCAGTAGGGTGAAGAACTCATCAAATATCACATAAACCTAATTGATCCACAAGGTCCGGTACAGCTCTTTGAGCTGGAGAAGGCCTTTACAGGAGATTCTGGAACGATCTAAACAAGGATAAAATGTTAGGTTTAGGTCGCTCCCAATAATCTTCGAGATGGACAAGAAGGGGGTTAGTACATTGATTAAATGCATTAAAAAAACAGGAGAGTCAACATTCGGACCATATATGCTGCCAAATAGGATATCCTCTGTATGTAAAGTACCTTTAACAAAAATGAATCTGCCCTGGGGATCCCTAATGATTTGAGATGGGAAAAAGGGTATGGACCTAGCAATTAAGATCATTATACCACAGCTTTGAGTGGAGCCTTCTGCTGTGAATATTTGCCCTCTCTTCTGTCTTCTTCATTTAAGGGCTTCTGAATTTAGCATGTGAGATTCTTGCAAGTAGACGATATCTGCTTTCAATAGGGTAAAATGTTTTAATATTTTATATTGCTTTATTTTCTTTTGAACCCCTTTAACATTCCAGGAAGCCCATGTTAAAGCTGTAGCCATTTTGAGCTATTTTCTAGTATTGCAGGTAATAGTACTACTTGATTCTGTGCTACCCACCCCTTCACCCTCTCTCACCTAGCAACTCCCAACTCCCCAAATCCCCATTATGATGCTTACCCCATATGTATAACAAAGTAGATAACATCAATTGCCCTCACTGTTATGAACTGTGCTCTGCAGTACACAACTCGCTTGCCCCAAACCTCAGCCTTCCCAGCCTTCTCCAAAATTGATAACTACAACTATAATATCTCTGCTAGTCTTCAAAAAACATACAAACTCTCTACTTGAGTTTTATAACTATGCCAAATGTGAACCTTTTCTTACAATGAATATATCAAATATAGGCTTTTGCATTAGGCACATCTTGTGTGAGAAATACCTTGATAATGTAAACCTAGTTATTAAGCAAGTAATCTTCACAACAATGAGACCAAATGAATTAAAGCAAGTAAGTCATTAGGCTGGAGTATTGTGGTCCATCAGTTAAAACCTATGAAAATAAGGTTACTAGAAAATTTCCTAAAGTTTTGTAAAGGACAGTATCAAAGGACTTAAGCCAGTCCTATAATCTCCAAAAAGTAATGTGAGAAGCAAGATTATAACTTTTTTGCCACTCATAGTAACAGAAGAGGTACTCCCATTGACAAAATTTGCACACCAGTTCTGTCCAGAAGTCCAGAGTCTTAACAAATGAGGACCTCTCCCTGCAACAGACCCTTTGTACCTTGTATACAGGTAGTTAGGAAAGAAAAGAAAAGAAAAAAAAAACACAACATAAAACAAGGTCTGTATGTTATGAATGCACTGGGAGTCATAAAAGGCATATATCATTGTGCTACCCCCATCAGCATACAACAAAACATAAAAATAAAGTGCCGCTGTTAACTCTCGGTGAAACACTACATCTGGTGCACATTTCTAAGAAGGTCTATGTTTTGACTCCAAAATAGTCTGGTATTACCGCTCTGAGTACTTTCCATGTTTCTATTTGTAGAGTTGTGGGAGCCTGCAGAATACAGCATGTAAATTTTCTAGGAGTAAGGAGGGTTACCGTTATTGTAAGATAGTAAGCCATTCAGTGAAAGCGCTTTACTCCCCTCTAGAGGCTGATTATATGTACTGCCATATACGAGGTTGTTTTGATTGTGGCATTGATCGTGCGGATGATCGCCAAGGCAAGCATGTCTGATGATTGTCCCAGTCACTTGTGAAAAGAAAATTCTTCCAACAGGAAAATTCTGGGCTGTGAGGGTGGAATGAAGAGACACTTGGCTTCAATCTGCTGGTTTGCATTGTGATTGCAGTAGGTTCAGGAGGGAAAAGTGAAAGCCCTTGGAGGAGTCTACTTTACAGTCCAAGATTTTACCTCAGGAAAACAATGAAAGAATATTTAATCTTTTGTCTGGGTGTCTATGCGTGATTCCATTAGACCTCTTGTGTTGTTCAGGGTGTGTGAAAGAGATCAGTAAATGCAGCCTTGAGCTTGGTAGTTGCCGTTTCAAGATCCTTATAACTTTCCCAGCTGCTGGCCACCAGTACCTGCAATTTTGCTGGATAGACTATCCTAAATTTTATGCCAGCAGCAATCACTTTGGAGACCAGGGGGTGAAATGCTGTTCACCATTGTCGGACAATGGCAGTGAGGTCTTGGGCAATTCTGATTTTGTTGCTCTCCCACTGGACTTCGTGCAATTCCTTAACCTTGGCTAAAAAGTGCTGGTGTTCAAGGAAATTTAGGAACTGGAAAATTAATGGCCGTGGATAGGTTCCTGCCGGTGGCTTTGGGAGGAAGGCACTATGTGCTCATTCCATGATATACTTAGAGCCAAATGGTGAGGGGCCAGCAATTTTTTCAATCAACTTTTGCACAGATAATACTGTATCCTGGCCCTCTTTCCCCTCTGGAGGACCTAGAAGGACCGTGTTATTTTTGTGGCTGCGGCCCTCTAGGTCTTCTACCTTTATTTCAAGCCATGCCATTTTTTGTTTAATTGAAACCAGGTTGGGATCCAGCTTGTCAGCCTGTTTTTCTAGGGAGTAGATTCGGGCTAAAGTGTTGGAGGTTCATTGTGAAACATCCTCTATAGCCTGGGAAAGTGTTTTGAGCTCTTTTGTAAAGCTTTGCATTTCTTCCCAGAAAGGCTTAAATTCATAAAGGAATCTCTAGAGGGTCAGGGGTTCTCATTCAGCTGAAGTACTGGCACTAGCTGAAGCTTCCAATGAACTGGAGGCCCGAGACTTTTTAGGACTCTTTTCTGGCATGACCGGTGGTGTGTGTTTCTGTGGCAGTTTCCCCATTTCGGCATCCATGGAGCAAATAAAATGTACCCTCTTGCAGTTGAATGGCTGGTCCTTGCAGTCCAAGTAGAAGGAGAGTTATTTATTATTGGTATGTAGCAGAGAATTGAAATAAAACAGGTTGGGAGGCTGAAGCAGAGTAGTGGAGCTGCTTTCAGGCATGCTGCATCATGTGGTCTCCATCTGCTGGCCTTTCCATGCACTTACCAACCTATTTGCTCTTTGTAAACCTAAATCTCAGTTTTTGTTTTATTGTTTGTAGTATCTGGCTTTTACTAGAATGTGCAGACATTTGGCTGTCCCGGTCAGACACTACTTATCCTCCGAGCTTCGGGGCCTCCAGCCTTTTAATTGCTCTCCGCTCTCAGCTGCCTGTTTTTGGATGAATTAGGGTGCTCGGGATAGTGAGTAAAAGGAGAAGGAGGGTCAGGTGTACTGAACCTTGGGGGAGGAGGGAGCTGGGGGGGTCGGATTGGGGTAGTTAAGTCCAGGAGACACCCTGGGGCGAAATGGGTGCCATATTATGGTTCTCCTTACCTGGTTCCCATACTTAAGGGTTCCTGTATTTCAGGGCTGGTAGTTCGGCTGGCTCCAGAGTCTCATCCATCTCGAGTGGTGTTGTGCAATGCCTGGTCCATAAAGAACAAGACAATTATTATTGCTGATCTTGTTGGAACAGCTGACCTGGCATGCATCACTGAGACCTGGCTGGATGAAAATGCCAGCCTGATTTTGGATGCAACTATTCCTGCCAGGTTCTCAGTGATACACCACTCAAGACTGGACCACAGGAGTGGGGATGTAGCCATTTGTTTTAAAATGGAATTGGGCCTTACAGAATTTCCGGTTGAGGTTCCCAGATCATTTGAGTGTACTGTGGCTGCAGATGTGGGTTGCAGGATCATTCTCATCTACTGCCCACCCAGGGGGTGAGAGATTGTTCCTGCAGGAAGTCTCAGACTGCATTGCCGACATGGTGTTGGAGTGACCCAGGTTGATAGTGCTGGGCGACTTCAATGCCTGGTTCGGCGATGAACTCTTGCAATTTGTTCAGGACTTCCTCCAACTTATGAACATGTTGGGCTTCACACAGGTAGTTGCCTCTGCAACCCACGATCAGGGTCACTCACTCAACCTGGTTTTCTTCCTGGGGATGGAAGCTTCTGACCTGGTGGTGGAACCGGTGGGATGGTCTAACCATCACATTGTAAGGTTCTATTTCCAGGCTCCCCCCTATAGGCCTGCCTCTGTGGAGATGGTCAAATACTGCTCTTTGAGGGATGTTACTCCAGCTGGTCTTTTGGTGGTATTAGACCTATCGGGATTTCTGGACACTAGTGAGGGTCCAGATAAATGCTCTTTAGAATAAAATCTTTTCTTGTTCCAGGATCCAGAAGGCTAGTGACACATAGTTTATTGTTAAGTTTTTTGACTAGGGACTGATGAGCTACTCAGAAACTAATGAAAAAATGTTACAAAAACTTAGGGTTACTTACCACAGCATCTTATGGTTTAAGACAGGTTTGCCATACAAAACTCACCACTGCATTTTGACCAAGGAAGCTAATTGTCCTTCATTTTTAGATAGAATAAAAGTTAAATTGGGTATACTTGCTTTTAAGGGGACCTTAGGATGTCTGCCCCCCCCCCATCCAAGATCTCATTCTTAATTCTTATGGTTTAAAGAACACTAGGTCTCAGACCAGGGGGTTGTTTAAGATCCCTTTATATAAGAAAGTAGTAGGCCAAAGGTCAGTGATTTATAGGGCTACAGTATTTTTTAATAGTATTCCATCAGTAGTGACTAACTGTAGAATAGTGAGTGCATTTAAATATAGATTAGTATAATGGCTTGACACTTTATCAGAGTGTAAATATTTTCATTAATATATAATATGAATAACTCAGTAAATTATATGTTGTAGTAAAGTTTGCTTTATTAGAATTATATAGTATGTATGTTATTGTAAAGTCTTATATTTAAGAGTGTGTCCTTCCACGTAAAACTTGTCGCTTGTGAAACCGAGCAGTTTGCCCATCTTGCTAACAAGTATAAAAAATAAAAAATGAAAATGAAAGAATCTAATACAAGCCTATAACAAGGCTGTGTTGGGCTCTCTGGATTCCATCGCTCCTGTCCGAGTTTGCTCCCTCACTATTTGCCCTCGGTCCCCTTGGTTTGATGGGACCTTGAGGGAGTTGAAGCGAAAGGGCCACAGGCTAGAGCAGTGCTGGCAGAGATCTGACCTGGATGCCGACCACCTTAGATTAATGGAACATTATTGAGTCTATCAATCAGCAATCTCCCATAAGAAGGCAGAGTTCCTGTCCAGGGAGATTGCTGTAGACCAGAATTGACCGGCTCAGCTCTTTTGAAGTGTAGACAGGCTGTGCAATCCAACCTGTCTACAAGTTCATAGAGCATTTTCACAGGATAAGTGTGACAAGTTTGCTCAATTCTTTGCTAATAAAGTGGACGACATTAGGGCAGAGATCCACTCAGCCCATTCTATGGGGGTTTACAGTGGTCAGTGTATAGTTACTACGCCTTGGTTTTCTTGGGTCCACTTTGACCAGCCGGCGATCTTTGATGTCATGCGGATCGTCCAGAGTATGTGGCCTACATGCTGTCGTTTGGACCCAGGCCCTACAGGCCTCATTTTGGGGTGTGTGAACACCATTGGCCCTGTCCTGGCAGATATAGTTTGGTGTTCTTTAGAGTTAAATGAGTTTTCAAACTCCCTGAAGGAGGCAGTGGTTACACCTCTTCTTAAAAAATCTTCTCTGGACCCAAACTGCCCTGCTAACTACCGGCCAATTTCTAACCTTCCCTTTGTTGGGAAGGTGATAGGGAAAGTAGTTGTCCTACACCTGGAGAACCATTTGACCATCCATGACATCTATGATCCCCTTCAGTCCAGTTTTCGGAAGAGGCATAGTATTGAGACCGACCTGGTTCGGCTGCTCAATAATCTCCTGATTGCAGTAGATCAGAAGTGCCATTCAGTCTTGGTCCTTCTTGATCTCTCATCAGCCTTCAACACCGTGGACCATGGGGGGCTGCTGGGGTGCCTGAGGAACATCTGCAGCCTGTCAGGTACGGTCCTCAGTTGGTTTAAATCCTTCCTCACTGGCAGGACTCAGAGAGTGGTGTCTGGGATTAATTCATTGGCATCATTCTCTCTCTGACATGTTGGGTTCATCAGGGCTCTGTGCTGTCCCCCTTATTGTTTGTGGTGTATTTGCTGCCATTGGGAGACTAATGACACCCAGCTCTACCTGTCTTTTGCACCTGACCAGAACAGTGCAGTCTCTGTCTTTAATAGCTGCCTCGTAGAACTCCAGGACTGAATGCGGGCCATCTGGTTATGGTTGAATCCCAATAAGACTGAGGTGTTGGTGGTGAAACTGGGTCACTGGATAGAGAGGACAGGGGCATGGTCTGCCTCTGGACTTTGGCTCAGAGGTAACCAGCTCTTGCACTCTGATCAGGTGCAGAATCTGAGGGTGATTTTTGACGAGGGGCTTCCACTGTGTACACAGGTGTCGACGGTAGTCAAGTCCTCTTTTTTACCATCTGAGGAACATTGCTCGGATTAAGTGCCTTGTTCTGTCTCACAACCTTCCAACATTGATCCATGTCTGTATGACCTCATGCCTTGACTACTGTAATTCCCTCTACCTAGGGCTTCCGGGGGTTGATATCTGCTACTTGCAGCTGGTGCAGAACGCTGTGTCCAGGCTACTGATTGGGGTTTCCCAGGCCAGTCATATCACCCCTGTGCTGCGTGAACTGCACTGGCTGCCTGTACAGTGGTGGATCACCTTGAATGTCGGTTTACTGATCTATATGACCCTACATGGACAGGGTCCGGGGCTACCTGCAAGAGCTCCTGGTTCCTTACTGCCTCCTCCATCCCCTCTGCTCAGCCAATGAGGGATTGCTAGAGTTTCCCAGGGTTAGATTGAAAACTTCTTGTGCTTGAGCATTTAAGTATGCAGCCCCAGCCCTGTGGAACTCTCTACCTCATTGGATCCGAGAGGGCTAGACTGTGGAGAGCTTTAAGACGGCTTTAAAAACAGACCTATTTAACCATGCTTTTGGGGACTAAGTGTAAGAAGTATCGCTGAATGTATACTCCGTTAATGTATGTTTTATTGTATTTTATCTTTTTATTCTGCCTTTATTGTTTTATTAAGTGCATTGATAAGTTTTGAATTGTGTTATATAAATAAAAATTATTATTATTAATATATCTTCACCTCCCAAAATTATCCCTAATATTGTCACTGTTCCTTTAGTGATATTTATGTTTGCATATGTTGTACCAGATGGTATCGGGGTGTACCCTAAGGCAGTCCCAGAACTTTTGGAATAATTAATTTTGGAGCCAGACCATGATGCAAAGGATTGGCAAGCCTCTATCAGGGAGTCACCTTCTGTGAAGGGGTCTAAACAAAATACCAAATAACCTGTGTAAGTTAGGATTTTTATTGGAGGAGAGTCTGGAGTGAGTTCTAAGCCTTGTATGTGGTTGCTTTGTTATACTATTCTCAAAAAAAGATGTCTATACAGAACACTTATAAAAGGGGGCTGAAGGGGCATCCTTGCCTTATCCCTCTTTTAAACTTACTTTCTTTCCATAGCCATCTATTTATATTGGGGATGAGAGTCGCATCCTTATACATAAGCTGTATCTATTTAATAAAACCTAAAGTGGCCCCATAAGCTTTGAGAACTTTGTATAGATACTCATGAGAAATTAATTCTATCTAAGGCTTTCTCCTGGTCAATTCCTAAGATGTACCCTTGGAAATTATTTTTCTCTGCTTTTTGAAAGATCTCCCTCATCCTGGAGGTAGTATAGTGCAGTGGCCTAAGGCTCTACACTGCAAATCTAGTGACATCCAGCAGACCAGACTTGGGTTTGAATCCCACAGCTTCCACCTGCATACTGTGTGACCCTGAGCAAGTCATTTAACTTCCTTGTGCTCCCAGGTTGCACCTGGAAACAATCTCCGACTTAGTGTGCCTTTCCTGGTTAAACAATTTCCCCCTTCCCTTCATCATAATTAAATTATCATATTGACTTCTACTGGGTATGGTGCATCTCTGATGGGGCTAATTACCTTGTCTGCTATTTTAACAAGTCTATTCAGCAAAATTTTGCTTAGTATTTTTAAACTGATGTTTAGCAGACTCAATGGTCTTCTCGGGCACCCTTTTTAAACAGTAGAATCAAGGAGGCCTGGTTCATGGTCTTAGATAGTTCTTTTTATCTAACATACAATGAAATACTGTATCTAAAGCTCGTGAAATTTCCTCTATGAAAGTTTTATATAGTTCAGCACCAATCCCATCAGTACCTGGAGCCAAGCCACCCTTAAGTCCATTTATAACCTGCCTAATATCTGCTATAGTAATGGGGCCAGATGTGAGTTTTGTCTTCAGCCGAGATTTGGAGAAGATCTAATGAATGCAAATTTCCCTCATTGGGGATATATTTCCAAATATATCCTTGAGATATACATCAACTTGTTTTAATATGCCTTCTGGGGAAGAAATAATTTGTCCATTCTCTGTCATAATTTTAGTGATAACTCTATGCTCAACCCTATTTTTGCAATCTCTAAGTGGGTCCATCGAATCTTTTTTCATGTTTGTCCCAAATCTGAGTTCTTGTTCTAATAATTTGGCTCTATCATATTGCATCTTGAACATTTGTTTTTTTAATGACTGCAGTCTGTGGCCCATAATCCACTTTGTTAGTCTCGGTTAGAGAGATCAGTTTTTGCAATTGAGCTCTCAGGTGTAAATAAGAGAGGTAGAGTAGTTGTTTGCAATTGACAGCTTTATTCTGAAACAAAAAAACTTCCATGACTGTTTAGTTTCATCCCACCAGGTGGCAGCATTGTCATATAACTCCACAACCAACAGTCTTGCCTGCCAGTCTTTTATTGAGGCTAATCTTACATGTTCTTCAGTTAACATAGAGCAGTTCAACCTCCATAATTTTTTTTTGCATCCTAGGGGATTCATTCCAGTCTATGCTTACAGTGAGAAACCTATGGTCGGAGAATTCCCAGACCTGCAATTTGACTTTAGAAATAACTAGAATTGATTAAGTAAAAATGAAGTCTATTCCAGTGGAAAGATTACCCCTAAAATATGTGTTACCCCCATGTAGGGAACTTGTTTCTGTAGGAATCTAATAAATTAGTATTGGCGACAATGTTTTTAAGGGCTAAAGTGTCACTAAACAGTTTACTAGTTTTAATACCTCTGTAAACTCTTTCTAACCCACAATTAAAACCTCCTGCCTGGATTATCAATCTGGAGGTGAAAAGATATGGTTGTATTTGTTTAAACAAAGCAGTCCTAAGTGCTTTGGTCTGAGGGGTATAAATTGAGAGAATCCTGAACCTGAGTGTAGGGTAAAGTCAAGTGTTAGGGTCCTCCCAGGCTCTGTGGCTCCGATTCTAGAAAAGTTACACCTATCATAACAACACTTGCGCCAAGTAGAATGACGCAAGTAGCTACTTACACCAGCAGTTGTGACATGCGCGATTCTACAAAGTGGCCTGTGACATGTCGCAGGCCACTTGAGCTGAAGAGCTGTAATGCCAGCAGTTGCACCATAAACCCCCTACGACATGGCACTAGGGGGTTTATGGCAGCACTTGCAGCCCATTCCAGAAGGGCAGTGATGAAGTCCCCAATGCTGGGATTCTACAAGAACTCCCAGAGGAAAATTGGCAACTTAAGTTGCACCTGCATTAATTTCTGAGCATGTCTTTACAGTAGCGCTCCTACAGAACTCAGTCAGTGGCTGACCGTGGAGGTGAGAGGTTGGCTGTGCCAGTCGCTGGCTGGGGACAGGTGGGGGTGCTGGGTGGACTGGCATGACTTGGTAGGGAGGTGGACGGCCACTAGACTACCAGGGCTGGGCTGGGTGTATGCCTCATTTGTGGTGGGTGATTCGTGGTTGGGGCATGGGTGGGGGGGTTGACTGTGCCGCCCTGCAGGGATATCTATGGTGAATTCAGGGGACAGGAGGTGTGACCAGCTCTGTGGGGCACTTACTGGATGCTTGGATGGGCAGTCAGTGGAGGATTCTGGGGCAGGGGGGGTGTGGGCAGCCCTGCGGAGTGCTTACTGAATGCTTCAGGGGGCTGTTGGTGTGGGCAGCCCTGCGAGGTAGTTAATGAAGAATTCAGGGGCAGGGGTGTGGGCAGCCCTCCGAGGCGCTTACTGGATGCTTCAGGGGCAGTTGGTGTGGGCAGCCCTGTGGAGCAGTTAATGAAGGATTCAGGGGCAGGGGGTGTGGGCAGCTCTAAGGGGCACCTAATGTGGCTTTCTCGGCATGGGGGGCATCTATGACCTGTGTTGTGGCTTGCAACATGCCCGCCAGGTGTGCCCGCTGTTCAGCATACCTGGCTGCATGTCGCAACTCACAGGACTTAGATGCAGAGACCCTGCCCTTTCTAGAACAGGGCACAGGGTCAATGTCGCAGTTGAGATTGGCTCAAGTCTCGTTTGGTGGTGACTTGCGCCAGCCTACTGGAATCGGGCTCTATGTCTACAAGTCTGGAGACTTCAATGTTAGAATTATTAACTAAGATGCCCACCCCATCACATTGCTCTTTTCCTATGGACCAAAAGGCAGGGTCTTTGGTCCAGTATTTGGACACTTGCTGAAGTTGAAAATTAGATTTGATCCTGGTATCCTGTACAAAAAAGTAATCATCTTGGAGTGACTTTCCATGCTATTGGTGTTAATGGTAATAATTACTAGGGGACACATTTTAAGGAAAAAAAGGAGGGAAAGAAAAATACAAATTAAAGATAACATTTAACCAGTGTCAAGGTGCTTTGTCACATCTTCTATGCCAGGTTTATTGGGAGATATGAACATCTCTCCCTCCACCTTCTGTATCTGATGTATCCTCTGTTGTAACACAAGCTACGGAGGAGGAATCAGATTTGTAGTCCTCTGAGTCTTCATTCTGCATATCAGTAGCCAATGCTAAAAATGTATTTCCTGTTATCAATGTCTCTGCAGGGCTTTCTTTCCCCCTAAGGCTGCCCTTTGTTTTACTAGCTAAATTTTTTTCTAATCTGTTTCACTTTTTTGCAGTCACTTTTTTAAAATTTGCCTCTTGGCGGGGAGGGGGCATTTCTCCTTCATCTGGTCTATCAGGGAGGGTGATCTCTTGGTTATCTGACAAGGGGGTCTCTAAAGATATACCTTCATTAGAAAGTGTCTCTGAGGTCACGTGATGGCAGCCTAAGAGAGCAGAAGCAACCTCCGTTAGCTTCGTACCTAACTCTCTAAAACTACTCAAATTGACAGCTCATCCAACCTGAGACGAAGGACTCAAGCTCAAAATTGCTAGAGAAAGACTCCACAAAGCAAAAGAAAGTGCTAAAAATGGAAGTCTTTATGCAGAAAGCGCCTCTGCAACACTCACCACCGCCATCTCCTGAGAAGGATAAGGCCCCAAAGCGACCTAAAGCTCAAGTGCCGAAAACTCCTGCAAATTCATTGCCGTTAACAGAAGATAGGTTTCTGGAAATTATGAAACCCATGCAGGACTCGATCGATAGTATCATAGAAGAAATACGGCAAATCAAAATAGCTACCAACTCTTTAAACACTTGGGTGACAGACTCGGAAGCCCGCCTTACCTCGGCAGAGAAAAAGCTACACCAAACTATACTGGAGCAAACCTTAACCAACCGAAGAATTAAAAAGCTAGAAGATAAGCTAAAAGACCTTGAAGGGAGGAGCTGCAGAAACAATCTGTTAATAATGGGCATACCAGAGAAGGAAGAAGGTACAAATCCCATACTTTTCGTCCAGAAATTTTGTGAGAAAATTGCAGGGCCCTCCCCTAACGGCCTGACCTATGTTGTGGAGAGAGCACACAGGGCACTTCCGCCACTCCCACCCCCTGGCTCAGCACCCAGGCCTATCATCTTTAAATTGCTCAACTTCCAAGACAAACAATATATAATGGCAAAGATTAAAGCATTACAAGAAGTCTACTGGGAAGGGAAAAAGATCAGAGTAACCCAAGATCTGCCTCACCCGGTCCGTGTTAAAAAACAGGAGTTTCATCCACTTGTTACAAAGTTAATAGCCGCAAGCAAGTATTTCCGAGTTAAGTACCCGGCAATACTACAGGTAAAACTCGAGACCAATGGCAGTCTTTTGAATCCCTGAAGCAGGAAAAGAGTGAATTAAAAGCAGCGCTTCCAGATCTATTCAAGTGAAATGATGATATTAGTGCACGGCATTCAAGTTCATAAGTAACGGCAGCTTTCTGTGCCTATGCTACTAAAATCACAGTTGATGTTCCAATGCCTTACAATTTAACAATGAATCACCTAATAATAGAAAAAACTGGACTCTATCTGTAATGACATCCCTTCATGCCAGCGATCCTCGGGCAAAGACCTTATACATAAGTAAACAACATGGGTCTACATGTAGCGGCAGCTTTTTTGTGCCAAAGCTACTGAGATCACAGTTTGTGGAACTTGAGGATAATCCCTAATGACTTCTACCTCCAGTTAATTGATGTTCAGGGAAGTCTGATCCTACCCGCACGTTTGTTTCTCCTATGGTACCATTACCTAAAGCATGACTTTCGGCATAATCAGACTGCTACTGTTTCCTGACAAAGGGATATTATCATCACCCCTACAAACAATGAGCGATCATTCTGAACCCAGCCTGGAGGAAATGCAAGTTTCCCGTCGCTGAGATAACATAAAGGGAAATATAATTTTACCTCTACAAAAGGGAAAACCCCAGATCGGCCTTGTTAAATGTACCTAACAGGGAGGGAGTGTCATGAACTACGATTTGAGAATCCATTTGTACAGGCAAGCTTCTACTAGTTGAAAGCTCGGATCTTACCCTGAATAATAGAAAAGACATGCTGATTATGATCAGGGACACTGGTTTACCAGGATTCAGAAAGGGCATATTCCATTTTGCACAATGTAAAAAACGGTATTGTCACCGGTGTCTGCTAAGCCAAAATCCGGTTTTACTGGTGTTTGGTTTTGTTTACTTTATTTGACAATTTTTAACTCTGCTAACATGCAGTTTAGCAATTTTGACCTCCACTATTGCACATCCTTCCATCCTTGTACCAATTTAAAGTTATTTTAGGTACAAGATGTGATGGCAGCAACATTACAGCCCCTGTCCCTAAGGTGTGACAGAAGCAGCACTCACGGTCCCCATCCCTCTGGTGTGAGAGAAGCAGCAGCACTATGGCCCTCATCCCTTAAGTGTGATGGCAGCAGTACTACAGTCATCATTCCTCATGTGTGATGGCAGTATCAGCATTATGGCCCCCATCCCTCAGGTGGGATGGCAGCAGGCCTACATTCCCCATCCACCAGTGGTGATGGCAGAAGCACCTCCGCCCCCACCCCTTCGGTGTGATGGCAGTAGCAACAATACAGTACACATCCATCTGGTGTGATGGCAGTAGTGACAGCACTATGATCCCCTTTCAACACTCACACCCTACATGCACAAGTTATAAATGACTTGATCTCTTTGCTTGTTAGAACTCAGATGTGAATTAATCTGAACCATCACCACTAAGGTGGACAACCTTTGTTTTTTCCCATCTATAATTTAACTGCCTGAATTGGATATCTGCTTGTGACACTGCTGACCAGGGTTAAGGAACAGACTTGGGTGTTGGAGGGCCAGCTGGTGGGCGAAGGCTTGAGTGTCCAACGACCACTCCCCTTCTCCTGAGAGGGAGGGTGGGTTCATGGCTCAGCAGTTGCTGGCCCATGGTGGAGGCCAGAGGCACGATAACACGTCAGTCCTCACTGCGGGAGGAGTGTGACGGATGTCAAGCTTGTGCCTTGACATCATGTAGCCTGTCAAGCTCCCAAGAAAATGGGAAAACACCCACTGGCCAACTGAAGGATGGCTGCTGGTCCCAACATACACCAGAAGCCCCACACATGTGTCCGTTCTGACCCCCAACATGTCCAGGATACACAGAAAGCTCTTTGCAGCAATTCTCCTCCCCTGGTAGCCTTCCACAGGGGTAGGGGCCTACTCAATGAAGGGTTACTTTGGGTTACCTGGTAGCACAGCAGTAAGGGTCAGTGGATAGTGGTCGGGACTCAGCAGTGGAGGTAGGGACCTTGGCAGGCCTGAAGCAGTGGATGGCCAGGGGTAGGAGGAGCAAAAAACTGCTCTAATTTGCTTCTTGAAATAAAGTGTTTTCACCTAAAAATCCACAAGTGATTAGTGGAGGACCTTCAAATGGATTCATGCATCTCCCAGACATGTAGATGCTTTTTTTTTTTCTACTTGGTGTCCATTAAAAGGGTGTCTCTCAGTTTTCATGTCTTTTTTCAGATGTGAATTGAGCACTACTCTGCCCACCAGCATCATACAGCCCTGGAGGTCTTACCTTCTGTATGTCATTGAATGTGCTTTCAAAATCCACTGGCCAAACATAAGTACTCTTAAATACTTAACATTTGTTTTCTGCTGAAGCAGTCTATCAGAAAACATTTTGTTGTCACAGACACAGAACCAGCAGGTGGAAGAAAAGGTGCAAATGATCCATTTCATCTAAATGGGGTGCTAACTGTGAAGTCTTTTCATAAGTAGTAATGCAGTTTCTTCTTTGTGAACATACTTTCATTTAGACTAGTTTTCATTCAAACAACTGAGGATTTTGGATGGCCCTACTGATTATAAACTTGAATAAGTTGGTAACAGTGATCCTGCATTTAGCAATCTACAACCTAGATGCTTATATGCAAAGAATACAATAAAAAACCTGACTAAAATCTAAAAAACAAGCTTATAAAGCTTATAAAACATATCTGAATATTTATCTTTACCTATACAAAATCATTGCAACACATTTTTATATTCTTTGTAAAGCGGGTAAGGCCCACTAGGCAGAACTGTCTGTTTTAAGGAGTGACCTAGAAGCACTTGGGAGGTTAAGTGACTTGCTTGGATGCAAGTGGAGGTTGTGGTACTCAAACCCAAGTCTGCTGGATGTACCCAGTTCAATCACCATTTGTTACTCTAACCACTAAACATGGGTGGTTAAACTGAATGGCTGATTACACAAAGCAGTGCGGGTGATTTCCTTACTATTTCTATATGCAACAAAGCAGAAAGAATGAAAAGCACAGCAGCATTCATTTTAAGATGCCGAAATCTGGGTCGGCCCTCTGGCACTGCAGTAGCACTATTGCTTGCAATGCCAGTGACCCAGGGTCAGAAGCAAACTCGGGTTGCTGGAGGTCTGGTCAGGGGAGTAGCATCGAGCACCTGGGGGACTGCTCTCCTCCTTCAGGGAGGGTGGGCTGTAGGTCCTGCTTCTTTACCACCACTGGTGTGACCATGGGTGGTGGTGCAATGGCGCTGCAGAGTGATCAGGAAGAGAGGACACTAGCCAGGATCTGGAGCAGTGGCATGTCTCTATGTGACCTACTTCCTTGGATCTCTAGTGCCGGTACCCTCAGGGACAGAGACCAGAAAACCAGGAACAATCACCCCACATTGGCCACTGGCAGAAGGGACCCAGGTGCCTCAGACTTCATAACCAGGCTATATGAGGGACCCACTGGGCTGCCCGACACACACTAAGGGAGTGTGGAGGGGTGACCTAGGGTCCCCTCCCTTCCCACCGTGGGGGGTACAACCCAGGCAGAATAGGGGCAGGCCCACAGGAGCTCCTGAGCATTACCTGGAGGGTGAAGCTAGGGGATTCTGATACTGTGAGAAGGGGACATAGAAAGAGAAAATAAGAAAAATGTAAAAAGATACTGAAATCTTAGAGATTCTGTGCAGTGACATGCAATTTCCGTGAGGCACCGGTACAAGAATTCAAAATCCGCAAACCAAGCAGGATTCCGTGATTGTTACCGGTGTTACCAGTAAAAATGGAAAACCAGGGTCCCTGATTATGATGAGACTTAATTTAGAGCTTGTTAATAGGCTAACTGTGGCGCTAGCCCTTTAATACTGGCACTTATGTAGCCGATTTTAGTGGCTTCTTGGCTACCCTGAAGGTTTTCATCTTACCTCTTTTCTTTAGCCCAATATTCTTTAATTGAATCCACAAACCTTTTCTTTCGCTACCTTTTAAAAATAATCAGCCAAAGGTAGGTTATGCTGTAATAAAAATGCCAGTATAAGCTAGGGAGTTGGGATGGAGGCTTATGGGGGGGGGGGTGTAATTGCCTCTAGGTTGTTTGATGGTTTAGCATCACCTGACATAACAGATAGTAACTAGTTCGCTGGAACTGAGAGTAGTTTTAGGGTATGTGTGGGATAATGGGGGGGGCAGGAAGACACTCGAACAGAGCATCTCCTCTCTACCTACATACACTGAATATTAATAAGAACATTAAGCACTCCCATCAAAACTTTGATACTCCCCAGGGAAACTAGAAAGCTAATTTTATTGTCTAACAATGACAGGTCCTTATACGATCATCAGCTGGAATATAAAAGGCACCAAAGACAGAACTAAACGGCAAGTAATACTAAGGCATTTGAAATCCCTTAAAGCTGATATCATATGTCTACAAGAAACACATCTCAAGAGGGAAGACGTTTCATTGTGGTGTAAAGGATGGGTAGGGCAGTCCTATGGGGCAGGTATCTTTACAAATAGAGGTGGTGTCACCATTCTTTTCCACAAAAACGTCCCTTTCAGGCTGGAAAATGAGGTATGGGATAGCCAGGGGTGATATATAATATTACATGGTACCCTGGGTACACATCACTTGACGATAGGATTGGTCTATGGACCAAATGGGGACTCCCCAGCCTTTTTCACAAAATTAATGGGAAACGTGCCCACTACGCCCCCTAGAACTATAGTCCTGGGAGGAGACTGGAACATTACACCTCGATCATCACTAGACAAATCGAACCCCAAGAAAGCTGGTCTCTCCCCGGCTCAGAGAACCTTGCAAGACCTAATGAATGGATTGGGCATCCTAGATATTTGGAGGATATTAAACCCTACTGAGCAACAATATACCTTTTTTTCTCACCCCCATCATACTTGCTCATGCATAGATTATTTCTTGGCTAGCTCCCACATCTTACCCGAGGTTTTAGAAGCTGTAATTCACCCACGAGCAATATCAGACCACTCCCCAGTTTCATTAGTTGGAGTATTTGGACACGAGATCAAAAGAGATTTCATGTGGAGAATGAACACACAAGTACTCCAAGCCCCCTATATGCAGGCCCATCTCAAACATTTTATTATTTCCTTTCTGAACACTAATGTAGAGACTGTCTCTAAAATTGATGTAGTCTGGTCAGCCCTGAAATGTGCCCTGCGTGGGGAATGCATGCGAATAGCATCGGTCAAAAAGAAAAAACACAGTATGCAAACTGAATCTCTACTTCAGGAGATAAAAATGTTAGAATCTAATATTAGTAAACAATCCTCAGATTCTGAATGGATTAAACTCCATACACTACATGCCCAATTTTCAGATTTGATGTATCAAAAAGCGGAATTATCTTTAAAACGAGTTCAAATAAAATATCTAGAAGCGGGTGAACGGGCCAGTAGGCTACTAGCATACCGACTTAAACAAGCGGAGGCAGCCCTCTTTATACCCGGGTTGTACTCAAGTAGAGAGAGCCCTCTTATTACAGATCCAACGTAAATTGTGTCCAACTTTGCTAAATATTATAGGAATTTATATCACTACAAAAAGGAGGAAATTCCAAATGAGCAGATACAAGCCTACTTTGACCAGTTAGTACTTCCAGCATTGCCCGAAGATAAACATTCGTCCCTAAACTCCCCCATTATGGAATGGGAAGTAGTACCAGCAATTAAGTAGCTTGCACCAGACAAATCACCCGGTCCAGATGGCCTTCCTACCAATCTATATAAGTTATACACAGCAGAACTTGCACCCTTACTAGCCAGAGTCTTCAACTCATGGTATGAATTAGGTCTATCAGAATGCGCATACCTTGAAGACCTGATTACTATTATCCCCAAGCCAGGCCGAGACCCACACTATGTGGATAATTACCGCCCTATTTCGCTCCTTAACACTGCCGTTAAGATATTAGCTAAAATACTTGTCAACCGACTGGGACCCTTTATGGGCACACTAATTAGCAGCGAACAAGTGGGATTCATGCTGGGAAGGTCTTCAAGTGATCACATGTGACAATTATTGCACCTCATTTCCATAGCTAGTGAACTACCCATACCTGCTGCCCTAATAGCCTTAGATGCAGAAAAGGCCTTTGACCGGATGTCCTGGTATTTTTATTCACTGCACTCTCCCAGTATGGTATCCCACAAATGTTTATTAATTGGGTCAAACTGCTTTATTCATCTCCCACAGCCTGGATTTGGTGCAATGGTCATCTCTCATAACCATTCCCACTAAGTTGTGGCACTAGGCAAGGATGTCCCCTCTCACCACTCCTTTTTAATTTTTATCTAGATCCTTTCATCCGTAAGTTACTTATAACTTAAGGTTTGCAAGGCATTCTCGTAGGTAACAGACAACACCTTATATCTGCCTATGCAGATGATCTATTAATACACGTAACAAACCCAACTGTAAGTGTTCCTGCCCTACTGCAAGAAATTGAAATCTTTTCAAGGATTTCCTACTATAAATTGAACCTGACTAAATCCACTATTTTCCCTTTAAACCATAAATTATTTAAAAACGATCTAAAGCAGTATGGATTACACTGGGAAAATAAAAGCATAACCTTCCTGGGTATTAAAATATTCAAGTCTTTCTCTACCATTGTTAAAGAGAATCTCACAAAGTTAATAAAAGTAATTAAGACAGATCTGGAAAAATGGAACACTCTGCAGATTTCACTTTGGAGAAGAATCAACATCATTAAGATGACTACTCTCCCTAGAGTCCTTTACCCTCTCAACATGTTAGCCCCCTATCTTCCTTAAAGGTGGTTTACTAAACTAAGGAATACAATTAATAAGTTTATCTGGAAAGGCAAGCCAGTGAGACAAGCATATCACAAGTTGACAGCGCCAAAGTCCCAAGGAGGGCTCTCCCTCCCATCGTTCTTTAATTATTACGGAGCAGTCCACATTACAAAGTTAGCTTTCTGGATGTACGACCCACGTAAGAGGAATTCAGGGTCTTATACCCTGGCATGGTTAAATATAGAAGAGACCCTTGTGTCTCGTACCTCATGCTCACTGCAATCACTACTATATTCGTCCCTGAAACATATTCCCATTCATATTAAAAACTCTCCAATAGGGTGGTCACTGAGAGCTCTGAACCAATTACAGAGCCATCTGAAAATAAACTGGCATGTGGACAGAGAGCAACCACTCTTATATAACCCTCATTTCACGATCCAGCAGAAACCTGTCCCACTAAATTTCTGGCCTGCTCTAAAAGATGCTAAACTCAAAGATGTCACTGACAATGATAATTTGTTACCATATCCCCAATTTCTACGGAACTTCCCTGAATTAAGTGGGCACCCTTTTAAATACTGGCAAATTACACATGTAATTTCTTCTTTTATAAATACTGGTCATCCCCTTGAGCCCCCCAGGACTGCCTTATCCTACCTATTAAACACTGCTACCCAACCACACTCAATATCTGCAGTATACAAGGAACTGCAGTCCCTCGATACACAATTACCATCAGGTGCAAACCAATATTGAGTTAAAACCCTGTCTCTCCCACCTGCACCTGACTTTTGGCAACAACTCTGGAATAACCTGTATAGGTTTGTCAAACAAGATCGTCTGCGACTTATACAATTTAATGTGATGCAGGACATATACTATACCCCTCAAAGGCTCCATAAAATGGGCAGGATACCTACTCCCTGCTGTTCTCGATGCACCTATAAGAACGGGGATCTTTACCACATGCTATGGGCATGTCCCAAAATCCAACTATTTTGGAAAGACATACAAAATTCCCTGAGCCCAATCCTGGCTTTAAACTCACTGTTTTCCCCAGACACGTGCCTACTCAATTCTTTTCCAATAGGAGCTTTGAAACAGAAGAAATATTACATGGCCCTTATTTCTGCAGTGGCCAAACTTATAATCATGAGACATTGCGCCCTGAGTACCTCGCCTACTACACTGGAATGGCATAGAGAAATGTTGCTTGCCCTACAGCTGGAAAAACATATTGCTAGTATGAACAACCGGCTGCAAAATTATATTGATAAATGGGGTGCCTTAGACACATTACTAACCACATGGAACCCTAAAAATAAAGAACTAGATGATCATTGACCCTTGCCTAGTAGCAGGTTTCGATCTGGAAGGGGAAAATGTCCCGAACCACAGCAGAAGAAAGTGACCAGTGCTTAATGTTCCTTTAATGGAGAGAGAGGATTGAACAAGGATGAAGATAAATTAATTCAGGGGTGGGGGGATCTGGGGTGGGGCTGGGGTTTTTTGGGGTGGGGGTTGTTTGTTTTTTTTTTTTCTATATATATTCTCTTGATGTTACCTCTTCTGCTCCCCAAAGGTCAAACGTGACACATCAGTAAGACTACAATGTACTGTTATTTTAAAGCAAAATGCAACCACCAAGTCATAAGTTAATGTGATATAATTATGTCTATATAGAGCTGTTTGACCTAATATATGGTGATGAAGGTAACTGCATTTTTAATGTATACTATGTATTTGAATTTGATATTATTTTCATTTTTACCTGTTTTAATGTTTTAATGCATTAAAAATCAATAAAGCTTGCTGAATAAAAAAAAAAAAAAGAAAGTGTCTCTGGCCTCTCTGTGAGGTTCTGGTTCGTATTGTCCTGTCTTGCAGGGTAACTTTTTCTGTGGCGGGGGCTGGGTGGGGGGTAGTTACAACCGAAGACTCTGGGTTTGCTACCAGCTGTGCCTGCATCTGCTGGGCTTTGTTAATTAAACCTTCCTGAGAAGGGAAGTTTTCTTGATTATGAGATGCCCAGGGCACTTGCTATACCCATGACCAGTGTTCTCACACAAGTTGCACTTGAATAGATTAATGCAGTTCGGTGAAGAGTGGCCATAATCCAAACAGCGGTTACATTTTGGGGTGTCACATGCTGAGCTGAGGTGAGTGGGGGAATTGCACTTAAAAAAAGTTTTCGGTTGCCCTATATAGAATAACACCCCCCTGTCGTTACCTAAATAAAAGGTGCTGGGCAAGTGTATAGGGCCATTATTAGTTGAATACAGTTTTACTTTGATCTTCCAGCCCCCATTCCATAGCTGTTCACTATCCAGAATGGGGGCAGGCTGATCCAAGATTTCACATCTTTGCCTAAGCCAAAAAAGAATGTCCTCCACATGGACACCTTCGTTACAAAATATGATGGTAACATGTTTGATAAAAGGTTTTCTAAGAGGGATAGCCATGTAGGGGATCCAAGCAGGGCTGTTCTTTACAGTCTGATACTGTGACCAAAATCTGTCTGAGGATGATACTGTTTTAAAACTAACATCAAAGTTTCCATTCCCTAGATGAATAAAGGCAAATGTTTCTGACAAAAAAAAACCGTCATTGATCCTATTAAAGGTTACTTGGCCACGTATAGCCTGTCTGGTGGATTTTCTAGGCCCCCTTTAAACACCAGTCTAACAGCATTTCTCCATGGAGCTGGCTCACCCTTGTTTGGAAACAGATCTGAAAGGCAAAACATAGCGCTAAGCCAAGCATTTCTTGAGGGGTCTTGTAGGACAGTTTCAGGAGGACCCATTCAATTGTTATTTACAGTTGTGGTTTCAATAAGACTATTGGGAGCAGAGGCATTTTGTGTAATTACCTGCTGAGAAACAATAACGTTGGAGCCCATTGCTGCAGTTGTATTTTTTAAGTTCCTCATTGTCTCTGCATGTGAAATCTCCAGCCTATTTTTCACTGCTTTAGAGGTGGTAGCTACTTGTGATGAGTGAAACCTTTGAACATTTTCATCATTTGGGTCTGGCAACCAATGTCCATTGTTCGTTTGAATCCATCCTGCTTTTTCCAAGGCTGTAGCAGGCGACAAGGGCGTTTCAAGTAATGTATTGTCATAATTGTTCTCTTTTATCCTAACATCCAAATTGGGTTTCTTTATACTATTTGAGCAAGTTTCTGTTAGCTCTTTAGTAGCTTGTGTGAGGCAGAGGGTTCATTCAATAATTCAGAGTTTGCTGCCTGACTGCGTGTATTTTTGATCTCAGGCCCAGGAGGATGCGAGACTCCAAGTCATCATCCTTTTGCCGTGGAAGATGATTTTGAAATTTTTATGTTTTTCTGTGGTTTTTGGCACACAACTGGAGGTTGTATATAGCTGCCAGCCGTGGAAACAGTTCTGCTTGTTTTTCTACTCAGGCAAGCTGCATCCTTTGATGGTGCCCGCATTATTATTCAGCTGTTCAGACAGCGATGAGTCAACAAGTCTGCCTGTCCTGGGAGCGGTATGCAACACTGACGGCTCAGCCTGCAGCACTTCCCTTTGCTCTTTACATTTTGTTTCTTTCTCCACCAGTTTCTGCGATAATTTTTTTTTACCTGATATCTCAGCAGAGTCAATAGCATTGGTAACTTGTAATTGAGTGATCTCTGCTGCATCCTCCTCTTGTTGTTACCATTCCATGTCTGTGTCAAAATAATCCTCAGGGACATATTCTTCTACATTAAGACGAACATTAGATTCAGCCTCAAGCAGTAAAGGGGCAGAGGAGGATGCTGTCTCCTCTGCCTCTGTAGCACACAACCTTCCACCTGGGTCCACTGGAGCAGCCATCTTGGCAGAGTGCCAGGATGTGAAGGTTCCCCTACTGGTGAGTAGGATTTTTTTTTTTTTTTTGTGAATAACTATTCTTTATCGAACAATATCCAACACAAATAAACATACAACATACAACACTCAATATACAAGGGATAAAACTCATATACCATAACCAATACAAATTAATACTAAAAAAAAAGAAAAGGGAACCCCACCCCCTAACCCCCCCCATACAGCTATCCCAGTTGACTAAATATTAAATAATGGCATTGTATCATAAAATGACATATAGAAATACAAAAATACAATTAGCTAGCATCATACAATTTAAAGGAGAGAAGAGACACTTAGAGAGAAAGAAAAGTACCAAAGGAATCAATAATAAAAAGAGAAGGAAAAAAAAAGGGGTTAACAATGAAGAGGGATTATAGAGTATTCCTACCTTTAGTAACCATATTTATTTTTGAGGCTCTGGACAAAACTACCCCAACATTTAGTAGGGGAATTTTTTATTTATGAAATCATACAATCCAGAACAAAAAAATAAACAATATGTACAGGAATTTCAAAACATGTCTGATTCTGCAACTGAAAAAAACATACCATTTAACATTCTGTACAATTCATGCTTAAAAGGAAAAAAAATATGTACATTCTCTACATTCTATTATCGATACACTTATGTAACAGGGACATCACTATCGGTGACCCATGGTAAATTCTTCCAAAATTTATGTAACTTTGTTCTTTCTATATGTTTTGCTTCCTGAAAGTAAATGTCTTGTAACTCTTTAAAAATGTTCCCATAAAGCTCGACATAGGCGAACTCTTTTTGCTGAAGTGTAAATAAACATCTAGAATTCCAGATGTAACATTTGATAACCACGAAAATGATATATGCAAAGTACTCTTCTCCCATTTAGGCCATGAATGTGGATACTCTCCATACATTATAACTGGGAAAGAAACATTTTGAAAAAAACTTTCTTTAGATTCCTGGTATAAAAAAAAAACCAAAATTAGAAATGCACAAACAAGTAAAATATAGATGCTACAGTAAATAGTTTCTAACTGGTTTATACACAATGGTCTAGGGCATATTCTTTCCTCCACTATTTTGCGTTTCTGATTTGCTTTTATGTTTAAACATTCATGGCAGTTTAGCCAGTGTGTGTCTTTAAATTTAGCAGGAATTCTTTTTTCTGTTATAAAATTAATTAGAGCTACTTGGTTTTCTAGAGGGCATTTTGGGAAAGGGTCTACCTCCCTAAAGTGTGTCTCTATTATGTAGGTATATATTTGCTTTTTATTTTTTGTTATCACCATTCTACTTGAGAGACTCCACAACCTCAGTTTTACAAAAAGCTCGCTAAGATACCCCGGTGAGGAAGTTTGGTGCTTAATTTGTCTTAGTTGGTCTTTCTCCCAATCCTTAAACCACAGTGATACTGTCTGAACAAATAAGTCACACCAGTACTTAATAGAATATACTAACAAAGGTTTTAAATTAGCATTTAAAAATTGATAGAAAAAGAAAAGTACTGGATTTACCATATTTTGTCCTCCCATATTTAACGGCAAATAGAGTATGTTTTGTTTGATTGGGTTCAGCCTACTCCCCTAAAAGGACTGAAAAAAAAGGCTGTACAGTTTTGTTTCCCTTGTCTTTGGCACTGGGAACACTGCACTATGATATAGGAACACTGGTATGAGGTACGTTTTAATTGTCTATCTTTTTTTGATAACTCATTTTCCTTTGGTTCCGACTTTGGACCATCTGCATGCCAATCTGTATTTTCAAGTCCCAGTTCACTACATCCATCTGGGCCACCCCAATTTCAATCCCTAAAATTTTTAAGTTACCTGTTGTAACTGAAATTCCTGCCACACTGCTCTGAAAGGCATCCTGGTGCCACAATGGTTTCCCTACATTTTTTTTTTGGTATTTAATTGGTTCAAGAATAAGCCCCGTATTCTTGGCACATTGCTATTGCCTTGTCAACTGATCTTTCATTCCCTACTAGCATAACCACATCATCAGCATAGGCAAGAACTATATAGAGGACCACTTGGTGTAGCAATTGTACATGTTTAATGTCCACCTCTGAATTGAGGAGCCTTAATAGAGGATCAATGCTAAAGACATACAATAAGGGACTAATAGGGCACCCTTGCCTGACCCCCATTTGTATGTGCACATGGGGCCAAAATATCCATTTACACAGGGTTTGACCGTGACCATCCTATCTAATGTGTTTAACCACTCTACAAAAGTTTTTGGTAATGCAGTAAAGTCTGCCATAAAAAGGCATGATCCACATTATCGAATGCCTGTTATTGATATAGAAAGAAAACATACCACTCTAACAGTGATACATGGTTTCTATCAAAGAGTTCCCTTAGCAGGATTAATTGATCTGTAATAGTATTTCCAGGGACTGTACATGATTGAACTGTAGAAATTAAATATTTTGCTACTGTGAACAATCTTATGTTTAACATTTTTGTAAGAATTTTGAAATCATTGTTCAATAAACTTATGGGCCTCCAGTTTGATAGTTCCAATTTATCTCCTTTTTTATATAAAAAAATGAGTACCCCTGTAGCCATTTCTAATGGTATATTGTGATTTTGTAAGATAAAATTGAAAACTTTCGTAAGTTCGTCGAGAATTTCTTGGCTCAAAATTTATACAGTTCTGATGTTAAGCCATCTTGACAGGAGCCTTACCCCTTGTGAGTGATTTTATTGCCTCTGCAACTTCTAGTGTGGAAAAGGGCCTAGCTAATGCTGCTATAAGGTCTTGTGGGGCAGATGGGATTGTAAGTTTATTAAAGAAAGTTGAATAATCAATTATCTCTTTATTCTGTTTTTTAAACAAGGAAGTTGCATATTCTGATGCAATGCTAATGACCTGCTTTTTGGTAGTTTGTACATTGCCCTGTGCATCATACAATGCAGTTATTACTTTTTTCTTGATTTGCTCTTGATTTTTAAGTAAGGGGCATGTACTTTCAAATGGGCCTTGCATACAATATTGTTGCTACAGCTTGAGACCTTCAGTTTGCTTTGTGTGGTAGTGCAACATTTTACATTTTATGTTCATTATTTGGTCAGAGAAGTCATGTTTAGTGGATTGGGAGAGAGTATACAAATGCTGCAATTGTTTCCTATCTTTTAAATATAAAAGGTAGTCTTCTCTTTTAGTTTGTTTAGAATTTGAAATAAATAGATTCCTAAGTTCCACTTTGGTCACCATCCACCAACTAGCCGGGTCATCATGAAGGTCAAACAATGATTTTTTAATAAAAAAATATGTAATATGTTGTAAAAAAACAGTCTCTTCCAAAAGGCTGGGGTTTAGCTTCCAGTATCCCAGGCCAATGGGGGCTTCTGGACTACCTAGTGTAAGTGTTAAAGTTTTGTGGCCTGAATATTCTACAGGGACTACAGATGCTTTCTGAATATTTATTGCCCAAGAAATAATAAGGAAATCGATTCTTGTGGACAGGTTCACTTTAAAAAAAATGTTGTCCCTTTTACCAGTGTGTTCAAGCAGTGCATCCTTTACATTTGCTATACGTATGGCAGTATTTAGAGGTGTCATATCCCCCAAATATTTTCTCAGTAGTTGTTTTTGTCCCTCTATCAAGTTTTCTCAGCCCACAATTAAAATCCCTGGCCCAAATCACATTTTGAGCAGTGTGTAAGTACGGGCTTATTTGCTGAAAGATAGCCATGCAGTCAGCTTTCGTTTGGGGGGGCGTATATGTTGATGATCTGAAAAGAAACATTATTAAGTTTAAAATCAAGCAAGAGTACTCTTCCTGGCATCAGATCAAGGATTTTAACTACACACGGTTGGATTTTATGGAAAAGGATCCCCACACCTGAACACCGATCTAGACCAATGGACCAATATGATACT
The DNA here is from genome assembly GCA_016271365.2 of Neoceratodus forsteri. Lineage (NCBI taxonomy): Eukaryota > Metazoa > Chordata > Ceratodontiformes > Ceratodontidae > Neoceratodus > Neoceratodus forsteri. The sequence continues at coordinate 903,646,586 of CM028133.1, forward strand.
CCAGAAAGCAATTCCCTGGTTGCTTTTCTTAATTCTAGAATAGTGTGCAACGTAGTGTCCTATATAAGAAAAAATCCCTTGGGGATAGGATTGTAACAGATGGAACACCGCTCCCCTCTTCAGGTTATTCTTTATGCTGTTGACATTAGATATTAAAACCAAAAAAGGAGGCAACATAGGCACCACAGTTTGTTATGGGAACTAGCTGCATTTTTTCCTTTTAGTTTTCCGCTTCCTATGTTTATTCCCTGGGTTTGTCTCTCATACTTTGGGGTTCTCTATGTCTGTCTGTGTCTCCTGTTGGTTAGAGTCTACTGAGGAACCCACAGATTTGCTATCAGAATTCTCAGCATCCAAAAGCGCCTGGTATCTATTAGATATATTGGCCAATGTGATTTTGGGAACTTTTGGTGTTGGCTAAGACCAGGCCTGTCTCCTTCTTGTGTGCATTCTTCTTTCCACTACCTCTTCTGTGCTTTGGAGGGGAGGCATGGAGCTAAGTGGGATTTGTCCTTGTTCTGCTGACTCTGTGTTCTCTATCATGGTGGACATCCTGACTGTACTTTCCTCAGTGGATGGAGGGACAATGCCCCCACCCATTCATCTTGGAGATTAGGCCTATGTCCTCTGGCAATATAGTTCCTCTGCTACCTGATGCAGCTTACTCCTGTGGATGGGAGACCACAGGTGTCTTCTCTGCAGCTTTTTATTGTGTTCTCTCTGGGCCAAGGTGTCTAGGAATTGCTGCTCCTCACTATCAGCAGAAGTTTGTTTCCTATGGGCTGCTTCCGGGCAAGCTACATATGTGTGATCTTCCTTCCCACATAAATTGCATTTCACAACACTTCTGCACTGAGCACTACTGTGTCCTGTCTCCTGTTATAAGGTGCATTTTAACTGGTCACACACACTACTTATGTGACCTGCTTGCCCACACCTATAACATGTCTTGGGCTGACCAGGATAGAAGAGGTCACCTCTATCCCTCCCTAAAAAAAACAACAGTTTGGCAAGTGTTAGAGCCCTTCATCTTCTGTCCTGAAAATAACTCTGATTTTCCACCCTCCTGTCCAGATCCCCTCTCAATCAAAAATGGCCTCCGGGTGTCCTGTGACAGTGCATTTTTGCTTTAACCAAAAGAGTGGATCAGTGACACTAAATCCCTCATTCCTAAAGAGAACAGTTATGGTTTTGTGTGCTGGTCTGGTTAGGGGAATCACTTCCAAAGGGGCCCATAATGTCAGTTTTTTTAACCTGGAGGTACCTTGTCCAAAATCTATCTAGGCCACTCCCCAATTTAAAACTTACATCAAATATGTTCTCCCTGAGACATGGATCAGAGCATACAATTCTGTGACATTAAAATGCATACTGTCCTTCAACAATGTCCTACCTACACAAACTCTGTCTGGAAAAGTATCCAAACCACCTTTATAAATGAGTCTCACAGCATTATGCCTTTTAGCAGGGTATAGAGTATGCTGAAACAAAGAAGCATTAGGCCTGGAATTCTGTGTAGTAAAAGACTGCATTGTAACATCCTCTACTACAACAGGCCGATTCCTAAGTTCTGCAGGAATATTTTTGGTATATCTGATACATCAGAAAAGTTACTCATTGTATCATCTATAGTATCCTGCTCCAGTTCACTTGTTCCCTCACAGTTTATCATTGCCAGTATTGGGTGCTGAGTAAGTTCAAGTTCAGGGGGTAATTGTAAACCGGAGTGCACTTCCCCACCATCAACAACATTATTTTCTTCTGGCAATTTAGCAGGATGTGAAATGTCACAAGTAACTTCTCCTGCAGCCCATGAGCTGCTTGTATTACTCACTGTGCTGTTCAGGTTTGTTTTTGTCATTGAGACTCCTGGCATTTTATTGGGCGCAAAGCCAGAAATCCACTTCTGTGTGTCTGAGGAGCAAACCCAGTCAGCTGCCTTTAGAGATTCTTCGACTGACCACAGCTCAGCGTCCATCATAGGCATGTCTGCCCAACTCAGTTTACTGGGAGTCGCTTTCTTTATCACACATTCCAGTTGTTGTTTGTATGCATTTGCGGGGAAAGAAAAGAGAGAGGCTGCACTTTGATCTTGTCCCGCTGTGTAAAACACCATACGCGGCTCACTCTGTGCCTCTGTTTGGGACATTTCCATGGAAAAGCTGGGATCTTTCTTTGCATCATCATTTTTAGTGTCTTTCATTTGCTCCATGTCCTGTGGCTTAAACTGACCTAGAATTTCCTTTTTCCTTTGCAAGTATTTAGTTTTCTCAAGTAGTAACAACTGTTTCAAAGTTTTTTCTTTCTGTGCATCGTCTTGAGTTTCTTTCTGGTCTGCCACATTAGCTTTGATTTGCTGTCTGCTCTTTTCATCAGATTTATTTTCTGACAATATTTCTACTCCATCCACATTATCAATGGCAGTAGCATCAAAGAAGATTTCTGCCTCAAGCAAATCTTGCACCGAGGAGGAGACAGACTCTTCAACATGTTGCACATCCAGTCCAGTGCTTGCCAGCCTCCAGCAATTCCACCACCAACCACCCTGTCACCCGCCATCTTGGTACCTCAGACCAAAAGGGTCCCCTTTGCTCACAGGAAGCAAGGCCCCCTGCAGGCACAGTAGAGGAATTTTCCTGGTGTCCTGGCCAAATTTCCCCCATTCACCAAAAATACCACCAACAGATTAATCTGGTTTAAATTCAGTTGATTACCATTTATATCCCCCCCACCCCCACAGTCACCACTGGAAAAGGGACTTCTAGTCTCATTGGGCGTACCGGGTGAACAAAATTCAATAAATAAGTAGAAACCACTCCTTCAGTCTCAGGATTGCCCCTAGGGTGTTCAAGGAGGCCAAAGTCCTCCCTCTCTCCAAAGGTGGGGGGGTACCTTCCCCTTCCCCTCCACAGGGAACTATTGAGCAATCCATTACCTACCCACACTTTCCAGATTGGAAGAGAAAGTTGTCCTTTCCTAGCTCTCATCCTCCCTTGATGCCTTCTCTTTCCTTTCCTCTTTTCCGTCTGGATTTTTCAAGTCATATTCTACCCTCTTCTTTTCCTGGGTCACTGACTACATTTTTTTTTCTTTTTTTTTTTTGGTTGCACTTTTTCTCCCCTTCACATCCACTCCTCTCCTTCTCCTGGCCATCCGAGCGCCATCACACCACTGTCCACCATGACTCACTTGGCCAGCTGCCTGCCCCCAGGGATTACCCCCCTAGCAGGGTTGGTGGGGTTCTCCAACCCATGCCATCAATCAGGATTGGGTTCTTCTCATAGGGGGTGTAGTGCCTCCCCAAGGGGGCATGGTGTGCAGTGATGTCAGGATGCACATTCTTCCAACATCCGCTGGGGCCCATGCATTTGCTGGGCTCTGCAATCCCTTCCTTCTGAACTGGAGAGCAGTCCTTTTGACACTTCATCCTCCCTCTTCCACCAAACCTCCAGCATCTCAAGTTTGCTTCCGAACCCGAGTTATTGGCACCACAAATAGTAACACTACCACTGCACTGGTAGGCTGGCACCACTGACTCCATTCTCAAGGGTATGGAACAGGATTAGATCATTGCTGCCATATTCATTTACCATAAAATCATCAATTTTATTGGCAGAAAAGGCCCATCCAGTCTGCCCTAACCCTACCTACCTCATGGGTAGAAAAAAGGCCCTATGTGTCCTCCTGATTCCCCCACTGTCTCTGAGTGAGTCTTTTAATGATTCTTATGTGGTAGTCTCACACATGATTGAATTCTGTCATTGTCTTTGTCCTCATCACTTCCCAAGGCAACTTGCTCTATCAATAAAACAAAAAAAATTGCTCACATTCGCCCATGCCAGCAATGCACTACTGATATGTGAGACAGGGCTGTTTGCTGCACCTGATTTTTACTGCAATTAATCTTGCATGCTGACTCTTGGCAATGAATTAAACAATTGACCACAGTACTTCAGTTGTGTATGTGGCTGTTACCAGCATTGGTGAGTGCGTGCAATTTTTTGTTTTACTAGTTGCTATTGTTAGCACTCACACCACTGCCTCACTTGAGTGGCTCTGTTTGTTCCCAACTTGTGCCATCTATCCACCACTTTTTACATGAAGAAATGCTTCTTCATCTTCCTCTTGAATTGTTTTCCCCACTAACTTCGTTGTGTTCTCTCGTGTAACCTTGTTTGTGCTCAACAGAAAAAAGCTCCCCACACTCAACCCTGTTTATCACCCAGAGGTATTTTAATTTCTCAGCCATGTCTCTCCTGGCACTCCTGTTCTCTAGGAAGTACATGTTGAATTCCTTCAGCTTTTCCTCATTGGGCTTCCCCTTTGTCCCTGTACCATCTTAATTACCCTCCTCTGCACAGCCTCCACCCAGGCAATTTCCTTTCTAAGGGGAGGGCTCCAGAGTTATGCACAGTACTCAAAGTGGGGGGTGAACCAATAACTTGCACAGGTGGAGTCTAACCTCACTTTTTCTGCTTTCTATCCCACTCCCTATGCTAGCCATCATCCTATTTGTTGTACCCACAACCCTTGAAGAAAGGGACACTGCTTTCAGGTTGTAGGCAATGATAACCCTAAAGTTCCTTTCCTCCAAGGTGCATGTCATAACCCCCACATCCTGTACTCTGATCTGAGGCTGAGACTTTCGTGACTGATGAGTTTTGGCATTGAGTCTGGACGACTCCCCTGGCCTGTTGTGCTCCCTTCCCATGGCCTCCACTCCCTCCATTGTGTCCACAGCACTGCAGAGGTATCACATCATAACAGTAACCCAAAAAGAGGAACTACAAATACATTGACTCATTTTGGGTGCTTTTATTGTGGGCTACCCTACACAATAGCGAGGGTATGGGATAGCGACCAGGAGGAAGGGCAAAAGGAAGAGAGGAAAAGTGAGTGGAAGGGGAGTGACAGGGAAGGGGTTTTCAGGTACTGGTGTACCTGCCGACGCTGAGTTAGCCATGTGGCATGGTGCTGTGGAAGACTAGCTCTGGCAGAGCAGGAACAGGTTTTGAGACCAGGAATGGGTTACATTTTGCCACAGCTGCAAGCTGCAGCACTTAATTTTTGGTGAGATATGGATTTTGCCCCCTCCCCGATATGCAAACACCTGGAGTGGAGAATCCTAATTCAGTGGGTGCGGGAAGGGGGCACAGCACCCCCCCCCCGCGCTCAAAAACACTTTTTTTTACATCAGGAAATCAGATCGCCTTAAAATGTATAATGTTGATTTGCTTTTCAATTATATGAACTTGCCATAATAGCGATCGCTGTTTTGTGAATGCTATTATGACATGGAACCAGTCCAGATCTTGGTGTCATTGGCACATAGACTTTTCTTTCTATCCCCACCCTTATGTTCCCAATGAATATATTAAGGAGCATGGCAGCCAGTACCAGTGTTTGAGGTACTAGATGTCTGCATGGCTTAGCTGGTGGCACATCCACCTCTGGACCAGAAGGTCATGGGTTTTTGTCCCTCTCCAGGATTGGGCTCATACCATAAATGCTGACACCTGAATGCAGTATTAGGAGTGTGCTGTACTGTCAGGATGTGCCGTTCTTTGGATGAGATGTTAAACTGAGATCCCTTCTACCCTTTTCTGTGGGTGTCCAAGTGGAAGTGAAAAGAACACTAGGCACTTTTTGCAAGAGTAGAGGAATTTTTATTAAAAAACTCATCCATATATATTTTTTTTATTTATTGTAATCTTGGATAACACCTTTGAGCTAAAAGCTCTTTTACATAGATTCTACATCCAAAAAACAACAGAACATTACAAATTAAAATGAGAACTTAACACTATGTCTGATATTTACAAGAATCAGCAGTTACAAACAGGCACATTATACAACATATTCAAGACAGTAAGCCTACAGAAAGGTATACCATAGTGTATAGGTTACTGACAGACACTAAGTAGCAGCCCGTGAGGATTTGTCAAGCATAGGTAGATAACATGTGTGAGGAAGGGTAGCAGGATGGGAGATAAGAGAAGGTGGAGGGATAAGAATAGTTGAGGGAGGGGGAGGAAATAACTGATAGGTAAAGATAACTGTAAGTTATGGAACATATTAGTATAGTGTTGAGCAGGGATGTGTAGCAGCTAAATGGGCTTTATCGTGGCTAGGATTCAGTGGTGGAGAGAACAAGGGATTAGTTAAGGAGGAATGGAGAATGTGAAAGGGAGAGTGGGAAGAAGGGGGGAGGGTGGTGAGGTAAGCGTGAAAGAGTGGATAGATAATTTAAGAGAAAGGAACAGGAGGGGATTGTACTAATAACAGGTAGCTGCAGTAGAGCTCAGCAGTACAGCATATCCATAGGGAGATGTCAGAAATAATGTGGTAATTTGGGTAAGATTAGCTGATGCAATCACAGCTGTTATTTGTCATGAGGTGTTGATGCAGTTTATATTTGAATTGGCCCAACTTGGTAACTGAGGAGATGTCAGTGAGTAGCAAGTTTAGCCATAATCGGGCTCTGTATGCAAATTAACATTGTCCTTGTATTGTGTGACATTGTGGGACAAGAAAGAGCAAATTACCTCAGCGTTGAGTACGTTGGGGGTTACAGGAGGGGTTTAGACTCTTTTGTACACCATGGGACATGAGTTCTAGGCTAACTTTCTTTGCTAACAAGCAGATCTGGTAATTTGTTCTATCCGTTAACTGCAACCAACTAACCTTGATGTATAGAACACACGTGTGGTAGGCGTGCTGCCCCTGTGAGGAACCTACAGGCTTTGTTAAGAGCAGTGTTGATATGGCTAAGGGATGTAGAAGTGGCAGAACCATAGACAACCAGCCCATAGTCAATGACGGAGATCACAGAGCTATGAATTGCTAATCTAAGTGCTTCTGCAGTAAGACTTTGCTTGTGCCCATAGAACAGCCATATCTGAATATTGATTGGTTTAGTAATATGTTCTATGTGCTGTGAATAGTATAAAATACTGTCAATGGCGACTGCTAGGTATTTGAAATGATGAATTTGCTCCAGTGGCTTGCCAATACTGTTTCTGATGGTCGATGGGTAGGATCTACGCTTCTTTTGATTACATATCATTTATATATATTTACTATATATTATTATATTTATATTATTTTATGTATTATATATTATATATATATACTACTTCTGACCCCATGCTTGCTTACCACCTAGCCTGCTCCCCACCACACCATCCTTTTAGACCATCCTGCCTCCTTTCCCTCCACTCTATCCCACCAATACCTCTGCTACCTCCCACCCTCTCTACCTCCATTGACACTGGCAATTTGGTTCTCTCCAGAATTCCCAGCCTTGAATCCCTTCCATTTTCCATTTCTCTCTCCCCACTCCTCGATACACCTAGCTACACGACTTCTTGAGCCTCTCCTGTATCTTCCTCATCTCCACATAGTTGTCAGATATTAGTCAGTCCCCCTAAGCTATTGTGTATGAATTTTATTACCCTAGTATGGGACCTCATTGTCTGAACATAGATGCCTACTAATTGATTTGTATAACTCTTTTCTGTAACCTGGCTTGACTGTTTGTAACCTCATTTCTCTAATGTTTGATATTGCTGTTAACCTGATTCACTGTATGTATCCTACTTGCTTGATTTTCTTTCTGACATGGCATCTTTGTAAATGAGCTTCTAGCTCTAAGGTTGTAATCCGAGAATTGACTAAATAATAATAAAATATATACATATACCAGTATCATAATTCATTGCAAAAAAACTACGTTATTACATCAGTTAGGGTTAGTATTAAAGCATTGAAAGCTGGGAAATTCAACATTAAGGTTTCCAACCCTAACTTCCCACCCCACTCCCCAAACAGCAAAAGGACAAGTCCACACAAGCAATCACAGACAGCCTACATCAGGTAAGACAAGATATATGTAACCCCCTGGTCCCCTAGAGTTACTAGAATCCAATCAGTGTCAATGTTAGGTAGAGAAGGCAGCTGGTGAATAACTGGTTAAATGCTTTTTCACCTGCTCCCTCTCTGTTTATTTGGTCTCAGCTGAGATGAGAGAGGTGATGTCATTTAAACTCTCACAGCAGCAAAAGCCACAGTAGCTGGCTGTGAGTGGGGAGTTTTAGAATCTCGAGTTAGTTCTGAGTGGAGGTCAGTGTAAGCAGTTGGAGGAGTGAGGAGATGCAGTGTGAGCTGTGTGAGTAACATCTGTCTGCCAAGAGAAGTGGCGGAAACCATTGTCTAGCAGGAGTTCCTGATTTTTTCATCCCCAGTCAGATGAGAAGGACTGCCAGGATGGATCCGAAGGGGCAATCCCCTATTTGATCCAGGACTTTGAAACTGCCTGTTTGTATACCAACTGTGAGTAATCTGACTTTATGCTTCCCAGGAGGAAAATACCTGTTCTTTCTTTGGGTGTGCTCTGATAAAGGGAAATTACATCAGTTTGTTTTAATTTGAGATGGTGCTCATGACTTTAAAGTTGGCTGACAATCATGGAGTCATATGGATACATAGAAGCATAGAATTGGACGGCAGATAAGGATCACTTGGCCCACCCAATCTGCCCATTTCCCTACCTAATGGATAAGCTTCAGATACTAATTAACCAACAGCCTACGTCCTCCTACCCCCAGCCCCCAGCCCCTAGGATTGCCTTATGTTTGTCCCATGCATTCTTGAATTCCACCACTGTTTTTGACTCCACAACCTCCTCAGGAAGGCTGTTCCATGCATCCAAAGCCCTCTCCATGAAAAAATACTTCCTCACATTACCTCTGAGCCACCCCCCTTCTATCTTCAAATGTGTGCCCCCTTGTTCTGGCACATCTCTTTTTCTGAAAGATGCTACCCTCTTAGACTTTGTTGATTCCCTTGAGGTATTTGAAAGTTTCTATCATGTCCCCCTGGTCCCTCCTTTCCTCGAAGGTGTATGTATTAAGCTCCTTAAGTCTCTCTTCATATGTCTTCTGGTGCAGACCCTGCACCATTTTAGTTGCCCTCCTCTCGACTGCCTCCATCCTGTCTATGTCCTTGTGGAGATTGGGTCTGGAGAACTGCATGCAGTACTCCAGATGGGGTCTCACCAGCTGTCTGTACAGAGGGATAACAGCTTCCTGTTTTCTACTGGTGATGCCTCTTCCTATACATCACAATATCCCCCCCAGCCCTCCTTATTGCCCTCTCACACTGCTTGCCCACCTTTAGGTCATCTGATATGACTACCCCAGGTCCCTTTCCATTTTTGTTGTTGTTAGTATCTCACCCCACCATAGTGTACTCTTCCCCTGGGTTTTTGTTTCCTAGGTGCATTTCTTTGCACTTCTTGGCATTGAATCTAAGCTGCCATACATTTGACCATTCCTCCAACCTTGCCAAGTCCCTTCTCATCCTTTCCACCCCATCTTGTGTAACAACCCCGTTGCAGATCTTTGTGTCATCTGCAAAAAGACATACTTTTCCTTCCAGTCCCTCTGCAATGTCACTTATAAAGATATTGAAGAGGACTGGTCCTAGAACTGAACCCTGAGGTACCCCACTAGTAATGCCCCTTTCTTCAGAGTGGACTCTGTTTATTATTACCCTCTGTGTCCTGTTCTCCAGCCAATTTTTTACCCAGGCTACTATCTTGGGACCCACTCCCAGGCTGGCTAACTTGTATATTAATCTTTTGTGTGGGACTGTGTCAAATGCCTTACGAACATACGAAATTTGCCAGCAGATAAAGGCCTAGAGGTCTATCAAGTCTGCTCGAATGTGCAGCTAGCACCCCTTATTCTGCAGCTGCCCCTCCCTTCCACCCTTCCCCTTCATTAACCCTCCCCGTTGTCCTGTCCCATCTCCTTTTGAAACAGTCCACTGTTCTACTGGATACCACTTCTGCAGGTAACGCATTCCACCCAGCCGCCACCCTCTCTGTCAAAAAGTGTCTCCTCATCTCCCTCCTGAACCTTCCTCCCTCCAGTCTCATATCATGGCTCCTGGTGGCCCTCCCCTTCCTTACTTTGAACAGCCCCTCTGTACCCGTCTTGTTTATTCCTTTCATGTATTTAAAGGTTTCAATCATGTCACCCCTGTCTCTCCTCTCTTCCAGTACATGTTCAACTCCTTCAACCTCCTCTCGTATGATAAGTCCCCCAGCCCCTTGATCATCTTTGTCACCCTGCGCTGCACCCCCTCCAGTAACTTAATGTCCCTCTTCAGATACTGGCGCCAGTACTGCACGCAGTACTACAGGTGTGGTCTAACTAATGACCTATACAGTGGCAGAATCACCTCCTCCCTCCTCGAGGATATACCCCTTGCAATACAACCCAGCATTTTGTTGGCCTTTGCAGCTGCCTTCATGCATTGTGCCGAGTTGTTCATTGACCCTGTCATGAGCACACCCAGATCCTTCTCCTCCTCTGTCTGGGCTAGCTGTACTCCCCCCAGCTGGTAAGTCCTCCTTGGGTTCTTCATCCCAAAATGCAGCACCTTGCACTTTTTGGCATTAAACACCAGTTGCCAGGTGTCTGACCAGGTTTCAAGCTTTGCCAGATCATCCTGCAACCCCTGCCATCCCCCTAGGTCATCCACCACCGCGCCTACCTTGGTATCATCAGCAAACAGACTGATCTTTCTCTTGATGTCCCATGAAATGTCTGCAATGAATATCCCAAACAACACTGGTCCTAACACCGAGCCCTGTGGAACACCACTCGTCACTGCCCTTGGATGTGAGAGTTCCCCACCCACCACCACCCTCTGTTACCTTCCCTGCAGCCAGTTTCCTACCCATCTCACTAGCTCTGCACCCGCCCCTGTGCCTACTAACTTACTTCCCAGCCTTCCATGCGGCACCGAGTAGAATGCCTTACTGAAGTCCAGATACAGGACATCCACTGCATGGCCTCTGTCCAGTTGCCTAGTTACCCAGTCATAGAACTCCACCAGGTTGGTTTGGCAGGATCTGCCACGTATGAAGCCATGCTGTCTGCTGTCCTGTAGTCCTTTGGCCTCTAGGAGGGCTACCACCCTCACCTTCAGGATAGTCTCCATTAGCTTACCCACAATGGATGTGAGGCTCACTGGTCTGTAGTTTCCCGGTTCATCCTTGGGGGACTCTTGTGGAGGGGCACCACATGAGCCATCCTCCAGTCCTGAGGTACACACCCGAATGTAGTGAGGCATTAAATAGGTCTGCCAAAGGTCCTGCAAGGACCTCTGCCAGCTCCTTCAGTACCCTGGGGTAGATGCAATCTGGGCCTGGCGCCTTGTCCACCCTCAGTGCCTTCAAACCCTCTCAAACTCTGCCCTTCATGATTACCCCATCTGTCACCCCTTCCCCCCTGTTTCTGCCATTTCTCCCACCTTGGGTGTCAGCCCCCTCTTCTCTTTAGTAAATACTGAGCAGAAGTACTCATTTAGTGCTTCTGCCTTATCGCACCCTGCTTCCACCCAACCCCCTCCTTCCTAATCCTTACTATGTGGTCCTTAGAGCTCCTTTTCTCCCTGATGTATTTAAAGAAGTCCTTCTCCCCCTTCTTAATGCCTTGTGCCTTGTTAAAGTCTAGGTAGCCATGTCCACAGCCCCTGCCTGATCTATTACTTTGGTCACCCAGTCAAAGAAATCTATTAGATTCAACTGACATGACCTTCCAGCTGTGAATCCATGCTGCCTTGGGTCCTGTGCCCCTCTAGCCTCTAGTTACTCAACAATTCTCTCCCTCAGAAGTGATTCCATCATTTTCCCTATCACTGAGGTCAAACTAACAGGTCTGTAGTTTCCTGCCTCTGCCCTGCTTCCAGTTTTGTGAAGTGGAGTCACATCTGCCCTTCTCCAGTCCTCAGGTACCACCCCATCCTCTCATGATTTGTTAAAGAGGGTAGTCATTGGTGTCGCTAGTTCTACCCTTAGTTATTTTAGAATTCTGGGATGAATCCCATCAGGCCCTATTGCTTTGTCCACCTTCAGTTTTAAGAGTTCTTTCAGAACTCTTTTTTCTGTGAATGGGCTGGTATCAACCCTCCTATCCAGAGTGTATCTGTTTTTGGTTTAGGTACCTCCCCTTCTTCACTTGTGAATACTGATCAAAAATATTTGTTTAGTATCTCTGCCTTTTCACAGTCACCCTCTGCCACCACCTCCCCTTTATTAAGCCTCACTATCCCTCCCTTGGTCTTCCTTCACTCCCTGATGTACCTATAAAAGGTTTTATCCCCTTTCTTAACTGAGTTGGCTATCTTTTTCTAAGTGTGAGCCTTTACTGTTCCGACTGCCTTCCCTGCTTACTTCTGCTTTAACTAATACAGTTCTCTGTCCTGCTCCTTTTGTGATTCCTTGTACTTCCTGAATGCCATCTTTTTCTCCCTAATCTTCCCTGCCACCTCTTTGAGAACCATATTGTTTTTTTACATCATTTTGTTTTGTTTATTTGCTTCACACAAAGACTTGTTGCCTTAGCGATGGCAGTTTTGATTATTCCCCATCGTTCTTCCACCCCTCCTTCCTTTCCATTTGCTAGTGCATTCCTTAGGCACTCACCCATTTTGGCAAAGTCAGCCCTCCCAAAGTCCAGGACCTTTGCCTTTGCATGGCTTGACTCTACTGCTGTGTTTATCATGAACCATACTGTTCAATGGTCGCTAGTTCCCAGATGACTACCCACTTCTACATCTGTGATCCTCTCTCCATCTCCATTTAACAGTACCAGGTCCAAGATTGCTCCCTTCTGAGTGGGTTCCAATACTAGTTGTCTAAGGCATGACCCCTGAAGGGCATCAAGAATGACCCCGTTCTTTGATGTGGCTGCAGCAAATGCACTCCAAATAACATCTGGCATATTCAGTCCCCAGAGAGACTTGGTACATTGTTCAGGACTTTAGTTTTACACTCAGAAGTAGTATTGTTCTTACACAGGATGTGAAAGACATTCTAGGATGCATATTGCTAACTATTTTACTAGAAATGTTGAGGTGTAACTCTGAAAGAATGGCTGGGTATGGACATGGAAGCAAAAAGTGGGCAGTTCCCCATCTGGAGTGACCTGTTCAGCACTACAGGTTCCATAAGGGCACTTGCTTATTCAGGACATGGTGGCCAATGCCTGAAGAAAAAGATTACCTCCTGGTGTGGGTTGTTCTCATTTCGAGCACCAGTGTGTTCTGTCATGGACAGCTGCCACATTGCCAAATGTTAAGTCCTATGCCATATGGGAATTGTGTGCTCAGTTGTGGCCTGTGCCACTAGAAGAAAATATGTGTTCAGCTGAGGCCATTGCTGCTGAAGAGAATTCAAGGTCCTATGGAATATGTGATATTTAGAGTTTCTGTCTGATACAGATTTCTGTTCTGCCATTGCCTTGTGCCATGATGTATAAACCTGGGGGGTCCACCTTTGCTTTAGTGTACCATCTTTGGAATGAAGTCATACTCTAGAACCCCAACCTGGTTTGGACATTCTTGTTACTGCTTCCTGTGAGGAAATACTGGGTACCCCTCCAGAAACAGAGACCTAGCATATCCCTAAGCAAAAGTTGTCTCCTCAGGACCTGGGTTTTAATGGTCATTTATGTATAGTATTTTCTGTTGTACACCTTCACCCCTTTCTGACCTCTAGAAGTAATAAACCTGGTATACATTCCTAAAGCTAGGGATGGTACCAAAACATGTCCAAATTAGTTTGGGTGCCCAGTTGAGGGCATCAAGGAGTAGCTTACTGTGCAAAGTAGCGGCGGTGGTTACATATATGGTAGTGCTACCATAGTTAGGGTTGAGTAGCACTTTTAAGGTTAAAGGGTGAAATTTTGCACCTTAATAACTTTGCCACCATTCAATGGATTTGCCTGAACTTTGGTATGCATGGTTGGGCATGGTAGATCTTGGGATCTGCCAACCTTCGTAATGATCGGATATACAGCTCCAGAGTTATTAAGCGACATCCGTGTGCGCAATTACGCTTTTTTTGTGCATTCTTTGCTCATACCTACAGGTTGCACGGTTTGCGCGACCAGTCCAAAAACCTTAGGAAACATGTGGCTGGGGCCCCCAATGTGCCTTCTGAAGATTTCATGAAAAAATATTGAACGGTTCAAAAGTTATTCAAAAAACAAGTTCCCCTTATAAGTCAATGTGAAATGTTAAAAAAAAGTTCAACACTTTCGCAAATGCACTTTTTACTGCCGCAAATGGCCCTAGTAGTGTCGCAAATCAGCCATTTTTTTTTTCAGTTACTGATCAGAAAAATGCTTGGCATTTAAAATTGGGACCCTCTAGGAACACAATTCTTTTTGTGTTCACCTAGTCGGACCCTCAGGGTGCTAGCCATGTCTTTATTTTGAGGTTAAATACTCCAGAAATATGTTTTTCAAATTTCTGGAAAAAGTAGCGTCGCAAAGTAGTGTTGCACCTGCGACACTTTCACAAAATTTTGTGAAAGTTTTCTCAAATTGAGACACTGCTTTTCCAGACTATGGCCAAAATGACAGGAGTTCTTTGCCACCCTGCTGTAAAAGAACGGTTTGGTCTTTTGAGCTGAAATTTGGAGGGAAGGCAGCCGACATCTCTCAGATGTGCCTTTTGGTGGCTTGGTGACAAAATATTGCACAGCTGCTAAGTTACGGTACTCCAAAGTTGAATTTATTTTCCCTTAGACTAACATGGTGGCGTTTGCCGCACATTTCGGGGCTTGTATCTCGGAAAAGGTGCGAGATACGGAATTTTCATTGAGCCCATCAGTGAAAACCTAGCCAGGAAATTCATGAATCATGTGAAATTTAAATATTTTTTCTATGTCGCATGGTTCCTGAGACATAAGCAATTTAGTATTCCAACAGCTCATTTTCTGCTCCGAGGTCCATTATTATGCATACATTCTTTGTACACACTGTGTTCCTCCATGCAGCTATTGGGCAAAACAGGGTGTGCACTTCCATTACTGTTACAGTTACTGTTTCCACTTGCATTTCCAATAGCCGTTTGCTTTTACCGTTCCTATGTACGCCACCGTGTGTGTTATCCTTTGCGTTTCTGATTGCGCTTGTGTTTGTGTTAATCTTACCATCTGTGTCTACAGTACTGTTTCTGTTTGTATTTCAGTTTGTGTCACCATGCACATTACCATTTGCATTTGTGGCCACCCTTCCATTTGCGTTTGCGTTTGTCTTTCATTTTGTGTCATCGTTGTTGTTACTGTTACCATTTGCATTTCCAATTGCGTTCCCATGCCTGTGCGCTTTACAGTTTGCATTTCCATACTTGCTTGCATTTGTGTTTGTGTTTATGTTTCCTTTGGCATTATTCCTGTTACCATTACCATTTGCATTTCCAATTGCAGTACCTCCATTTGCTTCACTGTTGCCGGAAGTCCCCAAACTTCGCTACGTGGAGTACTTTGCGTATAAACATAGAATTCATGTAGTACTCCACACTGAGTAGCATATTACTTCACCTTAGTCTTAGACGTGAAGTTCCACTGGTTTCAATGGACTTCATGATAACTTAGCTTGGTGTATAACTTCTCCCTTATATTTAAAGCAAAGTGCCATTGATTTGAATGGACTTCTCCTTAACTTTGCCTTGTTAATGATCTCTAAGGTGAATTTTGCAGTGATTCATGGGATGGCAGGTCACATTGGCTTTATATTGTCTTGCACAGTCTCAGTTCATCGTAGTATGTATAGTGGAAAGCTGGAGGCAGTTTAGTCTCTGAGCTCTGAGATTCAAACACTCTAAAAATCTTGAAAAATGCCTTTTTGCAACAAAACTTTGTGTCAAAATTTACTACATTGATAGCAGAAAACCCTTGTGTGTTGCTATCATCGCGTGTTTATTGATTTTGTGTGGATATTGAATGTTAATTTAGTCCATTCAGTCTCTGTACTGACAGACACTGAAGAAGTGTACTTCAGGGGAGGGGCCTATCTGTGGTGAAGGAAGATTTACAGTGACAAAGGCAGTCTTTCTAATTGTTGTTGGTTAGATAGTATGTTAGTATTTGTGTGTTCATGTACACACAGTACTACTTCTAGAAATTTTTGATAATTATTTGCTGTTTGCTGTGGTGCAGCACATTTTTTCAGTTGGTTTAAATTATTTGGTGATAGTTTACTGAACTGTTAAATGTTCTGCACATTACCTGTAGTGTTTGTGCATGTGTGCGTTCTGTCAAGTCAGACACAGTTTATTGTGCCACACTATAAGTGCAGCACTCTGAGTCTTTTATCCATCTGCGGCATTATTTACAGCTTTGTTCTATCCACTTAGTGGACTGCTACCGCAGTTCCTCACCCCTGCGAAAGGTATTATTTTTCCATTTTTTGATTTGTGTCACCACTGGTTAAGGTGTCACTGTGCCTGTGTGGCTGCATCTCTTGAGTGTGCAATCTCCATCTCTCTGTGCACCTGCATCTGTTTATGGCCCAATCTCCATCTGTAAGCCACAGTTGTTGTTTTTGGCTTCCCGTACAGGTCAAAGTTCAGAAATCGAAATTTGGTGTTAATTTTGTGTGTAATCCAAAGAAATGCCTGCAAAGAGATGTGCATGCAATGATGTTTCTGGCCATGGCACAGCTGCCAGTTCCAAGAGTGGTCATGGGTGTGGTAGTACACAGCATGAGGGCATAGCTGATGGCTGTAAAGGGATTTCTTTGTGTATGGTTTTCACAGTGCAATCAGTTGTTTCAATGATGGTTGGAGATGCTATTGTCTCCATCTCCGCTGGTGGTGGTAGTGAAGATTCTGATGGCATGATTATTGGCCCAAGTTCAACCTGTGACAAGTTAACAGGTTGCCAAAATATTGTGGATGCTAAAGACGTGAATCAGACTGTAGTTGATGTCACACACTCCCGTACCCGGCCCACAGTAGTTGAACATGATTCTAATCCTGATGATGAATCAGTCACAATGTAATGTTTCCATTGCTGTTGAGCTTATTCCTGGGCCATCCAATGATTCAAATGTTGAAGAAAAAATAGTGGATGATCATAATGAGACTGTGGCTGGAACATGTTCTTCACAGGGCAGCATCCGAACTGAAACTGTAGATGCAGATGATGATTATGATGATTTCAGTGACCCTAACTGGGAACCGGAGAAAAAGAAAGTAAAGGTGGCTGTGTGTAAACAGTCTATTAGTACATCAACCCCTCCTCAAAGTTGTGATGTAGCTGTGCCTGTTGATGATGACGACCTTGTAATAGTCATAGATCGTGATGGTCAGGTAGAGTCCAAGTCTGCCCAACAACAGAATTCATGCAGTACAGCCCCCTGTTCAGTGTCTAAAAAACTGGAGTCGAATATGCAGCATCAGGTACATGAAAAAGTAGGGCTTCAAAATCTCTTGTCTGGGATTTTTTAGTACAAGATGCAAATGATGAAACAGTGGCAATCTTCCAGCTTTGCCAAGTGTGTGTGAGGCATGGTAAAATGGGTAGCCATCTAGGCACTGGGGGCCAGCATGCACATCTGAAGAGCAGGCACATGGCACTGTGGACTTGGCACCAGAGGGGAGCTAATGCCATAGTGGGGCGTTCATCCTCATCCACCTTATTGAGCATCATCTCCCCTTCCTTGAGTAGAAGTAGCCCAATTAGCCATCTCTGTAGTAGTGGTGAAATTACACCTGAGGATTATTACAGGCATGAGGAGGAGGAGGAGGAGGATTTTGAATTGTCAAGTAGTGGTCAGAGTAGCAGTGGTGGTGGTCTATGAAGTATTTCTAGTCCAACATTGACCCCTGTGCTTGAAACAGGAAAAATAACATCATTTGTTGACTTCTCTCCTCTGCACCCCTCATCATCACACTGCAAAAGCACCACACCCATGGCAGTTTGCAGAGCAGAGCCATTTTGCACACCACGTGCAAAACGGGTAACAACGCAGCCCATATTGCACAGTCCTTTTGCCCGGAACATGAAATACCCTCCAAATCATGTAGTGTCACAGGAACTGAATGCAGCTGTCACAGAAATACTGGTAAGTGACCTTTTGCCTTTCTCCTTTGTGGAGAATTCAGGATTCCAGCATTTTGTGGCACGCTCCTATCCCAAATGGAAAGTCTTGCCCAGGACTGACTTTTCCACTCATGCTGTCCCTGAGTTATACTGAACTGTGACAGAGTCTGTAAGACATACCCTTTAACATTCCTCCTTACCAAACATTCACTTTAATATGGATATGTGGACAAGTGGCAAAGCTGAGGGTAGTTCCTATTTGTGCATTACTGCACATTGGGCACAGGTACCAGGGGTTGTCTGTGCTGGTGAGATTGGAAAGCAGTGTAATAAGGCAGACTGTCATGGTAGCAACCTTCAGGGAATTGGACAGCATGGAACACTTGCAATGCGCAGTGTTGCAGTGTCCCACACAGGTGAAATCATACTAGATTTGCTACTGACAGAAACTTATGAGTGGCTGAACCCCCTGTCCCTTAAAACTGACTTTATAGCTAGTGTCAATGGATCAAACATCATTAAATGTATCAGCAGTGGTGGGTTTGAGAGGGTTCTCTGCATGGCTCACTGTTTAAATCTTGTGATTCAGGAGTTTCTGCAGCACCCTGACATCAAGCAAATGTTGACAGTTGCACGCCACATCTGTGCACAGTTTGCATGATCTGGAAAGGCCCGTGACCATCTTACGAAGCTGCAGATTCAAAACAGTCTCCCTTAGCACCGCCTCAAGCTGGAAGTTGTCATGCACTTGAACACTTCAACACTTTACATGGCAGAGTGGTTCTATGAACAGTACAAAGCCATCTCAGAATACCTAGTAATGCACACTGGGCATGACAGTTCAGGGACATCAATGTCCATGACAACTGAACAATGATGCCTCATGGACTCAGTGATATCAGTTTTGATACCGTTTGAACATGCAGCACAGGCAGTAAGTGGTGACACTGCATCCGTTAGTCAAGCCATTTCACTGATGTGGGTGCTGAGGCAGACTGTGTTGAATCTGTAGCCTAGCCTTGATGTGTCCGGGGATAGGTCAAGCAGTGCATTACGTAAACATATGCTAACAATATTAGACCGCAATCGACACATTGCCACTATTCAGCAAAGTGCAGAATTTGGAATAGCAATAATGCAACAATGATGGACCCACAATACAAACACAGCATTGCATCCTTACTGGAGGGAGGGCCTGATCAGGTTCAAAACCTTACTGGAAAGCTGGTGCAATTGGTTCATGGGGTACAGAAGTCACATGCAAAGTTTGGTAAACCGCATCAAAACAAGACTGAAGGTCACTGTGGATCATGCTATTCCAGTAAGGTGGCTGCGGTATAAGGGGTGTGTCAGCAAAACAGGTTGGCATTAAATCACTTTGGGATGCCTTGTCTCAAGTAGGAATCTGTGACCTCGATGAAGCCTGTGAACAGGTGGATGACTCATCATCAGGACTGCATGCAGCACAGAGAATGGTTGATACCTGTTTTGCAGAAAACATACATCTGTCAGTACTTGATGATCCTGTGCTGTTCTGGAGTGGTAAGGTCAATGAATGGCCAGAGCTGACTTCCGTAGCACTGAAGTACCTGACAAGCCCACCCTCCAGTGTAAGTGTGGAAAGGGTATTCAGTTCTGCAGTGGCAATAGTGCATGACCGTCATACTAACCTCTCGCCCACAAATGTCAGCATGCTGACATTTATAAAAATGAATCAAGGTCACATATCAAGTTGAACTACCACATCTGTGTTTGTACCCCATCACGATGTTTGTTGTGCTGATGATGTGGTTGAAGCAGACCATCCTGGTGGCAGCGTCAAATGGTCTAACATTGAGGTTGATGATTCAGTCATCAAGAAATGTTTGAATGCTTCCTTAACCATTTATAGATGACTTTGTCACCAAATACCAGCACGTGATTTCTGTTTTTTTCCACAGGTTCGACATATAAAGAATGTGACAGGACAGTACTCGGAGTACTGTAGTACCATACAACCACCTAAAGGATATCATTTTCAGGTAAGTATCAATCATTTTTTATCTGCTCTTTTTTTGTCTTTCATTTTTCAGAGCTGGTGTAAAGCATACACAGAGGTCAGATACAGGCCAGATAATACATTTTTCATGCACATCTGTCACTGGCTTACTTCAGCATGACATGGTTGTCCTAAGTTTTATTCTGGTCATCATGACAACACGTCATGTAATGTAACTTAAGTTACTAGAGTTTGCCAGTGCATGTCACACACACTAAACGTGTTATTTGATCTTGTAGTGGCTTACTAATAGCTTGGTATTCTAAGCTGGATATAACAGACAGAGACAGCCACACTTGTAATAGAATGTTTTAGTGCAATGAAGTCTGAATAATTTCTTCTTCATCTTTTCGTAGGTAACATTTAGGTGCTGTGCACTTTCTTCATATCAGAACACATGCAACTTGTATGAATCTGGAGGATACCCATAAAACCTGCAAAGAAGACAAACCATTATTGAAACTTGTTTTCAAATGGTGCCCCACCCCCACCCTCCCAAAAAATACATACCTTTCATGGCTTGACACTAGTTTTCATAGAGTAAAGTCAGCAAAATGTGTTCAACAAAAGTAGGACTCGATAACCTGTAAGAGAAAAAAAAAGATTTTATGTATGTATATATATATATATATATATAGTTAATGTCTCAGTCTCTGAAAAGACATGAACAGGAAATGTACAGTAACTTACCAATGGTGGTATGAATTCATGACATAGGGCAGTATGTTTCAGTCAGCGCAGCAGATTAATAGTCCTCCAGAACATCTCTGTATGGTTCACCCAATGGTTATCTTTGGCTATCATCATTTAGCAGTACACTGTGCATCGGCTCAGTCAGCAGCAGCAGCAGGAAACGGAAGTACAACAACAGCAACAGCAGCAAGGACTAGAGTTTTGGCTGTTGGTGCACTCTCTAATCAGTGCATCCTGAAATAAGTGTGACTTTTCAGCACATTTTCTCATGTGATTATTCTTCATCACGCTTTGGGCCTTTTTTTGACAGTTTAGCAGCAGCCCTTTTAGTGGACACACTTATGCAGAGTTGTGGTTGTTGGTGCATGCTTTAATCAGTGCATCCTGAAATAAGTGTGGCTTTTCAGCACATTTTCTCGTGTAATTATTCTTCATCTAGGATCAGGACAATAATACTGCATGCTGAATGATGTTGCAAGATAACATTGTAAGCATGCTACATTCACATATCAGTAATTTTTTTTCTGGGAGGGCAGTAATTGTGTTGTGTGATGATAGGGTATTTTGATTGTGGTAGTTGTGGGTATTCTAAGAAAACAGAACACAGTCAACAGTAACCAAAATCTTATATTGCATGACAAATCTCCTGCTGAACACACCTCTAACTACTGTATCTCCGTCTGTGTCTCTAGTTGAATTTATGTGCTAGGGTTTAATAATTTGTTTAATCCTTACAGTCATTTTAAGTTCTGAGTTGATATTAGAAGTGAATTTAGAGCCTTGACTGTGTAAATCCTTCTTTTGCTCTCTGCCCTACAACCTCTCTCCTCTCCTCCTCCCCCACACCGTCTGCTTTGCTCTCTGAACCTGCCCACTTATATTTATTCTCTTTGTTCTGATGTGACCAGCCTACTTCTCCAGCCTTTAAAAATCCTGTTTTTCTACTTTATGTCAGGGATCTAGCGTGCCTTGACAAGGCCACGGACCCCTCAATTTCTGGAACCTAAACAGTTTTCAGAAATCCTCTGTACTGCAAGGTACTAGCCCTGACTTTTGGATTTGGTACCAGTGGAAGTTGATTTCCAAGTGGCCCACACTATCTCCTGCTGAACACACCTCTAACTACTGTATCTCCTCTGTGTCTCTAGTTGAATTTATGTGCTAGGGTTTAATAATTTGTTTAATCCTTACAGTCATTTTAAGTTCTGAGTTGATATTAGAAGTGAATTTAGAGCCTTGACTGTGTAAATCCTTCTTTGCTCTCTGCCCTCAACCTCTCTCTCTCCTCCTCCTCCCCTGTCTGCTTTGCTCTCTGAACCTGCCCACTTATATTTATTCTCTTTGTTCTGATGTGACCAGCTTCTTCTCAGCCTTTAAAAATCCTGTTTTTCTACTCTATTTCAGGGATCCAGCATGCCTTGACCAGGCCACGGACCCCTCAATTTCTGGAACCTAAACAATTGTTCAGAAATCCTCTGTACTGCAAGGTACTAGCCCTGACTTTTGACTTTTCCATTAGCAGATTGTATTCTCTCACCACTAGAGGGCTGTATCTCTATCTCTTTATCTAGTACGTAAACCATGTGGGCTGTCTTTGCCTTTCTCTCGCCTCTCCTCCTTCTCCTCCTCCTGCCCTGGTCCCCTCTTCTCTCTCCTGGTCCCTAGCCACCCCACCCCACCCCACCCCGCCACCCTCTACTCTGGTTTCCACTGCTGCTCCAAGGGAACTCTCCACTCCACTCGAGACTTGTGCTTGACACACCGTTTGGATATTCCTGGTTACTTAACCCGACCACTACTCTCAACAAGTGTGGCCACCTCTCTACACTGTACCACCTTGCAGTCCATATGGGACACCGCCTGGAACCTTGCAATTCCTACACCAGGAAACAACAATCAAAACTATCTCTCAAAGAGCTGCTACTCTGCTCCCTAAAACTCCTACTCCTCCTCCTTCTCATCTTAGGCGGCGTCCACCCCAATCCTGGCCCTAGAATCTCAGGCCACACACAAACACCAGGTGCCCTTATCCTTGCAACCATTAATATCTGCAGCCTACTAACAAAGCTGGATGCACTCCAAGCCTTCATATGCCAACACAACCCTGACATCCTTGCAGTGGTGGAAACTTGGTTGACACCTAAAGTTCCTGACTCGCAGTACAATACAGGGCTACAATGTCCACAGGCTGGACCGGATATCCAAAAAAGGCGGTGGTTGCGCAATCTATATCAAAGACTCCCTGTCTTGGCACCCTGTAGCAAGTCCATCACTTTCTGCCTCAGCCCAGATTCTGCCAATAAAAATCATCCTAGGTCCCAATCATAAAGCCCTGACTATTGTCTCCGTATACATCCCGTCCAGGGACCCTAAATATGGATTCAACGATGTCCTAAACTTTATCAACTCTCATCCTCCCGAAGCTGAACTTATTCTACTAGGGGATTTCAACATAAACTGGTTAGCATCGAGTGCCAGTGCCTATAAAGTCTCCATCTCAGCTGCTAACCTCATGCAATTGGTAAACTCCCCTACTAGGATTAACTACAAGACTGGCACCAGTACCCTCTTGGATTGGGTCCTCACCACTCACCCCACAAGGATTTCTCATATGACCATTCTCCCAGACTCACTCAGTGACCACTCCCCAGTCATGTGTGCATGGTCTAACAAATTCCTTAAGCCGCCTCCCAAAATTATTGCTAGTAGAGTCCTACCTCATGGAAAACTTCCACATCTCAAACAACACCTGCTTCTACAAGACTGGCTACCCTTCTGTGAAGCAACAGATGTTAACTTGGCTCTTGATCACTTCATCTCAATTTTCAACAAAGCCTGCAACCTCTTTGCCCCTGCTAAAAGGAGTAAAACAAAATCTCTCTCTCTAACCCATGGGTCACCGCGGCTCTTCTCTCACAGCTGAAACTAAGGGATCACCTCTGGGCAGTTACCAGGGCCACTGGCAAACAACTGGACATCCAAAATTACAAACAAGCATGAAATGCCTGCACAAAAGCCATACGGCTAATGAAATCCACCTATTACAAAGACGCTCTCAACAATACATGGGAAATGGTTGTGCTTTGGGACAATATCAAGGATGTCACAGGGAAGCAGCCAAAACCTCTCCAGCCATGTTAATGGTTGATGGATCTTCAACCCTTGACCCAAGGTGATTGCAAACATCTTTAACACGGCTTTTTCAGACCTTAGTGCTGTTCTACCCCATGACTTTTTAAAACAGGGCCTACTCCCAATACCTCAGCCTCCTCAGTCTAACCATCCCTCTTCTACTTCAGGAAGGTAAGGCTGAATAAAGCTCGATGCTATATTACTGCAGCTATCTCTAAATCTAGATCTAGTAGTGACACCCTGGACCTTAAGCTTTGTTGCTCACCCTTGATGAGGTAATTCATCCATTAACAAAAATCCTAAACCTCTCTCTCAGCTATGGAAAATTCCCAGACCTATGGAAAACAGCCACCGTGACACCCGTCCATAAAAGTGGGGACAAGACGAATCACTCAAATTATCACCCTATCTCCTTACTGCCCCACTTCTAAGGCACTTGAGCACATTGTGGCTGATCAACTTACTGACCACTTGGATAAATACAACATACCTTGTCCACAACAACACGGCTTCCAGAAAGATCACAGCACCACCACAGCCCTTCTTGAGTTCACTGGAGCTTTGCACAAATCCCTTGACAATGGCCTTCTCACAGGGGCCGTTTTCGTTGACCTCTCCAAGGCCTTCGATACAGTACACCATGGACTACTAATACACCAACTACTGAATGCCGGGCTATCACCTGACTCTTCTCTCTGGATTAAAAGCTGCTTAGAAAACCGGTCACAGAGAGTAAAAATTGCGGACGCTCTTTCTAACACCCTGCCTGTTCGCTCGGGTGTCCCACAGGATCCATACTGGGACCCCTCCTTTTTAGCCTTTTCTTAAACCCCTCCCTTACCACTGCTCTGAGCAGATCATACTATATGCTGATGATGCTGTTGTATTCTCCATTCACAAGATCCTGCAACTCTTCAACACAACCTTCAACTTGGTTTCAGTTCTGTAGATACATGGTTTCTTAATCATAAACTGGTCCTCAATGACAAGAAACCAAATCTATGCTCTTCTGCAGCTCTCATAACACACACAAGCTACACCACTTGGCTATCTCCACCACCCAGGGGAACACTCTAGATCAGGTGGTGTCCTTCAAATACTTAGGGATACAGCTTGACCCTAATCTCTCCTATGGACTTCATGTAGATAATGTAGCTGGAGCTGCTAATACACAGCTTGGTCTCCTCTACAAACACAGACCACACCTCATGCCAGAAGCTTTGAAGGTTGCAGTCCTGAGCTCTGTGATCTCTGTAATAGACTATGGTCATTTATGGCTCGGCCACAACCACAACCCTTAGATGCCTCTCAACTGCCTTAAATAAAGCATGTCGGCTCATCACTGGTGCTCACCGTCTCACACACACATGTGACCTGTACACTCAGACTGGCTGGCTCCAACTATCAAACCGCATAAAGTTTCTCACCTGCCCCATGGTCAAAAAAATCTACCTTGGCCTTGCACCTTCTGGGGTCTCAACTCTGTTACAACACTGAATTAACAAATGGTGCCTTAGGAGATCCATGCTACAGCTACTGAAAGTCCCCCACTGTCACACTTCACAGGGACAACACTCTTTTGCTTATTGAGCACCACTCTGGTTCAATGGCCTCAGCCCAACCATCTCCTCTGCCCCAACTATTGGTATGTTTAAAACTAGGCTCCAGGACTATCTCACTACCAGCAGCTCCTGTGGCTGCCCAACTTAACCTTGTTTCTCGACTTCCCTTTCTGCTCTAGTTGTCCCCCCTCCCTCCCCTCACTGGATTCTACCCTCACATCTTGGTATACCCAATGCTGCACTTTTCACCGTCTTGCCACCCTTCCTACATTACTTCTCCCCTCCCTCTTCCCTCTCCCTATGACTCTGGCACTTCTTATCTGTTGTCTATTTCTCTGACAAATGCAGTTGACTGCCTTGTCACAATGCTACCTTTGAACTGTATTAATCTGTACTCTGTTTGCAATGTCCACATTGTTGTAATGCCTGTCTTGATGTTCCCCATAATTTGTATTTCTCTGACGTGGAACCTTTGTAAAAGAGCCATGTGTCAAAGGTATTTGTAATCCTAGACTTGATAAATAAAAAAATAAATAAATAAAAAATTACCTCAGCAGTGCAAAAATTGGTTAAAAATTTGTACCTGTACCTGTCTATGCAATTTTTGATTGCTAGTACTTATCTACTGACTTGTCTATATGGTACCCTTATTTCCACAATTTACATCCACTGCACAACGTTTTTTCACAAATGACTTAAAAAAACAGCGTTCCTTTTATTCTTACTTGTGGCAGGTTTTCACCAGTATTCAGTAAAAACATAAATCCAGCACTCCAGAATCAGCCCAAAAAATTCAGAGAAAATATTATTTATTTGTTTGTTAACAAAAATAATAATAAATACTTACAAATTGTAAGTGTAGTGATTTAAACACAGGGGCCCAGATATTCAAAAGGGTTGCACCATGTGCAATAGGGATGTGCCAGCGCAAGTCCAAAAATGTGCCATTCTGTGATATTTAGCAGGAGGCAGATGCGCCCCCCAAATCACACTGCACAAAAGCGCAATGATAATGAATGCATGCGCAACTGAAGTGGGAGGAACCATGCATAAATGGCACAGTGCGATATTCAACGACATGCGCCATGCACAATAGGGGAGCAAGTGGGAGTTGTGCAATAGCGGAAATGAGCCAAAATAAAAAAGGAACAAGAGAGAGGTGCAAGAATGCTACAGGGAAGGCACATGTTGCTGAACCATAGGCAGCCAGACAGGTAACACACACTGAGAGCAGGACAGAGACAGAGCACCAGGAACCCCCAGGAACAGGGAAGGTGTGGGGAGCCACTGCCACAGTGCAGTCCAAAAGGGGGAAGTGCCATACAGCACTGAGGCCACTACAGGAAGGTGTTCCGGTGCAGGGGAAGTAGCAGCAAGGATAGCAGGGGGAACATAGAAACAGCTGCCGGGGGGGACACAAGCCAGGGACATGGCCAGTGCCACCATCCAGATGGAGGCATTAATGACGGGGGTGAGAAGGCAGGCACCAGGGGGGCATGGCCGTGGAAGGGCCCGTCGGTGGTATGCCCCCAACAGGCAGTACCGAACCCACACCAGCTTCGAGCTGTACACTGATACTGAGATTGCGGGCCAGTACCGCCTGAACCGGGCAATTCTGAGGTGGCTCTGTGAGCTGTGCAGTGATGTGATGCATGCACCCACACGACGGAGTCATGCTCTGTTAGTGGAGACCAAAGTGACAGCTTGCATGTGCCTGTTTGCCATGGGTACCTTTCAGAGACCAACAGGGGATACAACAGGCATAACCCAGTCAGCCGCATCACACCACCTCACCCAATTCCTCAGTGCACTGCTGCCACATGCTGCGGAGTACATCCATTTCCTCAGCACACTGGTGGAGCACACAGCAAACATACAGGAGTTCCACAGGGTAGCACGTATGCCTGGCGTGCTCAGGGCAATAGACTGCACCCATGTGGCCATCCGCACACCACCTGGCCCTGAAGAGGCCATATACATGAATCAGAAGGGGTATGCAAGCATCATCTGCCAGGTGGTGTGCGATACCAGGGGGTGCATAATCAATGTCTGTGCCACGCACCCTGGGGGAGCACATGTTGCCTTCATCTGGCACCAGTTAGCACTGTGTCACAGGTTCTAGAGTGGGGACATCCCCACTGGCCACCTAGTGGGTGAGTATGCAAAGCACGCAGAAAGACATGGAGCTTGGGAGGGGCATAGTCAGAGGTGACATGGGTATTGGCCTAGATGGCCCAAGGCAGGGCGACGCTGATCACCAAACTAACTTCCACCATCTACACACATGTGACAGTGGATACCCACTCTGTCTCTGGCTGCTCACACCATACCGGCGGCCCTCAACCCCATCGCAGCAATGCTACAGTGAGGCACATGCCACCACACGCAATGTCATCGAGTGGGTGTTCGAGATGCTGAAGGCACGTTTCCATTACCTGGACACATCTGGCGGTGACCTACAGTACAGCCCTTCAAAGGCCTGTGGGCTATTCCTGGCCTGTTGCATCCTGCACAACATGGCCAACAACTATGGGATAACCATACAGGTCGAAGAGGGGGACAGCGATGGAGATGATGAGGACGCTGGTGACGATGGTGATGGGCAGCCCCCCTTGGTCGAAGGGACCCCCAACTGATCTGAATGGCACAGCTGTACCGGGACACCATCACAGAGGAGCACTTCACCCAACCCAGGTAAGTCATGGGGCCATGTGCAACCACCAGTGGCAAAGGCACAACCCACAAACACGCATGGACAACCACCAGGGGTGCATGTCATTTAGGGAATTGGCTGAGCATGGAACCGCACACGCCGCCAGGGATGGGCAAGGTCTAACACGGCATGCGGTCACACACACACACACCTCACAAGACATGCACAAAGGGTAGGAGGCACGCCGACTCCTACCACCACCCCTAGCCACACACACATCCACAGACCACCACAACCAGTGCCTGTCATTGTGCGTGTGTCAGACGCTGGGCACCATTGCACAGTGACGGACAGCGCAACGCAGGCATTATCATGCACACACCACAGCAGACAGCAGCTGGGAGGGTGTGCAGATGGAACATGTGCATACATGCAGGGCTGGGTACCCCACCCGTGCATTGCACGCTGAACAACACAATGCACACAGGCAGCATCAGACAGTAGCCATGCTGGGAGACAGGTCAGTCACACGCCACAGTGCCACGGCCACCACGGATGCATGGGTGGCCCCACTGAAACCCGCCAGCAGTGACAGGCTGACCAATGGCCTCATGGGGTGGCACCGACGTTACCTCAGGGATTCCACTGCGTGAATGTGACCATGCTCGTGCAGGGGTCTGCAGCACACTGAACATGCTTGCGCCAGGCATGCTCAGGATGCCCACAGCTGAACCCAGTGTTGACAAGGAGGGTGTCGCATGATGCCGGGAATGGGGGGTGGACATTGCACTGCATGGTGTCTGCGACGCATGGGCAAATAACTGTGTGCCCATTGTGGCCATGACAGCTGTGATTGCCTGTGTCTGCCTGTCAATGGCAGCGGTCACATCCTCCTGCATCCGGTCCATCCCTGCCAGGAGCAGAGCGGTGTCTCTGCTGCACCGCTTCTCTGCCTGGCGCAGATCTGCACTGACTGCATCCACCGCCATCACAAGCCACACCTGCTGATTGACTGATGCTTGGAGTATGCGGGAGTGCTAATCTAAGAGATCATCTGCCTGATCAGCATGCTGTCCCTCATGGTGTTCATGGCCCTGATGGTCAGCACCCCTTGAGGGTGGGCACTGCACACCAGGGCCAGGCCTGGGCATGTCCACAGGTGGTGCACTGACACCACCCACTGACACTGTATCCCCATGGCCATTGGCCAACTGCTGACACTGCCCCTCCGGCAGCTGCTCTCCAGAGCTCAATGGTGCCACCGCAGTGGCCGCAACAGCCCCACTGTCCTGGACACACACCAGTGCTGCCCCACTGGTGCAGACAGGCACAGACTGGGACTGTGATGTCACGCAAGCCTCCACGGTGGCACCAACCACGGTCATGCCTGTGATGTCACCTGCTGTGTGGCCATCTTGTTTCCCACACGTATCACTGCCCATGATGTTAGCTTCATCATCATAAGTGATGGATCCAGCACCAGCCCGAGTCTCAGCATGCTCGCATCCATGGATGCTGGCATGCTGGGACACGGGCAGTGCCTCCTCCACACCTGCTCCACCAACATCAGTCTGGACATCCAGGCGGGCCCACTGTCGCAGTGACCCTTGTATGCCTGTGGAGGTGGACGGGCCCTCCTCTATCTCCATGCTACCACCCTCAGTGGACAAGCCCACCACCGCTGACCCATATAGACACTCAGGAGCTGTAAGGAAAAACAGTAGCATTAATGTATATGACCTACCCTGTCCCCCCCATTGACAGACCAGGACCTACCATGCAGTGATGGGCTACCACCCATCTGGAATCCACCACCCAGAACACCCTCGATGGCACAACGCTGCATGCTGCCAGCAACCGACTCTTCTTGTGAGGTCAGGCATTGCATGTCTGGCTGTCCCCCACCGGTCACAGACCGTGATGCCCTGATGGCAGCCACCTTCTCCTTAATCCTCCACCTGTCCATATCCATCTTCTTTTTGCACTTCTGCACGGCCCGCTGGTGGCTGCCATGCAGGTTGACGGCACTCGCCACCTCTTCCCATGCAGCAGCATGGGCCTGTGGTGTTCCCTGGCATCTGCTGAGCAGCGGCTCCTGGTCGAGGTAGGCCTCAAACAGGCAGCTGTTTCTACCTTGGTGAAGTTAGGCCTTCTCTTCCGCCCACGTCTCTGTTCCTCTTCCTCCACCTCACGATTGGTCATTATTCATCCTGTGAGAATGACAGGTGTTACATGTGACTGTGCAGTCCCATGCATGTCTCACACACCACAGTCCACACTCCCAAACAGCATGCAACTCACCACAATAGACTGCAGTAACCGACTATGGCCAGTGCAGCCCAATGTCGCATTTTTATAGCGCAACGCATGCAAATGAGGCTAGGCGCAATTTTAAATGGATGCAAATGCAGTGTCTGTGCCATTGAATGGCTGATTAGCTGATTTGCATATGCCGGCTGAATATCGCGCTGTTGCGCTTTGTGCAATTGTGTTGAACGTGCTCAGCCAAGGACGCAGTTCTGTGACATGCGCAGTATACACCGAACTGCTCATGCCTGGGATGATGACACTGATGTCTGCCATGCTGCTGATGTGCTGTGCACGGGAGGCAATGCAGGGCATGGCCACCATTATGCCAGTGGCGCTACTGTGCTGTTCACATATATGGTGCTGTGGCACTGGGGCCACAGTGCTGTAGGCCACTACAGGAGGTGGCACACAGGCACCCAATTGCGCTACATGCATTGGGTTCCAAACCCGCTGTGGTTGCCCGTGTGCGAGAGACCCTTGACCCTGTCCCCACCTTTGACCCCTAGGCACCATGCGTCCGGCATGGGTGCACCAATTTTGCGCTGTTTGGTGACAACGCGATAGGGAATGGCAGCGCTGTACCACGTTGCAGAGCGCCATTTTGACTCCAACTATCTGTTGAGATGGCACGGAGAAGGGCTGCTATGTGCAGCCAGGTTGAATTGGCCAATTTGGTGGCCATTGTAGAGCCCCATGCTGGGGCACTATATGGTGATGCACCCCTGGACAGGGCCAGGAGTGCAGTTTGGCAGGAGGTGGTGGATGCACTGGAGGAGGCCACAGGAAATCGGGCACACAGCCGAGCAGTGTCACCACAGGTACAGGGACCTCAGGTGCAGGGACCTGGACATGCTTGCGCGCCTGCGGGGATGTGCCAGGAGGGGCATGGTGCCACGGCCAAGTAGGTGCCCCATCCATACACTGTTAACGTCCATATGGGTATCATGGTTGCATGTGTCCGGCACATGGGGGGGCATCCAGTGTTGGCCGTGGTGGTGGTGTCGGGGTGGGGGGTGAATAGGTATGGCTGTGTGGGATTGCACACACATGGGGGCGGGGGGACTTTGCTACCAGATTGTACTGATGTTCCTCTCTCCATGTTTGCAGCTTAGGCCCAGAGGAGCGCAGGCTGGCGAGAGAGGGGAGGCACCACTAGGAGAACCAGCAGGCTGGGAGGGGTGATGGTCTGCAGAGGCGCAGGGACCAGCCTGATGATGGTGAGTGCCTTACATCCATGATTACTATTGCATGCTGTGTAACAGGGCGGGCAGCAGGGCATGGCCACCATCCATTGACACCACTGCCATGCAAGCAACTTGTTACAGTCAGCACTGTCCAGTGGCACTGCATGTCTAGGAGTGCATCAATGGTGGTCCATGCATGCACCGGGTACATGGCTGTGCCACTGCCTTCACACCGCATAGCCAAGTCACTGTACGGCCATGGTGGTGCTGTGCGGGACATGGGTGGTGGATGTGTGCAGTGGTCCACATGGCTGTGGGTGCCTGGGTAGGCAGGTCTTGTGGACGGGGTCACTGTGGGTGGTCGCACACCATCACAGGGGCTTGGCACATGGCTGTATGCCATGCACAATGGGTGGGCTGCAGAGGGCTGGACAGTCACATGTATTGACTCTGCTCCCTTGTCCTAGGTGGACATCACTGGATGGCCTTGCAAAGGGGAATGCAGGAGCTGTTGCAACTGGATGAGGGCGTCCCTTGCAATACTCAAATGAATGGAGCGGGATGGGGTCCAAGAAGGAGAAGCCTTAGGCACCACAGGAGGGAGAGCGGCAGGGCATAGGTCCTCCATGCCCCTGACTCACTAACCCTGGACCCACCTCACACTTTCTTCCCTCTCCCATTTGTTCACCCCCGCCCCATGCCCGCCCCCACCTGGTTTGTGGCCCTTCCTCCACCTTTGTAAATACTTGTAAATAGTTTTTTGTTACCTCATTTCAATACATGCGTTTTGATGGTGGTCTCTGATTTGCAGTGGGCTACAGGTGCTCAGCTGCAGTGGTGTGCATGGCATCAGGGTGGTGCAGGCATGGGCATGTGTGTGTCTGGCAGGGAACCACCTATGGTGTGGGCGGGGGACTCGGTCACTGTCTGTGGTTTGTGTGTTGTTCTCTGTGCACTGGATGCCTGTGTGCAGTGGTCCATGGTGCATGCACTGTGTGCATGGCATCCCTGTCAGACTGTCCATGGCCTGTGCAGCTGACATCCTTGCATGTCTGTGATATGCACGGTCTGCTGGCATGTCAGTGGCGGCTGTCCATGCTGGACAACCGATATACCCGGCACAATGCCAGGTTGCCTCCCATCACCAGTATGGTGTACGTCTGCCTTGGATGGCACTGTGGCCTCCGCTGTTGTTGTCCACCCTCCATGCTGTTGCTTGTGTCTGTTGCAGGGGATGTGCTCCAGTGTCTGTCACTTGTGCTCCAGCCGCAAGCTGGTGGTGTACAGCTTCATGGTGCCTGCGCAGGGTGGCTGGCACACCTGGGCCATCTAAGGGTGCTGGATGTGTGTACATGGCTGCCATGGCCACATGCCAGTGGCTTGGTTGACCCACTACTGTGTCCCTGTGTTGGTGTGCCCTTGGGTATGGGGGGTGTTTGGCCATGCACTGTGTTGCATCCTGTGTGGCCCATGCTTCCATGCAACACTGTGTGTGTCTGTGCTGGCCATTGTGGCCAGTGCTGGGATGGGATGTGTCATTGGGAGGGTGTGTGGGTGCTGTACCGCTGGTGGTGGGGTCCGGGGAATGCCCTGTCACATGTGGGGTACCTCGTGTGCTGACATATGGTCGGTCTCTCAGATGTACCTCGGGGGGGGACATGCAGGATAGCACTGTGTATGCTGTTGTTGCATTGCTGTCTGCTGCCACCCACTGCAGGGTGCACATGGTGGGGCTGCCTTGCATGGTTCCATGGTGCACAGAGTTGCATTGTCACAGTGGGGGTGGTGGCATGCATGGGGTGTCCTGCACTGTTGGGCGCTACTCCTGGGAAGGCTGTATGGTGATTGTAGTGCAGGGTGTGCTCTACATTGGTGGGATGGTGTGGCACGGGGTGGTCAGCCCTCCTTGTGTGCCGGTCACAGCTTGCCAGGGGTGTGCTGGGGCACCATGCCCCGGCTGTGGGTTGGTTGCTGGTATCCATGGGCCGGTGGTTATTGCAGCTCTCCCCCAGTTGTGCAGTGCATGGGGTGTGGGGGCGATGTCTGTTCTGCTGTGTGCTCCTCTGCCCATCTGTGGCATGGGTGGTGGGTCCCTGCATCCTGTCCCTGTGTATCCCTGGTTGTGCTGTTGCATTGCTGCCCTGCTCCACAGAGCATCCCTGGTTGTGTTATGGCATATCTGGACTGCTCCACTGAGCATCCCTTGTTGCGCTATGACGCATCTGAAATGCGCAACTGCACATCACTGGTTGTGCTATGGCGCAGATGGCATGATAATCAGTTGTGTGCCGCAGGTGCATCTTGGCCTGAGCAGTTTTTGAATATCGCGCTTCTTGCGCATGGACACAGTGTACATGCGCTTGCTCCTGCTGTTGCACACTTTTTGGGTGCAGTTTGAATATCCGGGCCAGTGTCCAAAACCAGCTGACACAACCCCCAGGCAGGCACACCAAGGTTAATTTGGGGATGTCAGTGAATGAATTGAGACAATGAGAGTATGCACTCCACTGACGTGTATGGGCATGATTTTCCTAGATTTTCTAGAGGGTCTCATACTACTTAGTGTTGCAATTTACAGAAATCAAAGCAATTGCAGGAGTGGAGTAACAGGCACTCTTACTACAGCAGTCACTTTCAGTTTTCTAAATTGCAGCTAAAAATAGCACTAACAGCTAAAAAAATATCACACCCATACAGGTCAGGTGAGTGCACTCTCACCGTTTATTTTCTAACATCACAAAATTAACGTGGGTTGCCTGCCTTCATGGTGGCATGTCAGCAGGTTCAGGAAATGCCTCTGGTTTTCTGTGCGTCCACATTTGGGGTGCTAGAACTGTTTGACTGGAAGAGGAAGACCAGTCAGTATGGCTCTCAGTCACTGTCCACAGCTTAATGATCCACAATCATTGCAGTAGGATAAATTCCACATAACATTATTTACTACCTCAGCCTTGACACAGTGCGGGTATCATACAACAAGGTTCGGATTGCTATGTGGGGAGGGACACCTCCATCTGTGTGCTGGTAAAATAAACTTTTGGGAAATGTATTCTATTGAAATTCCTGTAGATTATTAAGCTGTGGATAGGGGACTGAGAGTCGTACTGACTGTTCATACTTCAATAGATGGGACTACATGGTATATTATTAGTACCATCAATACTTAACATAGAAACCTAGAATTTGATGGCAGATAAGGACCGCTTGGCCCACCTAGTCTGCCCATTTCCCTACCTGATGGATAAGCTGCAGATCCTAGTTAACCAACAGCCTACTTCCTCCTACCCCCCCACTAGAATTGCCTTATGTCTGTCCCATGCATTCTTGAATTCCCCCACTGTTCTTGACTCAACAACCTCCTCAGGAGTCAGGTCATGGAGTCAAGAATACTGCACAAAGTCATCTATCATATATGTTTGCAGGGGGGTGGGTACCTGACAGTGTGCACCTGCTCTTTGACACATTATTGCACTGCTGCTTTAACACAAACAATGTAACAGAAAGAAAACACTACTTCCAAAAAAAAAAATTATGTTTGTAAACAGAGAATATTAATTAGGATTAGGAATATAAGGAAAGGAAAGACAGCATTGTTTTATGTTAGTTTCTTTGAACTGGTTTCTGGGGGTGTTTTTAAATTTTGGGGGGGAAGAAACAAAGTTAGGACTAAGAAAGAAAGATAGAACACAAAATGAAAATTATTCAGCAAACAAAAACTCTAAGGTTCTAGGTTGTGGTGAGACAGCAGCAGTTGAAGCATGGACATAATCTACATTTGGTGATCTTTCATATGCTCCAACCACTCCTCAAGGTTCTCCATCCTGTTGGTAAGGTGGTCTACCATACTCCACGTAACATCCAAATCAGCCTGAGTGGAAGGCGTTGTTGCAGGGTTTCCTCCAGAGTTATCAAGTGCAAGTGCAGGTTCTGAAGTGGCCACTTGCTCCCTGGTCCTTCTGTGCTTTGCACCCTGTGCAGGTGAAGGCCATGCTGCCACCTGCTGCCCAGCAGATGCATTGCCTCCATGTTCTTCTGCCTTGGCCTCCCACTCCACATGGTGGTGGTTAGTGAGGCATGTGCACTGCCCACCTGTAGCCAGATGACTACCCCTGGGCCCATAATGCACAAGCACATTGCATATCTTACACTTCATAACACTGGGGTCACCATGCAGTGAAGTGAAGAACTCCCACACAACAGAGCCACAGGGAAGACCGAGCACAGAGGGGTG
Organism: Neoceratodus forsteri; assembly: GCA_016271365.2. Classification (NCBI taxonomy): domain Eukaryota; kingdom Metazoa; phylum Chordata; order Ceratodontiformes; family Ceratodontidae; genus Neoceratodus; species Neoceratodus forsteri. Next base: position 903,682,294 of record CM028133.1, read on the forward strand.
GCCCTGTGTTTGGTTATGGCCTGCTGCTGGTGCATAACTGGGGGGGACAACCTGTTACTTCTACAACTTCTGCATGACTTCCCGCTCCTGCTGCTGTTGATCCACAGGGGCGATAGCAGGCAGTGGAGGGGGCAGTGGTAGGTGCCACCGGTGGGGGTGCTTGCATCACAGCAGTGCCTCCTCTTTCAGGGAAGGGAGCACTACTAGCAGCACTAAATACAGTGTTGTAATTGATATGCAGGATGCCACTGCACATACGTGGCCTCACACGCTGTCCTCTGCATGTCACGGAGGAAACAAATCCACTCTCTCCATTTTACACACTCAAAAAAAAATCACTATTAAGATCAACTACTGTTACAAAATTAAAAGGACGTAAACTAAGGAATCAGGATGTGGAATAAGGAATCAAAATTAAAAGGGGCACAGCTAAAAGCAATGAATAGGCAACTAAACTACCAAAAACAGCTATAAATGCGATGAAATATTCAAGATATAACTCTCTCTCTCTCTCTCTTTCTGCTACAGACAAAAGCTTCTTCACCAAGTCTAGGCAAGGTAAAAGTGAAACTGTTACTGTCTGGCTGATTAACTTCCTACCTGCAGCATGTGACCTGCAGACTGAGTATGTGACTCGTGATCTGTGGGCTGTTTCATTATCACTCCCTTCATCTCTGTGCAAAAATAAGGTGAAGTCAATGTGAAGCTGGCAACACAAAGTCGCTCATTATGATGGGGACTTTGCATAGTCATAAATGAATGTAAAGTGGCCACTTCTCCAAGGAATTTAAACTTGGCTACATCACTAGCCTCCACCACCTATGCTGGGAGGATATTCCAGGCACCCACCAATATCATGGATTTCTATCTGCAGTGACCACTGTTGTATGTTTTTTGTCTTACCTGATGATGGCTGTCTGTGTTTGCTTGTGTGGTCTTGTAGTTTTGTTGCTTGGGGGTTGGGGTCGGGGATGGGGAGTTAGAATTGGAAACCCTAACATTGAATTTCTCAGCTTTTGATGCTTTACTACCAACTCTATCTGATGCATTAACATAGTTTTTGGAAATGAGTTTCCTTATTGTTTGAGATAATTTAATTGTAGCCTTATTTGCCTGTGCGAGCGCAGGGCCCTCCAGGTCCTGCACTCCCACCTATGTATAGTTTTTGAGATAGAACAATCCCTCCATAAATTCGTATTTGGAAGTAACAGTGGAAGGGCCCTCCTCTTCCATTTATAGGACAACAGTGACTAAATTGTTATCATACACATCTTATTACCACAACTCATGTACCCAGTACTAGATATTTTCAAATCCCTGTCATAATGTAATTCCACACAACTGCAATGCCATTCTGCGCCACAGGTGTGAAGACATTTTGACCAGGATTTGAAAAATGGCAGCTGTAACATACATGAGGTAGAGTAATTAGAAATCTATGTTGAAAATTTGGGTTCAAAATATTTAATATTTCCAAAATTATGAGTGTGTGTAGTGAAATTGCAGCAATTGGTCATAACTGTGCCTTTTTTACATATTCTGTCCCCAGATTTTAAACATTGCCTTCTTATGACCCCACCTCATGAACAAGGGCATGAAACATTTTCAAATCCCGCCCAAAAGATGAATTCACCAAACAACCTCAAAATCACCTTTTGGGCGGGAGCTGCATAATGACAGTCATATTGTTCATGAGGTGGGCTCCCCAAAAGTCCATGTTGAAAATTTGGGGTCAAAATATCAAAAAATGGCCGGGTTATGTATTAATGTTTAAACCCCCCTTTTGAAATACATTGAAACACATTTACCTTAGTTTCTCATTTTGCAGTCACCAGTTCCAGCAGCAAAATGTGTCTTCGATCGGGAGAGTGGATCTGAAACCTGGGACCTGTTCAGGTGAGTGAGGGTGTGTAGGGATGTAATAGGGGGTTGGGGTGGTGGGTGCAGAGTGGGAGGAAGGGATTTGGGGCTGATTGACGCAGGACTTTTTTGGAGGGGAAGGTACAAAAATCAAGGGATGGTTTTCTTTTTTGCAGGAACAGACGGTGTGTGTGAGGAGGGGGTGGTGCCACTAGACACCAGGGACATAAAGGGATGCATTAAGGCTGGTAGTCGGACAATGGGTAGGGCAGAGGGAACACTGACAATTAAAACAATGTGTTCTGTGCTATAAATAAATATATCACACATCATCTGGTGATTTATTATATATTTAATGGGGTACTGATACTGTCTGTTGCGGTTGTACAAGCATCATGCCTTGCATACTTTGTGTGCCAAAACTACTCACCTTTAGTGTCACTCCACTATCACACAGTAATGACCAATGAGCACAATCATATTATCTGCTCTTTCTTGGATGGCAGGAATCCTTGCAGCTCTTCATGTCTACTTTGTTCTCATCACTCCCTTTTGTCGACTTAATAAAGTTTATTACTTCCTTTGTGACTATTCTGCAATATTAGCATTGGCATGTGCTGATGTTTCATTGCAGGACCCGTAAGCAATAAGACATGACTGGGTGTGCATTAGAACTGTCTAATGCACACTCTGGAGCTGCATAATGCACATATAAAATAGGCCTCTGTAATTTACAAGCATGTATAAACGCATTTTTTTAATGTTTATTTAGAATAAAACTAAAAATTAGAATGAATTCTGTTGTAAAATAGTTCCTCAACCTACAATACAGTGCTGCATTCCCTTTGGACTTTTGTCTTACTATGGCCAACGTAATTGTACTGTCCCCATAGTACCAAAGTGGTCACTATGGCAACCCCTACAATGGTTAATTTCTTTTTAAATGCTATAATTATTATGCTTGTTTGGTTAAGTTAGTCTGTCCAAAATTGTTTTTCATGACTCCTGCTCCCCTCCAGCACAAACTGCATGGCTACCAACGATCCAACTGAAACCTGGAAGCATAACGGTTGGCATTCCACCCCTCTGTGTTATCAGTACAAGTTAGAGGACATTGTTTTGATAAACTGTTGCTTTGTAATTCAAAAACAACACACAACTTTAGGACAGAGAGGTCAGTGTTTCATGTACACATGGTATGTAACTTTATGTCCCACTAAGCAAGCAATCTTCTAGATGGTGGTGGGTGGGCATTAAAAGCAAAGAATTTAAAAGCTGAGGAGAAGGCTATTTACCTCCTGAGTCCTTGCAAGTTTACAGATAAAACAGGAACAGTAGTTTCCACAAATGTGATCGAGTGGGTGGGGGAGAAGTGGTGCTGTTGTACGCCACAGCAGCAGTTGGGATCACAGCATAGTAACAGAGCGCCGCACAGACAAGAATAGACAGAGTTTAACAGCAGATGCAATTGTAATGTGAGTGATTTCTTCCACTAACATTTATTTTACATCATAATGTCAGAGTTGGTTACTTCAGACACAATCAAGTGGTGGGGGGCGGGCTGTGGCTAAGCGAGGGGAAAAAATGGCACCTTTCAGTTTTTAAAAATTCTACTGGCCTATTGATTTTTTTTCTTGAACTGCATCCATCTGTCCAGCACTTGTTTTTAGCCGTGTGTTAGGCAAGTAATAACACACAATGAGGTGTGGGTCTGTTCTGACTTGTATAAGTCACATGTGTGTGTAAGCAGATTCAAACAGAAAGGCCTTATCTTTTGACAGTAAAGTTGCTTTTGTGAAACTGAATTTGGAACTGGGAAGGAGGCACGATCTTGATCTAGGAACTAGAAAACTGGAGGATTAAGGCACAATCTTACTCAAATTCTGAAAGTGCTACTCTGTACTATTGCAGTTTTGTATATTGTCACTGTTAATTATGTTATTTTTGTAGCCATGTCTGTGGCCCGGGTCGTGACTGAAAACAGTCCTTTGGATCAGTGCACTTACCTGGTAACCAAAGATATACATACATACATACATAAATAAATAAATAAATTGATTAATTCTGAGGGAAGTGGGCCTTACTTTTAACTTTACACTGGTTTTTGCTTGTTTGAATCAAGACGGGGTTTGCAATACTGCAGATCTTTTTCTTGATTGCTACTTTAGAGTCAGACAAGGCCTCAGGAGCTGCTTGCATCACAGGTATTGTTAGCCAATATTTTTTGTGTGGAGATTTTCAGAACTGTTCTGACTTGTATAAGCCATATGTGTAAGCAGATTCAGACAGAAAGGCCTTATCTTTTGAAGGTAAAGATTGCTTTTGAGAAACTGAAATTGGAAATGGGAAAGATGCACAATCTTGAACTAGGAACTAAGAAACTGGAGGATTAAGGCACAATCTTGCTCAGATTCTGAAGGAAGTGGGCCTTACTTTTAATTTTACACTGGTTTTTGCTTGTTTGAACCAAGAAGGGGTTTGCAATACTGCATGTCTTTTTGTTGATTGCTACTTCACATACAGAGGGATTAAAATACTGCTGATTCTTTTCTCTTTTCTCTTTTTCTGTGAATCTGGCGCTTTATTTGTAGCTTGATAGTATTTTGGTGACGTTTTGCAACAAACATTTAAGTTTTCACTGGTGTGTTCTTTCATTTCTGAAGTCAGTCGAGTTGTGTATTAGAGCCAGACAAAACCTCAGAAGGTTCAAACTGGATTGCTCTGATTGTCCTCACAGCACAGAACAGGTGGATTGCCCAAACCCAACCCTTCCCCATTCCCAACCTCCCCCAGCTAACCTAACTTGATGGGGTTAGGCAAGAAGGCATGACAATTTTCTGCTCAGACAGAAAACCGGGTTGAGTGTGCCACAGAAGTAGCCAGGCAGTGTTGCATAAGCTGGGAGGATATCTTCTTGTGACCACTATTGTAAAAAAAAAAAAATCTTGGGGTTTCCTAGTAGATAGTCCCTAGGGAAAGGGTCACACTACTAAGGGGAAGTGAGGTTCCCTAATAGCGAGAAAAAAGAACCCTGCAATTTCAACAGGAAGAAAGAGGGAGACATGTGGGGAGTGGTTCAATGCACTGGCTGTGGGGTGGCAGTTTTCCGGGAGACATTCTAGAGGCTACAATGCTGTTCTATTTACAGATACCTTTCTGCTCTGAGGGAGAAGGTTGCCCATCTCAGGCCATCCTGGCAAAGAGTAGGGAAACCTTCCACACCCAGGACTGGCAGGATTGGGAAATTTCCTCCCCCACTTAGGGACCACCAGGGCTGCTGCTGCTGCTTCAGAGGTTGCCAAGAATAAGGAGTGGTTGGACTATGGTGGGCTCAGGGAGGGTAAGGGTGGTAGAACAGAGGCACATCCCTCCAGGTGTACCTCTGCACAATTTATATGCCTTTCTGGAGGAGCGCTGTTCCTCTATGGAGGCACCAGCAGTGGAGACCAAGGAGGATGCTGGGAATCTCCACAAAGGGGACCACAGAATGGTGGCAAAGGATCCCACAGGGGAAGGAAACAACTCCTGTGGGTGACTCAATTGATAGGGGGATAGAACTGGGGGTGGGATGGGAGAGGGAGGTAAGATGCCTGCCTGGCATCACAGCATGGAGGGACAGGAAGTGATTCCTCAGGATCACATCAGCAGCTGCATGGGAGAGGGAGCTGGATGTCATTGTCCACCTGGGAACAAATGACCTAGCTGGGAATTGGATCAGAGCTGTGCAGGAGGAGTTTGTGGAGTTGGGGAGGGGCTTTAGACAAGTAGCACACATGGTAACCTTCTGGGAGGTGCTGCCTGACTTTGGCATAAGTGAGGTTGGGGAACTCCGCACCCTGGGATTCAATGAATGGTTGAAAAACTGGTGTGGAGCACAGGGTTTTGGCTTCATTGGAGACTGGGGGTCCACCTGGAGGGATACAGGCCTATACTGGCATGATGATCTGCATCTGTCCAGGTGGGGGAACCAGGATCCTAGGTGATAGATTTAAATGCTTTATTGGCAAGCATTTAAACTAGCCAAGGGAGGAGGCACTGAAAAGAAGCAGGGGAATTCCCATCCTCCCCCCACAAAATAGGGTAGTTAGCAAGGTTAACACCAAGGTAGAGAGGTCAATACGGGCAGGGCAGGAATAAATGGAGAAAAAGGCAAAGGCAGTAAGTACAGGGATAGGGCTAAAAGGGGTAAGGCCACCAAAAAATGGAGGGTGATGAGTACCAATGTCCATAGTCTGGGTAACATACTTCCTGAACTAATGGCCATAATGGAAGAGGGACACCTGGATATTGTGGCAGTCACAGAAACCTGGTTCCCAGAGAACCATGACTGTAATGTCAACATTCTAGCGTACACAATCAACAGGAGGGACAGGGAGGGTAAACGAGGAGAAGGAGTAGCTCTCTACATAAGGGAAGGGATCAAAGCAACAGAACTAAAGGGTAAACAGGGAGGAGAGGAGGCACTGTGGGTCACCTTGGAGACAGGAAATGGCACCACAACCTGCACAGGGGTTGTATACAGACCCCAGTCTCAGGGGGAGGAAATGGACAAGGAAATAATAGGAGGCATCTTTAGAATGGCAGAAGAAGGAGAGATACTGTTGATGGGGGACCTGAATATGCCAGATGTTAACTGGAGCACATTTGCTGCAGCCACATCCAACAGCAGAGTAGTTCCTGATGCCCTAGAGGGGGCATGCCTCAGACAGCTAGTGCTGGAACCCAATTGGGAGGGATCAGTCTTAGACCTGGTACTCTCAAATGGAGACGGTGAGAGGATCTCGGATTTAGAAGTAGGTAGCCATCTGGGAACAAGTGACCACCAGACAGTGTAGTTCACAATAAACACAGCCATAGAGTCAAAGCCATACAAAAGCAAGGGTACTGGACTTTTGGAGGGGTGACTTTGGCAGAATGGAAGAGTGCATAAGGAATGCACTAGCAAAACGGCAGGAAGGAGGTGTGGAGGAACAATGGGGAAAAATCAAAACTGCCATCACAGAGGCAACAAGCCTTTGTGTGAAGCAAATAAACAAAACTAAAAGAAGGAATAAAACACTATGGTTGTCAAAAGAGGTGGCGGAGAAGGTTAGGGAGAAAAAGATAGCATTCAGAAAGTGTAAGGAATCACAGAAGGAGCAGGACAGAGAACTGTACCAGTTAAAGCAGAATGAAGTGAGGAAGGCAGTCAGAATAGCAAAGGCCCAAACTTAGGAAAAGATAGCCAACTCAGTTAAGAAGGGGGATAAAACCTTTTATAGGTACATTAGTGAGCAAAGAAAGAGCAAGGGAGGGATAGTGAGGCTTAATAAATCTCAATCTCAATCTTTATGTATTTATATAAGGCGCCTTTCTAAAACCAAGGCGCCTGTACAATACAAAATAAAACAATAAATAAAACCATTTTAAAATTAAACTAAACGACAATATTAGAGGGGGGGCAGAGGGTGACAGTGAAAAGGCAGAGATACTGAATGAGTACTTTTGTTCAGTATTCACAAAAGAAGAGGAGGGAGATGTACCTAAACCAAACAAAAGAAGAACTCTGGATAGCGGGGTTGATACCAGTCCATTCACGGAAGAAAGAGTCCTGAAAGAACTCCGAAAACTCAAGAAGGACAAGGCACTGGGGCCTGATGGGATTCACCCCAGAATTCTAAAAGAACTAAGGGGAGAACTAGTGACACCACTGACTACCCTTTTTAACAAATTATGGGAGGAAGGCATGGTACCCGAGGACTGGATGAGGGCAGATGTAATTCCACTTCACAAAAGTGTGCAAGGCAGTGGCAGAAAACTACAGACCTGTTAGTTTGACCTCAGTGGAAGGGAAAATGATGGAATCACTTCTCAAAGAAAGAATAGTTGATTACCTAGAGGCCAGCGGGGCACAGGATCCAAGGCAGCATGGATGTACGTGGGAAGGTCTTGTCAGATGAATCTAATAGATTTCTTTGACTGGGTGACCAAAGTAGTAGACCATGGACGGGCTGTGGACATGGCCTACCTAGACTTTACCAAGGCATTTGACACAGTCCCACACAAAAGATTAATAAACAAGTTGGTCAGCCTGGGAGTGGGTCCCAGGGTGGAAGCCTGGGTAAAAAATTGGCTGGACAACAGGATGCAGAGGGTAATACTAAATAGAGTCCACTCCAAAGAAAGGGGGGGGGGTTACTAGAGAGGTACCGTAGGGTTCAATACTGGGGCCAGTCCTATTTAATGGCTTTGTAAGTGACATTGCAGAGGGACTGGAAGGAAACGTATGCCTCATTGAAGATGACACAAAGATCTACAACAGCATTGATACACGGGGGGGCGGTGGAAAGGATGAGAAGGGACTTGGCAAGGTTGGAGGAATGGTCAAAAGTATGGCAGCTTAGATTCAATGCAAAGAGGTGCAAAGTAATGCACCTGGGAAGCAAAAACCCAAGGGAAGAGTACACAATGTGGGGAAGGGTATTAACAACAATAAAAATGGAAAGGGACCTGGACGTAGTCATATCAGACAACCTAAATGTAGGCAGGCAATGTGAGAAGGCAGTAAGGAGGGTTGGAGGGATACTGGGATGCACAGGGAGAGGCATCAATAGTAGAAAACAGGAAGTTGTCATCCCTCTGTAAAGACAGTTGGAGAAACCCCATCTGGAATACTGCGTGTAGTTCTGGAGACCCCATCTCCACAAGGACAGACAGGAAGGAGGTAGTCCAGAGAAGGGCAATTAAAATGGTGCAAGGTCTGCACCAGAAACCATACGAAGAGAGACTAAAGAAGCTTAATATGTATACCCTAGAGGAAAGGAGGGAGAACGAGGACATGATAGAAACTTTCAAGTACCTCAAGGGAATCAACAAGGTCCAAGAGGGTCGCATCTTTCAGAAAAAGAGATGTGCAAGAACAAGGGGGCACAATTTGAAGACAGAGGGGGATGGCTATGGAGCAGTGTGAGGAAGTATTTTTTCACAGAGAAGGTGGTGGAAGCATGGAATAGCCTCCCTGAGGAGGTCGTATGGTGAAAAACAGTGGGGGAATTCAAGAATGCATGGGACAGGCATAAGGCATTTATTGTGGAGGGGTAGGAGGAAGTAGACTGCTGGTTAGCTAGAATCCACATCTTATTCAAAAGGTAGGGAAATGGGCAGACTGGGTGGGCCAAGCAGTCCTTATCTGCTGTCAAAGTCTATGTTTCTATGTTTCTGTCTCCTGATAAGAGCACGCCCAAATGCATTAAGAGGCATGAGGCATTTGTGCCAAGTGCCTTATGCACCTGGGTGTGCGCTTATCAGGAGATAACCTACACCTCTGAGTGTGTTATTGTATAGTTAAGGAAGTGATGTCTATCTTTCATTGCTCCCCCTACCCCAACATTGCAACAGTTTTATTTGTGTTTTTTTTTTTTTTTTTATACTATTTTGTTCTGTGTGTCTTTGCTAGGGAGGCAGACTGTGGCCGGTATGGTTGTTTCTGAAGGTATCTGCCATGCCAATGATCCTACATTCCAGAACCCCCCCCCCCCACACACACACACACACACACACACAAACACATAGAGAGTCATAAAGGCTGACTATTTTGTTTTCTGCTTTTTTTTCTGTTTAGTTGTGTTCCTTTTTATCTAGACAGTGAAATCACAGAGTAATGATTAACTGATGGTCAGTGCACTCACCCCTTCAAAGAATACCACAAACACTGCTACTTTTTAATGCAAAAGCATGCTTATTGCAGCCACAGCCCCAGGTACATAGCTGCCAAGAAACGTCTTATGTTTCACACCCTTTGGTGCTTCATCAGAGATTTCTTCACCTCTTAGCAGTGTGTGCGTTACTGTTGGGTTGTACGGCTATCCCAGTGCCTTCCTTTTGTTTGGTATCATTCAGAATCACGGAGTAATGTTTTGTGTACGTGCTTGCTGCCTGCTGTGTCGATAGCGAATATGTCCCTTTGCCGCTGCTGTAGATAGTAGGTTTTCTCCTTTGCATCTTTCAAATTGTAGTGATATTGTGCTACAAGATGAGAAAATGATTTGTTAATTGTGGGTACATTGAAAAGCTGATGGGGGAAGAGTGGAGCCCAACAGACCATGGGGGACTAATGGAGATGGGTGATTTAAGAAATGGCAGTTGGTTGTTTCCTACTAATGACGGTATGAAATGCAGGACTGAAAGCTGTGGATTTTGAAATTGGACAAATGAGGTACAGATGAATTAAGCTCAAACGTTGTCCTAATTTTATAACATATTATCAAACAGGAAGGGGGAAGGACTTTGGACTCAGTGACTTGTGTCAGTACTACTTGTCTCCTGGTGGAGCTGTTGGGGTTTACCGATATGCAAGGTGTGGAGCTACAGTGGGATAGACATAGTGGGCATTGATTTCAGTGTGTGCTGCATTTTGGTTGGCATAAATAGTACTAGTTGCCATTTTATGTCCTGATAAGGACACAGCAAATGGTACCTCTTAGCCAATGAAAATGCAGGGAATTTGCTACCCATTTTATACAGTAAGCAAGCAATAACATATGATGAGGTGTGGGTTATCTTCTGATAAGAGCATGCCCAGTTATGTTATAAGGCATCAGGTGGTTGTGCCAAGTGCCTTATGCACTTGGGGCGTGCTCTTATCTAGAGATAACCCACACCTCAGAGTGTGTTATTGCACTTATAAAGTGGGTCCCCCCATAAACCCTCCTAGTTAAAAAAAAAATTAAAAATTAAAAAAATATGGTAAGCCAGCCCAGTGGCACTGAGGGTTGAGGCACTGGATGCCACACCACATGCCACCCTGGTGACCTGTGTTCTAGAATGAGCTGGGCCACCAGGGGTCAGCAGGGGAGGAGAAGGATCAAGCATCCCAGGGACTGCTCTCCTTCTCTGGGGAGGCAGGGTGCCAGTGGTCGGCATATGTCTAGCCCCTAGCGGAGGCTGGGGGGGCAGCATGCTAGTGCTGTCAATGTAGGCAGAGATGGGGCAGATGCCAGGAGGGACACACACAGGAGCATGTGCGCTGCCACCACTGGCATCACTGCAATGCTCTGTTGCCAAAAGGGAGAAAACTGGTGGAGGAGAAAAAGTTTGCTGTGGCGGATGATGGAGGGCACCTCTCAGGTTCCACTCCCGGCTAGCCACAGCACTGGGCACACTGGATCCAGTCTTCAACATGGGTTGGGGAGGCCCACTGGTCCACTAGGGGGGTAAGCCCTGGGGGTAAGGGTCAACGGCAACTGGTGGAAGCTGGGGACAGGACTGGGGACTCCCTACAGAGGTTGGGCTGCAGCAACAGCAGGCACAAATTAACAGATTAAAAAAAAATTATGATAAAAACTGTTGCATATGCAGAAGGCAGAAAAATAGTCCATCTGAACTGACCTGCTGAAGCAGCAGTTGATTTCCACTTGCAATGCCAATGACGGCCAGGTGGGAAAGGATCAAGCATCCATGGGACTGCTCTCCTTCTCCAGGAGGGGAGGGGGAGAAGAGTGTCTGATGCTTTGTTGCCCCTTGGCAGAGGCTGAGGGTGCCGCATGGCCAGTGCCAGCATGTTGGGGGGGCGGGGTGGATGCTGGTCATCATTGCATGTCCTCGCCCCCAGGGCAGCAGCAAAAGATTGCCAACCCCTGGCATGATGCCCCTGCCCTACCACCATCCTCAACTGCCATACATGCCCTCAGGGGGGCCCTCTGCCATGGCCCCAACCCGGGGAAAAACTGGGGCTAGTCTACAGTTACCATTAGGAGGTAAGGTCCCCCCCCCCGGCAGCCCCACCCACAGGGGTAGGCATGGGCAAGGGAGGATGCGGACGGGTTATAGGCATATCTCTGAAAGGAGGATGGGGCCAAGGCTCAGAAAAATTAAAGAAACAGAAAAATAGTCCATCTGTACTGCATTATCCAGCCACTACAGGAGGACCTTGGTGTCTGGCTCTCTTCCTATGTGTGTCTATCTGTCCTCTAAGAAAGACTTAATTTTGTTTTTAATTACTTTGTTTTACATTTCATGAGGCTTTGTGTTTCAATTGTTTGTAGCCAGTGGGTAGCTTGAATGTGAGCTACCATGTCTATTACCGGGAGTTGTATACCACTGCAGACAGACTGTGCAACCCAGCCTGCCTACAAGTTTGAAAAGCCTTTTTTGCAAATAGAGTGTGATAAACTTGCTTGATTCTTTGCAACTAAGGTAGCTGACATTACGGCGGCACTCCAACCAGCACACTCTAAGGGTGTTGCCATGGATCAGAGTGTGGCCGCTGCTCCTTGGCTTTCCTGGAGTACCTTCGACCTACCGGAGTTCATGGATGTCATGTGGATTGTCCAGGGTGTGTGCCCTATGTGCTGTAGTTTGGATCCTGGACCAACTCACCTGATCTTGGGTTGTATTGATTCCATCGGTCCGGTCCTAGCACGGATAGTCTGGTGTTCCTTGGAAACATGTGAGTTTCCTAGCTCCCTGAAGGAGCGGTAGTAACACCCCTCTTGAAGAAAGCTTCTTTGGAACCCGACTGCCATGCAAACTACAGACCGATCTCTAACCTTCCCTTTTTAAGGAAGGTGATTGAGAAAGTAGTGGCCATACAGCTGGAGAACCATTTGACCATCCATGATATCTATGAACCCCTCCAGTCAGGTTTTCGAAAGAGGCACAGTACTGAAACACAACTGGTTCAGGTGCTCAATGATCTCCTGATGGCTAGGGACCAGAAGAACCTTTCCATCTTGGTTCTTCTAGATCTCTCATCAGCTTTTGACACTGTGGACCATGGGACTCTACTTGAGCACCTGAGGTTCATCTGTGGACTATTGAGTGTAGTCCTCAGGTGGTTTACATCTTACCTCACTGGAAGAATGCAGAGAGTGGTTTCCAGGGTTTATTCCTCTGACCCAGTTTCTCTGTCTTGTGGGGTTCCTCAGGACTCAGTGTTGTCCCCCATGTTGTTCGAAGTGTACATGCTTCCCCTCGGAGACATTGTAAGAAAGTATTATGGGCTGAGGTTTCACTGCTATCCTGATGATACCCAGCTCTACCTTTCTTTTGCACCTGACCAGAATGAAGCTCTTTCGGTCTTTAATAACTACCTCAAAGAAATCCAGGAGTGGATGGACTGAAGTAGGCTGAAATTGAACTCAGAAAAGACAGAGGTGCTGGTTGTGGATCCGGTGCATCAGATAGGGGGGCCGGGGGCTGGTTCACCCTCTGGGATTTATCTTGGGGGTGTCTCACCCCTGACCTCTGAACAGGTGTGTAACCTGGGTGTAATCTTTGATGAAGGGCTGTCTCTGCATTCGCAGGTGTCTGCCATCATCAAGTCCTCATTTTACCATTTGAGGAATATCTCCAGGATTAGGCACCTTGTTCCGTCTGGCGATCTTCCAATGCTGGTCCATGCCTTTGTGTCCTCGCACTTAGACTATTGCAATTCCCTTTACCTAGGGCTTTCTGGGGTGGAAATCTGCTGTCTGCAGCTGGTGCAGAATGCAGCGGCCCAATTTTTGACTGGTAACTCTCAGTCTAGTCATATTTCATCGGTGCTGCACGGACTGCAATGGCTGCCAGTACAGTGGTGGGTCACCTTTAAAGTCGGTCTTCTGACTTTTAAAGCTCTAGATGGACATGGCCTGGACTACCTGAAAGAGCTCCTGGTCCTTTACTGCCCTGGGCGATCACTCCGCTCAGCTGACAAGGGGTTGCTAGAGATCCCGAGGGTGTGTTTGAAATCTTCTGGGGCTCTTGCATTTATGCATGTGGCCCCTATCCTCTGGAATTCTCTACCCCACCAGTTACTGGAGTGCACAACTGTGGAGGGATTTAAAAAGGCCCTGGAAACATATTTATGGATTTAAGCATTTGATGATTGATTATATTCACCTAACTGTATCTGTTGTTTTATATAGTTTAAGATTTGAAACGTTTGATGTGTTTTTAAAGTCTGTAAGGTGCCTTGGTTTTTGAAAGGCGCCATAAAAATAAAGTTTATTATTATTATTATTAAGAGTACTAAGGATAGCACTCCTAATTTTGTAGCACTTAATGGAACCCTGTACAAACTAAAAAACCAAAAACAAAAACAAATAAAAACTGTTGCCCACAGGTAGTATACAAAAGAAAAACTAAAAGTATTCATTTATCTTACTGGCTGCAATCATATGCTGAGTCCACCAGCTACTGTCAGTGATGTGATGACCGGATACTGTTTAAACTAACTGTAGTGAATGTTTCTGATACTAGACAGTTAATAGGAGAACAACTAATTCTGGAAAGGGGAGTGTCAGCATTTATTTGCTCCTGGGTCCTGGGCCTTGTCTGGTGCCATTTCAAAAAGTTCTAAGAGTGTGTCTCACTTTAGTGATGTGTTTTTATGTGCCTGCAGAGTGGGCGGTACCTCTGGTGCATCACTCTACTGATCCACCCACGATGTGATGTGTGCAGAGCAGTGTCTGCCCATGTGTGCTCCCAGGGGTGTTGCTATGCAACTAGGGAGTGAGTGTGAAGTGCAGGGTGCCTGGGCAGAGGCAATCCCCACTTCATATCTTAGGAGTCCACAAATGTATTATTATATGCTGATGACTTATTGATCTATCTCTTACATCCCCAGAACAGTCTCTCCCCCTCTGTAGCATACCCTGGGTTGATTTAATGAAATGGCACTATACAGGGTTAATGCGGTGAAAACTGAAGTCCTACAACTGCATTATATTCCCTCTGAGCATACACAGAGGCAATACCCTTTTCGTTGGGACCTACCTTCCCTGAAATATCTGGGTATCCATTTGGCAAAGGACCCCTTCCAACTTTATCTATATAATTATGCTCCCCTCCTGCAACAATTAACTGCAGATATGGAAAGATGTAAGATCGTCCCACTCCCTCTCATTCAGCGATTAGAGGCGGTCCATACGAATCTTCTACAGAGATGTTATATTTGGCCCAAACTCTCCCCGTCCCTCTTTCAGACAAATTTTTCCAGGAGATAAACAAAAAAATATTCTGTTACATTTCGGACTCTCAACATCCCTGTATCAGGTTTTCAATACTCAAACTCCCAAAGCACTTGGAAGACTTGGCATTGCCTGACCTACCATACTATTACCATGCAGCCCAACTTCGGATAGATTTTTTATGGCTCCACAATCACTATTCTGCCCAGTAGAAGGAGCTGGAGGTGTGGGAGGAGGACATGACATGTTTAAATTGTATTTTACTGACCCATCCAAGTATTCTGATGGAAGAGATTACTTTAAACCCATATACAGGTAATACCTTGAAGTGCTGGAGATCGCTTTTAGGTTTCAAGTCTTTATCTCAAACTAGATATTCATTATACTCTCTTCCATATCCTCTCTTCTTTCAGCTGGCCAGACTGGATCATGGTTTCCACCAGGCGAAGAGGCTATGCCATTATTTAATTCTGCATTTCCTAAAAGATGGCAGACTCCTTACTCTTGATGATGTCATGTGACAGTATGGAGTTCACCCAACGGACCATTTTCATTTTTTGCAAGCAACTGACTTTATTAAGACACTGCTCGCACCCTACCACCCCCAGCAGATCTTCAGGCTTCTCAGATACTAGGTATTTTGAGGCTAGCACTGGAGGAAAGGGACCCATTAGCCCACATGTTCTCCTATCTATTTACAGCCTTGCTCCCCTTACACAAGGACTTCCTGGTGTCTGTGAGACAAACATGTGAGGCTTACCTGGATCTCCCCTTGGAGGATGCTGTATGGAAAAGGCATCTTTAATTTCTACACTCTGGTACTGCCGCCTATTCCTGGAAAGAGTTCTCTTGGAAGATGATGCACCAATATTTGTAAACACCAGCAATCTAAGTAAAGTACCTCCAAACCAGTGGAGCTTCCTGTTGGAGAGGCTGTGGCCATTCATCATCTGCAAATCACAGCCATGTTTTCTGGAGTTGTCCGGTGCGTCGCCCATTCTTTGTGGCCCTGCAAGATTCCTTGGCAGACCTATTTGCTACCCCTATACAGCTAACTGTAGATGTGTTTAATTTTTTTAATAATAATGGGGCCCTCCCAGTCTCTTTAGACAGAAACTGTTAAATATTTGCCTCTTGACAGTGAAGAAAACAATTACAGAGAGGTGGCTCACTACAGTGGTCCCCACTATAGAGAACTAGCATGACCTTACGATGTAATAGTAGTAAAAATCTTCATTTTTATACAGGAAGATGTTTCAGTAATACATCATTAGGGCCAAAAAGGTCCTGTTTTCAAGATGGTCCTGTGTAGTGTCAAATAACATATACAACAAACAATGATACAATTAAACAGATAATAAAATGCTACTGTATAGTGATCAGAAACATAGACCTTTAAAGTTAATCTATATGCCATATATTTGTTTAAAAATCCAGCTTACGAGCTGTATGACTATAATGATTCTAAATCTTTTAACTTTTCCAGGTCTCTGGTAACAAATAGTTTATAAATAAATCTATCTACTCTAAGTATATGGATATATGATATCCATATAAGATGGAGTGGATGGCAAGTTGCGGTCGACATAAATACCAAAGAACTCACGGTCTCTTTTTCTATCGAGGGGGGCTCTGCCCCCAGACCCCCACTCTAATATACATTCAACTCCGCATTGGAGTTGATTCGGGGAGGGGGTGCAAGACCAGGAGACAGTGTGCCCCAATCTCTGGCACACCAATACAGCAAACTGTTAATGTCATTGGCATTGACGTAGTTCGCTGTACTGGTGTCACTGTCAGGGAGGTATACCATAACAGGCATATCCCTTTTACTGGAGAGTCCCTTTTATACATTATGAATGAGCTTAAGCCCTTCATTCACCCTTAGATAGATTAGGTTTATGTGCAGACTTATTACAGTAATAATGTTTTTTATGAAGCAGTATTTTCGAAATCAGGTGCAACCAGGACCTATTGATTATGTATTAGCTTATTATTTCTGGCCTTGTCTGTTAATGTTAAACTATACCTGTATATATTATTTGGTATTACTTGTTGTGTAAAGACAAAGTACGCAAAAAGCCCATTAAATTGTCTAACACTCTTAATGGATTTACATTGGAGACAAACTTTGAACAAGGAAAACTTCTAGTTTCTGTTTAAAATTCTCAAATGTTGGTGTCTCCACTATGTCACTTGGCAATTAATTCCAAAATCTGATTGATCTTATTGTATAAAAGTTGTGTCTCTTGACATATATGTTATGTCCTTTTGTATTGTTGTAACTGTTAAATGTCACACTGAGAAAATTTATAAATACGAAATTATAAAAAAACACTATTTTGTAAACTTTTAGATAAACAAGATGTACAACAGCATGAATAGTATTTTCTCTGAGCAGGAACAATAAATTTACCATTCAAGCAATACATTTACAGTTCGAATTGTTTTCATTTACTTGCCTGTCTTGTGCCTATCATAAAAGTAGGCTGATATCACTTGAATAGGCCATCAAAAATGGTAATACATTTTTGCACCAATCCATCCGTTTGCATACCCTTGACACACACCACATCATCCATAAAAAATTACAGAAGAAGTTTTCATTCTGTGTGGCCTGTAGATGATGGCAAAAAATCCTGTGTTAGGTTATGGGAAAAAAATCATTTTTTTCTGTTTTTCACCACTTTATATTTCAAAAAACCATACGAAATTCTATCACAAAACATTCCAAATCTTGCAACACTGGCAGAATAACCATGCATGCCAGTTCTTGGACTGTTTTATCAAAAAATACCAAAGTTATTAAGGTGTAAAAACTAAGTTTAACACTGAAGTGCTGCACCAACCCTAACAATAGAGGTGCTACCACACTCCTATAATACACAAAAAAACAATGAAAGAAAGTAAAAAAGGAAAAATTTAAACAAGAAATCAGATAAGAAACTTACAAACTTACAAATGAGAATCTACAAAAGGAAAATCTAGTCCAAATGGCAAGTTGAAAAAATATATCTATGATTAAATCCTGCTCTGTATCAGTGTGGAATCCAGGTCACTGAATTCCAAACTAACTGTAAAACATGTTTCAACAAAATTTTCATATCAGTTTCATCAATGTGAAGACAATCATTATTAATTTTTCCATCAACCCTGTCATTGCTGTATCCTTCTGCTTAAAGACAAACCTGCATTTTACTTCCAAGATACATTAATTTATACAGGCTAAAATCACTCTTAAAGTACTAGGTTGAAATCCCCCCCACTCCACTATTACCACCCCATACACTAAAGTGTCATAATCCATCAACCTAAACTGTGGGTCCTTCCAGAAGTTGGCTAAGTGATGCCAAAAGGAAGCAATGTAGGAAAAAAAAGTGGTCTGTGGTTTCGAACTGTAAAACACACTCTTGTCTGAGATGATACCCATCCCCAAGGATTTTGTTTTTTATTTTTATTTATTATACATCAGTTTACAACCTTTGAGCCAGGGGCTCATTTACAAAGGTACCTCGTCACAGAGAGGACAAAAACGGTACAAACAAACTTGTTGCAATATAACAGAGTACAAAAATTTGGAGGACCATGAGGGCATATATTGGATAAAATTTTAAGGTTACAAGATTGGCAGAGGCAAGTAGGTTCAGAATGATTTGTACATCGGGCAAACAGTGGTAAGAATATAAGAACTAAGCACTGTAGAGACAGGTGGAGAGGAAAGAGAAATAGGACCATAGGTAGCGGTTGGTAGTAGGTTGGGTGCAGCCACTCAGGGAGCTTTGTCAGAGCAATTGAGCAAGAGTAAACTTAGAAGCAGCCACAGCTGCGCGTAGTAAGTAGGTGATTACGAAGGGAGGTTTTGAAACAAGAGATCGTGGAAGCACCAGCGATAGTGGTGGGGAGGGTGTTATGCCATGATGGGGCTCTGCAGCAGTAGACCCTTTGTCCTTGTGAGGTCCTTGCCCTTGGTACTAACAGTGTGGTTTTGCAGGAGTTTCGAGTTTGCACTAGTGAGTTTGCTTGGTGGATAGAGGCAGTCAACCCAGGTGGGGATAGTCCAAGGAGAGTTTTTTTTGTTATGAGGCAGGTTTGATATCTAAGATGTTCATCTAGGTTGAGCAACATAGCCTGAGCACATAAATGGCAGGTATGTGTTAGTCTGGGAGCCCCGGTGATTAGTCTACATGCCTTATTTAAAATGAGGTGGATTTTGTTTAGGGTGGTCTGGTCAGCAGCCCCATAAACTGGCAAACCATAATCTACTAGGGACAGTATAGAAGACATGACCGCGAGTCAGAGGGCGTCAGGGGGGAGACAATTTTTGTGGCGGTATAAGATACCCAGCTGAATATTGGAGGTTGAGGCTAGGGCAGCAGTGTGGGCATGGAATATGAGGGCAGGGTCGAAAGATATCCGAAGGTACTTGTACGAGTAGACTTGCTCGAGTGGAAACTTGGAGCTGGCGAGGACCTGAAGTGGAAAGTTACTGGCTTTGTTTTGGGGGTGGGCAAAGAGCATGGTTTTTGGTTTTTTAAGATTTATTACAAGTCTATGCTTTTTGAACCAGGCTTCAGCGTCATAATAAGATAGTTGCAAGGAGTCCTGGAGGGTGATAGGGTTACGGTCAGAGACAAAGATAACGGCATCATCTGCATAATGTAAGAGTTTACCAGAACATGCACCTGGCAGGGTATTGAGATATAGGGAAAAGAGCAAGGGTCCAAGAATGGAGCCCTGGGGAACACCAGAGAGGATAGGGCAGGTGTTGGAGAGTGTCCCATTAATTTTAACACACTGAGAGCGGGCAGACAGGTAGCTGGAGCACCAGGAGATAGGCCCAGTGGCAAAGCATGTGTGGCTGAGGGTATCCAGCAGGAGGAGATGGGAAACAGTATCGAAGGCTTTTGATAAATCAACGAACACTGGGCCCACTAGAGAGTCAGAGTCCAGAGAAGAGTGTAGAAAATTAGAAAACTCAAGGAGGGCAGTGCTGGTACTGTGGCCCGGAAGCCGTGCTGTTCAGGGCAGAGGATGCTGTATTTGGTTAGATATTCTGTAATTTGGGTGGACACTACTTTTTCTAAGGCTTTTGAGAGAGGTGAGAGGATAGAGATTGGCCGATAATTACCAGCTAGGGACCTATCACCACCCTTGTATATGGGTGTGACTGTGGCAATTTTCCAGGCTGAGGGAAATTGCCACAGGCAGAGGGATTTATTGAAGAGACTAGTGATTGGGGCGATAACCAGATCCAGTACCTGATGAAGGAGACTGGGGTCCAGGGAGTCACTGCCAATAGTATTGCTCTTTAAGGCCTTGATTAGGTACGGTCTGACTTCTTGGGCAGTAACCTGGTGTAAGTGGAACCAAGGGCGTGTGAGATCAGGGTCAGGTGGGGGGGTCAAAAAAGTTGCTCGGGAGGACAGGGCTAAGGTCTGTGAAAGATGTATTGAGGTAGTTGGCAATGTGGGCTGGGTCGGTGGAGATAGAGCCATTAATGTTGATCTGGGAGGGTGGGGGAGGACGTGTGAAACATAGAAACATAGAAACATAGACTTTGACGGCAGATAAGGACCGCTAGGCCCATCTAGTCTGCCCATTTCCCTACCTGCAGGATAGGCCACAGATTCTAGTTAACCAACAGCCTATTTCTTCCTACCCCCCACAAGAATTGTCTTATGTCAGTCCCATGCATTCTTGAATTCTCCCACAGTTTTAGACCCCACAACCTCCTCAGGAAGGCTGTTCCATCCATCCACTACCCTCTCTGTGAAATAATACTTCCTCACATTGCCCCTGAACCGCCCTCCTTCTATCTTTAAATTGTGTCCCCTTGTTCTTGCAAGTCTCTTTTTCTGAAAGATGCTACCCTCTTGGACTTTGTTGATTCCACGGAGGTACTTAACAATTTCTATCATGTCCCACCTCTCCCTTCTTTCCTCAAGGGTATACATATTAAGCTCCTTTAGTCTCTCCTCATACGGCTTCTCTTGCAGACCCTGCACCATTTTAGTTGCCCTCCTCTGGACTACCTCTATCCTGTCTATGTCCTTGCGGAGATGAGGTCTCCAGAACTGGACACAGAACTCCAGATGGGGTCTCACCAACTGTCTGTACAGAGGGATAACAACTTCCTGTTTTCTGCTGCTGATGCCTCTCCTATACATCCCAGTATACTCCCAGCCCTCTCTGCCTTCTCACATTGATTGCTAACCTTAAGGTCATCTGATATGATTACCCCAGGTCCCATTCCTTTTTGTTTTTGTTACTACCTCCCCACCCATTGTGTATTCTTCCCCTGGGTTCTTGTTTCCCAGGTGCATTATTTTGCACTTCTTTGCATTGAATCCTAGCTGCCATACTTCTGACCATTCCTCCAACCTTGCCAAGTCCCTTTTCATCCTTTCCACACCTCCTTGTGTATCAACCCTGTTGCAGATCTTTGTGTCATCTGCAAAAAGGCATACTTTTCCTTCCAGTCCCTCTGCAATGTCACTGATGAAGACATTAAAAAGGACTGGACCCAATACTGAACCCTCCGGTACCCCACTAGTAACCCCTCTTTCTTCAGAGTGGACTCCATTTACAATTACCTTCTGTGTCCTGTTGTGCAGCCAATGTTTTACCCAGGCTACCACCCTGGGACCCACTCCCAGGCTGGTTAATTTGACTATTAATCTTTTGTGTGGGACTGTGTCAAATGCCTTGCTAAAGTCTAGGTAGGCCATGTCCACAGCCCCTCCCTGGTCTACTACTTTGGTCACCCAGTCAAAGAAATCTATTAGATTCATTTGACATGACCTTCCCGCTGAGAACCCATGCTGCCTTGGGTCCTGTGCTCCACTAGCCTCTAGGCACTCAACTATTCTTTCCTTCAGAAGTGACTCCATCACTTTCCCTACCACAGAGGTCAGACTGACAGGTCTGTAGTTTCCTGCCTCTGTCTTGGCCCCACTTTTGTGAAGGGGAATCACATCCGCCTTCCTCCAGTCCTCGGGTACCACACCATCCTCCCATGATTTATTAAAACAAGTAGCCAGTGGTTTCACTAGTTTCTCCCTTAATTCTTTTAGAATTCTGGGGTGAATTCCATCAGGACCCATTGCTTTGTCCACCTCCAGTTTTAGGAGTTCTTGCAGAACCCTTTCTTCTGTGAAAGGACTGGGATCGATTCCCCTATCAAGAGTGCTTCTGTTAATTGGATTAGGCACTTCTCCCTCCTCTTTTGTGAATACTTAGCAGAAATATTCGTTCAGTATCCCTGCTTTTTCACTGTCCCCCTCTGCCCACCCACCGTTCATTCTATTCAGCCTCACTATCCCTCCCTTTGTCTTTCTACCCTCGCTGATGTACCTATAAAAGGTTTTATCCCCCTTCTTAACTGAGTTGGCTATCTTTTCCTCAGTTTGGGCCTTTGCTATTCTGACTTCCCTCCCTGCTTCCTTCTTCCTTAACTGGTACAGCTCTCTGTCCTGCTCCTTCTGTGTTTCCTTATACTTCTGGAATGCTATCTTTTTCTTCCTGACTTTCACAGCCACCTCTTTTGAGAACCATAGTGGCTTTTTCTTTCATTTTGATTTGTTTATTTGCTTCACAAAGAGCTTGTGCCTCTGTGATGGCAGTTTTGATGATTCCCCATTGTTGCTCCACACTCCTTCTAGCCTGTTTGCTAGTGCTTTTCTAAGGCACTCTCACATCTTGCCAAAGTCAGCCCTCCTAAAGTCCAGTACCCTCACTTTTGTATGGCTTGACTCTGTAGCTGAGTTTAACGTGAACCACACTGTTTGATGGTCACTTGTCCCCAGATGGCAACCCACTTCTAGATCTGAGATCCTCTCACTGCCCCCGTTTGAGAGTACAAGGTCTAAGATTGCTCCCTCATGAGTGGGCTCCAAAACTAGATGTCTAATGCCTGCCACCTGTAGGGCATCAAGAATGGCCCTGCTCTTGGATGTGGCTGCAGCAAATGTGCTCCAGTTAACATCTGGCATATTCAGGTCTCCCATCAACAGTATCTCCCCTTTCTCTGCCATTCTAAGAATGCCTTCTATCATATCCTTGTCCATTCCCTCCACCTGACATGGGGGTCTGTACACAACCCCTGTGCAGATTGTGGTGCCCTTTCCAGTCTCCAAGGTGACCCACAGTGCCTCTTCTCCTCCCCTCCCTGTTTACTCTTTTGTTCAGTTGCTTTTATCCCTTCCTTTACATAGAGAGCTACTCCTCCCCCTCTTCTCTTCTGCCTGTCTCTCCTGTAGGTTATGTACCCTAGTGTGCTCCCAATTAGTTGTTTGATATTGTCCCAGAATGTTCTGGCATTCCACCAGGAAGAGGTGAGTGAGGCCTGATAGTGATCAGCCTTAGCCTTTTGGATGGCCCAGGTACATTTGTTTTGTGCAGCTGCATAAGCCTGCCTGTTTGCATGGTGGCCAGTTTCAGTGGCAAGGTGCCATAAGTTGTCCCTGTGCTTAAGAAGTTGGAGCAGGGGAGGTGTTACCCAAGGAGCATGCCGCACTTTGGAACGGAATACAGTTAGAGGTGCAAAAATGTCACAGGCTTTGTTAAACGTTTGGGTGAAAAAGGTTAGAGCCGTATCAATATCAGGGGCGTACTGTATGGGAGACCAATCAATTTGGGCTAGGAGTTGCTGAAGGCTTTTTCCTTTGTTCCTTTTTGTTCCTAATTTTTGTTCCTCATACTGAGCTTCCCATGGCAACATAACCATACTATATCCCACATGTTCATTGGTATTTGGGGATATCAAAACTGTTCAGTCAAAAAGTGGCCTGAAATTCTGTGACTGCAATCAAACACACCTCTAGCAAGAGTCAATATGGCTGCAAAATAATGGTATTGTGTACAGTGAGAAATGTGTAAACAAACCATTTTTGCAATAACTGCTGAGCCACCTATCCCTTGACCATTTCATAGCATCCATGAACCTTCTTGGCTCCACCCACCCAATACCACCATCACTTGAAAATAAATTAATTGCCCTTCCTCATCACACTGCAGCTCATAATCCCCTCCGCTCCTCCAGTTCTGGTCCCAAAAATATCCCAAATACTCCCTGGTGTCCAGTTTAAGCCTCACCTGTGCAGCCCCCAACTTGCTCCTTTTCTGACAGTAACTGGCAGAGCCTTCCACACACCTTCTCACCTGTACACATTGTAATAGCATATACTGCTAAAGAATGTTATAATACTGCACCTTTCATTCATATCAGAAACACAGTAATGTGGTATTTATATTAGACAGTGGCTGGCCTCAGAGGTCAGTTGAGAGCTGTGCTAGGCACCATAATGGAGTAGTTGGAGGCTGATATTGAAGTGACAAGCCACTGGACACCATGGAGCATTTGGGATATTTAGGGGAGTCTTGGCACAGGGAGTGGGGAGAGGATGCCACTCGATGCTATGAGTGCTTTAAATTACATTGTGTGATTAGAGCTACAAAACTTCTAAAACAGTTTAAAACCTAAAAAAAAACTTCAAACATGCTTCTTTTCAACTGAATCTGTTTTTGGTAGCACACATTGGGTCTGGCATGGTGGCCATGACACACACACACACGTGGCCTGACATGTGTCATGGGCATGGCTACTCACAATGCTGCGATGGGCTGTCACCCATCTGGAACCCCCCTTCAGGGACACCTTGCACAGAGGACCAGGTAATTGTGGCCACTAGAAGCTCCTCATTTGGTCTGAGGCACATGTCAGACTGTGGGCCACCCTCCCATCATGCACAGTGAGGCCTCAATGTGGGCCACCTTCTCCTTGGCCCTCTGCTTCCCATCATTGAGGTACTTCCAACACTCCAAGGGGATCCAGTTGTACTTACCCACATCAATGGTGTGGCATCATAGGTGACTGGTTCCACGGTGGTATCATGCCAGGCTGTCATTTAAGCAGCTCATGTACACAGAGACAGTTGGCTGATATCACCTGAATAGGGCCATTCTGAGGCAGCTCTGTGAGCTGTGCCATGAGGAAATGCAGGCACCCACAGGACAAGGTCACGCCATATCAGTGGAGACCAAGGTGACACCACGGGAACCTTCCAGAGGCCATCTAGGGACACCACTGGCATCTCTCAGGCATCCACCTCCCATCTCCTCACACAGTTCCTCACCACAATTCTACAACATGCTTTGGAATACATCCACTTCCCAAGTATACAGGCAGACTGGACAGAAGTCATGCAGCAGTTCTACAGGGTGGCACACATGGCAGGCATCATAGGGGACATTGACTGCACACATGTGGCAATCCGCACACCACCTGGTGATGACACGGTAACATACATCAACCGCAAGGGCTACCACTCCATAAACTGCCAGTTGGTGTGCAATGCCATAGGGAGCATCAGCAATGTCTGCACCACACACCCTGGGAGCACACACGATGCCTGCATATGGCACCAGTATGCCATCTGCTGCAGATTCAAGGCAGGTAACATACTGAGTGGCCACCTTGTAGGTGCATGGAACATGGCGACCTGTCACATAATAGGACACCATGGCACAGGAGAGGAATGGGGTACAGGTGTGCAGGTAGCATGATGCACAAAGCACAGAGGGTACAGCAGACATGGGACAACAGAGGAGGGAGAGTACCACAGGCAGGCACCAACCAGTGCAGGGTGGCACAAGTGCAATGGAATAGAATGTGGGGTGCATGAAAAACTGGTACAGGAATGTCTGATGTCATGTATCTCTCTGTACAACTGTAATTCTGCTTTTGCCCTCCTTTATGAAAAATTAAAAAAATCATAAATTTATTCAATTTGAAAAAAAGAATGTGGGGTGCAATGCCATGGGGGGAATGTGTGGCAGGGCCTAGCACAATACATGCAGACAGCAGGCACTGAAACCACAGACACTGTGCTGGATAATGGTGTGCAGGGCAGGTGTAAATGCAATGGCATGTGCAGCCTAGGGCCAACAGCAGCAGCAGGGCCTGACAACAGCAGGTGGATGGGGGAGGTAGGATGGCAGGGAAGGGACAAACACAGTCAATGGTGGACACACACCACACACTGCTGCACAGCATGGTGCGGGGGGGGCATGCTGCACATGTGACCAGTATACTAATAGCCAGTCTTGCTCCCCACAGGTGACACCGCATACCCACTGAGACCCTGGCTCCCACAAAATGACCCAGAACAGAGGTGGAGGAGTGGTACAATGAGGCACACACTGCTACGCACACCATCATAGATGACGCCTTCTACATGCTGAAGATGTGCTTCCAGTGCCTGGATAGGTCAGGTGGGGTCCTACAGTACAGCCCTGAGAAGGCCTGTGGCATATTCCTGGCCTGTTGTATGCTACACAACATGGCCATTGACCATGGAACAGCTGTAGAGGCCAGTGAGGGTGACAGTTCTGGGGAGGAGGAGGAGGAGGTGGTGGAGGACAGAGGGGAGGAAGACACACCATCACGGGGAATGCATACAGGGCCACCAATGGCATGGTGTGACCCACGTCTGGCCACAAGGGCATTGTTGTACAGGAGCACACTGGTGGAGAAGCACTTTGGGAACTGCAGGTGAGTAACACAGGTTTGTATAGTGGAGGTGCACAATGGTGACCACAGGTAGTAACATAGACGTGCAGTGCACGGCGGACACAACACAACATACATATGCCCCCACACAGGCACACACACAACACATGCCACACAGTGGTGGCAGGGCAGCTGTGGACCACAGACATGCCAGGGACCATAGGACCTACACACACACACACACACACACACACACACACACACACACACCATGTGCCACAATGACAGTGCCAAGTATGGCATGGATCAGTGTGCACTGCTACTGGCACACATGCACAGCAGACACTGGACCGTGCTCATCATGCCTATGTCACATAACACAACAGTGGTGCACACAGACATGCAAGTGGCACTGCACAGGGGGCCCATGATGGCGGTGCACTGGGGCAGGTGCATGCCCCCCACACCACCCCAGATATTGGTATTCAGGTGAGTGGGACACAGAGGTGGCAAGTGCAGTGGCCATTGGATCGGGGACCTGGATACAACAGAGTGGCACCACAGCCACTATGGACACATGGGCTGCCTCTGCCATGACTGGCGGATGCAGCCATGGTAACACCAGCCATAGGGGGTGTTGCCAACACCCTTGTAAGGGTACTGCAATGAGACTGTGAATGGGTGTTTATTGGTGTGGTGGCCCTGCGAACCATGTCTGTGCCAGGGACACTGAGCATTGTGACATGTAGTGACAGCATCAGCAGCAATGGGTTCACCTGATACCACTGCCTGGGAATACAGGAGGTGCTCCTGGGTGTCCGGCTGGAGGCCCGATAGCCATGGCATGCACCAGATGCACACGCTGCCTCAGCAGCAGCTACAATCTGCTCCAGAGCCACGGTTATGCCCACCCACAGTAGGAGTGCCTCTGCCAACATCTGGGCATGCCATGCAGCTGTGGACCATCAGCATCCGGAAGCCCCTGAATTCCACAAGTAGGGATGCCCGCCCCTCCATGCTATCTCGCAGGAGGCGGGCATAGCCCTCAATCTCATTGGTGGGTGATGGCTCACGGTGATGTTGCTGATGGGTGGGTGGTGATCCAGCCTGCTGTGGGGCATCCACAGGTGGTGGTTGCAGCACGGTAGGCTGTGGCATGGGCAGGGCATGGGCATGCATGGCCCAATCACATCCACTGCCTGTGGAGTTACAATCCAACGGTGCCTGTGTGTGTCTCACAGCACCAGGATGTGATACGCTGGATGACTCCGCCGCCACACCCGGACTGAATTCAGAGCACACAGCACCCACCACCATGGGCAGCTGTGTGGTCTCTGCAATCATGCTATGTACAGCAGGGTCACCAGTGGCATCAGGTGCCACCTGTGTAGGCACCTGTGTGCTGCATGCTCCACTGTTGACCATGTTTCCCTGTATCTGTGTGGCATCATCATCAGCAGGGACATTGCTGTATACCCCCAGCATGCCTGATGCCAGCACAAGTAGGGCATCAGCAATGTCCACTGATTTCACTGGTTCATCATCAGACAAACCCAGTAGACCCTCCAGCCATGTGGTGACATGCCCACCAGCAGTGGCAGCAATGGCTGAAGGGTCTGACAGGCCTACCACCACTGGTGCTGCAGCTAGTGACACTGGTGCAGTGGATGGTCCAGGGATGTCACCATTCCCCGACTTGCCCGCAGCCCTGTGTGATGGGCCAGCATCATCACCAGCTAGGGCATCCTGTGCAGCTGTGGACATGGCAGCACCTGTGAGGCATGATAGAGCTGTGAAAAGAAGGAAGAATATGGTCAGTGTCAATGGATAATACAGTGGCAAACAGACATGTAAAGTGTGTCACAGTGTTGTGCCATGGTTGTGCTTGACTGTCCCTGGCATGGCTGTTCAACACCTGTAATGCTGCTGCAGCCATGCAGCAGCTGTGACTGTGGCTGCATGGTGACTGGATATGTCCATATGGCACTGTGTGTGCCAGTGCTACACCATGCCCATCCGACAGTAGGAGTGTCCCACTAGCCTGATTGGTACCGGCACAGCACATGTGCTACCATGGGCATGGACTGGCAGACACAGCTGACCACAGCATGGGCCACGTATGGGCTATTACCACACATGGCAAAGTCCATGGGCATACAGTTGCATACATTGGGTCTGGCATGGCGGCCATGGTGCACACACACATATGGCTTGACATGTGTCATGGTCATGGTTACAGTGCTGCGATGGACTGCCACCCATCTGGAACCCCCTCCATGGCACCCTGTACAGCAGACCAGGCAATTTTGGCCACTAGAAGCTCCTCATTTGTGCTGATGAGCACATCAGACTGTGGGCCAACCCCCATCCTGTGCAGTGAGGCCTTAATGTGGGCCACTTTCTCCTTGGCCTTCCGCTTCCCATCATTGAGGTGCTTCTGACACTCTGGGGGGTCCAATTGTACTTGCCCACAGCAATCACGTGGCATACCACTGCCTCCCAGCCCTCATCCCATGCTGCACGACTGCCACCCCTGCCAGTCGGGACATCCTGGCACAGGTTACATGCCTCAGTGAGGGCCCTCTTCTCATCCTTAGAAAAGTTTGGCCACCTGTGACTGATGGTGCTGTCTGCTCCAGACATTCTGGCTTCTGTGGGAGAGAACAGATAGACATTATACCAGCACATGCAGGTTCCCATGTGCCCAGTACCACCATACAGTGGCCACAGTGTTCCATCACAGCAACCACCTGATGAAGGCTTGCAGGCAAAGTATGTCTGTTGTGGTGCACGGTCTGTTGTGATGGTTTGTGCTGCATCCACTGTGGTCATCTGAAATGCTATGAAGAGCTGCACATCCGTGGACATGCCACAAGTGTTGCATGTCTAGATACACATGCTGCTAGCCTGGCCATCACTGACACTATGTGCACCTCACTGTTTGTGCATGTACAGCAGCTGACAGCATTCCCCCCATCATAGGGTGGCCTGTGTGGACAGTGTGTGGCATGGACTGGTGTGCTACAGGTGTCCCTGCACATGTCTGGATGGCAACAGGATGTCCACTGACCATTGCATCATATGGATTGGCTATACTGGTAATGGTATAGTAAAACAGTACTTCAAGGCTGTGAATCCTCTCAGTCACTTAATCTCAGTGTGGGCTGAGTTGGGAGCATTTGTGGCTCAGGGCATGCAAATGAGGACTTGTGCAGTGATAATGAGATGCTAAATGGCTGAGATGCCTCTGAATACATTATTGGGCTGATTTGGGTGCATTGTCTGTGAATTGCATATATGCCTTCAGCTGATCCCAATCAGCATAGCGCATCTGCTGCATTGAGCACATTTCCAAAAGGTGCGTTACCCATGCATGAGTGGTGCTTTCAGGGCATCTTCCTGAATGGGGTGCAAGTATATGGATGCATTCTGCATGCATGTGCTGTGTCTGTTGTACATCTGCCACTGCAACACATATAAGCGATTTGCCTGACAGTCGCATCATGGCCATGCATATAGTGCACGTTGTGCAATGCCATCTGTATGCACATGCACATCCATATGCATAATGCACATTATGCCACTTGCCCATGGTTGTATGCTGATCGTGTGTTACATGCCATAGCATGACATTGTGCTACTGTGCATCACAGGTGCCATGCGCGATGATGCATGATACACACATCATGGTGGATGCCTACATATTGCACATGCATGATCCTGTCATGATGCATGATCCCACATTCCCACCAAAACACTGCACATTTTGCATGCACCTGTGGGCACATGTCTGACCAATTGCGCTTTACGCCACTGTGCATGGGAGACTGCACTAGGCCTAGTGGCACATGTGGCGTGATTAGGCAGTTCAGTTGCACAGGCCTCACTTACTGCACTGTTGTAACACTGTGCTGTAGACATACCCAGAGACAGGCGGTCAGGTCCAAGGGCCATGAACTGGTCAGACCTTGAACTGCTTCACCTGGTGGCCCTGGTGATGATGGTGGAGGGCCAGCTATTTGGGCTGAAGGACCTGCTGGTGCCCAGGGCACAGGTGTGGGCTGTCATTGTGCAGTGGCTGGTGCACCGCACAGATGTTCCCCGCACAGGGGAACAGTGCAGGCACCGATATGGTGACCTTAGGTGGAGGGATGGTGTGCAGCTGGAGAGACTGAGGGAGCATGCACGCAGGGATGCACTGCCACACCCAGGTATGTATTACACGTGCGTGTGTGGCACAGGTGCTTGTGGGGTGGGGATGGTGCACAACACAACATCACACTCACATGGGAACTATGCAACATACACATGCACACTTTTGTGTGGCTGCACTTGCCCTGTGGTGCCCTGGCATGCATGCCACATGGGGTTGCCACTGCGGTGGTGTGTGTATGGGATAGGTACACTGGGTAACGCATAGGGTGGGACCAGCGGTTGCAGTACATAACCATGGCTGGGCACTTTTGGGGCTCAGGCCAGGGTGCTGTGTGTAGCTGCACATTGGCAGGCCATTCACCGGTGTTGCACTGGCCGTTTACACCATCACTGCATGCCCCCACTGGGGTTGGGGGCTGTGTGTGGCATGACTTGTCTACTCATGGCAGTCTCTGCCTTTTGTGTCCTGTAGAGCCGGAGGCCAGGCGGTGGGCCACAGATGCCACTGAAGAACACAAGCAGGGGGCCATGAACAGAGCATGGCATGGTGGCCGTTTGAGTGCAGGTAGGTGGCTATCTTGTGCATGCAGTATCTGTCAGGTGGGGTGGACTTCTGCTCTGTGGGGGTTGTGTGTCTGCAATTGCACTTAGTATCTGTTCTCTGTCTTCCTGCTGTAGGTTCCCAGGATGGTCACAGTATGGCAGGACGTGGACAGCCATTGGGGCATCTCACTGATGTGGGGCCTGGTGTGCAGAAGGCCATCAGAGAGGCATTGCAGCCTGTCCTGTGGCAACAGGGGATGATGATGAGGACAACTGCAGCTGTTGTACAACTGCTGTTAGCAGGTGGCCACCAGCGGGTAGGTGGATGCGTCGCATGGCCATGCCCTTAATTGTATATATTGTAAATAGTGTGTTTCCTACTGTTTATTGTATTTACAATCTCCCTCCCTACATATGTCACTGTCCCCACCCCCTATACCCATCCCCGCATCCTGTCTGCTCCTCCCTTTTTCACACCTGTTGTTGATGTACATAGTCCTTCACACCTCATCCCTTGTTCTACATAGACCGGTGATTTAGTTTTGTTTACCTTTGTGTATATTGTTGTTCATATTGTTGGTGTTCATATTTTTATATTAAATATTTTCATATCTGACACATTGTCTGTGATCCTTCACTCTTCCTTGGGCCTGGGATTTTTGTTGTCTCCAGCTCGTGTCTGCCCCCTTGCTGTCTTACCCCTATCTGCTCCTGTGTTTGTATGGTCTGCTTCCACTTGCACCCCCTCCCAGCCTTGGTGTGGACACACTGTTGCCTGTGGCATGTGAGTGGGCCTCATGTCCTGCTGCTCAAGTTTACGCTCCCGGTCTGTGTGTGCAGCTTGTGGCATGCATTCATTGCACTGCTGCACTATTGGTCTGTGGCCTTGTGTGCTGTGTCCTGTGGTTGTGGGGTCTGCACTGGCTTTATGGCATTGTGTGCCACCCAACATATGCCACAGTGTCACCCTGTGTGGCTTCCCACATGGTCATAGTCTTGGCCACCTGTGGTGTTGGCCTGGTCCTGTGGCCACCACCTTATTGCTTGCTCTCCCCCGCAGTTGTGTGGACACCATGCCAGTGCCAGTGTACCTGTTCTGTGTGTCTCCAATGGATCTATGTGGGGCATGCCCTGTGCTTCTGGGTATTGTTCTGTATGCCCAGTTTCGGTATTATTCCTGATTCAGCCACTGTTGTGCCCTTGGCCACTCTGGTTTATCCCTTTGGTCATGTTTTCCTCTCTCCTTTGTCCCACTGTTTAGTCCCCTGTTGCTCCCACATGCCTTACTGGGTTGCTTCATACTCACTGTTCTGCTCCGCTGGGTGGTTGTGTGCATCCAGGATGCACTGGTGCATCTCCGCTTCTGCGATACCCTTACCGCATGATTCACAGTAGGGTTGCGCATGGTGCATCCCATGGTGCATCCCTTTGTGCATTGCTCTGCATTTGATGAGTGCATCCTGTTTGCGCCAGCACATCTCATTTGCACTCAGCACATCTCTTTTGTGAATCCTGCCCTATAGGTTTTTTCCTCTAATTTTGCAGATGGTGGAAACATCATACTCAAATATAAAAAAAAGAAAAGATTTACACACACACACATACACTTTCCTGTTTTGTCATGGGCCAATTTTTCTACATTTCTACGTCTGATTCAACAATTTTCAGTTTCCCCAACCGGTGCTCTTTGTCATCTTTCCATTATCAAATTCTATGCCTAAAACACATAAAGGTCCATTCTTCATGGCGATACTACTAATATTTCCCATCACTGTCCATTTCATCCCTGCAGCCATGCATTTACTTTTGGTGACATTCATCTTTGACCCACAAATCTCCCCCAGATCCTCCAGGCAGCATATGGCTCTTTCCTCAGACACTTTGTCTGAGGCCAGAAGACATAAGGCACTTGTATAGGCTACCAGTTTGGGGGGAAGGGACCTGTTGCCATGTGTACTACCCCAATATCCCTTTCAAGTTCAATTTTTGAAGAACTGGGTCCAAACTAAATATTTACACAACTGAGGGCAATGGGCAGCCCTGACAGATCCCTTTTTGAACCCAAACTGCTTCTCCCAGTTTCCCATTAACCAGATGGACTACTGAGACTGACTCATACAGTTTCTCTATCCAGCCCACAAAATGAGCAGGAAACCCATATTTCCATAAAACTGAAAATAAATATGCATGAAATATACTGTCAAAGGTCCCCTCCTGGTCAGGAGCCAGGGGAAGACCTTCTTTGCCTTCCAATTGACATGTTTCCATAAATTCTCCAATGACAAAAAAAAAACATCACACATTTGTCTCCCTGGTACAGAGCAGGATTGAACAGGAATAATGTGCCATCCACTGTGGCTGTTCTGTTTCCCAGAATTTTAAACAGAATTTTCCAGTTAGCATATACCAAACTTATAGTCTACCTGTTTTGTATGTTTTCCCTCTGTCCTTTTTTATATAAAAAGAATACCCTTGGGTATGTAGCTATTCCCTAAAGTCTTCCCAAGTACAGCATTAAATATTACCACCAATTCAAGTAGCTAGGGGAGCCAGGTAGGTCATCCTCTCCTGGAGATACTCCAATATTTAAAGAAGTAATGATGTCATATAATTCCCTTGCCATAATTTCTTTAGTTAAATTTTCTTGTTCCTGTTGTAATAAGGAAAATAATGTTATATTTTCCATAAGATAGTCCATAAAGTACTGCACTGTTACAGTAGACCCAAACAGACTCTGCCCAGAGCCGATAGGGCTGTGAAAACTACCCTCTTTAACAAATCATGTGAGGATGGGGTCTTACCTGAGGACTGGAGGATGGCAGATGTGATTCCACTTCACAAAAGTGGAAGTAGGGCAGAGGCAGGAAACTACAGACCTGTTAGTTTGACCTCAGTGATAGGGAAAATGATAGAATCACTTCTGAAAGAAAGAATTGTTGAGTACCTAGAGGCCAGAGGGGGCATAGGACCCAAGGCAGCATGGATTCACAGCAGGAAGGACATGTCAGATGAATCTAATAGATTTCTTTGACTGGGTCACCAAAGTAGTAGATCAGGGAGGGGCTGTGGACATGGCCTACCTAGTCCCACACAAAAGATTAATATACAAGTTAGCCAGCCTGGGAGTGGGTCCCAAGATGCCATCTAGAACTATAAGCATGCATGGAATGACTACACTAAGGCCATTAAGTTACACAAAAGCACCTATTACAAGGAAGCCCTCACTAACACATGGGGTAATGGTAGGGCTTTCTGGAACAATATAAAGGAAGTGACTGGTAAACAGCCACTAACATCCCCAACTATGCTCAACATCAACAGAACCATTACACTTGACCCCACAACTATCGCTAATACCTTCAATACTGCATTCACTGACCTCAGCTCCATTCTCCCCCTGGACTTCTTCATGGACTCTCACCCCCCAGCAGAACCTATCAATGCATCTCACTCTACTACCTACTCCCCCTTCTACTTCAAAGCAGTCAAGCAGCACAAAGCTCGCAAGTACATTGACAAGGCCATTGCCAACACAAGGTATAGTGGGGACTCATTGGACCTAAAACTGCTGTCCCTCACGCTCGACGAAGTTATCAGACCACTCACCAAGATCCTTAACCTCTCCCTCTGCCTTGGCCAGTTCCGTAACCTATGGAAATCTTCTACTGTCACCCCCGTTTACAAAAGTGGCGATAAGACCCACCATGAAAATTACCGACCAATCTCCATAATACCTCCCCTCTCAAAAGCACTTGAAGGTATTATTGCCAATCAACTCTCAGACTACCTGGACAACCACAAAATCTTATGTTCTCAGCAACATGGCTTCAGGAAAGGGTACAACACCACATCTGTCCTATTGGAATTTACCAAAGCCATCCACAGTTTCCTTGACAATGGCTGTCTTGCCAGGGCAGTCTACATCGATTTAACAAAGGCTTTTGATACCGTCCACCACAACCTGCTTCTGAACCATTTCTCATATGTAAGACTCAACCCTGACTCTACGGCATGGTTCCAAAGCTACTTGTTAAACAGATCTCAAAGAGTTAAGATTGCAGGAAATCTCTCCAACACTCTGCCAGTCCGCTCGGGAGTTCCTCAGGGCTCCATACTGGGACCTCTTCTATTTTCCCTCTTCTTGAATAATCTCCCAAAATCCAGCACTGAACAAATTATTCTTTATGCTGATGATGCAGTAATCCTCTCCTCACACAAGGACCTACACTCCCTGCAAAACAATCTCCAGCTAGGATTCACATCAGTGGAAAAATGGTTCAGTTCACAGAGACTTATTATCAACTATAAAAAAAAAACAAGGCTATGCTTTTTCATAACCCCCACAGTAAGCACAGGGCACCCCCCCACGATCATATCTAATCAGCATGGGTCTACCCTTGAACAGGTCCTAACCTTCAGATACTTACTGATCACTCTTGACAGTAACCTGTCCTACATATCCCATATTGACAATGTTGCTAAGGCTGCCAACATGCGTCTTGGCCTTCTCTACAAGCACAGATCAAACTTAACTACTGCTGCCTTGAACATTGCAGTGCAAAGCTCAATTGTCTCCATCATTGATAATGGCCTCAACATTTACGGAGCAGCCACCCCTGCGGCCCTCAGACACATCTCCACTTTGCTCAATAAAGCTTGTCATTTAATCACTGTGTCTCATTGTCTAACCCACACATGCAACCTCTACGCACAATCTGGCTGGCTGCAACTATCAAATTGAATAACATATCAAACCTGCACTATGGCTAAGAAGATCACTATGGGCTTGGCACCCCCTGGGGTTCAATCTCTCCTCAGCCCGTGTAGTAACCGCCGTCTCACAAGAGGTTCAGAATCTCATCACCTAAAGGTCCCACTTTGCAGAACCTCCTTGGGACAATGCTCATTTGCCTACCGGGCCCCTTACTGGTGGAATAGCCTTAACATCAAGCTCTCCTCTGTCCAAAGACTAGGACATTTCAAATCAAGTCTCCGTCTCCACCTCTCTGCCTCTAGCACCTGCCACTGTTATACCTAGCAGGTACTTTAAGCTCAGTCCCTTAGTCTTAGCCGCCAATCCCCTCCTTGCACCCTCTCCCCTCTCTCCACTTCCTCCCCTCTACCCTAACTCCCCTACTTCCTCTCCTCCCCTCTCCACCTCCTGTACCTCTATCCTACTAGACAACTGCCACTGGCAGACTCTGTTTACTTTTTGGAGTGTATTATTATGCAACTTTATGTTAAATCTGTTTTATATGCTCTGATTGCACCTGCCTGTTGTTTATTTGCCTTTGCACAACTGTGTACTGCTGTATTGTCCTACCTCTGACATGGAACCTTTGTAAAAGAGCCTTGGCTCAAAGGTATTTGTAATCCTAGATTTAAATAAATAAATAAGATGGTAGCCTGCAAAAAAAATTGGCTGGAGAACAGGACACAGAGGGTAATAGTAAACAGAGTCCACTCTGAAGAAAGAGAGGTTACTAGTGGGGTACCACAGGGTTCAGTTCTAGGACCAGTCCTTTTCAATGTCTTTATAAGTGACATTGCAGAGGGACTGGAGGGAAAAGTATGTCTCTTTGCAGATGACACAAAGATCTGCAACAGGGTTGATGCACAAAGTGGGGTGGAAAGGATGAGAACAAGGTTGGAGGAATGGTCAAATATATGGCAGCTTAGATTCAGTGCTAAGAAGTGCAAAGTAATGCACCTGGGAAACAAAAACCTAGGGGAAGAGTACACTATGGGGGGTGAGATACTTACAACAACAAAAATGGAAAGGGACCTGGGGGTAGTCATATCAGATGACCTAAAGGTGGGTAAGCAATGTGAGAGAGCGTAAGGAGGACTGGGGGGATACTGGTATGTATAGAAAGAGGCATCACCAGTAGAACATTAGAACATATGAAATTTGCCAGCAGATAAAGGCCTAGAGGGCTATCAAGTCTGCTAGAATGTGCAGTTAGCACCCCTTATTCTGCAGCTGCCCCTTCCTTCTACCCTTCCCCTCCATTGACCCTCCCCCTTGTCCTATCCCATCCCCTTTTGAAGCAGTCCACTGTTCTACTGGATACCACTTCTGCAGGTAATGCATTCCACCCAGCTACCACCATCTCCTTAAAAAAGGGTCTCCTCATCTCCCTCCTGAACCTTCCTCCCTCCAGTCTCATATCATAGCCCCTGGTGTCTCTCCCCTTCCTTACTTTGAACAGCATCTCTGTACCTGTCTTATTTATTCCTTTCATGTACTTAAAGGTTTCAATCATGCCCCCCGTCCCTCCTCCAGCGAGTACATGTTCAACTCTTTCAGCCTCCTCTCATATGATAAGTCCCCCAGCCCCTTGATCATCTTTGTCACCATGTGCTGCACCCCCTCCAGTAACTTAATGTCCCTCTTGAGATACGGGCACCAGTACTGCATGCAGTACTCCAGGTGCAGTCTAACTAATGACCTATACAG
Organism: Neoceratodus forsteri; assembly: GCA_016271365.2. Classification (NCBI taxonomy): domain Eukaryota; kingdom Metazoa; phylum Chordata; order Ceratodontiformes; family Ceratodontidae; genus Neoceratodus; species Neoceratodus forsteri. The sequence goes on from CM028133.1 coordinate 903,719,750, forward strand.
TGGCAGAATCACTTCCTCCCTCCTTGAGGATATACCGCTTGTAATGCAACCCAGCATTTTGTTGGCCTTTGCAGCTGCCTTCCTACATTGTGTCAAGCTGTTCACTGACCCTGTAATGAGCACCCCCAGATCCTTCTCATCCTCTGTCTGAGCTAGCTGCACTCCCCCAGCTGGTAACTCCTCCTTGGGTTCTTCACCCCAAAATGCAGCACCTTGTACTTTTTGGCATTAAACTCCAGTTGCCAGGTATCTGACCAGGCTTCAAGCTTTGCCAGATCATCCTGCAACCCCTGCCATCCCCTTAGGTCATCCACCACCACTCCCATCTTGGTATCATCAGCAATCAAACTGATCTTGCTCTTGATGTCCAGTGATATGTCTGCAATGAATATCCCAAACAACACTGGTCCCAGCACTGAGCCATGTGGAACACCGCTCATCACTAGCCTTGGGTGTGAGAGCTCCCCACACACCACCACCCTCTGTTGCCTTCCCTAAAGCCAGTTCCCTACCCATCTCACCAGCTTTGCACCCTCCCCTGTGCCTTCTAACTTACTTCCAAGCCTCCCATGCGGCACTGAGTTGAATGCCTTACTGAAGTCCAGATACAGGACATCCACTGCATGGCCCCTGTACAGTTGCCCAGTTACCCAGTCATAGAACTCCACCAGGTTGGTTTTTCAGGATCTGCCATGTATGAAGCCATGCTGTTTGCTGTCCTGTAGTCCTTTGTCCTCTAGAAGGGAAACCAGCCTCCTCTTCAGGATAGTCTCCATCAGCTTACCCACGATGGATGTGAGGCTCACTGGTCTGTAGTTCCCTGGTTCATCCTTGGGGCTACTGTTGTGGAGGGGCACCACATGTGCCATCCTCCAATCCTTAGGTACACACCCTGAGTGTAGTGAGGCATTAAATAGGTCTGCCAAAGGTCCTGCAATGGACCTCGGCCAACTCCTTCAGTACCCTGGGGTGGATGCCATCTGGGCCTGGCACCTTGTCCACCCTCAGTGCCTTCAAATCCTCCCAAACTCTGCCCTCCATGATTTCCCCATCTGTCACCTCTCCCCCCCCTTTTTCTGCCATTCCTCCCCCCCCCAGGTATCACCCCCTCTTCTTCTTAGTAAATACCAAGCAGAAGTAATCATTTAGCACTTCTGCTTTATCGCACCCTGCTTCCACCCAAACCCCCTCCTTCCTAATCCTTACTATGTGGTCCTTACAGCTCATTTTCTCCCCGATGTACCCAAAGAAGTCCTTCTCCTCTTCTTAATGCCTTGTGCCAGCCTGAGCTCCTTAGATGCCTTGGCTCCCCCTTACTGCCCGTGTCACCTCCTTCGATTCCATCAGGTACTCTTCCCTGTCCTCCCCTACCTGTTTTCTTGTGCCTCCTAAAGGCAGCTGTTTTCCTCCTTACCTTTTCCATGACCTCCTTGCTCAGCCAGCTCAGTTTCTTAGCCTAGCCTTCTTGCTCTGGGCCTTGCAGCAGATTTTGGTTGCCTCCACTATCCCCAGCTTTTGAGTTCCCACCTCTGGTTAGTGCCCATACTAGGTTAAATTCTGGCCAAGCACCCTTTTACCCCTTCCCCCATCCTCCCAAAGTCAGCTCTCCTGAAGTCCAGCACTCTTGTGCCAGATTCCACTCCTGCCTTGCCCATATCCAATGTGAGCCATATAGAGTGGTGGTCACTCCCTGACAGCGGTTATTCCACCGTAAGTTCTCCCACAAACTCCCCATTTGCCAGCACAAGGTCAGGGGTATTCCCTAATCTGGCTGGTTAATTGACCATTTTCAGCAGGAAGCTGTCCTGGAAGGCATCCAGCAGTACCTGATCCCTTCTATTCCTGGTCATTGGGGTACTCCAGTCCACTCCTGGCATGTTGAAGTCCCCCACAATCACCACACTACCCTTCTCTCAAGTCCTCCTGATCTAACCTACTAGTTCCCCTGTCTAACTCCTCCATCTGAGAGGGCGGCCTGTACACCACTCCCATGCTGAGAATCCTATTCTTGGAATCTTGGATTTGCATCGAAAGTGACTCCATACTATCCTCCTCCCTTTCCTCCCTTACACACCTCATTCCTCCCTTCACATATAGAGCTAACCCCCCCTTTCCCAGTCATCCTGTCCCTAAAAAATAACCTGTACCCTGATACAAACAGGTCCCAGTCATTGTATTGGGTGGCCCATGTTTCTGTGATGGCTGCAATGTCCACCTCTCCCTCTGCCATGAGCACCTTTAACTCTGCATTTTTCCTCCCAAGGCTCCTAGCACTAAGGGTAACTACCTTCCACACCCCTGTCCTGCCCTTCTTTACTAGCATCACCACTTGTACTTGCCATTTGTCCTTTGTCACTGTTATGGGGGGTTAGCTCATATGGTTTCCCAACCAGTGGTTTCTGCATGTCTCTTGCCCACTTGCCACACCCTGCTTCTAGTTTAAATTTCCAATTCCTCTATGTACTCCTCCATCCTCTGTTTCAACACTTTCTTCCCCTCCTCACTCAAGTGTAGTCTGTCCTTGGCATAGAGACTACTGTCCTCCCAGGTCCATCCCCACCCCCCCAACAGCCCATCACCTTTAGCATGACACCAGGTTCTTAGCCATCCATTAAATTCCTCTATTCTCAGCTTTCTTGTTGTGCTTGCCTTGGGCACTGGAAGTATCTCTGAAAAAGTTACTGATCTTCCTGCCCCCTCACATAATTGTCCTAGTTCCTCAAACCTCCTCTGGACTATATGTACTGTCTTGTCAGCCAGGTTGTTCATCCCAAGATGTATAATTAAATGAGGTGTGTCCCTACCCCATCTAGCATATTTTAGAACAGACTGTGTCACCCTTTCCACTTTCATACCTGGCATGGCCTCCACCCAAATGTGACTATGCTTCTCCCTCTTACTACCCCACCTGACTCCTCTTAGTAATGAGTCCACCAGAACTAATATTCCATCCCCTTACTCCCTGCTTGCTTCTGTTCATCTCCATCTCTCATTCTCAGCTATTCTTCTTCCTCCTGCACATTATTTCCCCATTTTGCCCCTGTTGCAATTCTCCCAGCAGAACTTCCCCGTGCTTTGATTTGGTCCAAGCATTTATCATTTACTCCTCCAATTGCATCACCTCCCTCCTCCTTCTTCCCCTCTAGCAGTGCAAAGTTATTTTCTGAAGACCCTTCACAAATGCTTGCTTCCACTCTCTTCATAGTAACCTTTTCCCTCTTTTCCACTCCATGACTGTTGCCACATCTTCTCATCCCCTCACAAGTCCCTGTCTCCTCCTTCCATTTGTCTTTTGTCTCCTGACCTGGTTTGCCCAGCAATTGTATTTCCTGGCCTGGGCCCCTTTGTCTCTGCTTCCCTTCTTCTGACCCTCTCCTCACCACTGTTACTCAAATTGCCCTCCCTCATCTCCCCTCCTCCTCCCTCTAGTATTGGGCTAAACCCACCTCCAGTCTGCCTTACCTGTCTTAGTTCCTCCTGCAGACCCTCAATCTCCTTTCTAAGTTTCTCTGTGTGGTTGCACACTAAACATCCCCCCACCCTCCAGGCAATTTTTAGAAAGATTGGTGCACCACAGTTATTGCAGCCTACCACCCTACCCATTGCTCTTGTTGCCCACCAGTTATCCCCCACCCTTCCAGATGAAGGATGCAAAACACTCCCCCAAGCCTCACCTTTCTGCCCTCTATCAGTGCAAAACATTCTTCTCCTTTTCTTAATTTCCCTTACCCCCTTTGTTGTACATGTTTAGATAGATTGAGCAACTGCTTTTTACATTCCTATCCTTCCTGTCCACACCCAAAAAGAGACTTTAAGTAACCATTGCTAAACCTTCTTCAAACTCCTACTCCTCCTTTCCACAATGCAAATAGCAATACAAAGAAGTAACAATGAAAGCTCCTTGTTTTGCAGTTACTTCCCTTCCACTGAGATAGCAGTGACCTCTTCACTTACTGCTGTTCTTTTCCTGGATGTCTGCTTCTGCTATGACAAGTGCATGTCCTTTGCCCTTTTGGGGAAGTAATGTCAGAATCCCTGGTATAAAGGAAATCATGGACCTGGGGCAGGTGGGGTGAGGGGCAGGAGGCGGGACCAGCCCATGCCTTCCAGAAACAATCAGGTAGCTGATGCTCCTGGTCAGACCATTAGCACCCTTCCCCACAATGTACTAAACTTTGCAGCTAGTGAAGCTAACAAAAACCAATCAGAATCCCACTCAAAGCACAAAAAATAGGTTTGCTACCAAAAGAAACAGGTCTCCAATTCAAATAGCCTCACCAACAAAACATCAAAATAGGCTTGAAATTAGAAGATATAGGTCTCCAATTGAAAAAAAAAAACAGCCCCAATAAAATCACACCAAATAGGTTTTAAATCAGAAGACATAGTCCTCCACAAATGCAGCCTGCTACACAGTGAAACAACAAACAAATGAGCCCACGTATAGCCACCAAAATAGGTTTCAAAATTCCAGCACTGCTAAAACAATACTCTGCTAGCCCCTTAGAAGTAGTAAGAAAGAAAGGAGATAACCTTCAACCAAGTAAAATCCACAAGAAACAATGTAAAAGCAGCAAGAAGAAGCTACTGTACTGGAACTGATCTGATCCCTTCCCTTTCTAGTTACTTCTCAGAAGCCAAAAGCAACTGACACCATAAACCTGATTCAGAAAACAGGAAGTTGTTATCCCTATGTACAGACAGCTAGCAAGATCCCATCTGGAGTAATGCATGCAGTTCTGGAGACCCAATCTCTGCAAGGACATAGACAGGATGGAGGCAGTTCAGAGGAGGGCAACTAAAATGGTGCAGGGTCTGCACCAGAAGACATATGAAGAGAGACTTAAGGAGCTTAATATGTATACTCTCGAAGAAAGGGGGTACATGATAGAAATGTTCATGTACTTCAAGGGAATCAACAAAGTCCAAGAGTGTAGCATCTTTCAGAAAAAGAGATGTGCAAGAACAAGGGGGCACAATTTGAAGATAGAAGGGGAATGACTCAGAGGTAATGTGAGGAAGTATTTTTTCATGGAAAGGGCTGTGGATGCATGGAACAGCCTTCCTGTGGAAGTTGTGGAGTCAAAAACAGTGGGGGAATTCAAGAATGCATGGGACAGACATAAGGCAATTCTAAGGGTTGGCATAGGAGGAAGTAGGCTGTTGGTTAACTAGTATCTGCAGTTTATACATTAGGTAGGGACATGGGCAGACTGGGTGGGCCAAGTGGTCCTTATCTGCCATCAAATTCTATTTTTCTATGAGCTGCCAAGTGAGCAAAGTTACACATGTGCTTGGAAATTTTTGAACGTCTGGGTGTAACTTGGCCATTTTTTGGGAGGTGTTGCATTAAATTTTCAACAAGGCCTTTTTGGGTCCCCTCCTCATGAAGGGTGCCACTGTCATTTTGTTCACTTGTCCTGAAAGGTGACTTCACAGAGCAACTGTGCCATTCTGTGTCACACGTTTGGAGCAGGATGTGTTAAATGACAGCTGTATGATTTAAAAGGAGGTGTGTAAAAATGGCAATGTTGAAAATGTGGAGCTAAAATATTAATGATGTCTCCTCCATCGCCAAATTAGGACCTTTCAAGTCGGCCCTCAAAGAGCACATTCTCACTTCACGGCACTGCCAATGTACCAGCTAGTGCTGGGTCATCTATCTATCATCTTATGGGACCACCCCACCACTGAGCTCCTACCAATAGCACTACCAAACATTATCTATTAACAACACCTCCTTTGGCTGCACTCACAAGATATCTGTCTAATTCTCTGCTTCTCTGTAAATATCAAACCTGTTACTCCCTCCCTCTATCAGCAAACAAATTGTTCTCTTGAAAACTGTAAACTCAGTGTCAGTGGCTCAGTAGGTAGCACACTCACCTCTGAGGCCAGGATATCCGAGGGCTGTGGATTCAGTTCCACATCTGGCACTTGGGTTAATATCCCAATACTGACACTGTAGTGCAGCATGAGGGTGTGCTGTACTTCTGAGGTGCCATCTTTCAGATGAGATGTTAAACCGAGGTCCCATCTACCTGGATTTGTGGTAGTTCAGGTGAATGCTAAAGATCTCAAGGCACTTACCGAAAAACAGTAGGGGAATTGTTTATTCAAGATTTTCAAACAAAAAAATTCAAAAAAAGTATTACAGCATACAAAATCATAATGAAAAAAAAAAATAAATAAATAAACATTGAAGCATACATAAATGTCAAATCAAAAGCACACAAATAAAATCCTCACCCAATAACTCCCCCAATTAAAAGAGTAGGGAAATATGTTAGTCAGAATTATCAAACAAAAATACAGAAAAGTATTACATCATACAAGCTCATAGTAAAAAAAAAAGAACACCAAAAAAATTCAAAACGAAAAGTGGCAGAAGGTTAAAAGGAAAACAAGAAAACTTCAGAAAAGTATTATAGCATACTAAATCATAATAGAAGGATAAAAAGGAATATAAAAACCATAACAAAAACATCCCTTCCTCCAATTCCCTCCCTCCTACCTACAAAAGAGTAGGGGAATCGTAAATAGCAAAAGAATCAAACAATAAAGAAAGACTTGCATGTATTACAGCATACTAAATTAAAAGGAACAAAAATGGCAAACTCATAAATATACAAAGCCTATTAAATTTAACAACTGGACAACAAAATATCATGAAAAAATCAAGTAATAAGAACATCGGAGTCCATTACCCATGGAAGATTCAGCCATGCCTGAAAAATCCAGGCAGCAGGACGATTTTTCATGTCATGGCGAAAGATCAATTTAATATCCCAAGTAATTTTTTCAACCAGGTCAGGAAATGTTACAGATTTTTGTTGCAGGGTAAACCAGCAGCGAGAGTTCCAGATGTACCACTTAACTACCGTAAGGATGACCTACAATGTGGAGGCATCCCAAGTCTGCCAAGAGGAATCAAAATAACTGTATAGCAAAACTTCTAAGGACATAGTGCAAAAAGGGGACATATTCCACGTGGTTGCCAAAATGGACCAAAAGTTTAATGTATAAGAACAGGAAAAAAATAAATGATATGTTGTTTCCAGTTGATTGATTGATACATAAAGGCCTAGAGCAATACCTTTCAGAAAGCTGTTTATGCTTCTGGTGTTCCTTAACATTTCTATGATTATGGCAATTGAGCCAATGAAATTCCCACATTTTCTCAGGGATTCTGGGGATAAGTAAAGCTGGTGTCAAAGTGGGAGGACAGGAAGGGAAAGAAATCAACTCCCTGAATGCAGTAGAAATGATTTGCTTATACAAAAATTTCCTGTGTTGACCATGTACCATTGCAGCTGTTAATTGCCAACTCTTAAGTCTGACAAAAATATCTCTAACATATGAAGGACAGACATTAGAGTAACGAAGTACCCTAAGGGAGGCCACTTCCCATTGTGAGAGCCAAGGACTACAGGTCAAAACATATAAAGGGATCCAAGCCCTGTTGATGTGAGTCAAAACAGGTCGAAGATTGACAACTATATAGAACACAGAGGAAAAAAAAACACAGGGTTACCCATTGTCAGGCCACCCTGAGATTTCAGTAAATACAAAATATTTCTCTTTAAAAGATTTAATCTGCTACCCCACACTGCCTGAAAAAATACACTAAGCAAGGAAACTTCCAAAGAATGGGAGGGGGGGAATAACCAGCAAATATGAATAAAAAGTGGAAAAAGAAACGTTTTAACAAGGAAAACGCGTTTCAGCTTACCCATATGCCAGGAGTTCCATTGCTTAACCATCTGTTGAGCTTGGGAAAGTTTTGAAGTCCAATTTAAAACGTCTAAATCTTGGTAACCAAACTGGACACCTAAAATAGTAATAGGTGCCTGGGACAAGGAAATCCCTTCAACTGAATTAAGGCGGAATTGAGGCCTGCCAAATTGGCGTCCTACACATTTGGACATATTGAGGGAAGTGCATGATAAGGAACCAAAAGACTGATAAACAGTCATAGCCTGATAAGCAGAGATTGCATCACTAACTAACATAGTAAGATCATCCGCATAAGCTAATGCCATATAAGGAACAGTGTAAGTGTCCACCCAGATGTGAGTCAGTGAGTGTGCGGAGTTCAAAGCCCACAAAAGTGGGTCTATACTAAAAACATAAAGGAGGGAACTAAGAGGGCAACCTGGTCAAACCCCACATTTCACTGGAATCAGAGGGTCCACCCACCAATTAATAAGAGGAGATACTATAGCTATGGCATAAATAGACTTTAACCAAGAAATGAAAGGTTCCGGTATACCATACTTTGAGAACACTGTCCATAAGTAGTCATGTCCAGTAGCGTCAAAGGCTTGCTTCTAATCCAACGATAGCAAGAACCCTGACAATCCCTCAGAGTTGTCTCTTTCAATAAGTTCACGTAGAAGGAGAAGATGATGACTCATCTTCCTTTCAGGTATAGAACAGGTCTGAGTGGGGGAAATAAGATGGATAGCTGCCTGCAACAGTCTAGTATGTAGAATTTTCGCAATCATTTTGAAATCAGTATTTAAAAGACTAATTGGTCTCCAATTAGTTAAGTCAGTTTTATCACCTTTTTTGTAAAAGGAGACCAAGAGACCTCGAGCCATGTCCAAAGGAACCGAAGCTGTGCTCAACAAAAAGGTGAAAACTACAGCCAATTCCTTGGACAGCAATGGGCCAAGAAGCTTATACAGCTCTGAAGTGAACCCATCCATTCCTGGAACGTTATTATTGGGCAAGTATTGTATTGCCTGTTCCACTTCTGCAGCTGAAATATCCGCAGTCAGTTCTGTCATTAGGAAGCAGGACAAACAGGGACAAAAGAAGGGGCAATAATGTATCAAAATCAATAGCAGAACTAGAATGAAGGGAAAAAAAGAGAAGAAACATGTCGAGTCACTGTACGGAAGATGTTCTGTTTATCTGCATAGACACACCCATCCAAGTCTGTAAGACAGTCCATCACCTTACGTTTGACAGTATTTGAGTAATGCAAATAAGGGCACAGCACTGCTGCCTTCCCTTTCATCCCGAAACTCTGATGTGTCTTTAAAGTTTCTACCTGTTTCAAATTACAGGCTTGCATGTCCGTCAGAAGTAAATGAATTTGTTCCTTAAAATCATGAGTAGTAGTCCTGGACAAGGACTGCAGTTTTTGCAACTGCTTTCGTTGATGAAGGTACTGAAAATAAACAGTGTAATGAAACTGTTTACTGGGTGATTGTAAGAGCTTTCTCAAATCCAGTTTGACGTCTGTCCACCAGAGGGCAGGAGAGTCAAATAGATCAAAAACAGAACATTTATGTGACACAAAATACTTGAGATTCTGTATTAGAATGGCTTGGGATAGATGGGAGGAATTAAACTTCCAATAACCAGGACCCTGAGAAAATGTTACAGTGGACCCCAAAACAACGGTGCAATAATTTATGGTCCGACAATTCTATTTCTACAACCTTTATAGAAGAAACAGGTAAAAATGTAGAAATAAAAAAAAATCTATTTGAATAGCCAAAGGACCCTTCTGAAACATCGGATGAACAGTATGGTGAGTAGTGAAATAAGCATCCTTCAGATGAGACATGGAAACAACTTGCTTCAAAGTAGACATATCACAATAAATCTTTTTTGTAGCAGATCAAGCACCTCTGTCAAATTTATCAAGTACACAGTTAAACCCCCCACAGAATTATTGCCTGAGAAGACAATAAATAAGGTTGAATGGCTTGAAATAGAGAAACCCTATCAGCCTTGGTTTGTGGTGCATAAACATTAATAAATCTGTAATAAAGGTTGGCAATTTTAGTGTCAAGTATCAATACACATCCTGGAATCATGTCAATCAATTTGACAAGATGCATTTGTAAACTGGATTAAAACAAAATCCCTACACCTGAGCAGGTATCCGGCCCAATGGACCAGTAAGAAGGTCCAGCATACCACTGTTTTGTAGCTTATCCCAATTCTGCAACAGTGTGCAGTCAATTATCCTGCAACAAGATAACCTGTAGGGAGCTAGACAGAAAAAAGGATAAAGTTACACACTTCTTTCTATCACTCTTAATGATGTTCACATTCAGTGAACCCAAGAGTAGGGATGACATTCAAGAAAATAAGAAAAAAAGACAAAAAAAAATCAGAGAGTATACTCAAGGGGGTTTTCTCCTTGTCCTCTGAGATCTATGATGAGTAACAACAGGGGAAGTATGTGTTTCTGCATCTGAATGGAGATCCACCTGGGAAGACCACAGGGAGGAAGCCTCTGAGTCAGGGTCAGAAAGATCAGAGGGTTGCAAAGCCTTGTACTTGTTACTCAAAGGAAGCTCTGAAGTTTTTGATACTTTGGGGCAGGTTGTCCATCCCTCTGGGATCTCTTAGAGGATCGTTTACTAACTGGGGGGGGCATACCCATGGAGGAGGATTCTTCTGAAATTTGTTCTGTAGACGGGGGCTGGACAACACCAGTAAGGGGAGGCTCGGGGGGGGGGTCTGGTAGCACAGTCAACGCTGTTGTGGCAGGGACTTCTAAAGGAGAGGGTACCACAAGAACCTCAGGTGGCCTTGGGGGGGAATTGTGTTCATTGAGCCACAGCTATCAGCAACCTCTGTTCCTCTGCATCAGCAGAGTCTGACTGACTGTGAGCAGCCCAGGTACAACTCTGATATGTATGACCCACTGAGTCACATAGATTGCACTTTGGTTCATTGAGACAATTGCCACTGGTGTGTCCCAGTTCCTGAAAAAGGTTACATTTGACCTGGTCACACAGGCTGCTTAAGTGAGTACAGGAGCCACACCTATAGCATGCCTTTGGTTGACCTGCATAGAACAAGACACCTTGATCTCGGCCCAAAAAAAAAACAGTTTGGAAGGTGATTAAGACCAGTATCTGTAACATGAAGCATTACCCGCACCTTCCACCCCCAGTCCAAATATCCTCATCATTGAAAATTGCCTCTGGGGAACCTAAAGCAGAACACCTTTGCTTCAACCAATATGTCAAGTCAGAGACACTAACCCCCTCGTTTCGAAATAGAATGGTAACGGTTTTATATTTGGGCCTAGTAAGAGGAATAGCTTGAAAAAGAGCCCACAAAGGAGAGTCATTCAAAGTATTAAATTGAGCCCAAAATCTCTGCAACCCTGAATTTAGCTTAAAACTGATGTCAAATGTGGATTCCCCAGACACATGAATAAGGGCATAGATTTCATTAGTGTAAAATTTCATGGAGCCCTTCAACAATGTTTTAGCTACAAACTTTCTATCAGGAAACTCAGATAAACCCCCTTTATATAACAGTCTAACAGCAATATGACGTTTAGCTGGGTATATGGGCTGATGAAAAAGCGATGCGTATGGTCTCTGAGTAATGTTCCTTGGCAAATTCAGCAGTGCATCGGGGGTTTCATCAGGGTGTTTAAAATGGAAGGGACAGGCGAGACTGGCCATGGAGGATCAGGAGTTTCCAAAACCAGAACAGGATTGCTTGAAAGCTGAAGTTCCGGTGAGAGATGTGAGGGAGACTGAGTTCCAGACATAGAACAGGCAGAAGGAAGCTGTGGAGAAGAAGCGAGAATGGGAAGAGCAACAGGTTTGTCCACAGTCTGAGATGAAATAGGTAAAGTGGTAATCTGAGTGCAATCAGAGACCCATTGTCCCGAAGTAGAACATATCAAACCAGCCACTTGAAGCATAGCCGAGATGTCTGCAGAAGACCAAACTGGAGAAGCAGTGAGGGAGCGGTTTTTGCCCGAGAGTCCTGTTGTTGAATCCAGTCCCAGTGCTCCCTTGAACTCTGACAAAGGGCGTAGCGACTCACCAGCCGGAGACTGAAGCACAGGCAAAGGTCCAGAATGAGGGGAACCCATAGAAACAGTAACAGGGTTCTCAACTATTGCTGAATGCTGTAAAATGGGTAAGTCCTTACTACCAAGAAAATTGCAATGTTCTCTAGTAACAGCAGCAGTTTTCTATGCCAAAAGCAAAGCATTGTGCAATTCCTGACAACAGACCGCATAACGCTCCTCTTCAGCTCACAGCTGAAGTGCAACAGAATGGATCTCAGGAGAGACAACTGAATCAACAGTAGTAACCTTAGAACCCTTACCCATAACAGGATTCAAAACAGATATAACAGGAGAAACTTCCATGGGGACAAAATCTGTAGTAATTGAAGATGTAGTGTCCTTTCCAGTAGGCAAAGCTGTAGAAAGCACATTCTCTGAATGAGGAGAAGCAGGGGAAGAGACCAGTCCACCTGTCTCAGAAGCATCCATAAGCTTCTCCACCACCTCAGCAGCTGCCGTCTTGGTCAGAAACCAAGATGACAAGGGTTCCCCCAACGGAGAGTAGGGGAATTTTTTTATTCAAGATTTTCAAACAAAAAATACAGAAAAGTATTACAGCATGCAAAATCATAATGAAAAGAAACAAAAAACAGAAAAAATAGTTCGATATACAAGAATGTCAAAATCGAGAGAGAAACATCCCCATTCAACATACCCTCCCCAATAAAAGAGATGAGGAAGTTTTATTCAAGATTTTCAAAAAATCAAACAAATACAAATCAGTATTACAGCATACGAAAGTATAATAATACAAAAACAAAAAAATGGATATGAACATACATATAAATTGAAACATCCCCACCTAACATACCCCTCCTCTGAGCAAAAGAGCACGGGAAATTTTGATTTTTTTTGTATCTTATGCAAGAGTGGTAAACAAATAATACAGAAAAGTATTACAGCATACAAAATCATGAGGAAAATAAAGAAAACCTAAAGAAAAATTGCAGTAGACAGGAAGATCACTATCATAACAAAACCATCCCCACCCATCAACCCCCCCCCCCCAACTAACAGAGTAGGGAGAATTATCAGTCAAAATGTTCAAATAAAGAAATACAAAAGAAATGTTTATGCTTATCAAATCATAAAAAGGAAAAAGAAACTAAAAACAAAGGGAAAATCCAGGTACAAGAAAAGCAAAATGTAAGAAAAAAAAAAGTTCTTGCAATCATTTGTGCATAATGGTAAAACTAAAAAAAAAAAATTCTATAGTCAATAAACATCCCCTTCCACTGAAAAAATTAAGAAATAACACATGGAAGAGTATAAAAGAAAGAAAAGCAAGAGCAAGTCAGCAGACAAAAACTGAATGAAAAAAAATCACAGAAAAGTTTGAAAAAACAACTGGAGAACAGATAAAAAAAAATTCAGGTAATGGGGGTATCAGAGTTCGTAACCCATAAAAGATTTTGCCACATCTGGAAAATCCAGGTAGCAGGGCGGACTTTCGAGTCCTGTTGAAAAAGTATTTTAATTTCGCACGTTATTTTTTCCACCAATTGCGAAAGTGGGACAGATGTTTGCTGCAGGGTAAACCAACAGCGGGAATTCCAGATATACCATTTCACGACTGTTAGAATAACCTGTAATGTGGAGGTATCCCAGAGTTGCCAAGAAGAATCAAAGGAGCCATAAATTAAAGCACCTATGGACATATTGCGGATGGGAGACATATGCCATGTATATGCCAAAGTGGACCAAAAATCCAAAATATATGGGCAGGAAAAAAACAAGTGATAGGAAGTTTCCAGCTGGTTAGTACATAGAGGCCTAGGATAAAATCTTTCAGAAAACTGTTTACAGTATGTTTTTGGTGTTCTTTAACGTTCAAGCGATTGTGACAACTAAGCCAATGAATGTCCCACATTTTCTCAGGGATCCTGGGGATATTTAAAAAGAGAAGGAGATCTGATGTTAAAGTAGGAGGACAGGAAGGAAAGTTGATCAGTTCCCTGAACTTAGTGGAAAGAATTTGTTTGTAGATGAATTTCCTATGTTGGCAATGAGTCATAGGTACTGTTAACTGCCAACTTTTAAGTTTAACAAAAATATCCCGTATATAGGGAGGACAAATATTAGAATTACGAAGTACCCAGAGAGTAGCCATTTCCCATTGTGACATGCGTCAAAACAGGCCTGAGATTGACTACCATATAAAATACAGAAAAAAACTACAGGGTTAACCATACCAAGGCTTCCCTGAGATTTAGGCAAATACAAAATGTTCCTCTTTAGGGGATTCAACCAGCTACCTCATACTGCCTGAAAAAAAATTCTAGGAAAGGAGGTTTCCAATGATCGGTGGGGGGGGGGAGGAAATACCCAGCAAATATGGAGAAAAAGCGGTAAAAGGAACGTTTTAATAAGATAGACTCATTTCAATTTACCCATGTGCCAAGATTTCCATTGTTTGATTAGCTGTTGAGCTTGAGAAAGCTTAGAAGACCAGTTTAATACATCCAATGCTTGATATCCAACTGTGTACCCAAGATGGTAATAGGGGTCTGGGACAAGGTAATTCCAGCTATTGAAGGAAGAGGGAATGGGGGCTTACCAAATTGTCTCCCTACACTTTTTGATACATTAAGGGAAGATCCTGATAAGGATCCGAAAGAGCGATATAGGGCCATAGCATGTGATGCAGAAACTGCATCACCGACTAAAACTGTAAGATCATCTGCATAAGCCAGGGCAATGTAAGGAACAGTATATGTATCCACATGAATATGTGTCCATGATGGGGCAGAATTCAAAGCACGGAGAAATGGGTCAATACCAAAAACATAAAGGAGGGGACTAAGAGGACAGCCTTGTCTAACTCCGTCATTTACAGGAATCAGTGGGCCTACCCAACCATCAATAAAAGGAGATGCTGTAGCCATGTTATAAATGGATTGCAGTCAAGAAATAAATGGATCCGGTATACCATAACTCTTTAGTACTAAGCAGAGGTAAGAATGCCCGATGGTATCGAAAGCCTGTTTCTGATCCAGGGAAAGCAAAAACCCTGATAAACCAGTATCCGTGTCACGCTCAATGAGTTCATGAAGGAGAAGCAAATGATCACTCATTTTCTGCTCTGGTACAGAACAAGTTTGAGTGGGGGAGTTGAGATGTATAGCAGCTTGCAGTAATCTAGCATGTAAAATTTTGGCAAGAACTTTGAAATCGGTGTTTAAAAGACCAATAGGCCTCCAGTTTACTAAATCAGTTCTATCGCCCTTTTTATAAAAGAAAATCAGAAGACCATGAGCCATATCCAGAGGAACAGAAGCTGTGTTCAAGAGAAAGGTGAAAACTATAGCTAATTCCTTGGACAACAGTGGCCCAAGAAGTTTATAGAGCTCAGAAGTAAGCCCATCCAGGCCTGGGACTTTGTTAGTAGGTAAGGACCTGATAGCCTGCTCAACTTCTGCAGCAGAAATATCGGCTGTCAGTTCAGTCAATAAAAAAGGAGGACAAACAGGGACTTGAGAGGAAGATAGTAAATCATCAAAGTCAAGATTGGAACTGGAATAAGCAGAAAAAAGTGAGGAAACATGCTGGGTCACTATACGAAAGATGTTCTGTTTATCGGTATAAGAACTCCCATCAGTATCCCTAAGACAATCCATTACTTTACGCTTAATGGTATTGGAGCAGTGTAAAAAAGGGCATAGGACTGCAGCCTTTCCTTTCATCCCAAAACTTTGTTGTGTCTTTATACAGTACTTTCTGATTGTTTCAAATGAAAGGCTTGCATGTCCCATTGTAGGATATGAATTTGTTCTTTAAAGTCATGGTTAGTAGTGCTAGATAAGGTTTGCAGTTTCTGCAACTGTTTACTCTGATGAAGATGTTTGAAATAAATAGTATAATGACAAAGAACCTCTGTGCGCAAACACTGAGGCAAGGGTTACCCCAAAGGGCATTTGGCTGGGAAGCCAAGTTTCATAGTATAATGGATCTGTTTACTAAGGGATTGTAGTAATTTCCTTAAATCTAGTTTGACGTCTGTCCACCAGAGGGCAGGAGAGTCAAATAAATCAAATACAGAACTTTTGTAAGCTGCAAAATACTGGAGATTCTGTATCATAGAAGATTGGGATAAAAGGGAGGAATTCAATTTTCAATAAACTGGACCCTGAGAAAATGCTACAGTAGGCCCCAAACAGAGGTACAAGAGTTTATGATCTGAAAATTCAATTTCTACAACTGTAATGGAGGGAATATGTAAAAAGGAGGAAATAAAAAAAAATCTATTCTTGTAGCCAAATGACCTTTCTGAAATGTTGGATAAACAGTATTATGTGTAGACAAATAAGCATCTTTCAAGTGAGACAAGGAAATAACATTTTTCAAGGTAGACATGTCACAATACCTTTTAGTAGTATTAGACTGAGTACTTCTGTCATGTTTATCAAGTCCACAATTAAAATCTCCTCCTAAAACAATGGCTTGGGAAGATAGCAAATAAAGTTGAATGGCTATAAATAAAGAAACCCTGTCAGCCTTAGTGTGTGCAGTGTAAACATTGATAAACCTATAATAAGAAGTAGCAATCCTGGTGTCTAGAATCAATACCTGTCCTGGAATTAAATCAATGAGTTTAATAAGGTGTAACTGCAAACTGGATCTAAACAAAATGCCAACTCCAGAGCATACATCTGGGCCGATGGACCAGTAGGAAGGGCCAGCATACCATAATTTAGTAACCTGACCCAATTCAGCAATAGTATGCAGTTTAGTATCTTGTAAAAAGATAACCTGCAGGGGACTAGACTGAAAATAGGATAATGCCAAACGTTGTCCCCTAGGATTCTTAATACTGTTCACGTTAAGTGAACCTATGTGTAGAGAGGACATTTAGATAGGGGATAGAAGTAGGAAAAAAATACTCATGGGGGTATAATTTGTGACCTCAGAGATCTACGACATGTGATCACAGGAGGAGGAGGATGACTTTCCATATCAGAAGGAAGATCCACCTGGGAAGACCACAGGGCAGAGCTCTCTGAATCAGCATCAGAAAGGTCAGAGGGGTTGCAATATCTCATATTTGTTACTTAAAGGAAGTTCTGTGGTCTTAGAAACTTTGGATGCACGTTGAACAGTCCTTTGGGATCTCTTAGAGGATAGTTTACTGACCTGGGGGGCATACCTGCTGAGGAAGATGGCTCTAAAATCTAGTCAGGAATTAGGGGCAGAGTGACAGCATCAGGGGGTAATTGAGGAGGGGAGGGATAGTTGGAACCTGTTGTACCATTGCAGTAGCAGGAACATCCAAAAGGGGGGAACAGGAACATCGGAAGCTCTTGGGGGGGGGGGAGTTTGTCGTTGAGCCATAGCTATCAGTAACCTTTGTTCCTCATTATCAGCAGAGGCAGACTGATTATGAGCAGCCCAAGTGCAACTCTGATAGGTATGACCCACAGAGTCACAAAGATTACATTTTGGTTCATTGAGACAGTTTCCACTAGTATGTCCTAATTCCTGACAAAGGTTGCCTTTAACTTGATCGCACAGGCTGCTTAAGTGAGTACAGGAACCAAACTTGTAGCATGCCTTTGGTTGCCCTGCATAAAACAAGACACCATGATCCCGACCCCCAAAAAAATAAAATATTGGAGATGACTAAGACCAGCATCTGCAACGTGAAGCATAACCCTCACCTTCCACCCTCCAGTCCAGATATGTTCATCATCAAATATAGCTTCAGGAGACCCTAAAACTGAACATCGTTGTTTCAATCAGTAGGTGAGGTCTGTGACACTCACCCCCTCATTCTGGAAGAGAACAGTGACAGTTTTATATTTAGGTCTGGTAAGGGGAATAGCGTCAAAGGGAGCCCACAAGGGGGAGGTTTTTAAGACCTGAAATTGTGACCAGAACCTCTGCAACCTCGAATTCAATTTAAACCTAACATTGAAAGTAGATTCACCAGACACATGAATAAGAGCATAAATTTCATTTGCAAAAAATTTCATGGAATCTTTTAATTAAGATTTTGTAACAAATCTTCTATCTGGAAAGTGAGACCCTTTGAATATAAGCCTAACATCATTGTGACGCTTAGCTGGATATATCGGCTGATGAAAAAGAGAAGCATATGGTTTCTTTTCTGTAGGTTTCAGCAAGTTCAGAGGTGCTTCAATGGGTTTTAATAAGGAAATTGAAGTAGAAGGGACTGGTGAAGCTGGCTGTGCAAGTTCAGAAAGTCCCAAAAGAGGAGCAGGTGTGCTGGTAAACTAGAGTTCTGAAGGGAGATGCAAGGGAGAATAAGAGTCAGAAGGTAAAGGGTCTAGAGGAAGGTGTGGAACAGGAGCAGGATCTTTAGAAACAGCAGAATGATTTTGAAGCCGAGTGGAAATGGGCGAGGTGGCAATTGGAGTGGGGTCAGAAATCCAATGCCCCATATCTGAGCGTATCCAGCCTGCCGCTTGAAGCGTAGAAGATATATCCGTAAGCGAATGAAAAGGAGAAGTAGCAGAAAACTCAAAGTACAGGAGAGATCACAAACTGAATCCAGTCCTGGTTTTCCTGGAGTGTGAGGCAAGGCACTCACAGACACACTAGGCGAGGCTAACAATGCAGGAGAAAGTCCAGAATGAAAGGAATCCAAAGGAGCAGGAATAGGGTTTTTTGTAACAGGAGAGTGTTGCAACACGGATGAGTCCATCTTAGCAGATAAGTTAAAAGGTTCCTGAGCAGCCAACACAGTTCATGGAGTTGAATTCAAAGTTGTATGTAATTACAAATGATGGAGCGCTAAACGCTCCTCTTCAGCCTGTAGTTGAAGCGCAAGTGACTGTATGTCAGGAGAAGCATTAGTTAGTGCAGCAGAAAGCTTAGAACCAGTATTCAGGGTAGAGCATAGCACAGGAGCAGCTGTAGAAGTATCCATAGGAACCAAGTCAGTTTCAGTAGTAGCATCAATATCCAAAGGTAAATCAGTGGAAATCTCAGTCTCTAAGCAAGGAGAAGCAGGGGTAGAGACCAATCCACCTGTTCCAGAGGCAGCAAGCAGCTCCTCCACAACCTCAGCGGCCACCATGTTGGACAAGAACCAAGATGACAAGGGTTCCCCCACTGGAGAGCAGGGGAATTTCCCTGTGTCCTGGCCAAATTTCTCCCATATACTAAAAATACCACCAACAGCTTAATCTGGTTCAATTTCAGTTGCTTACCATCTGTATTCCCCCTCCCCCTGGTCGCCCCTGGAAAAGGGACTTCTAGGCCCAGTGGGCTTACCGGGTCAACAAAAATTCAATAAATAAATAAAATACAGCTCTCGGTAACATGTTTAATGCAATGTACAGCTGATCTTGATTCTGCAGTATTGTATAACTGAAAAAACTGTAACCTTTAGCTGCCATTCTATGTCCATATGTATTAAATGTTTATGTTTGTTTTTTCTGACACGGAGCCCTTGTAAATGAGTCCCTGACTCAAAGGTTATAATCCTAAAGTCTGTTAAATAAATAAATAAAAATTGGCAATGTTAGGAGTGTGTGTAGAAGCTGCTCAATGCACGCTCATAACACAGTCATTTTTTTTGGAATTTTTTCACCAAATTTGCAACATGAGATTTTTGGAACCCCACCTCATGAACAGTGCCACTGTCATTTCATGAATTGGTCCCGAAAGGTGATTCTGTCCAGCGACTGTGAAATCACCTTTTGGGACCAAGTAACGAAATGACAATGAAAGTTTTCATGAGGTGGGGTGCCAAGAACACCATGTTGAAAATTTGAGGTCAAAATTCAAAAAAATGGCTTATTTATCACAATAATTTGAAACTCCATTTAATGGCATTATAGCACATTTACCTTTGATTTTTCAGTTCGTGGTTCAGCTTTGTAGAGTGCAGATGTGTCCCAGTCCAGAGAAGATGATAGTGCCAACCTCCAGAGGTAAATATGGGGTAAGGGGGGGTGCATGGAGGCAGGTGCTCAGTGGGAGGGTGGGGAGAGGGAGGAGAGGGGGACTTGGGCAATGATGAGGGACTGTTTTCTCTTTTTAGAAAATAAAAATGGAAAACACATCTGGGAACTTGTTTATTTATAGGTAAACAAAAAAAGCAGACATTTGGGCACACTAGGGTGGGCTGCCAGTGTGTCACAAAAAAAAATTGGAAAACACGTTGGGGGGGCTGTTTTCTTTATTTACAGGTAAAAAAAAAAGCAGACGTTTGGACACACCGGGGTGGGCTCCCAGAGTGCCCCATGATTGGGAGGGGTGACATACTGCTGACACGGGAATTTCCGACCCTGATGTCGGCAGCAGAAAAAAAAAACATTTGGGCTCACTGGGGTAGGCTCCCAGAGTGCCACATGAGTGGGGCCGGCACTGATTTCTACTGCATCAGTGTCAATCAAGCCCAGAGGAGGGAGATGGTTTTCTGATGCATTGGTGGCAGATATGAAGGACCCCAGCCGGATCTGTGGGAGGGCAGCAGGACAAAGAGGCTGCATTCAGCAGCAATCGCAAAGAGGACAGACTGTTCTTGGACGGGTCGGCGGCTGAAGGCAGCAAAAGGCATTTTGCCATTCACATGATGGAGCCAGCAGAACTGTGCATGCACGTGAGTTGCGCATGTGCAGTTCATGCCACAGTATGCGGAAGTAACTGTTGAAATTGTGCAGCTGTTATTCCGTAGCAGCTGATCGTGGCTGAGGGGTTCAAGCTCCATTGGGCTTTTGGAAGGATACTACCAAAAGTCCAACAGAAGGTTCCACGATAGGCCATTTTCAAAGCTACAGAGCAATCCACCTACAGCCCTAAAAAAGAAGGTTACATATTCATGTGCTATTTTCATTATCTTTATTTAATTGTAGTGAACTGACTAGAAGGGTCATTCGGAGACAAAAAAAAAATTCTATTATTAACCCTATTTCTGCAGTCTTCAAATTTGACATGTTCTCCCCTGTGTCCTGAATTTCTACCCCAGCAGCAAAGAAGCCACTTTGTCATACTGCAAAGCTTAATTTCTAACTTAACCTGTGTAACTGGAGAACTAAAATCCACCCCGTTCTCTGTTCACTTGCTAAAGAGAAAAGCCTCTGCAAGTGAGCTCTCAGTGAAAGGTATTTTAAGTACTCCCTATTCAGCTTATGTTCAGATTGGGCTTAAAAAATTTCTTAATGTCTACTTCGGTGTCCTCCCACCAGGAGACAGGATAAATATTGAAAACTGACCCTCTTGTTGACAGGAGGTCCTTAAATTTTAAATTTATTTCAGGGTGTGCTAATAAAGAGGTATTAAGCTTCCAGATGCCTGACTTTTTTGAAACATTTGAAGGTTATCCAGTAGTTACAGAGATAATTTGATGATCTGAAGTTTTCAAGGATATGGATTTCATCGTCTATATAGGCAACCATGGTGACAAAAAACAAAAATCTAAATAACAGTACACTTTTACAGAATGTATGATCTGGTTGTGGTTGGCCTACAGCAATGGTATCCCTCAGTCCTGCCTTTTGCACCATATTTTTTAACAAAGACATATCATTAAAGATTTTCCATGTGCTCACTTCCCTGTCAGACAAGGAAAGGACAATTTTAAGTCTCCACCCAGGAGTATTCCCTTAGTAGTGTACAAAAAGGGTTGGATTATCTGACACAGATCCACTCGAGCAACTTTGGCTTGCAGTGCATATGTATTAAAAAATCTAAAGTTAATCTACAACAGGAAAATGTCCAAAATGAGCACTCACCCAGGAAACAAATCAATTAAGCACTGTAGCTTCAAATCTGCAGATTTGAAAAGCACCACTGTCCCAAGCAGGTTTCTTTTCTTATTATGTATTTATATGTCCCATGGAGCCACTTGTTGCTAAGTAAGAGTGGTTTCACACATGTTCTGCCTGTGAGAGAACAGCGAAGTGAAGCTAAGCTGTTCCCATGCTAGCAGGACGTTCAGTGGAAACCACTCTTATCTAGCAAAGAGTGGCAATCTGGTACATATAAAAATATTACTGTCCGTTGAACAGTAGTGGCTTATGCAGGAGAAAAAACAAAACAAACAAAAAAAGAAAACAAATGTTTTAACAATGTGCTACGTTTAAGTGTACTTACTGTCATCAGCCCTATTAATCATCAAAGTCTGTCCTCTGAGTTTCCGTTTGGGTGGGGTGGGTTATAGGAGCAGTTGATTAGAGATGTATCCAATTTTATTAAATCCAATTTTTAAATGGCACAGTGGTTAGAATGGGTGTTATGCTCTTTTTAAAAACCTTTATTAGCCCAGTCAGTTCATTGCTGCTATCTAATGAAATGTGGGGGTGAAAGGTCGTTGCATGGAGCATTTCCATGATGACTTAAGGAAAAACACACACAAATAAGTAGGTGATAGACTAGGTGTTTTATGGTTTTACTCTCACAATGGAATAATTATTGTCTTAACTGTACCATATTGTGTTTTTATTGCCCCACATGCAAGTTGCAGCACTGTTTTATAGTATGTGAGGTCAAAGGTCGCTGCCTCAGGTATCTAGATTTTTTTAGTTTTTTTTATGCACTGCTAAGGATTTTACCTGGAATAATCTGTCAGGTACTAATAATATTGTCATTTGAAACACTAACAAAACAGTTAATTCATTATTTATTTATTGATTTTTTGAACAGTATCGAAATCAGAATTATGCAGTCTTAAAGTCAGTAAACTGGATGCTACAGAATGAAATCTAATCACAATATATTAGATTGTGAAGTTTTCAAATAACATTCTTTTATTCATGTATGACTGTCATTTCAGGCATTTTTTTCTTTGTTTATTAACGGATTGATTTTATGTTTACGTTTTGCACAGCCACTTATTTTTCAGGCACAACTGATGCTTGACGCTTGTTTACAACTGTCTGCAGAGCAGTTATTCCTCAGATCAGAGGCAGATGATAGAGGAATGCAAAACTATTTATCAACTAAATGTGATGTGCACTGTTTTTACAAATACCAAATCTATTGTTACCAAAAAAATACATATGTTGTAGATTTTGACTGTTGATAGTCTATAGGATCCTTACCACAGGTCCTGCAGTTTTACAATTGCTTTGTTTACACACACACTTGAACCGGGTTCAAACTCCAATTTCAGTGGATTCAATGTTGCATTCCTCAGTTGGAAGCTCATGTAAACTCATTCTGAGTTGGGTTCCTGTTTCAGCTGGAACCGGGTTCAACTGCAGTGGTTCAAAAGCACTGATTCTTTTGAACCCGATTACTTTGTACATGTAAACCTGATTTGTGAATTGATTCTGCTATACTTACTGTTGAAACTACTGCAAAAGGAATGTAGCCAGATTCAAAATCCTCAATTGCTGTGTGTTTACATGCAATGGGAATCAGTCACCTCGTAATCAGTTCAGTTTGAATTGATTACAAGGTGACTGATTCCTGTTACATGTAAACACACAGCAACTGAGGATTTTGAATCTGGTTGTTCATCCTCATCAATCCAACACTATATAAACCCAAAAGGATTACAATCTGAATGAAAATAATTGATTACAAAGTAATTGATTTCCACTACATGTAAACGTAGCATATGACATACCTGTATGGCCTGAGTACTCTTTTCCCTACGGGAATATGGCTGTGTTAGCAGTGTACCCTAGTTCCTTGTGGTGCTCAGGCTGCTGGTTTTGTAGTATTGCCTTTACCTTTCTATCAACTTCCTACTGGAACTTTATTACTTACTTAGTTATTGAATACTTACCAGCAGAAACAGGCCTCATGGTATATCAAGTATGTTCAATTATGTAACTAGTACACCAACTGCAGCTTCAACTCATCATGTTGGACCCACCCCAACACAAATGATTGCCAACTTACCTTAAGCCAGATTCAACTGTTGGTGTTTTTTTTTCAGTGAGTGGGGGGCATTTTGCTTGGACATTAGAGCCAATTCACCTATTTTTTCTATTAATGTCATGGGCTTATTTAATATGCAACTAAAATACCATCAGAGCAGGCAGATGGGATCTCAGTTTAATGTTTCATTTGAAAGATGGAACACCATGATTGCAGCACAGACAGCATGTTACACTGACAGTGACAGTATAAGAGCGATCAATAATATAGTTAAACAAAAAAAAAAAACTTCCCAGAAATGTTTCCAGGGCATCTGCGCATGAGACACTCTGCACAGAATAAGAGTGCCTCATGTGTAGAGGAAAGTAAGCGCTCCGATTGGTCGAGAGTTCTCCCTCGATCTATTATCTGATCTAATGGCCTCATATGCTAGTGTGCTACCTGCTGAGCCACTTATACTAACAACGATGTGGCAGAAGATACACAGGGGTGGGGGAACGAGACATAGTCCTAGATCTCTCAATTGCTCCATGTGCTGGTGCCATATATAATTTTACACAGGATGGGCTGCACTGCTGTACAGGATGGGCTCTTGCAGTCTCAGTGATCATCCCATTCTATTATGGTATTTTATGCTGCAGTATACATTCATGGCCTATTTGTCTTCCTGTCTATGTTAGTCAGTGTTCATCTGATGTTTTTTTGAAATTTTGTGTCTAATGGTATCATGGGGTATGTGTGTATTTTTTTGTTTCTGGTGTGTGTGCTTGTGTGTGTCTGTTGGTCTGTGGGCAAGAAGGGGCAACTATTGTAATATTTTAGAAAACAGTACATTTTGATTATACTTGCCATCCCACAACTCTCACACTCAACATCAAATCAGTTTTTTTACACTCGAGTATTGCCTATATTTATTTAAAGGGGAATCCTAAATTTCCCTGCAAAAATGCTATGGGAACTGATTAAGAGAAACGCAAAACAAAGTACATTTCTTCTACTCACTTACTAGACTATTATGTATTTTTTTCATCTGGTTGATCCTGCAAACCCACACCCACCATGCTTAATCACTACGTGTTCCACTATACCCCACAGCCTGCCCTCTGATGATGTGACTGATGGACTGTGCCACGAGGGACCTCTACTGCATGTGTCGGCAAGTCAGCTAGTAGTGTATCAGTGTGAATGACCACATGATCATGCTTATTCTAGCAGTGCCGATCACGCTGCCACTAGTGCAATCGGAATTGGTAGAATTAGCGTGAACATGCCCTCATTCACATTGATACACTACTAGCTGAATTGTTGACGCATGGAGGTTCCCTGCAGTGCAGTACATCAGTCACATCATCAGAAGGTTGTTCGTGGGGGATAGTGGGACACATAGTGACTAAGAATGGTGAGTGGAGGGTTGCACGATCTACCAGAGAAAGCAAAATACATTACATACTAGTATTTTCATCAAAAAATGTACTTTCTTTGTGTTTCTCTTAATCTGGATCAAAAGGTACCACAGCATTTTTGCAGGGGAGGTGAGGATTCTACTTTAATATGCTTTTTTATATTTTTATTCTGTTTATAAACCTTGCAGAACTGTAATCCTTTCTGGGTGCTCACTTGCCATAGGTCTCTAATCTCAACCAGAACTGTTAGCAGCTTACTCCCCCCGATGATAACTCTGTCATGTATCCCCCCCCCCAGAAGGGCATTGCCACCCATGGTGGCCTTATTGATACTTGACTGATCTACCTGGGTGATGGGTCAGCCCTCTGAGTCCCTTGGTGTGCCTGGCCCAGTTGTGGGATGTGGAACTGCACATGGGAGCCCCCTTCATCTACACGGTGCCACAGAGGTTTTTTTTTATTGCTTTCCCCTATGGAGTGTGGATGTGCAGTGCTGTACATGGTATTGAGCACTGGTGACTTCCAATCCCTCCTCCCCCAGCATCAGCTTTGAGACACATGTCTCGTGCTGACACCGGCCACCACCAATAGATGTTCTGAAGCTGCAGAATCAAAGATCTCACACTGGGAATGGAGAGCAGTCCTATGGATGCTCGATCACTTCCATACCCTGATGATTACCCAGCACCCTGAGTTCGTTCCCGAACCCAGGTTTACTGGCATAGCGTGAAGTGTGGAGTATAGCACCTCAACCCTTGGTGCCACCAGAATGGCCTGTTTAATATGTTGTTTGCCAAAACCTTTAACCAGTTGAAAAAATTATACAAGAAATCAGGTGTTGGGTAAATAGGATATCAACATTTATTTAAATACCACATATTACAAATATTCTTAAGGAATACTATTTACTGGTCTATAACTATATGAATTAGGCTGTTTGTTTTATTCATATGTTTCACTATCACATCAAGAAATAAAAAACATGTATGTTGCCCTTACACATTAGATGGGTGTGATACTTTATCCTTTCTATTACATTTAACTGATAAATAATTTCACTCAATAAATTAACCCAAGGACAACTCTACTAATGCACTGAGGAGGTTCTAATTTATAAATAAGTGAGCAACTATTGCCAATGTGGGACATATAAATACATATTATGTGTTTCTAAGCAAAAAATCATTTTGATACATAGTTAAAAACACAACTATTGAAGTTAGTGCCCATTGCAAACATGGACCCAAACATATCCTTTGTTTCATTGTCCATCAGTGCAGTCACTGTTTATTGACTGGCAAGGGTGAATGCATATCTTTTGGTGGCTCACAATCTTGAAGGGCAACAAACAGGAATTGATTAAAGTATGCCACCCTAACAGTGACATTTCTACAGCAACATGCGTCAATCTCGACAACAGCGCCATGTCGTCGTAGAAGTGCTGCTGGAAGGGGGCAACCACTTCCTCTGACCTACACCCCATCCCCAAACTAACTCTGACAAGGAGTTAGAATCCTTTAGTTTGGGGGTGCAGTTGGTGAAGCCCCCCCAAGTGGGGGGTTCAGGGGGCCAAGCGCCCTTATGTAAAAAATAGAGCCACATTGTGTGGCTCCATGCCAACTGCAACTTGCAGTTGACATGCAGCCTGTTGCTGTAATGCCAGTTGCAATCTTTTTTGTCGCGCCGGCATGGTAGAGCCATTGATTAAAATGTCTCTTCTGGTCATCATCCACTTTACTTGCACAATGCTTTATACTTGTTTCTGATTTATGCCCTGAAATTGATATAATATGTCTGTCTTCTATACTCTGGCATCACTCAGTAGCTGGCAGCATGTTGCCCTGACACAGTGATTTGCATATGTATAGGACAGGCCTGCTGCTGATGAAATCTTTTTCATTAAGGTACTGATTGTTTTTGCGCCTAACAGACTTTTACCATACCAGATTTCACTCTGTTTCTCAGTGTTATGTGGCTTCTGAAATAGTCTTTCTTGCTCGAGGTGTAGCTTTGAGATGTAGAGCTTGTAACTGGTTACTGGAACGTTTGGATTACCGGTCTGTGCATACATACGTAAGTCCAAAATGTTTGAGACATCATTTAGACCTCCTTGGTGATTTTTGTCCTGTTTGGCAAGCACCTTTGCAATATATTCCGCTCCTGAAGAATCGTGGCGCATTGCAAAATCCATCAGCAATAGGTTTGTGGTATTTTCTTGTCCTCGTCTGCAAAAAAATAGCTGTAATTTGAACCATACTTTATATAGTAGGTTCAAGGGTGTCACACAATTCAGTGTTTCAGTTGCATCCATTTTTTTTAAGTCCGACTTACTAATAGGTGTCTTATGTTCAACTTTGCTTAATCCTTGTACAGTGGCATTTTTACATTGAAGGTTAGGATTCTTGTTTGCTTGATGAAATTCTGGGTCTGTTGTTATCTTTATGTTTCTTTTCCATCACTGACTCTGGAGATGTTTATTTATTCCACTTCAGATGTTTATAAAGCTACCTCTCTGACTTAGGGCACCATCACCTTGATGAAGTGAAATATATGACTCTGAAAGGAGATGTGGTATCTGTGGAGTTGGTAACATCTCAGATTCCTCTTGTTTCTTTCTTTCTTTACAGGAGAAGATGGAAGGTTTGATACCTTTTATTGGACCAACAAGTGTCTTGTACAAAGATGGAATTATTCACAAGCTTTTGGGGCCACACAGGTCCCTTCTTCAGGTGAATAGCAAAACTGAGCAACAAGCAGTATTTATATCCACTGTGGAGCAATTAAAAATCAGGAAGTGAAGTAGGAATGTGATAAAGGGGACTAGAGATAAGTAGGAATGTGATAAAGTGGACTAGAGATAAGTAGGAATGTGATAAAGGGGACTAGAGATCAAAGTCTAAGATGCAAAAAATAAAAACATGAGAAGGAATGGGGAGGGGCATAGTAGGAACAGGTCAGTAGGAGATGAAAGGAAGCTAAGGGGAAGCAAAAGCATGCAGATAGGATCAGAGATCAGAGGCTGGCTGATAGGGTACAATGGACAGGAGATGCCTAATAGATGTAAGGAAATCAAGAAATTAGGAGAAACAAAAGAACAAAGGCCTGGATAAACAAAGGTGTGAAAACAAGAGGGAGTAGGTGGGACTGAGCTCAGGAGTTAATAGGAGAGACAGAGAGGATGTGAGGTATAGGTAAAAAAAAAGAAAACAGGCAGAACTCAGAGAAAAAATATAATAGACAGATACAGAACCAAAGTGTGATAAATAGAGACATGATTTAGTGCACAATAAAAAAGAATTCCAATTTACCATAGTGGGCCATGAAACCGATGTCCCGATTCAGTCCAGAAATGTTAGATTTAAATTGTTTTATATATTTCAATTCCCATGTCCTTCTGTCCTGTGTGTTTCTGAAGTTGCCTTTTAGTATCAAGACAGATAAATCCAAGAGAGAGCCATTTGTTTGTGAAAAATGGTTTCCTACTGGGATGCTGATAATTTGGTTTACTATAGCGTGACGGTGGTGATTCATCCTGGTTTTCAGTGGTTGGCTAGTTTCCCCAGTACAGCAACCATTTGTGCACTTCTTGTATTGAATTAGGTAAACCACATTGCTGGATTGACATGTGAAGGATCCATTAATTTGTATTATGTTGTTCTGGCTTGTCTTAATGGTGGCATGTGTGCATATGTGGGTGCAGGTCTTACATCTTACTATGTTGCATGGTGTTGTCCCTCTTGTTTTCTGGTTGTTTTGATCTGCTGGGAGTTTGTTATGAATCATTATGTTTGAGAGGCTGGGGGGCTGCTTATAGGCAATGACAGGTGGTTCAGGGAAGATGTCTTTCAGTGTTTCATCTTCTCTCAGCATGGGTAGTAGCTCTTTGATAATTTCCTGTAGAGGTTTTAGAATGGGGCTGTAAGTGACCACTAGGGGTGTGCGGTCAGTTTGATGTCTTTGTTTGTATTCCAGCAGATTGTCTCATAGTATTTGTATGGCCCATTCAAATTCTCTGTCAATTTGTCTTGGAGACTGGCCCTGCTGAATTAAGGAATTCCGAAGTGTGGAGTTTCTCTCTTTACAAAATTCTTTCAGGATGCACACGGCTCAGTTTTTCTGATATTTTGTTTTCTAACTCTGCTATGGCTTCTTTGGTCAAAATAGGAAACCTTTGTATGTTGCTTTCTGTTGCGGTTTCCTGGACAGATGTACTCTGCTCAATCTCCGAGATTTGTGGCAAGTCGTCTTCAGTGGTTTTCTGGACTGATGCACTCTGCTCAATCTCCGAGATTTGTGACAAGTCGTCTTCTGTGAAGTCTCCATCAAATATATTATCTGTGCTTATGTCAAAACTGATAGATTCCATTTTTACTGAGGAAAATTAAAAAACAACATACTAATAACTGTGTTAATAATATGCTTTTTTGACACTTATGATTAAGGATTTAAGATACTCTGTTATACAACTATTTGTTACTCTGGGGGCAACATTTGTACAAATAAGTTTTTATGAAACTTTTTCTATTTTTACAGGAAAAAATAATGTCTCTGAAATTCTGCAATCTGATTGGGTGTTATTATTGTAACAGACTCAAATTTATTAATGTTAGACTGTCATGTTCTAACTGGTTTACATGGATACTTTTGAACATATATAGAGCCCTATGGGCACTGCTTGATTAATGGAAGGATCCATTCTTTTTCTTATCACTACCCTATTTTTTCTTACCTTTGCAGCCACAGTCCTGCCATACATCCAGCCACCACTCCAACCTTCGCCTCTGACCCCAAAACCGACGTGCCCAGCTGACATATGCAGCTATGACCATCAAGAGGGGCTCCTCCTTCAGCCCCCACACCCGGTGAGGATCCACTACTGGCACACGCCTATTTCAGGCATCATCGGCCGGTGAGGCGAGCAGCCATCAAGCTGCCGCGGACCATGGTGTTTTTTCACTTTTTCTCCCAATGGGAGCACAGATGTGCAATGATGTCTGCGCACTTATGTGCAGACGTCTGCCGTGCTCCCCCCCTTACTGAGCACCCACGCCACTGTAATTCCTCCGGGCGTCCCCAGGGACTGCCAGAGCGCGGCGTGCACCCACCCCTTTTCCTCAGGACTAGGAGAGCTGTCATTGGACACTCAATCCTAGTCCTTCCCTGCTGACCCTCGATGACCCAGGCTCATTTTCCAAACCCGGGTCGCCAGTGGGGAGTGAGGGGTGGCGTCCAGCACCTCAACCCTCAGCGCCACCGGGCCGGTGGAAGGATCCATTCTGATTTTGAATCAATATTATTGAAATACTGGTGGAGGAACTACTGCATTTAAAATGCCTAACTGAGCTGACCCGGTAGTACTAAGGACTGAGGTGCTGGATGCCTGACCTTGTGCTATACCAGTGAGCCTTGTTTGGGAACAAACAAGGGCTGCCGGGGTTTGGCAGAGGAAAGAGAAGAATTGATCGACCAATGGACTGCTCACCTTCTACAGGGAAGGGGGAGTAGCCAGTGGTGGCCTTTGACTGGACCCTTGCGGATAAGGGGGGGACAGATCATTGACATTGTTGGAAATTTGGAGGAGATTGAGGCAGTCACTAGGAGGGAGTGCATGCGAATACATACACACTCACTCCAAAGGCATCATTACTTGCCTCATCTCCTCGGGTGAAAACCAGGGAAACAAGTTGTCACCTTGAATGATGGAGGATGCTTTGTAAGCTCTGTCCACAGTTAGCTATGACGCTGGGCACACTTGATCTGGTCTACGGTGGGGTATGAGAGAAAATTTCTGTTTTTCATTTAAATAAGGGAAGCATATGGTATTATAGAATGAGGGAGTACTCCCGACCAATTGGAGCACTCCTTCCCCCTTCGCATGAAGCACTCTTATTCTGTGAAGAGCGTCTCACGTGCAGATGCCCTGGAAACAGGCACTTCTGGGAAGTTTGTTTTTTTTAAATATATTATTGATCGCTCTTCATCAATAACATATTAATATGTCCCCCATCACCACTCATTGCTGAAAATGAGTGGTTTCATTTGCCTTCAGCTTTAACCAGAACAGCTCAGCTTTTGCTTCACTGTTCTTGCTCAGCTGATGCGTGACCGCATTTTTCAGCAACAACTCAGACATGTTAACACATATTTTATCGCACTATTGGGAAAAGCTTGTTAATTGTGGCTACCTTGTTATATATTACTCCTTGGAGGGGGGAGATTTACAGAATGCAAATTTAACAACACAGAGTGCATTACTGCATTTAAGAAAAAAGTAAAAATCAAACAACGACCTTGGCTCATGACTTTTCCCTTTGATTTGTTTGGATATGCAATGCGCTCAGTGTGCGCGCGCGTTGATGCACATGCATGCTGGGTTGCAATCACAGGCAATACAGCTCCTAGAAAGATACAAGCTTGTTGTACACCCCAGTCATCATCAGGTTTCAATCAAAGAATGGGATCTTTGACCACCCACTACCTCCCATGATAGGAGATCTGTCATACGGGCAATCAATTATGTACTCCACTGCTGTTAACCAGCCCCCCCCCACACACACACATATACACACACAACATAATGAGTATGATACCTAATGAGAGGAGTGGTGTGTTGTGTCTGGACCTTGAGCACCACTGGGCCTTCTACTCTACCAGCGGACGTACACCACACACAGGGAGGGGAGAAAATGATGCTCTGTCACAAATAAAGACATTTTTTGTGCTTATTTATTTTTATGTCATGATGATCCAGCTGATCAACAGTTAAACTAGACTGCACTGATTTGGAATGGTCCTGACACATGCTGAAAACAACCTTACTTACTGAGCTAGCTAATGGAGCTAAGTCACTGGTGCAATGCGAGGTGTGGTGTACAGTGTCTCAACACTCAGTCTCACTTTGCCTAATGCCATGCCAGTGTTATGTCGGCCAACCACACTCTACTTTATTTTCGTTTTTATTTTTTTATATATTTCCATTTCCCTCCTTCTTTGCTGAGTTGGCATGCAGGATGTACAGCAGCAGCACCCGTACCTCCCCCTTTGGGCCAGTTGCGGTCTGCTAATCACTGTCCTATACACAGTTTGGACAACACCTGGGTGGCGCAATCCCCTAGGTGCAGGGGTGCAGCACAAGGCCATCAGCTGACATAACTGGCACACAGTTTAATGCCTGGTTTTCACCCCTGGAGCCGGACATGCAATTATGTTAACATAATATGTACTGACATCCAACATACTGCAAAATGTTACTGTTTATTGCTCCTGTAGTTACCCCAGGTTATGCCAGTTGACACTGTTGAGCAATGTGAACCATTGCACCCACACAAGAGAGAGAAGAGCAGTCACTGGATGCTTCATCCTCTCCTTCCTCTGCCAACTATCAATGGCAATGGTATGTTCCCAAACCCAAGTTGCAGGCATAGCGCAAGGTATGACGTTCAGCACCTCATCCCTCAGTGACAGCAGGTTGGCCCCACACTCTACTTTTAACTACAGATGGGGGGGAGGATTTTAAGTACAGTACATTTCTAAATACTGTACTATTTTTGTTGGTTCAAAAATATTTTTTTTTCTGCACAATGCAGGTAATTCACTGCCACAATACTATCAGAACCAAGCCATTCCTCCCTTCCTCTGTAAAAAAAATAACAAAAAGTTAAATAAATAAAATAAAAACAAATGTTTTATGTTTACAACTAATTACATGTTTTGGTAATACATGCATGGGGCACACATTGTTGAAGTTCTGACTTGTGGATTTTTAAACTAATAATGGAAGTATTCAGATAATTGCACTATGTTTATAGGCTAAACTACAATTGATTACAAACTCAGATTATTTTATTTTATTTTGATTTTTGTTTAGGTTTGTTATCTGATTAGCATGTAATGTAATAGCAAGAGTACTGTGCACTTTCTTACACAACTTTTACATATTAGCTTTATTTTCTTAATACTAAGATTTTTTATACAACAATTCTTATATTGCAACTAGTTACATGCAGATCGCAAGATGATTTATTTAGAGGAAGAAGTCACTGTGTGAACATCACCCTGTATATGCAAATTCGAGCTGTGGGGTCAAACCCAGATCTCAACTTAAGATATTTGTATGACTCTATCTAGACTAAATGTTTTATGAACTGTACAGTGACAGTATGCCCTTTTACTTTCTTATAGCTACGCTGCCACTGTTTTTTAGCTTTCTTAATAAAGTTTTCATTTTTATTTAGCTGTACTTCACATTCAAGGAAGATTTGTGTTATGCAGGGGTACATTCAGGAAGTGGAAGGTGATTACTAGCAGCTGGTCACAGCTCATTCAGGGAGATTTCGTTACATGAGTACAAGTTGTATAACATTACAGTTAAACTTTTTATTTTACTTGATTGATTTGGATATTTACAATGATGGCAGTTATGTTAGTTAGTGGTACTGTGCCACTTTTTTAAATCACTGCGAGGTATGTAATGGTGTGTTTTGAGACTGTTATGTGTGGCCCTATGTGAAAGCAGAGTGATGCATGTCATACCATTTATTTCTACCTGCCATTATTATGTCTGACTGTTTCTTCAGAAAAAAAAAACACTTTAGTGATATGTGTGGTATGCAGGATAGCTGTTTATTGCATTGTGTTGTTGTACAGTTTGCATTTGAAAGTTCCATTATGAGCTGTGGGCTTGTGGAATTTTTTATGTTTTGCAATTCTAGCTCATTTTGTTTACATAACTCGTGAAGCACTATTCTCTATATAAGACTACTTCACGAGCTATGTAAACTGGTAATCTGATTGGATAATACATTTTATATGGACTATAGTGATCAAAAGCATGGACCAAAGTGTCAATATGTTTTAGCCTTTGCAATATCTCCCAAAGTTCAAAATGTTACATCTTGCAAAAAAATAGCATCGCTATTAAGAGAGCTAAAAACTAAAAAGGTGGTAAGCAATTTATTCTGATTTTTAATGCTATTTAGAGCAACTGAAAACCACTGCAGGTGTAGAAGCCCCATAGTCCAAACAAGGAAGCACAGAGAATTACCAGCCATAGTTATGATTTATTATCTCTTGAACCTTTTTATGGTTTATTTTCTGTCTCCGAGAGGACCCAGAGTCTGCAGATCATCCTTTGGTACCTGAAGACAGGTCAGGCTGGAAAGATATTATCGAGGAACCATCTCATTTATCCTCAGTATCTCCCCAGTTTCTTTGTGCAGCCAAGACTTAAAACTTATTGGAAGAAGTAAGGTCTGCTTTAACCAATTAGGCCTGGGGGGGGGGTCTTTTGTCTCCCCTCCTCCTGGTCACCATATGGAAATGTGCAGTAACCTGGGTGGATGGAGGGAATTCCTGTTGGTCTGAAAGGTAAAGTAGCAAAGAAGCTAGGCACCTCCATGTTATACTCGGGGAGAAATTTCTCTTTCACAGTAGGGAGATCATCACTGCTGAATCAGTAGACAGTATTCCTGGGACCTCTTCCACTTAGAGTTCTATAGGAGGGACTGTTGGCAGCAGTTTCAAGGGTTTACCCATGCTGTTTCCCACTGGAGTCTCAACCTCCTCAGCAGGAGTTGTTCCTTTGTGCAAGGTAGAGAGATCCTGTCTTGGGGGGTTGGGGGGTAAGTAGGCTGGTCATGGTTCCTAGGGCAGGTCTTTTGGTCATTGTTTAGATAACAATCCTGTTACACCTCATCCATAGGATCATGTTTATTACAGATGCCCAAATACAGATTTGAACTGAATGGCTCATCTTATCACACCGGTTGCATTTAATAGTGTTCTGACATGAGATGCACAAATGCCCTATTTTGCAACAAAGATTACACTTAACCTTATCACATGCACTTTTTTTTTTCCTCCCTCTCCAGTGGCATGCCCCCATCAGCCCTCGTGGCTCCTCCAACCCCATCATCCACCATCCCAGGCACTTACCTTAGGGCCACTGAGTGCTCCACAGATTGTCCCCTGTTGCAGGGTGGTTGGGAGAGTCCTTCAAGGCCCCTTCCAGTGTCTTGTTCAGATCTGTGGTCCTTCTGCCTCGTAGGCAGTGTGAGGTCTGTGAGGCTCTGCAGGATAGCATCCGGTCACCAGCGGTGATTTTCCAATGTTCTTGGGTCCCCAACCCATGGAAGCTCTGCAGAGGTAGTGGTCAAATATGAGCACATTGAAGGACATGCTTATATCTTCTGCCAGGGAGTGCTCCCCCATCCATATCTGCCGATCCAAGCTGCATCACCACCCATGGTCACTTAGAGTGGTCACTGGTCACTGTTGTGGCAGCACAGTCTACCCTCCATCCCTGGAGGAGTAGAGCATCCATTGGGATTCTGAATCCTCCTCCCACCAGCCAACCCCTGAGCAGCCCAGGGTCATTTCCAAACCTGGTTTGCAGGGGTGATGCCAGGTGAGGCATAGGTGTCTCTGCCCTCCATGCCATCATATGCACTGTAAGATGGAAAATCGAACCACAGAAGAAGCAGGCTTTAGGTTATCTGGAATAAAACACAAACCCTCTGTCCCTACCTGAATAAAAACAGTTAGGTAGGATCTTCAGACATTAGTCAGTTTGTTGAAACTGGACCCTCACTTTCCACCTCCAAGTCCAAATGATCTCCAAATTCATAACAAGCTCAGGAGATCCCAGTACTGTGCATTTTGTCTTTTACCATGATAAAGTGTCCATAATAGAAACACCCTCATTTTTGAAAAAGATGGTAATCATCTTAAAAGATGGTTTTATTGGAGGGATTGCAAAGAAGGGAGACCAGAGGGTGTGTGTGTTTCACCTAATGGTACCACTTCTAGAATCACTCAAGCCCATCAGTAATTTTAAAACTACTATCAGAGATAGTGTCTCCTACAGTGTGGGTCAAAGCATAGATTTCATTTGCAAAACACTTTAGACTTTCCTTCAGAAGAAACCTATAAACACACTATCAGGTGCTTCTTTGATGCATCCCTTATATTTCAGCCGGATTGCACTGCAGCACTTAGCAGGGTCAGCAGAATTAGAAAAGAAATCAGAGAACAATTTCAGAGTAGGACCCTTTTTGTGCATCAGTGTTACTTTGGCCTGGACCCTCAAGCCTGCTAAGCCGAGGATTAGGGATTCAGGGTAAAGAGCTGGTTTGCATGTCATTCATATGCCCCACTACAGAAACAGTATCAATCACAGCCTTATCCATCAAAATAATGGTGTTCACATCATCCCTTCTAGTGTTACATGTTTGCACTTAGCGTTAGTGTCTAGAACAGTGGCAGACCCAGTATTAGGTTCCTAAACAGAAACAGTCCTAGCATGAGTGTTCTGAACAGGGACAGCCCTAGTGTTAGTGTCCTGAACAGAGGCAGTCCCAGGTCCAAACACCATTTCCCCAGGCTCTGCCTCCCCAGCAGTGTCAATAATCATAGTGTTAGGAGCCTGCTCTGTGCTTGCAGTTGAAGTATTATGAGCAGCTAGCTGTTCTTGTAGTCACAAGTCCTGTGAGAGATCAGTATTCAAAACACTCAATTAGCCTCCCTCGGCCCTGTCTAGTACAGCAGTGTTTTGGGACTTTGCAACGGTCGCCTTGGTAACTGCCATTATAGAGACCTGTAGATCACACAGCTATTCCGGAGGGAAGGACGTTCTCTCACACAGGGTGAACACAAGTAATAGCACAAATTAAAGATTTTACCTGGCCAGAAACACTACCCTTCAGTAAATGAACAGTACTGTGATCCGGGTTGCTTTCACCTTTAAGAAAATGCCTGACCGTCAGCAGTTTTAAAACTATGTTAAAAACTTATTTACTTGTATTGCCTGTTCCAGATTGGTTGATTTTAAATAATTTATATTGTTGACTGTTTTATGCACTTGTGTGGTTTATACTATGTAAAGTGCCTTGATTTTAAAAGGTGTTATATAAATAAAGATTTACTTACTTTACTTTACATCGCAGCTCATGACAGAGCTGTGAATCCACCATTCATATATTCACATTCTTGCAAGGGCCACTGTTCAGAATTTAGCCACAGGGTTTTTCTCTCACCTCACAATGCTCAGCCTTTCTTTGATAGAGATGTATGAAAAATGGGGCTTTTCCCTTACTCTAGGTTCAAGTGCCCATCTCAGTGCAGTTCTGTGGCATCTGCTATTGCTGCTCCCAACTTTCATTATATTTAAGGAAAAATCTCTTTTGGGGTACTGAAATCACTTTCCTCCTTGTCCCCATCCAACAACTCTAGAACTGAGGAGAAGAAACAGCAATCATTTGCAATAATTGTGCTTTTTTTCCTTCTGTAAGCCCAACTCTAGACATTGCTCTGCTCGTGTAGCCACTTCTTCATATGGGTCAAGGGAACCAGGTGTTTCCAGCGACTGAGGCTCTCCTTGAACATGGACCTTTCCAGATACAGGCACAACAGGTTATTCTGTAGATTTCTTACTTATTTCTGCCACTGGTTTGTCAGGTAATACATCAACAGGGATTTGTTCTTCAATCCCCTTGACTGGAGCTTCCTCAGTACTCCAGGTGGGGACGGAAGTAGTCTCCTCCGCCTGGCCACCATTCCACATCATTTCTCACCTTCTGCCATAGAAACATAAGCCCATCTAGTCTGCCCATAAACCCTACCTTTATTAGGGACTGCTGACCCCACATGGTCATCAGCTTTAGCCTCTCCTTCTCACTTCTAAGGTTTCCTTTTGCCTATCCCATACATGTTTAAATCTCCTCACTGTGCTTGCTCCCACCACCTCCTGGGATAGGCTATTCCATGCATCCACCAGCCTTTGCATGAAAAAAAACTTCATCCCATTTCCTGCCCTTCTCCAATCTCATATCGTGCCCCCTTGTTCTTGTACCTCCCCTATACTGAAAGATGTCACCCACTTGCACCTTGTTTATGCCCCTAAGGTACTTAAAGGTTTCTATGATATCTCTCTGCTCCCTCCTTTCTTCTAGTTTATACATATTGAGGTCTTTTAATCTCTCCTCATATGTGTTCTGGTGCAAGCCTTGCACCATCTTAGTTGCCCTTCTCTGAACCACTCCACCCTGTCTACGTCCTTCCAAAGATGTAGCCTCCACAGAACTGTACACAGTATTCTAGATGAGGCCTCACAAGTGTTTTGTATAGTGGTATCACCACCTCCCTCCTTTTGCTACTGATACCACCTCCTATGCACACCAACATGTCACTGGCCCTCCCTACAGCCTTTGTACTCTTCTTGGCCATCTTTAGGTCATCTGAGATGATAACCCCCATATCCCTTTCTTCCCCAGTGCATGTCAACAACTCTCCCCCATCCTGTAGCTCTTTCCAGGGTTTCTGCACCCCAGGTGAATGATTTTGCACTTCTTTGCATTGAACCTCAGTTGTCACACTTTGGACCATTTTTCCAGTTTTCCTAGGACCCTCCTCATTTCTTGGTGTCATCTGCAAACAGGCAAACCTTGCGTTCCAGCCATTCTGCAGTGTCACTGGTGAAGGCAATAAAGAGAAATGTCCCCAGGACTGATCCCTGAGGTACCCCACTGGTCATCCCCCTCTCCGCAGATTGGATCCCATTTTCCATCACCCCCTGCTTCCTGTCCTGTAACCAGTTTCTAATCCGGTTCTCCACCTTTTGGCCCACGCTCAGGCTACCCAATTTGTTAACCAGCCTTTTGTGTGGAACAGTGTCAAAGGCCTTGCAGAAATCAAGGTAAGTGACATCTACTGCTCCCATACCCCCTGATCCACCTCCTTTGTTGCCCAATCAGAAAAAATCTATCAGGAAATACACACAGTTTCCTACAGGAAGAGAAGGGGAATGTTTTTTGTTAAAATAAAAATAAAACAAAATCATACAAGAAGAAACTAAACATAATTCATACAATCTCACCAATAATAGAATAAATAGTGAAAAGAAAATTGTTTATACACAACCTCAAATGAAAAACTAAATGTAAAAAAATATAATCAATGATAACCAACCAAAGACTATCTCCACTAAAATAAATTAATCCTGTATTGAAATCTTACTCTGTATCAGGGCGGAGTCCATGTCACAGATTTCCAAAATGACTGAAAACTAAACTGAGTTAACATTTTCATATCATTTTCATAAACATGAAGACATTCATTACTGATTTTTTCTATTAGCCCCAACAGGGGCATATCCTGGTGCTGCAAGAAAAAAAAGAAAAAACTAGCATCTTACATGCCAAATACACCACTTGATAAATCAAAGCATCATAATTCATCAATCTAAAGTGCATTTCCTTCCAAAATGTCACTAAATGATGACAAAAGGTGACAATATACAATAGGAACAATGAAAAAACAAGTGCTTCACGATTTCTAACTGTAAGTTACAACCTTGTCTAAGACAATATCTGTCCTCTGGGATTTTGTGTTTATGATTATTCCTCACATTAAGTTTTCCATAACAGGACAGCCAAATGACATCCAACATTTTCTGTAGTATTCTGGGATCTTGCAACTGATCAGTCAACTAATGAGCCAAAATTCTGAGACTGAAGTTGAACAATGGTGTTTCTGCAAAACAAAAAGATGAACATACACTATTAATACATACTCGTTTTTGACTCAGTTAGTGTCATGGAACTCTTTAAGTTCCACTGTTTGATTTTTAAACAAAACATATGCACCATCATATGCTCAGGAAACCCTGTAAATGTCTTCATGGAATAACTATCCCATTTCTCAAAAAAAAAAAAAAAATTACATCTCCACTGAAAAGATGGCATTCAATTCTTTTGGCCTTGCTAAAAGACAGGTATACAATTCCAAAAAGCAAGATTGTAAAACAACAACAAAAAAAGAAAATTATAAGGCTAATCAATGACAAACCACCCCCTTTAAACAAATATTAAGATTTACTTCCTTTATCTCAGTTCAGCAAACTTCCCCATATTAACAAAACATACAATGCTATACATTTTTGCCTCTAATTTCACAGGTGGCAGAAACACCACATTCCATAGAAATATAGAAACATAGAAGTTGACGGCAGATAAGGACTGCAAGGCCCATCCAGTCTACCCATTTCTTTTTCTACCTTATAAATGTGCCATTGGCCTTTGCTCTGTCAGTGGCCTATCTATTCATAGTCATTTGAATTGCTCCCTTATGCCTATCCCATGACTGTTTGAAGCCCTGCACTGTATTCATAGCCACCACTTCTTGTGGTAAGCCATTCCATGCATCCATCACCCTTTCTGTGAAAAAGAATTTCCTCACATTCCCCCTTAATTGGCCTCCCTCTAGTCTCATGCTGTGTCCTCTTGTCCTGCTATTTTTCTTATATTTAAACATGTTAGACTCTTTCACCTCGTTTATGCCCTTAAGGTGTTTGAATGCCTCGATCATATCACCTCTCTCCCTCCTTTGCTCAAGGGTATACATATTGAGCTCTGTTAATCTGTCCTCATATGTCTTCTGATGCAGTCCCTGCACCATTTTGGTTGCCCTTCTCTGGACTGCCTCAATTTGGTTAATGTCCTTGTGAAGGTGTGGCCTCCAATACTGCACGCAGTACTCCAGATGGGGCCTAACCAGTGTCTTGTAAAGAGGATTATTACCTCCTCTTCGACTTGTGATACCCCTACTAATACACCTAACACCCCCTAGCCTTACCTACTGCTTTAGAGGTCTGCTTGGATGATTTTAGGTCATCAGTGATGATGATGCCCGAGTCTCTTTCTTCCTTTGTGACTGCTAGCAACTCCCCTCCCAGCCTATAGGTGGCTTCAGGGTTTCTCTTCCCTATGTGCATGATCTTGCACTTCTTTGCATTAAATCCCAGTTGCCACTTTTCTGACCATTCTGCTAGTTTATCCATATCTCTTTTCATTCTGCCCACCCCATCTGGATCATCTACTCTGTTGCAGATCTTGGTGTCATCTGCAAACAGACAAGCCTTACCCTCTAGTCCATCTGCAAGGTCACTAATGAAGATGTTGAAGAGGACTGGCCCCAGGACTGATCCCTGAGGTACCCCACTTGTGACTTGCATCTCTTCTGACTGTATACCATTTACCACCACTCTCTGTTTTCTGCCCGTCAACCAGTTTGCCACCTAGTTGAGCAACTTCTGACCACCCGAGCCTACCCAGCTTATTTATCAATCTTCTATGTGGAACAGTGTCAAAAGCTTTGCTGAAGTCAAGGTAGGCGACATCAACTGCTCTCCTTGGTCCACCACTTGGTTACCCAGTCAAAGAAATCTATGAGATTAGTTTGACAGGACCTTCCTTTTGTAAACCCATGCTGTCTTGGATCCTGTGCCCCTATGGATTCCAGGTGTTGCACTATCCTTTCCTTAAGGAGTCCCTCCATAATCTTGCCCACTACTGAGGTAAGACTGACTGCTCTGTAGTTCCCCGCCTCCTCCCTGCTACCACTCTTGTAGAGTGGGATCACATGAGCCCTTCTCCAGTTTTCTGGGACCTCTCCTGTGCTCAGAGACTCACTAAACAATTCTGCTAATGGCTCTGCTAGTTCTTCCTTTAGCTCCTTAAGTACCCCTGGGATATGCCATCAGGTCCCATTGCCTCATCCACCCTGAGCTTAGCAAGCTCCTGTAGGACCCCTTTCTTTGTGAAGGGAGTAGTGCTCACCTCCCTACCCCTGTGTCCATGATGCTGAGCTGTGGGCCTTGCTCTACCTTCTCTTCAGTAAATACTGAGCAAAAGTATCTATTTAGGATAGATGCCTTTACAGGTCCTCCTCTCACATGCTCCCTTTCTCCATTAAGCTTAGCAATACACCCTCTGGACTTCTCTTCACTAATGTATCTATAGAAAGTCTTGTCACCTTCTTTTACTGTTTGTGCTAGTGTTTCCTCAGTTTTGGACTTGCCTGCCTTACTGCCTTACCTGCTTCCCTTAGGGCAGTTTGGTATGCCTCCTATCTTCATCCGCTGTGTTCCTTATATTTCCTGAAGGCCAGCCTTTTGGCTCTGACCTTTTCTGCTACTGTATTTGAGAACCAAAGTGGTTTCCTCCTTCTTTTGCACTTCCTTTTCTGTCTAACACAATGGGATGTTGCTTCAAGTATTGCATCCTTAGTGCTTGCCCACTTTGCCTGTACCCCCTCACCTGTGTTTCTTTTTGCCAGGGCTAGCTTAACTCTGTTGGCCATCTTATCAAAGTCAGCTCCTCTGAAGTCCCATATTTTTTGTATTTTCCAATACAAAAAATTGGGAAGTATAAATATTTTACACACAAAAAAAACTATTTTGTTCTGACATAGGCCAATGTTTCTGCCTTTCCACTTTAGAATAAGCAGTGTGCAATTTCTCCAACCAGTTTCTCTCGGCCATATTCCTATTACCAAAGCCAATGTCCTACACAGATAAAGGTCACTTTTCTACAGCAATGCCACTAACTTCTCCTATTGCTGCTCTTTCTGGATCCATCAGTATACAATTGCTTTTATTGATATTTATCTTTGATCCTGAAATCTCACCAAATTTCTTCAAACAGCATATGGCTCTTTCTTCAGACACCACATCAGGGACTAACAGGCACAAGTCATCCACATAGGATACCAGTTTCTGTGGAAAGGGGCCCATTGCCATATGCAATACTCCAATATCCCTAGAATGTTCAATTTTATGCAGAACTGGATCCAAGTCAAATATATACGGTATATAAAATGAGGAAAAATGGCAACATGATGGACAGCTTTCCGAACACTGATTCTCCAGTGTTCCTATTTATCATAGGGACTTTTGAGGTTGCCTCATATAGTTTTTCTAAACAGCCCACAAAGGAAGTAGGAAACCCATATTTCCTTAAAACCACAAACAGATATGTATGTGATATATTGTCAAAGGCCTTTCCCTGGTCAAGAGCCAGGAGAAGACCTTCTTTCCTTTCTATTTAAGATGTTTCCAAAAATGCATGGATGACAAGAAGACAGTCAATAATTTGCCTTCCTGGTACAGAGCAAGATTGAACTGGACTAGCAAGGCAGCTTGTTACTGTGGCCATTCTTTCTCCAGAATCTTCCAAAATCTTTCAATCAATATTTAACAAACTTATTGGCTGTCAATTTTGTATATTTTCTTGTGGCCCTTTTTATGTAAGAAAATTAAAAATTCCCTTTGCACTCTCTCCAAGTACTGCTTTGAAAACAGTCACAAACTCTGGTAGCAGATGAAATGCCATTATTTTGTACGTCTCACCAGGTAGTCCATCCTCTCCATTGGATACACCTGTATTTAAAGATCCAATAATGCATTTTACTTCTCCTACCATAATGTCCTTATGATAAATGTTCTTGTTCCTTATTTGTTAATGAGGGTAAAATATACTACCCAAAAAAGAAGCCAAAAGTCCTGCACTGTCAATGCAGACCCAAAAAGGGAGGTTATAAAATTATGTACTATATCTATTATTTTTCTGTGGTCTGTAATAACTTGACCTGAATGGTCCTTTAAAGCTAGAAAAATTCTGTTACTAACCATATTCTCACATTCTTCAAATGGATTTCCTGACTAGCTTTTGCCTGTGTCCCACATTTCTGCACCAGTAATGGAAGGATTTTATTTCTGATTAAATTTGCTTTATTTGAGGGCCAAAATCTTCCCCTTGTCCCCTTGTTAACGAAAAAAGTCATGTAATTGAGCTCTTAATGAGAAGTATTTTAAATACTCTTTATTCCGTTTACTTATAGATTATGACTGAAAAAAACTTTCCTAAGGTCTTCTTAGAATCTTCGCATCATAAGACTGGGTTCTCATAAATATCAAAGACGGACTGTCTCGTGACCAAGAAGACCAGACATTTTTGATATATTTTTTGGCAGTTTAATAAGGATGTAGTAAGCATCCAGGTGTCCAGTTTATGGGGGGAATATTTGAAGCCTA
The DNA here is from genome assembly GCA_016271365.2 of Neoceratodus forsteri. Lineage (NCBI taxonomy): Eukaryota > Metazoa > Chordata > Ceratodontiformes > Ceratodontidae > Neoceratodus > Neoceratodus forsteri. The sequence goes on from CM028133.1 coordinate 903,763,656, forward strand.
TCCAATATTTACTGAAATTATTTTATTTTCTGTAGTTTCTAACACAAGAGAATGTACTTTCTGTTATTATCAACCATGGAGACAAAAAACAAAAATCTACATAGTGGGATGCACAGGGAGAGGCATCACCAGCAGAAAACAAGAAGTTGTTATCCCTCTGTACAGACAATTGGTGAGACCCCATCTGGAGTACTGCAACCAATTCTGGAGGCCCGATCTCCACAAGGACATAGACAGGATAGAGGCAGTCCTGAGGAGGGCAACTAAAATGGTGCAGGGTCTGCAAGAGAAGCTGTACAAGGAGAGACTAAAGGAGCTTAATATGTATACCCTTGAGGAAAGACGGGAGAGGGGGGAAATGATATAAACTTTTAAGTACCTCAGTGGAATCAACAAAGTCCAAGAGGGTAGCATCTTTCAGAAAAAGAGACGCACAAGAACAAGGGGACACAATTTAAAGATAGAGGGGGGGAGGTTCAGGGGCAATGTGAGGAAGTATTATTTCACAGAGAGGGTAGTGGATGCATGGAACATAATATAGTTTCATTTAATATTAAGGAAACCAAAATTAGGAAACCCACGGGAGCTACTATGAAGCTAAATATAGGGAAAGCTGATTTCCATAAAATGAAAACAAAACTGGACAGCTGGGACTGGAGTTCTGAATTTGACAATAAACCCATACAAAGCATGTGGGATTCCCTCAAAACTAAATTGGAGGAATTAACTACTGAATTCGTCCCTGTTATAACTAAATACCATAAGGACAGATCTATAAAACCTGCCTGGCTCTCCACAACAATTAAAAAGTTAATTATTAAAAAAAATAGACTATTTAAGAAGTTAAAAGTTTTCAAAACGGTCAAATTATATACAGAGTATAAGAAATGTCTAAAAAAAGTTAAAATAAATATTAGGAAAGCTAAATCCATATATGAGTACAATCTTGCTAAGAGAGTACAGGACAATAAAAAAGCCTTTTTTTCTTATATCAATAACCGGAGGAAGACTTCAAACAGTATAGGCCCCTTCCCTACTGAAGATGGATCCCTGTTTCTAACCAACAAATGGCTAATATTCAGAACAAATATTTTTGTTCGGTTTATAATTCTAATGAAAATGATACATATAATACAAAGAAACCTCTTGAGTCAGGGATGATAATTTTGAACCCAGACAATATATTTAAACAGTTAGTTGGACTTAACACTAATAAATCCCCAGGCCCAGATGGTTTGCATCCTAAAATCCTGAAGGAATTGGCTAGAGAACTGGCCCATCCTTTGACACACATATTTCAAACATCTATAAATAGTGGTTCTGTTCCATATGACTGGAAGTTAGCAAATATTGTACCCAACTTAAAAAAAGGACCTAGTACCCAACCAGAAAATTTCATGCCCATAAGTCTGACATCAATACTGGGAAAGCTTATGGAGAGCATAATTAAAGATTTACTAAAAGAATATCTGGAGGGACAGGGCATGAAGGATCCTATACAACATGGGTTTGTGAAAAACAGATCATGCCAGACTAATCAATTGTCCTTTTACGAAAAAGTAAATAGAGAACTGAACATTGGGAACCCTGTGGATGTGGTCTTTCTCGATTTTGCTAAGGCTTTTGATAAATTGCCACATAAGGAACTATTGTTAGTATTGGAAAATAAAAAGTTGCCCAATAACATATGCAGATGGATTTCTGACTGGCTGAGGGATAGAAGACAGAGGGTGGTCATAAATGAGGAATATTCTGAATGGGCCTCAGTGACCAGTGGAGTGCCTCAGGGATCGGTGTTGGGCCCTAGTTTGTTTAATATATATATTTCTTCTTTAAAGATTAGTAACAATAATATATGGATGCAAAAGTTCGCCGATGACTGCAGATTGGGAGTGGTCACAAATAAAGACGAACAAATATTAGCATTACAGTACACATTGGACTGAATACATGAATGGACAAACTGTAATAAGCTAGTGCTAAATAAAACCAAATGTAAAGTTATGCACATGGGGAAAAACAACAAGGAAGCAACTTACCTAATAGATAACATCACACTAGGGGTAGTTACAGAGGAAAAAGACTTGGGAATTACAGTTACAAAAGACCTAAAATTTAGAGTGCACTGTAGAATCCAGCTCAAAAAGGCTAACCAGATTCTAAACTGCATATTTAAGCACATAGCAAGTAGAAATAGGAATGTGTTGATACCTCTGTACGTTGCATTGGTTAGGCTGCACTTGGAGTACTGTGCAAGGGTTTGGTCACCCCATAATAAGGAGGACATTCTTTCTATTGAGGGAGTCCAGAGAAGACTTACCAAACAAATAAAAGGATTAAAAAACAAAACATATCACAATAGACTGGTCAGTCTTAATCTTTATTCATTGCATTATCGTAGAATAAGGGGAGATCTATGTTTTCTATATAAGAGTATGGAAGATGATGAGTTACTAAAAGAACTGGGGTTTACATATAAACTTGGGAGAACTAGTTCAAGGAAACATAATAAACAATTGCACCAACAAACTTGGGAACATAACTTTTGGAAATATTGGTATAGTTTAAGAGTTGTGGGAACCTGGGATAACTTACCAATGAAAATGATTAGTAGCACAACTATGAACAAATTCAAAAATGGGATTGATCTATTTTTTGGAGATAACAAATTTTTATGTCAATAAAATTGGAAGGCAAGCCTTATAGGATGGAATTTCTATCCTCGGCTTGAAAGTACCTATGAAACCTATGAAACAGCCTTCCTGAGGAGGTTGTGGGGTCTAAAACTGTGGGAGAATTCAAAAATGCATGGGACAGACATAAGGCAATTCTTATGGGGGGTAGGAAGAAATAGGCTGTTGGTTAACTAGGATCTGCAGCCTATCCTGTGGGTAGGGAAATGGGCAGACTAGATGGGCCAAGCGGTCCTTATCTGCCGTCAAAGTCTATGTTTCTATGTTACATGAGTAGACAATTCTCCTTTAAAAAATAGATCTTGTTGAATTTGGCCTACTGCAAAGGAATCCCTCAGTCCTGCCACATTCACCATATTTAAAAAAAAAAATATCATTAAATATTTTCTCTCATTTTATCCCCTGTCTGATAAAATAAGGCCACAGTTAAAGTCTCCCCCGAGAAGTATACCCTTAGCAATATTCAGAAAAGGCTGAATAAGCTAAAACAGTTTCACTGTTGCTGCTTTGGATTGTGGTGCATAGATATGAATTTATTTGAAATTAGTCTGGACCAGAGATATGTCTAAAATTAACACTCTCCTAGGAACCAAATCAGTTAACCATTGTAACTTCAAATCAGCAGATCGAAAGAGAACCTCTACCCCTGAACAGGTTTCTTCACCTATTGACCAAAAGGATCAAAATGCCAATATTTCTTTGATCTTGCAATATCCCCCAATGTATGAAATCATGCATCTTGTACAAAGATAATATCACTATTAAGAGAACTCAGTATTAACTTCTATAGAGAGACCATTGTGTTTTCTTCCAACTTCTCCAAGCAAAGTACACTTTGACTAGGGTGGACATTTACAGATTTTTATAGGTACAAAGTTACTTATAAGAGGTTGGCAGGCTATGATATGTTAAATAGGACAAAACTCTCTTGGAAAACTTTCTGTACTGGTACCAGTAGTAGTGAGAGTGCTGGCTGTCTGAATCTGTCAATTAATGAGTGCATGCTTGTGCAAGCATGCGCTCATTCATTGAGTGCTCAGACAGGCTGATGGCCATGGAGGTGAGTGGAGGGCTGTTTTTGTGGCCCATTCAGGGTATGGAGGAGAGCTGGGTGGGCTCTTTCTGACTTAAGACAGGATGTGGGGTGGGGGTCCACTAGACACCAGGGACAGGGAAGGGGATTTATTAATTTTTTTACAAAGATATGGGGCTGGGGCTCAGGGTGACTGGGAGAGGAGGGAGGGAGGGTTCTATATTGATTTGAATTCAGACAGTGATTCCCTGGGGGGCCACTAGGGATATGGAAGGGTACTGTTGGTTTTTTTTTATGATAAAGATTGGGGGCCAGCGCTCAGGGTGACTGCGGGGGTTCTTGATTTGAAATTCATCCATTGATCAGCTGGGGGGGCCACTAGACACCAGAAACTTGAAGGGTTACAGAATACTGGCATATCAGATGTGGGAGAAACTGTGGACGAAATGACACAATTTCACAAAATATTTTGTGCAGTGAAATTTCCAATTTTGCTGCAATTTTGCTGGTGAAATAAAATTTTTCAACATCTCTACTCTTGATTATGGCAACAGTGGGCCAGCCAGCACCTCGCTGAGTTCTTTAAGCACCCTTGTGTGCATCCTGTCCAGTCCTATAGCCTTGTTTCAGAGCTGAAAGTCCCTTCAGGGCTCTTTCCTCTGAAAATGGACATCAGTCTGCCTCCCCATTTGTTCCTGATACTCCCTGATAGTTTGTCCCCCAACCTCCACTGTGAAGACTGAGCAGAAGTACTTGTTTAGGATGTCTGATTTATCTTGGTTCCCTTCTACACAGCCTCCCTTTGCAATCCCCCTTCTGCTCACTATCCCTTGTTTTTGTCCTCTTCTTATGTACCTAAGGGAAATCATGTCCCAGTTTACTACCACTTTTGCTATCCACTCCTCTGTCTGCATCCTTGTCCTCCTCACTGCCTTACCAGATTCCATCTATTTTACTCAGTACACCTCCCTGTTTTTCTTCCTCCTTGTTTCCTTATACCTCCTGAATTCCATCCTTTTCTTCCTTCACCACAGTGGCCATTTCCCTGGAATACCATAACAATCTTTTTTTTTTCCTTTTGCCTTTACTCATTTCCATTCTTCAAGCACTGGTTGCCTTAATTATGCCCTCGCTTATATTTCCTCAGTGTTCTTCTAATCTTCCCTGGCAATCCGCACTACAAGGCAGTTTCTGACGCAATCTCTCATTTCTTTAAAATCTGCCCTTCTAAAGTCCGGGATGCTTATATTCATGAGGTTTGCCTCTGCTGCCTTCTTAATATTAAACCAAACTCCACAGTGATCACTGGTACCTAGAGGATTGCTCACTGTGATGCCTGCAATGCACTTTGCAAGCATCAGGTCCAGCACTACTCCATCACTATTGGGTTTGTTGACTAGCTGTCTGAGAAAAGCCCCTTGTAGGAAATTAAGTATGCCTCTGCTCCTTGTGAAAGCTGCAGCTGGAATATCCCAATTTACATCTGGCAGGTTGAAGTGGCCAGCTAACAGCACCTCCCCCTTATTTGCCATCCTGATGACATCTTCCCAACATGCCTTATCTAACTCCTCTCCCTGTGATGGAGGTCTGTATACAACCCCTGTACAGAGAGTGGGTCAGGCTCCTATCTCCAAGATAACCCACAGCACCTCCAGCCTATCCTTTTCCTCTGAGTGCTCCTGTGTTTCCATAGCCTTGATAACCTGTTTTGCTCATTTGGGGCTCACTTTCACTGTGTTGTCTGCAACTATGCCCACACCTCAAGTTTATCAAGATACATGAAGACCCTACCTGGTGTTTCAACAGTAAATTCATAGTCACTCAAAAGCTTCCTGGAACCTGTTCTTCTCTGGTGATCAAACTGTGGAAGTTCATTTAGACACAGTTAGAAGATCTGAGAATCACAATAGATCTGAGCATAGGTTCTGGCTCTAACTCCTATTTATGTATTCCATTACAATTTCCCTGCTTCTATCAACATTTTCTGTTTGTTCTCCTGGGGTCCCAGGCTGTATGTCAACCCTACCACCAGACTGCTAACAGCCTTCCACTGGGACATATGCTAAACCTGTCTGTTCCCCAGCACTTCCCATTTTGACTGAATTATCAGTTGTTAACACAGAACTCTCTGTCTTTTCTCCACATGCTCTAAATGTGCTACATGGATGAGCCTATCCATGTCTGCCAGAGTGCAACTTTGCCAGGTCTCAATTTCTCTGCTATCTTTACTGCACTTAAAATTGGCAATATTGTGATCACGATTTGTCTCAGAAGTCATCTGATTCTTTTACTGTCATGATTGCCTATGATTTCCACTGCATCTCTTTGCAGTTTTCCCTAGCTACAGTATGTATCAAGAATAATTTATTAGTGGCCACATCATGAGGACATATATCCCACTGTCATGCTTAGTGCCATTCATGGAAGACAGTCAGAGGTCCGGTGTCTTCTCCTGCATGGTCACCCACAAAATCTCCACCTATCCTAATCCAAGTAAGGGCCCACTTGATTTGATTCATGTGCAGCATGTGTGCTACTTAGCAACTATCAACTCACCCAGATACCTTTCTCAGCAGGTCAGGCAGATGGTGCCACTGCTGAGGGACTTGGCTTCTTCAGTCTCTCCTATTTCCTGAAAATTAATCTCCACCTTGCGTTGTTACCTTCAGTTCTGCTGTAGCCTCACCTGTCATCCACAGGTACATTGATGCTGCATGGGCAAGTCTTCAGGGTTGCTGTCCCACCAGGATCTCCCTCAGTGTCTTTGAGGGAACCCTCTACAGGACAGCCTACCATCAGGTTGCTTTCCATGAGAGGAATTTCAACTTAGGTTTTTACATCCTGTCAGCCTGATGAAGCCACCTGTGAGTGATGATACATACAGATGTTAGCAAGGCATACATGTTTTGTTCAAACTGGTCTGTTAAACCTACCTACATCTGGGCCTGCTGGCGTGAGCACTGTTTTTCTTCTATGGACAACCTTCAGGCATGATCACCTGTATCCCAGGTCCCTTGGATCTGGCCACAGTGCCAGAGGTGACTTGGGCATGTGCAATCAGTTAATCATGGGGACTTCCAGTGATGTCACCATGGTCATTGGTTGAGTGAAAGTGGAATGCTGTACTTAGGACAGAAAAAAAAACTCCAGATTTCTACAATAAATTGCTCACAATCACATTTCCAGGAGAAAATTTACTGAGCCATGGAATGGTAAAGGCAGAACAATTAAAAATGGGCCAGGGAATGAAGGATGGAGCAGGATACAACCCCTCAAAATTGGACAGTGAGGTCTCCCTTGCCTCAAACCAGCCCCACTCAAAATGTGGCTCCCCAGCCAAACTAATGAAAGGTGCCAGAAAAGGAAAAGAAAGAACCTGAATCATATTTTGCAGCAGCTGAAGTCATTTAGACTGGTAATGTCAAACAAGATGGATATTATAACACAAAACATCTCCAACCTTCAACACCGGACAGCAAATACTAACAGGTAGATCACTGAGAATTATGCCAGAGTCACCATGCTTGAGCAGGCAGTAATAAAGTTAGCCAAAGCTAACCAGCAGTTCCAGGACAAATTGGATGATCAGGAGAGTGAGCTTGAAAGAATGAACGTCACATCTACAGTATTCTTGAAGTAGCTGAAGGCCAAAAAATCATCCTATTTCTTCAGCTGTTTCTCCAAACCACACTAGCCCTCCTGCCAGACATGGAGCTCAACATACAAATAACTCAAAGAGTTATTGGTGCAAAACCTAAAGAGCCAGCACCAAGGCCACATTCTAATATTCTTTGTTTTTTAAAGTACACAGTAAAACAAGGAATGTTGTACTGTGCTTGAGACAAAAAGGTTTAAAATACGACTTACGTACCATCTATGTGGACAATGATTACCCCTCCTCCCACATTATGAGCAGATATAGAGCTTATATACCACTCCTGAAAATACTGAGGGTGAACCAGATACAATTTCAGACTACTTTCCAGCATAGCTGGTGGAGCAGTTTCCTGAAGGGCAAGTGACCTTTGAAACAGCAAAGGAGGCAGTCAGGTATTGCAATGAAAAGACCAACAGCAGCAGAAAAAGCCCAGCACATCCCAAATGCCCCTTCCACCATGCCAAACGTGGGACCCCCAATTACAATAATTTATTATTGTAAGACTGAAATCCAATAATCCATAAATTTCTTTAAAAGTCTTTATTCTTTCTTGACTTCACACCATATATTCAACAGGCAACAGTTTCGTAGCTTGACACCACTTCTTCAGGCCATAGATATATATACAGTGTTGTTTGTAAATGTAAACAAATATAATAATCAGTTCATCATTCTTTTTCACTTCTTATTTTACTAATATCACTGCAGTTTATGGTACACAAAATCTTCTAGGTCACCAATGACCCTATCATGAAATGTTCAGAATTATTAAATGTTCAATTCAACTTAATCACATTGAATATATTCATTATTAACACCAATATTCATATCTCCAAGTATATTCTCAAGTATATTAAACCAGTATTCCTTCAATTTACTATTTTATTTGTTCATATTAATCTGACTGCATACTGCTATAGTCACTTCTTATTTAAATTATATTTTCACTTCTTCACTTTGAGAATCTTATTCCACTTATGAAGCGCTGTACAACCAAGCATAAAGGAGAGGCATAAAAAATATATATCATAACAAATTTCAAAATGCCTAACAATTCAAGTTTAAACTTAGTAAATTCATAATATTCTTACTTTTAAAGATTTTCTTAGTTTTATTTTTGCTCCATTTCTATTCATTGGAACAAATATTTTTTTATTAAGCTCACAATGAAAAGATCTCCAGTCCTCCAGAAATGTTCTTATATAGCTACAAAAATAAATTATTGTTCATTATTATTGTGTTTATATACCACTATTTATAAGAGTTTGAAAGCCTTAAATGTTTAAACTAAATGTCTTATACTGTTAAAATAAAAGAATGTATGAATCGAGAGGGTAACGCTGCTTATACGGTCTTATATTTTGTAGACTAAACTGTTGAAAGAAACAGAAGGCAAAATATAAACAAGACATTAGAACAGTGATCTAAACCTTTGAAGGTAAATGAATACCAGTGGAAGTTTCACTCATGGAGTAGTTGAAAACTTTTATAAACAGTGGTATATAAACACAATAATAATGAACAATAATTTATTTTTATAGCTATATAAGAAAAATTCTGAAGGACTGGAGATCTTTTCATTGTGAGCTTAATAAAAAATATTTGTTACAATGAATAGAAATGGAGCAAAAATAAAACTAAGAAACTCTTTAAAAGTAAGAATATTATGAATTTACTAAGTTAAAACTTGAATTGTTTGGCATTTTGAAATGTGTTATGATATATATTTTGTATGCCTCTCTTTTATGCTTAGTTGTGCAGCACTTCATAAGTGGAATAAGATTCACAAAGTGAAGAAGTGGAAATATAATTTAAATAAGAAGTGATTATAGCAGGTATGCAGTCAGATTAATATGAACAAATAAAATAGTAAATTGAAGGAATACTGGTTTAACATAATTGAGAATATACTTGGAGATATGAATATTGGTGTTAATAATGCATATATACAATGTGATTAATTTGAATTGAACATTTAATAATTCTGCACACTTCATGATAGGGTCATTAGTGACCTAGAAGATTTTGTGTACCATAAACTGCAGTGTTTTTAGTTAAATAAAAAGTTGTGAAAAAGAATGATGAACTGATTATTATATTTGTTTACATTTAGAAACAACACTGTGTATATATCTTTGGCCTGAAGAAGTGGTGTCAAGCTACGAAGCTGTTGCCTATTGAATATATGGTGTGAAGTCAAGAAAGAATAAGTAGTAGTAGTACTAGTAAAAAGTTTATTTCTGATATCAGAAACAGCATAAAACCCAATTTAGCAATAGTTAATTTACAATGGGGTCCTACAGTACAAAAATATTAGTTTCATTCTAAAATACTATACATACGACAAAATACATACATAGACAAAAAAAAAAGTACAACAGTTAACCATATGTACAGATCTCTCAGGTACAGCAACTTTTTGGAGACATTGCCTCCTTTACAAGCCAGTATCGTAATACATTTCAAGATATTTTGTTGGTACATAACCTCAGATGCCCTGGCAATGAGTTCCAAAATTTTGGGCCATCGTATATATAGCAGTGTTGACCCCTCGCTGTTCTCATAAATGGTACCCTAAATTTTATTTCCCCTGCAGATCGCAAACCTTCCTTAACATTCCACTCCTCCAGGAACTCCACTAGATATCCTGGTGCTTTTTCAAAATAACAGTGATGAATCAACCACTGCACATGCATATTTCACCGTTCTATCAAGGATATCCAATTTAAGTTCCTGTAAAGAGTATAATGGTGAATTTTCCAGGGTGTGTCCAAAACAAAGTGCACATATCTGTTGTAAATAACATCAAGCCTTCCCAAAATGCCTCTAGCTGCCCCATTGTATATAACATCACCATAGTCAATATGAGGAATTATCATCGAATTTACAATCTTTAACCTAACATCAAATGAAAGGCAATCTCTATGTTTGTATAATATCCCCAACTTCTTAGTCCATTTTTGTATCAAGTTATCAATATGGAAGTCCCAATTACAATAGGAGTCCAACCAGACTCCCAAGTATTTGTAACAGTCCACAAGGGACAGATTACACCCATCCAATGTTTTTATATCTAGATCCATAGATACTTTATTATTTGAAAATAGCATTACCTGTGACTTTAGAGGGTTTAGGACCAATCCATGTTCTGAGAAATATGTTAGTAATATATTAAAATGTTTTTGTAATTTTTCCTGTATATGCCCCACAGATTTTCCTTCAATATACAATGTTGTATCATCTGCATACAAATGATGCCGGACATCATTCATCAGAGATCTGACACCATTTGTATATATATTAAATAGAATGGGTCCTAACACTGATCCCTGTGGTACACCAGATTTAATATTTAAGTAACTGGATACAAAATTACTGCCCAATCTAACCCTTTGTTGTCTGCCATCCAGGTAGCCATGGAACCAATCCAGGGCCCCCTGGCTGAGGCCAACAGATCTTAATCTTTCCATCAACATCAGATGGCCCAAGGTGTCAAAAGCCTTTGACAAATCAATAAATATGACCCCAACCAGGAGGCCCCTGTCCATGGCCACCTGGATGTCCGACACAACTTTAACAAGTGCAGTAGAAGTACTATGTTGCACCCTAAAACCAGATTGATATTTATTATACTTTTTGTTTCTTTCAAGGTAGCCATTTAATTGAGAGACCACAATTTTTGCAAACACTTTAGAAGTGACTGAAGGCAGTGATATTGGTGTATAATTCCGCATGTCATTTTTCTGACCTCCCTTAAACACTGGTATCACTTCTGCCTGTTTCCAGGCTAATGGGTAGGTATCAGTATTTAATGAAAAATTAAAGAGGTCAGCCAATATTGGGGCTATCACTGGAGCAGCAATTTTAAGCAGAAAAAATGGAATCCCATCTTGATCTTGGGCTTTATTTATATTCAGTTTCAGTAATTCCCGAAAAACTTGATTTGGGGCAATATTTTTAAACCTAAAAATGGTCCATTTTCAACCCTCTTTTCTTGTTTTTTTTTTCTTGCTGTATTGTACCAAGAAAAGGACATGTATCGATCTGGGAAAGCCCTACATCAACAAACATTTTATTTAGTACAGCAGCTGCCCCATCTGAAAGTTTCAATGGACCATTATCTACCATAAAAACATTAGGTAACTCTGAGATCTTATTTCCTTGTAGCTTTTTAACCATATTCCAAAAATTTCTAGGTTTTTTAAACTGTTCAATTCCCAAACCAGTTAAATAAAAATCTAATTTTGCTTTCCTTATTTGTGTAATATACAGATTACGTGCAGCTCAATATTTTTCCCAAAGCACTCTCTCATTTTTTTTTCTTTGCTAACCTCTATACAGCATCCCTTTTTTTATGATAAATTCTTAACTTTGCAGTATACCATGGGGAATTTTTCTTTTTTACTTTCCTACTTTGGATAGGTGCAAAAGTGTCACATGCAGACATAAATTCGCAACAGAAATATGACCAGGCACTATCTATATCAGGAATCAAAGTCAATCTATTCCAATTTTTTGATTCCAGATCAACCATAAAAGATGTATTGTCTAGATTCTGAAAATTATGATAGAATTTAACTTGGGGAACACCCTATTGCTTATCTGTTTTTCTGACACAAAAAGTTATCTGATGGTCACTAAAAGTGTCTGGGAGCACTCCAGCCACTGAATATTTAGTAGAATCAGAGGTGAACATCAGATCCAAGATAGTGGAAGAGTTGGGAGTTTTGGCATTCAGTCTTGTAGCTGTGGTGATTAACTAAGACAATCCCAGCGTTGTCTTAAAATCCATTAATTTGCTGGTGGGTGGTACCCTAGCCCAATCGGTATTCATGTCCCCCACAACCATAAACTCATGGCTCTCCCTTTAGGGGAACAAAAAATCTTAGAGGACAAGAAACTGTTGATCATCACCCTTTGGGGGAAGGTAACAACCCAACAGCAATAATGGTCTACAATATGGAATTTTTGTCTCCAAAACTACTTTTTCCATGCCTGGTGTACTGACACAATTTAGATGCTTAATTTCCAATACTGTAGTGCCATAAACCAAAATGCCCCCTCTCCTTTTCCCAAGATCATGCCTCCATAATTGATAACCAGTTATCTGTATCTCTTTATCCTGTACTTTTTTTGTTTAACCAAGATTCAGTTATTATTATGACATCTGGTTTATATTCCAAAATCCACTCTTGTATCATGTCAAATTTTGGAACAATACTCCTAGCATTCAGCTGAACAAACAAAAGCTTACTACTTTTTAGAATATCAGCTGTATATATATTCTCATCACCTGGCCTTGGATTTAAGTGGATGTTACCTGACATCAATAAACTCAAAATTATAAGAATTTTCAATTTTGCAACCATTCCATACTGTTTTAAAAAAAGTTTCTGCAACATAAGGCAAAAGTAATATCTATAATTTGCCTCATAATTCAATTTCCATTTGCCTATTAAAACAGCCAATTTGCAGAATGCTGAATATTGAGCTTGAATTAACAGCTGGGAAATTGTCCTAATTTTTATCCCCAAAATATTTAAAGGCAAAGTTAGAGTATCCCCATATAGTTTAGCAGATGATTTTCCCAAACTAGCCCCAGTCATATTCCCATGCTTAGGGTTTATGAAGATACAAAACATAAACCACACTATCACCAAAGAGAGAGTTAATGTTTTACCCATATTGTAGGATATGTGTTCAAGCTGAAACCTAATAAAAATTACCGTATATAGGATTTACAAAAATAGGGTTTGATCTCCTAAAACAACTACCTCAACACCATAGAATTCCCCTTCAAATGTACAGCAGGTAAATTTAAAACAAAAACAATTTTGATACCACTAAACATTTATACATTTTCTTAGGGCAGTATTTTCCAACCCCTTTGTACAATATGCATTAGTTTCAAAAGTTGTTTCTACAGACTTTAAAACATTAAAATACTACACAAATTTATTTTTAAATACAATGTTTTTTTTTACTTCCAGTGCTTTAGATGTCCCTTATGCTCACCAAAACAAATAATATTCCTTGGCATGTATTTCTTTTCTTTTTTTAATTCTTTCGGCATCACTCACACTCGCGCCACAGCGCTCGCACTGTGAGCAGTGTGGCTCTTTTGTAACAAGTTGCCCCTCCTCCTCCGTAATGTGGATTCACTCCTCCCTTTCCTCAAGCACTGTACTCAGGCTCTGGTTACCAGGAGCAGGGGAGATAGCTGGAATGTACGGGGGGAGCACTGGCACAGGAAAGCAACACAGCACTGTCTAAATTCCACAAAGACAGATGGAACATGCAGGGGAAACTGTAGTACACTAAACAGATGCAGGCAATTTGATGTTAAAGTCAATATCAGTGTACCTGGTTCTGTGAGCAGCATGGCTCTTTTGTAACAATCTGCCCCTCCTCCTCCATGATGTGGATTCACTCCTCCCTTCTCTCAAGCACAGTACTCAGGCTCTGATTACCGGAAGCAGGGGAGATAGCTGGAATGTACAGGGGGAGCACTGGCACAGGAGAGCAACACAGCACTGTCTAAATTCCCCAAAGACAGATGGAACATGCAGGGGAATCTGTAGTACGCCGAACAGATGCAGGCAATTCGATGTTAAAGTCAATTTTAGAATACCTGGTTCTACGAGCAGTAAAGACTATTAAAGAAATGTATGGACTGTTGGATTTCAGTCTTACAATAATAAATGATTGTGTATGAGTGCCAAGCAAGATGATCCAGGAATATTAGTTACTAAAACTGGGCAACCTGTACCATCTTTGATAGTAGCCCCTAATTACAAACCAGCTTGTATAAACTGGCAAGGAAACATCATATGCAACCCAAATTTCAGCAGCTAATTGCAAGATTAAAAGTGGACTCTACAGCGACAGAGAAAGTATCTCTTCAAGCAATAGTGATGGCATTGGAATTGAATAAGTGGCACACTCTCCTTACGGGGTGTAAAACATAAGGTGAGATGCATTTCAGCAGCAAAGACTGTAAAACCACTGACTTGGCAGGACTCTCCCAACACAAGGGGGGAGTTGTGTGTGGTGCCCTACCAGCCCTGAAGGGAACCCTGAGGGCAATCCAGGTTCTTTAAGGCAAAAAAAAATGTGGATCCTTTGGAGTGCTCCCTTGTTTTAATTTTAACATGTAAGCAGTTTAGTTTTACTCCAGTGAGGATTAGGGCAGGCACCAGATGAAGGGATTTTTTGTTGCTTCCCCTCACTGCACTAGTGTTGTAGAGGGCTCTTTATCTTGTCTGTTCACCATCAGCTCACAGCAAACATGCACCAGGAGTTAGGTGTCAGAGGAGATAGTGAGCTTGTCTTGCTCACACTCTGAGGAAACTGCCTGGGGAGGAAAAAATTAACTAAGCTTTCAAGCAAAAGAAATGGATGGAACAAAGATTCACTCACTGGGCCTGCTTTGACAGCTGAGTGAAAAACTTCTAACAGTGGTGCATTGGGGGCCATAGAATGAAAACACCACTTATTAGAATACTTAAGTACTGGACTGCTGCTGTTGGAGGGATCTCATTCCTGTGCATGGGTCTGGGGAAGTCTCACTCTGGCATGCCTAGGAACACCACCAAGAAGACACAACTTCACTGCACAACATTGGAGAATACAATTATATAACAAAGAAAAAAAACTGATTTTTAGAGACTTTCTGTACTGTGGCAGACACATACAATAGAAACATTCTAACTTTGGATAAACCTGTGCCAATATTAGTGTAGGGGTGCTACACCCATGTGAACTCTAGTCAAGGTTCACTGATAATACAAAACTGCTCAAGTCATGAAGCCACGAACCAGAAAGGTGAGCAGCAGAGTAGGGTTAGGTAGCAAAAAACTTCAGACACTGCATTGCAAACCTTATACAGGTTTTTATTCAGTGGTTAATATGTCACAAAATTTCAAATACAATGAAATCACAGCTACCAATAATAATTTAAAACACACATACCCTAGTCCAATGCATCAGCTACCATTCACCCCTGCACTTCACCGTAAGGTTTCCTAAGGGTGCATGGTTGCAATGCCCTTGCCTTACATTTATACCCTAAAGTGCATGTGCAGTTATGCAAACATCTTAAAATAAATTCATTCAATTAGTTTCCCCATGTAAACATTGTGTTGACTATTCCTTGCCAGCTAGATATTCTACTGTTTGCAATCTTTGTAAAGTATAAATTTTCTCAATTGAGTCACACAAACATTTATAAAAATGACTTATTTCTAATCACAATAAATACAATAATGATTACTAAATCTAGAAACTTAATTTAAGTGCAGCAATACTTATAACAATGAATTACATAAATTATGGACACTCAAATTGTATATGCTATTTTTAAAATATATACTGTAATTGTCCTTCAATAATTTGCAATGCAAAAGATTTCATACATTCAAACTCCCTTGTATTCATGTCATGAATTCATCATTCTCAAGTAATGTCCATCTAATTTCACAAAACTTCAGTTTAAAAACTGACTTTCTGTACTAATACCAAAATCCATGAGTAAGCGATTCATGAATAAAAAAATGTCCATTTATGTTAAAAATATCATCAGCTTGAAATATGCTTTCTTTTTCTGTATGTCAGAATGTTCATGAATTCTTCATATCTTCTCATCTGCACTTGTATAAGGTAATGTTGTACCCCATGAAAAAATTCCAAGACCACAAGTAAGTGAATAACAAAGCACCACTGCCTTATAATAATAAAAAGTGGGAGCAAGACAGAGAAAGAAAACTACAGACCTGTCAGTTTGACCTCAGTGGTAGGGAAAATGATGAAATCACTTCTGAAGGAAATAATTGTTGAGTACCTAGAGGCCAGTGGGGCACAGGACCCAAGGCAGCATGGATTCACAGCAGGAAGGCTATGTCAGACAAATCTAATTGATTTATTTGACTGGGTGACCAAAGTAGTAGACCAGGGAGGGGCTGTGGACATGGTCTACCTAGACTTTAGTAAGGCGTTTGACACAGTCCTGCACAAAAGATTAACAAACAAATTAGCCAGCCTGGGAGTGGGTCCCACGGTGGTAGCTTGGGTAAAACACTGGCTGGACAACAGGACACAGTGGGTAATAGTAAATGAAGTCCACAGTAAAGAAAGGGGGGTTACTAGTGGGGTACCGCAGGGTTCAGTACTGGGGCCAGTCCTTTTTAATGTCTTTATTATAAGTGACATTGTAGAGGGACTGGAAGGGAAAGTATGTTTCTTTGCAAATGACACAAAGATTTTCAAAAGGGTTGATATGCATGGTGGGGTGGAAAGGATGAAAAGGGACTTGGCAAGGTTGGAGGAATGGTCAAATGTATGGTAGCTTAGAGTCAACGCAAAGAAGTGCAAAGTAATGCACCTGGGAAACAAAAACCCAGGGGAAAAGTACACAAGGGGAGGTGAGATATTGACAACGACAAAAATGGAAAGGGACCTGGAGGTAGTCATATCAGATGACCTAAAGGTGGGCCAGCAATGTGAGAAGGCAGTAAAGAAGGCTGGGGGGATACTGGGATGCATAGGGAGGGGCATCACCAGTAGAAAACAAGAAGTTGTTGGCCCTCTGTACAGACAGTTGGTAAGACCACTTTTGGAGTACTGTGTACAGTTCTTGAGACCCCATCTCTGCAAAGATATAGACAGGGTGGTGGCTGTCCAGAGGAGGGCAACCACAATGGTGCAGGGTCTGCACCAGAAGACATATGAAGAAAGACTAAAGGAGCTTAAAATGTACAGCCTTGAGGAAAGGAGGGAGGAGGGGACATGATAGAAACTTTCAAATACCTCAAAGGAATCAACAAAGTCCAAGAGGGTAGCATCTTTCAGAAAAAGAGATGTGCAAGAACAAGGGTGCACAATTTGGAGATAGTGGGATGATGGCTCTGAGGAAATGTGAGGAAGTATTTCTTCACAGATAGGGTTGTAGATGCATGGAATGGCCTTCCTGAGGAGGTCATAGAGTCAAAAACAGTGGAGGAATTCAAGAATGCATGGGATGAACATAAAGCAATTCTAGTGCGGGGTAGGAGGAAGTAGGCCGTTGGTTAAGTAGGATCTGCAGCTTATCCATTAGGTAGGGAAATGGGTAGACTAGGTGGACCAAGCAGTCTTTAACTGCCATCAAATTCTCTGTTTCTATGTTTCTAATACAGGAACACTATAAGGAAATAAAGAACAAGCATTTGCAACTTGTATTTACATATCCAACTTACATACATAAACAAATTATTATAACTTTATCAAGTCCACTGCAATTCAAAAATCCTTAACACAATGCCGTTTCTTAAGATATTTATTCCCATTTCATTACAAATGTGGTTTTAGATCCAGACTATCATTCAATGCAATAGGTTTCATTCTTTTAAGTCTCCAAATCCACAAACTTTCAAGTTGTTATAACTTTGTTTTTAATGGTATATTCTTCTTTGAATTTTTTCCTTTTTGCACGCTCTAGACCAATAAACTTTAAGCCTTATGAACTCGCATTATGTTTATTTTGAAAGTGGACTGCCACTGGGCTATTCAAACTTTCATTTAGGATATTCCTGACATGTTTTTGAATCCTCTTTTTAGCTAAATATTTTATTATACAGTACTTACATAAAGCAGGCTGCAAGGGCACACCAAACAATAAACTACATAGGTTGTACTATAATACATTCTTTTATCTCATACTTCTGTAGATTTGTGAGATGAATAAACACTAATCCTTCTTGGCCAGTCTGACACACGTTATACTTCTTACACTTTGGGGGATGGGGTAACAGAGTAGCACCTGTAGATTCATTCAGGTTATATTTAGTGTGCACTATTTTATCTTTACTATTTAGTGCACATCTAGATGAGACTCTAGGCTTATTTCCAATTTATCTGGCTAAACCAGCATCGTTCATCAACACTGGCCAGTATTTATGCACAATGTTACCTACTTTTGATTTGGTTGTATTCAACACTGAAAGTAATTGTCTCCTGCACTTGTAAACTTTCTACCCGTGCTGCCAGTAATTTACTCCTTACTTGTAACATTGCTTTATTGTTTGTCTCAAACAATAAGTCTCAATTATATCTTCTCTGTGCAAGACTATCTCCTTTCCTTCCCCAAAGTGTTGAAATGTTAAAGCGCACCCCAGAATCTTAACTCCTCAACTCTTATCCCTCTTTCTGTAGTCCACTGCAGTAGCAATCTTTGCTTTGGATCTTTCTTGACCCATTTTCCTATTCAACCTACAAGGGGGTGGCCTCCATTGTAGCCCCTCACTCTCTACTACCTCACTATGTTTCTGTTTCATTTCTGGTGGTGTAAAAGTAAGATAATTGAGGGTTGTTTATCCTCAATTCAGTCTAAACGTGAGTGGGTAGAGATAGTGCACAATATGCTCACTATAGGCAGGTAAAGGCTTGAAGAAAGTAAAAAAAGCCTTTGTAGATAGAATGGGTAATACGAGATAATACAGGGATGCCTGTACAAAGTCAAGACACCCCTTTTTCTAGCATTTTCAAAGCAAAAAGTATAAGTTACCACTTGTTGCGGTTTAAATAAAAAGTGCATTTGTTTCTCCCCTTATTCTTCTTGATGCCACGCTTGGCCGACCCTTCAGTGGCATAATTGTACAAAGCCAGGGAGGAGGTTGGTAAAATGCAAAGAAACACCCGTCCTGTAGCCTTGAAGTGGAGCATTGAAAGTTAGAGAAAAAAGGAGCCATGCAGTCAGGCTCTAAGTATGCCGCTAGAACTGGAAAGACTTGCTGTGCTACTCTTTAGCTCCATGTAGTCTAGCAAGTGTGGCTGAGTCTCAATACTGTACAGGGCTCTCTTACAGAAGGAGATCCTTCTCCTGGATTGCATAGGTGGAGAAAGCCTGGTACATGTCAGAAGGGTCAGAATGAAAAGTATCCCATCAGCTGACAATTTCAGTTGACAAGACAGGTACAGCAGCATTACTTTCAGAGGAGGAGTTTAAAAAGCTAGGCATTTTTCCTGTTTCGTTGTTAGATGCTGCAGGAAGTAAGTAAACAAATGTCTGGAAGCTAATAAACTATACAGACATGCAGGACTCTTATTAAGTACAAATTTATGTCTAATCATTATAAACCTAAGTACAACATTCTGTTTTTTTTTTTTATAGTTGTAAGATCATTGAACTATAGAAGACAATGAATAAATGGTTAGAAGACAGGACACCACAGAACTCTACCTGTTCCTTGTGGCTTCCATAGCAACTAGTGGGCTCTTTAGAGCCAGCGGGCCCAAACCAAGCCCTACTTATAGTAGAACTACAGATGATGTCATCAAAAGGAGGGTGGGGCTTAGGCCCTTCAATGACTCTTAAACTTCCTGTGGTTATAATAAAAGTTTGAAAGCCTCTTAAATGAACAGGGTGGTAAATCTTGATGTTATTTAAGTAAATGAATGTTCTAGGTTAAGCTGAGCCCCCTCATGGCTGTATTCGCCTATATTCTTTGTATAAAACAATTAGGGTGGGTCAGCTGATGACCATATGATGTCACCAGGAAGCCCTATAAGAAGTTTGCCTGTTCAGCTAAAGATTCAGTAGAGCTAGGAGAGTTGTACTGAGTGGAGGTACAACTGGGAAAAAGCACAGAAGACAGTGAAATTTACTGTTTGTATCTGATTTTCACTCTGTGGCAGCATTGTTAAGGTCGAACATTGCTGGAGCTCTGAAGAGCAAGTATTTCCTTTATTTGATTTATTTATTTTCTTGATTTGGATTATTTTGGATCTTATTCTGAAGCAAAGAATATATCTACTTATTTGAAAATAAATATCTCACAGAAGAAGTGTGTGTTTTACGCTCTTACCATTGTGTCTAGCGTTGTCTATTCCCACACCCTTCTACATTCTCTCTGTAAAATTCACTTTTATCAATTCTGATTCCCTATTAAAATGTGCTAAAGTGCTACAATTTCACCTGTCTCAAGATTTGACTGAAATGTATTGATCTTTTACGTTGTATCAGATGAGCACTCATGTAATATAAATAAGCATTACATGATTTTTTTTTTTTTTATTCTTGGTATCCACTTCTTCCCCCTCCTTTCCTCCAAGGTGACGTCTAAAAAATAAATGACCTTCTCATCATTCGAACATATGATCATATGAAACTGCCAGCAGAAACAGACCAACCGGTCTATCAAGGTCTGCCTGAGTGTGCAGTTAGCATCTTAGATTGCAGCTGCCATAACCCTATCCCCCACCTGTCATAGTCCCCGCCACCCAGACCCTCCCTCTTGCTTTGTCCCACTCCTTCTTTAAACTTCCTACTGTCATACTTGATACCACCCTTTCTGGTAGTACATTCCATTTAGACACCACCCTCTCGGTGAAGTTGTGCCTTCTCATCTCCCTCCTGAATCTTCCATCCTCCAATCTTAGCCTGTGTCCCCTCGTTTCCCTTCCTTGTCTCAGTTTTAGCACCACTCCGGTGCTAGGTTTATTTAACCCCTTCAAATATATGAATGTTTCAATCATATCCCCCATCCCTCCTCTCCTCCAGTGTGTACATATTTTGCTCCTGCAGCCTATCTTCATAGGCCTTTCCTTCCATCCCCTGTAACACTTCTGTTGCCCTCCTTTTCACCCCTCCAGTAATTTTATATCCCTCTTCAGATATGGCAGCCAGTATTGCACACAGTACTCCAGATGTGGCCTGACCAAGGATCTGTAGAGGGGCAGGATCACCTCCCTATACAGTACCAGGATGAGAAGCCCCTTGCTATACACCCCATCATCCTGTTTGCCTTAGGTGCTGCTTTCCTGTATTGGACAGAGTTGTTCATGCTCCCTGTTACCAACACACCAAGGTCCTTCTCCTCAGTGGTCCCCAGCCTCACTCCACCCAACCAGTAGTTACTCCTAGGATTTTCTGCTCTGAAGTACATAACCTTGCACTTTTTCACATTGAATCTCAGCTGCCATCTCTCTGAACATGCCTCCAGCTTGGTTAGGTCCCCCTGCAATTGTTTCCATCCATCCTCTTCATCCACCACTGCCCCCATTTTGGTGTCATCTGCAAACAGACTAACTCTACACCCAACTTTGTGTGCAATATCTGACATAAAGAGCCCAA
Organism: Neoceratodus forsteri; assembly: GCA_016271365.2. Classification (NCBI taxonomy): domain Eukaryota; kingdom Metazoa; phylum Chordata; order Ceratodontiformes; family Ceratodontidae; genus Neoceratodus; species Neoceratodus forsteri. Next base: position 903,785,147 of record CM028133.1, read on the forward strand.
ATAGGACTGGGCATAGCAATGAACGCTGAGGCACTCTTCTTGTCACTGCTCTTGGTATTGAGAGCTCCTCCCCCCACAACCACCCATTGCATCCTCCTCTGTAGCCAGTTCTCTATCCAGTTTGTTAGCTTTCTCCCCAACCCCACAGCAGTCAGCTTCCCCCCAGTTTCCCATGAGGCACTGTATCAAAGGCCTTGCTAAAGTCTAAGTACTGGACATCTACCACATGACCCCCATCTAGCTCCCTTGCTACCCAGTTGTAATATTCTATTAGATTTGTCTGACAAGACCTCCCCAAGATGAACCCATGCTGCCACTCATCCTGGAGATCATTACCCTCAAGGAATGACACTAGTCTCTCCTTCTTTATCATTTCCATAAGTTTCCCTACTATGCAAGTGAGACTGACAGGATGATAATTTCTTTGCTCTTCCCTATGTCCACTCTTGTGTATGGGCACCACATGGGCCACTCTCCAGTCCTAAGGCACACACCCGTTTCCAGGGAGGTGCTGAACAGATCTGCCAGTGGCTCAGGCAATACCTCCACCATCTTCCTCATCACCCTAGAGTGGATGCCATCACAACCTGGTGCCTTGCCCACCCTTAATGCCCTCATCCCCCATTATCATTTTGTCTGTCACCTCCTCCCCCCCTTCTCCCACCCTCCCAGTCCATGGTGGTAGTGGTCCATCTTTCTCCTTAGTGAAACCAAAGCAGAAGTAGTCATTCAGTATTTCCACTTGTTCCTTTCCCTTTTCCACCCATTCTCCTCCCCTCTTTATCCTCACTATATGTTCTTTGCACTTCCTCTTTTCCCTGACATATCTAAAAAGGTCCTTCTCCCCTCCTTTTATGCCCTGCACTAACCTTAGTTCCATGGAGGCCTTGGCTATTCTCACCTGCTTGGTCACCACCTTGGACCAGCTTCCGTAAGTCTCCTTATCCTCTTCCTTCCTTGTTCTCCTGAACATCTGGTACACAGCCCTCTTTGTCCTCACCTCCTGCAGCACTTCACTGTTCGGCCAGCATAGTTTTCTGGCTCTGCCCTCCTTGTTCCTAGTCCTGGTGCAGACTACCGTAGCCTCTGTTAGCCCAGTTTTAATAACTTCCTATTTTTGCTCTACATCCATCTCCGGCCTTATACCTTGGAGTCTGCCTTGCAGTATTTTTCTCATCCTCCCATAGTGCACCCTCCTAAAATCACCCACCTTAGTGCCTGTGCCTCCAGACTCCCTGTCCAACGTGAGTATGAACCACACTGTTTGATGGTCACTACCAGCTAGTGGGTCCTCAACTCTAACCTCTCTCATTGCCTCCTCATTTGCCAGTACCAGGTCCAGTGTGTTTCCAAGCCTTGTAGGGCCACTTAACATCTGTGTCAGAAGGCCATCCTGGATTGCATCCAGGAGCACCTGCTCCCTGGTGCTGGGGATGGCAGGGGTGCTCCACTCAATCCCTGGTAGGCTGAAATCTCCCACTATCACCATGCTCCCCTTCATACACACCCTTCTTATCTGTTCTGCCAACTCAGCTGCACCCATAGTGCCTCTATCCTCCCTTTCTCCACCTCATCCCTCGTACATTTGATCTCTTCTCTCGCATAGAGTACTACCCCACCCCCTCTTCCAACCCCTGATCCTTCCTGTAAATACTATACTTCGGGATTGCCAGGTCCCAGTCATGATACTCAGTGGCCCAAGTCTCAGTTACTGCAGCAATGTCCACATTCCCCACTGAAAAGGGCACCTGAAGTTTTGCGATTTTATTGCTCAGATGTCTCACACTTATGGAGACCACTTTCCATCTGTGCCCCTCTGTCCTCTCTCCCCTCTTCTCCTTGGTCTGCTCCCCTCCTCTCAGTGGGCCTTTCCCTTTATCCGCCCTGTTTTTACAGAGGGTGGCACATTCTGTAGTCCACCCTGGTTATCCTCCATATCCCTTCCCTGTGTCGCTTCACCTCTGCCTTTACCCATAACTGAGGGGGGTGAGCTTGCTAGGCTCCCCTTATTGGACCCTGTTCCTATCAGTAGTCCACCTTAGCTGCTATATACTCCACTCTTTAGTACTCCTTTCCCCTCCCTGCTCAAGTGTAGCCTGTCTCCTGCATATGTCACTATTATCCCAGATCCTGCCCCAGTCTGTCACTAAACAATAATTCTTGGTATGGCACCAGTCCCTCAGCCACTCGTTGAACTCCTCTATCCTTCCTTTCCTCCTTGTGCTTGCACATGGTACTAGGACTACCTCAGAGTATGTCACTGACCCCCCAACCTCCTCACCCTGCCTAGCCAACTCCTCGAACCTCCCCTTCACCACCTCTACCATCTCCTCCACCAAGTCATTTGTACCCACGTGTAACACTATGTGAGGTTTCTTCCTCCCCTTTGCTGTACACTTGAGAAGTGCCTGCCCTGTCTTTCCTGTGGTCAACCCAGGAATAGCTTCAACCCAGATACGGCTGTGCCTTTCCTCCCTTCCACCCCATCTGACCCCTTTCAGTATAGAATCCCACAGCACCAGTACCCCCCCATTCAAGTTCCATGCCCCTTCCCCTCCCTTTTACCCTCTCCATACTGCCCTGTCTCTTACAATCTCCAGCTGCACCATCTGTGTCACCTACAATTGCCCCCGTTTCAGCCTCTCTCGATGTCTCTGTTCTGCTCTTCCATCCTCCCAATCACCTTACTAGCCTGACTCCTCTCTTTTGGACTTTTTCTATCACTCTCCACCCCCTCCCTCTGATCTCTGACCCTTCTCTTACCCCCTCCAATCTGACTCTGAGCACCTATTACCTGCTACCCCCATAGCAGTGTCCTTCTCATCCTTCTCCTTGCCCTGGGTTTTTCCTCCCTGGTTTCACCCTCTCCTTCCTTAATATTACCCCCCAACCATGCCTACCATGCTTTTCCTGCCTCTTCCTGTTGCCAGCCTACCCCTCCCCACCTTGTCCTCCACCCCATTAGTATTTTCCTCCTCCCATCCCCTCCCTCTTTAATAGCAGAAGTGCAAATCTGTTTTTAGCCAATACACCTCCTACTTTGTGTCCCCCTGATTGTTCTCCCCTTCAACATGCTCCTCTCTGAGCCTCCCCAGGCCCTCCTCTACTCACAACCAACTGCAAGCTCCTATGGTACTTCTCACAATCTCCCCCCCCTTGCCCCATGCACATCCTCCCTCCCCCCCTCTATTCTGCTTGTGCCTATGGTTCTGGGGTCAGCTACAGGCCCTAGTTGCTATGTCACTGTCCCTCGCTTCCAGCCCTCTCTCCCCATGAGGCCGACTTCCATCTTCACTTGCTCTGCCTCCCAGGCTCCGCCTTAACCTCCACAGCTCCTCCTTTAAACTAGCCAGCTGTCTACAAACCAAACACCCCCCCATATTCCAAGCCCAGTCCAGGATCATGGCAGACCCACACCCCATCCACCCCACCACCCTTCCAAAGATCCAAGCCCTAGTGACCTGTGGCCCCTATCCCACTCTAGCCACCATCCTTAGTTTCTGGCCCTTATTCACTGGTTTGTTCCTTACACAGATGACAATACCTCTTCCATTCAGTTTTTATTCCCTCCACAAAGTGACACATTAATGCCACCCAGCCAATAGGTGTAGTGCAGTTTCAATCACAATCAGTCAGGCACTGTGTTATTACTCTGTAGCATGCATAATGTGTAGCTTATCACTGTTTCACTCCTGAGATGCCTATAATATCCCAGATTCAAACTGCATCCACAGGATTTGCCATACTAGTCTGAAGATAACACAGTCATACCCCTCAGCTTGCTATAATATCACAGTTGTAAAGTGCACTCAACAGGATTTTCAGCACTTTTTAGAAGATCCCTCAATAATCCAAGCACCCCCCCCTTGATTTGTCAACCTCCAGAGGAGCTCTTCCCCTTGTCAGCCCATCAAGTCTATTTAATAAGGAGGTGGTGTGGGGTGGGCAGGAGATAATTTGAGCTCTGCTGATCTCCCTTCTCACTCCTCTCTCACTGGCACTGCTGCAGGCTGCCCATTAAATAGGGCAGCAGAGCCTGCAGTGTTGGCACCTTTGTTTTATTTTGAATGAAGTCCTCCTGAGCTCCAATGAGCTCTGCTGAGCTCCCTCCTCACTTCTCACACTCCCCTCTCACTGGCACTGCTGAAGGCTGCCTGTTAAATAGGGCAGCAGAGCCTACAGCCTTGGTGTCTTTTTTTATTTCAAATTAAGTCTTCCTGAACTCCGATGAGATCCGCTGATCTCCTTTCTCACTTCTTTTGCTTCCCTTTCCATGGTATGTAACTTTAAGTCCTAAGTAGTTCGTATTTAACCAGTTAACAAAGTCTGGGATCCTTTTCTTAACCCCTCCCCATACACAGATGACATCATCAATGAAACAATACCATAAGATGACATCATATGCATATGGAAGGGTGTCAGATTATATACATTCCATTTCCCACAAACAGAGAGTTACGTTTGTGTATGATGGAGCCGTACAGGTTCCCATCACAATACTCAATACTTGAAAATAAAAATCAGACTTGAACTCAATGGCATTGTGCGTCAAGATAAAATGAATGCTTTCAATAAGAAATTTGCTGGGATCAGGAGATGGAGTTCTTTCCAAAAATATTTTACAAGCAATGACACCATGAGAATGGTGAAGTGAGGAATACAGCTGCTCCACAACTTGAGCAGTTATGCAATAGAAACATGGGGCCTGATTCCAAGAGAGGCTACATCGGCGTAAGCCGGGATACACCAAACCCCACAGCATATCTCAGTACATATGCCAAGTGTTACACCAGCCCCTATTGCAGGAGGTGCCCTGCACCAGTGCATCTGCGGGCTGCGACAATCACAAGTTAGGACACTACTTATGCTACAGCCTGCTGATGCCTTGTGCAACTGCAAGTTACAACATGCACAAAGCCTAATTCCACGTGGGTGGGTGTCATAACTCACAGTTGCAATTCCCAAAGCCGCAGTGGTGTAGGGAATCTATGACAGCTTGGAGATGTCATTAGTGGAATTCGACGGCTGGCATGGTCAGATTCAGCCATGTAGCACTGCAGTAATGGTGCCATGCTGTCCCTCTGGCCTCCCACATGTACACCCCCAACCCCAAACCCCCAATCATGAGGGACCCCTGGGGGACCAGTCCAGTGGCAACCCCAAACACCTGTGCCATCTGATCTGGTCCCCCATGACCCCTGATGTGTGCTTTGGTGGTCTGGGATGGGGGCTCCAGGAGGGCCACCTGTCACTCACCATGGGTTGTGACATGCGGCTGCGATAAGCCATGATTGGGCTGCTGCCACATGCATGGCGTACCTCACTTTTCACAATTGTCGGGACCCTGACACTTCTGGAATGTGGCATAGGTTCACTGGCATAGAGGCAGCTGGCATAACTTGCAACTGCCTGCAAGTTACACTGGCTGTCTTGGAATTGGCCCCTTGGTTACTTGAGCAGCTTCATGAAAGATGCCTTAGAGGACTATCCTGAGTAAATTGTCAAAATACTTTCCAACAAGACAGGATAAAGTCATCAAGGTCCGATCATAAATAACATGAACAATACAGGTTATTTTGACAGCTTGCTGAGCCTATAAGAGGGAATGATAAGATTTCTGAATACTTGGAACAATGGGACTTAATGGGAAACAGGTGCCTAACAGAACCCCAGTAACTGGCATCTAAAACAGTACGCTTGACACCTTCTGATATTTTAAATAGTGTTTACCCTTTGGGAAGCTAGAAAAATGGCAAGCCACCTACATGCTAAAAGGACACATCTGGAAAAGTACACTAGCTTCTTTAAACTTTTGCTGACCCATTCCTTATAACGCTTTAGACTTTTGTTGTAATTTATGTCCCAAGTATCAGGTACCAAGCAAAGCAGAAAACTATTGGGTTTGTTCTCTACTGGGTTCTCCTATGGAGGACCCTAGTGGGGTTGCACATAATAACTATCACCCCTATGACCTGGGGTGCATGTAGGAGCTTTGCTCCTATATGGAGTTTCTCTTCACATAGAGAGGCCTGCAGGGAATTTTCCAAGCAACTTTCCTCTCCTTTGGCACAGATTATGAAACAATAATTATTGTCCCCAAGTTCCAATGGTTTGTGAACCAATGAACTCCACATTTGGAAGTCAGTAATGTTTGTATTATAGTTCTTCCATTTTCCTGTTAGTTCATGTTAGTTAATTGTAGAGCTTTGGAATGTTTTGAGAAAATTTATTCTAGGCATACTTTTTGTGTGAAACAAAAGTGAACTGATGTAAGGTATGGGCATGCATGGAAAAATATAAATGGAGTACAGGTAGAGCAGTGCCTAATCAAGGGAACCAGATGGTAATCAAAGTCAAGCTGGGGATTGAATAATGCATTGGGATATCACTTACTGCTTCATAGTAACAAGGTATTACTAGCTAGCAATGGGTACAGGGATTTAATTCATAGTAGTTTCTAATAACGTTAATGGACTATCCAACCCCATAAAATGTGCAAAGGTTGTCTCTTATTAAAAAAATGAATCCAGTTTTGCTTATGCTGCAGGAACTGCACCTGTCTGCATCAGAACATGAAAAACTTAGAAAATGTGGTTTCTGGTAAGTTTTTATTCCTCCTCTCAAACAGGCTGAAGAACCTGGGGGAGGGTAGCAATGTTAGTATGAAGACAGTCCCCAACTGAAATGGAAACTAGTTATTCCAACCCAGCTGGTTGTATGGTGATCTCAGTGGGGAGATTAATGGGTACTTATTATACTATAGTCAATATTTATTTTCCCCTGGCACAGATTTATCCATTATTCTCTTATTATTTAACCAAATTACCCAACACCAGAAGAGTACACTAGTATAAAGGGAAGATTTCAACATGGCATTGGATCCACGCATGGATATTACATCTGCCTGTGACACCAAGACAGTATCAACCCATAGATATTTTTCGAAAAGTGCTCATAAAAATATGGTCTGGCTGGCTGGCCCGCTGGCACTGAGGGCTGAGGTGCTGGCCGCCACACCTCATGCCACACGAGGGACCTATGTTTGGGAATGAGTGCGGGCCACTGGGGTCAGCAGGGAAGAGGTGGATTGAGCATCTGTTGGACTGCTCTCCATCTCCGGGGAAGGGGTGACAAGTGGTTCGTGCATGCCTGATCCCTAGTGGAGGCTAGGGCTCAACATTGTGCCACTGCAAGAACACGGGGTGGGTGCACAGCAGATGCTTGGCAGGGCTGAGCATGGGTGCATTCTTGGGCCCACTGCAGGCATCACTGCACGCAGTGTTCCTGCAAGGGGGTGAGCAGAAAATGGAAAGTGATCCTGGTGGCTGGTCACTGCAGCTTGATTGCCGTTCCCATGCTCTGCTCCCAAGGTTATGCCCCCAAACTAGATTTGGACTAGGGTGGGTGAGTAAGGGGGACTCCCTGCTCTCCCCACCATGGGGGGGTAAGCATTTGGAGTTACAGAGGCTGAGAGCCTGAAGGAGTGGTGTGACGGGATGGTGGCCAGACGAGGAGCTGACCGGGGCCAGGGAGGAGGAGAAAAAGAGAAGCAAAAAAATAAATAAATAAAATAAAATAAAATATGGTCTGGTAGATGTATAGCAGGCCAGACATAATAATTTGAAACAATATACTTTTTACTCACATGCCCATGCCATGTTTTATAGACTAAACATTTTTTTTATTCCCAAAGAAGATATAGCAGCTGTTTTGCAGTTCCTAATTGGGCAGATATTGTTTTCTGATCATGTTCCCTTAGTGCTAACATTGAACTTATAGCAAGAGCCTAGATAAACTGGAGATTTATTGTGGGCCTATTAAACCACCCATCACTAAGGCAGGTGTTGAAAGAAAAGATTCATATTATATTACTGCAAATGTGAGCCCCAGAAATAACCCCAACAATTATCTGGAACACACTGAAAGTGGTTTTACCGGGTGAAATTATCACATACACCTCCATGGCTAAATAGATGAGGGAAGAAAAACTCAAACAATTAACAGAATTAGAATTTCTGCAATTGGCACAACAACAAGGTGAATCTATGCTACTTCCACAAGTGAAACTTATTCAAAATAAAATTAAAGATATTTTAACAGCAAAAAGAGAATTCGCCTAACAGTACCTAAAACAGAAATACTATGACAGGGAAAACAGGGCCTCCAAACTGTTAGCCTTTCAGCTGTGTCAGCAGAGGGCAGGAGCAACTATATTGATTTGAAGTTAAAAGACCCTGCAACCAAGAAAGAGGTTTTTAAAACCTCACAGATCTTAACAGTACTTACTGATTATTTTGCTTCTCTGTACTCCCAGGATCCAGAGCCTGAGCTCCTGATTTATAAAGGGTATTTTGATTCTCTACAACTTCTGACAGCTGCAGAGGAACAGAATCAGTTTCTGCTGTTCTCTATTACCATTGCACAGCTGGAAGCAACCTCAGCTTGTACAAGGTCAGGAAAGTGCCCAGGCCCAGACAGTTACCCATCAAAGTTATTTAAGGTCTTTAAGGATGCACTTTAACCTCCCTTGTTGAAGACATACACTGCTGTTATAAAGTTCAATGTTTGGGGAATAGCGATGGGGTATTTAGTGCTTGTGTAACTTGTAGTACTTTTTGTGGCTTTATTCTATTCCTACCCTTGAGTAGTAGGTATGTAGGTAGGCATTTGTAGGGAATAGAATGCCCATGAACAAGGGTGAGAAGAGCACCAGAGAAGAAGGAGGAGGAGGGGATGGTGGTGGACAAATAACTCTCCCTAAGCAAGGGAGGTGTGTTAGAGAGGGGCTTAAGTAGAGGTTGTGGGAGGAGCTATTCCCCACATTGAACCTTGGGCTTAAGCCCTTCCAGTACTGATAACCCCCACCCCCATCGTGGAAATTATCCACTATTTCTGCTTTACTGAAATCTAACAATCCTCCTACAAAACCATAATCTTACTTCAATACTGAACTTATACTACAAATTATATATCTCCATTTTAGCAAAACAAATTGAAGAAATCTTACTGGGCTTGATCCATACTGACCAAACCGGATTCATTACAAAGCAGCAAATACAAGATAGTATAAAGAGAACCTTCACTTTGCTCCAGCATACACCCAGGACTCAGCATCTGGCATAGCTGTTTATCCTGAATGTGGAAAAAAGCATTTGATAAGGTGTCATGGAACCTCCTGTACTATATGTTATATCGTTTTGGTTTTAATATAACATTTATTAACTTAATAAGTGCATTATATCACTCCCCACAAGCAATGGTTTGTGCTCTCCCCTAAATTTCACTTATTTAGAGGGACACGACATGGCAAGGGTGTTTGATGACACCCCTATATTTTGCATAGACTGTCAAACCCGTGGCTCAAGCCATTTGGCAAAATAAAGAAATCTCAGGCATCTCACACTTTGGAGACAAACATGTTTTATGCAGATGACTTTTAAGTATACTACCTGACAAATCCTACCAGTTCCATATCCCTCTAATGGCATAGCCTGACTGAGTACAGCCATTTCTGAGGCAATAAATTAAACATTGAGAAACTGGTGGCCCTCCACATAAATTATCACTCACCTCCCCCCAACATTAACAGCCAGTATCAATTTAGTTGGGACCGTTTGAGAACAAAATACTTGGGAGTGCAAATTCTGCAAGATCTCACCTCACTGTACCATGACAATTACCGACTGTTAATCTCCACTATATGTTCAGACTTGGATAGGTGGGGAAAACCCTTTCTGGCCATCTGTGCACCAGTCCGAGTGCGCCCATCAATAGGATGCCAAATTGTAAAATTCGTCCCCCCCTTCCCTGAGGTTGCCCCCCCCAGAGTTAGAATAAATAGTAAGGGAGGCATGAGGGCACAGCCCCCCACATGGGGGGGGTGTGACAGAAGCAGCCCCCCTTCGTAAAACACGAGATGCTAGGTAACATCCTTGGCACCCTAATGACAGACGCACTCAGACGGGCACGTTCCAATGGTGGAACTGAGGAAAACTAACCCTTACATTTCATAACAAAGAAGGAATAATTTGAATGAACATATTACATAGACTGCTCTACCTATTCCAAACCATCCCACTAACACTTACCCATGAGGTATTTAGTGGTTGTGACAAATGCATTTCTAGATTCTTGTGGCCAGGCAAAAAGCCTAGGATTGCATTTACAAAATTACAGTTAACTAAAAAGCAGGGTGATTTTGTTCTCCCTGATATGAGACTATGCTATCAGGCAGCCAAGCTTCAGCATGTGATGGCTGGGATAGACTTGAACTATGAAGCCTATTGGAAACCATTAGAAACAGGGAAAGTCACTATTCATTAATTGAAACTTTATTCTGTAACCCACCTCTCTTGCCAGAGCACTTAACACATAACCTTATAGCAAGAAATGTTCTATATGTCTGGGGTACTATATTGAAGGATAAATGTCTGCAAGCAACACTTGGTCTTTTTTTTTTAGTTGTTTAACCAGGAGTAGCACACTAAACTGAAAACTTTTTTACAGGTGCGACCTGGGAGCACAGGGAAGTTAAGTGACTTGCTCAGGGTCACACAGTATGCAAGTGGAAGCTGTGGGATTCAAACCCAGGTCTGGTCTGCTGGATGTCACCAGATTTGCAGCTCAGAGCCTTAAACCACTGCACTATGCTGCCTCTCTGACATGCTACACCATATGAAATGACCTGCTTACCCACCCAGATAGATCCCAGTTTCAAACAGTGGGGGAGAGAAGAGGCATAATTTTAAAATGATTGGGAGTGGCAAAAGATGCTTGCATCAAGCACAAATGGTGCAACGGGCTCCTTGCACTATACCTTGTACTAGTCCTGATTTTCTAAAGCAGCCTATGCCACTGGAGGGACCATCTGTGCCAACTGAGCTTGTGCCATTCTTGCAATGGCTGCACTTGTGCACCATGGCAGAAGGGGCTCATGCCACTTTGGAGCTGACATATCCACTAATTTGGGATTTTGGAAGCTCTCACAAAGGGTAGATGGACCCTGCCATTAGACCAGCCCAGAGCTGGTCTAACCTGACATGTGCCACAGCTACAGCCCTCATATGGTGGGGGGGTGACCCCTTCCCCCTTGGAAAAGTTGCTTATATAGCCCATGACACCTGCCAGACCACCATTGGAGCATTTGGTGGTCTGTGGCAGGTCAGAATCCACCCCCCCCGTGGTGGCACTGGTGTGTTCACACCCCCCATACACACAAGGAACTCCAGTGTTCCTGCCGTTGACCAGTCAGGCGCAGTTGTCACCCTGCTCCCCCCAGCCTGACACATCCCACCTTCCCCATGAGACATGGCATACACCAATGCTCCAGATGACCTGCCAGCTACCAGGGTGACTGGCTGGTGGGTGGCCATTGCTGGCTGCTGTCACTGCAAGTCCATCTCCCAGCTTGTGGTATTTCCCTCTAATGCACCATTTCTTTGGCACAGTTGGTGGTTTGCACCAAACCAAGGGAGTTTAGTGCCCGGGACCCTACTTTTCCTAAAATTGGGCACAGGGTCCCTGATACACCCAGATTTGTCACAGGTAGTGGATTGGAGCAGCATGTGCCAATCTAAATGCTCCTTCTAAAGTTGAGCTCAAAGTCTTAGACAGTTATATCAATTCTTTAGGAAGGGTACTCCAGCATACATTTTGATATCTGCAGCAGCATTATGACCTCACAGAAATGGACCATTTCCATTTTTTGCAAGTTTGTCACTTCTTACAAAATTAGGACAACTTAATAATTACATTGAACTTCATCCAATTATACAGTTAATTTCAACAATGCAAAATCAAAGCATGCCCTTACATTTCATCTCATTAGCATACAAAGCAGTCATTAACCTGCCTGAGGTAACATTTTAAAAGACAAAGAACCTCTATGTGCAAGCACTGAGGCAATGGTTACCCACAAGGAGCATTTGGCTGGGAAGCCAAGTTTCAAAGAAATACAATATCACACATGCCCCCGCAATGCAAAGCATCATGGGCTGCATATGCAAATCACCACAGAATATTATGCTGGTTCAACTTTAAGCAGAAATGCATGGTGCCAAAGGGCCTCTCACACAGTTTGCAAAGGGTGCCAACAGAAGACATAGACACGTGTTTCATCCTACCAGGACTCATCAGTATGCCTCATCTGTTTGAGATCCCAGTGGAATGAACCAGCTACCCTAGGATGGTCTATCTGGGTTATGTTGTGGTGAACCCAATTAAAACAAAAAACAATTTAAAAGACAAAGAACCTCTATGTGCAAGCACTGAGGCAATGGTTACCCACAAGAGGCATTTGGCCAGGAAGCCAAGTTTCAAAGAAATACAAAATCACACATGCCCCCACAATGCAAAGCATCATGAGGTAACATTGGCCACTATGGAGGCTAGATGGGACTAGATATGTGCAAAATCACAAAAATTTGCTCCACAAATCTGTTAACGGAGTGGAAGCACCTTGTGAATTAATCTGCTGGTGAAGTTGGAAATCCACAACTTTTTCAGTGTAATTTGCAGGTGGAGTCTACTTCATCAGCAGAATGGGCAAATTTGCGGCAGAACTGACTTTGCAGCTCATTAAGCTCAAATTCCAGCTAGGGGGTGCTGCAAAGTCAACTTCACCGGCAAAGTTTGCAGGAAACAGTTGAAGTTTGCATGGGATTGTGGGATTGGAGGTCATATGTGGTTGAACAGCCAATAGAAAGCTCAGGAAATAATTTCTCCCTGCAATCTTAATTGAGACAATGAGGGGAAAGTACACAGACAGCAGCTTCTGATTGTGAATCACAGATATTGGGCAGATAAACCTAAAACTTTAGTTTGAAACCTTTTAAACCTGCTTTATTGATTGCAGTCTTACATTTTTTTTGTTTTATAGTGTGAGTGTGAATTTTGACTGAGTGTGTGAGTCTCTATGTGTTTTGACTTGAATACCCCTGGGCCCTGCCCCCCACCCCTACCTCTTGTGTTTTGCAGTCTTCCTCTCCTTCCTTCTTTTTTAATCCACTGAGCTTTAAAATAATAGAAAAACCTTTCTAATTCCTGTCCTTCATTCTTTTGCCTTGTTGCTGTCCTCCCCGCTACATGTTTTGAATATCATAGCAGCAGTGGTATGTTTCCCAACTTGTGTGTTAGTCAAAATCCGGATTTTCACTCTGGCAGCATGAGACACCATGTCCAAAAGTTACTGTTTTCCAGGCTGAGTTTTGTAGTATTTCACAGAATTTCCCCTGTTATTGGGGACACCAGTGAAGTGGTATCCCTCCCCACTGTGGTGCTGCTCTGTTGGCAAAGTCAGTTTGAGATTTATAAATCCTTCTAATAACTTGGGCACCCTGTTCGACCTGTTGTAGTACTGCCATGTACTGTGAGACATAGCATCCAAATGTTACTGTTTTCCGGGCTGAGTTTTGCAGTATTTCACTGAATTGTCCCCTGTTATTGAGAACACCAGTGCAGTGGTATCCCTCACACACTGTGATACTGTTCTGTTGGCAAAGTCTGTCTGAGCTTTATATATCCTTCTAATCACCTGGCTATCCTACACGAGCTGTTGTCATAACCCTGTGTACTGTGAGACACAGTGTCCAAAAGTTACAGTTTTTCAGACTGAGTTTTGCACTTTTCCCCTGTTATTGAGATCACCAGTGCAGTGGCATTCCTCCACACACTGTGGAACTGCTTTGTTGGCAAAATCTGTCCGAGCTTAATAAATCCTTTTAATCACTCGGGTACCCTACCCCAGCTGTTGTTGTACCACCCCCTCCCCATGTGCTGTGAGAAATGGTGCACGAAAGTTACAGTTTTCCATGTTGACAAACATTAACAAAAGAAGAATGTCTGCATAGAGAAACAAGAAAGGGAGAGGAACGAGTCACGCAGGCAAGACTTTAAAATCAATTGTAAAATCTGGTGCAACTGAAATGGTGCAAGAAGTACTGTCTTTTGATGAGGAGTTTCCAATGCCATCAACAAGTTCTACATGCTCTGAAATGGGCGCTGCTTGCAGTAGTGCTGGAGTATTTACCAGTTGCTTTCCTGCATGTAAAGGTTTTTTAGCAAGCTCTGTGGCAGCCATCGTAGAGGGTGAGGGTGATGATGTGGGAGGTGGCAATAGTACAAGTAGCCTGAAAATGACACCTGAAGCAGTGTCTCAGAAAGATAAGTTGGATCAAGTTCCTATCTCTGTTGCTGCTGGAGGTGCTGGTGGTGCTCCTTGTAATACAGTTGAGGCAGTGAGTGAGGGGAGTTGGAATGCCCATTGATGTGGATATGAAAAACACAGAAACTGTGGAGATCGTGTTTCAGCATGAGGAGGACATCGACAGTGGATGGCATGCAGATGATGATGATCATGATGATGAGGTGTTCAATCCCATGTGGGAACCAGAGGAGAAGAAGAAGCAGAAAGGTGGTGACAGTGGATGGGGTTCTTAATTTCACAAGTAACACAATTGATTCAACCACCAACTGTGAAAGGGAAGGTCCCCCTGCACTACGCTTGATGTGATGAGAGCGAGTCAAACTGCAAAAAAAGTATCCCCTCCATACTTCAACTCCACTGTCCCACTCCAGGGATCATGAGAAAAACAAATTCTGATCAGACAATATGGCTGTGGAGAGCTTTTAGGAGCGGCAAGAGTGGTGAAAAGAATATGTGGTGCTCTTGCTGCACCAGAATCAGATGTAATACTGCAACAATTACAGTAATGCGCATGCATGATACTCTCACATGTGCAGTTTTCCCCAGAGTCAGCCTTGCACAACATGGAGGTGCTGACATAACTACGTGTAACAACCCAATCCCATGGGGTTACTAGAATCCCAGTAGTACTATTCTAAGGCAGGTAGAAAAAGGCAGTTGGTGGAGAGCTCATTAGGGCTTTCTATATAATGACATCATTGTTTACTCAGCTAGCCTGAGAGAAGGATGATTATGTCATTCAGAACTCTCGCAGCAGCATAACCATTTTAGAGTCAGCTGCTCTCAGGAAGCTTAGAATGTTCATCAGTAAGTTCAAGTGTGGCAGTAAGAGTGGCAGGAGGTCTGCAGCTGGGGCTGTTTCAAAGGGAGCCATGGTATTTCTCATCCTAGTTTGGTAAAATCTTCAGTTTGCCTGTGAAGTGGTGAATACCATTTGCCTGCAGGACTCTTTAGTTTCCCTTAAGGGGGAGTGGGAGTGACTGCAACTCTGATGGAGCCAAAGGGCAATCCCCTGAAGGTCCTGAAGTTCATAGCTGCCTTAAGGAAGAACAATGAGTAGAATCTGACAGCTACCAGAGAAAGAAAGGTACCTGTTGTTCTTTCCATGACTGGGAGAAAGGAACTAATCTGTAAGTACAGAATTTGAGACTGTTCTCTGAGTGAGTAGTCTGAGGTGTGTATGCCCTAGGTGAGGCTAGATCACACCAGTCAGGACCACTTTGACCACAACTGTGCTGAACTTAAAGTTAAAGTTGGGAGTCTTTAGTAATTCATTGGGGATTGGAGACTCATTTTGTGTAATCCTGAAGGAATGGAAGAGGCTGTTTTGGGCAAAGTGTGGGAGGAACACCCTCTGGAGTTTCAAGCATGGCTAACTGGTTCATGGATGGGCACCAGTGTTCCCTAGGCAAAGACCATGCACCAGGAGGATTTCAAAGTGTGTGATACATCCCACAGATATACACTTTGGAAGAAAGATAGAGATGTTTTTGTGGAAAACAGTACTGTCTAGCAAATTGTCCTTCATAAGACAGTGTGCCTGTATTGCAATGGCAAACTTTTAGGGGGCCCACACTTGCTTTACGTAACATCTGTAAATAAAATCATGTTGCAAAATCCCAGTTACTGCTTTGGACATACCACTTATTGCTTCTAATGTGAATGTTATTGGGGCCCCTCAGCAGTTAGGTGTAGCATACTCTTAGCATCCTCTCCCAGGTCCCGGCTGTAAATAAAAAGGTTCATTTTAGTATGTACCCCCACCATCTAGATAACGAGCCTGGCATACACTCCAGTGCTTTGGGTGGTACCATGTGAGTAGTTCTGCCAAAAGTAAATTGTATGCCATGTAGTTAGCAGCTGTTCTTTTAAGGGAGGAGTCAGCTAGTCAAAGGTGGCATGGGGATTACGTACATATGCACGATACTTGTGCATGCGCAGTTTAAGTCAACACCACCATGTTACACACAGCGACCATCACTTCCACAGTTGCAGAAAGGAAATGTAGTGTGCCAGGAAGTGGGTATGTTCATGTGGCCTGCAGATAGGAAGGGCTGCATAAACAGAATTACTGGAAACTTTTAGTTAGACTGCACCTGAAGTACTGCGTGCCGTACTGGCACCCGTATCTGAAGAGGGACATTAAGTTACAGGAGGGGGTACAGTGCAGGGTGACAAAGATGATCAAGGGGCTGAGGGACTTATCATATGAGAGGAGGCTGAGGGAGTTGAACATATACTCGTTGAAAGAGAGAAGGGACAGTGGGGACATGATTGAAACCTTTAAGTACATGAAATGAATAAGCAAGACAGGTACAGAGGGGCTGTTCAAAGTAAGGGAGGGGAGGGACACCAGGGGCCATGATATGAGACTGGAGGGAGGAAGGTTCAGGAGGGAGATGAGGAGACACTTTTTTTACAGAGAGGGTGGTGGCTGGGTGGAATGCGTTACCTGCAAAAGTGGTATCCAGTAGAACAGTGGACTGCGTCAAAAGGGGATGGGACAGGACAAGGGGAGGGTCAATGAAGGGGAAGGGTGGAAGGGAGGGGCAACTGCAGAATAAGGGGTGCTAGCTGCACATTTGAGCAGACTTAATAGACCTCTAGGCCTTTATCTGCTGGTAAATTCCATATGTTTGGATGTTCATATGCCAGAGCACAGTGGCAGAACATCAGACAGTGGTCCAGTTACATGCTTCCACAGTGCTCTTATACAAAACTGATGATGGCATAACATCTGAGGAGCTTGGACCACACAGCAGTAAAAATCAGACTTGGGTGGAGACTATTGACAAACTAAAGATCTGGTTTGGGACTTGCTCTTCATCACAGTCACTTTCTCATTCGTTTCTAAGCAGTAATTTCTGGTAAACGTGCCTTAATCATATTGATCTCAGTGCTGGCAGACTACTTCTGGTTTTCTCCTTATTGTATTAGGTGGCGGTAGTAGCAGTCTTGAAGTGATAGCTGCCAGTGGTGGCATGCTCTGAAAAAAAGTGGTTCCCATCCTGATCTGCACATTTTAGAAATAACCTATTTCCTTGATTTTGCTGTAAAAGAAATGACACTTTAACACAAAAAAAGGAGTCAGTTATGGCCTCCAACCCTCCACCCCCCTTTTTGCTTCAAATGAGGAACAACATGATTATGGGTTTGCATCAGATTTACCATGGCAGCCATGGATGCATAATATTATCTGTTTTTTAGTTAGTTTATAATTTAGTTATAGTTAGGGCATATATATTTATTTAATTTATTAATGTATCCCCCCCCCCCAAAGGTTAGAGTTACTGATTTTGATAAACTGACCCATCTGTTACAACTACATTCACTGGGATCTGACCTGTTGTTGGTACGTAATTTTAATGCTGCATGGAATAAACCAAAAGGAAATGCCCTTCGGAACAGTTTAGCTCCATTAAATTTGAATCAAAATATTGCTCTTTCCATAAGAAAAACTTGTATTTCGAATGAGGGGAATATTCTGGACCTTTTTTTTTTTTACCTCAGAGGGAATTCAAGTAACATCTATGGCCATGAAGCAACCCATTTTTGGGGACCACTGCTTCATTGTTTGTTCATGGGGGTGATTGTGATTGATCTTAGGAAAAGC
The DNA here is from genome assembly GCA_016271365.2 of Neoceratodus forsteri. Classification (NCBI taxonomy): domain Eukaryota; kingdom Metazoa; phylum Chordata; order Ceratodontiformes; family Ceratodontidae; genus Neoceratodus; species Neoceratodus forsteri. The sequence continues at coordinate 903,802,963 of CM028133.1, forward strand.
TTAAAGAATGTGATAACTAGAACAGTAAGGTATCATAGTTTGAAAAAATATAGTAAAGAAGCATTTTTGTATAAACTAAGAAATGTTAGATGGGATAGGTTATTCTTAATACCCGAATGGGATTGGGCTGTAGAAGAATTCACTTCTTTGTTCATCCAGGTATGTAATGAAATTGCCCCCTTTAAAATTAGTGTAAATAGGAAAAACAATGTCCCATGGAATACAGACAAAATAAAACAAAATGTACAATATAAAAATAGATTATGGAGAAAAGTTAATAAAACTTTGGACACAGAGGATTGGGAGAAATATAAAAAAGAACAGAATAACTTAAAACTAAAATTAGATTATCAAAAAAAGCTTATTACAAATCTAAGGTTGAACAAAGTATAGATCCTAGAAAATATTGGAATGTGATACAGTCCTTTCAAAATCCAGTGGTAAATAAACAACCCATCCAAATTAGGGAAAATTACACATTACTGTCATCTTTTGGCTCAGCTGAGAGGTTAAATCAATATTTTACCACACTCCCCGATGTTCAAATTCGACATGGAAATTATGAGGAGGGTGTTCGAGGGAGCTTTGGCCCCAAATTGGGAAACAATTTAGATTCAGATCCATCACCTGTAGAGAGGTAAAGGATGAGTTGAGGAAGCTTAAAATAAATAAAGCCCCTGGGCTTGATTTGATTGAAAATAGGTTCTTAAAAGATTCCCTCGAGGTAACAGCTCCAATATTAACAAGGCTCCTAAATTGGAGTTTGATAAAAAGGAAGTTTCCGACCATGTGGAAATGGGCAAAACTTATTCTGATATATAAAGGTGGTTCCTCAGTAGAGTCAAAAATTATAGGCCAATTTTGCTTCTGTCTAGGGTGTCAAAGGTCTTGGAGAGATTGGTCCAGAAGCAGTTCAGCAACTATTTGGAAGAAAATTCTCTCCTATCTTGTTATCAAGTCAGGTTTCAGAAAGGGCCATTCCACAGACACCGCACTCACCAACCTGGTTGACATCATTGCCACACAATTAAATGGGGGTTGGGGTGAGTTAGTGGGCGCAGTGTTTGTGGATCTCTCCAAGGCCTTTGGCACCATAGACTATAACATCTTGTATGAAAGAATGTTGAGCCTGGGGATAGATAATGAAACTCTTCCCTGGTTTCAGTCATATCTAACTGAAAGGGTGCAGCAAGTCCAGATTGGAGATGTTCTTTCAAATTCAGGGACCATTAAGAGAGGAGTCCCACAAGGCTCGATTTTAGGCCCTTTATTATTCATAATGTATGTAAATGAGTTATCCAACTTAGTCGAATATTCTGCTTTATGGATGTACACAGATGATACTGTTTTGTTGGTAGGTGGGCAAACAAACCATGAGATTTAGGAACATCTTCAAATAGACTTTAGTAGTTTGGAAATTTGGTTGAGGAAGTCAAAGCTTGTTTAAAATAATAAAAAAAAAAATACTCTGGTATTCTCAACCAAAGGGAAAGATAATACTAATCAGTATAAACTGTCTATAAAAACATCTAAAAATGAAATACTAACACAGGTTGAATCTTACAGGCATTTGGGGGTCTATATGGACCAGAATTTTAAATTTGATATACATATTAAGGATTTGGTAAGTAAAACAAATAACAAATTGGGAGCCATTCAAAGGTCTAAATTTTGTCTAAATCAGAAAATGAGAGGGGGTGTTATAAACCAATTGATTATTCCTTGTATTGGTTAGGAAAGCCATGTATATGGCATGGCTAATAAAACAGAATGGAAACCTATTAAAGTGCTTTATAACAATTTGGCTAGATTTGTATTAAATTGTGGAAAAAATTTGCATCATTGTGACATGTATATGTTACTTCAATGGCCACACACAGAGCAGAAAAGGGAAAAAAATGGATTACACAAATCCATGGGGTGGTCCATGGAAAATCCCCCAGATATCTGATAGATAAATGATTTCATGTTACCTATAAACATCAACACATACTTAGAAGAAATGAGGGTAACTCTTTTATTATACCTAAGCCAAAAAATAGATTTGGAAAAATTTCTTTTGGTTCAAAAGTAGTTAAGTTGTGGGCTCCTATAGATGATGAAAAGAAAAATATTCAACAATTCAAAAACCTTATGAATGTTATTGGATACGGTCTGAAAATGAAGTGTATGTGTAATGATTGAAGTGCTTTGACCTAATCATTGAATAGGAAAGAGGGTAATTGATGGTAGTTTGTAAAGTCAGGACGTAGATGTATTTTTAAAGAAGTTTAGATACTTATGTATTTGTGTATTGTTAATAAATTCCCAAGTTATTGTATTTAGGTTACTAAGGGAATATCAATTTAAACTAGTTTGTTACTGTTAATATATTTGTTCCTCATTGTTTTATTTATGTTGTCATGTAAATTATGTAATGAAACTTGACACAGGCCCATCTTGAATTTTTTTTTTCCCAATGATGTATTACCATTGCTACCTGTATAAAAATAAACTTTTACTACTACTACATATAGTGAGTAAGGTAGTGAGGTAGTGGTATTTTTGGGTTGTAGGTAATTTTTGGTTTGGTGCTTATTACCACGGGGATAGTCTTTGAATGCCAGACTGCTAGCTAAATTTTCTGCAGTATTGCTAGCAGGCATAATTTTCTTATTATGCTGATTACTTGCTCCCACTATATGCAACTTCGAAAATGGGAGCATTTAGTTTTATCATTTTTCATTTTGTTAGTCATGGCAGACTGTTCTGCTGAGAGCTGTGACTCACTCTTCTATCAGAATAGAGAGATGTGGAGTTTGCCGTGAGCTGCTGTATTGGTGGCCTGGATCCCAAGCCCAGTGCTGACTGGGGCTATTGGTGTGAAGACTCAGAGCGGACACTAGTTGGAGGTGGGAGCTAGCTTGACAGAGGTGTCTGCTGGAGAGGCTGGAGAGGCTGCACTGAAGAAGATTTTTGCTGGTGTGGTGTGAGTATGACCAGCACTCAGATTATAAGGTGGATTTCACTTTGGCCTGCTACTCTCTCCCAGGATAGCCAGGTACTTGCTGTTTCTTCCCTTGGAGGGTGACCGGGGCTGTGTACCATGACATGCTTCTTGGGGTGGGACAGCATTGGGAGTTTTTGACTGGAGGGTTGAACCACCGATACTGTTTAGGGTGGAGGGACTTTGGCCATTGGTGGGCGGCCAGGTCTCCAGTTGCCCCCTGTCCTGGGTGGCCTGTTGTTGGCCTGCAGCTACTGGTTGTCACTCCAGGGTAAAGGGGAGAGGCAGTACTTGCTGCTCAGAGCCATAGCACTGTACCTGCAGGTTGCAGCCTGGTATGGTCAGTAATCCAGAGGGGGTGCCAGAGGGCACGGACCAGTGGGGGTGTGCACCTTCGAGGGGCACTGTGGTTTAGCAGGGTTAGAACCGGTGGGCTTTCCTTGGTGACCTGTGCATTGCCAATTACTGATGGTGCCAGTCTGCTGCCCCAGGAGGTGTTATACATAGCTCTGAGGGGGCAAAAGGGGGAGACATGAGCAAAGTGATATGGATAGTTACAGAAGTGCTGGCCTGTAACAGAGACCATAATCTGATGGCTCGTTTGCTACTTGCGACTGAACTTTGGACACTTTTGGGGAGGTAGTGAGAGTACCTCCGGAGATTTTTCTGAATTGCATTAAAATCAGTATTGCTGCTGGTGGGAGAGGAGAGCAATTTTTGGACTGTGGCTACAATGATTAGGTGAGGGTTAGAGTCTCATTCACCTTATTATATTTTACTGAAGCTTTGGTGTACTTTATGTATATGGATTTTGGCCCTGCATTTTGGACTATTTAGGACTTGTTAAGCACCTTTTATTGTATTTATTTGGTTGGGTAGGATTTAGTATTGCTGTGGGGTGGGGTAATTGGAGTAGGATTATTCTTTGATTGTGGGGTGGGATTGTTAGTTATGTGTGGGGTGGGGGGATTGTTTATTTTCTTTTTTATTAAGTTAGTGGGGTTTGGCTCGTTGGGTTAGTAGGAGAGTATGTGTTGGCCGGTTGCTTTCCCTGTCAGGCGCTACTCATCCACCCATCCCTTTAACTCCCCTCCTTTGTCAGCAAATGTGTATGGTCACTGCCAGGCATTGGGGATAGTAGGTAGGAAGAGAGGGGGAGGGACCTCAGGGAGGAGGGGACCAGGGAAATGGCTTATGTAGCCACTACCCTGTGGAATTCTCTACCTCATCAGGTTCGGGAGTGCCTAATGGTGGAGAGCTTTAAAGCCACATTGAAAACCTATCTATTAAATCAGAAATTTTTATAATGGATATTTTTGCATTTTAGCTGTTATAACTTTAATTTTAATCAATTATTTAAGGATTTTATTTTAATTGTTGTAAAGCGCTTTGATATTTATGAACTGCGCTATATAAATAAAGATTATTATTATTATTTAATGTTGTCAATACCATACCACTCCACCTATTTTGTACTCTGTCTCTGGATTTCTGTGCCCAAAGTGCATTATTTTACATTTGTGTGTTCAGGTTTATAGTTTTTACTTTAAATAGCCATCAGAAATGTGAATTTTGCAAAAACAAAAATGGAAATACAGGTAATAAGATGACCATATTTTACACAATATAAGGAATTCAGATTAGTGACTACCATCATTTGAAAGGTCTTTTTGTCCTGAACAACTTTCAGGTTGGTGGTTTTTGTGCTCCTGGAATAGTTTTAAAGAAATTTAGATTTGTTTGGAATGTGTGCATATTTGCTAAGAATTCTGCACAGTTCCTTAAGAAGATTCTCAAAAAAAGCAGTTTGGAGTTCTGTTTCCAATGTTCTAAACACACAGTGGGTCTGAATGAGTTACTGGGGAAAGGAATTGATTACTTGTGAGCAGCTGTTTGAAATGTCTCTATTTTCATAAATTATATTCATACCTCTAAAGGATCCCTATTAACTGTGCCTGAATAAAAGCTGAAGCTGTCAGTTGTGTTTTGTTTTGGTTTTACATTTATAGAACTGTTATCTAATACAACATCAGATTAGGTACATATGGACACATGTTGATGCATGGACATATTAGGATAACAGTATCTCATTTACAAGGGGGTCTGTGTTAGGTCTGGATTTTGAATGCACACATACACTGTCACTTGTTACAGAATTGCAGATATATCATGTTTAAGAATGTAAACATTTGACTATTCATGAGTAATATGGACTTATTGTACACAGAGTTTAAGAAAAATGTATCTGAACAGTACTTACACTGTGTAAAATTTGACTGACACCACTGTGTGAAACAGCTGGTAAATGCTTAATTTACACTAAGGCAGGTTGTCTTCTAACCTATTTTTTACTTAACACATTGATAGTTTCAAATTTATTAGACTTTTAACATTATTTACCATGTATTGCTTAAGATTATTTTCCTTGTGGTGTTTAATCATTGTCATTTGCTAGTGCTAGCACAGACAAACACATACAGATGGTTTTAAAATGAAGCTTCATTTGGTTTATAGCTTTTCTCAGGGAGTGAACTTTCAAGTCAGTGACATTTGACCTTGGGATAGCTTTCTTTTGATGGAATGTTTGCTTTCTTTATATGATTATGTTGTTTTTTGAATGCAATTTTAACCAATTGGGTCTTTAACAACTTTTCATCTTTTTTTTTGTATGATCTGGGTTTTGAGAAAGTATCTTCTTCTAAAACAACTGCCAGTGTTTTCTGACAAAGGAGTCTGTGTAATCTGATAGCTAAAAGCACCTGCATTCTTTTGTAACAACTCTGTTGGTCCAATAAAAGGTATCAAATAATCTGTTTCTGTTGATCTTGTGTTACAAGGACCAATAAGGCAACAAGTTTTTCTCTGGCTTCACGGTTTCATAAATGTTAGCATGAACTTATCAGTACAGTGTCCATGGTTTGGAAACCATAATGTGACATAGTGAAAGCTCCAAATTCTTGGTTTCATGAAAGCACCTGCATAGAATGTTGTCCATACAAAGAAAACAATACCAAACATGACTCACAGCTTCAGCTTTTATTCAGAGACAGTAAAATACTGTAGGGATCCTCTAGAGGTATAAATATAATTTATGAAAATAGAGACATTACAAACAGCTGCACATAAGTAATCAATTCCTGTCCACTTTAAATTAGGCATGACAAGAGATGAGCAAGGTGGTCTCGTCTACAATGTTACTTAACTGGTGGAGTGGTTTGCAAAACTGAGGTTGTTTAGAAGTGCAATAGGAGTTTATTTATTTATTTATTTATTGATGTCTAGGAATTACAACCCTTTGAGTGAGGGACTCTTTTTCAAAGGCTCCACATCAGTACAAAGTGTGACAAGCATTTGTTACAGACATCACTACAATGACAGTAATTATACACAAAGAGAAATTATAAAATAAGCAAGCAATACTACCCAACAAGGTGGGCAGTATTGGGCAATACCAGACCACCCAGGGGTGTAATGAGGCCCGAAGCCGCAAGTGGAGGGCCTTATAGTCCCTGGAAGGTCCGGTATTGCCTATACTACCAACCCTGGAGGGTATTATTGCACTTAGAAAATGGCCATGTGTGTCAATTTTAATTAAATAATAACATTATAAAGGATATCACTTTGAAAATGAATTGAAATACCAGAAAAAAACTTTCTTCATAAAGTAGTCCTTAAGTTTCTCTGCTGTTCCATCTCGTTACCCCCCCCACACACACAGAAGTGACAGATCCATTCTGCCCTCCTACCACCCCCACCACCTCCAAAATAAGTGATCAAGTTTCTTAACTGTCTCTAAGCAGGAGAAACAGAAAATGTACTACTGCAGCTTCTAGATGCCAGTAATAGATGTCTACAGTTAAACATATGATGTATTGTTTAACACAGTTGCCAGGTGACCTCATGACCTGGAAGTATGGGAGGGGGGTTGTGGGGCACAATACTTCTGTGGTGAAGTCTGTTGACCTCACCCCTGAGTTGTGTATTTACTATTTTTATTTTACCATACTGTGATGGTTTGAGGATTGAGACGTGGTTGGTAAATGTACTGCAAGCAGAACCTGGGAGGACGGAAGGTAGGGAGCTGCAGATAGGGTGAACCGACACTGAGGGGAAAAAAAAAGTAAGCCTAGAAAAAAAAGTGTTCTTTCTGCCTGTAGCTAGAAAGAGGTGAGACAGTATCAGCATCACAGTCTGTGACTTTTGTGTATAAGTGCTGGGGGGTTGGTCACTCGCACCACCGTCTACAGGCAGTTGTCTCTGCTGTGGAGCCAAGTGGAAACAGACAGCAGCAGAGGTCACAGTAAAGGAAGAGTTTATTTTTCTTTTTTTTTAACTTCAGAATATTTTGGTGTGAGCCTTTGCTGAGTAGGACTACCAAGGTAAGTATGAGTTTCAGAATCCGTTTTTTTTTTTTTTTTAGCAGGGGGCAGTAAATGGGATGGGGAGAGGGGAACCTGGAAGCTGTCAAACTTTCAGCTTAGGCAGTTTACAACTCATTTAGCAAGTGGAAAAAATGGCGACAGATCGTATTTGAAAATTCTAACTGGCCCTTGATTTCAGTGATGGGGTCAGTTGGAGACTGACACTTTTCGTAACCCAGGCTCTGTTGTCTGATAGATGCCCACCATGGCTGAGCTATCAGCCAATCAAAGCCCAGAAATTTCATAGCCCATTTTCTATAGTGTTATACAATAATGGAGCAATACAATAAGCAGTGTTAATTGACATAGGAGTAGCCATGTTTGTTGAATTAAGGCCATGAGAAATAAATAGTAAGAACAGGTGCAATGCAGCTAAGAAGGAGAAGGTAAGAAGAGGCCCAGAGAGTGAACCAAAGGAGAGTCGGAACATAGTAAAGACCAGAAGCTGCCCAAAGGGTAGTGTCATGGGGCAAAGATGCATGGAGAGGAAATTGAAGGAGGGTTACATCAGTGTTATAGGCAGTCAGAGTTTGATGATGCCAGAATGTAGTCCTGCAGCTCTTTTTTGAAAGGGCCCAACCTGGATATGGATAGGAGGGAAACTGGAGATGGAGTTCATCCATAAAGGTGCCATATATTTGAAGGACCTTTGTCCAGCAGTGGTTCTATAGAAGGGGACTTGGAAAGCAGCTTTGTAGGTATGTCTGGTGGCCCACCTCTGCTGCCCAGGAGAGGGAAGAAGGTTACAGTCTGGAGGTGAGTGGCCCATAGAGTTGTTTTGCTAGTAGGCATGTCTGGTAATAGATACGCCCTTTGAAATTTATCCGGGCCGAGTGTTGATAGAGACCACAGGTATGCATCAACCTGTCGCAACCAGTGGCCTTGCTGCAGGCTTTGTTTAAGGCTAGTTTAAATTTACTCAGGGCAGAGTTTGAGGCAGACCCAAAGATGACTATACCATAGTCTACCAAAGAATGAATAGAGCTGGAGATAGCCAATCTAAAAGCAGCATGGGGGAGGTGGAACCTTATCCTATAGAGGAGACCAATTCTGGCATTAACTCATTAACTGCAGAGCAAGTAACGGCAATGTGTTCATGGAAGGAGAGGGTAGGACTGAGGGTGATACCAAGGTATTTGAAATAGGGAACAGATTCTGGGGGGGGGTGGCATGAGAATTGAGGATGGAGAGAGTGGTGGATTTATGCTTATTTTGGTGGTGAGAAAATAGCATTACTTTTGTCTTTTTATAACTGAGAATAAGTTTATGGGTTGCAAACCAGGATTCAACTCCCATGATGGAGTGTTGCAATTCCTGTTGAAGCAGGGTGGGGTCAGGGTGGTGACAGAAAATCACTGCCTCATCCACATAAAGGCTGAGACATCCAGAGCTGACCAAGGAGGGAGAGTTCAGGTACAGAGTAAATAGGAGTGGCCAAGAATGGAGCCCTGGGATACCCCTGAGTGAACCTGTAGACTAGTGGATAGGGTGCTATTTATCCTCACTTACTGGATCTTCCATGAAGGTAGTTAGTGAACCAAGCAGTGGCCTAATGGGATAGGCCAGTGGAAAGGAGAGAGTCTGATAATAGAGAATAATTGACCATATCAAAGGCCTTGGTGAGCTCTATATACACAGACCCAAACAAGGCCGCTTGGTTGAGGGCATCATGGATGTATGAGGTGTACTTCAGGAGGGCAGTGGTGGTGCTGTGGCCCTTCCTGAAACCATGTTTTTGCTGGCAAAGGAGGCTATATTATTCCAGAGATTCAGTGAGTTGATCAGTGTTGATTTTTTTGAGTGCCTTAGATAGAGGGGTAGAATGGTAACAGGCCTGTAGTTATTATGGGAGGTTTGGTCACTGCTCTTGTGGATGGGGGTGACCACCACCAGTTCCCACTGGGAAGAGAATTGACCAAGACATAGCAGCATATTCAAGATTTGGGTTAGGGGATTAGGGCTGCATCTAGAGACAGGTTGAGCAGTTTAAGGTCTAGTGCATCGCCGCTGAGTCTGGATTTGGCAAGGAACTTAGAGAAGTAGGAGCAGGCAGTACTCAGGGAGATGGTCTTGAAACGGAAGGGTGGGACACCAGTGGGGGGGGAGCAATTTCTGCCCTGGGGAAGGAGGAGAAGAAATCGGGGAAGGAGAGTACTGAGTTAAAGTCAGTAAAAGCCACATTAAAGGTGTTGCCAATCTGGTCAGGATTTTGGATAGGGACCCCAATAATGACTATGTATTTATTTAGCTTTTGTTAACCAGGTAAGTACACTAGACAAGACAATTTGCCTATTTTCAGGTATGACCCGGGAGAGTACAGGAAATTATATACTTACACACTTGGGACAACATGGTACATAATTAGGAAAAGATTACATGTCATGAGAAAACAAGGTACAAGTTAGAAAAAAACAAACTTGCATGTCACGTGCGAACATCACAATGTAGAATACACAAAGTACAAGGCATATGAGGCACATTTAGTTAGAACAGGTACAGCAGAGTAAGCGGTGTGTGCCAGTTTTGGAGCAGTACAAGGTAAGGATTGGTAGCAGCAAGTACAAAACTACCATAATAAAGGGCCAGCTGTTATGTATGAGTGCTAAGTGCTAACATATGTCACGGGGGTTTTTGGCACCTGCAGGCCGATCCGAGTTTGAGATGGTTCCATAGGGAGGAACGCAGGCTAGTAGAGGGGGGAAGGATTTTCCACTGAGTTCCTTGATATTCTCCCTGAAGTTATGTCCCTGCTGCCAGGAGGCAGTGAGTCTAGCTTGGTAATAAACAGCTTTAGCTTGGTGAAATGCCCAAATGCAGGAGTTTCAGGCAGCACAATATAGTTGACAGCGGAGAGGCCAGATTCCAGGTCTCAGCACCATAGGTTATCATGAGCAGTCATTGGGTCAATTATGGACTGGCTGATCCAGGGAGAGAAACAATCTTTCACCACCCACTTGGCAAAGGGGGCAAAGATATCACAGGTGGTATTAAAGGAACTAATAAAGAAGGACAGCGCATCATTGACAGATGCACTATAGGCGAGCAGGGTCCAGTCAAGGTTGTGAAGAGAATTGCAGAAGTGACCTAGAGAGCCTTTTCTAAGGACTCAGTGTCTGGAGATGTGAGGGGGCAGTTTCCAGCTGTTTGCCTAGTGGCAGGTGACTGGGGGGTGATCGCTAAGCAAGTCAGCTAGGACCTGGACATTGGATATACGTTCAAGGTGATTAGAGAAAATGACGTCAATTAGAGTTCTGGTGCCCATGTTTCAATTAAGCCTGGTAGTGAAGGGGACCAGTTGAGTTAGGTTTTGGCCAGCCGAAGCATCTATGAAATAGGTTGATTGAGGGGCAAGCCAATTTGTGTTAAAGTCGCAGAGTGCAATGATCTCAGAGTTTTTGGGGAGTTGGGATGTGATGTCTAGAATCAAAGTGAAAGGCCCCTTCTGGTTGTGGGATGGTATGTGTATTGACATCAGGAATACGGATATACCGGAGGTCCCAATGGCAATTTTAAGGGTAAGAGATTGAGCGTTAGCACTGGCGGAGGCAGTCGGGATTATATGACCTTGTAGTGTATCTCGGAGATAGATTGTGAAGCCCCCCCATTCCCATTCTATCTGATCTGTGTAGGGTGTATCCAGATAGTGCAACAGCTAAGTCAGGGGTGTCATGGGGTAGCTAGATTTCAACTACTGCAAGTGCATTTGTGTTGTGAAGGCATACCCAGGCTTGGAGTTGGGCATGCTTCTTTAGAAGGCTACATATGTTCATGGAGGCCAATAGGAGGCCACCAGCATGCTTAACCTTTTGAGGGGTGGTGGGCATAAGACCTGGGTTGGGATGAACATTTATGGAGAGGAGCAGGAGAATGAAAGAGAACCTAAACAGCATATGTTTGGGTAACTTCTTTAAGGTGAGTTGGGTGCCCCTAGTGGGAGGGGGGCAACTGAACTGGTTTACAGGAGGGGACTGGATGAAGGACAGTACTTCAGGGCCCCAGAAGAGTTTGGGGGGCAACAGATAAACTACAGGGGTGCAAGGGGGGGATGTTGGTGATCCCAGGGAGGCAGAATGAGATGCCAAAAGGAGGGGTAATGTGACATGTTATTGTAGGAGTACAAAGGGAGAGGGTGAGAGAGGAAGAAGGGGTGTAAGAAGGAAGAAAGGTTAGAAGGAGGACCACAGGAAGAAATGGAGTGGCGGACCCAACTCGGACCCAACTCTTTGGGGGGGGGGAGTGCGCAGCTGCACGCTGATGTTGCTGAGGAGGAGCGAGAGTCAGCAGGCATGCTGAAATGCTTGCCTTTCTTCTACAACAGGTATGCTACCATTGCCTGAATTCCTCATTGGAATAATTTGAGAAGAAAGAGGAGTTTTATTTCTACATTCAGTGCCTTTCCAGGCTATCTTGTGGTGCAGTATGTCTACAAGGTTTTTCCTTTGAGGTTCTGTGCTCCCCACTACAGGCATTTGGTGTTTGGCTTTGGTTGCAGGCTCGGCGGTAGTGACATGGCGAGCTTTGGGGCAGCTCTGTGAAGGGTTGGTCACCTCAAGGCAAAACTGTTTACACATATAATTGTGGCTAATTTGGATGTGGGGAATCTGACATGAACTTCATACGAAGTCGAACCCGACCACGATTAAATTTTAAGCACTCCCTACTTTCAATATGATATTAGACTTACAGAATTTTCATTTTCTGATTTTTTGTGCTGTAATGTGTTGTAATGTGGCTATGATGTGGCTATGTGGCTACATTTTTATAGCTTTTTATAGTTTTTCTTTTTATGGAGGGTTTTTAATTTTTTTCCTTACTAGGGATATATATAGCTTATAACCTTTCTACTTTTGTATTTCTTTATCTTATCTTGTGGTTTTTCCAACTAAGGGGGGTAGATTTTAGGGAATATTAGTAAAATCATAGTCCATATACTGCTAGTAGACAAGCTCATTCAATTCAATTCATTTAATTTAATTTGTTTCAGCTTCTTATAGTAAATTAGCTGTATTACAAAACTGCGAAGGTCAGTACCTAAAGTTCTTAATTGAGCAGGTGCTGATCATTGATGTATTTTGGATGAAGTTAACTGGGATCTAATTGTGAACTGTGAATGAACAACTATTGGATTTGATTTGTCAGTAACATAGCAACAGTAACATAGTAGCCTAATTGATTGGCTTTAATATATTCTGATCTTGCTTCAATGTAACTGCCCTTCAGATGTTTCTAATTTACCAATTTACTATTTAATTAAGACTATAAATTCTAGACCACAGGTGTATGATCAGGTACTGAACCCATTCATTCACTGCTTTGCTCTGCCCGTGTTGCAATTGGTAAATATGTTGCTGGCTGCCCGTGTTTTATACTTTACATTTTAACTACTAATTTAGTGGTTTTTACTAGTTCTTATCGGTGGCTTGCTGTTTTATAACAGAGTGCATGGCTACATTTATTTGTATTTGTCTTCTGAGCACTACACTGGTTTTATTATGTGCTTCTATATTATCAAAAGCCATAAAAGTATAAAAGTTTAACGACCCTGAAGCTGCTGACTGGCATCTCGTTTCTGATAGTTGCTCAGGAAATGTGTGTACATCTGTAGTTCACAAAAGTAAGTACAACTGTTTAAATATATTTTTTTCATTGCTATTAAGTTTTGTGGGTTGTGAGTTTAGCTGGGGGTTCCTTTTTTTATATTTTACTGGTTTTCTTTTTTTTTTTCTATCCTTGTTTTAGTGGTTACCTTGGATATCAACTTTTTCAAATCTGAAACTAGTCTGCATCAAGTCTCTCGGAAAAATAATTTTTCTATCTATCTGTATGCTGACTTTCCCCCTTTGTTAGAGTTTCCTGGAGAAAGGAGGGGGAAGAAAGAACTATTAGGACTTTACTGGGAAAAATACGAGAATATGAAAATTGATTTGTAAGCTGTAGGTTTGACCTGCTGTTCCTGAGTGGATACGAACAGGTACGAACAGATACATGTGGAATTTAAAGGAAATAAAGTGGTCTCAGTGAGTGACTGTATTTCTTGCAACCGCAATGCATTGCTCAACTTATTGACTTTACATTAAGGTGCTCGTTTGAGATTTTTTGGAACTGACGTCCCTTTTAGGGGCTTTTTTTGTGGGACTCTTATTTTTTATTTTTCAATTCTTTGTTTATTCAGATTTTATTCAGATTTTTTTCTTTTTGCTGTGTCATAATCCTTGTATATTTCTAACTGTAAAATGAAAACAAGAAGTTGTAAAATGGGTCAAGGAGTCAACACTGAGACCGATTCCCAGGAAGATTGCTTGAATTACTCTAATACTAACAAATAGACATTAAATAATAAAAAAGGACATAGACAGGGAAACCTCTTTATTCTTCCCCCAAAGCTATCTAGGCACCATGTCTGCTCAATTCCACCTTATGTGACTCATCCTCATTACCACCCTGGGTTTCACCTCCCACCTGCCACACCTCACCCTATGCCCCTTGTGGTCTGCACCTTTGCAGCTGTCCAGATCTGACCATCCCCCCCACCTTGTCATCACACACTGGACCCCTGCATCCACCTCCCACTGGCAGCCCCTACCCAGCACCCACCCAGCCCCGGCACCACCCCTTCTGCATCCACCAAGCCCTCCAAACCCTGCCATCCCTGCCCACTACATCCTCCCTCCTCTAAACATTCCCCCAAAACTCTAACAACCTGCCACCCTATGATTAGAGCCTTAGTCATCCTTCTACTCATCTCTGGTAATATCCACCCTAATCCAGGCCCTGCCCCCACCACTCCACCTGCCAGATCCTCTGGACTCCACATTGCCTTGCTGAATATACGCTGCCTGCCAAAGAAATCTGCAGTGCTTCAATGTTGGGCAACCCTCCACCAACCAGACATCATTGCTCTAGTGGAGACCTGGCTCTCCAAATCTACTCCCGACGCCTTTGTCTCACTCCCCAGATACACCCTACATCGGGAAGACAGGGTAGGAAAGCGTGGGGGTGGTTGTGTATTCTACATTGCCAACAACATTATTGTTCACATGCTCCCACCCCCCAAACTCACAAATGGAGCACAAGCCCTCACCCTAAAAATCACCCCTGACCCCTCCAGGGCCCCACTATACCTCACAGTCACCTACATACCCCCTAAGAATCAAAAGACTGCCATCACATCCCTCACCAAATACCTCTCTATCCTACCACACAATGCAGAATGGACACTAGTAGGGGACCTCAACGTCAACTGGCTTGGCCCCTCTGCAGCACCAACTAAGGACTCATTCTCGGCCATTGACATGGTCCAATTAGTTACCCAACTCACTAGACTCCACACATCTACTGGTACCCACACCCTCCTGGACATCCTTATCTCTAACTGCCCCCACAAAATCCAGGATATACAAGTACTTCCTGACTCCTTAAGTGACCACTCACCCATCCTATTCCAATGGACCTCCTCCACACCCAAACCCATAGCCCAAACAACCCAGGAGGGTTAAAAAAACTTAAACAGCTGCTCACCCAGATGGATTGGTCCCCCATTAATACAGCCCCCAGCATCAACACTGCACTCACCCTGTTTACACAGGCCTTCACCAAGGCCTGTGACCTCTATGCTCCACTCACCAAACTCTGCACCAAAAGGCAACATGCCCCATGGATAACCCCCTCCCTACTCCAAATGATGAGTGACTGGGATAATCTCTGGCACAAGCCATAGAATCGGGCAGGTTGGTGGACAGACATTCCTATCTTGGCTAGCAATTATGCACTCGAGCCATCCGTGGGCCAAAGCAGACCACTATCAATCCACTCTCACAACCACGTGGGGTCTACAAAGACCTTCTGGAATAACATCAAAGAACTCAATGAAATCTCGCTCCCACCTCCCTCCCAGCTCACCATAAATGGCACTGCCTCCACAGACACACTCACCATAGCAAACTGTCTAAACACCACCTTCTCAGATCTCAGCACTGTTCCCTCTAGCGGTTTCTTTGACCCTGTGCCCCAATCCCCGCCTCCAACCCTGCAGCATCCCTGTTTCCTCCTGTGCACAATATCCCCCCACAAAGCTCATCCTTACCTACAAAAGCGCTAAACAGCAACCAACCCTATAAATGATCCCTAGATGCCAGACTCCTTCGACTAGTCCTCGACGTGGTCCTAGTCCCCTAACAGACCTGCTCAACAAATCCCTATGCCTAGGGCAATTCCCTAGTGCCTGGAAAACAGCTGTCATTACCCCATCCATAAAAGTGGTGACAAAGCCTCCCTAATAACTATCGACCCATCTCCATTCTTCCCCAAAGCACTAGAAAAAGTGGTGGCTGCCCAACTTACTGAATACCTAGCCAAGTATAACATCCTATGCCCAGAGCAACATGGCTTCCATTCAGGCCATAGCACCACCACAGCCCTCCTAGAATTCACCAACTTCCTGCACTCCTCCCTAGACACCAGTAACATTGCAGGAGCTGTGTTCATAGACCTATCCAAGGCCTTCAACACAATCTGCCACCCTCTCCTTCTCAACTCACTCCACCAACTTGGTTTCTCCACAGGCCCCCTGGCCTGGTGCTCCAGTTACCTTTCCACCCGGTCCCAATGCATCAAAATTAACAGAACTCTATCTGACACACTACTTGTCCACACCGGGGTGCCCCAGGGCTCTATCCTGGGACCACTTCTTTTCTCCCTCTACCTAAACTCCTTACCAAAGGCCTGCTCCACAAAAATCTTACTATATGCAGATGATGCAGTGCTCTTCACCTTGCATCATAAACCCACACCCCTACAGGACTCCCTCCAACTTGCCTTCTCCCAGGCTGAAACCTGGTTTAAGGACCATAGACTGGTCCTCAACTTACAAAAGACGAAGTCAATGATCTTCTCTCACCGCCAAAACAGAGCTAAGAACGCACCGCTCAGCATCCTCCCCAGCACCCAGCACCCCCTTGAGCAGGGATCCAACTACAAATATCTTGGACTTACCCCCGACTAGGCCCTTACCTTCCATGACCACATGAACACCCTTGCTGCTGCAACAAACACCCGGATTGGACTCCTTTACCGACACAGGGACTGCCTTCCTCCCAACGCCCTTAGGCTTGCCATCACTTCATCGATACTGTCCCTAATGGACTATGGGCTCCCTGTACACAGTGCAGCAAATAACACCACACCCCAGATAATCCAGGCCACACTAAACAAGGCCTGCAGGCTCCTTACAAGTGCACCCAGGCTTACTCATACCTGCTCGCTCTATACCTCTGCCAATATTCTCAACCTTGATGAAAGGCTCCACTATCAGACCTGCTTACTCTCCAAGAAAATACTGCTCGGACTCTCCCCCCCCCGGGGTCACCGCCTCTCTTCAGCCTACAACCCCCACTATCTTCACCCACAATTCAGAGAAAGCTCCTCTGGTTCTGCCCAGGGTAAAACCTCCCTTGCCAGAGATCTTTTCCCCATAGGGCACCCACATGGTTTAATGCACTCCCAAACACCATCACTAGTGCACCCAGATTGCCCATTTCAAACCACTCTTCGCAACCACTTCTTCAATATCCGCTCCTGCAACTGCTTCTAATTCTTTCACTCTCTTACCCACTCTGATCCAATATTCTCTGACAAAGTCCATTATGGATTGCAACCTCCATCTTTAACACCAAACCCATGATTAGGTCTGACTACTATGTTTAGATGCCTTCTCAAGCTTATAATGCCTCACTGCTGTTATGTTGTAAATATCATCATCCAAAGGTTATAAATAATGTCAGAAAATACCTACTTCCAAATCTTGTAAATACTGTCTGTGACAAATGTATGTAACACATGCTTAATGTAACCACTGTTATACCATGTATCTCATGTTTAATGTAATTGTTGTTATACCTACTCAATGTTTCCATCTGTCTTACATGTGATGAGGTACCTTTACAAATGAGCCTCTGGCTCAAAGGTTGTAAACCGATATATCAAATAAATAAATAAATAAATAAAAGGACTAAAAAAACATAACACAGAGGGGAATGAGATAAAGGAAAAACCTCTGCTACGTAATAAGAAACATAAGAAAAAAAGGAAAAGAAGAGTGGGGGGGGACAGATAAAAATCTGACTGGTCAAACTTTGATTACATCTCATATAGGGAAGAGAGTCAGGAATAAGATACCTAAAGACACATCTACCCCTATATTTTCTAATGATTTTTGTGGTGATAATGGCTGTAGCAATAATGATTATAATAATGACTATAAACAGAAGGGAGGTGAGGGCATAGGTAGCAATGATCTCAGTAATGATTTCAGCAGGCAGAGCTCCCTTGAGAGAACTCCCAGGCTAGATTTTTTGGACTCCAACCAGATGGAAAGTTCATGATGGATACACAAGAGTTCAGCTTATGGACTCTCTGTGTTAGACAGCTCTGCGGTGACAGTGCAACCTGGTGTTAGTCAGCAAAATTTACAAGTGGAAATATCACTTTATGATAATAGTTATCAGTTATTCCATGATCCCAGTTTGAAAACTAATGATAGCACTATTCTATCTAAAGAGAACATGGGAAGAGATCATGAACTTAAGCAAATCAGACAGGATTTGCAAGGCATTATTCTGGGAATGAAAGAAATGTTAAAATCAGAGATGGGTAATACTAGCCAAAACAACAGGATTAGTAGGGAATACCAGCCTGAGTGCCCCCAACAACACTCTTACTGTCCTTATTGAACTTATACAAGTTTTAAAGGATCCCCATATTGCTAACATTGCAATAATGGAACAAATCATTTTAATGAAAAATGAACTCTTACAAGTTAGGGGAGAATTAGCAGCTAATAAATCTATACTTGAATGCCAAACAGCACTGATTAATGAATTAAAAAAAGTGTGTAACCAAACTATGAAAGAACAAGCAACAAAGAAAGAAAGAAATACTAATGTGAAAAGACCATTTCAAGAACAAAACAGTAGGGCCTTACTCGTCAAGAATTCAAAAAAGGAAAAAAGAGGGAATTTACAAACCACTAGAGAAGCTGGTGAAAAGACTGAGATGGTGCAAAAAACTAAATCAGCCTCACACTTAGCAGAAAAACAATCAGCAAGTGGTGTCAATAATAACACTAAACAAGTAAGACTATCTGAAGTAGATTCTAAATTGAGAAAAGATGGTGTTGATTGTAAGAAGGTTAAAGAAAACAGCATCTTAAGAAAAGAAAAGACAACAAGTAAGACTCTGAAATTTGGAAACCTTAGGGGTAAAACAGAACAACTGGATGAGAAGCTGGTAGTTGTATTATTAAGGGGGATAAACAAGGAAAAGGATGAGAATGAATAAATCCAAAGTATTCTGATTTGCCTTCTTTTAAAAGAATGGCTACAATTTGATATTCATAAGGAGGATGTTACTAAAATAGTTAGAGCTTACGACTGTCTAGGAAATGAGTTGTTATTGCTGTTTTTTGAACATGAAAGAGTAGCCAATTATGTATGGCGGAATTCTGACCAGTTAAGAAACTATAATTCGATACTGAATTATTCGATATCTGTATCAAAATTAGCAGACAATGGTGTCTGGAATGTACAGGAACTGTTGAACAAGATGGCTACTGTTTACTCTCTTCAAGATATTCTTATGAATGATTGTTATCAAAATGAGACTTCAGAGGTAAATTTGTCTGTATTTGGGATTAAAAGGCAGGGATATGAATCACAGCCTTGGTTAAAACAACTCATATCCCACCTGTTTGCCAATAGTATGGGCATAGAGTTCTATAGTGATGATATAATTAATGTAAACAGAGTACATGGGAATTGGGAAGCAGGGGACCAGTTGGATCTGGTCCTTAATAATGCTGTGCTGATAGATAAAATTCTGGAGAAAGGTTCTTTGTTGGATACTCTGGGGGTACACACTGTGAACCTCCTTACTTTACAATATGATAGTACTAATACTGAAAGCGATGTGTGTTACAGTGTTGATGTTGAGAATAGGTATAGTCCATTGACTGTTATCAATGAATGACAAACACATGTAAATAGTAGCAGTATAGGCAGTGATCAAGTCACTGGCCCAGGTGTAGAGTTTCAGCCTAATGTTTCTACTGTTGAAGTATATAAGAGCTTTAGTGAACATATGTCTATAATTTCATGGAATATTGCTGGGATAAATTCTAAATATGTGGATCCTGAATTTGAAGAATTTCCTACACAGAATGATATTTTAATGCTACAAGAGACATGGCATAGTTTAGAAACACTGGAAAAAAACTAAACTAAATGTTTATGTACAGATCCATTGTCCCGGAATAAAGGTCAAGAAAAAAGGTCACTATATGGGTGGCTCAATAATCTTTATTAATATAGCTGATTATATACAAATAATATAAACAGTTTCAAGACCTATTTGCTTGTCATTGGTAAGCTTTGGGAGCAATTACTACTTTTGGGCAATATATATCTACCTTCCAAGAATACAACCCTCTTCGATAAAGAGCTGAGTTACAAAATAATAAAGGATATAAAAAATATATAATTAATAGACAGAGCATAGAAATGTTAATCATCGGTGATTTTAATATTAGGTATAAGAATAATAATGGCTCTTCTGCACTACAAGAAATTATGATAGACTTGGGAATTCCACACAGGCAAACTTTAGACAAGAAATACACAGACAAACATCAACAAATGACAAATTTGATCAGTGAGTTACAATTAGTGATACTAAATGTTCGTTTACTAACTGACTTAGTAGAGAAAGCAACATATACTAATTTCAGGGTCACTTCAACTATTGATTATGCATTATGTTCTTTGTATGACTATGACAATTATTTGGATCTCAAGGTACTACAAAAAACAGAAAGTGATCATCTTCCAATTGTTTTATTCAGAAAATCTGATCATAAAATGATAAGAAAGCCTGATGAACATCTTGAAACTAGAAATAAGAGATTATGTTTGGACAAAATGGCACAGCCTATGGTTAATAACATTGTAGAACAATATAGTTAGGAAGTAGAACATCTGCTGGAAGATGAATTTGAACCAGAGAGGATATATGATACTATTACCCAAGTCTATTACAAATATATAGCTGTGATACATAGAGAAAGAAATTATAATAAACAGAAATCTATATATGAAAATTGGTTCCACAAACATTGCAGAATTGAGAAGAAGAAACTAAGTAAACAACTTAGAATTACAAAAAAAAATCCCACTAGACAGAATATATTTGCCCTTAGAGAAATTCGACAAAAATACAGAGTGTACGTTAAACTAAAAAAACTTGAACATCAAATATCACTGTGGAAAACAATGTATAATGCTGCTATAAGCAAGGATGATAAAACATTGTGGACTCTTGTTGCCTCTGGTACCAGCTGTCATGGAACCAGATTGCAATCTTATATAACTCCAGACAAATGGGCAGATTATTTCTCAAAAATGTATTGGAACAGTAATATGAGAGATTATGAAACCGATTTTGGGATTAATAGTGATTTTAATTGGTTCACAGCAGATGAAGCTGGTAGGGCTATTGATAGTTTTAAAAGAAATAAGTCTCTGGGCCCTGTCAAACTACATATAGACTTTTGCAAATTTAATTATTGATTGGTGGGCTAATATTTTGACAGACTAATTTAATAAGATTATGCATGCTTATTTACCTCCAACTTGGCATGGAAGTTATAGTATACCTATTTATAAGAAAGGCTCAGTTCTCGACCCTAGCAATTACAGGCCAATTAGCCTTATAGATAATTTAGCTAAACTATTTGCAAAAATACTACTGAACAGAATGACTATATGGCTGGAACAAACATAAGTATTATCTCAACTGCAGGCAGGATTTACTAAAAATAAAAGCACATTAACTCAAATGTTTGTTCTAACTCACATTCTGGAAAAGTATTGTAGGATTAGATGACAATCAATATTTGTAGCATACGTGGATTTTTCCTCAGCGTTTGATTCTTTGAATAGACAAGTGGTTTGGGATAGTATGCCTAGTATGGGTATTAACACTCATTTAATTAATATCATTAAAAGGTTATACTCGGACACTTGGATTCAAATTAAATATTCAAAGCAAGGAGATCTAAAAAATAAGATTAAAACAAATTTGGATGTATGTCAGGGCTGTGTACTAGCCCCTACCCTGTTTCATATCTATATTAATGATATTATTTTAACCATGAGTAAGGAGAAACATCACGCTCCAAAGATTGGGACAATGAAAATTCCTATATTAGTCTATGTGGATGATTAGGCCATAATTTCCACTAGCAGTGTGGAATTACAAAATGCAATTAAATATTTGGAACAACTTTGTTATGAAAAAAATCTAAATCCTAATTTACAAAAGACACAAGTGATAATATTTGGAAGTAATAGATTTTATAGGAGTATTTTTCTAAAAAATGAAAGGCTAAAGTATGTACGAGAATATCAATATTTGGGAGTTTGGTTCTCTAGTAATTTAAAATGGAATAAGCATATTCGTCATATTCATAAAAAAATTAAAAATACACTCTTGGCACTGAATAGGTTCAATCACTTATATGGTGGACATTCAATTATTCCATTCTTAAAGACCATGGGTGGGATATTCAGAATGCGCCAGGCAGGGGTGCAAGTCTGGGAGCAGTGCAACTGGGATGCACCAGGGCATGGGCCGGGTGATATTCAATGGTGATGCGCCATGGCTCAGCACCGTTGAATATGGCACTGATTCCACCCACATTGTGCATGGCGCAGTGGCACTGTGCCAGCACAAGTGGCAAGAAAGGAGCAGGGGGATGTGCCAGCACAAGTGTGGGTGCGCCACTAGCAGCAACTGCGATATTCAGTGCTGGTCATGCAAATAAGGCCATTATGCATGCAAGGTGCAAATGGGTCCATTTGCATATCATTACGGCCCATTTGCATGCAGGTGCGCCAATCCCTGGTGGCTTGTGCCTGGTGACCTGCCAGGCTGCAGCCATCGGGGACCGACACCCCCTGCCCCTCGGCAGCAACGCACCCCAACGCCCGATCGCAGGCTAAAATAATATAATCCCTGGTGGTCCAGTGGGCTGAATCCCAGCCCAATCGTGGGCTTAGTGAAAACAAAAGAATCCCTGGTGGTTGACTGGACCTGATCCCCAGCCCGATTGCAAGCTTAGTGAAAATATAAAAGAATCCTTGGTGATCCAGTGGACCGAATCCCAGCCTGATCATGGGCTTAGTAAAAACAAAAGAATCCCTGGTGGTCCAGTGGACGGAATCCCAGCCCGATCATGGGCTTAGTGAAAACAAAAGAATCCCCGGTGGTCTACTGGACCTAATCCCCAGCCCAATTGCGGGCTTTGTAAAAACAAAAGAATCCCTGGTGGTCCAGTGGACTGAATCCCAGCCCAATAGTGGGCTTAGTGAAAACAAAAGAATCCCTAGTGGTCTAGTGGACCTGCTCCCCAGCCCGATCGTGGGCTTAGTAAATATAAAAGAATCCATGTTGGTTCAGTGGACCGAACCCCAGCCGATCACGGACTTCAAATAATATAACCTTCCTGGTGGTCCAGCAGCACCCCTCCACCCACCACTCAGACCTGCCACCCCACTCCCCGGTCAGCGGCGGGTGGCAGCACCCCCCCGCAAGCCATCCGGCCACCCACTGACTGACAGCATACAGTACGGCAGTACATCCATTGGTCCACTGCATTGGCCAATGGGCATGCAGGCCATACTGTTCTACACAGTCCTGAAATGTGAATGGTTTCATTCACATTTCAGGACTGTGTCATAAAGTATGGTCTGCATGCCCATTGGCCTACACAGTGGACCAATGGGTGTACAGCCATACTGTATGCTGTCAATCGGTGGGCAGCCAGGTGGCATGCAGGTGGAGTGCTGCCACCCACCACTGACTGGGGGGGAGCGGGGTGGCAGGTCTGAGCAGGCAGGTGGGGAGGGGGGTACCGCTCGACCACCACGGAGGTTACGTTATCCAAAGCCCACTATCAGGCTGGGGTTCAGTCCACTGGACCACCAGGGATTCTTTTATATTTACTAAGCCCATGATTGTTCTGGGGTGCAGGTCCACTAGACCACCAGGAATTCTTTTGTTTTTACTGTGCCCATGATCAGGCTGGGAAGCAGATCCACTTGACCACCAGGGATTATATTATATTTACAAAGCCCATGATTGGGCTGGGGAGCAGGTCCACTGGACCACCAGGGATTCTGCAGCTATATTCAAGCCCACGATCAGGCATGGGGGGTGGGCACAATGCCCAGTCTGTGACTTGGGAGGTTGGGTGGCCACCCACAGCTGGTGGCTGCTGAGTTGCACCTTGCAATATGGCAGCTCACCTGTGGGTGGCCAGGACCTGCTCCTGCTTTTGATGTGTGGATCTTTGCACCTCCCATGTGGTGCAAGGCAGGTTTGTGCCTGCATATGCACTGCACATCCCGGGCTGAATATCGGGATGTGCCACATATGCATGGGCACGCCCCCCCGCACTTGTGCTGCATACATTACTGGTGCACCCTGGCACATCAGGATTTATGCAACACAACATCCCCCTTTGAATATCATGCTGGGGTGATTAGTGGTTGCGATATAGACAACACTGTTGCGCCATGCACAACCCCTTTGAATATCCCGGTCCTTTAATGCAAAGGTTATGCTCAAATTTTGTATGAGCAGAAGTTTTTGGGAGTTTCTCTCCTTGTGAATTTAGAATCAACCTCAATAATGCCTACAAATAGTTTGTCAAGTGCTCTAGTTAGAACTCAAGTTGTACAGCCAAAACTGGAACATATGGTTCATGCTCGATTGATTGGATTCTGAATTAAAACTAAAACAGACCCTAAGGATGATCTGATCCAGCTATGTATGAGAGAGAAGGAAAGACTATTACAGTATAATAAACAAACATAGCTAAACAGAACCCTAGGGTTACTGGAAACATATCAGTTAGCTTATTTAAATGACTGGGTCAGTCAAAATATTAGTTTGAACTCTAGATACATAGCCTTTGCTACTGAGAAGATTTATGAGTACTCTAGACAACACGATTTACAGGAAATGTAAATATTAAATCTGCTCAATGGTTGGTAAATAATACAAAAGAACATAATATCAAGCACTATCTTACTCTGGTTAAAAATAAAGAACATAGGCAAATTCTGACAAGGTATAGATTTGAAACTTTTTCTAGTAATGTACTGCCTGCCAAATATAATAAAGCACAACACATCTCTGTAAACTGTGATTGTGCTTTACAAAAAATAGAAGATCTAAGACATGTAGTGCTGAGGTGTCCCTGGTATGATATTCCCAGGAAAAAACTACTAGGTAAATATTTAATGCTATGGAGTATTCCTGACAGATATTTGCTTGACCTTCTATTTAACTCTGAGAATGAGAAATTCCTTACCAACCTTGCACTTTATTTAATAACAATTGGTAAGATAAGGGAATGGAAGAATTTGCCAGGGAAAAAAATTATATCAGAATTTGACCACTGCATCACTGCTCATTAATTGTCATAAGCATATACTATCTATTATGTCCTTTAGGTTTTGTATTTTCAGACTGTATATCCCTCTTTTTAGAAGAAATATTTCTAGCAAACAATGGTATTGTTATTAAGGCTTCAGACCTTCTTTTTTAGGATTATTTACTATTGTGTTGTATTATGTGACATGGATTGTTTGTTTAAATGAGATTTTTATGTGAAATGGCTAAAGCCAATCAATAAATTATTTACTTATTTAAATGGAGTGGAGAGATTAATTTTGGAAGAAAAGAAAACAGGAAGTAACAAAGTGGAGAGGGGGACTAAAAGGGATGATGGACAGGACCAGGGAAACAGGATATAGGAACAGAAAAGCAGAAAGCAGATGACACCATTGGGTGGTGCAGGGGATGAGTGTCCACCTTTAGAGCAAAGGGTCGGGGTTCAGGACCCAGCAAATGCAGAGTTACTAATGGGAGTAATGAGGCAGCTAGGAGAGGTGAAAGGAGATGGGAGGATGAGGCAAACTGGGCAAGTGAAGCAGGTGAGCTTAGAAAGGACAGAGTTTGGGAGAGTAGGAGTAGGCACACTAGTGACCTCTAGTGGTCAGAAATTATAAGCTGCAAAAAAGAGTTAGGGGACTTAGAAAAAAGTAGACCAGAAGTCACTTGACAGGGGTGGAGTAATAAATGGAGGGCTGGCCTTGGGTGGGAGGGTGGTTTGGGTAGGAGGGGAGTTGACATAAATTGTGTCAGTGAGTAAACACCCTCAGGACAAGTAAGCTGCAGAGAGGGCTTCATTTACCTCTTCAGGCTGCTCTAAACTGTCTGCTCCCAAGAGAGTTGTTTGCTGTGTGTGGCGGGGGAGGGGGGTTTCAGAAGAGAATGCCTAGAGTAGCAAAGGGGAAACAAAAGAATCGATTAGGGCATATTCCAGGGCAGGAAGTTGGACTTAGGCTAGCCCCTAATATGCATGTGCAGGCTGCATGGCTGGAACAGTGGAGAAGGAGCCAAAATGACACTCCAGCAGACTGCAGGTAAGCCCAGACTCAGTCAAATATAACAGCAGAAATCCCACAGAATGACTCAGAGAATCCAGAACACACTACAATTAGTACCAGAAATCACCCCACAAACCAGCTATGCTGCTGAAATATAGCTGCTACCAATCAGTAACATTGAGACTCTTAAAGTACTGGCTAAATACACTCTAGAAGGTACAAAGATGAGAGCAGCCAAACACTGCTACAAACTATCAGTCAATTTCTGCAGTCAAATAATTACAAATCATCAGGCCTAACAAAATCATGGCTGAGAAAGGCAGGTAAACAGTCCACAGTAGATAAGACTTTTGAGAAAACACCCTCAGGACAAGTAAGCTGCAGGGAGGGCTTCCTTTACCTCTTCAGGCTGCTCCAAACTGTCTGCTCCCAGAATAGTTGTTTGCTGTGTATGATGGTGGGGGGATGCACCGAGGATGCCTCTTCAAGTTGCTCCAAACCGTCCACTCACAGGAGAGTTGTTTGTTGAGTGTGGTGGGGTGGAGTGGGGTCCCAGCGAGGATGACTCTTCAGGCTGCCAGAAAAGTTGTTTGCTGTGTGTGGTGGGGGGATCAAAAAGGATGCCTCTTCAAGTTGCTCCAAACCATTCACTCCCATGAGAGTTGTTTGCTGTGTGTGATGGTTGGGGGTTCCGGCGAAGACACCTCTTTGGCTGTTCCAAACAGTCCACTCCAAGAAGAGTTGTTTGCTGTGTGTGTTATGCCAAACAACTGTAAATATCTCTAAATGTAAATATCTCTAAAAGTATAGAAGTTACAGTTAAAAAGCCAGTATGAAAGTTGTTCAGGACATAAAAAGACCTTTCAAATTAGCCTATTCATTAATCTGTACTAATTATATTTTTTAAACTATGGCCATCTGCTTACCTCAATTTTCATTTTTCATAGGAGTTATGACAAACAAATGTAATTATCTCTAAAAGTAAATGTGTTACACATAAAAAAGCAGTATGAAAGTTGTTCAGGACAAAATACCTTTCCAATGAACCTATTCATTAAGCTGAACTAATTATATTTTGTAAACTATGGTCATCTGATTATCTGAATTTTCATTTCTCTTCACAATGTTCACCTTTTGGATGGCTATATTTAAGAAAATCTAATGGATTCAGATTAGTGACTATCCTCGTTTAAAAGGTCATTTTGTCCTGAACAACTTTCATGTTGGTTTTATATGGGTAACTTTTACACTTTCTGAGATATTTACATTTGTTTAGCATGACTCCTACTGTGTTCTCTCAGAGAGAAAAAAATGGAGGCTGCTTGGAAGACCCTATTTTATAAAATGTAAAGAATTCAGATTAGTCACTATCCTCATGTCAAAGATCTTTTTGTCCTGAAAAACTTTCATCCTGGTTGTTTTTGCACACCTTGAATCGTTTTAAAGATATTTAGATGTGTTTGGAATGTGTGCGCATTTGTTCTCACAGAAAAGCAGCTTGGAGTTCTGTGTCCATCATTCTAAACAGAAAAAAAGAAGTATTTCTTTAACTGCCATAGAGATTTGCAGTCATGGAAGGGTACACTGAAAAGTACTAAAAAATGTGTTCCACGATAATCCCATTTTTCTAGCTAAAGCAAGAAGGCTGTAGACTCCAGCCACAGCTATGAAAAGGGTTACAAAATCCCTAGTGTGGGATTTCTGTCTGCTGGATCCTCAAGATGAAATGGTAGCAATATATTAGTTTTGCCACACAAGTCAGTAGGGGAAAAAGGGAGCCACCTTGTAATATGTTAAATACTACCTATACCTAGAGCCAGTGACAAACAACATAACAACATTAAACATATAAATGATTGGCTGCGGAGGTGGTTTTTACAACAGGAAATGCAATGCTTAACACACTGGGAAGACTTTGTTAATAAAGAAGAACTATATTGCTGGGATGGCCTACACCTCAGTAGAAGGGGTAGCAGATTGCTGGGAAGGCACATGGTGGACTATCTTAATAAACATTTAAACTAAATAAGGGGGAGATGCATGACAACTCATCCTCTCTAGATAAAAGTATTTATGCTGTATCCACTACCACTCCAACCCACATTGTTAATACACAAAGGCCTGTATCCAATCACTCAGAATATAAGTCAAGAATAACTTGAAAATCTTATTGCTAAACACCCATAGCTTAAGAAATAAAACAGACAAACTCACATATTTTTAAAAACCAATAACTTAGATATTTGTGGGGTGACAGAAACCTGGTTTAAAGATCAGGATTGGAACACAAACATACCAGGGTACGCCAAAATGTACAAAAACCATCAAGACAAGAGGGGGGTGGTGTTGCACTCTATTTAGATGAAAAGCTCAAGGTTTTTGAAATCAAGGACAACATAATAAGTGATAATGAGTTTATTTGGGTGCAAATAAAACGCCAGACCAAAACTCTTACAGTGGGCTTGGGTTACAGACCACCTAGTTTAAACCTTGAAAAGAAAAAAACAGTTTATAACAAAAATAGTAAAACACATTACTAAAGGTCATTTTATCCTCATGGGTGACTTTAATTTCTCCTCTATTAATTGGAAAACACTAGAAGGCTCTAACACAGCTGAAAACAGATATATTGATATTTCAATTCAAAATAACCTGGAAAAATTAGTTACAGCAGCTACAAGAGATAACAACACACTTGATTTAATATTCACAAATATTGATGAAGGGATAAAGGGACCTAAACTATTACCACCACTTGGATATAGTGATCACAATGAGATAGAATTTAAATACAAAATAAATATGACAAATGCAAATAGAAGGACAACAATGAAAGATTAAGCTAGAGCTAATTACCAACAAATGAAAGAATATTTGGTAGCATGGAACTGGGAAGAAAATTTAAATAATCTTGAGCTGGAATCAACCTGGAACAAAACTAGTAATAAAATAAAGTATTGTATAAACAAATGGCTTCCAGTAAGATACAAATATAAACATAAGCATAGACTCCCACCATGGAGGAACAACAATATTAAAAAAGATATCAAGAGAAAAAAGAAATTGTATCAGAAACTAAAGAATAATCCATCTGAGGGAAACAAGTTTACATTTTTTTAATTCAATATATTTTATTTATATTTCAATGCAATATACCAATGAGTATCTAGAGAACATTTGAGGAGCGAATACATAAGACATTACAATTCCGTGAAATTAGTCCCCTCAATCTGGACATATGAAAGCAGCAAACCCTCTAACACCCACCACCTCCCTCCCAACTGCCCCACCCACCATCTCCCCCAGTGCCAAACTCGGAACTATTACATAGTTAGGAATATTTGTATACAAGTTAATCCTCTAATTTTCTAGGGCTTCAAACTGTGAGCAAAGCTTCAAGTGGTCCCCATCTGTCTGAGTAGGTCTGAAGCCTGTTGGCCATAATAGCAATATGTTTTTCCAGTTGCAGAGCCAATAACACTTCTCTATGCCATTCTAGGACTGATGGAAGTGAATCATCCTTCCAGTATCTTATGATGATTAGTTTGACCACTGCTGAAATAAGAGCTATGTGGGCTCTTCTGATTTTAATAGTCCCCAAAGGGAAACTATTAAGCAGGCAGGTCTCTGAGGTAAATAAGGATTCCAATCCCAGCAGTGGATCCAAGGAACTTTTGACATTGAACCAAAAGGTAGAGACTTTTGGGCAGGACCATAACATATGATAAAGGCCTCCAGAGGGCCCTTGGCAACTGTGACACTGCGGGGATGGAAGCCTTCCCATTTTGTGAAATCTTTCAAGGGGTAAAATATAGCTTATGCATGATATTGTATTGTACCAGATGAAGTCTATCTTATTTGATATATCTATACAGGTTGCACCATATGTGTTGCCAGGTACGGACGTCTGATGGAAGAGAGAGTTTGTTAACCCAGTAATAGCATATGCCTTTAGGCAAACTAGAGTCAAGTGATTGTAGTTCTTTATACATCTTGGATATCGAGTGTGGTTTCTCTGCCACAAGCATAAGGGAGCACAACTCAATTGCAGGGGAAGTGATATTTGGTGCCGTGCCCATAAATGAGACTACAGCTTGCCTAATGTGCCAATATTTAAAGGGATTCCTAGCATGGATTTTGAGTAATTGATGAAATTTGAAAAGGAAAGGCCTTACCTCAGGGCCAGATCCCAAGCTTGGCGCCTACTAAAGGGGCCCAAAATGAGGAAAATAGGACCTTTACCAATTTGGAAATGAGGATTGCCTATCAATGGTTGTTCCAGGAATTTGTGCTAATCAAGGTTCAGATATTTTTGTAGTTGGTGTAAGGCCCTAAGAGACCATCCAATGGGAGTACCCCTTAAGGTTTTGTGAATGTATTGTGGTAAGAAGTACAATGGAGCAGATAGAGTACAAGAGGTTTTGCAAGCCATGTCTTTCTCTATATCCAGCCAGAGAGGTTGGAAAAGTCCCAGATCTCACAGGCCAGATGTAGAGACTCAGTGTGCTAACTTACTAATGTGAATCATACTATAATAGGTGAAAAAGGAGGGGAGCGAAAGGCCGCCTTGCAATTTTGGGGCACCTAGCTTAAAGTATGCTCATCAAACTCCCTTTCCCCTCCACAGATATTTTTTAATCAAAGCTTGCAGTTCTGCAAACCAATGCTTGGGTAGGAAGATACCCAACATGCCCAGGAGATAGAGAATATGGGGTAATACATTCATTTTAATTGTGGCTATTCTTCCCCAGAGTGAAATTGGCAGTGCACCCCATCTTGTTAAATCTGCTCTAAGTGTGTTAAATAAATTGGAGAAGTTGTCTTTCACCATTGTTAAGATCTTTCTGGAGACCTTGATGCCCAGATATGTCAAGAACTTTGGCTCCCAGATAAGACCAAGCCCCTCAATATCTAATGGCAGAGTTTTCCCATGAAGTAGAACTTTTGTTTTGGAAGGGTTAAGCTTATAGTAGGAGACTTTGGAGAAAAGGTCAATTTCCCTGAGTAGGGCTGGCACACCAAGTGTGGGGTCTTCCAAGTGCAGTAATATGGCATCCGCATAGGCTGACAAGAAATATCAGTGAGCCCCAGCTGTGATACTGAGAAGGTTTAGTGAGGAAATCAACTTCTGAATAAAAGGTTCTAACTAAAGGTTAAAAAGGGGAGAGGATAGGGGACAGCCTTGTCTGGTGCTGCGGTGTAGTGGGAGTGGGTCTGAGAGAACTCTGTTGCACCAGACACGGGCTTTTGGGGAGTGATGGAGAAGCCATACCCACTTAATAAAATCTTTAAAGAAACCAAATCGGACTAGGACCATAAACAAAAAATCTCGGGAGACATGATCAAATGCCTTCAGGCATCTAAGAAAATCAAAACTGCAGGGATATCAGAATGTCTGGTCAGGGAGAGTAGGTGTAATAGGTGATGCATATGGTCACTGGAAGATCTGCCGGTCATGAAACCCACTTGTTCAGGACCAATTAGAGTACCCATAATCAGTCCCAACCGATTCACTAGAACCTTTGCCAGTATTTTGACATCAGTGTTCAAAAGTGATATGGGATGCTAGTTTTCTGGATATTGGAGATCTTTATTGAGTTTAGGCATGAGGGTAATGATTGCTTCAAGGAAGCTATGGTCGGAATACCCATTAGAAAACCAGGAGCTGAACACCTCTGTCAACAGGGGAGCGAGCTCTGGGGAACAGCACTTGAACAAATTAGTTGTGAGGCCATCTAGTCCAGGAGATTAATCTAAAGGGAGTTGTTGTATTGCTTGCTCCACCTCTCAGACATCTATAGGAAGGCCTCGGGGAGATGCCACATTTGGAGGAAGGACGGGGAGGTCAATTAAATCAAGGTAATTATGTATTTCTTCCTGCGTAGAGACCTCATTTCTGGGCACAGTATATAGATTTTGGAAATAGTGCCTAAATTCAGTAATAATTTGTCTAGGGTCTGTGATAGTTGGGCCATTTCTTGTTAATGTAGCCCAGGTATGCAGCGAGTTGTTTCTGCCTGTTTAATGCAGATGGTGAGCAGCTTACCCATGGGTTCACCAGACTCGGGTATTTGAGTTTGGTTCTCTTCAGAGAGAGTTCAGCCTTCTGAGACATAAGGTAAAAAAATGTGTTTGTAAGGCATGTAATTTGACCAAGTCCATCTCCAGGGAATGGCAACTAATATCCCTCTCAAGGGATTTAATAGAGAGCAGTAAATCTTCTACTTGGGTTTTAAATTGCCGGGTTCTAGTAGATGCGAGGCGGATACATTCACCACATAGTGCACACTTCATGGCTGCCCACACTACATCTATTACCATAACAAAGCCCCTATTAGTATCTAGGAAATGGAAGACAAAGTCCTTAACATGTGAGAGAGTAGCTGGGAATTTAAGTAATTGACTGTTTAAGCACCATAGGGTGTCTCTCCTAACACCTGAACCTAAAAGGTAAGTAAGGGAAACAGGAGAGTGGTCTGAGATGACTCTCATGTGTATTCTAACATCTAGCACCCCTGGCAGGATAAAGGAACTGACTAGGAAGTAGGCAATTCTGCAGCAGGTGCGGTGGGGGGAGGAGAGAAAGTATAATGCCTCTCTGTGGGGTTTAGAATTCTCCGCACATCTACCAGACCAGCCCCAGATATGAGATCATTTAAGGCTGTTTGAGCTGGAGAGAGGCCAGACATTTTGATGTCAGATGTGTATAATTGCAGCTGTGGCATGAGGTTCCTGTCTCCCCCCCCAAGGAATGTGACTTTTGGCAAATGAGAGACTACTAAGTTCAGGAGGTGCGTGACAAAATGAGGTGAATCTATGTTTGGGCCATATATAGACCCTAAAAGGATCTGCTGGGACTCTAGCACTCCATGCAGTAGCAAGTAACATCCGTTTGCATCCCAGACCTCTTGCACAAATTTAAAGGGCACAGTTTTGGCAATTAGTATGGCTACCCCCCCTCGGCTTGTGGAGATGTCCGCACCATAGGCTTGCCCAACCCAGCTCCTGCATAAAAAAGAGGTATCTTCTCTCCTAAAGTGAGTCTCCTGTAAGCAGGCGATCCCTGTGTTAAGGTGTTGCAGATGTCTCAAAATAAGTTGGCACTTACACCTGTCTCTGGCACCCATGACATTCCATGTTAAGATATTATATGGACCACTCATTAACTAAGGCAGAGTTAGTGTTCTGCCTAGGGGAAAATTGCTGCAGTATAGCCTGTCCATCCCAGTTGGCATCTTGTAGTTCATACCCTGGGCTAAAGTATTTTGCCACCCCCCTTAAAACATAACAAAAGTCCCCCATTGAACAGATCTATCCCCCAATATCCCACAACTAACTATTAACAACTATCCCCAGTACCACAAACTGCACTGGCTTAAAAATACTGCCAGGTGATGTCTTAATGCAAACCCACAATTGATCGTCCCACTCCTCCACCCCCTTACCCCCCCACATTGCATTGTAAAGAAATCAATAGCATTATTAAACCAAATACAAGAATGGTGATTTAGCAGTCATATATTCAGTCCCAAATGCTAAGCCATCTTGGCGAGTCATTTGTTATCTTGTGAGATTAGTGCATCCTGAAATCCACGTAGAGCTCCTAAAACCCTTAGGAGCAATACAATAAACTAGAATTAAGTCTAGGGAGGTGCGTTACAGAAGAAAACAGAAACAGAATTATACTGTAATCTCCTGATACTTTGGATTACACAGGCAAACTAACGTGCATCTTAAATAATGGACTTCTGTTAGATTCACAGAGGCACCGTCATACTATCTCAGGCACATGAATAAAGTAATTTCAAAAGAGAGGAAAGGGCAGCTAAACAAATTAAAGGAGTAAAAGGAAAACAAATAAAATCCAGGAAGCAACCAGAGTTCCCATATCATGCCCGATCAGTAGTCTGGACGAATAGAAGAAGTCTGTATTTGAACATGCAGTCTGAACAGATTGTTCAATTCAGCGTAGTCCATGGTAAGGCATATTTTGAGGAGTTAAGCAACTGCTACTTTCCGTTAGCACGCTGTCAGCAGAAGTATTCGAACACTTGAGAGATATAGGGATATTGAAAGTACACATTACGATCAATACCTGAGATCCCATCATGAATACAAGAATTAGAGTTACAGTCACTTAAACAAGTCTGGTAGGAGTTTCTTGAGCTCAAGGAGCACCTGATCTTGTGCCTCAAATGAATGCCATTGA
Source organism: Neoceratodus forsteri (assembly GCA_016271365.2). NCBI lineage: Eukaryota > Metazoa > Chordata > Ceratodontiformes > Ceratodontidae > Neoceratodus > Neoceratodus forsteri. Next base: position 903,837,085 of record CM028133.1, read on the forward strand.
TTCCTGATCTTCACTTGAAGCACCGCCGGGTAGTGGACTCAAAACTGTTTCCCTGTGGCAATTAGCTTAGATACGAGTGGGTGTAGTTCCTGTCTCTTCATTCGGACAGACTGTAGCAAGTCCTGAGTGATATGTATTTTGTGACCTTCACATTGCACTTCTTGGAGGGCTTTCACTTGTGCCAGATTGTGCTGTTTATCTAGGAAGTTGAGTAATTTAAAAATCAGTGGCCTCAGTGGTGAGCCAGGGGATGGTGGAGGACAGATTTCCCTAAGTGATCTTTATGATATATGTGGTACCATTCAGGGATGGTGCCACAATCTTTTCATTGAGCCTTTGAAGAAACAGAATAGGGGCGCTGCCTTCCTCCTTTTCAGGAATCCCTGTAATTAGCAAGTTGTTCCATTGGCTTCTCCCCTCAAGGTCTTCTAATTCTTCTTCTAATTTTTCAGCGTTCTTGCAACACTACTATGGTCCAGTTCTGCTTTATCTTGTTTTTTCTCCAGGGAAATTAGTCTAGTTTCAGAATCGCAAACTCTCGTTATGAGAGAATCCACTGAGGAACGTATTTGGTGAAGTTCCTCTGATACGGTTGTGATTGAGCTCTGCATCTACTGCATAATTTCTAAGGATCTTTCCTTGGTGACTACCATAGGTCCCACTGGAGTTTTGCTACCACTGGCTGCCTGCTGTTTAGACCACTTCATGGTCTCATCCTTTTCAGGCGTTGAAGGAGACGAGTGCCACCGAGGAGTTTTGAGCATATATACTTCCATTTCTCAGGACTCTGCAGGCTCCTAGATGTTGTTGTAGACTGATTTATCAATTTAGGAGTAATATTCAATTTCAAGTTATTGAAATAGCAGTAGATATAGGCAGGAGGAATGCAGAGCCACGGGAGCTAGCTTCAGATCGTTATGCTGCCATCACATGTCCCCCAACAAGTTTACATTTAAACAATGTGTCAACAGAACTAAAAGCATGATTAGAAGAGTGAAAAGAAATTTAGAAACTAAACTGGCTACAACAGTTAAGGACATTAAGAAACAATTTTATAATTATGTGGGGTCAATCCAAGGTAATCAAAAAGGAGTTGGTCCAGTAGATACACCCAATGGGATCATAACCAATGAGTAAGATATAGCGACTGAACTTAATAAATGTTTTCTAAGTGTTTGTGAGACTAACGAAAACATCAGTACTTCAGATATTAGTAATTTATGTACCATATCCCTCTTCAGCACTGAGGAAATTCTGTTTGTATTTCTAAATGTGTTCCTAGTTACAGGATTGCAACACACTTGAGAAAGGAATATGTGGATTTAAGGAAGTTCCTCAGGCACTCTGACCTATGTGAGCATGTAGCTTAATGGTTAGAGCACCAGAATGGCATACCAGAAGTCTGAGGTTCAATTCCCAGTGGGCCACACTTTTCTTTTCTCATTTCCATCCTTGATTTAACAATTATCGAGTCACTTAAAACAAACAGTTCAGCTGAACCAGATAGTATTACCCCAAACTTCCTACAGGAATTATTGAACAAATTAAAGGGTCCTTTAACACATTTATTTAATGCATCACTTATGGAAGGCAAAGCTCTGACAGAATAGAAAGAGGCGCTAGTTTCACCTATTTATAAAAGTGATAAAAGATATGCTATAACTAACTACAGACCAATAATTCTTACCTCAGTAACTGGATAAATAGTGGAAATACTTCTACAAAAATGGATTACTAAACATATGAATCAAGAACAAATAGTGGCTATAACCCAGCACAGTTTCATTCCTGGCAGATCATTCCTCACTAATTTGATGCATTTCTTTGAAACAATTAGTGCAGCCCTATACAAAGGAATACCGGTTGACATTATCTTTTTAGATTTTGCAAAAGTCTTTGTTAAGGTATAACATAAAATCTTAATCTAACAACTGTGCAAAATAAAATTAGATACAAATATAATAAAATGGATCATATCATGGTTAGATATTAGACAACAAAGGGTAACTATCAAAGGATATCAGTCGGACTTGGGACAGGTCATGAGTGGGGTGCCACAGGAATCTGCTCTGAGCCCAACCATATTTAATATAATGGTATCAATATTACAAACAACTGGAAACACATGGCTCTGCAAATACATAGATGACTGTAAGCTCGGTGGTCTTATCCAAACACAGTCAGATGGAATGCAAACACAGGAGAATACTGATAAATTATCAGAATGGGCCAAGGAAAATAAAATGAGTTTTAATGAGAAAAAGTGTAAGGTGATGCATCTGGGCCAACAAAATCCACAAGTATACTATAAGCTAAATAATTTCACATTGGAAAGCACAGCTGATGAAAGAGACTTGGGAGTACTGATTTCAGATAATTTTACATTTAACTGTCATACAAAGTATACTGTTAAAAAGTGTCAGAGAATTGTAAGTTGCATTCTTAATAATATTAAAAGCAGGGACTCAGAAATACTAATTCCCCTATATTTCAGTCTTGTGCATCCACATCTGGAATACTGTTCATAGATTTAGGCTCCACATACTATAAGAAATAGAACTTTGATAGAAGGGGTTCAAGGAAAGGTCTCAAAACAAATCAAGGGCATAACACATCTTCGCTATGACAACAGATTGAAACATTTAGGGCTATTTTGAACAGAATAAAGCCAAACTAGAGGGATCTATGTTTAACATACAGTATAGAGCATTCCAGGACCAAACTATTACGGAAACTATAGGACTAAGGAAGCACACTGTAACCAGAACAACCAGATCTCATAATTATAGACTAATAGGAGAGAACAATAGTACTACAAAAAGAAGTAAATACTTCACACAGAGAATTATCAATATGTGGAATACCCTACCACAGCGGATAGTAGAAAGTAATAACATTAACACTTGCAAAAATAGATTAGATCAATATATGAGAGACAAAAATATATGTTCCATCTTTGAAGTGAATAAGCTGGTGAGTTCATTAAAAGGCAAACTGCCTGTTGAACTTACATACTACTATGAACCTAGGCACTGGTGGTCAGCACACACATTTAAATAACTGGCACCCTGTGCTTTGGCTTAAACACCAGAAGGAAGCAGTCGCCGGTGGTCCTGGTCCTTCACCCTCATGATTGTTATGCAGTGCCACTGAGGGGAGGATGTAGTGGAGGTTGTTCCTACAGGTAGTAGGCATAGCAGCAGTGGAAGCTTCAGCAGTCCCCTACAGAGTCAATGCACAGTAACACCATCACCAAGCCATAAGACAGCCAAAATGACATGTGTCCCTTTATCATCAACACAACGTATGTCTCAGTCAAATAAAATCCCTACTGAGCCACTGCAACGTGCCCATCTGTTTTCCAGCCCAACACCCCAAACATTACAGCCAACTCTTGTGAGTATGTTTAAATAGCACACCAAATATCTTATGAATCACTCTACTGCATGTGAGCTTAGTGTGGCTGCTGCACAAATGATCACACTCGACCTGCTCCCATTCTCCTTTGTAGAGAATGAATGATTTCAAATGTTGTTGCTTGTGCATGCCCAAAATGGAAGGTACTATTGTGGATATACTTCTCCAAACAAGTACATGCCATAATAAAGGCAGTGGTCATCCACACACTTAAGCATTCTTCATCACTATCCATCCATCTTAGCTTGGATATTTGGACTAGTGGGAGAACCGCTGGCAGCTCCAGTATGTGCATTACAGTAAATTGGGCTCTGGTTCTTGGGGTTTTCTGGTTAGAATCTGGATGTGATGGCAGAAAGTGCAGCAAGGTAGACTGTGGTTGTAGGAATATAAGCAGTGTTAGGCAGCATGCAACACTCACAATGAAAAGAATGCTTGGATCACACACCAGGGAGAACATGCTTGAAGTATTACTGGGTGAGATTAATGAGTGGCTACACCCACTCTCAATGAAAGTCGGCTGCATTGCTAGAGACAACAGCTCCAATGTTGTAAAATGCATATATGATGGTGGGTTTCTCAGGGTGTCATGCCTGGCACACTGCCTCAACCTCATGGTCCTGCACTTTCTTAGCCATCATGATATGTAGGATATCTTGTTGGTGGCCCACCGCTTCTGTGTCACTTTGTCCATTCTGGGAAGGCCCTTGACCAGCTATGCCAACTTCAGAGAGAGAACAATTTGCTGCATCATTGCATGAAATTAGATGTGGTGACCAGATGGAACTCCATGTTGTACATGTTGGAGTGGCTGTATGAGCAGTACACAGCTGTTTCCAAATATCTGCTGCTACACACCAGTTGTGACAGTACAGAAGTTTCCATAGCTCTCAGTACAGAACAGTGGCATTTAATGGATGGACTGATAATGATTCTGTGTCCTTTTGCACATGCAACACAGGCAGCGAGTGGGGAGACTGCCAGTATCAGACAGTCCATCCCCTTGCTGTGCATACTGAGGTGCACACTGATTAATGTGCAGTAATCAGTTGAGGCAGGAGATGACAATGACACTTTGGCCTTGATGTAGCACATGCTGGACTTGTTGGACTCCAACCCTCATATTGTTGGAATTCTGCCATCTGATGACTTTGGCATTGCTACCATGCTGGACCCACATTATAAACGTGGCCTTGAGTCTGTACTACATGGCTAGTGTCCAGGGGTAGAAAACCTTACCAACATTCTTGTCAGAAGGGTTAGAGGGGAACAGGTACTCAAGACATATAGGACACTAAGAGTTGTTGCTACCACCACCACCACCACCACCATAACCACTACCACCACCATAGCACTGTCACTTTCACATGTCATGACTAAGTCAGGCAGACAGAAACCCCAAACCCTCAATCCTATTTGGGATATTTTAAGTGAGGTTGGAGTTGCACCCAAGGAAGAGCATGAGAAGGAGCACAATGATGCTGCCAGACTCAGAGCAGCACATCGCATGGTTGAGTGTTTCATAGCTGAACAAAAACACCTTGCAAACGGTAATGAGCCATTATTGTACTTGGTGAGCAAGATAAAAGAATGGCCTGCACTGACAATCGTAGCAACAACATACGTTAGCTGCCCCCCCCCCCCGTGTCAGTGTTACTGGAAAAACTACACCCAAATAACTTTGAAATGTTATTTGTTTCCATATCAACAGACAACTCTTTTCATGGAGCTGTTAATGATGTATGCAACTGCTTCAATCTGTTTTCTCAGTTCATACTAGGCCCTGTTACCGTCCTGGTAGGGTCCTTTTCATGGTTGTTGAAATCTCATTGTCCATGAGAACTGCAGTAACATATGAGAACATGATGTCAGATCAACCATTTATATCATGTATCTCTATGCTGAAATAACAAATATCCTGCAAAAACTCTCTGGAAACACATACACTTAATGGAGTTTAAAGGGGAAAAAACTGCATTAGAACTCAGATAGTTTGCAAAACTCACTGATGGTAAATGTGGTATTTCATACATTCTTGCAGTTTGTTTCTATTAAGACTAATTAAGCAGATAGGCATACTGGGGAGTTTAATGGTTGATTGCACATTATTTTCTCATATGCTAATGCAGCTCTCAGGGACACTGAGACTTCAACAATCATGAAATGGACCCTCCCAGGACAGTAATAGGGAATAGTATGAAGTATGAAAACAAACTGAAGAGCTGCATACATCTTTAACAACTACATGAAAAGAATTGTCTGTTGACATGGAAACAAATAACATTTAGAAGATCTGAGAGTGTAGTTTTCCTTTAAGCATGTGTTCAGTGCTGCAGGTGCCATTGTACATGACTGGCGCACAAACCTGTCACCAAAGAATGTAGAAATTCTGACATTTATACAAATAAATAAGCAACACATTCCACACAAGACCATGGCGTCTGTGTTCCTTCCACATCTGCCTGGCAGTGGATCTTCTAATGAAGATGAAGAAACAGATGGTGCTGTTGGTAGAAATAAAAAGATGAAGTCATCATCATCCACTGTTCACAATTCTGGAACTTGAATACCCATCGGGTGAGAACTCCAGTCTTGAGGACTGTGAGGGCTACTTCATTGAGGAAGGTGATGCATGAAGACAACCAAAGTGTATTGTGTACCACCTTTGTATGCCAAATCTTCTCATTTAATTCTGAGTGATTTCTCAAGGGGCACAACAAATACCTGCAAGGAAGCAAAGCAGACTCAGTGATTTCCAATTTCATTGTGAATGCCAAATAACTAAATATGTAACCCCCCCAAAAAAATACTTACCTTCGTGTTTGCCAGATGTGGTGAATTACACAACCTCTTCCAGCTTTCAATCTGCTGGACGTCATCATCTCTCTCTTACTTGAATGAAAAAGCAGTATGAACACATTATGATTTCGTAGTAACAATACCAACCCCCTAAAAAAAAAAAAAAGATGGGAAAAATTCCAAAATACTTACATGTGCAGTTTGTCTGATACTGCATTTAAGACTGAACAATCAGCAGGTCCTGAAACAGTACTACAATCAGCAACAGCAGCAGCACCGCAATCTCTATGTGAGTAGTGGTGGTGGTGGAATGCAAGCTCAAAATGGGTGTATGAAAAATAAATTCTGCCAGCAGAATTTCTGTGAAAGGGTGACTTTTTCTTCCGTGAAGGTTCGGAAATAATTTTTGCAACTTTTGCAGAAATTTGACCTTAAAAGGAGGAATAAATGTATAGTCTGTAGGCTAATGATTAAACTGCGGCAAAAAAAATCTGCAGAATGATCACTGTCAGTGATCAGTTCTGAGGCTTTTTTCTCCTGCAGTTTAATACATTATTCCACCTCCCACCTGCTGATCTCAGGCCCCATATAGTGTATATATAAAAAATCCACTGATCACGGGTCATATTCATATACAAAAAAACTACAATCACTGTGTCCTGTGCCCCACACCTGCCGATCACAGGTCCCATGTGAAAAAAAACTCCATCCCTGGTAACTAGTGACCCCCATCTCCCTATCCAGGACCCCCGACTTTAACAAAAAAGATGCAGTCCATCAATTCAGTTTTGTTTCCATAATTCATATTATTCCCTGGTGTCTAGTGGACCACCATCCCTATCCCCAATCAACTGTAAAAAACATAATCACAATTCCATGGTGCCTAGTGGACCCCACACCCAGATAATTAGTCCCCCACCACCCCGCTTCCATTGCACCCCCACCTGGAGCTGGCCACTGGCACAGCCCTCCTCTCTCCTCCTCGTCTGGTGGCCCACTGAACTGTCAATGAATGAGGACATGCCTAAATGCGCTCACTCATTGACAATTCAGTGGACAGCTGGGTGTGCAGGAAAGAGGAGTACTGCACCAGTGGCCACTCCGGGTCGGGTCGCGGGGAGAATGGGATGGTGGGGGAAACTGTCTGGGTGGGGGGTGGAACCACTAGACACCAGGGAATTGTGATTATGTGTTTTATGGGATTGAGGATAGGGAGAGGGTCCACTAGATACCAGGGACAAATATGGATTATGGAAATAACTGAATGGATGAACTGCATTTTTTGTTATGGCTGGGGTCCTTCCTGGATGTGGGGCTCAGACAGATACCAGGGATGGAAGTTTACATGGGACCTGCGACTCGGCAGGTGTGGGGCACAAGGTATATTGGTGAGTTTTATAGTTGAATAGGACCCACGATTGGTGGGTGTGCGGGGAGCTCTACACACCAGGGATTGGAGTTTGTTTTTTATGGGCCCTTCGATTGGCAGTTGTGGGGGCACTAGACACCAGGGTGAGGAGGGGAGGGTGTTATTTTCACATGGGACCCATGCTCGGCAGGTGTGGGGACCACTAGACACCACCAGGGCAGGGTGTTTTTACAAGTTATCCTCAAAATAATACATCAAACTGCAGATGGAATACATTCCACAGTTTAATATATTATTTCACAGTTCTGCAAAAAAGTCTGTGGAAACTGGAGAAAATCTGCTGAAGATACCAATTTTGCCATGGCAGAAGTTCTGAAAATCTTTGCGAAATTTCCAAAATTTTGCAGAAGTTCTGCAAAAGCAGAATTCACAACCTTTGCCCACCCCAAAGCCCAATAATCATAATTGCATAATTATGTTTAACTTCTCTTGCAATTCTCACATGGGCTTTTCCCACCTTAACTGGCTTGTACGTCAACATTATTAGTGAGAAGGACAGCAGTTTCTATCCAGGGACACAATTTTACATTTTGGGCCCAGTGGTGGTAGTGGTGGTGGGATGCAGGCCCAGCAATCATAATTTCATGCTTTACTTCTCTTGCAATTCTCTCATGGGTTTTTCCCCATCTTAGCTGGCTTGTGCAGCAACATTATTTGTGAGAAGGACAGCAGTTTCCATATGGGGACACAATTTTACATTTACGTTGAACAACTCGTCGGGAAAATACATCATGTTTCTGCTATGCTTGTGCACTTCTTTAGACGGTTGGCAGTTGCACACAACCTCCATTCGTGCACCATCACATAACATAGAGGAAACATTTTTGTTATTGTACAATACTTGACATTAGTGGATAGCAAGAGGACACATGAATCAGTAAAACAAAAGGAAAAAAGTGGTTCATCATATGTAAAGATTAGAGAAAGAACAGAATGGGACAGGCCAGAATCATCAGGGAAAGGTGAATGCTAAAGTTTACATGAGTGTAAAATTAAGGAAGTGAGCAAGTGAAAGATTAAATGAAATATTGACCTACAGAAATCATAACAGCAATAGTAACACAAAAAAGTTTACAAATAAATATTTCACAGTACTAAAAAGAGAATAGAGATGAAAAACAGAAAAGTATTTTTTTCCTACTTTTTATATTTTTTATGCTTTTTGGGGGGGGCAGGGGCAGGAGTTGTAGACTAGAAGGTGGAAAAAATAAACAAAGAATACATTTACTTAACATAAACTGAACAGTTACTTGCAACATCACACTCACACAACACCACCACCACTGACAATAGCAGTGCCAGACCCACCACCGCCACACAGCTCTGACAGGAGAGTAAGGATCTTTTCATGACTGGACATCACATTGTCCAGCTGATCCCTCACTTTCTGCCTGAACTCATTAAAGTCATGGTGCTGCTCTTACACCTCATCCCACAGTACTGCCACACATTCCTATGTGGCAGGTGCTCTGGGGACATGGTTGTCATGTGCTGCTGCCTGCTGTCTTGCAGGTGATGGCTGACTACTGCTGTGGGTGTGCCTATGACTAATACGCTGACTCACAGCAGCATGATGGCCGATCTCTCACTGCTTCCCTTCCGGTTGCACATTGCCTTCCCCCCCCATCACCACCACCACCGCTATGTGCTGCAGCCACCTCATGCTCCTTAACCTCCTACTCAGCCAAGTGGTGGATCCAGAGGTGCATCCTCTAGGCGCTGGTCCCCATGCAGCTGCCTTTCTTCCCCCATGACACACTACGTCCACAGACCTTGCAGATGGCCACCATCTCATCTGCATGATTAATGGTGAAAAACTCCCATACTAAGGACTGCAGAGGGAGGGGGGAGCACCGGATGCTGTTGGGTGCCCTTCATTGCCATTGCCAGTGGTTGAGCTGCTTGGGGTGGCACTAGCAACATTGCTTGGTCTCACTTGGGCACAGACCATGAGCTCCTCTGTGGGGGGGGCATGTGGATCCTGCTGCTGTAGAATTTGTGGATCCTACAGCTGCTGCTCCTGCTGCAATGGTGCAGCAGAACTCTCTCTTCCTGATCTGGGGGGGCATTAGTAACTCTGTTGAGGTGAATCCCTGCTGCCCCACCCTTCTTCCTAAACCCCTCCTTCTCCATTATAAAAAAATAAAATAAACTCAAGAAAATGAGAGAGAGTCACACACACACACACATATGCACGCACGCACACATGCACACACACAGACTAAACTATCTAAACAAAAAAGAACAGTATACTAACAAAAGTTCAATATACAGAATATAGATGAAAAAAGAAAATAATTACAGCCCAAAACAATCAATGTTAAATATATTAGTGGGAGAAATCTCTCTCTGAGCTGTGCTGCTCTATCTGCTGCTTCACTCAGAATCTGAAACATTCACTTCCTGCCTGACAGGAGTCTCCAATCTGACTTGCAGGAAATGCAACATTTGGACAAACCCTTTTTTCTGTAACTTTGAAGTTAGTAACAAAAGTCAATGCTAATTTCTAAGTTAACTGGTGACGTTTTTGTCATTAAAGGCCAAGTTCACAAACTTTTTCATGGGGGCGAATTTAGCAACGTTGCAGGAACTTCGCAGGTGGAGTAAAACTTCACAACATCACTAGATTGGAGCGAGAACTCAATATATGGATTCCATCAAGTAGGTGGCCCAAAACATATACCCAACAGCACAAAGTCACAACATCAAATGCATTGAAAGAGTTTGTTTGTAAAATAGTAGTTATGCATTTCTGAAACCCCATAATTACAACAAAGTTTACACCAGGCGTTGGAAGAGACTGCTGGTGCTGCCGGGAACTCACAGCTCACCAATAGAATATATTTTGGTGTTGCCCCCAATTTCAACAGTTCTGTTTGGATCTGGGATCATATCTTCAGGAGATTATTCCTGCCCTCCTACCTCTAACTCCTAGAATGGTAATATATTTAGATTATACTTCCAAACTGTATAATAGACATCAGAAATATTTACTTATTATTGCCTTCATGGCAGCTAAAAAGACAATTACTAAAAAGTGGTTGTTATTTCAATGTCCAAACATAGAGCAATGGAGAGATTTAATGACTCAGATTTACCAAATGGAGAAACTAACTCACAAGTTTCACAACCAAAAACAGATGGAATGGTTGGGTGTTATGTATTGTGAACAAGCATGCTTATTTTGTTCCTTAAAGCATTTAGTTTATTTACCATGAGAATGGCACTGTTAGTGTCACAAACCCACTCAGCAGGTCAGGCCCTCTGCTCCTACAGTGCCAACCTCCCAGCACAGTCTTGTGAACAGTTAACAGAAACAGGATAACCCTCCTGTTTAGTGGGTTTGAATCAACCTTTGGTCTCAGTTCTGGAGGGGATTCAAACTGTGAACATCTTGCTAGCATACCCAATGTACAGGCTCAGATAATTCTGCTCTTCTGGGGGGCCAGATATCTTTCGCCTACGGGCACCTAACCAGGTGTACAAAATGAACCCTTAAAAACTCTAATAAAGACCTCAGATTACTCTTACCTTTTCCCAATTTGGTGTTACCATATAAGCTCATGCACAGTGTTGTCACACTCTTAACCATCCACACATCACAGGCAAAATCAGAAGGACTTGGAAGACACAAATAGTCTATTAAAAAAAAATTAGAAGTTTACTTAAAAATAGATAATAATGTAAAGTGTAAATACAGAACTATTTATCACAAAACATACAAATCACTTAAACAAAACAGGTTTAATAGTGCAGACAAACTCTCCTACCACAGTACTCTTAGAATTGTCTTTCCTAAGGTATTCTTATCTCACAGTGCTATAGATGTTTCCTTTTCAGAGTCCAAACATTTGTGTCAAAATGGAAAACAGAATACTGTTTAAAATCTGGCCTTGCCAACCTCTTTGCGTGAGGTCACTTAGCTCCTCCCTGTCAGAATATAAAAAATATATCTATGCAAAACAGGATGTCCTATCAAAGTATTAATTCTGTGACCTCAGCACAACTAATTTTCTTATATGACTTTATTTGATCTTATGAGCAGCTTCCCCTTTCCAGGACATCAAAGGACTTGTTATGTCTCTCTGCCAGATCTGACAGAGGTGCAACATGCTTTGTATCACCATGTGAATTTTAATTATGTTTCCTCTGAATGTTATAAAAGTTTATGACCTATCTTGGCAGTTGGCAAGCTGCAATAAGTCACATAAACAGGAGATGCTTCATTTAGTGTCTTCTAGTCTATAATTATCTCTTGGCCTTCCAGGTAATACCTATTAGCTAAAACCTGGGAAGGGGGGTTGTCATTCCACAGACTGTCAGCATCTCTCATGAGAGACATTCAATAACACATTTTTATATTACAAAATCATAGATTAATCAGAACCAGCTGTCTGAGTGTCACAGTTAGTACTTATGGGAATATAAATTATGCAGTGTAGTAAAGCAAGTTTAAAGCTAGTAGAAGTAATGTAACACCCAGATATATTGGTCCAGATCAGACAAATATTATATTGTCCAGACAGAAAGTTGAATGTTATCAATAGCAGATGTACATCAACCTGTAAATCAATAATGGTACCTATAACGTTAAGGGTTAAAATTTATACCATGTCAGTGTATTGTACATTATATATGAAGTACACCTTTCCTGCATATTGTCTGCATCATCAGATTACTTAATATAAATAAAAATTTAAAACAAATAAATAACTTTGGCAGCTTTCAAAGAAATTACCCAAAATTTGGCAATTGTTATTTCACAGGTACATTCTCGAGACGTGGAAAGTTTTGTGATGGTAGTTTGAGTAGTTTCTGAGATCCAGATGTTTCAAAACACAGCAATGTCTAAATATTTTCCTATACTTTTAATACATATTTTGTGGTCTCACCTACAGACTAAACAGCATGGAATTTTTTTCTGAAACTTTTAGGGTAGAAGAGGCCTTTACCAAGGTAGTGCATTTTCAAGGTTTTATGAAAAAAAATATGAATCAGTTCCAGAGATATAAGGATTTAACTTTTTTTTTCTAAGCATGCACAGTAGGGTTTTTGGATAGATCTCTAATATGACACAAAACTTTTCATGTCAAAAGAGCATTTTTCTTTTGCACTACTAAGCTCTCATGACACAAAAAAATACTTTCAGGTTGTGACAGCTGCTATTTTGAAAAAAACATATGTTGCTAAACAGGACCAGTTAAGCATGGCACTGCTGTTTTTTGCTTTTTCCAGAATGAGCCAGAAATATCTTTTTGAAACATTGGCTGTCATTTTACCAAAATGGCTGATTTATCTGTGTGTGGCAAGCCAAGAATTTTAGTGTCATACATTTAAGTGTGACTCTAAAATTTTCAACTCATAAATGTTCATGTTGCACATTTTATAGTAGTACTGCACTTAAATGCGCCGCACTAAAATTCCATTATTATGTATCACATACTTTTATTCATAACATGGCCAGGTTACATTATGTTAGTCCCACATTTTTAAAATACTATGTGTATGACCCCACCTCATCAATAAGAATGTGGGAATTTTCACATACAGATAGAAATGTGATTTTACAGTTGCTCTGCAAAGCCACCTTATGGGTGGGAGTTGACACATCCTAGCAACCATATGCATGATGTTGGGTCAAAATAAGTTTTATGTCTCACATTGAAGTGCAACACTAAAGTGTAATAGTAACATTTTAGAGTCACACATAATTCCACTTTTGTGGCTCACATACTTTTATTGACAATCTGGCCCTTTCACAGTTTAGTCCCAAATTTTGAATATAATGTTTACGAGATCCTACTTCATGAACAAGGTTGATGAGAATTTTTAAGTACAGGTTAAATGTTGATTTCACGGTCACTGTGCAAAATCACTTTCTGAGCGTGATTTAACACATTCTAGTAACCATGTTCATAATGTAGGGTCAAAATAATTTTTGTGACTCACATTTAAGCACAGCACTAACAAGTGTGACACAAAAATGTTCAATATAACATTTCTGTGTGAACCAAAACTTGAATTCTTGAGTTGCTTTTAAATGTGGATGAACTCTTCCCCATCTTCATTTGTTCATGTGGATCCTGAAGGGAATTGAAAGAATGAGGATATAATTCCACTAGCTCACTACGAAAGGCCATTTATGGACAAAAACTTAATAGTGCCCCAGTTAGGATTCAATTCAATGCCACAACAATATCTAATCCTTCCCCCCTCCCAACAGCAGCAAATGGACAAGACTACACAAGCAACCACAGCCAGCCATCACCAGGTAAGAGAAACAACATACAGCTGTTTCCAGACTGCACAAATACAGTAGCACTAATGTGCCAACTTTGTAAATTTGTATCTGCAGCTGCATAAGACTAGTCCCCACAGTGCTTCTGCAGTCAGAAGCATGTGTATATGTCTTACCGCATGCATGAGTACCTGAGGCTGCAGAAATGCTGGCTCCAAAGCAACCTGCACTCCTGCAGCTAGAAGTAGTGTTGCGATGTGGGTATTAAGGAGTTCTGTATACAGCAGCAGAAGTGCATGCCCCACAGGAGCCTTCATTTCTGTCAGAGGCATTGCTAGCATAAGATATTGCTTGGGGCCTGGGCCCCAAAACAATACGCCGTAAGTCTGGGGGCCAGCTAGGCCCCAAGAAGCTGTTGAAATGTTGATGTTCTCTGGTGCAAAATAACACATTTCTGGTACCTTTTCCTTGTTTTTTTTCCACTTCTGGGACAGTATAATCCCACACAGTAGCTGCTGTCCTCATTCCTTCCCCCCCCCTCAAGCACACATAGCACCACAACCAATTTTATAGACTCTGTTGTACACAGAGTAGGGCTGGCCCACACAACTACCTGAATATTTCCAAGGGGATCCCCCTCTTTTGTGTACCTGACCATCTTCTGAATTTTGCATCTGTTGTCTATTTTATTGGGGTTGTTTGGGCACCGCAAGTAAAAGTAAGATGCAAACAGAGAGCTAATGTATCAAATGTAAGTGGAATGCTGATAGTAAGAGTAGTATTGTTGTTAACTGGTTCACTAGAAAAAGATAGTCACTGTCCATTTTATCTGCAGACTGCTTTTCTGTTTAAAGTCTGGGATTTGTGGATTGGTCTCTAATAGAGTACTGTACTCTCTTTTGTTTTTTTTTATATGCAGTAATGTTTCAGGTCTATTCTACTGGTATTGATGACAATCCCTGTAATGTCTGCATTCATGTATCATTTAAATGAAGCACATTTATTTATTTATTGAATTTTGTTCACCGGGTAGGCCCACTGGGCCCTGGAGGTCCCTTTTTCAGGGGCGACCCGGGAGTAAAAAATAACATACAGGTAAACAGAAACCGTAAAAGCAGGTAAGAGCTGTAAAATTAACATACCTGTTAACAGACAGTACAAGTAGGTAAGCAGAGCTGTAAACTTGCATACATTCCAAATGGTTTAACAGTGATAACACACATAAGGCAAATTCCATACTGTATAACTGTGAAAGACTTAAAGGCATTTACAATACAGAAGGTGGAGAGGGAGGAGGGGCCGTGGCATTAGGTCAGTTCCTTGTGCATTGGCAAGTGCTCCTGGCGAGCAGGTGAGCTTTGAGCTTAGACCGGAAGCAGGGGCTCGACCTTGCCTCCCATACCTCCAGTGGGAGTTTGTTCCAGTGGGAGAGTGCAGTAAAAGCAAAGGACCTGGACCCAGCTTTTGTCTTTGTTTTGGGGACCACTAAGAGGTTTTGTCCTGAGGAACGGAGGCTCCTCAGGTTGGTTTTGACACTAACTAGTCCTTTGAGACTAGGGGGAGGTGAGGGCCCCAGAAGCTTAAAAGCAAGACATAGTGTGGGGTAGATGAGGCGGGCTTCCAATGACGGCCAGCTGAGCTTGGATTGAGCCTCGCAGTGGTGTGTCCTGGGGTGAGATAAAGTTGCAAATCGGACAATCTTATTGTATAGGGTCTGGAGCCTCCCAAGTTCCGTAGAGGCCATGCCTTGGAGAACAGGTGCCGCAAAAGTGAGCTTAGGGGAGAAGGGCCGCTAGTTGCGATGGCAACTCTGGCTTCAGGGATAATCTGGTCCTTTATTCTGTAGAGGATACGAGTTTTCCATGTATGGCTTTGGTGAGTTGGTCAACATGATTTTTAGGGTGAAGCCTTGATCCAAGGTTAGCCCTAGGTATTTAATGGAGGTAACCACCTCAAGTTTATCACCCCCTCTGGACTGGAGCTGAAGGAGCAGCGACCTCCAGTACCAAGGATCTGGGCCCGAACAACATCGCTTTAGTTTGCTGGTATTTAATATCATTTTATTCAGAGAGAGCCAGTCCTCCAACAGAAGAATGTCCTCTTGGAGGCATTCCCAGTTCTCCTAAGTTAGGGAGGCTCGGAAATGACAGCATCGTCCGCGTATTGGATAGCTGCTGCTCCCACAATGTGAGTGCAGATCATTTATAAACAAAGTGAAGAGAGGGGACCAAGTATTGACCCCTGAGGTACTCCTACTTTGAGCGGTGCAGACTGGGAGACATAGTCCTTCCACTTGACCCTCTGGTCCGGCCCGTAAAGTAATTAGCAAACCATCCAAGGGCATGTCGTCCATGCCAAGAGCGCATTTTTGTAAAGGAGGTTATGTTTACCAGGTCGAGCGCTTTAGACAGGTCCATGAAGACGGCGCCTGTGCTGACCCTGAGACAATATTGCCCAGGATATCAGCTGAAAATTTGGTTAGTGCAGTGTCGTCCCATGCTTGGCTCTGAAGCCGTGCTGCGATGAAGAGATTATCTGGTGTTTTCAGATATTGCGTAGTTGATAGTATACAAGCTTCTCTTGTAATTTCGCTATTGCGGACAACAGGGAGATAGGCCTGTAGTTCCCAATAGGCTCGGTGGCCCCTCCCTTGTGAATGGGGATCACTAGGGCCTGCTTCCATGGCTCAGGGACAGACCCTTCCATAAGGGACCGGTTTATCAGCCAGGTTAGGGGCTTGGCTAAAGATGGGGCGCCCTCCTTGAGGATTCGAGTCTGGATCCCATCAGGGACCCCAGTGCCTCTTGCCCGCAGGGATTTAAGGATGAGCAGAACCTCCCTTTCCCTAACCAGCCGCAGATGAAACAGAGGGCGGTCAAGTTCAAGGGGCAGGGGCCTGTTGGGTTCGTTCTTGTTATCTAAGGGACCCACCTTGTACGCATCCAGGTTTGTGAAGAAACCGTTTAGGGCCTCTGCGACGAGAGGTGCCTCTTCGAGTACTTGCCTGTTCACCAGGATAGGGCCAGTTGTTGATTTCACCTCCTTCAGGAGTTCATTAATGTGTGACCAGAAGTATCTAGGGTTTCCCAGGTTAGCTTTTTGGAGATTGGTGATATATTCCTTCTTGGCTTTCTTTATGGCCAGTTTGCATTGGTTTCTGAGGGCCTATAGCTAGCAAAGTCCACTGGAAACTTAGATTTCCTGAACTTTTCCACGCTTTGTCGAGTAGACATCAGGGCTTTTAGGGAGGTGAGATCCACTTATAACAGCTACCTTTGACCCTATAGGTTTTCATAGGGGCAAAGAGGTCAGTGACTTTAGTGAGGGTGGTTTGGAAAAATTTGACAGCATCCTCCAGGTTAGATAGGTGTCTAATGGGGTTCCAGTCAGTGCTATTTAAGTAGCCAATGAACTGGTCAGGGTGGAAGTTGGAGTAGTCTCTGGTAGTAAAAGATCTAGGAGGCTTTAATAGCATTATTCTTCCAAATGACAAATATAGGCGAGTGGTCGCTCAGGGCATCTCCAGGATCCCGGCCAGCTTTACATTACTAGGGATGAGGTCAGGACCCAGTCTATTATAGAGTGCCTACCTGATTTATGGTTCATTCTGGTTGGTAGGGTAATAATTTGAGCGAGGTGGGAGTCGTGTAAAGTTTCGTAGATGGCAGATTTCCCTTCCTGTCCCCAGTTTAAATTGAAGTCGCCTAGAAGGATAGTCTCGGAAGCAGTGTCAACCGCTGGGCTCTTCAGGAGCTCATCCAGAGAGCCAAGTGCATTGGATGGCGGGCTGTATAGGCAGCCAATAGTGAGGTGCTTAGCCCCACCTATTTTGAGCCGAATGAATATAGCTTCAGCATTCAGGGACAGGTCAAGGGGCTTCCTGACGAGGGAAGAAGAGATTTTGTCCTTAACATAAATTAGCACACCGCCCCCTCTTTTGAAGGGTCTATCCTTTCTGAAAAGGACATATCCGAGTGCTACTTCATGATCCGAATGTGGGGTTTAAGCCAAGTCTCGAGACCGCTAATAGATCTGGATTATAGACTGCCAGCCATGCCTGTACCTCTGAGATCTTTGGTCTCAGGCTGCAGATATTCATATGCACCAACTTCAGACCCTTGGCTCCGTCCCAAGCCTTATCAAGGGGGGGGAGGAGATAGAGACATTTGCTGTCACTGGGCCAGGATTAGGTTGGATATCTCCTGCCATTAGTAGAAGGGCAGCTAATGAGCTCAGGAGAGTGAGGGTTGGAAGGGGTATGGACAGGATGACCTGACTAGGGGTTGGGCTCCTACTGAAGAGAAGGACCCTGTAGAGGACCCCTTTCTTAGAGAATTCATGTGCTGCCAGGAGAAGGAAATTGCACCTTGGGGAGGGACACGTAAAGTGTCCGATCCTTCCCTCTCTCGACCCCCCACGGGTGTCGTGGGGGCAGAAGGCAATTTTAGCTATGGAGTCAGTCCCAAGTTGCCCCAGTATGTAAATTATTGCCAGGATAATGCCCCTGTTCCAGAAGGGAGGAGGCATGATGTGGCTTATCTGTGCTTCTTGCCTAGATAGCAAGAGCAGGGCCTGGAGGCCAAGGGTTAGTAACAGGCAATAGTGCCTATGTCAAATTCCCAAGTATCGCCCTTCCACTGTCAGTGTGCAGAAGCAAGTTCGGCAGTCTTAATTCAAAGAGCAGCTACAGCAAGAGCAGTTCGTGTCCTAATTAATAGGATCCCAGAAAGAAAGTACTAGCCGTAAGTCATAGGGTAAAGAAACAACTAAGTCAGGCCTCCACCAGGGGTACAACAAGCAATTCCTGCCTCAGGGGGGGAAGAGCAAAACTGGCAGGAGACACTTGGCGACTGGGTTGCTTGCGAACCTATGGCAGCACTATGCCTTGTCACAGAAGAAAGCAGGATGAAATCTTACAACACAGTACCACCTAGAGTGTGTAGTGTCAGCAATATCAATGACTAACATTTAGGCAGCTAATACAGAGCTAAATTATTATGTAATATTTACCACAGGCTTCAGTTATAAGTCCTGAGGCTACGTTATGAGAAGCACGAAGGCTACAGGGTCAGTGGTAGACAATAGGCAGACAATTAGAATTGTTTCTGCACGTTTAGAGCTAACCTAGGTTAACAGTATTAAGGATCCTTAGGCACCAGAACAGTGGGAGACAGAAAGAATCAGGTTAAGTATGCTAAAATGGAGATTAATGCAAAAGTCAGGCAAAATTGTCCAGCAGGCACCAGAACAGTGGGAGACAGAAAGAGTCAGGTTAAGCTTGCTACATATGGAGATTGATGCAAAAAGTCAGGCATAATAGTCCAGCAGGAGAACACTTCATAGAGGTAGACTAGCCTAGTTTGAGAGAGCTCAGTCACAGAAACCGGGCACTCCGATGTGCCTGGCATGAGGAAGTTAGCTCGAGGAAAGACTAGCGCTTTTGTGAGGCTGAATATCGGGGAAAGCAGGGCTCGCACCAGAAATCCCTGGCCGTGGCAGGAGTAGAGGAGCCAGTGAGAACACAGCAGTAGGTCATTGCAGACTAGCATTGGCTTGAAGAGTGTTGAGCTGGTGGCGTGTGGAAGGTAGCTCCTCCTAGTGGAGTGAGTACGGGAATTGGATTGGGAGAGATAGAGACTGGGCAGGGCTGCGACCGAAAGCAGCTATTTTAGCTCACCACAACCACAGGGCGGGTGGGCGGAAATAAAAAAAAACACCCGAAGGAAAAAAGTGGGATGCTGATAAGAATGTGTCACCCTGAGTGCTTCTTTATTGATTTCCAGGAGGAAACCCCTGTCCCTCAGTCCATCTCTGACTGTACAGCATTATCTGAGCACTACACAGGGGTTACTAATAATAAGAAATCGTCATGCCGGTTGCTGATCATTTTTCGACAGCTCTTACTTTACTTCACCACACAGTATAGTACCACACAGTAGATACTATCCTCATTTTTCCCTTGAGGCAAAACATAACTCAAAATATTTAAAAATGGATACGTCCTAGTAGAGATGGAAACATTTAACAGCAACTGAAAGTGGAAGATAATGGAGCCTTTCACTGTTGCAGAAAGTAAGGTCAGACTTTTTGTCAAATTTTGTTGCAGTGCTGCTTTAGGATGAAGAATGAAATTAATAGGTTAAGTAACTGCTAATGATCTTAATGGACATATTTTACACCTCCTTGATTGACTGCTTTTACAAAGGGCTATACTGACAACAGAACTTGTTTGTAACCCAGAGACATGAGTACCACCACAAATAAAATGTTGGTGAGACATGGCTCTACTAAGCCTTTTGTGCAAATGCAATTGCCACTGGCCATTTTGCAGGGCATTAAAAGTTAAGGGGAATTGGTCCACCCCCCCCCCCCAGTGGTTGTGGCTGTGCCTAAACTTTATGCAGAAACAACAATTATATGACAAAATCTGTTTTAAGAAAATGTGAGACCTGAAAATGGCTCAGAAACCTGACTCTGCCTGAGCAAAACAGGATAACTAGATAGGAACTCTGGAAACCAGATTACACAACCTGACAGATGGCAACCCTAGATTAAGTATTGAACCACTGATTGAGATTACAAGACAAACAAATGTGGTTGAAGGGGTGAAATTGGGGTGGGGGAGGGCACAAGTTATACATGTATGCCAGTGAAAAACTGGTACATCTGGGAAACCCACAGAACTCCTTCAGACACCAGCAGGTACTATTGGAAGCATATGGCAATGCTTCTTATTTAAAGTTACAAACCCCTCTGGCACTGATTTGTTTACCCATGGCATAAAACAAAAACTGAACTATGAGATGTTACTTCATAATGGAAAATTAGAAAATTAAAAAAGCTTATACCCTATTGGTGGACATCTAAGGGTATTAGGAACCTAGGAGATCACATTTGAGTGAAAGAACAGAATAGAATCTTAATTTTTATACTGTTATGAAGGTGATCCAAACTGACCACGCTAGAACTGCTCCCACTTTATCCAGGAAAATGAAATGCTGCAAATAAATATACTGACCAGATTTCAAGTGCTAAAACCATATGGAGGAATATGGGTGTGGGCAGGACAGTAGTGGGGTGGGTAGGTAACTGGCTGGGTGGCAGGACACAGAGGGTGGTGGTAAATGGCTGTCACTCCACAGAGGGAAGAGTGACCAGTGGGGTACCACAGGGATCAGTGCTGGGACCGGTCCTATTCAACATCTTCATCAGTGACATTGTGCAGGACCTAGAAGGCAGAATTTCACTGTTCGCTGATGACACAAAGCTCTGTAACAGAGTAGACACACCAGAGGGTGTAGACAGAATGAGAAGGGACCTGCAGAAACTTGAAGAATGGTCAGGGGTTTGGCAGTTGAAATTCAATGCAAAGAAGTGCAAGATAATGCATATGGGACACAAAAACCCTGGCACAATATATCAGTTGGGGGGTGAGGATATAGCGTGCACCAAGCAGGAAAGGGATCTTGGGGTTGTCATCTCTGATGACCTCAAGGTAGGGAAACAGTGTGACAAGGCAGCAGGTAAAGCAAATAGGATGCTGAGATGTATAGGCAGGGGCATCACCAGCAGGAAATGGGAGGTCATAATTCCGCTATACAAGACACTAGTGAGGCCCCACCTGGAGTACTGTGTACAGTTCTGGAGACCATACCTACGTAAGGACATAGACAGGGTAGAGAAGGTTCAGAGGAGGGCAACAAAGATGGTGCATGGATTGCATCACAAGTCCTATGAAGACAGGTTGAAGGAACTGAACATGTACTCCCTGGAGGAGAGGAGGGAGAGAGGGGATATGATAGAGACATACAAGTATCTTACAGGGAGGAACAGGGTGCAGGAAAACACTATTTCTAAGCGAAAAAGATGTTCCAGGACTAGAGGGCATGGGATGAAGTCGGAGGAGGACGATTCAGAGGAAACATAAGAAAGAATTTCTTCACAGAACGGGTGGTGGACAAGTGGAACACCCTGCCAGAGGAAGTGGTGGGGGCTGAAACAATCACGGGATTTAAGAATGCATGGGATAGACATAAAGGAATTCTGGAGGCCAGGGGCAAGGGGCAACAGACTTCTAGGAAAACAAACTGAACTTACAGGCTCAAATGGGCAGACTGGGTGGGCCATAGGCCATTATCTGCCGACACTGTCTATGTATCTATGTATCTATGTAACAAATAATGCCTCTAGATAAAATTTAGCCTCAGGATCTTGACCAAGAAACTTAGAAAATGACATATTAACCTTATTATTGGGGCAGGCACTTATATTGATGCCTACCCAAATTTGTGCCAAGCAAACTGCACCACATAATAAAAATCAATGCATGACACTGCTCTTTCATTGCATCTCCTCAGCCAGCACCCAGTGGAACCACTGGAACCAAGAGCACAATGGCACAGTGGCTCAGCCATTTCAAAATGCATAAACACACTTAAAAATTCAGAAGCTTGGGGGACCACCCAAGAAATGACACTGAAGATGTACAAACTGCTGCTCCCCCTTCAGCAGAAGCCACAAATGTATCTTTTCAACCTATTATTTTATTGTAGTCACTGACAGTTTCCTCCTCATGACCATACATCCACCTCTCTGTCCTGCTTGTTCGTCCTCTGTCCTCACATCACACACTCCCCCCACTCACACACACACTCACACTCTGTCTGTCGTGTCCTGAAAATCTCAGCCACAAGAATGCAGAATTAAAAATTTCACAGAATTGTCAGCTGTGAACACAAACTCATTTATTTTTCCACTGTTACAGTTGCAGTTTGAGAATTGTGAAGCAGGAAATGATCGTGTCATGCAGTCAGTGTGGGACATGCTCACTCCAGGTCTAGGCAGCTGTTTAGCAAAGACACAAACACATATATATATATATATATATATATATATATATATATATATAAATAAAAGTACACACAAAATGCTTCCTGCATCTTCTGAGGGGATAAGGGCCAGAAACACCACACTACATACAAAATACATTATTGGATACACTTGCTCCCGGTTGCTGTCACTGAAAATGTAAGGGGGCAAGATTGCTCCCCGTTTCTGTACTTGAAAGTGGGTGATGAAAGTAAACAAATATATATATACTACAAAAAAATGCTTTTTTCAGTGCTTGTGTCTGTGGGTGGCCTTGAAATAGAGACACAGACACCAACCTCCTCCTGCGATTTTAGAAATCCAATCCAAAACAATGAGAAGGACTACTTTTTGTTCTATTTTCTACTCTTTTTTTATGTACGCTTTCTATGTGCATTTTTTATAATGAACTTCCTTACTGGAGGGCCCATTTTATAAGTGCAATAAGACACTCTGCGGTATGGGTTATGATCTGATAGGAGCACTTCCCAGGTGCTAAAGGCACTTGGCACAAGTGCCTCATGCCTTATAATGCACCTTGGGTGTGCTCTTATCAGGCCATAACTCACACCTTGATGTGTCTTATTGCTGACATAATACTGATTACATAGACAGAGCAAGGTAATGCAGTAAAAGGAATACAGAATAAATGGGAAGACAAACTGCAGTTGAAGCTGACCAAGGCTCAATGAGAAAATATATGGGAGGAAGAACATAACACAGCTTCTGCCAATGTATAGAGAGAATTCTGATGGGAAATTATTAGGTATTTTTCTTCTTCAGAACACCCTCTATAACCAAACAGTGATTAAATATTTATTGATCAGTGTTGGAGAAACTGTGGGCAGATTGGTGATCACCTGCATGTTTTCTGGGAGTGCCCCTTTACAACCCTTTATCAAGCAACATGTCAGTCGAGACACCGTCAAGACTTAACTAACATATTCTTTGAAAGTGGACAATGGATACTGGTGGGAAAATAACAAACACTGTGGCTCAAGTCAGCTCAGAAAACTGGAGCTCCGCTACAACAAATCCAGAATAAGCAATAAAAAAACGCGGGCTCTACAGTTGTCCACGAAGAACAGTCCACAAAATTAGGACACACTAAAACTGCTTTTTATTTTTAAAAACACAGTAGAAATAACTGCTTTGAAGGTACACCAAAGTGGTAGTAAAACCCCAAACACTGTCAACATTTCACGTCGATAACAGACGCTTTGTCATAACGTCAGCAGCTAAACAAGAATCTACTTAAATGGTATATGTTAGCCCCAAACCAAAAACAATCACAATCATATTAACTACTTTAAACTAGTTGAACATTATAAGAAATCAATCACTATACAACAGGCATTTATACCATAATTTATACCATAATGAACTACTAAAAACTATGTACAAATACTATGCTCAATTAATATACTTCATGATTCTTAGTTCATTTCATTTTTGATAAAATGTTAATGAAGTATATTAACTGAGCATAGTATTGTATATAGTTTTAGTAGTTCATTATGGGATAAATGCCTGTTGTATAGTGATTGATTTATTATAATGTACAACTAATTTAAAATTAATGTATGATTATTTTAATTTGAAAGTAACCTACTATTTAAATGATACTGTTTAGCTTCAACAGCATCTTATTTCGCGTCTGTTAACCAACGTCGAAACATTCAGTATTTGGAATTTCTACCTTGATGCAACAAAAACGGTATTCCTGCGACTGAATATTCAAACTGCGCCATTCTGAAACGAAGCCCGCTGCGCGCAAAATAGTTGCGCAGGGGTGTGGCCGGGCGATATTCAGGAGTTGCGCTGATTGAGCAACTCCTTTGAATATCACCCCTAGCCAAGCGACTGTGCATGGCGCAGCGGGAACTTTCGCCACCGCAAGTTGTCAGAGTGGAGCATTCAACGCGTTGGCCAAGTACCATTGCGCCATGCGCAAAATCACGATATTCAAAAGGTGACATGCAAATGGGGCCATAATTCATGCAAGGCGCAGGGGGGGCCATTTGCATCTGATTATGGCCCCATTTGCATGCCATTAGCATGTAGGTGCGCCGATCCCCGAGGACTTGCGCCTGGCGCCCTGCCAGGCAGCAGCCGTCGGGGACCGACGCACCCTGCAGCCCGATTGCGGGCAGCAATGTGGCTCCCCCACCTCCTCCCGTACATCTCCCTGGTGGTCCAGTGGACCGAAATGCCCGATCGTGGGCGGTATGTTTAAAACTCCCCTCTCGTTCACATCCCTGGTGGTCCAGTGGACCGAAATGCCCGATCGTGGGCAGAAAGTAAAGTGAACCCCCGAACATGTCCCTTGTGCCCAATCGTGGGCAGAAAGTAAAGTGAAACCCCTGAACATGTCCCTTGTGCCCGATCGCGGGCAGTAAGTAAAGTGACCCCCAACCCAGAACAGCTCCCTGGTGGTCCAGTGGACGAAATGCCCGATCGCGGGCAGAATGTAAATTGAACCCCCCAAAATCTCCCTGGTGGCTAGTGTCCCCCCACCCACCCACCCACGAAGCCCCACTACCCCACTCCCGGCAGCCGGTGGGCGGCAGCATCCCACCCGCCTGCCGCCCCACCGTCCGACGACTGACTGCCCGGTAGGACTGCGCGCCCATTGGTGCAGAGCAAGAGCCAATGGGTGTGCAGCCCATACCGTACATGACAGTCCAGATTTGTGAATGGGCACAAGGGACATGTTTGGGGGGGTTCACTTTACTTACTGCCCACGATCGGGCACAAGGGACATGTTCGGGGGGGTTCACTTTACTTTCTTGCCCGCGATCGGGCACAAGGGAGGGTTTCACTTTACTTTCTGCCCGTGATCGGGCATTTCGTCCACTGACCACCAAGGATGTGAACGGAGGGGGAGCCACATTGATGCCTGCGATCGGGCTGGTGGGGAATAACTATGCCCACGATCGGGCTAGGGGCACAGGGATTGAGTTAGCCAGCCACAGGTGGCAGCTGCTGTGTTGCGCCCTGCAATACAGCAGCTCACCTGTGGTTGGCCCTCGACCAAGCCTTTTTTGGCTCAAGGTCCTGCAGGTTCAGGTTGGGGGTTGTGCCTGCACAACTCTGCACAGCCCGGCTGAATATCGGGCTGTGCAGTTTATGCATGGTTCCTCCCCCTCCTGTTGAGCATGCATTCATTTGCATTGAGCTGTTGCTCAGCCTGTTTTCAGTGGCGCAACTGCCTCCTGCTGAATATCGCAGAATGGCACAATTTAGGACTTGAGCACACGCAACCCTGTTGCCATGGTGCAACCCTTTTGAATATCTGACCCCATTTTTAAAAATAAAAAGCAGTTTTAGTGTGTCCTAATTTTGTGGATTGTTCTTCGTGGACAACTGTAGAGCCCGCATTTTCTTATTGCTGATACTGGTGAGAATCCTGCTCACCATATGAGTTGTTTACTCGGCAGTAACCTTGCTTCACACACACAGCACCACAACCATTTTTGGAGACTCCATAATTTTGTTGGCACCAAATATTTAATCCCATCCAAGTCCGAGCAGCCTAGCTGACTTACTCTTCCAGTCTGGTCCAGTCCAGTGAGTGATGTTCACCATGACTTTGAGCCCCTGCTTATTGTAGTGTCAGTCTTGAGCTGGGAGAGAGTCTGGGCTGTGCTCCTACCTTGACTGATGATGATGCAACTCACTGTAGAGACAGAGAGTTGTTGACTTAGGAGGGAGAGTAGCATGCAGGGCACTGAGTGGTGAAAGAACAGAGTGCTGAGAGACGGAGAGAGAGAGAAAGAGAGAGAGAGAATGCTACCATGCTACTAACTACAGGTCAGAAGACAGGCTGCTGTTGCCATGCAGCCAGCAAGGGTTATGCACTATAATTGTGGAAGCATTGCTATTTAGGGATGGATCATGATATAATTTGTTTTAATCCCTCCAGAGACTACATTGCATGATGGGGAGAGCACAAGCCATGGTAATGAAGGGCGGTTTGGAGAAATTGAAGTTTAAGGCAATAATAATTTAAAATAAGAGCTGTGCAGGACAAGGTTCAGGGCCCCATACAAAACATTCAGATCCCTAGCCCAGAAGGCCCAGCCCTAACAACTCCCATGATTTCTGTAGCTAGAAGCCAGTGTCTGAGTCTTAAACCTGTGATGTAGAAGCACTGGCCCCACAGGGGTATGCCCTTCTGCAGACAAAAGTAGTGTTCAATTTGGGTATCATGGAATTCTATATGCAATAACACAAGTGCAGGCCCCACAGGAGCCTATGGTTTTGAACACTGAATTGTGTATGAATGTGTTACACCTGCAGCTGCAGAAGCACAGGTCCCTGAGATACCTGTCCTTCTGCAGACAGAATTAATGTTTCTAGTTAGGTATCATGGATTTTATGGGGCTTGCACTTTTGCAGCCAGAGGTCAGTGTATAAGTCTTAGATCTGCTGCTGCGGAAGTGCATGCCCCTCAGGAGCCTGGGCTTCTGCAGTAAGATGTCTTTACAGAGTGCATGAGTACCTGCTGATATAGAAGAGCTGGCCCCACAGAGGCTTGCACTTCTTCAGAAAAAATATCTCTTGTGATTTAGGTATCATAGATTTCACCTGTGGCTGCAAGGGACTGTGCTTCTGCAGAAAAAAGAAGTGTTTTGATTTGAGCTTTTTGGATTTCTAGCTGCATCCAGAAATGAGTGTGTGTGTGTGTGTCTTGCAGTGCTGAGCGTGCTTCAGATATGAATCCAGCAAGGTAGCACATAAGTGCTACTGTATTTGTATTATCTGGAAACAGTTGTATATTATTTATCTAACCTGATGCAGACTGTCTGTGGTTTCTTGTGTGGTTTCGTCATTTTGCTAAAGAAATATTCACTCCTTCTGTAGCACTAACTTGAACCCTAAATGGTGCATTAAGTCAGTTTTTCACAATGAATATAGACTAGATAGAGATAGATAGATAGATAGATAGATAGATAGATAGATAGATAGATAGATAGATAGATAGATAGATAGATAGAAAGATCATCGCTCTACCTCTTCCTCTTCCTCCCTTCCCTTACCTCTTCCTCCTTTACCTTACCTCTTCCGCCCTTTTCTGGATAACTGATTCCATTCTCACAGGCATGGATCAGGGCCAAATCACCTCAGCCATCTTTGACAACCCTGCCAAAGCCTTCAACACCGTATCCCACCACTTTCTCCTCTCTAAGTTCAGAACAGTGCTAATGCATTTGTATCATTTGGAAACAGTTGTATATTATTTGCCTAACTTGTACTAATTAGTAGCAAGGCCTCAAATCTCCTGCTACTGTTATCTCCTCCTCAAGCAAGTACAATTTGAACTAACTTATATTAATCAGAAGCAACACCTCTAACTCCCTGCCACTGTTATCTCCTTCTCATGCAAACAAGTTACCCCCTCTACTGTCTTGCCTCTCAATATGTCCCTAACCTCACTTCTGGGTAGTTTGCTTGCTATGTCTTTTACCTCTAAAAGGTTTCTCATTAGCATCCTCCTTTCACTCTGCCTCTCCCCTTACTCTGAATCCGACTCCATCTCCTAATCCACCTGACCCCATCACCCTTACCATACCCTACTCTCCTATCCATAATTCCTCAATGACCCCCTCACCAGCCCTCACTAGATGGTCACACTACCTTTTCCATCCTAGTGCATCACTCCTACTCATACCAACCTACAACACCCTGCAACATCTATTAAAATTCCAACCTCCTCCTTCCCTCAACCCCTCACCTATTACCTGGCTAATACACTCACCTCCCTGGTATAAGTGAGCAAAAATTCATTTCATGATCATTGCTCTACTGCTTTTACCCTCTGGTAACATCAACCCAAACCCTGGGCCATGCCCCCCGATTGCTACTGGATTTGGATCTACTACTGCTGACCCATCCCTGAATAACCCATTTGCCCTCCCCGTAGCATAAAAATCCTACACCTAAATATACATAGTTTTCTCCCCAAACTAGACCTACTTCAGTCTCTAGTCATCTCACTTGCCCCTGACACTATCATTCTTTCCAAAACATGGCTTAGTAAAAATATAAGTGACCCATCCATCTCCATCTCAGGTTACACTATATCCCAGCAAGACCAAACTGGTAGGGGTGGAGCAGTGGTAATATATGTTTCATTAGCCTTACAATTCATTACCATCCTTTCCACTTCAGTCCCTAAAGCTTATGAGACACTCATCCTAAAAGTATCTCTTCCATTCTCTATTCCTATATATATACATATATATATTGCTGGTGCCTACTGTCACCCCGATCTCCCCCCCCCCCGTTACCACCAAACTCATTAACACTATTGTTTCCCTTGTCACCTCAGATGAAGTATATATAATGGGCGATTTCAACCTAAAATGGCTATCCACTTCCCTAAGCAAAGTACATAATAATATCAACACTCATAACTTATCACAACTTATTCTCGAACCAGCCTGCATGAACCATAAAAACTGGCAACCATTCCCTAATCGACTGGGCCTCATGTCCCATCCACATAGGGTTATTAAATCTGGCATACTATTGGATGCACTAAGTGAACATCACATGACCTTTAAAGTACTCAGAATCCACAGGATCAAAGGCCCCTGCAAAATCCTGCAAACTCATTCTTATAAATCCCTGAACCTCACACCCCTCCTTTAAGACCTGGCCCACACTAACTGGGATCCAAATGCCTTGGCCAATTCCATAAACAATGCTTAAAACTACTTTCTTGGAAAAGTTCTGAAGGTCTAGAACAAACAGGCCCCTCTGCGGCTCTCTAGGGTTAGGGGAAATCACCTCCCATGGATTGTCCCGAACCCTTGGCATGTCAAAAAGCCAGAAAACAAGCTTGAAAAATGCATGTAGTCTCAACACTCCCTAAAGACTATGACACCTACTGCTTTCTCTTAAACCAGTGCACAAAAGCTACTCATCTAGCTAAAGCCGACTATTTCTGCTCTACCTTTCAGGCTAACAGTAATAAGCTGTCCAAATTCTGGAAAGCTGTTCACTCCCTCTTTTCCCCACCTTCCACACAACCTACCCCTCTTCTTAATATAAACAACACTGTCTTTACTGATCACCTTAGTGTTGCTACTGAATTTAATTCCTATTTCACCTCCTGTGCCTCTGCTCTGCTATCCTCCTTACCATCCCCCCACCTACTGACTTCCTCCCCTCTTCTTGTCTACCCTCTCTACCCAACTCCTTCTCCTTCTCTAAAATTACCCCCTCTGACATCCTGGAGGCTTTGTATGCTCTCAGCCCCTCCGAAGGCAGTTCACCTGATAGTTTGGACCCTAAACTGCTACTGTATATCTAGCAGCTCCTGCAATCTCTCTTCCACTATCTGAACTTCTCAACCTTTCCTTTGCAACAGCTACTATTCCATCTGTTTGGAAGCATGCCATCGTTCTTCCCCTACCTAAAGCTGTTATTCCAACAACTCTAGTGAACAATAATCTAATTTTGCTGCTTCCTACCTTAATTAAGCTTCAAGAACATCTGGTTCTCTCACAGTTCTCTTCCTAGCTCTCTGATACTAACTTTTTCATTCCATTCCAATCTGGGTTTCAGAAGAACCACTCCATTACTACCTCCCTGATTAGGCTCACTAACTCTATCCTCACAGGGATAGATAGTGGCCAAATCATGTCTGCTATTTTTGTCAACATAGCAAAGGCTTTCGACAATGTCTCTTACACCCTACGTGTAAACGGTACCCAGTTAGAATAGCAGTACCAGAATAGTGCCAGTCAACTGAATGCTAGTCTGGATAGTGCTACCACGGACAATGAGAGGGGATTTACAGTGTTTGCAGGATGTACTCCCCGTGTTGCTGTCCTTGGAGCCGATAAGGAACGAGGGCATCAGAATCCAGGAGGCTGGCCAGGCTGGCCAAGCTGCTCCCATGACATGGAATGGTGGGTCATTAAGCAGTTCGGCCAAGTGGCAGTGGAGACCAGGGTTCTAATCCTGGTATCCTAAACTTTTTGTGTATTGGGACTTTGTTCTGTTTTACAGGGCGCAGTGGAAACAGTATTCCACGTCCCCACAATTTTTTACTTTTACCTATGATCCGCTCCCACCCCCCCGAGTGAGAATGTTATAGTAGGGAGATGTGGGGGCAGAGCCCCCTGCAAAAAACCAAATGAAGGCATTATTGCCACACGGTCCTTGACTGCGCTATTATCAGAGATGTTCCAACCCAGTGCCCTTGTAAACACCCTCTCCAAGGCAGTCCTATCTGATTCTGCCACCAACTGGTTTAGAGCCTATCTGATAGGCAGGACCCAGTCCATCAGAATTGCTGACTCCATATTCCCACCACTGCCCATCAACACTGGCATCCCACAGGGCTCCATGTTGGGCACTGTCTTATTCTCCATATTTCTAAATGACTTCCCCTCAGCCTGCTCATCCACTTCAATTCACATATATGTGGATAACACAGTCCTCTTCACCTCAGGCCAGTCATCTGTTGACGTGGCTACCAAACTACAGCATGATTTCAACCAAGTTCATCACTGGTTTAGCTCCCATCAACTCTCCCTTAATGCCAAGAAGACAGTCTCAATGACCTTTGACAGAAGCCAGAGGCTCTCTAGGCTCCCCTCACTGCCCTCCTTCCACAACCTTGATGGGACAATCCTTAAGGACACATCTTCCTTTAGGTATCTTGGGGAGTGGCTTGATCAATACCTCAACTTCTCTGGCCATGTAGGTGCCATCCTGAAAAAAGTTTTGCCCCAAGCTTAGTGAACTATACAAGAACTGTAGCTGCCTCCCCCTACCAGTAAGGTGTGAACTAGTCCAGAAGATTATCTTACCTATTTTTGACTACTGCGATGTAGTCTACAGTGCCACTCCCAAGTCTTCCCTAACCAGACTGGACACCCATTTTAACTCCTTCTGTTACTTTGCCCTGGACTCCCCCCCAACTCATCACTGTAGTCTACGAACATATGAACTTTGCCAGCAAATAAAGGTCTAGAGGTCGATCAAGTCTGCTTGAATATGCAGCTAGCACCCCTTAGTCTGCAACTGCCCCTCCCTTCCACCTTTCCCCTCCAATGACCCTCCCTCTTGCCCTGTCCCAGCCCCTTTTGAAGCAGTCCACTTTTCTACTGGATACCACTTCTGCCGGTAACATATTCCACCCAGCTACCACCCTTTCTGTAAAAAAGTGTTTCCTCATCCCCATCCTGAACTTCCTCCCTCCAGTCTCATATCATGGCTGCGGGTGTCCCTCTCCTCCCTTACTTTGAACAGCCCCTCCGTACCTGTCTTGTTTATTCCTTTCATGTACTTAAAGGTTTCAATCATGTCTCCCCTCTACCTCCTCTCCTCCAGTGAGTACATGTTCAACTCCCTCAGCCTTCTCTTGTATGGCAAGTCCACCAGCCCCTTGATCATCTTTGTCACCCTGCGCTGCACCTCCTCTAGTAACTTAATGTTCCTCTTCAGATATGGGCACCAGTACTGCATGCAGTACTCCAGGTGTGGTCTAACTACTGACCTATACAGTGGCACAATCAACTCCCCCTCCTCGAGGATATACCCCTTGTAATGCAACCCAGCATTTTTTTGGCCTTTTCAGCTGCCTTCCTACATTGTGCCAAGTTGTTCATTGACCCTGTAATGAGTACCCCCAGATCCTTCTCCTCCTCTTTCTTGGTTAGCTGCACTCCCCCAGCTTGTAACTCCTCCTTGGGTTCTTCACCCCAAAATGCAGCACCTTGCACTTTTTGGCATTAAACTCCAGTTGCCAGGTGTCTGACCAGGTTTCCAGCTTTGCTAGATCATCCTGCAACCCCTGCCACCCCCCTAGGTCATCCACCACCACTCCCATGTTGGTGTCATCAGCAAACAGACTGATCTGGCTCTTGATGTCCAGTGATCTGTCTGCAGTGAATATCCCAAACAACAGTGGTCCCAACACCGGGCCCTGTGGAACACCACTCATCACTACCCTTGGGGATGAGAGCTCCCAATCAACCACCACCCTCTGTTGCTCTCCCTGAAGCCAGTTCCCTACCAATCTCACCAGCATTGCACTCATCCCTGTGCCTTCTTACTTACTTCCCAGCCTCCCATGTAGCAGTGAGTCGAATTATTTTTTTAATTTTTTTATTTATTTAGTTGTTTAACCAGGTATAGCACACTAAGCTGAAAGCTTTTTTACAGGAGCGACCTGGGAGCACAAGGAGGTTAAGTGACTTGCTCAGGGTCACACAGTATGCAAGTGGAAGCTGTGGGATTCAAACCCAGGTCTGGCCTGCTGGATGTCACCAAATTTCCAGCTCAGAGCCTTAGACCACTGCACTATACTGCCTCCAATGACTTACTTATGAATGACTTACTGAAGTCCTGATACAGGACATCCACTGCATGGCCCCCATCCAGTTGCTATTTACCCAGTCATAGAACTCCACCAGGTTGATTTGGCATGATCTGTCATGTATGAAGCCATGCTGTCTGCTGTCCTGTAGTCCTTTGGCCTCCAAGAGGACCACCAGCCACTCCTCCAGGATAGTCTCCATCAGCTTACCCATGATGGATGTGAGGCTCACCATTCTGTATTTCCCCGATTCATCCTTGGGGCCACTCTTGTGGAAGGGCACCACATGAGCCATCCTCCAATCCTGAGGTGCAACCCTGAGTGTAGTGAGACATTAAATAGGTCTGCCAAAGGTCCCACAAGGACCTCTGCCAGCATCTTCAGTACCCTGGGGTGAATTCCATCTGGGCCTAGTGCCTTGTCCACCCTCAATGCCCTCAAACCTTCCAGAACCCTGCCTGCCATGATTTCCACATCTGTAACCCCTTCACCCTATTTCTGCTGTTCCTCCCCCTTGGGTATCATCCCCCTCTTCTCCTAGTCTCTACCACTCCCTCACATTTCTATCTTTAGAAAACCAATGCCACCTCCACTGCAAAAAAATTGTGTCTAAATTTTGGTTTGGTATGCTCCCTCTTTATCTCACTTCCTTGCTACTCACCCTCCCTCTGCCTGCCCACTCCCTTAGATCATATGACTCTGATTTAATTGTAGTCCCTCATCAATTGACCGCTGTTGGCCAGGAGGCCTTCTCTCACCACCACCCCAAAGGATGGAATGCATTTCCACACTAGATTCACCACTCATCATCACCCCATTCCATCTCTTCTGCACTACAGAACTTCCTCTTCACAAACTGTACCTGTGGTTAACCCACCAGGCATCTTCATCATCTCCTAATTCTCCATGTGCACAAAATCTATATTGATTCCTTTGTTGCTGTTCCTGGTCAGCCCTGCTGTATCATTCCTCCCCTAATCTTTTCACCCTCCCCTACTCTACTTCCTAACCCTTTTCTCTGTGGTAGCTGGATCAATGCTGTATTACCTCACTTCAGATAATGCTCTACACCAGCATTTAGCACTTATTAGATTCCCTTGACCCTTTATGTATATTCGATCCTATGCTGCATTATAATGCACATTACTTCTGTAATCATCAGCACTGTTGCACGGCCATGTTTTTACCACATTTTGTGTATTGCCTGTGTGAATGATTTCCCTGATTCCCTGTCTACCAGGACACACTGTGAGACAAGCAACTTGTTCAGTGTGCCTTTCCTGGTGGAACATTTCAGTAACAGCAGGATTCTTCACCCTGGCCACTAACTGGTTCCTTTCCTACCTTGAAGGTAGGGACCAATAAGTTTAAATTGGTGACTCCCTTTTCCTTCCTATCCCAGTCTGCACTGGTGTTCCACAGTACTCTGCCCTTGGCCCTATTTTATTCTCGGTCTTCCTAAATTACCTTCCTGCTCCTGCACCTCAGCATCCCTTTACATGTACACTGATGACTCATTCTTATTTGCATCCAACCACTCATTTTCTGGTCTGATGACCAGACATCAGTGGGACTTTGACAATGTCCAGCTCTGGTTCTGCTCAAATCAGCTGGCTCTTAACACCAAAAAAACAGTCTTAATGAACTTTGGCATGAGGCAAAAGGTCTCTAAGACTGTTAGTACCCCTCCTTCTCCACCTTGGATGGGTCCACCATAGAGAATGTACTATCCTTTAAGCATCCTGCGGTCTGGTTTGACAACAACATTGATTTTTCTGAACACATGGATGCCAATTTAAAAAAAATTGTACCCTAAGTTAGGAGCACTGTACTGCCAGTGCTGCTGCATCCCTCTGCTGAGCCACAAAGTCATTGTTCAGAAAATGATCCTCCCCATATTTGACTATGGTGATACAGTCTACAGTGCTGCCCCTAAATCCACCCTCATCAGACTGGAGTCTGTCTTTTACTCCTGTCATTTTGCTCCGGACTGCACACCCAGAACTCACCACCGCAATCTTTACATGTCCCTCTCCTTTTCTTCCCTTGAAGCCAAATGTCTGGCCCACTGTTCCTCTTTTATTGACAAATACTGGTTTGGCCCCTTCCTTCCTACCTCTTCTCTAACTTACCCTTCCCACAACTCTTATGCCCTTCACTGCTCCCACTTCAGCTCCCTTGATCTCCCCTCAGGACCTCCTCAGCTGGCCATGCTGCTTTCTCATAATGATTCCCTAAGCTCTGGAACTCCCTCCTTGTCGCCATCTGCTCTGCCTCCTCCCCTCACTCTCTGTTCTCTGTACTGCTTAGCTTCACATCACTCACCTGTAACTGCAACTGACCTCCATTATTTGTGTCCCACTGCCTTCCCCATCCCCTAGTCCCCTCATCACCAAATTGCAATCCTAGTAACTCCCTCCACCTAAGTCATTCATTCTCCCTTCTACCTGACTCCCTATTCTACCTTTCCTACCCAGCTCCTCTTCCCTCCTGCCAGCTTGTCTTCCCCTTGCCCTTTCCCACCTCTACCCTTTCTTCAGAGTAGGCTGGGAAACCAGTCTCATGCTGGGTGTGCACCCAGCCATGACTGGCCCTTGAGGAGTTTTCACCCCAGAGGGACAATTGCTTACCTCTCCATCTTAGCTTGCTCCTCCTCCTTTACTTCCTTTTCCTCCTTTCCTATTACACTCCACAATATCTCTCCACTCCCCTTTCATGTTTTTATTCCTCATTATTGCCCTCCCCACTGTTCACTATTGGATATGCTGCCTAATACCATACTTTGTGGCTCAGTATTTATTTGCTTTACACTGTTTAGCTCACGTACCTATATATTGTACATAACTGTTTCAATTTTATTTAAGCAATGTATGAAGTTTATTTAGTTAATGTTTACTCTGTTTTAAAATCAAGTGTACTTGCTCCTGTCTGGTTCCATGTCATAATGGTGATTGCTGAAATGCAATGGTCATTATGGTGAGGGCACATCACTGAAATTCAATTTTGGTGATGTACACCCCCAGTGCACAGGAAAATGGTGCTCCCGCCATCCCCCTATTAAAGGATTCTTAACTCCAGGGGGGGTGCATTTCGGGGGGTACAAATTCTGAAATAAAAATAAACCTTGGGCCAGGAGCATTAAAATGTAGGCACACCCTGAACCTAACCTGGAACCCTCACAACTTAAGGCTGCCACTCACCCACCATGCTATGGGGCCATCACACCTGGCCAACCCTCCCTCCCTTCCATTCCATCATGCTTACTCCTCCCCCATGTGCATATACATGTAGCGACATCCTGTCACTATATGCATGAGCAAGCCCCATCCTGTCACCTTCTTCACACCCTTGCCATGTCCTACCTGCACCACAAGTGGGTCACCATTTTGGTAGGTGCCTGCTTGCTGCTAGCCGAATTCATAGGATACCCTACTGTCCCCTTCTCCCCAGGACGCATCTGGAAATGAGCTGCTTTAGGTCAGTATGCCTTTCCTAGTGAAACTTTTCAAATAAATAAATAAAATATGTATGTACAGATAGATAGATAGACAGATGGATGGATAGATAGCTTTCTTTTCCTCTTAGGTTACATATACAGTACATGTGTAAATGCAGGAGTGTTACTAGAGCATAAAGTCATTAACTTAGTTAAAAGAATCTTACCTCATAATCCAGATGGTCATACATCAAAGAGAATTAGGCAAATTTAAGTGAGAGTCTCTCTATATACAACAGAATGTGTTGGAACAGTTCACAGATTGTTTTAAGTATTGTAAGTAATTGCTGGTGATGTTTTTTTGTATTGTGAGCATATCCACCATTAAGTTTTGTTCTAGTTTAAATGATAGAACAAAACTATAACTTAAAATAAATTGGGAAGGGGGGTTGGGAAAAAATCCACACCACAGGACAGGAGAAATGGGGAGCTACCAGCCTCCCCAAGATGGAAAAAAACAGAGTAGAAAAGAGGGGAGTGAAGCATGCACCAGGGGACAAAAAAGGGGTCCAGCAAATGGACAGCCATGTACACCAGTGCTAGGAGCCTAGGAAACAAGATCCCAGATTTTACAGTGGTCATGACTGAGGTGGACCTAGACATCATGGGAATCATGGAGATGTGGAGTCATGATGGCCAGGATTGGGACATAGCAATACCAGAATATGTACTTTATAGGAACGACAGAGTGGGAAGGAAAGGGGGGTTGCCCTATATGTGAAGAAACACATTAAGTCCACAGAATTACAGGGTAGGTGGGGGGAACTGAGGCTTTATGAGTATCATTGGACACAGGGAAAGGAGAAGTCATACATACCAGGGTGGTATATAGGCTGCCAGCAGAGCAGGATGAGGTGGGTAAGGCAATGATGGAGGAGATCCAAAGGATCGCAAACTGAAGGGAGGCAATGCTGATAGGGAACTTCAATTTGCCGGATGTGAAGTGGGGCACCCCATCAGCAGCATCCACCAGTAGCAGGGAAATCATGGGCTGCCTACAGGGAGTTCTCATGATGCATCTGGTAAGGGAACTAACCAGGGAAGGGGTGATCCTAGACTTGATTCTTACAAATGGGGAACAGGTGGGAGAGGTATTCATAGGAGAGAACCCTGGCATGAGTGGCCACATCACCGTCTGGTGTATGGTAAAATGACTGCTCATGTTCATTGGCACAGACTGAAGGTGCTAGATTTCAGGAATGAAGACTTTAAGAAAATGAGGGCTTGCATTCAGCAAGCATTGGCAGGGGTGGGGCAACTTAGGAGTGGAGGAAATGTGGGGTACAATGAAAGGGGCAACAGTGGAGGCCACTAGTCTCTGTCTTAGGAAAGTAAATAAAAATAGGAAGAAGTAGAAGCCACTTTTGTTTAATAGAGAAGTGATGGAGAAGGTCAGGGCAAAGAGAAAGGCATTTAGGAGGTATAAAATGATACAGAGAGAGGAGAAGGATAAGACCATATACCAGAAGAAGCAGAAGGAAGCAGGTTTGGAGGTCAGTAGACCAAAGGCAAGAACAAAAGAGAGAGTAACTAACACAGTCAAGGAAGGGGATAAAACCTTCTTCTGGACTGTGAGCATGAGGAGAAAGTCAAAGGAGACGATAGTCAGGATGAAAAATGAAGAACTGGGGTTGGTGGAAAATTACCACGGGAAGGCGGAAATACTCAACAGTTACTTTTGCTCAGTGTTCACGGTAGAGAAAGATGGGGAGGTTAGGAAAATCAGGGAAAATGATGTGGGGGGGTTAACCCCAGTCCATTTCAAGTGGAGGAGGTCCTGAGGGAACTACAGGGGTTAAAGGTGGATAAGGTGATGGGGCTGGATGTGGTGCACCCCAGGGTACTGAGGGAGCTTAGGAAAGTACTAGCAGCACCTCTGACCAGACTCATCAATAAATTCTTGGAATCAGGGAAGGTCCCTGATGACTGGAGAAGGGTGGATGTGGTTCCTCCTTTATAAAAGGGGGGGGACAAGGAGGAGGCAGGAAATTATAGACAGATAAGCTTAACATCGGTGGTGGGCAAGCTCATGGAGAAACTGCTGAAGAACAGAATCACTAGCTGCCTAGAAGCAAATGGCCTACAGCACTCGCAGCAGCACAGGTTCACTGAAGGAAGGTCATGTGAAATGAACTTGATTGTGTTCTTTGACTGGATCACCAGGGTATTGGATTGGGGGGATCTGTGGACATTGCGTACCTCGACTTCAAGAAGGTGTTTGATTCTGCATACATGAGACTACTGCACAAAATGAGATGTCTTGGGCTGGGACCAGTAGTGGTTAGGTGGGTACAGAACTGGCTGGGGGTAGAAGGCAGAGGGTAATTGTGAATGGGGTACCTTCAAACGAGAGTATGGTCACCAGTGGGGTTCCTCAGGGGTCGGTGTTGGAACCACTCCTTTTTAATATATTTATAGGGGTGCCAGCCTGGTGGGGCTGAGGGTTAAGGCACTGGATGCCACACCTCGTGCCAGGCCAGCCACCTGGGTTTGGGAATGAACTCGGGGAGCCGGGGGTTGGCAGGGGAGGGAAAGGATCAAGCACCCGGAGAACTGCTCTCCTTTCCCTGGGGAGCGTTCCAGGGGCAGCTCAGTGTCCTAGTGACCCCCGATGGAGATTGGAGGTGCTACAGGAACACCAGCTTGAGTTGTGAGGGGCAGAGAGTGTGGCAGACGTCAGCAGGGTAGCTCTGCGCAGACATCATTGCACGTTGCCTCCCATGGGGCAACAAAAGCTGAAAAATCCCATCCACAGCGATAGGCAATGGCACCACCGCTTGCCACCATACTCCATCTGCTGGACTCAGTCCACCCCTGGGCTGAGCCCAGCCCAGCCTGCCAAATTGTAGATAAAGTGCCCTGGGAGGAAAGGGCGGCCCTACCTCAGGGCGCTCAGGACCAGGGGGATCATCAGGCTGGTGCCAGGGTTTGGAGATTTTCAGGCACAGAGGTAGAGCGATTAGGTAGGTGGATGCCTGAGAGAGTTCCCCATGATAGCGGAGTACAAACAGAGTTCAAATATATATATATTTACAGGGGACATACTGGAAGGGCTAGAGGGAAGAGTATGTCTATTTGTGGATGACACAAAGGTCTGCAATAGAGTGGCTACACCTGAGGGGGTTGAGAGTATGTGCAGGGATGTGGAGTAACTGGAGGAATGGTCCATTGAGTGGCAATTGTCCTTCAATACAAAAAAGTGCAAGATCATGCACTTAGGCAAGAAAAACCAGGGTGCAGAATACCAGATGAGGGCATGCCATTGATGTTACTGAGCTGGAAAGGGTCCTTGGTATAATCATTTCACGGGACCTGAAGGTGACAAGCAATGTGAGAAGGCAGTGGTAAGGGCCAGTAGAATGCTGGGAATTGCAGCAATTGGAGAATAACTAGCAGGAAGAGTGAGGTCATAATGCACTTGTACAGTGAGCTTGTCAAGCCACATCTTGAGTTCAGCTCTGGAAGCCATACCTCAAGAAGGATGTGAATAGAGTGGAGCGCATCCACAGGAGGGTGAATAAAATGGTGAAGGGCCTCAGTCAATTGTCTTATGAGGAATGGCTGAGGGACCTAAGCATGTACTCCCTAGAACAAAGAAGGGAAAGGGGGAACATGATTGAAACCTTCAAACATATTAAGGGTATTAACAAGATGCCAGCAGGGTACATTTTCCAGTTAAAGTAGCAATTAAAAACAAGAGGCATGGTGTGCAGATAGGAGGGGGGAGGTTCAGAGGAAACATTCGAAAATTATATTTCACAGAGAACGTGGTGGATAACTAGAAAAGACTCATAGAAGAGGTTGTAGGGGCAAGAACTGTATGGGGATTCAAGAGAGTGTGGGATAGACAAAAGGGGCTTTTAAATCTTGGGGGGATGGTAGGAAATAGCAATGTCATAGCAGCTAGCTAAGCATATAAGTCAGACTGGGTGGGCCTGACGGTCCTTTTCTCCCATTACCTTCTACATTTCTATGTTTCTAAATGTTTCCATTTTTGAAAGCTATGATGTCCCCATTTTCCTATTTTTCCTTTTAGTTTGTATACCCTTGTATTCAATAATTAAACCTACTGTATGTGTATTAGCTTTCCTTGAATGAAGTAGTGATCATATCCACTGCAGCTGGGCCCAAGATAGTAAAATGAATGCTGACTGTTGAATACACTCCTGTGACGGTGACTAATGTGTGGATAATCCTACCCCCCAGAAAAAAACAAGGTGCACAGGCAGGTGAGAAGCATTCGAGGTAGAGAACCTTGGCCATGTGTCCATCTTGGGCAGATGTTTGTGATATCTGGATTCATTTTACTAAGCCTGCACAGTATATAATTTATATGACGGATACATTTGCTGTAGTTTGAATGGGATGATTGAGGAAGAGGAGGTGCAAAGGATCTCATCCAAGTGAGCATAGAAGAACAGACCAGAGTCCCTTTTCCATTTACTACTCAGGATGCTGGGTTTCTTATGGACATGCACATAATTATTATTAGTAGTTATTTATTTTATACCAAAGTGACCCTCAAATACTTGGAAAACCTGCATAACACAAAATTCACGGCCATAGAACAATTTACTGAATACCTTGAGTTAAATAATGTTTTGTGTCCAAAGCAACCTGGTTCTTCAAAAATCATGGAACTGGGCTGGCTTTGTGGTGCTAGAGGTTGAGGTGCTGGTCACCACACCTTGTGCCACATCAGCAACCTGGGTTTGGGAATTAGCCCAGGGTGCTGGGGCTCAGTATGGGAAAGAGAGGATCAAGCGTCCAGAGGACTGCTCTCCTCTTTTAGGAAGGGTGGGATTGCCATCCCGCTTGTTAATCACCCTCTAGTATGCCTGGAGGGAGGCACGAGTTGTGAGGAATGTTGCCAATGTACTGCATTGGTGGGTAGGGGGAAACCAAGGAGGAAAATGGAGCTGGCAGGCTCCTTGATGGCCCCAACAGTTCCCATCCCGAGCCCCCAAAATCTGGATGTTGGTGTCCAGTGGGAGGGGAAAGTCAATGCCCTTTACCTTGGCCCTGTCATTAGGGGGGGTAACCCAAGGGGAGCACTGGGAAGATTGGTCAGGGATACATGGGGCCAGAGACCAAGTCCACTCTGAGGGAAGGACCAGAACTGCCTGCCAGGCTTCTGGAGGAAAAACAAATAATAGAAAAAAATCATGGAACTGAGACTGCCTTGGTTAGGTTCACAAATGTCACCCTCAGGGGATTTGAAAATGGTCCCATAACTGGGGCGGTTTTCATGGACCTGACCAAGGCATTTGATCTTACAGATCATTCTTTGTTGTGTTTAAAACTAGGACTATTGGATTTTTCAGAAAATGTGGTTGGATGGTGTAGTGATTACTTGACAAATCAGACACAATTTGTTACTATTGATACTGTTACATCTTCAATTTCCTTAATGGATCTTGAGGTACCCTAAGGGTCCATATTGGGTACTTTATTATTTTCTTTATGTATTAATCAATTACACTTTCTTTGTAGTTCTTGTGAAGATCTTTTGTATGTAAATGATTTGATTTTGTTTTGCCGATCTAATTCTATTTTTCAATATACTTCTGTTTTAGAGCAGGAATTTTTCGATGTTTGCAATTGGTTTACTGAGAACTGCTTGATTTTGAATGCCAAAAAGACAAAATCTATGTTGTTTGGTTCACCCAACATGTTATGTTCTATGCTTTTATTTTTAAAAT
Organism: Neoceratodus forsteri; assembly: GCA_016271365.2. NCBI lineage: Eukaryota > Metazoa > Chordata > Ceratodontiformes > Ceratodontidae > Neoceratodus > Neoceratodus forsteri. The sequence goes on from CM028133.1 coordinate 903,879,373, forward strand.
TCATTATAACAAGCGTTCTGCAATTGAACAACACGTTATTGAAGTTAAGTGCCATGGCGTTCTGCTAGACCCTAGTTTGACTTTTCTTCTAAGGTCAAAGCTGTAAGCAGGGTAGTAAATCAGAAGATATGTTTTTTGCATAAATTTAAAAGATATTTTTCAATTGAAACTCGTCACTCCATTGCTATTGGGTCATTATGACCACATCTTCATTACTTAGTCTGTATTTTGAATTGGGCATCAGGGATACCAATATATTAACTATTGCCTATAACAGTGTTTGTCAATTTGTGTTGAATTCCCCTTGTCAAATGTATCATTGTTTTCTGTACACTCTATTTACTTAGTTGTCCCTTAAATCTAAGTTTGCTTATTTTTGGGGATGTTTAATTAATACTTAAATCAATTTTTTCCAGATTGCGTTCCCCTTATGGGCTTGGTAACTTTTCATAATACTTCTGTTAATCTGAGGTCTTCACATTGTACCTCAAGATCTAGTCGAAAACCACAAAAAAATGTGAGCATGGTCAATATTCGAGCAGCAATAACAACAAACATCATGACAGCGCTGCTGAAAAACAGTGAGTACACAGACGGTGCGAAAACCAATAGTGCAACAATGTCAGGGGTTGCACAAACAGAAGTTAAACTGTTTGTGTGTTAAACATGTGTATGCATTGGGGCTTTGCTCCCCACCCCAATCCGGGGCTCTACCCCCTGCACCACCATAAAATATATAATCAACTCCAAGGGGGGGGCCACAATTGGGAAGGGGGAAAAATCAGGATAAGGGTAGATTTTGCACAACACATTGAAGCTGGTGGAGGGCCAGCAAGGGTCGGGTGCAAGAACAGAAAAATATTAAGGGACGACATGATGGAAAAAATACACACCCAGCTCAGAGATTTGACTGGAACCCCTGACTCCTTGATCTGTGCTGCCTTTCCAAACCGTGGCTCTTTCCTCTGAGCCACAATGGCAGCACGTTGTTTCTACCCTTAGTTGGTCACTTCAAGTTGTCAGCCTGAGTGAACACAGTTACAGGTATAGTGCTATAATGTTCAATGCCACATTTTCCCTGCAGCTGTATTCCCTCACGCTCTTTTTCCTGCACAGTTTTTACCATGCTTATATTATTTTGTGGTATTGGCCAGCTACCAGTACCTATTTACAAACTACTGTACATAAATCTAAGCAAGGTTCCTAGTTTTTTTCAACTGCAGCTCCTTTATTTTGGAACAATTTACCTGATAACGTGCGATGGTCTCCTCGTTATACAGTTTTACAGGTAATTGTAAGCATTATTTACAGGCACAGGATGTTTGTACTTGTTTCAGTTCATTTGTTTATCTTTGTTTACTAGGTTTTTTGACAGTAATTGTATTTATGTATTTCAGACCTGAAAATGACTTGCCCAGTGTCCTATCCCAATTAACAAAACTTTAAATAAAAAAGTAACCATACTGTAATCAAGTACCACACCTGCTTAATGACCAAAAAGATAACCCTAGGCCTCACCCCCCCTGCCCTAAACAAAATTATTCTCCCTGCTGCTCCTGTCAGAACCACCTGAAACATGACCAAACTGTTACTATGAGTACCCCGCTACCGGACTTCCCAATGCCAAAGAACTTTCAGTTACAAAGCTCTCTCCTGGACAAACGTGCTCCCTAGTCTAATAATCAGCAAAACAAGACTAGGCCCTTTTAAATCCTGTCTAAGGAATCATCTCCAGGCCGCAAACTGATGTGGCTTCCCCGACCCCTTCCTTCCCCGATGACCTAGGCCAGCCACTCGCCAGTTGCCAGACCGAATTCCACCAAGCTTGCTAATTTGACAAACAGCCTCTCTGTTTCTTTATATGGCTGTGCTATAATACTGTATTTCATGTGATCCCTGCCTATAAGTCACTCTCTGTACTATGTATGTATCCTGCTCTGTGATGTAATGTAATGTCTGCAATATGTAAGAAATGTTATCCCTGTACCTCTCTATGTTTGACGTGGAACTTTTGTAAATGAGTCTTTGACACAAAGGCTTTTCTGAATATCTCAATAAATAAAAAATAAAAAATAAAAATAATATACACAATTACATTCATAAGATAGTGTATATATATATATATATATATATATACACACACATAGTGTACATATGTATATATATTGTATTCATGCAGCCTAATATTGTAAGTAGTGCTAAACCTTCCTATATGTCTGTTGCATCAGATAATCTTTCAGTTTATATTTAAAGGAGGAGATAGCTACTGTACCAACAACACAACCCCCCTCCAGAAGTGCAGACGTGCATGCCCCACAGTGGATATATATTAGCTTGGAAAACAGTTTTAGTTCAGAGCCATGTGTTGTAAGGATCTGTTTTTGTTTTTAAATTGTTTTTGTTCTTTTCTTTGTTACATGGTGAGGCCCAATAGGCACAAGTGCCTGTTTTCAGGGGCAAACTGGGAGCACTGGGGAGATTAAGTAGCTTGCTTAGAGTCACACAGTATGCAAGTGGAGGTTGTGTAAATTAAATCCAGGTTTGCTGGATGTATCAAGCTCGTTTGCAGCTCATTACTCTAACTTCTAGGCTATACCACCAACCCTAACTCTATTGGTATGAGTTCTAGAAAGAAAATTCCATTTTGCAGAAAGCTGAAGAAATGGTTGCAAGGTAAACTGCACAGTAATCATAACTGTTCAAAACAGCAAACATTCCAGTCCCATCTAGATACAGATCTCCTGCTTCTATTAGCCCCAGAGTAGACCATGTTTTATATACGGAATTAGTATATAAAACACAGTCTATATATATTGAATTGTAAGAGGAATATGTTAATTTAAATATGATAGCCTGTAGAAAGTAATCGTATTATTTCAATTCATTAATATGTGGGCTTTTGATGAATAGACAAATAACCATAGCTGAGGAATTGCCCTTTAAGGGATCTCTGTGCAAAAAATGATTGGAGTATAGGAGCTGTTTAATGGAGTGGAATGGGAATATAACTTGTAACATATTCTTAAGTGTACATTTGGGTCTTTGGGCTTCATCCAATTCTGTATTTGACTAATGCAGGCTGAAAGGAAGTGTGCAGTAAAATGTGACTGAGTTTGTTTAGATAACTATTATTTTTAGGTGCTATTGTCCTCATTTTTTTATCTGTCCAATACAATATTTGACTATTTTCTGAAGAGAATTAAAGAAACCTGCTGTATGGCCATAGATAATGACTGAAAGAGAAATATGAACTTTGGAAGAACCTTTATTTTAATAACAGTAAGGCAACCAATAAGCTCAGAGGTTAAGGGTTACATTTTTCAAGATCAGTTTATACTTTGGATAACAAAAGGGCCTAATTCTGCTGAAATAGCTCCAATTTATTGTTGGTTAATATGACACCAAGAAATTTAATTTCATTCATCACTCTGCAATAGCAGTCGGGGGAGCTACTACAGTACCTGGCTGAATAACATGCTCCAAGAGTTGACTTTGCATCACCTTTGGATCATAATTCCAAACACAGACATTATGTAGGGCTCCCATTCTTCCCCACTTGAAATTTTTTACTAACTTTATTCCTATTCTTGATAGTGCACTCCACCCCTCAGACCCTCTCAGTCTCAGCTGAGGAGACTGAACCCCCATTTCTTTGTATTCCAGCTTATTTCTGAATCCCACTGGGTCTCTGTGTGTCCTGGTTCATTACTTCTTTCCTCAAGAAATCCACTTGCCAGCACAGTCATCTTATACTGTAAATTAGACTCCTCACATTCGCTATCATGCAACTAAGGACTGTGTTTCTCTTCATACTTGGTTTGGGCCTGTCACAGAATTATAGGATATCAACTATGGTATAACATATTATTCTGAGGTGTCAATCTGTGTTCTGGGTAGAATATTTCATCACATCTATTAAAATAATGTTCTAAGATTATTGCATGAAAGAAACTGGCTTTTATAAACCCATACCTGCATACCTTAATAAGTCCTGAGTTCATCAATCAATCCCGAATTTATAATCTAGTGCCTTTTGGGAGAGAGGGGATTGTAAATTAACCTGAGATGATGGCCAGTTGATCCTTTTCACTTAGAGGTGTTCTGGCACCACCCCCACTCGAAGACATTTTGTGAAGTCTAACCAGGGATAGTGCAGGATTGTGCTCCATTAAAATGAATTGAAGTATGAATCCTTAATGTTACTACAGCATTACATATACTGTACATGAACACAACTTCACAAACCAGGGCCTTGTTAGTTGAATGGTGGCATTCATGTATATGCAATGACACAGTAACATATAGAATTCATAGTATGAAAATAGCTCCACTCAATTTATTGGAGTGCACCCCTGCACTGTCCCTGGTTAGACATCACAAAATGTCTTAGCGCAGGGGTGGAGCCAGCACACTGAGCAGTGGAAGGAACTGACTGGCCATCATCCTAGGCCAGTTTACAATCTCTCCCCTTCTGAAATGACATACAGGTTTAGTTTAGTTGCCGTACTGGTCATTGTAAGAACAGATCCAGAAGCAAATGATTTGATACCTTTTATTGGACCAACATAGCTGTTACAAAAAGAACAAAGTGCCTAAACATTCGGACCAACCAAGTCCTTCTTCAGAAACTTGTGACAGTTATTTAGAAAATTGCATACTATCAACACCCAGATCATACATAAAAAAACCAGAAAGAATTCTTATTGGTTTAAAATACTCATTTAAACCATAACTGTGTTTTAAATCAGAGGAATCACCTTACACCAGTTTGTTATTAGCTGAGGAGCCTTTCAAGGTCAAATGTCACCAGAATAAGCTAAGAACCTTTCAAGCAGAAAGCTCCACTTACACTAATTCTGAATGTCTCAGTATGTCTGTGAATACAGTCTAATGAAAAGCAAGAACTTTGGATTCAATATTCACTGAAGTGCATGTTAAAATGTGATATTATTGTAAGTTAAAGGTAAGCAAACAATATATAACATAAATTTTCTATAGATGGCATTAGGAGAGTGTAAAGTAAAGTTTACCTAGTGTGAACAACTGTTTCACACATTTATGCAGAATACAACTATCTGGAGACATTTTCCCAACTATATACTCACTCAGTTACTATATTTCTTAAACCTCAAGACCTTCAGTGCTGTAGCAGGATTTTATACAAGATAATATCCACTATTAGTATATGAGTCAAATTAAAAAACAAACCTGTTGGGGGTGTGGCTTGGACACCAACGAGATGGCAGCCTGAACTCTGTTCCATCCCTGGCTGGATGGCATCCATGGCTGTATTCTGCTATCTAGGGGACTAACCTGTACTAATGTGCTAGGCTGCCACACTACCCCCCGACTGTCCGGTGCAATTATTTTCAGTGTAGGGCATCCGGTTACTGTGTTTCAGTGCTGGTGTGCTCATGAGCTGGCTTGGACAGTGATAGGCTGCATGGGCCTGATCCTACTCACATTACCCGTGGCTGGCAGTAGATGTTCAGGGTAAGAAAGGAGAATCCTGCTGCACCCACCATCTCTCTTCTCTCTTCTCTCACTAATTTACCCTGCCTGGTCTTTGACAACCTACTATCCTATTGACCACTTAGGACCAGTGATGGCTTCCACCAGGCCATCTCAGCCTGCCTCTTCTCCGGATTGCTGGGTGCCCCTACCTCAGTCTGCAACCGTAGGGGACTCCCTGCAATACATTACTAAAGTGTTGGAAATACTGCTCACTAGGGTGGACGGAGTTAATGCTGCACTAACAGGGACTGTAGTAGATGTCTGCAGACTGGAGGACAAAATAAACATAGTTGAACTGTGGGTGGAAGAACTGGAGATGCAGCAAACCAAAGTCTGGCAATGTTTGCAAGCCCACGAAGAAAAATTAGCAGCCCTGTAGCACTGCGCTGAAGAGCAAGACAATCAGGGACGCCACAATAACATACAGATTATTGGCATCCTTGAGGGCAGTGAAGGGCAGAATATGGAGCACTTCTTAAATGAGGCCTTTCTGAAAATGCTGGGTGAGAGATGAAAAAGGCCTGTGCAGGTAGATAGAGTGCACAGGCTTACCAGCAGAGCAAGATCATCAGGGCAGTCACCTTGGCCCATAATTGCCTACCTCCTGCACTACTCAGCAAAGGAGAAAGTATTGAGAGCTGCCAGAGATAGCGGAGACATCACCTGGCAGGGGGCCTGGGTCTCCTTTTATAGAGACTTCTCATAAGATGCTGCTGCAAGATGAAGGGCCTTTATCCCTATTTAAAAACTGCTTCAGGCACATGGATTCCAGTATCGCTTTAAGGGTCTTACCTTAGGTCTCCTGAAATGGGAGAGAAATCATAGCCACACAGCCAGAATATGTTGAACTGTGGGTCTCTAGGTTCTGTCCGAATACACCACTTCAAACTGCATTACCCAGATCCCTCTGGGTGTCAGGATATCCGAGTTAGCATAGAGGGAACAAAGTAGATGGGAAGTTGGTCCCAGGGGGCACTAATCCTGATCGGACTGGTTTGACCCTCACTGATTTCCCCAGCTCTAACCACAGGAATTGCTCTGTATCTCCTACTTCTGCCTCTCCTGGGCTTAACTCCTCTTCAGCAATGAGGGACAGCCCTCCACAACCACGTAATCTTGCTTGGGCATATCACTCCAGGCAACACTCTAGAAGTGGACAGTACCTTTTCCCAGATCATCTTCCTGCTCCACCTGCTAAGCTCCCTAGGGATGATCTCCCATCAGATGAGGATTTACCCCAACCCTCAACACTCGACGCAATACCTATGGACATGACGACTCCTCTGGACTGGTCTGAGATTCCTATTGATTCTGTTGCAGCAGAGGAGGAAACCCAGCTGCCCATTAGACCAGGTTTAAAATCGTTTGCAGTGGCTGTTACAACTGGACTGTCCGGCATTGTGGCCCAAGCCCTCTCTGTGGACAACTCACTAATTCAGGACCTGCAGAGTAACTGTATCTATGTATCAGTGTCAGTATGGTCTTGAGTCTGGTGGGGGAATTATTTCCATGCTGGGCTGATGGTACAGTCTGGGAGTGGTGGATGCTTGTCAGGGGGTGACATCACCCACCACCTATAATTTCCTCCTCTACTACTCTTGGGTGGAATTTAACTGGGGAAGGTGAATTCCCCCCCCCAATCTGGATGCTCTCTTTCTTTTATGTCCTCATCAGATACTTGATACCTGCACTGAGTGGAGTAGCGTGGGTGTCGGCCTCCCACTGGAGAAGGATAGCCTGGCCCCAGCCTGACTGAAGGGAAGTCGGAGCATTGAACACCTCCAGCCCCTGATATTTCTTGCAGCTTTGCTGCAAATAGTTAGGATATTTCCCAGACATGGTCCCACACCTTCAACCCCACTGCATCATGGGTAATAGGAGTTCTTCATCTACCAGCCATTTTAATGGGCTAAATGCCTTACGGTTACACTGTGACCTATGTGAAGTTCAGTCGGGGGGGTTCTCCCTCCTTCCCTCCTTCCCTCCTTCGCTCCCCTTCCCTCTCCCACCCTTTGCTAGGGGCATTCCCCTCCACCCCAGACCCCAACCACTTTCCCTTTCCCCTTGTATCACAGTGTTCATGACTATTGCAATCATCCAGCTATGGATGGTTATTTCCCCTTATTCTAGCCTATTATACCCCCGATTGGGTGAGTGGGTCAGTGTAGTTGAGGACCCCCCTTCTGTTTCTGTTGAGGTCTTTCTTATGTGTATACCTCTTCACTTTTAGTGTGTTCACTGTTATTTGTACATACTACATTTAGCCTTGGTTAGTTGTCCTTAAGGTGTATTTAAGATTTTGCTAGACCTGTAACTTTATTGCTGGTATTGACATTGTGTGTTCTCTTCTCTCTTTCCTCTCAAGTTTGAGATTGTACAGTAACGTTACTGTTGTTTTATCTACACTCCGCAGGATATTGCTGCTGCATTTCCCACTGACAGACGTAGTTTCTTTTAGCTCCATGGGTCCAGCTATCTCTGACATCTCAGGTACCCCGCTCCCCTTTATGTCAACCATTCCATGGGTGAGAACACTCATATTTAGTCTCTACTCAGGGTAATGTCATCTAATTCCACTTTATGGGTCAATTGTGTCTTCCAGAATGTTAAGGGGCTTAATCACCCAAAATGCACAAAAGGCCTTCAATGTCTACGCTCCTTGCAGGCTAATATAGTGCTCATTCAAGAGATGCACCTCACTGCCAGGTCTATTCAATGGCTGAAAAAAATCCTGGGTGGAGAAAGTCATTGCCAGTTCCACCTCTACTAAGTCCAGAAAGGTTGCCATTTTGATCCTCCGCTCCTGTCCCTGGGTGGAGGAGGAAGTTAAAACAAATATGCAAGGGCGCTGGGTGGCTGTAAGGTTTACTTTCTCTGGGGGAAGTGCAGTACTAGCCATCCTATATGGCCCTAATGTTGACAGTGCCAACTTTCTTCCTGGTCTCAGCCAATCCATCAGATCCTTCACCTCAGGCCATTCCTACATGTCCATATTAATTGGGAGGGATTTCCACTTTGTCCCTGACATTTTTCTAGGCAAATCTTGGCCCACCCCTCAGGTACCCCCTAAGGCTTGGGTTGCATTTCAAGAAATGTTTGATGAGTGGGGCCTGGTGGAGGTATGGAGGTGGCACCACCCCACTGGGCGGGATTATACCGTCTACTCCTCTGTCCATTCCACCCACAGTTGCATTGATTTTTGGCTAGCCATGCCTACTGCTGCCCCTGGCATATCCATGGCCCAGATTGTCAATATTATAATCTCCGACCATGCCCCCATTATGTGCTCCTATACTCTAACAGGGCAAAGTAATACTGGCACCAGATGGAAATGTAATCTGCTCCTACTGCAGGATCCGGAGTTCTGCCATTCGGTACTGTTGGTGGCTAAAGACTACTTCTCCATCAACGCAAATGGGGAGGTTGCTGCCAGCACAGTATGGAAAGCTTTCAAGGTAGCAATGAGGGGCCATATCATCTCCTTTGCGGCAGCAAAAAAACAAGGCTCAGCAGGTGACACTTACCCAATTGCTACTACTTGATGCCCATTTTAAAGCATCCACATCCACTTCCCCAGATCAATCCTTTATCAGAGACATTGTAGGAGTCAAATATCACCTTAACACCTTGGTACAACAGAAGGCGGAGTGGATGTTACTCCAAATGAAACACACCTACTGGGAGGGGGAGAGATAAAGGACGGAAACTCTTAGCCTACCAGCTAAGAAAGCAACAGGCCTCTTCTCACATCCATACACTTAGGAATCCATCAGGGTCTGTGACCTCAGATCTCAAAGGGATCAATGCCCTCATGCAGGAACTTTATCAGGTGCTGTATCAGTCTTGGGCTTCCCTAGACTCCGCTTAACTATCCTGATACTTAAATGAGTTCTGCCTCTCCTCCACTGTACCCCACCTCTCCTTGACAATGATGGAGGCCCTGGACAAGCCCTTCACAGTCGAGGAACTACATATGAACATACACAATTTGCCAGCATATGAAGGACTAGAGGTCTATCAAGTGTGCTCGAATGTGCAGCTAGCACCCCTTATTCTGCATCTGCCCATCCCTTCCATCTTTCCCCTCCATTGACCCTCCCCCTTGTCCTGTCCCAGCCCCTTTTGAAGTAGTCCACTGTTCTACTGGATACCACTTCTACAGGTAATGTATTCCACCCAGCTACCACCCTCTCTGTAAAAAAGTGTTTCCTCATCTCCCTCCTGAACCTTCCTCCCTCCAGTCTCATATCATGGCCCCTGGTGTCCCACCCCTCCTTTACTTTGAACAGTCCCTTTGTACCAGTCTTGTTTATTACTTTCATGTACTTAAAGGTTTCAGTCATGTCCCCCCATCCCTCCTCTCTTCTCCTCCAGTGAGTACATGTTCAACTCCCTCAGTCTCCTCTCGTATGATGAGTCCCCCAGCCCCTTGATCATCTTTGTCGCCCTGTGCTGCATCCCTCCAGTAACTTAATGTTCCTCATCAGATACTGGCACCAGTACTGCACGCAGTACTCCAGGTGCGGTCTAACTAATGACCTATACAGTGGCAGAATCACTTCCTCCCTCCTTGAGGATATACCCCTTGCAATGCAACCCAGCATTTTGTCGGCCTTTGCTGCTGCCTTCCTACATTATGTTGAGTTGTTCATTGACTGTGTAATGAGCACCCCCAGATCCTTCTCGTCTGTCTTGGATAGCTGCACTCCCCCCAGCTGGTAACTCCTCCTTGGGTCCTTCACCCCAAAATGCAGCACCTTGCACTTTTTAGCATTAAACCCCAGTTGTCAGGTGTCTTACCAGGTTTCAAGCTTTGCCAGATCATCCTGCAACCCATGCCACCCCCCCAGGTCATCCACCACCACTCCCATCTTGGTATCATCAGCCAACAGACTGATCTTGCTCTTGTTGTCCAATGATATGTCTGCAATGAATACCCCAAACAACACTGGTCCCAACACCGAGACTTGTGGAACACCGCTCATCACCACCCTTAGGTATGAGAACTCCCCACCCACCATCACCCTCTGTTGCCTTCCCTGAAGCCAGTTCTCTACCCATCTCACCAGCTTTGCACCCACCCCTGTGCCTTCTAACTTACTTCCAAGCCTCCCATGTGGCACAGAGTCAAATGCCTTACTGAAGTCCAGATACAGGACATCCACTGCATGGCCGCTGTCCAGTTGCCTAGTTACCCAATCATAAAACTCCACCAGGTTGGTTTGGCAGGATCTGCCATGTATGAAGCCATACTGTCTGCTTTCATGTAGTCCTTTGGCCTCTAGGAGGGCCACCAGCCTCTCCTTCAGGATAGTCTCCATCAACTTAACCACAATGGATGTGAGGCTCACTGGTCTGTAGTTCCCAGGTTCATCCTTGGGGCCACTCTTGTGGAGGGGCACCACATGAGCCATCCTCCAGTCCTGAGGTACACACCCTGAGTGTAGTGAGGCATTAAAAAGGTCTGCAAAAGGTCCCACAAGGACCTCTGCCAGCTCCTTCAGTACCCTGTGGTGGATGCCACCTGGGTCTGGTGCCTCGTCCACCCCCAGTGCCTTCAAACCCTCCTGAACTCTGCCCTCCATGATTTCCCCATCTGTTACTCCTCCACCCCATTTCTGCCATTTCTCCCCCTTGGGTATCACCCCCCTCTTCTCCTTAGTAAATACCGAGCAGAAGTAATCATTTAGTGCTTCTACCATATCACACCCTGTTTCCACCCAACCCCCATCCTTCCTAATCCTTGCTATGTGGTCCTTATAGCTCCTTTTCTCCCTGATGTATCTAAAGAAGTCCTTCTCCCCCTTTATAATGCCTTGTACCAGCCTGAGCTCCGTAGATACCTTGGCTCCCTTACTGCCCGTGTCACCTCCTTCAATTCCATCAGGTACTCCTCCCTGTCCTTCCACCTTCCTGTTTTCTTGTACTTACTAAAAGCAGTTGTTTTCCTCCTTACTTTTTCCATGACCTCCTTGCTCAACCAGCTTGGTTTCTTAGCACTAGCCTGCTTGCTCTGGGCCTTGCTGCAGGCTTTGGTTATCTCCACTATCCCCAACTTTATAAGCTCCCACCTCAAGTTAGTTCCCATACTAGGTTGAATTCTGGCCAGGTAACCTTTTACCACTCCCCCCATCCTCCCAAAGTCAGCCCTCCTGAGGTTCAGCACTCTTGTGCCAGATTCCACTCCTTTCTTGCCCATATCCAATGTTAGCCATACTGAGTAGTGGTCACTCCCTGATAGTGATTTTTCCACCATAAGTTCTCTCATAAACTCCCCATTTGCCAGCGCAAGGTCAAGGGTATTTCCTCCCCTGGTTGGTTTACTGACCATTTGCAGCAGGAAGCTGTCCTGGAAGGCTTTCAGCAGTACGTGCTCCCTTCTATTCCTGGTTGTCGGGTACTCCAGTCCACTACTGGCATGTTGAAGTCCCCCACACTCACCACACTACCCTTCCTGCAGGCCTTCCTGATCTGTCCTGCTAGTTCCCTGTCTAACTCCTCCATCTGAGAGTGCAGCCTGTACACCACTTCCATTCTGAGAATCCTATTGTTGGAATCCTGGATTTGCATCCAAAGTGACTCCATACTACCCTCCTCCCCTTCCTCCCTTCCTTACACACTTCAGTCATTCCTTCCCATATAGTGCCAACCCCCCTCCTTTCCCAATCACACGGTCCCTACGAAATAACCTTTACCCTGGTACAGACAGGTTCCAGTGATTGTATTAGGTGGCCCATGTTTCTGTGATGGCTGCAATGTCTGCCTCTCCCTCTGCCATGAGCACCTGTAACTGCAGTTTTCCTCCCAAGGCACCTAGCATTAAGGGTAACCACCCTCCACCCGCCCCATCCTGCCCTCCTTTACTAGCATCACCAGTAGTACTTGCCATTTGTCCTTTGTCACTGCTATGGGGGGTTAGCTCATATGGTTTCCCAACCTGTGGTCTCTGCATGTCTCTTGCCCACTTGCCACCCCCCGCTCCTAGTTTAAATTCCCAACTTCCTCTATGTACTTCTCCATCCTCTGTTTCAACACTTTCTTTCCCTCCTCAATCAAGTGTAATCTGTCCTTGGCATAGAAACTACTTTCCTCCCGGGTCCCTCCCCACCCCAACAGCCCATACCCTTTTGCATGACACCAGGTTCTTAGCCATCTGTTAAATTGTTCTTTTCTCAGCTTTCTTGTTGTGCTTGCCTTGGGCACTGGAAGTATCTCTGAAAAAGTTGCTGATCTTTCCACCCCCTCACATAATTGTCCTAGTTTCTCAGTCCTCCTCTGGACTATATCTACTGTCTTGTCAGCCAGGTCATTCATTCCAAGATGTATAATTAAATGAGGCTTGTCCCTACTCCTTCTAGTATATTTCAGAATAGATTGTCCCACCCTTTCCGCTGTCATTACTGGCATAGCCTCCACCCAAATACGACTATGTCTCTTCCCCTTGCTACCCCACCTGACTCCTCTTAGTATTGAGTCCCCCAGCATTAAGATTCCACTCCTCTTACTCTCTGCCTACTTCCATTCATCTCCATCTCTAATTCCCACCTCCTCTTCTTTCTCCTGCACATTATTCCCCCTTCTGCCCCCGCTGCAATTCTCCCAGCAGAACTTCCCCCCGCTCGGTTTGGTCCGGGCATTTATCAATTACTCCTCCAATTGCATCACCTCCCTTCTCCTTCTTCCCCTCTAGCAGTGCAAAACTATTTTCTGAAGACCCTTCAGAAATGCTCACTTCCTCTCTGTTCATAGTAACCTGTTCCCTCCTTTCCAATCCATGACTGCTGACACCTTTTCTTCTCCCCTCACAAATCCCTGTCTCCTCCTTCCATTTGTCTTTTGTCTCTTGACCTGGTTTCCCCAGCAGTCGTTCTTCCTGGCCTGGGCCCCTTTGTCTCCACTTCCCTTCTTCTGACCCTCTCCTCACCACTGTTGGCTCAAATTGCCCTCCCTCATCTCCCCTCCTCCCTCCGGTATTGGGCTAAACCTGCCTCCAGTCTGCCTTGCCTGTCTTAGGTCCTCCTGCAGACACTTGATCTCCTTTCTGAGTTTTTTTATGTGGTTGCACACTAAACATCCCCCACTCTCCAGGCAATTTTTAGAAAGATTACTTTAGTTCTTACAGCCTACCACCCTACCCATTGCTCTCATTGCCCACCAGCAACCCGCCACCCTTCCAGATGAAGGATACTAAACTCTCTCCCATGTCTCCCCTCTCCCCCCTCTATCAGTGCAAAATATTCTTCTCCTTTTCTTAATTTCTCTTACCCCCTTTGTTGTACACATCTAGATAGATTGACCACCTGCTTATTACATTCCTATCCTTCCTGTCCATACCCAAAAAGAGAATTTAAGTAACTATTGCACAGCCTTCTTCAAACTCCTACTCCTCCTTTCCACAATGCAAATAGCAGTGCAAAGAAGTAACAATAAAAGCTCCTTGAATCGCAGTTACTTCACTTCCACTGAGATAGCAGTCACCACTTCACTCGCTGCTGTTCCTTTCCTGGATTTCTGCTTCTGCTATGACAGATGCATGTCCTTTGCCCATTTGGGGAAGTGATGTCAGAATCCCTGGTATAAAGGAAATCATGGACCTGAGGTGGGTGTAGTGAGGGGCAGGGAGGTGGGCCCAGCCTGTGCCTTTCAGAAACAATCAGATAACTGAGGCCCCTGGTCAGAACATTAGCACCCTTCCCCCACTATGCACTAAACTTTGCAGCTAGTGAAGCCAGCAAAAAGCAATCACAATTCCACTCAAAGCACAAAAAATAGGTATGCTACAAAAAGAAACAGGTCTCAAATTCTAACAGCCTCACCAACAACACATCAGAATAGGCTTGAAATTAGAAGATATAGGTCTCCAATTCAAAGAAACAGCCCCAATAAAATGACATCAAGTAGGTTTTAAATCAGAAGAAATAGGCCTCCACAAATGCAGCCTGCTACACAGTGAAACATTAAACAAATGAGACCACTTATAGCCACCAAAATAGGTTTCAAAATTCCAATAGCCCCAAAATAATACCCTGCTAGCCCCTTAGAAGTAGTAAGAAAGAAAAGAAACAACATTCTACCAAATAAATTCCATAAGAAACAATGTAAAAGCTGCAAGAAGAAGCTACTGTACTGGAACTGCTCTGATCCCTTCCCCTTCTGGTTACTTAAACTTGTGCTCTCACAACTTGCCAAGGGTAAGGCGACCAGCCCCGACAGTATGACAGCGGAGCTCTAACAGCTCTTAAGCCAGGAAATCACCACTCATCTCCTCCACCCTCTGCAGGAGGCCCATGCTGCTGGAATCCTCCCTCCTACTATGAGAGAAGCCCTGGTAACTCTCTTCCCCAAAAAATCCAGTGACCCCCTAGACTGTGCCAACTACCACCCCATCTCCCTTATCTTGGTAGACATGAAGATAGCAGCAACAATCTTGGCCAATAGCATGGTAGAAGTGTTGCCATCCATAATCCACCCCTCACAGGTTGGTTTCACCAAAGGGAGGTCTGTGGGCAGATAAGACTAGGCTTCACCTTACTCTCAAATGGTTATCACTTTGCTCTGCAACCCCCATGGCAGCCCTTGCAGTAGACTTTTCCAAGGCATTCTACTTGGTGGAGTGGAACTACTTTCATGAAATCTATGGCTTTGATCCATACTTCTGTCAGGGGGTCTCTACCCTATATAGTTCTCCAGTGGCCAGGATCCTCAGTAACAAGGACATCTCCCCTACCTTCCCATTATATAGGGGCACTAACCAAGGCTGTCCCCTATCATCCCTATTGTTCATAGTAGACCTTGACCTGCTAACATGGAAACTTGTCTCTTCCAAAGAGGTCACCAGCATACGGGTGGTGGAGCTTTCCTATTTGGCTGCTTCCTACGTGGATGATCTTCTACTCACCCTCTCCCACCCACAAAATTCCTTCCCTGCGGTTCTGGCAATCCTACATAATTTTGCTCAGCTATCTGGCTTACACACTGACCAAAAGAAGACCACCCTTGCACTCCTGAATGCTGCTTGCACTAAAGGTGGCTTGCATGGTATGGACCTGGCCTGGGCTCCACATGGTTTTTCATATCTTGGAGTGGTGATCCCCTATGCTTGGAAAGACCTGGAAATAGCCAATTTATCTCCTCTGCTGTCCCACCTCTCAGGAGAAATCGGTCGATGGCGTAGGCTTAACCTCTCTCTCTCTCTCTCTCTGGGGCAAAGTTGCAGCCATACGCATGCTCCTTTTCCCTAGGGTTGCCTATGTACTAGATAATCTCCCTTTCTCCCAAATTGTTTCACTCCCTGGACAAAATGATCTCATTCATGCTTTGGGAAGGCAAGATGCTGTGTTGGAGCTGTAACAAGTTGCAAGCTCATTGGAATCGGGGGGGGGGTCTTGGGCTTCCTTGGATCTAAGGTTATCATTTGGCCTTCCTAGCTGCTCAGGCTATGAAGTGATTTATCCCCTCTCTGTCCCAGCCACCCCGTGGGTGGAACTGGAAACCAAAGTACTACAAGGACACTCCCTTGGCATGCTTCTGTTTCATGAACCCTTTCCATCCCTTAGTCTGACCCCACTAATTGTCAAAACTAGAAAGTCCTGGTGCCAACTCATGGCTAAGACCAGCACCTCACAGGCAGCCTGGTCCCCACCCCTGAGATACACCAATCTCTGGAATAACCAGCTCATAATTGTAGACAAGAAGCTGGTTTGCTGATCCACCTGGGCAGTATGAGGCATCCTGCTTACCCAAGACTTGTACATGCTCAACTCCACTGAAGTAATGTCCTTTGAGCAACTGCAGTCTCAATATAATCTTCCAGTCAAGGATTATTGGAGCTCCCTCCAAATTCACAGTGAAGTCCATATCCTCAAACCAACGTATGCATCGGATCCCAAGTGGCAATGGCTGGCTGCCTTACACAAGAAGACTACTTCTCAGGGTCTGGCTGGGCAATTCTATAATGTGTGGCATGACTCCCAGCCAGACTACATGGACTCATGCCGGCTTGACTGGGCAGCTGACATATAAATTCCTACTGTTTCTCTTTGGACACCTGATCTCAATATCTCAGGTCAAACAATTCAGTCTATAAAAAGGCTAGGAGCCAGCTCATCCATCTTAAAATTCTTGTCCAGTGATACAGGACCCTGGCTGCCCTTCACTCAAAGGGAATACTCCCTCACACTCAGTGCTGGAGGTGCCAGCAAAGTCCCACCTATATTTTGCATGTGCTCTGGTAATGTTCCCACCTCACCTTCTTCTGGACCTCTGTCTTGGCACACTGTGCTGGAATCCTGGGCCAGCCAATCACCATTTCTGACCCCATATTTCTCTTAGGTGACCCCTCCACATTAAGTTTACTACCTCCCTAGCACAGAGACTTGGTACTAATGATGCTTCTAGAAGCCAAGTGAGTTTGGCTAATGAAATTGAGCCAACCCTCACCCCCCAACCTTTTTGATCTGGTGAGCTACTTTGGTGAAGCTGAATGCCTTAGAAAAGCTCTCTTATCTCAAACAAGGGTGGCTCATTAATTATTACTGGAAATGGGATGCATACTTGCACTCACCTCTCTGAAAGGTTCCCTTCCTTCCTGGAAACTCCCTCCATCTATTGCCTTCTTTCCTGGTCCTCCTGCTCTCTTTTATCCTTAGTACATGTTCTTTCTCCCCCAGTGGGAAACTTACTATAGGATATACTTGTTAGCGCCAGACCTGGACCCTTCTCTCTGTCACTTGGGAAGTGCATATTCTTGATATATCTCCTTTAGATAGGAAGCCCAAGTTAAATGTTAGCTTCATATCTGATGTTTTTGGCATCCCCTTATATATACCATAGATACCTGACTGTAGTTTGATAGTTTGTACCTTTATCTCTGCTGTGCTGTACTCCTGTCTGCTGTAAGATGCATATCTTGCATTGCTTTGTAACTTGGAAAACAAACTTTTCTATAATAAAAAGACACTGTTAAGGACCTCCAAGTGAATGATATTATACATCCTAATATGTTCAGAGTTCAAAAAAGCAACAGTATGTAATCAAACTGCAATATGTGCAGTAACAGTCTAAGGAATGGAATCTGAGTAAAAACCCTATGAAATTGCACCCCCTGGGAAGATAACTAGTTAGAAGAAAGTAAATATACACCATGTATATGAACTAAGAGTCCTAACAGACTGCAATACCATTATGTCATGTACCTGAATATAAGGCTTCTTTAATATAACCACAACCCCCACACCATACCCACCATACCCACATAATCCACCGCGCGCGCACACACACACACACACACAAAAAAACATAGCTCCCCTACACACACACACACACACACACACACATAGTTATTTGGTGAGAATCCAACATGTTGATAACTAGTTAAAGGACACTCTATAAATATTAAAACACAGACCAAAGACACGTTGCAGTCCTATTATATGTCCATCCTTTAAAGTAAAGGTCTGTTGAAGTTGAAGTGGAATAATGTGACATAAACCCCAAATCAATCTTCATGTCATCTTCCACCATATTGAGAAGAAAAATAAGCCTGATCTCAGAAATCCATCTCAGTTGTGCACTTTAAAAATGTCCTTTCAAGACCATTACTGACATATCTCCTTTGTCACTACTGCCCCTCCCATCCACTACAATCCACCAATGAGAGATTGCTAGAGATTCCCAGGGAGAATTTGAAGACATCTGGGGCTTGTTCATTTGCAAATGCAGCCCCTACACTGTGGAATTCTGTACCTCATTGGGTGAGGGAGTGCCCGACTGTCTAGAGTTTCAAGTCACCCCTCAAGACACATTCATTTATGTTAGATTTCCCTGACAGTCACAGCTGATAACATTTTTAATTAATGCTGCTACTGATTATTTATAGATTGGAATGTCTGATTTTAGTTATTTGATTTTATGAAACAATTTGTATATGTTGTATTTATCCATATGTGTTTTATTGAAATCCTGTTCAGCACTTTGATCTTGGGAAAGGCGTTTTATAAATAAAGCTTATTATTATTATTACTATTATTAATATTATCTGAGACTGAGTGGTCATTCTGAAAGAAGTGTTTTCCCACTGGTTTTTAAGTCATCTTCAAATTAATAATATATCTGTGCAAATTCATTCTAGTGCAGATTGCTTGCTTTGTCTCTCCTACATATCCTGTATGAAAACATCTCTTGCATTGAATGAAATAAACAACATTCTCTGATGTACATGAATAATTTCCATGTATCCTGAATTGTCTGTTTTGTGATGTAACCATACAATCTTATTTGGATGCTACATCAAAGACACACTGCTTCTATGAATTAAAAAAACAATTTGATTTATTTAATATCCATTAAACAACCCTGTGTTATATAGCCAGAAAACAATGCAGAGGTTTGGTGAGAAAGAACTTACAGCTGTAATACAGACAAGGTAATTTCTCACAGACATGCATTCATACCACTACAGCTCAGCACTGAAACTCAAATGATCAACTTTATATGAGCACAAAATGATAGATTTTAATCTAGTCTAACTAAACACAAACCAGATGGGTTAGTAATATATTTTAAGTGAAAATAATCAGCTCGACATATTGCTTTGGCTGGGAACTGCAACAACTTCTTCAGTCAATCAGGGACTTAATTGCTGAAACAGCAGGCTAGACAGGAATGATGTCATTGATCACTGATAGGATGAACTGAGTCTTAACACAATGCAACAGCATTATGTCATGTATCTGAATATAAGCCTACCTTCTGGGAGTCTTTCTGGAGGCTGAGATGCTTCCCTATTTGCAGACAACTCTCTGCCCTGAGGGAGGAAGTTGCCCGTCTTCAGGCCACACTAGACAGTAGTAAGGGAACCTTCCCCCAGGCCACACTGGATGGTAGAAAGGGAACCTCCCCATCCAGGGAGCTCCAGAGCCACCACCACTACCTCAGAAGTTGCAAAGAAAGCACAGCAGTTGGACCACAGTGGGCTCAGGGAGGGTGAGGATGGTGGAACAGAGGCACACCCAGTCAGTTGTTCCACTCCACAATCCATACACCATTCTGGGGGAGCATAGCTCCCCTATGGATGCACCTGCAGAGGAGACTAAGGAGGCTGAGGACAACTGTCACAAGGAGGCCCACAGGAAGGAGGCAGAGGACACCACAAGGAAAGGAAGCAGCTCCTGGTGGGGACTCAATTATTAGGGGATAGAACTGGGAGCAGGGAAAACTGAAGTAAGGTGCCTGCCTGGTGCCATGGCTTGGAGGAGGAAGGCATCTCAGGATCATGAGAACAGCTGCACGGGAGTCTGAGCTGGACATCATTGTCCACCTAGTGACAGATGACTTGGCTCAACATGAGATTAGAGCAGTGCAGAAGGACTTCGTGAGGATTGGGGAGGGCCTAAGACAAGTAGCACACAGTATCCTTCTCAGAGGTGCTGCCTGTCAATGGCATGAGGAGGCGAGGGTACTTTGCACCATGCAGTTTAATGAATGGTTGAAAAATGGTGGAGCACAGTGGTTTGGCTTCATTGGGGACTGGGGTTCCACCTGGAGGACACCAGCCTATACTGGCAGGATGGTCTGCATCTGTCCAGGAAGGAACAAGTCTTTTGAGCAATCGGTTTAGATGCTTCATTGAGCAAACTTTTAAACTAGTCAAAGGGAGGCACTGATAAGCAGCAGGAAAATCCCAGCCTCTCCCACAAAACAGGGTACTAAATGAGAAAAAGACCGAGGTAGAAAGATCAGTGGGGATGCTGCAACAAAGGTAAAGCCATCAAAAAATGGAGAGCAATGAGTACCAATGCCCATAGTCTGAGTAACAAGCTTCCTGAATTAGTGGCCTTGATGGAGGAGGAACATCTGGATATCATGGTAGTCACAGAATCATGGTACACAACAAAACCATGACTGGGACGTAAACATACCAGGATACACTATCTACAGGAGGGACAGGAGGGTAAAGAGGAGGAGGAGTAGCTCTTTACATAAGGAAGGAATCAAAGCAACAGAACAAAAGGAAAACAAGGGAGAAGAAGCACTGTGGGTAAATTTGGAGACTGGCAATGGCACCACAATCTGCAGGGGTTGTATACAGACCCCCTTCTCAGGGAGAAATGGACAAGGAAATGATAGAAAGTATACTTAGAATGGCAGATAAAGGGGAGATATTGCTGATGGGTGATCTGAATATGCCAGAGGTTAACTGGAGTGCAGTTGCAGCCACCACTTCGGAGAGTGGGGTTATTCTAGATGCCCTACAGGGGGCATGCCTTAGACAACTAGTATTGGAGCCCACTCGAGAGGGGAGCAATCTTAGACCTGGTTCTCTCAAATGGAGATGAGAGAGGATCACAGATGTGAAGTGGGTAGCTATCTGGGAACTAGTGACCATCGAACAGTATGGTTCACAATAAACACAGCAATAAGTCAAGCCATACAAAGGCAAAAGTACTGGACTTTAGGAGGCTGACTTTGCCAAAATAGGTGAGTGCCTAAGGAATGCACTAGCAAATGGGCAGGAAGGAGGGTGGAAGAACAATGAGGAATAATAAAAACTGCTATCACAGAGGTAACAAGCCTTTGTGTGAAGCAAACAAACAAAATGAAATGATGTAAAACCACTATGGTTCTCAAAGGAAGTGGCAGTGAAGGTTCAAGAGAAAAAGCATTCAGGAAGTACAAGGAATCACAGAAGGAGCAGGACAGAGAACTGTATCAGTTAAAGCAAAAGGAAGCTGGGAAGGCAGTCAGAACAGCAAAGGCCCAAACCAAGGAAAAGATCACCAACTCAGTTAAGAAGCGGGATAAAACCTTTTATAGGTACATCAGGGAGCGAAGGAAGACCAAGGGAGGGATAGTGAGGCTTAATAAAGGGGAGGGAAGGTGGGCAGAGGGTGACTGTGAAAAGGCAGAGATACTAAACAAATATTTTTGCTCAGTATTTACAAAGGAAGAGGGGAAGGTACCTAAAACAAACAGTAGAAACACTCTGGATACAGAAGTTGATACCAGCCCATTTACAGAAGAAATGGTTCTGAAAGAACTCTTAAAACTGAAGGTGGACAAAGCAATGGGGCCTGATGGGATTCATCCCAGAATTCTAAAAGAACTAAGGGTAGAACTAGTGACACCACTGACTACCCTCTTTAACAAATCATGGGAGGATGGGGTGGTACCCGAGGACTGGAGGAGGGCAGATGTGATTCCCTTCACAAAAGTGGGAGCAAGACAGAAGCAGGAAACTACAGACCTGTTAGTTTAACCTCAGTGGTAGGGAAAATGATGGAATCACTTCTGAAGGAAAGAATTGTTGAGTATCTAGAGGCCAGAGGGCACAGGACCCAAGGCAGCATGGATTCACAGCGGAAGGTCATGCCAGACAAATCTGATAGATTTCTTTGACTGGGTGACAAAGTAGTAGATCAGGAGGGCTGTGGAAATGGCCTACCTAGACTTTAGCAAGGCATTGACACAGTCCCACACAAAGATTAATATACAAGTTAGCCAGCCTGGGAGTGGGTCCCAAGATGACAGCCTGGGTAAAGAATTGGCTGGAGAATAGGACACAGATAGTAATAGTAAATGGAGTCACTCTGAAGAAAGGGGTTATTAGTGGGGTACGCAGGGGTTCAGTATTAGGACCGGTCCTCTTCAATGTCTTTATAAGTGACATTGCAGAGGGACTAGAAGAAAGTATGTCTCTTTGCAGATGACACAAAGATCTGCAACAGAGTTGATGCACAAGGTGGGGTGGAAAGGATGAGAAGGGACTTGGCAAGGTTAGAGGAATGGTCAAATGTATGGCAGCTTAGTTTCAATGCTAAGAAGTGCAAGGTAATGCACCTGGGAAACAAAACCCAGGGAAGAGTA
This sequence comes from Neoceratodus forsteri, assembly GCA_016271365.2. NCBI lineage: Eukaryota > Metazoa > Chordata > Ceratodontiformes > Ceratodontidae > Neoceratodus > Neoceratodus forsteri. Next base: position 903,901,750 of record CM028133.1, read on the forward strand.
CACAATGGGGTGAGATACTAACAACAACAAAATGGAAAGGGACCTCGGGTAGTCATATCAGATGACCTAAAGATGGGCAAGCAATGTGAGAGGGCAGCAAGGAGGGCTGGGGGATACTGGGATGCATAGGGAGGCATCACCAGTGAAAACAAAAGTTATTATCCCTCTGTACAGACAGCTGGTGAGACCCCATCTGGAGTACTGCATGCAGTTCTGGAGACCCAATCTCCGCAAAGACATAGACAGGATGGAAGCAGTCCAGAGGAGGGCAACTAAAATGGTGCAGGGTCTGCACCAGAAGACATATGAAAAGAGACGTAAGGAGCTTAATATGTATAGCCTCGAGGAAAGGAGGGAGAGGGGAGACATGATAGAAACTGTCAAGTACTTCAAGGGAATCAACAAAGTCCAAGAGGGTAGCATCTTTCAAAAAAAGAGGTGTGCAAGAACAAGGGGGCACAATTTGAAGATAGAGGGGGGGCGGCTCAGAGGTAATTTAAGGAAGTATTTTTTCACAAAGAAGATTGTGGATGCATGGAACGGCCTTCCGGAGGAGGTTGTGGAGTCAAAAACAGTGGTGGAATTCAAGCATGCATGGGACAGTCATAAGGCAATTCTAGGGGGTGGGGGTTGGAAGAAGTAGGCTGCTGGTTAACTAGGATCTGCAGCTTATCCATTAAGTAGGGAAATGGGCAGACTGGACGGGCCAAGCGGTCCTTATCTGCCGTCAAATTCTATGTTTCTATAACTCAGTTTACTCAGTTTAAGTAAGATATAAGAAGGCTTGTAGCCATCTAGAATGTATCCTTCAACAACGTGGGTATGTCTGAGTACCTGGAGTAGTGATGGTTCCAGTTAAGGAACTTTTCAAGTTTGTTTTTAAAGGTACTGGATCAATGGTAGGAGCATCTACAACATACTGAAGTACCTTATTCCAGTCCCTAACCACTCTAACTGTGAAAATGTTATCTCTTTTGATGGTGCCGGCTGTAGGAATCATTATCTGATATTTGTGACAATGCAGATTTTGGGATCTGTTGTGGAATTTAAAATCACAAGATGTCATCAACTTTGGGTTGTGTAAAATGTTATACAACTGGAGGAGGTCCCCTCTCTTCCTCCTTTCTTCCAGGCTGACATGTCCAGTTTCTTCCAACCTATTATCATAAAACAAGTGTTTCAGCCTTGGAATAATTTTTGTTGTTCTTCTTTAAATGCTTTTCAAGATTTGTATAGCTTATTTAAGGTAAGGGTTCCAGAAGAGGGAACAAATGTCCAAGTATGGGTGGATATAGTTCTATAGAGAGGAAGAACAATATGTTCATTTAGGTTGGTAAATGATCTTTTAACACAGTGTAAGACCTTATTTGCAGATTGAGCTACTTTTTTACAGTGGTCAGCAGCAGAAAGCTTATTATTTATAATAATCCCCAGATCACATTCTTTATCAACTTTGTTCAATTTGATGTTATGGAGAAATATGGACACTTTGGGTTATTCTTACCAAAATGTAGAACCAAGTATTTGTCTATTTAGAACAATATTTTTTTATTTGTAGCCCAAGCTTCAATATTTTTGAGATCATTGACCATGGAGACATATTTGCTGGCGTAGTCAACTTGACCACCTAATTTGGTGACCCCGCCACCATACCCACCACACCCACATAACCCCCCACACACACATCCCACACACACATAAAACAACATACCCCACACACCCCAAAACACACATAGTTCTTTGGTGAGAAACCGACATGTTGATAACCAGTTAAAAGGGACTCTATAAATATTAAAACACAAACCAAAGACATGCTGAATTCCTAATATATATCTATCCTTTGAAGTAAAGGTCTATGGAAGTTTAAGTGGAATAATGTAACATAAACCACAAATCTATGTCCATGCCACCTTCCACCATATTGAGAAGAAAAATATGGCTGATGTCAGAAGCCTGTCTCTGTTGTATACTTTTGAAATATCCTTTTAAGACCATTACTGACATACTGTACAACATCTGAGATTGTGTGGTCATTCTGAGAGAAGTGTTACCCCACTGGTTTTTCAATCATCTTCAAATTAATAGTATGTCTGTCTGAATTCATTCTAGTGCAGAATGTGTGCTTTGTCTCACCCACATATCCTGTGTGAGGACATCTCTTGCATTGAATAAAATAAACAACATACTTTGATGTACATGTATAATTCCCCTGTATCATGAATTGTCTGTTTTGCAATGTAACCACACAATCTGAAGTGGAAATGAGCACACAAGTCTTACATCTGCATTGATTACAGGGCTGAGTACTATTTAGTGTCATGGTATTCTGTTCTGGTCCTTGTTTACTCCTAGTAATCAGATTGGCTAAATTAGGTGGTTGTTTAAAAGATGGTAGTGGTAGTTCTTGAAAAATACAATTTAGGGTCTCATCCTCACTAAATATTGGGTGGAGGTCCTTAATAATCTTATGTAGAAGTTCAAGGTCGGGGTGCTATGTGACCACTAAGGGTATTCTGTTGGTAGTGGTCCTTTCCTTATACTAAAGTAGTTGTTCTCTTGGTAACTGTGTTGCATGTTCTACTGCTCTGTCAGGGCACAGCAGCTCTGAATGTGGAGACAGGAACAAGGGGCAACAGGCTGCAGTGTCCCTGTCTGTGGGGGTAGTGGACAGAAGGAAGCAGGGTGCAGCAGCCTCAACTGTTTGTGCAGGGGGCAGCCAGGTGCAGCAGCTCTGACTGTTGGAGAAGACAAGGGGCAGTGGGATGTAGCAGCCTCAAATGTGGGCAGGAGACAGGGCTTGTGGGGCAGGGTAAAGGGGGCAGCATAGTGCTGCTGCTTCAACTGTCAGGCAGGTGACAGAGGCATCAGGATGCCATACAATATTTTTGTTATACACATACATGATATGTTTTTTCACACAGAAACATTCAAAGAACTGAAGTTAGTGAGTTCATACAATACTGTACATGCTCCTGAAATAGCTGAGTGTGGCAGACACTTGCTAGTCAATCTGACATAAAAACAGAATTGTTCTCACATGAACCTATTAATGAAGGCTACATCAAAGACACACTGCTTCTATGAATTAACAAACTTTAGTTTTTTTTTTTTTTTATATCCATTAAACAGCCCGGTGTTACATAGCCAGAAAACAATGCAGACTTTCACAGCTGTGCTACAGACAGGGTAATTTCTCCCAGACATTCATTCATAGCACTTCAGTTCAGCACTTTAACTCAAACAATCAACTAATTATGAGAACAGAATTATTGATTTTAAGCTAATCTATTTAAAGACAAACCAGATGGGTTAGTAACAAACTCTGAGTGAAATCAAATAGCTCTACAGACTGAACTGTCTGGGAACTACAACAGCTTCTTCAGTTAATCAGGGACTTTATTGCTGAAGCTGCAGGCTAGACAAGATAGAGGATTGTGTATGAGCAGTCATTCACATCCGGGTTATTCTTGAATCGAGCCATTTCCCTGGTAACAGTAGACGTCAAGAGCGAAGCTCGAGAGGTCTCCTGTTAACAGGGAAATGGCAAGATTCAAGAATAACCTGGTATGTGTATGACTGCTCATACACAATCTTTTATAGTGTATGGGCAGTCATGGCTACAATTCAGATGAAAAAAAAAATGTCCAGAATGAAAGAAATAAAGAGTTTCCTTATCTGCCACTATCCTGCTGTGTGACTTTCCCCTTCACAGATCTCACTGCAGTCAAATCAAGGCTGATTGTTGGATGCAGATGACATTTTTTATTTGTCGCTTTGTGGATTTAGTTAGTTTACTGCTGCCTTTTTTGGGGCGCGTAATGCTGTTGACTGCTGCTGCTGCTGTCTCTGTTGTATACCAACTCAAAACCATGAGGCATCAAGGCAAGCAACGGCAACCGCTACTCGAGGGCTTTGAGGCACGAGACAGCATTCCATTTTGTTGTGCTGCACTACTGACATACTGAGTGCAGCACAACAGCCAGTATGACGGAATGAGCGCAGCACAACAGCCAGTATGATGGAGTGAGTGAGTGAAGCACAACAACATTTTCATGCTGAATAATGTTCCACCATACACTATAATGACGTTGTCACTCACTGATAGGGACAGAAAAATCTTCATTGTTTTCAGTTACTGCAGAGCACATTAACAGATTTAACAACTACTGATTTAATGAAAACCACAAAACCAAACAGCATGATATTTTCAGGAAACACATCCTGACACAAGGACTTGAATTCAAGCTTTTATTAAAGATATGGAAAAAACAGTGCATTTGATCTGTAAACATATCAGTGTTGATCAGATTTTGTCTTATTTAGACAAAAAAATCTCTATTCATGTACTGGTACTGATGTCCTTGATCTTAGGTTTCTTAAAATAACTCATGAAAGTATTGTATCCCCACTCACAAAATGAATCATTCACTTTAGGGGAATTTTTTTATTGAAACAAATAATAATACAAAATGGTATTACATCTTACAACTCATAAGGAAAATCAACAAAAACTGAAAAAAGCATTGCATCATACAAGCACCCGAGCATAACCAACCCCCCCCCCACCAAAGAGTAGGGGAATTTTGTGTTTATTGAAACTCAAAAAGGAAAAGCACAAGAGTACAGAACAAACAAATGAAAACAGCAGGAAAAAAATACAAAGCATAACAGAAAACATTCAAGTAATAGGAGCATCAGAATCAGTAATCCATAACAAGTTGTGCCAAACAGTGGACATATAATGAGTAGTTTGAGACTGCTTTTCTGCATAATAAACAGCATGCAAGGCCTTCAAAATAGTAGTAGCAAGGGCAGCATAAGGAACATCTTTCTGTTACGAAGTAAATACGCAGCAAGCATTCCAGATAGTCCATTTAGTTATAGCAATAAATAAGTTCAAAGTACTATGGTGCCAGGCCCTCCAAGAGGAGCCATAGACACCATAGATCAAGTCATCATATGAAACAAATTGGAGAACAGGCATATGCCAGAGAGTAGCCAAACAAATCCAAAATGCCTGTATACAAGAGCATTCAAAAAACAAATGAGGAATAGTCCCTAGAACAGCATCATACTGAAGCCTAATACAATTTTTTTCCTCAACCTTCTTGTGCTTTTGATTAGCTTTAACATTCAATTTGGCATGACAACAAAGCTGTAGAACATCATGATACTTTACAGGAAGCCATTTATCAGCAAGCATGTGAAGCACTGTCAACACATATCCCACCAGACAAGTGGGAAAGAGTGTAGCCTCAGTAAAATGAGTGGGAGAACTTGCCCATATAGTTGCTTCTTGCTGTACAAAATAACAGCCTCATAAGTAATATGCCACCTATGAAGTTGAACAAAGACCTCACGTAAATATGGATGGGCAAAAGGAACTAATTTATAACTTTTCTGAGCATGCTCCTTCCAACCAGTGTACCAACTAGAGACCTTACCCATGAATAAAAGAAGCCATCCATAATGGTACTATAAGCAAAGAGGCCACAGATTGACATGTAAAAACTGAAAAAAGAAAAATAAAATAGGATGAACCATCCCTAGGCCACACTCTTTAATAGGTAAATACAGAATATTCTGTTTAATAGGATTCAACCTACTGCCCCAGATGGCATGGAAAAATAAACCAAAAATCAAAGCCTCCCTTTCCTTAGGAGGGGGAAAAATTGAGGCAACATACAAAAAAAGAGGAATCAAAAAAGGTTTTACCATAAAAACTTGCTTCAACTTACCCATGGAAACCGTATTCCAGCGATCCACAAGAGCAGATCCCTTCAAAAGACAAATGTTCCAATTTTTCAAATCTTGTCTACCTCCCGCAAAGGTTATCCCCAAAATATGGATGGATGCCTGAACAAGGGAAATGCCCTCCAAGGTAGGAGGGGTAACAGGGACTGGAACAGCCGAAGGATCCAACAACACACCTGAACATTTATGAGTATTAAGCTATACACCAGAGGCTGACCCATAAAGAGGAAAAAATTCAAAACACGTGTAACATCTCGAACGCCATGAACAATAACACACAAATCATCAGCATAAGCAAGTGCAGTAAAAGGAAGACAGACAGAGTGCAAAACCAAGGAAGTAAAAATCAGACATCATTTAAAACCCGAAGCAATAAATCAATAGAAAAGACATACAAAAGAGGGCTAAGGGGACAACATTGTCGAACCCCTCTATGAACAGGAAACACTGGGCCCAAATAACCATTAACCAAAGGCTGAACAACCGCAGTCAGGTAAGCGGAGTTGATCCAAGCTATAAATTGCAGGGGTGCACCATACATTGCTAAAACATGCCATAAAAAAGCATGGCTAACCGAGTCAAAGGCCTTACGTTGATCCAAAGTAAGTAGAAAACCTCGAGAAGTACAAATTCTCCCAGATTCATAAATCTCACAAAGAAGCAACAAATGGTCAGTAATTGTCCTACCCAGAATACTACACATTTGGGCAGGTGAGATAACAAAAGAAGCCACACGCACCAGGCTATTAAGTAAGACTTTCATTAAAATCTTAAAATCAACATTCAGCAAACAAATGGGCCTCCAATTAACCAGATCTTTATGCTCCCCCTTTTTATAAAGAAATGTAACAACCCAAGTAGTCATAGCAAGAAGAAAAGCCCCAAAACATAATACATAATTATACATAGCAGTCAATTCAGTAGCAATCATGGGACACAAAAGTTGATAAACCTCACCCAGGATACCATCCTTACCCAAAGATCATCCTTTATTGAGTGCCATGATAACCTGTGTAACCTCTTCAACCTGTACATCCTGGGTAAGCTCTCTAGAAAGGGAAATAGGAAAATCAGGGAGAGAAATCAGAGATTGCAAGGATGAAAACAGCCCCATATCACCAGAATGTGCACTAAGCTGACTACGTAAATAGTCAGATACAGCAAGTAAAACACCCTGTGGGGTAGATTGTGTCACTTTATTAGAGTCCCGAACCTCAGTCATATGCTTACGCTTAACTGTATCAGCACAACTGAGAAAGGAACAAACCATGGCCAACTTGCCCTTTGTCCCAAAAGCTCGTTGCATCATTAAGGAGGCAAGTTGCTTGGAATGAAAGTCCTTCATATCATTCTGAATACTGTCTATCTGGCAGGAATATTCATGAGCTGTGGTGTGTGCTAAACTCATCACCCTACGTAACCGAGAACAAAGGGAGAGATATCAGATTTTATCCAAATCCCAAACCGATTTACTCAAAGAAATCAATAAAGTACTCAAATCCGATTTCAAACAATCCCACCACAACAATGCATTGTCAAAAAGGTCAAACAACATCTTCTTACCACCAACTAAAAACAAAAGTTGATGAGAAATAGAGTCTGTCTGCAAAAGAAGTGTATTAAAATGCCAAAGCCCAGGCCCAAAAGGGGCCAGAGGAGATCCTAAGACCACACCCAACATCCAATTCCTTGTGATCAGAGTACTCTACAGAAGTAACCCAAACCTGATGCAAATAAACAAAGCTACTAACAAAAACAAAATCAATACGAGTGGCATGTTTGCCACGCTGAAAAGTAGGGAGCTTCTTACCATGTTTAGCAATACAAGCATCAATCAAAGATGCTAAACGAATCATAGAAGTTAAAAAAGACATATCACAAAACACTTTACTTGTGTGCGCAACACTACCCCTGTCCTGAAGTGACAACCCACAAATAAAATCACCACCAAAAATGAACGGACGTGTAGAGTGCAAGTAAAGGCGGACGGTAGTAAATAAATAAATGTGCTCAGCCTTAGATTGTGGAGAGTAAATATTAATCAGTCTGTAATATCTAGAGTCAATAATAACATCCAGCAACAAAACTCACCCAGGGAACAAGTCTAGGAGCTTCAAAACCTGAACTGGGACCGTAAATAAAATCCCAACCCCTATACAGCGACCCAAACCCATCGACCAGTAAGACGCTCCACGAAACCATTCATTAGAGGCCCGTGTAACCTCGGAAACAGTATGCAATCTGGTATCCTGAAGAACAATAACATCAGCAGCAATCTCTCAAAAACCAGTAAAGACAAGCCCTCTCTGAAGTCCATTCTTAATACTATTAACATTAACAGTGAGTAACATAAGTTGTGACATCACAATAATAGCAACAGACCCTTATTTCTTCTTAACATGTTTCCCAGGAATGTCAGGCTTACACTTTGAGGCAGCCCTATGTCATGTCTTACCAATGACATGTATGTCATCCCCCACTTCACTAATATCAGAATCAGAAGCAATCTCTAAATGACCAGGATCACCAGAGGAGGTTTCAGAGTCTGGCCCCTGCCCGGTCTCCAGATCTTGCAACGGACTGGATTTATTGGAAAGGCCGGTCTCAGAGACCTTCTGAACTTTAAAAGCGGGTGGTTTCCAGGCCTGTCGGTGCTGAGAAACCCACTTCCCAAGCTCCTGAACTACCACAGGGGGAGGTGGAAGAGGCATCAACACAGTACTAGGGTCAGGAGTGGGACAAACAGGGTCAACCTGCATAAGAGTAGAATGGTGCTCATCAGCACAGAGAGTATTAGCAGAATCAACTATCCACTCCTCAGGAAGAGGAAGGGGGGGCAGAATCAGGGGGGTACAGGAAGGGGCACCTCAGGATCAGAAGGATGAGCTACTCGGGTAAAATCCCGCTGTGCAGTAGCAATCAACAATTTCTGTTCGTCCAGGTCACTAGATCCCTCCTTCCAACGGGCAGCTTGGGGACAGTAAGTAAAAACATGACCTTCTGCACCACAAAGGTTACAACGAGCAGTTTGGGTACAGTGAGCGCTAGTGTGACCAAGTAAATCACAGAGCAGACATTGAATCTTATCACCAGAGGCACTAATATGTCCTGGACAACCACATTTATAACATGTCTTAGGTTGTCCAGGATAAAACAAAACCCCTCTGTCCCCACCAATAAAAAAAAAATTAGGTAACTGCTGAATTTCACCATCAACAAGTGTCAGGGAGACCCGACACTTCCATCCCCCAGTCCAAATCCTCTCAGCATCAAAAATAGCCTCAGGGTGTCCCAGAACAGTACATTTTTGTTTTAATCAGTACAATAAATCGGTGACACTGACTCTCTCATTACGAAAAAGCACAGTGACAAGCTTCTGTGTGGGTTTGGTTAAAGGAACAACCTCGAAAGGAGTCCACAACAGAGTGTTCTTCACCTTGTGATAGCGAGCCCAAGAATTTCTCAAGGCCAGAGTGCAGTTTGAAACTCACATCCTCCCGTGAAACATGAATAAGGGAATAAAGTTCAGCAACATGAAATTTTAAAGAACCCAACAACAATACTTTTCCCACATATGCCCTGTCCGGAAACAAATCCAGACCACCTTTATAGATGAGGCACACAGCATTATGTAGTTTGGAATGAAAAATCTTCTTCTGAAAGAAAAAAGCATAAGTTTTAGAGGGACAGCGGCCACGATCTCCCCCTCCTGGATCAGACCCAGGGCAATCAGGGAAGTTCTCAGCAGGGATAGGAGGATGAAGAATGTCAGGAGAAGCAGAAAAAGCTGTAGGCCTAGGTGGAGGGGTCAGCAAAGGAGAAACAGGGATGGGGTAAAGCTGGGGAAGATGTAAGATAGGGTGCTGAGTCAAATGCAGGTCAGAAGGTAGAGAAGAGTCAAGTAGCGACCCAGAAGGTGACTGTGGCACAGTAGCAGTGTGCACGACTACCGGAGGCACAGGGCTGACAGGGGCCAGTAATGTAGTACTCACAGCAGGTTGAGTAAGTCCAGAAACATGAATAGGGGCAAAGCCTGAAGTCCACTGTCCTGTCATAGGAGACAGCACCCAACCAGTCACTTTAAGCGAGCTATCAATGGAGCAAGGTTCCATAGGAGCAGAAGAAAGATCAGCCCAGGACTGCTTAATAACAGCCCTTTTGAAAATGCAGTCAGTAGAAGAGTTTGCAGCAAAAGAAAACACTGTAGCCAACGTCTGAGTCATATCAGTAGACCGCACGAATATAGGAGCGGTCGGCACCATAGCAGCAGTTGTCAGGGCAGCAGGCATATTCTAGGATGTAGTCTGACAACTCCTGCCAGCAGCAGGCAAGCAATCCTGAAGTAAAGGAGATGCCATAGAAGACGCCTGTGGAGCAAGATCCAAAGGCTTCGCAAGAACAAATGTTTTCTGATGGTCTCCCAGTTCAGTATCAGACAGTGCCATAAGAAATTTGTCTACCTCAGGGAACTGCGAAACCAATTCGGAAGCCAGCAATAAATCGGTAGCATTCACGATCTCCACTCCCTTGATTCAGTCAGGAGGAATACCACAGCCTGAAGTAGTCAGCATACTGGAAGCCTGTGCAGAAATCTGTGTAGGAGCCTCCCGCTCCCCGACCCATTGCATGTCCAGCTCCATACTCCGTCAAAGCCAGTATGAAATGAACAACACCAGCATGGCCCCCTGCCATCAGAGTAGGGGAATTTTTTATTAAAACTTGAAAGTAAATTGCATACATTAAAGTGTTACATCACACAAAATCATAATACAAAACTAAAGGTAAACATAAATGAGTATAACATCATACAATCAATACAAACATTCATATCCATATTCTCAAAACTTATTAATAAATGCTGACCCCCCCCCCCCGTTAAAAGAGTAGGGAACTTTTTATTAAAACTTCAAACAAAAACCCATACAGAACAGTGCTAAAGCACACGAAAGTAAAATATCAAAAATAAAAAAATAAGTAGTATAGTCATACATGTTCAATTTTACCTTCCAATAACAAATGTAGAAACCAAAAATTACATAATTCAGAAAGAACCCCACCTCCCCCCCCCACTGTAAGAGTAGGGGCAAATTTTATCAAAACTAAAAGAGGAAAAGTAGATGTAGTCTACTGTGTAGCCCCTAAGTCCTCCCTGGCTAGGCTAGACTAGATCCTCTCTTCCACTCTTTCTGCCATTTCTCCCTGGACTGCCCTCCTCTTACCCATCACTGTGACCTCTACCGCTCCTTAGACCTCCCATCTCTCCACAATTGGAGACTGATACACTGTGTTAGAACTACTGTGAAATTCTGGTCCCAGTCACTCCCCTCCAACCTTGCAGATGCCATAGCAGTATTGGCCCCACGGGCCTACTCACTCAGGAACATTGATTCCCAGATTCTTCACATCCCCCACATGGCCACCACATCTGGCTAGGCTGATTTTAGCTACTGGATGCCAAACTTATGGAATTCCCTGCCAGTTGATGTTCGGCACACCACCAGCACACCTTACCTCAACGCACTACTCAAGACGCACTTCGCCACTACTTGCCCATGCAACTTGCACTGCTGAAGCCCAAGCAGGCATGTCGTCTGCTGACCATTCTCATCAGTATATCTACTCCTGCTGCTGACTACTCTGTATAAATATATGCTGCTGTTACTCTACAAAAATGTATGAATTGCTAGCTATTTCGCCTGTATATTGTTTGTTTGTTTTTTTTTACTTCCGATGTTAGCTAATCTGTATATAAGAATGCTATTATCAATGTTGGTCATAAGAATGTATCAAAAATGTATTGTAATATGTATCCTCCCTATCCCCACACCCCCAGGGCACATCTGGAATCGAGTGGTACCCTGCTCAGTATGCTTTCCTGGAAAAACTCTTAAATAAATAAATGTACTTTTGGCAATATTATGGTGGTACTAGTTAACAGGGAAAAATACTGAATTTCCTCAACAGCCATACTTCCTGATGCCTGGTCCCCCAACACCAATCACATCTCATCCACGTATGTTAGACTTTTAACTTCCAAATCCCCACTATGCACTGAATTACCTCTAATACTGTCATGCAGCTGTAATTTCCTTAAAAGCAGATTAAAAGTCAAAACATATAATGCTGGACTCCGGGGGCAACCTTGCCTAACTACCCTCTGAACTGGACAACTAGCCCCCACCCAGCCATTTACATAAGGTTTAACCACAGCCTTCTGGTAATACAACTTAAGCCAATCCAAGAAGATATCCAGAAAACTATGACCTAGAAGCACGATCCATAAGTAGTCGTGACAAACAGTGTCAAAGACTTTAGTTTGATTCAACCCTACTAAATAACCACTCACTTCCACACCAGCTCCCTTTTCCATAATTTCCCTAAGCAAAATAAGTGCATCTGCTATCTTCCTCCCAGGAATAGCACAAAACTGTGTAGGATGAACTATATCCTCTAAAACCAAAGCCAAGCAATGATACAGCAATTTCGCCAAGATTTTACTATCCGTATTTAAAAGAGTAATAGGCCACCAATTATTCAAAAAGGCCCTATCACCAGCTTTAAACAGAAAAAAAAATAAGACCATCATACATACTACCTGCTAAAGTGTAGGAACTTAAAAAAAGTTGAAAGAAGCAACAATCTCTGATTTGAGCAATGGAAAAAGTAATTTATAAAATTAATTTGGAAGACCATCAGGCCTTGGGGCTACACCATGTTTTAACCAGAGACAACAGAACCCAACTCTTGTTCAGTAACTGGGGCTATCAAAGAAGATTTCAGAAAATCAGGTATTTGTGGCAGATCACAAGAGCCCACCCAATCACAAACTTCCGTTTCAAGTATAGGTACAGAGGAAAATGTGTACTGTACGTAACTTTCAACTTCCTTCATAATGTCAAAGTTCCCAAACTTTTCAGAGCCATCTTTAGACCTAAGAGAGTACCTGACTTTATTTTGTCGCTGGACTGAAGAAGAATCAAAAGGATTTGCACTTCCTTGCTTCCCAGTACATCCCCTTTTCTGTTCAGCTTCTAAGGATTTCATCCTATCATATTGTAAACCTATCAATTTATACTTAATTTGTTCTATTTGGGCAACATAGGAAATCCTGGTAGAACCCTGTAAAGACTGCAATAAAGTTAGTTGATCCTGTAAAACCTTACAATCCTCTTTCTTTTGTGTACCATTTAATTTACCCATCAGCTGAAAATATTTTTGAAAAAAGTCCTTACTATCTGACTACCATTCCTCTAAAGAATCATATAAAACAGATTGTCTGGCTTGTATCAGGGCATGAAAACCCACCCGTATCTCTTCATTTTCCATCAAACTTAAATTTAGTCTCCAGTACCCCTTCCCCATTTCGGTAACAGCGAGGTCTGAGAGAGAAACAACAAGAAGACAATGGTCAGAAGTAGCAGCTGGTGTCACAGTTTTATGCCTAATAGTTAAATTTGGAGATAAAAAACAAAAATCAATCCGTGTAGATAGGAGTCCTTTAAAAAAGGTATGGGGGGATTTAGTCTATGGGACATATACATTAATTAGACGAAAATCCATCTCCTGGAGTTGCACATCCAATAATAGAGCCCTATCTGGCATAATGTCCACAAGATGAAGAACTTTAACATAATGAGGAGAAAAACAAATCCCTACCCCACTACAAAGATCAGTCAGTCCTGACCAAAAACTAGCTCCCCAAACCCAAGCATCCCTCCCTACCTTAATTTTATTTTGAGTCTGTAACTTTTTATCCTGAAAAAAAGCAACATCAAAACATAAATCTGAAAATAAAGAGAAAGTCGCTAGTCTCTTCCCCTCTGACAACACACTATTCGTGTTGAGAGAGACTATAGTCAAATCATAATGGCTCAGTCCCGGAACATATACTAAAAGGAGCTTCAGGGTACTTTCCTAGAGGAGGCCCTAACACCCATTCACCTCCTCCTAGTTTGGCTGGCAACAGTACCTTCCAGATCTTCAGTATCCGAGGGGGATTCTGCCCGTGAAGAGGCCCAAGATGCTGTATCAGAGTCTAAATCATCCTCAGACATGCTCTCCCGAAGTGGATGAAAAGGATTATCATGAACAACTGCCTCCACAGAAAGTCCAGGGTTGACCTTACTCTTTCTTCCCTTCGCCCCCTTCTTTTTCTTTACTTCCTGAAATCCATCACCCACAGGAGGAGGGGGCATGGGGGCCATAGTATCAGAGGACTGAGGGGTATCCTCAGGGATCAGGGTAACATCCCCAACCCCAACCAAAGAGTCCATTACAACAGCAGTAACTGAACTAACCACAGTTGGAACTACCAAATCTGAAGTGGTTTGGGGGGATGGAGAAAAACCCCAAAAGCCAGAGGCTGATTTAGATTTCTAGATATAAAAATCCTGGATAGTATAAGCCGCATCGGCAGTATTATGAGATGCCCTGGGGCAAGTCTGAAAGGAATGCCCCTCCTCCTCACACAAGGTACACTTCAAAGAATTCGTACAATGAAAACTTGTGTGGCCTAATTCCCACAGAGAATGCACTTAAGCATCTCACAGTTGGGCCTAATGTGCCTAGCAGACCCACATTTAAAACACCTACGGGGCTGTCCTGGGTAAAAGATGAAACCCTTATCCCACCCAATATATAGACAATTTGGTAAGTGCCGTAAATTGGTGCCTTCGTACTGTAATTTAACTTTTATCTTCCAACCCCCATTCCAAAACCCCTCCCCATCCAGAATAGGCTCAGGGGTACCTTGCACATCACATTTCTTATCCAGTCAGTAGAGGATATCCTGAACATTGACTCCCTCATTCTGAAATAGAACAGTGATCACCCGAAAGGATTGTTTAGTTAAGGGAATAATTTGGAAAACGGTCCAGAGGGGATTGGTTTTGAGATTCATATAACTGGCCCAAAACCTTTCTAATAAGTCCAGAGTTTGAAAACTGAAATCAAAAGTGGATTCCCCCACTGCATGAATAAGAGCATAAACATCAGATGGGGTAAAATGCAAGGATTGCTTTAACAAAACCTTTCCCACAAAAAAATGATCAGGAGGCATCTCCATACCCCCCAAATACTGAAACCACATGGCATTCTGTCTTTTGGCAAGTTCCACAGGCTTTCTGAAAAGACTAGCGAAGGTCAGGAGGAATCAGTCTTCTCACCCAGGGGAGGATCTGGAAAAGATTCCAAAGTAGGAGCCTGCACAACAGGCGGCTGGGCCTCATCCACAGTGGGAGCTTGTGGGCCAGGAGGAGATACAGTCAAAAGGGGAGAAAAAGTAACAGTACCTGAGCACTTCACTGTCTCCCGATGCTCTAAATCAGCTCCAACCTTAGGAAAACTTGCAACTGGTTCCACGATGGCTTCTTGCACAGCACCCTCCAGTATCAGAGCAACTGTAGCCATCCACACACCGGCGACATCCTGCGACCAACCTGCCTCATCTAGGGCCCGTTCCAGGGACCAAGCTTCTCCCACATCACCACAATATGATGTAGCCACCAGGGAAGGACCTGAAGTACCATCCGATGAAGTCTTCTGAATAGAGAAAGAAATAAAAACTTTACAAGCGCCACCATTTACCTTACCAGGGGAATCATCACCCAAACGTTTGCATTTTTCTTCATCCTCGCAAAGCAATTTCTCTACATTCAGCTGGGCTTCAATAGCAAACAAATCAGCCTGCAAAATTTGCAATTTTTCTTCTAGAGAAAGATCCAATGCAATTTCCTGGTCTGAAGACTGGGAAGAGACTAAATCTTCAGGCTGCATACCGGGTTCCACAGTTACCGGCTGAGGTAAGACTTCAGAAGCAATTTCGGTGTCTACAGCACCAGGCAAGGCATCCAAAACTGGTCCTATCCCCTGCTCCTCCTCACCCGAAATGGAGGACTCCATGCTCACAAACAGCGGTTCCCCCTTCTGACAGAGTAGGGGAATTTTTATTCAGAAACATAAACATTACATCACAGTATTCATATATCATACCAGAAATTGTACAAAGGAAGAAAACACAAAAAAATAAGAAACATTGCATAGAAGGTATACATCATGATCATAAAAGGTATTAAACATTTCATATCAGAGAAAAAAAAAGAAAAAAAAACAAACAAAAAAAAAAACTAACAAAGGGGATCCCAGCACATTACTCTGTATTTAAACTAGCATACTAAAACTAAGGCTAAATATTCCATTAAGTGAACATTTTGAAGTGTCTCCATAAATGGGCCACTTTATCTGGTGTAAATCTCTATGTATCAAGTTCTTTTACTCTAATCATTTCAGCTTCTATCTGCATAATTAACACACTGTTTGAAGCTTGTTGCTGTTGCAGAACATACTGACAGCGTGCTTGCCATAAAAAGTATTGAATGGCAGCGAAAACTACATGTAGAGTACTTTGTGAAAGATTCTCCAAACACCAGAGTAATCTCAAGTATTAAAAGTAGCATACGAGACTCTTGTAAAAAGGGCAGTTTCAACCTATTGGCCAGTTCTGCCCACACCTGATTGCTAGAAGGACAATCAAAGAAAAATTGAAAATACTTTCTTCTATGTTCACACCGTTAATTTAGACAATACCGTTCAGCTATGGGTTTGTGTTTTAGATTACCTCTCACCTAACTTTCCTGTGAGCATAACCAGACAATGTCCATACCTAACAGGGATTCTGCTGTCATTAAGTTTATTTAAGGCCCAATTCATTTTGGCAGGGGTACAGTCAGGGAAAATTAAAGCCACTTGCTGTACATTGTGAACTATGTGTGAATAGAAACCTTTCCTATTTAAGACCATCAATATCTGTTTCTTTATTTTCCATTGGTGTAATTTTTTAACTGAAGGACCAGCATAGGTTGGAACTGCAAATTGTGACAACAGTTTAGGGGGGTTATCAACCCATTTTATAAAATGTTTCTGTAGGGCCCACTGTATCCAAGACTGCCAAAGTGACCTGTTTGTCTCCCAAGCACATTTAAAGGTACTGTATAAAAAAATGGAATGAAAAAATACCACTGGGTTTATCATATTAAGCCCCCCTTTCCTCTGTGGGAGGTAAGTAACATCCCACTTAACTGGATTAAGTCTGCTGCCCCAGAGCATCTGGAAGAAAATTCTAAAAAGTCTAGTCTCCAAGTGTACCGGGAGGGCATAAATATAACTGACATATAGAAAAATAGGAATAATAAATTTCTTGATAATTTGTACACACTTTTTCTTTACAAACTTCCATGTTTTCTAAAGGCAAACTTTGCTTTCACCTGTGTTGATTTGTTTTTCCCAATTATAGGTGGCCATATCACTGGGACCTACCCATATACCTAAAATTTTTTGTGGCACAGTGGAGATGCTGATTCCACTTACATCTCTGATCATAGTGGTTGGCTTATTCAGGGCTATAATAGTGCTTTTGTCTTTATTCAATTTAGCACCGGAGAATTGTGCACAGGCATCAAAGGAGCTGATCACCTTTTCTATGGAGCTGATGTTTTGAACAACGAGAGTAACATCATCTGCATATGCAGTTACTTTCCCTGGAGTTAAAGTCTGATGAGGAACCAGACCTATAATTTGTTTATCCCACTTTATCTGTCAGATGACTGGGTCTAGAGCAAAGGTATAAAGTAAGGGGCTTAGCGGACAGCCCTGCATACTCCTTTTAAAGAGGAACATCCCACCAAATAAACCATTAACTGTTGGAATAATATTAGCATTAGAATACAATATTTTATCCAATCCACAAATGTTTTGGGATCCCATATGTCTCTAGTATATTAAATAGAAAATGGTGCTCAACTCGATCAAATGCTTTAGACTGATCTACTGCAACTATAAAGCCTGTAGATCTTGAGATGTACAGAGCCACAGAAATCTCGTAAAATAAAGAGATTATTTTGGATCTTACATTCAGGGATAAGCGCATGTCTGGGCCATATCAATTAAAGTTTCAGCTACTGTCATTAATCTATTGTTCAGAATTTTTGCCAAAATCTTATAGTCACTATTAAGGATGCTGATGGGTCTCCAGTTAGATAGTTTCTTCTTATCACCCTTTTTAAATATGTAGCATATGAGAGCTGTACTAAAATCTGTACACTTAAATTCTGACTGTAATATAAAATTAAAAATATTTGCCAGTACAGAACTCAAAAAAGGTTCATATTTTTATAGAAGTCATTAGAGACCATCTATTCCTGGTGAGGTTCCTGTCTTTAACTTTTAATTACCCACAAACTTCTTCAGAGGTAATTGGATCTACCAATGCCTCACCAGTATAATAGCTCAAATGGGGTATTGGTGCAGTTAAAAATTCTGTACACTACCCTTTTTAAGGTTTGGGAAAAATTTTCATGTAAGTTTTGTTGCACTAATGAAAGCATTCCTAGATTGGTGTCTATCAGCCGATTGTCGATGTAAATAAACCTTCCATAATGGTTTTATCCAGCCGTTGTTTGCAGCTTGTAGGGATCGAAGCTGGTTGATTATTTGTGCAAAATCTCATTTCCATGTCCAATGATTTTGCTCTATCATATTGATAGATTTTCATTTGCTTTTTTATTTCCAAAATTTGCATTTTATATTTCATGTGGCCCTTCGATGGGAAAGACATAAGTCTGTATAAATGATTTCTATAGTCTAAATATTTAATATAGCTTGAGTTTGCAGAATGTTTACAGAATGATAAACATAGAGATTTTAAATATTTTTTTGTATCTGTCCACCAGTCCCAAAGATTATCATAAAGACACAGGGTCGAGATTCTGGCAACAAAGAGAACTTCCACCTGTTTCTGACATTCAGTTGATTCCAATAAAGAGATGTTCAGCCTCCATCTGTGTATATGGGAATAAATCTTCGGGGGGGTACTGTTGCTAGACTTAGAGATCCTAATAATATACAATGATCAGAGAATTTTGTGGGCTTAACTTCTATTTTATAGGGTTTTACATATTTAGACACTAGGATATAATCAATGATTGTAGCATAGATGTGTCTGAAATAGGTTGCCCCTACATCAGTTTTCCTCAGAGTTCTGTATGTACCTGATAATCCTGTATCCAGAATGATTTGTTTTAAGGCATGCATGTCACAATATACCTTTTTGATTATGTCATCTGCATATTTCAGATCCAAACTGCAATTAGAGTCCCCTTCCCATATAATGTTCTTCTGTGTGTATAAATAAGGTTTTATTTCCTCAAAAAGATCAATTCTAGCAGATTTGGTCTGGGGGCATAAAGATTAATAAGGCGAAAAGCAACTTCTTTGTATGTGCAGTCTATGGCCAGAGCCCTCCCAGGATGTATATCAATAAGTCTAGATACTCTGAAATTAGGGGTTTTAAATAAAATTCCTATTCCATCAGCAGTATCTGTGCCAAAGGTCCAAAAGGAAGGACCCCATGTCCAATTCCTCTTAACCTGATTTACATCAACAATGGAGGATAGCCTAGTTTCTTGGACGAAGATGATGTCTACAGCAAGTTGTACCAAATAGGGTAATACAGATAATTGCTTTTTGTAGTTTTTCAAACTACAGATATTAAGTGAAGCAACATGAATAGAGGCCATGCGTTATGTACATAAAAAGCATGTTTGGTACAAATTCCTTATATTCAGGGGCCTTCTTCATGACCAGCTTTAGCATTCCTTTTTTTTACCTTTCCTTTCCTTAGCCAGTTCTGTAGTCTTACTTTCCTCCTCTTCAGTGATTATATCAGACCTATGTGATGCATCAGACTCTAGCTCACATTCTCCCGTGTCTACTTGTAGAGGGGAAAAAGGATTTTCCATCCTGAGGGGGTAGGGGCAGGGGAGGGGAGGGATGCTGTCTAGCAGATGCCTAGTAAATTTCCTGGCTTAGCAACTTCAAAGGGGTGGCATACTAATACTTGCTTTCCATCCCTAGAAAACTGGGACATCTCTCTATGTTCTTGATTATCATAGGTCTCCCCATTTTTTTCATTCCTAGGGAGGGGTCAGCAGTTGTCAGGGTGTCAGTAACAGCCTCTCCAGGGGTATTTTCTTGAGGTGCAGCATTCTGAGATTTATCCTGCCGACGGTTTCATGAAGAAGTGGCTTCTTTTCTCCTGGGCTCTATCAATCAGGTCATCTTGGTCCCACCCTCAGTTCTGTTTCTTTAGCCCAAGGACACTGGTGAAAGCGTGACCTTTATCATCACAAAGGTTGCACTGGAATATATTGTCACATAGATCAGTGGAGTGGCCATACCCCACATAAGGAGCATTTGAGCATATCACAGGCACTGCTCAGATGAGTCTTAGCCCACATTTATAACAGGCCCTAGGCTGTACCCCATAAAAATAAACACCCCTGTCCTTGCCTAAGAAGAAGCTATTGGGGAGGTGAATAATTTCTGAATTGACTTGGAATAATTTTTTTTTAAATCTCCACCCTCCTGTCCAAAATCCCTCTGTATCCATAATTGCCTCTGGGGGTCCCAGAATATCACATAGTTTCTGCAACCAATGATATATATCACTAACCTATATCACTAACGTTCACTCCTTCATTTCTGAACATGATGGAAATAT
Source organism: Neoceratodus forsteri (assembly GCA_016271365.2). Lineage (NCBI taxonomy): Eukaryota > Metazoa > Chordata > Ceratodontiformes > Ceratodontidae > Neoceratodus > Neoceratodus forsteri. The sequence goes on from CM028133.1 coordinate 903,922,058, forward strand.
ATCTTATCTGGGGTTTAGTAAGGGGGGTAGCATAAAAGGGTGTCCAAAGAGGTGTCTGCTTAAGGTTATTATACTTTGCCCAGAATCTCTCAAGGCTGATGTTAGTTTTAAAGCTAGTATCAAAAGTATCTTCCCCTGATATATGAATTAGAGCATAAACCTCTGCTGGCATGAATTTCATGGATCCCATCAATATATGTTTTGCAACATAGTACCTGTCCGGGTGCTCTGGTAGCCCTCCCCTCTACCTTAACCTGACAGCATTTCTTCTAGGGGCCTGCTCAAGTTTATTCTTAAAAAGTTCTCACATGGGAGGTTTTTTTGGCATATCAGTTTTGTTATCTTGAGATTTAGATTGTTCTTGCTCAGCAGTAAAACATACACTATTAGTGCAACTTGACTTCACATCCCCCCACCCCCTGATGGGCCAGGCACTGTAGAGGCCTGGGTGTCATCATCTAAAATCTGCAAAGTAATTTTCATAGAATCCTTTTTATCAGAAACAGTTTTACCTGAGCTCAGGGTTTGTGCTGCAGCCCTTTCATGTCCTGTTGTAGGCCCAAACAAAACGTCCTCATTCCAATCGGGGTCAGAAACCCATTTTCCTTTTTCGTCCTGTTTCCAACCAGATGAATTCAAGGCATCATCGGCCAACCAGTCACTCCCAAAATACTGCACAGTGTCTTTTTTTAATCCAAATTGTTTTCAGACTTGTTGTGTCACTGAAATGTCTTTCGCCTGTTCAGACAAGGTGTTAGCATCTCCCGGTTGCTGCACATGACTTGCAGCACTCTCAGTAGAACAACTTTTCCCTGGATCATCCAAATTATTACTAGGGGGCTCTGCAGAGGCCCAAATCATTTTCGACTGTGGATTACCAGTAACAGCAGGCTGTAGGTTTTCTCTGGTAACATCCTCCACCATATCGTGATTATCCAGATGAGCTGAAGAATTATCCTGCATAAATCTAGTGGTTTCACAAGATTGCCCTGTTGCTACCACAATTTCTTCCACATCCAAAATCTCAGTCAGCTCTTCAGACACATCCACCTCCATCACTAACTCAGTCTGCTCTGCCATTAACACAGCACTTGGGCTCTCCCTACTGACAAGAGTAGGGGTATTTCCCCAGTGTCCTGGCCAAATTTCCCTCATTCGCTAAAAATACCACCAACAGCTTAATCTGGTTCAATTTCAGTTTCTTACCATGTGTATCCCCCCACCCCCCCGGTCGCCCCTGAAAAAGGGACTTCTAGGCCCAGTGGGCTTACCGAGTCAACAAAATTCAACAAAACAAAACAAAACTTTATTTTGTCAGCTGCCCTTTAGTATGGAAATAGGTGAGTATATAGCCAATACATAAATCTTGCCCCAGATCCAGATTCACCATCTCAAATAATATGCTAATTTCTTTGTTAGTCCCATTATCCAAAATGTGTAAGACAATTGTAATGGATCAAATTGTTGATTTTTTGTAATGAAAAATAATCTATTTGTCTATGTGTAGCATGGTTTTAGAACCATGCACAATATTGAGACTGCCTTAGTGAGGTTCACAAACTATGTTCATTAGGACACTGACACTGCAAATTTAGCTTCTGTGTTTGTAAACCTCACCAGGATATTCAATCTGGTGAATCATGACCTTCTTCTTATGTCTCTGTCCCAGAGTCATTTTTCCAAAGATATCATCCATCCATCTGGGGATTACTTTGCTGAATGAGAACTTATACCTGTTAGTATATTAACGGTCCTTATTTCATTTTTTGAAGTTTATCGCTTGACTTAAGAAGTTATTACAAATATGATGATTAAATTACAAATAGATTAAAATAACAAGAACATTACTTCACAATTTTGACATACATGTCTAAAACCATTTAGAGCTTTGACTATATAACTAGACAAGTGTTTATTGGCATCTGTTTCCTTATATTCCCTATAAGGGAGTTACATTCTCTAGTCCTCTATTTACTGGGTTCAATTTGAATGCAAAATAAATAAATGAAAAACACGCTCTTAATTATCATAAAGGTATTTCCCAGAAATTAATAAAACCCTCCCTTGTTATGTCACCTTTAAACCATTTATATTGCTCAACTAAGGGTGCATTATACCCAGGTTTAATGTAATGGGATTAAATAAGATTGTCCATGCACATCATTCAAAGATTAAAGACATGGGAAACCTGAGAGATGCTCCACTCTTTAGTTAATTCTGCATTTAAGACAATATCCTTTCTGAGACTGTAAACAACATTCGGGTCTTGTTACCTACCTCCCCTTTTGAGGTGTTTTGTCACCTGCATTCCCGTATCAAATATTCCAATGTGGTCCTAAAAAGTGTAGAACATTTCTCAGACTTCCTTTCCAATAAAATTCATAATTTCCAGTTTTAGTTCCATGAAAGCATTAGCATCCATTATACTCATCCTTTCCAGACCCCATTCAAAGAACTCTAATACTACTAAATTCCCATCAGCATAAGTGCAGAGATCATAGAAACTGAATTAAAATGTGTATCCCTCAAAGACCTAAATTATTAAAAAGTGATACTGGGGCCATCCCAGTGGCACTGAGGGTTGAAGCGCTGGACACCACACCTCACACTATGCCAGTGACCCAAGTTCGAGAGTGAGCTTAGGCACTGGGAGTTAGCAGGGGTGGGTTGAGGATTGTGCACCCAGTGAGGTGTTCTCCTCCCCGGGGAGAAAGGGTTGGGATGGTCTGGCATGCCAGTGGCCCCTGGTGGAGACCAGGGGGGCACTGCAGCATGCAAGGCAGCATGTGATCAGTGTGGCAAACACAAGGCAAGGTTGCCATGCTCTGTTACATCAGGGCATGCACCACACATGAGGGGAGAGATCAGATCAAGGAACACCCCAGTCCATGGGGTAGGCAATGGCACCAGCCCCCATGCCCACAGCCGGGTCCATCCCATCTGGCCTTTCAGTTTCCTCTGCCTGGGCCCTCACCCACAGTCAGAGTCTATGAGTAAGTGCCCCCAAAGAGATGGGGCAGCCCCGCCTCAGAGGGGTTAAGCTGGGGGTGCCAACTGTGGGACAAGGGGGAGGAGAGAGGAGGCTCAGACAGGAGGACATTGGGCAGGGCAGGATCTGGCTGTATGCCTGAGAGAGGCTCCATGGACCATGACCAGGAAGGAAAAACAATTGGGAAAAAAGTGATTTTATAATCTCATTTGGGGCCATGTAAAAACTATCCAGAAGGAGTGGATTTTTTTTGTATTTTGGACAACAAACTATTACATGGGGCAAGTCATCCACTTCACCCATGCCACAATCACAAAACAGAAATTTTTGAATCATTGCATTAGTGCATATAAAAGAATATATATATATTTAGTTGTTTAACCAGGAGTAGCACACTAAACTGAAAGCTTTTTTACAAGAGCGACCTGGGAGCACAGGTAAGTTAAGTGACTTGCTCAGGGTCACACAGTATACAAGTGGAAGCTGTGGGATTCAAACCCAGGTCTCGTCTGCTGGATGTCACCAGATTTGTAGCTCACAGCCTTAAACCACTGCGCTATACTGCCTCCCATATTGGATTTAAATAACTCCAACCTAAAGTGTGTCATTAACATTTGCTTACTTTCATCAGCAAACACAAGCTATTTTCCCTTTGAGTTTCTGTTTTTAAAACCTTACAAGAAATATTAAATTTTGGTGTTTGAATCATCATCAAATCCTATTGCACTGCCATATTCCTGTATCTTTTTTTTATAGAATCAATTATCCAGATTTTAGGTATTTCAAATATATCCATGAATATTACCTTTTGTCCATTGGGGTATATGCATGACTTTATTAGTTCTAAAGAATTGAATTGACACCCTGTTGATGAGTATTGTGTTTGGTCTTCTATTACTAATCTGGGTAATCTAATTTCCTTAATCATTTGTAGCCTAACTAAAATATTATTATGTGCTTCTTTATGAGGCAATCTAGAGGTATTTGATCCAATTCTCATCTTAAAACAGATTCTGGAGAAGAGCTTGAGACCCCAAGGAGATATCTATATAACTTAAGTATAATTTCAAGTTGAGTGGTCATACCAAGACCCTAGATTTCAGAGCCATTCTGTATAATATAGCAATGGTGGTTTTAGTGTTGATTGCTTTAAGACATCCTAACACTAAATGACTCCTGTAAGTTGGCATGATTTTTTGAGACCATTCATAGTTTTGTTAAGTTTGTATTTGATGTTTCTTATATGAGTATTCCAACTAAAATTATTTGTGTAAACTACAAGATACTCGTAAGACGTTATTGTATCACATTTAAGATTGTCAATATAAAGACAATAACAAAGATAACAATGTGTATTATTTTCCCTTAAAAACCTTAATTGAGTTTAGCTAGGTTAATTTGTAAACACCATGATTTACATAGATTGGCAACTTTAGACACTTTCCATTGTAAACACAGCATTGAGGTAAATATGAATACCACATTGTTCACGTAGTCCAGATGTGATGCTTTACCACTGAGAATATTTGGAGGGTGAAATTCATCATCATACATATTTATTAATATTGCACTAATATAAGGATTAAAAAGAATAGGAGCTAAGATGCAATGTTGTCTTACATCACTATTGTTATTTATGTTATTAGTTAATTACCTCATGTGTTATTCTGGATTCTAGACAAAGTTTCTTTCTGCACACTGATTAGAATGCCTAATAATCAATGGAACCACAATCCTCAACCCAAAAACCATTGCGGATACCTTTAACAAAGCCTTTACTGACCTCAGCGCTGTCCTACCCCAGGACTACTTCAAAGATGGTGAAGCCCCTCTGTCCGCAATGAACACTACTCCCACCAGCTCCACCCACTTCTACTTCAAAGAAGTCAAGGCTCACGAAGTACACAAATATTTTACCAAAGCCCTTGGTAAATCAAGTTTCAGTAATGACTCCCTCGATCTTAAAATCCTGTTTCTCACACTTGATGAAGTGCTTAGTCCTCTGACCAGAATTTTCAACCTCTCCCTCAGCCTTAGTCAGTTCCCGGACAGAAAGAAATCTGCCACTGTCACTCCAATCCATAAAAGTGGTGACAAAACTGCCCACGATAACTACAGACCTACCTCCCTACTACCCCCACTCTCCAAGGCACTAGAATGCATCATCTCAGACCAGCTCACAGAATACCTGGATACTTACAACATCTTGTGCAAGCAACAGCACGGGTTCTACAAAGGTCACAGCTCCTCCACAGTCCTACTTGAATTCACCAACGCAATCCACAACGTACTTGACTCCGGTGAACTACTAGGCTCAATCTACATTGACTTAACTAAAGCCTTCCACACCATCAATCACTGTCTCCTGCTTGTCCAGCTTCAGAACACTGGGCTGTCAATGGACTCCATTGGCTGGTTTAAGAGCTACCTTGAAGAACGGTCCAAAACAGTAAGAATTGCTGATACACTCTCGGACCCTAGACCAGTTCACTCAGGAGTCCCCCAGAGTTCCATTCTGGGACCTCTCCTCTTCAGCCTATTCTTAAACTCACTAGCAAACAGCTGCCCAGAACAAATAATTCTCTACGCCGACGATGCTGTGATCCTCACCTCGGACCCTGATCCAATCCAATTACAAAATAAACTTCACCGGGCGTTCTCCTCCATTGAATCCTGGTTCCTCAATCATAAACTGCTTCTCAATCAGAAAAAAAACAAGTCTATGGTCTTCTGCAGCCCCCACAACAAAAACAAACAACTCCACCTCTCCATTGCAACCGAACAAGGAGCCATCCTAGAGCAAACACAATTGTTGAAATACCTCGGCATCACCCTTGATCCCCACCTCTCATACACTGTCCATATCAGCAATGTTGCAAAATCTGCCAATGAAAGGTTAGGCATATTATTCCAGCACAGGAAACACCTAACCCCAGAAGCACTGTCAGTGGCCATCCAAAGCTCCATCGTCAGCATCATAGACTATGGTCCTATCATATATGGGTCTGCAACTACCACTGCTCTCAAATGTATCATGACCTCCCTGAATAAGGCCTGTCGTCTCATCACTGGCTCACATCACCTTACCCACACATGTGACCTTTATTCCTAATCTGGATGGCTTCAACTGGACAAACGCATAAAATACCAAACCTGCATCACAGCCAAGAAAATTATAATGGGGCTTGCCCCACCTGGTGTCTGTGCCCTCCTTAAGCCTAGACATAGGAATGTCACTACAAGGAGATCCAATTCTCATCTACTACATATCCCACAATGTCGCACAACCCGAGTACAAAGATCATTCGCCTATCGGGCATCCAACTGGCTCAATTCTCTTGGCAGTGATATAGCAATTACTCCAACACTCGGCCTCTTCAAGCCCAAGCTGCACCTCTCACTGCTTGTATCCTGCAATTGCCCATCTTAACATTTCCACCATTCCAGCTGCACATGCCCCAGCACCCAGCACTTGCAATCAATCTTTGCACCCCTAGCACCTTACCTGTCATATTCCCTCAACAAGGCCCCCTGGCTGCACTGTCTCCCACCTTCACCCACCTCTCCCCCATATCTCCACTCCCGCCCCTCCTCAATCACCTCCTGCTCCCCTTACCCTGCATCTCCTTCCCCTCAATCTCCTACCCTCCTCCCCACCCCACCCCACCCTTCACTTGTCTTGCTCATAGCTCAAGTCTTTGTACTGGTTATTACATGTCAGTAAGTCAATGACTATATGTTTGTAACTAAAAATGATGACTATTGCACACGTTGATGTGGAACCTTTGTAAAAGAGCCTTGGCTCAAAGGTATTGTAATCCTAGATTGTAATAAATAAATAAAATAAATAATAAATATGAATTTATTTCCAAGATGCATAGAATAGATCACAGAGTTCTCCTATTTATGCTGTCAAACAACACATGCAAATCCACAAAACAGCAAACTAGTTTTCCCTTTTTTATCACTACATATTTGGGTTGTGATAAAACCATACAGTGTTCAACAGTTGATCTACTATTTGTAAACACATTGTGTTTCATCCAACAACCCATTTACTTCCACCCAAGTTTCCAGCTTTGTTAAAATGATTCAAGAACATTTTTCTTTGTTGTCTATAAGACTAATTGGGCAGTACATGAATGGGTTGTTTAAAGAGACCTTTTGAAGAACTGGAAACATTATATTTTCTAACCATTGTTAAGGTAGAATTTTCATTTTGTATTATATAATTGTATAAATGATGCAATATTGGAGCCCACCAATACAGTATATGTAAAATGTAAACACATCTGAAACTATCCCATTGGGTCCCTGTGCCTTGTTCATTCTAGTTAAGTTAATCACCTTCAAGACATCCTTATGCATAAAGATTACTAGAATAGGTTTATTTATAACATTTGACTCTCATGATAAGAGTAATCTAATATTCAGTCTATAAACATCCTCCCTATCATAATACACATTATTATAATGTTTCTCCCATGTTTCCAGTTGGATATGTGTATCTATTGACATGGCATAAGCATTAGTGCCTTTAGTCACTAACTTCCAATACTCTATCAGTCTATGTTCTAGGATGGATTTCTACAATTTGGACCACAGTTCAGCTTGAGATGTGTTCTTCTCTTCATTAAGTATTCTGTTATTGTTTATCCTCTCCTTATTTAACTTAAGGAATTTGGATCTTGTTTTGTTATTTTTAGTCTGACAAATTACTTTGTTAAGGTTTTTCATTGCCATTCTACAAGTGGTATTGAACTTGATAACTTCCCAGTTTGATTTATTTTTCAATTTCAGCTCATTGAGGGAGGTATTAATTTTTATAATATATATCTTCCCATTATAATGTCAATAAATAGGCCATCAACAGAGTAAAGCCCTATGGCACATTCATGAGGTAGAAAAAATGGGCAGACTGATAGGCCTTGTGGTCCTTATCTGCTGTCAACTTCTATATTTTTATGTTTCTATAAATGAATAACATCTGTAATCTCATTCTGATTTACAATTTGTAATTTCAAGTCAAAAAAATTGTCTGGTTATAAAGTGAATACTACCTTTTCTATATTATTTTGTGTCCAGCTCAGTCCTTTAGTATTAAATACCTCATAATTATAAAACTTAAACTTCTTTACCTGTTCCACAAATCTGAGAAACCACAAGTTGTATTTTTAAAGGGAAGTGGGGAGATTCTATCTGCTCCTCCACTTCCAGATCTATCACCTTATCTAATGCATTTAAGTTAGTTGAAAAAAGAGTAATCAGGGAAGTTCTATTATGAGAATTGTATGTGCACTTGCCATTGGGGGGTCTCCTCTTGTGCGTCCATTAATTAGAACTAAATCCTGATCTACTGCAATTTTTGTTAAATAGCTACTTTCTTTACTATTTTTCAAACCCTGAGGTTTAGTGACATTTGCTAAATGTGTAGTAAATGTATTAATTCTGTTTTGATCATCATAATCCATGAACAAAGATGTAAAATCTTTCCTCTCAACTGGAAGCCTATCATCAAAATTAGATTCTAAAAAATGTTATGGGTCAGATACTTAATTATTATTTCCTGTAAACTAGTTTCCAGATTAATCAAATTATCAATATTCTGCTTGGGAGAAACCAAAAGATGGGATATACCAGTTTATTGTTATTAATATTACTGCATTTTATATCAATCACTAGAATGTTATAAGTGTTTATCTTTATATTAGAAACTTTTAAATCTTTCTTTTATTTCTTTTATTCATTGAAATCTCAGATTACACCTTTGCAAACTGTGTGAGAGGCCTTTCGAGAGGCCTTTCGGAACCATGCATTTTTGCTTAAAGTTGAACCAGCATAATATTCTGTGGTGATTTACATGTACTGTACATCCCATGATGCATTGCATTGTGTGGGTATGTGTGATTTTGTATTTCTTTGAAACTTGGCTTCCCAGCCAATGCCCTTTAGAGTAACCATTGCCTCAGTGCTTGCACACTGAGGTTCTTTGATTTTTATCTTGCTTTTTTGGTTTTATTGGGTTCACCACAACATAACCCAGATAGACCATGTTAGAGTAGCTGGTTCATTCCACTGGGGCATTATACAGATGAGGCACTCTGATGAGTCCTGGTAGGATGAAACACGTGTCTGTGTCTTTCTGTTGACACCTTTTGCAAACTGTGTGAGAGGCCTTTTGGCACCATGCATTTTTGCTTGAAGTTGAACCAGCATAATATTCTGTGGTGTTTTGCATATACTGCCCATGATGCTTTGCACTGTGGGGGAATGTGTGATTTTGTATTTCTTTGAAACTTAGCTTCCCAGCCAATGTCCTTTGGGGTAACCATTGCCTCAGTGCTTGTGCACTGAGGTTCTTTGTCTTTGAGAACAAGCTTATTACATAGGTTCCACATCAGAGGTATACAAGCATGAGTCAAAAACAACACAAATTACAATTAAGCCATACGATAAAGGATGAACAACAATGGACAAGACAATATACATAATAATTTCATGACAATAACACTATATACACTGTATAATACAAACTTGAGAAAAATGAGGGATAATGGTTGGGGTGACCCAGGAGGAGGACAAACCCAGGATGTAGGGGCAACAGAAAGAGAGGACACGCTACACAGGGAGTACACTATGAAGGAACCAAGTGTAGTAGAATACATCAGACAAAACTGGCCTCATCAGTAGAGGTATGGAATACATAGTGGTGCCAAGTGTAGGGGGAAGAAGACCATTACTAAGTAGCAGGTAACAGGTCAAGGGGTGTTTTGATTGGGAAGAAGGAATGTAGGAATGAGGGAGAAGGGGGAGGGAGGAAGAGGGAGGGGAAGTAGGTAGGAGAACAATTTATGATGGGAGGGACAATGGGAAAGGGAACAAATAGACAGAGCTCTGGCTGCATTTTAACAGCTGTTAATAATCCCTCCCTGTTTTGCACTTTATTACTTTTTTGTTTCCAATAAAAAAAATTCAAAATCTAAGATTTATAGGGTAGATATTATCCACCACATTTACTGTAACAGGAGAATATAAAAGGAATATCAAAGGAGGAGAAGTATTTCATCCAGTCTGGATCAACTATTTTGGAAGCTAGACCATCTATATTCCAGGACAGTAACCTTCATATTAGTGGTGGACAAAGTTCCCAAACTTTGCTACATGGAATACTTAGCATATAACATGGAATTTGCAAAATACTCCACAACATGAAGTGATTAACTTTTCCTTTAAAAATAATGCAAAGTTCCATTGATTTCAATGGACTTTGCATTAACATCACCTTTTTTATTACTCCCTTTTTAATTTTAAAGTGGGGGTCCATTGATTTCAAGGGACTTCATGTTAATTTCTCCTTTTTATTGCTCTTTAAGGTAAATTTTGCAGTGATTCATGGGATGGCAGGTCACATGGGCTCTAGATTGTCTTGCACAGCATCAGTTCAGCGTAGTGTGTGTAATGGAAAGCTGGAGGCAGTTTGCTCACAGAGATCTGAGAACCAAAGCATCGAAAAACCTTGAAAAATTATTTTTGTGACAAAATGTGTCAAAATTGAGTACATCCATTGTAGGAAACTCTCATGTTTTTATATCATCAAGTGTTTATAGATTTTGTATGCATATTGAATGTAAATTTAGTACATGCAGTCTCTGTACTGACAGACACTGTAGAAGTGTGGTTCAGGAGAGTGGTGTATCTGTAGTGATTGTGAAGGGAGATTCACAGTGGGAAAGGCAGTCTTTCCAACTGTTGTGTTGGTTACTGTCTTAGTATTTGTGTGTTCAGATACGCACATTAATACTTCTAGTATATTTTGATCATTTGTTGCTGTTTGCTGTGATACTTTGCATTTCTTTCAGTCTGTTTTAAAGACTGGGTTTTAGGCAGTGTACTGAACTGTAAAATGTTCTGCCTATTACCTATAGTGTGTTTGTGTGCCATCAAGTCAAATGCATTTTATTGTTGCACTGTAATCACAGTACTCTTAATTTCTTCACCCGACTGTGTTGTTTTTCACTTCTTCTATCCAGGCACTACTGTACTTCATCCCCCTCCAGCAAAAGAAGGTATTACTTTTCCAGTTTTGGATTGCTGTCCACTGGTTAAGGTATTGTTGTTCCTGTGCAGCTGCATCTCTTTAGTGTGCAACCTCCATCTGTCTGTGCTGCTGTATCTCTTTAGGGCCCAATCTCCATCTGTAAGTCACACTTGTTGATTTTTGGCTTCCCATCCTCCCAAAAGTGCCTGAATCTAAATTTATTCTTAATTGTCTGTGTAATCCCCAAAAATGCCCATGAAGAGACATGCATGCAAAGATGTTTCTGGCCGTGGCACTGCTGCCAGTGCCAAGAGTGATCATGGCCATGGTAGTACATAGTAGAAGGGAATAATTGATGCAAGTAAAGGAATTTCTCTATGTTTTTCACAGCATAGTCACTTCAACGATGGCTGGAGATGTTGTTTCTGTGGTGCTGGTGGTGGTGGTGATAGTGAAGTTAGTGATGGCATGAGTATTGCTTCAAGTTCAACCCATGCAAACTTATCATTTTGCCAAAATGTTATGGAGTCCAAAGACATGATTCAGAGTGTAGTTGATGTCTCACAGCACTGTCCATCCCCACATTATTTGAACATGATTCTGATCATGAGTCTGATGATAATTATTTATTTATTATTTATTAAATTTTGATAACCGGGTAAGCCCGCTGGGCCCCGAAGGTCCCTTTTTCAGGGGCGACCCAGGGAATTACTTGGAATAATACATGGAGTAGCATACAGCACAAGTACATTACACTAGACAGCGAGGGACATAATACATAGTAGTTTTTCAGCAGTTACATTTAAGAGGTAAGACATAGTAGCTTTTTAGCAGTTAACATTTCCTGGGTAAGCTCTACAGATGGGGTGCCCACAAATTAATCTCATTTTTCCAGAAATGCTGAGGTTATGCTTGCTGTGCCATCCAAAGATTCAAATGTTGGAACGTGTTCACCACAGGACGGCATCCAAAGTGAATTTGTGGATGCAGATGATGATTATGATGATGATGCTAGTGACCCCAGTTGTGAGCTAAAAAACCTGAAAGAAGACAAAACATTAATGAAATTTGTTTTGACATGATGCCCCTCCACCCACCCTCACAAAAAAGTATTAACGTTTCATGGCTTGATCATTTAGAAAGAAGATAGCTATTAGCAAGTTGACACACTGTACAACAGCAGCAGCAGTAAACAGCAGGACAACAGCAGCAGCAGTCGCCAGCACGTAATTTTCTCACTTGGGATACTGATGGAGAATTGAGGCAGTAGATGCATGCTTTAATTAGTGGGTCCTGAACTACTTGTGACTTTTATGAACAGTTTCTCTTGTGATTATTCTTCCTCTGGAGTCAGGACTGTTCATGACAATTAAACAGTAGGCATTCTCATTTGGAATCTTATGGGATTCTTTTCTTACTGGCATACTAGTGCAGCAGCAGCTTTACTTCACAGCATGTATGCATTTCTGTAATGGGGTCACTACTTGGCATTAGTGGCTAGCAGGAAGAGACATCAACATGAACATAATTATGTTTCAATGCTCACACAAAAGATGTTCATTTTCTATTATTCTGACTTCTCGTCTTACTTGCACACCACCAGTGCATCAGCACAGCAGTAGCAGCAGTATGAAAAGCATGTAAGTCTTTCTATAATGGGACTAATGTGACATTTGTGGATAGAAGAGGGAAAGTAGGAAAAGGAGCAAACAGCAGGATGAAACAGATAAGGTGAGGAAAGCTCAAGGAAGGATAGCTTGGATTTTTTTTGTAGCATCATTTTTATATACTTTTATTCATATTTGTTGGGGGTGCTATAGGTGTTAAAGAAAGACAAGATGAAAGGAAAGATGATAAAGGGGTACAGATACAGAATATAGTATAAAGTTCGAACTGTGCATCATATTAATTTACTCAGTGGCACCTCTATCACCATCACAAAGACGGTCCCGGATCACTGTCAAAATTATAATCTCATGGTCCTGATTGTCACAGACCTGAGCAACAGTCTGCTGGAACTCCATCACCATGTGTCACAGCTTGACAAGTTCCCAATGCATTGACTCCTCTTGCTCATTGCCTGCTGCAAGTGGTGCTGCTGCTACTACTACTGGTGGTGCTGCTGCTTCTGCTACTGGTGGTGGTGCCACTGAAGCAGCTACTGGTGGAGGTATTTCTACAACAGAAGGGAGGAACTGCTGATTGCAGTTTCTTTTTTCTGCTTGATGCTGCTGTTTTTGCCTCCTGCCATTTTGTATGGTGGTGAAGGGATAGGTGTGTCCACTGCCCCTCCCCATTGCCAATACATCTGTCACTTCACCCCCTATGGACCACCTGGTGGCATAAGGTGCACTTGGCAACACTTTGATTATTAGGGTCACACTGAAAATATGCCAACATAGGGGAGGTCTTCTTCCCAGGGCCCTGAGGCTGGCATTGCTTTTACACAACTGATGTCTCTGCATCTTGTTTTCATAGAGCAGATGGCTCATGCTCTGGGCATGGAACCAAGGGGAGGGCTCCTGCTTGCTACTGATCATGCTGTTGCCTTTCCACTGGCTATAGCTGCTACTGTTTATGTTTCTACTGCTGCACCTCCGCCTCCATCTTTGGTTGTTGGTGCACCTGCATTCCAAAAACTGCCCTATTTAGGATTAGCACGCATGAACCACCACATGTCCCTGGGCCATGACGGCCAGTCAGATGATTCATAACAGCCAGAGAAGAGAGGATATGACTGACAAAGAAAAAAAAAACAGAGTCAGAGAGAGAATAAAGTACACAAGTTTAAAAAAAATAGAGGTAGTACAGTTAGCAAAATGCAGTAGGAAAAAGTAAAAGTTAGACTGGTACTTCTTTACTTAGAGAAAAAAGTATGAAACTATGAGAACTATTCAATGAATGAATTCATTTGATCTGTATAAGTAGCTGCCTGCAGTCCTCCACACGCCACAACCTGACTCAGACTGACTCAACAAGTGGAAACAATCATTTCCTGTAAAGGTGGTCAAGTGAACAGCAGACAGGCACACGTGACCAAACTGCTTGTTTACTGGTAACTTCACCTGTGCACCAAAGACGAGGTGAGAACACAAAGTCAATGTGAAGTCAAGTCACCAGAGGGATAATTAGCAAAGTGTACACAAACACGAAGTGGACGACTTCACATTCACTTTGCATTCAAATGTAAACTTCACTGCATCTCTACTCCATATCTTATTTATCTTTTCTTCTCTTTGGGATTTATCTCCTATATATGGTTATTCATTTGTTACTGGTGGTGGTGGTGGTGGTGGTTGGGGGTATTATCTCTTAGATATTGTGGTAAGATAACACTGTCTTCCAGTGTTTGAGCTGGATTCAGATTCTCTAATTGCTACTTCTCTCTATTTGGCAGAAGTTGAGGCAAATCCACTATATTAAACCCTAGCTGATCCAGGGGCACTATTCTACTAAAATTTGTTTTGCAATTGCCCCCTCTTTAATATACATATCAATTTAAGTCTGATTTGAGTATTTGGGAGGAGACTGGATTCAATAAATCGCATCTGACATCAATGTCTTCTGTATGATACATGAAAAACAGTGACCGAGTTTCCCCTAGTTCCCCATGGTTGTTAATTAGATGGAATTCTCCAACCAAACATTGTCAAAATATTGGGAGTAATATTATCAGTTCTACATTATGATTGCTTATTACTGATGATTCTTTCTATTTAATTTATAATAGGCTCAAGTTTAGCTTTGGCTATCCTACTGTTTTCCTTAAATTCTTGTGTCCTGTGTTTTCCATTTTGTTGGTAAAGTTTACCCACTACTGTTTCTACATTCTTAGGTGTTTCTATTATAACAATTAAGGATTGTAATTCCCTTTCTTTTCTTGTTCTTTATTTTACTCTCTATTTGTAATGTATCATCCAATTTTTTGTTCAATACCTCCTTGGTTTCATTTACTTCATATCGTATTCCATTTACTCTAACCATTATAACTATTTCCTCACCCAATCAATCAATGTTTATTTGCTAGCACTCTTCCAAGATATCAGAGCACTTTACAATTAATAATAAGTCCAAGGGATACAGATAAAATTACTATAAAAATATATAACTCGAGTATAAAATACAAAATAGAATCCACCTAGATTTAACCCTATTTGGGGAATGCTTGGCCAAATAAAGAGGTTTTCAGTTCCAATTTAAAACTACTGTATCAGTGGTTTGGCTCTCTCTAATCCAATGATGTAGAGCAATCCAAAGGGTCGGGGCCACAAAAGTGAAAGTACATACCTCAGAGGTGGTTAGACAGACCATAGGAACCTGTAGCAATCCCTCATCAGTGGAGCAGAGTGAGCAGAGGAGGCGCTAGGGGCACAGAAGATCTTGCAAGTAGATAGGTCCTTGTCAATGCAGGACTTTATAGGTCAGTAACCCAACCTTGAAGGTGATTCATCAATGTACAGGCAGCCAGTGCAGATAGTGGAGCACAGGTGTGACATGGCATGATCTAGGTAAGCCAGTCATTGGCATGGCCATGGCATTCTGCACAAGCTGCAATCAGTGAATATATCAACCCCCAGTAAACCTAGGTACAGAGCATTGCAGTAATCAAGGTGTGAGGTCACAAAGGCATGAACCAGAGTTGGCATATCATCAGGCAGAATCAGGCGCTTGATCCAGGCAATATTTCTCAGATGGCAAAATGAGGTCTTTATGACAGCCAACACCTGAGATTTTAATGTTAGGCCTTTGTCAAACACCACACACAGATTTTGTGCCTGATTAGAGATCAGCAGTTTGGCATCTCTAAGCCAAAGCCCAGAAGGTTGAGTAGCCTGCAACCCTATGCCTTGGTGACCTAACTCTAACACCAACACTACGGTTTTGCCTGGAGTCAGCCTCATTCAGTTGGCACTCATCCAACCCTAGATCTCAGTGAGACAATTGTTAAAGACCAAGATCCTATCATCCTGTTTGGGCACAAAGGACATGTAGGGCTGAATATCATCTGTCTAGCAGTGAAACCTCAGCCCATACCACCATATAGTGTACCCCAATGGCAGCATATACACTGCAAACAAAATGGGGGATAAGATGGAGCCCTGCAGAACCCAACATGACAGGGGGAGAGGTGCTGATGAATAAATCCCCAGCACTACTCTCTGCATCCTGCCAGTAAAGAATCAGTAAACCAACTGAGGAATGTACCAGACAGTCCACACAAAATCCTCAGGTGCTCCAGCAACACCCCCTGGTCCACAGCACTAAATGCCACAGAGAGATTGAGGCGAGCCAATATAAAGCAGCTCCTTCAGTCCCTCATCATCAGATCATTTAGTACCCAAGGAAGAGTGGTCTTAGTGCTATACCTCTTCCTGAAATTGGATTGGAGAGGATCATTTATTTATTTTAATTATTTATTTAAAATTTGATAACTGGAAAAGGCACACAGAGCAGGAGCTTGTTTCAAGGTGCAATCTGGGGACAGGGGGTACAAAGAGAAATGTGGATAGCACACAATAGATACATAATAATACAGAGTAGCATTCAAAAATGAAATTAATTCTAGTATTTACAAATATAATGCATGACTGAGTAGAAACTTTACATTAAAATACAGTACAGAGATTCTTAAAAAAAAAGGATGGTAGGTCTCTTAGGACCTTGGGAAGTTGCAAGATGTAGTTGTGGGGGCATGAGAAGGTTCTTTAAAAATGTAAAGGATGGGGTAAGGTGGGTTAGCAGGGGAACTTACTCCAGATAGATGGGAGTCTATAGGAGAAGGCAAGTGTCCCTGCTGAGGTGTAGATGCATGGGAGGGTGAAGAAGTGATGGAAGCTACAGTGGGAGTTATAAGAAAGAGAGTTGCAGGAGTAAGGAGAGAGGAAAGATGGGGGGGGTTGTCAAACAGAATTTAGAGATGAAGGAGGAGTAGTGAGATATACGTCTCTGTGTTAGAGACTGGAGGCCGAGGGAGGAGTATAAGTCACAGTGGTGCATCAAAAAAGGGGAATTAGAGGTGAGGCGGCAGATCATAGACATCATGCACCCCGTTAAATGATCATCCAGTAGAACAGCCACCACCTTCTCAATAACTTTGCCTACAAAATGAAGGTTAGAGACAGGTCTGTAGTTAGCTGGGCAGTCTGGGTCCACAGAAGATTTCTTCAGGAGTGGAATTACTACCAGCTCCTTCAGAGGGTCTGGACAGACTCCTGTCTCTAATGAAGTTGGACTTTTTTTCCTGGATTATCTCCCCTTGTTCATTTCCTGAATTGAATTTACATTCTATTTTTATCTACAATTGGGACTAAAGATTATTTTGTTTCTAGATTTGTAGGGGGCTCATCTAGTACTTTTGTAGGAGTTATGATTACTGGTTTCATTTTCTCAATTGAGTTTTCTATAAGCAAATTCTCACTTGGCCTAGACTCCTTAGCATTCACGAGAGTTGCTTTCTTATCCTGGTACTTTTTTTGTTTCTGGCCTTTCCTTCTTTCATCTTTCTTGGGCTTTTGTCTACCACTTGTTGCTTTTTTCATTGGTGACTCTGGTATGTTTATTATTATATTTATCTCAAAGGAAGGGGAAGATTGATTTGCAAAAAACATTTTTAGGGTTGTGGTTTCATTTCCCTTAGCAATTGTAATTTTCTGTTTTTTGAGAAATGAATCATTTCCATCTAGACTACTATATAATATGTGTCAAATATTCATATAAGAGGTTTTGGACCATGCGTTGTTATTTTCATTACGTTAGCCATCATCTCATTAATTTCTTCATTCAAGATCCATAACATTTCTATAATAACCACATCTACATAGTATGGGTTTGTTATATGGTCCGAGAATTCTCTTGATAGTTTTGATGATGCTTGTTTTGTATTTGTTATTTGGGGGAAATCTAGGATTTAGATTTTGTCATATGGATTATGAGTGCCTTGAATATCCACATTTTTATCTGAAAAGTTTGCCAACTGAATTTAGGTGAAGAATATTCTTTCATGTCAGGGGAGGCTGACAATGAAACATCCACCCCATTCAGCCTAACACTGGTCACTGACAATTCCTTATTTCTTAACAGGGACCTTAAGCCATTAACAGTGGAACCAATGCCATTCACCACCTCGGTCACATTTATCTTTTTTGAGACAGGAAAGTTAAAGTCACCTAGGCTTGGCCAAAGTAAATTTTCTAGATTTCCTAGTCTTTTTTTGTTTTGTTTTGTTGTAAATTCCTGACATATTGTTATTCTGCCTGTTTATCCCCTCATGTGTATGTGCCCCTAGAGGGGTGGTGTAACTTCTCTTAACCATGATACCTCATTTAGTGGTTTGACTTATTCTTGCCCTGATGTTAATTGGTGCTGATGTGTTTTTTTCCATAAATACTGTAAATCTATTTTTAATTCTGCTGTGTTACATAGAAACATAGAAACATAGAATTTGACGGCAGATAAGGACCGCTTGGCCCACCCAGTCTGCCCATTTCCCTACCTACTGGATAAGCTGCAGATCCTAGTTAACCAGCAGCCTACTTCTTCCTACCCCCACCCCCGAGAACTGCCTTATGACTATCCCATGCATGCTTGAATTCCACCACTGATTTTGACTCCACAACCTCCTCCGGAAGGCCGCTCCATGCATCCACAACCCTCTCTGTGAAAAATACTTCTTAAATTACCTGAGCTGCCCCACCTCTATCTTCAAATTGTGCCCTTTGTTCTTGCACACCTCTTTTTGAAAGATGCTACCCTCTTGGACTTTGTTGATTCCCTTGAGGTACTTGAAAGTTTCTATCATGTCCCCCTCTCCCTCCTTTCCTCGAGGGCTATACATATTAAGCTCATTAGGTCTCTCTCTTTATGTCTTCTGGTGCAGACCCTGCCATTTTAGTTGCCCTCCTCTGGACAGCTTCCATCCTGTCTATGTCTTTGTGGAGATTAGGTCTCCAGAACTGCACACAGTACTCCAGATGGGGTCTCACCAGCTGTCTGTACAGAGGGATAATAACTTCCTGTTTTCTACTGGTGATGCCTCTCCCTATGCATCCCAGTATCCCCCAGCCCTCCTTGCTGCCCTCTCACATTGCTTGCCCATCTTTAGGTCATCTAATATGACTACCCCCAGGTACCTCTCCATTTTTGTTGTTGTTAGTATCTCACCCCCCATTATGTACTCTTCCCCTTGGTTTTTGTTTCCCAAGTGCATTACCTTGCACTTCTTAGCATTGAATCTAAGCTGCCATACATTTGACCATTCCTCTAACCTTGCCAAGTCCCTTCTCATCCTTTCCACCCCACTCTGTGCATCAACTCTGTTGCAGACCTTAGTGTCATCTGCAAAGAGACATACTTTTCCTTCCAGTCCTTCCAGTGTTGTCTTTCAAAACTTTATCCTTACACATCTTACCCGTCTTATTTTTATTTCTGTCTATGTTTCATTGACCAACCAATTTTTCTAGTGTTTTTAGCTTTATTTTATTTATTCATTTATTTGTATCCTTCCCAGTGTTTGATTGCAATTTCCTTCTGGACTTTTCCCAGTATTTTCTGAAATACTGGGGGAAGTAAACTCTTTTGCAACTTAATACTCCTGGTTCTCGTATTTATATTATTATTAGGCATTTCTTGTTTAGAGAACAAACCTATTAATAATGACCACCCTATAAATATATAATAAACACCAATATCAATAGTTCAACTAACCTAAGATATTCCAAATGATCTCTAAAAGCACATTTATATTAAGAATCTTCTAGTAATTAAAAAACATAAGACTCAAGTAGACTATAATACTCAATGATCAATATTCTTAAATTTAAAATCTATGACTATACAAGTATTACTTGTAATCTAGTCAGCAGGCCTGGGAGATAATTGAATCCATACAGTCTTCACTACCAGTCTCTCCTTTCAATCATTTCTTGTTCCTCTCTCTTTATTCTTTCTCCAAGTCCCCCTTGTTCCTCTCTCTCTCTCTGTCAATCATTTCTCCAGCTTCCATTTCCAGTCAGAAGGATGGAGTGTCCGTGTTGCCTCAAATCCTTTGGCTTGCTGTCACCAGTTAAATTCCTTCTTTATGGTTCTGTTCAATAAATCTTGTGCTTTTAAGCAGTTGGCTTGGGATAGACCCTCGCTTCCTTGCACTCTTTCATGTCTGCTGATTCATGCTGCCTCCACTGAGTAAATAATAAGATTTAAATATGTGTATAGCCAGTTGTTAGAATTACAAATTTGGGTTGTGTTGTATGTGATAGCATGGGGAGGCATACATTTGAGCAAAATGTTTCTTTGGTACCCAGGGTTGTGTAAGATAAGTTATTGTCTGAGAAAAATCATTCCTTTTAATCACCCCATTATAACTCTCGAGCCTTTGTACAAACCCTCAACCATCAGGCAACAAAGGAGCCTTAATGTGTGTGTCTGTATGACTCTTGTACTCTCTCCATGTTTGCGCACTATGTGGAATCTAATAAGGTTGCTGACCAGCAACACAAATGCAAGAAGAACCCCTCCATCATTACAGTTTTTCAAAAGTTAATGGTGGAGTTCCACAAGGTTTAATAATGGGACTTCTTCTCTTCTCTCTTTTTTAAAATGACCGTTCTGCAGCTTGTTGTCCATCAGAAATGCTTTCATATGCTGATGGCATGGACATTTTTAAAAAGGGATGAGATTTAGTGGCCCTTAATGTTATTATTCAAAAAGACTGATGACCTTTAACAATGATTCTCATCCAGTAGGATGGTCCTCAGCACCAACAAAACTAAAGATATGGCCTTTGGAAAGTCTAAGAAGCTTTGTAATAGTGAGATTACCATTATGGCTCTCGATGATAATGTTCTAGAGTCAGTTAGCGACTTTAAATATTTGGGAGGATCCTGAAGAGCACCCTTACTCTCAATTTATATGCTAATTACTTAGTAAAAACAATCAGTGGTTTAGTTTAAATATTTCAAGCTTGTGTGAGCCTTGTACCAGAAGCCCATATTCACTTGACTAACAGTGTACCTTTCTCAATTTTAGATTATGGTATTCTCTATTATTCATCTGCAGGTAGTGAGGTACTGTCCAGGATAAGGATCATATAAAATTCCATTTGCCATATATATTAAATATTTAGTATTGAATGTATTTGTATCACAAAGTGTCATTGTAACTAATCTTAAGCACTGAACTACTGCATTTCCTGTTCCTATCCATTGTGTAATGTATTCAGCTAGTCTGTAATTTTTTTCTCTGTAATTAATCCTGGGTCGACCCTGAAAAGGGGCCTCTCAAGACCCGTTGTGCTTATCCAGTCAACAAAATTCAAATAAATAAATGAATAAATAAATTTTATCACTGGTTTTCCCTTATGTGAAGTAAACATTAAGCATGGGGCTTAATGCTAGCTGCTGCCCCTTTAAGAGCACTTACAACTCACATATTACCATTTATTACAAAGCTTGGCTGTGCCATGTAATTCCTGTCAGTAAGAGAAACCTGTCAGTCTGGGGCTAGACCTCATGAAGAGAAGATGTCCTGCTGATGTTCCTGAATAAACAACCTTATTCATAATTTTATGCATCCATCTCAGTATATCGAAAGGTCCAGCAAGGGGTCCACTACAGCAGCAACAGATGGACCTGTCAGAACTGAAATAAGGTAAGGGTCCTTAGTGACAGACCAACATGAAAATGCCACACATGGTAGAGAATATGGGCCTTTTTCTGTCCAGACCCTATCTCGCTTTTCTGCATTACTGGGTACACAAAGTCACATGTCACAGTATGCCTGAACAGCTTGAATGTTATTGCACTACAGTCCTGCCTGCAGAAAAACAAACTCTAGCCAGAACCGATAGGGCTGTGAAAAGCTACCAAATGATCAAAGATGTTTTCTTGTTGGTTTTATATAGTGCTGTTTAGTCACAATCATCAAAAACTGGCATGCTGCTAATTCAGTCCTCTTACATTTATTTAGTCAGAGTACATGCCGTGTGTGTGTGTGTGTGTGTGTGTGTGTGTGTGTGTGTGTGTGTGTGCCCTTCCACAGAGTGCCAGAACATTGTAAAAGGTGGAGGTGCCAAAGATAAAAAAGGCACTTGTTGCATTATAAAGGGCAAGTTTTCCAAACCAGGTTTTTATATACACTAAATGCACATTTATGACAACAATAGTCATTTTAAAAATATCGTTATACCATAACAGAATATTTAATATGTAATATTAAGGGTTCAGCTCATGTATAACAGTTCCAACTTGATTTTCAAAGTTAGAAAGTGAGCCACAAAGATGCGTTATCCTATTCCCCAGCTTCCTCAACAAGGCACCTGGCTGCATCCTTCCTTCCCTGCTCAATCACCTCTCTCACCATCCCCCTACCTGTCACGTCCTGACCCTCCTACTCTGTCCCACTAACTCACCCACTATGACCCCTGACTGATTCTTTGCCACACCTTTCTTCCTCCCCTCTTCCTCCCTCCCCCCACACCTTACCATTTCCTCCCTCCTGTCACCTTCTCCTTCTGTGCTTGCCCCCATTCCCACCCATTCTACCCCTTCCTGCCTCACTCAACATGCTTGACAATGCCGCCTGGCTTCACCCCCCCTTGTTCTCTGTCCTGCTGTTACTCTTCATCCCCTGATTCACCCTTCCCGATTTTCAAATGGGATTACCCACCCACGTCTTTGCCTATAAAGTCCTAGAATGCCAACTATGTATCTAATTGTAATCACCTATGTTTACTATGTATTGTGCTGTTCTACTGTTTGCTGTATTTTATACTAGGGGCCGGATAATCAAACTGTGCCCAAAATGTGCGCAATAGCAGGAGCAAGCACAAGTCCATTGCGCACATGCTCAATAGATGCGATATCAAACATGGAGCAAGTCAAATCGTGCAACTAGCCAACATCTGAATATCGCACAACCTGCACCATAGCGCAACCAGGAAGGGGAAGCTGAGCAGATATGATGTGCCATAGCACAACAAGGTCAGCCCAGATGAGCAGTCCAGAGGTGCCATAGTGCAAGCAGAGAGCCCCCCCAGCAGCAGAGCAATGGAACTGCACAACCAGGGAGTTAGGCAGGGGCCCACCACCCACGCCACAGATGGGCACAGGAACACACTGCAGAACTAACAATACACCCCCACACCCCAAGCACAGCATCACTGGGGGAGGGATGGAATATCCACCGGCCCATGGGGACAAGTCAACAAAGCACAGCTGGGCCATGGTGCCCCAGCACACCCACTGGCAAGCTGAGACTGCCACACAAAGGGGGGCGGACAACCCAAGTGCACATCAGCACCCCCCTGTGCACAGCACACCCTGCACTGGTACCCCAAGACACCACCCATGAACAGTGACTGTCACTGCAGGATTCCCCATGCATCCCCCCACCACACTGCAACCTCATGTACCACAGAACCATACAAGCCAGACCCACCAGAAGCACCCAGCAGTGGGTGGCAGCACACGGCCAGACCGACTGAAAGCCACTACCACACCAGAGACACCTCCCCACGCACACACACACATACCCAGGACAATACCACCCCAGATGCCATGCACACCACTGCAACTGAGCACCTATAGCCAGCTGCAAATCAGAGACCACCACAGTATTCATAACAAAATAGATTTATCTAATGAAAATATCAACAAGAACAACAGGAACAGACAGAACTATGTACAACTATATACAAGACAAGGGTGGGGGTATGGGTACAAGGTAGGGGTGGGTAAGGGGCAGGGGTGAACAACTGGTAGAGGGAAGGCAGGGTGTGAGGGATGGGTAAAGGGGGGAGGTGAGGGGCAGCTACTGCCCGCCAGGCCACTCATCAGCTGGCTGCTGCTGGTCCCGGGGCCTCCTCCTGTGCCTGATTCCACTGCGCTGCATGTCCCTCAGGATCTCAAGGGACTCCACTGAGACATCCAGGAGCCGGTGGACTGCCCGCTCTATTCTTCGCAGGATCTGGACACCTAGGACAAGGGATCAGAATCAATGGCTGTGACTGTCCACAACCCTGAAACCCACCCAACATGCATGGCATACAGCCAAGTGCCCCACTACTGTGAAGGAGTGCAGCCACCCACAGTGACCGTGCACAAGACAATCCCAACCAGGCAGCAACAGCCATGTGTGCCACTGCACACACACACCACCCATGTCCAGCACAGCACAACCAAGGCTGTACAATGACGTGACTACACGGTGGGAAGTCAGTGCCACAGCCATGTGCCCAGTGCATGCATGGACCATCATTGACACACTCCCAGACATGCAGTGCCACTGGACAGTGCTGACTGTCACATGTCACGTGCATGGCAGTGTTGTCCATGGATGGTGGCCATGCCCTGCCCCCCCACAGCATGCAATAGCATTCATGATGTCATGACACTCACCCTCATCATACTGCTGCTGTGGCTGCTGCTGCCGTGTCTTGACACCACCACCACATACAGCCACCACTGCCACCCCTCACTGCGCTTCAGCCTGGGCCCGCCACCACTCCACCATGCCTGTGGAAAACAAAAGGTGAGAAACACATCAGTGAAATCCCAAAGCAGACAGCCCCCTGGCCCAATGAGTGTGCCTGCCCACCCAGCCAGACCCATACATCACACATCTGTAAACACCGCCACAGCCAACCATAGACCAACCCTCCCCCATGTGCTGGTCACAATACACAGTGTTACCCATGCGGACAATACAGGTGCATAGACGGCTCACCCACCTGGCCTAGGCACCACTCCCCTCCTGGCATGTGAACATAGATGCACTAATAGTGCCTGCTCCCTCCTCCGCAGGTCACTGTCCCGGTGCCTGCACTGCTCTGCTGAGCGCCGATGGTCAGTGGCCTCCTCCAGTGCAGTGGCCACCTGCTGCCACACATGTATGCGTGCCACGTTCAGGGGTTCATCCCCAAACAGTGGACCATGGTGAAGCTCCACTACAGCCACCAGATTGGCAAGCTCCAACGCACTCCACTGAGGTGCTCTCCTGCGTGCCATCCCTGCATGTATAGAGTAGGCAATATGGCGCTCCGCAGCACGGCAACCCCACGTGGAAATGTTGCGCAATACAACTCTGTTAGTCCCTATCGCGCTGTTCGTACAGCACCGCCAGTCCCTATCGCACTGTTACCGAACAGCACGATAGAGCTGCAGACATGTCATACGTACAGCGCCAAGGGGGCAAAGGTCGGGCACAGGGTCATGGGTCTCTGGTGCAAGGCCACGCACAGCACCATCAGATGTCTACATGTCCAGCATGATTGGTCGCCTTCGTACCATTGCCACAGTGGACTATTGTGCAGTTGTGCCACAGCACCATGTGGTGACCATTGCTGTAGCGCCACTGACACAATGGTGGCTGTGTCCTGAATTGCCGATCGCGCACAGCACGTCATCAGCACCGCAGATGCCTGTGTAAGCTACCTGGGCATGTGCAGTGCAGTGTACTACGCAGTCACAGAACTGCGCCATTGACTCAGCCGGCTCAACCATATTGAACAAAGCGCAACAGCGCGATATTCAGCCGTCATATGCAAATCATCCGATCAGCCATTCAATGGCGCAGCAGCATGATTTGCATCTCATTAAAGTTGCTGCAGTCCTAATTTGCATGCATTGTGCTATAAATGTGCGACACTGATCTGCAGTAGCCATATTCGGTTACTGTAGTTGATAGGTGAGTTGCATGCATTGTGCTGTTCTGGACCATGGTCCCAGAGAATTGCTGTGTACTGCACAGTCACAGGTGGCCACTCTCACCCATACAGGCTGTGAAATGACTGAGCGAGGACTGGGTGAGGAGGATGATGGTGGGCCGAAGAGGAGGCCCAACTTCACGAAGGCAGAGACAGAGGCACTGTTTGAGGCCTACCTGGCTGAGGAGCCACTTCTCAGTGGACGGCGGGGCACCCCTCAGGCCCATGCTACTGCATGGGAGGGGGTGGCATGTGCCGTCAACCTGCACGGCAGCCACTAGCACTCTGTGCAGGAGTGTAAAAAGAAGATGTAGACCGACGGAGGAGGGTGAAGGAGAAGGTTGCAGCCATCAGGGCGGCACGTGCTGCTACAGGCAGTGGACAGCCGGAGGTGGTGCAGCTGACCCCGGTGGAGGACATGCTCACTGCAAGCATGCAGTGCAGCGCCATTGAGGGTGTTTCTGGAGGTGGCTTCCAGACAGGTGGTAACCCATCACTGCATGGTATGTCATGGTGGGGGGGGAAGGTAGTTCACATGCACTAATGTGTCCTTCCTTTCTGTTACAGATTCTGTGCATCTGCAGGGTTCAGCAGTGGAGGGCCTGTCCACTGCGGATAGCCACCTGGAGTTGGAGGAGGGACCATCCGCCTCCGCAGATTGCTGGCGTGCACTGCGGCAGTGTGCATGCCCATCTACCTTCACTGATGTTGAGACAGGTGTGGGGAGTGCCCTTCCTGTGTCCCAGCAGTCTGGCATGCAAGCATGCCAGCATGCTGTGGCTGTGGCTGTGGCACAGACCTGCACCATCGATGATGCACTGACCACTATGGGCATTGACATGTGTGTGTGTCACAGAATAGACACACAGCAGGCCAGCTCACGCCCATGGATCTAGCTGGTTCTGACGTGTGTGCCAGCATGTCAGCACAGTCCCAGACTGTGCCTGTCAGCACCGGTGGGGCAGCACCGGTGACTGTGCAGGTCACTTGCACTGTTGAGGCCACAGCAGTGGAACCACTGATCCCATGGGCACAGCAGGTGGAGGGGCAGCAGCAGCAGTCACCCACTGGGACTGGGGGTACAGGGCTCAGCAGTGATGTAGGTGCACTGCCTGTGGACATGCCCATATCTGGTCCTGGTGAGCAGTGCCCACCCTCAAGGGGTGCTGTACATCAGGCCCTTCCAGACCCTGAGGGACAGGTTGCCGATGTGGCAGACGACCTCTTTGATGAGCACACCCACCTGCTGCAGGCATCAGTACAGCAGCAGATGCGGGTTGCAACATCCATGGATGCACTGTGTGTGGCCCTGAAGTGGGTCAAGAAGTGACACAGCAGGGACACTGAAAGGATCCTGTCCGGATTGACCATATGTGGGTGGATGTGACCACCACCATTGACAGGCTGACACAGGCAGTGGTCAGTGCCGTGGCCACATTGGGCACACAGTCAGGTGCCCCTGTGCTGCTCACACCACGCAGTATGCTATCCACTCCCCATTCCTGGTGTTGTGTGACACCCACCCTGTCGACGCCGGGTTCAGCTGTGGGCATCCCGAGCACCCCTGGTGCAGGTATGTTCGGTATGCTGCAGACCCCTGTGAGGACAAGGTCACGTTCGTGCAGTGGGACTCTTGGTGGTCCATCGGTGCCACCCCATATGGCCCATGCTCAGCCTGCCAGTGCTGCTGGGTCTCGGGGGGGCTGCCCACACATCCGAGGTGGCCGTGGCACTGTGCCACATGACTGAGCTGTCTCCCAGTGCGGGCCCTGTCTGGTGCTGCCCTGTGTGCAATGTGTGTTTTGGTGGGCAGTGCACCAGTGGGTGCCCTGCCCTACATGCCAACACACGGACCACCTGCACACCCTCCCGACTGCTGTCCACAGGTGCATGTGCATGATGATGCCTGCATTGCGCTGTACACCAAAGTGCAAGGGTGCCCAGCATCTGACACACATACATGGACAGTACAGGTGGTGGTGGTGGCCTGTGGATGTGTGTGTTTCTCATGTCTGTTCCTGCTCTGCTGTGCACCTGACCCCTGTGCACTTTGTGCCTGGTGTGTGTGTGTGTGTCTGTCGATGTGGCGTGTTACTGTTCACCCCTCCCTGGTTGTGTGTTTGTGCTTCTGTACCCTGCCACTTCCCTCACCATCATGCACCCCTGGTGTGTTTCGCTGTGTGTATGTGGGTTGTGCCCTAGCCACTGTTGGTTGCACATGGCCCCATGACTTACCTGTGTTATGCGAAGTGCTCCTCTGTGATGGTGTCTTGGTGCAGCTGGGCCAGCCGGATCAGTCGGGGATCACACCATCCAAGGGGGGGCTGCTCATCCCCATCATCACCGGCGTCACCAGCATCCCCATCGCTGTCCCCCTCCTCGACCTGTATGGCTATCCCACAGTCCTTGGCCATGTTGTGCAGGATACAACAGGCCAGGAATATCCCACAGGCCTTTGAGGGGCTGTACTGTAGGGCACCGCTGGAGGTGTCTAGGCATTGGAAGCATGCCTTCAGCATCCCAAACATCCGCTCGATGATGTTGCGTGTGGCGGCGTGTGCCTCATTGAAGCGTTGCTGCGAAGGGGTCGTGGGCCGCTGGTAGGGTGTGAGCAGCCAGGGACGGAGTGAGTATCCACTGTCACCTGTGTGGAGATAGTGGAGGTTATTGTCATGTTCAGGCTCATATTGCCCCTAACCCTGTGTGCCACTCCCATGGCACCTGTGGCTTACCCACCCTTGCCCCCGCTTTGCCAATCCTACATGCATACTCACCCACTAGATGTCCTGTGGGGATGTCTCCACTCTTGAATTGATGGCACAGTGCTGATTGGTACCATATGAATGAATCGTGTGCTCTGCCAGGGTGCGTGGCACATACATTGATGATGCGACCACTGGCATCACACACCACCTGGCAGTTGACACTGGAAAACCCCTTCCAATTATGATAGGCAGACCCATCGGGGCCAGGTGGTGTGTGAATGGCCACATGGGTGCAGTCTATCACCCCTAGCATGCCAGGCATACGTGCTACCCTGTGGAACTCCTGTATGTTTGCTGTATGCTCTGCTGCGGTGCTGGGGAAATGGATGTACTCCGGAGCATGTGGCAGCAGCGTGCTGAGGAATTGGGTGAGGATGCATGATGTGGCCGACTGTGTTATGCCTGCGGTGTCCCCTGTTGGCTTCTGGAAGGTATCCATGGTGAGCAAGCACATGCAGGCTGTTACCTTTGTCTCTACTGACAGAGCATGACTCCGTTGTGAGGGTGCCTGCATCACATCACTGCTCAGCTCACAGAGCCACCTCAGTATTGCCCTGTTCAGGCGGTACTGGCCCACAATCTCTACATCTGAATACAGCTCAAAGCTGATGTGGGCACGGTACTGCCTGTTGGGGGCGTACTGCCGATGGGCCCTTCCATGGCCACGTCCCCCTGCAGCATGCCTTCTCACCCCCCTCATTACAGCTTCCATGTGGAAGCTGGCACTGTCCATCTCCCTGGCTTGTGTTCCCCCGGCTGTTGTTGATCTGTTACCCCCGCTGTCCTGACTGCTACCTCCACTGCACCGGGTACACCTACTGGCCTCTGCACTCTGTGGCCCCACACACCTTCCCTTGCCCCTCTTCTGTCCTGTGCACTCCCTGGCCTGCACTGTTTCCTGCTCTGGCCTGCTCTGTCTCGCTGACTCATGTGACTTCCCTGTCGCGTTGCTCCTCTTCCTTGAGCCTTTTATTTTGGCTCATTTCCGCCATGGCAACTTCCGCTTCGATCCACTGTTGCGCATTGCGCAAGCCTTTGAATATCGCATTGCACACTTTATGCATGGTTCCAATCCCTTCGGTTGCGCATACCTTCATTTGCATTGCACTGTTGCTCAGCATGTTTTCTGTGTTGCAACTGCCTCCTGCTGAATATTGCACTATGGCGCAATTTCGGACTTGCACTGGCGCAACCCTATTGTGCATGGCACAACCCTTTTGAATATCTGGCCCTATCTGTACATGTTATTGTGCTTTATACTCTGTCTGTTTGGTAACCCCCTCCCCATTATTGACGTGAAACCTTTGTAAATGAGCTCCACTGTGCTCAAAGGTATTTTCTAATCCTAGATTGAAATAAATAAAAAATATTAGACAGCAATAAAACACCATCCAATTGTACAGAAAACAGCAATGCAATTTAAAACAAGTATTTGTCAATGCCTAATGTTTGCTTGCTGGTATTATCATTGGAAGTGCATGAATTAGACAGATGCAGAACAGGAATGGAAGTGAAGTAATGAAGTGACTCCAGCCCCACCCTGCAGAGATGGACAGGCATTGGGGTGTGCCTTTGGGTTGTCACCCATAATGCTCATGCCATTTCACCTCACCCTATCCTGCAGACATTGACAACTGTTGAGGTATTCCTTGAGGTGTTCAGCTTTACAGTGACCCCATTCCATAAGGAAATACACTGAAATGGGTACAGTATAGGAGAATGAGTGAACTCTGGGGACGAAGAGTCCAAGGCACACCTTGATGCCTGTCACTGGCTGCAGGGTGGGGGTGAAATGCCATGAGCATTACAGCCAGCAATCCAAAGGCACACCCTGATGCCTGTCAATCTGTGCAGGGTGGGACACTATGGTTATAAACCCTAACACCCTGGGCGTTTGTTGGTATTTGCACTACAAATTTGCAACATAGCCTTTTTGTGACCCCACCTCATGAAAGCATTTGGGACCTCTGCTCATGAACAGTGGCACTGTGATTTGTTAATCTGTCCCGAATGTTGATTTCCCATAGTAACAGTGCCATTCTGTGCCAGATGTGCGAAAACACAGTTCAGGCAGGATGTGAAAAATGACAGCAGTACTGTTCATAAGGAGGTGTGCAAAAATGGCAATGTTGAAAATCTGGAGTGAAAATATTACAAATTCTCGAAGTTACAAGTGTGCGTAGAAACTGCGCAATGTACGCTCATAACATAGTCATTTTTGGGAATTTTGTCATCAAAATTTTTTACATAGGCATTTTGGGACCTCCACTCATGAACAGTGTCACTGTGATTTTCTTAATCTGTCCCGAACACTGATTTCCCACAGTGATCACACCATTGTACGTCGGATGTGTGAAAACACATTACAGCCAGGATGTGAAAAATGACAGCTGTACTGTTCATAAGGAGATGTGAAAAAATGCCAATGTTGAAAATCTGTAGTGAAAATATTACAAATTCTCAAAGTTACGAGTGTGTGTGAAAACTGTGCAACACGGGCTCATAACAGTTATTTTTTTATTTTTTCACCAGATTTACAACATAGACTTTTTGGGAGCCCATCTCATGAACAGTGACACTGCTGTTTCATTAATCAGTCCCAAAAGGTGATTCCAAGCAATGACCACAAAATTATGTTTCGGGACCAGATAACCACGACAGTGACTAAATTCATGAGGTGGGGTCCCAAGAACCCCATGTAGAAAATTTGGTGCCAAAATTCACAACAAATGTCCAAGATATCCACCTAAGTTGAGATAAACCCATGTATGCCATTATACAGATACCGGCATTTCTTCAGTTTGCAGTCAGCT
This sequence comes from Neoceratodus forsteri, assembly GCA_016271365.2. Classification (NCBI taxonomy): domain Eukaryota; kingdom Metazoa; phylum Chordata; order Ceratodontiformes; family Ceratodontidae; genus Neoceratodus; species Neoceratodus forsteri. The sequence goes on from CM028133.1 coordinate 903,953,361, forward strand.
TTGAAGAGTGCAGATGTGTTCCTGCTACACCAAAGATCATCTTGCCAGGATCCAGAGGTAAGTATGGGGTGAGGGGGGTGTGGGGAGGTGGGGTGCACAGAGAGTAGGTATGGGTTGGAGGAGGGGGCACAGGAGACAACGAGGGACAGTTTTCTGTTTTCACAGGGAAAAAAACATTGCAAGACTTTTTTTCTTTTACAGGGACAATTGGCATGCTGGAGTGGGCCCCATGCATGCCACCTGGGTATTTGTTTGGGGGCTGGAGATGACTGGGATTGGGCACCCCATCGGTACATAAAATGTGTCTGTGTTTGAGGAGGGTACATGAGCCGAGGGGGATTGGGCACCCCCTCAGCACACTGCGAAAGGGAGGGACATTAAGCCGATGGGGATTGGGCTCCCCCATCGGTAAATGAACTTGGGAAGGGGCATGCTGAAAGGGGGATTGGGTACCCCCAACATCGGCTTTCATGAGGACTGTGCGAGGTGGACAGCGACAGCCGCCTTGTTTATTGAAATGTTACACCACACAAGGCACCGCCCTGCAATGATGGGTCACACCCTCATTGCAGTGGCCAAATCAATTCAAGTTGGTGGCACACTTGCAGAACTAGTGTCAGCAGGAGTGTGCCATTGCATTAAGTACACAAGGCTAACTCCACAAATGCAGTGGTAGCACTGGCCGCCACAGTGCCGCACAACCCACATCTCTCCTAAGCTGCCACATAATGTTTCTTGCACATGCATGCAAGCAAACATAAAAAGAGAGATAAAGCTGTACCACATTGACAATGTTACCTGTAAAATATGCAAACAATGGTTTATAAATTGTATACGATATCATAAACAAGATAGTTTTGCATAGTCTTTTACTGTAATCATGTATTGCAATATCCATCAGTTAAAAATGGTTTATGGTGTTACAGAAAATGTCCATGATGCAGTTCCTTATCATTTAGATAAAATGCCTGACATTCCCTATAAGCTTAGTTAAAGGAGAACTGCACTCAACCTGTGAGTAATGTTTCCTGTAGAAGCTTTTTTTCATATAGTGGGTCCCCTTCTGTTTCTGTTCCATTTTTACTGGTCCTTTAGTTAACCCATTGGATATGTATGGGTTACATACTGCTGCAAAGTGTCATTTGAGAATTGTATGATGTTGTTTATGTTTCCATGAACCTAAGAATTCTAAATTAGAACACAGATGCATTGTACCAACAATGTAAGTTCTTGACAAGATCATACTGTTCTAAAATGGTCAATGCCAGCAGTGTTTGAATCAGAAACACTCACTAAATTTACCAAAAGGCCAGTTAAGATTAAGCAGTAACAAGATAAGTACTGATATTTTTTAAAAATAACATCTACTTCTACAAAAATGCATGTCTGCCAATTCAAGGCAGTTCTCCTTTGAGAGATGGGGAGGGGGCATGCTGACAGGGGGATTGGGCACCCCCAACATTGGCATTCATGGGCACTGTGTGAGGCAAATGGCGACAGCCACCATGTTTATTGAAATGTTACAGCTTTATAACCTCTGGCTTTTTCTGATTTCTCCCCTTTGCTTCACACTTGACATGTGTGCCACTGCTGCTGGAGGCTGATGGGAGTTTTGGATTACACAGCTGCATGCTAGAGAAGCTGAGGAGAAGCACTCCAGCAGGAGCACCAGAAATGCTAACCATAGTTCTATAGCAGGTATGCCACCGTTGCCTGAGCAGACTATTTGGGAGGATTCTTAATTAATAATTGAGAGCCTGCAAAAATCTGCAAGAATCTGTAGGACTGTGAGAGGTTGTGGTAGCTCCTTAGATCTGGTGCCTTTCCTGTTCGACTTGTGTTGTGGGTTCATATAAAATTTCTTTGAGGAGTCTGTCTCTCCCACCTCTGGTATTTAGAGTTCAAGTGGGGAGCCATACCGGAGGAAGGGAGAGCTTGGAATGGTCTTGTGGAAGATTGGGATCCCTGAGAAAATTTTGTATTAGAAATTCTATGGAATGTGAATCTCTAATTGCTGCTTGCGCGATGTTTTTCCGCTCCATTCTTATCCAAAACTTAACCCTTAAACTAAAATCCTGAAAATCAAGAAACTTCTATAAACATAGACTGAATTTATTTTTTATTTCTTATAAAGTTTTATATATTTTTTTGATATTTGTTTTAGACATTTTATTTAGGTGTTTTAGAAGTCTTCTGCTTGGAAATTTTAGATTTTTTGTATGTTTTTAGATTGAGGTTATAAACTTAAGTTTTAAGTTTTAGCTCTCTACTTACTGATTTACTGATTTGTGTTAGATCCTTGTGCTATAGTTATAGCCAGCATTATAGCCAGTGTTATTGCCAGCTTATTGTGTGACTCTATATATATATGGTTGTACTCTGCTTTTTTCCTTGTCCTGCTTGCCGACACTTTTGTATTGCCATTTCTGAATGATTCACACTTTATGTATGTTGGATTCCCAAGAGCCTCACTCATTATTTTTTTACTTTTCATTTCTAACTTTTTTGATTTACCTTGTGCATAAATATTATATTCTAAAAACATATAAAAATATAAATCATACATAAATCACTTATAAATCATTTAAATTATATCCGAGTCTCCCAAACAGCATATAACTCAACTGAGTAGTTGAGTAATTGACTGGGTGGACAAATGATAAACCAGATAATTTCCTTGGATTGAAGGTGAATGTGAAGGTACTGCTTACCTCATTACCACCTTATTATCAGTCAGTTAATTATAGCTGTTGTCCATTTGATTAATCATGGACTGACTGATTGATAGACTGATTATAAGATTGATAGATCCCTATTGAACTATTGGATTTAACGGACAAAGTCTTCACTGTGCAAACACAGTGTTTTATGACATTAAGCGTAGCAGAAGCTGATGTAAGCAGTATGAGCAGTCCAAGATTTCTGGAGCTTCTATTAAATTTACGCTAAGCTCTGTCTCTCTGTAGCACTTGGCTTCATCATACTCGAGCGTTGTGCTTCGTACTGAGAAGCACACTGGTAATTTTTAAAAAAAATTACTAAAATAAACCAACTTAAGAATTTAGAGCTCGAAATCTGGAGTCCGATCTGCTTTTAATTTTAATTGCGTTGGATGTATTTTTGGCACAAACGAGAATACAGGATTGCAAGTGCATTGAACCACTTTAAAGCACTCCGTTTGTGCAGTTTGTGCAGTTTTTCTCTTTTTAGATACCTTTCATAAAACAGGTTTCGAACGTTATGCACCTGCATTGGCTGGTATTTTCGGTGTCTTTTTAAAGTCGGGATTCGGATCAATACAAAAGTAAATCCAAGGGATCTGTTGAAGGTCTCTAGAATTATACGAGGCACTTGGGCTCCTAACAGAGATGACTTTGAAAGTAAGTAGTGCTCTATACCTAGTATTTTAGCATTCAGTACTTAGTATTTTGCAGTTACAGTGATTAAAGTTTGGCATGTACTTTTGTATTTTTGTACTTCTGATTCTAAATTCTATTATTGAGTTAATATCTAATTTACTACTTACTATTTAAACATTTTTAAATAATAAACTTTTCCAGTAAATTGAGAGGTTTTGTACTGGATGCTGATAGATCTTGGCCTGTTTAGTTTTATATTCTTTCCTTTTTTAGTGTAGAAAAATGGGACGACTACGAGCCAAGACTATTCAACTTTAAGAGATGTATTTTTCCAGAGCTCCACTATAAAGAGGGACATAAAGTCACTGCAATACCAGAAATGGTGCAAAACCTGTTTGACTTGCTGGAGTTTACTATTTATTGGTTATATTCTACTTGAGCTCTGTTTTCATCTGGGAGAATCCAGCTTTTACTGGTGAAGCCATCATATACATTTAAATGTGACCTTGCCATGTTTAATGGACTATGGCAATACAATTGCTCTGAAATTGTTATTTCTCCAAAACCTTTTTGACCACTGTTGTCTGCACTCGAGGACTCCATAAGACCTTCCAACTCAGAGACTCAGACATTTTGAGTATCACGCTTCATTAGTGCTTGATAAACTTTTATCCTGGGATTAGAACTCTTGAATTCTGAACAGATAATAATCAATAGTATTTTGTTTTTACTTTAGTAGTGTGAGTTGTATTACAGTTTATCAAGTTATATTCTGGATTAATTCCTAGCTTTACCATAGTACAAACTAGGAGCGGTAAAGGAAATTCTATCCTGGTGACAACACCTATAGCAGTCAGCACCAGGAATGATATTGAGGATGGTGGTGTTTTGGATCAGAAACTGAAATTAACCTAAGATGTTCAAAACATTAAGCCGTATAACAAAGGAAAGAATTCAGATATAAATCCAAAACATGGTAATAGTCTACATCTATGCTCATTGAATTATTCAACTTATATGTCTGTACCTAAAAAACTCTCTGATAATTTGAAGGAAAATAAAATTGATAGTGGAGTAACCAAAAAACAACTTAAGATAACGGACTTATGGGCTAATGGAAAGAAAGATCCAAAATACCTCTCTATACCAAAATGCTCTGCTTCCCCGAATCAAACTTGGGAAAGCAGACCTAGGGGAAATCAACTTCCCATGGCTAGTATACATTTATCTAAAAATTCAACTGGAAATCCTGAAGAAATTTCTTTTGATAACTATGAATGGGAAACTTTCTCTCAGGAAGAAAGACAGGAAGGAAGGAAGTGTTAGCAATAGTCTAAATTATTTGAATGTAGCTTTTTCCCATGATCCTTCTTTTAATTTTTCTTATATGGATAACTGCGGTACACCTAGATTACAAAATTATTTTGATCTGAGACCTGAGAGTTTAGCTACACATTCTCCAACCCTTGTCACATCGAATAGAGGGAATAAAGAAAATGCAGAACTGAGGGGTATTATTCAGGAACTCAGTACAACGATAGAAGGTCTAAAAAAGATGGTTAAAGTAAACAGCGAAATACCAATGGAAAGCTATTGTCCTATTTCTAATACATCAGGAACAATGAGCAATCCTCAGATTGGCATTATTTATTTTATTTTATTTAGTTTTTGTTGACTAGGTAAGTGCACTAGACAAATTCTGCCTATTTTCAGGCACGGCCTGGGGGAAGGGGATACAGATGAAAGCCAACTGACCTTGAACCAGATTAAGCTGTTGGTGGTATTTTTAGTATTGTTGAAGAATTTTTTTGTGATGGGAAATTTTACAGCCAGCTCTTCTCTATCCAAACAAATGTTAGAAATAATTAAGAATAGATACTATGCAGACATAGTTGTCCTTGAGAATATTGCAGATCTAAAAGAAGAGCTGAACAGCCTCAGAACAGATATTGTTTGCAATCAGGTGCTTTTATAAAATCTTAATAAAAAATGTGAACACAAGAAGAGAATTTAAGTGAGGATAATCTGTTACCAAAAATTAAAAAGGAAAATAAAGCTGTTCAAGTGAAATTATCTTCCCCTTTTGATGCAAACAAAAATAAAATTTGCTTTTGTCAAACTGAAACAACAAATCAAAATGGGGAATTCAAAAATCCAAAAAAAACAACTAAGTAGACACAGGGAGAAAGGAGGAAAAACAGCTAAAAAGAAGTTAAGACCATAAAACAAAGTAGCAAGGATCAAAAAAAGGAGAAAACTATGTCAGCACTAAAGATGGATAATGGACTTTTAAGAAGAGAAAAAAAGGAATCAAAACAAGAATTAAATAGTTTAGGCCCAAATGAAAATACTAAATTGATTTATGAGGATGTTTCAGGTTCAGAGATGTTGATGTCAGCTGGAAGGAGGGACATGGAGGACAACTATAACCCATCCTTAAATATTACTTAAGGTACAGAGCACAGGCTAAACAAGAAATTGAAGAAGTAGAATATTTGATAGAAATAAAATGAATACCCAGACTTGTTTCTGAGACCAGGGAGGAATTAATAGTGAAAATGATGCATTTGTTTGGGATGATGTTAAATTCAATAAAAGAAGAAATATTTATTATGAGGCCACCAAATATGGATTTTTATGATACAGTACTTTTATACTGCCAAACTGGCAATACAGCCTAATTTATCATGAATAAAAAAACCTTATTGGAAGAAAAGAAAATTAAAATCATGATACCTCTTTTAGTTCCTAGAATTAGTCCTTCAGAATTTGCGACAGACAAAAACAAAATTAATAATGTTGAAATAAATCACTTCATATTAAATTCAAGAAGCGTAGAAATGGAAAAGAAAGATGCAGAAGATCTAGCTAGAGTGATTGAAGTAATTGATGAATATGGGAAAAAACAAACTAAAAGTTGGCTGTGCAGAACAATTACAAAATTTGGATGGAAAAAAATGTTGTAGGTGCTGTATTGGTCCTTTTAAAAAACAGATCCAGAAACAAATGATTTGATACCTTTTATTGGACCAACATGGATGTTACAGAAAAGAACAAACTGCTTTAGCTTTCGAACCAACCAGGTCCTTCTTCAGAAGCTTTGTGGCTGTTTTTTCAAATATCCCATACTATTAACACAAGATTATATAGAAAAAGCAGAAATAATTCTTTGCCCTTCTGAGGCTCCTCAGTTTAAGGCATACTGGTGTTAATTAGCTTCTCTGACGTAATCTTCTATTATGTTTTAAATGTATATGTTAAACCAATGAGAATTATTTCTGCTTTTTCTATATAATCTGGTGTTAATAGTATGGGATATTTGAAAAAACTGCCACAAAGCTTCTGAAGAAGGATCTGGTTGGTTCGAAAGCTAAAGCACTTTGTTCTTTTCTGTAACATCCATGTTGGTCCAATAAAAGGTATCAAATCATTTGTTTCTGGATCAATATTTGGATGGGAAATGACCAAACAGCATTCTGAGCTTAGTATATGAGAAGAATTGCTCGCTTTCCTTACTAGAATTTCCAGCCTCAAAATATCCAGGAATATGGTGGAACACATCAAAACCTATAGATAACATTTATGTCCAATCAAATAGATGTTACTTTCAAAAATCCAGGGATGGCCAAGATATTCCTGGATATAGCAGAAAGTATTGATAATTTGGGTATATATATATATATATATATATATACACACACACATATATACTGTATATATATATATCTATATATATATATGTATATATATATATATATATATATATATATATATATATATATATATATATATCATACACCCTCAAGATCTCGAAAGTGAGGTTGGAGAAGTATGCTCCAAAGAACTAACTAAGGATGCAGATCATCCCCCATAGAATTTGAGAATTGGAGAGACCAAAATAATTTTGAGACCCTAATAAATTTAGAATGAGATTGACAACATGAAATTAATATATCTGCTCAGAAAGATTGTTATAATGGGAGGAAATCAACTATCTTATCATGGAATATTGAGGGTTTACATCTGAAAATGGCAAATCCTGAGGTGGCCAATTTTTTGGAAACATTTGATATAATAAGCCTTCAGGAGACCTGGTGTAGGGAAGAAACAACCCCTAGACTCCCTGGCTATGCACCTTATGTTTACCCACCTATAAGAGATAAGAAATTTGGTAGGTTTAAGGGAGGTTCAATATTTTATGTTAAAACTAGACTGAATCTAAGGGTGAAAGAATATTGCCATAAAACTCACAATATTTTAGTTCTTGAACTAATAGAAGGTACTCAAAGAATAATACTATGCAATGTCTATGTTCCTCCTGCATCTAATAATATAGACACAGAGGACGTGTACATTTTAAAATGCAAATCACAATTGAATGCAATTAGTGAAGAAGAAGGAAATTGGTCAATTTTTATTCTTGGAGATTTTAATACATGTATCAAGAGTAGAAACTTAGAAAGCACTTATTCAACTCTTGCAGATTATATTGAACTAATAAATCCTAGATTGACTTCCTTAAGGTCGACCTTAGAAAGAGAGACTAATCGTAGGGGAAGAGAATTATTCCCTACACTAGCTAGTAGAAACTTCTGCATTTTAAATGGAAGAAGCAGTGGTGATAGTCTGGGGAAATTAACTTTTATGGGTCATTTGGGCTCTTCCTCACCGGATTTAATCTGGGCAAATTTGGAGGCACTTAAAACAACTCATCAGTTTGAAATTACTGATCGCATAGAGTCAGCTCATATTCCATTGATTCATACAGTGGATGATAATCTAGTCAGGATGATCCAAAATGAGGAGACTAGGATAGAGCTTGTGGAAATTATAAATGAAAAAAGAATTAGGTGGAGCCCAATTTATCATGCTCAGTTGGAGGAAATACTTTATTCTGGAGCAACACTTGGAATTCCTTCTCATGATACAGATAATCATTCTAATCAAGATATTTATGATATCTGGGAAAACATCAGAATAGTCTTAAGTAATTTTTGTAGAAAGAATAGGGTAATTAAACAAGGTCAACAAAATACTATTAAAACTTGGTTTAATCAAAGATGTAGAGAAGCTAACGTTACTTTCAACTGGACATTAAGACAGCATAGGTGGAAAATAATTAAAAACAATATAGACCATCTGATTCTGAGGAAGGAAAGGGAGAAATATAAGAAAACATTAGAAGAAGAGAATAATAAATACTCCTTCCAACTATAGGAAAAATTAAGACAAGCTGTATTTGAAAGAGACTGTAAACACTTCTGGAAAATAGTAGCTCAAGGCTATAATAAACATCAAGAGGAAATAGAATGTCATATTACTTCACATACCTGGACCGACTACTTCTCAGAACTGTATTTTACAAAAGATGACGAAGATATGGAGTTTGGCATCAGATATGATGTTAACTTTCCAAAACCCATCTTGATTACAGAGAGAAAAAATTTTAGTTCTCTAAATTCCTTAAAATCAAATAAAGCACCTGGCCCTGACAAAATCATTGGAGATGTCTATAAATCATTTAAAGACTGGTGGGAACCATTTCTTTTCCATATATGTAATGGATTTGTACAAAACCTTAAATTCCCAAGTAGTTGGTCAGGTAGTATTATATTTCCAATTTACAAGAAAGACAATCCAAAAGACCCCAATATATATAGACCAATCAGTCTGCTAGATGTGTCCCAGAAAGTCTTTTTAAAAATAATACTTGGCAGATTACTAGACTGGTTGGAAGAGAACTCAATTTTGGATGAGGCCCAAAATGGATTTTGAGGGAACAGGTCTACAGTCCATCATTGCTATGTTTTACAACATTTAGCCTGGAAATATACTAAAATATGGAGAACAAAATTATTTTGTTGTTTCATAGACTTCTCTGCAGCATTTGATAACATAAGCAGAAAAATCCTCTAGTCTACTCTGAAAGAATTAAAAATTGAGAAGACTCTCATGGATATCATCATCAGATTACATGAATATACATGGGCAAAGATTAAATCCAATCAGTACGGACATACCACATATGCTTGTCAGACTAATGCTGGGGTTAGACAGGGCTGTATCTTAGCTCCCACGCTTTTTAACATTTACATAAATCCTACTTTACTTCAAATTAAAAAACTGAATTTTCATACACCCAAAATTAATGAGTTTAGAATAGACAGTCTAGCATATGCAGATGACTTGGTCTTGCTGTCAACTACTGCTTTTGGTTTGCGGAGGAAATTGAAACTCTTTGAAACCATATGTAGAGATAGAAAACTAAAGATAAATCTAAACAAAACAAAAATTCTAATTTTTGGAAACAAATCCTGACATGAATTGAAATTTGAAATAGATGGTAACAAAATAGAGGAAGTTAACACATATGGTTATTTGGGAGTGTGTTTTTCTTATAATCTAAATTGGAATAAGCACATAGAATACATTAAAATTAAAATGACCTCAGCAGTAAATGCATTTAAAATATTCCATGCCAAAATGGGGAAGACTTCAATCATAGGGATTCTGAAAGTCTTAAATGCTAAAATAAAGACCAGCATATTAAATGCATGTGAAGTGTGGGGTTTTACTAATATTAATCCATTAGAAATTTTATTCAATAAATTATATCGCTACATCCTTATGTTGCTATATGGGACGTCAAATTGTATCCTTAATTTGGAACTTGGTCAGTATTCCCTAAATTCCTTGATTAAGGAGAGACAAATTATGTTTCTTCTTAAAGTTTTTCTACTACAAGATTTTCATTTTCCCAGAAAGTGTCTTGAGGAGGAAATCAGAGTGGATAAATTGGGTTATATACATCCACTTATGTATCTAATTGAAAAAACTATCCTTTCTGCAGAATTGGGACATATCTTATATGATATCTACATAAGACCCTGGGATGAGATTGCTTATACAGTCAAATATAGATTATGAGATTTAGATGTAAATCAAATATTCTCAAAGCTTTCTCAGTTAAAACTGCATTGTGACTATAAGCACTTTAAAACTACTTGAGGTCTTGATTCCTATTTATTTATTTAGTTTTTGTTGACTGGGTAAGTGCACTAGACAAATCCTGCATATTTTCAGGCATGAACTGAGGGAGAGGGATACAAATGAATGCCAACTGACCTTGAACCAGATTAAGCTGTTGGTGGTATTTATAGTGAATGAGGGAAATTTTGGCCAGGACACTGGGGAAATTCCCCTACTCTGAGGCATTGCTGCGTCTTGGTCAGGTGGGGAGCTGCTGACCTAGGGATGGCTGCCGCCAGATACAGTGTGGAGCGGAAGTCTGCCTGAGAAATGGAGACTGGGAGAATGGAATCGGAGGAGGAGATGCAGGTACAGGAGGTTGAGCTACAGTGTTTTTTGGAGGATACACAGGCGAGGCCTGTATTGGAGCTTACCTCAGTAAAGACTGTGATGGACATGAGGGCTCAGGGAAGCCCGTCGCGAGACAGCCCAAAAACAGCAACAGCAGGATCACTGGTGGAGGAGGAGAGTGGGATGGTGAATGGTCCGGAGGAAGAGGTGCTTTCCGGTGAGGATCAGAGTGGAGGCGCCATGGATCAGCGTAAGCCCAGCGGTAAGGAGGAAGTTCCGGGTATCACGAGGGTGGCTATTCACATGGAGGAAGGAACTGCATCGGCCGTGTTTGAGTGTGGGACTGGAGGTACGGACCTGGAAACGGGTCCGAGTACTAGTTGGTCGGCAGAAATGGCCCTGTCTCAAGCAGGATGGATTCGGCAGCGGATGGCAGATGGGTGCTGGACTCGGAGTGGATGTCTTTTTCTTCAGGAGCGACGGAGGCATCTCAAGGACCTATGGAGACTGGTGAGTCGTTGGCCCCAGTTGGACAATTTAAACAGGACCAGGCTTTAGGCCAGGCGGGGATACTAGATAAGCAGGGGAAGGGGGGGATTTCACCAGCTGAAAGTATGCATGAACTGGGGCCAGAAGAGCATGAAGCAAGGAGGGGCCCATGTTTTTCGGACCTTTTTAAAAGAAATAAGGTGGAGCAAGCCCCAAGAAGAAATGCAGTGCGGTTAAGGTATAGAGGAGGCCTCCCTGAGCACCCTGACCAGGTCTATGTAGCAAGAAAATTATTGATGGACTCTATGAACTTTTTACCTTCTGACATTTATGCTTTAATTAATATTCGTGGGGAGGATACTTTTGATGTAAGCTTTAAACAAATGGCTAGTCTGGAAAAATTTTGGAATAAATATGACAGCTGTAAGTTATTGCCTTTATGGATACCTTTTTTAGCCATTCCAATCACAAAACTGGTTTTTAAAACAGTTAATGTGATGTTCCGGAATGAGGGAGTGAATGTGGGTGACATTGTCTTTTGGTTAAAACAAAAATGTGAGGTTCTAGGCCCACCGGAGCCTATTTTGGACTCAGAGAATATTTGGACTGGGGCATGGAAATTTAAAGTTAAACTGTTTGTGGTGAATAATGAAGTACAACATGTCCCAAACAGCTTCTTTTTGGGGAGAGAACGCGGGGTTTGCTTTTACCCAGGTCAGCCAAAAGCATGTTATAGATGTGGTAGTCGTAGGCATCTGAGTAGTGCCTGTGATAAAGTGAAATGTGCCTTATGCGGTGAATTAGACCATGACAGCGAGGTGTGTAGGAATGAATTCAAATGTAATTTATGTGATGACTTAGGTCATGCCTATCACCAGTGTCCATGGGCGGAGCAGAATAGACAAGGGGGATTAAATAAGGAGGACCTGATTTCTCAGGCCCAGTGTAGGGGGGAGCCTACCCAATCCCGTTTAAGTAAAGAAAACATGGTGAGAGTGGAAACTGAAAGAGTGACGCCTCCAGAGGTATCAGATGCTTCTCTTAGTGAGAAAAGATCCACTGGGTCAATTCTACAACAGAATGTAGTCCCCCCCCCCATTTCTATGGCAGATTCCTTGACTAAAAGTACGGATGACCCTGCCAGGGAGCCTGAGATGGAAATTCCCTTTCAGACCCCTCGGAGGGTTACTAGAGCAAGTAGTCGTACAGGAGGGGTGTGTTTGACTCAGAATTCCTTTGCAGCCCTAGCAGACTTAGAGGGGGAAGGGGTTTCTGATTTGTTAAAATCAGATGAGAGCCTGAATATGGAAATTGAAGAAGAAGGTGGGCTAGAAGTTTTAGAAGGGAAAAAGAAAAAGGGGAGAAAAAGGAAACAAGATAAATCATGAGTAGATGACCAATGATTAATATGGCCTGTTTAAAGATTATATCCCTCAATTGCTGTAGCCTAAAGAGCTACAAGAGGCGGCTCATTGCTTTACAGCATTGTAGAGAATTGAAAGCGGATGTGATTTTTTTACAGGAGACTCATTTTTCTTCTTTGTCAGAGGTGTCTCAGGTAAAAAAATTATGGTGGGAGGGCCCGTCCTTCTGGTCGTTTGGGGAAGATGTGGCAGACGGGGTAGGGATATTGTTCTCTAACTCTGTAGTTCAGGTGACAAGGCTGGTTAATGTCCTGCCTGGTAAAGTATTGATCTTAGATTGTTTGTTGAATGGTTTGTGTTTTAGATTAATTAATACTTATGCCCCACAAGTTAAAACAGCAAGGATAGTTTTGTTTAATCTGGTAAGCCATACCTGTTTACATCTAAGAATATAGTTTGGGGAGGGACATGAATTGTAGTTTAGATGTTCGTTAAAAGACGAGTCCAGCAAAAACTTATTGTGACTCGTATGCCCTTTTGCAAACCATAGAGGTAACTAAAATTAAAGGATGCTTTTAGAATTTGCATGCAAAGGGGTTATACTTGTAGAGAGCTACTTTTCAGACAAGAATAGATTATTTTTTCTGTCTAATTATTTAATCCCGTGGAGTGTTCAGTGATTCCATATGATTTTTCTGATCACAATGTGTTATGTAGCTGTAGGCTTACAGCAGATTCCATCCTCTTTTCGGCTTTTCAGGGCAGATGGATGTTAAATGCACGGCTACTGTCAGAAGCAGGGTTTTTGGCTCAATTAAAAACTTTATGGTTTTCAGAAATCAGTGGCAGTATTCTTTTAGATTGGTTTCTTGGTGGTCAGATACCAAGTTGGCTTTAAAGGATTTTTTAGCTTATGGGAAACAGAAAGGTTCAGGGAATATTTACAATACTTAGAATTTGAAATCAATATTATAAATTACAGTCACACTCCAGAAGCAAGGATGCAGAGATTCAGTCCCAGATTAAATGGGTAAAAAGAACATGTTAAATTATCAATTTCAGAGGGCTGCAACCATTCATGCCAGTTTAAAATTTGGTACACAACAACAACCTTTTCAAGATCCGTTATAAGGCATGTAAAAATAAGATTGAGAAGAGAGTGATGTCAGGGCTACGTAAATTCTGTTGGAGATTTAAAACGCCTGTGGCAGAAATGTTAGATATAGTGGAGGAGAAGGTTGCTTCTCAATTTGGAGACAGTTTTGTTTCCTCCTCGGTGTGGGAAGATGTTTTCATTTTCAATTCAGTCCATTTCTCAGGTAGAAGTAGAGCTGCTGCAAGGGCCTATAGCTTTGCAGGAGGTACAGCGGCAATAGGTGCTTTAAGGGTAGGGGTATCACCTGGGATAGATGGGTTGACCAATGAATTCTACAAAACTTTTTCGGATGACCTGAGCGGCATTCTGACAGAAGTTTCTACAAGATATTCTACAATATGGGTTTGGTGATACGAAATTTAATTTAGCTATTTTAACATTTATTTTTAAGACAGGGGACATTACAGATTTGGGTAATTGGAGACCAATCAGTCTTTTGAATACAGACTACAAAATACTTTCTCTCTTCTGTGTAAAAGACTGCAGGAAGTGGCTAAGGGGTGTTTCACCCGCACAAACATGTGCTATTCCCCATAGATCAATTCAGCAGAATTTAAAATTGTTAAGGGACATATGTGAATTTGGACGCCAAGGAAAACTGTCAGGGTTTATTATGGCATTAGACCAGGCGAGCCTTTGATTCTGTGTCCCATGAGTTTCTTTTCCAGGTGTTAGTGAGGTATGGGTTTCGAAAATATTTGTTCAGTATATTTACACTTTATATTGCAATGCAATTTCTTGTGTATGCATTAATAAGGCGGTAGGCTCCGAGATTCAGATGAATTGCGGAGTCAGACAAGGTTGTCCGATTAGTCCGTTGTTCTATGCTTTTGTATTGGACCCACTGCTGAGGGAAATTGAGCACAATAGGTCAATACAGGGGTTATCGCCCTCTTGTATTTTACCAGCCCAGAAAATCTCTGCATATGCAGATGACATGTGTTTGTTGGTAGCAGCTGTTCATTCAGGGGTTCAGGCTATTAAAGTGATTAAAGGATTAGCTGACCTGAATGGTACTAGACTAAATTTAGAGAAATGTAACTGTCTGGCGGTTGGGGATATTACGGTTTGTCAGAGTATTGGGGGCATCATGGTTAAGGAGTATGTATCTGTTTTAGGTCTTAATTTTGGTAAAGGAGACTTAGCATCCTTAAACTGGGAAAAAGCTTTGGTCATTGCGGAAAATAAGGTACAGCAGTGGAAATCCTGGGGTTTTTCCAAAAAAAAGCGGGTTTTGATTATTAAAAAGTTTCTATTACCTATTTTTTTACACGTGTCTGCCATTTTTCCGGTTCCGGTTGCTTTAGAAACTAGATTGTATAGTGTATTTTTTCAAATGGTGTGGGGCAGTCGGTTGAATCTGATTAAAAGAGCATTTACTTATTTAAAACTGAATCAAGGGGGTTTAGGGATGATAAACCCGGTGGTATTTTTTCATTCTTTTTTCATGATTGCTGCTTTTCAATCAAGGGTTAAACCTCAGGATCATCCATGGTCGGCTTAGACACAATTGCTTTTTTCTTCCTTTATGTCATGCTGGGAAGGAGGGGGTGTTCCCATGAGAGGTAAGATGGCTTTGACCCCATCCTATGCGGATTCCTCAGTAAGAAAATTACGGGAATGGAAATTAGGAAAGGCTCAATTGCAGGATATTCCTAGGAAGGATTTTTATGCAGAAATTATGTTTAATTTTTTTTACGTCCAAGTGAATTTTCCCTTGTGTACCCTCAAAATTGTCTCAAGCCTTGCGGCTTTTGATGGACCATAGGATACCCCCTAGTATGTGGGATGTGTTGTGGCTCTGTTGTCATGGGAGGTTAGGAGTCAGGGTAATTTAAAACACAAACAGATCTTGGATCGAATGTGCATTAGACCTGGGTGCTCAGATCAAATTGAAACCTTGGAACATTTTTTACTGCTTTGCCCATATGTTAAGTCTTTTTGGTATGAGTTGGCAAAGCGGTGGGAATGGGGATTTTTGACACATATAACTTATCAGAGTCTCGCTCTGGGGATTATTCAGGTTTTTTGAGAAGATACCACCCAAGTACCCTAAATCTGATATTTGCATGTATTAAGTATCATCTATGGCAAGCAAGGTGTCAGTTTTCTTTACAACATACCCTTCTTCCCTACAATGTTCTTTTTAGTCGAATTGAATTAGCAGTTGGTAAACAAAAAACGTATGAGCAGCACACACTGGATAAAAATATCTTTCAGGATTTTTGGAAACACATTGTATGGTTAAGGTGAAATGGGGATAACTGGCTATGGTGTATAGGGGTTCAGGGTGATTTTTGTATATTGTTTTTCAAATATTGTATTGGATTGTCTGGGGGAAAGTTATAGAAGGGTGTCTTTAGTCTTTTTCTTTTGTATAAAGCTTGTAAATAGGTGTGTTTGACAAATGTTAAAACAGATTGTGTCATTGTTATTGTTTTGTTTTTCTCAATAAAAAATTCCCCTACTCTTTTCAATAAGTGCCATGGGATCTTTAACATCCACCTGAACTACCACCAATCCAGGCAGATGGGACCTCGGTTTAACGTCTCATCCGAAAGACGGCATCTCAGAAGTACAGCACCCCTCTCATGCTGCACTACAGTGTCAGTACTGGGATATTAACCCAAGTGCCAGATGTGGGAACTGAACCCACAGCCCTCTGATCTCCCGGCCTCAGAGGTGAGTGTGCTACCTACTGAGCCACTGACACTGGTCTTTATACTTGACTTGTCCCAAACTCAGAAGAGCATATTGCAGATTTAGAACAGTTAGCTACAATGCTCAGTATATTTTACATAGACAAAAAAATAAATGATGTTCTGTCTCCATATTGTAAGTGTGGCAAACCACTCGAAGATGACTTAAAATGTGTTGTCCTACCATGCCCTGTCTTTGAACATAGTAGAAAAAAATGGTTTGGTGGACTGCTAAGTGGTTGTAACCTCCCTCCTGACAGGATTATAGAATCTCTTTTTACCTCTAATGAGAAAATTACTTTGGAGAATGTAACCAAATTCCTGTTATCTATATTTCTCTAAGAATCAAATCTAATGAATATGAAGGTAAAAGGTATTTTGTGGCATCTGGATATTCCTTTTCTAAGTATGAGCATGTAAATAGATAGGTCTTTTGGTATGAAATGAATCTCTATACTTTTTTTAATATACTGTATTTATTAGACGTGATTAAATTTTGTATGTTGTAATATCTAATGCTGAACAATAAAAAAAAAGAGTTGGGCCGGCCTCTTCTGTCCACCGGCTGCCTTCCTCACTGTACTGTACTCCCCGCTGATCATCAGACTGAAGGTACGCTGCTGAAACTTCACTGGCCAGAACCATCGACTCTGCCTGCTGACAGGCTGCTGCAGTTCTTTAATTTCTTTGCTACTCCATCTCCTTCTGGACTTTAAGCCAATGTTACATATTGGTTGTGGTACTGGTTAAGCCTCTCTAAACTGTCCTGTGAATCCTAATTTACACATAAACCTAAGCCTGTTTATAGCAACTTTGCACTCCAAGGGTAGTTTGAAGTGCAAGTTCTTTTAGGCTGCAGGTTTGTAGATTTGAAAGTATTGCAGTTCTCTTTGTTTTACGGTCCAGTGGTAATCTGCCCTGAATCAGAAACTAAGTTTAAAGCGATACAGTTTTTTCTGTTTAGACTAGATTTCATTTGGGTCACAGTTGTAAGCTTTGCCCTGCAAATAATCCAATTTCTGCTTCACTTTCCCTCCTACTGTCTCCTTTGTGCTTGAATTTGTACGCCCACCCCCTTCCCCACCTCCAGCCTTTATTAAATACTCTCCCTTCCCCCTCGGCAATACCCCTAGGCAATCTTCATCATTCCTTCTCACTAATATTGCAACTCCACTTAAAGATACAGAGTGCAGCTATTAGGCCTAACACTTGTCCTGTCCTCCCCTTAAAGACATCTTCCTTTTTAGGTCATTCCCAAAGTGTAAGGGTACACAGCAGCCTATTAGGCCAGGACACCCTCCTAGCTCCATCACATTTTACTCTCTTTTACTTTCCTCCCCCTCCCAAGACCCTTCTTGCTGTGCCACCACCCTTTTCCAATCTTGGACATGGCAATCAGACTAATGCTAATTCTTATACTCCTACCCACTCTCTGTTTGCAGCTGCTGAATGACCCTAAATCAGCTGACCCTCTTATCACGGAGCACCCCTATGACAACATCTACAGCACTATAATGTCCGTGCATAGTTGTGGCCCACGTGCCAACTGCATGCCTAACAACACACCTTGGCCAACCTGGTCCAGAACGCATCCAGCTCAGCCATGGCTTCCCCCTCCCACAGTCCTGTCTAAACTGGCCATTCTCTCTGATAAGCATGCAGCTTGAATGAATCCACAAAGACAGCACAAAGCTAACCTTAAACACTTTAAAAGTTATCTTGTCCGATTAGTACTCCTGTTACTACTGCTTTCAGGCAACATTCACCCTAATCCTGGCCCCCCCTCTATATCAGGGATTGAGTGCACTGAAACCAGGCACTTTATCCTTTGCATCACTAAACATCCGCAGCCTGACAGCAAAGTTTGACAACCTTCAAGCCTTGGTAGCCCTACATAATACAGGCATACTGTCTGTGGTTGAGACATGGCTCATTTCCAAGATCCCATATGGATCCATCAGTCTGCTGGGCTATTCAATCTTTAGGCAAGATTGTAAATCTAAAAGAGGTGGCGGCAGTGTAATCTACCTTAAGAACAGCCTTCAGGGCATATTCCTGAATTTATCCAGCCTAGGGTCGTTCGCCTAGGCTTTTGCCATTAAGGTTCTTCTTGGGGCCCACAACAAAACTGTCACAAGTCTGTCTACATCCCCCTAAAGAACTCGGCCCAAGGTCTCCATGCCATCATAGACTGTCTTGGAAGCCTAACCCTAAGCTCTGAGGTTATGCTCTTAGGTGATTTCAATATTAACTCATTGCCTCCACAGGAGCTCTCTGAGGTTGCACCACTTGTCTCCTGCATGCTCTTAACAGTGAATCCTGGGCCTTTTTAAGCAAAATCAAGCTATAGTCAGCATGCCGCAAACAAATCCTAATAGCTCAAGAACTGTAAGTGCTAGACAGAAAGTATGAGTGGCAAAGTTAAACAGCACAAAATTACCTTTCCAATGGTGGCATGCAAATAATAATATGCAATTTTGTTTTTTTTTTCTATGCTGGTTGAAACAACAAAAAAAAAGTCACTAAAACAGGCAACATAAGCCATATATACCATACCATAAACAAATGCGAATAACTCCTAAAGTATATACTGCATGATATACACAAACGATCAGTGGCAAAGTTGTTCAGCACAAAATTACCTTTCCAATGGTACTATGCAGTCAAATATATATTATTTTCTGTTATATTATATATTAAAATATATAAGTGATATCTCCAGACATTGCACAGGCACACAGGAAGTCAGTAGCTGACTTCTTTAGGCATCCTCAGGACACACCAGTGTATTTTACTGATGACTACAGGCATCTGCTAGGAGACAATGAGTTAATTGGCTTGCCCCTGAAGCTAACCAATTCAAGGATGCAATTCAGGCTATCCACTTTACCCAGCTCATTGAAACACCCACTAGGACTAACTACAAGATGTGAACTAGTACTTTGATTGACTGGGTGCTCAGCAACTGACCTGAACATGCCTCTAATGCCTCCGTCCTCCCGGACTACATCAGTGACCACTCCCCTGTCATGTTCAGTTGGGCTAATAATTTTTCCAAACCACCTCCTAGAACAATTACCAGCAGGGTTCTCAAACCTGGTCATGCTAACTGCTTCAAAATATATATCCTCAGTGCTGACTGGTCCTTGGTTTTTGAGGCTTCCAATGTTGATGACGTGCTTGACCATTTCATCCTCCTCTTCAATACAGTCTATGACACCCATGCTCCCATTAAAAAGTGGAAGATCAAAGGCTACTTTAACCCCTGGATGTGCCCTGATACCCTTGAACAAATGAAAATAGAGACCACCTCTGGCATATAACTAGGGCCACTGGCAAGCAGCATGAAATCCTGAACTACAAATGTGCAAGGAACAACTGTACCAGGACCATCCGATTAGCCAAAAATGTATGCTATAAAGATGCCCTAGCCAAGAACTGGAAAGATGGGCACAAATTCTGGGCTAACCTAAATGAAGTCACTGGGCGAGAACCCAAAATGGCCCCTACCATGCTCTGTGTTAATGGATCCCCCATCCTTCACCCTAAATCTATCACCAACACTTTTATCAATGCTTTCACTGACTTGCAGCATGTTCTCCTGCCGACTTCTCCCCCACCATCCCTGCTGCACCCATGCAATCCCCATCACATCCCCCCTTTTGCTTCAAGACTATTACCTTTGGAGAAACCAGGAAATATCTGCGCAAAGTGCTTGGGAAAGGGAGATTCAGTGGGGATAACCTCAACCTGAAACTAATCTCGCTGTCACTCAAAGAAATCCTGTCCCCTCTCACCCATATCCTTAACCTCTCACTCTGTCTTGCATTATTCCCCCAAAAATGGAAAGCTGCAGTAGTCACCCTGTGTACAAGAGTGGGGATCATGCCCTCCCCGGAACTATAGACCCATCTCTATACTACCACCACTCTCAAAGGCCCTTGAATGAATCATTGCCAACCAATTTGTTGATTATCGGGACAAGCATATGCTCCTATGTGCAGAGCAACATGGCTTTAGGGCTTGGCATAGCACCACTACAGCCCTCCTGGAATACACAGGCTTCATCTATAAATCCCTCGAACTTGGCCAGCTAGTCAGGGATATCTATATTGATCTAACATAGGCCTTTGACATGGTCAACCATGCCCTCCTAGTTGACCAACTCACTGCCATAGGCCTTGCCCCTGAGGTGGCTGCATGGATCTACAGCTACCTACACTGCCATTCACAGCAAGTCAGGATAGATACCTTTATGTCTGACACCAAGCCTGTGTGCTCAGGCATTCCACAGCGGTCAATATTGGGCCCCCTCCTCTTTAACCTATTTCTGAATTGCCTCCCCCAGCCAGTCAGTGCCGTATCCTCCTCTACATGGATGATGCAGTTATCTTTTCTAATGGCTCTGACCCCACTGCTCTTGAACAACAGCTACAATGTGACTTAGCCAGTGTTGAGTCATGGTTCAAAAATCATAAATTGATAATGAACTACAAAAAACAAAATACATGTTGTTCACCAGCCTTAAGAACAAGCATAAAAACTACCCGCTATCAATATGTGATGGAGGTGGTGTTCCTCTTGAACATGTTCATCACTTCATATATCTAGGAATCATTCTTGACAGCTCACTGTCCTACACCCTCCACATAGACATCACAGCTAAAGCAATCAACAAATGCTTAGGACTACTTTATCACCATAGGTAAAGCCTGACCCCTGAAGCCCTCAGCATAGTGGCCCACAGTTCATTGGGTTCCCTAGTGGACTACAGACTGCTGATATATGGCTCTGCCACAGATACTGCCCTCCGATGAATAAAAACTGCCCTTAACAATGCCTGCAGGCTCACCTTAGGGGCACACCGACTACCCCACACCTGCAATCTCTCTATGCAAAGGCTCACTGGCTAACACTCTTTGGTCACTTAAAATATCAATCCTGCCTCCTGGCCAAAAATATCTGCCTTGGTCAGCTCCCGGCTGGGTCCAACAACTCCTAGTTTCCAGCACTAATCCCAAGCCCACACGAAATTCGGAACTGCAGTCCTTCCTAACACCAAAATGTTGGACATCTCAAGGACAAAGGTCCTTTGCCTATTGAGCACTGTTGTGGTTCAGCTCTCTGCATGAGACTATTATTAGCCTGCCCACTCTGTGGCCCTTCAAAAAGAACCTAAATAACCATTTAATACAGGAATCTCAATGTGTCTGCCATCGCTAGCACCTAGCAAAGGCATCTCCTACCATCTGCCCTTCTGACAAACAGATCTCTTTCTATCTCTCTCTTAAACACCCTGCACTTGAGGCTTAACCCCCACCCCATTTCTCCAGCACTTCTATGAGCTATCCCCTTGTGTTGCTGACAACTGACAGGCTCCCTGTTGGGCACAGTTATTTAGTCTGTTCCTGTATGTATCTGACTGTGTTTACTTATTCCAGTTTTAGTTTTTGCTGTATTTTTTGCTTTCCTTTGTTTAAAGACCAAATGTACCTAAATGTTCTCATTCTAATTTTATTGCCTTGTTTGTCTCAGTCCCCTGTATAATCACTTACTTGTTCTAAATGTACTAATGTGGAACCTATGTAAAGAGCTCTGAGCTCAAATGGTTTATCCAAGATCAGAAATAACTAAATAAATATTAACAGCCCAGTCTAAATTGTTCACTCTTTATGGGGCTGGCAGTATAGACTACAGGTTAGAGTAATGAGAAACGCAGGACTTTTAGAAGGAACTCAATGACAAATGAGCTTGACTCAGGGGTTACATTTCCTAAAGCTGAAGTCTGTGATTGTAGACAGTGACAATCCCCTCCCTCACCAGTGCAAAAAAGACAGGATACTGCCAATGAAGTGTCCCAGATGTGAACCAGAATGGATAGGGCTGTGAAAAGCTACCAAATGACCAAAGTTATTTTCTTGTTGGTGCCATATAGTACTGTTTAACCAGGGGTGTGTGTGTGTGTGTTTGCCTGTGACCTGTCCTGCCCATAGGAATAGGATTGCTTACAGTTTCATAGTCTGTAATCTGACACTGTAGTCTGACTCAGGAAATTCCACAAGATATAATTAGTTAACCCCTAGGTTGCTGAAAGAAATAGAAAAATCTATTAGACTGAGCTGGACAGATGATAGAAACAGCAGACTAAAAAGTGTTATTTTTGTTAATATCCTGAGATGTTCTGAGGTACAATACAGTAGCATCCTCCCCTCCCTTCAGGAGCCTTTAACATAGAGCAAGAAATAGCAAAAATCAGAGGGGGAGTGCACTATTTTGCAGCTGTGGAGGAATACAACAAATGTCCAAAAAGGGAGTTCCAAGATCAGCCATTTTAGAGCTGCAGTCTGATCTATGACAGAAGGTCTGTAGGCTCCGTGCACAGCCCTAATGACTGTATCCTGCCTTTACTGTACTGAGACTGTCAAAAGAAAAACTGCATATTCCTAGCCAACTGCTCAATGAAAGAACTGTTAAAAGTTACATTTCCCCAAGCCCTATGCTCCACAAACTGCAACCCCCCCAGTTCCCACCTCATGGCAGGGCTTGTTTTACACTGCTCTGTTTTGCCAAGAAAGCTCCCTCTACAACATAGCTGCAATCACAGTGCATTACCAGTAAGGATCACAGCTAAACAAAACAAACAAAAAAATATAAATTACTGTGCATTTACGGCCCCGCTCTGCCTCCTTCATGTGTGGTTACAGCAAACAGCTTCTCTGTCATTTGCACCGGGACTGCTCCAACTAATAAATAAATAAGGAAATAGCAGCAAACCGCAGACACCCAGTGCAACTTTGGCTAGTCTTGCCACTGCTATGGCTCTCTCCTACCTAACAGCTGCAGCTTGCTCCTGAAAACTCCATACTTCCAGCATCTTTCCCCAACAGTCGCATTGGATCCTGACTTAACCCCACTTGGCACTCTCTGTCAAAGTTAGCTGCTCCATAGGGCCCATACTTCACACAAGGAGCCATAGAAACTTAGAAAGATAAACTTTCATGGCAGATAAGGACCGCTTGGCCCAACTAGTCTGCCCATTTTCCTACCTATTGGATAAGCTGCAGAGTCTAGTTAACCAACAGCCTGCTTCCTCCTACCCCCCCACTATAATTACCGTATGTCTGTCCCATGCATTCTTGAATTCCCACACTGATATTGACCCCATGATTCCTTAGGAAGGCAGTTCCATGTGTTCACCACCCTCTCAGTGAAAAAATACTTCCTCATGTTGCCTCTGAGCCATCCCCCTCTATCTTCAAATTGTGCACCCTTGTTCTTGCTTAACTCTTTTTCTGAATGATTATCAACTCTTGGACTTTGTTTATTCCCTTGAAGTACATGAAAGTTTCTATCATGTCCCCCCTCTCTCTCTCCTCTCTCTCCTCTCTTCAAGGGTTTACATATTAAGCTCTGTTAGTCTCTTTCCATATGGCTTTTGTTGCAGACCCTGCACCATTTTAGTTGCTGTCTTCTGGACTGCCTCCATCCTGTCTATGTCCTTGCAAAGATGGGGTATCCAGAACTGCACGCAGTACTCCAGATGGGGTCTCACCAACTGTCTGTACAGAGGGATAACAATTTCCTGTTTTCTACTGGTGATGCCTCTCACTACACATCCCAGTATCCCCCAAGCCCTCCTTACTGCCTTCTCACATACTGCCTACCTTAAGGCCATCTGATATGACTACCCTCAGGTCCCTTTCTATTTTTGTTGCTGTTAGTACCCCCCCCCATTGTGTATTCTTCCCCTAGGTTATTGTTTCCCAGATGCATTACTTTTCACTTCTTTGCATTGAATTTAAGGTGCCATACTTTTAACCATTCCTCCAACCTTGCCAAGTCTCTTCTCATCCTTTCCACCCCCCCTTTCCACCCCCCTTGTGTATCATCGCTGTTGCAGATCTTTGTGTTGTCTGCAAAGAGTCATACTTTACCTTCCAGCCCCTCTGCAATGTCTCCTATAAAAACATTAAAGAGGACTGGTTCCAGTACTGAACCCTGCGGTACCCCACTGATACCCCCCTTTCTTCAGGGTGCATTCCATTTACTATTACCCTCTGTGTCCTGTTATCCAGCCAATTTATTACCCAGGCTACCACCCTGGGACCCACTCCCAGGCTAGCTAACTTGTTTATTAATCTTTTTTGTGTGGGACTGTGTCAAATGCTTTGCTAAAGTCTAGGTAGGCCATATCCACAGCCCCTCCCTGGTTTACTACTTTGGTCAGCCAGTCAAAGAAATCTATTAGATTCATCTGACATGACCTTCCCACTGTGAATCCATGCTGCCTTAGATCCTATGCCCCGCTGGTTTCTAGGTACTCAGAAATTCTTTCTCTCAGAAGTGATTCCATCATTTTCCCTACCACTGATGTCAAACTAACAGTCTGTAGTTTCCTGCCTCTGGTTTGCTCCTACTTTTGTGAAGGGGAATTGCATCCACCCTCCTCCAGTCCTCAGGTACCACACCATCCTCCCATGATTTGTTAAAAAGGGTAGTCAGTGGTGTCACTAGGCCTCCCCTTAGTTCTTTTAGAATTCTGGGGTGAATCCCCTCAGGCCCCATTGCTTTGTGCACCTTGAGTTTTAGGAGTTCTTTCAGAACACTTTCATCTGTGAATGGATTGGTATCGACCCCCCTGTCCAGAGTGAGTGCTTCTCTTGTTTGGTTCAGGTACCTCCCTTTCCTTTTCTTTTATAATTCTTTTTATCATAATATTTATATCACTTCCACGGAACTGGCTAGGGCTACGACCCTCCCCCTTGAAGGGTCAGATCTTCCAGCCCTTGGGGTCATCATCATTCCTGCCAGGTCCCATTTTTTCCTCTGTTTTCTCCCCCACACCCTCACCTATGCATTGGGAGCAGCAACTGTCTCCACCTCCATGGAGGCAGTCAGGCATCTGGGGCATGGGCCAAACCCCTCTGGTTGTGATGATGCACACAGCACAAATCCCCCCACTCCAAGAAATGAGAGCAGTCCTCCAGATGCTCAATCCTTACCTCCCCAGCTGACCCCCAAACAACCTGAGTCCATTCCCAAACCTGGGTCACCGGTGTGGCATGAGGTGTGGCTTCCAGTGCCTCAACCCTAAGCACCACTGGGCCAGTGTTATTTTGTGAATATTGAACAGAAGTATTTGTTCAGTATCCCTTCCTTTTCACTGTACCCTCTGCCCATCTCTGCTCTCCTTTTAGTAAACCTCACTATCTCTCCCTTGGTGTTCCTTTGCTCTCCGATGAGCCATAACCGAAAATGTGGCTCCATGATTCATCTCCATGCCTTAGCTTCTCCTGGACTATTGTACCCATCCTCTTGCCCCTGCAGCTGCACAGGGAGCCTCAGGTCTCACTCAACCACACTCAAAATGACCACTGAATAAAGCAGTAGTGTGAAGGGTCTAAATAAAAATAAATCAAGACTGTGATGTAGCCCACTCCCCAACTCACTGTACTGTAACACCAAGCAGGGGAACACAATCACAGCCATCTTGGCTCTGCTAGTTACTCTACCCTCCACTGCAGACACACACAGACAGCAACCATTGCTTCCATCTCATTCCTGCAGCTGCTCAGAGCCTCAGCCCCCACCGGTCATGCTACAATGATAATTGTGCATTCTGCAAAAAAAAAATTAAGTGGGGCCACAAAAAGATAAATAAATAACCAAAAGGGAGCAATACAAACAATAAATGAATAAAATGAGGGCAGGGGAAATGAGAAAGAATAAGGGAAAATAAATAAAGCAAGAAAGCGGAGCCAATGACTTCCAAGCAGGGCACAACACTAAATCAAATAAGAAGAGGGACAGCCTGGGAGCTAGAAATAAAATGAAACCTGGGGACAGACCAATAAATACTTACAGTACAAAGCCTGAAAGACAACAGAAAAATAAAGCACAAGCTCTATAAACTAAGCAGAAAGTGATCAAATAAACACAGCAATTCCCACCTGTTATACCACTCACCCAAAAGTTGGAAAGCCCACCATTTTTCCCATTTCGGTTGGGGAAGAAGGACAGCAGCATGGCAATTGCCATTTTGAACAGGCAGCCTCACTGAACAGAACTATGGCATCACAGAAAAAGAATGTCTAGCCATGGTATTTGCTGTAAAGAAAGTTGACTGTTACCTGTGCTACTTCTCATTTATAGCTATCATTGATCACTCTGCCCTCAGATGGTTATTCGAAATGAAGGAGCCAGGAGGCAAGTTTGCCTGATGGATGGCCATGTTGTAAAACTACAACTTTGAAATTCAGTACAGACCAAGTCGAGTTCATTCCAATGCTGATGGTATAAGCCAGAGATGATATCCCTCTGCATCATCTTCAACAGATGAAAAATCCTGCTTGCAAGATCTTCCCTTCCATGCCATGGATGTGCTTCCTGTGGCCACTTCTACAGACCCTCAAGTTGCTTTGCTGCTACCACCTACTTCTACAGAAAAAAAGCATAAATCCTCATTTACTGCAAGCAGCCAATAAGCTTCTCACCTCTTCTACATATAATGTCTCCCTGGCGATGGTCAAAATGCAACAAAGAACTGATCCTCAATTCACAGACATAATACCGTACTAAGAGTCTGGAACCTTACTGCAACAAAAGCAACATCATCAGGATGTACTTTGCTTTGCTTCACAATACTTCCTCAATGATGATGATGTGCTTTTCCACATTTGGCTCAAGGAAGGCAAGGACCATCGCATGGATAGAACTTATGTACAGTTAGTTGTGCCAGGCTCTCCAGTCTATCAAGTTCTTCTCTCCAATCATGCCTCTACACTTTCCAGAGATCATATGGAAATCCACAGAACTCTCAAAAAGACAAGGCTTCACTTCTTCTGGCCTCATATGAAAAATAACATTGTCCAAACTGTCAAATCCTGACAGCCCTGCTCCCAAAGAAAACATCCTGCCAAACCAGCAAAGGGGCACATCATTGAATGACTATAGTCACTGAACCATTTCAAAGAGTCAGCACAGACATTCTTGGGCCTCTATCAACATGCTCTGACTCTGGCAACAAATACATTCTTGCTTTTGTGGACTACATAACAAAATACTTGAAACTAATTCCCCTAAAAGACATTAAAGCTGCCACTGTAGCAAATGCCTTCCTCAACATATTAATCTGTCGTCACGGTACCCCCTCTTACCTGCATTCAGACAGAGGCACTAACTAACTTTTAACCATTGTCTGAGAAACATGCAAACTTCTCAACATAAAAAAGGCAAACACAACAAGGTGTTATCCACAATGCATTGGGAAAAGTGAAAGAATGATGTCTACCATTCTCAACACACTGTCCAATTACCTGGATGAAACTCACAACACCTGGGACCATTTTGTTCCCTTTGTTCAATGTGCCTACTATACAAGCCCTTGTGTTGACAGTACAGAGTACACACCATTTTTCTTGGTCCATGGACATCACCTAAGAATTCCATTGGACAGGGATCTTTCACTGCTAAATGTTCCAAAATCAGCTTCATCTTTCATCATTCCTGTACTGGAACAGCTTGAACTTGCCCAAAGTGTTGCAATCACCACATTGGGCCAGAGAAAATCTACCATCCAAAAATGCCATCAGCCAAGTCACATGAACCTTCATTTTCTGATAGGACATTGTCTACCTGTACCGACCTGTCCTAGTTCCTGGTGCCACCAAGAAACTGTTTTGCCCTTGGACTGGTCCCTTCGGCATCATAGAAAAGATTCCTTCTGTTCAGGTCTGTTTGTGACGCAAGTTTGACTGAAAACTGGTACACAACAAAGTCCACATTAATCGACTAACACATGGTTACCTGAGTAACACCCTCCCTAATGATCCCAGTCCCCCTAACAATGAATCTGCTCTTGAACCTGCTTTTACTCTCAGAAGCTGAAATTCCTTCAGACAACTTGCAATCACTGTCTCCAGATCTTCCCACTTATGACACTCTCTAGCTTGATTCCATTTTGCCTGCTTAGCCAGATGAACTTTCTGGGACTTCTTCTCTGCCTTCTTCTTCTTCTTAGGACTCTCTTGTGCACATACCAGTGTACCAGATTGAGAATATCTTAAGAAAGAAGTTTGTCAGGGGATCCTGGACTTACCAAGTGAAGTGGGGCACTGGGTCAGAACATCGCTGACCAGGACAGCATGGTCAAGAACCACATGGCAAAAATGTTGTCTCTTTTGTTTCATCCCCTGCACCCCCGGACTATAGGATTCTCACTCGGGGGCGGGGAGGGATCATGGGGCAAGAGGAAATTTGTGGGGCCATGTAATACTGTTTCCATGGCCCCTTGTAAAAAAAAACAAAGTCCTGATCAACAAACTCTAAGAAGACCAGAATTAGAACCCTGATCTCCACTGTTTCCTGTCTGAGCTGCTCTTTGCCTCAGGCCTCCACATCATGGGAGCAGCTCAGCTAGCCTCCTGGATTCTGGTGCACTTGTTCACCATCAGCACCACGGACAGTGACCTGGTGAGTACTTACTGCAAGAGCTGCAAATCCCCTCTCACTGTCTGTGGTAGCACTATCCAGACTAGCGCTCAGCTGACTGGTGCTATTCTAGGGGCCTAGCATGAAGTGGTGTAACACTGAGAGTTCACAGAACTCTTGGATCAGTTTTTATGACCTCACACTACCCTTTCAGAAACTGTTGCAAACTACACATGCCTCCATTCATACTGACTGGAAAAGTCAATGGAGGTCATGAACTTTGGTAACTGGACTTAGTGCGTTTTGGGATTCATTTTTCTACTTCCCATACTATCCACTGTAGTTAAGAGTTTGCAGTAAATGTCTTCTTGTACCTATCTCATTGCACCTGTTGCTATGGTACTGCATACCTACATTAACATGTTTTTTCCTTCTAGGAATGTCTCTTCAAATGCACAGTCCAACTGTTGTCATTACTGTTTTGAAACTGTTATCAAAATGTTATCTTGCATTTGGGTATCCTCCAGCACCAACCCTGCCCTTCTTACCCATTCCCTTCCCTGTAGCATTTGTCGCCCTGACCGAGTTTCAAGTTGCTATGGTGTTTCCCTCCTCCTGGTGCTGCTCTGACTGGTCCCCAGTGTAATCCAGATTCCCCCACCCGGCAGAGTACTGTTGAGTAAAACGCTGTATGCTATGCTTAAACATGCCTTTTTTCCTTTAAACTTTCTTAGTGTAATGTTAATATGTTATTGCTTCTTCGAGTGGTGCTCACATTCACTGTCCCGGTGGTGATGTGAAGTACATATTAATCAATCAATCAATCTTTATTTAGCCAGGTGAAACATCGTTAAGAAGAACTCATTTACAAGATGGACCTGATAAAAATTACATATGAGACAGAATAACATTAGAGTATACAATAACACATCCTCGTAGAGTAGATATATCAAACATTTACAACATACACTTAGGTGTTTATACAAAATGGTTAGGATATATACAGATGTGTTGAGGCAAAGTACAAAAAGAAAAATAAAACGAATATGATAGACATTCTATTGGCTAGATTGGTAGAACTAAACACAAATTGGTGTAAAGAAAAATACAATTCACAAAGCACTCGAGTTCTAATAGCTAGCTGTACCAGCCAATACTGATAGTGTTAAAACTGACTGACGGATGCAAGGTGAGTGCCAGTAGGTCAAGAGTCTGCAAGGAGGAGAGGTCAACTCTGAAGGATGAAAAAACAGATCTAGAGAAAGGAGTAAGGGTCCAGGGCAATGGCTATCTGAGGTATTGTAAATGTGTGTGCCAGAAGATGTAGGTATGCTGGATCATTGATAAGGGAAGTAAAAGGCAGAGAGAAAACATGAGAGGTGATAACATAGGGGTTTTATGAAGCAAACTTGTAAATTTCTGTAGCGGTCTTCACCAGTGGACGTTCTTTGAAGCAATATTAGGCATGATGCTTAATGTTAGCTGCCACCCCTTTAAGAACTTGCATGTTACCATTTGTTGCACTGCTTGGCAGTGCCATGCAATTCTGGACAGTCAGAGAAACCTGTCAGTCTGGGGCTAGACCTCATGAAGAGAACATGACCTTCTGATGTTCCTGAATAAGCAACTTTATTCATTATTTTATGTGTCCATCTCA
Source organism: Neoceratodus forsteri (assembly GCA_016271365.2). Taxonomy (NCBI): domain Eukaryota; kingdom Metazoa; phylum Chordata; order Ceratodontiformes; family Ceratodontidae; genus Neoceratodus; species Neoceratodus forsteri. The sequence continues at coordinate 903,983,834 of CM028133.1, forward strand.
GTATAGTGAATGGTCCAGCAAGGGGTCCACTACAGCAGCAACAGATGGGCCTGGCAGAACAGAAAGAAAGTAAGTTTCCTCAGTGGCAGACCAAGACTGGAATGCCAGATTTATGTACACATCATTTTTATGTTGATTGAGCACATGTGCAAGAAACATATTGCAGCAGCTTTCCAGAAGCAGGTTGTGGAGGCGTGGCACTTTTTGCTATGACCCCACAGCCTTGAAGGCTAGTCTGCTTTCTCAATGCCAGGCGTAAGTTGCCGCTGACACTAGTTCAGCCAGCATGCCACCACCTTGAAATGTTTCAGCCATTGCAAAATCAGGGGCCACCTCATCATTGCAGCGTCAGCCATTCTATGCAATGAGGGAGCGACCCATCATTGCTGGGCAGAACATTGGCAAGTGTAATATTGTTTGTGAACACAGTGGCAGTTTGCTGCCATGTTCACAAACAATATTATGAACCTCCAGTGCCATGGGGGTGCCCAATCCCCTTCGGCAGCATGTGCCCCCCCCACAACAGTGTGTGTTTGCTTACGGGGTGCTCCAATCCCCATTGGCTTCAGTGCCCCTGCCCTGTACTTTGATGTTGCCGAAGGGGGAGCCCACTCCCAATCAGCATTATGTCCCACCCTCCCAGTTTCATGTGCTGACGGGTGAGCCCACTCCCCATCGGCATAATGGCCCCCACAAACACCCAGTAGATTTGTGGTGAGGGGGTGCCCAATCTCCCTCGGCTCTTGCGCCCCCCTTTTGTGCTGATGGGGGTGCTCAATCCATGTCAGCTACAGCTGCCTCACCAAAAATATTTCTGTTGGCACGCCTGGAAGCTCCACCCCAGCTGCGTAACATGCCCCTGTAAAAAAGTCTCACGATGTTTCTTTTGTGTTTTTTTTTAACCTGTGCAAAAGAAAATGGTCCCTTATGTCTCCTACCTCCCTCCCATAACCTGCACCCACCCACTGCACACACTGCCTCTCCACACCCCTCCGAACCTATACTTACTCTGGTGTCTGGCGTGATGATCTTCAGTGGACCGGGAACATGTCTGCACTCTTCAAAGCCGACTGCAAACTGACAAAATGCCAGTAAGCTGTATAACGGAATAAATAGGATTTTTCCAATTTTTATGCATATGTCAGGCATTTTTTTGAATTTTTACACTAAATTTTCAACATGGAGTTTTTGCAGTCACTGCGTGGAATCCCCTTTGAGGACTGATTAATGAAATGGCAGTGCCAGTGTTCATGAGGCGGGCTCTCAAAAAGCCTATGTTGCAAATTAGGTGGAAAAAATGACTGTTTTACGAGCATGCATTGTGCAGTTGCTACGCATGCTTGTAACTTCATGAATTTGCAATATTTTCACACCAGATTTTCAACATTGGCATTTTTTCACACCTCCTTGTGAATAGTACAGGTGTGATTTTTCACATTCTTGCCGAAATGTGTTTTTGCTCTTCCGGCACCGAATAGCGCAGTCACTGAGGGAAATCAGTGTTAGGAACAGATTAAGAAAATAACAGTGACACTGTTCATGAGCAGAGGTTCTAAAATGCCTATGTTGAAAGTCTGGTGACGATACTCCATAAAATGACTGTGTTACGAGCGTGGGTTGTGCAGTTGCACGCACCCTTGTAACTTCGCAAATTAATAATATTTTCACTCCAGATTTTCATCATTGCCATTCTTCTGCACCTCCTTATGAACAGTATAGGTGTCATTTTTCACATCCTGGCCGCAATGTGTTTTCGCAGTTCAGGCGCAGAATAGCGCGGTCGCTGTGGGAAATCCATGTTTGGGACACATTATGAAAATGACAGTGACACTGTTCATCAGCAGAGGTCCTAAAATGCCTATATTGAAAATTTGGTGACAAAAGTCCATAAAGTAAGTGTGTTATGCATGTGTGTTGCACAGTTTCCATGCACACTTGTAACTTCGCCCATTTGCAATATTTTCACTCCAGATTTTCAGCATTGCCATTTTTCTACACCTCCTTATGAACAGTGTAGCTGTCATTTTTCACATCCTGGCAGAAATGTGTTTTCCATCTTCTGGCGCATAATAGCACAGTCACTGTGGGAAATTAGTGTTCGGGACACATTAAAAAAATCACACTGACACTGTTCATGGGCAGAGGTCCTAAAATGACTATGTTGAAAATTTTGTGATCAAACTCCGAAAAATGACTGTGTTAAGAGCATGTGTTGTGCAGTTTCCATGCACTCTTGTAAGTTCGCAAATTAGTAATATTTTCATGCCAGATTTTCAACACTTGGCATTTTTTGACACCTCTTACTGAACAGTACAGCTGTCATTTTTCACATCCAGGCCAAAATGTGTTTTTGCGCTTCCGGCACACAATACCGCAGTTGCTGTCGGAAATCAGTGTTTGGGACAGATTAGAATCGAGCGAGTGAGAGAGAGGGGGGAGTGACCGAGCTCAACTGAGCTCTGTCAGGACTGCTGCAGATTTCTTTGTGGGCAGGAAAAGCCACCAACGCAGGTGGGAGCCCAATACAAAAGGGCAGCATGCAGTGCCGGGAGAAAAAGAACAAGTGAGTGAGGGAGGGGGACTGTGAGAGCTCAATGGAGCTCTGTTGGGACTGCTGCAGATTTCTTTGTGGGCAGAGAAAGGCAGCAAAGCATGCAGGGGCCCAATACAAAAGGGCAGCTAGCAGCAGCGGGAGAAACAGAATGAGCAAGTGAGAGAGGGGGAGTGAACTAGCTCATCGGAGCTCTAGCGTGACTGCTGTGGATTTCTTTGTGGGTAGAAAAGTGTGGCAATGCAGGCAGGAGCCGAGTACAAAAGGTCAGCCTGCAGCACCGGCAGAAACAGAACGAGCTAGTGAGAGAGGGGGAGTGAGTGAGGTCAACGGAGCTCTGTCAGGACTGCTGTAGATTTCTTTGTGGGCAGGAAAAGGTGTCAACAGAGGCAGGAGCCCAGTACAAAAGGGTAGCCTGCAGTGCCAGGAGAAACAGAATGAGCGAGTGAGACAGGTGGAGTGAGCGACCTCAACGGAGCTGTGTCGGGACAGCTGCAGATTTCTTTGTGGGCAGAAAAAGGTGCCAACACAGGCAGGAGTCCAGTACAAAAGGGCAGCCTGCAGCGCGGGCAGAAACGGAATGAGCGAGTGAGTGAGTGGGAGTGAGTGAGCTCAATGGAGGTCTATCGTGACTGCTGCAGATTTCTTTGTGGGCAGGAAAAGACGGCAATCCAGGCAGGAGAGTGAGCTCAATGGAGGTCTATCGTGACTGCTGTGGATTTCTTTATGGGCAGGAAAAGGCAGCAATGCGGGCAGGAGACCAATACAAAAGGCCAGCTGTAGCTCAGGCAGAAATGGAATGAGCAAGTGAGAGAGGGGGAGTGAGCGAGCTCAACGGAGCTGTGTTGGGACTGCTGAAGATTTCTTTGTGGTCAGAAAAGCCGCCAACGCAGGCAGGAGCTGAGTACAAAAGGGCAACCTGCAGCAGTGGGAGACACAGAACAATCGAGTGAGGGAGGGGGAGTGAGTGAGCTCAATGGAGCTCTGTTGGGAGTGCTGCAGATTTCTTTGTGGGCAGAAAAAGGCAGCAATGCATGCAGGGGCCCATACAAAAGGGCAGCCTGCAGCAGCTGGAGAAACAGAATGAGCGAGTGAGGGGGGGAATGAGTGAGCTCAATGGAGCTCTATCGTGACTGCTGCAGATTTCTTTGTGGGCAGAAGAAGGCAGCAACACAGGCAGGAGCCTAGTACAAAAGGGCAGCCTGCAGTACCAGCAGAAACAGAATGGGCAAGTGACAGAGGGGGAGTGAGTGAGCTCAACAGAGCTCTGTCAGGACTGCTGCAGATTTATTTGTGGGCAGAAAAAGGCACCAACAGAGGCAGGAGCCCACTACAAAAGGGCAGCCTGCAGTGCCAAGAGAAACAGAATGAACAAATGAGACAGGGGGAGTGAGTGAGTGACCTTAATGGAGCTCTGTCAGCACAGCTGCGGAATTATTTGTGGGCAGAAAAAGGTGCCAATGCAGGCAGAACCCAGTACAAATGGGAATCCTCCACCACCGGGAGAAACACAATGAGCAAGTGAGAGAAGAGGAGTGAGCAAGCTCAACGGAGGTCTATTGTGACTGCTGCAGTTTTCTTTGTGGGCAGGAAAAGACGGCAATGCAGGCAAGAGAGTGAGCTCAACGGATGTCTATCGTGACTGCTGTGGATTTCTTTGTGAGCAGGAAAAGGCGGCAACACATGCAGGTGTCCAATACAAGAGGCCAGCCTGCAGCATGGGCAGAAATGGAATGAGTGAGTGAGAGGGGGGAGTGAGCGAACTCAACGGAGCTGTGTCAGGACTGCTGCAGATTTCTTTGTGGGCAGAAAAGGTCACCAATGCAGGCAGGAGCCCAGTATGAAAGGTCAGCCTGCAGCAGCAGGACACACAGAATGAGCGAGTGAGGGAGGGGGAGTGAGTGAGCTCAACGGAGCTCTGTTGGGAGTGCTGAGGATTTCTTTGTGGGCATAAAAAGGCAGCAATGCATGCAGGGGCTTAGTACAAAAGGGAAGACTGCAGCGGTGGGAGAAACAGAATGAGTGAGTGAGAGAGGGGGAGTGAGCGAGCTCAATGGAGCTCTATCATGACTGCTGCAGATTTCTTTGTGGGCAGAAAAAGGCACCACCAGAGGCAGAAGCCCACTACAAAAGGACAGCCTGCAGTGCCAGGAGAAACAGAATGAGTGAGTGAGACAGGCGGAGTGAGCGACCTCAATGGAGCTCTGTCAGGACAGCTGCAGATTTCTTTGTGGGCAGAAAAAGGTGAAAACTCAGGCAGAAGCCCAGTTCAAGTACCCTCTGGGTCTGTGTGATGGCTGCTTGTGTTTGTGAATCAAGTACCCCCTGGGTCTGTGTGGTGGCTGCTTGTGTTTGTCTGTAGCTTAGTTTTTGTGGATTTACATGTTTTTCTGCTTGTGGTAACTATACCATTCTTGCTCACTACATCCGTGAAAGTCTCCTGGACTGGATTTCTGCAAAAATCATCATCAGGTATCTTTATTTTCATTTTAAAATCAACTTTTTGGAAGCTATCCCAAGCAAAACATAAGTGAAGCAACTACATCTGACAAACTCGGTGACACTGGGTCCTGCTGGAATCCACATTTTCGTCTGTCTTGCTCCATGATCTGTATGTGGGCTTTTCAGCAACCTGTTTGAATGACAAAGAAGCATACAGACAAAGGGATTTCACATCCTGCATATGTGCAGGCACAGTTAATCACCTTCAGGAATTTTAACATTTCAGTGACTCTGGACCTCAGCTGTTGATCATTCTTTTGGCTTTTAACTTAACCACCAGGTACCTGTCTGCAAGCGACTGGGTGCAACTGACAAGCTACAATAAGAATAAATGGGCATATCATCCCCTATTACTAACAACCTCTTTGCTCTGGGTCTCTAGACGCCTGCACTGGTCCAAGCCGCATAAGCCTCAGAAGTGTAATTCTATTGACTACGAAGTACAGTAACTGTCTCTTTAACTCCTACTCCTCCTCCTCTTGATATCAGGAAGTGTCTACTCAAATCCTGGCCCTGTCTCCTACAGTACAACAAAGCCTGCCAAAATGGAGGGGGGGGGCTCAAAATTGCTACCTTAAACATCTGCAGTCTCCTCCCAAAACTGGCCTCCCTTCAAATCTTTGCCAGCCAGCACAACCCGGATATCCTTGCCATCATTGAAACTTGTCTGACACCTAATACTCCGGATCATGCCATCTCTATACAAGGCTACAAAATATTCAGGCTGGATAGGACCTCGAAAAGGGGTGGTGGGTGTGCAATCTACATAAAGGACTACCTCACCTGTCTCCCTGGTTCTTACCCCACCACAGAAACCTCAGTGCAACTCCTCCCTATCAAGATACTACTTGGTGCCCAAAACAAAGTCCTCATGATTGCTGCTGTCTATATCCCACCAAAAGATCCTGATTCTGGCCTACAGGCTGTCCTTGAGTTCATAAGTACACAACCTTCTGACATCGAACTCCTTCTCCTTGGGGACTTTAATATAAATTGGCTTGCTCCTGATGCAGGGTCAAACAAAGATGCTATCCTAGCAGCAAATTTAACACAAGTGGTAAACTCTCCTACCAGGAAAAACTACAAATCAGGGACCAGCACCCTCATTGACTGGATCCTTACCAGCCACCCTACCCGTATAACCAATGTAAGTGTTCTCCCTGACTCGCTCAGTGATCACTCTCCAATAATATGTACCTGGACAAATAAGTTTCATAAGCCGCCTCCAAAAACCATCTATAGCAGAGTCCTACCTTATGGCAACCTTACTCATCTCAAGACCTGTCTTTAGGCAGATAGACTGGTCCTTGATCTACAAAACTCAAGATGTTGACCTAGCCCTTGATTACTTTATTACTACTTTCAACACTGCCTGTGACACCTGCACCAGTAAAAAGCGCAAAATCAAAGCACTCACAAATCCCTGGCTTCGGCGAAGCTATTGGCACAACTCAAAAGTAGGATCACCTCTGGGCCACTGCAAGAGCTACTGGCACTCTGCCGGACATCCAAAAATATAAACAGGCTGCAACCACTGTACTAAACAGATCCGCTTGATGAAGAGCTCCTACTTCAAGAATGCCCTCTCCAACTCCTGGGGTGAAGGGAAATCCTTCTGGGACAACATAAGAAATATCATGGGTCTGAACATTTTACCTAGGATTTATTACCCTCTAAATATGCTTAATGTGTGGCTACCTTTAAAATGGTATAAGGCATTACACTCAATTATTTCAGATTTTATTTGGAGAGGGAAAACTCCCCGTCGAGCCTACCATAAACTGGCTGCTCCCAGAGAGAGAGCGGGGTTAAGACTACCACATTTTGGATTATATTATTGGGCAAGTAATGTCTGTAAATATTTACGATGGCTTGCGCCTCCCATGGATCCTGGGTCTCTGTCTTATGTACCTTCATGGGTTAAATTGGAGATAAAACTGATAAGGGATGCTGGTATAGACCCGAAAGCTCTTCTCTATTCTACTCCAAGAACACTGCCCCCTAAACTAACAGTCACCCCAATAAAAGAGTTCTTACGTATTCATAATCAGTTATGCACTTTTTTGCATTATTCCCCGAATACAGATAGACATCAACCAATATGTTACAACCCTAACCTGAAGATTGGAGGAAGAATGATAATAGAATCCTGGCTCCCCCAGCTGAAAGGCTTAAGGATAGAGGATATCTTACAGGGAGACAGGTGTCTTCCAATTGCAGAGCTACTAGTAAAGTATCGTGACGGAACCTGATCAGACTTTCAAGGTATATCAGCTCAAGCATTTACTTGAGCAATTTAAGCATAAATTTGGAAATGGGCACTTGACGGGGCCTGGTTTGAATCTTTGGCTCAGATGGTCTGGGAACCACACGCGGTCTCCAAAGTATACAAGACACTGTATGGCCAAGCATACGCAGATAGTGATAATAAACCTAGATTTTGGCTAGGTCAACTGGGGGGCCAAGAGAGGAATTGGGATGAAATCTGGCACCACACTTACCAATATGTAACCCAGGATAGGTTACGGGTTATGCAGTTTCACTTTTTAAACAACCTGTTTTGGACCCCTTCTAAATTATATAAAATTGGACACAGGCCTGATCAGTCATGCTCTCGATGTCACCATGCAGTTGGGGACCTATATCATATCTTCTGGGAATGCCCACCAATCAAAATGCTGTGGGATCAAATTAAATATAAGGCAGATCCATTATTGGGCATTAACCAGTATTTTACCCCAGAAATCTGTATGATAGGTGATTATACTGGTATCACGGTCAAAGTTAGAAGATATTATATGGCCTTGATTTCAGTTTCGCTTAAGAAGGTGGTGCTAAAGCATTGGTTGGATGACACCCCAGTTACTTACACGGAGTGGTTACAAGAATTATTATTTAACCTGAATATGGAAAAACTTGGGGCTAGGAGAAGGGATAGTCTTGCAAAATACAAATTGATATGGAGCTCCTTTCAAGCGCTTTATTTGCTTCAGTTCAGGCCAAGTACTGGAAGGTAACATAATCCTGGTAAGCATACTGATGAACGGATCTTCCCAAGGCATATTAGCAGGGGGGGTGGGAGGGTGAGAGGCTTGGGATGGTAGGTTGGAGGATCATAAGGGGAGGGAGGAGGGAGGTCTTACAAGAAAATGTCTAATTTCTTTGACAATGTAACAAGTGTTAGTTTTTTTTTTTGTTTTTTTTTATTTTACCTAAGTCTTTGCTGAAATGTCTTCTTTTCGTTCTGTTAATAATAAACTCAATAAAGTTGAATTAAAAAAAAAATAGAAATATCATGGGTGAGCAGTCCAAATCCTCTCCTACAATAATGAATGTGGATGGAACCACCACATTAGACCCAGAGATCATTGCAAACACCCTAAATGATACCTTCACGGACCTTAGTGGTGTCCTGTCAACTGATTTCTTCACTGATGCTGACCCTCCAATTTCTACTTCTACTACTGCCTCTCCAGCAAACCACCCTTCCATTTTAAACTAGTAAAGGCACATGAAGTCTATAAATATGTAAAGAAGGCCATTTCTAAGTCCCGAGCAAGCAGCGACACTATTGACCTTAAACTTCTGTCCCTCACTCTGGAGGAAGTACTGCTCCCCCTCACAAAAATTTTCAATCTCTCCCTCTGCTACAGCCAATTCCCTAGGAAATGGAAGGCTGCAGTTGTCACTCCAGTGCACAAAAGTGGTGATAAGTCACTGCCTGGTAACTATCGCCCGATATCAATACTACCACCTCTCTCTAAGGCCCTTGAGCGCTTGGTGGCGGACCAACTTTCAGACTACCTGAAAGCACAACATCCTATGCACTCAGCAGCATGGATTTAGGAAAAGCCACAGCACATCGACTGCCCTACTTGAATTCTCAGGAGCAATCCACAATGCCATGGAAGCGGAAACCTAACTGGAGCAGTCTACATTGACTTAACTAAGGCATTTGATACAGTACACCATGGCCTACTTATCAAACAACTACTATTCCTAGGGCTCTCACAGGGTCCTGGTGACTGGGTAAAAATTACCTTGCTCAGTGCTCTCAATCTGTATAAGTAGCTGGAGTTCTTTCAGACTCAAAACCCGGTTCGCTAGGAGTTCCCCAGGGATCCATCCTGGGCCCCTCCTTTCAGCCTTTTCCTAAACTCCTCCCAAATCCTGCCCTGAACAAATAATCCTCTATGCCGATGATGCCGTGATTCTTGCCACTCATAAAGATCCAAACCTCTACGCTCAACCTTCAGCATACTTTTCCAAAGTTGAGATGTGGTTCCTTGAACATAAGCTGGTTCTAAACCACAAAAAACTAAATCCATGCTCTTCTCTAACCCAAGAAACAAGAAATGGCAAGTCCCACTCACCATTAATACATACCTGGGAAATACCCTTGAACAAGTGCCAATTTTCAAATATCTTGAATCAACTTTGATCAAGGCCTAACCTTGCAAGTCACATTGATAGTACAGCAAAACTATTAATCAGCGAATTGGGATTCTGTATCAGAACCGACAGCTCCTTACCCATTCTGCACTGAGGATTGCCATCCAATCCTCTATCATCTCAGTCATTGACTATGGCTTAGTTATATACAGATCTGCCTTACTACAGCACTTGATGGCATTACAACATCCCTAAATAAGGCCTGTCGGCTGCTCACTGGTGCACATCGGCGTACCCACACATGTGAACTCTATGCTGACTCAGGTTGGTTGCAACTCTCAAACCGGATAAAGTACCTTACCTGCCTGATGGCGAAAAAATCCACTCTGGGCCTCACTCCACCCTGTATCCAAGACCTGTTATGACTGAGCTCTAGCACCCGTTTTACCAGAAGATCAGAACACCAGCCTCTCCAAGTCCGCCGATGCAGGACTTCTCAGGGACAAAGATCATTTGCCTATCGTGCCCCCAGCTGGCTAAATGCCCTCAGCAGTCATATTACTGCCTCCACCTCTCTAGGTATTTTCAAATCAAGGCTGTTCTCTCACCTTGCCACCTCCAGCTCCTGTGACTGCCCTGATTAAACCTCCTATTTTCTCACTACCCACCCTGTTCCGTTATTTGACAAAGACATGTTTGGGAAACCTTTTCTCCTGCTATTGTCTGCTCCCCACACCTTTCACTTACCTTCTCTGTTCTGGACTTTTTCCCTATTTGTTTCTCTTAATCTGGCATGACCTCTTTCTTGTAATAATAATGTGATTATTGATATCTCATGTCCTTTTGCACAAATGATTTGATATGTATTTGTATATGTTTTCTTGCTCTTGACACAACACAAATTGTTGTGTTATCTATGTAACATTTTGTAGTGTACCTAATTGACATGGAACCTTTGTAAAAGAGCCTCTGGCTCAAAGGTAGTAATTCCTAGAACAATAAACTAAACTAAACTAAACAAAAGGGCAGCCTGCAGTGCCGGGAGAAACACAACAAGCGAGTGAGAGAGGGGGACTGAGCAAGCTCAATGGAGCTCTATCGTGACTGCTGCAGATTTCTTTGTGGGCAGAAGAAGGCGGCAACACAGGCAGGAGCCCAGTATAAAAGGGCAGCCTGCAGCGCTGGCAGAAATGGAATGGGCAAGTGAGAAAGGGGGAGTGAGTGAGGTCAACGGAGCTCTGTCAGAACTGCTGCAGATTTCTTTGTGGGCAGAAAAAGGCACCAATAGAGGCAGGAGCCCACTACAAAAGGGCAGCCTGCAGTGCCAGGAGAAACAGAATGAGCGAGTGAGACAGGGGGAGTGAGCGACCTCAACAGAGGTCTATCGTGACTGCTGCAAATTTCTTTGTAGGCAGGAAAAGGTGGCGATGCAGACAGGAGAGTGAGCACAACGGATGTCTATCATGACTGCTGTGGATTTCTTTGTGGGCAGGAAAAGGAGGCAGCACAGGCAGGAGCCCAATACAAAAGGCCAGCCTGCAGTATGGGCAGAAATGGAATGAGCTAGTGAGAAAGGGGAGTGAGCGAGCTCAACGGAGCTGTGTCGGGACTGCTGCAGATTTCTTTGTGGGCAGAAAAATATGCCAATGCAGGCAGGAGCCCAGTGCAAAAGGGCAGCCTACAGCAGCGGGAGACACAGAATGAGTGAGTGAGGGGGGGAGTGAGTGAGCTCAACAGAGCTCTGTTGGGAGTGCTGCAGATTTCTTTGTAGGCAGAAAAAGGCAGCAATGCATGCTGGGGTCCAGTACAAAAGGGCAGTCTGCAGCAGCAGGAGAAACAGAATGAGCAACTGAGACAGGTGGAGTGAGCAAGCTCAATGGAGCTGTGTCAGGAATGCTGCAGATTTCTTTGTGGGCAGGAAAAGGCAGCAATGCAGAAAGGAGAGTGAGCTCAGTGGATGTCTATCATGACTGCTGTGGATTTCTTTGTGGGCAGGAAAAGGCGGCAGCACAGGCAGGAGCCCAATACAAAAGGCCAGCCTGCAGTGCGGGCAGAAACGGAATGAGCGAGTGAGAGAGGGGAGTGAGCGAGCTCAACGGAGCTGTGTCAGGAATGCTGCAGATTTCTTTATGGGCAGAAAAAGCCACCAATGCAGGCAGGAGCCCAGTACAAAAGGGCAGCCTACAGCAGCAGGAGACACAGAATAAGTGAGTGAGGGGGGGAGTGAGTGAGCTCAACAGAGCTCTGTTGGGAGTGCTGCGGAATTCTTTGTGGGCAGGAAAAGGCAGCAATGCATGCTGGGGTCCAGTACAAAAGGGCAGCCTGCAGCAGCAGGAGAAACAGAATGAGCAACTGAGAGAGGGGGAGTAAGCAAGCTCAACAGAGCTGTGTTGGGACAGGTGCGGATTTCTTTGTGGGCAGAAAAAGGTGCCAACTCAGGCAGAAGCCCAGTACAAAATGGTAGCCTGCAGCACCAGGAGAAACACAATGAGTGAGTGAGAGAGGGGGACTGAGCAAGCTCAACAGAGTTCTATCGTGACTGCTGCAGTTTCTTTGTGGGCAGAACAAGGCGGCAACATAGGCAGGAACCCAATACAAAAGGCCAGCCAGCAGAGCCAGCAAAAATGGAATGAGCGAGTGAGATAGGGGGAGTGAGCAAGCTCAATGGACCTGTGTCAGGACTGCTACAGATTTTTTTGTGGGCAGAAAAAGTCGCCAACAGAGGCAGGAGCCTAGTGCAAAAGGGCAGCCTTCAGCGCCAGGAGAAACAGAATGAGCGAGTGAGAGAGGGGGAGTGAGCCACCTCAATGGAGCTCTGTCGGGATGGCTGCAGACTTCTTTGTGGACACAAAAAGGTGCCAATGCAGGCAGGAGCCCGGTACCAAAGAGCAGCCTACAGCACCAGGAGAAACAGAACGAACAAGTGACAGAGGGGCACTGAGTAAGCCTAACAGACCAACGCAATCAACATTCGGTATTGACAAATGCTTGTTATCTTTATGATTCTGCTCAACAACTCCCTTTTGAAAACCATTTAATATTTAAGGACTCTTTTTGTAATGAAGCTGCACTTGGGGAAAGTACCTTTTCTAGTTCAGATTTATTTCCCATACAATGTAATGATTGTCACACTAGGACACTTAATTCCATTTCTTTCACAATACCATTTAGAACTGCTCTTGGCCAAAGGGCCCTCTATAGTGTCGGCGCTCATAATTACAATAATCTTCCCCATTCAGCCTAATGCTGTAAATCCATTATTCAATTAAAAAAAAAACAACAGTTGCTTATACTGTTGACTGTTTAATCTAACCAAAGCCAGATTAAGACAATCTGGAGCCCTATGCCCAAGAGAAATCTTGAGACCACTCTTCTTGCAACTGTGCCCTTTTGCCACAACTATGCCCCTTCGCCACAACCGTACCCTTTCACTGTGACTGTGCCCCTTTTGCCGTTGCATTTCAGTTACTAAACCTCGAAAAAAATATGTTCTTACCATCCCTAAAAAGTGGCACAAACCTAAATAACATAACTAAAATGCTTTAAAAATAATTAAACTACAATGTTTATCTAATTATGACTGTGTTCTATATTTTTTAGCATATGTTTATAATGTTTTTGTTTTGTATGCTGGATGCATTTGAAAACAGACAATTTGTTTACAGTGCCTTTCACAATAATCAATCAACATAAAAATGAAATAAAATGAAATGTTTTTTATGAGCGTTTCCATTTCTTTCCATAGAACTGACGTTAGGCTGAATGACTTCTAGTACTTGGGTCTGATCTGCCACCATTTTTACAGATTAGGACAATGTACACCATCCTCAAATTCTCTTGTGCCTCACCTGACTAATAGAGTTCTTCAAACACAATCCTAAGAGATTTAATGATGCTGCAGCCTCCCTTTAGCAGTCTTGCTTATGCCAACAAATATATTAAGAGCATTTTTCACTCTTCGTACAATACACTTTATCATCTGAAGAAAAGTCTAGTACTTCAGTGATTATTTTATATAACAAAAATGTACTATAATGTTAGGAATATAAGAGACAAGAAAACAATTAGCTTAAAGTATGGCGAAGCTTATTTTATTTAGTTGTGGAGCATACACATTGAAATACTAAGCAGCAATAATAAACAGCTACTAGTAGCAGCATTTGAGAGAAACTTGCTATCATAATTGTATTGTTTGTATTATATTAAGCAGAATTGTATTGTACTGTATTGTATTTTGTTTACATTAGTATAGTATTGTATTATTGTTTTACTAGGATAAACTCCACAAAGCAATGTTCACTTTCAAAGAGGTCCTGTGATGGAATTGTGAAAAACACAGTTACAAAAAGTGCCAAAAATATTACTTACATAATGAGACAGTATTACAGCAGTCACTAAGTATTTTAAGAATACATAGCAATACAAATCAGTAGCTGAGTTGACAAGTTATTGTAAGTAACACAGTGAATACAATCATAAGAAAAACACTTCTTCAGTGGTTGATTATCTTGTAAGAAAACACTAAACTACAGGATTTTTAATTATATATGACAGCATTGATAGAAATAGCCAGGCTGCAGATGGATTTTCTTGAAAGTCATTCAGTGTGTCGGAGCAGGATAATACAGCACTGTACAACTGAAGGCTTAGACAGAGCATGAGCCCTGACTTATAATGTCAGGAATACTGGGTTTGTAGCTGTGAAGACAAAAAAAAAATACTTACTTAATTTCTATGTTCTACATACAGTGATACATTGAGACAATGGAAATTTAGAAATAGTCCTTTATTTTAACCTAACCATAACTATGATCAGCTGTTTTTACTATACAATCAAGTGTGCAAAGCATTTTCATTCAGCGGAAGGCAGCCAGTCGTAGAGGAGGGTGGGTGGTGTTAGTCGTCTTAATTTGTGCTTTGCTTGCATAAAGAAAGATTGGGTATGAGGGTGGGGAAAGGATGCTGTCAGAGTGAGAGGTTGGGATGAATATTGATAAAAAAATAATGCTAAAGATGGCAGCCAGTCATGGAGGTAGGCGAGTAAGGTCTATCATTCATTGATGGAGTTTTTCTGTTAAACAGTATCTAGTCCCATTCATCACTTTGGATCCCACCCCTCAGCTGCTTAATTTCTTAATCAGCTTCCTGTGCATCATGGTATCAAAAGCCATGCCAACATCCAAATAAGCAATGTCCTCTGTCCTACCTGCTCTATTTCCCTGTACGCCTAGTAAAAAAAGTTATCATATTCATTTTTCATGACCTTCCCCAATGAATACATGCTGCCTGTTGCCTTGCAGCCCATTGGATTCAATATACTTTACCAGTCTTTCCTTCAGTAGGGATTGCATTAATTTCCTCACCTCTAAAGTAAGATTGTCCAGTCTATAATTGCTAGCCTCCTCACTGAAATCACTCTTATGCAGAGGCACCACATCAGCCCATCTCCTGCATCTGGAACCATGCCTATTTCCAGTGAGCTGTTGAAGAAAGATGTCAGTGGGACAGCTACCATCTCCTTGATTTCTTATAGAACACTTTGGTGTATCCCATCCAGTCCTATAAGCCTTGTCAACCTTCAGATCTGCAAGTCCCTTCTGGACTCTTAAAATGGACTGGTGTCCACCCCCAGTTCCTGCTACTCTGTGGTGGTCTAGCCTCCACATCCTCCACTGTGAAGACTGCACAGAACTAGCTGTTTAGTATGTCAACTTTGTCTTGGTCCTCTTCCATGCAGCGTCCTCCTTCTGCTGTGTTATCCACACTTTCCCTCCCCTTGCTTTCCTCTTCTCGCTCACATATCTTAAGAAAATATTAATCCTTTTGTTACTCCATTGTTAATCATTTCCTCTCTGTGCCTTTGCTCACCTCACCACTTTGCCTGCTTCCACTGCTTTATTTGGTATACCTGCCTGTCTTCCTACCTCTGTGTTTTGTTTTCTTATACCCCATGAATGCTGCCCTTTTTTTCTTCACCACCTTTGCCACTTCATTAGAGAACAATAACAGTCTCTTTATACTTCTGCTTTCACTCACTTTCTTCACATACATGTTGCTTGCTTTAATTATGCCTGGATTGTTTTACCCACTGTGCCTCTACTCACTGGATTGGACTTTAGGATGGCTGACTTTAGCAAAATGTGAGAGTGCCTCAGAAAAGCACTCGCAAGTGGGCAAGAAGGAGGGGAGAGGAACAATGGGGGAAAATCAAAACTGCCATCACAGAGGCAACAAGCCTTTGTGTGAAGCAAATAAATCAAAATGAAGAAAAAACACTATGGTTCTCAAAAGATGTGGCAGGGAAGGTTAGGGAGAAAAAGATAGCATTCAGAAAGTATAGGGAATCACAGAAGGAGAAGGACAGAGAACTGTATCAGTTAAAGCAGAAGAAAACAGAAAAGGCGGTCAGAATAGCAAAGGCCCAAACTGAGGAAAAGATAGCCAACTCAGTTAAGAAGGGGGATAAAACTTTTCATAGCTACATTAGGGAGCAAATAAAGACCAAGGGAGGGATAGTGAGGCTTAATAAAGGGGGGGGTGGACAGAGTGTGACAGTGAAAAGCAGGGATACTGAACAAATACTTCTGCTCAGTATTCACAAAAGAAGAGAAGGGAGAGGTACCTAAACCAATCAATAGAAGCACTCTGGATGGGGGGGTATACTTGCCCATTCAAAGAAGAAAGGCCCCTGACAGAACTCCTAAAACTGAAAGTGAACAAGGCAATGGGGCCTGATGGGATTCACCCCAGAATTCTAAAAGAACTAAGGGGAGAACTAGTGACACCACTGACTACCCTTTGTATCAAATCATGGGAGGATGGTGTGTTACCTGAGGACTGGAGGAGGGTGGATGTGATTCTCCTTCACAAAAGCAGGAGTAAGGCAGAGGCAGAATACTATAGACCTGTCAGTTTGACCTCAGTGGGAGGGAAATGAAAGAATCACTTCTGAAAGAAAGAATTGTCAAGTAACAAGGGGCCAATGGGGCACAAGACATGCCAGATGTATCTCATAGATTTCTTTGACTGGATGACTAAAGTAGTAGACCAGTGAGGGGCTATGGACATGGCCTACAAAGACTTTAGCAAGGATGTGACACAGTCCAACACAAAAGATTAATAAATAAGTTAGCAAGACTGGGAATGGGTCCCAGGGTGGTAGCTTGGGTAAAAAATTGGCTGGACAACAAGACAAAGAGGGTAATAGTAAATGGAGTCTACTCTGAAGCAAGAGGGGGTTACTAGTGGGGTACCACAGGGTTCAGTACTGGGACCAGTCCTCTTTAATGTCTTTATAAGTGACATTGCTGAGGGACTGCAAGGAAAAAATGCCTCTTTGCAGTTGACACATAGATCTGCAACAGAGTTAATACACAAGGGAGGGTGGAAAGGATGAGAAGTGATTTGGCAAAGTTGGAGGAATGGTTAAATGTATGACAGTTTTGATTCAATGCAAAGAAGTGCAAAGTAATGCACTTGTGAAACAAAAATCCAGGGGAAGAGTACACAATGGGGAGGGGGGATTCTAACAACAACAAAAATGGAAAGGGACCTGGGAGTAGTCATATCGGATGACCTAAAAGTAGGCAAGCAATGTGAGAAGGCAGTAAGAAGGGCTGGGGAATACTGGGATGCATACAGAGAGGTATCAAAAGTAGAAAACAGGAAGTTGTTATCCCTCTGTACAGACATTTGGTGAGACCCCATCTGGAGTACTGGGTGCAGTTCTGGAGACCCCATCTCTGCAAGGACATAGACAGGATGGAGGCAGTCCAGAGGAGGGCAGCTAAAATGGTGCATGGTCTGCACCAGAAGTCATACGAAGAGAGTCTAAAGGAGCTTAATATGTATACCCTCGAGGAAAGGAAGGAGATGGGGGACATGATAGAAACTTTCAAGGACCTCAAGGGCATCAACAAAGTTCAAGATGGCAGCATATTTCAGTAAAAGAGATGTGCAAGAACAAAGAGGCAGAATTTAAAGTTAGAGGGGGATGGCTCAGGGGCAATGTGAGTAAGTATTTTACATGTAGAGGGTGGTGGATGCATGGAATGGCCTGCCTGAGGAGATTGGGGTCAGAAATCGTAGGGGAATTCAAGAATGCATGGGACAGACATAAGGCAATTCTGGTGGGGGTAGGAGGAAGTAGACTGTCAGTTAACTAGGATCTGCAGCTTATCCAGTAGGTAGGGAAATGGGCAGACTGGGTGGGCCAAGCAGTACTTCTCTAACATCAAACTCTATGTTTCTATGTTTCTATACCCCTCCCTAGCAATCACCCCCTTCAAAGCAGTTTCTGTGGCAATCTCCCATTTCCTTAAAATCTACCCATCTATTAACTTTTTAAGCAATAACAACAGCAGAACAACCACTCACAGATACAGTTATTATACTCCTGTTGTTTACACTTTTAGGAACTTATGTATTACACTATCTAATAAAGAGGTGTTCTACCTTATCAGAAAAAAAGGAGTTATGAGAGATAGACAACAAAGACCTATGATATTGAATAATGATAAATGTGTGGTACCACTGTATGCTATGGAAAAATAATTCCAAATACCAGTACCAACTTAATAACACAACTTTCAAATGCTCCACCAAAGAATGAGACTTGGGAATTAGTGTGAATAACACACTCACATACAGTATAGGGATCATTGCAGGAAAGTTGCTCAAACAGCTAATTCAATATTAAAGAGCTAGTGTACTGTCTAAACTAACATTAGATGTTAAAAGCAGCCAGCCATTACCTTTTATATCTTAAGTACTTTTTCTATTCCCTTTGTTTAATTAGAAGCTTGTTTTCCTGATGTCAATAGGTGTGGTGTGTGGAACAGCTATTAGCCTGGCTGCTGACATATCTTGCTCTACTGCCCCACTCTACATCATCAGCATTGTGATCTCACTAACTGTGACATCATTGCTACTTAGGAACAGCAAGTGAGTGTCTGCCAGGTCATTCACCTGTGATGTCACTGTCCGTAAGATCGCAATGCTGATGATGTAGTGGGGGCAGTAGAGTTAGATATGTCAGCTGCCAGGCTAAGAGCTGTTCTACACATCCAGCACAATATTATCACATAGAAGACGTTCTGATGAACAAAGAAAAAAGGAAAATACTTCAGAAATAAAAAGTTCCAACTGACTGCTACTTAAAATATGTGTTATTTTCCTGTCTGCCCGTTTTGACTCCACTAGGTCTTTAAACAGGGATAAACATACCTTTGTAAACAAGAATCAATCACTCATTATTCCTTTGTATAAAACCTACATACGGCCCCACATGGATTTTGGCTCACTTTTTGGAATCCTCAATACAAAAAAGATATAAAACTTGTTGAATCAGTCCAAAGATGAGTGACAAAATTAATACCTAATTTAAATAATCGGACATATGAATCTAGACTACAACAGACAGAGCCTAGAAAGCCTAGAAGATAGATGAGCTAGGAAAGATACGCTGCAGCTATACAGATTACTTAATGAAAATGAACTCATTAAACAATGTGGATTAAATAATCAAAACAGAACTGCTAACTTGAGAAGTCATGAAAAGCAACTTAATATACAAATTTCAAACACAAGCAAAAGAGATAATTTCTTTACAATTAGGGCAGCTAGAATATAAAATGCACTGCCACAAGAAGTGGTAGAATAAACAAACTTCTGAAATTTCAAAACAATATTAGACATCTTAACTGGACTGAGGCACATGTAAACTAGACACCCACTAGGAGTGGGAGACCCTCACAATGGGCTAATGCCTTCTTGTGTCTTGACAAACCAAGTAACACTGAGTAATTAATTTATACAACAGTAGAACCTTACATATAAGCATTAAGTAAGAATTAACAATGTATATGGTTGGTGTTTAAATAAGAAACAACTGATTAGTGCAGACTGACCCACTTAATCTAAAGGCTGTGAAATATGTAGGAAGGGATCCCATGTTGTTTGAAATTTGCCATCCTAAAGTACATGCCCTGATCCTTGTATGACTAGCTTTTGATCCTGTCTTTATGTTAAACTGCACCCTATGGTGATCACTTGTACCCAGCTGACTGCCCTCTGTGACATTTTAAAATGTTTATTCAAAACTTTGTGACTAGAGAACATTTTTGTTTAAACTGAGAATGCCAGTGCTAACAGTGGGCTGCAAATGGTGGGAAGAAGAAAAACAGCTCATGTGTAGAGACTAACAAATAACATGACAACTGCAAAAGAATTACCTGCTGCCTCAGGATCCCTAGATATCCTGTATACTAACTACTGAGGTATGTGTGAGAGAGATGCCAGTCAGAAAAAGAAATATAGATGGCATGGTTTGTGAATCCTGGACGGTGCACAGGCACCTAACTGCAGAGCAGTGCACTGCAGATACTCGCATGTCATGCAGAGCTAGGGTGTCACTGAGGATGTGGACTGAAAGGATTACACCCGATAGGCTAATAATGCACATGATCTAGGATCAAATTTCTAGTCCCCCAGGTCCCAGAAGCCCCTGTTCTCCAGTTCTAATTGTGCATCTGATCAGGCTACAAACACCCCTGGATTCCCTGTACTGTGCAAGGAAAGGTAGGCCACTGGAATTTACTAAATTTATCTGATAATTGTGCTGTTCTCTGCATGCCTATGATGCACATCCTAATTACTGGAGTCCTCAGAACCTTACTATGCTTGCAAATGTTCATTACCATATTAGATTGCCATTTGCAGTAGCTACAATTTAAATTGTTTAAGGTCTGCAGAGTAAGAGGAGTCACTTTTGGAGCAGATTGCACTGCTCATTGTTGTACTGCGTTGTTTTTGAATGAAATGTTATTCTCTCTTAGAAATTCACCTCAGTGGGCCTAGCGAGGTACAGGTCTGCCAATGCTCATCGCCCGTGGCCCACCAGATTCAAACCCAATGCTCCGCACTGCTAATTCCCTAGTCCCTAATTTAAATGGAAGGCAACCCTTTTTAAAAGAATCGTGAGTTGCTCTCCTGCCAGGTGCTGCTAATTCCCTAGTCCCTATTTTAAATGGAAAGCAGCCCCTTTTTAGAAGAATCTCGAGTCGCTCTCCAGCCAAGTGGCGACAACTATATCAGGTGATCGAGAATCACAGTCGGGGTTTTTCTCCTTAGAGCGACTCATTCGCTTGCTCGACCTGTTTTCCACTAAAAGAAAAGAAGTTTTCTTTCAAGAAGGAATCTACTTTTTTTTGGGGGGGGGAGCGGGTTCCTTTAAGCGACTCAGCTTTTAGGAGCTTGTCTAAGGAGCATGGCATTTCTCTGGCCTTGGCGCACGAATGCTGCGTGGCGCACCCCTCCCCTCGCTCTCTGCGATCTGCTCCTAGGGTGTAAAGCACCCTACATTCAGCGATTTGGCCCGAGTCTGACATCCACTCCACAGTGGTACAAGCTAGTGACTAAACGCTCTGTGTTAAACAAAATACTTTTTTTCATGCTGGCTCCACACGCGACCACATGGTTAGGCCGTGACCTACTTCCTCAGCCCTGAAGCTGGCTTGGGGGCCTGACTACAGATCTAGCAAGCTAATGGATTAATAAGACATGAGGTGTATATTTAAAAGTGGTGTATTCAAAAATACAAGAAATGACAATTAATAAGAAGTCAGTACTGCATGAATTAGTGCAATTTAGCAAAAATGAAAGGATATTTTTTTACTGGGCAGAAAAAGGGAAGAGTGGTACAGTCACCAGTAGACCAAGACCCCATAGCCCTCCCCTCTCAAGCTGAGGCTTGTGGATCATAGCTGAGACAAACTCAGCCCCACTGCTCTCCCCTACCAAGAGGAGACATGTAGCCTTAAATGAGGCAAATTTAAGCTCACCTAGTCTGCAAAACAAAGGTGTATCTTGGGGATGTTTTTTCTATTCAGCTGGTCTCCTTCACAAGCCATTACTGGTGGCTCGAATGGATGGTTCATTGCACTTGATATGAAGGGTACTGGGTTTGCACCTCCTGGGCTACTAGCACCCCCTAAAAAAAAAAAAAGAACCCTTGGGGTCCCTTTCCATAGTGACCCCCTCAGTACCTTCTCTTGCTGGGTCCCTCCCTATAGTGACTCTCCATATCAACAGCTATGGGTCCCTTCCTACAGCGACCCATCTGGCCTTATTCATGATCCAATCCCCTTAAGGGCCTAAGGCTTTGAGTATAGCCCCATTGCCACAGACCCTTATCTATTAGGGTAATCAGTGCCTGTGATTAAGCACTGTCTAAAGGGCATCCACTATTTGGAGACCCATTGCTAACCTGTCCTAACACTCATCCCCCTTTCCTCTCTCCAACAGATGGTTAAGGCTAAGAAGTGCACGTCATGCAGCGCCACCCTGATGCCCCACACTCTGGGCCCACTTTGCTCCACCTGCCTTCATGACGATGATGACCTCTCACTGAAGCAAACTCCAGTCATGGGCTCCAACAATCCAGGGCCCAGCAGCTCTACTTGGATGGATCCAGGGGCTATTTTTCTTCAGAATCAACAGGCCACAGTAGCCATGATGGAGAGCCAACAAAATTGTATGTTGAAGATTATGGAGAAGTTAGAATCTCTCACACATCACAAGTCCCCATCTACACCACTACCAGACCTTGAGATCACGGCGGGGGGGCACTGGGGACCGTGCGGACCCAGTCGAACCATCCCCAGACAATCACAACTTCGATTCCAGAGAAGACAAAGAAGTACCAGACAAGGAGGACAGGGTAGCATCCGATGTTGGCGAAATGGAACCACCGTCTGTACCAACTCTCACTTCCAAACTTTGCTCATTTGACATGATTCCAGGTCTGATGAGGATAGTTAAGGCCACTATGGGGTTTGAGGTCGAAGAGGACAAGACAGAGTCGAAACTAGACCCCATGATTCAGCAAAAGGCGACCACCAAGGAGACCTTCCCCGTATGCTCAGGGATTGACGACATGTTCAACAAAGAGTGGCAATCCACAGAACCTGGTAGAATGTAAAACAAGAGAAACTTGGACTACATGTATCTGGTTCAGGAGGACAAGGCTAGCACTTGGTGCACTGCCCCCATGACTGATCCTCAGGAGAGGCACTCAGCAAGAAAACTGTACTGCCATGCAGAACCATATCCTTAAAGTATCCAACAGACAAAAGAGTAGAGGATATGTTGAAAAAGGTCTTCGAAATAGAAAGTACAGCCGCCAAAGCATCCACTACTGCCATTTACACTGCACATGCCCAAATCTGCTGGCTTGAGGAGCTCCTTGGGCAGGCAAACCCAAAAACCAGAGAGGCAGAACTATTAGAGTGCACACTAGATGCTGCTAAGTACCTGGCAGACATGGCATTGAACACTCTAAAACTGAACGCTAGGGCCACTGCTCTCATGAACCTTGCCAGAAGAGCATTGTGGCTGAAATTATGGGAAGTCGACAGTGAATCCAAGACACTGCTACAAAACTTGATGATGAAAGGCAAGCATGTATTCGGGGAGGGCTTACAGGAATTTCTAAAACAGAAGGAGGAGGATAAGGACCTACTCAAAAACAAAAAAAAAAGCCACCTACCTCCCCTCTGGCAGACAGATGTTTACGGGGGGGGAAGACAAGTTTCAGCAAACATGCAGGGACAATCATTATCAGAACAACTCCTTTCGAGGCAGAGGAGCACAAGGAGGATATCACAACTCCTTCAACCACTCCTACTAGACTTCTTCCTTCAGATCCCGTGGATCCAAGTTCAGAGGAAGAGGAAGAGGGAATAGAGCAAGCAACAATGACTACGTTGCCAGAGCACCATGCAAGTGGGAGCTGTGCCCTCCAGTAGAAAAAAAGATTGATGCTTTTCAGACACCAGTGGTTCAACACAACCTCAGACAGGTGGGTCCAAGAGGTGGTGTCGAGAGGTTATTCCATAGAACTGTCCCAAACCCCAGTCACACACAGGTTCATAAGCTCCCCCATTGCCAAAAAGAATCCTATGGCTCATCAGGTCCAATAAATCCTGTTGGATCTCATGCAGGACCGAGCAATACAGACTGTCCCCCCTCACGAACAAGAACAGGGAGTGGTTCTGTATGGCAATTGTACTTTTCTTCCTCGTGCCCAAGAAAACAGGGGAACTACATCCCATTCTGGACCTAAAACACCTCGATCAACACATAGTTACCCAGAGGTTCAAAATGTAGATCCTAAAATTGAACCTACGCAGTATCCGGGTGGGCAACTACCTCACATCCATAGATTTGAAGGACGCCTACCTTCACATACCTATCAGGCCAAAGCACAGACAATAACTCCGTTTCCACATCCTTGGCCAGCATTTCCAATATTAGGCCCTGCCCTTCGGTCTTACCTCAGCACCAAGATTGTTTACCAAGGTGTCAGTAGTACTGGTGGCCAGACTCAGAGAGCAAGGACTAGATATTATTCCCTAATTGGATGGCTAATCCACTCTTGCTCCAAGGAGTGGTCACAATGAGACACCCAGTTGGCACTGAGAGCACTCGAGGACCATGGCTGGGTAGTGAATGAGGCCAACAGCCACCTGGTACCCACGCAGCAGATAGAACACCTAGGGGTAGAAATCAACATGTTTCTAGGATGGGCAAAACCATCCCAGAAAAGGGTGGACAACCTAATAAACCTGTCTCATCGCCTGAAATCTTGCCATTGGTCAACCATGGGCCAAATAGCTCAGTTGCTAGGTTGCATGGCATCCTGCAACAATCTGATTCCTTGGACCAGGTGGCACATGAGACCCCTACAGAATTACGTACTAACACAGGGATCTCCAAACGAACACAACCTGCAGGTCAGAATACCGCTACCACCCACAGTGAGACAGTCATTAGCCTGGTGGACAGTGACCTCAAACCTCATGCGAGGGGTTCCACTAGAGGCAACTTATAACTCCCCTGTCGAGACAGATGCCAGTCTGTTAGGCTGGGGAGCATGCTTGAGTGACCTATCCACGCAGGGACAGTGGACAACCTCAGAAGCAAAGTTGTCTGTCAATGTCCTGGAAATGAGGTTAGTATTCCATGCCCTCAGAGCATTCAAGTCCTCCATCGCAAGTCAATCAATTTTGATCCATTCCGACAATCAGGTCATGGTGGCATACACTGCCAAGCAAGGGGGTACCAGGAGCTGAGCTATGCAGCAAGAGGCGACAAAGGTCCTGGACTGGGCCCAGATCAACCTCGCACACATCAGCGCAGTCCATCTCGTGGGCAGGCTCAACGTATGAGCAGACTGGCTCAGCTGACAGCAGGTACACCCAGGGGAGTGGCATCTCCACCCCAAACACTTCCAGTCGATTCAGAAGACATGAGGACCCATCTCTATGGCTCTCATGGCCACAGCGGAGAATGCACAGGTCAGCAGATTCTTCTCGAGGTACAGGGAAAACCACTCATAGGGAATTGATGCCCTGTCACAACCTTGGTCTCGGGATCGGGCCTACGTCTTCCCTCAAATCCCCCTACTACCCCAAGTACTAACCAAGATCCGGACATCATGATGAACCATTATCCCAGTGGCACCTTATTGGCCATGGAGAGCCTGGTTCTCCACAGTAATAGCCATGGCCATGGACACATGCAGGTTACCCTACCAGTTGGATATACTGACACAGGGATCCGTGGTCCGTCCTGCACCGGGGTCGTTGAAACTCACAGCCTGGCTCCCGAGAGGAAGAGACTGATGAGGGACGGTTATCATGAATCAGTCATTTACACAATGCTACAGTCGAGGCATTCTTCTGCCACCTCTACCTATGGTAGACAATGGTTGGTATTCGTGAAGCGATGCCAAGAAAAGGGCAAGGATCCTGAGCTAGCAGACATGTCTACCATTCTCCTGTTTCTTCAGCAGGGAGTAGACAAGGGATTGGCCCACTCCTTACTAAGGGTACAACTGTCTGCCATCGGAGCAGCCATTGGGCCCATAGGCAGGCACAGCCCAGGGGCACACCCAGATGTGATACGTTTTCTCAAAGCAGTCGAAGTATTGCAACCCAGAGTCAGACCTTCTATCACCCCTGGGACCTTTTGTTGGTATTAGATTCCCTCAGCGCAGCCCCCTTTGAACCATTACATGAGGTAGACCTGTTCTGGGTGGGTCTCATGACCTGCTTCCTCATGACCACCTGCTCCACTCAGAGGATAGGCAAGCTGGGGGCCCTGTCATGCAGAGAACCCTACACTGTGTTTACACCCCAAGGGATACATCTGCGCACGGTACCAGCCTTCCAACCAAAGGTCACATCAACATTCCACAGAGAACAACCCATTGAATTGCCAACTTTCTCAGGGGACACACTCCCCGGTGATAAGTCTATTCCACACCACTTAGAAGTAGGCGTCACCCTGTCCACATACATCACTAGAACACAACCTTTACGCAAGACAGAAAGATTATTCATTGTCACAAAAGGACCGTGACAGGGTAGAGCAGCATCCAAAACTACTCTTGCTGGCTGGCTCAAGAGAACTATTCAGGAGGCTTACAAGGCAATGCAACTAACCCCCACAGGGTATTAAGGCTCATTCTACAAGAGCAGTGTCTACCTCCTGGGCAGAGAAGGCTAAAGTGTCTTCAGAAGACATCTGCAAAGTGGCAACCTGGACTTCCATCCATACCTCTGCCAGACACTACAGACTGGAACATTTATACAGACTGCAGCCCACCTTCGCCACTCAGGTTCTCGTAGCCTCCAGCCCCTAATCTCACTCCTAGTCCACTCTGTCTCCCTCCCAAGGTACAGTACTGCTGCTTATCTACCCATGATGTAATGTCTGGAGTGCCATGCATGGTCAACCAATCACAATGAGTGTTTACTCACCTGGTAAAGGTGATTGTGTTGGTTGACATCCTTGGCATTCCACGGCCCTCCCGACAGAGCGCTCAGAGTGACAAGGAATAGGTTAAGCAGATAAAATAACTTGAAGGCGGACTATACTAGATCTCAATAAAGACATCCAGGATGTTTGCTGTCGACCAGTTATACATCGAAGATAGATTGTATTACTAGGCAAATAAAAAGGGCAACTTGACCACCCGCATATATTGTTGTCAGAGTGCATTATTGACTAAGATTGTTTTGTGGTATTTTGTGGTATTACTAACCTTGATTTCAGCTATGGAAGATTCAAACTGGAGAACAGGGGGCTTCTGTGACCTGGATATACAAGTAATTTGATCCTAGAGTCATGTGCATCACTAGCCTATCAGGTGGGCTAAAACCTATGATGTAATTTCTGGAGTGCCATGGATGTCTACCAACACAATCACCTTTACTAGGTGAGTAAACACCCATTCTATCCGAAGTGTTCACAAAGCATGCAGCTCAGTGAACATTTTCAGTTTAGAAGATTGCCTCATTTCTTCTCTACCACAAAAAAATAGATGTATGCTCCACATCACTTGAAACTATGAGCAGAACTGATACATACTTGTTCCCAATGCAGAGGTAACATTCATTTAAATAGGTTGTTTGATCAGCTCCACAAATAGAATTATTTTCTAGTTTTTCACAGTCTTCTACAGTGCGAAATCCATAACAGTTAGGCTACAAAAAAGAGAAGGAAAAGGGAAAAAGAATATAATTCTTAATTCACTACCATAAAATAATAAATAAAATAAAGGAGAGAAGAAAAACTAAAACTTACATGGCGTGGGTAAGAAATACTGTCTGCCTGGGCCAACATAATCACCATCCCTATAAAAAAGGAAACAGGTAAATGCAACAATGATTGTGATCAAAACATTTTCCTTTCAGGTCTGAACATTTAAAAGAGTAAAAGTGTACTATTGCTTGAAAATAATTGTAGTTTATGTATTGTATTGTGTTACTTTTTATTAGGCTTAAGAACTTTTCTCAGCATTCCAGTTCAGAATATCTGTATTACAAAGGCCTGAACCTTTTGCAATGCATGCTGTTTTATTTTACTACATGTGCAACATAGCTGCGGGGAATGTTATCAGTTTACACTGGGTGCTGGAGTTTTACATTATTCCTGCTTCCCCTTAGATGTTGTTACTTCACCAAGGTTCTGCATGAACAGTTAGTTCCTCATTCCAGCAATACTGTGTCTTGACAACTGTACTCATGTTAAAAGTGGTAGAACCTGCTTTAAAAAAAACAGTTCTCATTCTGTACCTACAGAATACCTCAGAGAGCAGGGGAGCCCAGGGAGGGGGGGGAATGGTAAGTGGTAGGGAGAAAGGGTGGGACAACGAGAGATGCCACAGGAGTGGGGACAATCAAAGTGGTGCCTTTAAGTAATAATTTCACACACAGTCTGGAAATGAGGAGGGGGAACAGGAGGTGGGGAGAGAGAGATTGAGTTAAGACAAGAGGATTGGGGGTTTAGGACAGGAGAAGGGGGTAGGACAGTACAAAGTAGTCAAGGTGGGTGGGGAAGAGAGTACATGGGGAGTGGAGTTGATGGTGGGGGAGGAGGGAGGGAATATGATAACAGCAGGAAGGAAGAAGGAGAGGGTGTGTGTATGTGATCAGAAAGGAAATAATGGGGGGGGAGACAGATGAGGGGAGAGAAAAGGCTGTGGGAGTGTCAGGCAAGTAGGGACTGGGGAAATTGAGGGTGAACTGGTAACCATGACTGAGGGGGAGCACTTAGCTGGCAGAGTAGCTCATACAGCAATGAAAGAAGGAAAAGAGGGAAACAGAAATGGAGGGGGAGAAAGGTGGTAATCCTAGCGGGATGCCATAATTAAAGGTATTCATGCAGAGAGTGTGCTCAAAAATTGGTGAGTCCATAAGGGGAATTGGGGGAAACCAATAGTAGTTAAACAGCTAGGTGCCAATGACCTAGCCGGGGAGGAGGTGGGGGTGGTACAGGAAAGATTCAGTGTGGTAGGGATGACATGAAATAGGCAGTCAAATTGCTAGCATTCTTGGAGGGGTTGCCGGTATCAACAGCCAGCACAGTCAAAAAGAAAAGGATAGAGGATTTCAGTGACTGTCTGCGATAGTAGTGCAACGAGAAAGGTTGTAATTGAATTGCAGTTTGGAGGAGACATGGTCAGATGAAATGATTTTTGATGCAGATAGACTGCACCTTAATTGGTGGGGGGGGGGGTGACTCAAGGGTCTTCAAGGACAAGCTGGGGCAGTACATGGACCAAAAACTTCGTGTAAACTACTGAGAGGGAGGCAAGTGGGCCTGTAGGCCCTGATCCGCCAGGAGGAGGTTGTCAATGTCCTCCTTCCATACTAGTAAGGGGGAAGGGACTGAAGGGTGGAGGCAAAGGGGGAGCAAAGAGGTTATCAACAGTTGGCGGGAGGGTACAGGTAATGGGGAGAAATCAGAAATATAGAAGGGAGAGAACAGAAAAAGGCTCAGATTCTAGTGGAAGGTGGTATCCCTGAACACATGAAATCTTGGAAACAAGATAGATTACCTGCAGGCACTGTTGGCAGAGATGAGTGGGCAACCCAGTAATCACAGAGAAATGGAGAACACCTCACCACGACTGGGACTTCTTGATCCCTGGGTATAAATTATACAGGAGGGACAGGTGAGTAGAAAAAGGGGTAAGGATAGCAGTTTACATCAGGGAGGCATAGGCGTCAGGTTATATGAGCTCCTGGGTCATGAGGTCTATCCATAATTTGTGAAGTGAGCCCAGCTCCACCAATAATTTGCCAGTTGTTTTTTTTTTTGTCACTTGAGGTTTTTTTCCCCCAGTGATCTGCTGCGCTCCCACCCTGTGTGCCCAGCTAGTTATTTTTCTTTATTATTTTATTGGGGTTATTTTTGTTTGTTTTTTAATGCAGAAAATAGTAGTGCAGAAGCAGGCTGTAAGTGATTGTGTCCCTCTGTAGCTGCCATACTGAGTGCAGTGCACAGCACAGTTTACTTTTGGCACTGCAGTGTGCACAAGCAGGTTGGTGCTGTGGTCGATGCTTTCCATTACTTATTTTGCCCCAGCTCTGCTGGCTCTAAATTTTTATTTTAAATGGTGGCAGCCTGGCATTGACTATTAAGTACTGTTGAGGGAGGGGGAGAGTGAGGACTTTAGAGACTGTGGGGAATGACAGACCCAACCAACCGGAGAAACATCAGTGTTCAAAGGAGGATGGGGCAAACAACAGCTTTCCAACTGCTGTTGTGGAAGGTATGTGCAGTTGGGGTGGGCCAGTGGGGACTGGTATTTCAAGCAGCCAAGTGCATCCTCCTGTCCAAGATGCACTCCCTCATTACTTCCAGCTGGCTACAATGTGGGTTTCTGAGGATTATCTGTCCTCACAGTTGTGTGTACTTTGGGCAGGGTATAAAAAATTGGCATAACTGTGAAACCAGTTTTTAAGGAATGCCATTTCATCCTCCTCTATAAAACCTTGGTTATATGCGTTATCAATGTCATATCATTTATTTTTAAAAACTAACATTGGATTAAAGGTGAGGCATCTGTAGCAAATACTAGTGTCAGAGAGTTGCCTATCAATCTTGGCTACGCAATTACCGGTATCTTGAACAACTACATTTCTTCCCACATCTGCCTGCTTAATGGTAACTTCATGCATTTTTATGAGTTCTTTTAATACATTTCATTCTTCATCAGATAGGCTGGAGACGGGTGGTTGTGCTTGTTGTGAGAACTGTTGTTCTACATAATTTGTTTTTGCAGTTAATCTTTTTATTGAGTATATACGGAAAAGCAGAAATACATACATAAATACATACATACAGACAGACAGATATACAGTACAGTATATACATACATATATACATACACATTCACTGTGTGGTGCTGAAAGAAATCCGGTACATAACATTAACAACAGATACAGCATAAGTAATCTTGTTATAAGCATTGCATACACATTAGCAACTTATCTAGCATGTATGGCTAGAACCTGTTACTTCAGCAGTCGACCATCAGACACCTTTTTCTTAGGCAGGGGTAATCTTTCATGTTAAAGGTTATTCCTTACCTATGTGGGTCTTCCTAGCAGCGTTAGAAAGGGGCAATCCTAGTTCAGCTCATACTTATATCTAGCTTTCACCTCTCCTGATTAACCAACTTCAAGGGGGTTTAAGGAGTTCTGGTTTGAGTCAGCTGATGCTGGATATACTACAAATATGGTCCCCAGACTTTTAGAAACTTACAACTCATTTGTAGAAAAGTAAAGCAATCTGGAATGCAGAGCTATGTCCTCCACTGCTTTATACTGTTCCATAAATGTTGATGTCTCCAGGGACCTCCATTTTCTAAGGATCAATCTTTTGGCCTTTGTTGTAGCCAGTAGTAACCACTGCTGCTGGTAGACCCCAGGGGAATTTCTAGTGCCAGAATGCCTAATAGCACCAGGGCTGGGGGAAAAAAAGGGAGTCTAGCATGTAGAATATCCAAACAGCAGTGCATTACTCTTGACAAAAAGGGCTGTATTACTGCACATTCCCAGAGGACATGTAGCAGGTCTGCCTTGGTAGCATCATATCTCCCACAATTATCATGAGAAAGTAGACCCATTTTTTTGATCACTTTGGGTGCACGATATCACAGGTGTAAAACTGTGTTTTGTATCAGTAAGCTACGCTGATCTTTACAAGCTCTATGTGCTAGGGTCCAACAGTTTTTCATTCTTTGTTGGTAATACCCAGGTCAAACTTACTCTGTCACCTAATCTTAGCTGGAGTGGACGGGCCTGCTCTTCTTCTCTTATTGACTTTGAATGTGGCCAGCCAGGCATTTAGGGTTTCTTAACCATGGATGAATAGGGAACCTACCATGTCCCAAGTAGCATATGCCCTTCTCTTTTACCTTTGTGTGGTGCAGACTGCTCAACTGGAGGTATCTCTAGAAGTCCCCCCTAGGAAAATCATATGTCCTTTGGATCTCTTGGAAAGATACAACAGTCCTCCCATCTTTTTCAAGTAGATCTCAGATGTTGTGTATGCTTTTGCTTTCCCATTCTTTCCAACAGACTAGCCTGTGGTCTTTACAAAGGCAAGAATTGTTCCATAGAGTTGTGTATTCCCCTGGGTTCTGGCAGGTGTTCATTAACTTTCCCTCCTTTTGCCATACAGTGTGTCTGCTTTAAAAGTAAGCCAGCCCTGAAACTGCTTTGGCAATGGGTATCCCAAGTGCACAGCTGGGTGTGTTTCCCCCCCATCACAGCTGTCTCTTGCTCTAACCACATCAGAGGCTCAGAATTATGTTCTCCAAACATGTGGCAGGACATGGCCATGAGGAAGGCATATGAGTACTGCTGAAAGTGCAGCATAGTGCCACCCTCCTTTTGACCATGGGGCCCTCAGTTTTTCCCAGCTATGCCTTTAAGATGTCTTCTCCCACAAATAACTCCAGACTAAAGCATTTAGTTTTTGGAACCAGATTCCTGGTATCTCAACAGACAGATGAAATAGTAAATAAAAACACTAGGTGTAGCAATCATTTTGATGGCTATCTTTCTCGCCGTGGAGAGATTTAGGTGTTTTCATCTCTCCATCTCTACCTGCATGTTAGCTATTAAAGGAATAAGGTTCCTCACTACTAATTATTGTAGGTAACATGTGACATACATACCAAATACTTTATTTCATTGGTGGCCCAAGCCAGGCCAGAGGTTTGTGCAGTAGAGGGGATCACAACCTCATTCAGCAGCAGTATCTCTGGCTTGTTGATATTAATGATATTAATCCAGAGAGACTCACAAAGGCCTCTAGAGTTGTTAAGATATGGGAGATGCTACTTCCCAAATTACCTGTAAGAATAAGATTTAGTGTTTGCCATATTGGTCCTTGTAAGAACAGATCCAGAAGCAAATGATGTGATACCTTTTAATAGACCAACATAGACATAACAACAAGAACAGAGTGCTCTAGCTATCAGACCAATAAGTCCTTCATCAGAAGCATAAGCACGCTTCTGATGAAGGACTTGGTCTGAAAGCTAGAGCACTCTGTTCTTGTTGTTACATCTTTGTTGGTGCATTAAAAGGTATCAAATCATTTGCTTCTGGATCTGTAAGAATAAGACAGTAATCAGCATACAGCTTTGTATGGTATTCAGAGTTCCCCACTTAAAGCCCCACAATCTTCGGGTGAGCTTGTATGGTGCATGCCAGGGCCCCAGTGCAATGATGATCATCAGGGGGGATAAGGGACATCCCTGCCTTGTCTCCTCTCTTTAGTGTGAAGAACTATGACAGGATGTTATTCATAAGAAATCTAGCTGTCAGGCCTTAGTACAATGTGTGGACCCAGGTGCAGAAGTGAGATCCAAAGTTACAGTGATCATAACACATGCAAGTATTCCCACTCCACCAAATCAAAAGCTTTTTCAACATCCATTGCTATTACTGCTGCAGGGGTTGGAAGCGATCTGCATCAAAGTAATAAGGGCCCTCACATGGTCTGAGCTAGCTCTCATTTTCACAAAGCCTACCTGTGATGGATGGATTATAAAGGGAGGATTTTCTTTTAAGCAAGAAGCCAAAGTCTTGGCCAGAATTTTGGCATTGGCATTTATTAGGGATATGGGCCTGTAGCTATCTGGTAGGATGGGTCCTTTACCCTCCTTTGGAAGCACCAAGATGATAGCTTCCCTAAGTGTATCCTGCAGCTGCTTTCTGGCATGTGTGTTTTCAAATTATCCAACATTGGCCCAGACCCACATTCCTGTATGCTTTGGTAAAAATTGGCAGGAAAGCCATCGCTCACTGGAGATTTAGGTGGGGCCATGATTTAGATTTCACACCAGAGCTCAGTCTCTGTGAAGGGGGCATTTAGATCCTTCTTCTTTGCTTCTCAAAGTTTGGAGAGGGAGACTCCATCCATGAAAGCTGAAAGATCTGCCTTGTCCCATCTTATGTGTGATCTGTATAGATCCCTATAGATCCCTACAATGATTTTGCTAATATCCCCTGGGGATGTAACAGTTTTGTCACAAGGGCCTATAAAATGTGCAATGTATCAATCTGCTTGCTGCTTTCTTAACCTATAAGCTAGCAGCTTGCTAGCTTTCCCCTCGAGCCCAGTATTTATGTTTCATTCTCTGTATTTGGCGTTCTGCCTTCCTGGAGGCTAGAAGATTAAGTCGTATTTGTTGGGATATAATCTTATATGACAAATTTGATTTATTCAGTTGTCTAGGGCTCTTTTTATATGTGGTCTGTTTCACTGCCAGCTCTTGCTCCAACACTGCTGCTTCCTTTTCCCTCTGTCGTCAATGGTATGAGGCAAAACTAATGATTTTCATGGCTTTAAAGGCCTCCCATATCATGGCTGGAGAAGCTGACCCCTTTGGATTGTCCATAAAATAATTCTCAGTTTCTGTTACCAACCACTTTCAGAATTCTCTAACATGCATAAAAAGGGTGTCTTAGCACCATTTAAGGGTTTGAGGGGAGGAGGGTCATTAGGCAGTTCCAGTACTACTGGGGCATGGTCCAACAGATATATTGGAGCAATTTTAACATCAGAATAGTGAGGGGTTATTCTGGGTGAGGTAAACTAGTATTCTAGCCTCCTGAACATTACCCTGGCTGTTGAAAAGTAAGTGTAATCCCTTACAGCAGGATTAATAGATATCTAAATGTCTGTCAGTTGGTGCAATGTCAGAAGGCCTTTCAAGGTAAGAAGGGACTTAACATGAGGTTCCAGTCTAGAGTTAGATCAGTCCAGAAAGTGATCCATTGTCAAATTGAAATCCCCATCCCGAATAAGATAAGGGTTATCAAATGCCATATCCATTAACTTTTGTGAGAACACAAAAAGATCAGGTGAAGGAATTGCCATCTGTCCCCTCACACACTGCACTTGTTTTACATCTTCCGTGGCCATAAAAGATGAGACATTCTTCATTTTACAGCCTACAAACTCAGGGAACTGTGTTGTGTAGTACCAGGACTTGCAACTAGCAGGCAGCCAATCTGTGAACAGTGTGGGTGGGGCTATTGGATTTAAAAGCCCATGCCACTCACTGCCATGGAGATCAGCTGAGCAAATTGCCATCTGTCCCCCCACACACTACACTTGTTTTACATCTTTCCTGGCTGTAGAAGATGAGACTTTTTCATGTTACAGCCTACAAACTCAGGGAACTGTGCGGTGTATAACTGGGACTTGGAACTA
Organism: Neoceratodus forsteri; assembly: GCA_016271365.2. Lineage (NCBI taxonomy): Eukaryota > Metazoa > Chordata > Ceratodontiformes > Ceratodontidae > Neoceratodus > Neoceratodus forsteri. Next base: position 904,018,365 of record CM028133.1, read on the forward strand.
GCAGGTAGCCAATCTGTGGACAGTGCAGGCATAGCTATTGGATTTAAAAGGCCATGCCACTCGCTACGTGTGGGCGTGTGCATGAATGCCACTCCTTCCAAAAAAACTGCTGATAATCAATTGTGTAAACAGAGCTGTGTATGCCTGGGACTGCTCTTCTGGTGTGCAGATATGGAGACATCAATTGCTCCTTTCTGAATTTGTGTTTCTGCCTTGCTCACCTACTGAGTGAGGTCCCAGGTATACACTGTTTAACTATTTGAAAATGATGATGCTAAAAATTCTGAGTTATTTTACTGTCTCAATTAAGCTTGAATCAGACTCACTAAAAAGTGTCTCTTTTAATATGCAATTCATTTTGAAACTGATCTAACCAATTCTGAAGGTTATGTTTCATCCTTAACAGATCTGTGTTGCACTAAAATAGACTTATGAGAAATAAAATACAGAGCAATGATTTACTTAATGTTTTCTATACATTCCAATGTGAGCTTGAACAGTTGGTAATAAATGTGGATATGCCCTAAATAATAGAAAATTTTATAGATTGGTTGAATTTGGATATTAACAAAGCTATACTGTATATGCTAAGCTTAAGAGCAGAACTCAACCCTCCAAAAACTGGTTTGATAACAAATGCAAAGAGGAAAAGAAAAAACTAAACAAACTTATAAAATGGACCAGAATATTTCCCACTAAAGTAAATTTTAAAAATCTCAACAAAACCCAGAAACAATACTATACATAACTTACATATAAGAAACTGTTACACCAGCATAAACTTTGGAATGAAATGCATAAAGTCATCTCAAGAAATGATACCCATGCATTTTGGAAAATGCTCACAAAAGGTGTACAGGAATACAAACCCTCTCTAACAATACAGGTCCCAAAAGAAAAATGGATATGTCACTTTAAAGCAATATTTACTAAAATCTACCTCGATAATGTGGATCTTCCTCTACTAAATATCTTACAATTAACAGTAATTAAAATATTACAGTCTCTGAAATGGAGGTTGAAATGACCATAGCCAAACTAAAAAGTAACAAAGCAGCAGGAAAGGATGGCATCCTATCCAAAATTTCAAAAGACTACAGAGAATTTGTGGTACCTTTATTAGCTTATTATTTTAATTTATGTATTAAATTCCACTATATCCCTTTGCCTGGGTAAAAACATCATTGTACCATTGCACAAAAAGGCTCTGTTTATGACCACTCCAATTACCAACCAAAAAGCTTATTAGACATCATAGCAAAAATATTTGCAAGACTTCTCCTAAATTATTTAAAAGACTGGGTAGAGAAAAATACCATAATTTCATTTTCACAGGCCAGTTTCAGGCAAGGGTTCTCCACTATAGATAATATCTATGTTTTTTCACATCCAATTGAGTAATATGTCCAATGGAAGAAGATGAAATTGTACGTAATAACTGTAGACTTCTCTGTGGCATTTGATTCTTTAAATAGATAAATACTTTGGACAACTCTGTTAAGTCTAAAAATTGATAAATCACTATTAGTAAAGATTTATGTTCTTCACCATGGTACTAAATCCTCAGTAAGATATGACAACAAAGGAAACTTAACAGATTATTTGAAAACACATAAGGGAGTAAAGCAGGGCTACTTATTAGATACCATTTTGTTCAAGATATGTTTCAATGAACTTCTATTTTAAAAAGAAATAACTACTTTAGATTCCACTAAAATTAACAAGATCTAGTTACATTTCTTAGCATATGCTAATGACTTAGTCTTATTTCCCCTATCAAAAAATCATTTGCAATGAAAAATTCATATATTTAAAAAAAGTGCGAGTGTTTGGAATTAAAGACAAACCTAATAAAATACTAAAATCATGATATTCAAAGGAAAGGAAAATGCCTCCACAGCCTAATTTTTTTTTCTGGGAAACAGTCCCATAGAGGTAGTTAATGAATAGCAATATTGGACATAAAATTGGTAACTTCATTTAATTGGGCCCCTCACCAAAAGGATCTCATTTTAAAAGTGAAAATTACAGCCAAGGCTACTGAAATTTAATATCACGTATGGAGGTAACTGTTATCCCAGCATTGACAGCTGGGGAAGTAAAAATAAACTCCAGTGTCCACCTTGGCAGTTAAAACAACTGAAGTGCCAGAACAATAACATTAAGTGCAATACAGTGGCAACAACTGTGACAGGAATACTGTAAGGGGAATAAGACAGCTGTACAACGCATTGGTGTCTGTTACCGATATTACAAATGTAAGAAGGGAGAGGGGTGATACTGGTTTGGATTTGAGTAGGGCAAGGCATTGAGGGGAGGAGGAGGAGGGGAGAGTGAGAGAACATTAGGAGTGGTCAAAGTGACTGGAGGAAGAGAGGTAGGGGAGGGAGTTAGAGGGGAGGGTCACAGGAACAGGTAGTGTACAGTTAACTTTAAGAGCTGCTTTAGGGATAGCAGGAACACAGCAGTTGGCTAGGCTAAGGGAAGGCATAGTGAAGGCAAAAACCTCTCCATAAAGAAAGTGAGCAAAACAAGAGAAAAAGAGACTGCTATGATTCTCAAAAAAGTGGCTAAAAGTTAAAATCTAAAAGGTACCATTTGGGAGGTATAAAGAAACACAGAAGGGAGTGGAGAAGGAGGTATATCAGGAGAAGCAGAGGGAGGCAGTGACAGTGGTGAGACTGCAAAGATGCAAATTGAGGAAGAAAACCCCAAGGGGTAAAGAAGTGAGACAAGATATTTAAGGTACATAAGTGAAAAGAGGAAGACTAGGGAAGGATTCTGATGTTAAGAAGGTCAGATGGGACTGTGCAGAGGAGGATCAGGAAAAATAGATATCCTGAACAAACACTTTTATTCAGTCTTTATTGAGGAAGGAAAAGGAGATGGGCCACATAAAAGCAAAAGGGATGCTGGGGTAGGTAAAGACAATTCTCTTTTCAGAGGAGAGAGTCCTGAAGGGACCCACAAATCTGAAAGTGAGCAAAGCTATTAAGTCAAATGGTGTACACCCAACTGTATTGAGGGACCTCAGCAAGGCACTGGCTGCACCTCTGGAGGTCCTTTTTAACAACACACTGAAAACAGTAGTTGTGCCAGAGGACTGAAGGATGGTAGACGTCAGCCCTGCTTTATAAAAATGGTAGCATGGCTGGCAACTATAAGCCAGTCAGCCTGACAAGGATGGTGGGGAAGTCAAAGGAGTCACTGCTAAAGGTAAGGATTGCAAAGTATCTTGAATGCAGTGGGTTGCAAGACTTGAGGCAACACAGATTCATGGGGATAGGTCATGTCATACAAATCTGATAGATTTCTTCAACTGGGTGACCAGAGAACTAAATCATGGTGGACCCATGGATATGGCCTACTAAGATTTCAGTAAGGCTTTGCACACTGTTCCACTTAGGAAGCTTGTAAAGAAACTGGGCAGCTTAATGGTGGGTCCAAAGGTTGTAAACTGTGTAACAAATTGGTTAAGGAATGGGCGGCAGTGGGTGGTGGTAAACAGAGTTCACTCTGGGAAGACAGGGTTACCAGTAGGGTGCCACAGGGTTTAGTTTGGGACCAATCATCTTTAGTCTCTTCATAAGTGACATTACAGATGAACTGGAAGGAATGTCTGCCTCTTTGTGGATGACAACAAAATCTGCAATAGGGTGGACACTCCAGAGGGGTGGAAAGAATGTGTAGAAACCTGAGAAAACTTGAGGAGTGGTCAAGGGCATGGTATCAGGGTTTCAATGCGAAAAAGTACAAAATCATGCACTTAGAGCACAGAAATCCAGTGCTGGATTATAAAATTGTTGATGAAGTACTGAAGGTCACCAAACAGGAAAGGGAACTGGGAGTAATCATATCTGATCACATCAAGGTGGTGAGGCCGTTCAACAAGGCAATGGCCAGTGCCAGTGGCATGTTGGGGTGCATAGGGAGGGGTAACACGTGCAGAAGGTGGTGCAGTCACTGTATGGATAGCTGGTGGGACCCTACCTGGAGTACTGTGTCCAGTTCTGGGAACCAGGTTTCAGGAAGGACGTTGACAGAGTGAAGGCAGTCCAGAAGAAGGCATCTAAAATGGTGTGGGGTCTTCATCAGAAACCCTACAAGGAGAGACTGAAGGCCATCAATATGTACACCCTGGAAGTGAGGAGGAAGAGGGGGGACATGACCTTACAGAGGAAAGTAAGCTACAGGAGGGGAGTATTTTTCAGAGAAAAGATGCATGAGAAAAAAAAGATCTGCAATAAAACTGGAAGGAGGTAAATTCAAGAGAGATACTGCATAAGGAAATACAGTATTTCTTCACTAAAAGAGTGATGGATGCCTGAAATAGTCTTCCATCAGAGGTGGTGGGAATGAATACAGCTGCGGGCTTCAAGCATGCATAGGATAGGCACAATGGAATTTTAGTGGAATGCAAGGGGGATGGAGCCAGAGATCACGTAGGGTGTGTGAGTGACAGCATAGTTAGGGAAAAAATAATCAGACTTGGTGTACCAAGCAGTCCTTATCTGTCATCAAATTCTATGTTCCCTTGTTTCCATATTTTATTGTGGCAGGTTTTATTTAATGACGGTTTTGTCACAGTCAACAATTTAATTAAGGAAGCATCCTGTTATCCAGAGCAGTGGCATGGAGGGCTGAGGCCATCAATCTGGATTCGAAAATGGACACAGGTCATTCGGGGGCTGGCAGAAAAAGAGGGAGGGAGGCAGGACTGAGTGCACCAAGGACTGCTCTCCTCCTTCAGGGAGTGGGTCCATGCTATCACTAGGCAGCTGCCACATAAAGGTTCTAGGTGGCAGCTTGCGGAACTCATCTGATTGTATTTGTTTTGCTTAATATTTATGTTCTACTGTATGTATTATTTCATGTCCAGCTCCCACTTAAAAATGGGCATTTCTTGCCTTTGGGTTTTTACTCAGTTCACAAACTTTTAAATAGAAGTATAAATAAAGAGCAGCCCAATGAAGAAAAATGGAAACTCTTCTCAGTCTGTACAATTCTTTCAGATGCTCACATTTTATTTCTTTTTTTACTCCACTATCTGGCCAGCCCTCCTTTCTGCCAGTCCTCCCAGCCTTGTGCTCAGCTTCTCCCAGCACTTACCTCTCCTGTAGTCCCCATGGTTTGCCATCCAAGGCAGGGGTGGTGGAGAGTCCCTCAACCTGCCAGGATCAGATCCAGATTTCTGGAAGGTGCCTGAGACACTGGGTGGGTGGGCCTGTGGAGGCTGATGGTCATCCTGCTTGACCAGGATTTTTGTTTTCCCCACCTCTTCAGCGAGCTGTCTCTCCTCTGGCTTCTGACAGGGGCTAGACAAGCACCAAGCCCCCGGGAGAAGAGCAGTCCCTCGGGCACTCGATCCTACTCCCAAGCCAGCCCTTCAGCGGATTGGGCTTGCTTCTAAACCTGAGTCATCAGCGTCACAAGCAGTAGCGCTGCAGCTGCACCAGTGGTCCAGCTTAGGGGTGCTCACATTTTCTTTACAGCTTCCTACTTTTCTCTTTTATTTCCTTTTCTTTTGCTTTCTATGAACTTTGCCATTTTGGTTTGTTGAGGTTAAATCACAAGTCATGTTAGATAGGCCATGCACACAGATGTCCGAAGCCTGAGAAACAAAATCCCAGAACTGGAATCCTAGATGGCAGAAGCTGACCTGAACACAATGACAATAACGGAGACATGGTACACAGTAAACCACAACTGGGAGGTTAGTATACCAGGTTTTGCACTATTCAGTAGGGATAGGAAAGGTAAACAGGCATTTGTCAATGCTGAATGTTGATTGCGTTGGGCTGTTGAGCTCGCTCACTGCCCTGTGTCACGCTCAGTCTGTTTCCCCGTGCTGCAGGCTGCTCTTTGTATTGGGCTCCTGCCTGCATTGGCACCTTGTTCTGGCCACTAAGAAATCTGCAGCTGTCCCAACAGAGCTCCGTTGAGGTGGCTCACTCCCCTCTCTCACTCACTCATTCAGTTTCTCCTGGCGCTGTGGCTGACCTTTGTACTGGGTTCCTGCCTCTGTTGGAGGCTTTTTCTGCCCACAAAGAAATCTGCAGCAGTCCCAACACAGGTCTGTTAAGGCTGCTGACTCCCCCTCTCTCACTCACTCATTCCATTTCTGCCAGCACTGCAGGCTGGCCTTTTGTACTGGGCTCCTGCCTGCGTTTCCACCTTTTTCTGCCAACAAAGAAATCCGCAGCAGTCACAATAGAGCTCCATTGAGCTCGCTCACTCCCACTCTCTCACTCGCTTGTTGTGTTTCTCCCGGTGCTGCAGGCTGCTCTTTTGTACTAGGCTCCTGCCTGTGTTTGCACCTTTTTCGGGCCACAAAGAAATCCACAGCTGTCCCGACAGAGCTCCGTTGAGGTCGCTCACCCCATGTCACTCACTCATTCTGTTTCTCCATGGCGCTGTAGGCTGCCCTTTTGTACTAGGCTCCTGGTTCTGTTGGCACCTTTTTCTGCCCACAAAGAAATCTGCAGCAGTCCCGGAAAAGCTCCATTGAGCTCACTCACTCCCCTTCTGTCACTTGCTCTGTCCGTTTCTGCCAGCGCTGCAGGCTGCCCTTTTCTATTGGGCTCCTGCCTGCATTGCCACCTTCTTCTGCCCACAAAGAAATTTGCCGCAGTTACAAAAGAGCTCCACTGAGCTCGCTCAGTCCCCCTCTCTCACTCGCTCATTCTGGTTTCCCTGCCACTGCAGGCTGCCTTTTTGTAGTGGGCCCCTGCATGCATTGCTGCCTTTTTCTACCCACAAACAAATCTGCAGCAGTCCCAACAGAGCTCCATTGAGCTCACTCACTCCCTCCCCCTCCCTCATCTGCTCAGTCTGTGTCTTCTGCTGCTGCAGGCTGCGCTTTTGTACTGGTCTCCTGCCTACATTGGCAGCTTATTCTGTTCAGAAGAAATCTGTTGCAGTCCCTACACAGCTCCATTGAGCTCTCTCTCACTCACGCTGTTTCAGCCCATGCTGCAAGCTGGTCTGTTGTACTGGCCTCCTGCCCTGCGTTGCCGCATTTTCTGCCCACAAAGAAATCCAGAGCTGTCACAATAGAGCTCCATTGAGCTTGCTCACTACCACTCTGTCACTCACTCATTCTGTTTCTCTTGGTGCTGCAGGCTAAAGCTGTGTCTAAGGGCTCCTGGCTGCATTGGCACCTTTGTCTGTCCACAAACAAATCCGCAGCTGTCCTGACAGAGCTCCGTTGAGGTTGCTCAGTCTCCCTCTGTCACACGCTCATTCTGTTTGTCCTGGCACTGAGCCCTTTTGTACAGGACTCCTGCCTGCATTGGCACCTTTTTATGCCCACAAAGAAATCCACAGCAGTCCTGATAGAGCTCCATTGAGCTCACTCAGTCCCCCTGTCTCACTCACTCATACTGTTTCTCCCACCGCTGCAGTTTGGCCTTTTGTACTGGGCCCCTGCCTGCACTGATGCCTTTTTCTGCCCACAAAGAAATACACAGCAGTCCTGACAGCACTCCAGTGAGTTTGCTCACTCCCCCTCCATCACTCACTCTCTCATTCTGTTTCTCCCAGTGCTGCAGGCTGCCAATTTGTACTGGGCTCTTGCTTTGGGCCCTTTCTCTGCCCACAAACAAATCCGCAGCAGTCCTGACAGAACTCAGTTGAGCTCGATCACTACCCCCCCTCACTCGTTCGATCTTAATGTGTCCCAAACAGTGATTTCCCACAGCGACCGTGCTATTCTGCAGCAGGAGTGCAAAAACATATTTTAGCCAGGATGCGAAAAATGGCAGCTGTACTGTTCATAAGGAGGTGTGGAAAAATGCCACTGTTGAAAATGTGGTGTGAAAATATTACAAAATTGTGAAGTTACAAGGGTGTGTGGAAACAATTCAATGCACACTTGTAACAGAGTCATGTTATGGTGTTTCGTCACCAAATTTTCAACATAGGTATTTTAGGACCTCTGCTCATGAACAGTGCCACTGTCATTTTCTTAATCTGTTGCAAACAGTGATTTCCCTCAGCGACCGCGCTATTGTGCGCCGGAACTGTGGCAACACATTTTGGTCAGGATGTGAAAAATGACAGCTGTACTGCTCATAAGGAGGTGTGAAATAATTCCACTGGTGAAAATCTGGCATGACAATATTACATATCTGAGAAGTTACAAGGGAGCGTGGAAAGTGTGCTATGCACACTCGTAACACAATCATTCGATGGGCTATCATTACCAAATTTCAACATAGCCATTTCAGGACCTCTACTCATGAACAGTGTCACTGACATTTTCTTAATCTGTCCCAAACACCGATTTCCCACAGCGACCGCGCTATTCTGCGCCGGAAGTGCCAAAACACATTTCCGCCATGATGTGACCAATGACAGCTGTACTGTTCACAAGGAGGTGTGTCAAATGCCAATGTTGAAAATCTGGCATGAAAATATGCAAATTCATGAAGTTACAAGCGTGCATAGCAACTGCACAGCGCACGCTTGTAAAACAGCCATTTTTTGGATTTTTCCACCAAATTTTAACATAGGCTTTTGAGAGCCCACCTCGCGAACACTGGCACTGTTGTTTTGTTAATTGGCCCCAAAGGTGATTCCGTGCAGTGACAGCGAAATCACCTTTCAGGGCTGATTAACACCATGACAGTTCAAGCATTCATGAGGGTGATCTCAAAACCCCATGTTGAAAATTTAGTGAAAAAATTCCAAAAATGCCAAGATATCACTAAAGTTGAAAAACCTTATTTATTACATTATACAGCTTATTGGCATTTCCTCAGTTAAGTCGGCTTTGAAGAGTGCAGGCGTATTCCCGGTCCACCGATGATCGTCGCGCCAAGCAACGGAGGTAAGTATGGGGTGGTGGTGTGTGGGGAGGCAGGAGCGCAGTGGTGGATGTGGGTTAGGTGGGGGCAGGGCGAGCGCCGAGGACAGTTTCTTTTTTTCAGAAAAAAAAGACATTGCAGGATTGTTTTTCTTCACAGGGCATCTGGCACACTGGGGTGGGCTCAGCATGCCAGCAGAGGCTTTTGTTTGGGGGCCATCAGTAGCGGATGGAGGATTCGGCACCCCATCGGCAAACAAGGGGTATCATTATGCTGACAGGGTTGGGCACCCCATCAGCAGAAACAAAAGCCGGGGGACAGAATCCCGACGTGGGTGGACTCCCGTCGGCAACAACAGAAACAAAGGGCCACAAAGCCGACGGGGATTAGGGCCCCCGTCAGCAAGTAAACATGGTGGGGAGGGTTATATTGTTTGTGAACTCGGCAGCAAGCCGCCTCCATGTTCACAAACAATATCAGGGGTTTTACATCCCGCTCTGCAATGATGGGTCACTCCCTCATTTCAGCGGATGGCTGACGCTGCAATGATGAGGCAGCCCCTGATTGCAGTGGCAAGATTCTCAGAACTTGGTGCCAACATTTCAAACTGCTGTCACCAGCAGCTTGCAATGGCATTGGAGGAAGTGCTGTAAGCCTTTGCAGGCTGTGGGGGCATTGGCCACAACAGTGCCCCGACTCCATAGCCTGCTTCTCAGCAAGCTGTCCAAATATGTTTCTTGTGCTGTGTACAATCAACATAAAAAGGGGGGAGGAGGCCTGTATGTCAGGGAATGAATTAAAGCAACTGTGGTACAGGGTAGATGGGGGAAGCCCAGGCTTTGTGGAGTACCCTTGAACCAAGCAATAGCCCATCAATTTGTACAGGAGTGATCTACAGGCCTCTAGCCCGGGGTGGGGTGGGGAGGTGGACAGGGACTAATGGAAGAAATACAAGATATGGCAACAAAAGGGGAGGTACTGCTGCTGGGAGATTTTAATATGCCACATGTAATTTGGACTATCCCAGCAGCTGCCTTAGCCAGGAGCCAAGACATCTTGGACTCCCTGCAGGGGCAAGCCTAAAGCAGCTAGTGCTGGAACCCACTAGAGACAGGGTAATTCTGGACCTAGTAATGACCAATGAAGACAGAATCACAGAAGTTTATGTGGAAGGGCACCTGGGGTCTAGCGACCACCACATAGTGTGGTTTAACATGGGTGCAGGGGCACAGTCAAGCCACATAAAGTCAAGAGTCTTGATTTCAGGAGGGCAGACTCTGCCAGGATGGGGATATGTATCAAAGAAGCCCTGGTGATGAGGGAGGTAAGAGACGGAGTTGAGGAGTAGTGGGAACACCTAAAGGGAGCCATAGTGGAGGCAACAAGCCAGTACATTAGGCAAAGGAACAGAGGCAAGAGAAGGAAGAAATTACTATGATTCTCAAAAGAGGTAGCAGAGAAGGTAAGGGCAAAACAATTAGGTTTAATGAAATATAAGGAGACACAGAAGGAGGAAGATAGGGTGGTGTATATAAATTGTCTGAAGGAAGAAGGGAAGGTGGTTAGGAGAGCAAACAGAGGAAAGATTAGCACAGACAATGAAGAAAGGGGACAAGACATTCTATAGGTACATCAGTGAGAGAAGGAAATCCAGGGTGGGGTTGTAAGGCTCAGAGGGAGGAAGGGGTGTGTGATGGGGACCTCAAAAGGCAGAAATACTGAATAAGTATTTCTGTTCAGTATTCACTGAAGAAGGGGGGGGGGCAGGGACCACAGCAGAACAACAGATACAAAGGTGGGAAGGAAGTGAACACCTGTCCATTAACAGCAGAGAGTCCTAGAGGAACTCAATAAATTGAAGGTGGACAAGGCAATGGGACCAGATGGCATACATCCCAGGATAAGACCTCAATATGTATACACTGGAAGACAGGAGGGAATGGCTAGATATGATAGAATCCTTAAAGTAGCTTAGGGGCATAAACAAAGTGCAAGTGGGCAACATCATTCAGTACAGGAAAGGTACAAGATTGAGGGGACATGATATGAGGTTGGAGAGGGGCAGAATAAAGGGAAATGTGAGGAAGTTTTTTTTTGACGGAAAGCCAATGAACAAGTAGGTTCAATGGCTGCTAACAAAGGTAAGGAATATAGGCAGACTAGATGGGCCTAGCGGTCCTTACCTACTGTCAGTTTCTATGTTTCTATGGATAGACAGGGACTTACAATTTACAAGTCACTGTGCACTCCAGCACTCCTGTTTTTCTGCACTATCTACAGTATGTGCTTACATCATGTTATGTGCCTCATCATCTGTGGTGTTACCACCTCAGTGAATCTTCCTGCTTATAAATTAAATATATCAGTCATTCAAGCAATAAATAGATAAATACCCTACATGCTTTGCTACCAGTGACTAAAGGTAGAGTGATTCAAGGTAAGAATTTTCTGAATATCTTAACTTGTTTGTTAGGACCCCCACCCAAAAGCCAGCACAGTGGCATGGAGGGCTGAAGTGCTGTGCATCTCACCTCCTACCATGCTGGTTTCCCAGGGTCAGAAGCAGATTTGGATCATCTGAGGTTGGCCTGGGAGGGATATGATTGAGATTCTGGAGGACTGCTCTCCTCTCCCTGGAAGGGTGGATTGTCATTTCAGCTGAATGACTACCACCAGCTGGAGGCCTGGTGGTAGTGCAGATCTGGGATGCCAAAGTAGGAAGGGTGCTGCAGGACTCTGAAGAATGCACACATAATGTGCACCCCAGCAATGGGAGGAGAAGGAGAAAATGGAAACGGGAAGCTAGCAGGTATTATGAAGCCCAGGCCATGCTTCTGACTCACAATCCAACCCCAGGAAATCTGGATTATTCACAGGGGGGGAAGGAAGACCCACCCCACCCTGGCCCAACCATGGGGGGGATCAGTGGGGGACTGCCTGGGGTTAGAGACGGGGTCAAGGAGAGATGTGCTTACAGGATGAATGGAGCCCTCTCAAGTAAGACAGCTGAAGCTGAGCCTGCTAGCAAGCCGCCACAGGGAAAAAGCAAAATGGAAAAATAAAGAACCCCCACCCAGGTGGAATATGTAAGGGTTAAAGTTTTGTAGTAGTGCAGTCCCCACTAACAGAGTCTTGATTAAGGAGGCTTTCAAGGAAAAGCCAGGCATTACTGTGCAATGCATTGTCAAATGCTTCTGAGCTTGGAGCAAACAGAAACAGTTTCTGACTTCAGAGTGCAGTACACTTACAGTCATGGTTCACAAACTAAAAGTGACATGTCAGTCTTGGAAAGTACTTTAGTAAATTACCATTCACTCTAACGATGTATTTTCAAGCCTCAAGTTAAGACTGAAAAGAAAAAATCACCATTTTAGTTTCATGTATCTGTAGAACTATTTGCCATGGCATCACTTAATGCAGCAGTGCAACGAAAATGGACAAAATATTTGACCCTAATTTTTTCACTGCAAAAGATTCCAGGCATCTTCCAATTAAATTTTTCTGGTGAAATTTTCTAGTTATGTCAGTATTTCTGTATTTCATTAAGGATTTTATTTATTTTTTTCTCAAGAAAAAAAGATGTCCCCCCACATTTGTTTTAGAAATACCATTATAAACTTGGTAAGGGCTCAGATCAGAAAATTAAAACAAATCCTGGTGTGCAGCATAGAAAGTACCTAGAAAAGTGGATCTGACAGGTATGCTAACATTGTTATTAATTGTAGTGGAAGCTAGCTTCTTGGAAAAACATTTTTCATTGCACTGCTTGCTGTTTTAAATAAGCAGAATTTATAGCTAACTGCTGTTCCTTTCAGTATGAAGTAATCCCTTCTGTTTCAAAACTGTCAACTACAACCAAGCAAAAAAGTACATTACGTAAGGTACTTGGAAAATCCAGGAAAAGTGGCGACACATTCTAACTCAAATTTATTTCCCTTGCACTTGATGAAATCCTAGCTCCCATTACTAAGCGGTGAACTTATCCCTGCAGCTGGCTCAATTCTCCAAGCTTGAAGTCAGCCCTGGTAACTCCAGTGCACAAGAGCAGTGACTGGACACTGTATGCCAGTTACAGACCTATTTCTATCCTTCCACTACTGTGAAAAGCACTGGAGTGCATAGTCTCAGACCAGCTGGTTGAATACCTTAATAAATACAACATCCAGTGTCCGGAACAACATGGATTTTGGAAAGGACACAGTACCTCCAAAGCTCTTTTGGAGTTCACCAGCTGCATACACAGTTCACTGGACCAGGGTGACCTTGTTGGTGTGGCCTTTATTGATCTAACAAAGGCCTTTGATACAGTCAGTCACTCCCTACTACTTCAACAACTCACCTCGATAGGCCTCTCTAACCTGGCTACTAACTGGTTCAAAAGCTACCTGGCTGATAGCTACCAACAGGTAAAGATTGGAAACATCACATCTGGGCCCCTGCCAGTTCATTGTGGGATCCCCCATGGATCAATCCTAGGACCCCTCCTTTTCAGCATCTTTCTAAATAGCCTACCTCTATCGTGTGACCAGCGGTTGCTTCTCTATGCAGATGATGCTGTTATTTTTACTACTCAACATGACCCTCACACCCTAAAATATCAGCTACAACTTGCTTTTAAACAAACTGAAGACGGGTTCAAAGCCCACAAGATGGTTCTGAACTATAAAAAGACAAAAGTAATGCTTTTTAGTGGTGCTAGAAGCAAACACAAAACAGCATCCCTTAACATCACTAACTGCACAGGGGTTTCACTCGAACAAATGGAGCAATTCAAATACCTGGAGGTTAAGCTTGACTCTTCCCTCTCCTATGCAGAACACATTGAGAATGTGGCCAAAACAGTCAACATAAGAATTGGGCTCCTGCACAGGCACAAGAAATGCCAGACGCCTGACGCCCTCCAAACCGCAATCCATAGCACAGTTGTCTCCGTCATCGACTATGGATTGGTCATATACAGCACAGCCACTCCCACCTCACTACATAGGATAGCAGTAGCCCTAAACAGAGCATGCAAACTGCTCACCAATTCCCCCAGACTAACGCACACAAGTGACCTTTATGAGCAAGCTAGGTGGCTACAACTTGAAAACAGGATACAATACCAAACCTGCCTCTTAGCTAAAAAATCAATACTCGGACTTCAGCCTCCTAAAATCACAAATCTATTAAGCATATTCATAGGCCCACACTGCACCAGGAACTCTGACCATCAGGTTCTCACCATCTCTCACTGCAGAATCTCCCAAGGGCAGAGGTCATATGCCTACTGGGCACCACTTTGGCTCAATAACCTTGGCACTGAACTTAACGTCACACAGAGATTGGGGCTTTTCAAGACCAAGCTAAGACACTACCTACTGAGAAAAAGCTCCCGTGACTGTACTTTCTAATTACTCTACACCCACCTACTTCTGAACCCAGTCTTATTCACCTTTCAGACTATTACCATCTCCTCGCTACTCATACTTTGTCCTTCTACCCTGAATTGTCCCCTTTTTGCCTTGCAATACCCTACACCCTCCTCTCCCTCCTCCCCCTAAATAGTCATCACCCCCCCACTCACTGCCCCCTACTCTCTATTCTGGATAGCTGCTTACTGTCTTTTACCTGACAATGCCACCTAGGCTGCTACTGTTAGCTGAATTATCCTAGTGTTAAAACCATCTTTGTTTCCTAGTTACAATGTATTTTGTCTATGTTTACTCACCTAGCTAGATACTCCTAAACCCACAATGTATGTATACCCACACTTTACGACATGGAACCTTTGTAAAAGAGCAGTCTCCTGCTCAAAGGTATTGTAATCCAAGACTGAATAAATAAAAAAAAAAAAATAATCTTTCTGTGAGGCAAAATCCAGATTTTATATCCAATGACCACTGAAGGAATACTAATTTATCATATGTCTCAGTAGCTTGTAATGTAGGAATTCTCTCATATAAATTGGCAGCAAAAAAATGCAGCTGATTGACAGCATTATGCAAAAGGAAATACATTGTATGCTGCTTCCCAAAATTGTTTTTACTTCCTCATAGCATACAGTAAATGCTGATACTGAAGAACATTTAACTACACTGTAGTTTGAATAACAAATGCCTCAAACTTTGATACATTATATCTTTGACCTTAACTTTATTAATAATTAAGTCCTGTTTATAAGGTATTTCATGCCCTTACCTGCCACAAAAAGATAAAGACTAACTTTGGACATCATCTTGCTGCCGACTCTGCTGTTTCACGCTGTCACTCCCTGTTTCATTCTATTAGGACTGGCTCCACTTGTCTTCTTAAATAACATTGTACTCTCCCCTCCCATTACCTCCCATAATATGTAAATCCAGCTACAGCATAGGTAGAGAGTTAGGATCAGATTACCAGAAACAGATTTCACTGAGCAAGCTTCGCCTTCCTGAAATCAATGGTGTTGAATCACTGAGGTGCATTTGCCATCAAATGTATCCCCTCAAAACTCTAGCCATACAACGCAATTACCAACCCCCACTCCCCCTCCCCGTACCATTACATGAGGCTGGAGAGATCATCCATCCTCTTTGCATTGCCTGCAAAGATCACTTTCTGAAGTAAAGCCATTGGACAACAAAGTACATGTAGGCTGAGCAGTAATATTCAATCAATCAAGCAAGCAATCAAGCCATGTTTATTGGAAGGCAAATTGAGAGCAATAGTTCTGTTTTACAATTGCGCCCAGTACTCAGTGAACATCAGGAGCAAAAAACACTCAGTAATACATACAGTTTCATTACATAAATTATAGATGTTAAGTAACACTTGAATTATGGACACTGAGTATCAGTTATAGTAAGTGCTCAGAGATGTTTTGAATTCAGCCATAACAATAATAAAGTAACGTTTTATGACTCCCAAATATCCCTCATATTCATACCAAAGAAATGTCTCATAAGGGAATATATAATCAGCCTTAGTGCAGAAAAACATCTGTAAGCTTTCACCCTCTTGGCACCTGTATCTACCACTTTCACTGGGCACTAGCTATGAAGGGCATGGCCTGGGAAGACCCCATATCTAGAGACAGTATACTAACAACACATGGAACACACTCTATGGTAGGCAACTTTGCAAAAATGCATAACTTGAAAGTTCAAAAACATTTGCTTTGCTCAATATTTGTTTTATTTTTCAGATCTTAGGTCGCCAAGTTTTAACGCATTTTTAAAATTTGGCTATGCCATGCAATACAAAAACCATTAATATGGTGCTTCTTCTAAAGTGCATACAGCAACAGGCAGATTGTATTGTCCAGCATATAGTGCTCAGGAAAACATTATTGTGCAAGAAAGACATTCCACACTGGAATAAAATGTTACCTCCTTATGCAGACAGTCAGTAGAAAAAACCCTAGTACTTTATCCAGATTGGCTTCATCGGGGAGGGGGTCTTCATTGGAAACGTTAGTATTAAGTTAGTAACTTTCTGCTGTGCATAGCATAATCAAGTTCTTGACATTTGCCTCAACTTGGCTTGGCTGTTTCGTTTTTCTTTCAAGAAAAAATTGTTTATAATTGACCCAATTACCCAACCTTGCCAGCCTCCCAGACAACAAGCACTTCTTCCTCAATCCAGCTTCCTGCTGGCACTCACCTCTCCCCCAAAGTCCAAGCAAAGTAATAGTATAATTATATGCAACCACCATGCTGTGAAAAATCCTGTTGCCCACCCTCTCCAAACAAGTTGCCACCTCCTCCCCACCTCAGTCATGTACCTGACCCCCATAATTCAACAAACCACCCTGCACCCAACTTCCCTCCTCCCGCTAAACACCCAAAAGGTTAAAGGATACATCTGTAAGCTTGGAAATGTGTCCCCTTGTTGGCACAGTCAGCTTGTCTCTTTGGTAGCAGCTGAATAAAGATGTTATCCTGAGTAGTAACACCTTACCTTGACACTTCACTGGGACTCTCAGGGAGAAGGGAGGTGGGTGCTGTAATGGTGGGGAATGGTGATAGTTGTTTTAATCAGGTTGGGGTGGAGTGAGGTCTATACAGTAAAACCAGCCAGGATGAAGCACAGTGTCACAGTTTCCTGCATGATGAAAGGGATTATCTCCCATTGAGATTGCCTTGTTTCCTGTAATAACTTTGCAGCAGAATTCTGCAACATTGTGTTTCATCATGGCAGCATTTACTATATGTACCACACATGGGTGAGGGGTTGATTTTTCAGCAATGCAGCTGATCTAAAGAAAAAAAAAAGAAATTATACATACTGGAGGTTTGCCAGCAAAGGTGCCCCACATGTAGTTCTGACTCTCAGGAACTATGCAAAGTGGCATGTTTGCAGGTGAAGTAACTATGCATCGTCTTCACTTGATGAAGTGGACATTTCTCTACGTAAGGAACAGTGCAAAGTGGCACTTTAAACTATGTGAAGTCTGCCCAATTCAAATGCACAATGATGTTTACAAACTTTGCACATACCTGTGATCCCAGTTCATCTGGAAAGTGACCTAACCAGTACCAAAGCCTGGTACTGGTTATTACCCGACTTCTAAGTACTGGATGCCAGAACATAGTATGATGGATGGCAGGCTTGAGTTTTTCAGATTTAGCTGCCCTTCTGCATTATAAAAGATTGTCTGCTAAATATGGGGGTCAGGAGAGGCTGGACTGAGATCAGAGGTAACTGCCCAGTCACTAAACATCAATGCTGTTCTGAGTGACCTCACTGCAACAGATTTGTCAGCCATCCTCTCTGCTTCTGATAATGCTGTGGCCCTCATCCAGTTTACCTCCAGATTCTCCTCAGTCTGGGACAAGCAAGCGCCATTAGGAAGTCCAGAGACAGAACTTCCCACCATCCCTGGATTACCTCCAAAATCATTGATCAGTGCAAGTCCTGTGATCTCACCTGGACCCCCTATAGATTCTCCTAATCCCTCCCTGTCATTTAATTTTACAGGACTCTTAGGAACTATTGTACAAAGGCTGTCCAGGGAGCAAAACTGCACTATGTCAAGGTCAGCCTCCAGAAAATTCTTAATGTCCCAGCTTAAGTCTAGAAAGCAATTCACTCCCATTTCACCCCCCTCAGTCTGCTTCCTAATCCTAATGGCTAATGGTTTACCTATTTCTGATCCTCCATCTTTTGTTGCTTTCTTCAGAGTTCTTCACTACATGTGCCCTTCCTTCTCCCCCCTCCTAGATTATCTCCTTCCCCTCCTGCTCTCCCTTCCTCTCCTTCTTACCTCTTCTCAGGTTTTCACTCCCCCCCCCCACTGTCCAGGAAACTGTGCTTGCCCTTTCCTCCCTCAACCTAAGTCTAACTCTGACAGAGTGAACCCGAAGCTCATCCATCTCTCAACTTCCACCACTGCACCCCTCCTTACTCACCTGTTCAACCTATCATTTTACCTCTACACTGTTCCTCAGTCCTGGATGATTGCCAGAGTTATTCCACTTCACAAAGGGAGTAACCCCTCCTCCCCTGGCAAATTTAACCCCATCTCCCTCTTCCCCTCCCTTTCAAAGTTGCAAGAGAAACTTGTCTATTCCAGACTTTGAAACTACTTCTCATTCTCCAGTTTCCTCTCCCCTTCCAATCTGGCTTCTGGAAGCACAGTGCCACCACCTCCTCCCTGCAGCATGTCAATAATTCCACCTTCTCCGTGATGTCAAGGGCACATCACAACTGCCATCTTCATTGATCTGGCCAAGATATTTAATTCAGTGTCTCATACTGTTCTTCTAGACATTCCTGGCCCTGCTAGCCTATGATCACCTGCTATTGATTGGTTTCATTCCTACTTCATGGGCTGTCAACAGTTGTACAGGCAGAAGGCATTCAGTCACCTCCACTACGCATACAGACTGTTGTCCCTCAGGGTCCATTCTGGGTTCCATCCTCTTCTCCTTTTCCTGAATGACCTCCCCACTGCTTGTGCCAACTTGCATATTCACACGTATGCAGATGACACTGTCATCTTCACCTTGAGTTCCTTTAATGTAGCTGTGGAAGACCTGTTTCAGTAGGATTTCCACAGTATTCTGCATTGGTTCCAATCTATCCCAAGTCAGTGCCATCACTAAAAAAGTGATGCCCATGACCTTTGGTAGCAGCCAAAAACTAGAGAGACTCCAGACTGTCCCTATTTTTACCTCATTGGATGGCACCCACCTTGAAGTGGTGCAACTCTTCAAGTATCTTGATGTGTGGCTTTACAGCAAGTTTGACTTCTCAGCCCACATTGGTACCATCCATGCAAAACTCCACCCCAAGCTTGGGCCCTGTACTGCAACAAGGACTGCATATTTCTGCAGGCATGCAGAGAGTTTGTTAGCAACATGGTGTTCCATGTATTCAACTATGCAGAGATGATCAATGGCACCACCACTCCACTTCCATTGGCAGACTAGACTCCCTCTATAATGCCTTTTGCCTGTTTGCTACTAACTCCCCCAAATCACCACTGCTTTCTCTACTCCTCCCTATCCATCCTTCCCCAACTTTCTTGTTGCTAGTCTCACTGCACCACCTTCATTTCCAAATACTGGTTTGGTTCCCTTCATTCAGACTGCTCTTCAGTCCTCTATCCTCTCCCCGGCCCCTCCTCATGCTCCCACCACTCAAGGGATTATCATACTTTCACCACTCCTCACCCCTGCCCCTGGGCAATATGCCTTTTCCTATGGACTCCCCACTCTCTAGAACCTGTTCCCTTCCTCCCTTTACCTCACCACCTCCTATGGCTTCTAGAGGCAACAGTTACCCCTCTCTAGCCTGCTTCTGTTTCCATCCTCAACACCATCCCAGCTTGGATCACCTACAGTCCATGTGTCAGGCCTCTGCCTGGGTCTTCCATACCTGCTTATTTATTTATTTAATGAGGAATACTTTTACAAACTTTGAGTCAGCGACTCGTTTACAAAAGTACCTCCGTCGAGAAGGAGACAACAAATAGTGAGTTATAGGTCATGAAATTACAAACAGGTGAGATACAAAACACCTG
Source organism: Neoceratodus forsteri (assembly GCA_016271365.2). Lineage (NCBI taxonomy): Eukaryota > Metazoa > Chordata > Ceratodontiformes > Ceratodontidae > Neoceratodus > Neoceratodus forsteri. Next base: position 904,038,159 of record CM028133.1, read on the forward strand.
GATTTACAGGCAGCAACTATACAAGTAAAATCATAAGTTCAGTAATATACATATGTTAACTTCCATATTATACATCATATTATGCATCAATTAATTTGAAAACAACATAGTTTTAGACAGAGCCCAGTCGTCTAAAGGGAGCCAGGAAACACAGGGCAAAAGGCTGGAGTAAGGTCATCTATGCATTTGCAGCATCGACTGTCAATAATGTGTTGACAGAGGGCAGTTTTGAACAGGCCAATCCGGGGATCTTAGAGATAGCCTCAGGAGAATTGAACCAAAGGGGCTTTATGATGGAAGGATCTTTGACAGCGAGAGGTCCTAGCCCTGGGAACTATGAAAGTGTCTGTGATGGAGTTCGGGTGGGCAGGGGACGGACAGCCAGCTGCAGTGGAGCAGAGACCCTGGTGGGCAAAGCCCTGACAAGGATTTTTAGCCAGTAGGCAGGTGCGGTATATTAGTCTTTCATCAAGATTGATAAATTGGATGTAGAGTATAGCAGACAGGTGTGAGTTCTACTGTTGACACCTGTAAGGAGCCTGCAGGCTTTGTTAACGGAGGTCTGAACCTTAGATAAGGAGGTGGGGTCCGCACATGAGTAAATAGGAAGACCGTGGTGACCCCAGAGACAGTACCGAGGGTAATGGCTAATTTTAAGCACTTAACGAATTCGGAGGCAATCCTTGTGTCGGTAAAGGAGCCCGATCCTGGGTTCATGGCAGATGACAGGGTTTTAAGTGGGCGTGGAATGTAAGGCCAGGGTCAAGGTGATGCCCAGGTACTTATAGGATACTACCTGTTCTAGAATGAGGAGCTTGCTGGTGCTGATGAGAAGGAGTGTTCTTAGCACTGTTTTGCCGTGTGAAAACAGCATGGACTTAGTTTTCTTCAGGTTCATGACAAGTCGATGATTATTGAACCAATTTTCAGCTTGGAGGAAACGCTGTTGCAGGTGCCTCGGAGTAGGAGGCGGTCAGAGTGAGATGCTAGGATTACTGCATCATCAGCATAGAGCAGTATTTTGCTGGAGCAGGAGATTGGGAGAGAGTTTAGGAATAGACTGAAGAGGTGGGTCCGAGGATGGAACCTTGCGGTACCCCAGAGAGAACCGGCAGGTTGGAGGAGAGTCCCATTTAGTTTAAGTCTTTGGGACCTGTTTTGCAGGTAGCTAGAAACCACTTCATTGGGCCAGATGAGAGTCCTAGTTGGGATAGGGAGTTTAACAGCAGGGGTGGCACACCGTGTCGAAAGCCTTAGATAGGTCTATGAATACTGCCCCTGCAAGACAACCCTTGTCAAGTGCGGAGTGTAAGTAGTGGGAGAATTCCAGAAGGGCGGTGGTAGTGCTGTGGCCAGGGCGAAACCCATGTTGCTCCGGACATAAAAGGTTGTACTTAGATAGGTATTCTAAGAGCTGTGTGGATACTATTTTTTCTAAGGCTTTGGATAGGGGGGGGAGGATGGAAATGGGCCTGTAATTGTTTGGTAGCATGCGATCCCCAGACTTATGGATGGGGATTACTTCAGCGTGCTTCCAAGCATCCGGGAATTGACCTAAACATAAGGATTTGTTTAAGATAAGCGTGAGGGGAATTAGCATGACATCCAGAGTAAGGCGGAGTATCTTGGAGTCAAGAGGGTCATTACTAGGGTTTTGGGAGGTGAGGGACTTTATGAGAAAAGGTTTGGCATCACAGGGTGAGATCGTCTGGAAGCAGAAAAGTGGCCTTGAGATGTATGAGGGGGTGGACGTGGTAAGCGGGTCGAAGAAGTGGGCAGGGAGGACAGCGCTTAAGTCCATGAAGGTTTTATTAAGGCAGTCAGCAATACATATTAGGTCAGTCGAGGCAGCCCCATTTATGTCCATCTGAGACGGCGGGGGGGGAGCGGGTTTTACCATTCAGTTCTTTAATGTTGTCCCAGAAGGCTCTGGATGAGCTCCAGCTGGGCGTCAATGCGACCTGATAGTATTTAGCTTTAGCCTGCTTGATGGCCCAAGTTGCACTGGTTGTGGGCAGCCCTGTAGGCTTGTCTGTCAGCCACTTTACCAGAGTCATTTGCAATGTGCCAGAGATTATCCCGCTTTTAGTTGCTGATTAGAGCAGGATCCAAGCAGCTGAACCGCTTTTTCCTAGTTGTGGAGAAGGGGGCAAACAGATCACAGGCGAGAGAGAAGGCAGTAGTGAGGTAGGTTAGAGCAGAGTTTATGTCAGGAGCACAGGCCACAGGGGTCCAATTGACTTGTGCAAGGTGGCGTTTGAGGTTGTCAAGACCCCTGGGGAGAAACCTGCATCGAGGGGTGGAGCAGTACATTGGGCTGAGGGTAGGAGAGGACCAATGGCAGATGACGGGGGAGTGGTCGCTGAGATTCCATGAGGACAAGTATGGAAGCCACTTTATGTGGCCGGTTGGAGAGGATTACGCCCAAAGGGAGCAGGTTCCCGTGAGCTTTGTTAAGACGAGAGGCTGAGTGACCAATTGAGACAGGTCAAGGGCTGCGAGCTCATCCTTTATAGTATCAGATGAGGAGCAGAGCCAGTTGGAGTTTAAGTCACCCAATATAAGTTGTTCAGCCTTCCGGGTAAGGAGGATAGATAGTCAAGGAGGGAGGAAGCCGCTAGTTTTTTGTATTCGGGGTATGTAAACCGTGGTTAGGTGAGGGGCCTGACCAAGGAGCGGAGTGATTTTAAGGGTAATGGCTTAGCCCCATGGTTGGAGCACAGGGTAGGGCATGGCCCAGGACCGACATCACGCAAATAGATAGCACATCCCCTCCCCGCCTGCACAGTCTGTCATCCCTGAACAGGAAAAGCCTGGTAGGGAGACAGCAGAGTCAGGGAATAGGTGGGGAGAGCCAGGTCTCTGCTAGCATGAGGATGTCTGGGGAGTGTTGTGTAACCCAGCATTGGGCAGGTATTTTTGGGAAGACTGCATATGTTCATGAAAGCAATCTGGAGACCGCTACACCACAGGTGGGCTTAGGTGTGGCAGCATATACAGGCCCAGGATTAGGGTGCACGTTGCCGGAGAGCAAGAGTAGCAGTAAGATTAGGCGCCTTGCAGGGTGGAGGTTGGTGAGGGGTGGATGCATATGCAGGAGCCGAGACCTCACCAGGGATGTGCAAGGGATGGGAAGAGAGAAGAGAGCCGGACATGCCAACGAAGGGATTGACCACTTGTGGAAGGGTGCATGGTACTGGGGATAGCGCACAGGGAGTGGGTGGGTGTGGGTTAAGTGGTAGTCGAGGGTTAGGATGGATTTAGGGGAATGGTGCAGATTGTACAGGGTACAGGAAGGAAGAGGATGGACAGAGGGTAGTTGTGCAAAAGCAGAGGGAAAGACAGGGAAGTGGGAGTGGGGGATAGTGGTACAGAGGGGCAGATCAGATGGGGTAGAAAGGGGTCGGGGAAGAACAGTGGGTTTCTAGGTAGGAGGAGTACCAGGACAACAAGGATCACAATAGTGGACGATACAACATATGAGAGAGTGGGAACTGAGTGGCGCCCTCTAGTGTTGGAATGGTATAACCAGCAAATGGGAAAGTCGACTGATTGGTTCTGGATTCCCATGTGAGTAGCTCTATAAGGGAGAGCCGACCAAAGGGTGGTGGTGGGGGCAGTGAGGGAGCCGAGCAGCTGGCTTGAAGCAGGGCTCCACCTGGCATTGAGGAGAGCGATTCGGAGCCATGAGCCTGAAAAGGGCGCCAAATCCCCAGATACAGCAGAGTGCAGGTTAGTCCGATCGCGACTGCAGCAGGGCACTTGAGTGTAAAATTACCTTGCGTTCTGGGCAGGGAGGGCTTTTCGGTCTGGCCCTCGCGACCTCCTGGTCCTTAGGGGGAGGGGGGTGAAATCCTGGCAGGGAGGGCAGTACAGCAGCCCTCGCGACCTCCGGCTCCTCGGGGGGAAGGGGGCTCGAATCTGTGGAGAGGGAGAAGAGCGAGGTTAAGTAGGCAGGTAACAGGGGATTAGCAGGAGGGGGCGGGCAGTCTTGGGGAGAGAGAAACAATAGTGTAGCAGCAGCAGAAAGACTAACAGAAAAATGCAGCACCTACAACAGGCTAACACAAAACCTCTTTCCTGGATTCAATAGTACTTGTTACTTAAAACTTAGTTAAACAGGCTAGCTAAGAAGGCATAGGGCAATTACAGTAAAAGTCCTGGCATTGTAGAGAGAGAGGCGATTCGGGCTGAGCCTGGAAAAGCGCCAAATCCCAGATACAGCAGAGTGCAGGTTAGTCCAATCAGCGACTGCAGCAGGGCATAGTGTAAAATTACCTTGTGTTCTGGGCAGGGAGGCTTTTCGGTCTGGCCTCAGGACCTCCTGGTCCTAGGGAGGGGTGAAATCCTGGCAGGAGGGCAGTACAGCAGCCCTCGTGACCTCCAGCTCCTCGGGGAGGGGACTCGAATCTTGCATTCTGGGCAGGAGAGCTTTTGGTCTGGCCTCTGACCTCCTGGTCCTTAGGGGGAGGGGGGTGCTTGCTGGTATCAAGTCCTCACTACCTCTGCACTTCCTTCCCCCATGGGGGTAGGCATGCACCAGCCTAACTGATCTCTTGTCTGATACAGTATCTTTTGGTTTTGGTATGCTGTGCCTTGCTGATGTTTTATTTGCTTTTCTATATGTACTCCATATTGTAATGTGACACCAATTTCTTTTGTACCAATTCTTGTACCTATTTTTGTACCAGATTTTGCACCAATGTAATGTTATTGCATATTTTACTTCTGTTTTCTCTTGTTTCTGATCCCCTGTGTCACACCAGGAAAAAGGACTTTACTCAGTTTGTATTTCCTTGTTATCAATTTTCAAACAAAAAAATAATAAATAATTCACCAGCAGATGCCAGAGGCCCACAATATGTGGAAAGTTGAGAAAGAGAATGAAACCAGCTGCTAACTGTGCCATCACCCCTGTAAAGTGAGGAAGATCCCCTGATATGGAAGAACTGTAAGTAAACTTAGGGCTTGCCCTGCAATCTGTGTATTATAAATTGTGAATTCTGTTTATGGAGTAGGCTAACTGGCTAGGATTTATAAATACTCATTTTTGGTTTTATGAGCATTCGGGTTTGAGGTTAAATTGGTAAGCATTGCTATATTTCTTAGGAGCACCTGTGCTGGCGAACCACAATATCACTGGGCTTACATTGTTTTCATGGATGGCTACCCAGTAAAACACAGGTAGCTCTCGAGATAAAATTAAAGCACTGTATTGTGTGATTTGGCGCAGGATGCCTTTAGTGGGCTGAGCCTGCATAGGTACATAATGACAACCCAAGAACCAGTGGTACTGACTGCACCTAGAGGGTCACAGCGATGAGCAGCCCCATGATGGGTGAGCTGACAAGAGCACCAAAGAGCCAGCTGGATTGCACTTTCTTTATCAGTTTTTAACCAATCCCTTCATTCCATTTATGACCCAGCAATTCTAAATAAAGTTGTTGATCTTTTGTTGTTGAAATTGTTTGTTTGAGCACTATTGAGTTATACAGTGTGTGATTATTGGGTTAACTGTTAATCTACTATGTGAGTTCATGGGATGGGTAGTTTCATGGGGATGTTGGAAAGTACTGCACCCCAAGGAGTTGCACTATACTTAACAAGGATCACAGACAGTTTTTTATTGTTTATTTTTTTGAGTGGAGGCAAAGGACAAATAACAAACCTATTTTATTTGTATTTTTTTTATTTTTAGGGTGTTTGTTCCTTCCGGGAGCCACCAGTCGGTCAATCCGTGTGCGCATCCCTTACTCCGGCTACCATCTGACTCGCACTGGACTTCTAGGATGGCAACCACCCAACTGCCCCATGTCTTACCCCCCATGGTGGGGTTGCAGGGGTTAGCCAACTCCCCCTGCCTAGTACAGATCCACACATGGTGATCCCCTCCTGGGGCCAGCACAGGTGCTCACAGACAGCTGTCAAGCTGCTGCAACTGGATGATCCCCTTTTTCTGCTTTTCTCCCCTGCAGGCTCACGGCGTGCAATGATGTCAGTGGCTGGGTGCCCGCACACTCCCGTGTGCACCCCTGTCAAGTGTCTGCCACGTCCCGCCCCCATGACATGCAGCTCTGTGCCACCAAGCCCCAGCCTCCACTAGGGGTTGGGCAAGCAGTGGTTGCAGGATACCCCCCCTTCCCAGAGATGGAGAGCAGTCCATCGGACACTCAATCCATCTCCTCCCCACCGACCTATGGCAACCTGTGCTCATTCCTAAACATGGGTACCTGGTGTGGCATGGTGTGGCGTCAAGTGCCTCAACCCTCAGTGCCACCGGGCTGGCCACAAATAACAAACCTTTGATGAAACCCCCTAATCAAGAGTTTATCGACCTAAGTGCCTTATTTATTTTATTTATTTGGATAAACACCTTTGAGCCAGGGGCTCTTTTACAAAGGCTCCATGTCATGTAACAAGGACAAGTAAAAAAAAAACATAAATGCAATATGAAACATACAGCAAAATATACATTAGGAGCAGCCATTGGTGTTGTCTAGGTTTGTAAAGCGACTAATTTATGCAGCAGAACAGTACACCAGGCATTGTACAATGTATGCCCAAGGAAACTGCATGAGAAGTTAGAGCAGGAGCAAGAGCTACTGATACAGAGAACAGTGCTGGATTCTAAAATACAGGAGGAGGTGGAAAGCAGCTGACAGCACTTTCAAAAGGAAAGGTGAAAATAAGAGGGTTATGGGGATAGGGAGGGAGGGGCAGAGTGGAGAATGTAGGGTAGACAGCTATAGAGTGGGAGGGGGAAGAGCAAGAGGGGAATGCGGAGATAAGAGGGGGATGGTGCAATTGAGGAGAGAGTGATAGACAGGCTATGTGTGGTAGGGATGCAGGGTATTAGATGTGGAGTGAGGGGAGTGGCATGAGGGTTGAAGTGAGTGGAAGAGGGATAGGTGTATACAGAGGCTAAGATAACAAGGGACAAAGTGACATTTATGGGGTGGACAATGTGCAACGGGGGGTAGGGGAGGTGACAGGGTGGCAGGTGAGGGTGTGAGATGACTTAAACTTGTCTGAGCTGACAAGGCAGGGGGCATAACCATAACATCCATGGCATTCCAGTTACTTTTTTGGTGACACAATTGGGATATCTTGTTTATCATCTGATCACTCACTTGGATCACCAGTGCAATCAGGGAGTAATTTGGTACCCCTCAAAATTGTAAAATGTAACATAACCTTCCAGAAGGTTAAGAACTGGTGTTGCACAGATGGTCTGACTGGGAATATCAATGGGGGGGGCGCAGTATTGTCACCATTGTAGGTGTTATTCAAGTTGTACTACATAGGATGGAAAAAGTAAATGCAGGTCCTCTGGCTGTCTTATGATCCCATCACCAATACAGACTGCAACACTGGTGAGTGATGAGGGCATGGATAGTGCAGAATTGCCCATTAGTATGTACTCACCTGGTGAGCACATAACATTGAACTGAATCAAATGCTACCCCACTCATCTACCCTTCCATGTTGTAAAATATGTTTGGGAGAGTGGAGCAACCAACATGAGTTATGAATAGGTTATCCCTAATAGAGTAGAGGCAGACAGAGAGGATCATTGACTTCCAGATGAGAATACAGAAAGTACATAGAAAGTGCACTAAAAAAGGGAATGTTGCTTGCTGCCAATATGGACCATGTTTTGATGGAGCACGTTATACACAGATCCATGTGCTTCAATCACATTTTGACTAATTAGCACCTGAGGGACAATGTGGATCAGTTGTCATACTGTGGAGAACTGGTGCAACAGGGAAGTAAGTAGACTAGATTCCAAATAAATAGACACTTTGAGCACTGAAAAGGCAGCTCACAATACAGTGGCCACCAGTTTTGCTTTAACTTAAGCAAGTTGGACTAATGTCAGTGATCTGCAAAGATGAGAAATTTGACTGAGCCTATGATGGGACTGCAAAACAATATCAGCTCCCAGGCTGTGAGGCTGCCTTGAAGAGACACAATGCACTAAACATTCTTAAGTTAGGGACTTCACCTAGGTGACCCATGGAGAAATATACAGGAAAAGAGGCCGGACCTGGAAGCTTACAGATGTGATACCATCTACCCAAACTTGCCGTGACTGAATGTTCTGCTATTATTATGAGGAGGATGGATATCTACAGACCAAGAGTCAATCCCAGTGGACTTGTGAAAAGTCTTTACCAGATTTATAAAGTGTCATGTGATATGAGTGACAATTTAAAAGACACTGACATTACAGCAACTACAATTCCGCCAAAAATAAAATCGTCAATCAACACTACCCAATCCATCAAATCAGCAATGGCAGTGTAGAGTTCAATAGGGGATGTTGTACTCCTTTTTTAAATTTAGAATGCTTTATTAGTCTTGGTTGAGACAAGGTACATAAACATGAAGGATGCATACATGTATCTGCATGTTACATATCAATATACAGGACAAAGAAAGAAAAGTATCCAATAATTTTGCAAGTTTCTCAACCAAGTTACAATTATAATGGTAATTCCCACCACCACCACCACCTCAAACCCTGCCCCCATCTCCAGAATTCAAGGTATAACCAGTATCAAATAAGTGACAATAACTATAACATAATAACGAAGGCACCAATATATGGTGTAGTAGTCATGTCCTTTCCTTAGGACAAAGGGTATAAGTTCATTAGTGATAGACATTAGTGGGGAAACATGAATGTCAAGTAGCAGATATACAACCATCCCTCACCCAGGGTTCAAAAATAACAAAGTGTAAGGAGTTCCTAAACTTGTTTTGTATTTTTTATGAATGTGACATAGCAATGGTGCAGCTCAGCCTGAAGTGCAAATAGAATTTCCGATACCATTCCCTGTAGGTAGGGGTAACTTGGTCACACCAATGACAAAGAATAACCTTTGGCACAAGTTGTTATTAGAGCCATATGTGGTTTATGGTTGCCAAGTAAGGTTTTATTGAAATTACTCAGAATACAAATCTCAGGGATGAAGGCCTGGGCAAGGCTCAAAAGGGGATCTATATGATGGCTAATATCATCCCAAAAGGGTCTAACTTTATCACAGGTTCAAAGAATGTGAAATAATGGGCCCCAGTCTTCTTGGCATCTAGTGCATATGTCCAAGGGCAACCTACCCATTCTATGAAGTTTAATAGGAGTATAAAACATATTATGTAAAATCTGAAATTGCATAAAGCAGTACCTGTCCCACTTTATGTATTTATAAACTCCTTTCCAAATATGAGACCAGTCTCGAGGGTGACCCTGAGGAGGAAGGGCCTGGTCCCAATAATAGAAAATTGCCTGTTTCCTTTCAGCAAGAAGAGCTGGAAGCCATGTATGATAGAAAGATACAGTATAATATGAAGAGGTGAGGGTAGCTGATAGTAAAGGAAGCAGTGTTTTGCCATAGTTCCTGTGCCAGTTACCAGATCCAAAGTAGCTAAATTACATATTGTGAAGTTGTAAGTATCTAAAACACATAAGTATGGACCAGCCAAACTTCCAGAGTCAAGGAGCCTTCAATAAGGCTACCTGGGCTTGTTTAACAACGTAACTCAAGATCCCAGAGGAAAGCATCTAATATGGGAAGGTTCTAGAGATATCAAGGAGCAATATAGAAAGAGCGATAAAAGCTCTAAAACTGTAAAACAATATCTTTAGGGGAGATGAACAACTGACCAGTATCTGATCTGATAGATAGAATAATCCAGTCAGCTTGTTGGCTGTGCAGATGCAGGGCAAGAAGCTTCCCAGTTTTCTCCCCCTGGTCAAAATATTGAGTCCTGGTTCTCAAGAGGAGATGTTCTGCTTTTTCCCCTACAAGAGCATGATGTTTTACTCTAAGAGCTTCAAGGTGTCCTCAGGCTGTTGTTGGCGAGGAGTCTGAGAGTCCTATCTCAGCCATCCAGATTTGTGATAGTAGGGAGGCTGTGGCTTGAGAGAGTTCTCTTTTCTTTCTGGTTGTTGATCATATCATTTCACCTCTAAGGGCACATTTAAAGGAATACTAGAAAATATCAAATTTTGGCATCGTAGGTAAGTTAAAGGAAAAATAATTCTGAGAAGAATAGCTGTAACCTCTCAACTATTTCTGGGCATTTTAATTAAAAAATTGTTAAGACAGCAGGTTTTATCTTTTTTTTCAACAATGGAACCTAACTGACCTGTAGGAGGGCATGATGATGGTCAGATATTACCTTAGCACTGTAACAGCTAGAAGGACCCCGATAGGGCTTCTGCACTCAATAGAAAGAAATCAATATGGGAAGAGGAGTTATGTGGGACAGAGTAAAAAAAATATTCTACAGAGTCAGAATGCATAAGTCTCCAAGGGTCTATCAGGCTGAACGAGTTCATAAGGTCTCGTAAGGCCAACTCACTTGGTGTGAGGGGTTGGCTATGTCTGGAGGTCCTATCTAGATCATTGTCCAAGACTGTATTCCAGTCCCCAGCAAATATCATAGGAAGAGAAGCCCACTGGGATAAACCAGGGTGACTCTGGGAAAAGAAGTAGGGGTACTCTGTGTTAGGGCCATAAACTGACCCCAGGATCACATCCTGATGACCCAGTCAGGTCTGTATTAACTTACATGGCACCCATAGGCTGGAAACGTCAGGTGCCCCCCCACCACAAAACACCACATTCACAGAAGAACAATAAACCAGTTCCCATCAAATGCCAGGAGGGTATCAGGACATCAACTGCCCAAGTGGACCATACCAATTCCCAGTGAATGTCAGACTCAGGAAGGGGACAGAGCATGAACCACCACACATCTCTGTAGACCATGTCAATCCCTCATGAAACATCAGGTAAGGACCAGAATATTGTTGCCCCATCACAGAACCTGTCCATACCAATTCCCTCCAATTTTGAGGGAGGGCCTGGGCATGAACAGCCCCTCTGTGGGACATAGTAAATCACCATCTAATGTCAGTGAGGGACCAGGACATGGACCGCTTCAGTGGACCATAACATGTCCCACAGTCCCACTGAATGTCAATGAGGAGCTTGGGCATGTGATTGTGGTGGACTTAGACCTTGGGACACAGTGGACACACTGATCATTAGAGTTCAGACATGAATGATCATGATTCATGATCATTCATGTCTGCACTCTAACAGTCTGTGTGACCACTGTACATGATCACAGATTGATATGATCAATCAACAAGGAAACAATAATCAACAAAATCTCTTATCTCACACAAGTAAAACTGTATACAGCCACAACTGACAGCTTAAGTTAATTGATTTGTCTTGAATGACTCACCGTCTGTCACCACATCGAGGGATATGACCGACCATCCGTCTGGTCTAAGGGCAAGATTGAAGATGAGCAGACTAGCAAAGGGGGCACAGCAGACACTGGCTGGGAGGGCAGCAGGCTGCAGGCAGGTCACTCTGTGTCTATGAACTAAAAGTGAACATACTCACTGAAGACTTGATCCAATAGGCAGATTCAGCGGTGGCAGGATGGTGGCAGGTGGATGGCAGACTGATGAGGGAGAGTGAGTGAGATGACACAGTCTATCTCTCTACTGCCCAGCTCAGCCTCTACTAGCCTAGACAGCTAGGCACCTCTCTCCAAGTTAGTCAGTGGGACAACGCTAGCGGGGCACTGTGGTGGCCATCATGGGTTACCTCCTGGTTAAGTCAATGACAACAAGGTCTGTCCACGTCAGTGACTCCTGAGTCAGGAATCTGACTTCTTCTGCAGACTAGTGCTGTGGCACCAGCATGCACCATGCCTTTTTTACCTTATCCATTACCCAGTTGGGTGCACACATGCGTGGTGGTCTTCTGAAAGATTTAAAAATCAAAACAGTGTTTGCGTGCAACGTGTGCTGTCCACTGATTGGACTAGTCTATGCCCTGTTCTGTCTGGGTAGTGAGAAAGTGAGACAGACAGTTAAGTCCTGGGGGGTGACTAGTGAGACAGACATTGGGGGAGGCAGATAATATTGAGTTCTGGGGGGGACGCCATGAGTCAGCTCAAGCTCAGTCAGATTTTTTTTTCTCATTTTCATTTTTGATTTCTGAGTTTTCAGGCACCCCCTAACAGCTGGTTCCCCTAGGCTGCATCCTACTTAGCCTAATGATAAAAATAGCAATGGACCCAGTAAAGCCCTGACAAATATAAATCTACCATGTGGGTCAGTAATCTCCTGGAGAAGATGGAATGGAACAGATCTGGAGACCAGGATAGCCACACCTCGCTTATGAGAGTCCAGACTTGAATGAAACACCTGAACAACCCAGAAACATTGGAGAAGCATCATCTGTCTTGGAGAAAGGTGTGTCTCTTGCAAAAAAGCCACATCCACCTGCAACTTACGAAGATGAAGTCGAATTTTGGCACATTTTGTGGGTGTCTGGGCTCCTTTAATATTCTACGAACAGCATCGATAGTTGTATGCCATATTATATACTGTAGTATATACACTAATGTCAGAGGGATATACAGTATATAGTCCATAAAAATACCTAGTTATAACAGATGTCATCCCATTTAACATGAAGAGAATGGAGACAGGTCCAAAACCCCACCCCACCCTTGACCCAAACAGCCCACAGTATACCCATTGAAATTAGATAACAGTGAAGAAACAGGAGTAACTGAATCAAACCAATGCCCCTTCCTTCCCCCTCCTGTCATCCCCCTAAACTGTAAGACCCATAATAGCTCCCATCCCACCTACCCTTTACCCCAAAACTATAAACCTCCCTGCCACTAACTAACTGGTACATGAAGCTCCAACCTATCATAGCTCAATGCTCATGCCTTCCAGTCCCCCCCCACACTTATTAACTTATGAATAACCTGGTACACTACCTTAAGATGAGGTAAAGTTATTTTACATTACATAACATCCTAAGAACCTTCTTGTATATAAGAGGCAAGTTTCAAAACTTTCGCAAGCTAGATAAGATCAAAGGGGATAAGAGTGAGTGTGTGGAGGAGGATCATGTAAAAACATCTATCCTAAATAGATACTTCAGCTCAGTATTTACTGAGGAGAAGGTAGGGCAGGGCCCACAGCTCAGCACCATGGACACAGGGGGAAGGAGGTGTGCACTAGTCCCTTCACAAAAGAAAGGGTCCTACAGGAGCTCACTAAGCTGAGGGTGGACATGGCAATGGGACCTGATGGCATGCATCCCAGGGTACTAAAGGAGCTAAGGGTGGAACTAGCAGAGTCATTAGCGAAATTGTTTAGTGAGTCTCTGAGCACAGGAGAGGTCCCAGAACACTGGAGAAGGACTCATGTGATCCCGCTCCACAAGAGTGGTAGCAAGGAGGAGGCAGGGAACTACAGACCAGTCAGTCTTACCTCAGTAGTGGTCAAGATTATGGAGGCACTCCTTAAGGAAAGGATAGTGCAACACTTGAAATCAATAGGAGCACAGGATCCAAGACATTATGGGTTTACAAAAGGAAGGTCCTGTCAAACTAATCTCATAAATTTCTTTGACTGGGTAACCAGAGTGGTGGACCAAGGCCGGGGTGTAGTTGATGTAGCCTACCTTGACCTCAGCAAAGCTTTCGATACTATTCCACATAGAAGATTGATTAATAAGCTGGGTAGGCTCAGGGTGGTTCAGAAGTTGATCAACTGTGTGGTAAACTGGTTGGCAGGCAGAAAACAGAGAGTGGTGGTAAATGGTATACAGTCAGAAAAGATGCAAGTTACAAGTGGGGTACCTCAGGGATCAATCCTGGGGCCAGTCCTCTTCAACATCTTCATCAGTGACATTGCAGATGGACTGGAGGGTAAGGTTTGTTTGTTTACAGATGACACCAAGATCTGCAACAGAGTAGGTGATCCAGATGGGGTGAGCAGAATAAGAAGAAATCTGGATAAACTGGCAAAATGGTCAGAAGAGTGGTAACTGGAGTTTAACGCAAAGAAGTGCAAGATCATGTACATAGGGAAGAGAAACCCTAAAGCCGTCTATAGGTTGGGAGGGGGGGTTGCTGGCAATCACAAGGGAAGAAAGAGACTTGGGCATCATCAACAAAGATGACCTGAAATCATTCAAGCAGACCGCTAAAGCAGCAGGTAAGGCTAGAGAGATGTTGGGGTGTATTAGTAGGGGTATCACAAGATGTAAGAGGGAGGAAATAATCCCTCTTTATAAGACACTGGTTAGATCACATCTGGAGTACTGAGTGCAGTACTGGAGGCTGCACCTGTACAAGAACATTAACAAAATGGAGATAGTCCAGATAAAGAAACCAAAATGGTGCAGAGACTGCATCAGAAAACATATGAAAAAGACTAACAGAGCTTAATATGTGTACTCTATAGCAAAGGAGGGAGAGAGGTGATATGATCAAAACATTCAAACATCTTAAGGGCATTAACAAGGTGAAAGAGTCTAACGTTTCAATATAAGAAAAATAGCAGGTCAAGAGGACACAGCATGAGATTAGAGGGTGGACGATTAAGGGGTAATATGAGGATGTTCTTTTTCACGGAAAGGGTGGTGGATACATCGAATGGCCTACCTCAGGAAGTGGTGGATATGAATACAGTGTAGGGCTTCAAACAGGCATGGGACAGGCATAAGGGAGGACTACAGATAAGTATGACTAGATTGGCCATTGACAGAGTGCAGGCCTATGGCACATTCATAAGATAGAAAAAATGGGCAGACTGGATGGGCCTTGTGGTCCTTATCTGCTGTCAACTTCTATGTTTCTATGTTTCTATGACAAGTACATCAACATGTACAATTAAACTAACCCTAAACTTCCCATAACCCCAGATACGTTTAAGGTGACCAAAAAGCCAGCCTGGGGAAATTACAGAAATAATAAGGTCTCTAAGCACAGTAAAACCCAGTGCAGGAATCAGTGACCCAGTTAGTTCCGCCATGGTAGGCATAAATGAAATAAAAATCAAACACAAACAGGAAACACATGTGGAGGCATCAGTTGCCTAGGAGTTTTGAGCCAAACTTGCAGTCTTAAACATGACAATACCCCTCTATTCGCATAGTTAATCCATAACCTTTGGATTTTACAGGGAAACCCCAGACCTGATATGCAGGTGGCACCCCCACTTCTATAAGAGAGGGGGACCCACCTGCACATGAGCCTACAGATATAAGTTCAGTCAGTTGCTATGTAGGGAGTCCTGCTCAAACACTGGCATTGCAACTAGAATCCTCCACAAGCAGTAAGCCAAACCAAAGTCCCAGGACATCCCAAGTAGTACCATGGGGATAAAAAATAAAGAGTCCGGCTTGAGGTAAGGACAGTGTACCACAACGCTCCAGAGTTAACCATGACAGAAGCAGGTAACAGGCAGTGAAAGATGGATAAGCGGTTGTCTCACTGCTGAAAAGGTTACTGTGTGAGTTTGAAAATGGTCAAAAAAAGGCAGTGCTGCCTAGTTAGTGGAGATTGGGTTAAGTGCTCTGCCGATATATAGGAGACAATTCTTTTGACCAAAAGCCTGGTGATGAAATATAATGCAGAGAGATTTAAGGGTTTCTTGAGAAGTCCATCACAGTCTGTGAGAGGTGGTAAAAGTAGATCCAACTATGAGAATCTATAAGGACCCATAGTTAGGCCCCAAATCCCCCTGTCTTTGAAAAGGTCAGGCAGTTATCCCTTGAGATCCTGCATAGCAGATTCTACCATCTTGAATGAGTGCCAAGTGCTTTGGAGTGAGACCTCCAGGTGGGCAGGATAAAGCATCCTGAATTTAATCCCCGCAACTATAAGCTTAGCCATCATAGGTGAAAGGCTGCATGTTTCTGTCGGGTACCCGCTGGTAGATCCTGAGTAAGTCACAGCCTGGAACCTTCCCTTAGGATATCCTTTACATCTCAAACTTTCTGTGAAATATGTTGTTTGTCCAGAAAATTGAACAGTTTAAATATGAGGGGATGAGGAGGTTTAAGGCAGAGGGAGCAATGTGTTCACTCCGTGATATAAGCTGGGCCATTTGGGGAAGTGCCCTCTATCCTCTCCAGAAATTTTTGCATGAATTGAATCGGTGAAGTTCCGTCTTCTCCTTCAAGGATATCAAAAATGATTAAGTTGTTCCTCCTACTTCTTCCCTCTGAATCTTCCTGCTTGTCCTCTAGCTTACCAAATCATAGGTGCAGGGAGGTAGAGTTCCGTTCAGCACAGTCTTTCTATTTCTCTAGGGCTATTGTTCTTTCTTCAATATCACCCACCTGTCTGCCCATATCTTTAAAATTGGAATGTAGTGATTTTAATTCTTCTGCAAGCATTTTAAGGGAGTCTTTGAAAGGTTCAAACTCCCAAAGAAAGCACTCCTCTCAGAGTGGGGCACTGCAATAGAAGTAGAAGGGCAGCTTGGGCCTGAGCTCTGGGCCTTTGGGCATTTGTCTGTTTGTCTGGTGTCTGTGGGGGAGTATGCCATGGGACTGCCTGTCATATCTCAGCTTCTGACATTGCTGCTGGATCTTTGTTCAGCTATGCACCAGGTAACTCCTGGGCTGTAGTAAAAGGATACTTTATTCAGTAGAAGGTGTTAAATGTCCCAGAAAAGTATAATTTAAGTTGGAAAAAGTGGAGAAAGTGGGGGCCTGTGAGAAAAGCAGTTACTCAGGTGAGAACATCACGTGACTCCGGGACAATATACTCTTACCTTTAATGGGGGGACTATGCCCCCGGCAGCCCCCATATATATAAAATTAATTCCAGTCGGGGTGGACACTGGGTAGCAGGGGAAAACATGGGTGGAGGGGCTACCAAATGGGGACACCAGTATGCAGGGGGAAAGCCACAGCCAGGGGAACAAATTCAGGGGAACCGGAGGGCACATACAGAAATTTGTAACAGCTGCAACATCTCACAAACATTAACCTACATGTAGTCCCAAACCTGGGTCCATGCCCCTTACAGGCAGTGACCATATCCACCACTCCAGGTGACCATCTCTGCAGCAGCATGCTGAATTACTCCATTTAGTCTATGTAACTCTACACTCCCTAGTCATTCAGCCTTGTTATTCTGCCCCTCTGCACTCGCTATTCATTCTACTTTGTTATTCTTTCATGATCACTATTCCTTGGGGCATGCAAATGGAGTCATTGAATTTGAGTCAGTCTGTTTGCTTCACCCATATCATCGGATACCATTTATAAAAAGCCAGGAAACAGGAAAACTTCAGCAAAGCCCAATAAAAGAGAACACTGGATCCCCAAATGTTAAAAACTCCACTCAAGCCATTGCAAAGTCTTGTAAGATAATAACAGTTTTATCTATTACATTATCTGAGCTTGTAGGTTCTTCTTCGAGATTCAAGTCATGGTCAATGGATTACCTATTCAAGCTCCTTTTGACAGCTGTTATCAAGCAACTCCTATTCTCAAAGGTTACTGTGCAAACACCTAACATACTGAAAGTTGTTACCGCTGCAAGAACTTGATGTATGGGGATACAGTGACATGGATTACCAGTACCTTGGATACATTGAGGAATGGATTTATTTCCTAAGTAAGGGTATTCGAGTCAGAGGGCTCATGGAAACTGGCACTGTATAGGTATGCCAAGACACAGGGATGCATGACAATGGTCCCATGTTAATTGGCACCAACATATACATGCTTTGATGGTTGGAAAAGCTCTGCCAAGAAAAAGAGATCCAATGGAAAGGAGGGGTACTCCCCATGCATGGATTAGTGAGGCAAGCCAGCAAGAGAAGGCACAGCAGTTCCTGGAGGTAGGAAGGATGATATTGGGGTGCTGGCATGCTTAGATTCAGAGATGTTGTTATTGCTGCCCAACTCTTAAGCAGCAGTGCAATAAAACTGGGCACAACATTTTACCTTACCCTTTTTCACTATAAAATCTTCTAGGCATCTTCCAGTTTTATTTGAGGGGAAACTGTTCTACTTCTACCATAATCTGAGTATTTCATAAGTGTTTTGATTAAGTGAGTTTTTTTCTCAAGAAAAAAGGATGTCTGCCACATTTGACTTAGAATTAATATTGAAGACTTATTGGGGTTTAGGATCGAGAAAATAACAAACAAACAAAAACTCATGATGTGTCACATAGTAGCTATGTAGAAAAACAGATTTTTCACACATGCTAATATGTTTGTTTATTATAGCTAAAACTAGCTTTTTAGAAGAAACATTTTTGTTGCATTGTTCCTTTAATGTGTTATCAGCAGAGTGGAAAGCTGAAAAAAATGTGAAGATCCAGATACTGATGACAGATGACCCTGAGGAACATAGCTCACCAGAGGGACTGTTAGTCAAGCCTATTTTACTGCCTGTCTGTATACATGCCTATGTGAGGAAGATCACCATGCAAGTAAAATAACTGAAAAGACAGGGCAACCTTTGGCCAGGACATGCTGTGCAGATATTGCAGTATAAACCAAACCCATAATAGAATGAGCTAAGCATTGCTAAGCAATTCTAACCCCATGGATTTGGGGAATTTGTCTCTGTTGGAGGAATGGAGGATGACAGTGATCTGCAAGTTGGCCAAATGACAAATATTTTCTCATTAAATGACAGGGATGTTTGATGCATGACAGGGGAAAAGGATCTGATCTACCTTCATAACCATCAGCCATTCAGAGAGGTCTCTATATTTGGCATTTTCAGACACTGAAGGAGACCATTACAAGAACTCCTAATTGTCACCCATAGTGCCATAAGGAAGAAGAATAATAATGAGACTGTGCACTTTTGCATGTCCTACAGGGCATTCAACAAAAAACTATCAGTATACAGTGTCAAGGATTTCGCATACGTTGATATGCTTAAATGGGAGTTGATGGTTCTCCGTATTTTAATCTGAGGAGCAACTACATTCAAATACCCATAGCTCAGAGAGACTGTGAAAAACTGCATTAATCTGCCTGCTTAGACTTTACAAATTCCTGAGGCTGCCCCAAGGTATCTCTGGCACCCCTGCCACCTCTCAATGCCTACTGCAATATACTATGGCTGATGTGAACATATTGGAATGCCTGGTCTATCTTGATGTAGCCATGATGTTCTGGAAGACTCTGAAGGAATGTGAAACATGACTGCTCAAGGTTCTGGAGGGACTCAAGTTCAGGCTCAACCTCTCTGTCAACAAATACCAATTTTTCCAGAGGTCAGTAAAGAACATGGGCACAGCATATCTGGAAGAGGCATCCAGATGAAATCAAGAAAGGCCAAAGCCCTTATCACCTGGCCTAAATCTTTGATCCTGAAAGATCTACATCTCCACGTATTATGTGGGCACTACAGGGAATTCAACAAGAACTATTCCTGAGTGGTGAGAATCCTGCTGAACCTTACTCAGGGATACCCGCCTACTAACAAATTCATGAGTGCCTCAGTGAAGGATGACACCAATACCTATTTTAAGGTTCTCAAATCTTTTGGACATTAGTGAAATGTCACCTGTGATAGAGCATTCTATTAAATCATGCACCAGTTGACAAGTGCATCAGTACTGGTGTATGAAAATCCAACCAAGACATATACTCTGTATACATATGTAAGACTCAATGCTCTTAGACCTGTACTCTATCATGCCTATTAAAACAAAAGTCTAGCCAGAGCCTATAGAGCTGTGAAGAGCTACCAAATGACCAAAGTTACAAATGTACACAGAAAGCATCCAAAGCCCAGGTGTAATCTGACCATTTTTTGTAGTTATTGCACCAAATTTTCAACATGGCCTTTTTGGGAACTCTCCTCTTGAAGAGTGCCAGTGTCATTTTGTTCACTTGTCCTGAAAGGTGATTTTGCAGAGCAAGCATGTTATTTTTTAATATTCAGAAATTGATAGCGAACTTGATATGAGGTTGGGGAACTTTGCAAAGCTTTGAGAAGTGTGACATTCCCAGATTTTTACCAACATCGCTTGCAAACTATAAATTAACAATATCTCTATATCCAATACAAACACATTCCTTTTTTGAGCTTTTATTCTGAAAGAGATTATTTTTGCTGTTGCACATGACATGGTCATAACAAAAAGTATAAACAGTGGCCCGGATATTCAAACTGCGCCAGGATGTGGCGCAAGCCTGGGCACAGCTCAACTTGGTTGTTCAGGGGTGTGGCCTGGGTGATATTCAACGGAGCTGCGCTATGGTTCAGCATCTTTGAATATCGCACCCTGGCCACCTCCACTGTGCATGGTGCAGTGGCACTGTGCCAGCGCAAGTGGCCAGAGTGGAGCATGGAGATGCGCTAGGGCAAGTGCCATTGCTCCAGTCACAGCACCTGCGATATTCAAAGGGGACATGCAAATGGGGCCATAATTTATGCGAGGCGCACATGGGGCCATTTTCATGTCATTATGGCCCTATTTGCATCCCATTAGCATGCAGGTGCGCCGCTCCCCGAGGACTTGCGCCTGGTGCCCTGCCAGACAGCAGCCGTCGGAGACCGATGCCCCCTGCAGCCCGATCACAAGCATTTGTCTAAAAAAAGAAATCCTCCTCTAATATCCTTGGTGGTCCAGTGGACCACTATGTGCCCAATCTCAGGCATCAGTATAATAAACCCCCTCCCCGTCCAATATCTGTGGTGGTCCAGCGGACCGATCGCTGCCGATCATGGTCATCTGTTTAAATCAACCCCAGCCAATATCCTGGTGGTCCAGTGGACGCTCTCTGTGTCGCGGGCATCTATAAAACAAAAAACTTCCTTTTACCCTGGTGGTCTAAGTGCCCCCTCCCCACCCGCCCACTGAGCCCCACTGCCCCACTCCCCGGTCAGCCGGGCGGCAGCAGCAGCACTTCACCTGCCACCCCACCACCACCGACTGACACAGGGCCGCACGCCCATTGGTTCACATCGTGAGCCAACGGGCATGCAGCCCATACCGCACTACACATTCCAGATATGTGAAGGGGAAGGGGGTACCCTAGACCACCAGGGTAATAGGATGTTTTTTATGTTTTACAGATGCCTGTGATCGGGCAGAGTGCGGTCCACTGGACCACCAGGGATATTGGCCGCCGGGGGTGATTTAAACAGATGCCCGCAATCTGGCAGCGATCAGTCCACTGGACCACTAGGGATATTGGATGGGGGAGGTTTATTATACCGATGCCTGAGATCGGGCACATAGCGGTCCACTGGACCACCAGGGATATTAGATGAGGATTTCTGTTTTTAAACAAATGCCCAGGATCAGGTACATAGCAGTCCACTGGACCACCAGGGATATAAGACGGGGTTTTTTTTATTTAACCAGATGCCCGTGATCGGGCAGCACTCGGTCCACTGGACCACCAGGGATGTTGGAAGGGGTTTATTTAAACATATGCCCATGATGGGGCATGGGGGGGCACCACCAGGTGTGGCAGGAACTCAGGTGGCCACCCACAGGTAGCAGCCGCAAGTGTTGTGCCCTACAATGTGGCGGCTCACCTGTGGGTGGCCATCATTTGTTCCTTTTTTTTTTGGCTTAACTTTGTGCAGGCACAAGTAGAGGTTGAGCATGCATGGCTCTGCACATCCTGGGCCAAATATCGGGCTGTGCAGATTATGCATGGTCACGCCACCCCACCTGTGCCTGCATACATTACTGATGCTCTCCAGTGCATCGGGATTTGTGCGGTGCACTTTTCCCTTTTGAATATCATGCCAGGGAGCATCACTGGGTTGTGCATGGCAACCCTTTTGAATATCTGGGCCAGTATTTACAAGTTAAATATTTAAAATGCACACTACATACTGAAGTAATATTATATGACTATTAAGAAGCAATGGTCAAATATAGAATACAACTTTTACTAAAAAATGTTCCATACTTTCACTGAAATATTATTTTGGATAAACATTTCAGGTAGCAATTTATTATTTTCCTGTTGGTGCCGTACAGTGCTGTTTAGTAACAATCATCAAAAACTGGCATGCTGCTATTTCAGTCCTCTTCAATTTATTTAGTCAGAGTACATCCTGCTGTGTGTGTGTGTGTGTGTGTGTGTATGTGTGTGTGTGCTGCCTGTCACTGTAGATAAACACAGTGCTATAGTCCCCAGTTCTGGCAGTCTCTCACCATTCACCAAGACTAAATGCAGACAGTGCGGAAAGTGATGTCAGTCCCTTACCTTTTACCAGCACTAAATCTATCACAGCGTGGGTAACTTTGCACTGAGCCTGCCCACATGGTACTGTACCTATGGATAAACTGAGGGCTGTATCTACTTTTTACCAGCACTAAATCTATCACAGTGGGTGAGTGGGGGAGGGGGGAGCTGCACAGTACTTCTCCCTGTAGATAAACAAAGAGCCTTAGTTTAGCAGTCAGCAGTGAACCTGATTTTATGGATAAACAGAGGTGTTGTAAGTCTCCACCTTTCACTAGTGCTGGATAGCAACTATACAAAGGTTGAATAGAAAAATAGAAAAAAACAGAAGAAAATAGTTACAGCTGGACTCTCTGTAGTCTGACACTGTAGTCTGCCCACCTGTTTCAAAACTTCAATAAATTCCACTACAACAGATAATGAGTTAACCCCTAGGTTGCTGAAAGTCTGCAGCCATGCAAAGGTTCAATTGAGAGGCAAGAAATAGCAGTTTCAAAAGGTTTTTTTGTTACTATCCTGAGAAGTTCAGAAGTTTAATACTGCAGCATCCCCCCTTCCTTCAGATGCCTTTAACATAGAGCAGCAAACAACAAAAATCAGAGGGGAGTGCACTATTTTGCAGCTGTGGAGGAATATTTCCAAATGTCCAAAAAGGGGGTTCCACAATCAGCAATTTTTAGAGCTACAATCAGATCCCAATAGGGATGTAGGCTCTACCCACAGCCCTAAAAATGAGACCCGTGTCTTTTACAGTTAGCAGCTTCACACCATCAGCAAGAAACTACCTTGTCCAAAAGTTAGAGTTTCTAGCACCTAAATATGCCATTATGGACTAGTTTCATGAGTGACTCTGCAGAATGCATGGATAGCAATATGAAGATGGATAATAATTGTTGCTGCACATGATGACCATAGCAAAGTTGGACACCACTGGTCATAGATGGTTATTGGCATTGCCACATAGAACTTCTACGTAAAATATGTGCGTGCTGATGATTTGTCAAGACTTCCAATCATTTCTATTTCAGAGATCGGGGAATGGATAAGCATTCCTAAAAGCACAGCCAAAGCCTTAGGTAAGACATTTGAGACCAATAAGAATCCATTACCTGCAAATCTCTATTGTCTCATTGACAGTTTGGGAGCAGCTGGCAAATATCTCTCAACTTTCTGTTGCAACTTTATTGCACTAGACTAGAATGCCTTTGCCACAGCTGAGTCTGCAAGACTTACTACAGCAACAGACACTGGACCCCAGTTTCCAGAACATTAGAGTTGTCCTGCAGAAGGGATGAAATGAAGGCCAAGTGATGTACAGAAGAGAGACACTCAGCTGTTGTTGAGACAGAGGTGAAAACACAATCTGACAAATTATTTTCTCTATCAAGAGACACAAGGACCAAATTCTTTTCCCAGACAGCAGCTGTAATTGCCCAACAATGTGATGTGTGCCTTTCACAAGAGGATGGGACACCCGGGAAGTGAAAGAACACTAGACTTAGTGAGAGCTCATTTTCATTGGCTATATATGAGAAGTGACATGAAGCACGACGGCAAAAAATACAGCAGTTGTGTGCAAAGAAACTCCCAGCTGAAGTAGGCTGCCTCCCTTGTGAGCATTTCTACCAGTGCACCCATGGAACAGGTAAGCATCAACTTCCTCAGATTAGAACAGATTCACAAACTGCTGGCAATATCCTTGTGACTATAGGCAACATTTCAAGGAATGCCTAAGCCTATCCTGCTAAGTACAAAAAGGCCACCATGATCAAAAATGTTGACAGAAACGTTAATTGAGCGCTACAGAGCACCAAATGGAATCCACTTAAATCATCAAGGTTCAGATTTCAAAAGCAGACTAGTTAAGGTACTGTTATCCATGTGGGGGATATGCAAATCCTGTACCATACTATATCACCTCAAAGGTCCTTAACTCCAAAAAAACGAAATGCATAATTTTTGCCAGCACACATAAACCATCTAATTTCAATTTCACCCTCCTAGATAATGATGGCATGGTCATTAAGTGGGTTCATGAATTTAAATACCTTGGCCTAACACTGGATGAGCACCTCTCCTTCGACCCTCACATAACACAATTCGTAAACAAAATTCACCAGAGACTTGGGCTCCTCTACAGGATCAGGCAATTTCTCTTCCCTGAATCAAGAAGTAGGCTGGCTTCCTTCTTACTCCTACCTCTCCTAAACTACAGATCCCTCATCTACTCACCTCAAAGTAATTCCATCAAGTTCAATAAGCTCAAAACAGCGTACAATAACATTATCAGGTGTGTGACCGGGCTCCCCCTTCGTACCAACAACTGTACTCTCTACAACACAGTACACTGGTTCTTCCTAAAGGACAGGTTCACATGGAAGGCTTCCACATTTCTATACAAAATACACAACAACCATCTACCCACAGTGTCTCCTGTCCTTTCAAGAAGGCTTGCCCGACTCGGCTCACTAAGAATGCTACCACATCCCCTATTTCGATCAGTTACTGCAAAGCCTCTTTGGGGCAGAGATTGCTTACCTACAGAGGTCCCAAACTTCTTAACACTCATCCTCCTAACCTTGTGGGCAGCCCCTCCCTCAGTGCTTTTAAGGTTACTCTGAAGGAGCACCTGCTCAACAAACCCCCCTGCAACTGTCCTAGGTAGTATCACACTTTCTTTACTACTGCCTGGGTCAGACCTGAAGGGCATCCACACAGATAACTCCTAAATTTTTGCTAGCATTTTCCCTCATTTTCTCTAATCCTGTCTGTTTCACTTTTTCCATGCCTCCTTCTCCTTCTAAGCTTTCTCTGGATTATTTTTACCATCACCTCCTGTTGGGTTTACTTATATAAATTTTGTATAGACTTGCTGTTAATACTGTGGTTGCTGTACATAAGCCACGTTTTCCTTTTCCCACAATGTATGAAATTGTCTTTCATTGTATGTAATTCACTCTGTACTTGACCTAATTTTCCTGCATCATACAGTTTGTCTCACATTGCATATCTATAACCATGTGTTTGTTACAAATTGTATCCACACCTGTTGCAACTGGACAACTGAATGCTTGTGAAAATGGGCAATTTACCCTCATGCTTTTCTAGTATAAAATGAAAATGAATAAATTAATGAATGAATGAATGGTGATCCACAGCTGGAATCCATTAACTGGACATTGCTGAACATGCTGTGTCAGCTGGGCATCAAAGACAAAGCTAAGTGGAGCCAATAAAAGTCAGCTAACTTTTAAATGCATACAGTTGCACTGGAATAGATGCTACAGGGCACTTCCACTGCCATTTGGTATTTGATATTTGACTGTCTGTTGACTTGTGTTTCAGAATGTATGGTGATGGAACTTGACCAGAGACATAACTACAATAATTACAATGCCTTGAGGACCAGTTATGTGTCACTTACTAGTTTGCCCCAAAGTTGGCTAGAATTGTAACAGAAAAGGCCAATATGACAAAAAGGAAAAGGACCAAAACCTGATACTCTGTGTGCTGGTACAGAACCAGGGACATGCCAGAAAGCACAAGATTACCAGCAGATGGGCAGCAATCCATTTGTTTTGGGAGCACAAGTACAGGACATGATTGTCAACAACATGAACCCAGAAGGAGAATCAAGTGGCCCTCCATGAGCCACAAGAATCTGTTTTTGCCCATTTAACAGCTGACAACCTGCCTGATACTGGAAGTGTAAATCCCTTACAACCACCAGTAACCAGGCATGCTATCTACAGACACAACAAAACATGTAAGGTAACAGTGTAGCCCCTCCCCCATACCCAAATTGATGCACAAGAACAGTCAGATGAGAACCTGAACTTGATGAGATATTATTTTCCCTGGGATTTTCCCAGTCTATCAGCTTATCTGCCAACTACCCATGAAGTGATACCTCTCTGTAGGTCCAGAGATGCAGGTTCCCAGTTGGACCCCAATGCTATCCCATTTATGCCTTCAGATACAGGGCCTGTAGCCAATGATATCTCTACTGGGGATGGAGATGGTGAGTCCCTGAAGTCAAAGACAGTTGTGGATCCCAGTTCAACCAAGTGTGATCCTTCATTGGTCAAGGAGAAGGAAGAAGTATCAGCTCCACACCATAACTCTGATGATCCATCATATCATTAATCATGTTAGCCTGCAGTATGACCGTACAAGTAACTCTATTGACTGCACAATGTATGTGGTCCACAGAGGTATACTGTATGTGTTACCCCTTCCCAGGCCACTGCCCTATATCACATTTACTAATGTCCCTGGGGTAACAGTAATGGGTTGCCTGGTAACAACTGCTTGAATAGAATCCCATGTGTCTAGATATGCTGTGCTTATAATTGGCCTATGCTAGGTAGGATTCAATTACCTAGGCAGCCTATTACTGTTGTTGTTGAATAATGTTTACTTAGGAAGAATTGTTTTATAGATAGCAGTGTCTATTGCTATGTTTGTTCACAGATAGACTCTGTTGAATCAGACTTGATGCAGACCTCAAGCACTTAGCCAGTGGAGAGTGTACTTTACATCACTCTTAGTGAGGCTTATCTTTAGGTCTCCACAGTGCCCACCCCGTGGCACCAGTCAGCCACATTGTTGCTTCGACTGATCCCCTAATCAGACTCCTAAAACATAGGGGCTGAACTGAGGGAGAAGGACAAAGCCAGTAATCTTTGATGTCATCTGTCTTCAGTTGTTCCTGTCACACTTCAAATATCCCCACCTGCCATCAACAGATGAATATTACTGGCAGTCAATACACATGAGCATGACTGGTGTTCATGACAGATAAAGATGGCCAGTGCTTACAAGCTGAGTATCACTGGCACGCAACAGGTAGTTCCATAATATTGGTTTTAGGGCTGGATAAAAGTAAAGCTGAAAGATGAAGCTAGTAGAGGCTGTTGCTGTGCTGCATCATATCTACCTAATCTGAGCTAGGAATCTAGTTCATCTGGGTAGTCAACCAACCAGTACCGCCACCTAGTATGAGTTATTGCATCACAGGATGAAGGTTTGTGGTTTAATAGATAATAAGCCTTGGTTTTCTCAGGTTTCACTGCCCCTGTGCACCAAAGAAGTTCATTTGCTGAATATGGGGGCCACAAGAGGCCTGAATGGGACCAGAGACTACAAACATCTGCAAGTTGACACCAGATGCCTCCACTACAGAGGAAGGAGATTGAGTGAATCCAGCCAGAGAGGGACTCACTGCTAGATGTGCCATTACCCTTTTGGTCAGTTCCCTGGTCTGGGAGAATCAAGAGTAAACTAAAGTGTTGCCTTGCGATGACAGCATATGTGTATTATCATTTGGAAATTCTGGCTCTGGACTATGCCATCTGGCTGTTATTTACAACTATCACTTTTGGGCTTCATCAGCATTTGGGTTTGGGATTAATCTACAAGTATTGCTTTATTTATCTAAGTGTGCTACCATAACCAGCCTACCACATTCAGCATCATGAGGCTTGCACTATTTCCATGGTTAAATACCCTTTTAAGCACAGGGAGCGTCATGGAATGAATTCTGGACCCATAGGCTATACCCTGGTACCAGTGGGGAAATGGAAGTGTCCCCAGTATAAGTGGACAGACAAAGCATCATTACTGTGATTGTGTAGTTTGGGACAAGGAACCAATTAGTGGCTGATCTTTGGAGGGCACATAAGTTACAAAAATACCTAGATGCAATATCAGACTGAGCAAATGCACACAAACCTTGCTTCAATAAATCTAAATGCAAAGTGATGCATCTTGGGAGGAAAAGCTATTGTGGAAATACTATCTTAATGGCACTCTCCTAGAAAAAGGCAAGAAGGAAAAGGATTTAGGTGTCATCATAACTAATGCTCTAACCTTTTCTGAACACACTAGACATGTGGCCTCTAGGGGCAACAGGATATTGGGGTCCATTTTTAGACATATCACAAGCTGAGATAGGAGAGTTATTGTGCCACTGTTTGGAGCCTTGGTTAGACCAGATCTTGAGTACTGTGTGCAGTTCTGGTCCCCTTATACTGTCAGGGATCTAACAGTCCTGGAGAGGATACAAGGAAAGTAACCAGAAAAAATTACAAACATGGAATTGCTTGCTTGTAAACAAAGATTATTTGAAATTAACCTGTACTCATTTGGAATATAGAAGATGTCAGGGAGGCCTATGTATGGTTCATAAAACCTTAAGAAATCCAGATCTATTTGAATGTCTAGGAAAATAATATTAAGAAACAGGCACACGTTTTAGATGACACAATAAACAGCTAAGAGGAGACATTTACAACACCAATAAGAGGTAAATGGTTTAGTCAAAGGGTGATTACAATCTGTAATTCATTACCACAGGACATTGTGGACAGTGATTCAATGGAGATCTTTAAATGCAATGCTCCCTAGACAAATGTTTTGATTATCAACCCAACATCTAAATGTTGGTGAGTCTATATGGTATTTCTGCTTTTGACTCATATAACTCCTATGACTCTAGTAACTACAGCCCAGAGGCTAGTCATATTTGCTGAGCCTAGAAAGGGCAAAAGAGAAGTAACCCCACAGAACTAGTTGGACTTCACTTTCTATAATAATGTTTTAGGGCAGGACCCCAAGGGGAGTGGCAGAGGACCCCAAAGGAGGAGGAAGCAAAAACGGACGGGGACTCCATAGTGAGGGGGATACAGTTAGGGGCAGGTAAGGATGAGGAAAAGAGATTAGATGCCTTTTTGGCACCATTGCTCTCAGGGATGGAGTGAGGGTCCAAAAGATCATCAGGGCAGCAGGAAGGGAGGGAGGGAGGGAGAGCTGAATGTCAATGTCCATCTGGGGACAAATGATCTGGCGAGGATGAGCCAGTAATAGTTCAAGAGGAGTTTATGGGAATGGACAGGTCTAAGGTAAGTAGCACAATCTGTAACCTTCTCAGGGATACTACCTGACTATGACAAGGGGAGGACAGGATTCTTCTCACCAGGATATTTAATGCATGATTGAAGGAATGGTGAATAGAGGGAGAGGTTTAGCTTCACTGGTGACTGTTGCCCCACCTGGAGGAATAAGGGTTTGTACAGTGGCAACGGCCTGCCTCCGTCCATCCATGAGAAAACTGGTCCTCAGTGAATGGTTCAAATTCTACTTTGGTGAGCATTTAAACTAGCTGAGGGGGAGCCAGAATGAGGCAGGGAGACATAAGCTGCCCCCTGACACAGGCTCACAAGGTCAGCAATGGGAATCCAGAGGGACTGAAATCCCCAGAGGAACCAAATAATAAAAGAATCCTAGGGGTAAAAGGAAAGAGAGAGAGAGGAAAAAAAACAGTGGAGGAAATAATGAAGAGCAAAATGGAAATAAGAGGGAGAGTGGCAGGACAATCTGGAGAGCCATTTGTGCAAATGCTTGAAGTCTGTGCAATGAGACTGCAGACCTGGAAACCACCATGGTGATGCAGACCTGGACATAATAGCAATCATTGAGTCCTGGTGCAATGAAAACCAGGAGTAGGATGTAGCCAAACCATGATATACTCTGTTCAGAAAGGACAGTGTAGGTAAAAAAGAAGTGGAAGGAGTGGCTGTTTATGTCAGGGAAAACATAAAAGCTATGGAAATACAAGGAGAGCATGGAGGAGCTGATGTACTCTGGAACACCCTGGAGACTTGGAGGGGGGCCGCTGTTTGCACAGGAGAGATTTACAGACCTCCAACACAGGGGGGCAAGATGGATAAAGATATGATGGAAGCAATCCAAAGAATCACATGCAAAGGGGAGATGTTGCAGATAGGGGGCGTCACTCTACCAGAAATGGATTGAAGCCCAACAGCTGTGGCAACAGGCAGAAGCAGGGACATCCTGGACTTCCTGCAAGGTGGTGCTCCTCAAGCAACTGAGGATGGGGTGGGGCAACACTTGACTTGGTAATGACAAACAAGAACAGTATTGCACATATAATAGTGGGTGCTCACCTGGGGACCTGTGATCACCATATGGTGTGGCTCAATATAAAAAATGGCCAGAATTGAGACACACTAAGGCAAGGGTCCTGGACTTCAGGAGGACCAACTTCAAGAAAATGGGAGAATGCCTCAGTGACACCCTAGCAGGGATAGGGAAACTGGGGGAGTTGAGGAACAAGGGGCATAAATAAAGGGGGCCATTGAAAAGGTAACAAATCTCTCTGTCAGGTAGGTTAACAAAGGCAAGAAAAA
The DNA here is from genome assembly GCA_016271365.2 of Neoceratodus forsteri. NCBI lineage: Eukaryota > Metazoa > Chordata > Ceratodontiformes > Ceratodontidae > Neoceratodus > Neoceratodus forsteri. Next base: position 904,068,408 of record CM028133.1, read on the forward strand.
AAGAGAGATCGTTATGGTTCTCTAGAGATGTAGTGGAGAAAGTAAGGGCAAAACAACTAGCATTTAGAAGGCACAAGAGGACACAGAAGGAGGAGTAGGATAGGGAGAGTTACCAGGAGAAACATTATGGAAATACAGGGAGGGCATGGAGGAGCTGAGGTACTGTGGATCACCCTGGAGACATGGAGGGGGGGCCACTGTTTGCACAGAAGAGATTTACAGACCTCCAAAACAGGGGGGAGAGATGGATAAAGATATGATGGAAGCCAGAGCAATGTAATACAAATTAATGGATCCTTCACATGTCAGTCCAGCAATGTGGTTTGCCTAATTCAATGCAAGAAGTGCACTAATGGTTGCTATATTGGGGAAACTAGCCAACCACTGAAACCAGGATGAATCACCACCGTCACACTATAGTAAACCAGATTATCAGCACTTCAGTAGGAAACCGTTTTTCACAAACAGATCACACTCTCCTGGATTTATCTGTCTTGATACTTAGAGGCAACTTCAGAAACACACAGGACAGAAGGACATGGGAATTGAAATCCATAAAACAATTTAAATATAACATTTCTGGACTAAATCGACATCAGTTTTCATGACCCACTATGGTAAACTGTAATTTTTTTATTGTGTACTAAATCATGTCTCTATTATCACACTTTGGTTCTGTATCTCTAACTATTATGTTTTCTTCTGAGTCCGTCTGTTCTTTTTTACCTATACCTCACATCCTCCCTGCCTCCTATTAACTCCTGAGCTCAGTTCCACCTATTCCTCTTGTTTTCACACCTCTGTTTATCTAGGCCTTTGTTCTTTGTTTCCCTATTCTTTTGTATCTTTCGCATCTCCTGTCCATTCTACCTTTTCAGCCAGCCTTTGATCTCAGATCCTATCTTCATGCTTTTGTCTTCCCTTTAGCTTCCTTTGATCTCCTACTGACCTGTTCCTACTATGCCCCCCTTCCCATTTCTTCTCATATTTTTATTTTTTGCATCTTAGACTTTCATTTCTAGTCCCATTATCACCTTCCTACTTCACTTCCTGATTTTTAATTGCTCCACAGTGGATATAAATATTGCTTGTTGCTCAGTTTTGCTATTCACCTGAAGAAGGGACCCGTGTGGCCCTGAAAGCTTGTGTTTAATTCCATCTTTGTACAAAACACTTGTTGGTACAATAAAAGGTATCAAACCTTCCATCTTCTCCAGGAGAGACAAAGAAAGGCAGGGAGAGAAGATAGCAGCACAAAGACACAGACGGAGGAGAATATTGCCCTGTCAGTTAAAAAAGGGGATAAAACATTATTCAGATATATAAGTAAGAAGACAAAGACCAAAGGAGGGATAGTAAGGCTGAAATAGGAAGGAGTTTGCAAGGAATAGGACCAAACAAAAGCAGACATATTGAACAATTACTTTTGTTTAGTGTTGCTTGGATAGTTCCTCCATGGATCCAACTGTGATCCGCAAAATAGCAGCACTATCCAAGTGTAATTTGGTCTGGGATATGGCCAAATTAGAAGGTCGGATACCAGGTTGGATCCCACATTATCCAACGTCAGATCCAAGGATTCAGTGTTGGATTCTGGATCAGATCCAGAGGATCCGACCTGGATCCAGGGGCTCAGATCTGTGGTCAGCTACTGCTTCTACCTGACCAGATCCACTATCCTAGCAAACAGCAGGTATTTGGTGGTATCCTAATTGCTAGGATACTATCCAAAAAACACTACTTTTGTTCAGTATTTATGGAGCAAGTGATAGGTGATGGGCCAAAGATAAGGAACAAGGGCTTTAAAGGAAGGGAGGTGGACGCTAATGCTTTTACAGAGAGACATGTATGAGAGAGCACACAAGGCTGTGGTGCTCTTAAATAAAAATTATCATTCAACACTGGAAATGTGGGCATTTGCTACCACATATGATACTGGCAGGTGGGAGTTTTGTTATTTTATGTAATAAATGTCCTCCTTTTGTACCTTATGGATGGTGTCAGTATACCTGAATTTCCAGTGTTGAATCCTTTTACAAAGAAGAGTCCTCAAGGAACTAGCACAATTAAAAGTAGACCAGGCAATGGGACCTGATGGGGTGCACCTTAGGATTGGAGAATGGCAGCTGAGGTCCCACTACACAAAAGTGAAAATGGGGAGGAGGAGGAAATTACAGACCTGTCAGTCTGACTTTGGTAGTAGGTAAAGTAATGGAATTGCATACTGAAAGACTGGATTGGGCAATACCTTCTAACTAGTGGATTACAGGATCCTAGACAGCATGGTTTCACAAAGGGGAGGTCTTGCCAGACAAACCTGATTGAGTTCTTTGACTATGTGACCAGGGAAGTGGATCAAGGAGGAGCTGTAGATGTGGCCTACATGGATTTCAGTAAGGTCTTCAACACTGTTCCACATAGAAAACTGGTAAGCAAGCTTGGCAACCTAGGAGTGGATCCAAAAGTAGCAAAATGGGTAAGAGGTTGACTAAGCAATAGGAGTTAGAGGGTGGTGGTAATAGGGTCTTCTTTGGAGAAGGAATGGTGACCAGCAGGGTGCCACAAGAGTCAGCACTAGGCCCAGTCCTCTTCAATGGCTTTATTAGTGACAATGTTGAAGGGCTGGAAGGGAAAGCATGCCTATTCACAGATGACACAAAATCTGTAATAGAGTGGACACCGGGGGGTGGAAGAATGAGATATAATCTGAAAAAGATGGAAGAATGGATAAGGGCATGGCAGCAGGGTTTCAATACAAAAAAGGCAAAATCATTCAATTGGGGCACAGAAACCTAGGAGTTAATGTACCAATTGAGCAGGGAGGTAAAAGCAACCAAAAAACAGGAAATGGGCATGTGATAATCATTTATGATAACCTAAAGGTAGCCAAGCTGTGTGATAAGGCAGTGGAGAAGGCTAGTAGGATGCTTGGGTACATATGGAGGAGCATCACCAGAAGAAAGAGGGAGGTAGTATTACCCCTGTATAGATCACTGGTAAGACTCCACCTCAAGTACTGTGTCTAGTTCTGGAGGCCCCATCTCTAGACAGATATAGATTGGTGAAGGTGGTACAAAGGAGGGCTACCAAAATGCTGCAGGGCCTGCATCAAATACACTACAAGGAAATACTCAAGAAACTAAATATGTAATCTCTAGAGGAAAGGAGGAAAAGGGGGAATATGATAGAAATGTTCCAATACCTCACAGGTATTAATAAGGTACAGAAAGGTAGCATTTTCCAAAGAGAAAGATGCTTCAGGACAAGGGGTCATGCGGTGAAGCTGGAGAGAGGGAGGCTCAGAGGAGATGTGATGAAGTACTTCTTCATGGAAAGGGTAGTGGATGCCTGGAACAGCCTCTCAGCAGAGGTGGTGGGTGCTAAAATGGTAACAGGATTCAAGCATGCATGGGATAGACACAAGGGGACCTTAGAAGTAAGGCAAGCGGGGGCGGAGAAGACAGGAAATTAAGTAGGATCTACAGTAGCACAGTGGATAGGGAATATAGGTAAGACTAGGTGGGCCAAGAGGTCCTTATCTGCTGACAATTTCTATGTTTCTATGTTTCAAAAGTGAAGCTGAAGGTTGAAGCTAGTAGAGACTATTGCTGTGCTGCATATCTGTCTAATCTGAGCTATCGCTCCATTTCATCTGGGTTGTTGCATAGCCAGTACTGCCAGCTAATACTTGTTACTGCACAACTTGTATATATTGGATGCCGGATTCTGGTGCAATGGATGATAGGCTGATTTTCATGGGTTTAGCTGCCCTTGAGCAACTAAACACAGGAGGCATCAAAGTTTACTGGCTGTGTCCTTTTCCCTCAGTTCAGTCCCTATGTTGGAGGAGTCTCAGTAGGGTACCAGTGAGATGTGCTACCTGTCTATGATGGGGGATGAGAGAGACCTTTGCACCAGGGACCTCAGCTCATTGTTGAAGGAATGGTGCAGAGAGGAGGGGTTTGGCTACTTTGGAGACTAGGAATCCCCTAGATGGATGAGGTACTATAGAGCGGTGATGGCCTGCATCCATGCAGAAGAGGAACCACAGTCCTTGGTGGATGGTTTAAATGTTATCTTGAACATTTAGATTTTCTGAGGGGTGTGATGGGAGAAATAGGGACGTCAGATACTGCTCCATCCTCACACACAGGGTAAGTTAGAGAGTAGGGAGAACCTAAGAACAGAAGAATCCCACAGGGTGCAATAATAAAGGAAGCAGGGTAAGGGAAACTAAGGAGGATGGGAACAGGAGAATTAAAAAGAGTATGAGGTAAGATGGGGGCCAAGGGAAAAAAGGGGGTATAATAGGCAGAGTACTAACAAAATCTGGAAGGGCGTGTGTGTGAATTCTAGAAGGCTCAGATTTAAGATTCCAGACCTACAGTACAGTAGAGTCCATCATGGCAGAGGCAGACCTGGATATTGTGACTTTTATCATGCCATGCTGCATTGAAACCCATGACTGGGACACAGCCATACAAGACTATACTCTGTTCAAGATAAAACAGGAAGGATGGAAGGAAGGAAAGGAGGTGTATGGTGCTTTATGTGAGGGAAGGCATAAAAGCAACAGAGATGCAGGAACTATGGGGAGCAGAGGTACTGTGGATCACCCTGTAGATGGGGAATGGAATGACTTTTTGCACTGGTGTGATCTACAGACCTCCAGTATCAGGGAAGGAGTTAGATAAGGTACTAGTGGAGCCATTGGCAAAATGTCAAAAAAGGGGGAGGTTATGCTGGTGGGGGTCTTTAATCTGTCAGATATAGATTGGAAACTCCCAGATGCAACTTCAGCTAGAAGCAGGGATATACTGGACTTCATGCAGGTGGCGTTTCTCAGGCAACTAGTCTGTGAACCCACTCGTGATAGAGCAATACAGAATCTGCCTGCATTTGCTACAGGAGGGACACAAAAGACTTGTATTTTTTGGAGACAACATAGGTGGGGTAAGTTGTCATGAAACCTGGTTGAATTAGTGTATTCCTTATTGAGTGATGGGTAAATCTGAGAGCAGCCAGAGAGGCCCACATTTAGAGGCCTTATTATAAGACCTGTGTCTGGTCCTTTAGTGTAGGGGACGAATACTAATTGTCTGACCTGGGGCCTCAGCTACTTGACAACTGTCTTCCACAGCCAATACAGTGCCACCAGGATGGGAGCAGGTTCTGCATAAAAGCTGTTACTGCCGATGTGCCCCACATGTTCATGTCCCAGCAAGTGAGTGAAACAGTGAAGGCGTGGAACAGGTGGCTGGTGTTGTGGGAATTGGCAGGTATCAGCAGAAGAAAACAGAGACGTGGAGGACTCTGCCCATTGACTAGGGCAAGGCTCCTGTTCACTACTGTGTAACAGCTACTGCTAGAGAGGGTGGAAGCTCAAAGGTAGGCCAAAACTGAAAATAAGAATGACACCCACACCTTTTCTAGAGTCAGAATATATGAAGATTTAAACAAGGCACAGGGCAGCTTAAATAAAAATCAACAAATAAGGGGAAACTAGAAACACCTTATCATGGGTAAGGATACAAAAGTATCTTCAGGTAACACAGGGTGAATAGAGGTGGAGAATGCCAGGAGTGGCGCAATGCACTGGCTGTGGAATGGCGGTTTTCAGAGATACCTTCTGGAGACTGCAGTGCTGCGCCATCTGCATACACCACTCTGGAGTAAGGGAGAAGGTCGGTAGGTGACAGGCCAAGCTGGCTAGGATTCAGGGAACTCTCTCCACACCCAGAGGCCACCAAGTCTGCCACAATTATTTCAGAGGATGCCTTAGAGATGAAACAACTGACTATGGTGGGCTCTGTAAGTGTGGAGGTGGTGGAACAAAGGCACATTCCTCAGTTGGTACCACTACAAAATTCCTCCATCACTCTTGAAAGGTGGGGCTGCCAAGAGAAAGCACCCAACGTAGTGACCACGGGAAAAGCAGAGACCTTCGGTAGTGGTGACCCCAAGGAGGGTGGCAAATCACCCCAGAGGAGCAGGAAGCAACTTGTGGTGGGGGACTCAATTGTGAGGGGGAGAGATTTGGGAATAGGAAAGGGGGGAGAGGCAGATTAGGTGCCTACCCAGTGCCATGGCCAGGAAGTATGGGAAGCAGATCCTGAGGATTGCTATGGCTGCAGGATGGGGGGTGTAGATGTCATTATTCACCTGTGGATTAATGATGTTGTTAGGGATGGGACTGTGATAGTGCAGGGGGGAGTTTGGAGACCTGTAGAGGGGTCTTAGACAGGTACTGTAGCTCACTCAGTGACTTTAACTAAGGTGCTGCCTGTCTATGACAGTCGACTGGAGTGGGAATTCCACACCAGGAGCTACAACTCATGGGGGATGGAATGGTGCAAAGAAGAAGGGTTCTGCTACTCTGTGGACTGGGGACCCACCAGGGAGGTAAGGTCCTATACAGAGGTGATTGCCTACCTCTATCTGGGAGGGGAATGGCAGTCCTCAGCAGAAGGCTTAAATAGTACTTCCAGGAACATTTGAGCTAGTCAAGGGGGGGTGGTAGAAGGAATCGGGAAGTCAGAAACTGCCTCACCACAGGCTGAAGTAGAGAGTAAGGAGAACCCAAGGAGAGAGGACATTTTTGGATCAGATGGTAGCTTTTTATAGTCACTAGGTACTATAAATTGTTTCATAATCTTTTGATGATACTTCATTTTGTCCATACTGATTATGACACCCCCTTTGTCAGTAGGTTTTATTTTAATTGATTGATTTTGAGCTAAACCATGAAGTGTCTTTGCTTTCTCAACTATGATGTTTGATTTTTGTTTGGGTCATCTCAACTTCATTAATTTATTGAAATCTAGTAAAACAAGTGACTGGTATGTTTGGACTGCTGGGGAGCCATAGACAGATGGACAAAATGTAGAGTTAGGTTTAAAATTGTTGTTTCTTTTATGAGTATGTTGCTGTGACCTTTGACCTCCCACCACATCATCTATGCAGAGGGAGAGCCTGAATTCTGTATCACTGATTGTTCTCCCCAGTTAAGGTCAGTAATTGTATATAGGGAATAATCAGCCTCAGATTCCTCTGCTAGGCTCAGTAATGTATGTACATCAAAATCATTGGGACCACTGTGTAAATCAGGAGAAACTGTATCCGTATGATATAATGATGCACTACTGCCCTCTAAGACTGAGTCACTTACCTCAATGTACCCTGTCTCCTTTCAAGAATAATATTTCTTCAAATTAAGCCTCCTAAAAAACTCTTGAATATTGATGTACAGTGTACAGTTAAAATTCATTGATATTCGGAGATGAAACAAAGTTCAACCGTTTCCTTAAAATTTTTATTTCAGCTTCTTGCTCTCAGGTCCCACTTCTGTTTGCTGCCTGGTAACACCCCCCACTGCCATACCTTGTTTTTCTGTGCCATAACTGTCTGGAGGTTGTTGATTATTAGCTTGTTGAACAATAGGGAAAGAGAAAGTCAAATTTTGTTAGCATTATTTGTAGAATTATTTGATTGTTCATTGGTGTTCTGTCTGCGCTTAGATCAGGATCAAGAGGCAGGGCATCTCTGTCTCTATCTAGAGCAACCCCTTTCAAAATTAGTATTAATTTCATATCTGTCCCCTGGTAAAATCTGACCAGACTCATAGGGCCCGATTCTAGAAGGGTGGCACAAGTCGCTGCCAAACGCAACTTCCACCACCCACAACTACAACATTGACCCTCCGTCCTATTCTAGAAGGGGCAGGGTCACCGCAGCTAAGTCCTATGACTTACGACATGTGGCCAGGTACGCCTAACAGAGGGCACATCTGGTGAACATGTTGCAAGCTGCAATGCAGATGGCAAGTGCCCCTCCATGCCCAGCTAGCCACAATAGGCACCTCGCAGGGCTGCCCACATCAACTGCTCCCCCAGGTGTACAAGTAGAGCACCACAGGGCTACCCACCCCCCATGCCCCTGAAACCTACATTAACTGCCCCGCAGGGCTGCCCACACCAACTGCCCCCGAATCCCTGTGTAATTATTTTCCACAGGGCTGCCCACACCAACTGCCCTCAAATCCCTGTGTAATTGTTGCCCCACAGGGCTGCCTACACCAACTGCCCCTGAATCCCTCGTGGTGACAGCCTGACAGGGTTGCACCACTTCAGTCTTCAGTAAATTAAACAGAGCTCGTTAGTGTTCACGTTTCAGCCCCTGAATTCCATTGTGGTCGATGTTCACAGGGCGTTAATTGTCGTTCTTCACCTGTGCCCCAACCCCCGAGTCATCGGTTGCAATGGCACATACCCTGCCTCTGGTACTGGTGGTTCTCACTCAGTATCGCCAGTTCCACCCAGCACCTCCCATGCATCTCATTGGCCAGACTGGCACAGCCCACTTCACACAGCCAGCCACCGACTGAGTTCAGTAGGAGCACATACTGAAATGACACACTCAGAAATTAATTTCTGAGAGCGTCTTTCCAGTACATACTCGAACTGGACTCTGCCAGTGGCTGGCTGTGGTGATGAGAGGTGAGCTGTGCCAGTCGCCAGCTGGGGACAGGTGGGGGGGTGCTGAGTGGGCTGGCACAGCTGGGTGGGGGGGCCACTAGACTACCACGGCAGGGTATTTGCCGCATTTGCAGTCAGCAACTCTGGGCGTCGAGGCACAGGTGGGAGAACTACAGTGCTGCCCTGTGGGGCACATTACAGTGGGGGATTCAGGGGGGCTGGGGATGTGGGAAGCTCTGCAGGGCTCTGTTTGAACACTTTGGGGGGCCTGGGGTGTGGGCAGCCCTGTGAGGCACTTACTGTATGGAGGCGTGTATGGCAGGGGGATGGGGCAGGATCATGGCCCTGAGTCTAGAACTGTTTGTGTGGTGCCCATTGGTGAAGCAATGGGGCGGTCTAGGCATGGGGGGGCACATGGACCGGGTTCTACAGGACCCTCGGAGGATGTATGTAAGTTACACCAGCTAAATGCGGTGTTACTTACGATGCTCGCTGCTCTCCTCCTGGGGGTTCTAGTAGAATCCCGACATTGGGGTCTTTGTAGCTGCCCTTCTGGAATGGGGCGCAACTGCTGCCATAAACCCCTCATGCCATGTCACAGGGGGTTTATGGCACAACTGCCAATGTAACAGCTGTTCGGTGCAAGCGGCCTGCAACATGTTACAGGCCACTTTGTAGAATCGCATAAGTCACAACTGCTGGTGTACGTTGCTACTTGCACCATTCTACTTGGTGCAAGTGCTGTTATGCCAAGCATAACTTTTCTAGAATAGGGGCCATAATCTTTAGAGTCTCTCTGAAATGTATTCCATTTTCTTTCTAAGACTGTTTTCTTGTGCTGTCAGTTTGTGTTGTAAATTAGTTTGATAATTAAAAAATCTGGTTGATCTTTTAACAATAACAACTTCTACTTTAGTCCTTCAGTTCCATCCAATAAATCCTTATACTGATCTTCATCTTGGTCAATTAATATATTAACCAGTTCTGTGGCACAAATATTCAAGACTTTGTACCATCTGTCACAAAAAATGTCTTCAACAAACCCACCGGTGAGTAATTTTTCTCTGTATAATTTTAAAATTCCTTTATTATAAAAAACATATTTATTTCTTTAGTTTTGTACTTTTAAAACTCAGAGAACAGAGACTTTAAATTGTGCACTTCCTATGTTTGTTGAGTATTTGCTGTGAACAAATTCCTGGTAATTAATCTGCATCGAGCGGATGTTGCCACTGTCTCAAATACATTAACCAGATCCATGGAATCAGAGTCTATAATATTTTTCATATTTATACCTGCACTATAGATACTGTCAATGCTTTTGTCTGATGTAAAATCTCATCATATCTTCATGTTGGCGGATACTGACCAGAAGTACTGCTCACATCTGTTGCATGCAATCAGACCCCCTCCATCAGCTGGCAGACTTCTCCAACAAGCTGCAAGTGAAACCAAGAATCCATTTGAAAGTGCTTGACAAGGTCCAGCAGATCAGTAGATACCAGAAAGATTCTGGTATAAAGTTTTACAAAAATCCTAATACCAGCATACTGTAATTCTTCCATCACAGTACCCTGCTTAGGGTTTTAGTCAGTTGTACAGAGAAAATGGCAAGTAAACGACAGCAAACAAACACAAAAACCAAGCGCACAAACATAAGTGTGAGAGTGCCAGCTCATTGTAAAAATGCCACTCAATACCAAGAAACACAAATAAAAGCCACACTAAAAGAAAGAAAGAAACTTAACAACTCACATAGAAGTTCAAATGCAAATGTGCTTTCATTCTGGCAGAGCGCCAACATTTTAGTGGCACTAAACCGCAATGCTTCAGGTCTTCACATAACCCTTCATCAGGTGTATGGTGCCAGATGTTGCACACACTTTTGAAACAGGTGTTTAAAGACACAGTACTTGAAAACCACAAGGAACCCATGAAAGCCAAACACAATGTATAACATAAAAACTCCATCAGTGAAAAAAAAAATGTAGTCATATAATTCATACAGCAAAGCTGTTCATATGCTTATAAAATTCTACAATTTCCACAAAACAACTAATGAATTGCACACGTTATCTGAAGTATTCAGAGAACAAGGCAACTGCAATTGAGAGCATACAAAAAGGGAGACTCAGTCACAGCATCTGTGTTCTGGGCTGCCTGGTAGGATAGCGACTGGATACAGGGGTAGGCTAGTACAGTGATAGGATGTCACTATATATACACACAAGGGGGGGAGGGACCATGTTGCATGAGGGGCAGAAGGGGAGGGAAGGTATGTGGGGTATAGTGCAGCAGTTGGCTGCTGAGATGGCCGTGTGGCATGTGGTGGGTAGTTGGTGGGCTGGGGTTGGGGCCGGTGCTTTGGGTTCAGTTCTGGAAGCAATCATTTTGGCATCTGGTGAGGGGGTTTATTTATTTTTTTAAGTTTTACACACACACTGACATGGACCCCCTGGAGTTGAGACTCCTTAAGTGGGGGAGTGAGGGAGCGCAGCCCCCCTCATAACATAGAAAACCAGTTGCTGATTTTCTAGTTGCTGAGAGTGTACATCACCGTAATTCATTTTCGCCAATGTACATTCGCCCAAATGACAATTGTTAGTCCATGCTCGCCATTATGACATAGAACTGTTATCTAAAGTTATAGTTGTGATGTTATCCTATAGGAATGGTAATTTTTTAATTTTTATAGTTTTTGTGTATGGTTCCTAAATTATTTGGGGAGGGGTGTTACGTGTTAGTATTATAGTACGCATTACAGATTTTATTTTGATGTATAGATTGCTCCTTAACTGCATATATTGATGGATAGCTGGCCTGTTAAAGTTCCATGTGTGAAAAAAAAAGTCCAAATGATTTTTTTGTATGAAGAGATCTTTTTTTGTGAGGCTATGTCATTCATACAAAAAAGATTCCTTCATACGTACAAAGAATGTGAACAAAAAAAATAAAGTCTAAATTATTTTTTTCATATGAAGAACTCTATTTTCCCTGAGGCTATGCAGTTCATATGAAAAAAAGTTTCCTTCTTATGAAAAAAGAATGTGAAAAAAAAACTAAAGTCCAAATTCTTTTTTTATATAAAGGAAATCTTTTTTTCATATTGCACTAATCTTTTTTTATATGGCCATATGAAAAATGAAATTCAGGTCACAAAAAAAAAGATTTTAAAATTTGTAAGAAACACATTTCTGGGTGATGTTTCCAAAAACTAAGTTCAGAATCCACCTAAGGAGGTCCCAGTTAACAAAATGCATACGTTGGTGTCTCTGTAGAATATGATTCTTATGGGTTTTCAATTTCTTTTTTAAACAGGAATAAGATGGCTATATGAAAAAAAAAATTGTATGAAAAAAGATTATCCCCATACAAAATAGAACCTTTTTTGTATGGCTCAAATTTGTTTTTCATATGAAACAGCTATCCAAAAAAACCCTGATTTCTTTTCACTTTATTACTATCTGGATCCTGAAATCTGCACATCTAATTGGAACAAAACTTGGTGCATCAACAGACCCTGCACCAAAAACTGTGCATGCAACACTTTGTGCAAGTCCATTAAAAGATTGTGAAGCTATTAAAGTGCAAAGTTAGGGGTTTAGTATTAAACTGCCTACTGAAGCCTAACTATAGTGGCACTATCACACCATTATAAGACATACATATCGTGCCTCTGGTGTTTGCACCATTGGAATTGTTTACAGTATTTACAAGCTAGCAAAAGGCAAATCTAAGCTTAGCACCCACTACTCACAAAGGCACAAGAAAGAATCCTAAGATGCTAGGAGATTACTGCAGTCCCCCATCAAGGGTGTATGTGGCTCAAGGGACAATATTATTTATATTTTTTGGAACTGGGATGACCAGATAGGAACCTGGGGCATGGAGCACCATGTAATCCCATACAAAAGATACAGTAGGCTCTGCAGACTCACACTGAAAGTTGATAGTTTAATTTATTAACCGGTGCAGTCAACAACTCATGGCATCTGGCACAGTAATCCAAACTTTATACATTCCAAGATTCTGGCTCTCAGGCCAGAAAGGAGGCAACCTCCCCCTGGAAACACAACCTGATATATCTTAGTGGTTGGGAGAGACTAATTCATAATAAGAATGTTAGACATGGACACGGACGTGGGCATCTGGCCTAGGGGTTCCCCCTCCTCTGTTTTTTAAGTCAGAAATACTGTTTCACTTTCTCTAGGGGTGGCTGTGAACATGCAGCCTACCAATCCACAGGCATCTCATAGCTATCTGCACCTTTACCAGAGCGCCTCAGAACCAGTTAGTGCCCACAAAGGCTCCAGTACCTTCCTTATTGCAGTCTCAGAGTCCAGAGACTACATGGGAGCTTCCAAACAGTACATTTATTAGTTTCTGCTCAGACCTTCTTTTTTTTTTGCAATTTACTAAATTTATTCATTTTTAACAGTACAATACAACACAGAATCCAAGATGCGCAGAATTATCATACAAAATTAGATACAATTGACAGACAGAAATAATCCAACAACCCCTCCCAGAAATATACCCCCAGAGTGCACCTGCAGCTTTACATTTGTAGAATGACCTGAAAAAAATAATAAAACAATTATCTGTTAGCACGGTACCCAGGTGAGGATGAACGGGAATAACCTTCTGAGGAAGAAACAGGTTGGGGTTCACGTGGACAAACTGAGATGGATAATAAGGCATAAAGTGGATCCCAATGAGATTTAAAGCAGAGAGGCCTACCTTGCCTACATGCTATTTGCTTTTCCATCTCAAGAGCCAACAGGATCTCCTGGCTCCTGGTGCCCCTCTTTGTAAGATGGGATGGCATCATCCAACCAATGCCAACAGAGTATTTACTTTGCTGCTATAGAAATCAGAGACATACAGTATAGGGTCTGCAGGGCCTAAAAAGCTCCTCCGGGTAAATGCTGACAAAAATAAAAACATAGATACATAGACTTTGACGGCAGATAAGGACCACTTGGCCCACCTAGTCTGCCCATTTCCCTACCTACAGGATAAGCCACAAATCCTAATTAACCAACAGCCTATATCTTCCCACCCCCCCCACAAGAATTGCCTTATGTCTGTCCCATGCATTCTTGAATTCTCCCACAGTTTTAGACCTCACAACCTCCTCAGGAAGGTTGTTCCATGCATCCACTACCTTCTCTGTGATAAAATACTTCCTCACATTGCCTTGAACCGCCCCCCCATCTTTAAATTGTGTTCCCTTGTTCTTGCACGTCTCTTTTTCTGAAAGATGCTACCCTCTTGGACTTTGTTGATTCCACTGAGGTACTTAAAAGTTTCTATCATGTCCCCCCCTCTCCCTCCTTTCCTTAAGGGTATACATATTAAGCTCCTTTAGTCTTTCCTCATATGGCTTCTCTTGCAGACCCTGCACCATTTTAGTTGCCCTCCACAGGACTGCCTCTATCCTGTCTATGTCCTTGCGGAGATGGGGTCTCCAGAACTGGATGCAGTACTCCAGATGGGGTCTCACCAACTGTATGTACAGGGGGATAACAACTTCCTGTTTTCTGCTGGTGATGCCTCTCCCTATGCATCCCAGTCATACCCCAGCCCTCCCTACTGCCTTCACATTGCTTGCTAACCTAAGGTCAGCTGATAAGATTACCCCAGGTCCCTTTCCTTTTTGTTGTTGTTACTACCTCCCCCATTGCGTAATCTTCCCGGTTTTGTTTCCAGGTGCATTATTTTGCACTTCTTTGCATTGAATCCTAGCTGCCATACTTCCGACCATTCCTCCAACCTTGCCAAGTCCCTTCTCATCATTTCCATGCCTCCTTGTGTATCATCCCTGCTGCAGATCTTTGTGTCATCTGCAAAGAGGCATACTTTTCCTTCCAGTCCCTCTGCAATGTCACTTATAAAGACATTAAAAAGGACTGGACCCTGTATTGAACCCTGCGGTACCCCACTAGTAATACCACTTTCTTCAGAGTGGACTCCATTTACAATTACCTTCTGTGTCCTGTTGTCCAGCCAATGTTTTACCCAGGCTACTACACTGGGACACACTCCCAGGCTGGTTAATTTGACTATTAATCTTTTGTGTGGGACTGTGTCAGATGCCTTGCTAAAGTCTAGGTAGGCCATGTCCACAGCCCCTCCCTGGTCTACTACTTTGGCCACCCAGTCAAAGAAATCAATTACATTCGTCTGACATGACCTTCCCACTGTGAACCCATGCTGCCTTGGGTCCTGTGCCCCACTGGCCTCTAGGTACTCAACAATTCTTTCCTTCAGAAGTGATTCCATCACTTTCCCCTACCACAAAGGTCAAACTGACAGGTCTGTAGTTTCCTACCTCTGTCTTGGTCCCACTTTTGTGAAGGGGAATCACATCCGCCTTCCTCCAGTCCTCGGGTACCACACCATCCTCCCATGATTTGTTAAAAAAAGTAGTCAGTGGTTTCACTAGTTCTCCCCTTAATTATTTTAGAAAGCAGTATAGTGCAGTGGTTTAAGGCTCTGAGCTGCAAATCTGGTGATATCCAGGAGACCAGGCCTGTGTTTGAATCCCACAGCTTCCACTTGCATACTGTGTGACCGTGAGCAAGTCACTTAACCTTCCTGTGACCCTGTAAAAAAGCTTTCAGCTTAGTGTGCTACTCCTGGTTAAACAATAAAAATTAAAAAAAGAATTTGGGGTGGATTCCATCAGGCCCCATTGCTTTGTCCACCTTCAGTTTTAGGAGTTCTTTCAGAACCCTTTCTTCTGTGAAAGGACTGGGATTGACCCTCCTATCAAGAGTGCTTTCTGTTAATTGGATTTGGCACCTCCCCCTCCTGTTTTGTGAATACTGAGCAGAAATATTTGTTCAGTATCCCTGCTTTTTCACTGTCCCCCTCTGCCCACCCACCATTCATTCTATTCAGCCTCATTATCCCTCCCTTTTTCTTTCTACGCTCCCTGATGTACCTATAAAAGGTTTTATGCCCCCTCTTAACCGAGTTGGCAACACAAACCTCTGAAGTAAAGAAGGATTCTAAACCCAGAAGTGGGTTTAGGGAAAGCCGGCTAGAAGTCCAAAAGGAGAGCACCCATGGAAAATCCCAGAGGATATGCTTCAAGTGGCCCTCCACTATGCCACAGTGGGAGCAGGTGGGAGAGACTCATTTCCCCATCTTATGGAGCCTGGTGGGTGTAAAATAGCGATTGTGCAAAATTCAAAACTGCGGCAACCGATATCGGTCCTGTTTGATGAATTTATATAGAAGTTGTCAGATGCCCTGCCTGACCTTAGCCTCTGCCTGGAGTTGTAAAGCCTGCTTCCAATAGTAGCAAACACCTTCCAAGCTGTCCGGGTCTTTCATGGTCGACACTCCATTTTATAGGAAGCTGTGTGGTCAGGTGACTCTCCAAAACCTATCAGCCCACTTTCAGATCTGCAGATTATCAGATCTCACCAGTAGTGGCTGCTATCATTTTCCTTAGCCAGCTACTGTGAAGAAGAGAGAAAAAAAAATTTTTCATCATGCTCCTGCTTACCTTGGCCTTCTTAACCATGGCCACTCCACTTGCGTCGCTCCCACCAACCACCCAGCTCCATAATGACCCGCTCCTCCTAAATTTTAGCTTCGTCTCGACCCCCCCATGACCTCACTATACCCCCCAAGGGCACTCTGAGCATATAACACACCCTGGTTGGGTCATATGCCCCTCCATCTCCCCACCATCCTTCGCCCCGGGGCTAGATGCCCTAAGCAGACTAGCTAAGGCTACCCCATCCACTTCCGCGTGCAGCTCCAATCCCAAATATAGACCAAAAAATAGAAGGGCTACCACCCTTCATTACCTCGCCCTAATGCTCCTGCTGGCAGGTGATGTTGAAACCAAACCTGGACTGCAGACCCTCCCGGACCATCTAAAACTGCCAAAGGGGCTCAGTCTAATCCATCTCAATATCCGAAGCTTATTGAATAAAGTCCCGAAGCTGCAAGTCACTACACATACACTCAAACCCAACATCTGCATTGTGTCCGAAACTTGGCTAAAACCACAGCACAATGACTCAGAAGTATCCATGCCCGGCTACACAGTCTTACGACAGGACAGAACAGGCAATAAGAAAGGTGGAGGCATTGCCATGTATATATCCAACGCGCTACAATACACCCCCATCCAGTTCCCATGCCCCTCCCCACTTATTGACTCCAGGATGATCAAACTCGTCCTGCCGCATACCACCCCCTTGTATGTGGCAGGGTTATACTGTGCCCCCGCAACCCCAGCTAATACCATCATAGACCTCCTGACCAATTTTAAAAACCTGGCCGCTAGTGGAGAGCTCTACATCCTCAGCAATTTTAACTACAACTGGCTAGATAAAGGCTGCTCAAAACTCAGCAGCAGGGTTAAAGCCCTAAACCTCTCACAACAGATTGATGAACCCACCCACCTCAACACCAAATCCCAAAACCACTCTCTCCTGGATTGGGCTCTTACAACCCACCCACACAGGGTCTCTAAAGCTGGCCTACTACCAGACTCAATGAGCGACCACCACCCAATCTATGTAATCCGAAAGGTGGACAGACCCACTAATAGCCTCCCACCCAGGTCAATCAGCTCGCGGTCGTACAAGTCCCTCTGCCTCCCCACCTTGCTAAATGATCTCGCCTCTGCTGACTGGTCATTCATCAAGCTGGCACCCACCATAGATCAAGCTTTTGATATGCTCAGACAGCAATTTCTCGCCGTGTGGGACTGTCACGTCCCTTTGAGAAACAAAAGGGTAAGGGAAACCCATCTCCCCTGGGTCTCAGCGGACATTATCTCCAGATGCCGTGCCAGGGACAAGGCATGGAAAATACATAGGAAAACAGGCTCCCCAGTTTCCTGGCAACAGTACTGCACTGCACCCTTCGCAACAAGTGCACCAATGCCATAAGACAGGCTAAAAAGAATTTCTTCAGCGCGGCCCCCTTATCCAATCTCAACCACCCTTCCAACTTCTGGAAGTCAATAAAAACCCTGCTCACCCCCCCTACACAGCCACCTACCTCTACCCTTACCATCCAGGGTACAAGTGTATCCAAACCAAGTGCAGTTGCCTCAACCTTTAATCGCTTTTTACCAACTGCACAAAATTGCTACTGCCAAATTCAGAAAGCCTCTCACCAGAACCAGTACCCCACATGCATCGCCTGCTTCCCCCCCATCCAACTATTTCTCCTTCAAACCAGTCTCCCCGACCGAAGTGCTAGTCGCCCTAAATTCCCTAGACCCCAATAAGGGTAAATGCCCACTCGGCATGGACACTAAACTCCTATACCTATCTGCCCCTGCCATTGCGGCTCCCCTTGCTGACATCCTTAACCGCTCCTTCTCCTCTGCACAAATTCCTACATCCTGGAAGGAGGCTTTAGTTATACCGTTGCCAAAGGGGTGCAATCCAGCCGAGCCCGGGAACTACCGCACTATCTCACTCCTCCCCACCCTGGCCAAGCTGCAAGAAAAAATTGCCCTTGCACAACTCACACAATTCCTTGATACCTCCTCCTTTTTCACCCCCTTTCAGTCGGGCTTTTGGAAATCACACTCCACCATAACTGCGCTCCTCAGACTTACTAACGATATCGCCTCAGGAATGGATAAAGGGCACATCATATTGGCCATATTCATTGACCTGGCCAAAGCTTTTGATAATGTTTCCCACACCAAGCTCATAGCAAAACTGCAAGATGCTGGCCTATCAGATCTAGCCTCCAGATGGTTCCAAGACTACCTCTCTGGGAGGAAGCAAGCAGTCAAAATTGCCACCCAAATATCCCCCTCGCTCCCAGTCACCATGGGGGTTCCCCAGGGCTCTGTCCTGGTCCCCTTCTCTTTTCTATATTCCTAAATGACCTCCCACTATCCTGCCCGAACTCTGCTATTCAAATGTACACGGACGACACCGTCCTGTATGCCTCCGGCCCCTCAAAAGAGTCTCTAAACTCTACCCTTCAACAAGATTTTAATGCTGTCCAAACCTGGCTTAGCTCCAACCAACTCGTCCTCAATGCAAAGAAAACTGTATCCATAACTTTCAGCACACAGTCCAGAATCTCCAGGCTAGCTGCTCTACCCACCTTTCAAATGCTTGATGGAACCACCCTGGAATCCTGCACCTCCTTTAGGTACCTGGGGGTATGGCTGGATCGTCACTTGGACTTCTCTGTCCACATAGACTCCATCCAGAAAAAACTACACCCAAAACTTGGAGCCCTTTACCGCAACAAAGGGTGTCTAACTCCCAATATTCGACTATGGCGACGTTGTCTACGGCGCAGCCTCCCCATCAACCCTAGCCAGCCTGGACCCCCTTTTCCACTCCTTCTGTTGCTTTATCTTAGAATGCCCCCCATCACCCACCACTGTCACCTATATGCCGCCCTAGGTCTCCCCTCGCTGCACTCCAGGTGACAGCTCCACGGCGCTAATCTCATAGCTAAGCATTGGTCCAACTCCCTCCCCTCCTATCTCAGTTCCGCTCTATCAACCCAACCCTCCCCGGCCTACTCGTTGCGGGGTTCTGACTCAAATCTATTACAAATCCTTTTCATGCGCTCCTCTAAGGGCCAATCGGCCTTCAAATACAGGCTGCCCACACTATGGAATAACCTCCCAACAGTAATCAGGCAATCCACCACCACCCCCAGGTCCTTGACCACTCTTCTTTATGCCCACTTCTCAGACACTTGTAACTGTAACCTGGAGGACAGACCTACTAAACTGAAGCACCTAAATGTGACTTAATGGGGGTCCTAGGCAAACAACTACATTACTCTTAATGTCCCTGCCTCTGTTGTACTCCTTCTCCATGGTCTCTGCAAGACATGACTATGGCCTCAGACCCCATTGTTACTATGCACTCGGCGTTAAACTTGTTACTAATATGTATGCATAAGTCCTGCCTGTAACATCTCTGGACCTGCTGTCTCACCCTTTTTGTGACTACTGTACCTGATGTATGTACTACTATGCATCTGTTTCTCGCCTACATTGCCCATTGTACCTAATGTATTGCTAGCACTTTATGCTTTGTAACCCCAGGTCACATCTGGAAATGAGTGGTTGTCTGCTCAGTATGCTTATCTGGTAAATCTCATTAATAAATAAATAAATAAATAAATAAATAAATAAATAAATAAATTGGTAAAACCGGTAGAAGCCAGAAACAGCATGGGGCTGAACCACCAAGTGAAGGAGATCAGTTAAAACCTTTACAAGTGGAGAGGACCAGGGACAAGGACCCAAAAAGGAGACAAGAGCTCTGGTAAGTTGCAGATATTTGAAAGGCTGAAATACCAGGAGGGCAAACCTATGTTATACAACAGGGAGCAGGACCACCACATCTCCATCAATCAAAGATGAAAGAGGGGCAGACCTGAGTCAAGGGCAAAATGGAGAGGGATAGGCCGGTGTGCAATCTGAATGATGGGATTCACCAGAATTGGCTGGGACAGAGCTCTTAGAGACCATCACATGGGCATGCCACAGAGCCTGGGGATCACCTGGGAAGGTCTGAGATATAGGAGGCTGGGAAGCTGGTGACCCACTTGCATGCAGGTACACTGTTCCAATGGCAGCCAAAGCGGGTGATAGTCTGAGGTGTCAGGAGGAAATGGGGGTCCCAGAGAAAGTATTTAGAACTATGCAGGGCACAGTAACATAAGAAACAAATTGAGAGTCAGAGATCACCCCTCTCGCTAGAGAGGTTACATTTGAAATAGGCTCTTCAGGGGGCCCCTTGTTTCTAGAGAAAAGCTGAAATGAATGAATAAAGTTTAGCAACCCAAGTCTTGGGTAAGTAGAGTCCCAACATTCCCAGAGGGTATAATATATGGGGCAAGATATTCATCTTGATACCATTCACCCTACCCCAGAGAGAAAGGGGAAGATACATCCATCTTTGTAGGTCAGCAGAAACAGCCTTCAAAAAGGAGGCTAGGTTCTCTTTTCTCAGAGCAGCCAGGTCCCGGGTAACCCTGATACTCAAGTAAGTAAGAGTGTTAGATTCCCAGAGTAGGCCCAGATACAAGATCTGCTGGTGAGAAACATATGCATTGAGCAGCAAAATCTTAATTTTATCAAGGTTAAGTTTGTAACCCGCCACCTCCAAATACCTGCAGATTTCACCAAGCGCTGCAGGAATAGAAGACTGGGGGTTTACTAAATGTAGTAATAAATCATCAGCATAAGCTGAGGATTTCCAACTAATCCCTCCAACCTGGACATCTTCAACCATAGGGTTGTTCTGCAGATTGTGTAGCAGGGGTTCAAGTTAAAGATTAAACAGAAATAGGGACAGGGGACATCCCTGCCATGTTCCGTGCTGCAAGTTAAGTGGAGCAGACAAGATCCCATTGCAGCAGATCCTTGCAGTAGGGTTGGAGCACAGGACACACACCCAGTCACAGAATCCATCAGGGAAACCAAATTTTTGGAGGGTGGTGAAAAGAAAGGGCAATGACACCAAATCAAAAGCCTTTTCCACATTGAGGAAGACCAAAGCCACAGGAACCTTATTCTCGCCCGATGCAGAAATCAGATACCAGAGCTTTTGGAGGTGGTCAGACGAGGATCGACCAGCCATAAATCCAACTTGCTTTCAGCTGATAAAACCTGACCATATCTGGAGCAGGCGGGTGGCCAAGACCTTTGCCATGATTTTCAAATCATAATTGAGCAGGGAAATGGGCCTGTAACTACTGAGCAGTGGGGGGTTCCTGCCCTGCTTAGGGATCAGGGAGATCCAGGCCTGGATATATAAGAAGTCAGACAAACCTGAGGATCACAAGTATTTACACAAATGAGTAAGAACAGGGATCACCAACTCACCACACTCAACATAAAAACTATGAAGGAAACTGTCAGGACCTGGGGCTTTATTTTTAGTGAGGGACCGGATAGCTGCCTTAATTCCCTCCTCTGTTATGGGGGAATCCAGAAAATCCCGCTGAGATGGAGAAAGCTGTGGGAGGTGCAAGGCATCCAGATAGTCAGCAAGTCAGTACAGAAAGTTAGGTGGGAAAGAATCAGTGGCATACAGGGATTGATAATACTGGCAGAATGCATCGGCAATCTCCCGAGGCTGGGTAAGGATCTGCCCCTGCAGATCTGGCTGGAGGGAGTGTATGGCTGTCTTTGCCTCAATCTGCCAAAGACACAGGGTCTGAAGCCTTCCAGCCTTTTCCTCGGATTCAAGATAGCGCAGTCTCATGCATTAAAGAGCTTGCTCAGCCCTTGTTCTGCATGTACTAGAGACCTGCCAGAACTAATAAGGATTTTCACCACAGTGGTTGAACCCCAATAAAGAACAAACCTTCCTCCAGTTTGATGATGCCATCCCAAATTTTGCTGGACCCCCAGTAAGGGCACCAGCTATAGCATTGCTCTTCACTTTTCCATAATGCAAAATTTTTTAAGAGCTACCTCTAACACAATTGATGTACTCACTAGACCATTCTGCAACTGGTCCCTCTGGGTCTTAAAATCACTCAACCACTATCACTTTCTTCTGGGCATCCATATAGTTACCTCAATGCTGAAATCTAGACATAAAAGCCCCTCAGAGTACAACTCTTAAGGAGGCTCCCTTCTTAGTCTCATAACTTTATTTCGTTTGTTAACAAACTTTAAACTTGTTTTAGAAACAGCTCATTGTAATGGAAACCTCTCACATAGAACTCTATGTTCTGAATGGGAGATTAATCTTGTAAGTGCAGAATTAGACTTTGCGCACATGTATTTACTATGCAGGAACAGAAATAACACTCTGACACCTTCATGTTGCCAGGAGGCTTACATCAATACCAAAAACTAGGTTTTATTGAAGATTTTGATATGCTGGCATCTTTGAATTCTGCCCAGTACCATTGTTGGTGGTGTGTACTACACATACAGTATTTTTGCTGCTTAATTAACTAAAATCAGCACTTGAGCACCACCATCATTCTCTAGAGACTCCGTTCTGTTTTCATTGTTTACAATCAATCAGGTCAATCAATTTTTATTTTATACTTCAAAGTATGTGAGCAAAAATGCCCATTTTCAGAAACGTCCAGTTGTACAGATATTAGTTACAATTTAAAACAGAGTGCACAACAGAATCCATTAGCACAAAATACAAAGAAGTGAGGAATAAATATATGGAAATATATACAGTCAGTTAAAACGTATGTACATTGGAAGAAACTACAGACATAAAAGTATGTTCATATAAAACAAAACATTATATTAAGGGAAAAGATTATATACAGGGAAAACATTGAGTACTGAGCCAATAATCCTCAGGGAAATGCTTGAGATTCACCACAGGCAGTGGCTAGGAGCAGGGAGGCAGGTGTAGGGAGCAGGGGAAAACATAGAGGCAAAAAGGGAGGGGAGAGGGAGTGGGTGGAGAGGTAGGTGGGAGTTTGATGGGGAAAAAAACTTTATTTTTACTGTTTGGTTTAAGGGAACTGTGTACTGTTGCTGTTGTTGGATGACAGTAATTATTTCATGGGGGAACAGCCCCACTTATACAGTGTCAAGGACAGTCCAAAGGAAGATCTTAGGCCTGATTTGCCAAGACTCAGAACAGCCAAAACTGTAAAGTGTTTTCTCATTGCTGCTTGCAGAGTGGGGGTGGGGTTATGGGGTGTTCGGGTCAGAAACCCTAACACCACATTTCTCTACTTTTTTTAGTTTAACCCTAACTGGTGCATTAACAAAGGTTTTTGCAATAAATTTCCCTACATTTTGAGACAGAAGA
Source organism: Neoceratodus forsteri (assembly GCA_016271365.2). Classification (NCBI taxonomy): domain Eukaryota; kingdom Metazoa; phylum Chordata; order Ceratodontiformes; family Ceratodontidae; genus Neoceratodus; species Neoceratodus forsteri. The sequence continues at coordinate 904,091,653 of CM028133.1, forward strand.
GTCATATCATCATTCATGCAGGTCCCAATTATGGAAGCACAGGGCCCTCTGGGCCCAGTGCTTCCATGCCTCCATTTATCCATATTTGTATGTGGGTGAGGAAGCACAGAGCCTTCCATTCCTTCAGAGAAGCAATTTATGTGCTTCCTTGTATTTTTTTTGTAGGGATGGACAATTTTCAGTTCTTATTTCATAGGGGCTTAGTGTTATACTAATTATGACCTTTCTATTGAAATATACAGTACATTGTCTGTTAACTCTATAGACTGACAGAGTTGCAGCTTGTTAAAATTGCAATGTTATCATGTGGGAATTGTAATTGTTTTAATTTTTAAGTTTTTTTTATATGGCCCCTAAATTTGGAGGGGCAGGGGTGGTATGTGTTAGTGTTGTAGCACATACTGAGGCCTTTATTTTGATATATAGGTTTCCCATAACTGCATACTGTATATTGACAGAGTCATGGCTTGTTAAAGTTGAAATGTGAAAAAAAAAATAAGTACAAATTATTTTTTATATTAAATTCCAAAACCACATTCCTGTGTGTTGCTCTATTACCCTTTCTTTCCAGGCTTAAAGGTTTTTGGGGTGCATATGTGGCAGGGAAATTATATATACAGAACTACACTCCACTACTCCTCTTAATGCTTTCACCTGTACTCCCCTTCCAATGTAGGTTGCTTCTTTTTTTCTCCTTTTTAGCAAAACATCACTCATTATATATATAATTTTACAAGATGAATAATGTACTAATGAAAGTATTTCTGGTAGTATTTCTCTTATTTTTCAGATATTAACAATAACTGAGAGGCAACAAAATGGCTGAAGACCCTGCTGAGACTTTGACCCTCCTCACCAAAAAACTCTTCCTGACTGGTGACTGGTCCAAGTGTATCATCTGCCAAATCACAACACAGGAATATCTGAGGACTGCACCCCCTGGAGGACTAAAGACATTTTATAATGTGTGCCTTGTTGGGGGGGGGGATTGTTTAACCAGGAAAGGCACTCTAAGCTGAAGCTTGTTTCCAGGTGCAACCTGGGAGCACAAGGAAGTTAAGTGACTTGCTCAGGGTCACACAGTATGCAAGTGGGAGCTGTGGGATTCAAACCCAGGTCTTCAGGTTTGCAGCTCAGAGCCTTAAACCACTATGCTATACAGCCTCCTTGTTACACCAATACCTCTGTTTTTCCTGGATTCAACCGAAGCCAGCTGGCACTCATCCAGTTCTGAATCTCCAGTGAGCAGTTGCTAAACACCACAATAGAATCTAACTCCTGTTCGGGTACAAAACACATGTACAGTTGAGAATCATAGACATAGCAATGAAAACTCAACCCATACTGTCTTATAATGTCCCCTAATGGATGCATGTACACTGTGAATATCATGGGGGACAGCACCGAGCCCTGTGGAACCTTGCAGGGTAGGCCATGAGGGGCCAAGGAATAAATCCCTGATACCACTCTTTGGGATCTACCCTTGAGGAATGATCAAAACCAACTGAGAACCGCCCCTCTCAGTCTACAGAAAAAACACAGGTGCTCAAGCAGCTCCCCATGATCCACGATGTTGGGGGGCTGCGAAACTGAATCTCAGGATGTGATGATCAGACAAACCGACTGGCTCCATCTCCACATTGGAGATCTCCATCCCCAGGTGGAACACCAAGTCCAGTGAGTGCCCTTTCTCATGGGTAGCAGTGGTAATAACCCATGTTAGGCCCAGTGAATCCATCAATTGGAAGAGATTTTGTCCAAATGGCGAGAGTTCATCGTCAACCCAGATATTGAATTCCCCCAGAACCAACCATCTGGGGGATTCCAATAACACCTCAGCGATGAACTCCGCAACCTCCTTCAGGAACTCCTTCCCATCACCTGGTGGACAGTAAATGAGAAGGGTCTTGTAGCCTACACCTGCACCCACTATACACTCAAAGGAGTTGGTCATTCCCACTGGCACCTCCCTGAGACCCAGTTTCTGTCTAAAACAGACAGCAACCCCCCCCCGACGGTTCTCTCTTGGGTGATGAATCACCGAGAAACTGGCCGGAATGGCATCCTCCAAAAAGGGGCCAGCACTATCGTCCAGCCAGGTCTTGGTGATACAAGCCAGGTCAGCAGATGCCACAAGATCTGCAACCACTGCAGTCTTATTTTTAATTGACCTGGCATTGCTTAACACCGCCCTAAAGGGACTGGGGTCCAGGGGTGGCCCCACTTCCTGCCTGACCAGGTCAGAACCCTTGGGTATGGGCACAAGACAAGGATAACTTTATTCCCATGTCCATTTCACCCCAGGGCACCTTTTAGTCCTCACTGTCCTAATCCACACACTCCTTTCCCATCCCCCTCGAGAGTACCAGGACCCCCCGCTCCTTCCACTCCCTCGTCTCCTCAAGATGCTGAAAACACGACATCTAGAGTAAACTTCAAACTGGAGTGGTGGACAGTCAGATGGGTGGAGGTCCCTTAATCTTGAGAGGGAGTACTGCCTGACCATATTCCTAACTTCCCAGCACATAGCACAAGTACTCTCACACACATCAAAATAAACTCAGTCACACTCCCACTCACTCACCCCCTCCCAACAATAATCCTTCTTAAAAACTCTTACAAAATAAATACACCCCTGTTTTAAACCAAAATTAACCCATATTCGAGACACTTTCTAACCCCTCGCAGTGCTCTCACCACTGTTGGGTAAACTTTAGGACCCACCAAGCCCCCTTCCATGAGGCTGAACTTTAAAATCACTGGAAGTCCTTGAAGCACTATAATCAGTTATCAGAGGCCATTACTAGAAGTATATTTCATCAGTTCCACATGTCCAGCAAGCAGTCAAAAAACAAATTTCAATTCCTGAACCAAAAACAGATGAAACAGTGTTAAGTGAAGTTTAGGTCCCCAGGTACTCTCACTACCTGGAGGATCCAAAGTAAGTGGAGTGAGCACGGGCACTCTCACTGCCCATAACTGTAATCATTTGAATAAAGAAACATTTTTTTGATATCTGACCATTTATTTCCTATGAACTTCCTGTTAGACAGATCCTCCAGATGATACTCTAATTTTCCAGGTGATGACAACAGCCTGGAAGTCCTCTTTATGTGGGTCACAGCCCAAAGTATCTGCTCCCCACAGTCACGACTCCCCACTGGTATGGCCCACCAGTCCATACCTGTACAGAGGCTAGGAGACCACACATCAGTTGGTCTGCTCCCTGGCCAGTCCGGACTCAGCTCTCCCATGTAGGGGCAGACTCGGGTGGCTAAGCCACAATACAGGGTCCTCCTGCTGTCCCAGCAAAAGCTTAGTTCAAAATTCAGGAGTCAAAATAATAATCAAAATTCAGGTTGTTCGGCAGTGCCCCCAGATCATGACACCACCTCCAAAAAATAAACGAAAGTTCTTGCATCCTACAGTGTAATCCTCGCCACACAGGTCTCTCTAGTCTGGAAAACCAAAAACTAAACAGTCCCACAATGTAATCCTCTTGGGACACTATTCACACACAAATTCCAAAACTCACTCTCTTTGTCACAGTCTCCTCTCTTCTCTTTCAACTTGTACAGCTCTTTCCTTTAGAACCCACAAAACTAACTGAGGGGTAACAGTAAATTATACACATTAAAAGAACATTCCTCCATGGTCAGAACAATATTGGGTGTGCTCAGCCTTCTTTGTAGTATGAGCAACTCCCAGTAACGCTCTAAAATCCAGGTTTACTAAACACTTTACTAGTTCTGCTAATACCAATACTTTTAAACGTTAAAATAAAAATAAAAACACGAAGAAGTAAAATAAATGAGCATGTACAGGTGAATACAAAACAAAAACAGCTCAACAGCTTGCTCTCAACTTGCTCTCAGCATGCCCAGCATGCGACCATTTCATCAGGGTGCAACAGGCACACTCTTGCACCCACCTTCAGGATGTCTGCCACCACCTCTATCCATTCCAAGATGTTTTCTGGCTGCAGCACCTCCAGTCTCCACTGAGAGTCACTTAGTGCCGGGGATCCACAACCCACACCTCCCCTGGTGTGGAAAGCAGTCCTCCAAATGATCAATAATCTCCTCCACGGCTGACCACCGATGACCTGAGCTTGCTCCTGAACCCAGGTCACTGGAGTGGCACGAGGTAAGCATCCAGTGCCTCAACTCTCAGTGACACTGGGCCGGCCAACCCACAGACAGATATTATCAGTTGGTCAGAACTTCATTCATTTAGTATTCAGAGGTGTAAAGCATACATCTAAACATGCTGGGCTTGCAATGTCAATGTCCATACACTATATGTCAGGTTGTAAACAGGTACTAAAAATGATGCACAAGCTAGCACACTGTGTGAGTTATGAAGCCCTAGAGAAAATTGACACAGGTATTGCAATGGATCAGCATGAAAAAGCTGCCAGAGGCAATATCATAATTCCATCAAACATACAGCATGGGGAGTTAGTTCAGTTTGCTGCTGACAATAATTATATAAATGAGGAAATGTTAGATGGAAAGTACACAACCCACGCCACAACTATGGTAGTATATCAGCATCAGACTCCCACAATTCTGGAAGGCAACTTTTTCACAGTGGCAGCTCGGGCTCACACAATGAAAATAGCACTTTGAACATGATCACTTGAAACTCCTGCAATGTGCCAAGCAATTCTGGGTACAATCCTCATGGCAGATGCCACACACCAAATCTTATGGGAAAAGTAAAAAGTAACTGGTATTTTGATGTTGAGACTTGTCGACAAGCCACCAACCTTGATCAGCAATGGCTAATTCTAAGATGCTGCCCAACCAAGATATTTGAGGTTGAGTTTGAAAAGATGAATGCTCAGCAAGTACCAGGATGGACAGCTTTTAGTGTGATGATTTCATCTACTATACCAACAGTAACATCTTGGGTATTGTCCAATGCTGCCAGCATCACCTACTGTATGGAGTACAGTTTTCACTGTAATGAAGAACATCTGCAAGATCTCTAGGACACTTGGCCGAGATTACGGCATCTTGGCATTTGACAGGGCTATATATTGTAAGTCCAAAGAGATTCAAGACATGCCCAGAGGACATTCAGAAAACAGTCTTGCAAATGGTTGGATTCCACACAGCACAGACATTTCTGGCTGTAATTGGAAAGAAGTATGAAGAGAGTGGTCTGGAAGACATCCTCATAGAATTGCAGGTGAATGGTAGCAACACAGCAAGCAATTTACTTAAAGGCAAATCACACAACCATGGAGTGAGGGCCCACAAGTTTATAATGGAGGATCTGTCCAGACTGAGGTGGCAGACATTTTGTAACTGGGTACAAGACAAAAAGATTGATTGTGATGTAGACCTCATCAACAGCAAGCTCCAGGAATGTCAAAATGCAGTATCAAACAATTATGTAATAAGCCTAACAGCAACACTTTCTCAGCACGGTGATGCCCTAAGGAATGTACAGGATGCATTGCACAGATTCCATAATTTTGGAAAAGCAACTTACCAATTATTTGCATTCTGGAATGATTACACCGAAATGGTTACTGTCTTAATGTGGTTCATTAGAGCAGAACGTGAAAGCAGCTGGGACCTCTATCTTGTGGTGGTTATAGAGATGCTGCCACTATTTTTTGCCTTTGAACATACCAACTATGCCTGCTGGGTATCTTTGTACATCAGTAATATGAAGTTTCTGCCAGATTGTGCCCCCAAAGTTCATGAGCACTTTGTGCAAGGAAATCATACTGTACCTCAGTCTAGAAATAAATTCAGCAAAGTCTGGACAGACATGGTACTTGAACAAACAGTAAACTGTGATAGCACAGGAAAAGGAGGCATAGTGGGTTTCACTTTGAAAGCAGGAGCCTTGGCTAGATGCATAACTACCATGAAGGTAATGTGTGATATGGTAGACTCAGACATTTCACAAGGAAAATACAAGGAGGCTGCATCACGTCGCATGCAACAAGGTGAAGGAGATGTAAATAAGATTGTTAATGGAATCACTGACTCCATGAAAAACCCATTTGATTTGAATGCTGACTCGATAGCACTCATGAACACTGCAACTGGCCTTGTTGCACCCACAGAGGTTGCCACCAAGCATGTTAATGAGAATGATACAGAAATCAAAGCAATGGAGCTGTTTGTGGAAGACAGACTAAATTCAAATACTTCTGGATTCTTTGAACCACTGCATAAGCTCAGCATCAAGACATCTGCATCTCTAAGCAAGAATATCAAATTGAAAGTTAGTAGTGATAAGACAATGACTGTCAATGCAGACAGGGAGATATTTGGCCATCTTGTAGTAGCTGCAAAAACAAGAGAGATTGATCTGAAGGAAGTTTTCACACATGAGCTTTCCACAGTTCCATATGCTCTAGTGGACTCTGATGATACCCTGAACAAAACTGCAAAGAGTAAGCTATTGCCTGAATTAGAAAAGAAGCAGAAAGAATGTATCAACTGCCAGCATCCAACATGCCCACAGCTTGGATAGTGGATGGCATGGCTATTATACAAATGGTCGAGCAAGGTGGTGCAACTAGCTTTGGAGAACTTGTTGAATTGGTTTTCAGAATAGTACACCTGCCTCCACAGAGTTATGAGAGCTGCAAAAGAGTAGAAATCATCTTTGATTGATATGATGTCAAAGATTCAATAAAGCTTTTGAGCATGCACAAAGGCAAGCCTCACAAAGCAATGAAGTCAAAATACATGGTCCCAAAACACATATCCCAACTTAGTGCAGTACGTTCATTGGAAATCCCAAGAATAAAGAACATACAGTAAAATTCCTGTCAGAATCATGATGTGATATGGTAGAAACTTTACTTGGCCCAGATCAGAAAATGGTTATTGCAGGTGGATTTAGGGATGGCCTCATTGCTCATGTGGTCACTTCAGATGAAGTTGTAGAACAAGAAGATCTTTTCTTATCACACAAAGAAGCAGATATTTGGCTTCTACGTCATGTTGCACACACTTCACAAGAATATCCTCGTCTAGTGGTGTGGTCTCCAGACACTGACATTGTAGTTCTCTGTGTACATTTATTTCACAAGTTGGAAGCAGCTCAAGAGCTTTGGTTTCCTACTGGTGTGAAGGATAAAGCTAGGTTTATACCCACCCACGCCATAGCAGCTGAACTTGGCCAACAACTATGCAGCATGTTGCCAGCAATACACACACTGATTGGGTGTGATTCAACCTGCAGTCTTGCAAGGGTTGGTTAACTAAAGCCATGGAAGATTGTCAGAAAGAATCCACACAAATTTAGAAGCCTTACTAAGTTTGGCACTACAGTGGATGTACCTTCTGCACAGCTGAAATCAGTAGAACTTCTAATAACCCTTCTCTAGAACGCAACGACTAACTCAGAGGATTTAAATGGTGTGTGATATAAGCTTTTCTGTTGCAAACAGGTCCAAAACGATACCCTCCCCTCAACTACTGATACTCTTCTGCAACATACCATGTTCACAAATTACCAGACCCTTATCTGGAACCATGCCCTGGAGGCTCAGCCTGACATCCCAGTCCCAATTAAAAATGGCTGGCATCGGTCACTTGTAAACTTTCATTTCCTTCTCTCCCTAAGAATGGGGGATGATGGAAGTTGAACAACCAGCTTCTCAAAGAGCCAAGTGTAATAAAATACATCTTGGACCATATTACTCAATTTGTCTCTGTTAACCACAACTCCACAGGTAAGCCAGATATGGAGTGGTGCACACCAAAGGCTTATCTTAGAGGTTTACTGATTGGACTGGCTGCTCAATGAAAGAAGAAGGAATTTACTATCTTGAACGCCAGAGCATGTTATACAGACCAAGGGGAAAAGGCTGGCAGATTGCTTGCTATAAGGATTAAACAACAAGAGTCCTCTAGGCTCATTGCAGCCATTTGTTCTTCTGAAGGAGACTCTTTAAAAATCTTCCCAGAGGACATTGTATCTGAATTTGGTGTGTATTAAAAACAGCATTATGGTCCTATGTTAAATCTCCCTTCTGAGCAGACTCTGAACGAATACCTAAAACATTCCCAACTACCCTCTCTCTCGGAGGCCCAAAAGCTTTCTCTGATCTCTCACTTCTCAAATTCTGAATTGCTTAAAATTATTAAAGATCTTCCTACAGAAAAGACCCAGGGACCGGATGACTTCTCCCCCAACTTTTATAAGGTCTTTGCTGAGCAGTTACTCCCTTTACTGTTACCCCAGTACCAACATGTGCTTTCAGGTGTAGAATTGGATAAATCCCTTTTTGAAGCCCTAATTGTTCTTCTACCAAAACCGGGGAAATGGCCCGACCTAGTTCTAAGCTACATGCCAATCTCACTTCTCAACCAGGACATTAAAATTCTGACCATGTTATTAGCAGAGCATATTAATACAGTTCTTCCAGATCGCATAGGCCCAGAATAGGTAGGGTTTATGAAAGGTAGGTCCTCTGTGGACCACTTGTGTAATCTGACTCATGTCTTCTCAGTATCCAGGAAAGCAAATCACCTAGCAGTACTGGTTTCCCTGGATGCCTAGAAGGCGTTTGACAGAGTCAATTGGAATTTCCTGTTCAGAACCCTAAATGCATTTGGTTTTCCTTTAGAATTTCAGAAATTGATACAAGCCCTATATACATCCCCAACAGCTCATGTTTCTAGTAATGAAGCAATTTCCACCTTGTTCTCATTACAATCCAGAATGAGACAAGTCTGCCCCTTGTCTCCATTGCTTTTCAACTTATACCTTGAGCCCCTTATACGTAGACTAACTAACTGCCAACTGATTCAAGGCATTAACATACAAGGCCATGAAATCAAAGTTTCCGCCTATGAAGATGACCTGCTTCTCCAAGTATCCCACCTGGATACCTCCATTCCACCCATGTTGAGCATTATTAAGGATTTCAGCGCTCTGTCCAATTCTAAACTGAATCTGGACAAAATCATGGTTTTTCCCCAGAACCATAAAACTCTTAAGCACCCTATTATGGAAGTGGGTCTCTCCTGGGAGACAGTATACTTGAAATACCTAGGAATTGAACTCTTGAGAAATCTAACCCACCTTCAAAGAGCAAATCTGGACTCTCTCCTCCAGACACTAAGGCAAGATTTTGATAGATGGTCCCTTCTCCCAATTTCTCTCTGGGGCAAAATTGACCTAATTAAAATGAATTTCTTTCCATGGATCTTCTACTCCTTTAATCTCTTAAATATTTGACTTCATCTCACCTGAGTTAAAAAGGTTAATAGTCTTATTACAGACTTTATTTGGTCCGGTATAAAAACACGTCTAGCACTGTACAAGTTAACTGCTCCAAAGACCAAAGGAGGCTTACGTCTCACATAACCCTTTATTACTGGGCCAGTCAGACTAACAAATATCTTAGATGGTTAGCTGCTGAGTCCTCCCAAAAATCTCTCCCGTTTATGCCTACCTGGCTTAAAATAGAACTGTCCCAAATTAAAGCCCATGGACTTTCTCCTCTGGCTCTTCTTCACACAAGGCTTAAATCTCTTCCTATGCAAATACATGCTTCCCCAACTGCTGTTTTCATCAAAATTCATACCCAGCTCTGTGCATTCCTGAAATATAACCATACACAGGATTTGACCCAACCTCTGAGAAATAACCCTAATATTAGAATAGCAGGGCAGGTTCTTCCTCCCTTTTGGCTCCCACAGTTAGGTGACCGCCTGCTTACATACTTGTAGAAGGTGGATGGGTCATGGCTCACTTCTCCTGAAATCATGAGCAAGGCAACCATTCCAAATGCTCAGATTTTTAAAGTTTTCCAATTATGACATCTACCAGTGAAAGTATTTGGATCTATTCCCCTACAACCCCCTGGAATGCCTTTTCATTTGGAACCGATCCTCCAGGCAGGAAGTCTCCAAGCTGTGTCCAAAATATATAGACTACTATATGACAGGGTACCTCAGACCGACCGTGTCCTGGTCTTCTCTTCTCCTGAATATAGCCATAGAATGGCCTGCAATATGGCGGGGTAGTCACAAGTTTATAACCCAGGACAGGCTTCACCTTATGCAATCCCAGATGCTTCATAACATGTATTACTCCCCACAGAAAACGGCCAGGCTAGGTTTAGTTGCTTCCTCCACTTGTATACACTGTGCGCAGGTAGAGGGATCATTGCTGCACATATTCTGGGAAAGTCACAAAATGACATCACTTTGGGCCCTCATCAAGCAGAAGATAGACCCATTATTAGGCCTCAAGGATTTATTTACACCAGAGATCTGCCTTCTTGGTAATTTTACAGGGATTGCAGTACATCATCATAAATATCACATGGCCCTAATCTCGATGTTGGTTAAAAAGCTTGTACTTAAACATTGGAAAGACATGGTTGTGATTTCATAAACAGAACAGTTGCAGGAATTACTTGTAAATCTTAGAACAGAAAGAACAATTGCAAGTCTCAGTAATAAGCTTAGTAAATTCAATAAGATCTGAGGCCCACAAGACTGTCTGTATTCCCTGCACTCCACTTAAAATGGCTCCTTACTAGGAGTTATCTCCTGCCCTTTTTGGGTGGGTTTTCCACCATGCTGTGGTGCATGTGGGGGTTTGGACAGGTGGAGTCAAGGGAGGGTGGGAGGGAGGAGGGTGGGTGGTCAGATCTCCCAAAGAATATGTACATGTCTTTCATATTCCAGATATAATATAGATATGTTTTGTTAAAAATTGCTAATAAACTTTGAATTAAAAAAAAAGGAAATGGCTGGCATCATGACACAGATGGGCACATTTCTCCGACGCTAATGACACAGACACCTGTCCCAGAAGCACTCCTGGAACTCATTACATGTGGGTGTAAAAAAGTCAAGTGAGAGTGCAACTGCATTTGTTCCAGCAGGTCATGGCATGCACACTGGCTTGTTTGTGTACTGGTAGTGAGGACAGTTGTAATCCTCATAAAGTTGCCAGTGTGGAGCCAGATGAGTCTGATACTACAAATGGTTCAGACTTAGGCATGTAGCATATGACAAATATATTGAAAAGGGCTAGACACACATATATAGTCATATTGTCTATCGCTGAGAGGGAGTCCAGTGCATATTAATGTTTTACTATCACCATGGTGTGCAATTGTATACCTAGCTTCTATTACAATGAATACGGTATTTAAAACTTTCATGTCAGTTTTATTTTATTTTATTAGTACAGTCAGATTTAAAACCTTTGCATCAGAGACTCATTAACAAAGGCACCTCATCACAATGAGGACAAAACAATAATACAACGTTCTAAATACAGACAGTGATACATAAAATACATAGGTTCCAGTGATGAAAGCATTATTACAGTGATACAGAGCATATGTGTAGTAAGTTTACATAGGTAACATGCAATTGAAATGGGAGATATAAGCCCCATGCAGTACAATTACAATGAGGGTAGAGAAAGGCAATAATTTCAGGTAGGAGCTCTAAGGGAGAAGGGGGGAGCAGTCCAGAGGACTCTGTCGAGGTTGGATTGTGCTAGTTGGCATAAGTCTTTGGAGGCCTGAAGGAGAGGGTGCAGGGATTTAGTTAATTACATTTACAACAACGCATGTTGAAAAGGTGGTCACAAAAAATGATTTTAAAGGGACCAACTTTGAGTATGTTGGTGACGTTAACTGGGAGGGAGTTGAACCAGGCAGGAGCCCTGTAGCAGAAGGATCACCGGGCTAGGGAGGTCCTGGTCCTGGGCACCAGTAAGGTAGCCTTTTCCATACTACTGGTGGCCACAGTTGGGGTGGCGAGTTGGAGGGAAGCAGTCACCCCTTGGGGGGCAGAGCCCGAGAAGAATTTTCTTGGATAGCAGGCAGGCTTGGTAGTAGAGTCTTTCTTCCAGGTTAAGGAGATTTGCAGTGGCATGGAGTAGGCAGGTTTGGGTGAGTCTGGGTGCCCCAGTCAGGAACCTGCAGGTCTTGTTTATAGAGAATTGGATTTTACTGATAGCAGTGTTAACAGCTGCACTGTACATAGGCAGGCCGTAATCCACTAGGGACAGAATAGAGGATGTGATGGCCAGTCTGAGCACATGGGGAAGGAAGCAGTCCTTGTGCTGGTACAGAAGGCCTAGCCGAGAGTTGGTGGCTGCTGATAGGGCATTTATTTGGTGGTGGAAGGTGAGAGCAGAGTCAAAGGTAATCTCTAGGTACAAATGAATAATCTGTGCATTTATCAATACAAACTGCAAAGCCAATATTCTTAGAGTAATAAGCCTAATTAATAATGCATGTCAAAGAAACCTTTTGCATGACTAAAATGTGTTTTTGCCTTTTAAAATAATATAGTAATAATTTGAGTCAAAGAAACTTTTGCATGGCTATAACTGATTTTTTTCTTTTATAATAAATTGTTTAAATCCCATTTTATTGGTCATTTTTACTTTCAAACTTGTCTTGATAAGTTTAGTACATTTTTGTGGCCTCTTCACTTATGCAAAATGTTGTTTTGACATTGGCACAAAAATCTTGAACTGGCATTAGCGGTGGATGAAAGTTACAAATTCCACTTTTGCAGAACCGTCGTGAAAATTTAGAAATTTTGTGGAGCTTGCCGAACTACAGCCATTTGCGAGACCAGAATCTCCTAAATATGTTTGGTGAATTTTTTCCTGGTTCCACAGAATTTTTGGCTGAACTGCGGAATAATACACATGAACTGTGGAATAACAGTTCTGAGGAATTTTTTGTCTGCAGTTTAATGAATAATTCCTCAGTTCATGTATTTATGCCACAGTTCAGTTATCAGTTCTGTGGACTTTTTTCTCCACCATTTAATACAATAATCTGCAGTTTATACATTTATTCCACAGTTCTAAGTCAGAATTTCTGTGAAAGTTGCTAATTAGATTTCCACAGTTTTGCAGAAGTGAAAATCTGACTTTCACAGAAATTCTGCTGGCTGAAGTTTATTTTTGCACACCTCTAACTGGCATACCTTGCTACCACTTTACAAGATGACATCCACCCTATATAAGTACATTAGGGACACTTCTATCAAAATAACATAGTTGTTGCTTTCTATCTGGAGGGTGCTACATTGCTAAAAATTTCAGGATGGTCTCCCAGACTACATGAAGGGATCCTTTTTCATGAAGTTGTGTCATTCATACAAAGAAAAATTACTTCATTTAAGAAAAGAATTGTGAAATAAGTCCCAATATTTTCTTTTGTATGAAGGGATCTTTTGTTTGTGAGATTATGTCATTCCCGCACTAAAAGATTGCTTCATACAAAAAGAATATGAAAATAAAACTGAAGTCCAAATCCTTTTTACATATAAAGGGATCTTTTATTGTTAGAATGTGTTATCTGAATAAAAAAGATGGCTTCAGATGGAAAAAAGAATCTGAAAAAAAAACCAAGTTCAAATTCTTTTTTCAAATGAAGTGAATTTCTTTTCATATGGCCCTATTCTTTTTCATATGGCCATACAAAAAAAAAAATTCAGGTCCCAAAAAAAGATTTTAAAATGTGTTAAAAACACATTTCTGGATTACCACCCCCCCCCCAAAAAAAAAACTAATGCATCCACCTAAGGAGGTCCCGATTAGCAAGATACATGTGTTGGTGTCTCTGCAAGATATCATTTTTATGGCACAGTCCCGCACAAAAGATTAATAAACAAATTAGCCAGCCTGGGAATGGCTCCCAGGGTGGTAGCCTGGGTAAAACACTGGCTGGACAACAGGACACAGCGGGTAATCGTAAATGGAGTCCACAGTGAAGAAAGGAGGGTTACTAGTGGGGTACCGCAGAGTTCAGTACTGGGGCTGGTCCTTGTTAATGTCTTTATAAGTGACATTGCAGAGGGACTGGAAGGGAAAGTATGTCTCTTTGCAGATGACACAAAGATCTGCAACAGCTCTGGCTCCTTGTATGGGTCTATGAGCCCTCGAAAGGTTAACCTCTGGTTCATTGCAGTGTTGGGTCAGCTGGTCTGCTCCAGAATTCTAAAGGGGAGGAGCCAACTGGCTAAAGCTGGAGAGTAGCAGCCAGTTGCTTTCAGTCTGGAGGAAGCTGTACACCTGTCCTGGGTTCTATGTCATAACAGTGATCATGGAATAGCGATCACCATTTGGGTGAGTGTACACCAAAAATAAATAACAGCAGTGTTTACTTGCAGTGACTATGAAATCAGTGACTGGTTTTCTACCCCTTGGAGGGTTTCACCCCCTGCACACTCCCACTTAAAGATTCTCAACTACAGGTGAGTGCATGTTGAGGGAGTGTAAAACTTACAAAAATATCAAAAACACTACCCGACACAAAAAGCTATCATGCCCCAGAAGTGAACCCGGCACCCTCCCAACCTCAGCCTGCCACCTACACACCACACCACACAGCCAGCTCGGCAGTCATCTGCCACACTACATCTCACATATCCACTCTCCCCTTCCACCTGTCATACAGCATGGCCCCCTCACATGAGTGTATACATAGCGACATCCTGTTGCAGTATTCACCTATCCCCCTATCCACTTGCTACCCTGCCAGGTAGCCCAGAACACAGGTGCCATGACTGAGTCACCCTTTTTGTAATCACTCAATCACAGTCACTGTATTCACTGGATACCCCAGGCTTGTTGTGTGAGACTCCTTCCTGAGTTCCTCTTCTCCAGTGAGTGTAATCCAAAAAACTGGTGGGCATCATGGTGGTTGCTGTTGCCAGAGAGCACTGAGGGGAACCTCTGACCTTCCAGAAGAAAAGTCTGAAAGGGCTGGCCTGGTGGTGCAGAGGACTGAGGTGCTGGATGTCTTACCTCACGGCATGCAGGTGACCTGGGTTCGGGACCGAGGCTGGGTCTTCGGAGGTCAGCAAGGGGGGGAGGGTGGAGCAGGATGGAGCAGCCGTCAAGGCAGCTGTCCACTTCAGGGAGGTGGGGTGGCATCCCTCACTCATGGCTACCCCCTGATGGTGGCAAGGGACTATGCAAGCAAGGGTGCTGGCGATAGACCAATGGGGTAGGTGGAGGAGGGCCATTACTGGGGCTGTAATGTGCATGCATGCCTCCATACACATGCGTCCTTCTCCTGGGGCCCTCGAGTAATGGGGAGAAAATGGAAAAAGTAAACCGGCAGCAGGATGGTGACCATCTCTCCACAGGCACGGCTCCCGGACTGGGTATAAGGTAAGCCCCAGTAATTCCGGGGATGGAGCAGGGGGAGTCAGTCAGATGGGAGCCGTACAGGAGCAAGGAGAAATACAGAGGTGGTAAAAAAAGAAAAGGCTGAAAGAGGAAACTGCTTCAAAAGCAAAGAAGAGAGTTCGATACAACCTATCAATTCAGGGGGGAACTGTATGTCTTCCTATCTAAGTGACTGATTCAGGCACCCAATGATGCCCTCCCAGCACTCAGGCAGGGAAGAGTTAAAGATGGCCTGGTGAGATAAGTTCAGCCAGGAAACCTCTACCCACAGGGGTGAATACTTGGAACAGTGTGGGAGGCACCAACTATGGTAACCTCAGACCACCAGGGGATTTCCGCTTCTCTTTGCCCATTTAAATTTGTGGAAACCCACATGTGTCCCCAGAAATGGGGGACATAGTCATAGAATGTAATTAATTTGGTTCTGGACCCTTTTCTCATGGAGGTCAGTATTTGGGAGAGTGTGGGAGGCAGCACCTATGGCAGCCTTGGATCATCAGGGGGTGACTGTCTCCCCTTGTAGTGTAAATTGTGGGGCCTACAACACCGGCTTCAGCCTTTCATGTATGTACATTACAATTGGTGGAGCATAAGTAGATCTATGGGCCGTAACTTGATGTTGTAAGTCCTCATAGGACATGCAGTCGATGACTGGTACCGAATCAAGGGGATGAATGGATGGTGGAATTCCCTGGGCAGCTTTATGGAACTATGTGTCCCTTACTGTGTCCAGGAATATGGCAGAGATGAGGGCTCTAAACCCAAACTACATCATTAAAGGCACCCCTGTTAAGGCCCTCTGTGTGTCAAGATAAAATTTCCTGCAGTTATTGAAGGGTCACAATAATAAGTATCACTCACAAGTTTCACATCAGATCAAGAGATGTCTATTTTGGAAAAAGACAACTATCTGCATTGTGCTGTTTATAGAGAGTGTTAGAGTTGTACCCCACTAGAATGCCTGCAGCCCCTACATTGTTTCTGAACTGCTGTATCAGAAACATTCAAAAGGACTGGATGTTAGACGACACAAACTGTGCCTTCCAAATGGGACTTGTAAATCCAGGGATTTAGACTGGGGAAACATTTACTGTATAAAGGGAAAGCATGCTTACTTGTAGTGATATGCGCATGACCTGGGAAATAAACAGATCCAAATTAGGCTTTATAATCTGTGTGGACCTTCTGTTATTGTTGCTGGGGTTTGTTGTTGTTTCTAACCCCTTGTTTTGCTGCCTTGTGCCACCCGAGAGTGTCTAAGTGCCTGGCTGATTATCAATCCCAGATGGTCAAGTAAGTGCAAGTTGGTGTTTGTATGCTGCCCTCTCTTTTTATTCTATCATAGATACCCCTAAACATGGGAGTGGCAACAAAATGGGTGCTTGCCCAGGAATTGGGGGTACTCCTCCCCCGGCCCAGGACCCAGATCGCAAATGGAGATGTCAGGTTCCTGTTGGAAAAATTCAGCATCAATTTAGCTGCATTTGAAGTTTGTTGAAATGAGGCTGGCTGCCAGCCTGGATTCACTCCTTTTGCTGAGGATAGTGTGCTGGAGAAGGAGAAGTGCACTGCAGTACCAAATTCCATGGAAGGTCAGCACTGGTATGTAAACTGAACCCAAAGAGACCGTGTCTGTGAAGATGGGAACATGCACCTGAGATGGAGTGGTATGAGCTGCACTTACCGATAGGCTGCACCAGTGTGGCTGTGCACATGCCCAAAAACATGCTGGACTGATGCATATGCATAGACAGTAACTGTCCCTTGCACCAAAGTGTGCTGCTCTTAGGATTATGGAAGAGATGGCCTATGCCAATACCCTCCCCCCCAGCAAAGGTGACTGGATGAAAGTTCATAAGGGAGGGTGTAGCTGGGCTCTGGCTTCCTTATGTGGCGCTGAATCCTTCATGGAGGAGACCGACAAGGAGTAAGGAACCTAACATCACTGAATCATTTAATGTTAACTACAAATCTTGTTAAAACCCTTGTGGGTTGTGAATCACCACCCAACTTGGTCTGTTCTGTGCTGCCATGCTGTGGATGAGAAAATTCAGACTCGGACTACAAAAGTGTACCTGGCTGTAAGTACCCATTTTTCATTGTTTATTAGCACTAGGACTGGGAGACAGAAGGCAGGGGTACTTCACAGCTAACATTGGCAGTGTGGCAGGGAAGGGACACATGATAGGCCAGAGTAGTGCCAACAAAAAATAATGATTATGCCAATTCCAGTACAGTGGAATGCATCCTTTTCCCCTTAAAAAAATATAACATTGGTTGGGAGAATAAAACAGAAGTGATCACAAGTGTGTTCTGTAATAGCAGGGGCCGAGTTTGGTAATCAGACAAGTCCGTAGCCATGCTGGAGGTTTCAGCACTGGGACATCAGCCTGCATCGTCAATCAAGTTAAAGATACCTGTACACACAAGGACTACCAAAAAGGAAAATCAAAAACAAAGGTGACCCTGCACCTCCTAGAGTGGCTTGCAGGGAGGGGGGCCAGATTGTTCCAAATGATACTACCACCCCAACCAACATGGATGACCCCACAGTGCAATATATAATGTCACAGAGAAACAGACGTGGTTGAGCACTTCATGTGGGGGAAGGACCTTCATTAGCTATGTCTACTGCAAAGCATGTAGTAAAATCTTCCACACACAGTGAGGCAATTCAGGGAAGTCAGAGAAGTCAGACAAGGAGGGCTGCAGTCTAAACTGGGGCCTCAACTGCTTGCCCTTTTTACTTCATACCTCACATCAGTGGCTGGGGATGAAGCATTGCTATTAAACTGCATTGAAGCCCACAGTGCATTGGACATGAGACACTTAGATGCCTTGCTGATGCCCAGGAAACCAGTAGCATGAAGGGCAACCAGTCCGAAACAGTGATGTACAGCTGACTACCCCATGGGTCAGTAGGCCTAGGCATGCAATTTCCTTCTCAGTGAAGCCCCAGGAAGCCCACATACAGTCATGTTTAACTAACCCCATGGGATTTCAAGACTCTACTGCATGAGCCAAAGTGGGGCAAACCCCTAGAACCAGTGAAGCGAGCCAAGGGTATTTTTCGTGGTGATGGTGGTAGTGGAAAAAGATAGAGAGAGATTGCAATGGTTAGGCAGTTCTTTTCCTAACTGGCTATGAGATGTAATTCTTTACCAAAATGGAGAGGCAGGAAGCACGATTAAGAGAAAAGGAACTAGTTTATTAGCAACTGACCATAGGGTAGGGACAAAAGAAAGGGATGATCATACATACACAATCTACTACTTCTATCTTGTGTCCGGAGGCTTATATTTCACTACATGCAAGATTATATTTCACTATATGCAACATTAGATGTCACTATATGCAAGAGGAACAGTAGAATAGTCAGCTGTAACAGCTAAGCTGTAAGAGCGTCCTATCTCTATTTCCCTATAAGAGGGGAACTCTATACCACAGGAGATCAGACTGAATTCATCGGCTGTAACAGCATCTTCCCTATACTCAGACATATGTAGAGAGGATTTAACAGACCATAGGTTGTCGGCCACACCCCACCTCTCTAGGGTTGCCAGAGAGAAATACAAGATCCGGCTGCAGTCCGCTTCTGGACTGCCTGGAAAGAAGAAGCAATGCAAACCACCTGGCCACAATCCGCTTCTGGATTGCAGGTGAAGAGATGAAGAGGAAGAAGAACCAACCAACAATCCACTTCTGGACTGAAGATGCACTCTGGACTAATGAACACACTGGATCAGGAGAATTAGAACCTCTGGATCATTCTTGGACTCCAGGCAAGCACTCCCTCTGGACTGAAGACACACACCGGCTGACACTCCCACTAGATCAGGACCTATGGACCACTCTTGGGCTGCAGGCAACCACTCTCTCTGGATGTCAAAGTGTGTCAGTCTTCTGAGTTCCAAGGCCGGATGAGTCAAGGCACTCGCCAAAACAAATCGTATGTCAAACTGTGATCAAACTTGGAGTCCACGGCCGGACGAGCCAGGACACACTAAAAACAATAAACTGAACGTCACTCTGAGAACTGACACTGGTGGGTCAAACAGTACTCCACTACTGATGTGAAAACAAGAAACGGACAGCAGACTTCTGTGCTGGGCCAAGCCGTACTGGGAAACTGTAAGAAGAAAACAACAAATGGGATGATGCAACTTTGAGACGACTGCGGTACGGCTCTTCATGGATTGGCTGTGGTCTGCTTCTAGCTACACTGGAGGATGATTCTTGAAGGACAGGTGAAGACTGGCAGGGTTGCTCTGGGGTGAAGTGACTCTGAAGACAGTTGAAGACTGATTTAAATGGTTGTCCAGCACCAAAATGCTGGCACACAGCAATGCAAGACACTCAATAATGTTCGTAGGCTGAATAATAGTTCAGGCAAATGTAAACAAAGTCTCAGTTCCTACTGTAGTGGTCAACAAATATACAGTCTCAGTGTCCAGGCCACAACAAATATACAGGCAATTTATTATACTGGTTCAACCCTAGCACTGGTGGACCTAACTCTAATGGGGTCTTTTCTAGCTAAATCGGGTTTTCCTGTTATTGTGGAAACACTACAGTGGGAAATAGGCTCTCTGGAAGGCTATACAAAAGATAGATGACCAGGCCCCTGTAACACTGGAGGACTTACGTGGCTAGCTACGCTCCTATTATATCTGGGGTCACTCCTATCACTGGGCCCCTAACACATCTGTGGGCCTAAATAGCTAGCTACGGGTCCTGGGCCTTGTGTTACCCTTACTTTATTACTATTGGGCCTGGTGCCCTTCACTTGGCTGAGCCTTGTTCCCTTAGTACCACTGGGCTGGCTTGCCCTAACTTGCTAGGCCTGGGTTACCCTAATTACTGCAGGGCTGACTTGCCCTAACTCGCCAGGTCTGGGCTGCCATACTTACTGTGGGACTGGCTTGCCCTAACTTGCTAGGCTTGGGCTGCCCAAATTACTGTGGGGCTGGCTTGCCCTAACTCATTAGGCCTGGGCTGCCCTAACTAATCTGGGGCTGGCTTGCTCTAACTCGCTAGGCCTGGGTTGCCCTAACTACTCTGGGACTGACTTGCCCTAACTCGCTAGGCCTGGGCTGACATTTACTACCATGGGTCTGGTGCCCTTTGGTCAACTGGGCCTGGTGCCCTCTCTTAAAACTGGGCCTGGTGCTCTTCGTTGTACTGTGGGCCTGATGCCCTCTTTTACACTGGGCCTGATGCCCTTCGCTTTACTGTGGGCCTGGTTTTCCCCTTTTAACACTCGGGAAGCCTGACAGTGATAGGGCCTCTTTAATTTTCTTTGGCTTTCTAAGCCTGCTGTCACTCCTGTCTCATATCGCTTCCCCTAATCCCGCCCCTCATGCATAGTCATAAGGCCTCTGTTATGGCCTTGTTTCCCTGACCCCTCCCCATGGGAATTGCTACTCCATGCTCACTCTTAAATATTAATATTCCTCCAGGGTCCTTGCTTCCCGACCCTCCCGCAGCGCTCAGTCACTTCTTGTGTGCCTAATGCCCTAACAACTTTTAAATAACAGTCCTGGTTTAGTATTTGGGTGGACAGCACGTAGCAGCGTGCTCCCGCTGACTCATCACACCACTGGGAGATTTAAGGGAGCAGATGGGAGGCAGGAGGTCTTACTGGCAGAGGGAAGGCCCTTGCAGGCAGTGAGGAGGATGTCTGGGGACCTAGGATGGCCAACAGAACGACCGGCAATGCAGCACTTGCAAGCAGCCGATGAGGGACTGGGGAATACTTTTAAAATAAAATAAGGGCTAAAATAACATAACAACAGGGCTTACAGCCCAACTGCGGACACAACGGCCATTTTCTTGACTTTTGGTGCCCCAGTGGCACCACGGACTGGAAGGCAATCTTCAGCAGGGCTTCACCAGCTAGAGCCAGAGCAGGCATACCAACAAACCCTTGGGGAATGGCTTCAACCATCCAGGTAAGTCTTCACCGGGTTCCCCTTAGTTTTTTATGTCCTCTCCTCTCCACAGCTTGGCAGGAACTGCCTCAAAAACTGTTAAAACTTTTGAAACCAGGGTTTCTGGTTCCAGAATGGTTGAGGTGGAATGCTGTGCATGTGCAGCTCAGCACAGCATTCCATCCAAGCCATTGTTGCTGTAGCTGCATTTTTTTTTTGACATGTATGTGTGCATTTAGTGTACCTGCCTTTCTGTGCAAGTGGAGAACTGGGGACTACTGGGGACTACTAACTTTGGCGTATTACATATTCGGCCCTGCTAAAAGATACATGTCCCCATGTATCATCCTAAACTTTTGAGAATACACCATACATTAAAACTTTAAACATTCTTAACTTCTTATCATTTACCATTTCTACTGTTTAAAACTTCTACTATTTTAACATTTCTTAACTGTAAGATATCTATATTCTAACTTTGTACTGTATTTTTGCTTTACCTACAGATGACCATTTTGGACTTTATTGGATTTCTTCTAACGTCTTGGAGGAACACCTTTTGCTGTACATGCAGAGCTATGTATAGAACTTTCTGTTGGCCTAGTAGAACTGGGATTAAACATTGTAATACCTGGTAAGCAAAACCATCCTATATGCTCTCCAAGGGTAATCATATCCATGCTTGCGTGCTCCTGCCTCTCCCATCCTCTCCCATCTGTTTGCTTTGTCATCTTGACCACTGTCTAAACTAGAGCATTGAAATGTACAAGGCTTTAAAAGGATTTGGTGCACTATTTTATGGTTTTATGTGATATGGGTGCATCCGAAATCGTGCCGCCCTCAACAGTGAGGGAGAAAGAGCGAATGCCAGAAGGGCGAGGGCACAATATCGTCGACCAACCGAAAGGGCGACTGCAGCAGGGGGCAGATGGAAGGACGATGAGCACACAGAGAGAGTGGCCGGGTGCATGAGTGGCCAGCACAGCCAGGGATGGCCAAGGGCTGGGCATAACCACATGGGAGGCAAGGCAGTGGCAGCAGTAGGGAGCCGGCACACAGAGACAGGGTGAGCCCAGCATATGGGTAGGCACAGTGGGACAGGAGGACAGCCAGAAAGCCAGAGGTTGCAGCCAAGGGGTACTGTAGTAGCCCACCATGCAGAGGCCAGTGGCCAGCAGTGGGGCAGCAGGGGCCGCCAGCATGTGGCAGATGCAAGAGGGCCCTGGCATGTATGTTGGGTCAAAAGGGTGACTGCAGGGGAGGCGGTGGATGCGTGGGAAACCCAGGAAGGGCATACCCATGCAGGGTAGCATTGGAGGGCACACACTGCGCTCCATGTGGTGCTGCACAGGGCCATGCAGCCCAGAGATGGACATTGGCTGCAGGGTCTGGTGCATGCCAGCGGCCACTGTGGCAGGTCTCACGTGAAAGACAAAATTGTGCACCAGACCATGAAGGTAGTCATAGTGGCTTCTGGTCGCATATTCATCCACAAAGGCACAGATCCTGGCATCAAGGTCCCAATATTGTCTGTGGGGCTGTGGTGCCTCCACCTCAGACACCAGCATCTCGGATTTCACAGCAGTCAGATGCTCCTCCTCCCTCAGGCAATCGAGGAGGCGCCAGATACTGGGTGGCAGACACCGACCTGGGTGTTAAAGGCCCTGTGCCACCCTTCCACTGCATTGTTTGTTCTCACCAGACCCTGGAGGGTTGACTCATAGCAGTTCCACTGCTAGATTGGGAATGGGGCACGACGTCGCCCCAAATGCCTGGTGGGCCAACCGATCCACGTCTCCTCTACATAGTCCAGCATTGGAGGAGGACGTCCTCATTGGTGGATATGTACTCCCATTCCTGAAGCTCCTCGAAGACCTATGGCATGTCGGCAGGTGGCAGAAATGCCAACACCAGCAGCATCTGTATATGCAGAGCAAAGTCAGTATCGGTGTATCATGCCAAGACATCTGGCAGCTGCTGCACTTTGCGCCACAGGGCCTGGGTGAAGTGGAAGAAGCACCCCCTGACCAGTGCCTCAGGGAATACAATGGTGACCGTGCACCAGCTGGCACCCTCAAAATCCATCAAGACCATGGCAGGTGTTATGGCTGGGTTGTGTAGTTTGAGCTGGCCCAGCAATCAAATGTAAGTCTGTGCCCGTCTGGTGCATGTCAGGGCATAGATGGCAGACAGGACTGTGCCAGACTGGATGGCGTGTATTATATAGAGCTGATCAAACAGGGCTGAGCATGCCCTGAATATGCCATTCATGAACCAGTCCATGCTGCTGGCCAGCTGCTGCAGGCCATAGTCCGTGGTGTATACAATGATGCGGTCTCATTCCCCCCACTGTCATACAGGAGGAAGCGTGTGCCATCTGCAGCAAGGGTGTACTCCTCCAGGATGATAAGGCTTTCCATGGAATGTGGGGTGGTCAGCCAGCTATGGGCCATGGGCCATGTGTCACATGCGCTGTACCATCCGACAAAACAGACGCACTCCCGGCAGGCGACCACTCACAGCCGCAGGGATGTCTGATGTGCTTGCCACCACTAATTGTGAGGTGGTATCCATGGTATGCCGTGCCCTGTCCTGTAGTGTTCCCATGACGTGCTGCACTCCCACATCCACTGCATCGGTGGTGTGATTATGCTCCCTGATGGTGGTCACCACCATGTCATCAGCCATGTGCAGGTGGGCCATACAGTGGTATCTCCTTGGCTTGGCACACCTCCAATTAACCTTGTCAGGTCCTTCCTTATCGTTGCGGCATACAAAGCCACTGTGAACAGCCATGGGTTTGCCCTTCTGGCTTTGCACATATCACACCTCCATGGTTTAGATGTTGTCACATCTGCTGGCTGTGCTGTGGCTAGCAGTCTTTTAGGTGCTGTGTGCCCCCGCCCATTGTCCGCCGGTCCACGCCCCCTTCCTGCCTGTGCTGTATATCAGGTGGTGTTGTGCCACGCCCCCTTCCCCATCTCCACCATGCATTTCGGCCATGCTGACCATGGTTCACCCCTATCATCTGTGTCACCCCTGTGCCTGTGCAGTTCTCTATGGCTCCTTCCTTCCATGTGCTGCCCTGTGCAATGAGTGTCAGTGTGTGCTGTGGGGTCCATGGGGTTGGGGGTGTTGCACTGTGCCCTGTCTGTGTATTTGGCCCTGATGCTGAAGGGTGATGCAGACTCATACCGATGCCCCTCTGCCCCATGTGCTGCCTGTGTAACCTATCCCTGTGTATCTCAGCAGTGGTGCTTTCACCTGTGCTGTCTTCCGGTCACTCACCCATTGACTCCTGCTGCCACCTCTGGCCGAGGCTGTGTCTTGCTGTGTGAGCTGTCCTGTGCTAGCTGTCAGGTTGTGTCTGTCTGTCGGTGGTGCCTCCTCTGCCTGCGAGCCTGCTGGGGATCGCAGTTCTGCTGCTTGCTGTGTGTGGGGATGCCCTTATTGGGTTGCAGTGCTTTTCACTCTTGTGCTGTGGTTCTCTGTTTCTGTGCTCTCACCCTTCCTGTACTGGTGCTTTCTGCCTCACCCCCTGAGACCGCACTGTTCATTCGGCATACTACAAGGCTGCTACCCTATTTTACTAGAGTGTTCTCCTTCTTCTGTTCTGACTTTATATACTGGAAGTCCTGGATACGGAATCTCTGTTATAAACGGTGTGGGCTCCTACCTAGATGCAAGTTTATGCCCTATGATATGAGTGTTTTTTAACAAGACTCTGTCTCCTACAAATAAAGGTACAGCATGTGCTTTATGATCATATTGTTCTTTTTGACACTGTTGTACATGTCCCATTTGCATTGACACGATGTCAACTGCTTCTCTAAGTCTACGCTGAAGCTCCTCTACCCATAATGAGGTTGGTTCATCTGTTTTTCTATAGGTCAACTGTACATCAAGGACCATGTCCATTGGGAGTCTCCCATGTTAACCGAACATTAAAAATAAGGTGTGTACCCTGTAGAGCAGTGTACAGTATTGTTATACACATAAATGAATTCTGGAAGTAATTCAGGTCATTTCACGTTTTGTTCTTCCGACATTACTCTTAACATCTCTAGTAATGTACCGTTTGCTCGTTCACATAGACCATTTGTTTGTGGATGATAAGGGGTGGTTCTTAGTTGTCTGCTGCTGAACATAGAACGCAGTTCTTTCAATAATATGGATTCGAATGCACCACCTTGATCCATCAATATTTGTGAAGGATATCCATATGGTTGGACAAATGTCTCCACAGAGCTTCAGCAGTCATCTGAGCTGACAAATCTGTTACAGGTACTGCCACCATAAATTTGGTATAGTGATCAATAATCATCAGCACGTACTGGAATACGGTTTTACTAGGTGCAATCTTTAAATGATCTAAGGCAACACTCTCCAATGGTTCCTTGGTTACAATTGAGTGTAAAGGTGCTTTCTGTTTACTATCTGCCTCTTTTTAAAGGTTACAAGCCATACAGTTTTCATACCATTGTCTAATGTCTTCTCTCATACATATCCAATAAAATCTCTCCCTGATCATTTTCTCTGTCTTTTGGTGTCCAAAATGACCCGACCCATTGTGGTAAGCTTCTAGTACAGTATCTGCTTCTGCCTGAGGGATAAGGATCTGTATGACTTCTTCTCTTGTTCTTGGATCTTTAGTCTTCTGTACCATTTTCCCTTGTTCAATGCAGAGGTATTCTCATTTTCTTAACAGTTTGGTAAATTCTGGAGGTAGTGTCTTTCTTTCTTGAGCTTTTACTGCTCTTTTGGTTCTCAGTATCTCTTTGAGCATTTGGAATAGAGGATTTTGGTTTTGTAGCTGCATCCATAAACCTGTTTTTTTCATCTGCTAGCACTGTCAACGTTGTTTCTGCGCTCTGATCAGCAGTCTGCAAGTACTGACAGCACAATTGTACTATTTTTGCTGGAATACGAGTAAAATGTGGCATCTCCAAATTTTCTGTCTCAGTTTCAACGGTCTCTTCTTCATCGCAGTTGGGCAATCTAGATTGAATATCTGCATTACCATTTGACTTCTTGATTGGTATTTTATGGTGAAATTGAAATTAGCCAGTCTGGAAGCCCATCGTTGCTCTAGTGCCTCAAGTTTTGCTGTGTCGAGATGTGCCATGGGGTTGTTATCTGTGTACATGGTGAACGAAGTAGCAGTGAGGTAGTGCCTAAATTTCTCTGTCACAGCCCACACAAGTGCTAAAAACTCCAATTTAAAAGAACTGTACCTTTTGTCATCTCTCTCTGAATTCCTTAATCCTTTGCTTGCATTGGCGTTTTCTCTTCCCTCTTGTACTTGGGAGAACACCACTCCTAGACCTTTGTTACTAGTGATGGTGTAGAGGTGAAAAGGCTTCTG
Source organism: Neoceratodus forsteri (assembly GCA_016271365.2). Lineage (NCBI taxonomy): Eukaryota > Metazoa > Chordata > Ceratodontiformes > Ceratodontidae > Neoceratodus > Neoceratodus forsteri. The sequence goes on from CM028133.1 coordinate 904,118,119, forward strand.
GTAATCTGGAAAAGCGAGCACTGGTACTGTGGTTAGCACTGTCTTTAGTTGGTCAAATGCAGTCTGACATTCCAGTGTCCAATTTATTCAACTATGTTTGCTGACTTTGCTTCCTTTGGAGTGTTGTAACAATTATTGCAAAGGGGCTGCTTGCTTGGAAAAATCTTTCCAAATTGGCAATTATGCAGTATCTGACAAATCATAAGAATTGCCTTACATCTCTGATAGTGACTGGACATGGCCATTCTTTTACTACTTTAATTTTCTTTGGATCTGGCACTATCCCTTCTGTGGATACTACATGTCCCAATTAGTTGACTTTTTCTTTTAGGAAATTACACTTTGCAGGTTTAATCTTTAGCCCCTAATTTTTTAGGTGTTCAAAAAACAGTTCCATATGTTTCAGATGTTCCTTATGCATTTTTGAATAGACAATGATGTTGTCTAGATAAAGAAGCACCGTGTCTAAAGTTTCACTTCCCAAACACTGTTCAGCTAAGTGCTGAAATGTTCCTGGCACATTGCAAAGTCCAAATGGCATTTGTAAAAACTCGAACAATCCCGTAGGAGTCACAAAAGCTGTTTTTTCTTGGTTTTCAGGTGCCATGGGTACTTGCCAGTATCCACTTGCCAAGTTGATGGTTGAGAAAACTGCTGCAGACTTCAGTGCTGTGATAGCATCTTCAATGTGGGGTAATAGGAAAGCATCCCTGTGTGTGATCTGATTGAGTTTTCAATAGTCCACACAAAATTGTATCTGTCCATCTTTCTTTCAGACTAGAACTACTGTTTCTGCCCATGGACTGTGGCTCTCCTTTATAACATGTGCTTCCAACATTTCCTTGGTGTCAGTGTGGCTCAGTTGGTAGCACATCTGCCTCTGGACCAGAAGGTCATGGGTTTTCGTCCCACACCGGGATTGGGCTTGCACCTAAAAAAAAAATCTCTGGCATCCGAGTGTAGTATTAGGGGGTGCTGTACTGCTGGTGTGTGCCATCCTTTGGATGCGATGTTAAACTAAGGTCCCTTCTACCCTTCCTGGTGGATGCCCAGGTGGAAGTAAAAAAAAACAAAGTACTCTTCGCAAAGAGCAGGGGACATTCTCAGTGCCCTGGCCAACATTCCCCTTCCCATAAACCAGTTCATGCAATTATCCAGGCTGTGTGTGGGTGATGATGTGCGATATGGCTGCCACTACATGTTCATTCACTTCACTACCAGTCTAGCATTGCTTGTAAAGTGCTTTGAGATACACTGTGTATGAAAAGCGCTGTATAAATGTTGATTCTTCTTCTTTAATAACTGTTTTATTGGCAGTTACAAAGCAGGAGGTATGGGTCTAAATTATTCCTGAATGAGTGGGTGGTTTTCTGTGGGAATATAGTGTCTCACCTTCGTGGTGCACCCAAAGTCTAGGGCATGAGAAAAGGCATTGGTATGTCTCTTTATCACTTTCAGCAGCTCTGCCTTTTCTACTTCTGTGGTCTTAGGATTTCCCATGTCTATTTCTTGTATCCATGTATCAGAGGTTTCGCCCTTGATTTCATCTTCTTGTACTGCGATAGTGGCACTGGTTAAGTGAGGCATTTCCTCTTCCTCTTCACCTGGGATTACAACGTCTTCCCATTCCACTTTCATGAGACAACCAATGGCCTGCTGTCTATACATGGTCACTGGATGGGTGCCATAATTCAGCAGGCAGACAGGGACTTTTCCATGCTTTACCGTGACCAAACCCCTAGCCACCACAACTGGATCTTCTCCTTTGGCCCATTCCAGTTCGACTAAGGCTGTGCAATCTTTTCCTAGTAGTTCCCCTTTGGTTCTGCACAACAGTATAGTTTTGACACCTGATTTTAGTTGGACTGGCCTCTCATCCATTACTCAGACTTTTCCAATCTCCCCATTCTTATTGGCAAATCATTGACGGCACTGGAGTAGTTTAATGGTTCCTTGTAAGGCCCGTCTCTCTTTCCACAAAAGTGAACTGGTCTATTCTCTCAACACCTGTAGCAAATCTTCTAGACAATGTTGAAGTAGGTTCATACCCAATATTACAGGTGGCAGGTTGTCGTCATATAAGTTGCTTGTCAGTATCCCCTGGTTTGAATGTTCGGTCTTTCCTAAGGTAATACTTGCTTCCATATATCCAATGATAGGAATATTGAGACTGTTTCCAGCTACTTGATTCATCCATTTCTTGGGGGTTGAGTTAACTGGTCTTTTGTCCAGTGTTCGAAGAAAGTCTTGCCCTGCAGTGTCTTCACTTGCAATCCTGTGTCCAATAATGCCTCCACTTCCAGTTCATTAATCTTTATAGTGGTGAATGGACAATTTCCTACTAACCTGGCCTGTGTAGAGTTCTTTAATGGACATATTGGGAGTTGTTCTGAGGCTTGGTCTGCCACCCCGGGGATTCCCTGTTTAAAGCCATAGTAGGTATATTTGTCTCCTGTGCATATCTCCTTGCAATGTGGCCACTGATCCCACACTTCTAGCATATGGGCCTTCCATTTGCATCAAACTGGTCCAACGGCCTTCTCCCCATATTTCTGGCTGCCAGGGGTCTAGATGAATGCCACTCTGATTCTTTTGCCATCTGGTCTCTTATTTCCTGCCTTAAGTCTTCTCAGAGATTCTGGATCTCTCTCTTCACTTCCTGCCACATTTTTGTGGACAACTCTGTCTCTGGAGGCCTTCGTCCTCCTTTGTTCATCTCTGTATTGGAGTTCCTTGGTGCACAATCACTCACGTTTTGATCTTGGTCATAATGGCTGGTAGTGATTGCAGACCGGCAACATACCGGCTGTCCCATCCAGAAATTTTTTTGTACTTTTTCACAACATTGTAGGACTTCTGATCTGTCACCAGGGCGGTCATGGCCCATGAGCACTATAGTTTCCTCTTTAAAATTCAAGAATTGCATATCCGGATTTTGCTTTGGCAGCAGTCTCAATTCTAGGTGAAGGGTGTTGCTCTTTAACCCTTCTAGGAACCTCTCCTTTAATAATTCATCCAGGTCATGCTGATCATGGGGGTCCAATCTTTCAATTGCTGTAAGGGCCTCTTGCAAGCTGACAGCATACTCCCATAGAGTCTCTCCAGCATCTTGCATCCTCAAAAAGAATTTCATTTTCAGGTCAGGTAGCGTATGGGTATAGAACATTCTACGTAACCTATTAAAAATTTGTTCTACCTGCACCTTTACCCATTCTGCCCATGCACTAACTTCTCGATGAGCTGCACCTGTAAGTTGTCCAATTAACATCTACACTTGCTGTCACTCAGGAATTTTGTAGTCGAAACATGGACATCATCTTACTCTGGAACTCTCCTAGGTTAGTGGTAGATGGATCCAGAGGATCTCCTGAGAACCGTGGCAACCAGGGTGCACCAAAATAATAAGGTATTGTGATCAGGTTTAACTGTGTCCCTTGTCCAGCTCCACTGGAGGTTTCTGGCCTTCTAGATTCCATTTTCACTGTAACTGTGCCCTGCTTTGGACTCCAATAAAAGTATCCTGTCCGTGACACCAAGTGAAGCGAGCTGAGGGAATTTTCGTTGTGGTGGTGGTGGTAGTGGAAAAAGATAGAGAGAGATTGCAATGGTAAGGCAGTTCTTTTCCTGTTTGGCTATGAGATGTAATTCTTCACCAAAATGGAGAGGCAGGAAGCATGATTACAGAAAAGGAACTAGTTTATTAGCAGCTGACCATAGGGTAGGGACAAAAGAAAAGGATAATCATACATACACAAACTACTACTTTTATCTTATGCCCAGAGGCTTTTATTTCACTATATGCAAGATTATATTTCACAATATGCAAGATTAGATTTCACGATATGCAAGATTAGATTTCACTTTATGCAAAATTAGATTTCACTATACTCAAGTGGAACAGTAGAATAATCAGCTGTAACAGCTACATTATAAGAGTGTCCTATCTCTATTTCCCTATAAATGGGGAACTCTATATCACATGAGGTCAGACTGAATTCATCGGCTGTAACAGCTACTCTGTAAGAGTGTCTTCCCTATACTCAGATGTATGTTCCAACCCTGCGGTGCACCTCCCCCTGAACTTAGGTTTGAGAATATAGCTATTCTAGTACCACAAGAGAAGTCTATGCAGTAGGTGGTTGGCAGTTGGTGCATGCAGGTTTTCTCTGTCGTCAAAAAGAAATGAAGAACTACTCCACTACCTTTTCAGTGAAGTACGGAACCTTTGTGGGAAAACTAAGGATGCAGAGAGGATTTAACAGACCATGGGTTCTCGGCCACACCCCACGTCTCTAGGGTTGCTGTAGAGAAATACAAGATCTGGCTACAGTCCGCTTCTGGCCTGCCAAGAAAGAAGAAGCTATGCAAACTACCTGGCCACAATCCACTTCTGGATTGCCAGGTGAAGAGATGGAGAGGAAGAAGAACCAACCAACAGTCTGTTTTTGGACTGAAGATGCACTCTGGACTGATGAACACACTGGATTGGGAGAATCGGAACCTCTGGACTACTCTTGGACTCCAGGCAAGCACTCCCTCTGGACTGAAGACACACACTGGCAGACACTCCCACTGGATCAGGACCTCTGGACCACTCTCTGGCTCCAGGTAATCAGTCTCTCTGGATGTCAAAGTACTTCAGTCTTCTGAGTTCCAAGGCCGGACGAGTCAAGGCGCTCACCAAAACAATAAATCATACATTGAACTGTGACCAAACTTGGAGTCCACGGCCGGATGAGCCAGGACACACTAAAAACAACAAACCAAATGTCACTTGGAAAACTGACACTGTCGGGTTGAACTGTACTCCACTGCGGACGTGAAAACAAGAAATGGATGGCAGACTTCTGCACTGGGACAAGTCGTACTGGGAAACTGTAAGAGGAAAAAAACAAATGGGACGATGCAACTTCGACATGATGGTGGTACAGCTCTTCATGGATTAGCTGTGGTCTGCTTCTGGCTGCACTGGAGGAGGATTCTTGAAGGATAGGTGAAGACTGGCAGGGTTGCACTGGGGTGAAGTGACTCCAAAGACAGTTGAAGGCTGATTCAAATGGTTGTACAGCACTGAAATGCTGGCACACAGCAATGCAAGACAGTTCTGACACTCAATAATGTTCATAGGCTGAATAATAGTTCAGGCAAATGCAAAGTCTCAATTCCTACTGTAGTGGTCAATAAATATACAGTCTCAGTGTCCAGACCACAGCAAATATATAGGCAATTTATTATACTGATGCAACCCTAGCACTAGTTGACCTAACTCTAATGGTGTCCCTTCTAGCTAAATCAGGTTTTCCTGTTACTGTGGAAACACTACAGTGGGGAATAGACTCTCTGGAAGGCTATACAAAAGATAGGTGACTGGGCCCCTCTAACACTGGAGGACTTATGTGGCTAGCTAGGTTCCTATTATATCTGGGGTCACTCCTATCGCTGGGCCCATATCACACCTGTGGGCCTAAATAGCTAGCTACAGGTCCTGGGCCTTGCGTTGCCCTTACTTTATTACTATAGGGCCTGGTACCCTTCACTTGGCTGGGCCACATGCCCTTAGTACTACTGGGCTGGCTTGCCCTAACTTGCTAGGCCTGGGCTGCCTAATTACTGTGGGGCTGGCTTGCCCTAACTCACTAATGCTGGGCTGCCCTAATTACTGAGGGCCTGGTGCCCTTTAGTCAACTGGGCCTGGTGCCCTCTCTTAATTGTGGGACTGGCACCCTCTCTTAACACTGGGCCTGGTGCCCTTCATTTTACTGTGGGCCTGGAAACCTCTTTTACACTGGGCCTGGTGCCCTTCACTTTACTGTGGGCCTGGTTTACTCCTTTTACCACTTGGAAAGCCTGACAGTGATAGGGCCCCTTTAATTTTCTATGGCTCTCTGAGCCTGCTGTCACTCCTGTCTCATATCGCCTCCCCAATCCCACCCCTCATGCATAGTCATAAGGCCTTTGCTATGGCCTTGCTTCCCTGGTCCCTCCCCGTGGGCGTCGCTACTCCCTGCCCACTCTTAAATATTTAGATTCCTCCAGTGTCCTTGCTTCCTGACCCTCCCACAGTGCTCAGCCACTTCTTGTGCACCAAATGCGCTAATAACTTTTAAATAAGAGTCCTGGTTCAGTATTTGGATGGACAGCACGTAGCAGCGTGCTGCTGCCAACTCACCACACCACTGGGAGACTTGAGGGAGCAGACTGGAGGTGGGAGGTCTTGCTGGCAGAGGGAGGGCACTTACAGGCAGCACAGAGGATGTCTGGGGGACTGCAGACGGCCAAAAGAATGACTGAAGATGCAGCACTTGCAAGCCACTAACGTGGGACTGGGGAATGCTTTTAAAATAAAATAAGGGCTAAAATAACAAAACGACGGGGCTCACAGCCCAACCGCAGACACAACAGATGTTTTCTTTACTTTTGGTGCCCCGATGGCACCACAGAGTGGAGGGCAGTCTTCAGCAGGGCTTCACCAGCTGAAGCCAGAGCAGGCACACCAACAAACTCTTTGGGGAATGGCTTCAATCCTCCAGGTAAGTCTTCACCAGGTTCCCCTCAGTTTGTTGTGTCCTCTCCTCTCCACAGCTTGGCAGAAACTCTCTCAAAAACTGTTATACTTTTGAAACCAGGCCGACTGGTTCCAGAATGGTTAGGGTTGAATGCTGCGCATGTGCAGCTCAGCACAGCATTCCATCCAAGCCATTCTTGCTGTAGCTGCAATAAATCTTTTTTTTTTTTTTTTTTTGCATGTGTGTGTGCATTTAGTGTACTGGGTGCCTTTCTATGCAACTGGGGAACTGGGGACTACTGGGGACCACTAACTTTGGCAAATTACACCAGCAGCAGTTTCACCATCTACTAGCAATCAGAAAGTGGACTCAACCATGAAACCTTGAGCCCCGCCAGGGCCTGGTTGCATCCTGGTTGTTAGGACTGCCAGGGTGGTACCACCTCCTGTGAGGCCACCTATGCAGCCAAGTGTAACCAAAAGCTCAGGGACACAAAATGAGAATGTAGACAAGCCAGAAAGGGGTTGTGAGTAAGAGGCCCCAAAGATGTCAACCAGCAGGAGAATCTGCAGCCACTTAGAAGACTGTGAATTAGCCCAGCTGCTTGAGTACCGAGGGGGTGACTACCCCTCAGACAGGCCCCCTGACACCCAGAGTAGAACTTACCTCAGTGATCACAAGCCATACCCTTGTTGAGAAAGAGAATTAAGCATGATTATTCTACCTGAACGTCTAGGTGCCCACCTGCCACAGGAGAAGAGCGGTGCCCCACTGAGGATGAAGTGTCAGCACAGAGGGGGGAGAGAGAGAGAGAGAGAATGGAGTCCCATACATCCTGCACACCAAATAGTGAGGCTGAACTTTCCTATTTCTTTGTGGTGGTACTTTGACTGCTATGGTCCTCCTTTGGGGCACAATAACTGGTATAATGAGAAAAAACATTGGTGCCTTGGCACACCGCTTTCATGGACCCAGTGCATAATGTGATTATGTCTTATCTTAGAGGGACCATTAGGGACCCCTCCCCCATTTTGAAAATATAAAAAATAAACATTTTAAAAATAACTATTTCCCACCTAAAATAGTTACAACTTTTTTAAAGCTGTGTGTTTTACATTATTTTGCAGAAAATGTTTTAAAGCCTAATGTTAAAGTGCATATTGGTGAATATGTTTGGAGTGGGGGATGGAAAGGTCCAGATTTGGGGATTGTATGGTAAAAAGAAGGGTACACCATGTTTAAACTAGGATACATTTCATAGATCTCAGCATATTTAGTTAGAAACCCCTCAGGAGGTGGCTGCTAGGGTTATTGTTATGCTGCCTTGTGTTTAGAGCAGAAGTGCCAACTGGAGCACAGTGCCCTGAGAGACCAGGAGGCGATCCCCATTACTTTTGTATTATTAGTATCTTATGCAATGCAAGCATTGTGCTTGCCTAATTGTAGCCATGGTTCCCTCCATGCCAAGTGGACATAGTCCTTACCACACTTGTACACTGGGGCCAGTAAGGGAAGGCTAGTACTTGAAGCCTGAGGTTCTTGTTTAGGGTCTCAAGATTCAAAGAAGGTGTTTGCAGCCTCTGTAAGGAGCTCTAACTCTTTATGAAGGTCTACAAAATCTCAAAGGTTAACCTCTGGTCCCTTGCAGAGCTAGGTCAGCTAGTCTCCTCCAGAATGCTAAAGGAGAAGAGCCAACTGGCTGTAGCTGGAGAGGAGCAGCCAGTTGCTTTCAGTCTGGGGGGAGCTGTATGCCTGGCCTGCTGAGCCAGATTCTCTCTTGAATTTCTCTTTTCCAGTGAGAGTAATTAAAAAGACCAGTGGGTATCTTTGTGGCTACTGTTGCCAGAGAGCCTCAGGGATGGGAACCCAACCTTCCAGAAGAAGAGGCAGATAAAGGGAACTTTGCTACAAAAGAAAGGGAGAGAGTTGGATACAACATATCAATTCAGAGGTGAACTGTATGTTTTCCTATCTAAGTAGCTGATTCAGGCACCCAGCAGTGCCCTTCATTCCTGCATTAGGTAGGAAATGGTTAAAGATGACTCAGTGAGATAAATTCAGCCAGGAACCCTCTGTCCAGGGGGATCAATGCTTGGAACCAGTTGGAAGGCAGCTGTAGCAGCCATAGACCCCCAGGGGTGTCTGCCTCTCCTTTCTCATTTAAAGAACTACTAAAGCTTCAAAGAAAACTTTAAAACCCATAATAATTAGGTACAATTCAGCTTATATTCTACTTATATTTTATATATTTCTCCTCCCTATAATTTATTATTAAGGCAATGTGTATGAATTTATGATCTTTATCCCTTATAGCTAATTTTGAGTTCAAAAGTAGGAAGCAAGTAGGGCTGCACAGAACTCTGACACGTGAACTTAAAGATAATTTCCATTGTATAATTTATTGTTAAAATATAATAGATTAGAAAATAGCAGCATGTTACCACAGGCACCCATCATTTTGAGTTAATCTGCCTCTGTAGCTTACTCTTCAATATATGTCATAATCCTCTGTTGTGACATCACAGGCTGTTGCCATGGGAGTAACTGTGATGTCACAAGCAGTGCATTATGACCTCTGGTAGGGAGAAAGCAACAGGAATTGATGAACTCTTCAGGAACAAAGATCCTGTTTTCATGCAACTGACTTCAGTAATAAATAATGGGGCAGGGAAATACAGAACTAAAGGGAACTACAAGCTGAATTTTGTCTAAGTATTATGTTTTGTTAAAGTACTCCTGAACCAGCTCTTTAAAGTTGTTGAAACCAACATGGATCCCCAGAAGCAGGGATACAGCAAGAACATTTAGTTAATGTTGATCTAGACCATTTGCCACAGGGGTTAGTACTTCGGAGAGGATGGGAAGCAGCACCTGTGAGTCCCAGACCCCCAGAGGGTGACTGCCTCCCCTTGCCATGTAAATTGTGATGCTTCCCCCACTGGCTTCAACCCTTCATCTCTGCACAGTACAACTGCTGGAGCATAAGTAGGTCTAAGGGCCTGGAGCTTGCTGTTGTAAGTCCCCATGGGTCAGGCAGTCAGTGACTGGTACCGGATCTAGAGGATGAATGGTTGCTGGAATTCCCTGAGCAGCTGTATGCACCTTGCTGTGTCCTGAAGTCTGGCAGAGTTGAAGTCTCTGAGACAAAGTAAAGGTGTCCCTGTTAATACTCTCTATGGGTCAGGATGAATATCCAAGCAGTTAATGGAAGGTCACAGTAATAAGTATCCATCACAACTTTTACAGCAGATCAAGAGAGGTCTGTTTGAGGATAAGAAAACTGTTTCTGCAGTGTGCTATTCATAGAAATCATTAGAGTTGTACTCCATTAGCAGCCCTTCCAACAGTTCTGGACTTCTGTATCAGAACATTTGAAAGGAGTGGATGTTAGAGGACTCAAAGGGTAGCTGCACAGTGGGACTTGTGGAATCTGTAAAGGAATTTGGATTGGAGAAATGTGTACAGTATAAAGGGAAAGCATGCTTACTTGGAGTGATATGCTCATGAGCTGAGAAATAAATGGATCCATTTTAGGCTTTCTAATCCATGTAGACATTTAGTTATTGTTGTTGGGGTTTGATGTTGCTAAGCCCTTGTTTTGTAGCCATGTACTTCCCAAGAGTGTCCGAGCACCTGGAAGGCACATCAGTCTTGGAAGGTCAAGTAAGTGAAGTTGGTGTTTGTATGCTCCCTCACTTTTTATTCCATCATAGATACCCCTAGACATGGAAGGCAAGGCAAGGCAAGGCAAATTTATTTAAGAGACGCCCAATCCCGAAGGCTCTGGGCGCCATACAAAAATTTAAAAGCATTTAACAAAATCAGTCATATAAAAAATAAAATAATAATTCACAAACTATGAGATAAATCATACTCTAAACATCAAATGCTTGTGAGAATAATAATGTCTTCAGGCAAACCTTAAAGACATCTATAGTGGGGGCCTCTCTGACCAAAGCTGGTAGTGAGTTCCATAGAACAGAACCCGCAACACTGAAAGCTCTATCACCAGCTGATTTAAGCCTCATTCTAGGAACGGTCAGGAGGCTACCACTGGAGGATCGAAGAGGGCGGATAGAGGGAGTAGGTGTCAGGAGGACTGACAGGTAAGGGGTCTACACTACTGCAAAATGTGTAATGTTCAAAACCCAAGCTTCATTACAAGACACTTGCTGAGGGAAGCACATCAACATCTTGTGTAAAGTTCTTTTTCTGGTTAAGCAGGTTCCTGCTAAACCTGACTCAGTAGCTTTTATTATAAAAGTATGCAACTGGTGTTCATTCTTCAAATTCCTCTAGAGCAACATGTTTATAATGTGGCTCTAAGCAAGTTAGTAGACTTTCTTGCAATTCAGTTTTGCCAGTAGTAACAAGCATTTATCAATGCCAAACGTTCACTTGCAGGTATTTGCAGTGGTGTTTGGTACTGGTACTGACTTCGGAAGAAGAAGCAGTGGGAGCTGTGGGTGGAACACAAAACATATGAGGAGAGACTGGGGGACCTCAATATGTACTCAGTGGAAGAGAGGAGAGAGTGGGGTGACATGACAGAAACTTTCAAATACCTGAAGGAGGTACAATATGAAATTGGAGAGGGATATATTAAGGGGTAATGTGAGGATGTTTTTCTACACAGAGAGGATAGTAGACACTTGGAATAGCCTGCCACAAGAGGTAGTGGGGGCAAGCACAGTGGAGAGGTGTAAGCATGGGACAGGCACAGGGGAACCTTGAGAGGGGAGGGAGTGATGAAATGCCATTGATTACATAGGGTCAGTGGTCACATACACTGCATAGGGCCTATGGTCCGACTGAATGGGCTAAGTGGTCCTTATGTGCCTGCAATTTCTATGTTTCTATGGTGGAAGTTGCACCGTAAATGCAGCAAGGAGCTACTAGTCAGAGAAGCTGCTCCCGCTGGCCTTAGTGGACCGGAGATAGAGAGAGAGTGTGCTGGGCAGCAGGAGCTGCAAATAAGTATAGTCCCACTGAGGCTAATGTACAAGTTTGGTAGGGGAGGAGTCAGAGGAGTGAGGACCAGGAAGAGAGTGCGTCAGTCATCAGGAGCCACCGGTAAGTGTAGTCACACTGCGGCTAATGTAGAAGCCTGGGGGGGGGGTCACAGGTCTAGAGACAGAGATTACAATGAGCAGCAGGATTCACCAATAAATAAAGCCACACAGTGGCTAATGTACAAGCCTGGGGGGGTTCACAGGAGTGGTGACCGGGGTGAGGGAGTGCAGTGGGCAGCAGGAGCCACCAATTAGTAAAGCCGGAGCACTGCTAATGTCAGTGTTGGTTAAATGCACAGTAACCCATAAGAATCACTTACCCATTTGACATTAGTAAAATAATTATTGAGAACAGGATACAGAATAACATCCTACTAGAATTTGAAACCAGTTAAATCCTTTAGTGTCACAAATATGAAGCAATAATGTTCTGTTACATTATCTTGTATTACTTGTTATTCACTTGTTCTGATATTTTTTTATTTCAAAACACCATCTTTAATTCAAACATTTAGGGGCTGAACAAAGTGTCGTGCTAAAGATTGTAGAGAGTCATGGTGGGGGGCTGACAGATAGAATAAGTGACTACACAGTGGCAGGACATATTTTAAGCAGCAGTGCTACTAACATCACCTTCTGCAGCATGATGTAGACTGCTGACAAAGCTGACACTGCTTTGCTTCTGAGTGCTGAGGCAATCAGCCTTCAAGGTAGTATGGAGGTGGGGTGGGTGAAACATGTTAGTGTGAGCAATTCTGCAAGAATATTAGATGAATAAATGGGGGGCGCAGAGATGTAAAGGGAAAATATGGTAGAAACACAAGCTTTTTTAAAAAAGGTGACTGCCTAGAAATAAAATGACAGCCTAGCTGTCTGAGCTGCTTTGTGTTACCAATAGCAAACATTTTTAAGAGGAAATAGGTATACGACATGACACTTCAAGCATGGTCAGAAAGAAGAGCTTTGATTGCAGTGTGAGAGAAAACTGAGAGCAAATACAGTGAGTAAACGAGATTAGAGAGGATGGGGGAAGGGAGATAAGACTATTTCACGAAGTGGCTTAGTGAGGAAATAGGGAAAAAATGTAGCATGAGAAGCAATGTTGCTTAGCACTCTAACCACCCTAAACTGGATTACAGACACTAGCAGCACTGATCATTCTACCTAATCTAACTGTTGATTCTTATCCAACCTAAGCATTTTAGCCCTCGGAGAAACATTAACAGGTAAACAAAAACAGCTATGCTGGACAAAGATACTGGTGTACCCCTTAGTCACTGACACAGTCAGCAATTACATAGAACCAGGTGGCACAAGCAGCAGTGTAAGCGTATGGGAACCTTAGGCCCTACCCACACTACACCGCTCGGACCCCGTAACGGACAGAAACTGTTACAGCCGGGGTGCGGTACAGTGTGTCCACACTGCAACGGTGACCAGTACGAGACCAGTACCACCAGTCCACACCTCAGGAACCGGGCGACCATTACCATGGCGCCCAATCCCACGATGCAGCTTGCACTGCACTATGGGCCCTGCAGGGGACCATTACCACCCGTCCACACTACCGCCGGTAACGTTACCGAGGTGGGACTGGTTTCATAACCGTTGTTGAAACCACCTAATATGTGGTTTCAACAACAGTTACAAAAACTCTTTCTGTAACGTTACAGGTGTAAATGCAAACCATTGCGGAAAAGGTTTGGGCACTCTGTAACATTACAGAGGCGTAGTGTGGACAGGGCCTTACTGATCAGGGAGTGGGCAGGAAATCTTCAATTGGGAGCCAGTGTAGTTCATAATGCAAGGCAAACCCCAACAGACTGCAGTGGAGATAACTAGCTGCTAACATGAATTCCTGTAGGTAAAATAAATTGATTTTCACACAGCTGGAGCAAATACAGCACGTAGGCAAGTAATGTATGTGCACCTAAAATGCACAGATTTAGCCTAGCACAGGAGCTGGAGACTACAAAATGGTAAATGATTACAAGCAGATATAAATGCATATAACAGGGTTAAAGCAGCGGTTATTTGAGCAAGCACAAAATGCTGAAAGACAGGGATATACAGCTTTTATTTATCCATTGAATTCCTCAAGACTGGGATGACCACCAGCTGTTATGCAGTTTAAAAGTTAATTCTAGCCAAACTGCTACAGTAGGTACACCACTCAAGAGCAGTTGTGGTCCACAGACAATAAGTGGAAGTATGCTGACTTTAGGTCCCAGACAATTAAAGGAGTCGAAGAGCAATGGCACTGAATGTCAAATAGTATGGTCCTGTACCTGCTGTTTTTTCCTATGGGTGACAATGGGTGGGTTAAAACTGCACCCTCAGGACCTCACTGAACTCCTGCGGCCTGTTGCACAGAAGAGCTAAGTCCATTTTAAGACACGTTTTTGGTCTTGCAAAAGCAAAGTAGGCTTAAAATTTTTGTCTGTTGCCCATAAATTGTCTTACATTCTACTGGTCTTATTTAGAAACGTTCATTTAAGCCTCCTATGTACAAGGCTTATTTGTTGTTATCAGGCTTATCTTGCCATAGTTAATTTTAGGAACATGGGCCCAGATATTCAAACTGCACCCCAAAAGTGCGCAATAGCAGGAGCAAGCGCAAGTCTATTGCACCCATGTGCAAGAGACGCGATATTCAAAAACGGAGCAGGCCAAACTGCACCTACAGCCGACGAATGAATATCACACCACCTGCGCCATAGCACAACTAGGGAGGGGAAGCTGAGCAGATCTGATGCACCATAGCGCAACAAGAGATGTTCAGCTGAGCAGTCCAGAGGCGCCATAGCGTAACCAGGGAGCCCCCCAGCATCAGAGCAATGTAACTGCACAACCAGGGAGGTAGGGGCCCACCACCCATGCCAGAGATAGGCACAGGAACACACAGCAGAACAGACATCACCCCCCAACACTCCAAGCACTGCACAACTGGGGGAGGGCTGGAATAACCACTGGCCCATGGAGACAAGCAAACAACCCACAGCTGGGCCATGGTGCCCCATCACACCTACCAGCAAGCTGTGACTGGCACACAAGGAGGGAAGACCACCCCGTGCCACACCATCCCCCCCCAGTGCAGAGCACACCCTGCACTGTGACCCCCAGACACCCTCCCATGAGCAGTGACCACCACTTCAGGGATCCCCATGCATGCCACCACGCCCACTGTGACACTGCAACCCTGTGCACCACAGAACCATGCAAGCCAGCCCCACCACGAGCACCCATCAGCGGGTGGCAACACATGGCAATGCAACAGCAGCAGACACAGTGCCACCATGCACAGTCCCCCTGAGGTACTGCTGAGAGACCAACCATGCGTCGGCACAAGAGGTACCCCACACGGGACAGGGCGTGCCCTTGACATCACCACCAGTGGTACAGCACCCTGCACAGTAGTCCAGTGACACACCCCGACCCACCAGTGGCCACAACAGCCAGCACAGCCACCCACAGTGGTGCATGGAAGCATGCACCACACCGGATGCCACACAGTGTATAGACAGACACCCACCCATACCCAAGGGCACACCAACACAGGGACGCTGTGGTGGGGCAACCAAGCCCCCATTGTGGGCCCATGTAAGCTGTGTACACACAACCTGCAGTCCTCCATGGCACTGGAGTGCCAGCCACCCTGCGCAGGCACTGTGGACCCATACACCACCAGCAGTCACCCAGAGCACAAGTCACGGACAGTGGGGCACATCCCCTGCAACACACACAAGGCACAGCATGGAGGTGGGACAACGACTGTGGTGCCCACAATGCCACCCAAGCCAAGCATGCACCACACCAGTGACAAGGGCATCCCAGCAAAGTGACAGGAACAGTGGCCGCCCTGCAGGGACTGCCACCACTGACATGCCAGGGGACCGTGCAGGTCACAGACATGCATGTGTGTCAGCTGCACAGGCCATGGACGGGCTGATGGGTGCACCATGGACACAGAGCATGCACCATGGACCACTGCACACAGTCATCCAGTGCACAGGGCACAACACACACCACAGACACTGACTGATGGCTTCCCCCACACCATAGTCACCTCCACACGGACACACACACATACCCATGACTGCACCACCCCTGACGCCATGCACACCACTGCAGCTGAGCACCTATAGCTCACTGCAAATCAGAGGCCACCACAGTATTCATATCAAAATCAAATGTATTACACAAATATAAAATTCAGCTATTTACAAAATTACAAAAATGATGTACAAGGTTGGGGGCCTCAAACAAGGTGGGGGTGGGTAGGGGGCAGGGGTGGACAAATGGGATGGGAAATGAGGGGTGTGAGGGTGAGTCCAGGGGGGTAGGGGAATTCAGGGACTGAGGAATCCCTAGCGGGAGTGCAGTTCCGTGCTGTGACTCCTCCTGCCTCTGTGCCGCCTCAGTACCCCAGTGCTATCCAAACGCCTGAGGATTTCTAGTGATTCCCGGACCAGCAGTAGCAGTTCCCTCACAGCCTCCGTGATGTCCCATAGATGGTGGGTACCTAGGACAAGGGAGCACAGTCAATAGGTGTGAATGCACAACCCCATACAGCCCGCCCACTGTGCATGGCATACGGCCATGGGACATACCACTGTGATGGTGTTTGACCACCCGCAGTGATCACGTCCACAGGACCTGCCCACCCAGGCACATACAGCCATGCGGAATGCTGCACACACCCACCGGCCAAGTCACGCACAGCACCACTGTGACCGTTTAGTGACATGGCTATGTGGTGCAAAGGCAGTGGCACAACCATGCACCTGGTGCACGCATGGACCATCTTTGACACACTCCCAGACATGCATTGCCACTGGACAGTGTTGACTGTAGCAAGTTGTGTGCATGGCAGTGGTGTCGATGAATGGTGGCCATGCCCCACAGCCCACCCTGTCACACAGCATGCAATAGTAATCATGGATGTATGGCACTCACCCTCATCGGGCCGGTCAGGTGGGCGGTGATGGCCCTCACCCCGCCTGGCTGCACCGTCCTCCTCCCTCCGCCACTCCTCTCTCAACCGGTGGCATTCGTCCAGGCCTGTGGGGAAAACAAGGAGAGAACATCAGTACAATCCCGAAGCAAAGTACCCCTGCCCCAAGGTGTGTGCCCTCCCACCCAGCCAGACCCACTCACCCCACACCCTGTGAACACCGCCACAGCCAACCCCAGACGGTCCCTTCCCTATGTGCTGGACACATACAGCACTGTAACCCATATGGACAATAAAAGTGTGTTGACAGAACCCCTACCTGGACGTGGCACCGTGCCCCTCCTGGCACGTGCCTGCAATCATGCCAGTAGCTCCAGCTCCCTCCTCCGCAGGTCCCCATAGTGGTGCCTGCACTGCTCTGTACTTCTCCCCCATCCAGTGGCTTCCTCCAGGGCAGTGGCCATCTCCTGCCATACCTGGGTCCTGGCCCTGTCCAGGGGCACCTCCCCAAAGACAGGCCCATGGTGTGGCTCCACAATTGCCACCAGATTCGCCAACTCAATGGCAGACCACTGCACTGCCCATCTGCGTGCCATCCTTACAGTTATAGTAGGCAATATGGCACTCTGCAGCATGGCTCCCCACGTGCAGATGCTGCGCAGTACAGCGCTGCCATTCTCTAATGCGCTGTTACTGAACAGCGCCAGAGAGGTGCACCCATGCCTGACGATGGCGCCAGGTGGCAAAAGGTCAGGCACAGGGTCAAGGGTCTCTGTCACATGGCCACACACAGCGCCATTGGAAGACAATGCGTGTAGTGCGATTGGCTGCCTGTGTGCCAGCGCCATAGTGGACTACCGAGCAGTTAGGCCATTGCGCCTATGATGGCCCAGTGCCACAGCGCCATGTAGTGACCATCGCTATAGTGCCACTGGCACAATGGTGGCCATGCCCTGCATTGCCTACTGCATACAGCATGTCATCAGCGCGGCAGATGCCTGTGTCAGCAACCCGGGCATGCGCAGTGAGGTGTACTACGCATGTCACAGAACTGCACCATTGGCTCAGCATGTTCAGCACAATTGCGAAAAGCGCAACAGCGCGATATTCAGCCGTCATATGCAAATCATCTAATCAGCCATTCAATGGCGCAGCACTGCAATTTGCATCTACTTAAAGCTGCTCCTCGCTTCATTTGCATGGATTGCGCTATAAAAGTGCGACAATGTGCTGCAGCGGCCATAGTCAGTTACTGCAGTTTATTGGTGAGTTGCATGCTGTTTGGGAGTGTGGACTGTGGATTCAGGGACAAGCATGGGACTGCACAGTCATTGGTAACAACTGTCATTCTTACAGGCTACATAATGACCAAGCAGTTTGTTGGAGAGGAGGAACACAGTGGTGGGAGGAGGAGGAGGCCAAACTTTACAAAGGCCAAAACCGAGGCCTTGTTCGAGGCCTACCTGGATCAGAAGCCACTTCTCAGTGGTCGGCGGGGAACACCTCAAGCCTGTGCTGCTGCATGGGAGGAGGTGGCATGTGCTGTGAACCTGCATGGCAGCCACCAGTGCTCTGTGCAGGAGTGTAAGAAAAAGATGGGCACAGAGAGGAGAAGATGGCTGCCATCAGGGCAGCACCTGCTGCAACAGGTGGGGGACAGCCTGAGGTGGTACAGCTGACCCCACAGGAGGAGAGGCTTGCTGGAAGCATGCAGTGCAGTGCCATTGAGGGTGTTCCGGGTGGTGGCTTCCAGACGGGTGGTGGCCCATCACTGCATGGTAAGTCATGGTCTGTCTATGGGGGGGGCAGGGTAGGTCACACGCACTAATGCGACTTTGCTTTCCCTTACAGATCCTGAGCATCTGCATGGGTCAGCGGTGGTGGGCCTGTCCACTGCGGACAGTCAGCTGGAGTTGGAGGAGGGACCATCCACCTCCACAGGTATACGTGGATCACTGCAACAGTGGGGCCGCCTGGCTGTCCACACTGATGTCATTGTAACAGGCGTGGAGGAAGCCCTGCCTGTGTCCCAGCGTGCTGGCATCCATGGATGCCAGCATGCTGTGACTGTGGCCGGTGCAGAGCCCATCACCAGTGAAGATGACATGACCGTCATGGGCAGTGACACGTGTGTGCCACGGGATGGCCACACAGCAGGGCAATTCGCGCCCATGGCTGTGGATGGTGCTGCCATGGAGGCCTGCATGTCAGCACAGTCCCAGGCTGTGCCTGTCAGCACCAGTGGGGCAGCACTGGTGTCTGTTCAGGACAGTGGAACTGTTGCGGCCACTGCGGTGGCACCACTGAGCCCTGGGGAGCGGCGGCCAGAGGGGCAGCATTAGCAGTCACCCAATGGGCTTGGGGCTACAGGGTTCAGCGGCGGCGTCTCTGCACCACCTGTGGACATGCCCAGACCTGGTCCTGGTGCACAGCACCCACCCTCAAGGGGTGCTGAACATCAGGGCCCTGCACATCCTGAGGGACAGGATGCTGAGGAGGCTGATGACCTCTTGGACAAGCACACCCGCCTGCACAGGATCAGTCCAGCAGCAGATGCGGCTTGACGTCCGTGGATGCACTGCGTGTGGCTCTGGAGTGGGCAGAGGAGCGTCGCAGCAGGGACACCGCACTGATCCTGGCAGGGATGGACCATTTGTGGGAGGATGTGACCGCTGCCATTGACAGGCATGCACAGGCATTCATTGCTGTCATGGCCACAATGGGCACACAGTCAGGTGCCCATGCATCGCGGACACCACACAGTGCACTATCCACCCCCTGTTCCTGGCGTCGTGCGACTCCCACCCTGTTGACGCCAGGTTCAGCTGTGGGCATCCCGAGTACTCCTGGTGCAGGCATGTTTGGTGTGCTGCAGACCCCAGAGATAGCACGGTCACGTTCATGCAGTGGAACCCCTGGGGGACCATCGGTGCCACCCCATGAGGCCAGTGATCAGCCTGTCAGTGCTGGCGGGTCTCGGTGGGGCCGCACACGCATCTGTGGTGGCTGTGGCACTGTGTCGCGTGACTGACCTATCTCCCAGTGCGACTACTGTCTGGTGCTGCCCTGTGTGCATTGTGTGTTTCAGTGGGCAGTGCATGGGTGGATACCCGGCCCTGCACGCGGACACACAGTCCAGCTGCACACCCTCCTGGCTGCTGTCCGCAGTTGTGTGTGCATGATGATGCCTGAATTGCACTGTACACCAATGTGCAATGGTGCTCAGCATCTGACACACGCGCATGGACAGGCAGTGGGCATGGTGGCCTGTGGACATGTGTGTTGCTAGGGTGTGCATTCTGGGTCGGTGTGCCTCCTGCCCTCTGTGCACATTTGTTGCGTTGTGTGTGAGTGTGTGTGTGTATGTGTCAGCGCGGCATGTTAATCCTCACCCATCCCTGGTTGTGTGTGTGCTTCTGTGCCCTGCCACTTCCCTTGACGGCATGCACCCCTGGTGTGTGTCCATGCGTGTTTGTGGGTTGTGCCTTAGCCACTGGTGGTGCGATGGCCCCATGACTTACCTGGGTTAGCTGAGGAGTGCTCCTCCGTGATGGTGTCCCGCACAGCTGTGCCAGCCGGAGCAGTCAGGGTCCTGCCGGCCAAGGGGCTGCCCATCACCATCATCACCAGCGCCCCCATCGCCCCCATCGCTGTCCCCCTCTTTGACCTGTACGGCTATCTCACATTCATTGGCCATGTTGTGCAGGATGCAACAGGCCAGGAATAGCCCGCAGACATTTGAGGGGGTGTACTGTAGGGCACCACCAGAGGTGTTCAGGCAACGGAAACGTGCCTTCAGCATCCCAAACACCCGCTCAATGACATTACGTGTGGTGGCGTGTGCCTCATTGTAGCATTGATATGATGGGGTCGCGGGCCGCTGGTAGGGTGTGAGCAGCCAGGGATGGAGTGGGTATCCACTGTCACCTGTGTGTAGAGGGCAGAGGTTAGTTTTGTGATCAGCATCACCCTGCTCCAGGCCATGTAGGCCACTACCCATGCCACCTCTGGCCATGCCCCCCAGGCCCTATGATTGTCCATGTGGTTTGCATACTCACCCAGTAGGTGTCCAGTGGGGATGTCCCCACTCTCAAATCTGTGGCACAGTGCTGACTGGTGCCAGATGAAAGAATCATGTGCTCCCCCTGGGTGCGTGGCACAGGCATTGATTATTCACCCCCTGGCATTGTACACCACCTGGCAGTTGATGCTGGCATAACCCTTGTGATTTATGTATGCAGCCCCCTCAGGGCCAGGTGGTGTGCGTATGGCCACATGGGTGCAGTCTATTGTTCCTAGCATGCCAGGCATATGTGCTACCCTGTGATACTCCTGTATGTTTGCTGTGCACTCCACCGCTGTGCTGGGGAAATGGATGTACTCCACAGCATGTGGCAGCAGTGTGCTGAGGAATTGAGTGAGGTGGCGTGACGTGGCCAAATAGATTATGCCTGTGGTGTCCCCAGTTGGCCTCTGGAAGGTACCCGTGGCGGGCAAGCACATGCAGGCTGTTACCTTAGTCTCCACTGATAGGGCATGGCTCCGTCGTGTGGGTGCCTGCATCACATCACTGCACAGCTCAAAAAGCCACCTCAGAATTGCCCTATTCAGGCGGTACCAGCCCACAATCTCAGTATCAGTGTACAGCTCAAAGCTGGTGCGGGCTTGGTACTGCCTGTTGGGGGCATACTGCCGATGGGCCCTTCCACGGCCACGGCCACGCCCCCCTGCCGCCCACCTTCTCACCCCCCTCATTACGGCCTCCATTTGGAAGGTGGCACTGGCCATGTCCCTGGCTTGTATTCACCCCCCTTGGCAGCTGTTGCTGTATTCCCCCCGCTGTCCTCGCTGCTACCTCCCCTGCACCGGGTACACCTGCCTGTGCTGGCCTCTGTGCTGTGTGGCTCCCCTCACCTTTCCTGTGCCTGGCTGTTCATACTGCCCTTTCCCTGGCCTGCCCTGTTTGTGCCTCCTGCCCTGTCTGTGTGGCTAGAGTTCTGCCTCATGTGGCTTCCCTGTAGCATTCTTGCGCCTCTCCCTTGCTCCTTTTTAATTTGGCTCATTTCCGCTATGGTGCAACTTCCACTTGCTCCCCTATTGCGCATGGCGCAAGTCATTGACTATCGCACTGTGCCATTTATGCATGGTTCCTCCCCCTTCAGTTGCGCATGCCTTCATTATCATTGCGCTGTTGCTCAGCATGATTTTGGGGGTGCAATTGCCTGCTGCTGAATATCGCAGAATGGCGCAATTTCGGACTTGAGCAGGCACAACCCTATTGCGCATTGCTCAACTCTTTTGAATATCTGGGCCATGTACTTTATTGTATGAGACCATTGTAATTATTGTACATTAAAAAATAAAAAAATATACAATTGAGTATATTGTTTACCATAGCTTATCTGTACATCTGTGCATGCTGTTCCATGAAGAAAATTATTTTATGATTTTTTTTTTTTACCATATTTTTCTCCTCCACTCAGGTGGATGGCTATTCAGCAGTCACTGCTTCCCATGGCTAGCTGCTACCTCCACTAGCCCCAGGAGCTTGAATCCCCCCCCAGATTCCCACCATGTAGGAGCCATATGAAGGTTCCTCCCCCAACCCACCACACCCCTGATCACAAGCAAATGTGCCCCAGGGACCATGTGACAGTTTGGGCCAAGGGAAAGCAGGCAGGACCAAGCCCTCCTGACTACCATTTTTCTGTTTTTCTCCTCTGTCCCCCTGGCTACTGTGGCTCACTGGTGCATGTGTGTTGAGGTAAGCAAACACTACAAGACTGCTGTCCCTACCCTTTGAAGCTTCTTGGAGCCTGCACTAGCAATGGGCCTCCATCAGGGGGAAATCAAATGCTGTGACGGGGAAGTGATACTGCCAACATACAGTTAGACACAACACGTTATATTTTATAAGGTTTATTAAACCTCCGTGTTTGGACAGTAGAAGTACCAAATGGTTCAACAGGAAATTTACAAGCAAACAATGATAGCAATCATCACACTGTTTGTCAGGCCTGCATAATAAAGATGATTTTATTTTTCTTAGTGTGTCTGATGTATTTCTTTATTTTGTACCAATATAGTTCCTTCAGCACAGCATACATATCTGCATGGCCTTCCTGGAGGCAGGAATATATATATATATATATATATATATATATATGACACCTTTCAATTTTTTGATCTGTCCTTCATCTCATACTGTATGTAAGTCAGTTTACAAAGCTCTCTTCCTGGGTAGAACTTTCAAAACTTGGTTGCGCCACACTTCAGAGGTTGGCTGTTGTGTTTTATATGCATTTCTTTGTAAGGAGAAGTAGAACATGCAGTACTGTTGTGTAAGGGTCTCAGTCATCTACACCCATGTACTTTAGAAACCCAGAAATATATAATTTGATGCAGAAAAAGGACCAGTAGGCCCATCTAGTCTGCCCTATTGCCCTGCCTACTACTACTCCTGGACCCTATTCAATCTTAAGTATCCCTCACTTCTCCCTTTCCTCTACTTATTATGCCCGTGTGCTTATCCCATGCATTGCTAAAAGATCCCCACTGTCTTTGCCCCCACCACCTCCTATGGCATGCTGTTCCAGGTATCCACCACGCCTTTTGGAGAAGTAGTATTTCCTCACAGCACTTTTAAACTTTCCCTGCTCAAGTTTCTTTGCATGCCCCATATTCTGGTGCTCCTCCTTCTCTGAAAGAGACCCCCTCTTGCACCTTGTTTACCCCTGTGAGGTACTTACAGGTCTCAGTTATGTCCCTTCAAGCTTTTCTCTCCTCCAGGGAATACATGCTGAGTTCCCACAGCCTATCCTCATCTGGTTTCTCATGCGACCCAAGCAACATTTTGGCAATCCTCCTTTGGATTGCTTCCACCCTGTCAATGTCCAATGTCCTTGTGGAGCTGTGGCCTCCAGAAAGGTACACAGTACTCTAGGTGGTGTCTTACTGCTGAGTGATACGAGGGCAAAAACTGCCTCCTTTTTTCTTTACTTAAAAACCTCATCCCTATACACCCTAGCATCTCAGTAGCTTCACCATGAGATCATCAGATATGAGTTATGACTACCCCAATGTTCCTGTCTTGCTTGGCGATTAAGTACCCCACCCCCATCTTATACACAGTACCAGGGTTTCTCTGTACCAAGTGCATAACTTTGCTGTTTTTGGCACAGAAACCAAGCTGCCACCCCCTAAACCACACACCTCTAGTTTCTCAAGATTCCTTTGCATTCTCTCCATTTCCTCTTATGTGTCCACCCTGTTTGTAGTTTTTTGTGCCATCCACAAAGAAACACACCCTCCCCTCCAGTTCCTCAGCTACGCCATTTATAAACACACTGAAGAGGACAGGGTGCAGTACTGATTCCTGTGGCACTCCACTGGTCACTCTTCCATCCCCCCCCCGAGTGACTTTGGTTTAACACCACCCTCTGACTCCTATTCTTTAACCTGTTTGATACGTAGATTACCGCCTTCTCCTTAACCCCAGGTTGCTAAGATTTTTTTATTAGCCTCCTGTTTGGTACATTGTCAAAGGCATTACTGAAGTCCACATAGGTCATATCCACTACCCTAACCTGATCCACCTCCCTAGTCACCCAGTCAAAAAAAAAAATGAGATTTGTTTGATATGACCTAGCCCCCTGTGAAACTTGTACTTGTTCTTATTATTTGTATTGTGCAGTTAACTTTTATTTTGATGTGGAGCCTTTGCAAAGGAGTCTCTCACTTAAAGGTTTGCAATTCCGATATGTTCAATAAATAAATAAACTGTGTTGTCGGTGGTCATGCAGCCCATTTGTCTCCAGGTACTCTATCTGCTTCTACTTCAGTATAGTCTCCATTAATTTTACCACCACTTATCTGAGAGTGACTGGTGTATTAATTATTGCTAGTCTCTTTCCTGCTGCCTCTCTTGTGCAGAGGGACCACACTGGACCTCCCTGAGTCCTATGGAATTACCCCTGTCCACAATGAGATGCTGAACAGTCTTGCCAGCAGGTGGCTAGCACCATGCTCAGTTCTGTTAGAACCCTTGGGTGAATACATCTATCCACATTGCCTTGTCTTCCTTTATGACTTCCAATAACCCTTCGGACTCTCTCCTCTGAGAATGGAATTCTGTCCACTCCCACCTCGCCCCAGTGCCTGCTGATACATGGTAGTCCATTCAACCCCCCCCCACGTGAATACTGAATGGAAGTACAGTACTCATTTAAAATATTAGCTTGTTCTTAATCTTCTTCTGCACAGTCTCCCACGCTGATCCTCAGTGTCCCACCAGTTCCTTTTTTCTTTTCACTCATGTACATGAAGAAAGTCTTAGCCCTTTTTTTTACCTCCTTTGCAATGTTTATGCCTTAGCTGTCCTCACCCTCCATCTTGCCTCCCTTCTGGTACTTCCTAAAAGCAGTTTTCTTCTCCCTTGCAGCCATATCCATCTCCTTTGAGAAACATAGTGGCCTCTTTCTCCACCTAGCCTTCCTAACTTCCTTCATACAGTATACTGTTGCCTTAGTTAGTCCTTCATTGATCCTTTTCCATTGTGCCACCACTCTCACCCACTCCTGGACATTACCCCTTCAATGTACTTACAAGGTAATCACCTTTTTCAAAGCTTAAAATTCATTTTATTTTTTGGGGGAAAATGCCCCACCCAGGTCTACCAAATGGGGGGGACCCAAATTGTTTTGGGGGAAGGGAGGAATTTTGGATGTGATTTTCCTAAAAAATGATATTTCCTTTGCTGATGTGTACGAGTGTTAAAAACATAGTAATGTTGTGTCTTGGGACTTTGGAATTCCCTGGATGCCTATGAGTAGCCAGTGATGGTGGTCAGGGCCAAAATGCACCAGGTTCATCATGAATGATGAGGGCTTTTTCTGCTCTTTGGTCCCATACCCTAAAAGGCCAGCACAAATTGATGATCTAGTCAGAGGCACGCAAACCCGCTTCTCACAGATCCCAGCTGACTCCTCTCTTCCACATACACTGCCAAATGCACTTCACCTGTGATCAACCTGGTAGAAGTAAAGCAGCAGCAGCTGTGCCATACCTCCTCCAAGCCAGCTCTTGATAGGCCAGGCTTGTTCCTGAACCAGGGTTCATCCATGTCGTAAACGGCTGCGCAACTGCTGCATTGACAGGCCAGCTTTGCTGTGACCTTTAATGGTTTTAATATATCTTGATAGGTCTGTTTTACTGGTAGTGATCTTTCTCCTTTGTTCTAGTCCAGGAAATACTCAAAAATGAGTCATTTATTTGCTAAATGTACTATTTCTTGACACAATAGTTTTAATAAAATTTCAAAATACTGCCCATAGTAGACATTTTAATATCAAAAGCATCCTTCCATTCTTTTTTAATGTTTGTGAGATTTTCTCTCTGCTAAATTGTTTCTAACCTACATTGCCAGGCACCACTCCTTCCTGCTTGGAGATGTGTCTTAAATTCAGTTTTACCCATCAAAGCTTTTTCTCCTCCTCTGCATAATTTGTCATGTAATGTGTCCCCTTCAGGGGCAGGATACCACTGAACCCCAAAACAGTCACTATAGTTCTGCTTTGAGTGGTGCACAGCCTAAAAGTACAGTCCATTATCCTGACAGGTCTATTCATCTCTGTTTTTTATTTCCCTGGATCCTCCTGCCATCCATCTCCCACAACAGTGCAACACCTAGCTGGGATGGCCTTGCAGTCACACACAGCTCCCCACAGTGATGGCAGCAACCTCCATGGCCCAGGGCTCCCTCGATGCCCATGTGCTGTCATGCCAGCGATCTGGATCTGACAGCAGCATGGGAAACCATGTCAGGGTTAGGCCATTAGCTGGAACAAATGCCAACAGGCAGTGTGCTGCACCCAAGGAGGGTTGTTGATGGGTTCCGGCAAGACAAAGCAACACCTATGGGAGGGGTAGCTTGCTCCCCCCCACAGTGTGATGTTATGGTGTTGGTTGACATGCTGGCCACATCATTGGGAGGAGGATGAAGCAGATGAAAGTAAACATCACAGTTGTCATGGGCTTGATAGTTGGCATGCCAGTACAACTCCGATCTGCAGTCACCACAAAGCCCCACCACAACAGCATCAACTCCTACCTAGGTCTTATCTGGACCCAAAACTACCATCAGCCTTGCATGTCACTGCCCCCTTACCTGAGACACTGCTTACATGATCTCTTAGACTCCTGCCATCTCGTCCGTGTTAGCTGGCAGTTCCTCAATTCCTGCATTTCCTTATATTTTGCACTCCTGAAATCAAGGTAGCTTGTCCTAGTGTGGTTTTTCTCTTACCCAATTTATATGCCACACCATACAGTGATCACTTGTACTCGGATGGATACCCAATGTGATGTCTGCAGTGCTGTCCCTGTTTGTAAGTAACAGGTTTAGCACTGCCCCATCTCCAGTGGGTTCCATAACCAGCTGCCTGAGAAATTCCCACTGAAGGGTGTTGATGTCTGCCTTGCTTCATAATGTTGCTGCAGCCAGAATAGTACAGTCTACATCTGGCAGATTAAATCCTCCCATAACCAGTACCTTACCTCTGCTTGCCATTCTGCCAATGGTCTCCCCAAAACCCTGTCTAACTTCTCCCGCTGTGTTGGTGGTCTATACACTAACACCCAGCTGGATAAAGGCTCTGTATCCTATCCAACCCAAAGAACCTAATATTCTTCCTGTATCTCTGTGTCTTTTATGCCTTCTGCCATGTATAAAACTAGACCCCTTTTCCTCCTGTCCTGTACGTCTATAACATGTGGTATCCTGAAATGACCAGATCTGAGTTGTATTTATCTGTGTACCATGATTCTGTCATGGCCACCAGATCCAGGTCTGTCTCCGCAGTTATTGCCTCAAGGTCAAGCATACATGGCTCTTCATTTCTCATTGCCCTCCCTTCCTGAGTACATCCTTTGCCTATCTCTTGCCCTTGGTATTGTCCTATCTTTTCTGACCTCCTTTTGCTTACCTTGCTTCATTCAGCTGTCAGCCATATATCCACCTCCCAATTTTCTTGTCACTTCCTCACCCTTGTTGCTCCTTGTCTCTACACCTGGGGAATCTATTTCCATTGGGCTCCTCCTCTAAGCTGCTCCATTTTCTGGTAGTGGGTGGCATTCACTACCTCCCTCATTTTCCAACCTCCCAACTGACACCCAACAAAGTATTTAAGCCTTCCTCTCAGGACTGGCATTCAACTCCTGGATGGATGGAAGCCGTCTCTCTTGTACATGCCTCTATCCCACCAGGTAGGAGCCCAGTCCACAAAGTAGCTAAAACCCACCTCTATGCACCATGTGTTCAACCACTCACTGAAAGCAGAGCAGTGTTCCTTAGCCTCCAACTGGCCATATACAGATAGTACATCAGTTAAGGCCAATGAATGAGCTACCTGCTTTAGGCCCCTCCCCTGGCCCCTAGACGTTTCTTGTGCCACTGCTGTTGCATCCCATGCCAAGTAATTTGTCCCCAGATGGACAGTTGCATCCAACTCTTTTTGCTACTCTGCCATGATTCACTTTTCTACATCCCTTCATGCTGAGACACAAGGTGAGCACCTCACCTCACCTCCCTCTTCCCCTTCTGCTGTGCTGCCAGATCTATACCATCTACCATATCTAAAAGGTAACATGTTCAATCTCACTCAAGAATCCATATACTGACTATAGCATAGTATCCCCCACTACCAACCATCTAATGGTTGGATATCAACAAAGTGATACAGACTTTGTCACCAAGATACACCCACTCATGCACAGCCAAATGTAGGGAATACCACATGCACCACTCTTTGCCCCATCCATCTTGTTTATTTTTTATTTATTTCAGTTTTGGAATTACAACCTTTGAGGCAGAGGATCTTTTACAAAGGTTCTACGTCAGCATTTTTCAACACAATACAGGGTAGTAACAGTGTAATCAAAGGAGTAGTAATAATAATTCAAGTAGTACAAGGTTATGACAACAATTGTACGGAGACGATTTACAATAGACAGTGATAACAGGGAAGGTGAGTATATACACTGAGGGTTCCAGATTTCAACTCTAATACCGAGTGCTAGAAGGTGGGAGGAGGTAGCCAGTAGTGGCATTGTCAGGGTTAAGGAAGGGAGACTGAGTGGTAGCTGCTGTTACAAACCCACTCAACAGGTCAGGCCCTCTGCTCCCACAGTGCCAACCTCTGAGCGCAGTCTTGTGAACAGTTAACAGAAACAGGGTAACCCTCCTGTCTGTTTTGTGGGTTCAAATCAAACTTTGGTCTCAAGTCTTGGAGGGATTCAAACTGTGAACCTCTTGTTAGCATACCCAATTTACAGGCTCAGATAATTCTGCTCTTCGGGGGGCCAGATATCTTTTGCCTATGGGCACCTAACCAGGCATACAAAATAAACCCTTAAAACTCTATTAAAGACCTCAGAATAAATTCTTACCTTTTCCCAGTTTGGTAAAACCATTCAGCTTTGTATAGTGTCAGCTTTAACCATGTATGCTTCCCTTGTCAAAGAAAAAGAATTTCAAATGCACACCAAGTAGTCTCTAAAGTAGAGGTTT
Source organism: Neoceratodus forsteri (assembly GCA_016271365.2). Taxonomy (NCBI): domain Eukaryota; kingdom Metazoa; phylum Chordata; order Ceratodontiformes; family Ceratodontidae; genus Neoceratodus; species Neoceratodus forsteri. Next base: position 904,147,156 of record CM028133.1, read on the forward strand.
ACTTCAAAATTGATAAAAAAAATGTAAATACAGAACCATATATCACAAAACATACAAATCACTTAAAAGAATAAGGTTTTAAAAAGTGCAGATTCCTATCACTAATACACTTAGACTTGTCTGTTCTAAGGTATTCTTATCTCACAGTGCTGTAGATTTTTCTTTTTCAGAGTTCAAACATTTGTGTCAAAATGGAAAACAGAATACCGTTTAAAAACTGGCTTTGCTAACCTCTTTGCATGAGGTCACCTAGCTCCTCCCTGTCAGAATATAAAAAAAATATATCTATGCAAAACAGGATGTCTTATCAAAGTATTAAATTCTGTGACCTCAGCACAGCTCATTTTCTCATATGACTTTCTTTGATCTTATGAGCAGCTTCCCCTTTTCAGGGCATCAAAGGACTTATGTCTCTCTGCCAGATCTCACGGAGGTGCAACATGCTTTGTATCACCATGTGAATATTAACTGTTTCCTCTGAATGTCATAAATGTTTATGACCTATCTTAGCAGTTGGCAAGCTGCAAATAAGCTAGATAAACAGGAGATGCTTCATTTAGTCTCTTCTAGCCTGTAATTATCTTTTGGCCTTCCGGGTAACACATTGTAGCTAAAAACTGGGAGGGGGTTTGTCATTCCACAGGCTGTTTCAGCATCTCTCATGAGAGACATTCAATAACACATTTTTATATACAAAAATCACAGATTAATCAGAACCAGCTGTCTGAGTGTCACAGCTGCGAGTAATTGCTTTGTCAGCAAGGTGAGTGTTGTGTGTGCCAGGGTGAGTGGAAGAGGGTGGGGTGGAGGTGGGGGATCTAGACGAGTAACCTTAATAAACCGGTGGAAGATATGGAAACACCCAAGGAACTAGTTCTGTCATGCACCAAATGGCGAAATGGTAAAAGCCAGAGGATTTGGAAGATTAGGTTGGAGGGGTAGAGGATCAGGGGCTTACATAGCTAGAGGCATGTTATGACAAACCTGAATGTCTTAACTGTGGGTGCAGTGATAGTATTCAGGCAGGAAGTTAAGGGAAGGATGAGAGATTTGGTGGCAGGGAGGTAGGGAAAGTGAGTAGTATAGCTAGCAGTGTGTTAGATAGACCCATATTTACTTGCAGTAGCCGCAGTGTTTAGATTCAGACAATAGGACACGTAGGTCCCTTTTGAAAGGGTTGATTTTTTTATGTTGTAGTAGGGTGGGGGGCAGGTTATTCATCCATAAGAGGCCTCCATAGAACAGGGACCACTGGGTGAAGGATATTCATTTAAATAGGATAAGTATCGAGCCCTTTGCTGCACATTTAGTGGCTTTAGTTGTTATGTTCGGCTGGAATAAGGTAACAGATGATTCCTAGGCAAGCTTGACACCTGGCCCTCAAGTGTAGGGGTTAGCCACCCAGTGGAGGAATATAGGCTGCAGGAGTGACTTAGGTGGTCAGCTCCTAGTACTAGGTAACAGGCCTTGTTTAGAAGTAGTTTTACATGGTTCAGAGCTGTTTCAGAGGCAGCGCTATATATAATTAGGCCATAGTCAATTATGGTAAGAATGGAACTCCAAGTGGAGAGGTTGAGTGCCTCAGGGGACATGGCATTTCTGTGGTGGTATAGGATATTCAGTCTGATATTGGCAGATCTCACAACATGGTCAATATGGGCAGAGAAAGAGAGGGTATCATCCTGGTAGATGCCAAGGTATCTGAACATGAAGACTTGCTCAATTGCATCTCCCTTGTGACTTAGTATGGCTAGGGGTTCAACATTCTCTTCTGAGTGTTTTAGGACAAAATGCATTGATTTATTATAGTTGTTTTTTTATAGTTTAAGAGGAGTTTGTTTTCCATGAACCAAGTTTCGAGCCTCGTGAAGCTAGACTGTGGAGTTTCAGTTATCTCTGGTAGAGGACTTCCAGAGACGGAGATATCTGCATCATTTGAATAGAGCAGCATCTTTGCAGGGCAAGTGCTAGGAAGTGAATTGATAAGGCTAAAGAATAAGGGCCCTAATATGGAGCCTTGGGTAACCCCTAGGTTGACCTTCCTGGGTTTTGAGAAAACTCCTTTTATCCTAACACATTGAGACCTATGTGAGAGATAACCTGAGAACCAAGAGACTGTGTCATTCAGCAGTCCAAAGGTTGGGAGGTTGTTGAGCAAGATCTGATGATTGATGTTGTTGAACACTTTAGTTAGGTCTATAAAGATAGACCACAACATTTTACCATAGTCTACAGCATAACAGAGTTGGGAAATAAAGTCAGTGAAAGTGGTAATGGTGCTGTGGGATTTACAAAATTCATGCTGCTGAGGGCAGAGCAGGTTGTGTTTGTTCAGATAGTCTGCGAGTTGATCTGACACTACTCCCTCTAGGCTATCTTCCTGGCTATCAACAAAATGCTGAGGACTCTGACACACACACACGCACACACACACACATATACATCCTTGAACAGAAAAAGATATTGACTACAGCACTACCCATGTATGCCGCCGAGTCGGAGAATGCTAAACTTGAATCTGGACTAGAACAGAAGCTGCATAATAGTGTATGGTGGAATGTCGTTCTCCACTGAAATCCATCGTTGTCGAAACCTTGTAGTCACACACTAGTGACGTTCGCAGTGCAGCAGAATGATGGTTTCTACTGCACTGCGAACCTCACACTGTGTCCTCGAGCAGCATTTGACAGTTAGGGCTCACTCCATAGATAGGACACATAGCGAAAGCAGCAATGTCGGGGGTAGTACTAATGTTTAGCGTTAAAATGTTCACAATGTAAAGTTCTTAAGCAGTTAAAATGTCAAGTGTGAAAACGTTCAACATGTAAAGTTATTTTTCCCTTCTAGTAACCTAGTAAAAATGTATTGAAGCAGAAACATGCTGTACTGATATTTTTTTTACCCCAAAAAAATGACGTTCCACCATACACTATAAAGAAAAGTGCATGGGGAACAGTTGACAACAGGGCATCTTTCACCTTGTTGGCACTATGACGACGGGTTACCTCTCGAGCTGCGCTCTCGAGGTAATCCGTCGTCATAGTGCCAACTCGGTGAAAGAATAGCCCTGTTGTCAACTGTTCCCTATGCACTATCCTATATGTTACCTTTTTTTCCTATTTTTTTCTTTCTTTAACTGTAACAGAGGACTTCTTTTGTTTCAACAGGGGACTGGATTAGGAGAGAGAAGTCGAACACCCAAACACCGGGAAAAGCTAATGGGAACCAAAAGAGAGAAAAACGCTGTTTTCCATCTGTTCTTCCATTTCTTGTGATTTCATTCTTTGTCAGCTTTTGACTCTCTGGGATAAACAAAGTACATGAAAGGAGCAGCTTTTAAAGGAAAAGATGCTCAAAGAAAAGGGGACACAAAATGAAGCTGGGGGGGAGGCTCAGTGGAAACGTGAGGAAGTACTTCTTCATGGAGAGGGTGGTGGACTCTTGGAAAAGCCTTCCCAAGAAGTGGTGGAAGCTAAAACACCCACACGCACAGGCTGCGGGGGGGGGGTTGGCTGGGGGGGAGGCACAGGATTGAATAACTGTCAGACAGCTCTCCTCTCCCTGGGATGTGGAGGTATGCAGTCTTGGCAACTTACTGGGTGGGGCCTCAGGGGAAATGTGAGAAAGTGAAAGATGCATGACTGACATTGAAAGGAGGGACTTCGGTTTTATAGCGCATTTATACCTCTGTGCATATATGTTTATGTGTTGCCTCGTCAAGGAATCCTGGAAGAGAAAAGGGTAAAATGGTTGGCATAGACTTCATAAAGCCCTGCACACCAACCTTCAACCCATGCCACCATCTGGACCACTGGCACAATTCGGTATGGATGTCACACACACACGTACGCACACACGCATGCATGCAAGCATGCACACACACTGTGATGTGCACAAATGAACCATTATATTAAACCAACATGTGTATGTAAAATGTAAAGGTCTCTTACCTGGTTAAAAGGAAGCCAGAAGTAGGACCTGAATGAACAAAGTCAATCAGTCCTGTAAAATAAAATGTAGGAAAGAGGCCACAAAGGATATGTAGTTCTTATGAAGTAAACAGGAAGGATATGACAGGTTAGATGTAGAATAATACTTATCTGATGGGGAAGCTGTCAGCATCTTGTCAGACCTGTTAAAAACAAGCATTTGTCAATGCTGAATGCTGTCTTGCTGGCATTGGCATTGGTAGTGCAGGAGTTAGAGAGATGCATAATAGGAATGGCAGTGAAGTATGGAACTGACGCCAACCCCACCCCACCCTGCAGAGACTGATAGGCATTGAGGTGTGCCTTTGGGTCATCAGCCATAACGCTCATGCCATTTCACCTCACCCTACCCTGCAGACTCTGACAAGTGTTGTGTTGTGCCTTGGGGTAATCAGGCCTTATGCTCACCCCATTCCATAAGAAAATATGTTGAGATGGGTGCAGTATAGGAGAATAGGGTGAACTTTGGGGCTGAAGAGTCCAAGGCATCCCTGATGCCTGTCACTGGTAGAGATGCAGCAAATTTAAATTCCGCCAGCTAAGTGAACATGAAGTGGACACTTCACGTTGCCACTCCGCTATGCAGAGTGAGCAATACAAAATGCTCACTTCATCTTGTCATTACCACTTCTTGTTAAGGCAGAATGGTAACGCAAAGTAAACTGAAGTTGTTGTTTTAAATGGATTTTGCAGTCCTCATTATGATTCTAAATGATCCACTTCATGTTCCAGATTTGGCAGCCCCCCACACACCTCAAATGGCTTACAGTACTGTAAGTCACATGCTCTTTAGCCAGGCAGGAAGGACGTGCCTTCCCAAAGAGATAGTTTCACTTTCTCCAATGCAGACAGAGAGAGACGAGTGTGTTGTTTTGTTACTGTGAGACAGCTTGAAACTTGGAGATCAGAGAGACGATGAGATTTAAACTTTGAATTAGACCCAACAGCTTTTTTAAAAGCTAAATTTTTTTGCCTTTTCTGTACTCTTTTTTACTTAATTTGTTCTTCCTGTAATTTATTTTTTTCTTACCTTTATAAGTAGTTAGTTGTTTGTGTCGGTGTGACTGTGTTTGTTGTGTGACAGTGTTTTCTGTCTAGTCGAGTAGTCATTGCTCGGGCTGAGAGACTATTCCTCCACCATCCCCGACCCTTGTATGTAATTATGCCCTTTTTTTGTTGTCTTCTGTATGTGTGCCATTTTGTATCCTGGCTCCCTTCCTTCTGTTAAGTAAGTGTGTGTATGTGTGTGTGCGCGCGCCCGCACTACTTTGGTGACTCATTAATGCTTGCTTTCTGTCGTGGAGTGTTTGTGGAAAAGCAGGACTGAGCAGCGCAAGTATACTGTGCTATACTGCATTTGCAGTCAGTCTTCTTTCCTGTGTGTATATGTACTGCAAACACTGTCCAGCTTCTTGAAAACATATATATGCTGATTGCTGTCTGACTTGTTGCAGTGTTTATGGTATAAAGAATAAAGATAAGAATATATAACGTATATTTTATTTGTTAGGAGATCATAGCAACAAAAAATCCTGCTTTTCAACAAACTGTATCCAACAGACATGAAGTATTGCTGATGCACCCAAAATATTTTACCATGTATAGACATTATAAAGTCAGAAAACATATAAGGTCCAGTTCACTGCCACCACACTGTACTCCCACATTCCTTCTTTTCATTATTTGTTCTGTAATATGTCTTTCTAGTTTAGACTGGCAGTGTCAGTTTTGCAGCAAGTTGCTGTACACCATAACACGACACGGCACCAGTGGTAGCACAGTGTGGTAGCAGTGTACTGCAGGACCTGTTATATATTCTGACTTTAACATGTCTGTACACCATAAAATATTTTGGGTGCCTCAGCAATATTTTATGTCTGTTGGGTATGATTTGTTTAAATGCATGATGTTTTGTGCTATTATCTCTGTAAAGTCATGTGTGCACTGTGTCTGTGTGAGTGATTGAGGTGCACACTGGCCCATGACTTCTGAAAACATATCATATCACTTTAGCTACTGCCATTGATGGTACAGATAAAATATACACTATATATTCTTATCTTTATTATTTAAATCATAAACACTGCAACAAGACAGCATCAGCATATATATGTTTGCAACTTGCAAGAAGCTGAACAGTGTCTGCACACACAGGAAAGAAGACGGACTACACACATGTAGTTTAGCACAGTTTAGATAATGGCTAAACTCAAACTTCCATCCTTATTGGCTAAAACAGTGTGCCAGCTGGGCTGTTATAACTTAACAATGCCCAGCAAAAAACAAGTGCCACAACTACCCAATATAATGACACTTACATTTTCAAATGACCCGCCATTTTTTCTCGCTAAGGAAGACAGCAAGCTACAGACCTCATCACTATTAACCCTCTGAAACAGTCACACCAACAAAAAATACATATGTTCCACACTTAAACAAATTGAACAACATGTTTTTTCATTCCTCCCCAACCCAAAAATCTCACACTACTAAACAGCTGAGATACCTCCTGACGCACAATCGCCACCCACTCCCATAGACATCTCAGCCCAACAGCTGCACTCCATCTGCAGCACGAACTTCACAAAACTCCCGCTCCTCTCTTTCCACGCTGTGCTTCTTTGCAACCCCCACCAGCTCATTTGCCCACTCTCACTGGCTCCCTCGCTGTCTCTCTTTGACAATAACCCAACCCACTAGCCCCACTGTACCTTTACAGTGAACATTGTCTCTTTTCTTTAGCTCTACAAACTCTTAAAAATCTTTCTTTTTTTTTTAAACATTTTTTACTATCCCTTTCACGGCCTCTGATAACAGGACTACAGCTCCCATAAATCTGTGCAACAAAAAATCCAGATCACTCCATAGCCTTTCCTAAACAGCACCACCCAGGGACTATTTTGCCAAACATATATAGTTTTATGGTATATATCATATTTATTCAGCTTTCTATTGATTTAATTCCATTTTATTAACAATGAATCATATAAGCTATTATCTAAGTGTAATAATACCCTCCAGGGTGGGCGTTATGAGATATAACGGACCTTCCAGTGGCTATAAGGCCCTCTGCCTGTGGCATCAGGCCTCATTATGCCCCTGGGAGGTCCTTTATGTCCCAATAACTCCCACCCTGTTGGGTATTATTACGTACATAACTGCGCTGCTCAGTCCTGCTGTTTGACAAATACTTCACGATAGCATGACAGAAAGTAAACATTACTGAGGTTCCAAAAATATTTACCAGACTCATCAGAATTCCCAGTCCCAAAATGCAACTGTCTTGTGTCCAGAAAATTCACCAGTGCTGATGAAGTGAAATTGTAGCATAACAAGAATTGCGAAGTCTCCCAGAATTAATGGCGCAGTCAGGCATGTGCACAGTACTCACACACAGTCACCAGAATTATTGTGCATCCCCAAAATGCTACTGTCTTGTGTCCAGAAAAGTCACAAGTGCTGATAAAGTGAAATGAGAGTGTAACATGAAAAGTAAAGAGTCCCAGAATTAATGGCACACTCAGTCATGCTCACAGTACTCACACACAGTCACCAGAATTATTGTGCATCCCCAAAATGCAATTGGCTTGTGTCCAGAAAATTAACAAGTGCTGCTGCTGCTGTTGCACTTACATGTAATGCTGCTGTGTGGATTGACCTTACTGTGATGATAATGTCATGATGCACAGTGTCTTACCAAACCATGTGAAGGAGGGATACCATGACATAAATGACCATTCAGTGTTCCGTCACCAATGATGACAGTGAGGGAGCAGTTTGTTCAAAGCGTGCTGCGATGCAATCGCCTCAACCGGATGGAAGGGTGCCCTTTGTGTGTGCACTAATAGTAGCCTTGGTGAGTTGATATCTATATATATACATATATATATATGTATATACACACATATATATATATATATATATATATATATATATATATATATATTTTCTTGGTGGGGTTGATATATATATATATATATATATATATATATATATACACACACACACACACACACACACACACACACACATATATATACACACACACACACACACACACACACATGTACTCATTGTATTGTTTTGTATCACAGGTCACATACTGTTGGTGTTCACATTCCATGCTTGATGAGAAATGTTGGTGTTGGAATTGGAAACGGAATACTGTCAAGCCAGTGAAGGTAAGCATTTTTTTTCTTTTTTGGGGGGAGCATATTTGCAAGTAGATAGCATTAATGGTTTATTAACTGGTTACTTCTTCTCAGGTTTATCTATATCCTTCTCCAGTCTGGTAATGATGGGCATGGTCATCATCGATTCAAACGACCTCTGATTGATGCATTTCTGCCCCAATCTTGGGGGGGGGGGCATAAGGGCATGATGCTGAAGAAGTTCTTTGGATAAAGCAACTACAACACCACAAAGCATCTGGAAGTTTCCTAAAAAGGGAAATGAAGGATGTATTATGACTTGATTGCAGCAGTAAGACATTATGTTTAAGCAGTGGCTGTTCCACCACGGGTATCTGGATTAACACAGATAGCAAGCTGTCCCACTCAGTGTCCCTGCGTCTCAACTCAAGTTACATTTTAAAACCACATCTTGTTAAGTAACACAACCTGGGTCAAACTTTTTCAACACTGTCATGGCTGCAGCTGCAAATTTGGAATATAGTGCATGATATGTTGCAGAAAATATTCTTTGTGACATACATGTCACCTAGTTTATAATCATCAGTCGGATTTTTTTGCACTGTTATAAAAAAAAAAAGGAATAGATGAAATAAAATCGATATACTTACCAGTATGGATTGGAAATGGATATCCCATAGGTTCCTGTCAACAGTACTGCTGCTGTACCATTGATACAGACCTTCAGTGAAGGACAGTCCATTGCTGTTAACCAGTAAAAAAAAAATGACCATCTGTGTTTGGCCATTGCAGCTCAGAAAAACTACAGAAAACAAAACACACAGCTAAAGGAAGTTGAATAGCATGAAAACTATTAGTACACATACTCACTTTATAGTATTCATAGTAAGAAGCCTTGTGCCTGTGGCAGATGGATGTGGTCTCCTGTTTGACTCCCTCTGCCTTGGTATGGTAAAAGAGTCAAGACATGTAATGGAAAACATTGTCACAGTAGTGGTGGTGGGTGGTGGTGGTCACAGCTGAGACAGCTGATGATATTCCCTCCCACATCTTCCTGCATTTGGTGGTGGTGGTAGTGGCTAGCAGTGGTATTATGGTGGTGGTGGTCCAGGGGGGCACACAATGTCATTCCCCCTGGTGGCAGTGGCTAACAGCGGTTTCATGGTGGTAGTCCAGAAGAGCACACAGTGACATTCCCTATAGTGGTACTGGCTAAGAGCAGTCTTATTGTGGTGGTCCAGGAGGGCACACAAAGTCATTCTCTCTGGTGGCAGTGGCTAACAGCGGTCTTATGGCAATGGTGGTTCAGGGGGCACATGGTGACATTTCCTCTGGTAGCACTGGCTAACAGCAGTCTTATGGTGGTGGTACAGGGGGGCACACGTCATGCCTCCTGAAGACAGTGGCTAACAGCAGTTTCACGGTAGTAGTCCAGAGGGGCACACAGTGACATTCCCTATAGTGGCATTGGCTAACAGTTTAGTCTTATGGTGGTGGTACAGGGGCCATGATATATTGTGCTCTATGTTACAAATCTGACATGACATACAGAATTTGAGTCACTCCGAGTGGGACGCTCATTTAACTTTATGAAAAAGAAAACATCTATCATGCAACAAATGTGACAGCCTTTTAACCATTTAAGTTAAAACCTGCCAACATTAACCTCATCATCATCCTCATCAAGAAAGCAGTCATCTATGTCTGAATTCTGACCACTGGGAAATTCTTTCTCCATTGTGTCATCATCTACCTCAGTGGTAGGCCGTTTCGTGCTGCCACTGCCAGTGCCACCAGGATGGTCCATACATCAGCAAAACCATGAGTAGGCTGGGGTACGAATACTGAGGTTGCTGTCTGAGCTGGTATGTGCCTCTCATTTAATTTTATGAATGTTAGCAAACTGACATTTGCAGGAGAGAGGTTTGTACGATGATCCCAAACTATTGCATCTGCTGAGCTGAATACCCTCTCGACACTTACACTAGAGAGTGGGCATGTCAGGTACTTCAGTGCCACTGTGGTCAGCTCTGGCCATTCACTGACCTTTCCATTCCAGTATAAAAGAGGATAATCAGTTATTGACAGACTCCTGTTTTCAGACAAATATGACTCAACCATTCTCTGTGCTGCACTAAGTCCAGTGATTGATACATCATCTTGTTCTCCGGAATCATCTATGGCACAGATCCCCACTTGGGGCAAAGCCTCCCAAAGTGGGTTAATGCCAACCACTTTTGATGACAGACCACCCGGAACTGCAGTCCCCTTCCCCTTACAGGATATGCTTGATACTCCTCTAGGTTCACCTTCAACCTGATTATGCTGCTGAGGTTTGCTGACCATGGCATGTGACTTCTGTGCCCCATGAACCAAGTGCATCAGTTGCCCACTGATATTTTTTACCTGTTCAGGTCCGCCCTCCAGTACTGAGGCAATTCCACATTTGTATCGTGGGTCCAGCACTGTTGCTATTGCAAAGTTGTCACTATGCTGAATGTTCAAGATGTGACAATTCTGGTCGAATACTGTCAGCATGTGTTTCATCAACACAGTTAGCACTGTCTCTGGCAACATCAAGGCCATGCTGTACATTCACCAATGTCTGCCTCAGCACCAGCAGCAGTGGAATTGATTGGCTAATGGAGGCAGACTCGTCACTCACTGCCTGTGTGGCATGTTCAAAAGTCCTCAAAAATGTTTTTACAGAGTCCATGAGGTGCCACTGTTCAGTCGTCATAGACATGGAAGCCCAGGAAGTGTCACGGCTAGTGTGCATGACAAGATATTCTGAGATGGCTTTGTATTGTTCATACAACCTCTCTGTCATGTATAAAGTGGAGTTCCACCGGGTGACAACTTCCAACATCAAGCAGTGCTGAGGCAGGCTGTTTTGTATCTGCAACTGCCGCAGTTGGTCATGGGCCTTTCCAGATCTTGAAAAGTGAGAGCAGATACGTCGTGCAACAGTCAGCATTTCCTTTATATCAGGATGCTGCAGAAACTCCTGAACCACAAGATTTAAACAGTGGGCCATGCATGGAACCCGAACAAAGCCACCATTCGTGATGCATTTCATCACATTTGACCCATTGTCACTTGCTATGAACTCAGCTCTCAGGGACAGGGGGTTCAGTCACTTGTCAACTTCCATCAGTACCACGTCCAACATATTTTCACCAATGTGTGAACAGGTCACATTGCCCATAGCAATCTCTGCATGCTGTCGATTTCCTGGCAGATTGCTACCACGACACTCCACCTTACTGCACTGAGTATTCACACTGCCAACAGCACAAACAACACCCGGCACCTGCACCCAATGTGCAGTTAATACACAAATATGAACTCCCCTCTGTTTTGCCACTTGTCCACATATACATACTTAAATGGATGAATGCAGAGGAGGAATGTTGAAGGGCATGTCTTACAGAGTCGGACATAATACGGTACAACTCGGGGACAGCATGGGTCGAAAAGTATGTCCTGGATGGGACTTTCCATTTTGGACAGATATGTGCAGCAAACTGCCAGAACCCAGAATTCTCCACAAGGAGAAGTGCAAAAGATCAGTTGCCAGCATTTCAGCTACAGCAGCATTACGGTCACGTGACACTGTATGATTGGGTGGGTACTTCAGCTTATGCGCAAAAACACTCTGTAATGTGGGCTGACTTAAACGTTTTACATGGAGTATGATGACAAATGGTTCTGCTCTGTGAATGGCAGGGGGTGGAGTGTGGACGTTTGATGAAGACAGTTGCACAGGTGATGATGACAAACCCAGAAATGCAGTCATTTTCCCAGATTTACCAACCGGGGATGATGTACCACTTGCAATAGACATACTGCGTTCACCACCACCACCACCACCAAAATTGTTACTCTCAACACCACTGGACAACATTTCAAAATCATTATGTTCCTCCATCTCATCATGCCTGTAGTAGTCCTCTGCTCTTATTTCATCACTACTGCACACATTTAATGTCCTTCTTGATTTTACAGTCACGGAAGGAGACAGCATGCTCATTATGGTTGATGACAAGGGTGAACGCCCCACTGTGGTATTAGCTGCCATCTTGTGATGGGTCCACAGTGCCATGTGCCTGTTCTCAAGATGCGTATGCTGTCCTCCTCTGCCCAGATGGCTCCCCTTTTTACCTCGACTCACATGCATGGCAATCCTTGCAGAATGCAACTGACTCATCATTTGCATCTTGCACAAAAAAATCCCAAACAAGGGATTGTGATGCTCTAGTCTTAACACGTCCCTGATGCTGCTTATTGGACTCTGTTTTTTAAGCCATGAAGTGGGGGGTGTGCTACATGATTTTTCAGGCAGGACACACTTGGACTGTAACTGACCACCACGACTACCTATCATTATTACTGGGTCATCATCATCACCATCAACTGAAACTGATAAATCACAACTTTTCATGGGGGGGGGGTGGTTAATGCAAACAGACCCAGACACAGCCACCTTGAATTTCTTTTTCTCCAGTTCCCAACTGGGGTCACTTATATCATTATCATATTCATCAACATCACCCACATCCACATCTTCTGCTTGGATGCTGACATGTGAACTGCATGCTGCAACCACAGCAACATCATCATCATCAGATTCATCATCATCAGCACCACCATTACCTGATATTTTTTCACCACACTGTGAATCACTGCATGGCAAATGTGTGACCTGAACCACAGTGGAAGAAACGTCACATTGTATGCTATCGTTAACATGATGATCAGAATCCTCATGTTCAATTACTGCGATGTTACTGGGGAGTATGACATCATCTGCACTGCCAAACACTTGCACTGCTTCACACTCCTCTATATTTTTGGACATGGTAAACTGGTCAGAAGTGGAACTTGAGGCAGCAGTACTCATACCACCACCAGCAACTGCACTAAGACCACCAGCTGGTACAACATCATCTGCTCCAACTATAAGTGAAGCTACTGATTGTACTGTAAAAAACATTGAAGGAGAAATACCTTTCCTCACATCAGCAATCCGCTTCTGCGACTGTGTACTACCACACCGACAGACAATCTTACCACTGGCAGCAGTGCCATGGTGAGAAACAGCTTTGCTTGCATGTCTCTTTGTGGGCATTTTGGGAGATCAACAAGAATATTCTAAACAAATTTAGATTTTGGAATGTTCACTCTGGGTGGGGGCTGGGGGGATGCTAGATGTGAATTGATTAGCAGGGTATTTTCTCTGTCAAATTGTCGTGTAGGGCATATTGCTGACAGGAAGGTACTCATTGCAGCGGTAGGTCAGAGCTTTTGGCTGATTGTTTCATGAGGGCACAGTTTAGACCCAAACCCTTCCCACTCCTCACCCCACCCACCCCTGGAAATAGTTCCTTTATACCTGGGGTTCTGACGTAACTTCCTCAAGAGAGCAAGGTGCATATCACAGTCATATCCTCTCTAGCACACTGCACTGACAATATAAGCATACACATTGTATAATATATATATTTCTATATAACAAACCAATCACACACACACACACACACACACAAAACAAAACAAGCAAAAAAAAATAAACAAGAAGGTAGACAGACATGTGGGGAGTAGTGCAATGTAATGGCTGTGGGGCAGCAGTCTTCCGGGAGCCTTTCTGGAGGCTGAGATGCTGCCTTAGTTGCAGACAACTCTCTGCCCTGAGGGAGGAAGTTGCCCGTCTTCAGGCCACACTGGACAGTAGTAAGGGAAGCTTCCCCCAGGCCGCACTGAACAGTAGTAAGGGAACCTCCCCCATCCAGGGAGCACCAGAGCCACCACCACTACCTCAGAGGTTGCAAAGAAATCACAGCAGTTGTACCACAGTGGGCTCAGGGAGGGTAAGGGTGGTGGAACAGAGGCACACCCAGTCAGTTGATCCACTCCACAATCCATACACCATTCTGGGGAAGCATAGTTCCCCTATGGATGCACCCACAGAGGAGACTAAGGAGGTCGCAGACAACTGTTACAAGGGAGGCCCTCAGGAAGCAGGCAGAGGACACCACAGGGAAAGGAAGCAGCTCCTGGTGGGGGACTCAGTTATTAGGGGGCTAGAACTGGGGGGAGCAGGGAAAACTGAAGTAATGTGCCTGCCTGGTGCCATGGCTTGGACGGACAGGAAGCACATCCTTAGGATCACAAGAACAGTTGCACGGGAGTCTGAGCCGGACGTCATTGTCCACCTAGGGACAAATGAATTGGCTCATCATGAGATTAAAGCAGTGCAGAAGGACTTTGTAGAGTTGGGGAGGAGCCTAAGACAAGTAGCACACACAGTATCCTTCTCAGAGGTGCTGTCTGTCAGTGGCAAGGGTGAGGCGAGGGTACTTTGCACAATGCTGTTTAATGAATGGTTGAAAAAATGGTGTGGAGCACAGAGGTTTGGCTTCATTGGGGACTGGGGTTCCACCTGGAGGGACACCAGCCTATACTGGCAGGATGGTCTGCATTTGTCCAGGAAGGGAACAAGTCTTTTGGGCAACCAGTTTAAATGCTTCATTGGCAAGCTTTTAAACTAGTCAAGGGGGGAGGCACTGATAAGCAGCAGAAAAATCCCAGCTTCCCCCTACAAAACAGAGCACTAAATGAGAAAAAGACCAAGGTAGAAAGATCAGTGGGGGATGCTGCTACAGAAGTTAAAGCCATCAAAAAATGGAGGGCAATGAGTACCAATGCCCGTAGTCTGGGTAACAAGCTTCCTGAATTAGTGGCCTTGATGGAGGAGGAATATTTGAATATCGTGGCAGTCACAGAAACATGGTACACACAGAACCATGACTGGGATGTAAACATACCAAGATACACTATCTACAGGAGGGACAGGGAGGGTAAAAGAGGAGGAGGAGTAGCTCTCTACATAAGGGGAAGGAATCAAAGCAACAGAACAAAAGGGTAAACAGGGAGGAGAAGAAGCAGTGTGGGTCAATTTAGAGACAGGGAATGGCACCACAATCAGCACAGAGGTTGTATACAGACCCCCCTCTTAGGGGGAGGAAATGGACAAGGAAATGATGGAACGTATACTTAGAATGACAGAAAAAGGGGAGATATTACTGATGGGTGATCTGAATATGCCAGATGTTAACTGGAGTGCAGTTGCAGCAGCCACTTCTAAGAGTGGTGTTATTCTAGATGCCCTACAGGGGGCATGCCTTAGACAACTAGTATTGGAACCCACTCGAGAGGGAGCAATCTTCGACCTGGTTCTCTCAAATGGAGATGGAGAGGAGGATCACAGATGTAGAATTGGGTAGCCATCTGGGAACTAATGACCATCGAACAGTATGGTTCACAATAAACACAGCAATAGAGTCAAGCCATACAAAGGCAAATGTACTGGACTTCAGGAAGGCTGACTTTGCCAAAATGGGTGAGTGCCTAAGGAATGCACTAGCAAATGGGCAGGAAGGAGGGGTGGAAGAAAAATGGGGAATAATAAAAACTGCCATCACAGAGGTAACAAGCCTTTGTGTGAAGCAAATAAAACAAAGCTATGTAAGAAACCACTATGGTTCTCAAAGGAGGTGGCAGTGAAAGTTCAAGAGAAAAAGAAAGCATTCAGAAAGTACAAGGAATCCCAGAAGGAGCAGATCAGAGAATTGTATCAGTTAAAGCAAAAGGAAGCTGGGAAGGCAGTCAGAACAGCAAAGGCCCGAACTGAGGAAAAGATAGCCAACTCAGTTAAGAAGGGGGATAAAACCTTTTTTAGGTACATCAGAAAGTGAAGGAAGACCAAGGGAAGGATAGTGAGGCTTAATAAAGGGGAAGGGGGTAGGCAGAGGGTGACGGTGAAAAGGCAGAGATATTAAACAAGTATTTTTGCTCAGTATTTACAAATGAAGAGGGGGGAGGTACCTAAAACAAACAATAGAAACGCTCTGGATACAGAAGTTGATACCAGCCAATTTACAGAAGAAAGGGTTCTGAAAGAACTCTTAAAACTGAAGGTGGACAAAGCAATGGGGACTGATGGGATTCATCCCAGAATTCTAAAAGAACTAAGGGTAGAACTAGTGACACCACTGACTACCCTCTTTAACAAATCGTGGGAGGATGGGGTGGTACCTGAGGACTGGAGAAGGGCAGATGTGATTCCCCTTCACAAAAGTCGGAGCAGGGCAGAAGCAAGAAACTACAGATCTGTTAGTTTAACCTCGGTGATAGGGAAAATGATGGAATCACTTCTGAAGGAAAGAATTGTCGAGTACCTAGAGGCCAGAGGGGCACAGGACCCAAGGCAGCATGGATTCACAGTGGGAAGGTCATGCCAGACGAATCTAATAGATTTCTTTGACTGGGTGACCAAAGTAGTAGATCAGGGAGGGGCTGTGGACATGGCCTACCTAGACTTTAGCAAGGCATTTGACACAGTGCCACGAAAAGATTAATATACAAGTTAGCCAGCCTGGGAGTGGGTCCCAAGATGATAGCCTGGGTAAAGAATTGGCTGGAGAATAGGACACAGAGAGTAATAGTAAATGGAGTCCACTCTGAAGAAAGGGGAGTTACTAGTGGGGTACCGCAGGGTTCAGTATTAGGACCAGTCCTCTTCAATGTCTTTATAAGTGACATTGCAGAGGGACTGGAAGGAAAAGTATGTCTCTTTGCAGATGACACAAAGATCTGCAACAGAGTTGATGCACAAGGTGGGGTGGAAAGGATGAGAAGGGACTTGGCAAGGTTAGAGGAATGGTCAAATGTATGGCAGCTTAGATTCAATGCTAAGAAGTGCAAGGTAATGTACCTGGGAAACAAAAACCCAGGGGAAGAGTACACAATGGGGGGTGAGATACTAAAAACAACAAAAATGGAAAGGGACCTGGGGTAGTCATATCAGATAACTTAAAGGTGGGCAAGCAACGTGAGAAGGCAGTAAGGAGGGCTGAGGGAATACTGGGATGCTTAGGGAGAGGCATCACCAGTAGAAAACAGGAAGTTGTTATCCCTCTGTACAGACAGCTGGTGAGACCCCATCTGGAGTACTGTGTGCCGTTCTGGAGACCCAGTCTCCACAAGGACATAGACAGGATGGAAGCTGTCCAGAGGAGGGCAACTAAAATGGTGCAGGGTCTTCACAGGAAGACATATGAAGAGACACTAAAGAAGCTTAATATGTATGGCCTTGAGGAAAAGAGGGAGAGGGGGAACATGATGAAAACTTTCAAGTACCTCAAGGGAATCAATAAAGTCCAAGAGGGTAGCATCTTTCAAAAAAAGAGGTGTGCAAGAACAAGGGGGCACAAATTGAAGATGGGGGGCAGCTCAGAGGTAATGTAAGGAAGCATTTTTTCACATAGAGAGTTGTGGATGCATGGAATGGCCTTCTGGAGGATGTTGTGGAGTCAAAAACAGTGGTTGAATTCAAGCATGCATGGGACAGTCATAAGGCAGTTCTGGGCGGTGGGGGTAGAAAGAAGTAGGCTGCTGGTTAACTAGGATCTGCAGCTTATCCATTAGGTAGAGAAATGGGCAGACTGGGTGGGCCAAGTGGTCCTTATCTGCCGTCAAATTCTATGTTTCTATGTAAGCCAAAAAACAACTGTAACTTCAACAACAGATACAGACTCAAAGTCACAACAACTTCAACAGCACTTTAACTAACCAATGGTGTTGAAGTCACAAACAATCCAATCAGGAAAATAATTCCTTTTGCTGGTGGGGGGGGGGGCACTGAATGCAGATTACGGCAGTGCAGAACCAAGAAAAGATACCACAATGGCAGTACAAAATCATGCAGCTGTAGTAGATAGCAGGTTCACACTGCTGCGCCTGCAATTACACTGTGGCACAATAAAAGGTGTATTATTTGATGTCATGCACTACACACACACACAATTTGTCTGCAAGTAATGTGTAGCAAATTGAAAACTTCAGTAATATACCACGTATTTTAAACAACCTGAAATTATGAACTGCTACACCAGATCCACAACACACAATCAGCAAAAAAAGTTTCAAAAATTACTGAAAATATTACTGTGTATACCTTAACACAGTCATACAACAAAAATATAACCAAAAAACAAAGAACTCCCTATTTCTGCAAGTTAAATCTACCTACACCACAGATACGCCCCTCCCCCAAAGCACACTTTCATTGTCTCTTACTACACAGACTCAATATTGTATATTAATGTTCAAAATCCACACACAAATAATAAACGCTCAATGATATGAGCACAGAAGGGTTTCCTACAATCGATGAACTAAAGTTGGAGCAAATAAAATTACTCAAAAAGGCTTTTTTAACAGCTTTTAGAAGGTTTGAATCACAGCGAGCTCTCAAAGCAGACTGTCTCCTACAGCTTCCTACACACACTACCCCGAACTGAGGCTGTGCAGAACAATCTAGAGCCCATGTGACCTAAAATCCCATGAATCACTGCAAAATTTGCCTTTGGAGCTTAAAAACAAGGCAAAGTGAGGTGAAGTACATTGTTTTTAATGCACTTCACCTTAAAATTGGTGGAGTGGTGGTTTGGGGAAGGCAGAGTAATGCGAAGTCATTGTTTTTAATGGACTTCACGTTGCCCATTATGATGCAAAGTACTCCACTTCGTGTTGCGGAGTACTTCGTGAATTTGCCTTCACTCTGCGAATCACTTCACAGAGTGAATGGAGCCCAATTCACCCAACACTAGTCACTGGCTGCAGGTTGGGGTGGGGGTGGAATGGCGTGAGCATTACAGCCGACAATCCAAAATCACACCCCTGACGCCTGTCAGTCTCTACACGGTAGTACGTTATGGTTAGAAACCATAACACCCCAGGTGTTTGTTGGTATTTGCACTCCAAATTTTCAACATGGGCTTTTTGTGACCCCACCTCATGAAAGGGTTTGGGACCTCCACTCATGAACAATGGCACTGTGATTTTGTTAATCTGTCCCGAATGTTAATTTTCCACAGTGACCACACCAATCGGCACCAGATGTGTAAAAACACATTTCAGGCAGGATGTGAAAATGACAGCTGTGCCATTCATAAGGAGGTGTGAAGAAATGGCAATGTTGAAAATCTGGAGTGAAAATATTAAACATTCTCGAAGTTACTAGCGTACGTAGAAACTGCGCAATGTACTCTTGCAACACAGTCTTTTTTGGGAATTTTTTTCACCAAATTTTCAACATAGGCATTTTGAGATCTCTGCTCATGAACAGTTTTACTGTGATTTTCTTAAATTGTCCTTAATGTTGATTTCCCACAGCAACTGCGCCACTGTGTGCCAGATGTGTGAAAACACATTTTGGGCAGGATGTGAAAAATGATAGCTCTAATGTTCATAAGGAGATGTGGAAAAATGACAATGTTAAAAATCTGGAGTGAAAATATTAAAAATTGTCGAAGTTATGAGCGTGCGTGGAAACTGCGCAATGCATGCTAGTAACAGTCATTTTGTGGAATGTTTTCACCAAATTTTCACATAAGCATTTTGGGACCTCCGCTCATGAACAGTTTCACTATGATTTTCTTAATCTGTCCCGAACATTGATTTCCCACAGCGACCACACCATTGTGCGCCAGATGCGCAAAAACACATTTTGGGTAGGATGTGAAAAACAACAGCTGTACTACTCATAAAGATGTATTCAAAAATGGCAATGTTAAAAATCTGTATTAAAAATATAAAAAATTCTCAAAGTTACGAGCATGCATGGAAACTGCCCAATGCATGCTTGTAACAGTCATTTTTTGGTATTTTTTCACCAAACTTGTAACATAGGCTTTTTGGGAGCCCACCTCATGAACACTGACACTGTTGTTTCATTAATCGACCCCAAAAGGTGATTCCACGCAGTGACTGTGAAATCACCTTTCAGACTAAATAACAAAATGACAGTGACTGAGTTCATGAGGTGGGGTCTCAAGAACCCCATGTTGAAAATTTGGAGCCAAAAGTCACAAACGTGGCAAAGATATCCACCTAAGTTGACCCCCCCACTGATGCCATTATACAGCTTGTCTTGATTGCCTTCAGTTTGGGGTCAGCTTTTGAAGAGTTCAGACATGTCCTGATCCACCGAAGATCATCGCGCCAGGCTCTAGAGGTAACTATGGGGTGAGGGGGGATGCGGGGAGGTGGGGAGGTAGGGTGCACAGACGGTGGGTGCAGTTTTGGGGAAGGGGCGCTCCGACTCAACGACAGACCATTTTCTTATTTTCAGGAATGGACATCACGGGAATGTTTTCTTTATTTAGAGGTGAAATTAAACAACTGTTGGTCACACAGGGATGGGCTTCCAGTGTGCTTTATGACTTTGAGGGGGGTTATGTTGGCCAAACTGGAGTGGGCTCCCAGTGTGGCACACAATGGGTGTGGGATGAGGTGGGGGCAGGAACATGCCGATGCAGTCAGCTTCAGAACACACACAGGCACACTGGGGTGGGCTCCCAGTGTGCTGCATAACTTTCAGGGGGGTTATAAACATGCCAACAGGGGGATTGGGCACCCCCGAAGTAGGCTTGCTGGGGATTGTGAGAGGTAGATGGCAACAGCAGTCACCATGTTTATTGAAGTGTTTCAACAGGCAAGGCAAGCCCTACAATGATGGCACTCCCTTACTGCAGCGGCAAAATTCTTTCAAATTGGTGGCATGCTTCTCAAGGGCTGTCATAGACAGTGTGCTCATTCATTGGTGCCACAGAAACCATCCTAAAAAAGCAGTGGAGCCACTGGCCACAACACAGTTGCACCTCCACAACTTGCTACTCCAGCAAGCTGTCACAAAATGTTGCTTGCTCTGTGCATGAAAGACAACATAAAAAAAGAGAAAAACAGGTTAATAGGTAGAAAATACAATAGTGAGAACAGAGACAGGGAGTGGAGCAATACAAAAGGGGTATAGGATAGAGCTGTGCAGAATGAGAAAATTCTGAATCCATGGAATTTCGATTACATTTTTCAAAATTCCATGAAATGCCATTGACTTTCATTAAAATTTTGCAGAATTTTTAACATTCAGTAATTTGGTTATAACTCAATAATGATTCAAGCTAGAGGTCTGCAATTTGGAATATATACTCTGTCAGACACGGGCCATAAACTTGCCAAACATCATGTGATTTGGTGTGACAGTTTGAAAATGATATGGGCTTGAATGTTGTTATTTTATTGTTTGTGTGTAATTTCATGAACATTTTTTATCTGCATATACGTTAACCATCTATTGGATCAGGGATCTTAAATTTGGCATGATTTCTTGATGATAGGTGTTCTAACAATGTGCCAGATTTTGTGACAATATGATGCATCATCTCAGAATTACATGTGCTCAAAATCTGTCATTTTATTTTTTTCAGGAAATATCATGAAAATATTTCATATACATAAAACTCAGGCACCTTTGGAGCTAGACATGTGTACATTAGTGTGGGTAACCTTTTTATAATGTGTATAGAATGCTCAAAATATGGAGTGAATTAGATGAGAGATGTTTAAGTTACAGAGGTTCAAAACTTTACTATGTAAATATTTGAAAAACTTTTTGAAAGCTATCAAAAATGTGAATGTTTGTAACTTCTCTGCTCTTGCATGCATAGAGTTAACATTTGACATGCATATCCATAGCCCATGTAGCCTGGTGTGTAACACAACTGGATAAACTGGTTAAGCAGTTTTAATTTTGCAGAAGAAATAAAATGATTAGTAACATTTTCTCTCATGTTTATGATGACATTTTTTGTAGATGAAGCATCCAGAATTTGTTTTGTGGAACTTAACATTAACAATGCACATATCACTACTTCATTTGATAAGCTGGGCTGAGCTTTCTGCAGTCCTGCTGTTCATCACTGGGTGACTATCCTCCCCCTTATCTTTTAGCATAGCCAAATTGACTCAGTAGAACTACTGATTCCACTGATATCCTCTTTGTTCTTTACAGTGACAAACTTCATTAAAACATGAGCCACCTACTCCTTTTCCTATCAACCTACCCTGTTGGAAAAGCCAGAATTCTTTCTTCCTGCTTCCCAATACATTGTCTTCCCCTACTACATGTTTTTGAGCACCTTTAAGTCCTAGACTTGCATGTACACCTGGCTCCCTGAATCATAAATTTACTGGATGTGATCCTTAAATATCCTGCATTCAGGTTGGAATTGTTGATACCGTGTTTTCTTGCTCCAACCTGGGGGTCTATCACTATTGTGCTACCCAGCTCAGCTGTCCATTTCTTAGAGAAACTGCTTCTAACTCCTGAACCTGGTGACCACCTGCACTACTTGCCTCTTATACCCCTATTCTTTAATTAGAATCCCCCAGATAAGGCAAAGTGAAATTAAAAAATTCAAGTTTTATGTAATTTTTCATGAAATTCTGCAATTTTCACAAAGACTCCTGGGATTTGACTTTAAGTAGAGATGTTATTTTGCAATTTCTCACACCAAGCAATTAATAAAATTGGCACACACAGTAAGGTCTATGAACCTGCAAAATTTAATGGTATTGCATTCTCTAGTTTTAAAGTTAGAGTGGTTTATACATTTGTAGTTTACATTCTTGCAAAATAAATTTTTTAAATGTTGTGAAAGTTTGACTACTTTTCATTTAATCCAATTTAAAGATGAAAATATGAACTTTTTCAGAAATGACCATGTGGTATAGTAGTTAAAATGTTTCAACCCTGGTTAAATTTGAATACGTAGTTTTAAAATTAGAGGGAACTAACCAAAATTTAAATTTTGACAACATATTTGGCAGGCTATAATGCAGTCCCATTTAAAGCTAGAAATCTGAAACTATGTGCATATACAAATGTAATGCTGACCTGTGTACCTGGCAATTTAGCTCAATGAATACTATCAAAGGTATACTCAAATTACAGAAATCCAAATTTTGGCAAAATATTTGACTACCTATAACTCAGCTTCCATTAAAGCTTGAGAATTAAAACATGGTGCATACATGCATTATATGTGCTTCTATAAATTCTGATATTGTGGAGAAATTTGGAGAAGAAATATTAAAATTATGTCAGAATAATTGAAAATTAAATTTTGATTAAATGTTTGGCCACTCATAACTCCGTCCCTTGTGATCTATAACTCCAAAATTTGGTACACTTGTGTATGCTATGGGGTACTGCTTACATTCCAAATTTGGTGTTATTTGGTTGACACATACTGTTAAAATTATAGTGAAATAACTGAAATATAAATATTTGTGAAATTTCATGGAATTCCATGGAATCGGAATGGTCATTTCATGGGCATTCTGCAGATGGAATTTTATATTCTGCACAGTTCTAGTATAGCACAACACAGGAGTTAAAGAAGGGAGCTTAAGTCAAAAAGTTACATTTAAAGCAAATTAGGAAGGAAAGAACATTAGAATGAAATAGGAGATGTAAAGAGAAAGTGTTGTTTGGAGGATGGGGAGACTAAGAAAAAACACTGACTTCCTTCTAGATGCTAGTAATTATAAGTGTGTGTGTGTGTGGGGGGGGCGAAGGGGGGTTAGTGGAGAATCTTTAGGCTACTGGTCCAGCATCATTTTTTAAAATAATGCGTCATTGGTGACCCAAGGGCTACTGTTACTCTAGGGAGTTAATCGATTCATACAATACCTCTAATGGATTAGTGGTCTAGTTCTCCTAGTGGCCAATATATTAAAACCAATTAAGACTCTTTTCTTTGTTGTGTAGTTGGGGGGCAATGGACTCTGATATTGTTTAGGCATATCTTTAACTGTTCCACATAATTATGAGGAATTGTTCACTATTTTACCTCACCAAAGCCCACTGTTCCACATTGATATGATTCATTCTCCTTAGCAGTGAATGTGAAAAATGTATTACAGTATAAAATTAAAAATACACATTGTGAACTTCATTCACATTTATACAGTGTTCTGAACTGTATGTCAAAGATGTGATAGTGTCCCACATGCCTACTAGTATCACATTTTATGGAATATTGTTCCACATTTTGGGGGCAAAATGTTGAGAGGTATTCATTTAGAAGGCAGGGAGATGCACTGCAAAGAGAAGGATGAGCTGAGGGGACTGCTGCTGGTGGTGTGAGCGACTGAGCTGTAAATAAAGTGTCAGGAAGCTTTTCTACTCTTAGATCCTACATAACTTAGGCTTCAGCCTGCTTCATGGGGGTAGCAGGTGGGTGATGGGATATCATGCAGAGGTGAAAGAGACCAGTGTAGCAGTGTCTCCCTTCACCTACTGAGACACACTTGCGGGCCTCTGAGGGGACAAATATATCCTAGGTTTAGGAGCAAGAGAGATAGTGGGTGGCTCCAATTCAGTAAAGAGAACCATGCTCATGGCTGTTACAAGTGCCCAGTTGGGAGAGGAAGACATTGGAAATTGTTAAGTACATGAGCTATTCATTCTCTTGTCAGTGACCTCTTTGCTTGCCATGGTGCCAGCCATGACCCTCACAGCTACAGAGAGCCCTGTCACTGTTGTGAGCTGTCCCTCACTCTCTCTCTCTCTCTCTCTCTTTCTCTCTCTAACACCTGTCCAGGAAGCCACACGTACGAGGATGCACTCCACACCCACTGCATCAGCCAGGAACTCAGTGGCTCAGTGGTATGGCAAGCGACCATTCATCTTGCACAGTGAAGGGACAGAGTGGACATCATGGAGGGGCCACAGGAGTACATGCTACAAGGAAGCAGATATTGTACTGTCTCTGTTGGATGTTAAGGAGATGGCACCAATCCACAGGGCAGCTAATGTTAAAGGCGGGGTGGGGAGGACAGAGGCGAGGACCAGGGAGACAGAGTGCAGCGAACAGTAGGACTGACAAGAACCATAACTCCGGTCATGCACATTAGTGTGCACTCTAATGTGCATGGCCAGAGTTTGGGCTACAGAAAGAAAATAAGTACTCCTATTGGAGCAGTTCATTTCTTGGAAGTCCAGCTGCACCATGTCAGCAGAGCTGAACTGCTGTCATGACCAGGGTGCCTAGTCACTGGTGTGCACTGCCAAGCCCATTGCAATCACAACTGTAATTGACTTGGCAGTGATACACCTCTCAAATGCCATTACTAGATGCAAGACATTCCATGTGCAAGCGCAAGTGAAAGCAAAAATAAGTAACAGTGGGACCCCACAAGAAAGGAGATGTGCCTCTGCTATTTTATGCTGGATAAATTTATTCCAAATAAAAAGTACTCAGATTATTAAAACACTTGTTAAGGCTACAGCAGACGTCAAGGAGAAGTTGATTTTTGATTTGGTATAAAAGGCATAGCATTTCATTTCACCACTAACTTCATTAATAAGACTCAGCTTGTGGTATAACTTCAAACCAGTACTGCTGATGAAATAGGAATCTATGCTTCATGACTATCTCTTGGATTATCAATGTCACAGCACTTTTACGATTACTAGTTCCATTGTCACCAACTACTCATCATTTCTGAACTGACAGCCATAAGCTGATCAGAAACAGTAACAACACACTTTTGCTAGAAAACTCTGTGGCACTGCGAATGGGGTCTGTATCTTTTGATGTCATAACACATTCCATTGATTTTAGGTAGAAGATGATATATCGTATGTGGATGGTCACCCTTTGAAGAGCATTAAAACCCCACTTTAGGAGAACATTTATTTGGTGCTATAGTGTTTATCATCAGGGAAGTAGTAAATATGACTACTGCTGTATATCATATTTTCCTGACTGTGTAGTGTGCACGGATTCTATATGGGATTCCCAGATATTCTGCAATATTTTTAAATAGATTCTCTCTGGTGGCCCTACTGTATCACATTATTATCTGATGGGCTACACCAGTGCCTCCCAGTCATAAACAAGTTACATGCCCTGATAATAGCATGTGTTGCTCTACATTACTAACTGACTGCAGACACGTGATTGCACAACATGAAATGAATTGAATTGTTTGCTACCTGATGCTGAAAGGGAGTTCGTCCTGGGCCGCTCAGTTGACAAAATACCAAAAACTTAATCACCTAGTTCATTGTCTGAACTTGTGTATTATAAGCAAGGTACCTTCAGCATAACGTCTGATAGATCATCCATAATTAAAGTACACAGGGGGAAGGGTATTCAGAACTTCACCAGGCAGGGAGGCAAGCCAGGTGCAGCACAACTGGGATGCACCATGGTGTGGTCTGGGCTATATTCAACAGTGC
The DNA here is from genome assembly GCA_016271365.2 of Neoceratodus forsteri. Taxonomy (NCBI): domain Eukaryota; kingdom Metazoa; phylum Chordata; order Ceratodontiformes; family Ceratodontidae; genus Neoceratodus; species Neoceratodus forsteri. The sequence continues at coordinate 904,173,450 of CM028133.1, forward strand.
TGCGCCATGGATCCGCACCATTGAATATGGCACCGTGGCCACCGGCAATGTGCATGGTGCAATGGCACTGCGCTATTGCAGGTGGCCAGAGAGGAGCAGGGGGATGCACTAGAGCAAGTGCCATTGCGCTAGGCACAGCAGCCATGATATTCAGCAGTGGACATGCAAATGGGGCCATAATGTATGCAAGGCGCAAATGGGGCCATTGTTATGTTATTATGGCCCCATTTGCATGCACGTGTGCCGATCCCCTGCGACTTGTGTCTGGCACCCTGCCAGGCTGCAGCCGTCGGGGACCAACATCCCCTGCCCCTCACCTGCAACATGCCCCATTGCCCGATTGTGGGCTGTAATATTCAATGTACTCCCTGGTGGTCCAGTGGACTGAACTACGTGCATGATCGCGGGCTGTATGATTTAATTTACTCCCTGGTGGTCCAGTGGTAAACTGTACCCCCCTTCCAACTCGCTCACTCACACCCACCACCCTGCTCCCCCCCCCGGTCAGCGGTGGGTGGCAGCACCCCACCTGCAAGCCGTCCGGCCACCCACCGACTGACAGCGTACAGTACAGCTGTACACCCATTGGTTCACAGCATGGGCCAATGGGCGTGCAGACTGTACTGTACTACACAGTCCCGAAATGTGAATGGGTGGCAGGTGTGAGTGGGCAGGTTGGGAGGGGGGTTCAGGTGCCACTGGACCACCACGGAGTAAATTATATTCTACAGCCTGTGATCGGGCACGGAGTTCAGTCCACTGGACCACCAGGGAGTTTGATTTATGTTACAGCCCACGATCGGGCATGGAGGTAGGTCCACTGGACCTCCAGGGAGGCAAGTCGGGTGTGTGCCTGCATATGCGCCACACATCCCGGGCTGAATATCGGGATGTGCCACATATGCATGGGCACGGCCCCAGCACCTGCACTGCATACATTACTGGTGCGCATCGGGATTTGCGCAGAGCAAATTCCCCTTTTGAATATCCGCCAGGGCGCATCAGTGAGTTGCGCATGGCACAACACTGTTGCGCCATGCGCAACACCTTTGAATATCCCACCCAGGATGTTCATCACAAGGTTTTAAATAATTGATTAGCAGTTTTTTTCTTGGGACAATGCTAACTGTATAGAAAGTATTTATATAGGTTTTCTAGAAGTGTTATGTTTGTTAAACACAGTGAGGCAAGTGCTATGCATTTTCACAATGTTTTAGTACTTTTATGAGCAAAACACAAATCAATTTTTGGAGTTAAATAAAACCCTGCATCACTATGGGTGGATGTCCTTCTCCTTTTATGCAACGATGGCCTACAATGCATTACCTGTACCATGTATCATTAAAAATAAAACTAACTGTACTCACTTTAAAACAGAACTAAAGAAAGCATCTCTTAGGTATACATGTATGTGACTGCACTATATAACAAACTGGTCACAGCCACTACAGCTGCTAATGCAGTCAGTTGATAAGGGCTGTGGGATATGTATACCTGCTGAACATTGTACATATCAGTGTACATTAAGTGTAGAGCAACGCTGAGGGGAAAAACCAAAAAGTAAACAGTGGCACATCTTCTAAGGCATTGTGGTGTCTCCAAGCTGCAGTACAGTGACAGCAAGATCAAGAAGAGGATTAGGGTGGTACAGTGTTAAAGCTGATACTAGTGACCAACTAGCCAAAAAAGTACTTCAGTTTGGACAACACGGTGTCTTTAGCAGCAAATGGGTTTTCTCTCCAGCCATTGACTCTACCAACATTTCACTATGAAACATTATTTAAACCACTGCATGGGTCAGCATCCAAATGTAAATAGTCATAGATGATTTTCTCTCCAGCACAGCGATGGGCAAGGGATGGGGACCTCTACCAACATGGGACAGTCAGCCTCCAAAAAGACCAGGTTGATCTGGGATGTATGAAAGACTGTTCAACAGGCCATAAAATGGAAGAGGGTGAGTGTATAAGATATACCTTTCGTTGCCAGGGGATGTTCTATGACTACACTAAATGATTTTGAAGACTTATTTGCAACTACCCTATAGCTGATTGCTGTTGTTCCCACACTGCATTAGTTCATTTCTTCACTAGTCAGTGATTGTATTACAGTTCAGTTATGCTATATTGGTCAACTGTCGTACCCCCCCCCCATTTCTTCCAGGTGCCTGTGTAATCTGCCCTGCAAGTATTCTATGCAAGAGAGGCAAAATGTTTAACAGTCTACTGCTGGGCATTTCAAGAAATAGTTACCATCCTCCACTTAATTTTTAGCATTTTGCTGTACTATGCCAGGTATTTTCCACACTGGCCTCTGAAGATTACAGAATTAAAAAGACTTTGTGTGCTAATATCTGTATATTCAAATATCGACTGTTCTCCTATGTAGTAAGTTAATTTACATTTAAAAGGGTGTTTCAGTCAATATTTAGCAAACAGAACTCAATCTTGAACTGCACTGGATGGTGGGGGAACTGCAAACTGATTTTAAGGCAACCATGAAGTATTTGTAGTCCTTGCCCCATACAATGAATGCAGGAAAGGGGAACCTGGAAAGAGACAAGAGTAAATTACATGACAGAAATACTACCCACTCATCAGTGATTGTTCTGTAGTAACCCTCACCCTTTTACCTGGTACAGTCAGTTCCCAGGATGGTGATCTGCAGCAAGGGGCAAACCACAGTATGGAAAAACCTTTTTTTTTTTGTTAACAGGAGAGAGTGATTGCAAGTGCAGGAGACAAATAACCTGATAAGAGATTGAAAAATATATTTCCTGTGTGCCAGTCATGGCATAGCTATACAGATATATAAATAAAAGAAAGTATTAGCCATTTGTAGTTCTTAGTTCCATGTACAGAGGTGGACATTTTTACAAAATGAAGCTTCACTATCATTAAGGTAGATCATAAAAATAATGTAGTTCAGCAGAAGCATCTTGCATCCTTGTTACCAGCAACTTGTTTCCCTTCAAAACACTGCATCACAAAGAGACCTTTGCTACCTCCTCCTCTATTCCATTTGGAATCACACTTTCTCCTTTTTTGTTAAGAAGTGTTCACCATCAGAAACATTTAACGCTTTACTAGATGGAAGACCTGGTGAACAGCTGCCATGCAAGTTTCACTGGAAAAGCTACAGTACCTTGAATAAACAGCAGCAAGATACGGGAGCTGAGGCAAATACTTATAACTGGTTAGCTAATAAATGCAGAATGAATGGTTATTTACAATTTAGAAATAAACACCCTAGAGTGCTTACTCAAAGAGTTCAGTTCCACTTTATTAAAATCTCACACGGACAGGAGACTGGAGGTAGGCAGGGAGCACAGGAGCAGAAAAGAACCCTAATCAGGAAGACAGCAGACATTGGTCTGTTAGTCAGCATCATATGGGCTGGGCAGGCTGTGTTAGCATCAGCCGCCTTGATCGCAAGCTAGTAGTAATCTGTACCATGTCTTCTAGATTGGCCACTGCAGGAGAAGCACACATGAGGTACGAGGTAGACGAAGCACTGCTCAGAACACTCACAAAAGGTAGTTTTTCACTCACAACTCTACTCGAGGTGGCAGTTAACTTCATCAGGATTCTTTCTCACTGTTAGCACATGGCAATCCGGGCAGCAATTAGGTTGGCAGTGCATATATGCATGTATGCAGTACCACATCCTGTATATCACAGATGTTTGATATTGCAATTGACTTTACTGTCTTTTGTTGTGGGTGGGCTCTACATAAGTATAGCCTACTAAGTGCTGTGAGCTGGGTGTGAGCCTGGCTGCAGTGAGAGTGGGTTGGGAGACAGTGAGATGGGACATCCATCATTGGGGCCTGAACAGGAGCATAGCATTTTTTTAATAACGGCAAATGTTCTGGTGTGGCCCCATGTAGCACCACCAGTAATGACACCATGAATTCCCACCAGTTATGGTCTAGTCACTGTTATTACATAACTGGTCACAGAGTTTAAAAAAAAAAAACATGGCCCCAGACAGATGCCTCGCATGCAGATTATTCTCTGTCAACAGCTGTCTGCCTCCAGGGTACTACTTGCTCTCTGTGCACAGGGTGTGAATGTTTGGTCACCTTTCAGTGCCAAGAGGACATAGTTTTCTTTTCTGTCTGAATCCTTCTTGCAATAAACTATAAGAAGCCTAACCTCCACAAAATTACCCCCACTGTCACTCAGTGGCAAGCGGGGCCACAGTCAGTTCCATGGAGGAACAGAGTAGCAGTAACCTAGGTGTTGAATGGTGCGTGAATGAGAGGGGTGAGATCGGGTGCCATTCAGAGGGCTAGGAAAGTGTTTCTGTGAGCAACAGTGACGGTGCAGCAGTAAGTGTGGTTTACTAGGGCAATCAGAAAAGGAGGCATGTCTGGCAAGAGGAATGCAGTAGGGGTAGTACTGAAAGCAGTTGCACTGCTGTATGGTAGTCTTGTTATAAATGATGACTTAAAAAAAATACATGGGTACAAAATGGTTCCACTACCTGCTTTTTTTAATCCTCTTTCACTAATATTGCTTGATGAAGGCACTTGATGATCGGACAAAAGATGCATGGATCGCCTGTCAACAGCTTTGCTTTTTGAGAACTGCCCTGGAAGTAATGTTTCTGGGCATCCAAAAATCCTGGGTGTCCAGCTTAGCAAGAAAGTGTTCACCAGCATTCTTAGTATGAGAATAGCAGGAGTTTCTTGAATTGTGAAGCTGCAGCTGCAGTTGTGCTACTGGCTTCAGTTGGACCAGTAACCCGCAATCCCTTGTTCTCTATCTTTCTCTCTTTCTCTCTCTCTCTCTCTATCTCTCTGTCTCTCTATCTCTCACTCTCTATTTTCAAAAACTTCATAGTCTGAGTCAATGATGAACATTTGCATTTCGGTTATGCCTTCCTCTAGTTAATGACTTCACTGGGCCTGCACAAGCTGTTGCTTCTGCAACCATTCCCCTGGCCATGACTTTGACTTGGTGTTCCCACTGGAGCTTGAGGTCTTTGACCTCAGGATTGATCTGGTAATTTGGTTGGATCACTGCATGGTGAACTTTTCATTCAGGGCCCCCATTGGTAGTCCTTACCCCGTGGAGATTGTCTCTTACCACCCTTTGAGGTAGTTGTCTCCAAAGACTGATGGTGGTTATGGATCTATCCAGTGTGAGTGTTGTGTGTGTGGTGGGTGCAGGTGTGGCAGTTGCAACCTATAATAGGGCTGTTTCCAAGGTACTTGACTCCACTACACCAGTCCATATTTATGATCCAGGTCTTCTTGCTTGGGAGCCATGTGGTTTAATGGGTCTCTCAAGGAGATGAAGACCAGGGGTCAGATGTTGGAGCATTGTTGGCGGTGGTCTCAGTCTGAGGAGGACAAACTAGCTTTGAGAATTCACTACAGTGAATATCAATGGGCAATAAACCATAAGAAGGCAGAGTTCCTGTCCAGGGAGATTGCTGCACTGAGAAATAGATCAGCTTTGCCTTTTTGAGCTGCACACAGGCTTCTCTGTCCTGCCTGTCAGCAACCGTAAAAAAGCAACTTCAATCATTTAGTGTGAGGAGTTTGCCCAGTTTTTCTTTGACAGGTTGTCCCCCATAAGGGCTATGATCTCCCAATGGGGCGATGTGGACCCTGCTATAGTGAGTCATGTGTGTCTTGAGACACTCCTATTGTCTGGAATTAGTTTAGACCCATTAGGGTGGCTGAGGTTGGTAAGGTGATTTTGAAGCTGTGGCCAACCTTTTGTGCACTGGACCTGGGCCTGACTCATCTCTTAGTGGGATGTGTTGAGTCTGTTGGCTTAGTGTACGCCAAAATTGTCTGGTGTTTTCTTTTGGAAGGATGTTTTCCCGATGCCTTGAAAGAAGCACTGGTGAGACTCCTCCTAAAGAAACCATCTCTCAACCAGTACATCTTGACAAATTATAGACCTATCCCTAACCTCCCATTTCTGGGTAAGGTTATTGAGAAAGTGGTGGTTCTGCAGCTTGAGGCACACTTCACAGCTTATGATATCTATGAGCCCTTTCAGTCTGGTTTAGGTCAAGACATAGCACTGAAATGGCTTTAGTCAGGATGCAGAATGATCTCCTCAGGGTGAGAGAAAGAAGGGAGTGGTCAGTTCTCATTCTTCTCAATGTCTCCTCAGCATTTGACACTGTGGACCACATAGTGCTGCTGGATCACCTTGGGGAGCTTTGTAGACTCATCAGTACCATTATCAACTGGTTTTAGCCCTTTCTCACAGGTAGGATGCAGAAGGAGGTGATGGGAAGTTTCTCAGCCTGCACAAAGCCACTGCCTTGTGGAGTTCCCCAGGTTTTGATCCTGTCACCTGCGTTGTTCACAGTGTACACGCTTCCCATGGGCAAGATCGTTAGACAGTATAGCTTGGGTTTTCACTCCTATGCAGAAGACATCTATCTGTATGTATCATTTGCACCCGGGACAAATGGCACTGTGTAGCTGCTAAACAAATGTCTGACAGAGATTCAGGACTGGATGTCCTTTAGCTGGCTGAGACTCAGTCCTGGCAAGATGGAGGTACTAGTAATTGAGCTTGGTCTTCGGCAGAATGTGGATGCTGCTGGGATGGGAACAGGATTATTTAATGGCCCCATTCCACTAGGTCAAGCAAAAAGGAACCAGGCATGGATAAAGATAAATGAACAAAAAAAAGGATGTGGGAAACAGCAAATCTTGGTTCAGGGGCAGAAATAATATGCACCATGATGAATATTGTTGGTTGCCAGGGGTGCGGAGTGCTCTTCCACAGAGGACATCTCTGGGCAATAGGGCCATTTGCTGAACTATTAATGAACTGAAAGAACAGCTCGGTGCAGCATGGGCAGAAATAACCCAACAGCAGCACAAGCTGTACATAGACAGAACATCACACACTTCTTCTCAAAGGCCTCGGATTTCACCAGAAGGACCACTGAGGATAGCAGGTGGTGCAAGGGAGAGATGGAAAAACCAGCAGGTGGAATCAGCTAAAATTATTCCATAAAATTATTCCATACCAAATCCATTCCAACAGCAAATCGCTTTACACCTCTAGCTAAGGAAAGGGAAAACAGCCACATGGAGGCAGCAAACAAGCCAACTGAGAAGGCAGAATGTCATCCTCAAGGGATGAGCAGTGACAAGAGAGCATCAAACAATATAATAAGTACAAGAAATACTTATAGTGGGAAATCCATGATGGGGGAGTGGAAACCCACTTAAGGGACTACACACAGATGGAAGTGATGATCAGATGCCTCCCAGGTTCCTCAGCAAAGTGATACACCAATTATATTGGATAATTAGTGGAAAGAGGAGGGGAGGACATCATAACCATAGTACACCTTGGGACAAATGACCTGGTGTGCCAGTTGGTAGAAGAGGCTGAGCAGAACTAAAGAAAGTGATCATTTGGCCAATCATTCATCCTCTCTGGCCTTCTCCAATGTCCTCCCCATGTGGGGCAAAGGCAGAAGCAAGCAAAAGATAACAGAACAGGAAACTGAGGGATTTAACACATGGCTATGAAGCTGGTGTCAGGAGAAAGGCTACCACTTCATTAGAGCATTGGGAGACTTCTGGGAAAGGAAGTTCTTCAGGTATGATAGCCAGCACCTGACAAGAGAAGGGGTATGGGCACTAAGGGAAAAGTTCAATGTCACCATCAGGCATTTAAACTGGGGTGGGGGAGCTTGAGGCTAAGCTCCAGAATGAGGATGGAATCTGGCCATCACTACCCCCCAAAACAGGTATTTCACACGGCTGGCAGAAGAAGATGATCGGAAATACAAAGGGTGGTTATCGAGCCCAATCTGTAATGGAAGAGGTAAGAGTACCTACAGAGGGTGGTAACAAAAATGGGTTAGAGAAAATACACAAGGGAAAGGGTGAAAACACAAAAAGGAAGAATATAAAGAATGGGAGGGCCACCTGTACAAATGCCCAAAGAATAAAATCCCAACCCTAATAGCCTTAATGGCTAAGGCAGAACTAGACATTGTAACTGTAACTTGAGACATGGTACACAGACAGCCTTGCTTGGGACATAGAAATACCAGGGTATGCCCTATTCTGGAGAGAAAGGAGTGGAAAAAGGAGGGGAGGAGTGACTATATATGTCAGAGAGGGAATTAAAGTGACAGAGGTACAAGGGTGTCACAAAGGGATGGAGGCTCTGTGGATCACGTTGGAGACTGAAAATGGGGTAGCAATATGGACAGGAGTGATCTACAGACTCCTGGGACAGGAGGATGAGATAGACAAGTAGCTAATGGAAACCATATACAAAATGACAGATAAGGGAGATGTACTAGTTATGGTTGACTTTATATGCAAGACCTTGATTGGAGCACCCTACTGCAGCCACAGCTACTGTAGAAGAACAGCCATCCTGGAAGCTCTAAAAGGGGAGAGACTCAAGCAACTTGTGTTGGAGTCCATGAGGGGGAGAGAGCTATACTGGAATTGGTGCTCACCAATGGGAAAAGAGTTACAGATGTACAGGTAAGCAATCATCTAGGGTCCAGTGATCATTGTACAGTGTGGTTTTCTGTACAAAAAGTGGAGGAATTCAGCCACTCTAGGGTTAAAATCAAATGGATTTCAAAAGGGTCAGTTTTGAGAAATTGAGGGAATGTCTAGTGATAGCATTATGGGGAAGGGGTGAGTGGACAAGCAATGGGAAAATCTAAGGGGAGCCATAGCTGAAACTACTAATATGTGCCTTAATCAAGTAAGCAAGAATAAGAGAAGAAAAAAACCACCATGGTTCACTAAGGAAGTAGCTGGGAGGGTGAGAGAGAAAAAGCGGAAATTCAGAAAATGCAAAGAAACACTGAGGGAGGAAGATAGGGAAGCATACATGGAAAAGCTGAGGGAAGCTGGAAAAGCAGTTAGAAGGGCCAAGGCACAAACAGAGGAAAGGATAGCCCAGTCAATTAAGAAAGGGGACAAGGCCTTTTTTAGATACATCAGTGAAAAGAAAAAGACTAGGGAAGGGACAGTGAGACTAAAAAGGGAAGAAAGAGGTCCAGCTGAGGACAACAGAGAAAAGGCAGAAATCCTGAACAAGTATTTCTGCTCAGTATTTACGATGGAAGGGGAGGGAGAAAGACCACTATTGAGAGAAAAAGGAAGTAAGAGACAGGGAGTGGATACAAGTCCATTCACAAAGGGAAGAGTCCTAAAAGAGCATGAAAAAAAGAATAGGCAAGGACCAGACGGAATTCACCCCAGAATACTAAAAGAGCTCAGAAATGAGCTGACAACACCCCTGGCAGAACTATTTAGTAACTCATTAGAGACAGGAGTGATCCTGTCAGATTGGAAAGGGGCCAATGTTGCACCTCTCTACAAAAAAGGGAGTAGAGAGGAGGCGAGCAATTACAGGCCAATCAGACTAACTTCAGTGGTAGGAAAACTGATGGAGACATTACTCAAGGAAAGGATTGTGGAGTACGACGAATCCAGTGGGCAGCAGGATCCAAAGCAACATGGTTCCACAACTGGCAGGTCTTGCTAAACAAACCAGATAGATTTCTTTGATTGGGTAACCAGAATGATAGATGGGGGGGGGGGGTCAGTGGATGTGGCATACTTGGATTCTAGTAAGGCCTTCTACACTATCCCACATAAAAGGTTAGCAAACAAGTTAAGCTGCTTGGGAGTGGGGCACAGGGTGGTGAACTGGGACAGAAATTGATTGAGCGGTCAGCTCAGTGGCACTGAGGGTTGAGGTGCTGGATGCCATACCTCACCCTATGCTGGTGACCCAGGTTCGGGAGTGACCTCAGGTCACCGGAGTGCTAGCACAGGTGGGGGGGGGAGCAGGATTGTGCGGTGGCTTTCCTCTCCAGGGATTGGGGGGGTTATCTGCCCATAGTCCCGCTGCCACTGAATGGAGGCCCAGTGTCTGGTGCAGGTGGTTAATGGCATGACTGGGAAGGGCATCCTGTAAGGCATGTGCACGCATGCTTCAACACACTCAAGTTGTGTCAGGGACACATGGGAATGGGCTGAGAGAAAACCCGCAAAAAAATAAGAAAAAAAGTCCCTATAAAGAAAAGAAGAAATTGTTTGAGCAGGAGGACTTAAAGAGTTATAGGGAACTGAGCTTGGTCTATAAAGAGGGAGGTGATGAGCAGGGTTCCCCAGGGTTCAGTGCTGGGGCCAGTCTTCTCTAATGTTTTCATAAGTGACATTGCGGAAAGGGCTGGAGGGGAAGGTGTGTCTATTTGAGGATGACACAAAAATCTGCAAATGAGTACATACTCTGGAGGAGGTGGGAAAAAGGAGAAAAGACCTATCTAAGCTTGAGAAATGGTCAAGAGTGTGGCAGCTGAAATTTAATGAGAAGATGTGCAAAGTTATGCACTTGGGGCGTGGCAAACCAGGGGGAGAGTATTCAGTGGGAAGGAGGAGTTACTGGCAACAACCAAGCAAGAAAGAGATCTGGGGGGATTATAACAGATGACCTGAAGGTGCCCAGATAGTGTGAGAATGTGAAAAGCAAGGCAAGTGAAATCTTGGGGTGCATAGGGAGGGGCATCTCCAGCAGAAAAAGGGAATTGATGATGAAACTTTACAGATCACTAGTGAGACCTCATCTGGAATACTGCATCCAATTCTGGAGTCCACATCTAAGAAAATACATAGAAAAAGTGGAGGTAGTGCAGAGGAGGGCTACAAAGATGGTGCAGGGGCTACACCAGAAGGCATATGGAGAGAGGCTAGCAGACCTAGACATGTATTCACTGGAAATGAGAACAGAAAGGGGGGACATGATAGAAATGTATAAATATCTCAAGGGTTTTAATAGGGTCCAGGAGGGGAGCCTTTTCCAGAAAAGAGAATGCTCAAAAACAAGGGGTCATGATATGAGACTTGAGAGAGGTAGACTTGGGGAAATGTGAGGAAGTACTTCTTCATGGAAATGGTGGCTGGTGCATGGAACAGCCTCCCCACGGAAGTGGTAAAGGTGCAAACAGTAATGGCATTCAAGAATGCATGGGGTAGACATAAGGGATCCCTAGCAACAGAAAGGAATGGTTAGACAAGGGATGCTTATGCGGTAGAATAAATGGGCAGACTAGATGGCCAGGTGGTCCTCATCTGCCTTCAGATTCTATGTAGCTACAGTATGTATCTATGTATTCCCTTGGCGGCGTCCACAAAGGTGAAAATTCTGGGCATCATCCTCTATGATGGACTTACACTTGAAGTCCAGGGGTGATCCATTCTCAGGAGTGGTTTTTACCACTTGTGTAATGTTAATGGGTCATTACATAGAATAGGGTTACCATTGTTCCTGATATATATTCATGAAATTATAAAAAAGTTAAAATATCCACTGTGGATGTTGTTATGTGAGTGGATTAGGTCTGTGGAATGGTGAATGTGATTTTTATTTATTATTTATTGAACTTTGGTAACTGGGTAGACCCACTGAGACAAGACAGTCCCTTTTTCAGGGGTGACCCAGGAAGTGCTGTACATTGACAGTGCAATTCGTTGAAATGATATATTCACTATCCTGTAGAGAACATACAGTGCAGTAGTAACAAATTCAAGACAGGGGTCAAGCAAACACCAGACAATGACATCGCAGTCTATTTTTTTTTTTTTACAGTATAACTCAGCATGGAACTGATCAGCTGTATCCGTTACTGATTTTCAATCAGACATGATTGTACTGAGGTCCCAGTCATTATACGTCATATTGTCCTACCTGCATATAGGGTCCAAAAGTGACTAACCAGCTCTTACTTTATTACAAGAAGAGAATAAATAGATAAAGATACTCTATACATTAATTCCTAATAAAATCCGTAAATTATAAACTGCAGTTACATGATAAGGGTAATGAGGGCTAAGATGAAAGACGCACTCCCCAGGTTCCCCTCACTGCACACCTGGTCTGAAGCTCCCCAGCTGGCCATCAGAAGGGTCTTGAGGGCTAAGCTGAAAGAAGCCCTCCCCAGGTTCCCATCGCTGCACACCCAGTCCAAAGCTCGAAGGCACAAGAGAGAGAACTGCGTCAGTTTCAATCTTGGCACCTTTTTCCTGCTCATCCTGTGCACTCTACTAAGAGACTTTGTGTCTTTTCTAGCTAATATTACAGCCACTACAGCCTGTGAATTTGTTACTAAATTCCAGCTGGTTAATATCACTAAACACAACTCTTGTTGCAGCCTGTTAGTTTTTAAAGAAGATCCTGTCTACTAAGTGTAATTTATTGAAGCAAATGCTGCAGCTCACTCGGACCTGCTGCTTGCTGGATTTTTGCCCTCTCACCCATCCCCCACCACTTCACAGTATTAAATGCACCATCTGACTCCACCCTTTGTGGCTCCGTTCCAGTGCACAGTCTGTCTCTGCCTTCTGCTGCTGTCTGCCTGATATTCATTGGGCTAGGCAAACCTGCCATTCCTCTCACCACTCAAATCTATATGCCTCTAATTTTAGAACTGCACAACACTCATGTCATAATCTAATTTCAAAAGGGTGTTTCTTATTTCCCTTCCTATTTCTAGGTTTAACTCAAACCAGGACTCGGCATTTCTTCTACTCTCTCCCATAATTATTTTAAAAACATACCTTCCCACTTGTCCAGTCAGTTCCTTAATTTGTTTTTTTTTTCCTTTTACTTTCAGTCACTGGATACTTTGGGTACCTTTCAACTGCCGTGACCTTAATGATAGGCACTATTAAAAAGGCACCGTTTCTGCCTTGGATTCTAGCTCTTTGGACCATGGGGGGTTTCCCCCCTCCTCTTCTTGTTCTTCATACTTTGGTACCTCAAAATATTTTTACTAACTTCCACTTCCCACTCCTGCTGGGTTGATTGTTTGAAGTGCTCTTTCTCTCTCCCATTACAAGATGTTTTCTCTTATGAGGCCTAGGGCACATTTGACTATTGCAGAACTGGTACTCTCCCTAATTTCCCTCTCCCACCTCTCGCTTAATATAACTGCTGGTGACTCTGGGTTCCACTCACATGAAGAAAACTCTTTTGTCTACTCGAATCTATAGGAAATCACATCCTTTCCTTAACCTGGCCCTATATCTAACGTTCCTGCCAAACTTGGTCATTTCCTTCTCCATCACTCCCCTGTCATGCCCAAATGCCTCAAACTCATCTATCGCTTCACCAAAGAAACGTGGGTAACTCTCCTGCATTTATCCCTATCTGGGGATATTGAATCAAATCCTGTCCCCCCACCCCACACAATGCTAGATCAACAAATGACTTTTCCTGGTTCTCTGCAAAGGGCATCAAAATAGCTCATATGAATATTAGAAGTGTACCTACTAATTTCCCTGAACTGGAAGCCTGGGTAGCCTACTATCACCCAGATATTCTAGGATTGACTGAAACTTCGCTTAGGCCAGACATAGCTGACACAGTATATGAAATAAATGGCTACTACCTTATGAGATTTAATCGCCCCTCTAAACAGAGGGGTTGCTCTCTATTATAAAGAACATCTCAATATCTCTATCCAACACTCAGGGTTATCAAGTATCTGTGAGATTCTGCATACTGTTCTGCTCTTAAGTGGAGAAAAAAGGTTAAACCCGGTACGTGTTTATAATCCTCCAAGGGGAGAACTCCCTGGCCTAAATGGGCTCTTGGACTATCTCTCTACTCTAAAGGATAAATCTGAAGTAATATTAATGGGTGACTTGACCTGTCAGGTACCCACTCTGGTTTGTTCATGGAGGCTGTTGCCTGACTTCACCTATCGCAACTGACTACTAGCCCTACTCGAATCTCGGCAAATAGCGAGCATCAATCTCTCCTGGACTGAATAGCCACAAACAGAGCAAATAAAATTATTGTTGCAGCACCTTTTGTGATTCTATCAGTGATTACCTACCTACCTTCTGCATTTGGAATGGTCACTGCCCCCATCCTCAGCCCAGAATTATTCAGTTTGGGGATTTTGCCAAACTGAGTCCAAGTGCACTCCTTGATGATATTAATAACATCGACTGGTCGCCTATCTATATCACTGAGGATGTAAACACAGCACTTGACTACCTAAATTCTGAGCTACTAGTCCTACAGGATCTGCACATCCCAGTGAAAAAAAGGCATCTTAGAGGCTCTGCAATCAGATGGCTACATAAAGACCTCCTTCAGACTATGAGAAGAAGGGATAAGGCCTGGGCCTTGGTCAAGAAATCCCAATGAACAGATGACTGGGCTAATTATAGAAAAATGAGGAAGGCCCACAAAAAAGATATTTGGAGGGCAAAAAGGAACTATTGCCTTAAGCTTCTCCAATCTTCAGTGGGTGACTTCCAGGGTTTTTGGAACCACATCAAAAATGTCATAGGACAAAGGCCCAAGACGGCCATAACTGAAATGACATTAAATGATGCCAGCTGTAACAATCTGCCTATGATTGCAAATGCTCATAATGCACAATTCTCTGATCTCTCTGAATACCTTGCAAAATTTACCCAGTTCCCTGCACCCCCTCCCGATATCCACCATCCTTCAGGACCCTCTTTTCTGCTCAGATCACTCTCCACTACCGAGGTGCTGCTTCTTCTTAAATCTATCTCCCCTCATGGATCTGCCAGTCCAGATGGATTAGTGCCCTATTTCACCAAAATGGCAGCTCCAGATCTTGCTGCCCCTATTGAAAGAATTTTCAACCTATCTATACTAACCCAGAGAGTGCCTACACTATGGAAAACTGCTCAAGTTGTCCCTGTACACAAAAAAGAGGCACCAAAAACATTGCTAACTACAGACTGATCACGATTCTGTCTACCTTAAATAAACTACTTGAGAAGGCTGTTGCCACCTAGGTCTCAGAATATCTGCACCTACACAACCTTCTATCCCCTGCTCAACATAGATTCCGAACGGGGCACAGCACCACAACTGCACTACTTCAGGTATCAAATGAAGTCCTCACAGCAATGGATAGGGGCCTGCTCATGGGGGCCATATTTATTGACCTTACTAAGGCGTTTGATCTTGTGAATCACCCCCTTCTACTCTCCAAACTCTTCGTCCTAGGTTTTTCCCAGTCTGAGATCTCTTGGTTTGATAGCTACTTCACTGGGAGGAGACAATTTGTTCAAATTGCAACTGCTGTCTCTGATCCCTCCCCAACCTCCTTTTGGAGTACCCCAGGGATCTATTCTTGGCCCTCACCTTTTCTCTCTATCTTTATTAACAACCTGTCCTCACTTCCCTGTTTCTCCTCGCTGATCCTTTATGCTGATGACATAGTGCTTCTCGCTTGTGGTAAAGACCCCACATCAGTAAAGGCAAATCTTCAAGCTGACTTTGGTTGCTTACACGTCTGACTTCTCCAAAACAAACTCATACTTAATGCTAAGAAAACTGGCTATGCTTTTTGGTTCCCCCTCTAGAATCAAATCCTGTGCTCTGGATCTTTCAGTACTATGTCTTGATGGCTCCCCGTTGGAATCTGTTAACTCCTTTAGGTACCTAGGACTCACACTTGATCTGTCTTTGGATTTCAGCATCCACCTTATGGCTACTTGCAAGATAGTTAACTCCAAACTGGGTATTGCCTGTAGAATTAGGTCCTCCCTGAATGATGCTGCCCGGCTTGCTATTGCACAAGGTTTCCTCCTTCCCTCCCTTTCATATTGCTGACAGGTATACCTTAATGCCAACAAAGGATCCCTCCATAAATGGAGTACCTGTTATAACAGCATATGCCGATTCTCCCTCTCTGCACACAGGCTGACTCATTGCTGTGAACTCTACTCCAAACTAAATTGGCTCTCCCCGACTTTACACAGACTCTATTCTACTAGATTCTTAATTGACAATATCATCAGAATGGGGATGCCTGAGTATCTCTGAAGGCTGCTATCTCATCCCTCCTAAGCATATCTCTTTAGGGCATCCATACAAACCCGACTTGAAATTCCCAGATACCTCACAAAAAAGGGGGAACTATCCTTCACTGTATCGGCCCCCAGCATCTGAAACTCCCTACCCCCTCACATTAAACACTCTAAATCCCACCTAGCCTTTAAACTGGGTCTCCGCACCCACCTGACTGACTCTGATGGCTGCACCTGTGCTGAGACTGACTCCCAGTAGCATTCCTTACCTACATGGCACTTACTGTTTCCCTCCACTGTATAAAATCTGCATGTTCCCACTCCCTCCACAAAATCATCAGTTAAAACTGTTATTTGTCGTATATCCTTAATTATTATTGTTGTATCATCCAGTGCAACTAGCTAATGTAAGGGTATTTGTTTTCTCTCAGTTTCCACAGAAATATGTCCTGCTTTTGTTTGTTCCCACTTCTTGCTGTGCCATGAATAATTGTCACTGATGTTTGTACCTTCGCTGTACCTTGCTCTCTCCTGATTGTACTCTCCCAGGTCGTGCCTGAATATAGGCAATACTCTTGTCTAATGTACCTATCAGGTAAACAAAAACCAAATAAAGAAATAAATGAATTCCCTTCAATAACAGTGTAAGGCATATGTCCATTTTTGTAACATGGATATACATATGTCTCTACAGGTTCGGGGAAGGATGAGGTTACCTGGCACAAGAGACCTAGGTTTGACTACTCTGCACAGGGGCACCCAAGTAAATTCAACTACAGGAAGCAATAACTGTAATGTCCAGAACCAGAATTGGGAATTTTCAGTGTGGCTTTATTTATTAACTCACCGAACATAAACAAAGCTCTGTATGGTCCCCCACAGGGCTACATAACTGTAATGCAGATTAGAGGTTAAACACAGTGGTCCATTTGGCGAATGAACACAATACAACAGTTGTCTGGCTTTGGACCCACCAGGCACTCAGCCCGGACTTTGCATGCGCATTGGATACATAGCCCGACTGACCCGGCTCCCCTGCCGGCCACTCGACTGACGGTCCACTTGGTGAATGAACCCAGACTTTACTTGGAAAGACATCCCATCAAACAAGGAGACTCCCAAGCTGTGGCTCCCCACATCACTTGAAGTCTGCGACTCCTAGAGAGATTTTGTTTTCGTACTTCCAAATCAAAACTCCCATCCAACAAGGAGTGATTTTCCCATCCTGTGGCTTCCCACACCACTTAGAGTCTTCGACTCCTAGAGAGATTTTCAAGTTGCGACCCACGTCTGGGTACCCACCCCATCACTGGCCAAGCGCATGAGGCAAGTAGCAAAAACACAGAAGAAATCCATAGAGGTGGACCTGGTTACTAAAGATGGGGGTTTCCCACCTCCAGCTCCCACAGCCCATACCCAGCCATTTCTCTGGACACACAGAACTTTAGACTTTAAAATGTAGATTGACGGTGGATGACCTGAAGCACCCCTCTACAGAGAACTTTAAATCCATTAACACTTTAAACAGATGACTGATCTATTTGTTTGTTCTAGTTGACATAGTCCTCCCAAATAGCAGTCCCCAATACTTGAAATCCAATCGAAGAAAAGAAGTTGTTTGCCCCTTCCAATGGGGCCAAACACTCACCCATTCATTGCAGGTGCCCCACAGGTGAAAAACTGTAACCTTTGCTGTTATACATGAACAGACTGAACTTAAATTAAAACAGGCAGCTTTCTTCCCAAGGTGGGAGAAGGGGATTGCCCCTGGAACCCACAAAGAACTTTTCCTCACCCCCCTCAGAGGGAGGGGGGTAAACAGACAACTACTGGTGTCCTTCTTGTTTGCTTAAGGACAAACTGAAGACTGACTTTGAATTCCCAAGGTTCTAAACTTACTTTGTGCTGAAGATTCCAAATGTGGCTCATGCAGCTGCGACAGTTCTATTATGATGTCATCTCTCAAGTCTCAGCTGTGACTGAGGACAGAGTGAGACAGTGTGAAACCCATTTAACTGGAGTTTCACAAGCTGCCTTCCCTGCCTACCACTAGGTCTTACTGGGATTCTAGTAACCCCGGGTAACAAAGGGGTTACAACAGCTTGGAAGGAAGCCCAAATTGTATTAAATTTCTCTATCTGGCTATTCCAAATATAATATAGATGCTCCAATTGAATAATGTATTTTATGTAACTTACCCAAATCTCAAAGATGGGTGGTTCTACATCCTCCCACTTTAACAATGTACACTTCCATGTAACATTCATTGCCATTGTATAGAATATCTGATTAAATTCATCCATCTTACCATCAGGAATAAATACTGACAATAAAGTTGCCATCAGTGTACATTGTATATTGTACTTTGTGATCTCATTTAAAATTCTAAATATTCTAGGTCAACAGTTTGAGAGTTTAGGACAAGAATGAATCAGAGGAATTGAAGTCCCAGATGTATTACCACACCTTGGACAGCAGGGGCTCACAGTGTGATTAATAGCATGCAGTCTTGAGGACATATAATAAACTTGGTTCTGTGTGTTAACATCGTGGGACATATCATCGCAGAACAAACAATCGCAGGCAGTACATCGCGAACAATAAGAATGCCCAGTCAGAGCATTGCAGGAGATATCTGTGCAAGCAGAGAACAGGCAGTACACACCCTGTGGTGCACCCCTCAGTGACCTCGGAATGGTTGCGATGGACAGGGGGGATTCCATGCATGTCCCCCTGTCACCCTCCAAGTCCCACTTGCAGTACATTGCATCGGTGGGGTTGGCGACTACTGTACTGCCTTAGGCATGTGAGTCAGACACTTCCCCCTATCTCATAATCATGCTAATGAAAGGTGGGGATGATGTGATGTGGCACATGTGTCCATATGGTTGCAGAGTGACTGGCAGACCTGTCAGTCCTGCTGGGTACTGGCTGTGTGAGCGATATCCTGTGTCTATGCGGGGATGTGGTGCCCCTGTAATTGTCATGGCCATCCCCCATACCTGTGCCACTGCCATCCATCCCCATCTATTGCTGCTCACTTTTGCATCCCCTCTCCTATGGGATGTTTGTACGCTGCCCTCCCATGTCTGCTGCATGGAACCATGGTCACACACCACGGGCTGTGCACATACAGAGTTTCGCCCGACGACTTCTGTGCCAGGCGATCTATTTGCCTGCAATCTGCTGCCTGCGATATTCTTTACCCCTTTGTTTTTCTGGCTACACTAACGCACGGAAGCAATAAACTCTATGAGTTGTATTATACTGTATCTGTTGTAATTTGGAAGTTTTTATATGCAGAAAAAGAGTTTGTAAAATTTTATGCCATCTCTCTTGAGAAATGTTTATTCCAAGATGTTATTGCCATTTCTTTCTTAACTTATTTAAATTTTCCTTTGAACACTGATTTTAATTATGTATAAATTGCAGCTATTAATTTGGAGTCACTTTTTTTAATCAAGTAACAATTCCCATAAGGAAGAGTTCCTTATTAATGTAATTTTTGTATTTATCTCTTTTATATAACTTTTTAATTGCAAGTATTGAACAATTGTTGTATCATTAATATCATAGTCATTCCTCAACTCAATAAATGACTTGAACTTGTTGTTTTCAAATAAATGACCAAAAGATACTATCCCTTTGAGAAACCAGGTTTTATATACTCAATACATAATAGTTAAGGGAAAAGCAGGGTTATTAAAACGAGGTACATCTTTTGAAATCCACATTGTATACTTGACCAGTGTATGTGCTCTATACCATGCATATGAAGTTAATCTTGTTGCCAAATTAATGACATATTGTGATAAGCTGGCCTATGGTAGATGGAGAGTCAACACATTGGGTTTAAAGTTTACAGAAGAAAATGTACTTGTATTGCTTCAAATGTAAGTTGTAGCTCCAGAAAAGCATAGTCAGTCAGTTCAACTTCTCCAGCCTGGTCAGGTAACATAAAGGTTAACACAAAACAGTTCTTTCAGGCTGACTTGATAAAGGAATCTTTGAACCACCTATGTGGGCCAGCAGTTTGTTCAATATACAGTCTCAAACAAAACAAACAGTTTGTGGGCCAGCAGTTTTGAATGCACAGTCGCAAATAAAACACAGACAGTTTTCCCTTTTTGCCTTATTTGTAGGCGGTTATCAGCAGTATATTCCACTCACTGTTTTTGGCCCAGCTGGCTAAGCTGATCCTTTACCTCAGGAGTCTCTGCTCTAGAAATGGTCCGTTTCTCAGCAGCAGGTTTCAACTTTTTCCCCAGAGGATCTCTCTGATACTTAATCATTCTCATTAGCTTTCTGCTCTGGTTCCTGTCTCATATTCCACCCTCCATCTTGCAGGGTTCTCTGCATAGGAGTCTGTGCTCCATGTAGCAGTTTCCAGCTTCTAACTAACTTCTTGCTGGATTCTCTCTGCCTTTCAGTAATCCCTCTAATTAGCAACACCTGGGGAAGCACTCCCTGTGCCTGTTCATGTTGTATTCCCTGCATTTCCTCAGCCTCAAATAAGAGGTTAGCCTCTTGTTTCCCAGTGTAGCGTTTACACTGTCACACACCTCCCCCCTTTATGCGATGGCACAGTTGGTCAGCCCCTGACCATCCCCTGCCAGGACAGGAAGTCAGTGTTTCCATTCTGGGTTCCAGCCTGGTGGTGCACCGTAAAGGAAAATGGCTGGAGGGCCAAGTACCATCTGGTGATGCGGGGGTTGTCATCCTTCATCACCTGTAGCCACCTCAAAGGGGCTTGGTTTGTGACCAAGATAAACTGCCAGCCATGCAGGTAGTAGCGAAGGGTGTCCACAGCCCACTAGACTGCAACACAGTCTTTATCACCACATAGTTTTTCTCCCAGGGAAAGATTTTTTGACTGAGGTAGAGGATAGGATGTTCCTCCCCCTCAAACTCCTGGGAGATCACGGCTCCTAGCCTGACTTCAGAGGCATCTATCTGCAGGATAAAGGTCCTGTTGAAGTCAGGGCTGTGTAACACTGGCTGTCTGCACAGTGTCATTTTGAGTTGTGTGAAGGCCTGGTCACACTGCTCTGACCATTGGACTTTACTGGGGACAGATTTCCAGGTGAGATCTGTAAGGGGGCTGGCAAAGGTAGAGAAGTGCGGTATGAACCAGTGGTAATACCCTGCCAATCCTAAGAAGGCCCTAACATGGGTTTTGTGGTGGATACTGGGCACTCAGCTATGGCTACGGCTTGGACCTTACTGACCAAGGGTCTCACCTATCCATTGCCTATACAGTACCATTAGTACTTTGTTTCGGCTTTGGCCAAAGCACACTTTGCTGGATTGGCCATCAGCCCTGCTTCTCAGTCCAGTCTTTTGCTTATAGGGCCCCGAGCTGGCTGAACGAACTTCCAAGTGACATCTCCTCCACTGGATGCCTTGGAGCCTTCAAAACTAAGCTCCACCTCTCCCTAACCGGCAAAAACACCTGTGTTTGCACCAGTTAATCATCTCTGTCCCCTACTCTGTTTCAGACCCCACCAGTGTCTGTCTGTCTTTCTCCCACTCTTCTAGCACTTACTTCTCCATTACAACCACTCAAGCACTTGTGCTGTGTCTGTCCTGACAAGGCCATTTGGCTGCACCACATAGCCCCTCCGCTGCCACATCCACCCCCCAGTCCCACCCCTTTTTTTTTCCCTCTTGCCACTCCCCTCCTACTGTTCTCTGTGCATCGCATCTGTCTTGTAGGAATTTGTCACAATACAGTTAATTTGTCAACTAAATGTTATTGTCTTATACTATGTATAGTGTTAACTTTAATATGTTCTTGATCGGTCACTCTGTAAACTGCCTGTTTATGATTGCCTGTACTATTGATGTGGAACCTTTGTAAAAGAGCCTTGGCTTGAAGGTACTTGTAATCCTAGATTCAAATAAATAAATAAATAAATAAAAAACTGGGCCCACCCTCCGGGTAACTTCATAAGGCCCCTTCTATTTGGCTAGAAGCTTATTCTGGCCCTTTGGCAACAAAACTAGTACCTGATCCCCTGGTTTATATTCCCTCAACCGGGCTCCCTGATTATAGTAGTACTCTTGTCCTTGTGGAGTCATCACCAGATTTTCTCAGGCAAATTTCCCCACTCGATCTAATCTTTCCTTCAATTGCAGGACATATTGCACCACATTTTCAGTCTTGGGGTCAGGTTTCTCCCACATGTCCTATACTACATCAAGAACACCTCATGGGTGACACCCATAAAGGAGTTCAAAATGAGCAAACCCTGTAGAAGCTTGAGAAACCTCCCACATTGTGAACATCAGTAAGGGAAGTAACTTGTCCCAGTCCCTGACCTCAGTGGTTATGAACTTTCGAAGCATCGTTTTAATGGTTTTGTTGAATCACTCCACAAGGCCATCCATCTGGGGATGGTAGTTCAAGGTTTTTATGGAGCTGATTCCCAATAAAGCACAAACCTCCTGAGTCAGGCAGGACATAAAGTTAGTTCCCTGGTCAGTCAACATTTCCTTCAGTATTCCCATATGACTAAAGACCTTTAATAGCTCCCTGGCTACAATTTTGGCTGAAATGCTTTGTAACGGGATGGCCTTGGGTACCGGGTAGCATAGTCTACAATCACCAGAATGTATTGGTAGCCCTCTGCACTCTTTTCAAGGGGTTCCACTATATCAACCCCAATCCAGTCAAAAGGTGCCTCCTAACAGCACACTAAAGGGGCCCTTGGATTGTTCTTTGTAGCTACTAACTGGCACTTAGTACAAGATGCACAATAACCTTTAACATGTTGATAGATGCCCGTCCAAAAGAATCGGGGCAACAGTTAACCATAGCACCAGAGTAAGCCTTTACATCCCCATGCACACATCGGATAGGGATGGGGTAAAAGCATAATCAGTCAATTCAACTTCTTCAGCCTGGTCAAGTAACATAAAGGTTAACACAAAACAGTTCTTTCAGGCTGACTTGACAATGGAATCTTTGAACCACCTATGTGGGCCAGCAGTTTGTTCAATATACAGTCTCAAACAAAACAAACAGTTTGTGGGCCAGCAGTTTTGAATGCACAGTCGCAAATAAAACACAGACAGTTTTCCCTTTTTGCCTTATTTGTAGGCTGTTATCAACAGTACATTCCACTCACTGTTTTTGGCCCAGCTGGCTAGACTGATCCTTTACCTTAGGACTCTCTGCTCTAGTAATGGTCCATTTCTCAGCAGCAGGTTTCAACATTTTTCCCCAAAGGCAGTCTCCAATACTTAATCATTCTCCTTAGCTTTCTGCTCTGGTTCCTGTCTCACATTCCACCCTCCATCTTGCATGGTTCTCTGCATAGGAGTCTGTGCTCCCTGCAATAGTTTTCCGCTTCTAACTAATGCCTTGCTGGATTCTCGCTGCCTTTCAGAAATCCCTCTAATTAGCAACACCTGGGGAGGCACCCACCTTGCCTGTTCATTTTGTATTCCCTGCATTTCCTCAGCTTCAAACAAGAGATTAACCTCTTGTTTCCCAGTGTAGTGTTTATACTGTCACACATATTTATTAATAATTGCCCTTGCCTTCCTCATGTGTGGAATAAATAATAGATTCCTTAGAGAAATTTTGCTTAATTCAATTTCCATCTGTATCACTGAGGGAGTGTGCCTTTTCTCCGGGAATCAATACCATTTGACCATACATTGAGAGGCCAGATGATATTTGTAAAAATCAGGAAGTGCCAACCCTCTTTCTTGTTTATCCTTCATTAAGGTAGCATAAGCCACTCTAGGGGGTTTATTTCTCCATACAAACTTGGTTATTATTTATTTTAATTTCAGAAAATAAGATTCTGTAATCTCGATAGGGATACATTGTAAAAGATATATATATATATATTTGGGTACAATTTTCATTTTAATAACATTAATACATCCAATAGTTGTTAAATGTAAAGAAATCCATCTAGCCAAATCTCTTTGTGTGTTAGTCATAACTGTTTGATAGTTACTTTGAAACAACTCTTGTAAATTACAAGGGATATTAATTTCTAAATATAAATTTGTGATGTTATTGTGCATTTGCAATCATCCAGCAATTTTTTTAGATCAGATTTGTTGTTGTACAAGATTAAATATTTCTGCCAACTCACTGTATAGTCCAAGAGGCTCCCGAAATCCTTCATTAAATTGCAGAGCTCTGACCATGAGTTGGATATGTCTACTAAATAGAAAAGTGCAGATCAGCATAAAAACTAATCTCATAATCATATTTTTGAATGAGTATTCTTTTAATATTATTATTATTTCTCACCCTTTTGGCTAATAGTTCCATAATTAAAGCAAAAATAGGTGAGGGGGGGCACTCCTGTCTTGTTCCTCGAAATAACTGAAAATAATCTAACAAAATGTTGTTGGTTTTCACCCTTGCTGAAGGTGTGTGATAAATTAACCTTAACCATCCTATAAACTTTTCACCAATATTCATCATATACAAAGTCTGAAATATGAATTGCCACTCAATTTTATCCAATGTCTTCTCTGTGTTGACTGATAGAAAAAAACATTATTACTGTATTATTATGAGTATTATTGTTATATTAATTGTTCTTCTGATATTTTCATAAGTTTTTCATCCCTTAATAAAGCCACATTGATCGTGGGGTATTAGATGGTCCATTACTGACTGCAACCATAATGCTAAAAATTTAGTGAAAATGTTATAATCCACATTTAATAATGAAATAGGATGATATGATTGACACTTTAAAGGGACATTGTCAACCTGTTTTTCATCTTATTATTTCTAGTTAAAACCCTGCATTTTATGATTGCTTACCTTCTCTAAAATTCATTGATGTTGCCATTTGTTTTGTCTGTCTCCTTGTTTAGTAGAACTGAAATGCATGCTAATGTATATTTATATACAATCTTGTTTTGTTTACAATCCTGGATCTGTTCTTACTGCATACATCTCAAGCACTAGAAACACCCAACATAGTGCAGTTACTCATGTTTCATTAGGCTCCTATCCTCCCATTGCATCATGAGGGGATAGACTGTGTTGTGGGTGCTCACACATCCAGGAAAGATGCACCTGGAGCTGATAAAAGAATATAAACAAACCTGTGCTTGTGTGGTAACACCAGTATGCTGGGCAGTCTGTTTGTCACTTTTTTAAAGAAAACCAAAAGAGTCAGAATCAAACTACCAGTTACATCAGCAATCTTTACAGAATGTCGGCAATCATAAAATGTGTTTTTTAAACTAGGTCACTTTGAGACCTAAGGGGGTTGACAGTGTCCCTTTAATGGATCCTTATTAACATAGAAACATAGACTTTGACAGCAGATAAGGACTGCATGGCCCATCTAGTCTGTCCATTTCCCTACCTACAGAATAAGCTACAGATCCTAGTTAACCAACAGCCTATTTCTTCTTACCCCCCCGCCAAGAATTGCTTTATGTCTGCCCCATGTATTCTTGAATTCTTCAACAGTTTTAGACCCCACAACCTCCTCAGGAAGGCTGTTCCATGTGTCCACCACCCTGTCTGTGAAAAAATACTTCCTCACATTGCCACTGAACCTCCCCCCATTATCTTTAAATTGTATCCCTTGTTCTTGCACATCTCGTTTTCTGAAAGATGCTACCCTCTTGGACTTTACTGATTCCTCTGAGATACTTAAAAGTTTCTATCATGCCCCCCCCCCTTTCCTCAAGGGTATACATATTAAGCTCCTTTAGTCTCTCCTTGTATGGCTTCTCTTGCAGACCCTGCACCATTTTAGTTACCCTCCTCTGGACTGTCTCTGTCCTGTCTATGTCCTTGTGGAGATGGTGTCTCCATAACTGGATGCAGTACTCCAGTTGGGGTCTCACCAACTGTCTGTACAGAGGGATAACAACTTCCTGTTTTCTACTATTGATGCATCTCACTATACATCCCAGTATACCCCCAGTCTTCCCTACTGCCTTCTCATATTGCTTGCTAGTCTTAAGGTCATCTGATATGATTACCCACAGGTCCCTTTCAATTTTTGTTGATGTTACTACCCCCCATTGTGTAATCTTCCCCTTGGTTTTTGTTTCCCAGGTGCAATATTTTGCACTTCTTTGCATTGAATCCAAGCTGCCATACTTCTGACCATTCCTCCAATCTTGCCATGTCCCTTCTCATCCTTTCCACACCTCCTTGTGTATCAACCCTGTTGCAGATCTTTGTGTCATCTGCAAAGAGGCATACTTTTCTTTCCAGTTCCTCTGCAATGTCACTTATAAAAACATTAAAAAGAACTGGACCCAGTACTGAACCCTACGGTACCCCACTAGTAACCCCTGTAATGGCCCAAAGTTGGTCATTCCAGAAAAATAAAATAAAAATAAATAAACTAAGAGTCCACAGGTGCACAGGGTGCCTGCAGAGGTGTAGGCAGCAGGGTACTGTACGAAGGGGCCCCTAGGAATAAAAAGTCAACCTCCTTACACACACAAAACACTGTAAACAGTAGAAAAGTGCCTTGTGCACTTAAATCCTGGTCAAAAAGTAGATTTCTGTGCAAGCTGCAAACAACAATGGCTTGGATGGAATGCTGTGCTGAGCTGCTCATGCACAGCATTCCAGTCCAAACACTCTAGAACCTAAAGGTTTGTTTCTAAAACAATAAAAACAGTTTTTCTTGGTAGTTTCCTGCTAGCTGTGGAGAAAAGAGGACACAGAAAGTTAAGGGGAACCAGGAAGGCTTACCTGGTGGGTTGAAGCCGTTCCTCGAGGACTGTTCTGTGTGCCTGCTCGAGCTCCAGCTAGTGAAGACATCCAGACTCCCTGCTTTGTCCAGTGCTGCAGTCGGTGGTGCCATTGGGGCACCACGAAGAAGAAAACGCTGTTGTTCCCGCGTTTTAGGGCTTAAAAGCCCTCCGGTTATTTATTTTAGCCCCTGAGGTATTTTCCAGTTAAACTCCGGTCCCACGCCGGTGGCAGAGAAGCGCTGCATCGTTTTCGGCTGTCAGAGGCCCCCTCGAGTTGTCCTTCTTGCTGCCTGACGTTTTCCCTCCCTCTGCCAGCATCTCTCTCACCTCCCTGAAGCTCAGCAACTCCCCGAAGACCGCAGAGCGGTGAGTCGGCGGCAGCACACGTTGTGCTGGCCGCCTGTGTTTTAAAAAGGGACTGTCTTGTTTGGGAAAAGCGCAGTAGGTGCTTGCAGAAGGTGGCTGAGTGCCGCAGGGGCTTCGGGGCATAAGGACCCACGATTGTAATATTAAAGAGGGAGGCAGGGCTAGCGACACCCACGGGGAAGGGCCAAGATGCAAGGCCAGTTCAAAGGCCTATGAATATTCATAAGGGGCGGGACTCAGGCGGGGTTTTTACCAGCATAAGTGACAGCAGGCACTGGGAGCCTGCACATTTAAAGGGGCAATGCATTTAAAAGGGCAATTCCGGTCCAAATATAAAGTAGGGCATTAGGCCCATTGTGAAATGGGGCATACAGCCCAAAGTTTAGAGGGGCATCAGGCCCATTATTAATTGGGGCAGCAGGCCCAGTATTTGGTGGGGCACCAGGCCCAAAGCAACGTGGGGCACCAGGCCCATTACAAAGTGGGAAACCAGGCCCAAAGTTTAGAGGGGCACCAGGCCCATTGTAAATTGGGGCACCAGGCCCAGTATTTCGAGGGGCACCAGGCCCATTGTGAAGTGGGGCACCAGGCCCAATCTAAGGTGGGGCACCAGGCCCAAGCTAACGTAGGACTTCAGGCCCGAGGTAAAGCCTGGTTTATAGGGAGGCCCCGGCCTAGCATAATAGGGCAAGCCAGCCTAGTGGTACTACAGGGAGGCCCCGGCCTAGCGGAATAGGGCAAGCCAGCCTAGTGGTACTAAAGGGAGGCCCCGGCCTAGCGGAATAGGGCAAGCCAGCCTAGTGGTACTAAAGGATTCCCTAGCCACAACGCACAGTAAGGGATCCTATCCCAGAATACCCTACCTATAGAAACAGGGGTTCATTTGAGACTGTTCTATTTGCCTATACTGTGAAATTACTGTGATTACTGTACTGCTTATGTTGAACTATTGCCCTAAGTACCTGAACTATTGTCCTAAGTACCTGAACTATTGTCGTAAGTACCTGAACTATTGTCCTAAGTACCTGAACTATTGTCTGAAGTACCTGAACTATTGCTCTAAGCACCTGGACCTTGGCCCTTATCAGTAACAATTACCCCTGAAGTTATAATTTGCCTTCCTCCGGCAAATTATTGTACCATTCCACAGTTCTTTGGACATTCTTCAGTTATATAATTACTACTGTACGAAGACAGTCTCAATCTTCTCCCACACTGCAGTCCCATAGTGTGGTCTGTAACACCACGTGCTCAGAATCAGTCTCTACTCAGAAGAAGACGTCCTTCCAGCATTCTTCACTCCAGGAAGATCATCCATCAACTCATCCCATCCGTTTGTGTTGTCCGCCGAAGTCGAGTCCGTCGTCAGTCGTACAAGTCGTACCCACCGTTTTCTTGTTTTCACAGCTTGAAAGTACATCCGCTGAAACGCATCACGACAGCCGTGCCAGTGTCATTCAGTATGGTTCCTGTTCCAGATGTCCCGAAGTTGGTCACCCTCTACAGAAGAGAGAGAGCTCATCTTGGAGAACCTGTTCTGCGCCCCCACCTGGTCGTCACGAAAGTTGAGTCCGTCGAAGCCCAGTCCGGGATGCGTCCGCCGTTTCTTTGTTTTGTGTTAGTTCATGATCCAAGGATTGCAGAGTCAACCATCATCTCTTCAGAGTCTTATGGTTCCTGGTCCTGTCAGAGTTCTTTCCGAGTCCAGCTGGCCCTTGGAGTGCTGTAGCATCAGTCGGATTGTGGTAGTCCTCCATTGGATTCATCGCCACGCAGATCTTGGTCTTTCTTCATCCTTGGCAACCCTAGAAGTGGGTTTTGGCTGAGGAACCTCTTGCTACAGTGTGTTATTTCAGGAACCAGTTGCTTTGGTTCTACATTCCGGCAGCCTCGGAGAGAGTGGGCTTTTGCCGAAGATATATGGTCTGTTTACCAAACCTCTCACCACCCCAGTGGCCTTATCTAGGTCCTTGCTGGGAATTGAGATTAGGGTTCTACAGTTCTGTTTTATTTCCCTTGTAGCTACCAACGAAGAAAGACGGTGCGCACGAAGACGACAGACATTTGGACTTTGTCAGAATTGGATGGTCATTGTAAAACCAAATATTGTATTGTGGGTAGTGAAAAACACCTGATTTCCGTCTATGTACTAGTTGCTCTTACAGGATACTGCTAAGGAATGTTAGGAGTATAGTGGCAATAGGCCGTAGTGCACCCATAGAGAATAATAGTCTAGAGTTTAGACAATTTAGAGTTTAGTTGTTACTGTTTAGATATCCATAATGCTGTCCATACTCCCTACTGTTTTTGTGGTTGGTATGTTCCTGTATGACCATGTCCTCCATCCCATCCTGTCTAATAAACATCTTTGCTTCATCCAATCTCTGTGTACGACTCCTGCCTCTCCTTGTTGGGTGTTTCCACCAGCCCAACCCCATTCGGACCTCAAGTGGCCCCTCGCCATCCCATCTGCTGAGGGTGTCGCTGGCACTGCTGGTAGTGAGACAGTTCCCTTTACCACTCCGAGTGAAGAACCCAGAGGTCTACCAGTGCAGCGCCCATCACACCCCTCTTTCTTCAGAGTGGACTCCATTTACAATTACCTTCTGTGTCCTGTTGTCCAGCCAATGTTTTACCCAGGCTACCACCCTGGGACCCACTCCCAGGCTGGTTAATTTGACTATTAATCTTTTGTGTGGGACTGTGTCAAATGCCTTGCTAAAGTCTAGGTAGGCCATGTCCACAGCCCCTCCCTGGTCTACTACTTTGGTCACCCAGTCAAAGAAATCAATTAGATTTGTCTGACATGACCTTTCCGCTGTGAACCCATGCTGCCTTGGGTCCTATGTCCCACTGGCCTCGAGATACTCAACAATTCTTTCCTTCAGAAGTGATTTCATCACTTTCTATACCACAGAGATCAAACTGACAGGTCTATAGTTTATTGCCTCTGTCTTGGTCCCACTTTTGTGAATGGGAATCATATCCGCCTTCCTCCAGTCCTTAGGTACCACACCATCCTCCCATGATTTGTTAAAAAGGGTAGTCATTGGTTTCACTAGTTCTCCCCTTAATTCTTTTAGAATTCTGGGGCGAATTCCATCACGCCCCATTGCTTTTTCCACCTTCAGTTTTAGGAGTTCTTTCAGAACCCTTTCTCCTGTGGAAGGACTGGGATCGACCCCCTATCAAGACTGCTTCTGTTAATTGGATTAGGCACCTCCTCCTCCTCTTTTGTGAATACTGAGCAGAAATATTAATTCAGTATCCCTGCTTTTTAACTGTACCTCTCTGCCCACCCACTGTCCATTCTATTCTTATCCTTTTTATGAATTAAATGAATTATTGCTTCATAGAAAGATTTGGCCAATTGTTGTTCTTCAACACTGGTTTAATCATATATTTAAATTTTCTATAGCAATCAATTGGGAGGCCATCGGGACCTGGGGCTTTATTTCTAGGAAGTTGAGATAATGCTGTCTCAACCTCTTTCTCTACTGAAATCTGCGTTAAGAGTGGAAGAAGCTTGGACATAACTTTGTTGTGGGTGGACATGGACTTCTTATTTAGCTTTGTGTGTTTTGCTTGCTTGTGATATTTTTTGGTTGTGAGGGTTGATTCCTTAATTGTATTTAAAGAGATTCACCAAGTTAATTAAAATCAGATGTGCACCACATGGTGTCCTGCCTTACCTCTGCGGCACCCCGTCTGTCTATTTGAGATAAAAAAAATTCTTTATTCTTTAAAAAGCCCTACCAGCCTCAGCTCCTGCCCCTGATATAAAGGTGCTGTACCTCATGGGGCTGCTTCTAATGTAGAGTTTGATGAAAATAATTGCTGTAGTAAAAAATTGCAACTCTCGTAAAATTAGAAAGACCCAAGGACTTCCCAGTCCCAATGACTTCCTGGTTTCTGGTGCTGCCCATGCTCCACCCCCGCACTCTGCAAAGTTATGACACGATGCTAGGGAGAGCACGAGGACTCGTTCCATTATACTGTATGGGCGGCACCTTTTTGATCATTTTTTTATATTATAATTACCATTTGGTGATAAAACGTGGGCACTGGTCAACTAACCAGGCCCTCTTTAGTCGACCAATGGCCATGTTTTATCACCAAATGGCCATTATAATATAATAAAAGATCGAAAATTTGCCATCCATAAAGTATAGTGGCGTGCATCCCCACAATCTCAATAGCATCGCGCGTCATAATTTTGCAGAAACCATGGGTGGAGTGTGGGCAGCACCAGAAACATGGAAGTCCTTGGGACCCATTTTTTTTAATTTTTTGAGCATTGCCATTTTTTACAACAGTGATTATTTTCATCAAGCTCTACATTAGAAGCAGCCCCATGAGGCACAGTACCTATATATCAGGTACAGGGGGCTGGATATTCAAACTGCGCTATTCTGTGGTGCAAGCCCTTACGCTGCACAAAATAGTTGCGCAGGGGTGTGGCCGGGGAGATATTCAATGGAGTTGCGCTATTGAGCAACTCCTTTGAATATCACCCCCAGGCCACAGCCACTGTGCATGGTGCAGTGGAACTTGCGTCACCGCAAGTGGTCAGAGCGGAGCATTCAAGATGCGGTGGTGCAAGTACCAGTGCGTCATGCACAAACTTTTGATATTTAAAAGGTGACATGCAAATGGGGCCATAATTCATGCAAGGCATGGGGGGGCCATTTGCATCTATTTATGGCCCCATTTGCATGCCATTAGCATGCAGGTGCGCCAGTCCCGAGGGCTTGCACCTGGCGCCCTGCCAGACAGCAGCCATCGGGGACTGAAGCCCCCTGCAGCCCGATCGCGGGCATAGTTAAAATCCCCCACCTTCGACTGGCGTCTGATCAAGGGCAAAGTTTAAACATCCCCCACCCCGACTGACCCAATCGTGGGCATAGCTTACATAAAAATCCCACCCCCACCAGCCCGATCGCAGGCAGAAAACAGTTCAACCCCCCCAAATACATATCCCTGGTGGTCCAGTGGACCTCAAGCCTGATCGCAGGCAGAAATGCCATCAATCCCCCCCCCAAGTACATATCCCTGGTGGTCCAGTGGACCTCAAGCCCGATCGCGGGCAGAAATGTGTTCAAAATATGTGAATTCATTCACATATCTGGACTGCCTTGTATGGTATGGGCTGCACGCCCATTGGCTCTGCTCTGAACCAATGGGCGGCACCCATACCGGCAGTCAGTTGGTGGGCAGCGGGGCGGCGGGTGTGATGCTGTCACCCACTGCTGACGGGGAGCGGGTGGGGCCCGTGGGTGGGTGTGGTGGGGACCACTAGATCACCAGAGTAGGTGGTCCTTGGGGGTTGAATGCATTTCTGCCCGAGATCGGGCTTGAGATCCACTGACCACCAGGGATATGTACTTGGGGGGGTTGAACTATTTTCTGCCCGCCATCGGGCTGGTGGGGGGTTGGATTTTTATGTCACTTACACCCACGATCGGGCCAGTCGGGAGTGGGGGGTTACTAAATGCCCACGATTGGGCTGCAGGGGGGCACAGGGAGTGGGTTGAGGGCCACCCACAGGTGGCAGCTGCTGTGTTGCACCCTGCAATGCGGCAGCTCACCTGTGGGTGGCCCTCGACTTACTCCTTTTTTTTTGGGCTCAAAGTTGTGCAGGCGCAGGTTGGGGGTTGCACCTGCACAACTCTGCACAGCCCACTGAATATCGGGCTGTGCAGTTTATGCATGGTTCCTCCCCCTCAGGTTCAGCATGCCTTCATTAGCATTGCGTTATTGCTCTGCTTGACTTGGGGGGCACAACTGCCTCCTGCTGAATATGGTAGAATGGCACAATTTCAGACTTGCGCAGGTGCAACCCTATTGCGCATGCGCAACCCTTTTGAATATCTAGCCCCGGGGCTGTTTCGTTTAACTTGGTAGGTTACGTTAAGAGTGGAAGGGATTGTAAATTCTGCTTGGCTGATCCCTTCCACTTCTCGGTCCTGGGAGTTGAGTAAAAGCCCACCCTCATTGGATAACTAACAAGGGCCTTGTTAGTAACCCGGTGCCCTTTGTTAATGATAAAATGACCATTACAATATAGAAAAATGTTTCAAAAGTTGCTCCTCATAAACTATAATGGAGTGCCTTTACCTTATTTCTTTTTTTATTTTTCCACTTCTTTCTACTGGCTTCTTGGTCGGCACCTTTCTTCAGCACATCCCACTCGTATCCGGCCACTGTCTGGTCAGTTCCCAGCTTCTTATGAGGCCCTTGCCTACTTCTCCCACAGCTTGCCACCCCACGGTGGGGTGGCAGGGATCCCCCATCTTACCTGCCAAGTCCGGATCCAGTTCCAGCGATGCCCCCGAAGGCGGGGTGCCAGTAGGATGGTCATCAAGCTGCCATGACCAAGGACACCAGTTTTTCAATTTTCTCCCTTTTATGGGGCACGGCATGCAATGATGCCTGCGATGTGATTGTGCACACTCCCGTGCATGCCACATCAAGTGTCTGCCATGCTCCCACCCCCTTGCAATCATGGCACCGTGTAGCCAACCCCCAACCTCCACTAGGGGTCAGGCACATAGTGACCAAGGTTTCTTCCCCACCCCAGAAATGGAGAGCAGTCCATCAGACACTCGATCCATCTCCCCCTCTCTGACCCACGACAGCCCCTGCTTGATCCTGAACATGGGTCGCCGGCATGGTGTGAGGTGTGGCGTCCAGCGCCTCAGCCCTCAGCACCACTGGGCCGGGCACCTTATTTCTGTTTGAGAACAACTTGACATTTTTAAAAAGCTGTGTATGGTAATTTGAGAGGGGTCACTCCAGATGCTGCTTTCACCAGGTATGTTTGTTTACAGAGAACCAGCCAATTAATGTCACCATGCTTTCTTTGTTTTGGGAGGGGGGTTTCGTTGGTTGGACAAATATACTGGGAAAAATGCATTATCTGGAGGCCATTTTGTTTGTAGGCAGGTTAGGGTATGCCTCCATTTTGTTTGCCTACAGGCAAGGGTGTACCTCCATTTTGTTTACTAGCAGGTGATGATATACCTTCATTTTGTTAGCAGGCAAGTGAAGGTGTGCCTCCATTTTGTTTGCAGGCTGGTGAGGGTGTATCTCCATTTTGTTTGCCGGCAGGTAAGGGCTTACTTCCATTTTGTTTGCAGACATGTCTGGGTATGTGGCTATTTTGTATGCAGGCTTTAAGCTATTGTATTCTTAACTCATTATTACCTGGAGACACTTTTTGAAGTCCAAACCTTCCATTACTTAACCTTCATATAAAATACTTGCCCAAGCATGTGCTGTTTGGTCCTCAACTCCATTTTTTTTAATGTCTGGTGTAATTTTCTGATTAGATGATGAGCAGTAAACATTTTCTAAAATGTACACACTTGTCTGGTGTCCAGTGTTGCATGCACCATACTGTTTGGTGTCCACTGTTGCACGTGCTATGCTGTGTTTCTTTTCTTCAGTTCACTGCTACGGAGTTATCTCACTACATGGTTACTTTTTTACCTTTGGCTCAGTGTGTTCTGAAATGCTTATCAGAATTGATTCTGTTGTGGTTCAGAAAATGTACCCTTATGTCACACTTTGGTAAACCTTTTCCATGAATGTACCCTGCCCAGATTAAAGCCTTCTTTCCAGCTCATCGCCTGCTTTCACTGGTGCCTATATTTATGACACTGAGACTTGATTACTGCAAATGCTCTGTACCTCGAGGTCATCGTGGAGGGGTTCTCTGGCAGCTGCAGCTGGTGCAGATTGTGGCAGCCAGGTTACTGACAGATCTTCCAATGACCTGTCATGTGACCCTGGTTCAGAGCAGACTACTGACTGCCAATTAGGTGGAGAATTACCTTCAAGGTGGGCTTGCTCACCTATAAGGCCTTACATGGATCAGGCCCTGGCTACCTGGAAGACCTTCTGACTCCTGCCCGCCCAATGCACTCGCGTTGCATCTCTACTGAGGACCTCCTAGTGGTTCCCAGAGCCAGCCTTAATTCTTCAGGTGATCAGTCATTTGAGGTGGCAAGCCCAGTATTGTGGAACTCACTAACAAAACCTTGAGGGAGGCCCCGTCAGTAGAGGCTTTTAAGCAGGGCTTGAGATTCATCTTTGTATAAAACTGTTTCCAGATTCATCAGAGGTAAGATAGAAACCTGTTGCAAAAATTCCATTCCATTTATATACTGTAGTATTTTAACTGTTTTACTTTATTTTATTATGTTTCCTATCTACCTGTACAGTGCTCAGAGCCTCCGGGATGGGGTGCTTGATTAAATAAACTATTACTTACTTAATACTGTTTTACTCTCTCTGTCATGCTCTCTTTATCTTTTTTCCTGTTACCATAATATTAGGTAGATATATATGAATGGTAAGAGTTGTGGGGCAATTTTTTAGGTAGATGTATATGTATGATACAGTTAAAGGGTGATTTTATTTGTTTTATTTCTTATGTGTTTGTATACATATGTATTTCATTTTTTATCACAACATTATTTGTCACCTCCTCCATGGACCCAGCAGGCTACACCCCCCCCCCCCCGGAGGGGTATGTCCTCTGGCCCATTGGGGCCACTGCAGGCCCTGCCAGGTCTCAGTATTTTCCTCCATTTTTCTCCCCTGCTCTGCACCCATGCAATGGGCACAGCAGCCATCTCCACCTCCATGAAGGCAGTCAAGCACACCTAGGCATGGGTCAAACCCCTCTTCTGCTGACGCGTGCAGAACCCAACCACCCCACTCCAAGGAAGGAGAGCAGTCCCCCGGATGATCAATCCTTACCTCCCCAGCTGATCTCCAAATGACTCAAGTCCATTCCTGAACCCGGGTCATCAGCGTGGCGCGATGTGTAGTGTCCAGCACCTCCACCCTCAGTGCTACCGGGCTGACTCCTGTATTTCATTTTTTTATTCATTTCTATCCTATTTTCATTGTTTATTACACTTGCAATCAATGAGTCATTTGACTTGTGCCTGGTCTGAGTATACACTACCAGGTTGGCAATCTGTAGCATCACACTTTAATGTTTCATGCTATTTATATTCCAACCCTGCTAATGGTTCTTACTTTAGGACATTGGGGTGTATGCTAAGCAGATACATAGAGGACCTCCCCTACGGTGTTGCAGAAAGCCAGAAAGTATAACATGTTAAAATAGTCTCCATTTTATGTCAGAAATATGGTTATGATGTATGATGCATTGTTTCCTCTTCCTATGTCTTAATGCTGTCTTTTCCCCCAATTCATTATACAGTAACCCCCTTCCCTTGACCACCCTCTCAGTACCCCACCACCCTCTCTCCCCCCATCATAGAAATGCCCTCAGCACAGTGACAACATACTTTTTTAATTCCATATGCCATTTTCATATTCTGACTCCATCATCACTCATAATTTTCTCCAAAAGTGCCAGTTCCCACACCTTGTTTTGTATTATGTTACTCCTTCCCACAACACCTCCAAATCTCATTGCTGTCCATCAGTATATAACTCTGACATGACAGAATGGAACTCCAGGGTTCATAAAGCCTTGTTATTCCAGCTGCATAAACAGGTACTGAACAGATCAGTCTCCAGCCATAACCTCATCCCTGCAGATGTCTCTTCCCCGTACATAAAAAGATCCCATGTCAAGCATTTCCAAGCAACCTACATTAATCACCCTGGTGCTGTGTCTTTTATAACTGTCCATCTACTGCCCTGGGTGGGGGACCCTATCGTGGTAAAATTGATGTGCGCAGTGGATAATGGTTGTTGTAGGTACTGGCGCCATTATTTCCTTCAATAGAATATTACCACTTGCAGCTAGCACATGTGGTCTGAAGTTTACATTAACACAGACACATGAAGTGGTACCTGTCACCACAGTGCAGTCATTCACTGTAATGCAAATCTATGGATGGCCTGGCGAACCATTTATAGGGTCATAATCAAGTTAAAACATTGTAGTCTTAGGGCACAATTACCTGACACTAAGTATTATTGGTTAGAAACATTGCCTCCCATTGACCCATGCTAAGTCAATAGATACATAGATACAGGGACACTGTCTGCCCATTTGAGCTTGTAAGTTCACTTTATGTTTTCCTAGAAGTCTGTTGCCTCTTACCTCTGACCTCCAGAATTCCCTTATGCGTATCCCATGCATTCTTAAATCCTGTAATTGTTTCAGCCCCCACTACTTCCTCTGGCAGGGTGTTCCACTTGTCCACCACCTGTTATGTGAAGAAATTCTTCCTCATGTTTCCTCTGAATTGCCCTCCCTCCAACCCTCATCCCATGCCCTCTAGTCCTAGAACATCTTTTTCACTGAAAAATAGTGTATTCCTGCACTCTGTTCCTCCCTGTAAGATACTTATATGTGTCTATCATATCCCCTCTCTCCCTCCTGTCCTCCAGAAAGTACATATTCAGGTCCTTCAATCTGTTCTCATAGGTCTGTTCTCATAGGACTTGTGATGCAATCCATGTACCATCTTTGTTGCCCTCCTCTGAACCTTCTCTACCCTGTCTATGTCCTTATGTAGGTAAGGTCTCCAAAACTATACACTGTACTCCAGGTGGGGCCTCACTAGTGTCTTGTATAATGGAATTATGACCTCCCTTTTCCTGCTGGTGATGCCCCTGCCTATGTATCCAAGCATCCTATTTACTTTACCTGCTGCCTTGTCGCACTGTTTCCCTACCTTGAGGTCATCAGAGATAATAACCCCAAGATTCCTTTCCTGCTTGGTGCATGCTATATCCTCCCCCCCCCCACACTGATATGTTGTTCCAGGGTTTTTGTGCCCCATATGCATTATCTTGCACTTCTTTGCATTGAATGTCAACTGCCAAACCCCTGACCATTCTTCAAGTTTCTGCAGGCCCCTCCTCATTCTGACTACACTTTCTGGCATGTCCACTCTGTTATAGAGCTTTGTGTCATCAGCAAACAGGGAAATTCTGCCCTCTATGTCCTGCACAAAGTCACTGATGAAGACGTTGAATAGGACCGGTCACAGCACTGATCCCTGTGGTACCCCACTGGTCACCCTTCCCTCTGTGGAGTGACAGTCATTTACCACCACCCTCTGTGTCCTGCCACCCAGCCAGTTTCCTACCCACCTCAGTACTGTCCTGTCCACTCCCATTTTCCCTAGTTTGTTTAATAGCCTTCTGTGTGGCACAGTGTCAAAGGCCTTGCTGAAGTTCAGACAGGCTACGTCCACTGCCCTCCCTGATCCACCTCCCTTGTCACCCGGTTAAAAAATTCAATGAGTTTGGTCTGACATGACCTCCCCCTGGTGAAACAATGCTGCCTTAGGTATAATTATCCTTAGGTGGACTTGAACCTCCAATCTTTAGATTATGGGCCAAATGCTCTACCCAATTGCACCACAGAGACAACACTGTTGTGTCCAATGAAATGATACAAAGTCTGGGGCTTGTTTACCTCCACAAGACACTGTTTTGATTCAATAAAATTAGTAAGCACATCAGATCATCTGTGCATAATAATATTGTAGTGACTTAACATGAATGAATACTAGCAGCTGTTTTCATTTCCTGTCTACTTTAATTGTCTGACTCTGAACCATATCTGAAAGAACAGCACTGTGTGATTTCTGTACACTATAAAAGTTTCATCTTAAGGAAAAGAGTGAAAGGGGAAATTGTTTAACCAGAAAATGCACACTAAGTTGAAAACTGTTTCCAGGTGCTACCTGAGAGCACAAGGAAGTATTTCTCAGAAATGTTAAATGTTAAACTGTGTGTCTAATTCTTCATCCAGTTGTACCCTCCCCCAGGTCACACCGGGAGACAAGTAGCTTGTTATTCAGTGTGCCTTCCTGGTGAAACATTTCAATAAATAAATAAAGTGACTTGCTCAGGATCACACAGTGTGCAAATGGGGGCTGTGGGATTCAAACCTTGTCTCCAGGTTTGCAACTCAGAGCCACATAGCGCTACATTGCATCTTAGGGCCGTTTGGATGTGCTCTAGAAATATAAAATCATAAAAAAGCCTCAATAAGCACTGAGCAGTCTCTATTTAGAGAAATTGTAAAGCAGAGTAATAGAATATGATTTTGCGCTGAAGATAATGCACCATTCTTATAAGGAAAGTGTAACTGACTTAATTCTTTATATCTTGCTAATTACAAAGGTGCCTGTATCTTTCTGTGGTGCAACTCTAGTGGTTACATACACCACAAAATGATGTGCTGCCTCCCCCCAATTGGAAATTCAGAAACTAAACAGACATGTACTTTATAATTAATTTTCATTTACTTTTGTTATTGGAAACAAAATTCATAATCTGTGCTCAGTTGAAGGAACACAACCAAAATTAAAAGCAGCTGTGTGTTGCAACACTGACTCCATTGTCTGCCTCTGAAATTAACAACCTGATCCCTAATATGGGAAAAAATGCACACTATGAATTTTTGTATCCTATGGCCCAGATATTCAAACTGCACCCAAAAAGTGCGCAACAGCAGGAGCAAGTGCAAGTCCACTGCGCTCATGCACAAGAAGCATGATATTCAAAAACTGCGCAGGCCAAGATGCGCCTACAGCCGATGACTGAATATCGCACCACCTGCACCATAGCGTAACTAGGGAGTTAAAGCTGAGCATATCTGATGCACCATAGTGCAACAGGGGATGTTCAGCTGAGCAGTCCAGATGCGCCATAGCGCAACCAGGGGCACCCCCCAGCAGCAGGGCAGCTATTCAACAGTACAACCAGGGATGCAGGGTCCCACCACCCATGCCACAGATAGGCAGAGGAACACACAGCAGAACAGACATTGTCACCCCACACCCCATGCACTGCACAACTGGGGGAGGGCTGGAATAACCACTGTCCCATGGAGACCAGCAACCAACCCACAGCTGAGACAAGGTGCCCCATCACATCCCCTGGCAAGCTGTGACTGGCACACAAGGAGGGCCGACCACCCCATGCCACAACATCCCACCAATGCAGAGCACACCCTGCACCGTGACCCCCAGACACCCTGCCCAGGAGCAGCATCCACCAGTGCAGGATACCCCATGCATGCCACCACCCCCACTGTGACAATGCAACCCTGTGCACCCCAGAACCATGCAAGGCAGCCCCACTACGAGCATCCATCAGCAGGTGGCAGCACACAGCAATGCAACGACTGCATACACAGTGCCACCACCCACAGCCCCCCCAAGGTACAGCTGAGAGACTGACCATGTGTCAGCTCACGAGGTACCCCACACATGACAGAGCATGCCCCGGACCCCACCACCAGTGGTATAGCACCTTGCACATCCTCCCAAGGACACACCACGACCCAGCACTGGCCACAACAGCCAGCGCAGACACACACAGTGGTGCATGGAAGCATGCACCACACCGGATGCAACACAGTGCATGGACAAACACCCACCATACCCAAGGGCACACCAACACAGGGATGCAGTAGCGGGGCAACCAAGCCCCCAGCGTGTGGCCATGGAAACTGTGTACACATGGCCAGCACTCCTCCATGGCACAGGAGTGCCAGCCACCCTGTGCAGGCACTGTGGAGCTGTACGCCACCAGCATTTGCCCAGAGCACAAGTGACAGACAGTGGTGCACATCCCCTGCAACACACACAAGCCACAGCATGGAGGTGGGACAATAACAGCGGAGGCCACAGTGTCACCCGAGGCAGACATGCACCACACCAGTGACAGAAGGCAACCCAGCATTGTGACGGGCACAGTGGCTGTCCTGCATGGACAGCCACCACTGACATGCCAGCGGACCGTGCAGTTCACAGACATGCAATGGGGTGTCAGAAGCACAGGCCAGGGATGGGCTGACAGGTGTGCCATGGACACAGAGCATGCACCATGGACCACTGCACACAGTCATCCAGTGCACAGGGAACAACACACACACACCACAGACAGTGACTGATAGCTACTCCCACACCATAGTCACTTCCCCATGGACACACACACACATGCACATGACTGCACCACCCCTGACGCCATACACACTACTGCAGCTGAGCACCTATAGCCCGCTGCAAATCAAAGACTGCCACAGTAGGCATATCAAAACAAATGTATTTAAAAACAGCAAACAAAACTATGTACAAGTATTTACAAAGGTTTGTGGGTTGGGACACAAACAAGGTGGGGGTGGGTAAGGGACAGGGGTGAACAAACGGTAGAGGGAAGGAAGGGTGTGTGGGTGTGTCCAGAGGTAGGGGAAATTAGGGCAGTTCAAAAGCTCAGTGGGAGCCCCTCTGCCCACTACGGCTTCTCCTCCCACCATGATGTCTTCAGACACTGATCCTGTCCAACCTTTCGAGGATCTCCAGGGACGCCCTGGCCACCTGGAGAATCTCCCTCAGTGCCACCCTGATCTCCTGCAGCTGCTGTCCATCTAGGACAAGGGAGCAGAGTCAATAGGTGTGAATGCACAGCCCCATGCAGCCCACCCACTGTGCATGGCATACAGCCATGGAACATGCCTCTGTGATGGTGTGTGACCACCCACAGCGATCATGTCCACAAGACCTGCCCACCTAAGCGCACACAGCCATGCAGACTGCTGCACACACCCACCAGCCAAGTCCTGCACAGCACCACCATGGCTATTCAGTGACATGGCTATGTGGAGCAAAGGCAGTGGCACAGTCATGTACCCAGTGCATGCATGGACCACCATTGATGCACTCCCAGACATACAGTGCCACTGGACAGTGCTGACTGTAACAAGTTACGTGCATGGCAGTGGTGTCAATGGATGGTGGCCATGCCCAGCTGCACGCCCTGTTACACAGCATGCAATAATAATCATGGCTATAAGGCATTCACCATCATCAGGCTGGTCCCTCTGCCTCTGTGGACCTTTGCCCCTCCTGGAGCGACGGTCTTCCTGCTGGCGCCTCCTCTCCCTCACCGCCGTAGCTCGTCTAGGCCTAAGGTGCAAACATGGAGAAAGGAACATCAGTACAATCCTCCAGCAAAGTCCCCTGCCTCTATGTGTGTGTGCAATCCCACACAGCCAGACCCACCCACCCCACACCCTGATAACACCACCACAGCCAACAAAGGACAGTCCCCCCCCCATGTTCTGGACACATGCAACCGTGATACCCATATGGAACATAAAAGTGTATGGATGTTACACCTACCTGGCCGTGGCACCATGCCCCTCCTGGCACGTGCCCGCAGGTGGGCAAGCAGGTCCGGGTCTCTCCACCTCAGGTCCCCATATCTGTGGCGGCACTGCTCCACCATCTGCTCCATTCCTGTGGCCTCCTCCAGGGCATCAGCCACCTCCTACCACACCTGACTCCTGGACCTGTCCAGGGGTGCCTCACCAAACAGTGGGCCAACAAGTGGCTCCACAATGGCAACCAAGTTTGCCATTTCTACCTGGCTCCACTAGGCAGCTATCCTCTGCGCCATCTCTATTGCTCGGTTCAGTCAAAATGGTGCTCTGCAGCGTGGTTCCACCACGTGCAGATGCTGCGCGGTACAGCGCTGCCATTCCCTATCATGATCTCATCGAACAGTGCAATAGTGGTGCACCCATGCCTGACACATGGCACCTAGGGGGCAAAGGTTGAGCACAAGGTCAAGGGTCTGTGGTGCACAGACAGCCACAGTGTGACTGGAACCCAGTGGGTGTAGTGCAATTGGGTGCCTGTGTGCCACCTCCTGTAGTGGCCTACCGTGCTGTTACCCCAGTGTGCCTAAGACACCCCAGTGCCACAGCACCATATAGGTGAACAGCGATGTAGCGCCACTGGCACAATCGTGGCCATGCCCTACATTGCCTCCTGCACACAGCACATCAGCAGTGCAGCAGGCGCCTGCATCATCAACCCAGACATGCGCAGTTAGGTGTGTACTGCGCATGTCACAGAACTGCGGCCTTGGCTCAGCACATTCAACACAGTTGCACAAAGCGCAAAAGCGTGATATTCAGCTGTCATATGCAAATCAGCTAATCAGCCATTCAATGGCACAGTCACTGCATTTGCATCCACTTAAAGATGCGCCTCGCCTCATTTGCATGGGTTGCGCTATAAACGTCCGACATTGGGCTGCACTGGCCATAGTCAGTTACTGCAGTCTATTGGCGAGTTGCATGCTGTTTGGGAGTGTGGACTGTGGATTTTGGGACATGCATGGGACTGCACAGTCACAGGTAACACCTGTCATTCTCACAGGCTGAATCATGACCGAGAGAGGTGTGGAGGAAGAGGAACAGAGTTGTGGGAGGAGGAGGAGGCCAAATTTCACAAAGGCCAAGATGGATGCCCTGTTCGAGGCCTACCTGGACCAGGAGCCACTTCTCAGCGGATGCCAGAAAACACTACAGGCCCATGCTGCTGCATGGGAGGAAGTGGCACATGACGTGAACCTGCATGGCAGCCACCAGCACTCTGTGCAGGAGTGCAAGAAGAAGATGGGCACAGACAGGAGGAGGATTAAGGAGAAGGTAGCTGCCATCAGTGCAACACAATCTGCGACAGGTGGGGGACAGCCGGAGGTGCTACGCCTGACCCCACAGGAGGAGAGGGTTGCTGGCAGCATGCAGCATTGTGCCATTGAGGGTGTTCTGGGTGGTGGATTCCAGATGAATGGTAGCCCGTCACTGCATGGTAGGTCATGGTCTTTCTATTGGGGGGGATAGGGTAGGTTACATGCAATAACGCAACTTTGTTTTCCCTTACAGATCCTGAGTGCCTGCATGGGTCAGTGGTTGTGGGCCTCTCCACTGAGGCCAGTCAGATGGAGATGGAGGAGGGCCCATCCACCTCCACAGGAATACACAGCTCAGTGCGACAGTGGGCCCACCTGGATGTCCAGACTGATGTTGTTGGAAGGTGCGGAGGAGTCCCTGCCTGTGTCCCAGCGTGCCAGCGTCCACAGATGCCAGCATGCTGTGACTCGGGCTGGTGCCGGGCCCATCACCAATGATGATGTCGCTAACCTCATGGGCAGTGACATGTGTGTGCCACAGGATGGCCATACAGCAGGTAACATCGTGGCCATGGCTGTGGGTGGTGCCGCCGTGGAGGCCTGCATGTCATTACAGTCCCAGCCTGTGCCTGTCAGCACTGGTGGGGCAGCACTGGTGTGTGTACAGGACAGTGGGACTGTTGTGGCAACTGTGGTGGCACCAGTGAGCCCTGGGGAGCAGCAGCCAGAGGGGCAGCATCAGTCATTGGTCAATGGGCTTGGGGGTACAGTGTCAGGGGGCGGTGTCAGTGCACCACCTGTGGACATGCCCAGGCCTCGTCTTGGTGTGCAGCGCCCAACCTCAAGGGGTGCTGAGCATCAGGGCCACGCACACCCTGAGGGACAGAATGCAAATCAAGCAGATGACCTCTTGGATGAGCACACCCGCATACTGCAAGCATCAGTCAATCAGCAGATGCGGCTTGTGACAGTGGTGGATGCACTGAGTGCAGATCTGGAGTGGGCAGAGGAGCATCGCAGCAGAGAAACCGCTCTGCTCCTGGCAGGGATGGACCAGATGTGGGAGGATGTGACCACTGCCGTTGACAGGCTGACACATACAATCACAGCTGCCATGGCCACAGGGGGCACACAGTTATTTGCCCATGCGGCGCAGACACCGGGCAGTGCAATGTCCACCCCCTGTTCTCGGTGTCGTGTGACACC
The DNA here is from genome assembly GCA_016271365.2 of Neoceratodus forsteri. Classification (NCBI taxonomy): domain Eukaryota; kingdom Metazoa; phylum Chordata; order Ceratodontiformes; family Ceratodontidae; genus Neoceratodus; species Neoceratodus forsteri. Next base: position 904,218,004 of record CM028133.1, read on the forward strand.
CTCCTTGTCGACACTGGGTTCAGCTGTGGGCATCCCGAGCATGCCTGGTGCAGGCATGTTCGGTGTGCTGTAGACCCCTGTGCGAGCACGGTTGCTTTCATGCAGTGGAACCCCTGGGGGACCATCGGTGCCACCCCATGCGGCCAGTGGTCAGCCTATCAGTGCTGGCGAGTCTCGGCGGGGCCACCCATGCATCTGTGGTGGCCGGGGCACTGTGGCGCATGACTGACCTGTCTCCCAATGTGGCTACTGTCTGATGCTGCCCTGTGTGCATTGTGTCATTCAGTGGGCAATGCACGGGTGGGTACCCGGCCCTGCACGCAGACACACAGTCCATCTGCACACTCTCCCGGCTGCTGTCCACAGTTGTGTGTGCATGTTGATGCCTGCATTGTGCTGTACACCAATGTGCAATGGTGCCCAGCATCTGACACATGCACAATGACAGGCAGTGAGCATGGTAGTCTGTGGACATGTGTGTGGCTAGGGGTGGCGTTCTGGGTCGGTGTGCCTCCTACCCTTTGTGCATGTCTGGTGCATTGTGTGTGTGTGTGTATGTGCGTGTGTGTGTGTGTGTGTCTGTCCACGTGCCATGTTAGACCTCACCCATCCCTGGTGATGTGTGTGGTTCCATGCCCGGCCACTTCCCTTGATGGCATGCACCCCTGGTGTGTGCCCATGCATGTTTGTGGGTTGTGTCTTAGCCACTGGTGGTTGCACATGGCCCAATGACTTATCTGGGTTGGCTGAAGTGCTCCTCCGTGATGGTGTCCCGGTGCAGCTGTGCCAGCCGGAGCAGTCAGGGGTCCCGTCACCCAAGGGGGAGCTGCCCATCACCATTGTCACCGGTGTCCTCATCGTCCCCATTGCTGTCCCCCTCTTTGACCTGTATGGCTATCCCACATTCGTTGGCCATGTTGTGCAGGATGCAACAGGCCAGAAATATCCTGCAGGCCTTTGAGGGGCTGTACTGTAGGGCACCACCAGAGGCATGCAGGCAACAGAAATGTGCCTTCAGCATCCCAAACACCCGCTTGGTGAGATTACGTGTGGTGGCGTGTGCCTCATTGTAGCACTGCTGCAATGGGGTCACAGGCCGCCGGTATGGTGTCAGCAGCCAGGGACGGAGTGGGTATGCACTGTCACCTGTGTGTAGAGGGTGGAGGTTAGTTTGGTGATCAGCATCGCCCTGCCCCGGGCCATGTAGGCCACTACCCATGCCACCTCTGACCATGCCCCTCCCAAGCCCTATGTTTGTCCATGTGGTTTGCACACTCATCCACTAGGTGGCAAGTGGGGATGCCCCCACTCTCGAATCTGTGGCACAGTGCTGACTGGTGCCTGATGAAGGCATCGTGTGCTCCCCCAGGGTGCATGGCACAGACATGGATTATGCACCCCCTGGCATCGCACACCACCTGGCAGTTGATGCTAGCATAGCCCTTGCGATTCATGTATGTGGCCCCCTCGGGGCCAGGTGGTGTGCGGATGGCCACATGGGTGCAGTCTATCACCCCTAGCACGCCAGGCATACGTGCTACCCTGTGGAACTCCTGTATGTTTGCTGTGCGCTCCGCCACAGTGCTGGGGAAATGGATGTACTCCGCAGCATGTGGCAGCAGTGTGCTAAGGAGTTGGGTGAGGTGGCATGACGCGGCCGACTGGGTTATGCCTGTGGTGTCCCCTGTTAGTCTCTGGAAGGTACCCGTGTTGAGCAAGCACATGCAAGCTGTCACTTTAGTCTCCACTGACAGAGCATGGCTCCGTCGTGTGGGTGCCTGCATCACATCACTGCACAGCTCACAGAGCCACCTCAGAATTGCCCAATTCAGGTGGTACCAGCCCACAATCTCCATATCATTATACAGCTTGAAGCTGGTGCGGGCTTGGTACTGCCTGTTGGGAGCATACCGCCGACAGGCCCTTCCACGGCCGTGCCCCTCCTGCTGCCCACCTTCTCATCCCCCTCATTACTGCCTCCATCTGGATGGTGGCACTGGCCATGTCCCTGGCTTGTGTTCACCCCCCCCGGCAGCTGTTTCTGTGCTCCCCCCGCTGTTCTGGCTGCTACTTTCCCTGCACCGGGAACACCTGATTGTGCGGCCTCACTGCTGTGTGGCACTTCCCCCTTCTGCACTGTGGCTCCCCACACCTTCCCCTGAGCCTGTGGGTTCCAGATGCCCTTTCACTGTCCTGCTGTGTGTGTGTGTGTGTGTGTTGCCTGTGTGGCTGGCTATAGTTCAGCAACGTGTGGCTTCCCTGTAGTGTTCTTGCACCTCTTTCTTGTTCCTTTTTATTTTGGCTCATTTCCGCTATGGCGCAACTTCTGCTTGCTCCCCTATTGCGCATGGTGCATGTTGTTGAATATTGCACTGCACCATTTATGCATGGTTCCTCCCCCTTCAGTTGCGCATACATTCATTATCATTGTGCTGTTGCTCAGCGTGATTTGGGGGCACAACTACCTCCCACTGAATATCGCAGAATGGCGCATTTTCGGACTTGCGCTGGCACAACCCTATTGCGCATGGCGCAACTCTTTTGAATATCTGGCCCAAAAAGTTTAAATTGTAATAAATAAAATATACTACAGTGGGATCCATATTTAGGTACAGAAAGAGAAACACCTGCAATCCGCTGCAAAAAGTCAATGTTCACCACGGCATCAGCATCAGAAATAGTAAGGAATCAGTACATAAATAAGTATAATTCTTAGTCAGAGCAGGAACTTGGCTTTGACATGCCTAACTCTCGGCTCCACTGCTGTTTGTTAAATGAGAGAAAAAAACAAAGAGAAATTTATTCAAATGTTATTTTTTAACAACAACAAAAAAAATATCCATCTGTCATACAGCATGCAAACCTGCAGCATGGACTGAAGGATGGTATGCAGCAGAACACGGAGATCAGTATAAAAAGGAGGTGCGGGAAAGATGACAGTGTCCCTTTAATCGCCTGCTGAGGTGATAACCTCCACAGTGCTTTTTACAATTATTAAACAGTGATGTTTTAACATTTTAATAGACTTTGAGCCTGGTTTTCCTTTGGTCCGTGAACAGAAAGTGAGCATGAAGTAAGAATATAGTGCAGTAGAGGGGAAGAGGAGAGACAAAGGAACAAGCTGTGGTTAATGCAGAGGACCACATGTGCTTCAGCTCCACTGTGGAAGGACATAGTCTACTATAGGTTTCTGATCACATGCTTCCAGAGCCCCTTTCTCCTACCATGTCACAGCAATATGTCAGCATAGCTCTCACCATGCAGCTATAAAAATGGCACTACCTGCTTTCTATAATACTTTCTTTTGCATATATATGATGTCTCAAACTGTGTCTATGTTTCTAGGTCGTGCCTAAAAATAGGCTCTGTCAGGCTAATGCACTTACCTGGTAAACAAAAACAGAAATAAACTAATTAGCCTTCATCAAATATCTTTGATGGCTAGCTTCCAGTGCACCGAGTTTTTACTGCTTTCTGGATTCAATGAAAATATATTGTGCTACTTAAAAAGCAGAACTAGGGTCCAGGTCATACATGTGCAGAGATTACCATAGATGGTACGTACTGGAATTTCCAGATATAGGCAGAGTGTTTGCATTACCCACAGAAGGCTTCAAGTTTCTATTGTTAGTTTACATTTTCATCCCCTTGTTTTATTATTGAATTATTTTGCACTGATGCAACACCCTTTGTTTTCATATTTGCTATAGACAGTTCCTGCTGCAGTCAAGAATGCTACTGAGGAACTTTAGGTTAGTTATTTCTTTGTTGTCTGCCATGTAAAATCACAAAGGTAACTTAACTAAATCATGTAAGAAGTAATCAGGGGAGTCTAATCATCAAGCTACTTTCTTCTAAGAAGTAAAACTAGTTCACAATTTTACTGACTCTATCACAGGCATCTCACTGGAAGGGGAGGTATGTCTTTTTTGCAGGTAACACCAAATTTGCAATATGGTGAACATTCAGAAAGGGGTGGAAAGAATGCAGAGGGATCTTGGAAAACTCGAGGACTGGAGTGGTCAAGTGCGTGGCAGTTGGGGTTCAATGCCAAAAAGTACAAAGTCATGCACTTAGGACATAGCAACACAGGAGCTGAGTATAGGATGGGTGGGTGGGAAGTAATGTCAGTCACTAAGCAGGAAAGTGACCTTGAGGTTATCATATCTGATGACCTCAAAGTGGCAAGTCAGTGTAACATAGCAGTGAGTAGGACTAGTGGGATGCTGGGGTATCTCCAGCAGCAGCGGGAGATGATTTTACCACTGTATTTCTCACCAGTGACACTTCACCTGGAGTACTGTGTACAGTTATGGAGGCTAAACCTTAGGAATGACATTGGGTGGAGGCAGTTCAGAGGAGGGCAATTAAAATGGTGCAGGGGTTGCATGAGTAGATGTTTGAGGAGGTACTGAGGAATCTCAATATATAGACCCAGAAAGAGAGGAGAGCCAGAGGAGACATTTCAGAGACCCTACAAGTACCTCACAGGGCATGACCAGTGTTCAGAGGTGGAGCTGCTTTCAAATAAGTAACAGCACCACAACTGCAGGGCATGCAATGCAGTTGGGGGCAGAGTTTAAGAGAGATGTGAGGAAACATTCCTTCACTGAAAGGGTGACAGATGTTCAGAGCAGACTGCCAGTAGAAGTAGTGAAGGTAAAAACAGTGGGGAGCTTCAAGCATCTGTGGGATAAACATAGGGGTATATTAGAACATAGGCAGGGAGAAGAAATGGTCACCCGAGATTAGTTAGAGTCTAGGGAGGCAGATTAGGCAGGGGAACATCTGGGTAGACTGGATGGGTCAAGCAGTCCTTTTCTGCTGATGAATTCTGTTTCTATCTTCTAAGGCATGCACTTTCTATTACTCCAAGACAATCAGTTAATTGTCACTCCCTGCTCAGTCACTTATTTTCTCTCTCTCTTTCCCTCCCTCGTTCACTTTCGGTATCTTTCACTTTGCAAGAAATCGGCAGCAGCATAAAAACACATATTTTTCCTAGCTGTCAAGCACCCATAAACTCATATTAGTGCGCTGTTATGTTTCTGTGGAGCTGTGGGGTGGTGGGTGCTGAGGAGGAGGGTCGGGTGGGGGGAGAAAAAATGTATATAAAAACAGTCACTGGGAACACGACTGTGACACTGGGGGATTGGGCATCTCCAGTGTCATTGTTAGGTTTCTGGGTGGGTGCTGAGCTGGAGGGTTGGGTGGGGGCCTCAGCAAAGGGAATCCCAAGTATCAAAACTCAGGAATTCACTACTGGCAAGGTAAAAGAGGGCCTCTTGGCCATCAAACCAGACAAGGCCCCAGGCCCAAATGGCTTACATCCAAGAGTTCTGAGAGAGCTAGCGGATAAGCTGGAGGTCCCCCGACATGCTTATTCAATAGATCATTTATAAAGGGGGTCGTACCGCTGGATTGGAGGATGGCTGGCATAATGTCACTCCATAAGGGAGGCGACAGGGAGGAGACAGGAAATTACAGACCAGTAAGCCTTATAGCTATTGTAGGCAGACTGATGGAGTCCCTTATCAAGCAGGACATTACAGAGTAATTAGAAGCTAATCACCTCCAGAAAATCAAACAGCATGGATTCATGGCTGGTAGATCCTGTCAAACAAATCCTATAGTGTTCTTCGACCAGATGACCAAGGACCTAGATAAGGGCCATCCAGTGGATCTGCTTTACTTTGATTTCAGCAAGACTGTCACAGAGGGTGGGAAAATAACAAGACAGGACAATGTTTTAAGATTTAAAACACACAGCTCATGTGATATTTATTTACAAAACTTATTTAAAGAAGGGAAGAAAATAAATCAGAAAATAAGAAAACATTTTGTTTTTTTCTTATTTTCTGTACTGATACATTGAAGTTTTAACTGCATTAACTTTAAAAAAATGTGTGCTAGCACTTTTTAAACATGTTTTGTATAAAGAGTAACTTTTTTTATGCTTATCCATCGTCCGCTTAGCTTTATTTAACAAATGAGGGATGGCCTCACCTAGCGGCCACTGGTATCATTGATTTCAATGGCAGCCCACTTTTAGTAACAGCCCACTTATAAGAACATTTTTCCTTGGCAAATGGTATGTTCATATAAGCGGGCTCATCTATGGCCACGTACTGTTCGATTGCCCCCCCCCAAATGTTTCCCATTGATTCATAGTGAAAGAGCTGGGATGAGATAAACAAGGAATGTTTCCCATTGATTCATAGTGAATGAGCTGGGATGAGATAAACAAGGTTATCCCCGGACTGCACTGAAGACTTAATTGATTGCCATTGAAACTAATGACAACACTTAGCGCAAATTGCAGTCATTAAGATCAAAGTCGGCACACACAAAAGCACGATTGCAATTACAGCTTTAATGAGCTGTGACTGCCAAGAGCAATTTGTACTAGATTGCCAGCCCCTAGTGTGAGCAAACACATGGCTCAGGCAGCCAGAATTGCTAGGAAGTGTCCAAAAATATGTGATTATAGCCGATCTCTGTGTTCTTATAAACGGACTTACAGCCCATAGGAAACAATAGAGCAAGATCAGTACATAAGCAAAATGTGATTATACCCGGGATGTTCTTATATCCGATGTTCTTATAAGTGGGTAAGTCAGGTAAACAAAATATTTAGGCAATACAACGACCACTTGTTTCTTCAGTGGTTTCTTGCAACTTCAACTATTCAATACAGTCGTAATGTAGAAATGCTACAAACTCAGTACTTCTGTATCTACTCTCTTACAGTTGACCTCTCCTTGTCACTTCCCAGGCTCAACTGACATTTGTCCAGGAGAGGGGGATATTTATACCCCTGGATCACGGTCACCTGACCCAGACACTTAACATCTAAAACCTGTTTCTTCACTCGGTGTTACGATTTAGGACTTCTGCATGAGTCCTTCATATAATAATCTCTTCTCTCTTATTTAGGACATAACAAAAATCCTACCATTCACCCTGTAGCCAGACATATATAGAAAAACATAGTAATGAGACTATTAGTTGCCTAGAAACACTGAGGTAGTAACCATGGTTACATTAAGAGCGACAGTTCCTGTTCAGAATGTCCTATAAAATGGGGACACTAGAGGGCGCTCACTCCTTAAGAAATCCCTCACCGCTTCTAAAACAACACAGTATGCTAATAATACTAACTGTTCCCTACAGGTTTCATTTGTAGTATGAGAGTACTCTCCTGAGTCATTACAGCTCTTTATAGTCTCCAGAATCAGTAGAGCTTGTAGCGCTCTCATTACTGTAAGAGCGACGGCTTGAAAACAGCCAAACAGCAAATCTTTTATTTTTTCAGGTTGCCGTCGCTTCTGTCTGGTCGTTTCTCCATTCTGACCCCACACTGCATGCATGCTCACCGGATCAAGATTTACCCCATAAGCAGTCTTTTTAACAGCATACTGAGGGACTAAGGACAGAAGGTTCCATTCTTGCACAAGTCACCTGCAGTGCAACATGCAAAAGTGGAAGCACTTCACTTTCACTGTCTGATGGGTGGCTGATATTTCCTTATGCCGCACTGCCTCTTCATACACTGTCCCCTTGGTATTTCCAGCTCCTTGTCTCATGGTGCTTTAGGAGCTGAAGACACGAGACTAAAAGGGGATACTCTCAGCATAAAAGACCTAAACATGTTTTTAAACATTCTAGCATTTTCTCTAACTCAGGCGGCTGTAAACTCAGAGCGTGCCTACCCCAAGTTACCACAGCGGCTCCCAGCTGCTTTATCCTTAATAATTCAACATAATACCAGCAAGATACATAATTCTGCTGGCTCCTATACAGCACATGATAATTCATTTTATTTTACCATAAACATTTTAGCTACTCTGTACAGCTTCCATTTATTTTTTATAACCGGGGGGAGGAGGTAACTGAATGAACTGAGAAGAACAGAAAGTAAACACAGTACTAAGCGAAGATGGTTGATATAGAAGAAGGTAGTGCAGCCCTATCCCAGGTGGCCTACCTAGGATAAAGAAAATAAAACAAATATGAAAAATAAAGGGGTACTGTTGCGCAACAGAAGTTTTATAGAAGTGAAGACAAAAGAAGATATAAATGGGTTCACCAGTTAAAGTGTTTATGTTTCTTTACATAGGGAGTGTAGGACACATTCTCACACACCTCCCTCTTCAAAAACAAACCAGTATTTTCTTTAGACTGGTTTGTCAACCTCCCAAAATTTCCCAACCAAGAAGGTTGGGGGGGGTTGGTTGGAGCTTCCTCCCACCCACTATGGAAACTCCACGCCAGGGTCTGTTATTACAACATAAGAAAGAATGCGTTCTTGCTTACTATACAAATGATATATCATTCTTTCATACAAAACATACCCTGGGGCTTCATATCAGAATGTATACATATTCAATCAACAATGTCTTGGAGTATCATCCATTGCTCCATGTCGAGACAGGAAGTCTGCATTTTTGTGTGCTGCACCGGACCTATGCTGTACCTCAAAACTATATGGCTGTAAGGCCAGGTACCACCTCATTATTTGGGTGTTTTTGTCCTTCATGGAATGTATCCAACATAAAGGATTGTGGTCGGTAACTAGGTTAAATTTAACACCCCATAAATAGAACTTTAAGGATTCTGTGGCCCATTTTGCTGCTAATGCCTCTTTTTTATGGTGGAATATTTCTGTTCCCTTTCCTGTAGTTTCCTTGATATGTAGTATATAGGGTATTCCTCTCCATCTGTGGTCTGGCTCAAAACTGCTCCTATCCCTGTCTCAGAGGCATCCATATGGACCTCAAACACTTTATCAAAGTCAGGACTTTCTGAAACTGGGGATGAGCATAGGGCACCTTTACTAGCCTGAAGGGCTTCTTGACATTGAGCTGTCCATTCCACCTTATTTTTACACCTCTTTTTTGTGAGCTCAGATAAGGGGGTAGCTATTGAAGAAAAATTCAGGATAAAACGCCTATAGTAACCTGCTAATCCAAGAAATGATCTGACTTGCTTTTTTGTCTGTGGAATGGGACATTGGGCCACAGCCTCCAATTTGTCAATTTTGGGGTTTACCTGCCCATTTCCTAGTACAAAACCCAAGTAGCATGTTTCTGTCATGGCAATGGAGCATTTTTGGTGGGTTATGGTTAATCCTGACCCTCTAATGGATTCTATCACCTTTGTTAACTGTGCTAGGTGAGTGGTCCAATCAGGACTGTAAATGGCCACATCATCTAAATATACAGAGCAGTACCCATTATGTGTGGCTAGAATGCAATCCATGAATCTCTGGAAGGTAGCAGGGGCCCCATGTAAGCCAAAAGGCATTGTAGTGAATTCAAACAGTCCTATAGGGGTACTGAAAGCTGTTTTCTCCCTATCTTGTCTCTCTAAAGGTATCTGCCAGTATCCTTTGGTCAGATCTAATGTGGTGATATACTTAGCATGTCCTATTTGATCAATAATATCATCAATTCTTGGCAGGAGATAAGTGTCAAATTGTGATACTGCATTTAACTTTCTGAAATTAAGGCAAAGGCGTATTCCTCCCTCCTTCTTTGGGACTATAACTATGGGTGACCCCCAGGCATTCGTGGATGCCCTGATAATTCCCAAGAGTTCTGATCACATGAGTTACCCCGATAGCTCGACCTGGGGTCTTTGTGAATGTATATGGAAATGAGTTGATCAGACTCTCCACCTCTTGTCTTTGTTCCCTACTTAGATCTGTGTCCACTGTCATCTGAGAGGGGGCAGTAGCTGTTTTTAATCTTCCATAGGCATCACCTATTTCTGACTGTCCTTCCGGTAATACTATCATCCCAATCCCCACATTCTTATCCTTCTCTGGGGTGTTATACCATTTTTTTAAAAGGTTTGCATGGTCCTTTTTGAAGGCCCCTCCTATCAATTTCCAGTCATTACTGCATGTAGAGGAATTTGTGTTCCTACTGAACAGTTCCTCATATGACTCTGTGTTTATGCCCTTAATGAACTTGAAAGTTTCAATCATGTCTCCTCTCTCCCTACGTGTTTCCAGTGATTACATCCCCAGTGCCCTAAGCCTCTCCTCATAGGTTAACCCTTGCATGCCATGAAACATCTTTGTTACTCTTCTCTGGATAGTCTCTAACCTATCTACCTCCTTCCTAAGATGCAGTCTCCAGAAGTGAACGCAGTGCTCAAGATGCAGTCTCACCGATGATCGATAAGGTGGAAGTATCACCTCCCTGTCTCTTCTGTCTAAGCTTCTACCTATGCAGTCCAACATCCTGTTTGCTTTACTATAGGCCTTATTGCGCGGATGCTGCCGCTTGAGGTCATTATGAATGATGACCCTTAAGTCCCTTTCTTCTGTGGAAGAGGCCAGCTTGACCCCGTTAATGTAATATTCCATTTTGGGGTTTGCTCTTCCCAGATGCATCACTTTGCACTTCTTCCGGTTGAACCCCAGTTGCCATTCCTGTGTCCATTTTTCCAGTGTTTTGAGGTCCCAAATCACGTCCCTGACTCCCTTAATGCTGTCCACCCTGCCACTGAGCTTAGTGTCATCTGTGAATAAGGCAAGGTTACCCTTTATCCCCACATTTATGTTGCAGATGAAAATGTTGAAATGGATGGGTCCAATGACCGATCCCTGAGGTACTCCACTTCTGACACACTTTAGTGTGGATTTGACTCCATTAACAACTACCCTCTGTTTCCTGTCCTTTAGCCAGTTTCCCACCCAACTAATAATTATCTCTGCTGTACCCAAATCTTCCATCTTTTGTAGAAGGTGCCTGTGCAGGACCATATTAAATGCCTTTGTGAGAAAGTGTCCTACACTCCCTATGTATAGAAACATTAACACTTTAACTGATGAACCCTTTTCTACCTTCAAACAAAAAACAAAGCTTTGCAATTCTTCACATAGGTCCCATGTGGGTCAAGATATATCCTGAGTGCCAGAAGCCCTCCCTTGCAGCTCCAATGACTCCACACATGTTCCTCCACCCCTTCTCCAAATTGGGTTCAGGTCCAGATCTCCTTCCACCCTCAGGAACTGGTGGAAGTGTGGCTCTCATGTCTCCAGGTGCAAGCAAGCAATGTGATATTCTTTCCCTCTGGTCAGAAGCCTGCAGCCAGCCACCTGGTTTAATTCATCATATGCCCACCCCTCTAGGCATGTCTGGTACCCTGGCAGCCAATGCCTTTCTGGCAATATCTGTAGATTTTCTCAGTAGCACCCCTGACCAGGGTAGCTCAACCGATCACTAGCAAGTGCTGGGGGGCACCTACCTGGTGAGGGCACCTGAGACTGGCTGTCCCCTCTTTTCTGATCCTAACCCTTGAATCTCCTACCTTTGGGATCTCCTGGGACTACTGGTACCACAAAGGCACCTAATCTACATACTAGCTAAGCTACTGCCACACCTGTCTTTTCTCAAGGAGTGGTGCCAAGGCACCATCCCTGCTACAGACCTCTTAAATAATAACATCAGCTCCTTACTGAAAACATGAGGTTGTTACACGTCAAACAACACATACTTCGTTAATACAAGTATCATGGAACAAACATCTGAATCACTATGCATATACTTCCTATGATGCTTTTTAACATTTAGTGTTGTGCGAAATTGAAATATTTCGTCTGGAAAAATTTTTCGCATAATTCCCCAATTACATGATATCTTTCACCTATGTGAAATGAAATTTCGCCCTTTTTCTTGATTTCACGTAGTGGTGAAATTTCACTTACTGTGACAATTTCGTCCACTGATGATGCAAATTTCGACCTTGTGGTGGAATTTTGCCAGCAAAACTTTTGATTTCACCAGCAAAATTTTGGTACAGAGGTGAAATTTGCAATGCATTGTGGGTAAATAGGTCAAAAGTCACATGTAGCTTGTTTCCAGCAAATTCTGCTGCATGTTGAGTCAGAGAGCAGTGTGTTATGGTGCATCACAGCCAATAAATGCTTTGAAAATATAGCTAAAACTTGTTTTTGAGAGCTAACTGCTGCAAAATATAATGTTTTTTTCCTAGTGCTGCTGTTAGTGCCTGGTACTAGGGAACATTTTCTAATTTTGTGAATTTTTGTATAATACGTAGTTTGAATTAGATTTACTTTTCTCTCTGTCTTTGAAAGAGTTGTGTGGGGTAGGGTAGGAGTGTAAAGCAGTGCAGTCTATTTCTAGCCAAGCAGATTGGTATATTTACTCACAATTGTGAGTTATTTATTTACTGTTATTTCTTATTAATTGTGTTATATCTTGCAATTTGTTTTCTCTGAAAAGTTTCTCTGTCTTGTTTGAGAGACTTCCTGCCACTGTTAGCTGTGTTATATATACCATTCTTCCGCTTTTAGTTGTAAATTGATTTTGAATTCTAAAGTTTTAAACACACAGAGCTGATCCTTTCTCTTATTTTTTTGTTGTTAGTTCTGTTAGCTGGAGTGTTAACTTGTGTGTTACTAAAATTGTGAAAATCAACAGTTGTAAAGTACTTCTACTCGATCACTTGAACTTGTCTATTACAGTCACACTGCATTGTTGAATTGTTCCCCTATCTGTTATTGCTGGCAGTTGATTCTGCACACTGCATGGTGTTCCTGTTTTAGTTAACTTACATACACTACCCTTTCTCTATTACAGCATTGTTTGTGTCTCACCTGACGCACGCATTACAAAACAGTATATATTAAAATAGTCATTTTCAAGAGATTTCTTGTTGATCCATCCCATCCAGACCACTAACATATTGTGTGGTACTAATTTCCTTTGTTGCTGTTTTATGGTTGTCTCTGCCTGCAAATAAAAAACAAATTGTGGTACTGAGTAACATAACTTAACACTTTACAGTACTTTATTTGTCCAGAGACTGAGAGACACAGATGATCTGTATTTAAATTGTGCCACTCGTACCCTTTCTCCTTGTGTGTGTTTCTTTAATTTCTTCCTGTTTGGTGAAAAAAGTTACCTTTTCGTTTTTTACTACACTAGGCTGCCTACCATATATGGTGTTAGTTCTACTGTAAGTGCTGGTACTGGTCCTGATTGTTTTTGGACTTTTAAGGAAGCCAGTACTGTAGGTGTGTGACATCATCATTCCTATGTGAGGTATTATCCACACAGTTAGTAGTAATACATCCTTTCTTCAACTACTCCTAGAGAAAGACAAAGCTTTGAAGCAGCAGTCAGCAAAAATGCCTGGTAAGAAGCAGTGAAGTACGGGGGGGTGGAACGTGGCAGCGGGATGAGAGAGCTAAGAAGTCTGCTGAAAAAAGTGCAATTTCAGTTCCAGTTCCCCACAGCAGTGAAAGCACAGGTATGTCTACATCACTGTTTTCAAGTTCTGATGTGGGCCCTGGTAGTGCGGCAGGAACCAGCAAAGGAGTTGGTGGCCAAACAGGGTCAGGCATACTTGTGTCTTACTTTTTTAAAGCTCAAACTGTTGCAGCCATGCTAGTGGGGGATGCTGACAGTGAGAAGAAAGGAAGCACTGACACCAGCACAGGAACAATGGTCCAAGACTCAGAGAAAGGTGATAATAAGTCTGTAAGTGCAAATGTCCATGTTCCTGCAGGAGCTTGTGATGACAGTGTTCAACAAGAGTCAGATAGTCCTGGAGATAAGAATAGTCAGCCCCCTGAGATAGTTGTAGAGAAAGAAAAAGGTGCCATCCTCCAAGAAGACAGTGATGGGGGGAGGAGGGAGACAAGGACATCATTGCTATTGGTGGTGATGATCATGATGATGATGATGACTGGGATGATCCCACATGGGAGCCTGAGTTGAAAAATGTCATGGGTGATGTAGGTCATTTACATGTACAGCCCGAGCTGGGTCAATCTGTCACCAAGCCTATAAGCACACCTCCAAGCAGTCAAGTAACCACCCCTCCCAAAAGAAGTCTTATGAATGTCATGTTAGCAGCTCAAAAAATACACACTTCCACACCTGTTTCTGAATCGTCCCAGAAGCTTCTGAAGTCTAGAGGTCAAAAGTCTTAGTTTGGGACTTTTATGTGCTAGATCCTGCTGATGAGACCACAGCAATATGCCAACTTTGTCAAGCCCGGGTTAGTCGGAAGAAAAAGGGAAGCCACATTGGCACTGGTGACCAAGATGTCCACCTGAAAAACAAGCACATGCTGAGATGGCATCAACACCAGAAGAATGCCAGAACTGTTGGTAGCAAGACGCATGTAGTAGAGCAAGAACATGAGGAGGGAGGGAGGGCAGAGTGGGTTGTGGTAGAGAGAAGAGTAAGCAATCCTTTGTTCTCTCTAGTAGTGGGCATAGCAGTGGTGCTGCGAGTCCCAAGTCCCACAAGACTTAAAAGTACACCACCACCCCCACACCCACAAGCAACCAAAATAACTGGTTTCATGAGGTCTCCACCACCCAGCCAAGAGTCAATTGTTACTCCTAAAAGAAAATCGTTGCTGACACAAGTACAGTGTTCTGGTCGGACAGCCCAAAAGAAGCAGCCCAGTCTGAAGACCATCCTTGAGCTGCAGACAAAGTACCCACCTAATCATGCTGCTGCATGAGAGTTAAATGCTGCCACTGCTGAAATGCTGGCCATTGATCTGCTGCCATTCTTATTCATAAAGAATGCTGGTTTCCACAGGATGATGGCCCATGCCTGTCCAAAATGGCAAGTTCTATCGCGAGCCTATTTTCGTAAGGTTGCTATGCCAGAGCTGAACATTAGAGTTGCTGACTACATTAGACATGCATTGAAGCATAGTTCACCACACTATATCCATCTTAGCATGGATATGTGGACCAGTGGACAAATAGCATCAAGCTCATATCTATACATAACAGCACACTGGGCACAGTTGCCTGGTGCAGTACATGATTTTGGGCCTTGCAAAACATGTGTGAAGCAAAATTGTGGTGGTAGCAACACACCTGGTATTCGGCAGCATGCAACCCTGACTATGACAAGTATCACAGGTTCCCACACGGCTGCAAAAATGCTTAATGTTCTGCTGGACAAGACTGATGGGTGGCTACACACACAGTCACCCATAGCAGGATTCATTACAAGTGATAATGGCTCTAATGTAGTGAAGTGCATTAGCAATGGTGTTTTTTTCAGAGTGCCCTGCCTGGCACACTTCTTTAATCTTGTTGTTCAGCAGTTTCTCAGCCATGTGGACATTAAGGAAATGGTTACTGTTGCCCGTCAGATCTGTGTCCACTTTGCCCGATCTGCAAAGGCCCATGACCATATACGTGAGCTACAGCGTTATAACAATCTGCCTCAGCACCGGATGATGCTTGATGTTGTCACTAGGTGGAACTCCACACTGTACATGCTTGACTGGCTGTATGAATAGTATAAGGCTGTGTCGGAATACCTGCTACTGCACACCACCCGTGACAGTGCTGGAGTGTCCATTGCCCTAACAACAGAGCAGTGGCACCAAATTAATGAGCTAATATGCATTCTCCATCCATTCGAGCATGCTACACAGGCAGTGAGTGGGGACACTGCTTGCATAAGTCAGTCCATACCTCTCATATATGTGCTGAGGCAGACACTAGTGAATGTGCGACACCAGACAGGCATGTGGGGATCATGGCACTTGTGATCTAATGGATCACATGCTCCATGTGCTGGATACAAATACCCATATATCTGGCATTTTAAAGTCAGCTGAGTTTGCAATTGCCACCAAGTTGGATCCATGGTACAAAAGTGGCCTGCCCTCTATAATTGAAGGAGGTCATCAGTGAGTACAGCAGTTGACAGATAACCTCCTTACATTGGTACATGCTACACAAATGAAAAATGCACGCACTGCATCAAAAACAGATGTTGCTACCACCACCAGCGGCTCACAGGGAACCAATCAGAGAAAATGGGCAAGGCAGAGCAGAAAACAGCAAGCAATCCCATTTGGGATGTTCTTTTTCAGGTAGAAGTGGAAGATATGGAGGAAAAGGAGAAGGAGACAGATGAGGCAGCTGGACTCATTGCAGCAGACCGAATGGTGGAAGCCAATATGGGGGACCCAAAGCACCTTGCCAGTAATGACAAGCCACTGCGGCACTGGAGCAGTAAAATGACTGAATGGCCAGCATTAACATCGGTTGCTGTGAAATACCTGAGCTGCTCACCATCCAGTGTCACTGTGGAAGGAGTGTTTAATGCGGCTGGTGCAATTGTGAGTGACTGTAGGATCAATTTGTCACCCAAGAATGTGTCCATGCTAACATTCATCAAAATGAATGAAAGGCACATTCCACACAACACAGTGAATTCAGTGGTGTTGCCACAGGAACTGTGTCTCGGTGATGAGGAGGATGATGACAATCCGTTGAATAAGGCAGCCACCGTCAGCGAGGTGAGTAAGGCAGCAATGTTGAGAGAATTCACACCTGATGAGAACTCCCGTCTTGAAGACTGTGAAGGGTGTTTCTTGGATGATGTGGAATTGGAAGTGGAAAAAGGCTGAGTTAACTCCAAGGCTCCCCCCAAACAACAACTTTCAACTCATTATGGTTGCTGGGGTATATATGTTGCACCTTATTTCTAGCTATGTACCACTGGATTGGTTATGGAAATATGTTGTTATGTGCTGCAGCCTGCAGTGTGTATAAGTTTCATTTCATCATCCTTTGCCATAACCCATTGATTGGTCACCTCACCACCTTCACCAGTCCCCCAAGGCCACAAGCCTATATAAAGCAGCAGCAATGTAATTACCATAACCGTAAATATTTTGCAATTGCATGATTAATGTTTTTCTTCAGAAAATATTACTTTTCATGTTGACTAAATCAGCACATCATCATCTTACAGCAAGATATGTTGTCTTGATGTCCTTAAAAGTGCCCAGGATGGCAAATTCCACACTGCCCCACTGCCCCCTCTTGTCACCTGATCTGACCTGACACACTCATGCACTCCACGTGACTGAAAAAAATGTTTCTGCCACTTGGTATTGGTGACGTGTACAAGAACCCTGGCTCCTAGACAAGTGTACAAGTAGCATATGAATGTAACATGCTAATTCAACAGTTAACACCAAGTTGAACACATTTTGAAAATGGTAAATGGTGGCCATCTTTAAGATGCGGTCATTAATTACAAAAGTAATCATGAAGAGGCTTAACAACTTACAACATCAAATCCCCCAAAAGGTTACTTCTACAGTACCAGGTTAAGGTTCACCAAAATCGCAATGGTTCCTGGGGCAGGGGGGGTCGGGGCAGGGTGAGTGTCCTGCTGTCCTCACTTTTGAATAGACTTAAAATGTTCATGATTAATGCAGCTATGCAATCCCCATTGAGTAGACAAGACATTAACCTCCTCCACCTAATTATTTACTAAACACCATATCAACCATCTGTGTTCGCATATAGTTCCTCCCTGTATGTGGGTGGCAGTGGTGATTACTCATTAATGATAACGGTATGGACACCAGTCCAGTGGCCAGCATCGCAGTTCAAGCAACACCCCTGTCATCCAATGACACAACACAGCTCCTGATGCTGCATGGCCTGGATTGATCACGAGTCATCAAGATACGACATACTGAAACCTCAACAGAGGAAAATTACCTAAGCAAGAGCAAAGATAAGAAAACATTTTGGATACTAAGCAATCTGCATATCTGCTTTTACCTAACAAGTTGGAAGAACAAGCAGAGAAAAAAAATGTATACTTACCATACCCCGTGATGTGATGTCATTCAACTGAGGACATTCCCCACAGGAGCATGCTGTGTGGTGCACATGATCACAATCCAGACAAGGTCCGAAGAACTACAGTAGTACTAGCAGGCATTCCCCTTCCCCAATCAGCACTGCATACCTTGACATAAGAAAAAAATTAAGAACAGATTTTGGTGATTGTTGAACATTCCCCCCCATCACCCATGAGTCTGACCATCCACCCCTCTCCCCCACCCCAGAAAACCATAAAAAATGAAGACATAGTTACCTCAAGGACTGTGAAAGTGGAACCATCACGTAAGGGCGCAATTAAATAAATCCCCCAGACCTGGTTCACCAGCCAGCAGCAGCAGGATGGAAAAATACTTAACTTCGCCTGAATTCCTGATGTTGAATAAGGCTCAGACACCCATATGGCAGTAACAGAGATACCACACTTGTATGAAAATTCCAGAACTTACTGGCTGCGTTGGGAAATTGGGAAGATCCATGCATCTGACATCTCCCTCCCTCATGGCCCAGCATGATGATGTCATCCACAGCACACTGAAAAATAATATAAGAGCAGTACAAGCATATTAGAACTCAGGATGCCATAATACCAACCCACCAACACCCTTATCTTGCACAGGAAAACAATGAAGGCAGATACTTACGTGTTCATCAGCAGCAGTATGGACTGTGTGAGGATAATCCACCAGGCATCAACCATACAGAACAGTAGTTCTTGTGGCACCTTGAGTAGTAGTGTCATAGACAGCAGCAGGCAGCAAGCTACAGTGCCCCAAAATTTCATTCACTATCCCACCGCCAGGTAAGGTACTACCACAGAGACAGTCAGTCAACACAACTAGACAATCAGTATCACAGTACAGGGATAGGGAAATTATACTTCTGCATTTATGTGTCAATCAGTTGAAACACAACAGCAGCAGGAAAGAACTGAAAACAGCAGCAGCATTTTGCAGGAGGAATTCATTTTCTCTGCATGTTGGCACCACTTTTCAGGTCCCTGAGGTGGTGGGGCACCATAAAACATCGGGACTGACAGCACCTTTCAGTCTCAATTTGATGTCACAATTTTGGTAAATGTTTCTGGACTTGTAGGCCCTGTTTGGCACCAACAGCAGCAGTTTCAGGTAGAAATATTGGGTAAACAGGCCCTATACTTAATGTCTGCAACATTTCTGGACATTTACTGCCTGTGCTGCAGTGGCAGAAACAAGATAGGGCTTAAAGACAATTGTAAAAGTGGACCAAATACCATTGATTGGTCCTGGTGGTGGTGGGGTGCCATAAAACATCATGGCTGAGACCTGATTTCACTCTCAATGTACTGTGCAATTTGTTTGGCAACATTTCTGGACATGTGAGACATGATTTGAATGTGCAGCCACATACTTAGGCCCAAAAGAATTTAAAACATGCAGAAAACAGCACTTTTGGGTCACAGGTGGGTGTGAGCCTGTAACTGTGTCTCACACCTGATTTCACTCTCAATGTACTGTGCAATTGTTTTGGAAACATTTCTGGATGTGTTTTGCGCTGGCAGCAGTGAGTTCAGACAGAAATATTGGATAAACAATCCCTAAAACAGCTACTTAATGTCTGGTGGTGGGGGTACCTTGAAACATAATGCTAAGACCAGATTCCACTTCCAATTTATCGTACTATTTTTCTGCAACAGTTCTGGACATTTACTGCCTGTACTGCTGTTGCAGAAACAAGATAGGGCCTAAAGACAATTGCAAAAGTGGACCAAAGACCATTGTTTGATCCGGTGGTGGTGGGGCACCATAAAACATCATGGCTGAGACCTGATTTCACTCTCAATGTACTGTGCAATTTTTTGGTTACATTTCTGGACATGTGGGACATGATTTGAACTTGCAGCAACACACTTAGGCCCAAAAAGCATTTAAAATGTGCAGAAAGCACATTTGGGTCTGCAGGGTGGGTGTGAGCTTGCAACTACGTGTCTCAGATGCGATTTCACTCTCAATGTACTGAACTATTTTTTTGAAACATTTCTGGACAGTTCCCACATGTGATACAGTGGCAGAAAAAAAGATAGGGCCTAAAGACACTTTTAAACGGTGTCCGAAACAGCATTTTAATGTTTAGTTGCTGGTGGAACACCCTAAAACATCATGTCTGAGACCAGATTCCACTCCTAATTTAATGTAATGTACCATTTTTCCTGAAACATTTCTGGACATTTCCTGCCTGTGCTACAGTGGCAGAAAAAAGATTGGGCCTAAAGACACTTTTCAAATGGTGTCCGAAACAGCATTTTAGTATCTGGTTGCTGGTGGGGCACCATTAAACATCAGGACTGACAGCGCATTTCAGTCTCAATTTGATGTCACATTTTTTGGGAAGCATTTCATTACCTTAATGCCCTGTTTTATATGAGCATAGCCAAGATTCGCTGTCACATAGCTTTGGAAAATATGTTTGTTCAGAGTAAAGTGCTTATACTTGACATTTGTGGATAGGATAGAAGGAGCAAGGAGAAAACATATAAAGAAAAATGGAGCAACATAATAGAAGACAAAGAGGACATAAAATATTTTTTGTTGTTTTTTTGGATTTTTTGGGGGGTTCTTTTTAAGGGAGGGGTGTAGAACAAGAACAGTGAAATAAACAAAGGAGAAGAAAATAAAACAACACTGGCCCACCACCACAGTCACAAGCCATTCACTGTGACGTGCAATGCCACTACCACCACCATGAAGCTCCACCAGGAGGTCCAAGACCTTCTTCTGGTCCTCCATTATTTTTGAAGATCTCCTGACCTCCTGGTGAAGCTGGTCGAGGTTGTGATGGACACCTTGCAGCTCAGTGTGCACAGCCTCCAGGTCTGCCCTGGTGACCACCACCTGACTTGGGGGAGCTGCAGGATGATCAGGGTGGTGGCATCTCCGACAGGCCTCTATGGTGCTGCATCATGGTCACAGGTGGGGATGCATCTGGCTGCTCGAGAGGATGCATCCTGCTGGTAGACCTCCCCCCCACCCTAGTATGGCACCCCCAAGCCTCACTGCTGCCTCCTGCTGCTGCTGCTGCCTCTCTCTGTTTTGTGAGCCACTTTGAAGTATGGTAGTGCTGCAGGTGGCTTCTCTGGACAGAAGTCCGAATGTGGGACTCTGATTTCCCCCTTTTTAACATTCTTCACACACGAGTGCATACCACAATGCTTGCATCATCTGCCCTGTTCTAAAAAGGCCCAAACTGGTGATCTTTGGTTTTGGGGTGTAAGTTGATGTCCCGGGGCCTCTCCTGTACAACAATATCCTGCTGTGGTTGGGGCTGGCAGATACAACAGGGGCCACATTATCATCCTGAGGGGGGCAATGAGCTCACAGCCTGACTGCTGCTGGGTGTCTGTCTCAGTGTCCACAACGACCTGGTGATGCTGGGGAGCACAGGCTGGGGCCAACTGCACCTGCTGCTGGGGGGGGGCTCAATTTCAAATATGCACCTGTTGAGCTGAACGGTTCCTCTTCCCTTCCACTGTCACTGCCACTACTCCCAGTCCCTTCCATCATTAGAAAACCATTTTTTTTAATAAACTACTAAATAAAAAAATGAAAAAAGGGGTGTGTGAAACACATACACACACTCACAAACTCACAAAATAAACAGAAAATAGAACACAACAGAAAGATAAACTTTTGTTAAATAATGAAATAGGTATAAACAGAAGTTAAAATCAACATACACACACTGTACACACAACACAAACTCTCCATCTCACAAAACAAGTATATCTTTTTCCTCTTTCCAATTCACACAGTCTGTCTCTCTCTCTCTATCCTACAAACTGCAGAAACAGGATGTAGAATCAGTAGTTTCCTGTCTGAGTACAGGCACACATGTGACCTGCAGTCTGCCTCAGAGAGCAAGTCACGTAACATGATTTTCTTCCTAATTTCGCCTTAGTTAAATGCTAAGGCGAAACTTAGCAGCAGAAACAAAATTTACAGGTGAATGTTCGCTGTATAATATGGGTGAAATTTCACACAACCATTAGGGCAAAATTCTCCCAAGGCCGTATTTTGCAAAATGTTTCTCGGCAAAATTAGTGATTTCGGCGGAATTTTTCAGGTGAAATAAAATTTAGCTGCATCTCTATTAGCATTGTTGACAGTGCCTTTCTGGTTAAATCATGCTTTAGTGATTTTGCCCTGAAGTTCTTGGGCCCAATTTTAAAATGGCTTGTGGATGCCACTAGTCCCTGGTGTGCCAAACATATGGAGCAGGTGCTTGTGGCATTACTTAGGTGCAAACGGCGATTCCAGATCAGGTGTGCCATATGCCACAAGTTAGACCTGTTCCTCCAGTCTAACTTTGCACCATTTAGAGACTTTTTACAGGGATTGTGCAAATATTTACGCAAGCTGCTGTAAATTGTGGAAAGAGTTGCAGCTGTGCCCAATGTACTAAAATTGGGAGCAGTTGTGTCAAAGGAGTTTGGTGCAGTTGCACAAAATCAGGGTTGACGCAGGGCTTGATGCAAGCCCTGTGTCAGCCTTTGAAAATTGGGCCCCTTGTCTTTTAAGTACATTTTTTATTTTGGTCTTAACATAATCCAAATAAATGAGATCATGAGGCAGGTTTCTTGCTTTCCCTGGTTGAGATTACAGAAGCCCTAAACAGTCACATTCAAGTTCAAGTTTAAGTTAATTTGTTCAGATTCATTAAGTCTTTACAAAAGCTGAGGCCCGGCCCACTGGCTCAGTGGTTGGAATTCGCTTGGAAGCTGATGACCCAGGTTTGGGAACAGTCCTGGTAGTTGGAGGGCCAACCGTGGGAGCGGGCTTTCTGGATACTAGCGGAACTGGGGTACCACCTCAGCTGGCACCAACACTTGGGAAGCAGGGTGGATGCTGGTTGTCATTGCACATCCCCACCCCAGGGTTCCATCAGGCATGTAGAAGCTGGCTCCTGGGCATGATGTCTGGCTTGCCGCTGTGCCCCACTGCCATCGTTGTCCGCCTCGGTGGTCCCTATCCTGTGGCTCTGGCCTAGGGAGGAAGCCAGGGCTTACCAATAGTGACCAAGAGAGCTCCCAGCAGCCCCACTGAGAGGGGGTAAGCCTGGGCATGAGGGAAGCAGGCGGGTACTGGGCTGACTCTAACTGGAGGATTGGGGGTCTGGACAAAAAAATATAAAATATATCCATGTACAAGTATAGCAAAGTTATCATTCAATAGAAAACACACCAAATTACATTTCTACCTATACAGTAAGTGAGGCAAGTAAACTTAAAATAAAAATACAATTGTTAAATATAACAATTTTTATAAATACTAGGATTAGATTGCCCCGCTAAGGTGTTTCTTTTCTTATGTCAGATGATAAGATGAGATTCATAAAATTTTAAATTAGGCAAACAAGTATCAGGTCAACTATAGCCAATTGTAGAACAGAAGAGGACATCATCATTAACAAATGTCATCAGTAAAATGGAATGTAAATTGAACAAATTACTTATATTTGAATGGGTCTGGTCTGGCCACCTACATTCCAATGGTATTTTACAGTACATGTAGATCAATAATCTCATTTTGCAAAGGATTGATACCTAATGATCCTTAAATGATACAGACTCTTGTGTTCACCAATTACAGTCTAGATTAAAGATTAAAACAGTATCAAGCTAACAGAAAGATCATGCCAGCACTTTTGCCTCATTTCCATAATATATTTCAGGAAAGGTTTCAATAACTCCAACTGTATTTAACCCATAATACTATATAACCCCACTGGTAAAATATATTCATATGGCAACATCATGGAATTATTTTAATATGGGGATATTTTCATGAAGGAATTTTATGAGAAATGGCTTCTGACCACCATACTCACTATAACTTCTAAAGAGACATTCCATAGATGAATTAATTAGTTTCCTCAAGGCTTATTCATTCTTGACAAAAAATCTTCAAGATAAATATTCTTTTGTGTATCATACAGTGGGAAATGCAATAATACATAATAAGGACTCTCTTTACTTTAAATCTACATATTTGTAATCCTAGAATAAATAAATAAAAATAAATAGACAAAACAGGGATATATCAGACGATTTTGAATAGTTTCTTTCAAGAATAAAATACTCCTATAGAGTTGTTTTACTCTGAATAATGTTTATAATGGTCTTTTTCAGTGGGGTAATGAGAGTGATAAACAAGGTTTAAGGATGTGTGTTTTTTTTATTTATTTTTAATTCTATTTTTAACCTTCCAATTGCTGGCTTTTCGCAACTGATCAAAGGCCAAACCATTTTAAAGGGCTTGATCAATACTTCTACCTTAACTACTAAAGTTACATATTGCAATGGTTATGTCTTTGTTAAGTGACAGGTAGCCAAGTCCTAAATTACAGCATTTACTCTCTTTCACAGAACCAAGAAATTATACAATTCTTATTAGAAGGCTACACCTGTGGTTCAGTGGACAAGCAGCCAGCCACTCTCACTTCCTGCCCTATATAAGCAATTCTCTGAGCCTCTTTTTTAATTTACTGTACTTTATTGTTTTAAACTTCATCAACATAAAAGGCATACATACATAGATACAACATGTGGAATATACAGAGTGTGGAAAACATGCTAGGGGATTAACTAAAAATAACAATAAACAGAACACTACAATACTGTACAATACACAACACACAATATAACTCCCCGACCTTACCCCTACCTCCCCTCTCCCTCGCTACCCTCCGACCTCCTCCCACCCTCCACCCACCCTGGAGACATGACTCGAGTTAATAGAGGTGCCATACCTAAATGAGAAATAGTAACACAATCAGTAATGTACTTCTGCACCCATAACTATTGCTATTATTGCATTATGACTCTTGAGGTAGGCCACAGGGTTAGAGAACAGTTCTTGGGGTGGCCATCAGGGAAGAATGAACTACTAATAAAGCTTCCAGCTTACTCCATTTTTTTGCATGCTGGGAGCAATGCCTAATATTAGCAATCATTTTCTCAGCTCTAACGTTGAACAGAATTTCATTCAACCATTCTGGGTAGGTAATGTATTTTTGATCAAGCCAGTGCCATAGGATCAGCCTTTTCACAGATGGTGATATTAGTGAGATATGGAATTCTCTCCTTCACTGGAATGCTTACTAGATTACCTAGTATACAGATTTTGGGGTAAAACACTCTTGTAATCCTAACAGGGATCTAATTTGCTTTGATCTTTTCCCACAGGGGTGTAACTCTGGGGCATTCCCACAGTATATTTAAAAGTTTCCTTCTGCCATATTACATCACATCTTGAACATTGGTTGGTGGGAAGCTTACCCATCTTATATAAGTGAAGAGGTGTGAAATAAATATTGTGTAGTATGTGGAACTGTGTAAGGCACAGTTTGTCATTTGACACAAAGTGGTATATGTCTGCCCAGAGTTTATCCCAGTTAAGGGGTGAATTGGGAAAAGTAGATGTCCAGTAGTTCAATTTACTTGTAGTCTCTGGGTGTATCATCTCAAACAATAATAAGACCAAGTGGGAGACTGCATGAGGCTGCAACACCTGAGCAGTAATCTGATTGATGAATTCACTGTGGTCAGTGGTCCAGTACGTTGTCCCATACCAGGCAATTAGCAAGTGCCTCAGCTGAAATACTCTGAAGATGCACCTCATGGGGAGGTGGAGTTGAGTCAGCAAATCTCTGCTGTTAGGAATTTGTCCCTCCACTAAGAGGTCTGAGACCATTTTTCCTTGCAACTCAGGGACATTTAGGTGGGACAACATGCTAACACCTATTTTGAAGTTCAGGTTACCACAAAAAGGTTGGGAGATATCCATTGAAGTATTGTAGGGCATAACCCTGCATAGCTGAGCATGAACCCATAAAGAGGAATATATCACTGTATTTTTGAGACAGGCTGGTAGCTTGCTGGGAGATGTATAGAGGAGACTGGCAGGGGATATACCAAGGGACTGAAATTGTAGCATTTTGATTTGAAGCCAGATTTGGGTGTAAGGAGATCCCAGGCCCTTTGTGGACCATCTAGCATATCTGGAGAGGTGATTGGCCAGGTAATAAATATAAAAATTGGCAAGTGTAAGTCCTCCTAGGTGCTTTGGGGCTTATAGATTAATATAGGCCATTCTGGGACTTTTACCTTTCCAAATGAACCACGATATGACTGAATGAAGGCATTGAAACCAGCTATGCGGAAGATGTACATTTAACATATTCATTGGGTAGAATATGCAGGGGAGTACGTTCATTTTGACTATGTTAATATGGCCCTGTAGAGAGAGGAAGAGAAGATTCCATCTATCAAGGTCATGCTTAATTTTGTTTAAGTTAAGCTGTTTCACGAATGACTGTTTCTGGGAGAGAAAAATACCCAGGTATTTCATTCTCGTTACCCATGTTAGTCCTAAGTGGGAGAAGTCGTCAGGGATGGTTTTGGGATTTAAAGGCATAATAGTGGTTTTATCTATGTTGAGTTTGTACCCAGAAAACTTCCCGAGTTCAGTAATGAGGTGAGTACTTCTGGAATGGATGAATGCAAATTAGAGAGATGCAATAGGATGTTGTCTATAAAAACAGATATCCTGAGATCACATTCTCCAACCAGAATTCCTGAAATTTGTGGTGAGTTTTAAGGAGGTACACCAATGGTTCCATGTATAGATTAAAGAGTAGAGGGAATAGAGGACATCCCTGCTGAGTACCTGAGGAAGGAGAAAATCCTTGAGAAAGTACTCCATTGCAGTACACCCTTGCTTTTGGATTAATGTATAGTACGTGTATCCAGATTATGAAATTTTCTGGAAAACCAAACTTTCTCAGTACCAAAAACATAAAGTCCCACTTAACTCTGTCAAATGCCTTCTCTGCATCCAGGGAGATCAGGGCTATAGGCAGTTCTGCCTTCCCAGACACAGAGAAGACATGTGCCAGTTTCTCAGGTGGTCAGTTGAGGATCTTCCCTCATGAAACCAACCTGTTCTGGTCCAATCAACCCATCCCACACCTTCATGATCCTGGAGAGAATTTTTGTGAATATCTTTTGTCGTAATTCATGAGGGAAATAGGGCGGTAGTTGGAAACTCTATCTTGGGCTTATCTGGTTTAGGTAAGACAATGATTAAAGGTGGCATAGGGGGCAATTAAGGTGACAAGATAAGAGAAAAATTCAGGGGATGGCATATTAGGCTTGTATATGCTTCCCAATAGCATTTCAGATTGATATAATATGCATTGAACCAAAATGTAGTGCCCCACTGGGTCAGCAATGCAGTGTTTTATACTAAAACTGACTCCTTTTTTTTAGTTATTATTTTCTCTCCCACTGCCGGCTATCTCTCAGGAGGGCATGCCCAGCCCCGTCCCCGGCATCTACCAGCTGACGCTAACCTGACCCCAGAGCTTGACCCCCCTAGTGGGGTTAGCAGGTGTCCCCAACTCCCCCACCAAAGTCTGGATATAGTTGGCCAGAGCCGTGACTAGCCGGGGGCAGAGTCTGTGAGGCACCTTCTGCCATCCTGCATAGCAGTGTCTTTTCCTCCTGTTTTCTCCCAGGAGTCGGGACCATGCAATGTCGCCAGTGGAGGAGTCAGGCCAGATGCCCAAAAATTGACTCCTTTGAAAAGATTATTGCCACTCCTCTCTACCAGGTAGAGTTACTGGCAGCTAACACTGGCCCACATTCTGCTGGCAGAACAGTACATTTTCTGTAGACAGGAGGTGGGTCTCTTAGGAATGCTACCTGCACTGGAGGATTTGCAAATGTTTAATGATCTGGTATCATTTCCCTCTCGCTCCTTTAATATTCCATGATACATTATCTCATCCATAAAAGGTACTGAGGGATGGGCGCAAAAGCAACTCATTAATTGGAAAGACTCTGACGTGAGTAGAACTGAATCATTTGGAATTCCATGTCTCCACCCCTATTCCTGAAAAAGCAAACCCCTAACTGCCCCCTCCCACCCCAGTTCCCCATATCCTTCAGCAAACTTCGATATTTCTTGGCAATCCCATGTAAATGGTGGTAAGGCCCTTTGCCAAGAGGATACATCTCATGGTAGGTGTAGGGTCAGGTGAAATGGTAGTGGAATCCCTCCTCTCCCCCATTCAGTGAACAGAACATGCAGTGTAACCAGAACAATCTCTAATAAAGAATATCCCAAAAAACAAATATCCCCCCATACCCCCAGTGCTGAAGACTGATTCTCCTTATCACTCCTGGTCATGATGAAACACTCCTCTCCCTGCAGAAGAGTCTCATACCTGCCTCCTCCAACAAGAGCACTAACCAACTTGAACATGCAATTATGAACTCTAGCTAACAAACTTAGTATTTAGTACAATAATGCAAGTAAAGCAATCCTACATGCCTAAGTAATGGAATGATAATAAAGGTTGTAGTCAGTAATAATAATAATTAGCCCCATTTTAGCTCCATTTTAGGTCTGGTCTAGTAATTAAAGTTATAACTGAAGTAGACCCCATGTAGACCGGTCTGGTTCAATTGAGAGTTCAAACTTTTAAACGAAAAGTTCCTGTATCTGGGTCTAACATTAGGAGAACACAAATCATCAAAATAAATAATGTCTCTTTCAGCAGTTAATGGCCAAAACACAAGAGAGGTTTCCCTAACAAAAAAGGAAAACATTTTTGGGATTGTTTTCAGCTTACTTTTGTCTTAATGTTGTTTTTCTAATTTGTTGGGGATTACTCTTGTCTTCTTTTCTGAAAAGGATTTTTTCCCTCAACCACTGAAGATTTATTTAGGATTTAAAAATGCTTCTAAACTTGTTTCAAGAAAGTAACACTGAACATGGCTTGAAAGTAGATTTTCTTTTTCAGTTCAAAAGCATTTTTTAGGCTTTGAGCCGATTTACATATTTATCGCCATCCGTGCAGTAATTCCTGTGTTTTATTGCAAAATGCCCCACCTTGTGAGAATTGTGTTTAAGCATACAAATGTATCTTCAACCAGCTGTACCAGCAGATTTTGTGGACCAAGTGCCCTGCCCCAGCCAGAAACAATTCAACCTAAGGTAAGTGGAACTGTTGGCTTGTGATCCTTTTATCGATGTGAAACTGTACTTTACTCATAATATCTGCTTTAACCTTCTACCCTGCAACCAGCTGCACAAGGTGGTGGCATTCTGGAACTCTCATAGCTTAAAATTCATGTCATAGCCACAGCTACCATAAAATCAACATGCAAGTTACTTTCTGTCTCCTGAAATGCATACTACTACTCCTCTTGACAGCTGCTTGCCTGCTGACTCGCTGTTGGATGCTGGATACTGGTGACTGAGTTGAAGCCCCACATACCCCATTAGGCAGTGGTTACACAAAGCTGTTTGCCAAAACAGTGAGGATCTCCCTGCTAGTGGTGCTCTTGAGTGCTCCAGCCAGCATGGTGGTGTCCAGGAACCCTGCTAGCAGCTCCTGGATTAGCCGTCTGGTGAAAGCCTCCACAGTGGTCACAAAGAATATGGTTTGCTTGAAGGAATGAGTCCCCCCCCACTAGTGGGGCTCTCAAGTTCTCCAGCCAGTGTGGTGGCAACCTGGAATCCTTCTAGCAGTTCCTGGATTAGCTGCGGGGAGAGAGCTTCCACATTAATTTAATTAATGCTGCCCAGTGTTATGTCTTAGAACAGCAAGAAATATGCTCCTATTTAGCCCAGATGCCTCACACCAATCAAACTCTCACAGGGAACCCCCCCGGTACTGACCTTGGTCCATAATGGTGACCATGGCTTGTCCAATACTTGCCATTGATTTTCTGATCCTTTGTTCGGCCACGAGTAACCCCTAGGTTATGGTAAATATAGTTCCCTTTGTTTGAACTCCCACAGTGGCCCAGGCACTATTGGCTCTTGTGCATGCACTGTGACTCACACATGCATGCTAAGCCCCAGCTGCTATCTTGTGCAAGGCACTCGCGGCAGACTGTGGGAATGGATTCTGCAGTCTGAAGCTCTCCAATAACTGGAACCAAGCATCTTCACAGTTCTCTGCTCGCTGCAGATCCAATCTTGTTAATGCCCAGATCATGAAGGATCTCTTATTCCTGACAGCTACCCAGGAGCTCTAAAGCATGGCCCAAATGACTGTAAGTGACCTATCTGTCCTGTTTTCGGGAGCCATGTTGTTAAGGGCAGTCCATT
This sequence comes from Neoceratodus forsteri, assembly GCA_016271365.2. Taxonomy (NCBI): domain Eukaryota; kingdom Metazoa; phylum Chordata; order Ceratodontiformes; family Ceratodontidae; genus Neoceratodus; species Neoceratodus forsteri. The sequence continues at coordinate 904,247,830 of CM028133.1, forward strand.
ATTCAGGTTGCATACCTGCCACACTGGCCCTGATGATTCAAATAAGTTTGTTTTTTTACAAAGCATAATTTAGTTCAGATTTGGAGAAGATACAAAAAAAAACCCAGATGTAGTATGGTTTACACAAATATGTTGCAAGTAGTTTACCATGGATGTGACTTGCACACCAGGGAGTTTTATACTCAGCGAGATTTCAGACCTTTACACCCATTGTTAGTCTCCCATGCTTACTCATCTCTATTTTCCAACCCTGCTCTTTGAAGGGGAAATCCCTCTCCTAAGTGTGACGGCGTGGACATTGGCAGGATTAATAATATTTTTAAACTCTGGTCCCTGCATACTCCTCCAAGACATTCTGTTAAAAAAGAACAGCATTGGAAAATGTAACCAACTCTATTTAGATGGCTAAAAATAGGTGTCCAAGTCTAAAATCCGTTTGAAGCTGCCTAATATGACCTCACACATAATACTGGATCCCCAAGCATATACCTAACCACTCTGTTCAATATGGAGAAAAAAAAAAACATTTATTAACACAATGTCTAAAAACAGGTACGGTGTACAAAAATACCCAAGCAGACTGCTATATTAACAGTATATTAGCATGTAGATGGCCTTCTGACTGCAAAAATGGAGTTCCTTAGTAATATTTTAGCAGTCAATCAGTTTAGCATTCAGTTTAGCAGTCATTCTTAGCTGACTCTAATGTTAAATACTGCTATCCATGTTTACTGTTAATAAAAATCATTAGTAATCAGAAGCAGTATAAAGATTCCACAGAATACCCTTACAGAACTGTCACATCAACACTTCACCCATAGTAGCTGAGTATCAAGAAACATGCATTGATGTGATTTGAGTGCTAGGTGTTGAGCACTTAACTAAACCAGCACTCAACCAAAACTCAGCTTGTGCAGTTGAATGCTTGTTGACTATTTAAATTAGTATGGTAACCCTGTACCTTTGGAAAGCCCTAACAGGGCTAAACGCATCAGGTGACTTGGTTACCAGGAAGTGTGCTTGTTCCAGGCTTGTTTTTTATGCTCCTCACTGTATTCATTCACTCTTGTTATTTGCACTTTAAAAAAGGTATTTGCACAAGAGAACGACTACAGAACTGGTGTTCCGATGAGTGTGAGACATTTTTTCTCAGTCTTTGCAAAAGTGCTGGTCTCCCTTGACTATATGTTAAATTATTTAAATTAGTAACTGAGTACTGGTTCAGGATTTTAGTTTCAGAATATGTTAATTAGAGGTGAATGTGAGCACAGATTGAGATTTTACATTTTCAGAAAGCATTCAACAAAAACTCAACTTGCCAGATTACAAGATCCTATAGTCCCCATCCTCCAACAACTGCAGCTGTATACTGATTCTACTCAGCCTTGGTTGTTAGTACCTGAATACCCACCCAGCCAGCAATGGAATCTGGTTTGCCCGCGCTCTTAGCATCAGGCTCCCAGACCCATCCCCAAGCCCATGCTGGGACTCCACACACACTGCCCACTACACATGGGTGTTGATGTGACCACTTCTGACTCTAACAGTTTCAAGAAGTTGGCTCATCATTCATCAGTGTTCATCACATGCAAAAGGATACTGTTGTGTTACAGGACCATAATTAAATTTACTGAATTCAACGTACAACATTACACACACTATCACAGCTGATATTTCTTCGATGCTCTATGCATTTTCTCAAGGTGTGATGTTGAGATTGCAAAACCCTATATTTATAGTGCTTAATGGTAAGACATTTAAAGGGATAATGCAATTTCCCATCAAGATGCTTATATAAGGTACATATAGGGGACACATGATGGGCAGGAGTGTGATACAGGAAATATCACCATGAGTGGCTAGTGACCTCAGGATACTCATGAGTGGCGGAGCGTAGTGGAGCCACGAGTAAATGTATCCTGAGGTCACTAGCCACGAGAGGTGATACTTCCTATATCACACTCCTGCCCATCATGTGTCCGATTTATGCAATAGGGCAGGAGTGTATCGGTTCGTAAAATTATGGTGCCTGTATTTTAGTTTGATTTGTTTTTTGTGGTGTTTTTTCTTATGTCCGTGTTTGTCCACAGTGTCTCGTAAGGTGTGTGTGCTATTGGTTAGTTTGCTTAGAGGAAGTGTACTGCTGCTTTCTTATTGGTGTTTGTAGTGTTTAATTTAAGTGTGATTGGTTCCTTAACGTGTTATGTGATAGGCAGATGTGTCATGAGGATCATGGAGTGAGTGTTCTGATTCGTTATGTTATGTTTGTGGGTGGAGTTAAGTAGGGATGTTGTGTGTAGCAGTTTCGTCTTACTCTTGGTTCCATTTCAGAATATATTGAATTTATATTTTTAGTGTGTTATTAATATTATTTACATTTTAGTGTGAGTGAGTGCTGTTCCAGTTTTATTTCACCAGAGTACATTCATAATATGGATAGTACATAACAAATGAAGTTCACGATGTGTCCGTTGATTTGACCGGTGTTATACAGAGTATGTGTTTGGGGTAAGTTTATTTGTTATTTTCATTCATTTCCAGTGTGTTTTGGGGTAATCCTCAGTCCAGTTTTTCAGTCACTGTCACTGTCTAATGGTAGAGGTTTGCTTCATTTTCTTGGTGGACTGTCGTATTTATTTCCTGTGGGGAGAGAGAGAAATGTTTATTTAGTTATTGTATTTTAAAACATGTGCAGGACTGCAATCCTGGTGTTTAATACTTACCTTGGATGATGTTAAATGTGATGTGTTTTGCTGAAATTGTGGGGTGGTTGAAGCATGTGGCTATGCCTTTTTCCAAAGGAGACATTGTAGGCGTTTTATGTTTCATCTTGTTTTGCACTTTAGAAGTAGATGGCTGTGGTGGTGATAATATGTCTGGGCATTGAACTGAAGTGCAGCAATTCATTTTTGAGGTGCTTGGTTGTTGATTTGGCTGGTTGCTTAATAAGTGCGATATGTTTTGTTGTTTTATTTCATTTATCCGTGAGTAAGCATTTAAGTATTGTAACTTTTTGTGGCCAGATATCTGTATAACTTCTGTAGGTTGCACATTGCTGTCGACTAGTTTCTGCACAAGATATTTTCGAACTGAGTGGTTCATGAGTTTCTTTTCTGTTTGTATGTCTGCTGCACTAATCATATTTTTTACAATTTTTCCTAGGCTATTAACACCTAGTGCTTGTTTTTTATACCAGCTGATAGGGTATGTTACCTTTGGTGAGTAGTTTATTGCCAGAAAGAATGGAGCTGTGTCAATATTGCTTTAGGATGGTCTTTCCTTTTCGTATAAGATGTAGTTAGCTACAGGGCAACGTTTTGTGTCTTTAATTTCGTAGGCATGAGGTTTTAGTATTCTGTTACCCTTTGGGTTGGATCCGGTATGGGTTTTTGTTTGTCTTTCTTTTATGTATTCAATGTATCTGGTATTTCTTTCATCTGTTCCTAGTCGGATGTCGCCCCATTGTATATTTCTGGCTTCTGTTATTCCTCTTATTCCCGAAAAAAAGGGTAATATTAAGCCACATTGTATTTATCAGTGAGATAGGGTTATCAGGTACAAGTATGTTTTTGGTGTACAGTTTATCAGTTAACTCATCAGTGAGCTCATCTGCTGCTTGGGGCCGGTTTTCTTCGCCTTCCACTTTCAGTATTTTTTTTTTTTAATTAATACTTGTCTTGTTTTTGTAAAGGTACTGAACTGCGAAAGAGATTCGCTATATCCATGATCTTTTAAATGTCTTTCAAAGCTTTGAAACTTTGCTCTTAAGCTTAAGGGTTCATATTGTGAACAGTGTTTTTTTTTGGCATGTTATAAAATATTTACATAGAAACTGATCTAGTTGAGGAGGTGGTATGTTATGAATGGGTAGAAATATCCCTATTTCCTCTTTTAGGAAGTTTTCTAGGTGTGTAATATCTGTTTCGGTTTTACGTTTGGTGTTGTCGTTTTTCGTGGAGTTGATGTATTCTTGAATATAGTTACTGTCTATTTCTGTAGTCGGTTTTGTAGTACTTGTAGTAATGATTTGTCATTTTTGTGCTGTTTTGCTTGTGTCTATGTCAGGTTCCAGCAACGTTTCTTTGTCCATTTCAAATTGACTGCAACTTGGGTATATTTCTTCTGTCATGTCCATTGGTTTCTCCACTCTCTTTAGTTTTAATTTGTTTATTCATTCTGTGCTTTCATTATTTGTAGAGGCCATTCTTAGTATACCTATTTTATGTTTACAATTTTCTGTCCTTTTTATTTTTATTTGTTTTGCAGCTTGCTTTCCTGCTGTAGAATCTGCTTTATGTCGGTGTGTTTAGTTCTTCACAGGCAGCTTGTTTCTATTTACTAGCAGCTGGGATTTCAGGTGTGATCAATTACTGTGCTTTTTGTATTGGAAAGTAGTTCTGACTGTGTTTCTACTCTTTCAGGGTTTCATTTCAGGGTTTGAACTGTGTGACATAACGACTATTGATAAATGCGGTCGTTACGTATGCAGAGTATATATAAATGTAAGGGTATGGCCATGTGCATACGTCACAATATATTTATACAATGGAAGTGAATATACATGTTTTTATTAAACTCATTTATCACTCACCCCTATTGTATAAATATATATATATATATATATTTGTTAATCACACAAAGGGGCTGGACCGGTGGTGCTGAGGGTTGAGGTGCTGGATGCCGCACATCTCTCCATGCAGATGACCTGAGTTTGGAAGCAGATTCCAGTTGCTTGGGCCAGCTGGGGAGGGGACAGACCAAGCTTGAGACTGCTCTCACTTTCTAGGGAGGGAGGGCTTGTATGCCCAACCTCTGACTGGTAATAGCACAGGCTAGGGTGGCATAGAGAGGTACAGTGGGCTGGTGATGCTTGCGTGCCTCCACACACATGCCTCATGTTGGCTGCAGAAGGAATGAGAGAAAACTGGTAAATGGAAGCTGGCATTTCTGTGAAGCCCTACATGTTTGTCTATGGACCCATACTGCCACCCTAACCATGGTCTGAACTAGATCGTGTCTCAGGTGGGGTGTGGGAGTTTGGCCCTTCCTCTCTTGACCCTGCCATGGGGGGAATCTGTGGTGGTGCCCTTCCATGAGGTAGACCCCAGGGAAGACAAGCACTGATCTGTAAGGAGAGGGACAGTGCTGAGAAGCCCCTCAAATCATCCTTCTGAATAGATAAAAAAAAAAAAAAAACAAGTAAAATGTAATAAGCTGCAAAGTGCTTTTTTGCCATCGTCTGGTCACCATCTGTTCTACCCCACCACCTATCCCCATCTCCCAAGACTTACCCACACTGCTGGAATGCATCTTGACTTACCTCCTGGGTGAGGCTGTTGGAGCGCGGCCTCTCATAGCAATATAGAAGTTGTAGACAGTCTGGCAGCACAGCAAGGCATCTGTCTGTGGTGCTGACATCCCTGGTTTGGAGACAGACCCAGGAGTCAGAGGGCCAGCCCTGGAGAGTGGGATTGAGCATTCCACGGACTGCTCTCCCTCTCCAAGAGGGAAGGAGGTAGTGTGTCCAGCACATTGAGGACCCCTGGCAGAGGCTGTGGATCCTGCATGGCCAGCACCTCATGTTTTGTGGGGTGGATGCTGGCATCATTGCACATCCCCACCCCCAGGAGGAAAAAGCAGAAAAATGCCATCCACAAATCATAGTCCCTGCCCTGCTGCTCCTCATCAGACAATAGTCCACTTAGCAGGGGTCTCGATCCTGTGACCCCACCCTAGGGGGCAAGTCAGGGCTTTGTGACTAATGTTACCATGGAGGGGGTCTCCCACCTTGGTGCCCCATCCAGGGTGGGAAGCCTGTTGGCTAGGAGAGCAATTGGTGGGTCGAGGAACTGGAAAAAGCAGGCCACAAAAAAAAAAAGTATAGAAGTTGTCAGCAGAAAAAAATCTCTTGGCCCTACAGTGGCCTAAAATGCCTTCCTATTGTGCTATCACAGACCCAACTCTCTCCCCAAATGGATACTGCTTTGTGATCCTGGGGAGTGGGGACTGCCTTAGTTGGTTGCATAGGTCTAGTGGAGGGTGGATGTCCTCCTGCACAGATGATTTTTTTTGCATATACCGACCCACACGGACAATGGTGTGCAATGTCATAATGGCACAAAGAGCACTGGATGTCTGCCACACCCCCCGAAGATCTCAAACACCAGCTGTCAGGCCCCCAGTCTTCACCAGTGGGTGGTCAAAAGTCAGATGCTTCCCTCCCCCCCATGGAGGAGACCAGTCTATGGGACATTCAGTCCTGCTCTCCCAAGCTAGTCCTCCAACATTCTGGGCTCGCTTCCTAATCCAGGACATCAGCGTCACAAGTGAAAGCATTACCGCTGCCTTGACAGGCCAGCAAAGTGGGATTGTAAAGTGCTCAGCTGTGCTCTTCATTAATTTCACCTGGCAATATGTGGCAAAACACAATTTATTTATTTTTATTTATTTATTTAAGATTCAGAATAACACCTTTGAGCCACAGGTTCGTTTGCAAAGGTTCCAAGTCAGGTGACACAATACAGAGCCATTGAGTTACATCAATGAAAACATTGTACAGAGAGAGGAACAGGGGTGACACTAGACAACAATAAACATATGAAAGTGAAACATCTGGTTGCTACATAACAAAAAATACAGGTTACTAAGTGCAATGAACAGGTTTCTAAGTGCAATTGGGCAGAAACAGACAGAGCGATTAGAGAGTGCATGGCAAAGCAACCACTTGTCTGCAGTAGTGAGGAATTGCCACGTAGGAGAGTTAGAGGGTCTAGACAGATCCAGGACACGTACGATATAAGTTGGGGGAGGGATGCAGCCAGGAAGGCATTGTCAGGCCAGTAATAAAATAATACAAAAACAATAATAAAGAAGGCAAATAATATAAACAATTTTTTGTAGCATTTTAATGTGTACCTCACACACCACATTTTTCTATTTATATGCATCAACATTTGGTTTTACTCACCAGTGTTCAAAGGTGAGTAGTATTCACTAAGAAAATATCTTATCAGGAGCCCTGCATGGCACAGCACAATGTTGGCATCACATGTGACACAGTGCAATGTCTGCATTGCATGTAGCAAAGTGCTGTGTCATCATCACCATGGCACAGCATAGTGTTAGTATGCCACATGGCAGTGTCGTGTCGGCATTCCCTATGGCACTGTGATGTGTAAGCAGTGCAAGTGGCACAGTTTACTCACAACTGTGCACAGAGTGGTGTTGGCAGTGTATGTAGCACCACACAGTATCTGCATGTCATCTAGCAAAATGCAGTGTCTGCATAGGACATGGCACCGTGACTGACAGCATTGCATGTAACACAGTGTGTTATCAGCAGTGCACATGGCACTGTGTGGTGTTAGTAGTGCATATTGCACTGCAAAGTGTCAGTCCTGCAACTGGCACAGTGCTGTGTCAGCGCTGTTTGTGACACACTGTGGTATCTGCACTGCCTAATATGATGCTGTCACTACACATGGCCCAGCAGTGTCCGCACATTATATTATACAGCACATCTTTTTTTAGTGCATGTGGCACAGCAAAGTGACAGCAGTTCTCATGGCACAGCAAAGTATCAGTAGCACATGTTGTTTTTTATTAACTCTGTTTCTACTCCCACCAACTGGGGCTTCTCTCAGACTGCCCACTCTCGGCTCCTCAGCTCCACCACCCGCCTGAACTGCTCCTCCGTACACATCATAGAAACATAGAATTTGATGGCAGATAAGGACCGCTTGGCCCACCCAGTCTGCCCATTTCCCTACCTACTGGATAAGCTGCAGATCCTAGTTAACCAGCAGCCTACTTCTTCCTACCCCCACCCCCAGAACTGCCTTATGACTATCCCATGCATGCTTGAATTCCACCACTGATTTTGACTCCACAACCTCCTTGGAAGGCCGTTCCATGCATCCACAACCCACTCTAATAAAAAATACTTCCTTAGAATTACCTCTAGACGCCCCCCTCTATTTTCAAATTGTGCCCTCTTGTTCTTGCACACCCTTTTTGAAAGATGCTACCCTCTTGGACTTTGTTGATTCCTTGAGGTACTTGAACGTTTCTATCATGTCCCCCTCTCCCTTCTTTCCTCGAGGCTATACATATTAAGCTCCTTAAGTCTCTCTTCATATGTCTTCTGGTGCAGACCCTGCACCATTTTAGTTGCCCTCCTCTGGACAGCTTCCATCCTGTCTATGTCTTTGCGGAGATTGGGTCTCCAGAACTGCACACAATACTCCAGATGGGGTCTCACCAGCTGTCTGTACAGAGGGATAATAACTTCCTGTTTTCTACTGGTGATGCCTCTCCCTATGCATCCCAGTATCCCCCCAGCCCTCCTTGCTGCCCTCTCACATTGCTTGCCCTGCTTTAGGTCATCTGATATGACTACCCCCAGGTCCCTTTCCATTTTTGTTGTTGTTAGTATCTCACCCCCCATTGTGTACTCTTCCCTGGGTTTTTGTTTCCCAGGTGCATTACCTTGCACTTCTTAGCATTGAATCTAAGCTGCCATACATTTGACCATTCCTCTAACCTTGCCAAGTCCCTTCTCATCCTTTCCACCCCACCTGTGCATCAACTCTGTTGCAGATCTTAGTGTCATCTGCAAAGAGACATACTTTCCTTCCAGTCCTTCTGCAATGTCGCTTATAAAGACATTGAAGAGGACCGTCCTAATACTGAACCTCGTGTACCCCACTAGTAACCCTCCTTCTTCTGAGTGGACTCCATTTACTATTACTCTCTGTGTCCTATTCTCCAGCCAATTCTTTACCCAGACTGTCATCTTGGGACCCTCCCAGGCTGGCTAACTTGCATATTAATCTTTGTGTGGGACTGTGTCAAATGCCTTGCTAAAGTCTAGGTAGGGCATGTCCACAGCCCCTCCCTGATCTACTACTTTGGTCACCCAGTCAAAGAAATCTATCAGATTCGTCTGGCATGACCTTTCCGCTTGAATCCATGCTGCCTAGGGTCCTGTGCCCCTCTGGCCTCTAGATACTCGACAATTCTTTCCTTTAAGTGATTCCATCATTTTCCTATCACTGAGGTTAAACTAACAGGTCTATAATTTCCTGCTTCTGCCTTGCTCCCACTTTTGTAGGGGAATCACATCTGCCCTCCTCCAGTCCTCGGGTACCACCCCATCCTCCCATGATTTGTTAAAAGGGTAGTCAGTGGTGTCACTAGTTCTACCCTTAGCTCTTTTAGAATTCTGGGATGAATCCCATCAGGCCCCATTGCTTTGTCCACCTTCAGTTTTAAGAGTTCTTTCAGAACCCTTTGTTCTGTAAATGGGCAGGTATCAACTTCTGTATCCAGAGTGTTACTACTGTTTGTTTTATGTACTTCCCCTCTTCCTTTGTAAATACTGAGCAAAATATTTGTTTAGTATCTCTGCCTTTTCACAGTCTCCCTCTGCCCACCCTCCCTCCCCTTTATTAAGCCTCACTATCCCTCCTTGTCTTCCTTTGCTCCTGATGTACCTATAAAGGTTTTATCCCCTTCTTAACTGAGTTGGCTATCTTTTCCTCGGTTTGGGCCTTTGCTGTTCTGACTGCCTTCCCAGCCTCCTTTTGCTTTAACTGATACAGTTCTCTGTCCTGCTCCTTCTGCGATTCCTTGTACTTCCTGAATGCTTTCTTTCTCTTGAACCTTCACTGCCACTTCCTTTGAGAACCATAGTGGTTTCTTACATCGTCTTGTTTTGTTTATTTGCTTCACACAAGGCTCGTCACCTCTGTGATGGCAGTTTTTATTATTCCCATTGTTCTTCCACCCTTCTTCCTGCCCATTTGCTAGTGCGTTCCTTAGGCACTCACCATTTTAGCAAAGTCAGCCTCCTAAAGTCCAGTACTTTTGTCTTTGTATGGCTCGACTCTATTGCTGTGTTTATTGTGAACCATACTGTTCGATGGTCGCTAGTTCCCAGATGGCTACCACTTCTACATCTGTAATCCTCTCACCATCTCCATTTGAGAGAATCAAGTCTAATATTGCTCCCTCTAGAGTGGCTCCAGTACTAGTTGTCTAAGCATGCCCCTGTGGGGCATCTAGAATAACTGCACTCTTCGAAGTGGCAGCTGCAACTGCACTCCAGTTAACATCTGGCATATTCAGATCACCCATCAGCATATCTCCCCTTTTCTGCCATTCTAAGTATACTTTCTATCATTTCCCTGTCCATTTCCTCCCCTGAGAAGAGTCTGTCTAACCCTCTGTGTATTGTGGTGCCATTGCCTGTCTCCAAATTTACCCACAGTGCTTCTTCTCTCTGTGACCTTTTGTTCTGTTGCTTTTATTCCTTCCCTTATGTAAAAACTACTCCTCCTCCTCTTTTACCCTCCCTGTCCCTCCTGTACACAGTGTATCCTGGTATGTTTATGTCCCAGTCATGGTTTTGTGTGTACCATGTTTCTGTGACTGCCACAATATCCAGATGTTCTTCCTCCATCAAGGCCACTAATTCAGGAAGCTTGTTACCAGACTACGAGCATTAGTACCATTGCTCTCCATTTTTGATGGCTTTACATTCAGTGCAGCATCCCCCACTGACTGTTCTACCTCTGTCTTTTTCATTTAGTACCCTGTTTTGTAGGGAGAGGCTGGGATTTTCCTGCTGCTTGTCAGTGCCTCCCCTTTGACTAGTTTAAAGCTTGTCAATGAAGCATTTAAACCGATTGCTCAAAGACTTGTTCCTTCCTGGACAGATGCAGACCATCCTGCCAGTATAGGCTGGTGTCCTCAGGTGGAACCCAGTCCCCAATGAAGCCAACCCCTGTGCTCCACACCATTTTTTCAACCATTCATTAAACTGCATGGTGCCAGTTACCCTCGCCTCCCCCATGCTTTTGACAGGCAGCACCTCTGAGAAGGAAACTGTGTGTGCTACTCGTCTTAGGTCCCTCCCAACTCTGCAATGTCCTCCTGCACTGCTCTAATCTCTATGATGAGCCAAGTCATTTGTCCCTAGGTGGACAATTACGTCCAGCTCGGAATCCCTTGCAGCTGTTCTCATCATCATCATCATCATCATCGGTATAAGGACTTCATCGGTATACATCATCGGTATACATCATCGGTATAAGGACTCTGGACTCCCCTGACCCCATGAAGAGACACCAGAGGCCCCAGGGGAAGAGTTGCAGGAAGTGGATGACATTGGACGTGTGGCCAGGGCCCCTGGTGGTAGCCATCGCCTCACCCAGTGATGGGGGTTTTCTCCTTTGGTCCCCTTCTGGAGTGCAACATGCAATGTCATCTGCACCGACTGCCGGTAGGCATCTGTCACACTCCACCCCCATGTTCTAGCTGGTGCACCCGTAGTTCCCCCCGATCTCCATTGGGGGATGCTAGGGCACTGAGCTTCCCCTCTAACCCACCCCAGGGATAGGGGAGCTGTCAATTGGATGCTTGATCCTATCTCTCCCCTGTCGTCCCCCGGCGACCCTGGCTCATTCCCAAACCCTGGTCACCGGCGTGATGCAAGGTGTGGCGCTCCAGCACTCAACCTTCAGTGCCACGGGGCCAACCAGTATCAGCAGCATATGTTGCATAGCAAAGTAATAGTAGTGCACATGGCACAGTATGGTACCAGCAGAGCATGTGGGACAGTGCATTGACACTGGTGTGGGTGCACATGCAGTACAACCACAGCAAAGTGCCATGTGTAGTGCTTGCCACCAGGGTGGGTTGTCTCAGGAGCCTACCATCTCTGCTGAGTGGGTTCTCAGGGGGGGTATTCCCCTATATTGGGAGGAGTGGTTGCAGGTGAGATAATCCTGAGGTACGTGTGTCACTCGAGGATGGCTTCTACTTACTTAAGCTGAATGTATCTGTCCCCATGATCTACTCTGTACAATTGCTAGACACATAGCATCCCTCAGTCAAAGCACAGTCTGTGGGTCTGGACCCCCCAGACAACCTCTCCCCCACCCAAGCAGCACCCCCTCCCAGTACACAAAGCTGAGCAGCATTTCTCTGCTGTGGATCTTCCACTCCCTGGGCTTCTCCCGATGGGAGAGAGGGAGTGGCTTGTATATGAAAGAGGGGTTCCTGTTGTTGGGTTGGGCAGGATACAGTACATCGTGTCTCCAAGTAGCAGTCATGGACATTGTCTGTGGTAAGATGATCATCTAGCTGCAGCGCAACCACCTTCTCTATCACCTTACCACAAAGGGCAGGTTTGAGACTGGTCTGTAGTTAGCAGGATGGTTCACATGGGTTTAGTTCAGGAGTGGATGCACAACTGCCTCCTTAAGGGGATCAGGAAAAATCCCACTCTCCAGTAAACTCCAAACAATCTCTGCAAGGACTGAGCCAATCTCATCTACGCAGCCCACCAAAAGTTGCATAGGGCCCATATCCAAACTACAGCAGGTTGGCCGCAAAGACTGGATGGCTCTCATGATGTCGATGAGTTCCAGCCTGACAAAATCTGTCCAAACCAAGTGGGTGCTTGTGACATTCTACTGACCATCACAAAGTCCATTGGAAATAGACTGGCCGATCTTTGACCTGATGGAGGCAACCTTGTCTGCAAAAAATTTAACAAACTCATCACATTGTTCTTGTGAAAAGTTCCCACAGACTGAAGACAGATTGGACTGTACAATCTGTCCACAGTACAGAAGAGCTGAGCTGGTCAATTTCGTGCAGTGGAAATCTTCCTGGACAGTAACTCTGCCTTCTTACAGGAGATTGATGATTGATAGCATGTATAATGTTCCATCAACCTAAGCCTGTCGTCATCAAGGCCAGATTTCCACCAGGCCTTCTCCAACCTTCATCCCACTCTTCTCAACTCCTTCAAGGTCTTATCAAAAATTGGAGACCTTGAATGGAGGGTAAGGGGGTGAACATGAACAGGAGCAATGGAATCCAGGGCCGCTGTCACCATTACATTTTAGGAAAATATCAGTTCCCTTGGATCCATGCATTCCCTCAACCTATTCAATAGGTCCAGTACTGCCATTATTAGGCCATCAGGGGTCACATTTTGCAAAGGGCCATACTGGACCATCTCCGTAGGAGCAGGCCCATTAGGGGAAGCCCCAAAACCAAACCTTATTGTGTGATGATCAGACCATCCAATGGGTTCCACCACCAAGTCAGAGATCTCCATCCCCGGGAGGAACACCAGATCCAGTGAGTGACCCTTAATGTGAGTAGCAGAGGTAATACCCTGCATGAGGCCCAATGAGGTCATTAATTGGAGGAAACCACATCCAAATTGCGAGAGTTCATCATCAACCCAGGCACTGAAATCCCCCAGAATCAACCATATGGGGATCCCAAAACCATGTTGACAATGAAGCCTGCAATTTCCTGCAGGAATATTTTCCCATCTTTGGTTGGACAGTAGATAAGTATTATCCTGCATCCCATGCCCACCTCCAAGATACACTCAAAGGATCTGGTGCACCCCACTGGTACCTCAACAAGGCTAAGTTCTGATCTAAAACAGATGGCTACACCCCCGCCTCTATGATCCTCTTGGACGTTGTATCACCGAGTAACCTGGTGCGACAGCCGAGGCCGATACTGGGCCTGCATCTCATCCAACAAGGTCTCGGGTGATGCACACCAGGTCTGTTGTCCCAACAAGATCCACTATAATAGAAGTCTTGTTGCAAATAGACTTGGCATTTCATAACACCATCTGTTTACTTTGGGCATATTCTACCCAAACAAGTAGCCAGTAGTCTCAGCAGTCCCCACTAGCAACTTCTGTGCCCAGTAAATTCTCCTATAGCTTGAGCACCACCTGTAGATTAGCGATGGCCATGACATTGTGGGTAACCATACAACATTATCTGTTCCTACACAGCAACCTAAACTGTAAGTGGCCATTGGCAGACACTGGAGGGTGCAAAACAGGAGAAAATTCCTCCGCTTGATGGCGCTTAGTTCCCCATACTGTAGTTGCCTCCTTGATCTCATGCCCCTCTTCCTATTCTTCTTTGTAGTCCCTGCTTAATTTCTTTGACTCCGCCTCCATTACATTGAAGTCCTCACATCTTGTTCATTACTGTAGCCTCCAATTAATATTCTCCCTTTCACTGTTGTGTCTCTTAAAGTCCCCATTCACTATAGCCACATTCGTGTTATTTTTTTTGGTGCTGCACCTCCTTTTACCATACCCCCCAAGTGACCTGCATTTTGTGGGTCCAACCCAATTTTAAGCTAAAAAATCCACAGACCCGCACACCCCCAGCCAGACCTGCTAAACCCTGAGCTTCCCGGTCCATGCATGTGCAGAATGACAGCACGGATACATGCTCCTGGCACTCGTTCCCAGCACCTCTTTAGCTCCATTGCACAGCTGCAGAATTGTACTTGCATCCTGCAGACATCAGAGCATGGGCAAATCAGAGTGAGCAGGATAATGAGGACAAGCCCAGCTGGGCAAACTGAGAGTCAGTCGGTTTCTTTTTTGACAAGCCAAGAAGAGGAATAAGTTAAAAATATTCATCCGGTTGCCATGATGTTGTCACACATCATGTCAGAATCTTCCAAGGAGTCAGGGGGTTATAGTGAGGTGGAGCAGAAGGACTCGGAAGTCGAGGAACAGCAGGAATCAGAGCACGGTCCAGGATGTGGCCCTGTGTGCAGCCTGTGAAAGGCAATGGGAAAGCTGTTCAGTAAGCCTGCAATTTTTAATTGAATTCATTGCTGCCTCCAGTGATAAATTTGCCGGGTAAGTGAGCAGATGTCGGAGCTAGACCTCTGTGTGAGAGTGACTGCAGATTTGCAACAGATGGGGGAGGATAGGCAATCGAAACAGTGTGCTGCACTTGACTGAGATAGTGAGAACTGGCCCAAGTTTAAATGAAAATGAAAAAAAAACATTTAATTTAGTAGCACTGTGAAAGCAAAATTTATAATATGTGAGTGGTGACAGGTCAGTGGCTACAATAAAAATTACTGCATGCAGACTGAAAGTTAAGTAAGGCAGACCACCAGACCAGGTAAATCTATGAGAAAACTAACACTATTAGTGTGGCACCGCCTAGTCTGAAGTGCACCCATCTCAAGTCAGTGCACCTATCAGGTGATATCTTGTAGTGTTTATTTTTTTTTTTAGGCTTTGTTTAGGAAAATTTTCCAGGGTTTAATGCTGATCCCCATCAGACAGAAATTTGAAAGTATCCCCCAACCCGGCTTGGCCCACCTCCCACGCTCGGCCGCAGTGATCAGCATTCCAGATGGTAAAACTTATGTTTTACTGCTATCCCCTTTGTCATTTGCAGGAGTTGGGTAAAACTTGGGACCTATGTTTTACTGTCATCCCCTTTGTTATTTCCAGGAGTTGAAAATAACGTTTACAGCCTCTAGCAGGCAGGGCTAGTTGACTGGAAAAGTCCACCTGTCTGACAAGATTTTCAGTAACCCAGAACAATTCATTTCAATAATGTTGTTTTGTCATGCACATAGCTTTCTTAAGTTTTAGTTGTTCCTACTTTTTACTGTTGGGGGCTTATTTAGGTTCCTTTTAACAAACACAGCAAAATGTAGAAAAAATATCAAAGAGCAAAAAAGTTATGAGTAAAAGAAAACAAAGATGACACAATAACTGGAGGATGGATTCACAAAGCTTTAGAAGGTGCAAACCTTCCTAAGTCCCCAAATTGCTTCAACCATGGAAAAAAGGGGAGATTGCTCTAAGTGCTATTCATAAAAAACACAGCAGCTACAGAAAACACCATTACAGACTGTGAAAAAAAGTGCAGTTGTGGAAGTCCCTGAGGGAAAAAAGGTGTCAGATAAGTAAGGCACAAACCCGGGGCAGGATTTTCAAAGCGTTTGGAACCGAAGTCCCACTCCGCAACTGCAGTAGTGGACTGAAATCACCCACAGCGGTGGTGGTTGTGATTCACAGCCGCAGCAGTTGCAGAGGGTGTTACGGCTGCTCCCACAGGCAATAGCAACTTTACACAGCTGCAGCAATCTCCCTGGTGACACCACCCGCAAGCTGCCGTAAGTCATGGAGCAGGTCGTAATCTGGCTCCACCATTGTGAATACCCACCGCTGCGGGACTCCTGCTGCTCTGCAAGTGGCTACCCTTTGGTGACGAAGTTTGCCGCAGCTGTGGGACTTTCACGATCTTTGTGAATCCTACCCCTGAAAGGCTAGTCTCAGCCATTTTTTCCACAGTTGCAGAAAAAATGTTACACACAGTGAAATGAGGTGTAACTCTCCCTCAGCAAACTCAGTAGTGACCCAACAATTGGACTCAATTAAGGTGGAGGTGAGGCACAGGTAATAGCATCCCAGATAGTATAGCAGTGGCTGTTGGTACAGCAACAAATGCACACATTGCCATAATATGGCAAAAGGCAACAACCACCAGACACAGTGCAGCCCATGATGGAGCCCCACAGGCAGTAGAGCTTGACCAGTCTGCAGTGAGTGCTACCCCACAGGCCACAGGAACACCCCAGGGAGGGACAACCAGCAGTGACAGTCGGCCACTGTGGTGCCATGGTATCACTGGAACCTGTGGTGCTGCAGTGGTCCCAGTTGAGGGAATGGTTGCAGGTCTCTTTGTGTGTGCTGTCAGCTCATATATTATGGCAGCAATGTTAAAGTCTGTTGCTTCAGCTACTGAGGTTGTACTATTGCTGCGCCTCCTCAGCCATTTCCGCAGCTGCAGATCCGCAGTTGTAGATTCAGAGCACTTGTGGAATTCCCGCAGCTGCTGGAATTCCGCAACCATGGGATTTTTTGCAGAAATGCAGCAGCTGCAGGATTTTCTTTTAGAATATCATGCAACTGCATTTCCACAGTGCTGCAGGCCTTTTTCCCACAGCTGTGGGATTTTGGGCTGTCTTTGAGAATCCTGCCCTGGGTGGATTATCTAACATTGTAGTTCATAGGAAGGTGTTGCATCGAAAATATGCCAGCTTGGAAACAGCAAAATAAATATTAGGTCCAGTAGGAATATTCCATAGAGAAGACAGGTTTAGCTGTGCATGTGGGGACCCTTTTCATTGTGGCACAATACCAGAAGTTATCAGGATGGGAAGTCTGGTTGCACACTGCTGAGCCATTGAAAAGTCATGCTTCAGTGAGTAATCCGACAGCTACTACAGACCGACTTCAAAGCATTCTTTCACCAAGCAACAAGAAATGTTCTGCAAAAAAGAAAGTTGGAGCAGATTGATGCATACAAGAACCAAAAGGTAGGATTTTTTTAAATCTTTCAAGCAGTAAACAGTAATTTAATGCAAACCATCTGGACCAAACTGTACAGAGCAAGATCTGTTAGATCTGAAGATGGGGCCACAAAACGTTTGAAAATAATATACAAGTAAAAGTCGATGTAGTTCTTGCTGCAGAATCCCAGCCTTAGCTCTGAAGAGGCTGCTACATCTCTGCAAATTCAAATCTGAGTGAGGGGAAAGGGAGTTGGGTTTATTGGTTAGTGCAGTAAATTAAACTTTGAGCTATGGAGGACTAGCTCTGAGGGGTCTGTACTGTATACCTCTCAAGTGTCCCTGATTTTGCCTCAAACTTTTACTCTGTCCCTCCTAAAATTTGTGTTTTTGGCTAAACAGTGGGACGGTAAGCACAAAACAATGTCAAGCATTAAAGTTACAGACTTGTTCTTCTTTAGAAAATACATTTTGCACTAAGCCCCATATTCTACCAGCTTTCTGGGTAGATATCTCAAATTTTGAAGATGTGTCCCTGATTTTGGTTCTTGCCCTGATTTTTTAAGCCTTGTCCCTGATTTATGAGGCAGGAGGTTGAGAGGTATGTACTGTAGCCTGTGAATTCAAACCTGAGAATAAGTAAGGGACAAGGAAAGCCTTAGATCTTTCAGGGCTGCTGTTCTTTTAAAATTCAAACTTGAGGAAGAGAGTTGGGTTTAATTGGTGCAGTCAAGGTGCACAGAAGTGTATCCTTCTTCCCAGTACTTCAGCCAAACACTAGGCCTTCCTTTGGGGGTAGTATTGGAATTAATCTTTGAGCTATGAATCTGTCATCCTATTTAATAGCAGTGATGTGTTGGCTACAGGAATTCACTACAGAGCTTGGGGGTTTGAGGGAGGCAGGGAGGTTAAAGGGTGCTGGGGGTGCATTAGCCTGTAGTTGCAGAGGGGAAAGAGGACCAAGGGAGCCTGTAGGGGCCAGTGGGGAGGGAGACCAGGCTAGCAAGTGGCTGCCGGGGGCCGGGCTTATCACCAACATGATCCATGTATCTGGGCAAATAATTGTGTCAGGGTCTGCAGGGCATGGTCACACTATGGACATGCTTGGCATTCTGTACTGAATAGGACCTTGGAAGTACGCACCACACCGTACCTTTTGCACTGAACTGCAAACCTGGAGACCAGGGTTTGAATCCCATAGCCCTTTGTTACATACTATGTAACCTTTTGCAAGTCACTAAATTTCCTGTATTCTTAGGTCGCACCTGAAAACAAGCTTAGGCTTGGTGTGCTTCCTGGTTAATCAGTTTCCTGTCCCTTTCACCATTTCATTAAAACTGGATCATTAGCCCATCAGAAACTCCACTTACCCACTTGGGCTACTGTTCTGAAATACTGGCCACCTGGCCATCCAGCACACTAAGGAATTAGCTGAGTCCTTCCCTAAACACCTTCTCTTTCTTTCCTGCATTATTTTATTTCCTTCTCTGTGTCTTTTTTCCTAGTTTGACCTAACTGTACCTTTAATTCTAAATTCACCCTTTTCCTTACTTCTCTGCTGTTCTATGCCCTTGCATTTCTCAGCTCTCTGTTTTTGCTCTTGCTACGGTATTTTCTCCATATTAACCTGATTTTCTTTTACAGGTCTGACAGGACACAAACTGGCCTTCTTCATCAGATAAGTATCATTCTGTCTTTAACGTGTTCATTCCACCTTCTATTTACTCTGTAAGAACTACATATCCTTTGTGACCCTTTTTATATTTTATTTACAGGTCCTTAGACATCCTACCTGAAAGACCTACCTCCAGCTCCCTTATTACTCGGGTAAGAGACTCCACATCTACTTATACGTGGGTTGGCTGTATGCTGTAGCCATACCTATTACAGTGTGTGTCAGAGTTGAGCATGTTGGAGGGAGCTGATAGTGAGAAAATGTGAGGTCAAGGACCTTGGAGAGAGGGTTAGTACTGTGACTGTGGAGGAAACAGGGTCATTTTGAGGACAGCGGTGGGGATATTGGTGGTCATCGTGGGGGAGGGTGCTGCCTGGGGCAGTGGATAAAGGGGGCTAGTTTAGGATACTTTGGAGGGTGGGGACTAGTGTCTGGCAACTCTTTTGTGTTGTGGAGGAAGGGGCTAATGTTGGGGTATGGTGGAGGGAGGCCATTATCCAAAGCTATGCAGTGAGGGGCATTTGAATTGGGGCTATGGAGGGAAGAAGCTAGTATGGTGGGGGCTATTGGGAGAGGTGGCTGGTGGGTGCTTTGGATGGAAGTGGTCTGGTGTAAGAAGCTTTGTATGGAGGTGGCCTGGTGTAGGGTTCTATTGATGGAGGTGGCCTGGTGTAGGGTTCTATTGATGGAGGTGGGCTGGTGAAGGGTTCTGGGGACAGATGTCACAAAATGTCCTAGCATGTGGGTGTGGTCAGCAGACTGGGAAATGGAAGGGATCAGCAGGCCAGTAGTTCAGCCAGAGCTATGATCCCTTCCTTCTTACAGGACAGCATTAAAATTTATAATTTTGACAAGGTGGGACTATCACTACAGCAGAGTAATGGGCTATGAAACCCAACAATTTCACACCTTTACTTTAACAGAAGTGTGTTGCATGTTCACAATAAGCTCCAAAATGCACCACAGTGCATACAAAACCCACGAGCTCTTGTATAACTAATTCCTCTAGCAAAACTACTCAAATTATCCAGTAAAACACAAGGGCTCCTTCTATTTGTTGCTTGTGTGTTATTTATTTTGGGCCCTCCTGGCTGTTACGCTTTTTTTTTTCCTCGCCTAATCCTTTAGAGCACCAGAGGCTACCTAATCAGCCACTGTGCAGCTCTACTGTATATAGTGCTTGCCACTTGCATGCTCCTCTTGGGGAGCCCACTGATTTCCACCGCCTACACTCCTACAGCGCTACTTTTAAGCCCATTTGGGGCACTGGTCTTCAGCTGCAGTACGCTTTTCCATTGTGACCCCCCATCTTTTTATATTTTTTTGTAGACTGTATTTTGCACTCTGGATGCCCAGGGCCTCCTTCCAGAGTACCCACTCAACTTTGCCTTCTACTGCCAATCTGAAACACACACACACACACACACACACACACACACACCCCTCCCTTCCAATCCACGGCAAGTCCAGCCCCCGGGGAGGGTTTGCCCACCACCCTTGGAAGCCTGGTCATGAATTAGGGGGACCTACCATGAGATTGGGTTCCCATGGGAGATCATGATGTGAGTGGGTCCGATGGCAGGATGTTGGCAGGCCCCTGGGGTGTCTGTCCTTCATCTCCGCTGGTCAGCAGAGGGATTTTCCTATGTGATTGCCCCTTGGAGTTCCAAATGTGCAATGACATCTAATGGTACTACATGCTGATGTCTGCTGGAACTCTGCTCCATGCAGCTGCAATGCCACTTGTTCCTCGCACTGCCCCTGACCACTGCCATGGGCTGCCCAAGAGCAGTGTATTCCCTGGATCCCTCCCCAGGAAGGATGAGCAGTCCTCCAGATTCTTGATCCCTTCCACCCCCTACTGACCCCCGATGGCCTGAATCACCAGTGTGGCACAAGGTGTGGCATCCAGCACCTCAAGTCCTTAATGCCACCGGGCCAGCCTTGTGGCCCCCATCTTGTCCTTTTTTTTTTTCTTTTCACCCAGTCCTTTCCTACCAAGCCCCTCAGGACACTTACACTCAGCTGCCATGCCACTTAGCTAGTGTTTCTTGTCATTTCTTGTTGGCTTCCTCCGGAACCTCATAGCAAGCCCCTTGGTGGTCTTCACATAGGCACTGTGTGGCTGATCGGTAGAGTCAGGTATATTTTCCCTAGCTCCTCCACCTCCCCAAAACATTACCATCTAGGGTTCATTCTGGAAAATTTTCTAAGCAGGACAATGTCCCACTGGTCCAGCAAAACAGGGGACAAATTCAGAAAATCAAGGGATATAACTCAAAAAGATGGAGGCAAACAGTGAATTTAGTTGTTTGGGTTTTTTTTTTTTGGCATGTGTTCCGACTCATAGTTATTTACACTTTTTTAATATGTTTTTTCCAGATTATTGTTATGTGCTGGTGTCTCCCAAACGTTATGCACAACATTGGTGGCATGCTGAGGCAGTTATGAGGTAATGGCACAGTTGCTCACATATCAAGCCTGCTGCTCATGCTAAAATAATTTTGCTATGACATAATGTCACATTCATGTGTGTACATTGGGTGATAGAGGTGCAGCTGCGATTAATAATCATGCTGCTGTTTCCAAAAATTATACCACTGTGGCATCCTGCATAGATGAAGAAGGTACTAACTAGTTAGTTTTATTAGCTACTCTCTCTGTTTGAGCCTGCTGCTGTTTCCAAAAAATAAACCTGTTACGGCACAGGCATTGATGAATAAGGTTAGAGTTGTAGCTACTGACTCTGCCTGAACCTGCTGCTGTTTCCAAAAATTATACTTGTTATGGCACAGGCATGAATAAGGCTAGAGTTGCAGCTACTCTGACTGAGCCTGCTGCTGTTTCCAAAAAGTATACCTGCTATAGCACAGGCATTGAATAAGGTTAGAGTTGCAGGTGAGCTAGACTGAGCAGGGCCGCAGTAATGGGGGGGGGTAAGTGGGGAAGTTGTCCGGGGCCCCGAGCTCAGGAGGGGCCCTCCTGAGGAGCTGGCATTACCTCTGTCATTAGCTGGTTTGGGAAACATGGGGTCCATTCCAAGTAACTTGTCCGGGGCCCCAGGATTCATAGCTGCAGCCCTGAGACTGAGCCTGCTGCTGTTTCCAAAAATTATAGTGGCACAACAGGCAATTTGATGGTTTAGTAGCAACTACTCTGACTGAGCCTACTGTTTCCAAAAATTATACCCTGGTATTGCACAGGCAATAGAAAAACCACTGACAGTAATATTGAAGGCATGTGTTGCAGCTACTCTGAGTCTGCTGCTGTTTTCCAATAATTATACCCGACCCATGATCATCTGACATGCATGATCTCAAGCAGATTGGAGAGAGAGAGCCGGTGAAGCAGGCTGGTGTGCTCAGCCTCTGATTGAGCCTGCTGCTGTTTCCAAAAATTATGGCAAGGCAGATGAAGCAGGTAGTTAGAAGCTTGGTCTAATTATGCTGCTTCTCTGAATGAGTTGGTGTTTCCAAAAAATTCTGCTGTGCCAGTATGATTTTGTTGAAACACCAGAAGGATAATTGAGAGAAGCTGCTATTAATTAGACCTACCTTCTTCATCATCAGTGTCTTCAGACATGGCGGCATTCATTGACGAGCAGTTCGAGGATGGCTCTGATGTGATTATTGAGTATGATGCCGCTGTGCCAGTTTCCAAAGTCATAACTCGCCTCTGTCTGTCGTGATCCCTGGGGAATGGCTGACTGCTGTGATGCAGACAATAACATTATACATCATAAGTCAATGCCACGCAGTGAGACTGAGAGAACTGTGCATGCTTTTTGATGAGTGAGCCCCTGCATTCTTTTTTTACAAAAATTAAGTGAATTAAAAAGACTCAGATGAGACTAGTGTTCATTCCCGCTTTTATAATACTGATTATTTAGAATTTGGGGGTAAATTGGTAGCCAGACATACAAGAAGACAACCAGAAAGCCAGGCCAAGTCTGTTCTGTTCCAATGATTCATTCTGGAGTTATTCAGTACAGGAGTGGAGTAGTTCTGTAGTGTTTATATATATATGTATATATGTATATATGTATATATGTATATATGTATATATATATATATGTGTATATATGTGTGTATATATATATATATATATATATATATATATATATATATATATATATTTACTTGCATCAGTCAACAGACCAGTCCAGCCAATTCAGTCAGTGCTGTGCAGAAAGTCAGCTATGCCTGCTTCTTGTGGAATGCTTCAGGAATTCAGAGACAGACAGACAAAGTTCCAGAATTGCAAGAATTATGCTTCAGGAAGATGGAATTACAGTTACACATTAGGTCCCTCCCTATTTGCAGCAGTTTAGGAGAGGGCACGAGAGAGAGAGAGAGAGAGATATTGTAATACAGACAGAATAAAGGTTGTGTGGCCCTTGTATCTCCACATTTGCAACATCCCCACCCTCCAGATCTGTGTTGTCTAAAATGATAAAATAAAGGATGTAAACTTATTTGTTGTGCGTGTTGTTTGAGTTTCCTTTTTGTGTCCTGTGTTTGTTTTTTTTTTTTGTTTTTTTTTTAGTAAGTTGTGCCAACTTATAAGGGACAGTGACTGGGCAGCGATAAATCATTTATTTTGCTGGGAGACTATCAGTAAGACACATCCATTGCCTGACACCAACACCAACTTTTTTAACTTCTAAATAGCCTTCCGTCCTTTTTTGCTCTCCAGTGCGGCAATGCAGCAACAAAATCAAACTCTTTTTGTCTAGGCCCCTCACAATTGATCAGGATCAGGTCATCTACCCTGGTAGGTGCGAGTCTATTTCGTAGACTGTTTTTTATCAGATTCAGGGAACTAAATCCCCTTTCCCAATCCGCAATGTGAATTGGCGCTAGGAGAGCAAGACTAGCAAGCTTAATTAAGTTTGGGAAGGTTTCATGATGGTACTTGCTGATGAGCCCCCATAATACTGCTATGTCATCCCTAGAGTAACCCTTCTGTAAAACTAATGTTTTAACTTTGTCCCACTCCTCCATGGCTTGGTCACTCTCCACAACTGGTGGCATTTTAGATGTCTGGTCCCCAAATGTGTGCTCTTGTTCATTGCTGTAGTGGTGAAGAATTATTCCAATTTCTCTATTACCCCATTCAGTGACATCAGCAGATGATAGAAATGACAGTGGTCTCATTGCCAAGACACCAAATGCAAAGATGATGTTGCTGTCATTTTCTGGGAACCTCAAATTCAGATTTTCAATCAGCTATTCAATAAAGTTTCATTTGATGGTGCCAATGTTTAATCTTCCCTGTATAACATGACTCATTTTGAATGTTAGTTTTCCATCATCTCTGTTTTGAGGTCCTCGTGAAGCTGTTGCAGATGAGTTTGCTGGCCTGCTGTCAAGTGATTTTTCCCCAATTTGTTATCTTCTCCAAGGTTGACATGCAACGCTTAACTGCCACTTGCACAACTGCTATGTCAAGGTCCTTTTTCTGAATCACTAAACATAGTTCAGTGATCACTGGCAACACATCCATCATCATGTATGTAGTTGCCAAGAAATCTGCCTGCAACAGTTTTTTGGCATACCCTGCTGCTTTTGCATCTGTGCTGCTTGACATATATGTCATAAGTGAATATAGGGTTCTGTACACAGTCTTTACTGCACTGTAAACTGCAAACCAATGGACATCATGAACCTCTTTTACTTTGAGTGAAGGCTCGTTAAGCATATCTTGGATATCTTTTAACTTGTCGCATCTATTTGAAGATGCCTTAAAATGGTAAAAAAGGCCTGTCCGCACCTCCTGATATTGCTTCAAGTAAGGTACAGCATCAGCAGCTTGCAAATGGACAAGTGCCAATCAGTGGGCTATACAGTGGTAGTTCAGAAGCATTGCATTTTGCCACAACAAGTGCCCTGTTACTCCCTCATCAATACCGGTCATGACTTTAGCACCATCACTTCCTAAAGCCATTACTTTAGACATGGGTATGTTTTTTTTCCTTTAAGAAGGCTAGCAAATGAGCCGGCCTGGTGGTGCTGAGGGCTGAGGCACTGGACACCTTACCTTGCTCCATGCCGGTGACCCATGTTCAGGAGCCGAGCATGGGTTGCCAGGGGTCAGAGAAGGATCGAGCACCCAATGGCAGGTCTCCTTCCTGGGGGATTACTGCACACTCCGCCACAATACCACCACCTAGGGAGCCTGGATGGTAGGTGCAGTAGATGGGAGCAGCAGCAAGAACATTGGGTAAGAAGTCAGCAGGGGGCAGAGCAGAAGGCATGTCTCTGTGCACCTCCTGGCTCATTGGCCCCCAATGCATGCTGACTTCTGGGAAGGATGTAAAAACATGGGAAATACCCCTTGCTCTATCCTAGATGGCTGCAGCAGACTCCACTGTGCTGGCACCATGAGAAAGGATTGAATCTGAGGAGGAATCAGGGTACCCTCCTCGCCCACCCGGGGAGCTACCAGGTGCTGAGGGACTAGTGGACCACGCACTCTAGGGGCAGATTGTGACCAGATTGGGAAGCAGTAGTGAGGATGTCCGAGAGAGTGGAGAAAGGAGGTAAGAAGGAGCATAAACATGGGGGGCGGGGGTAAAAGAAGTCTAGCAAACATTCTGCAATATATTTTCCTGTCTCCAATGTTATTTGAATGTTTGCAATGTAATGAGCACTTGGTTGAAATGTCTCACCATCAAGCACACGGATGTAGATGGTAATTGTTTTATTTGTGGTGATGTCAGTGGTCTCATCAGCAAGGATACTAATGAATGGAGAGGCCTGCATTTTCAGATCCAGTGCTTTCCTTATAACCCATGCTAACGAATCAAGCATATCATTGGCCATAGTTTCAGAGCTATAAGTTGTTTTCTGTCCACCCTGCATGGTGGATTTCTCCACATTTTGACACTGCAAACCTGACAACCCAATTAAGGATTCAAACTTGTGCATAGGAAGGTGTTCCTTGCACAACCAGTACACTGTTTTTAGTCTAACAATTATGGCACTTTCTTTTTCACATATTGCTTTATTGACTGCTTGGACAAAGTCACCTTTCATGCCCTCCGCAACAACCACTGTCTTGTGATCTCCTGAATCAGCATGCCTTTGCAATGTGCTGGTTCAGAAATTGTCTGTGCCATTGCCAGTAAATTAATTATTTTTACCATGCTTAGTACACAATCAACAGGTCATTTTATTTTCTTGTGCATTGTACCAAAGCCAGCTGTAGTTACGCAGCCACAATCTCCTGAAATTTCATTTAAAGGGAAACCGTGGATATTTTAGTCCAAAAGTAGTCTAGCATTGCTTAATCAGCCTTATTAGAACCACCTGTGTATTATTTTTTTGCCTTTCACTCACCTTAATGAAATCTTCCTTTATGTTGCCATGCGGTATGGCCAGCCTCTGAGATGCGAGTCGCCATCTTTCCTCTCCATATCCCTTCATGCTCTCTGCTTGGGGTCACAGCATGGCACTGTTGCATTGTGGTTGCCGCGCATTCATACATCCCGTGGCATGCTGTCATGTGGCACCCGCATGCATGCGCGCTCCTTACTATTAACTTAACCTCCTTCTTCGTGTTCTCCCTTGGCTGTGAGTGCCCACATGCCTCCATGTGCTTCATAGTGTTTGTTCGAATCCACTCCCATATTTCCCTCCTGCGGTATCACCCGCTGATGTGCCATTACACGTACCCCACTCTGACCAACCGTTTTCACTGCTGTTTCTCTTCGTTCTGCTATTCTCGCTGCACAGACTATGGTGTACATCACAGATGCTGAGTAAACTGCCCTCCTGACCAATCCCCTTTTCACATTTCCCCTGCCTGTCTGATGATGTTTTTGCACCTCCACCTACCCCTACCTAAAGCCACTAGTTCCCACTCTGGTCCGTGCTTAGCCCGTATAAGCAGTCATTCTCCCTTGATTTTGGCATAGTACTGCTCAAGAAAGGAGATACTGTTGCCAGAAACAGTCGCCGAATTGGGAAAAGCTGCATTTTCTGATCGAATGATGCTGATTGCTACCGCATCGCTCCTGAGTGCTGCTACCTAGCAGAGAGTGCCTACCAGCAACAGAAAGTGCCTTCAGTGTCCTGACTGAGATGCCACTCGCCACAACAGCATTGTACCATTCACGGAAGAGCTGCAATCACTTATTCTTCCTGTCTCCTTCCCTGTGCCTGCTTTAATCAAGACAGCACACTGTAGTCCTGACTGCCTTCCTGCCATCCTTGCCCATTTGTGTGCCAGGTAAGTGATTCAGACCTGGGCTGTATCATGTTGCTGCATCTGCAAGTATACACTTTCCATCTGCATTTGTTTGGCTGCAGGTGGTGTGTGTGTGTGTGTGTGTGTTGGTGGTTGGGGGTTAGCTTATCAAGCTGGCTGCAGGGGTGTTGTGTCTGTGCATTTTTTGAGGGGGAGTGGGGGATTGGGTGCTACTGTATACTCAAAAGGAAAGGAGAGACGGTGGTGGTGGTGGTGGTAAGCATGTGTCATGATCATCATATTTCTGAAAAAGACATGTGCAGCATCAAGAGATCACAATTTGAAGATGGAGGGGGACTTCATCAAGGAGAGGGTGGTGGATGCAGCTCAGTAAAGTAGCTGAGTAGCTCAGAGGCAACGGGGAAATGGGCAGAATGGGTGGGCTGTCATCAGTTTGACTCTCTGGGTGGGTGGGTGTGAGTGCTTGCGTGCATGCGTTTTGGGCTAGGTGAGTGGGTGGTATATGGATTGTGTGTGTGTGGGGAAGGGTAGGTGTGTTAGAAATTTGGACACGTCAGAAGTCTAATGGCCCCAGTGTACGTTTCATGTTTCTTGGTATATATCTTGTGTATTGAGTCCCTTGTAAATGTTGCCATTTTCCCCACCCTTTCTGCCTATTTTTTTCAATTGTACTTTTTTTTTTTTTTTTATTGGCCCCTTGCTCTTTGCCCATGATTGCCCTCTGGCCCCCCTATAATTATGGTAACCTGCCGGTCACATCCTATTTGTGCCAATGTGCCATCCTCCCCATAGCCTTGTCTCTATCCCCTCCCCCCCTCCAGGGTAGGGTAAAGAAGGTATACCCCACGGTATCTTGCCATGAGGTATCCATCGGGCTGCAGGAGGATGACAGAGGGAAGTTCCTTTGTCCTCTGGTGTCAGTTCCATGCTTGTTCTATTTTTATTCCCTTATGCAGAGAATCGATGTGTGCAAGGATGCAAGCATGCATACCATAGTATCGTCCACAGTCAGCATGGCTCTTCCCACCTGCTAATCTAACCTTGCAGCACCAGCTGCCATTGAGATAGATGGGACTCTGGGAAGGAGTGCCTTCTTCCCCTGGACAGCCATCTACAGCTCGTGCTTATTCATTACCCTGACCAGCTGGCCTCATCTTCATTTCTAATTATAGATGTATTCCAGAACCCTGTAATATCAGCTGAAGTGAAACGGAGAGAAGCTTTCCAACCACATTTCCAGAGCCTCCAGGTCCTCCTGCAAGGCCACCCTCCCCGCCTCCCCATCCCCACTGCACCCAGTTTTGAGTCATCTGCAAATAGACTCATTTCACTCCTGATCCCCTGCCTGACATCTGAGATATAGGCATTGCACAGGAGTGGCCCCAGCACTGACTCCTGTGGAACCCCACTAGTAACCCACCTTGGGGATGGGGCGAACCCTCCAACCACCACCTTCTGAGTCAGCTCAGAGAGCCAATTTCCTATCCATCTTAACTGTCTCCCTACCCCCATTTCCTTCAACTTCTCCAGCAGGCCACTGTGGGGTACCGAATCAAACACCTTGCTAAAGTCCTGAAAGAGGGCGTCCACTTGCCTCCCCTGGTCCATGGCCCTTGGCACCCAGTCATAGAACTCAACACAATTTGT
Source organism: Neoceratodus forsteri (assembly GCA_016271365.2). NCBI lineage: Eukaryota > Metazoa > Chordata > Ceratodontiformes > Ceratodontidae > Neoceratodus > Neoceratodus forsteri. The sequence goes on from CM028133.1 coordinate 904,276,529, forward strand.
CTGGCACGATCTTCCCATGACAAAGCCATGCTGCCTATCGTCCATGTAACCAGTCTGCTCCAGTAACCCCCCCCCCAGCCTTTCCTTGACGATACCATCCATCACCTTGCCGACCACCAACATCAGGCTAATGGGCCTGTAATTTCAAACAACATGAAGTCTTGCTATATTGTAGACATTAGCAGTTTGTTCCAGCTCTAGAACTGCCCTGGAGTGAAATGGTTAAAACCATTCCAAAATAGAATTTTGGCACGAGAGCAGCTCTATCTGTGTCATTTCAAACTTGAACTGTCAGATTCTTTACTCCGCCTCAGTGAACAGTCGCTCTGGAGATTTCTCCTTCTGCTCGGTTCATTTCTCGGTTTAAAAAGTGTTTTCTCGGTTGGATTTAACCGAGAATAGTTTTATTTTAACCGCAAAACCGTTCGGTTCAAGCTCTATCTGTGGTAACCGTAAGTAAATGAAGGTTTTGTCTGTGTGGAACTTGTAAGTTATTGGTTCGGTTTTGAACCAATCAGTGGGTTTAAAACTCATTTAAAACTAAAAGTTACTATTTTAGAGTGCGGTTCCCGGTTCTTATCGGTTCTAAAAAAAACGGATTTATTACGGTTTTCCAATACCCGTGACACGGTTAGGAACTGATAAGGGTGTCTTGCCTGGCACTGCCGTTAAAAGGGCAAGTTTTTGGTTAGGCTGGCATTATGTCTGAGAAACCCAAAAGAAAAACCGGGCCCACTGGGTTTCAACACTGTGATGTTTGTGGGGAAGTCTTTGCCAAGGCTGACCCACACACCACATGTGTTTATTGTCTGGGGTTTGACCACCTCCAGTCAGACTGCCAGGTATGTAAGAATTTCCCTGCAGCCACCCTGGAAAAAAGATTGGGCAGGCTCAGGGAACAAGAAGCCAAAAAGTCCACTGACCCGGATGGCCAGCCCGGTTCGGTGCCAACCGAACCAGAGGGAGTTCCCTCTGACCAGGGCCAGACTTCCTCGGGCCAAAGAAAAGCTGGTTCTGAGGAACCAATTCCAGTAAAGAAAACAAGAAAATCAGCAGGTCTGGAGTCCAAAATTCCTTCTCCAACTGCTGCAGAGATAGCAAAAGCCATACAAATTGTCCAGTCACTGTCTCAGGGTCCGTCCAAACCACCACTATCTGGTAAAAGGTCGGTTCGTCCGGTCCCAGTGGTTCAGGATTATGATATTGAGGAATTTTATGAACCAGAGGAGGGGGAGGAGGATTATGAACAGTATGAATGTGGCTGGGAAGGTCTGGGTGTGCCCATTGAACCGGACATCTCCCCAGACAGACCTTTAGAATCTCCCCCTATGCTGTCTGAGTCCCCATCTCATTTTATGTTTTATAAAAAAGTTGCTGAAACCCTCCAGCTTTCTTTAGAAGAGGCTGTGGATGTGCAAGAGGAGCCTGATTTTGTAGAAATGATGGATATTCCAGAGTCTAGGAGATTGTCTATTCCTTTACATAAGTCTTTTAGGAAACAAACAATTAAAATTTAAAGCTCCTAATTCTGTGCCTCCTGTAGATAAAAGATGGACAGAAGGTATACATTGTCAGGCCCTGATACAGAATTCCTTCTCAGCAATGCAGTCATGTTGGGGTAGTTCAGGCTGCTGCCTGTGATAAAGCTAATATTCCCTTGGCTTCACATCCTCCTGACAAGGATTCCAGGAAGATTGATGCCATGGCAAAAACAGTATATGGCAGCCTCTCTGGGACTCAGGCAAGCAAATTATATGGCTTATGTAGCTAGGTATCAGAAATCTAGATGGGATACTGTTATGCAATTGGCCAAGCAGGCCCATTGCCAGCTGGCTAGTGAACTAGGACAGGTGGCTGCTGATGGCATTGAAGCCTCTAAGGTTCAGTTTCATGCTGCTGTGGATGTTAATGATGTTTCTCTGGGTCATGGCCACATCTGTAGCTTTTCGTAGGTTGGCCTGGCTCAGGTGTACTAGTTTGTTACAGGATACCCAGACTAAGGCTATGGATTTTCCTGTGGTGGGAAATTCTCTGTTTGGAGAGCAGACAGAGAATTACATGAAGAAGATGGATGAATATAGGACTACTTACAAGAGTGCCCAGGCTGAGGCGGCAAGCCACTCCTCAAGGGCATGCCCAGGGGTCAGGGTAGGCCTTTTCACAGGCCTTCTACCAGACTCAGGCCTCCTCTGCCTATGCTCAGAGGGGCTTCTTCAGAGGCAGGGGCAGACGAGGGTGGGCAGACCTGCTCCCACCCCAGCCTAAAAGCTCCTGCTAAACAGGCACCCTGATGGGGTGCCCAGGGCCATCTCCTGTACCAGTGGGGGCAGGCTGGCTTACTTCAGTCAGAATTGGGCTTCTTTAACCTCAGACAAGTGGGTTCTGGAAGTAGTAAGCCAGGGTCTGGTTCTCAGCTTCAAAGTTTCCCAAGTTGAGAAGCAGACTTTTCTACCTGCAAGTGCTTCAGAGACCCTCGCTCTGGAAACAGAGGTCTCATCCCTGTTAGCTCTCAGAGCTGTAGAAGGGTTCCTCCCTGCATCAGGGCAGGGGTCTGTATTCCAGATACTTCCTTACCCCAAAAGACAGGAGAATGAGGCCCATTTTAGATCTCAGATATCTGAACAAGCATCTTCTGAAACCAAAGTTCAAAATGGTAACTCTGGCAATGATTTTACCTTCCCTAAGGCCAGGGGACTGGCTAGCCTCCCTGGACCTCAAGGATGCCTATTTCCATGTCCTAATCGGAAGATCCCATCGAAAGTACCTCAGATTCGAACTGCCCTCAGGTCATTACCAGTTCAGAGCAATGCCCTTCGGCCTTACTCTGCTCCAAGGGTATTCACAAAGTGTCTAGCAGTGGCCCACTTAAAGAGGCAGAGGATTGCTGTTTTCCCTATCTAGACGACTGGCTCATTGTAGGCCAGTCCCCAGAACAGGTAAAATCTCACCTGCAGGTCACCCAGCAGCTTCTCACCTCCCTGGGTTTTCTGCTAAACCTACAAAGTCGGTTCTGGAACCAGTCCAGGTACTCACCTTTATAGGGGCAGAATTGGACAAAAGCTAGCCAGAGCCTTTCTTCCCAGAAAGGGTAAGGAATTTAGTGGCTCTGGCCTCTTCCTTCACTCTGCAGGTCTCTCGACCAGCAAGACACTTTCTGCAGCTCCTGGGGCACATGGCTGCATCCACAGCTGTTGTGCAGGGAGCCAGATTTCAGATGAGAGACATTCAGTTTCACTTGAGGACCTTTTGGTCTCAGAGAAGAGACCCCCTTTCCAAGTTGGTCCCAGTGACTCGAACCTTGATCCTAGCTCTCCAGTGGTGGCAGGATCAGAGCAATTTAAGAGTGGGGTCCCTTCATTTCCCCTTCTCACGACTTGACTCTCACTACAGATGCTTCCCTTCTGGGTTGGGAGCCCACATGGGCGACCTTTCCACTCAGGAGTTTGGTCCCCCAGGAATCTCTGCTCCACATCAATTTGCTGGAACTCAGAGCTGTCTTTTAGCTCTTCAAGCTTTTCTGCATCTGTCCACGACAAGGTGATACGTCAGAACAGACAACACCACAACAATGTGGTACATCAACAAACAGGGGGCACTCGGTCTTCGCCTTGTGCACCGAGGCAATGAAGTTGTGGTCTCTGGCCTATTCCCTGAACACTTCCCTCATAGCAGTTCATCTTCCAGGGAAGGACAATGTCCTAGCGGATGCCCTCAGCAGGATTTCCCAGGGCCATCACGAATGGTCCCTGGATCTCAAGTGCTGGGATAGTTTTGCCAGGTGGGGCATCCCTCAGATAGATCTTTTGCAGCCCCAGACAATCACAGACTTCATCTGTTCTGTTGCAGGCCTCAGTGCTGGGCTCAGTTCCCCTGGATGCCCTTCTTCTGGATTGGGAGGAGTTCCTTTATGCTTTCCCTTTCCTCTCCTATTCAAAGTACTAGTCAAAATCAGATCTCAGCTTGCAGGGTGATGTAATATTGCAGTAATGTTGTTTCTTCTAATGGAGTCTTGCTATATTATAGACCTCCCCCCCAACCTGCCCCTCTCAGAACCTCTACTTGGTGGGGTGCGGGCAACTTAGTGTGGGCACTACGTTAGCATTTTGTTGCCTTTGGGACTTTGGGGGTGTGTATGTGTACGCGTGTGTGTGTTTTATTATACTTATGTTCCATTTTCATATTATTAGAATGGTGTTAGTATTTCTGGTCCCCTGACTTGAGTCTTGGGTGTTGGGACCATCAATGGTTGTTATTATTTAGGTAGCCATTTGGCTAGTGTAGGTTACAGCTTCCACACAGACCTTAGTGAGTTTGGCTCGTAAAGATCTGACAGTTCAAGTTTGAAATGACACAGATAGAGCTGCTCGTGCCAAAATTCTATTTTGGAATGGTTTTAACCATTTCACTCCGGGCAGTTCTAGAGCTGGAACAAACTGCTAATGTCTATAATATAGCAAGACTCCATTAGAAGAAACAACATTACTAAGGTGAGTAATTTTTTCTTCCTGCCTCCTCTCTTGATCCCCCCCCTTGTGAATCGGTATGATGTGGGCCACCCTCTAGTCCGGGGGTGCTCACCCAGTCCTCAAAGAGATGTTTAAAAGCTCCACAAGAGGGAATGCCAGGACAGCCGCCAGTTCCCTCAGCACCCCGGGATGTATCTCATCTGGCCCAGGTGCTTTCTCCATCTGAAGGGACCTGAGGGCTTCCCTTACTCTATCTACTGGGATTTCAGCCTCCACATCCTCCCCCTTGTCACCTCAGACTGTTAGGCCCCCACCTGTCTGTGGTGGCCACTCCATTTCCCCAGCCTCATCAAGGCCCTCAGTCCCTACCAGTCCCACCTCTTGCTCCGGTTTGCCTCCACTCCCCTCTCAAGACCTAGCCCTCCATTCTCCCCCAGTAAAAATGGAGGAAAAGTACTCATTTAGGCATTCTGCCTGTTTCCCCTCCTCCTGTGCCCAACCATCCCCTATCCTCATCTTGCTGATCTGTCCCCTTACTTTCCTTTGTTCCCCTATGCAGCTAAAGAACCCCTTGTCCCCCCTCTGTATCCCACTGGCCAAGGACTGTTCCTGTTTTGCCTTAGCTGCTCTCACCACCCTGGTGACTCTCTTGACTGTCAGCTCATATTCCTCCAGATCTCTTTCAGTCCTTGAACACTTGAAGTGCCTATAGGCCGCCTTCTTTTCCTCACCACCTCCTGTACCTCCCATGTCCACTAGCAGGGTTTTTTGGCCTTGCCAGACATATGCCTTTCCCTTGCGCAGCATCTGGTAACCTTCTGTATTCCTCTCCTAATGATCCCCCACCTGCTGTCAGCATCCATATCTGGCCTTATCCTAGCCAGATGATCTTTAAGGATCCTTCCCATCTCCCTGAAGTCTGCACCCTTAAAGTCAGTTACTGCTGTCCTTGTTCAGCTCCCCCCCCAGGTCCAGGAAGAGCCAGACTGTAGGCATTACTCCCAGCCAATGGGTCCCTCACCTCCAGGCTCCTAATGTGATCACTGTCCGCCAGGACCAGGTGCAGTGTCTGGTCCTCCCTAGTTGGCTCACCCACCTGTTGTGTCAGAAATGCAGCCTGGAAGACATCCAGTAGTCTCTGCTCTCTGGCCACTGGTGAAGTCATAGTCTCCCATCTGTTCCTGGCATGTTGAGGTTCCCCATTACCACTACCTTCCCCAATCTACATTGTCCCTCGAGAATTGCCACCAGACTTTCCTCCAGGACCTCTGCCAATGCTGGTGGTCTGTATACCACTCCGCCTGTACTCTCTACCTCACCCCTGTCAGCAAAGTGACCCAAATAGCCTCCACGTTTCCCCTCTGCCTCCCTACCCTCCAATACCTGTGCCATTTCTGACTAACAGTGCTACACCGCCTCCCTTCCTCCCCCATATGGTTTCTGAACATAGTGTATTCCTCCAGGTTTAGGTCCCACTCTGTGCCCTTGAGTGGCCCAGGTCTCAGTGACTGCTGCCACATCTACCTCCCTCAACTAGCATTTGCGAAGCTCAGGCATTTCATTTCCTCAGCTCCTGGCATTTATCAGTACCAATCTCACCCCTTTTTCCTCCTTTCCTTTCTTCCCTTAAGCTCCCATTTCATGACTCCTGCACCCTACCTGGTGACCCATTTCCATATCTCCCTAGCCTCCTAGAGGAGTGGAGACCATGTCCCTCATGTATTATACCTGCTGGCATTTCCCCTTTTTTGATCCCCCCCCCACCCTTACAAGTTTGAAAAATAATATCCCAGACCTAAGGACCTTCATGGCAGAGGCCGACCTGGATATTGTGGCCATTAGTGAGTCATGGTGCATTGACAACCCTGACCGGGACATGGCCATACCCAGCATAGACACTGCTCATAAAGGACAGGATTGGAATGGGTGTGGTGCTTTATGCGAAGGAAAGGCTAAAAGCCATGGAGACACAGGAAATTTGTGTTGGTGGGTGGGCAGTGTGTTATGGGACACTATTGTCCGAATAGTGTCATGGACACACTATTTATACAAGTGTGATCTACAGTCCTCTTGCTCAGGAAGAGTTAGATAATGAAATGTTTGAAGCAACTGGCTAAATGGCTGAAAAGGCGATGTGTTGCTAGTGATGAATTAAATGTACTATGCATACAGGGCTGTAACATATATAAATTATACTGGTACAAGGCATATGTATGACGTTGAGTGTGTGTTGCTGGAGTACCTCACAGAAAATGGTAATATAAACCTTTTAAAAAGTAACTGCAGTCTGCCACTATATAACACGCTGATACATACATTTTTTTCAATATATTATTTTATTAAGTGTATCACAGGTATGTGTTGGCGTCCGATTGCCCACACAGGAAAAGTTGATGTTATAAGACAATAATATACTCCATAATATACTGATGTAAAATAGGGAGAACATGTGATAAAATGGAATATCTTGTTAAGCACCTGATGAGACTAGATGATTATTCCTAGATGCAGTAAGGGATGTGTTCCCACTTGAGTTAACTGTCTGTGAATGGCAGCTCTGGCAGGTGATCTGACTTTAGCCTTTGGTGTGGTAATCTGCACATTCTCAGATTTTCACTCTTTGTGTGGTAATGTCAGATTTCTGTCCCTCTAAAGACATGCAATATTCATTGAGGGCTTTTTGTTTGGGTGTACCTGCATTTGATTTAGTTTCTACATATGTGTTCAATAGCAATACTGTGTAATTCTCTTTGTGTCCAAATAATCAATTGAATGGTGGGCAACTGTACGAATGCATTGGAAAGACATAATGCAATTCTGGAGGTGAAAGTATGCTGTTTGATTGATAGGGATCTGTAGTTTATCAAACAATTATTGTAATCTGCAGAAGTCCCAAATGCCTTCCTGCCATCACATAACGAGCCACCCTTGCCCATTTGTGTGCCAGGTAACTGATTCAGACCGGTCTGTATTACGTTGACGATCTGCAAGTATGCACTTTCCTGCTGAGTTTTTGTTTGGCTGCAGGGCGGTGTGTGTGTGTATCTGTGTGTGTGTGTGTGTATCTGTGTGTGTGTGTGTGTGTGTGTGTGTCTGTGTGTGTGTCTCTGTGTAGCTGTCTGTCTGACTGTGTGGTGGTTGACCTGTGTTACATGCTCCTCCAGATGTCTGCCACATCTATCTGGAGTACTGTGTGCAGTTCTGTAGACCCCATCCCTGCAAAGACATAATGGAGGAATTCAGCAAGGGTAATCCGTACAGGCCACTAGTAAGGACACATCTACAGCATCAAGTTCATTACTGTTTCCCACACAGGGATGTGTGTGTGTGTTGCTGAGCAACATCACAGAAAATGGTAATAAAAATCATGAAAAATAGAAATCATGGTCGCTGTAAATGGAGTCCACTCTGAAGAAAGAGGGGTTACTAGTGGGGTACCGCAGGGTTCAGTATTGGGTCCAGTCCTTTTTAATGTCTTCATCAGTAACATTGCAGAGAGACTGGAAGGAAAAGTATGCCTTTTTGCAGATGACACAAAGATCTGCAACAGGGTTGATACACAAGGAGGCGTGGAAAGGATGAAAAGGGACTTGGCAAGGTTGGAGGAATGGCAGAAGTATGGCAGCTAGATTCAATGCAAAGAAGTGCAAAATAATGCACCTGGGAAACAAGAACCCAGGGAAGAATACACAATGGGTGGGGAGGTAGTAACAACAACAAAAAGGAAAGGGACCTGGGGTAATCATATCAGATGACCTTAAGGTTAGCAATCAATGTGAGAAGGCAGTAGGGAGGGCTGGGGTATACTGGGATGTATAGGGAGAGGCATCAGCAGCAGAAAACAGGAAGTTGTTATCCTCTGTACAGACAGTTGGTGAGACCCCATCTGAGTACTGTGTCCAGTTCTGAGACCTCATCTCTGCAAGGACATAGACAGGATAGAGGTAGTCCAGAGGAGGGAACTAAAATGGTGCAGGGTCTGCAAGAGAAGCCGTATGAGGAGAGACTAAAGGAGCTTAATATGTATACCTTGAGGAAAGAAGGGAGAGGGGGGACATGATAGAAACTTTTAAGTACCTCAGTGGAATCAACAAAGTCCAAGAGGGTAGCATCTTTCAGAAAAAGAGACTTACAAGAACAAGGGGACACAATTTAAAGATAGAAGGAGGGCAGTTCAGGGCAATGTGAGGAAGTATTATTTCACAGAGAGGGTAGTGGATGCATGGAACAGCCTTCCTGAGGAGGTTGTGGGGTCTAAAACTGTGGGAGATTTCAAGAATGCATGGGACAGACATAAGGCAATTCTTGTGGGGGGTAGGAAGAAATAGGCTGTTGGTTAACTAGGATCTGCGGCCTATCCTGTAGGTAGGGAAATGGGCAGACTAGATGGGCCTAGCGGTCCTTATCTGCCGTTAAAGTCTATGTTTCTATGTTTCTATGTTTCATAATACAATAATACACTCCATGATATACAGAATGAAAATAGGAAAAAATGAAACATCTTGTTGAAGTGCCTGATAAAAGATGAGCATTCCCAGATGCCGTGAGGGATGTGTTCCCACTCAATTTAAGTGTCTGTGAATGGCAGCTATGGCAGGTGGTCCGACTTTAGCCTTTGGTGTGGTAATCTGCACATTTCGGATTATCATTCTTTGTGTGGTAATGTCAGTGATTACTCTGACCGTAAAGAGGCGTTAATTGTTGCATGCTGTTTCAGTACAATATTTAATGTGTGCTTTTCCTTTGGGTGTACCTGCAATTGTTTCATTTCTAGGTATGTGTTCAATAGTAATAATGTGTAATTGTCCTTGTGGCCAAATGAAGCCACAAAACTGTGGGCAACTTCGAGAACACATTGGTCAGACATAATGCAGTTCTGATGGTGAAAGTAGGCTGTTGGTTAACTGGGATCTGTATTGTATACAATAAGTAGCGCAATGTAAAGATGGGATGGCGCATCCGCTCACTATCCATACTCTTTGGGGTGTCTTGGTTGGATTTTGGTGGGTCGCTGTCTGGTTGTGTGTGCTGTTGGTGGGTTAGGGGGTTTGCAATTGTGCAGAATGGTACTTATGACCATCAAGCCAAAAAGAGACCCGACTTGTAATTGTAACTCCAGAATGAGTAGCAAAATACTGTGACAAGGAAAGCACGGATAGATAAGTTACGCATGGAAAACTATATATAACCAAGCTATTCTTTGATGTGAACGCACTCATTTACATTGTCTTGGAGAAGGATTCCACTTATGGTTGACCTTCTATGGACTGCCTCCATTTTGTTACTGTCCTTCTGCATGTGCGGCCTCCCAGAGCTGCACGCAGTACTCCAGATGGAGCCTAACCAGTGTCTTGGCAAGGGCAATTATTATTCACTTTTATGACTTGTGATACCGCTGCCAGTACACCCCAACATCCCCCTATCCTTAACTACTGTTTTAGTGGTCTGCTTGGATGGTTTCAGGTCATCTGTGATAACTAAGCCCAAGGCTCTTGCACTTCTTTGAGTGAAATCCAGTTGCCACTCTTCTGACCATTTTGCCACTTTATCCAGATCGCTACTCATTCCACCCACACCATCGTGATCTTCTGCTCTGTTGCAGCTCTTGGTGTCATCTGCAAACAGACAAACCATACACTCCAGTCCATCTGCAATGTCACTGCTGAACACATTGAGGAGGATGGGCCTCAGGACTGATCCCATGAGGAAGGCAACTTGTGACTTGCATCTGTTATGACTGTATGCCGTTTACAACCACTCGCTGTGTCTTTCATGCCAACCAGTTTGCCACTCAGTTGACCAACTTCAGACCCACTCCCAGCCTACCCATCTTCTTAATCACTCTTCTATGTGGATCAATACCAAAAGCTTTGATGCAGTGAAGGTAGGCAACATCAACTGAAACCGCTTGGTCCACCACTCTGGTTATCCCATCAAAGAAATCTGAGATGGTGGTATAAACTCCCTAATCATACAGTCTCCTATGAGCAGACATGTTTTGGATGGCCTTTGCTTTTTCTTCCTGTTTTGGTTCCTGTTTTGGGAGTTTTGGAGTTTTACTTCCTGTGCCGCAGTTTACTGCTCTGCAGTGTTCTTTTTCCCTTTTGTTCTGTTGTGGAGATAGTCAGATACCGGTTTGTTGTTTGTATTTATTTTATATGGTTTGCGGAGTTGCTACGTTGGACAGCATTGATTGATGGTGCACTCTATTTGCCTCTCCTAATCACCTGCCAACCTCCAGGACAAACTATCTTCTGAGGTCAAGGTGCTGCATTTGGATGTTAGCAAAATGGAAGTCAGTCCTTATATTTCATCTTGAATATGTGATTTGAGTCGTGCAATAAAGTCCAGTATAACTGCCCTTTTGAAAAGTGTCACGCAATACCTGCTGTTAATAATATCCATTCCAGTTGAGATGTCGAGTTTAGAACCTTGCCTGATTAATTAGAAGTAGGAAATGAAAGCGAAATGTAGAGAAGTGCACTTGTGCCAGCATTTGTAGTTCAAAGCATGCATTGATTACTGTGTTGATGCTGTCACCTTTTCTCACTTTTTAGGTGGGAGAATTTCACATAAGACATTGTAACAGCATCAACGTTGAGGTTGCTGTAGTGTGTGTCTTATTTTGCCTATAAGATTGCCTGTTCAACCCTGTTTCATGCAATGTCAGAACATGTCAAGTGGAGGAAGAATGGAATATGAGGAATACATATCGGCAATGTCAGAAGTGAACAACACTGATGATGAGAGTGGCACAGACAGTGACACATCGGATGTGCTAGAGGACATGCTAGTATTGACTGTCGGCAATGGCATCTGGCCATATATGTTCAAACCCCAAAGACATTCAGAGTCGTCCGGTACAACGACAAGTGGGCGTGCAGCTCACCAGAGTACGACATCGCAGGCAACCGATGATGACTCCATGGTGTTTTTTTTTTTTTCAATTCACACTTTATTCACAAAATTTCCACAATACAGGAGGCAGTGGAACAAGTATGAACAGTCAGTTAGTAGTACAATCCAACACTGCCCCCAACCCCCACTCCCCACTGGCACAGCAGTTCCCACGAATACTGTAGTAGCTAGTAAACCGTGATGATCGAATACTTGACAAGATAGCAGGTACACCAATTACACTTTAAATCCCAGTGGTGATAGTTAAAGGTGAAGGGATCCCATATAGACTTATACTTATGTAGCCTATTTGAAGGCTCACTATGGCCTTTTCTGTGCAGAGATTAGCAAGGATTACATGTATCCATTCCTGATATGTTGGACAAATCCCGTCTTTCCAATGCCTGAGAATAATTTTTTAACGAGAGTGCGATCATGGAAATATGAAATCTCAATTTTAACCTTAATAGAAGACAAATCTCCCAAAAGGCAAATATCCAGAGCAAAACAGTCCTGTAATCCCAATAAGAGTTCAGGGTTTTAATTAAATCCCATAATGAAGCTATCTTGGGGCATGACCAGAATATGTGAAAAAGCATCCCAGCTTCCTGGAAGCATCTAGTGCACCTATCAATATCGAGAAGGCCCCATTTTGCCAGTTTGACTGGCAGGTAATACATATTATGCAAAATATGAAATTGCATGAGGCGTAATCTATCTTGGGACACGTATTTATAACAGAACATCCAGAGAGCTGACCAATTAAAAGTGGACTGCAGGAAAAATGGGTTCCAAAAACTAGTGGGACCATTGCCACTCCCAAACCGCCATAGATACAATACCTGATATGTCTTAGAGATAACCCCTGGGGATTCGAGGAGGGAATAAAGTTCAGGTACTAATGCAAAAACTGTTGGGCTGGGAGGGACTTTAACAAACACCGTGATTAACAGATGCCTCAACTGACAAACCCTGAATGACTGAGAGTCAGGAATGTTGTACCTTCTGAGAATCTCGGTTACCGAGAACCAAGCCCCCTGAGTCATCCAATAATGAGGAGGCTATCCCTTCACCTAACTGAGGTAACCATGTATGAGAAATTACCTGCTTATTTATGGTAAAAGGCGAAGAATTCCAGATAGACTGAGATAGGTCTGTACTCGGATTATATCTTAGAAACGAACACAGCTGTGAGTGAACCTTTAATGAGATCATGAGAGTGGGGCATTTACTAGCATTCTGCAAAGGAAACTTTAACAAAGAGTATGGTCAAGGATCCATGTTCATAGCCTGAATATAGTCTAGTTCAATGTTAAGCCAGGCGGTCTCAGATTTTCTGGACCGGCCTTACCCATTTCAGGTACTTGGAAAGATGACTAGCCAGTAATAAGTTGCCAAATGAGGAATCCGTAACCCCCTTCATTTTTGGCAGTGGCTAGTTTACGATAGAGCCAGCCTGGAGTGTTTATTAGACCAGATAAAATTAGTGAAAATCTTATGCATTTTCTGAAACCAAGATACAGGAACAAATGAGCTGAGATCGACAGGGGATAAAAAATTGGAAATACATTCATCTTTCTTATGTTAATGCTGCCCCATAGTGAAATCGGAAGCTTATCCCATCTATCTAGGTCCTGCACAATCATCTGAGAAAGAGGTTCTAAGTTTTCTTTAAACCATAGGGAAGTGTTAAGTGTTAACTTGATACCCAAGTATTTGATAACACGGGAAGACCAACACAATCCCAGGGGAATAATGTCTGTCTTAAAAACCTTGTGATTAAGGGGAAAAAAGGACGTCTTGTTTGCATTCAACTTATAATTTGAAAAATGACTGAATTTAACTATCTCACTTAGCATATTCAGGATAGAAGTTACCGGGTGGGCCAAATGGAGGAGGAGATCATCAGCATATGCTGTTATCTTCACCACATTATTCCAGATCGGAATACCTTGTATTCCCGTGTTATTATGAATATTTTGAATAAGGGATTCCAAATAAGATTAAATAATAGGGGGGAAGGGGACAACCCTGTCTCGTACCTGAATGTAACAGGAAAGATTTTGAAAAAGCCCCATTACCTGAAATCCTTGCAGAGGGAGACTGATATAATGCTCTAATCCAGCCTATAAAAATGGCAGGAAACCCAAAGCTCTGAGAACTTGGAATAAGTAATTCCAGTTTACTTGGTCAATTGCCTCTCGGCATCCAGGAGACCAAGCCCATGGGAAGAGTGGCGTTCCTGGACTCCGAGGAAGGCGTAAGAAAGGGTATGTAAGTGGTCTGAGGATGAGCGTCCCTCATAAACCCAACCTGAGACATGCCAATCTGGTCCGGGAGAACCAGCGTTAGCCTATCCGCTAATATCTTCGAGAGAATTTTAACATCCTGATTCAATAGGGATATCAGCCTGTAACTCTGAACCAATTCGGGGTCTTTGTCCGGTTTGGGTAATAGGACTATTAGGGCTTCAAACAAGTGAGTGTCTAATGCAGCCCGGAGAGAATATGAAGGTAGAATGTGGAGAACAGGCAATAATTGCTCCTGAAAACTTTATAAAATAAAGCGGAAAACCCATCCGGTCCCAGAGCTTTATCCAAGGGCAGGGTCATTATAACAGTTGAAATTTCCTCATGCGATAAGGGAAGGATAAAAATTTGGGGAATTTTCCAAGGAAGGCAGGCTAGAATCTTAAGGTACTCTTCCAACTCCTCTGTGGAAGGAGGGCTATCCATGTCCCCCTATAGCTGCTCGTAGTAAGTAGCAAATTCCTGCACAATCTCTAAAGGGGATACCCTCAAGGATCCGTCTGCTTGTGCCCTAATAGGAGGTATAAATCTTGCAGACTCCTGCTGTTCTAAATGTAAGGCCAACAGGTGCCCCGCTTTTTCTCCTTGATCTGTGAAACTTGCTTTAGTACGAATGATAGCCAACTCCACTTTCTCTCTTAATAATTCTAAGTATCTGTCATAACTACTAATAATTTCTGCCTTTCCTCTTTGGAAATATTGTTTGGCTGTCTAGATTCTAGTTCCGTGATTTGAGACAATAATGATAATAACTCTGCTTCCTGAGCCCTTTTCTTCTTTGTAGCTAAACTAATAAGAATACCCTAATATAAGCCTTAAAAGCACCCCATAAAATGTCCGGAGAGCACTTTCTAAAGGGTTGGTAGAAAAAAATCAAACTGATCTTTCACTAGTCAACGGTATTTCTTCTCCTTCAATAGCTGCTCATTTAATTTCTGTCGGGTCTCCTTTCTTGGGAATATTAGAAAGCCAGATTACATAACACCAGAGAATGGTCAGATACAGGACCTGGTTGAATCGAGGTGGATAACACACCTGGCAAGAGCTCATGAGAGACCAGAAGGTAATCAATGCAAGACTGAGCCGTGTACAGCCGAACTAAAAGTAAATTCCTGGAGTTGGGATGCAAAACTCGCCATACGTCACACAGTCCACATTGATCCAGTAATTCCTTGAAAGCTCTTTGTCCTGAGGACATTCCCCTCGACACATTCCCAGATCTGTCTATGTTAGGGTCCAAACCAGATTAAAATCTCCCCATGATAATGGGAGTAAGGGAGAATAATGGAAGTCAGTTTCACGAAAAGGTGGGATCGTCCACGTTTGGTCCGTAAATGCTGCAAAGCAAAAGTGGCATGGCCCAAAGGGTACCCTGAGCTAGAACGTACATAGAAACATAGAAACATAGAATTTGATGGCAGATAAGGACCGCTTGGCCTACCCAGTCTGCCCATTTCCCTACCTGATGGATAAGCTGCAGATCCTAGTTAACCAGCAGCCTACTTCTTCCTACCCCCAACCCCTAGAATTGCCTTATGACTGTCCCATGCATGCTTGAATTCCACCACTATTTTTGACTACACAACCTCCTCTGGAAGGCCATTCCATATATCCACAACCCTCTCTGTGAAAAAATACTTCCATTACCTCTGAGACGCCCCTTCTATCTTCAAATTGTGCCCCTTGTTCTTGCACCTCTTTTTTTGAAAGATGCTACCTCTTGGACTTTGTTGATTCCTTGAGGTACTCAGTTTCTATCATGTCCCCCTCTCCCTCCTTTCCTCGAGGCTATACATATTAAGCTCCTTTAGTCTCTCTTCATATGTCTTCTGGTGCAGAACCTGCACCATTTTAGTTGCCCTCCTCTGGACAGCTTCCATCCTGTCTATGTCTTTTGGAGATTGGGTCTCCAGAACTGCACGCAGTACTCCAGATGTGGTCTCACCAGCTGTCTGTACAGAGGGATAATAACTCTTGTTTTCTACTGGTGATGCCTCCCTATGCATCCCAGTATCCCCCAGCCCTCCTTGCTGCCCTCTCTCACATTGCTTGCCCAACTTTGGGTCATCTGATATGACTACCTCCAGGTCCCTTTCCATTTTTGTTGTTGTTAGTAACTCACCCCATTGTGTATTCTTCCCTGGGTATTTGTTTCCCAGGTGCATTACCTGCACTTCTTAGCGTTGAATCTAAGCTGCCTTACATTTGACCATTCCTCTACACTTGCCAAGTCCCTTCTCATCCTTTCCACCCACCTTGTGCATCAACTCTGTTGCAGATCTTTGTGTCATCTGCAAAGAGACATACTTTTCCTTCCAGTCCGTCTGCAATGTCGCTTATAAAGACATTGAAGAGGACCGGTCCTAATACTGAACCCTACGGTACCCCACTAGTAACCTCCCTTTCTTCAGAGTGGACTCCATTTACTATTACTCTCTGTGTCCTATTCTCCAGCCAATTCTTTACCCAGGCTGTCATCTTGGGACCCACTCCCAGGCTGGCTAACTTGTATATTAATCTTTTGTGTGGGACTGTGTCAAATGCCTTGCTAAAGTCTAGGTAGGCCATGTCCACAGCCCCTCCCCTGATCAACTACTTTGGTCACCCAGTCAAAGAAATCTATCAGATTTGTCTGGCATGACCTTCCGCCTGAATCCATGCTGCCTTGGGTCCTGTGCCCTCTGGCCTCTAGATACTCAACAATTCTTTCCTTCAGAAGTGATTCCATCATTTTCCCTACCACTGAGGTTAAACTAACAGGTCTGTAGTTTCCTGCTTCTGCCTTGCTCCCACTTTTGTGAAGGGAAATCACATCTGCCTCCTCCAGTCCTCCGGTACCACCCATCCTCCCATGATTTGTTAAAGAGGGTAGTCAGTGGTGTCACTAGTTCTACCCTTAGTTCTTTTAGAATTCTGGGATGAATCCCATCAGGCCCCATTGCTTTGTCCACCTTCAGTTTTAAGAGCTCTTTCAGAACCCTTTCTTCTGTAAATGGGCTGGTAACAACTTCTGTATCCAGAGTGTTTCTACTGTTTGTTTTAGGTACCTCCCCTCTTCCTTTGTAAATACTGAGCAAAATATTTGTTTAGTATCTCTGCCTTTTCACATCACCTCTGCCCACCCCCCTTTATTAAGCCTCACTATCCTCCCCTTGGTCTTCCTTCGCTCCTGATGTACCTATAAAGGTTTTATCCCCTTCTTAACTGAGTTGGCTATCTTTTCCTCGGTTTGGGCCTTTGCTGTTCTGACTGCCTTTCCAGCTTCCTTTGCTTTAACTGATACAGTTCTCTGTCCTGTTCCTTCTGTGATTCCTTGTACTTCCTGAATGCTTTCTTTCTCTTGAACCTTCACTGCCACTCCTTTGAGAACCATAGCGGTTTCTTACCTCATTTTGTTTTGTTTATTTGCTTTACACAAAGGCTTGTTACCTCTGTGATGGCAGTTTTATTATTCCCCATTGTTCTTCCACCTCCTTCCTGCCCATTTGCTAGTGCATTCCTTAGGCACTCACCCATTTGTAAAAGTCAGCCTCCTAAAATCCAGTACCTTTGTCTTTGTATGGCTTGACTCTATTGCTGTGTTTATTGTGAACTATACTGTTCGATGGTCACTAGTTCCCAGATGGCTACCACTTCATCTGTGATCTCTCTCTTCATCTCCATTTGAGAGAACCAGGTCTAAGATTGCTCCCTCTCGAGTGGGCTCCAATACTAGTTGTCTAAGGCATGCCCCCTGTAGGGCATCTAGAATAACCCCACTTTTAGAAGTGGCTGCTGCAACTGCACTCCAGTTAACATCTGGCATATTCAGATCACCCATCAGCAATATCTCCCCTTTATCTGCCATTCTAAGTATACTTTCTATCATTTCCTTGTCCATTTCCTCCCCTGAGAGTGGGTTGTATACAACCCTGTGCGGATTGTGGTGCCATTGCCTGCCTCCAAATTGACCCACAGTGCTTCTTCTCCTCCCTGTTTACCCTTTGTTCTGTTGCTTTGATTTCTCTCTTATGTAGAGAGCTACCTCCTCCTCCTCCTTACCCTCCCCTGTCCCTCCTGTAGATAGTGTATCTTGGTATGTTTACATCCCAGTCATGGTTCTCTGTGTACCATGTTTCTGTGACTGCCATGATATCCAGATCTTCCTCCTCCATCAAGGCCACTAATTCAGGAAGCTTGTTACCCAGACTCGGGCATTGGTACTCATTGCTCTCCATTTTTTGATGGCTTTACCTTCTGTAGCGGCATCCCCCACTGACCTTTCTACCTTGGTCTTTTTCTCATTTAGTACCCTGTTTTGTAGGGGGAGGCTGGGATTTTCCTGCTGCTTATCAGTGCCTCCCCCCTTGACTAGTTTAAAGGCTTGCCAATGAAGCATTTAAACCGATTGCCCAAAAGACTTGTTCCCTTCCTGGACAGATGCAGACCATCCTGCCAGTATAGGCTGGTGTCCCTCAGGTGGAACCCTAGTCCCCAATGAAGCCAAACCCTGTGCTCCACACCATTTTTCAACCATTTGTTAAACTGCATGGTGCAAAGTACTCTCGCCTCACCCATGCCACTGACAGGCAGCACCTGAGAAGGATACTGTGTGTGCTACTTGTCTTAAGCCCCTCCCCAACTCTACAAAGTCCTTCTGCACTGCTCTAATCTCATGATGAGCCAAGTCATTTGTCCCTAGGTGGACAATGACGTCCAGCTCAGACTGCCGTGCAACTGTTCTCGTGATCCTAAGGATGTGCTTCCTGTCCTCAAGCCATGGCACCAGGCAGGCACCTTACTTCAGTTTCCCTGCTCCCCAGTTCTATCCCCTAATAACTGAGTCCCCACCAGGAGCTGCTTTCTTTCCTGTGGTGCCCTCTGCCTCCTTCCTGAGGGCCTCCCTTGTGACAGTTGTCTGCACCCTCCTTAGTCTCCTCTGCGGGTGCATCCATAGGGGAACTATGCTCCCCCAGAATGGTGTATGGATTGTGGAGTGGAACAATTGACTGGGTTTGCCTCTGTTCCACCACCCTTACCCTCCCTTAGCCCACTGTGGTCCAACTGTTGTGCTTTCTTCACAACCTCTGAGGTAGTGGTGGTGGCTCTGGTGCTCCCTGGATGGGGGAGGTTCCCTTGCCACTGTCCAGTGCGGCCTGAAGACGGGCAACTTCCTCCCTCAGGGCAGATAGTCGTCTGCAAACAGGGCAGCATCTCAGCCTCCAGAAAGACTCCCAGAAGACTGCTGCCCCACAGCCATTACATTGTGCTACCCCACATAACTGTCTACCTTTGTTTAGTTTTTGTGTGTGTGTGTGTGTGTGTGTGTGTGTGATGGCGTTATATAAAATATATGTATTTATATAATGTGTATGCTTATATTATCAGTGCAGTGTGCTAGACAGGATATGACAGTGATATGTACCATGCCTTCTTGAGGAAATGATGTCAGAACCCCAGGTATAAATGAACTATTTCCAGGGTGGGTGGGGTGAGGGGTGGGAAGGGGTTGGGCCTACACTGTGCCCTCACTGAAACAATCAGCCAAACGCTCTGACCTACTGATACGATGAGTGCCCTTCCTGTCAGCAAGATGCCATACATGACAATTTGTAATACTGCTTCAAACCAATTTGACAGAGAAAATACCCTGCTAATCAAACAGAGAAAAATCCAAACATCCAAGTCAGACATAGGTAAACCTCCCCAGCCCCAAAAGATCCCTCTGAATCCATAAAAACCTGAGTGGGAATAAATGGAATGTCTCTATTAACCAGCATCGTGACCCCACAACTACTGGTAGAGCCTGAGGCATTAAAGACCTGCCCCACCTGTTGTCTACTGAGTTGTAGTGCCTCAGTCTCTAGCAGGTGAGATTCTTGTAAGAAAGTAATCTGTGCACGCAGCAAGCTCAGGTGTTTAAGCACCTGATATTGCTTAGGTTTTCTCCTAACCCCCTTCATATTCCACGTAGCTAGGTTAATACCACTAGCCATCTTTGTTGATAAAACAAACCCAAGGTTAACCTTTGACAGCTACTACTATTGTGATCCATGTTCCCCTGTTCCACTAAAACTGCGGTGCCATCCTCCTGCCCCCAAACCCCGCAATCCTGCCCAAACTAGCCCTTCCATCCCCCTCAAGTAACGCCCAATCACAAACTAGTGTTAATAAACCCAAACTATTGCATTCTGCCCCTCCTCCTGCCCCCAACTGTCACCAACAACATTCAACAGCATACCATTTCCTTCTCCCAGCACCCGACATTACCTCCCAAACCCTAAGAAGAAAAAAAAAAAAAGAAGAAAGATCTTTGAGCCCTCCTGCATGAAAACAACCGGAGGTAAATGACCTAAGTAACAGTAACAATATGAGAGGTCCTTAGTTGGTCCCTCAAATGACCCTTGGGAGTAACACTGTATAATACAGCTAGGGCTCTAGGAATAGTGAGAGTTACTAACCTCACACCTTGCCTGCTGGAAGGAATGCACCTCGATAAGTGCTGTTAAGACTGGACCGCAGGCAATATTTCCGGTCCCCATGCGGGACTCGCCTGCAACAGAATACACTTGGCCCCACCAAACGGGTTCGGCCGTGCGCCATCCATAGTAGCGCCCTTATGCCAGGGGAAAACCCCCATCATGGGCCATTGAAATTGTCGGGCCCTATTTCAATGAGGTTCAAGCACCCTCTGGTGGTACAAAAATGAAAGCGCGTAGTAAGGTGCTGTAGAGAGAATGCCCCGAGACCCCCTACAGGCAACCTTGCGGGGTGCACACCAAAGGCTTTAACTGGACAGTTCCCCCTCGCATGCTTGCAGGGGAGATACTAGCCAAACATTACAAAATTACTTGCCCCAATGCCTGAAAAAGATAAGCTTAAACAGTCATTTTAAGAGAGATCAGAGTCCCAGATAAAGCTAGAGCGTGAGCAACCATATAAAGTCCAGAAAAGATTAAAGAAATTGTGTCCCTTAAGCCCACTAAACAGGCTTGGATAGAAATTCAGCAATTATATATGTTCATCCCGAAGAGTCCTCCAAGTGACAGCCAGATATCTTCAATCCAGAACTCTTCCTTTGACATGACGAAAGGCCTCTCAAGTGTCTCTGAAAAGATCAGGTAGGGACAGCTTTAGGCCAGAAATCGCAGCCTCGGGATCCTCATAAACCCAGGTACGGCTACTTGCACCTGTAGCCGGGCCAGGTCACTCCTCTGAACTTCAGACCAGCTGCAATAATCTTAGAGATGACTGGGTGAAATGCTTTGCGTTTCAAATGGACAGAGCCAGCACATCCTCGCTAGCCTGAGTTTGACTTGTTCCCATCTCACTTCCTGGATTTCTCTAACTTTAACAAATGCTGCCTTTCAAGTAATTCAAAATCGGCATATTATAGGGCGAGGTGTAGCTCCGGGGGCTTCGGCCTCGGGGATCTATGGCTCTCTCCATTATGTATTTAGCCCCAAAGGACAAGGGGACAGCGATCTTCTCCACCAACTTCTGGACAAACGCTATGGTGTTCTGGCTCTCTTCTCCCTCTGGCAGCCCCAGGATCACAATATTATTTCTACAACTACGACCTTCAAGGTCTTCCAGCTTAGCTTCAAAACGTGCAAGTTTCTGCCACATAGCTGCCATCCCAGGCTCGAACTGCTCTGCTTGTTTCTCCAAAGAGGAGATCCTGGTGGTGTTATCCATAGTTAAGACTGAGATCTCTTCAAGCTTTCTAGATAGAGATTTCATCTCTGATGCCATTTCTTTCATTTCTTCCTGAAAGGGCTTGAATTCCTCTAGGAATCTGCTTACTGTGAGCAGCTCCTTCTCCGTGCCCTGATTTTGCGACCTCTGGCTTATCAGTTCCACTCGAGGCCCATGATTTCTTTGGGGCCTTCTCTGGAGAAACTGGTGGGTATGTTTTTTGCGGCACCGTTTCATGTAAACCTCCATTATCTCTCAGATTCCCCCTGCAGGAACACTCAATGCTAGGAAGGCAGTAGACCTTAAAAATATAGGGTTTTAGGCTTTTAAACACTCCAAAAAACACTTTTATCAAGTCGGGAGGCTGGAGCTATACAGAGGAGCTTCTACCCGGTACCCTGCATCACGTGGTCCCTGACTCCATGGGTTTGAGATTACGTGATGTGACATCATGGTGTCACTGTGGAAATTGCTGTGCCATGCCAACAATAAGAGAGTGTCTATGCTGCCAGGAACTGTCCCATCAGTGGGGTGACAAACTCAAGGGGTTACAGTGCATCTCTTTCCACCCACAGTTCCTTATTGGATGTCCTGACCCTTTGGTTGTACAAGTCAAGTGTGGCTCTGATATCAATATGTTCATGTTACAGGCATCCACAGCCATCTAATCCCCTCAGAACAGGTAACGCTGTTAACTTTTTATTAGATTTCTACTGCTTTATGCTGCCATGTACACTGTCAATGGTGCCCAAACATGTCGTGATCCACTTTGAAACAAACCAAGTGGGAGAGTACATAGTGATGGTGATGGGGTACTAACAACTAACATGGAAAAAGGCCTTGGGGTGGTCATACGAGATGACCTACAGGTAAGTAGACAGGCACTGTGAGGTCAGTACAGAGTGTGGAGGGTATACTGGAATGCATGGGGAGAGGCAGCACAAGTAGGCAGCATGAAGTTCGCATACCTGTTCTCAGAAAGTTGTTGAGCCCTCCTCTTGAGTACTGTGTGCTGTTCTGTCAACCACTTTTGCTCACTGTTGAGATCAGACAACTTGCTTTATAAGAAAAACTAACAAGCTACACACCCACTGTTCGGTACTGCTACATGGTCATGTCTGCTTTGTTATCTTCCAACAGGTCCATGCGGCTTACTGCGTATATACAGTATACACACTGGGTGCATTTCATTTTGGGGGAGAAGGTGTGTTGTGTCATCCCAGCTTGCGTTGTGACATCCATTCGTGCAAAGTGGCCCGAGGCTAGTGGAGTATACAAGGGTTTCATGGAAGCGGATGAGGACAGTGATGAGGCTTTGGCACACATATTCCTCCATGATTTCTAAGAAGCAATGCTCCATGTACCATTCAGATGATAATTAGGACTCTGTCTACCATTGCATGTCATTTCTAGTAATGCATGCATAGATGCTTTGTATATGTGTGTATTTACTTGAGTTCCCAATGAATATATAATATGGCACCTAATGACCTCCATGAACACAATCTAGATATTGAGCTTTTAATATTCCATGGATTGTAACATCCAAACAGACCCGTATGATAAAGATTAACTTTTAATGAGGTGATTATTGCCATAGGACATTTCACAAACATTGTAATAGTGAATCAGTGCTGATGGTGTCGTTACCGATGAAGCATTTGAACAATGAGACATGCAATATGTTATGGTAAGTGGTGATTTCTTGGGGATCAAAGAACTAGATTGTGTAACAAGCACTGATTCCAACCACAGTGATGTAGAATCTTCATTGCACAGTGTATCTTTTAATAAAGTAACTTGTGACATGTTCCTGAATGCATCCGTCTCCTTAACTGATTAAACAGCAAACAGCATTGAGAACAGTAATGTGCGTTGGCCAACAAACAGTCTCGGCAGTAGACTTTCACTGGAACCTTTGTTCATGACAGACTACATGCAATACTGGGTCAATGCTGTTCAGATTTGAATAGTGGATTCCATGTCAAGCCTATGTTACTTTCTTGATTGTGGGAGACCTGTGTGTTTCATGTTGTCCTTTGAATCTTTTGTTAAGCTGCACTGCAACGAAACAACTGCAGTGGTTGCAACGTGTGACACTCGGGGATAAAATGGCAACAGAGTGCCACTGTTACCAATGAAAATATAGTTCTAGACCAACTGTGCCATATAACGTTGTATATGCCATTATCAAGTGACCACCTTTATTATTTGTTCTTCCTTGTCCTGCACTGTGCTGGTGTGTGCAATCGAACCGTGTCTAATTAATGTACATTTTCCCACTGTATAGTGTTGCCTTCAGTCATTGCTTCAAGACCCAGCACAGTCTCAGTGCAATCATTTGCTTCTGAAGAAATGCAATCGGCATGGTGCGAGGCCGTCACAACACCAGCAGAAAAACTAACACTAGTCGCAAGCCATCGTATCACCGCATCCCTATGAGAGATGATCTGTGCAGACAATGGCTGTTATTCCTTGATCAGTCCAACATAGACAGACACGTTTTCTCCAACATGGCATAATGTGGTGTGCTCTGACCACTTCACTGACGTAGACTACCATACCACCTGGACACAGGTTATGAAGAGTAAGTGAATTCCAATCTGACTTCAGCTGTGTTAATTGTTGCTGCTTTTTATATTCACATCTACAGTGTTCACCATTGCATTGCACTCTAGTCGCATAAGAATATAAGAATGTTGTCTGAAGATGGGGACCACTTGCTCAGTCTAGTCAGCACATGGTGCTACTCCCATCCTCTTTTAATTGTTCCATCAAAGCAGTCTGTCATATGCTACATGAAGTTCTATTACTGTTTAAAGTGCAATCTCTTCAGCTGGAAGCCTGTTCCATGAGTATCACCCTCTCGTTGATGCTTTGGTTGATCTTATCCTTTGAAGTAGACCCGAGTCAGTTGAAAAATAATTATGACTGACTTACCACACATTATGACTGATTTTTTCAACTAGTTTGAAATTTCTGACTTCAACTAACAGAAGAAAATCCAACCAATTTTTTCAGCTTTAACCATCATTGAATTTTAGTATGTAGTAGTTTGTCGTATTTTTTTAACTTCTTATCTTTTTTTTATGAAAATGTTGACTATAAAAGTTAATAAAATGTATGGAAAAGTCTCCCCCCTACCCCTTAAAATCAATGGGGCACACGCGCACACAGCCTTTGCCTTCTGTCATCACAAAAGGGGTCTGTGTGCCAACGTGGGGGTGTGTTGGTGGGTTAAGGTCAGGAAGCAGCTCCGTTTTTAACATTTGGGATTTAGTAGTATTATAACTTCATAAATGGGCAGAAACAAAAAAAAAGTATTTATGCCCCTCAACTCTGGGGCAGGTGAGGTATTGCATATGTTGAAAGGAGCAGCAACTAGGCAGCAGCAGCTAAGAAGCCGGCTGCTCTTTAAAATGCAAATACAAAGTGCAGTGAAACAAATCTACACACAGTAGGGACCCACTAAAGCACAATAACCAGTCAAAACAACAACAAAATATACTAAGTCCCTGAAAGTAACAAGTTGAAGCAGGGCAGTAAAACAGTATATGGTATAGAAAAATAAGCAGCAGTAATACTAGTTACTAGAAAAAGAACTGAGTCTAAAATACAGTATAGGTAGGGCCTCTTAAACACTCCACAGAAGCTAGAAGGTACCCTTTTGAAAGCAGAGCTAACCATCAATATATGTTAGTTCACTAGTAGTCATAAAATCTGTGAGACTAAGACCCTGTACACATTACAACTGAAGAGTTGTACCGTTTTAAATAATGGTTTCAAAACATTTTCAAACTCACCACAGCAGCCCGTCCACATAATTGTTCACCGAGTTTGAACTCGATTGTAACACGGTAAACTCCCGTCTCCATCAGCAGCGAGTAACATTTTTAAACTCGGTAATCCTCCACGATTGTAGCATGGTTAAGTTGGGGGCTTCAACCCAGGATGCATCTGTTGTTACTCCCAGCCTGCATTTCGGCAGTAATGTAAACGAATGATGCAAATTGCCATTCTGGAAGTGCTTTAACTGGACTGTGTCTTTGCTCATTAGTGCATCAGTGTTGTGTGCTAATTTGTGCTACAGCATAGTAAATGGGCAAAAACTGCAGAATACTAAATTGTGACAGCCTGTTCCAGCAAGCAGTTGACCCTGTCACATGATCTACATCAAGTATCACCTAGGTGATCATTTGTTTACACATGGAGTTCTGCAGTGGGGACATGTATACCCTGTTATTATGCTTGCCGACAGCTCATCATTCTCCGTCAGCACTTGCTCTGGAAAGGAGAACTTATGAGATGAGGCAGAGATCACTGCTCAGCACAGCACATTCCAGAATGAGACGGCAGCACATTATTAAATCGCTAGCTGTCATGCAGAGTATTCTGACTGCTGGGTATGTCTCAAATTCCCTACATAGGCGTGTATGGTGTGTGGATCGTTCCTCATCTTGGTGGAATGATGTTGTCTTGACTCACTGGGATGATGAGCAGTGGATATGTAACTTCTGTCTCAGTAAAGGGACACTCACATTGCTATGTGATGAGCTGTCACCTTACATTGCACATAGCAATACAAGATTTCGTCAAGCAGTGTCAGATAGTAAGTGTGTTGGGATCACCCAATGGTGGCTAGCAACAAATGCTGAGTACCATACACTCGGACATCTGTTCGGGGTTGGACGCTCCACCGTGGGTAAGATCATAAGTGAAGTGTGTTGTGCCATTGTGCAAGTCCTCCTACCCAAAGTGATTGTCATTCAAAACCTAGATGAAATAATGGCAGGTTTTGATAGAGAATGGGGTTTTCCCCAATGCATCAGTGCTGTTGATGGCACTAATTTTCCCATTTTATGCCCACCTGGTAATGCAACAGAATACTACAACCAGAAGTGCTACTATTCCGTGGTGATGCAGGCAGTTGTTGATTACCATTACAGATTCATTGACATAAATGTTGGTTGACCTGGTAAAGTTCATGATGTTAGAGTACTTAAAAACAGCGACCTGTATTGTAGGGCAGCGTGGAGATCATTCTCCAAACAGTGATTGGGAAATAAATGGTGTGATGGTGCCTGGTTTGATTCTGGGCGATCCTGCATATACCCTCCTACCATGGCTTATGAAGCCATATGCTGATTATACAGACCCGGTAAGAGGAACTTTAATTGCAGGCTGAGTAAAACATGTATGGTTGTTGAATCGTCTTTGGAAGACTAAAGGCAGATGGCATTGTCCGCTAAAAAGCGAGTTCAGCCTGGAGAACATTCCATATATTATTGCTGCGTGCTGCGTGCTGCACAATATATGTGAGAGTAAGGGGGAGTTGTTCGACTCTGGGTGGTTGGCTGACACAGATGGTGGTGTTGTTCCTCAACCCAACATTGAACATCGTCAGGCATATGATGCAACAGTTGCATCTCAAACAAGACAGGCAGTCTTGATCCGTGATGCCCTGTGTGCTTATTTTGTTACAATGCCACATGTGCAGTAACATATTGCTGAGGTGGATAATGTCATGTTTACTCACACTCCAGTAAATGCAGTAACTTAATAAGTGCAGTGCACCAGTAGTAACCTTGCTGATGCTGTGTCACACAGCCAATATTTGTAATATATGTTCATAATGCAGTTATGATATATATGCAGTACAAAGTACGAAGCAGTTTGTATCGTTAAAAATATTTACTTTTTATTGGCAAACAAACATTGTTACTGTTCTATAAGAAACGTTGTTGTCCCATGAAAGGGAACAACACTAATTCAGTGAGAAGTAGCAGATTAAAAACCTGTTATGAACTGTGTATATTTAATTCATGGTGACACTTTTAAAATGGTCTTTACATTTTTAAAATGGTCTTTAATGTACCGTTCAATTAAAAAACATGGCGGTAACAATACAAAGGAACAGCAGTACTGAACATAGATTTGTGCAAGTAACATTTAATTATTTCAACAATAGTGAACATTTTTATATTATTAAATTTATTTGTAACAATTCTTAGCCGTTTTGATGTTATGTAACAGCATTAAAGTTTGTTGCAAGTTTTCTATCTTTAAACTGTTTATTAAATTATGAACTCCTATACTGATCATAACTGGGCCTTTGACAACAGCAGCACAAACAAATATTGATGCATTTCATCTTAACAAGTGAAAGACATGTTTATTGGCCATAACAAACAGTGGCACATGGGAAATGACAAGTGGTGCTGTAACCTATTTGAATTCAGCCAGATGAACCTGGTAAGGGGTGAGGAAAAACACTGTCAGGTCAGTGAA
Organism: Neoceratodus forsteri; assembly: GCA_016271365.2. Taxonomy (NCBI): domain Eukaryota; kingdom Metazoa; phylum Chordata; order Ceratodontiformes; family Ceratodontidae; genus Neoceratodus; species Neoceratodus forsteri. Next base: position 904,304,166 of record CM028133.1, read on the forward strand.
ACAGTAAACACAAATACAACCACATGTGTGTACATGAGAAGCACACAACACAGATCTGCTCATCAGTTGCACACACCGTCTTTGCTGTTTTATGCAACATAACAGTTATGATGTCACAGACTTGTCCATGTGAAATCATCAGAATTCAGTTGCTCACTGTATGACTGCACGAGTACTATTTGGTCTACATTCATCAGCAGCAGTATGTTGGGAAACAGTATGGCCCACATAACCGACATTTTCATGAGTGGGAGTCATGTTATTGTTGACAGGTTGACTGTCCTGCATGACATTCGGTTGCTATACAATACCCTCTACTGTTAAAAGGATGGGCAGCAGAAGTATTTCCTGAGGTCATTACAGTGAAAGGGGATGGTGATTGCATGGCATTGGCATGGACCACGGCAGCTGCAACTTGCATCTGCATCGGTCGCTGTGCAACCAAAGGTGCAAACATTGCCATAATGCTATGGAACAATGATATGATGCAGTATGTTCTATCTCCCGTGTTCTTAGCCGTTCCTCCATCTCTCTATCTTCCCTAGCCCTTTCTCTCTCTTGTTGCAACAACTGATTGTGCTGCTCAGTCAACATTTTACGTGTTGGTTCAAACATGGACTCAACTATCTCATGCATTTTTGTCAGTCTCTTTTTCTTCCGTAGATTGAAAAGAGGCTCAGTGCTGCAGGTTCTCTTCCCAGATGACACAGCTGATGGTGGTGATGCATGGCTGCATCCCGGTTCTTCTTCATCTAATGCATCTAGGGTATTATCACATGGATCATGGATGATAGTAGAAGACTATTCCACTGATGTGTCCTGGCAGCCCTCATGGTCTACAAAACAAATCACATTTGGTAATGTAAATATGTCTGATGACAGCTGTATGCTAAGTGCCAGGCAATGCAGTTCCATGTGGAGATGCTTTCTGTGCACTTCACCCCCCCCAGCACCACCGTCACCAGACACAGCGACAATATATGTTATGTCATTATGTCATCAAAGGCAGCATGTGCAGGTATGGAGAAAGAGTTTGTGCAGACAAAGCAATACACATCATGTTTGCTGATTCCACCACAGTGACGCTACATTACACAGACACTTCTGTGACTGCAGAGTGTGGTGGGGAGGGACTACAGTGCTCACGAATAATGGGTTACATATGTGACATCATATTGCATATACCTGACTGCAGGGGTTCTGGATCTGGGTACTCTTCTTCAATAGGTGGACATGGTGGCTCAACAGACACTCCCTCAAGGACAAATGCAGGGTTTGAGGTTGGTCGAGTACCAATAATTCTGTCCAGTTCATCAAAAAATGGGCAGGTGATCCTCTTGCCACCAGATCGCCTGTTGTCTTTCACTTTATGGTATTTCACTTTAAGCTGCTTTATCTTTTCCCTGCATTGCTTTGCAGACCTTTTTATGCCTTTCTCTAATAGGAAGTCTGCGATTTTCTGATAAATCTTGGTGTTTCTGCGATAGTTGGCCAACTCCTCCTGAACCCACTCCTGGGACCAGTTTTCAGTTAGGAGTTTAGTGGCCTCCTCTGTCCAGCTTGCAGAACGATCAGTCATTATGACATACCACAGTTGCGCTATAATCACCTGTTAGGGCACTATGCGGGGAAGCACTAGCACTAATTAACTAACAAATAAGTATTCACCACACAGTCTGAGTGTGTCTGGTTGAAATGTACTAAATACTGCCAACTGCTGCAGACAATTCGTCTGTCAACCTCCACGAGCTCTTTAATTTCCCACTGCTAGACACTCTGTTGTATGTCAACGCTCTACAGCCCCACTGCAGCTGCACTATGAGATTGCTTGGCAGAAACTTTCTGGTGAGACTGGAGGACCAAAGCTCTCAGCATGGCACCGGAATAGAGTGAGAATCGCATGCCCGTCCACACCACAAGGTAACACGCTTTCCTCCTTCAAACTGTTTTTAAAAACGGACTTGAGACTAGCTTGCAGCAGGGTTTAAGCATGGTTTCTTAACACGCTTTGAAACCGTGCTTAAATGTGGACGGACGCCATGTTTGCGCTACTTAAAATGTTTTAAGCACCTTAAAATGTTTTAAGTAGCCTGATGTGTACAGGGCCTAAAAGTCTAAGGGAGGACTCCTAAAAATACTTCCTGTACGGTATACCAGAACTGAGATGTATCCATAGTTTAAATTTGAATCTAAAAAACACTCATGCATATTAAAAAAAAAACTTTTTCTGACACAGTTTCTGAACTTATTTTGCCTTTCAGCATGTACACTTATGTGTTTTTAAAATTTTATTCATCTTGCCGTGAGGACTTTAATATTTAGTCTATCTGATTCCTACCATGGCAAACAACAAACATTTTGCCCATCGGACCCGACCGACCATGCTCCATACTCTGGCCTCCTATGGGTCCAGAAACTTACCAACCAACCACCTGCGCCTGGCCTGCTCCATAATCTCATGGGGAGCCTGACTTATTCACAGTGCCACCACAGTCAAAGAGCCCAGCCGGATGACCAGCAGTAGATTGATGATGATCAATCGCCTTGGCTTTTCAAGTTCGGCCCCCCGGGCCCCACAGCCCCCAAGCCCTCAATCAGCCAGACAAGCCAGCCCAGCATGCAGCAGACATACAGACAGACTGAGTAGTCTGTGAGAGACCATCCTCCTCCTTCATACTGCAGTGGGCCCAGCCCTGGCGGGCCAGACATACACATCCCATACAGTACCTTGCTCACTGTAGTAACCTGTTGCCAGTTCGGTTAGGTGTCGGGTGATGATTCGGTTGTCATCGCTGAGTGGCTCCATGGCTCAGGCTGCCACTGCTGTTCTACTTGGTAGTGGTGCCGGTGTTTTTTGGAGCTATGTGCTCTCCTCCCAACCCACAGTTGGTCCCCAACCCAGATCCATTTCCCACTCTGGTACTCACGCAGTGGAACTAGTGCACCTACCACGCCTCCTCCTCGCCGACTGAAGATCTTACCGAGACTGAGTGAGAGTTGCCCAACAAGCCCGGCTGACAGAGTCATGTGCTGATCCCGACCATGACCAGGCCACTGACTTGCTTCCTTCACACGATTGCTGCCTGGTTTTGCTGGAGGACTGACTGGGACCTGCACAGCCACACACTAGTCTCTCTTGGGCACCAGACAAGTCAGGACAGTGGACACAGTTAACTTATTTTAAATTAAACACCGAACTGCCAAACTTCATCCCTGCAGAAAAACGCTGCTCGCTCTGTTGCCCACATACCAACAGAGATGCCTCCTCTCCTGGCAGTCTCCTCTCCTACTTAGGCATGTTCTCCCTGCCACCTCGTGCAGCCAGTCACAGACACTCTCAGGCTCCTGGATCCTCCTTCTGTCTCTCCTAATTGGTGGATGCTTCATGTCCAGGAGCCAGGGGTGCCTTTTATTGGCTGTAAGGCTTGATTGAGGACTGTTAGATATTCACAGCCTCCCTGGCCTCCTTCCTCCCCTAGAAAAGAAAAAAAGAGAAAACACACTGCAGTGCACCACAAAAACAAACCTGGATGGGTCATGGAATCGTCAACTGCAGTGGATTTCAACTCCACTATTTTATGAAGGCAATCCAATGCAATTGCAACTGATTGCAACTGCATCGAATTGCAACTGACTATTTCAACTGCCAACCACTGCTCCGGGGTCTACTTTGAAGTTCCCACCGAGATGTGTGGTGCTGGTTTCAGGACCTCATCTATACAATTATAGTTTGCACATTGCATAGTTGTCTACGTTGAATATTTATTTGATTCGTATGTTGTCGGTATTCCGAGGTTTGATTCGCAATGTGGTGCCATCCAGTATTGGCGAACAATTTGCCATCACACAGGATTGCACGCAGTTTGTGCTGCGGTGTTTAGGGTAAGGTGCAGGGGCAGTTGGCAACAAACAATGCCAAGTCAATGAACTCGCACAGGTCAACTGGTAGCTGCCCGGCTGAGTTGATTATTCTTTGTGATGCATCTTGTGGGGAAGCATACAGTAAAGGCCTCCTGGTGCTGGACGGAACTTACAGCAGCACAAACCAGAACCTGAATGTATGTTTGACGGAAAACACACACACAAAAAAAAATGGTTGGTGAAATGAACCTTGGTATGCTAGGCTAGTGTATCATATGATTGCCTGCTGCTGATTGTTTCAAGGGCATCGTGTGTACTGCTGATTACTATTTTTTTTATTTTTAACATACCTATCTGCATAGTGTGATTTGACTAGAGGAGGGCAGCAATCAGCTATTCTCTAGCTATAGCATGGAACACCCTACAAAAATCCCTAAAACTGTCCATTATCATTCCATTCACATCCTTTAAACAGCATTGTACAGTCTTCTTCACAGGAAATGCAGTTGCTACCGCTAAACTAAAATTGTCACCTCACAATTCTCACTTCCAAACCATATATGGCATATTCCTTCCAGACAGGCACCCTAATCTTATGGCACCCAATATTACCTTCACCATCCTAGTATTCATTATGTTGTGTGTCTGCCATGGCCCCCATTAGGATATGGATGTACTGTATATACTGTAAATATTAGCTTAACTTTCCTGTAACCGAGTTTTATCATGTGAATTCACTGTACATCATTATGTTATAAACGTTATTTTCCTCTGTATGTTTAACTGTCTTATAAAGTGTATGATGTATCTGCTGTGTATCAACTAATTGAACCTTGACCTTATCAGGTCCATCTTGTAAATGAGCCTTGCTCAATGATGTTCGCCTGAATAAATAAAGATTTGATTGATTGATTGATTAACTATACTGTTCAAGTGGTCTGCAACTGTCTATTGGTGGACATTGTCTATCTCAAGATATAATGTTCTCTTGTTACATTTTCAATTAGGGCATGAAATTGGTAGAAATTATGTTTTGCAAACACTAGTGAGCAGGTATAGAAACTGGGAATATCGACGAGCACCAGACCCATTTCTACTGGCACTGCGGGTGTACATACTGAAGTGTTGCCTTGTACAGTGCAAGCCCTCAAGGCCACTGAAATAAAAATTTTATTAGACCAACAAAATCCACAAGCATTTTATCACTGTGCGAGGACAGTGTAAATGCATGATTTTCAAACAAACTAAGCAGTAAACCATTGCAATTTGATTGATAGTGCCAGTTTTGGCAATGTGCTGAAATCCTAATGAAAGGTTGTGGACCTAATCTCTTAGATCCTGGAAATCCAACAAAATGACTAAATGAAAGCTGTTCCATTCGTCCAGCATGCATCTCACCCTCTGAGGTCCGTTTATCACTCAATGATGTTAACAAGGTATGGTGATTTGGTGAGGCACCAACTCTTTGCTGATTGTTCTGCTTCCATGTGGCTTTGCATGTACTGATGTTCTGATTTGTATTTCAGTGGCAGAGAATGGAGATGCTGGTTACCAATTCACAGAACAATGACACAGGACTGCAAGCAGGAATCTCTTTACAAGCTGTACATGTGATTTCTGTTGCAACACAGCACACACCAGCAGTGCAAGACTTCACCTGTCAGCAGAAACCAGTGATGCATGACTTTTCCTGTGAGTGGCCTGAATTGCCAGATTCTGTGTACAAAGACCACGGATACTCCAAGCCATACTCGGTAGTTGAATGGTTGAATGATACTGTGATTTCCACAGACCATCCACAAGCTGTAAACCCTGGAATTAACATTAAGTGTGTTTCAGCACCACGTCATGGATGCACTTCCACACCAAACAAGACTTCAATGATAAACACAAGTTGTGGCACAGAAACATCTTCCTTTTTGTCCTCTGAAGCCGCTGTCGATGAAAGCAATGTGTCTATGTTTGAACCGTGATCTTCCTGCAAATTGGACACTAAAAGTGCTGATGGAATATCAGACCGACAGTCATTTCTTCAGGCTGGGCACCAGTAACAGAAGCGAAATACTTAGTGTTTCAGTCATACTTATTCTTACTTTTCCAGATTTTGCTGTGTCAGCTGTGCCGTTTGCCTCTGCTAATTGTCAAAAGCTATGCCCGTGGAGCGATGTTTGTGGTTGAGTTTTGTTGTGCTAATGCACACAGTTTCTTTGGTGGTCACAGCCAATGGTGGGAAAGATAGGTGCCGGAAATCTTTTGCTTAGCAGATTTAGCAGTAACAGCTATCATCGCATTTCTGACCTTCATGATTTCTGCGTGTACCAGTAATGTGCGCACATAGTATGGTGATGTACAGAAGAAATATTTATTTCCCATTGTGAATCAGATATGGCAGACATGCAAGACATTAACTGGACTTCACTGCATGGGAAAGCGATCACAGTCTTAGGAGATGGAGGTGTGATTCTCTGGGACATTCAGAGAAATATTGCACATACACTATCATGGAATCTGATTCACGGAAAGTGTTGGAATCAACACTGATTCAGGTGTCAGAGGTTTCAAATTCTTTTTTTTGTTATTATTTTTACTCTCCTTACCGGCGCTTGTACCTTAGGAGGGTGTCCCCAGCCCGTCCCGGCATCCATCAGCGACACTGACCTGACCCTAGGGCTTACCCCTGGTGGGGTCAGTGGGGTTCAGGACTCCCACTGAGGACCAGATTTAGTTGGTCAGTGCGTGGCTAGCGGGGCAGATCCTGTGGGGTGCCCTCTGTCATTCTGCATGGCAGTGTATTTTTCTGCTGTTCTCCCCAGGAGTCAGGGCCGTGCAATGTTGTCAGCAGAGGGAGCATGCGCATCTGCAAGCACTCCTCAGACATCTGGCCCGACTCCTCCCAATTTGTGGTGTGGCGCCTGTCCTCCAGCCTCCGGGGGTGAACAAGCGCTGACCACCTGGACCCCCCCTCCCCAGAGAAGGAGATCAGTCCATAGGATGCTCAATCCTTCTCCTCCCCTGCCGACCCCCAATGGCCCGTGCTCTTTCCTCAACATGGGTCACCGGTGTAGTGCAAGGTAAGGCACCAGAGCCTCAGCCCTCCTCACCACCGGGCTGGCCAGAGGTTGCAAATTCTAATGTTATGGAGAAGGAGGGGTTTGTACGAGCAATGAGTAGCATATTAAATGCTGGCCTAAACATAAAGGTAATTGCAACAGACCAGTATTCCCAGATTGCAAATCTTATGGAAAAAGCCGAAAAGTTTCCAAGTGTGGACATCAATATCACATCTGGCACATTGCTAAATCTATTGTCAAAAATCTGTGTGAAGGCAAAACAGAAGCACAATGAGGCATTATCATCTTGGATCACGGTCTGTGATGAATCATTTGTGGTGGTGTTAGCAACTTGTTTGGGAGATGAAGTACTGCTGAGGGAGAAGTGGATTTCTGTTTTGGAGCATGTTGTTAATAACCACTCCTGGATAGTTGGACTAGAGTTCTGTCAATGTGCACATGCACCACTGTCGCAAGAATATATTGAAAGCACATTATGGCTGAAAAAGGGAGAACCAGCGTATGAGGCACTGAGGAAGATAGTCATGGACACAAGGCTCCTGAATGACATTAAGAAGATAACCAAATTTTGCCACACGGGAAACCTTGAGGTGTTTCATTTGCTAATTAACAAGTACTGCCCCAAGAGGCAGCATTTCTCCTACATGGGGATGCAGTGTCACACACAACTTTGCGCTAATGGACTACAGTGAGAATTGTAATGTCAAGCAAGCTGTGATAAAGACGGCGAATGCAAGGGACAACCTAGGTATCAATTTCCATTCTTGAAGCACAGCAAAAGGTGGGTCACCAAACCCATAGCAGAGGACAAAACCTATCACTTTGTTAATACGTTGCTGAATTCCGTGCTTGATCTTAAGGAAGGGCAGCTTGACAATATCTCTCCACTTTATGCACCCAGCAGACCACGAAACATTGCTCCTGTTGAGCGACCACCAAGGGGAGAACTTCTGCAGAACCATTATACATGTTTCAAGCCTTGATAGCCAGTTTTCTGCATAGTAAGCAATGGTCTATGTCCCGCACAAGAATGCTTGTTGCCAACACTCGGCCATTGCCATGAACATACAGACTCTCTCTCGCTCAGTTTACTTCTCGCTCTGTCTGTGTCCATCTGCATCGCTCCCTAGCATGCTTGTCCACCCTATGTCTCTTTATCCAATGGTAATTGCTCACCCTAGCTTGAAATGCGATTTATAAAAGGGGGTGCTACTATATACAGTATAGCATACATGATCAACAAGTCTGAGCATACGCTCACTCACAATAGGCCCATCCACAACTAAAATAGGTCAATCTAACCATTAATAAAAGTTGGTTGTGAAACTTAAGTGTTAGTCATCTTTTAAACCAATTACAGTACAATGCTTTAGCTGCCATGAGATAAGTCTTATACAGCAGTGTAGCAGTTTAACACTAGTCTGGTAAGATATACTAACTCATTCAACCACAGACATCTTTTCAGACTGGATTGTACAGTTACTGAGTTGATTGTAAATGGAATTCCGATCGACTTCTGGGACAAGTTATACAGTAACCCACCAACCATCAGCGTGATCCTTCTCTGAAACGTGCACAATCCTTAGCTTGTTAGGATTCCACAGGAAAAATATGCTTACTTGGGGTGCCCCTAGCAATGCGCAGCTAACAGCTTAATGGTGGTGAAGTACACATCTCCATTTACAAGGCCATAAACTATGTAAAAGTGTCAGTGGCTCAGTAGGTAGCACACTCGCCTCTGAGGCTGGGAGATCAGAGGGCTGTGGATTCAGTTCCCACATCTGGCACTTGGGTTAATATCCCAGTACTGACTGTAGTGCAGCATGAGAGGGTGCTGCACTTCTGAGATGCCGCTCTTTGATGAGACGTTAAACCGAGGTCCCATCTGCCTGGATTGGTGGTAGTTCAGGTGGATGTTAAAGATCCCATGGCACTTATCGAAAAGAGTAGGGGAATTTCCCCGGTGTCCTGGCCAAATTTCACTCTTTCATTAAAAATACCACCAACAGCTTAATCTGGTTCAAGGTCAGTTGACATTCATCTGTATCTCCCTTCCCGGGTTGTGCCTGAAAATAGGCAGGATTTGTCTAGTGCTCTTACCTGGTCAACAAAACTAAATAAAATAAAATAAATTGTCTCCTTTTGCAATCGAACCAGCAGTTTGCCAATCCATGCTGCAAAAATGTTTGTTTCATTTACCAATGTCTGGTTTAGGTTGGTGGAGTGGTTGTTGGGGTGTTCTCTGACTTGTATGTATACTAACATACTATAATGCCAGCAGAATAGGCCTAATATTCTTTTGAGTCTGCTTGATTTTCAACACTGGCTGGTCCAGAAAGAGGACGTCCAATGGCCGACTCTGGTCACGGGCCCTTGTCACCCAGTTATACAACTCCACATGGTTTGTCTGACACGATCTTCCCGGAACAAAGCCATGCTACCTATTTTCCAAATACCCAGTTTTCTCCAGTAACCCTTCCCCAAGGCATTTCCTTGTTGATACCCTCCATCACCTTGCCGACCACAGAAGGCAGGCTAACCGTGTTATTTCCCCCTCTTCCCTTGACCCCCGTTGCGGATTAGCATGACATGGGCCACCCTTCAGTCTTGGGGCAGCCATCCAGTCCTCAGAGAGATGTTGATGAGCTCCACCCAGAGGACTGACAGAACATCAGCCAGTTCCCTCAGCACCATGGGATGTATCTCATTTTGCTCCTCTGTGGTGGTGTGAGGCAAGGGCGCGTTTAAAGCTGATGCCCTGCTCGCTGACTGGCCGCCAAAGCGCTACTCCAATCAATCACAGCTCCTCTTTTGTTTTGTTTAGCTGATGTATGCCACATACAGTAGCACCCCTCAAAATCACATTGGATGAGTAGTGCTCATTGGGTGCAGTTTGTACATGTCGAAGTATGGATTTCACTGTTAACTAGCTCAGCACTTTTCACCTGCAAATTAGCTGGTGTCATCTATGGCAGTTGCACCCTGTAGAAGTTTGCCATTCTAGGCAGATGTAGTTTAGAGTTGGGACCCAGCTGATGGGTGGTCTGCCTCAACGTTGGTAGCTGGGTGAGTTCACTGCAGGGCCCTGCAGTGAATACCAAGAGACCCCCACTCCTTCTTGGAATCAAACTAGTAAGTTGGCAGTGTTGAAGTTTAGTATGTGACTGTCCAAGTACAGAACGTGTTGCTCTGAAACCCAGGCAGTGTGTCCATAGTTTAAGTGTGGAAAACATATAAGATAACAATGACAATTTCTTCTTTGTTTATTTATTTTTATTTATGTATAAATTGGATTTACAACCTTTGAGTCAAAGACTCATTTACAAAGGCACCTCATCGCAGGGATGGTAGACAAGACGTGACAGCAAAAAAAACAAAACAATGGAGGACGATACAGGTGTGGTACAGCAGGGAAAATATACACAGCGGTTCCAGATAATACACAGAACAAAACTGTTTTGCAATTAATTACAGATTCGACCAAACATTCTCAAGACAGTATAATAGGCCTGCTCTAGTATATCTACTGAGCAAGTACCTGGGGGGGGAGGCAGTCCAAGAGGACATTGTCAGACACAGAGAGCCAGAAGAGTTCAGTCTCTAGGGCAGTCAGGGACACCCACAAATCTGAGTGTCCGTGAGGTGTTTCTGGAGGGCAATTTTAAAAGGGCCTATTTTGGGGATGCTGGTGATATGAGGGGGAGAGAACTAAACCAGGAGGGTGCACTGTAATAGAAGGACCTTTGGGTGAGCGAGGTCCTAGCTCTCGGAACCTAGAAGGTGACCTTGACTGTGCTTCAGGTGGGACCCATCTGAGAGGCTGGTTTTAGGGACGAGGTAACCCCAGGAGGGAAGAGCACAACACAAGAAGTGTTTTTTGACCAGCATACAGGTGTGGTTGCACAGGCACTCATCAAAGGTGAGTAGATTAGAGGAGGAGTAGAGTTGGCATGTGTGAGTTCTGCTATGGGCACCTGTCGGGAGCCTACAAGCCTTGTTTATTGAGATCGGGTCTTTGGCGAGGGTAGTGGTGTCAGACGCAGCATAGATGAGAAGCCCGTAGTCAACAAAGGACAGGACAGAGGAGGTGACAGCCAGCCAGAGGGCAGTCTGAGGGAGACAGTCTCTGTGGCAGTATAGGAGAACAATCCAGGTTTTTACTGCAGTGGACAGGGTTTTGAGTTAGGCATGAAAGGGTAGTGCTGTGTCGAAGATGATGCCCATGTATTTGTATGCTGTAACTTGTTAGATGGGGTGTATGGTGCTGGGAAGGACATGGAGGGGGGCATTACTGGTGTTGCTCTGACGGTGGGTGAAGAGCATAGATTTAGTTTTTTTGAGGTTCAAGACCAGGCAGTGGTCGTGGAACCATTTTTCAGCTTGGCTGTAAATGATCTGAAGGGAATCCTGGATGGTGGTAGGGTCAGGGTGGGAGGTGACGAGGACCACATGATCGGTGTATTGGAGCATTTTGCATGAGCAGGTGCTGGGAAGAGTGTTGAGAAAGAGACTGAACAGAGTAGGGCCCAGGATGGACCCCTGGTGGACACTGGAGCAAACAGGTAGCGTGGTTGATAGGGTACTGTTTATCTTGACCGGTTGGGATCTGTCATGGAGGCAACTAGAGAACCAGGCAAGGGGGCCTGATGAAACCCAAATTATGGAGGAGTCAAGCAGGAGGGGTGACACACAATGTCGAGGCGTTAGATAGGTCTATGAACACTGCCCATGTCACGCCACCGAGTGAAGTGCAGAGTTTATGTGTTGTGAGAATCCAGTAGGGTCGACGAGTGCTGTGTCTAGGGCAGAAGCCATGCTGCTCTGGACACAGTATGTTGTGTTTGGTTAGGTATTCCATGACTTGTGTGGAGACTATTTTTTCTAGGGCTTTTGGGGGGGTGGAGATTGGCCTGTAGTTCTTTGGTATTGTGCGATCTCCATTCTTATGAATTGGGGTGATTTCAGCTGATTTCCAGGTGCTCAGGAACTCACCAAGACAAAGGGACTGGTTTTGCAGGTCAGTGAGAGGGGTTAGCATGCCATCTAGAGTTAGCCGGAGAATTCTGGAGTCGATTGGGTCGTATTCAAGATTGTGGGTGGAGAGGGCTTTTAGTAGGAGAGGTTTGGCTTCATGGGGGATATGGTGGAATAGAAATGGGAGGAGATCCAGGGTGGGAGAGGTTGAAGGAGTATTCGGGTCAAAGAAGTGGGTAGGTTGGACTGAGCTGAGATCTGAGAAGGTTGTGCTGAGGCATTCAGCAATATGTAGGGGGTCAGTGGTGATACTGCCATTGGCTGCTATCTGGGATGGGGGGAGGGAGCATGTTTTTCCATTGAGCTCCTTAATATTGTCCCAGAAAGCACATGCAGAGCCCCAGGAGGAGGCCAGGGTGGTTTGGTAGTGTTTGACTTTTGCTTGCCGTTTGGCCCAGGTGCATTCATTATGAGCAGCGTTATAGGCCTGTCTGTACGCAGGCCTGTCTGACTGCACTGCGATATGCCATAGGTTGTCTCTCTATCTCAGTTGTTTAATGAGAGTGGGGAAGATCCAAGGGGCATTTTGTCGTCTGGGGAGGGTGCTGGTAAAAGGGGAAAAGAGGTCACAGGCCTTACAGAAAGCACAGGTGAGGTAGGCTAGTGCGGTGTCTATATCAGTTGCAAGAATGATTGGGGTCCAGTCTGTTTGGGATAGGTGATGCATCAATTTACTAAGGCCCCTTGGGTGAAAACGGTGGTGGGAGGTGACTTGTGGCATGGGTTTTTGTGTGGATGAAGACCAGTGACAGAGGATAGGGAAGTGGTTGCTGAGTGAGTTAGCTAAGATATTAACATCCTTTTTTTTGTGGTGGCGGTTGGAGAGAATTATATCAAGAAGGGAGTTGGTGCCACTTGACTGACTGAGTCTGGTAGGAAGTGTGACTAACTGAGAGAGGTCAAGTGTGGCGGAGGTGTCCTTTATAGGTACGGTGGTGGAGCTAAACCAGTTGACATTAAGGTCACAGAGGATGACCTGCTCAGCTTTGTGAGGCAGGGTGGATAGGTAGTCAGTGAGGAAGTGGACTGCTGGTACCTCATTCCGTGGGGGTATGTATGCAGTAGTGAGATAGAGAGGGCCCCTGCTCAGGTCAGGGGAGATTTTTATTGTGATAGCTTGGTGCCCATGGTAGAGCTTGGGGGTAGGAAGAGCATGGCTAGGGAGAGAGTCACGGAGGTAGACTGCACATCTGCCCCCACACTTGCCCACTCTGTCTTCCCTGAAGATGGTGAAACCCAGGAGGGAGACAGCTGATTCAGGGATTGATGCAGAGAAGCTTGGGAACCAAAGGTCAGAGATCCCCCATCTTGAGTAAGCAGTTAACATCTATGGGTTCAGAAAGGAACTGTTGCATTTTTATTCAGTGAAACTGGCCAATGCCTGATGGGGGTATTTAGCCCAAGATGTGGGTTTTGTCTATTCAGTTTACGCCACTATAGTGGGTTCTGTAAGACTAGAGCCTGGATGTGCACAATGTATTCATGTGTACCACTTCTAATCCTGTGTGAAATGGGAAAGTACTTGTTCTGCAATGTGTGCCAATCTCCAGTGCTGAACCAGAGTGTGTTCACTCAGTTCTGTTCCTTCATCCTATGCTAAACTGGAATTCAGGAATTTCTGTGCTGTGGAGAATCTGCAATACTAGTATATGTAGCCCTATGATGTCCATCATCGCTGTGTGTTTGTTCCTACTTTGTTGCTTGAATAAAAGCCACACTCTAGAATCCCAACCTGGTTTGCACAGTAATGCTATTGCTTCCCTGTGTCTTGGGTGCCCCTGTACAGAAGTCAAAACTGAGCATAATCTTAAACAAACGTTTTCTACCAGGGACATGGGCTGCTGGGTTGATGGCCATGGTAAATGGTCCCACCAGATGTGTGCCAGGTAGTTGCCACACTTGGTCGAATGTTTTTGTGTAACAGTCTTGTCCACCTTGTTTAAAGGTAGCACACTAGGTTACTTATCTAAGTTCTTAACTTTGCTGTGTAAACCCCACCGCTCTCCTTGTACCCCTAGAGGTTAGTGTTTGGTGGAGAGGTGTGCCCAACTAGTTGAAAAGGGGGCTGATGGGGGCACACACTATAAAGGCAGACTATTTGAGGCGGGTGTAGGTTAGAGTAGGGACAGCGCTGAAGGGTGGTATACCTCAACGTTGGTAGCTGGGTGACCACACAGCAGTGCCCTGAAGTGAGTACCAAGAGACCACCTCTTTGGAATCAGACCAGTAAGTTGTCAATCAAAGTGGAAAAATATGTTTATTGTTACCTTTACCTCTGTTTAGGCGGGGAGAACAGGGTGTGCTCTGACTTGCTGCTTTTATCTTCTGGCTGTCTCTCACTCAATCGCACACTCTCTCACTCAGTTTCTCTCTCTACCCCCCCTTCCCTGCACATACACCCAATCTCAGCACAATTCGGAGATTAATTTCGCCTTCCTTCTTCCCTTGCCCTGTATAGTGAGGCACACTGAGGCCAGAAAAAGGAAATTTGTTTGGGATTTCAAGGCTCATCTTCAAACTCTCCACCCCCCTTGCCAACCCCCTGATGCCCTTGCCCTGTTCAAACACAGTGACACTGAAGCCAGAAAATAAATTTTATTTGCGACTGCAGGGACAGATTTGATGTCATGTGGGCCACACTGCAGTATCAGTCTCCATCTCTGTCTGTCCTCTCTCTTCCTCTCTCGCTCCCTCTCTCTGTATCTCCTTTCACACTCTGTTCCCCCACCCCCACATGGACAGCACAAGGAAAACTGTATTTTGCCATACCACTGACCTTGCACTTCACAGAGACACACTGAAGCCAGGAAAAAGAAAATGTTGTGCTCACCAACACCCCCCCCACCGATCACTCACTCACACACACCCCGACACACGCACTGCACCCACTGAATTGTGTCATGTGACCCTGTGCAGTCTCTCACTCCCTATTACTTCTTCTGTATCCCTCATGGCACATATCTTTCATCAAAACCTCTGGATGGCGAAGATTTATATTGCCATCATATTGCCCCTTGGCGAGGACACCCAGACATACTGAAACCAGAAAATAATTTAGTTTGGATTTCTGTGAATATTACAAAGCATCCATTCCATCATACACACACGTGCTATCTCTCTCTGTCTCCCTCTCTCTCTCTCTCTCAATCTCATACATACACTCTCTCACACACACCCACCCACTCACACACACTCTCTCACAATCGGTCAGACTCGGGCACACACACTCACACCCCTCGGGGCACCAACCCACACCCGACATACATACCAGAACAAATGGTGGCTGATTAACTGTGTCATGTGGTTCTGTGCAGAGTCTTTCTCCCTGTGGCGCTGTGTCTATCCTTCTTTGCACAACTGTCTACCTCTCTCTCCACCCTCTGGATTGCTAAGTTGTATGTTATCATGAGACTGCCCAAGCCCTGTACACAGACATACACTGAAACCATAAAAATATTTTATTTTTGAGGTCTGGGAGATACTGTTGATTGGGGAGCAGAATATGCCAGATGTTAACTGGAGCACCTCTGCAGCAGCCACATCCAAGAGCAGAGCCATTCTCGATGACCTTCAGGCTGCATGCCCAGACAGCTACTTTTGGAACCCACTTGTGAGGGAGCAATCTTTGACCTGGTACTGTCAAATGGGGACAGTGAGAGGATCTCTGATCTAGAAGTGGATAGCCAGCTGTGAACAAGTGACCACCAAACAGTGTGGTTCATGATAAACTCAGCTACAGAGTCAAGCCATACAAAAGTGAGGGTACTGGACCTCAGGAGGGCAGACCGTGGCAAGATGGGATAGTGTCTTAGAAAAGCACTATCAAACAGGCAAGAAGGAGGGGTGGAGCAACAATGCGGAAGCATCAAAACTGCCATCACAGAGGCAACAAGCCTTTGTGTGAAGCAAATAAACAAATCAGAACCACTGCTTTTCAAAAGAGGTGGCGGGGTAGGTTAGGGGGAAAAATATAGGATTTAGAAAGTATAAGGAAACACAGAAGGAGAAGGACAGAGAACTGTACCAGTTAAGGTGTAGTCCCACAGAAATTATTATTAAACAGATTAACCAGTGCGGGAGTGGGTCACAGGGTGGTAGCCTCATGAAACATTGGCTGGACAAAAGGACACAAAGGTAACTGTAAATGGAGTCCACTCTAAAGAAAGGGGGTTACTAGTGGGTACCACAAGGTTCAGTACTGGGCTCAGTCCTTTTAGTATCTTTATAAGTCACATTGCAGAGGAACTGGAAGGAGATGTATGCCTCTTTGCAGATGACACAAAGATCTGCAACAGGTTGATACACAAGGAGCCGTGGAAAGGATGAGAAGGGACTTGGCAAGGTTGGAGGAATGGTCAGAAGTATTTCATCTTGATTCAGTGCAAAGAAGTGCAAAATAATGCACCTGGGAAACAAAACCCAAGGGAAGAGTACACAGTGGCGGTGGGGGTAGTAACAGCAACAAAATGGAAAAGGACCGGGGCATAATCATATCAGATTACCTTAGGTTGGCAAGCAATGAGAAGGCAGTACAGAGGCTGTGGGGTACTGGGATGTATAGGAGAGGCATCGAAGCAGAAAACAGGAAGTTGTTATCCTCCATACAGACAGTTGGTGAGACCCTAGCTCAAGTATCCAGTTCTGGGCAATTAAAATGGTGCAGGGTCTGCAAGAGAAGCCATATGAGGAGAGAATAAAGGAGCTTAATATGAATACCATTGAGGAAGGGGGGACATAATTGAAACGTTTAAGTACCTCAGTGGAATCAACAAAGTACAAGAGGGTGGCATCTTTCGGAAAAAGAGGTGTGCAAGAACAAGGGACACAATTTGAAGATGGGGGATGGCTCAGGGGCAATGTGAGAAAGTGTTTTATCACAGAGAGGGTGGTGGATGCATGGAACAGCCTTCCTGTGGAGGTTGTGGGTCTAAAACTGGGGAGATTGCAAGAATGCATGACAGACATAAGACAATTCTTGTGGGGTTAGGAAGAAATAAGCTGTTGGTTATCTAGGATCAGCAGCTTATCCTGTAGGTATGGAAATGGGCAGACTAGGTGGGTCCTTATCTGCCGACAGAGTTCTATGTGTTTATGTCTGTTTCTATTAGACATTGCATCTCTCCCATCTCACACACACTTACTCACTGAAACTGTCGCCCTCCCCACACTCTTCACCCATGCACAGCACAAGTTAGATTTATTTTGCCTTGCTTCTTCCCTTGCCCTGTATACTGAGGCAAGCTGAATCCAGCGAAGGAAATTTATTTAGGAGTTCAGCAACTCTTACCTTTCATCTTCACCCCTCCACACACCACCCCGGATGGCCTTGTCATGTGCATACACAGTGACACTGAAGCCAGAAAAGAACTTTTTGTTTGTGACATCTGGGAACATTACATGTTATGTGATCCGCACTGCTGTCTCTCCTTGTCTCTCTCTCTCTGTCCCCCCCTCATGGACAGCACAGGGGGAAAGATGCATTTTGTCATACCACCAACCTTGCACTTCAAAGAGACACACCTAGGTCAGAAACAGAAAATGTTTTTGCAATTGCACGAACTGTGCTTACCTTCCTGACCCCTCTCTCACACACACACACACACACACACACACACACACACACACACGCACACACACCTCTTTGCACTGACCCACCCCATATATACACACACACACACACACACACACAGCAAACACTGAATTGTGTCTTTTGAGCCTGTGCAGTCTCTCACTCCCTTGACTCCTCCTCTATGCATCTGGGCCCATTTCTATCATCTGCTTCTATGGATGACAGAGATTTATATTGCCATCATACTGCCCCTGCCGTGTACACAGAGGCATACTGAAACCAGAAAATCATTTAATTTTGATTTATGGGAATGATACATTGCATCCCTCCTATCACATGCATGCGCACACTTGCACTCACGCACGCACACACTTGCACTCACGCACGCACACACTTGCACTCATGCACGCACACACTTGCACTCATGCACGCACTCTTGCACTCACGCATGCACACTCTTGCACTCACGCATGCACACACTCGCACTTACGCACGCACACACTCACATGCAAGCACGCACATACTCAGACACATTCTATCTCCATCTCGCTGTCCCCCCGTCTCTCACCCAAACAAGTATGATTTATTTTACCATCCTGCTGCCCTTGACCTGAATACAGAGGTGTACTGTAGCAACGAAATACACATTTATCAGAGATTAAGGGTAATGTGACATGTCACACCCCCACACCATCTGTCTGTGTCACACAGACACACATACACACACACACACGCCTCTTGGCACAGACACACATCCAACACACACACACTGTCCAGCACAAAAAGCAACCACTGAAATGTGTCATGTGCTGTACGTATCTCTCTCTCTCTCTCTCTCACTGTCTCTCCCCATGTCTATCCATTTGTGTGTTGCTTTTCTATCTACATTTCATTATTACATAACCTACTTGATCAAAGGAGCAATCGCTTTTCCCACTACCTTAACTCCATGATTCTCTTGTGACTGTCCCAGGCATTTCTGAACTGGCTACTGTTTTCACCCCACTATCACCAATGGATGGATATTCCATGTTTCCTCTGTGCTTTCTGTGAAAAATCACTTCCTCACATCCCTGCTAAATGTAACCCCTCCTGCTTCCCATGGTAGGACAGCAGTGGACAAGAAATGCTATACATGCCACACACACAGCTGGAACCCCGACTGACCATAAATTCCTCCGGCTGGACACCCACTCCCAAAGAACATATTGACTATGCTCTCACCTCTCAGCTGGAATCACTCCTTCCTGAGCGGGTTTTAGTTGTAAAGGGAATGGACACCAATGACTCCAAACATTGGTCAAGCCACACCCATTCCCAGCTGAAAACCATCTTCACCTCCAGTTCTGTTCATTTCCTAGCATAACCTTCCTTCCAACAAACGAGCTAACCCCCTGCACCAGATCAACCCCTCCCCCCGTGAGCAGACTATCCATATGTGCCTTGTCTAAAAAGCTGGAACCCCATGTCTACAGACTGGACACATCCACCCAATAACAATATTAGCAAAGGCAGTTATGTGGACTGTAAAGGTAGTGGATGCCGGGGGTAGTGGTCAACCCACAGCCATCACAGCTGGATCCTCCTCTTCCCATAGGGTCACCCCTTGATTGGCTGCATCCATCCCTGAGTTGTAATCACCCAGCCACCCTCCTCCAGCAGATACCTCTGCCTGAAGTGACTTGCTGTGTGTCCCTGCCACGCTGCAGAAACCACACAACACATACCACCTCTTGCAGGCAACTGCCCTCCCCGAACAGACTGCCGATGAGCCACCCTCACACAGCTACCAATGACCACACATACACATACACACACAGACCAGCAACTCATGCAGCTTAGCCACCACCCCTTGCTAAGTAGTTTCAGGGGTTGGAGCAAGATGAGCAAAAAACACTGCTCGGTTACATCTGAAAAGGGTCTCTCTCTCACCTCAGGATGACACAGGTCAAAGAGGTATGTCACCAGCCTGATGCTACACACAGCCACATTGAAGTGAGCTCAAATGCAGAAACTCCCTCCTCAGCTCCACTCCCCAGAACAGACAGACGATGAGCCCTCCTAAATACAGCTGGGCACACACACATACACACACACACCAGGATTCAGTCATAGAGTGCCATTTCCTTTCAGCAAAGTCTGTAAGGTTCCTGAATGATTTTTTCATTTTTCATCATATGTAATGCATCTCCTCATATGTTGTGATCATGCAGGTTTTTGAGGGAAAAAAAGCAAGTTTTGATACTGAAACCCCGTTTTTAATGTTCAATGTGCGATCGCAGACAGAACAGGGACGTACGTAAGATGCACATTGTAGCAATTCATATTTATATTTACTGCGATCAGCTGCTGTCTCCCTACCCCAGTCTGTCCTGGATCAACTCAATCATACATGCACTGAGTCCTACATGATCACAGGCGAGGATGCAGCCCTGTGCTAAACTGCAAATTCATACAGACTGCGCTGTATCAGAGCATCTGGCAGGTTTAGTGGAAGTGCTGTTTCTTTAAGACATAACATAGCAACACAGGGTTGCTACTGCACCCACATCAGCGATCTGTTTTTGAAGCGTGCTCCCCCATGCACGAAAGGTTAAGAAGAGCAACAGTAATGGTGCCACGCACAGCAAGGGATGAAGACCAGACACAGAAGCAAATAAAGAAGGCAACAGTCAAAGTAAGCACTTATTTAAAAGTTTATCTGAGCGACCAGCAAAAGGACTCTCAGTGGATCACTGGCATGTTTGCTGGAGCAGTAAATAACGATGCAGGGTGCTGTAAGTGACGTTTTCATTCTTTTTCCAGGCTTAACTGCACAATGGTGGAGTGAGAACGTCTCTCACAGTGTGAAGAAAATTAGCATACAGGAGCGTGCAGCGAGCAGCGCTCAGACAGAGAATGGCACGGCCCAGAATGGAACAGAAACCACTAAAAAAGCACTTTCACTGTGTAGAAAGTTAAATATGGGCTAGGCTGTGGTTATAATGGTATACTGAAAGCACTGTATTGCATCAATCAGGAATATCCATGGTTTCCCTTTAATGACAGTTTTCCCTTCTTCATCCTGCATGGTACTACTAGAAGGTTGGTCACTCTCACATTTCAGGACCTCAGTTTCTGATATGCTACAGCTAGTGCTAGGTTGATCAGTGGTGGTTGTTGTTGCTTCTTCACTGACATGTTTCTCAGTAGTGTTGATATTGGACTCTACAGCTTTTTTTGCTCCATGGCAGCCGTACCTGTCCATGTAACAGCATGGGCTTCCTTTTTTTACCAGCAGCAGACATTGTATGTTTGCATAGTTCTTACCAGAAAACAGAAGAAATATGATTACTTGAAACAGTACTCACAGGGTTCAGTGAGGTGCTGACAGGCCTTTTTAATAACCATGCAGCAGGTGTATGGTATGCCAAAAACTGGTTGGACAAGGCTTTGACACACAGTGAGTTTAAACAATCACAGTCAGGTAACTTGTTTTTCTGGCTGCTGAGACGTCAGAAAAATTAGCATTGACTGGAAAGAGACTGTCTGGTTTATTGTTTCAAGCCCGAACTTTATAGGTTTAAGAGTGTAAAATACACCACCAGAATGACAGAACAGCAGAATAACATGCAGTACTTAAAAAGTAGAGTGGCCATGTCTGTGACCACCACAGTAGACTAGCTAGGCACAACAAATTTGTTGTCGCTTGTTTAATTATCACAGATCAGCAGGAAGGGCAAATTAGCCCATCAGGGATGTGTTTTTTTTCTTTCCCTATGATGTCGCAAAATATGCAGAGAAACTGTCAGGTTTATTTTTTCAAGCCCAAACTTAATAGGTTTAAGAGTGTAAAATACACCAGAATGTAGAACAGCAGAATAATATGCAGTAGTAAATAGAGTGATCACGTCCATGAACACCATACCTCTCAACCTTTTGTCACTGAAATGAGGGACACTGACATTTTTGGACACTCAGAATGAGGGACAATGAGGGATACAGACCCTCAGAATAAGGGACCCATCCTCAAACATGAAGATACAGGCTCAAAACACTGTGAAAACCATAGTTTTTACTTATGCAAAGTTAATGTTTGATTTAATATTTTAGAATATTAAGCATTTGTGCTTTGAAGTCTGAATTTACAGCACATTCTCTGTGTAGACAGCACCTTTTTCATGAGGGACCGATGAGAGACAGATCCATTTTAAGGGTAAAATGAGGGATGTCCCTCGTAATGATGGACACTTGAGAGGTATGGTACCACAGTAGACCAGTTAGGCACAACAAATTTGTTGTTGCTTGTGTAGTTATCACAGACCAGCAGGAAGGGCAAATTAGCCCGTCAGGAAATTTTTTTTTTCTTTCCCTAAGAGAGACTGTCTGGTTTATTTTTAAAGGTTTTGTACAGATATGGAACACCACACAAGGCAGAGGCAGGCAACACTTGATGTCACAGTTTATTTTATAGATGGTGAACTGGCTACAGAAGCTATGTGTCTCACTTGACTTCTCAGTCTGTGACCAAGTCACTTGCAAAGCTGAGACTAGAATTTTCTTTTCCGTGTATTAACTGTTGTGAGACTTGCTACAACACCCACAACCCCTTTTTAACATTGAAACATGACCAAATCTCTGGTAATGTTACAGCCCCCCCCCCCCCAACTGATCTGCCATTCGCAGCTGAACAGAATTCTACTATGTAAATTCTGGAATGTGCTTTTATAATCAGCTCTTCTGAAAGTCCCCTCTGTCCTGGCTAGGACAATCACAAAAAGTGATCCGTTTTTTTCCCCCCACAACCACAGTAGAAAATATCTGTGATGTCTGACAAAACACCCACTGCCTTTTTCCCAAATGACCAAATTCCAACAAAGGTTTTTTTTTTGGTAACAGCAGGCAGGGTTAAAAATTATCTAATAATCTCTCCTGGACAGATCACTCCTGGTAGGCTAAAAATTTTTAATTTTTTTCTATAATTAGTCAGAGTGGTCTGGTCATTGAAGTTTCATATTCATTTAGGCTTACTCAAAAAAAAAAAACTTGCAGTTAACTGCCTTGCTTGTATGTAATAAAACAACCTGTCCAACATTTTTACTTCAAAACAAAATGGTGCTGCATCACAGATCAAGATCTATATGTAAATCATGCCAGCAGCCACCCATGAAAAGGTCCAAGCATTGCAGTAAAATCTTTTCATTCTTTTAGTTAAATTCTGGGGCATTGGGAGTGAGGTGCCACGATGCAGGCAGTCTCCTCATAAATCTAAATCTGAACTCGTAGTCTCTTTGCACATGCGTTACTTTCTCCCTTCTTAGTGTACCACATGAATCACAGAAGGCACAACATGTGGTACACTGTTAGTGTAGGGGGAGATTACGTAGCTCGGTGCCTGACCCCTCCCATACCCTCTCCCCTAGCCACACAGACTGTCAGCCCATTGCTCCCACCACACCCAACTCAACAAAACACTGTCTGTCATTCGCACTGACAACTCTTGTGGGTGTGATGGCTTCTGGATACATTTTGCGCCAGTGGTGCCTCTCTCTGGCCCCATGGCTGGCCTGTTCTGCAACGGAGCTCCATCCTGATCTTTCTCCTCCACACATGGCAGCACATAATCTTGGGGGCACAGCTTAAGGAATTAGGTGTGCCCAGAAGCCCTGTGCATGTGCGGAAGTATTCTGTTGTGGTGAAATTAGCTGAAATGTTCCAGAGTCGGCCACATTTCCGGGAATTGCCGATGCTTGCTAACAGTGCCATTCAGCATGTCAGTGTCCAACAGCTGTATAGAAAATGGGGATATTTAAAGAAACAGCATGCCAAATGCACAATCCCACAGCCCAAAATTACCTCTACCCATCTTTTTTTCCCACCCACATGTTGCAGGCCACAGTCTGAACTTTGTGCATGCTGAGACTTGAAAGCACCTGCTGGCACTGTCACTGTAGCAAACTAACACTAAACTGATGGCTACACAGCCACAGCATTTCTGATTGGCAGTTTTCTGACCAACCTACCTGCCTGCTTGATACGGTCAAGTCCACAGACCCCTCCCTGCTAGATGCCAGGGAAATGTTAAATGTAGTTAAAAATCACCATTTATCACTGGCTACAGGGGAGGTAGCCCACTACACCGCCAGGGCTATACATTTAAACCACTGGCCTCCTGGGACAACTCAAGACCCCTGAAGCACCAGTGTTCCTTTTTTAAATAATTTAGGGGCCACTAGTCTAAAAGCATCCTCACTAGCCTATAAGGGCTACCACTTAAATCTGCTGGTCACCAGCAGGCCACTTAGGGGAGCTGTGTGGTTTTTGCTGAGCCCCTAATATCCTTTTATTCTCTTTTCTTACCTGTCTGTATTTTTATTTTCATTATTCTCTTTACTTTGAGCTAAAGTGTATCTTTTCCTTTAAAACTCCCCTTCCTTTACTCCTATACTGTACTGTACCCTTGTTCTATCTTTCTACTCTTCCTCGCTACTAGAAGTTCCCCTATGAGTCAATTTTCTCATTAATCATATAAATAGCTTTGTTCAATTCTAACCCCTGCCCCCAATCACTCTCTAATCTCTCCTCTAGGATTGCTGACCCTTTGTATCTCCTTAAACTTCTCTGTTCTTCCCTTTCAGGTCCTACCAGAATACCCAAACCCAGGATACCCCAGCTCTGGACTCCTTGATAGAGCAAGTAAGTCCTAATAACTTAACTGCCCTGCAGGGTGAGTAGCAAATAACAAGGTACCCACACTTTTGTAACAACCTGAGTTTATATATTTAGGCCTGGAAAGGAGAACTATTTTTAGCCCAGTACGTACCTGATATTTGTTGGAGGTCTCCAATGACCAAGTCTGACCTTGCTTACATATGAGATTTGATAAAAGGCTGCAGGCACATACAGGGAATAAACCCCCTCCATGCAGAAGAAGCCACACTGACTGAGGTTAGTGACATTATGGGCATGAGAGCAAAGCTCATGTGCCCTCATGATGTCAACGTTGTGAGGTTACCAGTGTATTCTGCAAGGATATTGGTTCATTATATATAATAATATGAACAGGTTATATCTGAAACATACAAGTAATCAGCAAACCCCCTCGTGAGTGCTGATTTCAAAACAGCACCCGGTGCTATTTTGAAATTGATACTCATGAAGGGATTAGCTTGTCATAATCAGCTTGCACTCCAAGCCTTATGTCTGGTCTGCTGGAGTGTGAGTGTGATTAGCACAGCTGTTCAGAGAGAAAATTCATGTTCTGAACAGTGAATTAATTTCTCTGTTTCTAAAAGGTGGAGTACTGGCTTTAGAAATCACCAAAGAAACTGGCTTTCTGTTGGTGTTCAGGACAGTCCAATTGCTGCACCCCTTCCCCACCTCCCCAAACCCAGAGCATGACCAGCTGCACAATACAGCATGAAAGCACCAGTGTGTGAGTGAGAGGGAGTGGCCAGAGAGGTGAGTGTCATTGATAATGCTACAAAATATTGATTTCTGCATACTGTAGCTTCATGAATGACATACACCATTCTGCCTCCCTCCCCCCCAAATCATGCACACTATCACGTGCTGCCATTCAGTTTGTGAACTGATATAGCTGGTGTTAGACTGTGCTGCGTGTTAGGAAGGGGAGAAGGACAAACTATATTGGATATATTGCTAGATGTGGTCCCTATATCATAGCTTGAGGGGGTCAAGAGCAAGGGTGTAGACAGGCATACTCACTGTACACATCTGAGTACAGTTTTTCTGAGTGCCTGTCACAAACCATATGCCTTTCAGTTAACATTTTCATTTTAATCTGTAGTATTTGGGTTAGTGTAGGCAACTGAGGAGTGTCTCTGTTTAAACTTCTGTTGTTTAGGAGACAGATACGTGTATAACCTCTTTAGATATTACAGGAATCATCTGACACCAATCTGACTTGTTTGGAAGGGGGTGCCATTTGGAGAGGATGTGTACATATTTTAATGGGGGGTGTAACTGTTGGAGACTGTGTACAAAATGGAAATTTCTGGCTACACCCCTGGTCAAGAGGGAACCTAACACTTAAATAATGATGGCTTGATAATTGGGGGTCTGGCTAAGGAGGATGGCTTTAAAAATGTCAGGTGTATGCATTTTTTTTTAATCAATGTGGAAGAACAGAGAAGGAGTGATGGTGGTGATATCGCAGAGGGGTGTAGGGTGTGGCATAGGAACTAGCCTTTACCATTTGGGAAAGGACAGGGTCCTATTTTTTTTAATCACTTCCCAAAGTACCATCAGTAGTGGGAATACTTAAGATGCCAGTTGCAGTTGTGTGGTATTTGGAATTATTGTTCAAGATGAGCACACATCTGCTGGTGTTTTGCTATGTACTCGTTTTACTTTTAAACTAATTTACAAGCAATAACAAATACTGACCAGATTTGAGATGCACTGAAACAGCACTGCAACACTGCTGTCAGGAGAGCTACTGAGCATCAAACCACAAACTCGGACACAGTGCACAAAAGGACTGTGGTGCTCTTGAAAATCAGTACATCGTCACAACCTATTAATGCCGGCACTCACTACCACATATGACGCTGACACAGTTTTTTATAAAGCATGAGGAAATAATTTATTGTATCCTTAAAAACATGTTAGCGCCCACCTGATGCGTTTCTGGTCCTGAACAGGATCCTTGTTCAAAGGCTATGGCGTTACATCTGAGTCAGTACTTTAAATATACAATTGTAAAATCAGGACTCAGCTAACTACATTAATTAATTATATTCATAGTATTAACACTCAAATATTTAACACCCTCACAGAAACTAAGTACTTAAGTACCTCACAGTGGCCCATTAATGATGTTTCCCACTATAGCAACCTAACAGAAAAGAACTTCATTATTTAAATGCATATCACTGCTTAACTTAGTTATCTAAGAAAACGTTACATAATCCTAGCAAAATTACATAAACACATACACGGTCATATTTACTTTCCACTTATTTATATGTATCTTATCTATAATTGAATGCAATTCAGAGACCAAGTTAAAATAAAGGGTGGGGGGGGGAGTAAAAGAACTTCTCATCAACAGTGTAATGTCATATCCATACAGTAATTGGCAGATAGACAGATGTGAGTTTCAAATTAATTGAATCAATTGTGTGTTTTAGCAAAGAAAGAGGAGCAAAAATCTAATTGGATCTAAAAGCACAAGAAATGGAAGTTTTAAAATTATATGCACTGAATGATCAAGGATTTGATAGACTGAATGATGTTTTAAAAGAAACCATCAAAAAGCTGGACTATGATTTGAAAAAAGCTAAGCAAATCAAGTTTACTTGAGATAAGGGGGATTATGAAGCGGACAGAGTCTATTCATGAAAGGATAAATCAAAGAAAGGGATCTTTAAATCAAAGACAAATGTACCATTTGACTTTAGTACTGATCAGAGTGATTTAGAACAGGAAGAGAACATTCAGGACCCGTTTTTAGAAATAAGAATTGCACAACAAGGTATAAATCAAAATTATCAGCCTCCTCTACAATAAGCAATTACAATACCTCCACAATATCAAACACAACCACCAGCAGACCCACATCTCAACATTATCAGGGGTTTGCCTGAGGAAGAAGGCAGCGATGGGAAGGCCAGCAGGGAGAAAGCACAAGCTATGGATATCACAGTTTCCGACAGAAGACCGTACAGGGGATGGAGGAGGAGGTAAGCGACTCAACAATTTAAATTATAAACTTAACTGAATATGAATTGAGTGATACAGAAACAAAACTGTTATCCAAAGGCATGAATTTTGTCCCAACTGCTATCAATCGAGTGCAAACAGCGATGGACGGTTTCCACTTTGCAGAAAATTAAACCTCAAAGCTTTTTTCAATAAAAAAGACAAGAACAGTGACAGTTTAAGTCCCACAGTAGAGAGATTTAGAACTAACTCCACTTTCTGCCCCCCTGCCTGTGAGGTGGCTAATGTTTTTTAACAATTAGTGGAACAGGATTTGGAACTGCTTTTTGATGATTTACTTGTTCCAATATTTGATCTTACAGTCCAAGAATGGAATGCCATACAGACTTTGTCACAGAATGAAAATGTAATTATTAAACAAGTGGATAAGGGCAGGGCAGTTGTGTTATCAAAAAGAAATTATTACGTAGCAGAAGTGGCAAGAAAGCTGCAAGATGGAACTTTCTATGTCAAATTAGATTCGGATCCAACATGGGATTTCAAGTTTGTGATAGATGAACGAGTTAACCAGACTTTTAATGATGGATTCATTAAGAAAAATGTGAGAGATTTTTTTGATTTTAGAATTCCCGAAAATGGCTACTTTTTACATAGTGCCGAAAGTTCACAAAATACTGGACAAACCCCCGGGACTCCCTATAGTAAGTGATTCGGGGTCCTTGACTGAACCACTATCACAATATTTGGATTCTTTTTAGCTCGCATCTTGAACAGCTTGAATCTTATGTGAGAGACACCAAAGACATATTACAGATTATGAATGGGACTATGTTTGAATGAAACAGTGTGGTTAGTAATATTAGACATAGAAGCACTCTATACACATATACCACATAAGGGCGCTTTAGACGCTGTTGCGTTTTTTTCTTACTATGGGGATAGAAGCAAATGGACCACCAGTTTCATTTTTGTTGAAATTATTAGAGTATGTATTAAAGTTTAATTGTTTTACTTTTGATAAAGTTTTCCATAAATGGATACAAGGAACAGCGATGGGATCAACATGTGCCCCCTTGGTAGCCAATTTATATGTTGACTAGTGGGAGAAGAAAACAATATACAGTCGTGCAGTGAACACATTTTTTTGACAAAATTGTTTTGTGGAAACGTTATATAGATGACGCCATCCTATTATGGGATGGCAGTCCATAGGATTTACAAGAGATTGTTGATTTCTTACATTCTACAAATGAAAACTTAAAATTTACATACTGTAGAACAGATTCCTAATTTAGATCTCAGTATTAGCAAAGATTCAGAAGGTGTTGTTCATATAGATATTTATAGAAAATCATAGATGGTAACACAGTGCTGATGACATCTAGTTGCCATCCAGCACACGTGATACGGAACATACCTAAGGGGAATTTATAAGAATGAAGAATAATTGTATCAATGAAAATTGCTATGAAAGGAGAGTAGATCAAGTGCAGAAACAATTTAATGAGAGAAGATATAGTGAACAGAAAGTGATGCAAGCTCAAAATACAGTTAGTAATTTGGATAGGGAAGCAAGGCTATATGCAGACAAAAGGGAGTGAACAGTTGGCTCCAGTTTTTAATATAGTAACAAACTTTACAGCCCATACTTCCTTTTTTTACTAAAATTATAAACAAGCATTGGAAAGTTTTATCTGCAGAACCAAGCTTAAAAGATATTGTTAAAATAAGACCAAGATTTTCATATAGGAGGGCAAATAGTTTAAAAGATGTTTGACACACAGTCATTTTCAAAATAGGATGCAACCACAGACATGGTTAGCACCACCATAAGGATGTTTTAAATGTAATAACTGCATCTGCTGCAAACACGTCACAACATGGGATAGTTTGGTACAATCAGTATTAATAAACTATACAAAATTCGACAATGCATTACCTGTAATACTAAGGGGGTTATTTATTAAGCTACATGCTCTTGTTCAGCTTTTTATGTAGGTAAAACTATAACAGCCTTTAAAGTTAGCATAGGAGAACTCAGAGGCGATAGATAAGGGATAACACATATGCTACAGCACAACAAATTGAGAAAACTAAATATGAGCATCGACATCTTGTTTTATTTATAAAGCTATAGACAAAGTAAGTTCTAACCCAGAGGTGGCAACTATGACAATCTAGTTTTGAAAAGAGACATGTTTTGGATTATTAATTTAAAGGCCACCAGGGTACCAGGATTAAATACAGGGTTTGAAATAAAACCATATTTACAGGAAAGGTAATACTTACTGTATGGATAGGACATTACACTGTTGATGAGATGTTCTTTACTTCCTTTTCTCCCCTCCCCATTTTAAATTGGTCTCTGAATTGCATTCAATTATAGATAAGATAGATATAAATAAGTGCAAAGTAAATATGACCATGTATGTGTTTATGTAATTTTACTAGGATTATGTAGAGTTCTCTTAGATAACTAAGTTAAGCAGTGATATGCATTTCAATAATTAAGTTTTTTTCTGTTAGGTTGCTATAGTGGAAACATCATTAATGGGCCTCTGTGAGGTACTTAAGCATTTAGTTTCTGTGAGGTGTTAAATATTTGAGTGTTAATATTATGAATATAATTAATTTATGTAGCTAGCTAAGTCCTGATTTTACATAAGTGTATTTAAAGCACTGACTCAGATGCAATGCCATAGCCTTTCAAAAAGGGTCCAGTTCAGGACCAGAAACACGTCAGGCAGGATCTAACATGTTTTTAAGGATACAGTAAATTATTTCCTCATGTTTTATAAAAAAAAACAAAAAAACGGTTTCTGCATCATATGAGGTAGCGAGTGCCTGAATTACTAGGTTGTGACTGGGCATCAAACCTCACTGTACTGTAGAGCATCTGAGATGGTGTTTAGTCTGCTAATTACCATAATTCACACACTGAAAAGCCCCCGCAGTACTGCTGTAGGAAGTGAAAAATAACACTGCACATTGCAATGTGCTTGTGGTACATTTACAGTGTTAACATAATTCATGCACACTGTACCAACACTACATGCATACTACCATAACAGTACATGTCCACTGATTAACCACTCAAGGAGAACAGAATGAAAAGAAGTGTACACTGCTACTGTAACTCTGAAATAGCACTATGTATCGATCTTTCTTGATGCTCCACTTCCCTACTGTTGGAGAAGGTGGAGGAGTGCACCTACCATGGCCTTTTCCACCTCCTGCTGAGCTTCTGTCTCCCTTCTACCACTGGCATGGGCAGGACACAGCCTGAGCTCTGTGTGTGCTTGGAGTAACAAATGCCTTCACATTTTTAGCATGGTTGCGTTATAGAGATGGCTGCTGCAGCAGCAGCAGCCCCAGCTTGTCCTCCTCCTTTACTCTCCTCCCTGTTGTCCAGCACAAAATCAGGACCCAGGAAGCCCTCTCGACCACAGGGAAGGGGTTCTAATTTCATGTAACATCAGTGGCAACTTGTCTGTAGGGAATTATAGCCCACCTGGACTACCAGTTCTAGGAAGCAGGCCTTCTAGGCATTCCTAGCCCATGGGACCACCAGTGCTAACTGCTTTTTTTTAAGAAGCAGTATAGCACTATGGTTTAGGACACAGAGCTGCAAACCTGGAGACCTGGGTTTTAATCCCAGAACCCCCACTTACATAATGTGTAACTCTGAGCAAGTCACTTAACATCCTTGTGCTCTCAGGTGACAACTGGAACCAAGCTTCAGCTTAGTGTGCCTTTCCTTGTTAAACTGGTTCCCCCTCTCATTTTTCATTAAATCTGGGCCATTAGCCCAAAAGAGGCTCCACTAACCCACCTGGGTTACCATTCTAAAATACTGTCCACCTGGCCATCCAGAGCACTATGGTTTTAGCTGAACCTTTTCCCTAAACTGCTCTTCTCTACACTTTCATATCTTTATTATTTTATTTCCTTTCTCCTATATGTCAATTTTCTATTTCGATCCAAGTGTAACCTTTAATTCTAAATGTCCCCCTTTCCTTCTTTGTTTTCCTATACCTCTTGTATCTCTCACTTCTCTGTTTCTGCTCTTGCTACTACTGTATTTTCTCCACATTAACCTAATTTTCTTTTATTTTACATGTCTGACAGGATGCTGACTCCTTCCTTCCCCATCAGGTAAGTACCTCATTCTCGATATGCCTAACTTTTCCTTTCCACTCTATTTACTCTAAGAACTGTGGATCCTTTGTGACCCCCCCTTTTCTGTCTTTTATTTTACAAGTTTCAAAGACACTGTCCCTTAAAGACTCCTGCCGCTGGCCCAGTGGCACAGAGGGCTGAGGCGCTGGTGCCTCACCTCACACCATGCCGGCGACCCAGGTTCAGGAACGGACTCAGGTCACTGGGGGTTGGCAGGGGAAGGAGAGGATTGAGCATCCATAGGACTGCTCTCCTCTCCTGGGGTGGGTTACAGGGCTACTTTGCTCTGCAGCAGCCCCCAGTGGAGACTAGGAGCACTGCAGAAGTGGCACAATGTGTGGGAAAGTACCAGAAAAAGGAAAATCACTCTGGATTGGCCGGATGATGGCATCTGGTTCACGACACCTCCAGGCTTCTGAGGCAATAATTCATCTCAGCAGCGCCCAGAGGTTGCAGGAAAAATATTGTGTGCTGTGTTGCCCCTACCAGTGCCTTCCCCTCAGAGGAGAGGGACCCACTCGGCGAGAGGGTTAATGCCGAGCTACCACAGGGGTCGGCTGGAGGTGAGGCCTCGGGGAGTTAATGGAGGAGTGCCAGTGACCTAGGCAGCCTGAAGGAGAGGCTGATCTGGAGCAGAGTAGGAGGAAAAATGGATAACTCAAAAAACAAACAAAAAAAAAAGATAAATACAGTACTCCTGTCTCTGACTCCCTAGTACAGTACTTGAGTAAAAGACTTTTGACTTATAACTGTTTATTAATTTGACAGTAATGGTGTGGCCACATCCATTACTGTGTGTGTGTGTGTGTGTGTGTGGTGCGTGTGCACCGCATGCTTGTGCATCTGTGTGTCTGGCCTGAGAGGGTATGAATGTTACAGGTGGTGTTTTTCAAATCCTGCCCAACATATGTTTTTGCACTTGTGGTGTAAAATGACAGCTTGGCTAGTAGTTTTATTTATTCATGTTTTTTTTAATGACTTTTGTCATGATCATAAAGAAGGAGTCCTAAAAACAAAAACTATATAAAATTGTTGGTAAATATGTTAAAAAAAAAAAAAAAAGTGTGCAGTGCCAGCCATTGGTTTAATGACTACTGTGTTGCACTTATGTGCAGGTGAGCTATGTTTTTGTAGAAACATAGTCAGTGGTGGCAGAAAAAGACCAGTGCTCCATACAGTCTGCCTGTAGTTCACTATCAAACACTGGCACCTGTTGTCCTTTCATGGTACTAACATAACTATGCACCCACCCATTCCACTTCTCACTACTAGCACCCTGAATGACAGCTATACAGTTCAATCTCTCCCAGCCATGCTTGTATCCATTTATGGTTATGGTTTCCACCACTTTGTGCACGTGAACTGTTACTCATGTTACATACTCCCTCACAGTCACCATGTTTACACCTTTCAGGAACTTGAAGGTTTTCTTCGTATCACCCCTCCATCATCTGGTCTCCAGTGAGTTCATGTCAAGCAACTTTAATTGATCCTCAACAGATCTTCCCTGCTGGTTCTGAATCACCCTGGTCCCTCTTCCTTCCTATTGCCCTTGTGATCCATTCACTACACTTCCCATCCTTCCAAGCCATTGTGCCAGGTAGGCACTTTACTTCCCTCTCTATCCCCTTTCCTTCCCCCAGCTCCATCCCTCACACAGTACAGTCCCCCACCACAAGTTTTGTCCTCTTCCTCTTGGATTCTCCCCTCCATGGGGCCTCCATTAGGGTGCCCCATCCTCTCTGTCCACCTCCTTAGATTCCCCTTCTTGGCAGTCCCATTTCACTAGAACAGTGTAGGAATTTCTTAGTGGTATCAGCTGAGGAATGTACCAGTGACCAGCACCTCTCAGCATTCCAGAACCCACCATTTGTGCTCTCCTTGAGTCCACCATAGTCCCAACAGCTACTCATTTCTGGTATCCTTGAGGCAGAGGTGTCTAACTAGGTGATCTCTGGGTGAGTGAAACGGTCCTCCGACTCCAGGGCAACACAAGTTTGAGTCTAGTGATATTCGTCTGAGAATGAGCAAGCAATGCCTGGAGCTGACATACTTGTTCCCTTCACCCAGAGTGGTGCACTTAGATGGGGCAGCATTGCAGCCTCCAGAAGTTCTCTCTGTGAACTGCTGCCCCACAACAAATGCAATGCACCTACTCCCACATTTTTCCTGCTTTTATTTTGTTTCCGTCCACCTGTCCCAAAGCCCAATAAGACTGTTCTACTAACACCCAGCAATAGCAAGCCTTTAAACCCTAAAGCACCTTAATACCCAGTGTTCATTTAACAGCAAGCTTACACTCAAAATTACCCAGCAACCATTCGGCAAGCCCTACACACAAATACCCAGCAATCCTCTAACAGTAACCCTCTAAACCACAGAATACTGTAATGCATAATGACAGTTTACCAGCACTCCTCTAAATCCAGAAAAACACTCATGCCTAGCAACACACTCATGCCCAGCACCAGTTTAAATATTAAGTCTCTAAGTCCACAATCACACTACTCTCTGAATGCTTACCAGCAAGCCCCCAATGTACAGCCTTTCCACAGTGCAACCTCTCAATCAATACAGTTGCACCTGGTATCCTAAGAGCAGATGGAGGATTAGAAAATGGGGGAAATCTATTCTTTAATCTGATTGGCTGAGCAACTTGTTTAGGTGTGCATCTATCAGACAACAATGCCCACCTAAAATGAGTGCCAGCCTGTCTTGCCCAATCACAAACAAAAATTGGTGTGCCACCTGCATCACTCCCTGGACATCACAAGCATTTGTGAAGTAAATGACAACACGGAAGCAGGAAATTTCAAACGCGACTGCCGAAAACATCACAAAATGTCAGCCTTCGCACTAAATTTTGAAATGGTGACCTTAGGAGGACTCGCACAAAGGTTATCAGACTTGCAGGATAAAATTTATGAGCCATCTCCGAAAATAAGTAAAAGTAATCCTCTCGAAGTACCACAAAGTCCAACAGACAGCGGGCAGCCACAGGACAATAGGCTGCCAATTGAAACAGACCAGAAACCTGACAACAGTGACAAGGTTAGTCAGTGAAAGTCTTATGTATACACCCCCACACTTAAGACAACATAGCACCTACCTCACCACTGCTTGCCCCATTCTCACACCTGCCCCGCTTTCAACAGAATATTAAGTGCCCGACCCAATACTACCAAACAATAAACTGTCCAGAACATGTTACAATGCTGTGCCATTTTAAAAAAGAAAAATCACTCTTCACACACCCTCCCCCTCTCCCCTCACAATAGAAACCACCCGTTCACTCCATGAATGCCCCACATCCCAAACTGTCAGCTCACCTTTCCCAGCTGTGATGTACTGCAAAACACGTCATCCCCAGATTGCCCACCGATCAAAAATTAGCCTCTCAGTGTTCTGCAGCACAAACAAGGTCACAAGGCATAAAACCCCAAAAAATACCCGCTTGCTTCCTGAACGCAGTGCAATGGAAACCTGAAGCTCATCGGATACACGTCCCATGCAGTACAAACGTGATCCTCAAATGACTTCAACACAATCAGAAACTGTTTCAAATATATTATTTTGCAGGGACTATTTTTTTTGTGCAACACTTCAAATATTTAATAAAATAAACTTTTCACATTTTAAAACTTAAATTTTGTATTGGTCTCATCCTTGACACTTAAATCCATTTTCTAAGTGCAATAATACCCTCCAGGGTGGGCGGTATGGGCAATACCCACATTTCTAGAGGCTACAAAGGCCTCCGCCTGTGGTGTTGGGCCTTATTATGCCCCTAGACAGGTGGGTATAGCCCAATACTGCCCACCCTGTTGGGTATTATTGCTTGCTTATCCACTCCAGAGGATGCTGTCTTCCAGGGAGAGTGGTGGTCAGAACCAACTGCAACACTGCCACTTGAGTTAATATAGTGGCAGTGCAGGCAACAGTTATTTGGGAAGGAGGACAGATTAAAAAGTCTGAGTGTAAGGCAGACCCCCATTACCCATACACTCCTAGTCTTTTAAATACGTGCTTAAGCCGGAGATGACTCCCGGCCTAGCTGGGTAAATTTTTGGATTTTTGGTTGATACAGCATATTTATTTATACCAATTCTTGCTACACCTGCAGCAAAGCAGAGGACACCATGCGGAAGAAAGTCACTTCTCAGCTTAGCTGCTTTGTCAATTCTGTTGGGGATATGTCATTGGAGCAACCCATGGTGGTAGCAGTGGGATGGGCTGAAACTCTGCACTCCCAGAAAGACCCTTTTCCCTACTTTTAGGAACACGTGGGATTGGGGCCATTTACTTTAGTTTCATTTTTGTAGGGAGAAGGACTGCCCCACAAGGTCACTTTGTGCTTTCCATGTAAACGAGGATTTCTGCATGGATGCCATGCCATGAGGCACCATGTTGTGAGGCCAGGAGGACACTGGGTAGCATAGATCGGGGCACAACTGGTGTGCATTTTAAGATTTTAAATTTACAGCTGTTGATTAGCTGATGCTGAGTGACACCTACATTAAGATGTATGGATGTCTAATCTTGTTGGATGTGACACCATGGACTATATTGCAATCAGTGGTCTGGGTGTTCCAGGGGATAGTTGTTTCTAGACACCAAGGTAAGTATGGGGAATGGGTCCTCTGGGGGGGGGGGGTTGCCACTAGACATAAGGGTAAATATTACCATCAAGGTGAAAGGTTTGCAAGGGAGAAGATTCTCTGTACATGCAGGTAATATATTCATGGCAAGGGGACAGTTGTTTTTGGGGGGTGGGGCAGTGGGTGCTGCTAGCCACCAGTGATGGATATATACGGGACAGGTGCTTAGAGGTTGGGGGCTGCCACTAGATGCAAAAGAAGAGTGTACCTGATGGTCGCTGCTGGCCCCACACCAACGATGGACCCTTGCTGCATTCAGCTGCCCAGCACCATCACCCCACACCCAGACCCCCCCAGGATGGGTATAGAAAGGGGATGAACATCCACCCATTGACTGTCAGTCACTTTGGTAGTCCCTCACCCTGTCAATGTTGCAGGTGCGTGAAAGCTGGTGGTTCCATCCTACCCTGGTGGGAGTCAGTGAGTGGAGCAGCTTGCACCCCTCCCAGAGGACAGAGGGCCCAGGGACACTGAATCCTGTCTGTATCCCCACGCTGACATCCACGAAGTGGCCAAGTTTTGAAACCTGAATCACTGTTGTGATACTGGTATCTTGCTGACCAACCCACTTTACCCCCCACCGCAAACCCTTTCCACCTGACACAGCTGATAGGCATTTTCATTAGTCATACTATCTCACTAATCCATTTTCCACTTTATCTACAGATCCAGTGGAACTATAAGACACCACCCTGGCATTGGAGGATGATGGCCACATGTATCGGTATTTATTTTTATTTTGAGTTCCTCATTCGTCCCAGTTAGTTGCCACATGTATCAAATACATATTATTTTTATATTTAGAGTTCTCATTTGTCCTGGTTAGTTTCTAAAGAGCTGCAGATCCTTTGTGACCCTTTGGTATTCTTATTTTACAGGTGCAACTGGATGTTCCCTCAAGCCATCCAAACCCTCCCGCAGTCTGCAGGAGCCAGGTAAGAAATCTTTGTCACAAAACAGTACTTCAGTCATCACATTTGTGCATGTATATCCATGGAAAATATCAAAGTAATGCAGAAAACTGCACAACACCAGTCAAGAGTCATGTCAGCACTAAAAACAGTATACACAGTACTTGGAGACTGATTAATGTGTAGAAAATGCATTTGACATTTATTTATATAAAAGGCAAATGCCACCTGGTTGTATATGTGCATATGAAGCTGGGCTATAGAAAGTCTGTACTGTACCAGGCACTTATTCCTTCGTGGTTACAGCTGGGTGTCTCCTTGCAGAAATGCTGTCAGATATGAAGCTTTGCAGTGTCTTTTGTGCTAAGTAGCAGTTCTGTGTGGTGTTCGATTCATAACTTGCAATGCAACATTCCTGTACAGAGCTTAACTTTCAGGAATGTAAATGGGTAAGAATGACATGAAAGCCATGGCAAAACACCCACAGAACCCATAGCATGCACTGACGTTTTAACATCAACCAGACTTAATCTGAAGATGCAGTTTTGCTAGGAGACCACCAGCAGTAACTATTAAGGAACTTGCCTTGTACGGTACTAACTTTCTGTATCCAGCTTCATATACACTGATCTGACTACTTCAGTGGTGGTTTGCATTTTGGCACAAATGAGTATCAAATGCATTTTTGCATACATTTCTCTTGTTATTGAGTAGAGAAATCCAAACAGCTGGGGAGACCCTTTATCAACAAGAGTTTGCTTGCTTTTAAATGCAGTAATAACTGTTTGGAATGTCACACCAGTTATTATGGCAGTTCATTAGAGAACTGAAGCTCTGTGCCAGCATCTAAGAAGTGGCATTGGCAGTGTGCATTTTCTGATGTGAAGTACTCTGGGAGAAAAGTCTTGACTGTGAGTCTCACACTGAAAATAGTTTAAAAGAAGTGAAAGGAGAGCAATACAGTACAGCTGATGCTCCTTTCTCTTCCCTCCTGGATGACCACCAGCAACCCAGGTGCGTTTCCAAAATACATGTTGTTGGCGTGGTGGGCAATATCATTAGCACTATGACACAAGGCTAGCACCAGCCTTTCTTTTTGTAAGTGCAATCCTTTCTGATTGTGTTCTACTGATTAGGCATTTGATTTGATGTAACAATAAGACCCAACAGTGTGCGCTATCATGATGATAGTAATCTCACATCTCAGGTGCATTTAATGGCACTCTGCTGTGCCTCGTGCCTAATAGTACACCTGAGGCATGTGATTATACCACCATAATGCATACCCTGCTGTGTTATAACTTACAAATTGCTATTTAAACATAAATAGGAGTTTTGGTATTCCTTAGTAAGGCCAGTAGTGTGAGTACTTTATGAAATAGAAGGATTATACAGTGCAAGTCCTCTAAATAAGCTATATTAAAAATAATCAAAAGGTGAGTCAGATTATTTTCAGCCATTTTATAAGAGCAATAGTACACAACAGGTGTGCATTTGTTGCAGAATATATACATGCCTACAATGTCTTGCACTTGACTGAATCTCATACCTACAACCACTGCAGGCATGCGTATGTTCTATTACAGAAACACACGCTGACTTGTATTAATAAAATAAAAGCATCACAGTTAAGTATCATTCAGCCAGCTCTGTGCCACTGAGCAATATTTCATTACTCTGATATGCTGACAACCCTGGGTTATGCCACAAGCCCAGATGTCGGAAGCACAGGCCAGCAAAGACGGAGTTCAGAGCATCCTTTGAAAGCTTCCCTCCTGGGGGAGGGCTCCACTGCAGAACTTCACAACAGCTTCCAGTGGAGGGGTGCAGCAATGTCCTTGGCAACGAGTGACCACATGCTGCCAGATGTTCTCACCCCAGGAAGCCTCTGGGGCTACACATATTTGTGGGAGGTGGATGGGACATAAAAATGTAATTAAAAGCTCAGATATATATTTTTTTACAGTTCAGTTGTACAAACTTGAATTTCTGGGTACTTTATCACTATCTTCACACTGAGCCATGTCATCCTTTTAGACACATTGAGGTCTGATGTGATGGATACTACCCATGAAGATAACATTTTATGTTTGCTTGCACGCATGTGCAAGAAACATAGTGCCATCATTGAGATTTGGAGGTGTGTCTCTCCTCCAATTCAGTCAGTGTGCTGGCAGAAGGCGCGGCCTGTAAGCCAATGCATGCTGGAGCTGTCTGACAAGCTCCAAAATGCAGTGGCATACAGTTCAAATGGAAGCTCGTTTGAGTGAGCAGTGATAAGATATCGCCTGCTCATGTGCAGCTCCCACCCACACACACACATGCCCACGCGGGCGTGCGCGCCCCGCCCCACCGCCGCGCACACACTGTATAGCCGGCGGGATGCCCAATCCCCATCGGCTGTGCTGCATTCCCCGCCTTCCCCCAAAGCCTTCCAAATGCCATGCTGGGTGCCCTCTCGCGTGGGCAACTCATGATATAGCTGACAGGGTGCCCAATCCCCGTCGGCTCCACTGTCCTCCCCCGAGAAGTGCCACGCTGGGAGCCCACCCAGCGTGGCAATTGATGTTAGACCAACGGGTGCCAATCCCCCGTCGGCTGAACGCCTCAACCGTTTTGTGCCACGCTGGGAGCCCACCCCAGCGTGGCAAACGCCCCACGCCATCCTTTTTTTACCTGAAAGAAAAACGGTCCCACGTAGTCTCCCTGGCCCTCCCACAACCCGCACTCACCCACTGCTCACCTGCTCTCCCCACACCCCTTCACCCTATACTTACCTCTGGACCTCGGCGCGATGATCTTCGGTGGACCGGGAACACGTCTGCACTCTTCAAAGCCGACCGCGAACCGAGGAAATGCCGGTAAGCTGTATAATGGGCTAGATAGGGGGTTTTCAACTTTGTTGCATATCTCAGGCATTTTTTGGAATTTTTGCACCAAATTTTCAACATGGGGTTTTTGGGACCCCTTCTCATGAATGATGGCACAGTCATGGCGTTATTCGGGCCTGAAGGGTGATTTCGCAGTCACTGCGTGAAATCACCCTTCAGGCCTGAATAATGCCATGACAGTGAATCATTCATGAGAAGGGGTCCCAATAACCCCATGTTGAAAATTTGGTGCCAAAATTCCAAAAGATGACTGTTTTACGAGCATGCGTTGCGCAGTTCCTATGCAGGCTCATAAGTTCGCAAATTTTCAATATTTTCACTCCAGATTTTCAACATTACCATTTTACCGCACCTTCTTATGAGTAGTACAGCTGTCATTTTTCACATCTCACCCAAAATGTGTTTCTGCCCATGTAGCGCACAATGGTGCAGTTGGTGTGTGAAATCAATGTACAGGACAAATTAAGAAAATCACAGTGACACTGTTCATGAGCAGAGGTCTTAAAATGGCTATGTTGAAAATTTGGTGGAAAAATTCCTAAAAATGACTGTTTTACGAGCGTGCGTTGCGCAGTTGCTACGCACGCTCGTAAGGTTGCGAATTTTCAATATTTTCACTCCAGATTTTCAATATTGCCATTTTACCACACCTTCTTATGAGTAGTACAGCTGCCATTTTTCACATCTCACCCAAAATGTGTTTCTGCCCATGTAGAGCACAATGGCCCAGTCGGTGTGCGAAATCAATGTACGGGACAAATTAAGAAAATCACAGTGACACTGTTCATGAGCCAAGGTCTTAAAATGGCTATGTTGAAAATTTGGTGAAAAAAGTCCTAAAAATGACTGTTTTACAAGCGTGCATTGCACAGTTCCTATGCATGCTCGTAAGTTTGCAAATTTAATATTTTCACTCCAGATTTTCAACATTGCCATTTTATTACACTTCCTTATGAACAGTACAGCTGCAATTTTTCATATGTCGCCCAAAATGTGTTTTCGCACATGTAGCGCACAATGGTGCTGTTGGTGTGCGAAAGCAATGTTTAGGACAGATTAAGAAAATCACAGTTACACTGTTCATGAGCAGAGGTCTTAAAATGGCTATGTTGAAAATTTGGTGACAAAAGTCCATAAAATGACTGTGTTATGAGTGAGCATTGCGCAGTTTCCACGCATCCTCGTTAGTTCATGACTTGGTAATATTTTCAGTCCAGATTTTCACCAGTGGCATTTTCCACACTTCCTTATGAACAGTACAGCTGTCATTTTCCACAACATGGCTGAAGTGTGTTTTCACACTTTCAGCGCAGAGATGCATGGTCGCTGTGGGAAATCATTGTTAGGCACAGATAAAGAAAATCACAGTGACACTGTTCATGATCGGAGGCACCAAAATGCCTGAGTTGACAATCTGCTGTAAAATCCCCAACCCTAATTATATTACGAGGTGTCGTTGCACAGTTTCTATGTACGCTCATGACTTCACCATTTTTAAATATTTTACTACAGATTTGCAACATTGCCATTTTTACACCTCCCATGAACAGTACAGCTGTCATTTTTACATCCTGTTCGAATGTTTTTGCACCTGTGGTCTAAATGCCGTAGTCACTGTGCATAAGCAGCTGCTAACAAACTGATATTCCCCTGTTCATGAGGTGGGGTC
Organism: Neoceratodus forsteri; assembly: GCA_016271365.2. Lineage (NCBI taxonomy): Eukaryota > Metazoa > Chordata > Ceratodontiformes > Ceratodontidae > Neoceratodus > Neoceratodus forsteri. The sequence goes on from CM028133.1 coordinate 904,345,675, forward strand.
ACAAACAAACATGTTGAAAATTTGGAGTGAAAATACCAACAAATACCTGAGGTATTAGGGTTTCCAACCATAACGCCTAACCCTGTAGAGAATGACAGGCATCAGGGTGTGACTTGGGATTCTTGCCTGTGATGCTCATACCATTCCACACCCTGCAGTCAGTGAGAGGCATCGAGGTATGCCTTGGACTCTCCGGCCCCAAACTTCCCCCATTCTCCTATATCGCACCCATCTCACCATATTTCCTAATGAAATGGGGTGCGTGACAAGGGCCAAAGACGCCATGAACACCGTGGTTACTTGTCAGTGTCTGCAGGGTGGGTGTGGTGAAATGGCATGGCCATTATGCCTGACGACTCCAAACGCACACCCCAATGCCTGTCACTCTCTGCAGGGTGGTGGTGGGGTTGGCTTCAGTTCAGTACTTCACTGCCATTCCTATTACGCAGCTCTATAACTTCTACACTACCACTGCCAATGCCAGCAAGCAAACATTCAGCATTGACAAATGCTTGCTAATATCTTTAAAGTACAGTCTGAAAGGTACGATATCCTGGGAACTAGTTACAGCGGGACTGAATTGTCATCACTCTGTCGGTGAGCACCGATATTTTCTTCTCTTAATCTTACCAATTCTGTTCACTGAAGTGGAACAAAACACTTTGAAATGTGGGTTATTGCCTGATAAGAGCACTTCATGTGCTAAAAGGAACTTGGTGGAAAGACATCATGCCTCATGGGACAAACTGTTATCTGATGATAACACACATTTATTATTGCTTAAACTCTGCATTATGTTGATAGGGTAATAAACCATAAGTAACAAGATAGGCTGTGTAAATAAGTATAATTTTAGTCTCTATATTGCATATTTTAATTTTTTTTAATTTTCTTCTTTATGTTGCCTGTGTCTGCTGACACATCTGCCTGGTCATGGACCCCTACCTCCATATTGGCCGACTCCAACACTCCCGGCTTTCCCCCTCAGGGTGGGGTTACGACACTTGACCCTTAGTACCGCAAACGTGGGACTAGAGTCCGGAGCTAACCTGGAGACTGATCAGGACCAGGGGTGGGCATCATTAATGGATCCCCAGGGGTGGGGACATGCAGTCACGTCCAGCGTCCGCCCCTCCCCCTAAGCATTTGGATGCCAGAGCTAGCAAGTGCACCTAGCCTCCGCTAGGAGTCCTCGCGCGTCGGGCATTCTCCCCAACCCTTCCCCCGGAGATGGAGAGCAGCCCTGAGGGTGCTCAATCCTTCTCCCCCAGCTGGCCCTCCAGCTCCCCGGGTCCGTTCCCGAACCCAGGTCGCTTACACGTTTTTAATTTATATAAAATAAATATATGTTATAAAATTGAAATCAGCTTTGGGCTTAACATGGCAATACAAATATATAGGGTAATGAATGGGGAACAGTTAGTAACAAAGTTGTGGTCCCTTAGAGAGGTTATTATACCAACCTAGTAAACCTTGAGAGTGAAGCTCGAGAGGTTTACAGTTGGTATACCAATTTTGACAAAGGAAAAATAGCATTGTTGTTAAATGTCTCTAATTCATTGGTCTTTATAGGGTTTTGAGGCACTCATGCTGACATCCTAGACAGCGACAGACACAATGCCAAGTGTCAGCATGGTGCTGTCAGGGTGCCAGAGTGTTGCAATCGAGGGGCTGCACCCCACAAACCCGCCGGTCTCTAGATATCCAACTCCCAGTTAGAGTTGAATCAGGGAGGGGGCACAACACTGGGAGCTGCACCGCCGCTGTCTGCAAGGACCAGCACAGTGACTCAACAATTTCAGGAGAAATCTGTTGATGTGCTGTGTCTTCATGTAATGATGTCGACCTCCTGTCAGCATACATCTTTATAGTGTACGGACAGCATTCAAAATAGTACTGCCTTTGCCAACCCATTTTGCCTGTTACGCTCTGCCTTTCTTCTGACAACAGACTGTGCCCCTCTCCACACCATGTTCAAGCCCCACTCATGTCTAAAAGATATTTTGATTATGCCCATGCCTCCTCATTTTGTGTACCTGGAGGGCCAGCCATAGAATTATGTGGGTTTATCAGTAGTTGCTCGTCAGCAATACTCTCCAAAACAAGCAGCCGCAAAATCTAGGAGATTCACATGTGTAAATGCGTTAATGTTATGGCATCGTCGTGACATAGTCAAAAGGGTTGAAGAACCTCTTGATATCACAGCAATACCATAATGAGTACAGAAATTTATCAAATTCAACCCTTATTAGTCTCTCCCACACATTATAACAGCCTTGCACCACACATTCACTTAACAGTAAAAGCCCAGTCCTAAGCGATATTTTTAACTTTACTTATAACAGTCATGTAACAATTCAAGGTATTCCTCAACAATACAAGCATACTGCTACAAAGCAGTCCTTAACCATCATCCAGACTGCTGTGAAAACTGCTATCTTAGCCTTCTAATTTGCATCTCATTTAAATTTTTGTGCTATTTGCAAGCTACCTTAAGGCTTCTGACTGTGAAGGCATTGTGATAGCCCATTGTAATACGATTTACTGTTAAACATCACAAAAGCAGTTTTAATGCTAATGTAAAGCTAATTTCATACTAAAATATTGCTAAGGTTAACTGCTATGTTAAGGTTAAGTGAAGGTTTACATTTTGATTAGTTTCTTTTTGCGCTGTGGGGAAAGATTTTTGTACACCGTATCTATTTTTCATGCTTTGTATTAAATAAATGTGGCTTTTTTTACTCCATTCACGGCGAGGTCTCGGTTATATACTTGGGGATCCAGTGTTACGTGCGAGGTCTTTACTTCTTTGAATTATGTACTCTTTAGCCCAGACACAATATTAATATACCGGGGTGCCAATTTTTTTCCACTTTCTGACACTGAATATTCTCTCTTTCTCTCCCTCTCCTCCTTAAAGCCTATATTTTTGGGTTGGGCTTCTAGTAAGACTCAGTGTCCCAGTTCACCATATGGTTGGACCAAGCCACACCATGCATGCGCGAGGGATGGTTGGAGATGTCATTAGAGAGCAGGAAGCATGGGATGAGCACGTCGTTTCAAATTGCATCATCAGTTTGGGATTATTTTTCTGCATAAAGCAGAATGATTTTAGTGAAAAGGCCAAGCTGCAAGACTCGTGGTGGTGTGCAATTCTGATCTTATACAGAAACCAATACCATCCGTGCTGCTAAAAAATAACTGCTGGTCTGCAGTTTGACGTAACTCACTAGCCTGCTGCTGAGGTTGGGGGAGGTGGTGAGTGCTTACATGTACTGCTAATAGGGCCTGTGACCTAGACAAATAGTGCATGATCCATGCTTGACGATCCGTCTGATCAAGTCATCACTGGGCTATGGATGGATGGGCTAACTGGCCTGCTGAGATCGGAGGAGTGTGGCATGTGCAGTGGTGTGTGTGTGCTGCTGAACTGTCCTGGGCCATTTGGCTTCGCCTGAAATCGGAGTCATCATCGGACTCTGAGAGAAAGGGTCTCCAGAAGAAAGACCTGGGCCGCAGTCAGCCAATGGTGGTGAGTGGTGTGGCGAGATCAGTTTTGGTACTTTGACTTGGCAGGGTAGGAGAGTTGGATATTGGATTCAGCTGCAGCAATGAGAATAAAGGAACCAATTGAATTCACGCTGGGGGCTCACAAACATAGAATCCTGGCTACTTTAATTCAATCTGAGGAGAGGGCTTAGCATCCCACAGTAGAGCTCATCAGTTACATAGAAGACAGGGGGAAGGAGAGTTGGAGTGTGGGACAGGGGCCGGGGGGGAGAGAGAGAAGTGGAGTGCGGGGTAGGGGCTGGGAAGGAGAGCTGGAGTGTGGGTGTGATAGGGTGCTCCCTGTCATGAGTAGGGACTCTGATATTCCTAACCCCCCCATTTAGATCTGCACTGCATTGATAGACTTGGGGAAGAAGGAACAAGAATGTATGTACAGCAGAATAAACATGTTAATAATTCAGTGGCTCTAGAATAAAATAAAAGAAACAAAAGCCTGCTTTGATTACTAGTATGCACTGATTTTGATGTCTGCTTGAAATTTGTTTTCCTGAACAACAACCCCGCTACAGTGGGGCAGGGGGGAAGGGTAGGGAGAGTTGGAGTGTAGAGCAAGAGCTGGGGGTAGGGAGGTTGGAGTATGGAGCCAGGGGATGGAGAGTTGGAGTAGGGGCAGGTGCCTGAGGAGAGTTGGAATGTGGGGCAGGGGCCAGGAGAAAGGAGAGTTGGAGTGGGGGCAGGGCCGGGGAGGGATGGAGTGTGGGGCAGGAGCCAGGGGAGGGGTAGGAGAGTTGGAGTGTGGGGCAGGGGCCGTGGGGAGGGATAGTTGGAGTGGGCAGGGGCCGGGGGAGGGAGGGGCGTGAGAGTTGCAGTGTGGGGAAGGGGCTGGGGAAGAGGGAGATTTGGAGGCCTGGGGAGAGTTGGAATGTGGGGTAGGGAGCCGGGAAAGAAGAGTTGGAGTGTGGGGCAGGGGCCGGGGAAGAGAGCTGGAGTGAGGGGTAGGGGCAGGGGAGGGATGGAGTGCAGGTGCAGGAGGGAGAGTTGGAATGTGGGGCAGGAGCTAAGGGAGAGAAGGTTTGAGTGTGGGCAGCAGCCCAGGAGGGAGAGTTGGAGTGTGGGCTGGGGAGGGAGGAGTTGAAGTGTGGGCAGTGGCGGGGAGGAAGTGAGGCTTGGGTGTGGGTCAGGGCCCAGGGTGGAAGCTGGGTGTGGGTCCGGGCCAGGAGGAGAGTTGGGGTGTGGGAAGGGGCCGGAAGAGAGTTGGAGTGGGCAGGGGCTGGGGAGGGGAGGGGTGAGAGTTGCAATGTGGGGAAGGGGCCGGGAGGAGGGAGTTAGAGGCCTGGGGAGAGTTGGAATGGGGTAGGAGCCGAGGAAGGAAGAGTTGGAGTGTGGGGCAGGGGTCGGGGAAGGGGAGGTTGGAGGGTAGGGCAGGGGCCAGGGAGGAGTGAGGGTTGGAGTAAGGGCAGGAGCTGGGAGGAGGAGAGTTGGAGTGGGGCAGGGGCCCAGGGGAGTGATGTAGTGTGGGCATTGGCCAGGAGGAAGTTGGAGTGTGGGGCAGGGGCAGGGAGGGAGAGTTGGAGTGTGGGGCAGGAGCTGAGGTGGACAGAGAGTTGGAGTGTTGGGCAGGGGCGGGGGACTGTTGGAGTGTGGGTGGGAGCCAGGGGAGGGAGGTTGGTTGGAGTGTGGGGCAGGGGCCGTGGGGAGGGATAGTTTTAGAGTGGGCAGGGGCTGGGGGAGGGAGGGAGCATGAGTTGCAGTGTGGGGAAGGGGCGGGAGGGAGGGAGTTGGAGGCCTGGGGAGAGTTGGAATGTGGGGTAGGAGCAGAGGGAAGGAAGAGTTGGAGTGTGGGGCAGGGGTGGGGGAAGGGGAGGGTTGGAGTGTAGGGCAGGGGCCGAGGATGGATGGTTGGAGTGGGGCAGGGGCCGGGGAAGAGAGTTGGAATGAGGGTAGGGGGGGGGAGGGATGGAGTGTGCCAGGTGCAGGAGGGAGAGTTGGAATGTGGGGCAGAAGCTAAGGGAGAGAGGTTGGAGTGTGGAGCAGCAGCCCAGGGAAGGAGACTTGGGTGTGGGCTGGGGAGGGAGGGAGAGTTGAAGTGGGCAGTGGCCAGGGGAGGGGGTGAGGCTTGGAGTGTGGGTCAGGCCCAGGGGTAGGCTAGGAGTGTGGGTCAGGGGTCGGGGAGAGTTGGGGTGTGGGGCAGGGGCTGGGGAGGAGTGAGGGTTGGAGTAAGGGCAGGAACTGGGAGGAGGAGAGTTGGAGTGGGGGCAGGGGCCTGGGAGAGTGATGTAGTGTGGGGCATTGGCCAGGGGAAGTTGAAGTGTGGGACAGGGCAGGGAGGGAGAGTTGGGTGTGGGGCAGGAGCTGAGGGAGGGAGGAGAGTTAGAATGTGGGCAGGAGCTGAGGTGGACAGAGAGTTGGAGTGTTGGGCAGGGCGGGGGACTGTTGGAGTGTGGGTGGGAGCCAGGGGAGGAGGTTGGTTGGAGTGTGGGGCAGGGGACAGGGAGGAGGGAGGTTGGAGTGTTGGCAGGTGCTGGGGGAGGAGGAGAGAGGTTGGAGTGTGGGACAGGGGCCTAGAGGTAGGGTTGGTATGTGGGCAGGGGTCAGGAGGGAGAGTTGAGTGGTGAGGCTGGGGGGAAGTTGGAGGTGTGGGGCAGGGAGGAAAGTTGGAGTGTGGGGCAGGAGCCGAGGAGGGAGGGAGAGTTGGAGTGTGGGGCAGAGGACGGGGAGGAGGTTGGAGTCTGGGGCAGGGGCCAGGGGAGGTTTGGAGTATGGGGAGGGGCCAGGAGGGAGAGTTGGAGTGTGGGCAGGGGACAGGGGTGGGGTGGGAGGTTGGAGTGTGTGGGGAGGGGCTAGGGAGAGTTGTAGTTTGGGGTGGGAGCTCAGGGGAGGGAGGGAGGGAGGGTTGGTTGGAGGTGGAGCAGGGGATGGGGTAGGGAGAGTTGGAGGGGGGCATAGGCCATGCGGAGGGAGAGTTGGAGTGTGGGACAGAGGCCTAAAGGGAGAGTTCTAGTGTGGGACAGGGGCCTAGAGGGAGGGTTGGAGTGTGGGGCAGGGGCTAGGGGGAGGGTAGGGAGAGTTGGAGTGTGGATCAGGGGCCGGGAGGGAGAGTTGGAGTGTGGGGCAGGAGCCAAGGGGGAGGCAAAGTTGGAGTGTGGGGCATTGGCCAGGGGGAGGGAGAGTTGTAGCATGGAACATGGGGCCTAGAGGAGAGTTGGAGTGGGCAAGAGCCAACGTGGAGGAAGAGTTGGAGTGTGGGGCAGGAGATGGGGGAAGGTTGGTTGGAGTGTGGAGCAGGGGACGGGGAGCAGGGAGGGTTGGAGTATGGGGCAGGGGCTAGGGGGAAGGAGAGTTGGAGCATGGGGCAGGGGCTGGGAGAGGTTTGGAGTGTGGAGCAGAAGCCAGAGGTAGGGGTAGGGAGAGCTGGAGTGTGGGACAGGGGACTAGAGGGAGGGTTGGAGTGTGGGGCAGGAGCCAAGGTGGAGGGTGAGTTGGTGTGGGGCAGGGGCCAGGAGGGAGAGTTAGAGTGTGGGGCAGGAGCCGAGGGAGGCAGAGTTGGAGTGTGGGACAGGAGGGAGGATTGGAGTGTGGGACAGGGGCCGGGAGAGAGGAGGTTGGAGGATTTGGCTGGGGCTGGGGAGGAGGGAGGATTGGAGAGTGGGGCAGGAGCCTGGGGAGGGGAGGGAGAGTTGGAGTGTGGAGCAGGGGCGGGAAGAGTTGGGTGTGGGCAGGGCCTGGGGAGGGGGAGGATTGGAGTGTGGGGCAGGGCCTGGGGAGAGGTGAGGAGAGTTGGAGTGTGGAGCAGGGACGGGAAGAGTTGGGTGTGGGGCAGGGCCGGAAGGAGGGAGGGAGGGTTGGAGGATTGGTCAAGGGCTGGGGAGGAGGGAGGGTTGGAGTGAGGGGCAGGGGCTTGGAGAGGAGAGTTGAAGTGGGTGGCAGGGGCCGGGTGAGGGAAGGAGTGGGTGGCAAAGACTGTGGGGAGTGGTGGAGTGTGGGGCATTGGCCAGAGGGAGAGTTGGAATGTGGGGCAGGAGATAAGGGGAGAGAGAGTTGGAGTGTGGGGCAGGGGCGGGAGGACTATTGGAGTGTTGGGTGGGAGCTGGAGGGTTGGTTGGAGTGTGGGAAAGGGGACGGAGGAGGAGGGAGGTTGGAGTGTGGACAGGGGCTGGGGGAGGGAAGGAGAATTTGAGTGTGGGACAGGTGCCTAGAGGAAGAGTTCTAGTGTGGGACAGGGGCCTAGAGGGAGGGTTGGAGTGTGGGGCAGGGGCTAGGGGGAGGCTAGGGAGAGTTGGAGTGTGGGGCAGGAGCCGGGAGGAAGTGTTGGAGTGTGGGGCAGGAGCCAACGGGGAGGCAGAGTTGGAGTGTGGGGTATTAGCCAGGGGGGAGGGAGAGTTGTAGCGTGGGACATGGGCCTAGAGGGAGGGTTGGAGGTGGGCAAGAGCTAACGGGAGGAAGAGTTGGAGGTGGGGGCAGGAGCTGGGGAGGGTTGGTTGGAGTGTGGAGCAGGGACTGGAGAGCAGGAGGGTTGGAGTGTGGGAGGCTAGGGGCTAGGGGAGAAGGAGGAGTTGGAGGTGGGGCAGGGGCTGGGGAGGTTTGGAGTGTGGAGCAGGGGCCAGAGGTAGGGTAGGGAGAGCTGGAGTGTGGAACAGGAGACTAGAGGAAGGGTTGGAGGTGGGGCAGGCAAGGTGGAGGGTGAGTTGGTGGGGCAGGGGCCAGAAGGAGAGTTGGAGTGTGGGCCAGGGGCCAGGGGGAGGGAGGGAGTATGGGGCAGGGGCGGGGAGAGTGAGTTGATGTGGGGCAGAGGCCAGGTGGAGGGGTGGAAGAGTTGCAGTATGGAGCAGAGGCTGGGGGAAGAGTTGGAGTGTGGGACAGGGCCAGAGAGAGGAGAGTTGGAGGATTTGGCTGAGGCTGGGAGGAGGGAGGATTGGAGAGTGGGGCAGGAGCCTGGGGAGGGGTAGGAGTTGGAGGTGGAGCAGGGGCCGGGGAAGAGTTGGAGTGTGGGGCAGGGCCTGGGGAGGAGGGAGGATTGGAGTGGGGCAGGGGCCTGGGGGAGGGAGGGAGAGTTGGAGTGTGGAGCAGGGACCGGGGAAGAGTTAGAGTGGGAGCAGGGACCAGGGAAGAGTTGGAGTGTGGGGCAGGTGCTGGTGGAAGAGTTGGAGTGTGGGACAGGGTCGGAGAGAGGAGGGTTGGAGGATGGGGCAGGGGTTGGGAGGAGGAGGATTGGAGAGTGGGGCAGGAGCCTGGGGGAGGGGTAGGGAGAGTTGAGTGTGGAGCAGGGACCGTGGGAAGAGTTGGAGTGTAGGGAATGGAGGGAGGAGGAGGGGTTGGAGGATGGGGCAGGGGCTGAGGAGGAGAGTTGGAGGGGCGGAGGGCCAGTGAGGGAAGGAGTGGGGGACAAGGACCTGGGAGTGAGTGGAGTGGGGCATTGGCTAGAGGGAGAGTTGGAATGTGGGACAGAGATAAGGGAAGAGGAGAGTGGAGGCAGGGGCCGGGAGGACTATTGGAGTGTTGGGTGGGAGCTGAGGAGGTTGGTTGGAGGTGGGGCAGGGGACAGGAGGAGGAGGGTTGGAGTGTGGACAGGGGCTGGGGAGGTGGAGGGAGAATTTGAGTGTGGACAGTGCCTAGAGGGAGAGTTCTAGTGGGACAGGGGCCTAGAGGGAGGATTGGAGTGTGGGGCAGGGGCTAGGGGAGGCTGGGGAGAGTTGGAGTGTGGGGAATGGCAGGAGGTGTTGAGTGTGGGCAGGAGCCAACGGGAGGCAGGTGTTGGAGTGTGGGGGTATTAGCCTGGGGGAGGGAGAAGAAGCGTGGGGACATGGGCCTCCAGAGGGAGGGTTGGAGGTGGGCAAGAGCCAACGGGAGGAAGAGTTGGAGTGGGGGCAGAGACGGGGGAGGGTTGGAAGGAGTGTGAGCAGGGGACGGGGCAAGGAGGGTTGGAGTGTGGGGCAAATAGGGGGAGGGGAGTTGGAGGTGGGGCAGGGGCTGGAGGAGGTTTGGAGTGTGGAGCAGGGGCCAGAGGTAGGGGTAGGGAGAGTTGGAGTGTGGGACAAGAGACTAGAGGAAGGGTTGGAGTGTGGGGCAGGAGCCAAGGTGGAGGGTGAGTTGGTGTGGGGCAGGGGCCAGGAGGGAGAGTTGGAGTGTGGGCCAGGGGTCTGGGGGAGGGAGTGTTGGAGTATGGGGCAGGGGTCGGATGGGAGAGTGAGTTGATGTGTGGGGCAGAGGCCAGGTGGAGGGGTAGGAAGAGTTGCAGTGTGGAGCAGAGGCTGGGGAAGAGTTGGAGTGTGGGACAGGGGCCAGAGAGAGGAGGTTGGAGGATTTGGCTGGGGCTGGGAGGAGGGAGGATTGGAAGAGTGGGGCAGGAGCCTGGGGAGGGGTAGGGAGGTTGGAGGTGGAGCAGGGGCCAGGGAAGAGTTGGAGTGTGGGGCAGGGCCTGGAGGAGAGGTTGGGTGGGGCAGGGGCCTGGGGAGGGAGGGAGAGTTGGAGTGTGGAGCAGGGACTGGGGAAGAGTTGGGAGTGTGGGCAGGGCCGGAAGGAGGGTTGGAGGTGGTGAGGGCTGGGAGGATGGAGGTTGGAGTGTGGGGCAGGGCTTGGGAGAGGTTGGGTGGGTGGTAGGGGCCGGGGTGAGGGAAGGAGGAAGCAAAAGACCGGGGAGGGTGGAGTGTGGGGCATTGCCAGAGGAGAGTTGGAATGTGGGCAGGAGACAGGAGGAGAGAGTTGGAGGTGGGGCAGGGGCTGGAGGACCTGTTGAGTGTTGGGTGGGAGCTGGAGGGTTGGTTGGAGTGTGGGGCAGGGGACCGGAGGAGGGAGGGTTGGAGTGTGGACAGGGGCTGGGGGGAGGGAGAATTTGAATGTCGGACAGGTGCCTAGAGGGAGGGTTGTAGTGTGCGGCAGGGGCCGGCTGGAGGTTTGGAGTGTGGAACAAGGGCCGGGAGAGAGGGAGTGGGGGGCAGGGGCCGGTGGGAGAGATGGAGTTGGAGGCTGGAGCTGAGGGAGAGTGTTGAAGTGTGGGGCATTGGCTTGGGTGAGAGCTGGAATGTGGGGCAGGAGCTGAGGGGATGAGAAAAGAGTTGGAATGGGGGCAGGGGCCGGAGTGAGGGATGGAGTGTGGGCAGGGCCATGGGAGAGGAGGAGATGGAGGTGGGGCAGGAGCTGGGGAGGAAAGTTGGTGTGTGGGCAGGGGCCTGGTGGAGAGTTGGAATGTGGGGCATGAGCCAAGGGGAAGAGTTGGAGTGTGGGGCAGGGGAGGAATGTTGGAATGTGTGGCAGGGCTGGGGATGGAAGGTTGGAGTGAGGGCAGGGGCTGGGGGAAGAAGAGTGGGAGTGGGGCAGGGACAGTGGAGAGATGGAGTGGAGGCAGGGGGCTGTGTGGAGTGATGGGTGTGGGGCATTGGCCAGGGTACGTTGGAATGTGGGTCTGGAACTGGGGAGAGGTTTGAGTGTGGGGCAGGGGCAGGAAGGGACAGTTGGTGTGGGGCACTGGCCAGGGAGGAAGAAGGTTGGAGTGTGGATGGAGGGCTGGAGGGAGGAGGGAGGTTGGGTGTGGGGTGGCGTGGGGAGGAAGGAGAGTTTGAGTGTGGACAGGGGCGGGGGTGGGAGGAAGGAAGTAGTGTGGGGCCAGGTGCAGGGGTGTTGAAGTGTGGGACAGGGGCAGGGAGGGAAAGTTGGTGTGTGGTGCGGTGCTGGGGGTTGGATTGTGGGGCAGGGAGGGAGTTGGAAGTGTGGAGCAGGGGCCTGGGGAGGTTTGGAGGTGGGGCAGGGGCCGGGAGGGAGAGTTGGAGTGCAGGCAGGGGCCAGGGGGAAGGTAGGATAGCTGGGTGTGTGAAGCCAGGGGCCGAGGAGGAGAGTTAGAGTGTGGGGAAGGAGCCAAGGTAGAGGGAGAGTTGGAGAGAGGGCAGGGCCAGGAGGAAAATTGAGCATGGGGCAGGAGCTGAGGGAGGCAGAGTTGGAGCTGGAGCAGGGGCCACAGGGAGGGACAGCTGGAGTGTGGGGCAGGGGCCGGAAGGGATAGTTGGAGTGTGGGCAGGGGCTGGGGTTGGAGGGAGGGAGAGTTGCACTGTTGGGCAGGGGCCGGGAGGGAGAGTTGGAGTGGGGCAGGGGCCATGGGGGAGGGAGGGAGGGGTTGCAGATGGGGCAGGAGGGAGGGAGAGTGTTAGAGTGTGGTCAGGGGCTGGGTGGAGGGAGGGTTGGAGTTTGGGGCAGGGGCCAGGGGAAGGAGAGTTGAAGTGGGATGCAGGGGCCATGGGGAGGGATGGAATGTGGGGCAGGGTCGGGGAGGGGAAGGAGAGTTGGAGTGGGGCAGTGCCTGGGGAGTGTAAAGGAGAGTTTGGGGCAGGGGCCGGAGGGGCAGAAGAGAGTTGGAGTGTGGGCAGTGTCCAGGGGAGGGTTGAGTGTTGTGCAGGGGCTTGGCGGGGTTGGAGTGTCAGACAGGGCCGGGGGAGAGTTGAAGAAGTGTGGGTCAGGGCCGGTGTCTGGAAGAGTTGGAGTGTGGGACAGCAGCCGGAAGGGCTGTCCTTAATCTAAAATCCAATGCTGACACTGTAGACTGTGTAATGAGGAGTCAAGACACTGGGAAAATCTGAAGATGGGAGAAATGGTCAGGGATCTATCAACGAAAATTCAAAGTAAAGAAAAGTTATGCCCACATGGGGTCAAGAAACTGAAACTGAAATACTGGTGGTAGAAGTGTGGAAACAAATTACAGATGAGATGGACATGGGGGGTCTTTAATAACTTAGCCAAAGCAGCACAGCAGAGCAGTGTAGAAGGCAAATAGGTTACTGGGGGTGCAAAGGCAGAGGCACCCCACCAAAAGGAATGTGGTGATCCTTTCTCTGGACAGATCTCTGATGCATCCCACACTTGGAATCCTACATGTAGTTATAGATCCACACTCAAAAAAGGACAGGGATAGAGTTAAGATGGTGCAGAGGAAGTTACCAAAAATAAGTGTTGGGCAGCAAGAAAAGTCCTACCTGGAGAGGATATATCATAGCAGATCTCATCATATTTACAGTGGAAACCAGGAGGGTAAGGGGAGAACATCGCTGAACTATTTAAAGTTTCTTCACAGGACAAAAACAGTGAGTTGTTCAAGAGCAGGCATTGTGGGGGTGGAGTGAAAGCAGTGAGTGAAGGGAGATTTAGAAAGGATGCCAGAAAAGCATTAGGAACAAGTTGCAAGAATGGGTGATCCACCTCAGATTAGCGGAAAGATTCAAGCTAGGGTGACAGGTTTATGGGTCTAGTAAGGGTGTCTGGGGAGGAAGACATGGAGGGAGGGAGGAGGAGTTAATGACCACTAGGATATTTGCATCATACTATAGGTAGAGCGAGGCAGACATGTTTTAGTGTGGATAAAATTTATTCAAGCTATTAGCCTTCTGGCTCCAAATCACAGTTGTGCTATTATTTCTTCAGTCATTTAAGGGACTATGTAAAATGTTGGCCAGACTGTAATGGTTCTTGGGGCCCAGTCCTCAAAGTATTCCACATACAAGTAACTTGCACATATGTGGGGTATGTATCCTGCAGGTCATGGTTTTACCTGTCTGCATCCACAACCCCAGCCCCAATGAGCCAATTTTGGAGAGCTGTGCATAAGGGTGGGGGGGTGCAGCATTGGCTAAAGCTGATCTGGACCATGGGCTACCAGTCCACTAGTGAATCCCTACTTTCATATGTGTGTAGGGTATGGTGAGATGCATTGGATGAGAAAACAACTGTGCCAGGGAAAGCGTGGCATGGTGCAGGTCAAGGGCTTGTGGCCCACTACGAGAGACAACCAATGATTTAAAACACACTCCAGAGTAAATCCATATGCCCAGGATAAATATTCCAACACAGATAAGTAGCTACAGCCTGAACAGTTTGTGTGTGCTTGCAGTGTTTGTGGATTTTTTCAAGCTACTTATCTGTTTTGGAATATTTATCCTGGACATATGTTGCATGTTACTCTGGAGTGTGATTAGATTTTGTGTTGCTTATGGTGGGATACAGCCATCCTGCAGGACATCCTACAGGCACAAACATTTAGTTTCATAAATTTTTCAGCTGGTGTCAGTGATGCCCTCAGCCCATCAAAAATATTAGGAACTCAAGAAGAGAGGGAGATGACTGGGCTTAGAATCTTGGTGTATGGTCAGGCTGAGTGAAACAGAGTACAAAGACAAAGTACTTATCTCACTAGTAAAGTGACAGCAAAACACTTGGGTTCAGTTGATGTTTTTGAATCTGACAAATGTTCGTGTGGTGATCACTATCCATCCAAAGTAACTAATATAGCTATAATTAGTTAAACAAAATGGGGGGAATTGAAGATATTAATTTTTTTTTTTTTTTACTCTTTTTCTCACCTACCTTCTGGGGCATCTCTCAGGTTCCCTCTCTTGACCTGCTTCTCCTGATCACCAGCCTGAACAGCAGTCCCCTGACTTCTGAATCAGTATCAGGACTCCTGTCTCTCCCCTGGGCCCTTGGAGAGGCCGGGAGTCCCCAGATGGAAGAGTTGAGGGGGTGCAGCCGGCATTGTGCATGTGGGCCTTTACCTCTGGAGTTTGCTGTCGCCTCACCCAGTCAGCAGGTTTTTTCCGTCTTGTTTATCTCGATCCCCTCCCCAGAGCTTGGATGTGCAATGGCATCTGGAGAAGCACGTTGCAGCTCGCCCGCTTAGCTGCTCTGGCATCTGCAGTGCCTCCGGTCACCACGGGGGCTGCTGCAACCTGGAAAGCCTGAATCCTCTTCACAAGAGGAGAGCTGTCTTCCAGATGTTCGATCCTCTCTCTCCCCTGCTGACCCCAGCAGCACAGGCTTGTTCACCGGACCCAGGTCGCAGGCACGACACGAGATCTGGCATCCAGCACCTCAACCCTCAGTGCCAGTAGGCCAAATATATGGGTTTCAAGAAAATAAATGACTATGGATTATTTATTGTATGATTTACAATTAGCTGCATAAGCAGCAAAATATGTAAATGAGCATGTTTTGCCTACATTTGGATTTTTTTAGACATATTTTCTTTATACTAGAAATGCATTCAATTCATGGATAATGCATTTACAATGTAAATAGAATCTTTCTAAAAGAAATCCAGATGAAAGCAAAACTTGCTCATTTACATATTTCCCTGCATATGCAGCCAGAAGTAAGCTATAAAGACGTCATTAGGATTTCTTTTGACTTAAAACTAAAAACAATTTCTTTTAGATTTATTAAAAATCCAAAAGTAATCCAGGATTTAAAATTTGCATATTTTTCTTCAAATAAAGCCCCCCAAAAAAAGAAAACAATCCAGTCAAAAAAGCAGTTTGTTTTTCTTTTTTTAGCTAAAAATACAGAGGGTTGAAAATTAGCATATTTCGTTGTGTATACAGCCAAGACTAAGCCATTTGTAAGATAGGAAATTACTATGAATTTTTCTGGATTAAATACAGTTACAAGGGAATTTAAATTTTAAGAAAATGGTAAAAGTAAGTTGGTGTCAATCCACAATTTTTGGTAAGGGTTAGTTCGCTGTGTTATCAAAACAATGAAGTGTGGCCAGGTCTATTTTCGACCACTGAGAACAGTACTCGTGTCTCACTAGAAGATGGTGCTAAAAGAATTCAGTGCAACACTCCATATACTGGCTGCCAGCTCATAAGCTTTTGCGGATTTACAGGGGGCCAGTGGCTTTAAGAGAGTAAGATAATAAGACAAACTGATCCCACCCCCGGTAACTTAGATCTGTCTTAGTTATACAAAGCAGGTAATTTGCAGCCGGCTCCCAATGAAGACTGGTCTGTTAAGCTCTTCTAATTTCAGCTCTGGTTAGAAATAATAACTTGCATCTGCAATCCGTGGACCATTATGTTCTGAGATGGGCACAGACATTAAGGATACAGGCTCCTAGATGCTGTTCCTCTACTAGTCACTCAAACTAAGATAAAAAATGAAATGGCTCATTCAGCAGTTGTTAGTCAGAGACATAAAGAAGGAAAAGAAGAAGCTTTGCTCGCCATGTTAAACATAGTGCCTTGTAGCCAGAGAAGCTCCCTTCTGGCAGGTGCAGTTCTTCCTGATCACCACTAGGTGGGGCTAGAATCGACAATCGTGTAATTCCCAAAGGATGACAGCAAACTCCAGGCCTTCACCATAGCTACAAAGTGAAGTAACAGCAAAAGAGTAACCCATGCATTCGCAGCTCATAGAAGCCTGGTTTAACAAGGCAGTCTCTGAGAACAGTGCAGCAGTGTTTCATAAATGCACAGTTTATTTATTTAAGCAATGTTAAGCAGACTGTTTACTTACTGCCCCTTTCACTTGAATAAGTCCAGGCATAGGGATTCTAGCATAACGGTGGCCTGGTCAACGCTGTCAAAATTGTGCCACATGTCTCGATGCAGCACTTGTAGAGTTGCGGGGTACTTCATCCTGTATTTCACTCCTGCCACAATCAGCTTGGTGACCACCGGGTGTAGCTCCGTCCTCTTCATTCACATAGATTTTGGGAAATCCTGTGCAATCCGAATCCAGTAACCTTCACACAGCAGCTCATGGAGTTCCCTTACTTTATTCAATATATGTTGTTTATCTAAAAAATTTAACAGATGGAAGATTAGGGGCCTTGGAGAAGATCCCGGAGCAGGAGCTGGACAAAGCGACCTGTGTGCTCACGCCACAACATATTCGGGGCCATTTGGGGAAGGGCCAGCAATCTTAACACAGAATATTTGTACAAAAAGCTCTGATGCTGACCCCTTCCTCACCTTCTGGTAGCCCTAGGATAACTAAATTATTTCTGCGGACCTCCTCGAGATCTTCCAACTTTGACTCCATGGTTTTTACTTGCTGCCACAGCTGGGCCATGTCTGGCTCCACTTGGGCCCTCCAGTCATGCAGTGAGGAGATCCTAACTTTGTTGTCCTCTGTTCACCTAGTGAGTAGTTTCAGGGATGTCCTCATAGTTTGAACGTCTCAGATGAGCATCTCCAGTGTGGCCTTGAGTGGGGATAGCCCTCCAGGAACTTTTCTTCAGTTAGGGCGGTCTAGGAGTCATAGTAGAAGCTGCCCGGAAAAGCTGTGCTTTGGAGTGCTTCATGGTTTTATCCTTGTTGGTGTTGTTGGGGAGTATGATGCAGAAGCAAGTCCTCACCTCTGTTTCCATGCCAGGGATATTTTTGTCCGGCAAGGTACAAGCCAACTTCAGCAGACCCCTATGTGCCAGGATTGCTGCCATATATTGCAGGTTAGTGCTTTAGATAGTTATTTTAAGGTCAGAGAAGCGGGAGCAGTGGAAGATGTGTCTGCTCAGGCAGCCATCACATGCCAACTGTTCCTCTGAGCCTGTCTCTCAAGCACTTTTTCTTTGCAGCCGGAGGCTCTGTAGGTCTGTCTTTTGCTGCTGGCTGGGGCCTCCTCCCCCCCTTGCTGTTTTGTCTTTGGCTTGTTTCTGCTGGACTCTGCTGTCTGTCTCCTTCTTTTGTTTGTATTTTGCCTCCGGCTGTATGCTTCTTTGTGTTGCTTATTCCCTGTTTTTCTGTGTTTGTGTCTTGTTTTGCTTTCTTTTGGGGGGGGGGGGTTCTGTTTCTAAACTCCTTGTATATTGCTAATCCAGAGCTCATGCTACTTGCTCTCATTTGCTCACACTGCAACTACAATCATTATATGTGTGTTTTCAACTCATACCACATAGCTGCTCTTCATGCTATGCACCTAATTATTTTCACCTGGTTCAGGCTTACTCTGAACCCTAGCCCATGCAGCATAGTCCTGCTTCCTCAACTCATACCTCATTGCTGTTGTTTTTACTGCACTACCTAGCAATTGCTGCTTTCAGAGCATTACCTCCTCAAGTCTATGTTCATCGAATTGCTACTCCTACAGCTCTTAGTTACGCTAATACAGATGCTGTTGTCTGTGTTTGTACACTGCTATTATACTCGGAGGTCAGCTAAGCTACTGCTGATGCTGTAAACTAGTTTAATATCTCCATATGGGTCTCTGCACCTTCCATCCCTTTCTTGTTTTTCCTACGTGGGGGACTTGGAGTGTGTTAGAGTCGTGGCCCCATGTGGCATACTTACTTTATATTCTAATCCTGCCTCCACCACCTAAAATCCTCAGAGTATTTGTCACCTTCATTGGTTTCCTTGAATGCCTGGCTGGCTTGCCCCTATCCATATTTGCTGTCTCCTCCAATCTACGTGCAGGTCCGACCATTGCTACTCTGCTTCCTGACCTACATACAGGTCTACTCATTGCTAATGCAATCATTGTTCATGCTCACTACTACCATCTGACCTCCATGAGATCCCAACTAACAATGCTCATTCAGCTCCTCTTCAGTTTTCTTGGGCATTCCAGCCACACCATTCCTTTCATTAAGGCATCCCTGCAGCCGATGGTCTCGCTCTGCATTTATAAAGTCTGCATCTTGAGCATGCCTGACTTGGGGTGGGGTCCTTCTCACCTGGCCCATAGCTGGGAATGTCCTCACTCTGGGCCTGGCTTTAGCCATTCAAGACTTTACGGCATCTCCTGGTGTAGAATTTAAGACTAGCTGTGAAGGGTGGTTACAGCAATCTCCTTTGGCTCTAGTATTCTGCTAGCAAGGCACCTTCACTGCATTCTCCCTATGACTGCCTCTGGTTCACCTGGTTTGCTTTTAGGGCAAGTAGGTCAAGTGAGTGCCTCAGCAGTTGTTGCTTTCTTCCGCCTTGGTTACCCTAATGTTGCTGAGCACTCTCGCAACCTTCGACAGTGTTCCCATTAGAGGGATTGAGCGAGAGCGTTCCTCTAAACTGGAATATTTTCCACCCCCCTTTCATTGGGTTTCTAAATTGCAGGAGCAGAGCTGTCACAAAATAAATATCCCAAGCCTGAAGAGAAGGCAACCTAGGCCTTGGATCCTCAGAGATTTCCTCCTCAAAGGTTTTCTTTTTCTCCTCCATGCCTCAGGTCATAACCATTAGTTAGTCAGAGTTAGTGTTCCCTAGTTCCTTTAGGTAGGTTCCACTGTTGGATGGTGTCCTTACTTGTAGTTCCCCTCTCTCCTTAGGAGGCCTCAATCTCCAGTGCAACCCATCATACTCATGTCATTGCTAATCTGCACATCTCATTACGTTATCAAGCTGCCTGTTGCCTTATCTACTACTATGCCTCATGGCTACTCATTGACAACATGCTTCATACTACTACATTTCTTTTGGGAATCCTTCCTAAGGTACCTTTAGCCAAGGGAATTATCCCGCAGCACCTCTGGGGTGGAACCCTCTTCGAGGATTCCTTGCCTCTGGTACCCCTACAGGGTAGTAATTCCTCTGGAATAGAGTATGAGAACGGCCAATACCAAGTAACACAGCTGCACAAGCATAACATCATACTGGCTGCATAGGCCACTGAATTGTAATAATCTATTTGTTCTGTCATGCAACAGAAAGTTAGATTCTTAGTGTGCTGTACTACTGGTGAAGCCAGTATAGTAATGTACCCTGCTGAACAGTTTTATTTTGGGGCACCTGACCCAAGGGACCAATTTGGGAAGTTGCAATTCATTCTCATATGCTGCATTCAGTATTTCATTCATAGAATTGATTGGACCATACTCCACATCTTGCAGCCATTCAGAATTTATGCTTTTAGTTTTGCATTGATAATTTGGAATACACCCTTTATGCACAGCTGATTAGTGGGTGGCACTATTTGGCGGGGCACAAGGCTTCTTGTGACACCACCCACCAACACTGTCATACCAAAATGGGTGCTTCTGTCTACATGGAGTGGATTCTCCTCTTTGACAGTGGCAGAGCACACACTTATGCAAATTGCCTGTTCAGGTGTTATTGGTCACAAAAAGACTGTGCAGGCTAATAGCATACTTTACTGCAATAGTTGCAGGGGTCAGCCCATGGCATGTTACTAGATGTATCTTGCCACACCATAGTCTGGACCTTTGCACATGACACTACTGTCAAAACTGTCCTCCTCTCCCTTACCTTGCTGGCTGCTTAATTAACATGACAAAAACATCTATATATAAGGGATATGCAAAGTTGGGATCTGTGTGATATATGATTTATGCACAGTGCTGTTTGACCTTAGTTAACCTCCACGAGTGGCATAAGCACGAAAGTGAAGTGGCCAAGACAAACAGCACTTGTGTGCATAAATCATATATAATAACTGGGTAGTGTTTTTTCTCATAGGGAAAGGCGTTTGTAATTTGCCGTTATAAAGGAGTGTTTATAATGGCAAACACGTGCCTTTTCCCCATGAGAATTCCACGAGGCCATCTCCCTCGCGGACAGTCGCACAGTGCGCCAGTTAAGTAAACAATCCATCTCAACGGACTCACCTCAGCAAGCGTAATCACGGCTCTCAGCACTTGTCACAGCCATCACTGTCGCAAATAACTAAAATAAGTAAAAAAAATGTCACATAGATTCACCATAGAAAGCAGCTGTAGCAGACAAGACTTCATAAATGAGCAGCAAAACAAAGGCACAGCATGAAAACTGATATCGACCTCAGGCTTTTCAAAACATTCCTGTCAGAGGTAGGCCTAGCAAGTGACTTTGAGAACTTAGATGTAAACGAGCTAGACACTAAGCTGGCAGACTTTATCTATGTGCTCCGCAGACAAGATGGCACAGAATACGAACCTGGGACAGTAAGGGGAATAGTAGCAAGCATAAACCGTTATCTAGCAGGGAAAAAATACCCACACTCAATATTTAAAGGTCCCGACACAGTCTTCATCGAAACTAAATGTACCCTGGCAGCTAAGCAAAAGCAGTTAAAAAAGCAAGGCAAGGGAAACAGACCTAACAAAGTGGAGCCTTTATCAGACAATGACATTGAGCTTCTATACCAGTCTGGCACTCTGTCCCTAACTAACCCCACCAGTTTACTGAACTTTCTATTCTTTAACTTTGGAGTCCAATTTGCTCTCCACTAAAGAGCAGTATGACTCAAGTGTGGGAGACATAAAGAAAGGCATAGACAGCAACGGCAATCAGTATCTTGAATACTCAGAAAGACAAACAAAAACAAGAACTGGTGAAAATCCCCGAGATGTACGACCTGTCAACTCTCGTATTTACAGTAACACCCTAAATCCAGAAAGAGATACACTACGAGTATATGACATCTACAAATCTCAAAGGCCCCCCGAAATGCTCACAGCAGACTCACCCTTTTACATAGCTCCCAATACAAATAAAAAAGAAACCTCACTTTGGTTCCGAAATATGAATATCGGAATAAACAAAATGAGGAAAATGATGGCTTTGATGAAATCAAAATCTGGCCTTCCAGAATGTAAACGCATCACTAACCACAGTACTTGAAAATGAGCATACAACGACTAATAGACCACAATATTCTGCCCACGAAGTCCAACAAATATCAGGGCACAAGAATTTGCAGTCTGTAAATAACTACTCGGTGTTATCTGAGAAAAGCAGCAACAGATCAGTCAACTGCTCACCTACTCAACGACCCAGCGCCATCCACCTCTGCGCGCAGTTCCTACAACGGCACAGCACAGTATGGCAAATCTAAATCCTCTCCCAGAAGCAACCTGCATGACTACGTTGCTTACGATATTTGGGACCGGCTGCATTTTTCAGCAAGCAGTGAAAGTTAACATCTACAATTGCGCACCACCGCAAGAGAAAAAAAGAAGAATCCATGTCCTCTACGACTCAGATAACTCTGATTGAGGTAACCATTAATTTGACAAAATGTTAACAGCTTAACACCGTTCCGATTTCCTTTCTGTAGATAAAGTATGCCACAGCTTGCACACCACGATCCCTAACTTCTCTTTTTCTTTTGCTCTTCTCCCCTCCCTCTGCAGAAGACATCATACCACTTCCTGACCAATCGGAACAACCTAGCAACCACACCATACTTCCTGTAAAACAGACCAATTAAATACAACTTTTGTTAATGAATGTTACTATAATCTTGTTTATTAGTGTATTAAACAGTATTCTGTTCAGTTCTATAACAATCTGCCTATATTTCTGTACAATAAAAATTCAACTAAGCAAGGTAAGCTTCACGACGATCATTCTCATCTCCATACAATCTGCAGCATTTATCACAATTGCTCCAGAGAAAAATGCTACCACTAATTATATAAAATAAAGTATGGTGGTGTGTGTAAGCGTGAAGTTTACACCCTCGGGGTTCAGATGCTTTTGATAAACCCTCGAGCTTCTCCTCGGGTTATAAAGCATCCAACCCCTCGGTGTGTAAACTTACTACACACACCAACCCATACTTTATTCTTATATAATACAAGGTCTCCTGTATATTTCATTTATGCAATAGGGAAGGACTTTGTGTATATGTGTTGTTTATAAAGAAGAGTTTTTTAAAATAAAGAAATATGAAAAAGTGTGTGGGTTTATTTTGTGATTCGCCAGGTTGATGTACCATCATCTGTGGTTTGTTAGATCTGATTGGGTGAAAGTATGTTGTAAAAATTTTTTAAAGAAAAATGGCTGACTGAGTTTAACAAGAACACATCGAAGAATACTGGAAAATGTTGGCTGACTTTCGTGAACACTTGCCAAAAGAATATGGCAGTAGTAGTGGCTGTTATGAAGTAGTTCTCTGTTTTTTAAAGTTTTTTTTTTTTTTTAATGAAAGGCTAGAATTGAGAGTGGAGTGAGTGGCATCGGAAGGAACAGTAGACCGAGGTGAGTGATCTCCAGTGGCAATGTGAGCAATTGCATAAAGTAGAAAGGAAAAAAAAAGCAGAGCGGTTTTGGATATGAAACATTTTTTTCAGGTTAACAGTCTTGTTGTTTGTGGGGTCATGTATGCAGGGGAGAGATTAGTTAAAACCCTGCGGTTTGCTTGTTGATAATTTCTTTAGTAAGTTGGGGGCTGAGGCAGTTCGGAACACAGTTGGGAAAGACATAGATGCAGTGGACTGTTAGGAGAAATATTGCTTCGGTTTGTGTTTTTGGTGTGAGGACTGTTTAGATGGATGATGCTGAGGAGAGATTACAAAAAGGAGCAGTTTTTTTAAATAGCTGTATTATTGTGGATGAGGCACGATGTGTACTGTAGATACCAGTAGAGAGAAAGAGTGTGTGTGTGTGCAAACTGGAAGTGGTCCGTCACTGTATGTTAAATTTATTTATACATACAGTGACCCAGATAAACACATTTATCACACTGAATATATGTCCACCCATTGTATAAATACATATATATACATACACATAATACACACACACATATACATGCATGCATACATACATAGAGATATATAGAGGAATATAATATATGTATACATACATACATATACACACACACATCTTTCCTGGTATCTCCAGTAGCCCAGAAATCCTATGAATAGTTGTCCTTGTCCCTGGCATGCAGTAGATTACCCCTCCCTAGCTCAGTTCTCTTCTATTGCTATTAGCAGAGATTCTGTTTGTTGCCTAACCCTCCCTTCTGCTGGAATGAACATTTTATCTTGCAAGGCTGTGACCCCTGTAAGAACCACGTTCAGCAGATTTAACAAGGCAGAGTCACTGTACCTTGCAATCCAGGGTGAGGCTCCTGGGATCCACTATGCATACAACCTCTGCATAGTAGCACCCTAATTAAGTCAGACGCCACTTTACTTTCCTTGTGCTATTGCACTGACCTGTTCACTAGTGAAGGAAAATGTTTCCTAACCTACTGCTTAGAGCACAAAAGGGCAATGCACAGATAGGTAGCTCAAAGTCACCCTTCCACTATGGACTATATTTGTGTATGATTTAGAGTAACCCTGACTGCCGAAGGATCTCCTCAGACAGATTGCAAATCAGGACTTATACAGTGTACTAAATTACACATACTCCACTAATGCAAAAAATCATGAAATGTATACAAATTCCGGTCCCCATACTCAGCCATTTGTCACTGTATGTGAGCTAGCGCCATGTAGGATGACACCAGGATATTCAGAAGAATTGCCACAGTGTTAATGGATTTGATACAGGCCAGATAGTAACAGTGCAAATGCTTTGTGGAGGCGCAGAGTGTGTAGAACCAGGGCAATGCACTTTGCCCAGTACTGAATATAGCTCTGAATATAGTGACAGCTATAGGTGTGAGGAACACAACACAACAGCATAGATATCATTCGCAGACTCTGCTGTGCAAAAAGGGCAAGAGAAGACCATACAACACAACAACAATGGAGGGAACAACAGAAAAGGTGCAATCGCCTATATGGGGGGAACTAAAGAAAGAGGACACCCACCTATATGGGGGAGAAGAAGGGCAACCACCCTGTACTGTACATATGAAAACCAAAGAAATGGGCACATGCCCATTAAAAAACAAAAAAAGGCCAGCCCACTGGCACAGTGGTAGTATTACTGTTCGCGATGCTGACAACCCCAGTTTGGGAGTGAACCTGGACGTAGGAGAACTTCCAGATGGTAGGAGGACTACATCCAAGGGTCTCCTCTCCTCCTCCTCCATGGAGGGGTGGGACCGGTGCCCGACATTAGCATGGCCCCTAGCGGCAGCTGAGGGTTAGAATGCTGGAACCACAAGCAGGGTGGTGGATATGTGGAAGATGTCAGGTGTGCTGCATGTGGGAATGTGCACATCATTGTGCGTCACCTCCACAACACTAAGGAAGACAGGAGAACAAATGAAAATTGCACCCGATTATCCTGGAATACAAATGAGCAAACTGGATTCTGTCTCTGGTGGAGCTACCTCTGGCTGGAAGCTGCAACACTGGACTTAAGATTTGCAAGAAAGCAAATTGTGCTTACAACAGAGGGAGGTGAACCTTATAATTTACAATTGTCTTTGGTTTGAAGCAGATTCCTTAGGAAATTTTATATTCTTCAGGTGGAGGATACTTCTAACTGGAGGGTGAAATAAGAAACTTAGAATTATCAGAAAAGGCAGTCTTTCAATCAAGAGTGAGAGGTGGACCTTGGTTTACTTTTGGTTTACTTTTACAGTTGTTAAGATTTTCAGTGCAGGAAGAGTTTAAACCCACAGGAACTGAATACTGTTTTCTGTGTCTGTCCTTCTGCACAGCTGAAGTGTTTTGAGGCTGACTGCTTTCAGAGCACAAGTCACCAGGCTGTTTTGGGGCTGGGGAGGTTTACCTGTGTCTGACTTGGATGTTTGGATTTTCTCTGTTTGATTAGCAGGGTATTTTCTCTGTCAGATTGTAGTGTAGGCATCTTGCTGACAGGAAGGCATTCATCGCAGTGGTAGGTCAAAGCTTTTAGCTGATTGTTTCGTGAGGGCACAGTTTAGGCCCAAACCCTTCCCACCCCTCACCCACCCCTGGAAATAGTTCCTTTATACCTGGGGTTCTGACATCATTCTCAAGAGGGCAAGGTGCATATCACTGTCATATCCTCTAGCACACTGCACTGACAATATAAGCATACACACTTTATAATACATGTATTTCTATATAACAAACCAATCACACACACACACACACACACACACAAAAAAAATAAATAAATAAACAACGTAGACAGACATGTGGGGAGAGGCAATGTAATGGCTGTGGGGCAGCAGTCTTCTGGGAGTCTTTCTGGAGGCTAAGATTCTGCCCTGTTTGCAGACAACTATCTGCCGTGAGGGAGGAAGTTGCCCATCTTCAGGCCACACTGGATGGTAGTAAGAGAACCTCCCCCATCCAGGGAGCACCAGAACCACCACCACTACCTCAGAGGTTGCAAAGAAAGCACAGCAGTTGGACTACAGTGGGCTCAGGGAGGGTAAGGGTAGTAGAACAGAGGCACACCCAGTCAGTTGTTCCACTCCACAATCCATACACCATTCTGGGGGAGCATAGTTCCCCACGGATGCACCTGCAGAGGAGACTAAGGAGGTGCAGACAACTGTCACAAGGAGGCCTCAGGAAGGAGGCAGAGGGCACCACAGGGAAAGGAAGCAGCTCCTGGTGGGGACTCATATTAGGGGATAGAACTGGGGAGCAGGAAAACTGAAGTAAGATGCCTGCCTGGTGCCATGGCTTGAGGACAGGAAGCGCATCCATAGGATCACGAGAACAGTTGCAAGGAGTCTGAGCTGGACGTCACTGTCCACCTAGGGACAAATGACTTGGCTCATCATGAGATTAGAGCAGTGCAGAAAGACTTTGTAGAGTTGGGAGGGGCCTAAGACAAGTAGCACACATTATCCTTCTCAGAGGTGCTGCCTGTCAGTGGCATGGGTGAGGCGAGGTACTTTGCACCGTGCAGTTTAATGAATGGTTGAAAAATGGTATGGAGCACAGGGTCTTCACGGGACTGGGGTTCCACCTGGAGGGACACCAGCCTATACTGGCAGGGATGGTCTGCATCTGTCCAGGAAGGAACAAGTCTTTTGGGCAGTAGATTTAAATGCTTCATTGGCAAGCTTTTAAACTAGTCAAGGGGGAGGCACTGATAAACAGCAGGAAAATCCCAGCCTCCCCCTACAAAACAGGGTACTAAATGAGAAAAAGACCAAGGTAGAAAGGTCAGTGGGGGATGCTGCTACAGAAGGTAAAGCTATCAAAAAATGGAGAGCAATGAGTACCAATGCCCATAGTCTGGGTAACAAGCTTCCTGAATTAGTGGCCTTGATGGAGGAGGAACATCTGGATATCATGGCAGTCACAGAAACATGGTACACACAGAACCATGACTAGGACGTAAACATACCAGGATACACTATCTACAGGAGGGACAGGGCAGGTAAAGAGAGGAGGAGAAGCTCTCTACATAAGGGAAGGAATCAAAGCAACAGAACAAAGGGTAAACAAGGAGGAGAAGAAGCACTGTGGCTCAATTTGGAGGCAGGCAATGGCACCACAATCCACAGGGGTTGTCTATAGACCCCCCCCAGGGGGAGGAAATGGACAAGGAAAAAATAGAAAGTATACTTAGAATGGCAGATAAAGGAGAGATATTGCTGATGGGTGATCTGAATATGCCAGATGATAACTGGAGTGCAGTTGCAGCAGCTACTTCTAAGAGTGGGGTTATTCTAGATGCCCTACAGGGGGCATGCCTTAGACAACTAGTATTGGAACCCACTCGAGAGGGAGCAATCTTAGACCTGGTACTCTCAAATGGAGATGGAGAGAGGATCACAGATATAGAAATGGGTAGCCATCTGGGAACTAGTGACCATCGAACAGTATGGTTCACAATAAACACAGCAATAGAGTCAAGCCATACAAAGGCAAAAGTACTGGACTTCAGGAGGGCTTACTTTGCCAAAATGGGTGAGTGCCTAAGGAATGCACTAGCAAATGGACAGGAAGGAGGGGTTGAAGAACAATGGGGAATAATAAAAACTGCCATTACAGAGGTAACAAGCCTTTGTGTGAAGCAAATAAACAAAACAAAACAATGTACGAAACCACTATGGTTCTCAAAGGAGGTGGCAGTGAAGGTTCAAGAGAAAAAGAAAGCATTCAGAAAGTACAAGGTATAACAGAAGGAGCAGGACAGAGAATTGTATCAGTTAAAGCAAAAGGAAGCTGGGAAGGCAGCCAGAACAGCAAAGGCCCGAACCGAGGAAAAGATAGCCAACTCAGTTAAGAAGGGGGATAAAACCTTTTTTAGGTACATCAGGGAGCAAAGAAGACTAGGAGGATAGTGAAGCTTAATAAAGGGAGGAATGTGGGCAGTGTGACGGTGAGAAGGCAGAGATACTAAACAAATATTTTTGCTCAGTATTTACAAATGAAGAGGGGGAGGTACCTAAAACAAACAATAGAAACACTCTGGATACAGAAGTTGATACCAGCCCATTTACAGAAGAAAGGGTTCTGAAAGAACTCTTAAAACTGAAGGTGGACAAAGCAGTGGGGCCTGATGAGATTCATCCCAGAATTCTAAAAGAACTAAGGGTAGAACTAGTGACACCACTGACTACACTCTTTAACAAATATGGGAGGATGGGGTGGTACCTGAGGACTGGAGGAGGACAGATGTGATTCCCCTTCACAAAAGTGGGAGCAGGGCAAAAGCAGGAAACTATAGACCTGTTAGTTTAAGCTCAGTGATAGGGAAAATGATAGAATCACTTCTGAAGGAAAGAATTGACGAAAGTACCTAGAGGCCAGAGAGGCACAGGACCCAAGGCAGCATGGATTCACAGCTGGAAGGTCATGCCAGACGAATCTAATAGATTTCTTTGACTGGGTACCAAAGTAGTAGATCAGGGAGGGGCTGTGGACATGGCCTACCTAGACTTTAGCAAGGCATTTGACTCAGTCCCATACAAAGATTAATATACAAGTTAGCCAGCCTGGAAGTGGGTCCCAAGCTGATAGCCTAGGTAAAGAATTGGCTGGAGAATAGGACACAGAGGGTAATAGTAAATGGAGTCCACTCTGAAGAAGGGGTTACTAGTGGGTACCGAGGGTTCAGTATTAGACCGGTTCTCTTCAATGTCTTTATAAGCGACATTGCAGAGGGACTGAAGGAAAATATGTCTCTTTGCAGATGACACAAAGATCTGCAACAGAGTTGATGCAGAAGGTGGGGTGGAAAGGATGAGAGGGACTTGGCAAGGTTAGAGGAATGGTCAAATGTATGGCAGCTTAGATTCAATGCTAAGAAGTGCAAGGTAATGCACATGGGAAACAAAACCCAGGGGAAGAGTACACAATGGGGGTGAGATACTAACAACAACAAAAATGGAAAGGGATCTGGGAGTAGTCATATCAGATGACTTAAAGGTGGGCAAGCAATGTGAGAGGGCAGTAAGGAGGGCTGGGGGATACTGGGATGCATAGGGAGAGGCATCACCAGTAGAAAACAGGAAGTTGTTATCCCTCTTTACAGACAGCTGGTGAGACCCCATCTGGAGTACTGTGTGCAGTTCTGGAGACCCAATCTCCACAAGGACATAGACAAGATGGAAGCTGTCCAGAGGAGGGCAACTAAAATGGTGCAGGGTCTACACCAGAAGACATATGAAGAGAGACTAAAGGAGCTTAATATGTATAGCCTCGAGGAAAGGGGGACATGATGGAAATTTTCAAGTACATCAAGGGAATCAACAAAGTCCAAGAGGGTAGCATCTTTCAAAAAGAGATATACAAGAACAAGGGCACAATTTGAAGATAGAGGGGCAGTGCTCAGGAGGTAATGTAAGGAAGTATTTTTTCACAGAGAGGGTTGTGGATGCATGGAATGGCCTTCCGGAGGAGGTTGTGGAGTCAAAAACAGTGGTTGAATTCAAGCATGCATGGGACAGTCATAAGGGAATTCTAGGGGGTTGGGGTAGAAAGTAGTAGGCTGCTGGTTAACTAGGATCTGCAGCTTATCCATGAGGTAGGGAAATGGGCAGACTGGGCGGGCCAAGAGGTCCTTATCTGCTGTCAAATTCTATGTTTCTATGTTTGGAGGACCCTGCTGACTCCACCAGGGGGGTAAGATCTGTGGAGAGAGACAGATAAGGTAAGGCCTGGAGAATGCTGGAGTGACAGAGGCAGGGAGACCAGTGAATGGGAGCTGGTTAGCACAGGGAAGAAAACGGGTAAAGAATAAAAAGGCAACATCCTGGCTTAGTCCATACCCTCAAATCAAATCAAATCATATTTTATTTGCTTCAGTGATTCGTGTGGGCCCCACTTCTCTGGGCATTCCAGCTCAAAGACCTGCAGTTTGATTTCATCCTGCCTGTGTCCAGTATTGGGTATCATGAGTGAACATCAGGGTAGCTCCTTGCAACAGCAGCTAAATCTAAAGTGTTGTCATCTATTGTCTGGTTGCTTTTTCTTTCACAAACTGAGCCCTCCAGCACTGGATTACAAATAGTGTGTGTTGTGCATGTTGCTTTCTTCCATCACAGGGCCCCAACCAGCTGCAACATTCCTGGCTACCCCATCGTCTCCCTACCTGGGTACCCAGAGGTGTGACTGTGTGGGGACTTAAAGCACATGCATAACTGCTTGATTAATATAGCCTTTAGGCCAATCAACCTGATTATGCCCCTTCCTTGTTCAAGTCCCCTGAATAAATCAGATCTGACTTTTTTGCTGTATTTAACCTGACTGTGGTTCCAGTTTGTGCCAAGAGTACTTTGCTGTTGCTATTCACTGTTCATATTCTTGTTTTACAGGGAGTCCCCAGGGTTAAGCCAGAGGAACCAGCCCTGGTGGTAAGTGCAAACAGTGTGGCTACTGATATGGTGTACAAGGGGTACTGTGAAAGTAATTATCGTATATTGCTCAGGCCACTAGAAGGGACAGGGGGGGCTACAGTGTCCTGGAGGGCTATGCCCAGGTTAATTTGACCTCTACCAACCCTGACCTCTGGGTGGTGGCACCCATTTCAGAACTCAGGCCCCTTAACCTGCTACTAGTCAAGCAGGCTGGGGTAGTAGCCCTTGGGATAGGATAGTGCCACCAAGGAGTTACATCTTGGAGGCACTGCTGGGATTTTGTGCCTTCTAGTGGCCAAAAATGACAAATTATTGTTTTTTTTTTTTTTAATTTTCCTTTTTACGCCCTGAGCCGCCTGCCGCCTTGTCCTTCAGCCCGGTCACGGGCCGCCGGCTTCTGCCCTCCAAATCGGCCACAGCCCACCGATACCCCGTGGCTTGCCCCGCGCGGTGGGGCCCGTGGCATCTGGCCACATGCCACGGGCACTGGGATTGGAGTCGGGGCCTGGCCTGGAGGCACATGTAGGCGGCGGCGTCATCTATGGCAGCAGGCGGGCTCCTCCTTTTCCTGGTTTTCTCCCCGGGAGGTGGGATGCAATGACGCCAGCGGCCCGCCCCGCCTCCTCCCCATGATTAGCGGGTCAGCTGCGTGGGACTCCGGTCTCCACCAGGGGTCCCCAACGCACCGAATGCCCACACCTCCCCGGAGTAGGAGAGCTGCCCACCGGACGCTCAATACCTCCCCAGCCGACCCTCCCGACGACTCGGATCCGTTCCCGAACCCGGGTCTCCGGCGTCGCAAGCGGAAATCCCACAGCTGCGCCGAATGGCCGGCTGACAAATTATTGTTAAAGATTAATGGCTACCCCAGTAGAAATGGCTGTACACCAGTTGGTGGGGTGGTGTACTGGGCAGGAGATTGACCCCAAAATGCTCTGTTTATACTGGATATACCCATGGGTACCAGTAAGGACACTGTAGAGGGAGCACTTTCCAAAGTTGAATGTTTAAAAAACCCTGTGGTGGTGGGTCGACAGGCTGATTTGATGACCCAAACATTCATAGCCTTGGTAGAGTGTAGTGACCTCATGGACAACTCTAAAGTGCCACAGACTATTGCCTCAGAAGGGGTTCTAGCAGCCTGGAGAGTGATAAAAAAAGACAGTAAAGACCCTGTGGAGGATGAGCTCCCATCATTATCTGAGACTTTTGAGGAGAAATGTGCTAAGTTGTTGCTGGAGGAAAGGAAGACCATAAAGGACTTTAAGGAACTATTCCTGCCACCTGGGGGTGTTCCTTCCCCAACAGCACCTTCCACTCCAGCACCTGTTACTGCCCCGTCTTCTTTGCCCATGCCAATGCTGGCCCCTATATCTGTATCTGCCATTAGTTATGACTCGTATCGCCTGAGGAGGATGTTTTCAGGCACCCTCCCCACACCCCAGGGGGAGGACAATTGGGAGACTTGGATAGACTATGTTGCCCCTCAAATCCAAGAATGGCAATGCCCCAAACCAGAGAAGAGGAGAAGGGTGATTGAAAGCCTCAGAGGCCCCACCCAACTTACTATCCACGCTACACAGGCTAGTAATCCAGAAACAAATGCTCAAGATTTTTGAATATATTGGAAAATGTGTATGGGAGTCCTGATTCAGATGAGGATCTGTGGAGTAGGGTCAAAACACTTAATACCAGGGATCCCTTATCTGTGTATGTGCCTCAACTTAGACCGTGCTGCAGTAATGCCTAAAGAAAGGTGGCATGGTCCCATTTAAGTTAGATCAGAATAGATTGGACCAATTTCTCAAGTCAGCCCCATTCTCTGAATTATTGCTGCTCCAACTATGCCTTGCTGCTCAGTTGGATCGCCTCCTACCTATGATAGACTGATGAAAAAATTCAGAGGATTGAGTGGAAGAGTCACGTGGAGGCCTCCTGTATCTGCTGTTGCTGCTTCTCAGATGGCCGAGGATGCACATGTGAGTGATGCTCAGGGTGAAATACAGTGCCAGTTGAACATTGGGAGGCTAGCAAGGATGCTCAGCCTTTGGGCAAGATAATGCGAGAGGTCCGAGAAATGAGGGCTACCGTTTACCTACAAGCCCATTCCAGAGATGCAGTGGCCCAAACTCCTCTCAGAGCATGTCTGCTGTGGGGTGGGGTGCCTCCAGGCATCCCTGTTGACAGCAGCTTAAGGATTGATGAATTGACTATGGAAGTGAGGGAATTACTAAGGTACCTCCCCATGCTCACCACACACCAGACAGAGGTTGAAACATGATTTTCTGTTGTTGGTACCCCCACTTCAGCCCCCAATGTGATGCCTCGGCCACACCAGACTCTAGAAAGCATACTCTGTCATAATTGTGGGAAGGAGGGACATATGAAAAAAGAATGCCGGTCCCCAAAAGACTTAGATAAGATTGTATACAGACTTCAAGAGGAGCTCCGGAAAGTGAAATCATGGCCGAGGGGTGCTGGAAGTGACCACAGTGAAGGCTCAGGAAATCCCAACTCCAACTTCTTTGTGACTAAGTCATCTGTACCAGCCCCTGCTACTGTCCCTCCAGACTGGTCCAAGATAGTGGGCCCTCCAATGAAGACTAATGTGGCTGTGAATGGTGTTCCTACTCGGGCTGTGCTTGACAGTGGGTAGCAAGAGACCACTGTGTTTCAGGACTGGTATGACAAACACATATCTTGGGTGCCCTTACAATCCCTGGAAGGCCTACATGTGTGGGGGCTGAGCAACAAGTCTTATCCATAGATAGGATATGCCCACTTCTGGTTGTCTTTTCCTGCAACTGTCACTGGCATAGAGGAGCAAGTAGAGACACTGGCTCTAGTGTGTCCCCCACCAGACTGTATGATGGGGTTCCCCTGTTAATTGGAACAAACGCCCACATGTTTGGGAGACTAGCACAACTCTGCCATGAGAAACAAGGGCAGTGACTGGACGGGCCCTAAGAATTCCAGCCTTAGTAAAAAGGGCTTATGACTGGCAACAGAGACCTGATGAAGTGGACCCAGATGAGCCAGTGGGGATAGTGTGGAAAAAGGAACTTGACTCCTTGGTATTGGCCCTCAACGCCCAGCGCACAATCCATGGAGAAGTCCACCTAAAGAGAAACATAAAGAACAAAATATTAATGTTGGATGCACCAGGAGATGGAACGTTGCCCGAGGAATTATTGGTCAAACTCAGCATCTTGCCTGCTTGTGCCCACACATATGCATGACCAGTGATGGTCCAGATTCAGAATATGTCAGATCGGGAGATTCAGATGAACAGAGGGTGCACCCTAGCTACAGTACACTGTGCCAACACTACTGTATTGCCCAACAGCAAGTGCTCTGGTGAGAAGGAGAGAGCGACCCTGGACTTATTTGACTTTGGTGACTCCCTGTTGCCAGCTGAATGGAAGGCTAGAATTAGCAAGAAATTCGCTCAAAGGGACCAAGTGTTTTCATTAAAAGAATGGGACATAGGGCGTGTCCAGGGTGCAGAGCATCACATATGCCTGCATGATGACTGTCCATTTTGAGAGAGATCCTGATGTCTCACCCCAGCAGACATAGATGATGTGAGGTGACACCTGCAATAAATGCTCACTGCTGGTGAGATACAAGAATCAAGGAGCCCATGTGCCTCTCCCATTGTGGTTGTGCATGAGAAGAATGGGTCAGTAAGGATGTGTGTTGATTATCGAACCCTGAACTGGTGGACCATCCCCTCTCAGTACACCATGCCCCGCATACAAGATGCCCTGGATTGTTTTTGAATGGGAGCAAATGGTTTTCGGTATTGGATCTTCGGAGCGGATACTAACAGATCCCGATGGCCCTAGAGGACCATGAGAAAACAGCCTTGATCTGTCCTTTGGGGTTCTACGGATGCCTGAGAATACCACAGGGGATTTCAGGCACCCCAGCCACCTTTCAGCAACTGATGGAAAGTGCGGTGGGAGATATGAACTTGCTAGAATGTCTAGTGTACCTCATGATGTAATTGTGTTTGGGAACACATTAGAAGAGCATAAGACCTGACTGTTTAAAGTCCTAGACCAATTGGAAGACTTTAGCCTCAAGCTGTCCATTGACAAGTGCCAGTTTTTCAAATCTCCGTGAAGTTTGTGGGGCACATAGTATCTGTAGAAGGGATAGAGACTAATACCAGTAAGGTTGAATCACTGAGTACTTGGCCCCAGCCCCATAATTTAAAGGAACTACAACATTTCCTGGGGTTCTGTGGCTACTTCCACAGGTTCATAAAGACTATTCAAAGGTGATTCACCCTCTTGAATCTTGCCCATGGTTACCCTCTAAAAACATAAAATATAAAAAGGGTCTGTCAAAGAACCAGAGAAAGTGTACTTCAGCACAGGTGAATTTTAGGCCTGCTGGACACCCAAATGTGAAGCAGCCTTTCACAAAGTCATATACCAGTTCACCCATGCCCTATCCTCGCCTATGCTGATCCCACCAAGCCCTATGTGCTGCATATGGACACCAGTCTGCAGAGTCTAGGAGCTGTGCTGTATCAAGCCCATGAGGATGGTTTGAGACCAGTGGCCTTAGCCAAGGAGCTTGACCCCATCAGAGTGAAACTACCCTGTGCACAAGCTGGAGTTCCTTGTGCTAAAATGGGCCATCGTCGACCAGTTTCATGAATACCTCTATGGGGCAAAGATATTGGTGAAGATCGACAATAACCCGTTAACCTATGTACAGACTTCTGCTACATTAGATGCCACTGGGCACCGGTGGCTTTCCACCTTATTAGCCTATGATTATGCTGTTGAATACAGGCCAGGAATTAACCATTTTGATGTTGACACCTTGTCACAAAGGCCAGTTTCCAAGAGTGACTGGGTCAGGCTGTCTGATACTGAAATCCGAGCCTTGTGCCAAACATTTGACTGAGGTGAACAGATGTCTGCGGACACAGTAGATTATTTAGTAGATTGTCTGGGCCCTCCTGATACCTGCATGCCGACTGTCTATTGCCACTTTTCTGCTGTAGATATTAGTGCACTACCTCAATCTGACAATGACAGCATTCAGTGGGCTCAATCCTAAGATCCTATGATTCAGCGTGCACTTCATGCCCAGTGTGAGGGAAAGATGTGTCCAAGTTCGTTCCCAACTTGCAGAACTGCTCTATTGTTTAAAGACGCCCCAGGTTGAAGCTACTCAATCAGTTGTTGTACAGAGAGACAGTGGATCGTGGTCGGTCAAGTACACAGACAGCAATTGGTCCTGCCCACGGCCTTTAAAGATTTAGTACTGAGGACCCTCCACAATCAGATGGGCACCTTGGTATTTGACAGAACTCTTGACTTGGTATGATCTCGATTCTACTGGCCCAAGATGGGGGCTGATGTTGAGCACCATGTAAAGACCTGCAGTCATTGCCTTCAAAGGAAAGCCCTGCCTCAGAGAGCTGCCCCCCCTTGGCAATATTACTACCAGCACCCATATGGAACTGGTCTGCATAGACCTTTTGTGTTTAGAACCTGATCAGCAGAATATTGCCAATGTGTTAGTGGTTATGGATCATTTCACACAGTATGCAAAAGCTTTTCCAACTAAAGATAAAAAGGCCTCTACTGTGACCAAGGTACTAATGGAAAATTTCTTCGTCCACTATGGTGCCCCTCAGCAGATCCATTCTGACCAAGGCAGAGATTTTGAATGCTGGCTAATCAAAGAAATGCTCTCTCTATGGGGGATACGGAAGTCAAGAACCACCCTTTATCACCCACAGGAGGACCCTCAACCAGAACATTTTAACCACACACTTCTAGACATGCTGGGCATCGTCCATCCCAAAGATAAGCCTAAGTGGAGCCGGCAGATTAGCACTTTGGTCCACGCATACAATTGCACAAAAAATGATGCTACTGAGTTCTCCCCTTACTGCCTCATGTTCGGGAGGGAGGTCCGACTGCCCGTTGATGTCTGCTTTGGGATCTCTCCAGATGGGGTCCGAGATGAAAATTACCTACAGTATGTACAGAAACTGAAAGCACAATTGAACCATGCCTATCAACTGGCCCAGACAATGGCTGCCAAAAGAAATCTCGGCTACAAAGAGAGGCATGATAAAAAAGTAAAGGCTCAGAAGCTTCGGCCTGGAGACTGTGTGTTGTTATGCAACTTA
Organism: Neoceratodus forsteri; assembly: GCA_016271365.2. NCBI lineage: Eukaryota > Metazoa > Chordata > Ceratodontiformes > Ceratodontidae > Neoceratodus > Neoceratodus forsteri. Next base: position 904,381,475 of record CM028133.1, read on the forward strand.
GGACTGCATGGCAAACACAAAATTGCTGATAGGTGGCACCATCTTCCCCATATAGTGGTTGGAAAGTTGAATGATTTACCAGTTTACGAGGTGCGCCCATAGAATAACTCCAAAGCTGTCAAGACCATGCACAGTAACCACCTGCTACCTATCGGCCAAATCATAATTGAGGCTGAACCATCAGGGATTGGTTCCCCTGGGCCAGTGACTCATGCTGCTGCAAAAAAAAGACAGAGTCAACCTACCCCAGTAGTTATAGATTTAAGGTTTCCCCAGCAACAGGTCCAGAATGATAATGACTGTCAGCCCACCTCTGACGAAAGTGAGTGTGACAATGCCTATTAACCCTCCTATGAATTGAGTCAGCTGTTTCAAGGTAACCCTATGACTAATTGTGGGGATGAAGCTGGGCCTTCTGGACTGCCTAACCCCCAATTGTCATCCTTGGAGCCAGTGCTCCCTGAAAGTGAAGTGCAAAGTATTACATCTGAGGTTGTGGACTCTTGGTGTTTTGTGGCACTGAGTGAATTGCCCGAAGAAGGGTCTGATGGTTTGAGTCTCTCTGGTGACACACCAGAATGTGAAGAACAATGTGAGAGTGTTGACAGCCCTCACTTCAGTGCCAGAGCCTCCTCAAATGAGCAACCTGGGCCTCCATCAGAAGATAATGAGCAAAGTGTTGTGGAAACAGAGCCTACAGAGTAAGGAGCTGACAGTGCTCCAAGTTTGGACACTCCTATCCATGCAGAGGCACCCCTCACAAGTGACAAAAGCTGCAAAGTTAGTGCTGAAAGTACAGAGACTGTGGCTGCTCCCCAGAAAGACTGGCCAAGCTGTCAAGCCAGTGTTACGCTTTAGTTATGATTCCCCTGGGAGGCCAGTGGATTTGCCTCTCAATGTGGTCCACAAAGGGGTTTATGTTTTGCCAAGCTCACTGCCCAAATTGAGCTTGATGGCCAACTCCAGGTACTTGTTCTTCCCTCTCGCCATGGTGCCCCTGCCCCATCAAGCCCCAAGTTAGCTGACAGGGAAGGGCCCCCTCTTACGTTGTTTAATGTACAAGAAGTTATTAAATTAATCAGTATTACTTGTATGAAATATGCATAAGTATTGTCAATATGGATGTAGTAATTTGAAGTATATTGAAAGGTATAGTAATGTAACAAGCTAAATCTATATATATATATATATATATATATATATATATATATATATATATATATATATACGTTTATATTGCATTTTGATATTGTGATGGTACAGAATTGACATGGATGCCAAGTTTTCTCCAGGCAGGAAAGGGTGTAACCCCCCTACAAATAGGGGTTCCCAAATAGTCTTCCTTGAGCTTGTTTAAATGCTCGCTGTCAGGCTGGTGTCCTGCGTTTTTGTAGGTTAAATGTGATTGCCAGAGAGTGCCTATATAGTCTCTGTGTACTGTCTCTTTAAGAGCTGCCTGGATTGCAGTCATAATTAATCTAAAATGGAGCCCTGTTAGAAGATGTACTTGTTTGCTGATCATTTGCTAGGGTAGTAATAATATTGCAGTTTGTTCTAACCTGCCATCTTTGCAGCATGGACAGTTCTGTTTGTTTCCATCATCTTGGTCCTAGAGTGTTGAAATGGGCTAATCAGTACATTTGGGACTCTAAAATGGAGCCTTCCTACAGGGGCTTGGTGGTTTCAAACTTGTAGGAATTGTAGTTTTGCATTTTGGTGCCTAAAATAACCTGGATGGGGAGCCCTTGTTGTGACTGACAGACAGATCAGCCAACTGAACCTTTTGGATCTTGGGGACATTCCCAAGCTGTTTGCAGCTAGTTTCAGTTCTGAGTTGGGAAGTGAAGAGGTAACAGCTTGATTCATTCAAGCAGCAGTGCCGGTGTAGATTTGCATGGGAGAACTATGGAAAGGCCTGAGTTTGGGCCTGCATGCCTGCCTGCTGTCCCTGAGGGGACGTTGTGACTTTTTTGGACTGAATCTGAACTTGGAGAGTGAAGTAAGCCATTGAATTGTGACCAGGCTCCTACCTGAAGAAGACCGAAGATTTGTTGAATGCGATTGGCCTGTCTGTACTTCTAGCCACCTCTGAATTCCCGGATTGTGCAGAGACTCTGTAATTGTGACCGGAGAGCCTTTTGCCTGGTACAGTGGAATTTCCTTATATGTGAATGTGTGGTGCACTTATAGTGTGTCATGATTTGGTTCCCAACCGTGGTTTTAGTTGTGTTCTGCTTGCTGGAAGCTGCATTAGAATTTCCTAACGTGTAAATATGCTGTATGCTGCTAGTGGGTTACAATTTGGTTGCCCACTGTGGTTTAAACTGCATTCAGCTTGCTGGAAGCTGCATCCAGTCCCATGGCCTGAATCCAAAATCATCTTCATTGGGCCTAGGCCTTGCCACACTGGCTCAGCCCAACTACCCACTGCACAGAGAAAGCCATCGATGAGAGACCTGCCTGGGGATCACTCCCCTGCTCAACACTTGAACAGGAAAGACACCTTGGTGATTTGTATGGGCTCCACTTCTTGGAACACTCCAGCTCAACAGCCTGCAGTCTTGATTTTGTCCTGCCTGTGTCCAGTAGTGGGTATCATGAGTAAAAATCAGGGTAGCTCCCTGCAGCATCAGCTAAATCTAAAGTGTTGTCATCTGATTATCTGGTTGCTTTTTCTTTGACAAACTGAGCACTCCGGCTCCGGATTACAAATAGTGTGTGCTGTGCATGTTGCTTTCTTCCATCACAGGGCATCAACCAGCTACAACGTTCCTGGCTAGTCCATCATCTCCCTACTTGGGTACCGAGAGGTGTGACTGTGTGGGGACTTAAAGAGCATGCATAACTGTTTGATTAATATAGCCTTTAAGTCAATCAACCTGATTACACCCCTTCCTTGTTCAAGTCCCCTGAATAAATCACTTCTGACTTTTTTGCTTCATTTAACCTGACTGTAGTTCCAGTTTTGCCAAGAGTACTGTACTGTTGCTATTTACATTGTATAACCTTGTTTTAGAGGGGGTCACCAGGATCGAACCAGAGGAACCAGCCATGGTGTTAAGTGCAAACAGTGTGGATACTGGTATGGTGTACAAGGGGTATTGCAAAAGTGATTATCGTATATTGCTCAGGCCACTAGAAGGGACAGAGGGGGGGCTACAGTGTCCCAGAAGGCTGTGCCCAGGTTAGCTTGATGACTACCAACCCTGACCTATGGGTGGAGGCACCCGTTTCAGAACTCAGGCCCCTTTACCTGCTACTAGTCATGCAGGCATGGGTAGTAGCCCTTGGGATAGCGTCACCAAGGGGTTACACATATACATCATGTTTTCATGTATGTCTCATGCCTTCGTGCATAGCATCCATTGTTTGTAATGTTTTACATCGGTGTTGGGGGGGAGATGAAGGGCCTGCTGTCCTCAGAGATCCAAGCATTCCTCAATGTCCTATCCTAAGTCCTTGCTAGAAGCTCTTTTAAGACCTGAGTGTGTTTGCTGTTCTTTGCCTATGTGAAATAAAAATGTTTTATTGTGCTTGTTTCTGTTTTAACAGTGTCCTTCTCTTTCCTGCCTATTGGTGTGATTGTTCATGTTACTGTGTTTGCTGTCTGTTTACGAGCAAGCATTCCAGTTGGTGTCTGTTTTCATGCCAATGGTTCCTTCAAGTGTTCGGAGGTGAAAAATCCACTTCATCACTGCCTTGTCCAGTGGCTTCTGGTAGTCTCCATCTCTCACCAGGGATGACCCTGTGTGTCCTGCCTGTGTGAAGTGTAAGGCTACCTGTGATGTGTCATCATGCCTTTTAAGGTCTCCCTTGTGTTCCTGTATATGTACTTTGAGGGCTCATGTTGTTTGCCCTATATAGAGATCATCCTGCCATATATGTAATAGATAATATTTAGGGTCATTGTGGGTGCCTAAGTGTCCTTTGTGGTGTATCACACAGAGCACTAACCACAGAGAGCTCCTGGTTTCAGGGGTCCTAATAATAGCTCTGTGTCCTTCCTTTTGTGATTTAGAATTGTGAGTGTACTAGTTTGTCCCTTAAGGTGGACAGTTTTTGCTGCTATTAGGGGTCTTGTTGTAAATGCTGGGGTTTATTCCTGGCTGATAGATAACATTTGCCAGTGATTACTGATTATTTTTTTCATTTCTCAAATTTGTCATTATATTTAAGTAAATCTAATCTCTGTTCCTGCTGTTCCATGGCTTTTAAGTGTTTTTTCCCTGGTTGTTGTCTGTATCCTCCTGTCTGCTACCCTAAGGTTGGAGTTTTTATACCCCCTTTATCTGAATCGGTTAATTATTTTATTTATTTAGTTTTTGCTGACCGGGTAAGTGCACGTGACAAATCTTGCCTATTTTCAGGCATGACCGGGGGAGGGGGATACAGATGAATGCCAACTGACCTTGAACCAGATTAAGCTGTTGGTGGTATTTTTTGTGAATTTATGATTATGATTATGTTTACCTTTTGTTGTTGAAAATCTTCTGGTTCACTGCAGTTTCTTCTAACCCTAACAAGTTGTAACTAAGGGATGCTTTGTACAAGCTTTGGGTCATAAAACTTATTGCCATATAAAAGTGTATTCTTATCTGTGTGCTTTTTTCACGTGAGTCATTAATTTTGTGCCTTCTTAAAGATGTGTTACTAATACTTCTTGCTGTGATATTCCTTCCCTGGAAATTTCTTCAAACTTTTGCAGCATATCTCTTGTGTCCTTAACATATGTACAAGTTTTTTATATAATTGGTTGGAGATGGTAGTTGATGAACTAGGATATGGCTTCAAACAAGGACTCATTGGCGGACACTGTGGGCCTGTCCAGAGGATCATACCAGTTCTTGTGTATTTTGGCTATGGCATAGAAATTTGGAAACTTTGGATTTTTATTAAAGATTGCTTCAGTTTCCAATTTGTGTATCCAATTGTTATTTTCATATTCTATAAGTGTTAGTGAAACTTGCTGTTGCAATCCTATAGCTGGATCCTGTCATAGGGTAACATAATTCCGCCTGTTACTAAGAAGTTTCATATACATTTTCCTGTTTTTAGGAAAAGGAACACAGTATTAAGTACACTGAGGGTTAAAAATCATCAACTTCCCAGCCCAACAATAGGCTCGATCATCACAAATAGTTGCTTAGCAACTTAGATCTACCCCCAAAAGTTGAGGATCTCATTTGACATCTCATGTGATGATTAGGTTAAGAGGTCAAAGGACAGCAAGCACTCACACCAAGTGCACCTTAGTCAGTTTTCATAGCTGACTGTAGCAGATGCTGAATGAACAAGTTAAGCAACCTTTTAATAACTACTCAGGAAGCAAAAGCACTTCAGAAATGTGTCTAACTTGAGGAGCAGCATAAATTTAATGTTTTAAATTACAGGTGACAATGCTCACCAAATGGGAGCTGCGGTGAACAATAGCCTTGAACAGGGTGTTTCAAAGTAAATCTAAGCAGACACACCCCAGAACAAGGTAAAACAAGAAAGCAATGAAATGTATATATTGAATTAAATGACTAAATACAAAGAAGCATCCAGGAAATTTAAACACTGCATTTGCTTTTAGAAACAGAACAGCTCCTGCAGAGACTGACTAAAAGTAAACATACAGGGAACCTTCCAAAATGAGTTTATTTACAAAGAGTTTAAATTAACCAACACAGACTTGCAAAGCAAGTAAAATGCTATTTCAAAAAAGTTAGAAATAAAACAGCAGTTTCAAGTACATTTTACAAAATTCAGAAAAAGAAGGAATAAGGTGCACAGGGATTAGATGTGTGCACACTCAAAGGATAAGTGTAACATCCACAACAATCAATGAATGAATAAATAATGAGGCACTTGGACTGAAGCAATGCATGCCATGTAAAGATGATTGGAGCAGGCTTTCATATAAGCAGCAAGTTAAAGGTTTAGGGCAAAAGGAGAAATGTTTTAACTGTCTAAATGTTCTGTGGATTACAAACTAATTTAGCAGCAATGAACTTTGCAGAGTCACATTATGGTAGAAGAAAACATATTTTTTGTGTGTGTGTGTGTGTGTTTGATTCCATTTTAGAGCAATAAATGGTGGTTACGGAAAGAGAATGAGCAGGCGTAGAAACATGATGATAAATGTAAATAATTCTATAACGTGTATCTATTAAAATTTATAAAGAGAATGATAAAATAATGAATATATAATTATTTACAGACCCCACTGAGCACTTACCCCCACGCCCCTCTTTATCCCCTGCCTTCCTGCTTTCTCTTCACAAATATTACCCCCAATATTCACCCCAGGTTTCCCCTCACCTCACCCCCCGCTTCAAGCCCTTCCCATATCCCTCTCCCCCCAACATTACCGAGCCCTGCCCTATCACCTACTTATGTAACCCTGGGTAGATTCCTATCAATCCCACCCCTCGACTACTCAACCCCCTTATTCTGTCACCCTCTTTGTCTCTGCCCCAACCCTCCCCCTGCTCTCATCTATTCTGTCCTCCCCCTCCTTTGGTCACCACCACTTTTCACCCTCCATAACTCTACCTGCATGCTCTAAAGCTCAGCTACCACTATAAATTGCTTGTCCACCTTAGGTATGCTCCTAGCACTGTTGCAGTAAAGTTAACCTCTCCAACCTGATGTATTTTAATTGTACTTGCTTGAATCTGTATCTGTATGTACCATAATGTACTTGCCTGCTGTATATACTCCTATCTGTTTTGTAATGTCTGCATACTTTGTCTATTGCCTTATGATGTGGAATCATTGTAAACAAGCTTTTAACTCAAAGGTGTTATCCAAGATTCCAATCAATAAACAAATAAACAAATAAAAAAAGAAAGCCCTTTTGAAAAAGTACCAGAGGTGCAAAACGTCAGAACAGAGAAAATAAAGAAAATTTATTGCAAAACACATCTTGAAACGTTTCTTCTGCCTCCCATGAACTCAACCAATCATGTCTATTCCCTATTTATGCTGCAACCATAGTAATCATCTGCTAACCTCATAGATTCAATTATGCTAATTCTCGTTTATTTTATCACTGGCATTCCAGTCTCCCACTACCAAACCCCTTACCTCTATGTCACCATTATTTGGCTTCCATAATGGACTTGGTTGGTTGCTTTCCACTGGTGCCACTACAGTCTAACCTCTGAGCATTACTCACACTGTTACCTTCTACCTAGACCAGGCCTAGTGGCTGGTGCTGCTCTATCACCAGTTTTATCTATGTCTCATTCTGCAACCTTATCACTAGAAGTCTACCTGCAGTATTGAGCTGTCCTACAATTGCTTTAGCCATAATTTATGGACTTTGCATGTTTTGCATGCCAATTTAATAATTAGTGCTTTCACTGACAATTTATGTGCCAGTATGACTCCCAAAATTGAGAGGATGACTCTTTTGCCAACATCATTCACTGCTTCACTGTATCCTTACCTGCTCCCTGCAAGAGCTTGACAAGCATTGTCCTTCTTCACAAACATCATGATGCTGCTTAGGACTCCAGGACTTGTTTCTTCATTATTAGCATTCCAATTATGTGCTCTGTGGCCTCTCCAACCTTCTTTATGTACTACCATGTGCCAGCCTCTAATCAGCCAACAGACCTAACTCACTTGCTCATTGTACTTTTCATGCCACTGCCTCTGTTAAGCCAGCAACTCTACCTGCTTGCTTTTGGCTCTAGTACTTAAATAGCTCAAACTTGATTAAACAACATTTTCACAAAATTCTATTTACTTTGATTAACCAACCATGCCAATTATTGCTATGAGCCTTACTCCTCCATGGTCTAGGTGTAGGTTCTTAAAGGAACATTGTCAATTGCAGGGCACCACTTCATGTATGCTTATTGTTTCTGGTCCAGAATTCATTTCACTGTCTACAAGCATGCTGTATACCTAGATTACCTTGGAGGTGGTGGCTGCTTATACGGTAGCAGGTTTCAAACATGCATGGGACAGGAATAAGAGAATATTAGAGATGAGAGGTAGAAGCTTAGGCCAATGACCAAGTGAGGTTACATTCGACTCTGAATGGAGCCACTTGGAATAATGTTCCAGAGTGTATGCTTGATGCTGCAGTAACATCCTTTAAAGTTGGAAGCTCCCAGTGTTTGTGGTAAATTACAGAAATAAAGTGCAGTGATACTGTTTCTACTCAGGTGAGGTTGCAGGCAGCTTATACAGATAGCTTATACAGGCATACTAGATGGACCTGGATGTTCTTATCTGCTTACAGTATCTATGTATACATGGAGGCTGTTACAATCTGGCAATTGTATCTTGACAGGAGACACCTCTAGCTGTTTAGATGCCATCTTGTCATACATATTATAGAAAGTGACTGCTGTATTGCGGACATTATACACTACCCAAAGAAAATAAATGCCTCTGGAACTGTATCCCCAATTTAATCCTAGAGAGACTAGAACTTGTTGCTGGTGTATGACAGGAAGCCATTGGGCTAGGGAGTGAGCCCTCATCAAGCATACTTTCCCTACTTGTCCCAGAAGTCTCCACCTCATTTTGTATACCTAATTGTCTTAGAAGTCTCTGTCCTCCTTCACATACCTGCTTGGTCCTCCAGGAAGTCCTCAGACATCTTCTAACTGTCCCAGATGTTTCTGTCTTACTCACATTCCTGCCTTCTCAAAGATGGTCTTCAGGGAAGCCCCTCGGACATCTGTCTGGCATACTCAAAAAATGGTCCTCAGGGGAAACTCCCTGGATGTCTTTTACCCATCCCAGAAGTTTCTGCCATATTTTGTATTCCTGCCTATTTGAAGATGGTCTTCAGGGAAGCCCCTCAGACATCTTTACTGGTGTACTAGAAGATGATCCCAGGGACACCCCCACTCAAATGTCTTCTAATCATGTCTCTCCTTGATGTACTGCTCTACCTCATTCCATGTACCTGCCTACTCAAAGAAGGTCTTCAGGGAACCCCCTCAGTCTTCTGTTCATCTCCTATATGACACATTGGTCTCTACCTCATGTCATGTACCTTCCTACTCAGAGAAGCCCTTGAATGCCTTCTACTCATCTCTGCTGGAATGGGAATCTCTACCCCAGTCCATATACTGCCTATTGGACCATGTTCTCCAGGAAGTCCATAGGACATCTTCTGCTCAACTCTGCTCCATCCATTCCATCTACTGCCTACTTGAGCTTTCTTAAAATTCTGCTTTACAAATTATCTCCATGATACCTCCTTGAACTGGGCACCTCATAATTTGAACCACCTAATAAAGTGTTTATATCTCTCATTGCGGCTACTATTCTCCTTCAGCAATGACGTACAACTTAAGTAATGCTAATTGCCGCTAAGGGAGAGAGAGAGAGAGAGAGAGAGAGAGAGAGAGAGAAAGCAGCCACCAGCATCCTTGAATCAAGGAGGTAATTTAATAGACTACATAAAATTGAATTATTAATTTTTGGACCTGTGTAAGTAAGTAGTTTTGATTCTCTGTTTTTGGGGTTGACTTTTCTTAGTTTAACTTTTATTTGTCAGAGAGGAACTCTAGCTGAGAGATATTTGCAGTCATTTGTGACTAGACCTGTTACTTAACCTCTGTGAAATAGGTGTTTGAAAGGAAAGAAGCCACTCCCCAGGGTGCAGGGTCGGAATTGTAGGTGATTGTTTCTGAAGGCACCCACCCTGCCCTCACCCCACCCACCCAAAACACATAATATTCCTTTATATCAGGGGTTCTGACATCACTTCCCCCAAATTGCTAACAACATACACCTGTTCCTATCCTTAAAGGCACAGCACACAGAATAGGGGCTACAGACACTCACAAGCTTGCACACCCTAAAACAAGAACAAAACAAAACAAAAAAATGTGAAACAGGAAGAGAAGCATACATGTGGGGAGTAGTGCAATGTACTGGCTATGGAGCAGCAGTCTTCTGGAAGACATTCTGGAGACTGCATTTCTGCCCTATTTGCAGGCACCTCTCTGGGATGAGGGAGAAGGTTGCTTGTCTCCATATTGACCTGGCAAAGATCTGGGAAACCTGCTCCCCACCCAGGGACCACCCAGACCACCACCACTACTACCTCAGAGGTTGCCAAGAAAGAGGAGTGGTTGGACCACAGTGGGCTCAGGGAGGGTAAGGGTGGTGGAACAGAAGTGTATCCCTTCAGTTGTGCCTCTTCACAGTTCATTCATCACTCTGGCAGAGCATCTTTCTTCTATGGAGGCACCTGCAGTAGATACCAAGAAGGATGCTGGGAACCTTCACAATGGAGACCCACAGGAGGGTGGCACAGGACAAACAGAGGAAGGAAACAACTCCTAGTGGGGGACTCAATTGTTAGGGGTAGAACTGGGGGAGGGAGGGGTACGGGAGTTATGGTGCCTGCCTGGTGCCACAGCTTGGAGGGACAGGAAATGAATCCTCAGGAATGTGGGAGCAGCTGCAAGGGGGAGTGAGCTGGATGTCATTATCCACCTAGGGACAAATGACCTGGATGAGAATGGGATCAGAGCAGTGCAACAGGAGTTTGTGGAGTTGGGAAGGGGCCTTAGACAAGTAGCACACATGGTAACTTTCTTGGAAGTGCTACCTGTCTATGGCATGGATGCGGCTAGGGTACTCCACACCATGGGATTCAGTGACTGGTTGAAAAAACTGGTGCAGAGCTCAGGGATTTGGCTTCACTGGAAACTGGGACTCCACCTGGAGGGATGCAGGCCTATACTGGTGTGATGATCTGCATCTGTCCAGAAGTGGAACCAGTATCCTAGGTTTAAATGCTTAATTGGCAAGCATTTAAACTAGCCAAGGGGGAGGCACTGAAAAGAAGGGGAAATCCTAGCCTCCACCCAAATAATCAGGGTAGTTAGTGAGGTAAACACCAAGACAGAGCAGTCGATAGGGAGAAGGGCAGGGGTAAATAGATAAAAAGGCAAAGGCAATAAGGACAGGGATGGGGCAAAAAGAAATACGGCCATAAAAAATGGAGGGTAATGAGTCTAGATAAAAAGCTCCACAAAATGGTGGCCTTGATGAAAGAGGGATACCTGGACATTGTGGCAGTCACAGAAACATGCTACATAGAGAACCATGGCTGAAATGTCAACATACTAGGCTACACAATCTACAGGAGGGACAGGGAGGGTAGAAGAGGAGGAGTAGCTCTCTATGTAAGGGAAGGGATCAAAGCAACAGAACTAAAGGGTAAACAAGGAGGAGAGAAGGCACTGTGGGTCACCCTGGAGACTGGAAATGGCACCACAATCTGCACAGGGGTTATATACAGATCCCCATATCAGGGGGAGGAAATAGACAAGAAAATAATAGAAGGCATCCTTAGGATGGCAGAGAATGGGGAGATATTACTGATGGGGGACCTGGATATGCCAGATGTTAACTGGAGCACCTTTGCTGTAGCCACATCCAAGAACTGGGCCATTCTCAATGCCCTACAGGGGGCATGCCTCAGACAGCTAGTTTTGGAACCCACTTGGGAGGGAGCAATCGTAGACCTGGTACTCTCAAATGGGGATGGAGAGAGGATCTCAGATCTGTAAGTGGGTAGCCATCTGGGAACAAGTGACCTCCAAACAGTGTGGTTCACAGTGAACTTAGCTATAGAATCAAGCCATACAAAAATGAAGGGTACTGGACTTCAGGAGGGCTGATTTTGTCAAAATGGGAGAGTGCCTCAAAAAAGCACTAGCAAACAGGCAAGAAGGTGGGTGGAGCAACAGTGGGGAAACATCAAAACCACCATCACAGAGGCAACAAGCCTTTGTGTGAAGAAAATAAACAAATCTAAATGAAAGAAAAAAAACACTATGGTTCTCAAAAGAAGTGGCAGGAAAGGTTAGGGAGAAAAAGATAGCATTCAGGAAGTATAATGAAACACAGAAGGAGCAAGACAGACAACTGTACCAGTTAAAGCAGAAGGAAGTGGGGAAGTCAGTCAAAATAGCAAAGGCCCAAACTGAGGAAAAGATAGCCAACTCTGTTAAAAAAGGGGATAAAACCTTTTATTAGTACATTAGGAAGCAAAGAAAAACTAAGACAGGGATACAGAGGCTGAATAAAGAGGAGAGTGGTTGGGCAAAGAGTGACAGTGAAAAAGCAGGGATACTGAAGGAATACTTCTGCTCAGTATTCACAATGGAAGAGCAGGGGGAGATACCTAATTCAGTCAATAGAAGCACTCTGGATAGGGAGGTTGATATTAGTACTTTCACAGAATAAAGGTTTCTGGAAGAACTCCTAAAACTGAAGGTGGATAAAGCAATGGGGCCTGATGGTATTCACCCAGAATTCTAAAAGAACTAAGGGAAGAACTAGTAACACCCACTGACTACCCTTTTAATAAATCATGGAAGGATGGTGTGTGAGCGAGGACTGGAGGAGGGCAGATGTGATTCTCCTTCACAAAAGTGGGAGCAAGACAGAGGCAGGAAACTACAGACCAGTCAGTTTGACCTCAGTGGTAGGGAAAATGATGGAATCACTTCTGAAGGAAAGAATTGTTGAGTGCCCAGAGGCCATTGGGGTACAGGACTCAAGGCAGCATGGATTCAAAGCAGGAAGATCATGTCAGACAAATCTAATTGATTTCTTTGACTGGGTGACCAAAGAAGTAGACCAGGAGGGGCAGTGTCATGGCCTATCTAAACTTAAGCAAGGCATTTGACACAGCCCCACACAAAGATTAATAAACAAATTAGCCAGCCTGGGAGTGGGTCCCAGAGTGGAAGCCTGGGTAAAACATTGTCTGGACAACAGGACAGAGGGTAATAGTAAATGGAGTCCACAGTGAAGAAAGGGGTTAATAGTAGGGTACTGCATGGTTCAGTACTGGGGCCAGTCCTTTTTATTGTCTTTATAAGTGACATTGCAGAGGGACTGGAAGGAAAAGTATGTCCCTTTACAGATGACACAAAGATCTGCAGCAGGGCTGATACACAAGTTGGGGTGGAAATGATTAAAATGAACTTGGCAAGATTAGAGGAATGGTCACATGTATGGTGGCTAAGATTCAACACAAAGGGCCAGCCTGGTGGTGCTGAGGGTTGAGGCGCTGGACACCACATTTCATGTCGTGCCGATGACCTGAGTTTGGGAGTGAGCTCGGGAGTTGGGGTCTGCAGGGAGGGAGACGGATAGAGCACCCACTAGGCTGCTTTCCCTTCTGGGTAGGAGGGCCGGGTTGTCTGGTGCTATGGAAAAACCCCTGGTGGAGACCGAAGAGGCACCATGAGCTGCCGGGCTGCATAATGAGAGCATGGCTGATGCAGACAGGGTTGCCATGTGCGCAGCATCAGACATGCACCACGCATGGGGGTCTTGGGCTCACACCACAAGAAATACCCTCCAGCCCTGGATTAGCAATGGCCTGTCAGTGCCACTGCCACACATCCAATGCTGGTTCCCCGCCACTGCCTCTAATGGACCTCCCGGGTTGCAGCCTCCACCTGGGGAAAATAATGAACTTGAAGATGGAGAGGGAACACAGTGGCGGTAGAGCAAGTCGGCAAGTACAGTGTCCCGAGAGACGCTCCAGGCTGGAGGCTACAAATAAGTGAAAAAAAAAGATTCAACACAAAGAAGTACAAAGTAATGCACCTGGAAACAAAACCCAGTGGAAGAGTACACAATGGGGGGTGAGATACTGACAGCAACAAAAATTGAAAGGGACCTGGGGTAGTCATTTCAGATGACCTACAGTAAAGGTGGGCAAGCAATGTGAAAGGCAGTAAGGAGGGCTGGGGAGATACTGGGATGCATAGGGAGAGGCATGACCAGTAGAAAACAAGAAGTTGTTATCCCTCTGTACAGACAGTTGGTAAGACCACATCTTGAGTACTGTGTACAGTTCTGGAGACCCCATCTCAGCAAAGACATAGACAGGGTAGAGGCTGTCCAGAGGAGGGTTACCACAAAATGGTGCAGGGTCTGCACCAGAAGACATATGATGAAAGACTAAAGGATCTTAAGATGTATAGCCTCAAGGAAAGGAGGAGAGGGAGGACATGATAGAAACTTTTAAATACCTCAAGGGAATCAACAAAGTCCAAGAGGGTAACATCTTTCAGAAAAAGAGATGTGCAAGAACAAGGTGGCACAATTTGAAGTTAGAGGGGGGAATGGCTCAGAGGTAATGTGAGGAAATATTTCTTCACAGAGAGGGTAGTGGACACATGGAACCGCCTTTCTGAGGAGATTGTAGAGTCAAAAACAGTCGGGAATTCAAGAATGCATGGGACAGATAAGGCAATTCTAGTGGTGGGTAGGAGGAAATAGGCTGTTAGTTAACTAGGATCTGCAGCTTATCCGTTAGGTAGGGAAATGGGCAGACTAGGTGGGCCAAGCGGTCTTTATCTGCCATCCGATTCTATGTTTCTATGTTACAACCCCTGTTTTCTCTATCCTATTATCCTGGCAGTCTCAACCATAGGCACAGTCCTTCTTCATCCTCCAGGGATGTGAGAGTTTGTGTTATACTCTGACATCTTCTGTACATGGGTGTCCCGTTCTTCTCCAGCCTTCACTGCTTACAGTTTTCAGAAGGATATCCAGCACTAAGTACTTGCTCATCTACTTGGAAAATTCAATATTCATAGCAGCTACTCTCCATTACTTCTTTATGTTTCAACTTTTTCATACATTCTTGGAGATCCTACCTTTGAATATACTCATCTTGACTCCAATAATTTTTCTTCCTCCATGACTATGACATTACTGTCCTAGCAACCTAATCTGCTTCATTATCCCTCTCATTGGCTGAGAGTCAGGAAATCAGTTGCAGTGTCATTTACTGGGACTAATAACTCTGCTCATCATATACCATTTTCCTTATTTCATCTTATATTTATTTATTGATTGATTCCTTGGATTATAATTACCTTTAAACCAATGGTTCTTTTACAAAGGTTCCTCATCAAATGTTGTGAACTGACCTCCCTGAACCATCAAACCAAAAAGCCACACCATGCTAGTTTTCTCCAGCATTCTGCAGGACTATGTCATGCCTGTATTCATTGTTCTTTTCACTTCTTGGACCTATGCTCATAGAACCACACTATGCTTAGCCTCTCCTACGACACTGTTGCCTGCCTCCTCAATATCTACAGCCACTGGCTTGCCCAGCCTCCTCATCAATATCTACAGTACCAGCTCACCTGATCTCCTCATCAATAAACTGTTACTTAATATACAACTGCTAGGTCCCAGCCTCCTCTTAACTGGCACTCAAAGTGAGTCATGCTCTTATTAAAGAAATGTTTTCATTTATAAATCAAAAGCATGCCAATCATGACCATTACCTTTCCACCAAATTGGACCGTCTTCCCTTGATTTGGTTTCTATATTGCAGCAGCAGAGCCATCACCAAAATAAAATACCCCCAGCCTGAAGGGAGGGTGACTGAGGCCTTAGATCCCCCAGAGAATTTCTCCTTGTAAAAAGGTGTTTTTCCCCTCCTCCTTTCCAAAGGTCATAATACGCCATTAGTTCTTATCGGATATTCCCTGGTCTCCTAGTTAGGTTCCGCTGTTGGATGGAGATGGATAGCATCCCAACTCACCATTCCCTCTCTCCTGAGGAAGCCCCCTGTCATCATCAGTGCAATCCATTTTATCGGTGCTATCCGGTCAACCTTGCTTCTCATTTGTGTTTCCTCAAGGTGTCTCATTGTCATCAATCTGCTATCTGCCTCATAGTCAATGTTTGCTGCCTAATGTTCTTTTTGGGTCTCCTTCCTAAGGTTCCTTTAACCAAGGGAATCTTCCTGTGGCACCTCTATGGGTGGAACCTTCTTTGAGAGTTCCTTGGCATTGGTACCCCTACAGGGTGGTAATTTCCCATGGAATAGAGAGTGCGAATAGTCAAACAGTTATCACAGCTACACGAGCATAACACTACTCTGGTTGCATAGGCCCACTGAACTAACATTTTTAATTATTCATTATGTAATGGGATGTTCCCAAGTAAATGGAAGAGCGTTATTAAACTCCTTCACAAATCTGGTTCCAAAAATGAAGTTTCTAATTTTAGGCTGATTTCCCTTCTCGCTCTGCTTTCTAAAATTTTGGAAAAATTGTCTTGGCTCAGATTTTGGAATATTTAGACAAATATAACATTTTAACAGAATCCCAGCACGGATTCAGAGTCAGCCATAATTGTGAGACTGCCTTGGTGAGGGTCACACACTTTATGTATAGGGCTACTGATAAAGGACTTTACACTAGCTCTGTGTTTGTGGACCTCACCAAGGCATTCAACCTTGTGGATCATGATGTACTCCTTAATACATTGTCCCAAATACATTTTTAAGGGGAAGTACTTTATTGGATCAGAAATTACTTACATAGTAGGTCACACAGAAAGATTATTGAGGGATAACCGTTTCAATTTTTTTTTTAATTATTGTGTTCCGCAAGGTTCTATATTAGGCCCTTTATTATTCACACTTTTTGTCAAGTCACTGCCTGAGATATGCAAGCACATTAAGCTGATCCTTTATGCTGATTATGCAGCCTTGTTTTGTAAAGATAATAATCCCTCAGTACGTTCTGACAAACCTCAGAGCATTTTAGCAGGTTGCATTCTTGGTTTTCTTCACGTGGCTTAGCTCTTAATGCCAAACATAAAGCAAAGTCTGTGGTATTCTCTGACATTAGAAAGGCCACTGATTTTGACTTTACTCTTAAAGACAATGATGGTAACTTGATTGAGAAAGAACTGATTTTAAATATTTTGGTGTATCCTTAGACTGTCATTTAACTTTTGAAATTCTCATTAGTCAGCTGATCAACAAAATTCATCAAAGGTTTGGTATGTTGCACAGTGTAAAACAGTTTTTGATACCTGAAACAAGGGTTCTTGTAGCAAATCTTTTTTTGCTTCCCTCTATAGATTATGGCTCATTGATTTACTTTTCCTCTCCCTCGTCAAGCATATTTGGTAGGCTGAGGAACATGTAACATAACATTATTTGATCTGTTACTGAGCTACCAAGAACGACCCATCACTGCCACCTCTACAATGCAATAAATTGGCTCACTTTAGAGGATAGACTGAACAGTAAAACCCTTTTTTTTTTTTTTTTTTGCAAAATGTATTTGAGTCATTCGCCCAATAGCATTGTCTCCCTATTTCAGAGATCTGTTGATTCACATATTATTAGATTCATCACTAGTAATTTCAACTTGGGATTCTAGCAGAAAAAAGATAACTTTAAATACAATCCCTACCATGTTTCAATCTATTTTTAAAAAAACACATTAACTCTACAATTACATGTTCATCTGCTTACTATTACTTTTCTGTCCCAAGAATGATAACATCAGCTGGTCAGAAAACTGTTTTACAATCTATCAATATTTTTTAATGCATTTTGACAATGTTTGAATGCCATGAAGTCACTATGCCCAGTTTTAGACAGGCTTTGTGAAACTATTTACTCTTAGAGAGTGAATGCAAATGTTATATAAAATAACACTTTTTGTATGCCTGTGTCTGTTACTTCAACTTGTTTGTTTATTTATTTTTGCACTGTTTCACCAGGAAGGCACAAGTAACAACAAGCTGCTCATCTCCTAGTACGACCGGGGGTGGGAGTACAATTGGATGAAGAATTAGACATGCAGTTTAACATTAACATATCTGAGGAATTAAACATTCAGTTACATTTGTCACAAGACTTGGAGTTAAAAAATATAAATAATCATACAGTCACATTTGTGATATAACATACAATTAAATATATCATACCAGTAGAATATGCATTTACTTACAAGTTTGTATTTTACAATCATTGTGCAATTACATGTGCCCTATGTTATCTATTGTTGTGTGTTATGTATTTGTCAGTTTTTATGTACTCTGGTTGCCCATGAAAACAGGTCTTTGGTCCATGGATGTACCAGATTAAATAAAAACAAACAAACAAAAAAACAAAACATACTTCTTCTCAATTCTATTTTGTCAAGCAACACGGGCAAATCTCCCTCTCTTATAGAGGAGTTAAAATTTTAAATAGCTTATCATCATCCTTGGTCCAGTACTGAACTCTGATGCTTTTTAAAAATCAATTAAAACATTACCCACTCGACAGAAATGAATGCATGTAAGTGTTTTTAATCCCATGTTTTTTACCATTGTATACTGTGGCCAAGATATTTAAAGTGGTTGCACCTAGCTCAACTGAGTTGCACCACCACAACCCCAGAAATGTGCCCCAGGGAAGTATTCAAAAGAGGGACTTGCATAGCACAAGACCCGATGCTCCGGGGCACTAAGATAATGTATGTGGCCCTTCCCCAGGGGCGTGCCCACTCATATGCAGCACATCCTAGTATTCAGCCCAAGATGTGAGGTGCATATGCTGGCACAACCCTGAGGTGCACCACACACAGGGACACAAAGTTGAGAATTAAAAAACAGGCTCAAATGTTAGCCACCCACAGGCGAGCCACTGCAGTGCAGGGTGCAACACAGCGGCTGCCAGTCATGGGTGGCTCCCCCCCCAAAACGCCATCCACAAGAATCCACATAATCCCCTGGTGGTTTAGTGGTGCACCCTTCCCTCCCTGTATCTACGATTGATATAAATAAATGTGTCAAATATCCCTGGTAGTCTAGTGGCACCCCCCCTCACTCCCGTAGCTGCGATCACTATAAATATATGTTTAAAATATCCTGGTAATCTAGCAGTAAGTGTAGTCAGTGGTTTGCAGTGCATATTGTAATAGTCATTCACATATATGTGAATGAAGTCTTTCATTCACATATTTGTGAATGACTACTTCAGTATGCACTGCAAGCCAATTGGTCCACAGTGTGGACCAATGGGCTTACAGCTGATATGGTAAGCTGTCATTCAGCAGGCAGCCAGGCGGTATGCTGGTGGGTTTGATGCTGCCCGCCAATGATGGGGGGCTGGGTGGGCAGGGGTTCCTGTGTGGGTGGGGGGAGCCACTGGACTACCAATGATATTTTTTTCGTAGGTTTGCTGGGTGATCGGCAGTGAACTTTTATAGATTCTGGACATATATCGACGTCCACAGTCTTCTAAGGGTAAGGGAGGGGGGGTACCACTAGACTACCAGGGCTATTTTAAACATATATTTATTGCGATCAGGGTTACGAGAGGGGTGGGGGGTACCACTAGACTGCCAGGGATATTATCAACATTTAGTTATAGCACTCATGGCTATGGGGCTATGGGAAGGAAAGGAGTGCCACTAGACCACCAGGGATATTTTCAACATATATTTATAGTGATTGCAGCTACGGGGAGAAAGGTGGTGCCACTAGACTGTCAGGGATGTCTTTTCTGTTATGTTCAGCTATCATGGCTATGGGGAGGGTGGGGGTTACACTAGCCCCCTCTGGCAGCACCACATGCTGTGCAGGCACCATGCATTTCACTGGCCAGCCTTGCACAACTCATCAAATGGGGCTATAATGACATGCAAATGGCCCCATTTGCACCTTGCATACATTATGGCCTAACTGCATACTGCCGGCTGAATATCAGGAATTTGTGTACAGTGTAACTGTTGCGCTGGTGCAGTTCCCATTCCTGGTATTCAGCCCTGTCTGGGGAGTGCCAGCACATGGTATTTAGGCAGATAATTCCACTTTTACATAGAAACATAGACTTTGATGGCAGATAAGGACCGCTGGTCTACCTAGTCTGCCCATTTCCCTACATACAGGATAAGCCACAGATCCTAGTTAAACAATAGCTTGTTTCTTCCTATCCCCCACAAGAATTGCCTTATGTCTGTCCCATGCATTCTTGAATTCTCCCACAGTTTTAGACCCCACAACCTCCTCAGGAAGGCTGTTCCATGCATCTACTACGCTCTCTCTGAAAAAATATTTCCTTTCATTGCCTCTGAACCGACCCTCCTCTATCTTTAAATTGTGTCCCCTTGTTCTTGCATGTCCCTTTTTCTGAAAAATTCACTGAAGTACTTAAAAGTTTCTATCATGTCCCCCCTCTCCCTCCTTTCCTCAAGGGTATACATATTAAGCTCCTTTAGTCTCTCCTCATATGGCTTCTCTTGCAGACCCTGCGCCATTTTAGTTGCCCTCCTCTGGACTGCCTCTATCCTGTCTTTGTCCTTGCAGAGATGGGGTCTCCATAATTGGATGCAGTACTCCAGATGGGGTCTCACCGACTGTCTGTACAGAGAGATAACAACTTCCTGTTTTCTGCTGGTGATGCCTCTCCCTATGCATCCCAGTATACCCCCAGCCCTCCCTACTTCCTTCTCACATTGCTTGCTAACCTTAAGGTCATCTGGTATGATTACCCCAGGTTCCTTTCCTTTTTGTTGTTGTTACTACCTCCCCCATTTTCTATCACCCTTGGCAGCAGTGCTGGACCTATTGGGTATTCAAGTGCAAGCATGGGTCCAGATAATCTGGTATAGGCCTATAATAGGTTGGACCAATGCTCAGGATTCCATAGCTTCTGTCTGCATTCATCCTCTCACCCTTCACCCTCAGTTCCCCTGGTTTGATGGGACCTTGAGGGAGCTCTGATGAGTGGGACAAAGGCTAGAATGGTGTTGGCACAAATCAGGCCTTGATGCTTACAAACTTAGATTGATGGCTGATTACACAGACTATCAATTATCTGTCTCACCTAATAGGGCAGAGTTCCTGTTCAGGGAGATTGACACTGCACAAAACTGACCAGCTCAGCTCTTATGAACTGTTGACAGACTGTGCAATCCAGCCTGTCTGCAGTCTCTGAGAGCATTGTCACAGGAGAAGTGTGACAAGTTTGCTCGATTCTTTGCAGATAAGGTTCTTGGCATCAGATCTGAGATTGGCACAGCTCATTCCAATGGGTGCATTGATGATTGGTGAGACACTGCAGCTCCTCAGTTTGTCTGGTCTGACTTTGACCAGGTGGCAAATGTGGATGTTGTGAGGATCACCCAGAGCTTGTGGCTGACCTGTTATTGTGTGGACTCTGGCTCAACATGTCTTCTAGTGGGGTGTGTTGATATCATTGGCCCAGTCCCAGCTGAGATAGTCTGGTGCTCATTAGAGACAAGTGTGTTTCCTGACATCATGAAGGAGGTGATGGTAACAGCTTCCATTAAGAAATCTTCTCTCAACCTGGAGTGTCTCCTAACTACTGACCTGTCTCTAATCTTCCCTTTGTGGGTAAGGTTATTGAGAAGGTGGTCATGCTGCAGCTTGAAGACCACCTTACCATCTGTGACATCTACAATCCTCTCCAGTTGGGATTTCAGAAGAAGCATAGTACTGAGATGGCCCTAATTCAGGTACTCAATGATTTCCTGATAGCAAGATATCAAAAGAGCTGTTCCATCTTGGTCCTTCTTGATCTCTCTGAAACGTTTGACACTAAGGACCATGGTGTGTTACTAGATTGCCTGTAGCTGACCTGTGGATTGTCTGGTACAGTACTCAACTGGTTCCATTCTTTCCTCATTGGCAGGTGTCAGAGAGTGGTGTCCGGGATTTATTCCTCTGACCCATGCTCCCTGTCTTGTGGGGTGCCGCAGGGCTGTTTTGTCATGCATGTTGTTTGTGGTGTATATGCTGCCATTGGTAGACACTTTAAGTCAGTATAGGCTGAAGTTTCACTGCTATGCAGATGATACTCAGCTATACATGTCCTTTGTGCCCGAACAGGATGGTGCTATCTCAACATTTAACAACTGCCTCACTGAGATTCAAGACTGGATGAGTGCCAACTGGCTGAGGTTGAACCCTGATGAGACAGAGGTGTTGGATGTGGACCAGGGTCATCGGGCAGATGAACTAGCAGCTGGGTGACCTTCCAGGTTTCAGCTTGGTGGCAGCCAGCTGTTGGCCTCTGATCAGGTGTACAATCTGGATGTTATTTTGGATGAGGGACTGACACTTAGATCCCAGGTGTTGTCCATTGTCAAGACCTCATTCTATCATCTGAGGAATGTACCCCAGATTAAGCACCTGGTCCTGCCCAGGTACTGTAATGACCCGCCCAACATTGGTCCACACCTTTGTGATCTCCCCGCCTTGCTATTGAAACTCCCTGTATCTAGGGCTACCAGGGGTAGATATCCACCACTTGCAGCTGGTGCAGAATACAGCTGCCAGATTGTTGACTCATTTACCTTGATTTTGCCATGTTTCACCCGTGCTCTGTGGCCTACACTGGCTGCCTATCCAGTGACGGATCACCTTCAAGGACAGTTTGCTGACTTATAAAGCCCTACATGGACAAGGACCTTGCTTCTTGCAAGATCTTCTTCGCCCCTACTGCCTTCCCCACTCACTCCATTCTGCCAATGAGGGATTGCTAGAGGTTACCAGGGTGCATTTGAAGACCTCAAGTGCCAGGGTATTTGCATTTGTAGCACCTACCCTGTGTAACTCTCTACCTCATTGGATAAGAGAGTGCCTGACTGTGGAGAATATCAAATCTGCATTGAAACACATATTTTTAATCTTGCTTTTTCTGAGTATGGATGAATTGCTGAAACAAATTGGTATTTTATTATGTATTGTTATTTAATTTTAGAATTTTAAACTGCACAAGTGCTTTGATACCTTAGTGAATTGCATTTTTATAAATAAAGTTATGTTGAGTTAAATATATACACTATATATATTTATATATATAAAAAAACTGTTATTGTTCTAGTTAGGGTTAAAGCCACAAAATTAGGAAATGTGGCATTAGGGTTTCCAACCCAACACCCTCACCCACAACACACCAACAGGCATCTGGGGTGCCATGAAGTATTAGCCTAACACTCACCACATTCCATAAGTAAATAAGCTGAGCTGGGTACAGTATAGTAGAATGGGGTGAGTGTTAGGCTGTTGACTCCCTAGCACCCCAACACTTGTTGTATGTGTAGGGTGGGTGTGGGTATTAGGGATAGAAACCCTAGCACCATTCTCACTTCTGTGGCTTTAATCCTAATTAGAACTTAACTAACTTTTTGTAATTATTTCCTTACTTTTTGAGATAGTATAATCATATACTTATTTGCCTATGGAAGTGCATGGCCCTCCGCCCTGTGCTCCCATCTCTCCATAGATGTGTTAAGATAGATAGACAGACAGACAAATGCAGCTTTGAAGCACAGGGCCCTCTGGGCACTGCATTTCCATTTATATACCAAAGGTGACCAGATTGTAGATAGCCATCTTATTACTCCACCTAATGTACTTGCTACAAAAATTCTTGAATCCCCACCAGAACATAATACTGCACAGCTGCAATGCCATTCCATGCCATAGGTGAGAAAATACATTTTTGACAGGATTTGAAAAAGGACAACTGTGACGTACATGAGGTGGGGTAATAAGAAGGCTATGTTAAAAATCTGGTATGAAAATATTTGAAATTTCCAATGCTATGAGTATGTATAGTGAAACTGCAACAAATAGTCATAACTTTACCATTTTCATATATTTTGAGCCCAACTTTTCAACATAGCTTTCTTATGACCCCACCTCGTAAACAAGGGCAGAAAACATTTCCAAATCCCACCCGAATGGCCACGTGACCATGAAATCACCATTTGAGTGGGAGTTATGTAATGATAGTCCTATTGTTCATGAGTTGGGATCCCCAAAAGGACATGTTGAAAATTTGGGGTCAAAATCTTTAAAACTAGCAAAGTTATGCAACCCCCACACACATTGAAATACACTGAACCACATTTACCTTCATTTTCATATTGCTGTCACTGGTTCCAGCAGCAAGATAAGTGATCCATCAGAGAACAGATCTCAAACCTGGGACATGTTCCTCTGAGTGAGGGTGTGTGGGGTATACTGGGGTGTGTGAGGTGGTTGGTGCTGAGTAGGAGATGGGGTGGGGCTGATTAATGAGGACTGTTTTCTTTTTACAGGTTTGCAAAACAAAAATAAAAATGAGGTACCATTTTCTTTATTTCAGATTCTGCCTGAAATGTGAGGGTGGGGGTTGCAACTAGACACCAGGGAACCCTGGACCCACAGAAAGCTCTATCTCCCCAGCTGACTTAGCCTCCATAAATGGCCTGAGTTTTCTTCATATCAACGCCTATAGTCTCCTAAAAAGTTCTTATTAATACAGGCCTGGTTGCACACACCTTACCTGACTTTCTGGTTATCTCTGAAACATGGCTCAAATCTGCAACAAAAGACAGTGAAATAAATCTTCCCAACTACCAGCTCTTCAGATCTGACCGTCCATCCAGGGGTGGTGGGTAGCCATCTATGTCAAAGCAAACATCTCTGCATCCTGCCTCAATATTACATCACAGCCAAAGGAATTTGAATGCTTATCAATTAAAATAACCCTTCCCAACATATCATCTTTTCAACTGATTGGCTGCTACAGGCCCCCCTCTGCAGGCCTCAAACTCCTATCCCACCTAGGATCTATACTTAATCTAGGCCCTGAAGACACCATCATTTTAGGTGACCTGAATTTAAATTGGCTAGCCAATGCATCTGCACCCCTGGTAACCTTCTGTGGCACTTATGGATTCACTCAATTAATCAAAGAACCAACAAGGATTAATCCAAAGAATAATCTCAACAGCACACTACTGGACATCATGTTGGTAAATAAGCCTCATCTGTATTCTCATGCTGGAGTGCTATTCAGTGACATAAGTGATCATCTGTCCATAGCTGGCATAAGATCAACAATCAAGCCACCCAACCCTGCAAAATTTCTCCCAAGAAGGTCAAAAAGAACTTTAATATTTCAGGATATCTCCATGATTTGTGCTACACACACGTTGGCAAGAATTCTATCTCACAGCTTCAACAGAGACAGCTCTTCAGGTCTTAAGTGACATTATCGTAAGTGCCCTCAATATATATGCACCCTCACCAGTGCCAGAACCAAACTCAAATCTTGTCGCTGGTTCTCTGCTGACCTTAAATCCGCATAACTGCCAGAGATAAACTCTGGAAAAGGGCAAGAAAGACCAAGGATCCAAATGACTGGCTTCAATTCAGAAAAGCCAGAAACTCCTGCACAAAACAAGTGAGAAATGCCAAGGCTGCCTTCTACACAGCTGAATTGGATGCCTCCTATCATAACCATTCCAGGTTCTGGGGTACCATAAAGGGGATCTTAGGTCAAGCTTCTACCCCTGTCTTACCACCCAAAGTGCACCTAAATAGTGTTGAAATCACTGACAAGCAAGAAATCTTAAATGCCTTCAACGATCATTTCACTACAGCTGGCCTAGCTTTCGATTCCTCACCTGCAAACCTATTGAGGTCATCACTAAACTTACAATCTACCGAGGGACAAAAGGCTGCTTCCACATTCTCCTTCAAATCAATACTCTTAAAAGAAGTAGAAGACCTACTATTCCAACTAGATACAACTAAAAGTGCAGGTGCAGACTCCCTGGATCCCTACTTTCTAAAAGTAGCATTGCACGCCTTAGCTGCCCCCCTCACTCACCTTTTCAATCTGTCCCTAGCCACTGGTTCTATCCCCTCAATATGGAAGACAGCTCAAGTGTTTCCACTACTTAAGGCAGGTGATCCCATGGACCTCAACAACTATAGGCCCATTTCCATCTTACCAGTACTGTCCAAAATGCTTGAAAAGTTAGTGAACTTTCAGTTAAGTGCCTACCTTGATACCAATAATCTCCTTAATCCAGCTCAATCTTGGTTTAGATCTATGCACAGCACCATCTCTGCCTTAGCAAAAGTTACAAATGACTGGCAGACTGCCTTAGACAAAAAGAATAACACCTGCGCTGTGTTCCTGGATCTAGGCAAAGCCTTTGACACTGTGGACCATGAACTACTAATCTCCTCTCTGAACTCCATAAGCCTTGACTCACTCTCTCTTAAATGGTTCAGATGCTATCACTCTGGAAGAATACAACTGGTAAAAAACGAAGGTGACCTATCTACCTCTAAACCACTCCTAAGAGGTGTACCGCAAGGTTCCATCCTGGGCCCCATCCTCTTTGCCATTTACATCAACAATATTGACTCCAATCTCTCACAATCTAATATTCACCTCTTTGCAGATGATACTGTACTATATGTCAGTAATCCCTCACCATCAAAAGCCTGTGAGCTTTTACAGTCTGAGTTCTCCCTCCTACAGCACAACTTACTAGAAAAGAAATTACTACTAAATGCCAAGAAAATGAAAGCTATGTTCCTTGCCGCCAAGAGCTGCTCTTCCACTGTCCCATCATTCACCCTCCCACAATTATCTACCATCCTTGGTGAAAATCTTGAATATGTGGACAAATTCAAATATCTTGAGTCTGGATTGACAATAAACTTGACTATACTAGCCACATTGAAGAGCTCCTGAAAAAGCTTAGACAAAGACTTGGCCTATTTTATAGGATCAAACACTACCTGACCAGAGATTCCAAACAAAGGCTAATCCTGGCATCATTCCTATCCCTCATTGACTACGCTGACTTCCTTTATGGTCACTGTTCCCTCTCCCATTTAAATAAATTAGACACCTTGTATCATAGAGCTATTAGATTCATTACAGATCTTCCCTCCAGCACCCATCATTGCTCTCTCTACAATGCAGTCAGTTGGACATCCCTACAACATAGAAGAAACAAAAATGCTGCTGTCTGGATCTATAAAGCTCTGATAAACAAACTCCCTTCCTACATCTCAGATTGTTTCAACTGGATCACATCCAGGCCTTACACCCTAAGGATCAATAAACTCATCATGCTGAAGATTTCTATCACCTGCACCCGTATGGAAGGGCTGCAATCAGCTACTCCTAGCACTTATCTGGAATTCTCTTCAAAAGATCTTGAAATTGGATACCCTCATTCCTTTAACATCCTTCAAAAACTGTACACTAGTCTATTCCCAGAATCATGCAATTGCTTCCATAAGGCCTAGTCCTCTCACACCCTCCTTCCCTACCCTTTTATACTACCCCTATTTCTTTATTGTTCTTCTAGCTTGTTCTCCAACCTACTTGCATAAAATGCCCCCAAATCCCATTACCCTAGCTTTATCCCTACAATACTGTTTGTTTGTTTCCTTTTAATATGATCTAGGTCCAATGTCATTTTGCCTTGTATATATGTAAATATTTGTATACCTGTCTCATTCATAAATCTTTGTATTTGTGTTCATTCAGTACCCTGTTTTTGTGTAAAATTTGTAACCTTATATTGTTATGACCACTCAGGTCCATCTTGTAAATGAGCTATGCTCAATGATGTTCGCCTGAATAAATAAAGATTTTGATTGATTGATTGATTGATTGAATATATCAATTTTTTAAGGTAATGGTGATTAGCAGGTGGAGGGTGCCACTTGACACCAAGATATTGAATAGTGATTGGTGGGTGGTGGGTGCCACTAGACACCAGGGAATCAATAATTTGGCCACTAGTGCATCTATGGGGTTAGACATGGCACTTCTAGGGACAATTGTGTTTACAGTAGTGGCTCTGGAGGGATTTCTTGTTGTCCCAGCTGTATCTGTTTTTTTTTTTTAAGGAGAAGTGTACTGCAAGCAACAGTTCATGACAGTAGTGAGTCAGTTTCGCACTGAAGGTGGCTGTGTGCATGCTCACAGTATCATGGAGATGGAGTCCTGCTTTTGCTGCTTACATGCATGCCAGCCCAGATGCTAATATTTATATATATCTTGTGCTGCTGTTTCTGTTGCAGACTGGTTAGACACATTAAAGTGTTTTTTTGAGTGGGATCATGACAGTTTTGCAATTTGTTTGGTGTGTCTTGATTGGAGTGGAACCCCCATGGGAATAAAAGTCTTCCAGCAGCTGAGACCATTAGTAGTAGACAGTTGGGCACTGTGAGAGTCTGGGCCAGGCAGAGGATGACACAAGCACAATGGATGATCATAGTAGAAGAGGCAAATCACTGAAATGTTGGCAGCCAATTCTAGAAGCACCCATGCATGTCGCAAGTTGCAACATACAAGGGGTGCAGTTGTATAAATACCATGTGCCCAGTTCTGTAAAGGCAGGGTTTCTGCAGCTAAGTCCTGTGACTTGCACCATCCAGACAGGTATGCCAAACAGAGGCATACCTGAACAGTATTACCAAGCCTGTGGCATAGCACTCAGCAGGGCACAGGTGCCCCATCCCAATCTCCCAAAAACAGTAAAAAGCACCACAGGGCTATGGGACCCCCCCCACTGCAGGGCTATGGGACCACCCTGCCCCCGATCCACCAATAAAACATTAAAAATGCCCTGCAGGGCTATTGAAATCCCCATGCCCTGATACCCAGAAATATCTACTGTAAGCCCCACAGGGCTAGTGGATCCCCCCCAAGGCCCAATCCCTGAACCCCGAGTATGGGCAGTATTACAAAAGGCCCATAATCCCTGATAGTCTAGTGGCCCTCCACCTGGCAGTGCCAGACTACCCTGCCCCCCAACCCATTCCCAGATGGTGATTAGAGCAGCCCACCTCTCACCACCATGGCCAGCTACCGACTGAGCTCAGTATGAGTGCATACTATTGTAAATAGTATGTGCTCAATGAATGAGCTGTCATACTATTTACAGTAATACGTGCTCATACAGAATTCAGTGGGTGACCATAGTGGTGAGAGGTGGACTGTGCCAGTCACCAGCTGGGGATGGGTAGGGGGGGGTAGGGTGGTCAGGCAGTGCCAGGTATGGGGGTGGGAGCCACTAGACTACCAGGATTATGGGGATTTGTGTTTTTTTCTACCTTTTTTAATACCATCCAGACTTGGGGTTTGGGGATCAGGGCTGGGGAGCATTCTGCTAGCTCAGTGGGGCTTACAGTAAGGCATTCTGGGGATTGGGGCATGGGGAAGTCCAATAGCCCTGTGGGCTTTCTTACTATTTATTGGGGGATCAAACAGAGAGCCCATAGCCCTATGGGGCTTTTTTACTATTATTGGGGGTCAGGGGCAGGGGTGTCCCATAGCCATTCAGGGCTTTTTTTACTCATTATTGGGGGATCAGGGGCAGGGGTGTCCCATAGCCTTGTGATGCTTGTGATGGGATTGGGGCTGGTGGCAATTATACAACCCCTGGTGGATGCAGAGTACAGTTATACCAGCTATTAGCTGGTGTAACTGTCTTTGGCAGATGTCCTTTGCAGTGTTCAAAGAATAGCAAAATCGGGGACTTGGGGGCTGCCCTTTCAGAATAGGCACAACTGCTGCCATAAACCCCCTACCACCTTGTCTCAAGGTGTTTATGGCATAACTGGTGGCATAAATCCACTTTTGCGCAAGCAGCCTGTGATATGCTGCAGGCTGCTTTGCAAAATACTGAATGTCACAAATCCTTGTGTAAACTGCTACTTGCACTATTTTTTTGGGTGCAAGTTAGTTTATGCTAGGCATAACCCTTTGAGAGTCAGGCCCCTAGACATCAGATGAGCCAACTTTCTAAAAATGGGAAATATATTAAGGAAGCCCTGGCAAAGAAGGAGGAAAGAGGGACATAGAAAAGAATGGACTATTCTAAAAGGCGCTATAACATAAAGGTTACACAAACACAAACTCAAACTGCAGCAAAAGAGTAAGAGGAGGAAACAATCACTTTAGTTCTCTAGGAAGTGACAAAAAATAGCAACTAAACAAAAGTACATTCAAGAGCTAGAAAAACACAACACAAATGGAGAATGACAGAAAACGTTTCTAGAAAAAAAGCATAAGAAAAGCAGTAAAATGCCAAAAGCACAAACAAAAGAAAAACCCAAACCATGAAAAACAACAAAACCTTCTTAAAATATACTCCAAGAAAAACTAAAATAGAAATTGCTCAAAACAAGAAAGAAAGTATACACAAAAGAATTATAAAAAAACAATACTAAAACAAAACCACTACTCAATATTCACAACAAAGAAAAACACACCATCAAAAGCAAAAAAAAAATAGCAAATGAAACACAATCCATTCCACAACAGAAAAGTAGTAGAAAAACTCAAAACACAAAAAAACAAACAAAAAACAATAAAACCCAGGCAACACACCCCAAAATAATAAAAAACTCAAAATAACCATTACCAACCCTACACACCTAGCCCCAACACACTAGAAACAAGAAAAATCCCAGAAACTGAAGGCACACATAATCCCTCTGCACAAAAAAATGGCCAACAAGAAAAAAGTATTAAATAACACAATCCCAATCAACACAATATCCAGCCTTCGTAAAATAGCAAAACACTCACCAAAAATATACTATCACAGAAAGGCAATGAAAACTCCAAATCCAAATCTCATAATTCACAACAAGAAAAATCCCTCCATCTAACAAACTTTAACACCGTCACAAAGAAAATCAAAAAGCAAAATATAAAACCAACTCCATTTCAAAAACCATAACACTATCCAACACACAAAATTTAGAACACCAAAAGAAAAACAAAAGAAAACACAAAAAGGACAAAAAATCAAAAGTAAGCCAATACAGAACACAACAAATAAAAATAGAAATTCAATCAAGTAAAAAATAACAAGTAGTATACCATTAAGTAATACAAAAACCCAGCTACTTCAATGTCTTCACCAGCAACATTAGAAAACTTTAGAAAAAATTTACCTATTTGAAAAACCAACACTAAATCTACAACAAAGTAAAATACCAAAGAAACAAACAGAAAAAAAAAAAAACACCTTACACATGGAAAGTAATCAAATACACACTCAAATTAAATACTAAAAGTACATCATACACCCGAAATGCCATCAGAAATATACAAAACATGAAATCCTCAAAAACAAAACCTAAAATTTATCATATCAACAACACCAAGCAAACAAACATAACACTATGAAAACAAGCAAGATACTAGGAACAAACAAGAAAAAATATCACCAATAAAAAATAAATGGTATACTACTATATGAATCACTAGTACAACACTGTTGAAATATTGTATCCCAATTCTAGAACCTCAACTCCAAAAACAAGACAAACACAAAGTTGTCCTTGAAAACTACCAAAATGGTCCATAGACACACATAGAAAATCCCTAAGCAAAATTAAAAAACAATATACTCCTAGAAATGAAAACCTAGTAAAACTCTAATACCAGAAACAACAAAATAAAAAAACACATCATTCAAAAAAATACAAAAACATAGAAAACAAAACTAGAAGTCTATTCAGAAATATGAAAATACTGCTTCACAAAAAGTGAACAACCTCCCAACCAAGTAGTAAAAAAAATCAACTGAAAAATTCCAAACACTTAGAACAAACATAAAAATACCTAGCATTAAGAAAAAAAAACAAAACCAAGCCAAACCAGGTACGTCACTTATCACTATCACTTTATATTTCTATGAAACAAAAATAGCTTACATTTAAAAGAAACTAAAACAATCCCCCTCCCTCTCTATAAAATGCTCCCTCCCTCACAATCAGTAACAGCCCACCACCACACAAAACCATTGAATTGAAAGTAGTCTTGATGTCCTTAAAAGTGCCCAGGATGGCAAATTCCACACTGCCCCACTGCCCCTCTTGTCACCTGATCTGACCTGACACACTCATGCACTCCACGTGACTGAAAAAATGTTTCTGCCACTTGGTATTGGTGACGGTACAAGAACCCTGGCTCCTAGACAAGTGTACAAGTAGCATATGAATGTAACATGCTAATTCAACAGTTAACACCAAGTTGAACACATTTTGAAAAATGGTAAATGGTGGCCATCTTTAAGATCGAGTCATTAATTACAAAAGTAATCATGAAGAGGCTTAACAACTTACAACATCAAATCCCCCAAAAGGTTACTTCTACAGTACCAGGTTAAGGTTCACCAAAATCGCAATGGTTCCTGGGGCAGGGGGTGGGCAGGGTGAGTGTCCTGCTGTCCTCACTTTTGAATAGACTTAAATGTTCATGATTAATGCAGCTATGCAATCCCATTGAGTAGACAAGACATTAACCTCCCACCTAATTATTTACTAAACACCATATCAACCATCTGTGTTCGCATATAGTTCCTCCCTGTATGTGGGTGGCAGTGGTGATTACTCATTAATGATAACGGTATGGACACCAGTCCAGTGGCCAGCATCGCAGTTCAAGCAACACCCTGTCATCCAATGACACAACACAGCTCCTGATGCTGCATGGCCTGGATTGATCACGTAGTCATCAAGATACGACATACTGAAACCTCAACAGAGGAAAATTACCTAAGCAAGAGCAAAGATAAGAAAACATTTTGGATACTAAGCAATCTGCATATCTGCTTTTACCTAACAAGTTGGAAGAACAAGCAGAGAAAAAAATGTATACTTACCATACCCCGTGATGTGATGTCATTCAACTGAGGACATTCCCCACAGGAGCATGCTGTGTGGTGCACATGATCACAATCCAGACAAGGTCCGAAGAACTACAGTAGTACTAGCAGGCATTCCCTCCCCAATCAGCACTGCATACCTTGACATAAAAAAAAATTAAGAACAGATTTTGGTGATTGTTGAACATTCCCCCATCACCCATGAGTCTGACCATCCACCTCTCCCCCACCCCAGAAAACCATAAAAATGAAGACATAGTTACCTCAAGGACTGTGAAAGTGGAACCATCACGTAAGGGCAATTAAATAAATCCCCAGACCTGGTTCACCAGCCAGCAGCAGCAGGATGGAAAAATACTTAACCGCCTGAATTCCTGATGTTGAATAAGGCTCAGACACCCATATGGCAGTAACAGAGATACCACACTTGTATGAAAATTCCAGAACTTACTGGCTGCGTTGGGAAATTGGGAAGATCCATGCATCTGACATCTCCCTCCCTCATGGCCCAGCATGATGATGTCATCCACAGCACACTGAAAAATAATATAAGAGCAGTACAAGCATATTAGAACTCAGGATGCCATAATACCAACCCACCAACACCCTTATCTTGCACAGGAAAACAATGAAGGCAGATACTTACGTGTTCATCAGCAGCAGTATGGACTGTGTGAGGATAATCCACCAGGCATCAACCATACAGAACAGTAGTTCTTGTGGCACCTTGGAAGTAGTAGTCATAGACAGCAGCAGGCAGCAAGCTACAGTGCCCCAAAATTTCATTCACTATCCCACCGCCAGGTAAGGTACTACCACAGAGACAGTCAGTCAACACAACTAGACAATCAGTATCACAGTACAGGATAGGGAAATTATACTTCTGCATTTATGTGTCAATCAGGTTGAAACACAACAGCAGCAGGAAAGAACTGAAAACAGCAGCAGCATTTTGCAGGAGGAATTCATTTCTCTGCATGTTGGCACCACTTTTCAGGTCCCTGAGGTGGTGGGGCACCATAAAACATCGGGACTGACAGCACCTTTCAGTCTCAATTTGATGTCACAATTTTGGTAAATGTTTCTGGACTTGTAGGCCCTGTTTGGCACCAACAGCAGCGAGTTTCAGGTAGAAATATTGGGTAAACAGGCCCTATACTTAATGTCTGCAACATTTCTGGACATTTCTGCCTGTGCTGCAGTGGCAGAAACAAGATAGGGCTTAAAGACAATTGTAAAAGTGGACCAAATACCATTGATTGGTCCTGGTGGTGGTGGGTGCCATAAAACATCATGGCTGAGACCTGATTTCACTCTCAATGTACTGTGCAATTTGTTTGGCAACATTTCTGGACATGTGAGACATGATTTGAATGTGCAGCCACATACTTAGGGCCCAAAAGAATTTAAAACATGCAGAAAACAGCACTTTTGGTCCACAGGGTGGGTGTGAGCCTGTAACTGTGTCTCACACCTGATTTCACTCTCAATGTACTGTGCAATTGTTTTGGAAACATTTCTGGATGTGTTTTGCGCTGGCAGCAGTGAGTTCAGACAGAAATATTGGATAAACAATCCCTAAAACAGCTACTTAATGTCTGGGTGGTGGGGGTACCCTGAAACATAATAGCTAAGACCAGATTCCACTTCCAATTTATCGTACTATTTTTCTGCAACAGTTCTGGACATTTACTGCCTGTACTGCTGTTGCAGAAACAAGATAGGGCCTAAAGACAATTGCAAAAGTGGACCAAAGACCATTGTTTGATCCGGGTGGTGGTGGGGCACCATAAAACATCATGGCTGAGACCTGATTTCACTCTCAATGTACTGTGCAATTTTTTGGTTACATTTCTGGACATGTGGACATGATTTGAACTTGCAGCAACACACTTAGGCCCAAAAGCATTTAAAATGTGCAGAAAGCACATTTGGGTCTGCAGGGTGGGTGTGAGCTTGCAACTCACGTGTCTCAGATGGATTTCACTCTCAATGTACTGAACTATTTTTGAAACATTTCTGGACAGTTCCCACATGTGATACAGTGGCAGAAAAAGATAGGGCCTAAAGACACTTTTAAACGGTGTCCGAAACAGCATTTTAATGTTTAGTTGCTGGTGGAACACCCTAAAACATCATGTCTGAGACCAGATTCCACTCCTAATTTAATGTAATGTACCATTTTTCCTGAAACATTTCTGGACATTTCCTGCCTGTGCTACAGTGGCAGAAAAAGATTGGCCTAAAGACACTTTTCAAATGGTGTCCGAAACAGCATTTTAGTATCTGGTTGCTGGTGGGGCACCATTAAACATCAGGACTGACAGCGCATTCAGTTCAGTCTCAATTTGATGTCACATTTTTGGGAAGCATTTCATTACCTTAATGCCCTGTTTTATATGAGCATAGCCAAGATTCGCTGTCACATAGCTTTGGAAAATATGTTTGTTCAGAGTAAAGTGCTTATACTTGACATTTGTGGATAGGATAGAAGAGCAAGGAGAAAACATATAAAGAAAAATGGAGCAACATAATAGAAGACAAAGAGGACATAAAATATTTTTGTTGTTTTTGGATTTTTGGGGGTTCTTTTAAGGGAGGGTGTAGAACAAGAACAGTGAAATAAACAAAGGAGAAGAAAATAAAACAACACTGGCCCACCACCACAGTCACAAGCCATTCACTGTGGCGTGCAATGCCACTACCACCACCATGAAGCTCCACCAGGAGGTCCAAGACCTTCTTCTGGTCCTCCATTATTTTTGAAGATCTCCCTGACCTCCTGGTGAAGCTGGTCGAGGTTGTGATGGACACCTTGCAGCTCAGTGTGCACAGCCTCCAGGTCTGCCCTGGTGACCACCACCTGACTTGGGGAGCTGCAGGATGATCAGGGTGGTGGCATCTCCGACAGGCCTCTATGGTGCTGCATCATGGTCACAGGTGGGGATGCATCTGGCTGCTCGAGAGGATGCATCCTGCTGGTAGACCTCCCCCACCCTAGTATGGCACCCCAAGCCTCACTGCTGCCTCCTGCTGCTGCTGCCTCTCTCTGTTTTGTGAGCCACTTTGAAGTATGGTAGTGCTGCAGGTGGCTTCTCTGGACAGAAGTCCGAATGTGGAGCTCTGATTTCCCCTTTTAACATTCTTCACACAGAGTGCATACCACAATGCTTGCATCATCTGCCTCGGTTCTAAAAAGGCCCAAACTGGTGATCTTTGGTTTTGGGGTGCAAGCTGATGTCCCGGGGCCTCTCCTGTACAACAATATCCTGCTGTGGTTGGGGCTGGCAGATACAACAGGGGCCACATTATCATCCTGAGGGGGCAATGAGCTCACAGCCTGACTGCTGCTGGGTGTCTGTCCCAGTGTCCACAACGACCTGGTGATGCTGGGAGCACAGGCTGGGGCCAACTGCACCTGCTGCTGGGGGCTCAATTTCAAATATGCACCTGTTGAGCTGAACGGTTCCTCTTCCTTCCACTGTCACTGCCACTACTCCCAGTCCTTCCATCATTAGAAAACCATTTTTTAATAAACTACTAAATAAAAATGAAAAGGGGTGTGTGAAACACATACACACACTCACAAACTCACAAAATAAACAGAAAATAGAACACAACAGAAAGATAAACTTTTGTTAAATAATGAAATAGGGTATAAACAGAAGTTAAAATCAACATACACACACTGTACACACACAACACAAACTCTCCATCTCACAAAACAAGTATATCTTTTTCCTCTTTCCAATTCACACAGTCTGTCTCTTCCTCTCTATCCTACAAACTGCAGAAACAGGATGTAGAATCAGTAGTTTCCTGTCTGAGTACAGGCACACATGTGACCTGCAGTCTGCCTCAGAGAGCAAGTCCATGTAACATGATTTTCTTTCCTAATTCGCCTTAGTTAAATGCTAAGGTGAAACTTAGCAGCAGAAACAAAATTTACAGGTGAATGTTCGCTGTATAATATGGGTGAAATTTCACACTAACCATTAGGGCAAAATTCTCCCAAGGCCGTAATTTTGCAAAATGTTTCTCGGCAAAATTAGTGATTTCGCCGAATTTTTCAGGTGAAATAAAATTTAGCTGCATCTCTATTAGCATTGTTGACAGTGCCTTTCTGGTTAAATCATGCTTTAGTGATTTTGCCCTGAAGTTCTTGGGCCTAATTTAAAATGGCTTGTGGATGCCACTAGTCCCTGGTGTGCCAAACATATGGAGCAGGTGCTTGTGGCATTACTTAGGTGCAAACGGCGATTCCAGATCAGGTGACATATGCCACAAGTTAGACCTGTTCCTCCAGTCTAACTTGCACCATTTAGGAGACTCTTTTACAGGGATTGTGCAAATATTTGACGCAAGCTGCTGTAAATTGTGGAAAGAGTTGCAGCTGTGCCCAATGTACTAAAATTGGGAGCAGTTGTGTCAAGGAGTTTGGTGCAGTTGCACAAATCAAGGACGCAGGGCTTGATGCAAGTCCCTGTGTCAGCTTCTTGAAAATTGGGCCCTTTGTCTTTAAGTACATTTTTTATTTTGGTCTTAACATAATCCAAATAAATGAGATCATGAGGCAGGTTTCTGCTTCCTGGTTGAGATTACAGAAGCCCTAAACAGTCACATTCAAGTTCAAGTTTAAGTTAATTTGTTCAGATTCATTAAGTCTTTACAAAAGCTGAGGCCCGGCCCACTGGCTCAGTGGTTGGAATTCGCTTGTGAAGCTGATGACCCAGGTTTGGGAACAGTCCTGGTAGTTGGAGGGCCAACCGTGGGAGCGGGCTTTCTGGATACTAGCGGAACGGGGTACCACCTCAGCTGGCACCAACACTTAGGGAAGCAGGGTGGATGCTGGTTGTCATTGCACATCCCCACCCCAGGGTTCCATCAGGCATGTAGAAGCTGGCTCCCTGGGCATGATGTCTGGCTTTGCCGCTGTGCCCCACTGCCATCGTTGTCCGCTCGGGTGGTCCCTATCCTGTGGCTCTGGCCTAGGGAGGAAGCCAGGGCTTACCAATAGTGACCATTGAGAGCCTCCCAGCAGCCCCACTGAGAGGGGGTAAGCCTGGGCATGAGGGAAGCAGGCGGGTACTGGGCTGACTCTAACTGGAGGATTGGGGGTCTGGACAAAAAAATATAAAATATATCCATGTACAAGCATATAGCAAAGTTATCATTCAATAGAAAAACACACCAAATTACATTTCTACCTATACAGTAAGTGAGGCAAGTAAAACTCTAAAATAAAAATACAATTGTTAAATATAACAATTTTTATAAATACCAGGGATTAGATTGCCCCGCTAAAGGGTGTTTCTTTTCTTATGTCAGATGATAAGATGAGATTCATAAAATTTTAAATTAGGCAAACAAGTATCAGGTCAACCATAGCCAATTGGTGAACAGAAGAGGACATCATCATTAACAAATGTCATCAGTAAAATGGAATGTAAATTGAACAAATTACTTATATTTGAATGGGTCTGGTCTGGCCACCTACATTCCAATGGTATTTTACAGTACATGTAGATCAATAATCTCATTTTGCAAAGGATTGATACCTAATGATCCTTAAATGATACAGACTCTTGTGTTCACCAATTACAGTCTAGATTAAAGATTAAAACAGTATCAAGCTAACAGAAAGATCATGCCAGCACTTTTGCCTCATTTCCATAACATATTTCAGGAAAGGTTTCAATAACTCCAACTGTATTTAACCCATAATACTATATAACCCCACTGGTAAAATATATTCATATGGCAACATCATGGAATTATTTTAATATGGGGATATTTTCATGAAGGAATTTTATGAGAAATGGCTTCTGACCACCATACTCACTATAACTTCTAAAGAGACATTCCATAGATGAATTAATTAGTTTCCTCAAGGCTTATTCATTCTTGACAAAAATCTTCAAGATAAATATTCTTTTTGTGTATCATACAGTGGAAATGCAATAATACATAATAAGGACCCTCTTTTACTTTAAATCTACATATTTGTAATCCTAGAATAAATAAATAAAATAAATAGACAAAACAGGGATATATCAGACGATTTTGAATAGTTTCTTTCAAGAATAAAATACTCCTATAGAGTTGTTTTACTCTGAATAATGTTTATAATGGTCTTTTCAGTGGGGTAATGAGAGTGATAAACAAGGTTTAAGGATGTGTGTTTTTATTTATTTTTTAATTCTATTTTTAACCTTCCAATTGCTGGCTTTTCGCAACTGATCAAAGGCCAAACCATTTTAAAGGGCTTGATCAATACTTCTACCTTTAACTACTAAAGTTACATATTGCAATGGTTATGTCTTTGTTAAGTGACAGGTAGCCAAGTCCTAAATTACAAAGCATTTACTCTCTTTCACAGAACCAAGAAATTATACAATTCTTATTAGAAGGCTACACCTGTGGTTCAGTGGACAAGCAGCCAGCCACCTCACTTCCTGCCCTATATAAGCAATTCCTCTGAGCCTCTTTTTTAATTTACTGTACTTTATTGTTTTAAACTTCATCAACATAAAAGGCATACATACATAGATACAACATGTGGAATATACAGAGTGTGGAAAACATGCTAGGGGATTAACTAAAAATAACAATAAACAGAACACTACAATACTGTACAATACACAACACACAATATAACTCCCGACCTTACCCTACCTCCCTCTCCTCGCTACCCTCCGACCTCCTCCCACCTCCACCCACCCTGGAGACATGACTCGAGTTAATAGAGGTGCCATACCTAAATGAGAAATAGTAACACAATCAGTAATGTACTTCTGCACCCATAACTATTGCTATTATTGCATTATGACTCTTGAGGTAGGCCACAGGGTTAGAGAACAGTTCTTGGGTGGGCCATTCAGGGGAAGAATGAACTACTAATAAAGCTTCCAGCTTACTCCATTTTTGTTGCATGCTGGGAGCAATGCCTAATATTAGCAATCATTTTCTCAGCTCTAACGTTGAACAGAATTTCATTCAACCATTCTGGGTAGGTAATGTATTTTGATCAAGCCAGTGCCATAGGATCAGCCTTTTCACAGATGGTGATATTAGTGAGATATGGAATTCCTCTCCTTCACTGGAATGCTTACTAGATTACCTAGTATACAGATTTTGGGGTAAAACACTCTTGTAATCCTAACAGGGATCTAATTCTGCTTTGATCTTTTCCCACAGGGTGTAACTCTGGGGCATTCCCACAGTATATTTAAAAGTTTCCTTCTGCCATATTACATCACATCTTGAACATTGGTTGGTGGGAAGCTTACCCATCTTATATAAGTGAAGAGGTGTGAAATAAATATTATGTAGTATGTGGAACTGTGTAAGGCACAGTTTGTCATTTGACACAAAGTGGTATATGTCTGCCCAGAGTTTATCCCAGTTAAGGGTGAATTGGGAAAGTAGATGTCCAGTAGTTCAATTTACTTGTAGTCTCTGGGTGTATCATCTCAAACAATAATAAGACCAAGTGGAGACTGCATGAGGCTGCAACACCTGAGCAGTAATCTGATTGATGAATTCACTGTGGTCAGTGGTCCAGTACGTTGTCCCATACCAGGCAATTAGCAAGTGCCTCAGCTGAAATACTCTGAAGATGCACCTCATGGGGAGGTGGAGTTGAGTCAGCAAATCTCTGCTGTTAGGAATTTGTCCCTCCACTAAGAGGTCTGAGACCATTTTTCCTTGCAACTCAGGGACATTTAGGTGGGACAACATGCTAACACCTATTTTGAAGTTCAGGTTACCACAAAAGGTTGGGAGATATCCATTAAGTATTGTAGGGCATAACCCTGCATAGCTGAGCATGAACCCATAAAGAGGAATATATCACTGTATTTTTGAGACAGGCTGGTAGCTTGCTGGGAGATGTATAGAGGAGACTGGCAGGGGATATACCAAGGGACTGAAATTGTAGCATTTTGATTTGAAGCCAGATTTGGGTGTAAGGAGATCCCAGGCCCTTTGTGGACCATCTAGCATATCTGGAGAGGTGATTGGCCAGGTAATAAATATAAAATTGGCAAGTGTAAGTCCTCCTAGGTGCTTTGGGGCTTATAGATTAATATAGGCCATTCTGGGACTTTTACCTTTCCAAATGAACCACGATATTGACTGAATGAAGGCATTGAAACCAGCTATCGGAAGATGTACATTTAACATATTCATTGGGTAGAATATGCAGGGAGTACGTTCATTTTGACTATGTTAATATGGCCCTGTAGAGAGGAAGAGAAGATTCCATCTATCAAGGTCATGCTTAATTTTGTTTAAGTTAAGCTGTTTCACGAATGACTGTTTCTGGGAGAGAAAAATACCCAGGTATTTCATTCTGGGTTACCCATGTTAGTCCTAAGTGGGAGAAGTCGTCAGGGATGGTTTTGGGATTTAAAGGCATAATAGTGGTTTTATCTATGTTGAGTTTGTACCCAGAAAACTTCCCGAGTTCAGTAATGAGGTGAGTACTTCTGGAATGGATGAATGCAAATTAGAGAGATGCAATAGGATGTTGTCTATAAAACAGATATCCTGAGATCACATTCTCCAACCAGAATTCCTGAAATTTGTGGTGAGTTTTAAGGAGGTACACCAATGGTTCCATGTATAGATTAAAGAGTAGAGGGAATAGAGGACATCCCTGCTGAGTACCTGAGGAAGGAGAAAATCCTTGAGAAAGTACTCCATTGCAGTACACCCTTGCTTTTGGATTAATGTATAATCGTGTATCAGATTATGAAATTTTCTGGAAAACCAAACTTTCTCAGTACCAAAAACATAAAGTCCCACTTAACTCTGTCAAATGCCTTCTCTGCATCCAGGAGATCAGGGCTATAGGCAGTTCTGCCTTCCCAGACACAGAGAAGACATGTGCCAGTTTCCTCAGGTGGTCAGTTGAGGATCTTCCCTCATGAAACCAACCTGTTCTGGTCCAATCAACCCATCCCACACCTTCATGATCCTGGAGGAGAGAATTTTTGTGAATATCTTTTTGTCGTAATTCATGAGGGAAATAGGGCGGTAGTTGGAAACTCTATCTTGGGCTTATCTGGTTTAGGTAAGACAATGATTAAAGGTGGGCATAGGGGCAATTAAGGTGACAAGATAAGAAAAAATTCAGGGATGGCATATTAAGCTTGTATATGCTTCCCAATAGCATTTCAGATTGATATAATATGCATTGAACCAAAATGTAGTGCCCCACTGGGTCAGCAATGCAGTGTTTTATACTAAAACTGACTCCTTTTTTAGTTATTATTTTCTCTCCATGCCGGCTATCTCTCAGGAGGGCATGCCCAGCCCGTCCCGGCATCTACCAGCTGGCCTAACCTGACCCCAGAGCTTGACCCCTAGTGGGGTTGGCAGGTGTCCCCAACTCCCCACCAAAGTCTGGATATAGTTGGCCAGAGCCGTGACTAGCAGGGGCAGAGTCTGTGAGGCACCTTCTGCCATCCTGCATAGCAGTGTCTTTTCCTCCTGTTTTCTCCCCAGGAGTCGGGACCATGCAATGTCGCCAGTGGAGGAGTCAGGCCAGATGCCTAAAATTGACTCCTTTGAAAAGATTATTGCCACTCCTCTCTACCAGGTAGAGTTACTGGCAGCTAACACTGGCCCACATTCTGCTGGCAGAACAGTACATTTTCTGTAGACAGGAGGTGGGTCTCTTTAGGAATGCTACCCTGCACTGGAGGATTTGCAAATGTTTAATGATCTGGTATCATTTCCCCTTCTCTCGCTCCTTTAATATTCCATGATACGTATCTCATCCATAAAAGGTACTGAGGATGGAAGCAAAAGCAACTCATTAATTGGAAAGACTCTGGCGTGAGTAGAACTGAATCATTTGGAATTCCATGTCTCACCCCTATTCCTGAAAAAGCAAACCCCTAACTGCCCCCTCCACCCCAGTTCCCCATATCCCTTCAGCAAACTTCGATATTTCTTGGCAATCCCATGTAAATGGTGGTAAGGCCCTTTGCCAAGAGGATACATCTCATGGTAGGTGTAGGGTCAGGTGAAATGGTAGTGGAATCCCTCCCTCTCCCCCATTCAGTGAACAGAACATGCAGTGTAACCAGAACAATCCCTATAAAAGAATATCCCAAAAACAAATATCCCCCATACCCCCAGTGCTGAAGACTGATTCTCCTTATCACTCCTGGTCATGATGAAACACTCCTCTCCTGCAGAAGAGTCTCATACCTGCCTCCTCCAACAAGAGCACTAACCAACTTGAACATGCAATTATGAACTCTAGCTAACAAACTTAGTATTTAGTACAATAATGCAAGTAAAGCAATCCTACATGCCTAAGTAATGGAATGATAATAAAGGTTGTAGTCAGTAATAATAATAATTAGCCCCATTTTAGCTCCATTTTAGGTCTGGTCTAGTAATTAAAGTTATAACTGAAGTAGACCCCATGTAGACCAGTCTGGTTCAATTGAGAGTTCAAACTTTTAAGCGAAAGTTCCTGTATCTGGGTCTAACATTAGGAGAACACAAATCATCAAAATAAATAATGTCTCTTTCAGCAGTTAATGGCCAAAACACAAGAGAGGTTTCCTAACAAAAAGAAAACATTTTTGGGATTGTTTTCAGCTTACTTTTGTCTTAATGTTGTTTTTCTAATTTGTTGGGATTACTCTTGTCTTCTTTTCTGAAAAGGATTTTTCCCTCAACCACTGAAGATTTATTTAGGATTTAAAATGCTTCTAAACTTGTTTCAAGAAAGTAACACTGAACATGGCTTGAAAGTAGATTTTCTTTTCAGTTCAAAAGCATTTTTTAGGCTTTGAGCCGATTTACATATTATAGCCATCCGTGCAGTAATTCCTGTGTTTTATTGCAAAATGCCCCACCTTGTGAGAATTGTGTTTAAGCATACAAATGTATCTTCAACCAGCTGTACCAGCAGATTTTGTGGACCAATGCCCTGCCCCAGCCAGAAACAATTCAACCTAAGGTAAGTGGAACTGTTGGCTTGTGATCCTTTTATCGATGTGAAACTGTACTTTACTCATAATATCTGCTTTAACCTTCTACCCTGCAACCAGCTGCACAAGGTGGTGGCATTCTGGAACTCTCATAGCTTAAAATTCATGTCATAGCCACAGCTACCATAAAATCAACATGCAAGTTACTTTCTGTCTCCTGAAATGCATACTACTACTCCTCTTGACAGCTGCTTGCCTGCTGACTCGCTGTTGGATGCTGGATTACTGAGTGACTGAGTTGAAGCCCCACATACCCCATTAGGCAGTGGTTACACAAAGCTGTTTGCCAAAACAGTGAGGATCTCCTGCTAGTGGTGCTCTTGAGTGCTCCAGCCAGCATGGTGGTGTCCAGGAACCCCTGCTAGCAGCTCCTGGATTAGCCGTCTGGTGAAAGCCTCCACAGTGGTCACAAAGAATATGGTTTGCTTGAAGGAATGAGTCCCCCCACTAGTGGGGCTCTCAAGTTCTCCAGCCAGTGTGGTGGCAACCTGGAATCCTTCTAGCAGTTCCTGGATTAGCTGCGGAGAGGCTTCCACATTAATTTAATTAATGCTGCCCAGTGTTATGTCTTAGAACAGCAAGAAATATGCTCCTATTTAGCCCAGATGCCTCACACCAATCAAACTCTCACAGGAACCCCGGTACTGACCTTGGTCCATAATGGTGACCATAAGCTTGTCCAATACTTGCCATTGATTTTCTGATCCTTTGTTCGGCCACGAGTAACCCCTAGGTTATGGTAAATATAGTTCCTTTGTTTGAACTCCCACAGTGGCCCAGGCACTATTGGCTCTTATCATGCACTGTGACTCACATGCATGCTAAGCCCCAGCTGCTATCTTGTGCAAGGCACTGCTGACAGACTGTGGGAATGGATTCTGCAGTCTGAAGCTCTCAATAACTGGAACCAAGCATCTTCACAGTTCTCTGCTCGCTGCAGATCCAATCTTGTTAATGCCCAGATCATGAAGGATCTCTTATTCCTGACAGCTACCCAGGAGCTCTAAAGCATGGCCCAAATGACTGTAAGTGACCTATCTGTCCTGTTTTCGGAGCCATGTTGTTAAGGGCAGTCCATTATTCAGGTTGCATACCTGCCACACGGCCCTGATGATTCAAATAAGTTTGTTTTTACAAAGCATAATTTAGTTCAGATTTGGAGAAGATACAAAAAACCCAGATGTAGTATGGTTTACACAAATATGTTGCAAGTAG
Organism: Neoceratodus forsteri; assembly: GCA_016271365.2. NCBI lineage: Eukaryota > Metazoa > Chordata > Ceratodontiformes > Ceratodontidae > Neoceratodus > Neoceratodus forsteri. The sequence continues at coordinate 904,425,969 of CM028133.1, forward strand.
TTTACCATGGATGTGACTTGCACACCAGTTTTATACTCAGCGATTTCAGACCTTTACACCCATTGTTAGTCTCCCATGCTTACTCATCTCTATTTTCCAACCCTGCTCTTTGAGAGGAAATCCTCTCCTAAGTGTGGACGTGGACATTGGCAGGATTAATAATATTTTTAAACTCTGGTCCCTGCATACTCCTCCAAGACATTCTGTTAAAAAGAACAGCATTGGAAAATGTAACCAACTCTATTTAGATGGCTAAAAATAGGTGTCCAAGTCTAAAATCCGTTTGAAGCTGCCTAATATGACCTCACACATAATACTGGATCCCCAAGCATATACCTAACCACTCTGTTCAATATGGAAAAAAAAACATTTATTAACACAATGTCTAAAAACAGGTGACGTGTACAAAAATACCCAAACAGACTGCTATATTAACAGTATATTAGCATGTAGATGGCCTTCTGACTGCAAAATGGAGTTCCTTAGTAATATTTTAGCAGTCAATCAGTTTAGCATTCAGTTTAGCAGTCATTCTTAGCTGACTCTAATGTTAAATACTGCTATCCATGTTTACTGTTAATAAAAATCATTAGTAATCAGAAGCAGTATAAAGATTCCACAGAATACCCCATACAGAACTGCCGCATCAACACTTCACCCATAGTAGCTGAGTATCAAGAAACATGCATTGATGTGATTTGAGTGCTAGGTGTTGAGCACTTAAACTAAACCAGCACTCAACCAAAACTCAGCTTGTGCAGTTGAATGCTTGTTGACTATTTAAATTAGTATGGTAACCCTGTACCTTTGGAAAGCCCTAACAGGGCTAAACGCATCAGGTGACTTGGTTACCAGGAAGTGTCTTGTTCCAGGCTTGTTTTTATGCTCCTCACTGTATTCATTCACTCTTGTTATTTGCACTTTAAATAAAAGGTATTTGCACAAGAGAACGACTACAGAACTGGTGTTCGATGAGTGTGAGACATTTTTCTCAGTCTTTGCAAAAGTGCTGGTCTCCCTTGACTATATGTTAAATTATTTAAATTAGTAACTGAGTACTGGTTCAGGATTTTAGTTTCAGAATATGTTAATTAGAGGTGAATGTGAGCACAGATTGAGATTTTACATTTCAGAAAGCATTCAACAAAAACTCAACTTGCCAGATTACAAGATCCTATAGTCCCCATCCTCCAACAACTGCAGCTGTATACTGATTCTACTCAGCCTTGGTTGTTAGTACCTGAATACCCACCCAGCCAGCAATGGAATCTGGTTTGCCCGCTCTTAGCATCAGGCTCCCAGACCCATCCCCAAGCCCATGCTGGGACTCCACACACACTGCCCACTACACATGGGTGGTTGATGTGACCACTTCTGACTCTAACAGTTTCAAGAAGTTGGCTCATCATTCATCAGTGTTCATCACATGCAAAAGGATACTGTTGTGTTACAGGACCATAATTAAATTTACTGAATTCAACGTACAACATTACACACACTATCACAGCTGATATTTCTTCGATGCTCTATGCATTTTCTCAAGGTGTGATGTTGAGATTGCAAAACCCTATATTTATAGTGCTTAATGGTAAGACATTTAAAGGGATAATGCAATTTCCCATCAAGATGCTTATATAAGGTTACATATAGGGGACACATGATGGGCAGGAGTGTGATACAGGAAATATCACCATGAGTGGCTAGTGACCTCAGGATACTCATGAGTGGCGGGCGTAGTGGAGCCACGAGTAAATGTATCCTGAGGTCACTAGCATTTAGAGGTGATATTTTATATCACACTTCCTACCATCATGTGTCCGATTTATGCAAATAGGGCAGGAGTGTATCGGGTTCGTGAAATTATGGTGCCTGTATTTTAGTTTGATTTGTTTTTGTGGTGTTTTTTCTTATGTCCGTGTTTGTCCACAGTGTCTCGTAAGGTGTGTGTGCTATTGGTTAGTTTGCTTAGAGGAAGTGTACTGCTGCTTTCTTATTGGTGTTTGTAGTGTTTAATTTAAGTGTGATTGGTTCCTTAACGTGTTATGTGATAGGCAGATGTGTCATGAGGATCATGGGTGAGTGTTCTGATTCGTTATGTTATGTTTGTGGGTGGAGTTAAGTAGGGATGTTGTGTGTAGCAGTTTCGTCTTACTCTTGGTTCCATTTCAGAATATATTGAATTTATATTTTTAGTGTGTTATTAATATTATTTACATTTTAGTGTGAGTGAGTGCTGTTCCAGTTTTATTTCACCAGAGTACATTCATAATATGGATAGTACATAACAAATGAAGTTCACGATGTGTCCGGTTGATTTGACCGGTGTTATACAGAGTATGTGTTTGGGGTAAGTTTATTTGTTATTTTCATTCATTTCCAGTGTGTTTTGGGGTAATCCTCAGTCCAGTTTTTCAGTCACTGTCACTGTCTAATGGTAGAGGTTTGCTTCATTTTCTTGGTGGACTGTCGTATTTATTTCCTGTGGGAGAGAGAGAAATGTTTATTTAGTTATTGTATTTTAAAACATGTGCAGGACTGCAATCCTGGTGTTTAATACTTACCTTGGATGATGTTAAATGTGATGTGTTTTGCTGAAATTGTGGGTGGTTGAAGCATGTGGCTATGCCTTTTTCAAAGGAGACATTGTAGGCGTTTTATGTTTCATCTTGTTTTGCACTTTAGAAGTAGATGGCTGTGGTGGTGATAATATGTCTGGGCATTGAACTGAAGTGCAGCAATTCATTTTGAGGTGCTTGGTTGTTGATTTGGCTGGTTGCTTAATAAGTGCGATATGTTTTGTTGTTTTATTTCATTTATCCGTGAGTAAGCATTTAAGTATTGTAACTTTTGTGGCCAGATATCTGTATAACTTCTGTAGGTTGCACATTGCTGTCGACTAGTTTCTGCACAAGATATTTTCGAACTGAGTGGTTCATGAGTTTCTTTTCTGTTTGTATGTCTGCTGCACTAATCATATTTTTACAATTTTCCTAGGCTATTAACACCTAGTGCTTGTTTTTTATACCAGCTGATAGGGTATGTTACCTTTGGTGAGTAGTTTATTGCCAGAAAGAATGGAGCTGTGTCAATATTGCTTTAGGATGGTCTTTCCTTTTCATATAAGATGTAGTTAGCTACAGGGCAACGTTTTGTGTCTTTAATTTCGTAGGCATGAGGTTTTAGTATTCTGTTACCCTTTGGGTTGGATCCGTATGGGTTTTGTTTGTCTTTCTTTTATGTATTCAATGTATCTGGTATTTCTTTCATCTGTTCCTAGTCGGATGTCGCCCCATTGTATATTTCTGGCTTCTGTTATTCCTCTTATTCGAAAAAAGGGTAATATTAAGCCACATTGTATTTATCAGTGAGATAGGGTTATCAGGTACAAGTATGTTTTGGTGTACAGTTTATCAGTTAACTCATCAGTGAGCTCATCTGCTGCTTGGGGCGGTTTTCTTCGCCTTCCACTTTCAGTATTTTTTTTTTAATTAATACTTGTCTTGTTTTGTAAAGGTACTGAACTCTAAAGAGATTCGCTATATCCATGATCTTTTAAATGTCTTTCAAAGCTTTGAAACTTTGCTCTTAAGCTAAGGGTTCATATTGTGAACAGTGTTTTTTGGCATGTTATAAAATATTTACATAGAAACTGATCTAGTTGAGGAGGTGGTATGTTATGAATGGGTAGAAATATCCTATTTCCTCTTTTAGGAAGTTTTCTAGGTGTGTAATATCTGTTTCGGTTTACGTTTGGTGTTGTCGTTTTCGTGGAGTTGATGTATTCTTGAATATAGTTACTGTCTATTTCTGTAGTCGGTTTTGTAGTACTTGTAGTAATGATTTGTCATTTTGTGCTGTTTTGCTTGTGTCTATGTCAGGTTCCAGCAACGTTTCTTTGTCCATTTCAAATTGACTGCAACTTGGGTATATTTCTTCTGTCATGTCCATTGGTTTCTCCACTCTCTTTAGTTTTAATTTGTTTATTCATTCTGTGCTTTCATTATTTGTAGAGGCCATTCTTAGTATACCTATTTTATGTTTACAATTTTCTGTCCTTTTTATTTTTATTTGTTTTGCAGCTTGCTTTCCTGCTGTAGAATCTGCTTTATGTCGGTGTGTTTAGTTCTTCACAGGCAGCTTGTTTCTATTTACTAGCAGCTGGGATTTCAGGTGTGATCAATTACTGTGCTTTTGTATTGGAAAGTAGTTCTGACTGTGTTTCTACTCTTTCAGGGGTTTCATTTCAGGGTTTGAACTGTGTGACATAACGACTATTGATAAATCGGTGAATTCATGTATGGAAGTATATATAAATGTAAGGTATGGCCATGTGCATACGTCACAATATATTTATACAATGGAAGGAGTATACATGTTTTATTAAACTCATTTATCACTCACCCCTATTGTATAAATATATATATATATATATTTATTAATCACACAAAGGGGCTGGACCGTGGTGCTGAGGGTTGAGGTGCTGGATGCCGCATCTCTCCATGCAGATGACCTGAGTTTGGAAGCAGATTCCAGTTGCTTGGGCCAGCTGGGGAGGGGACAGACCAAGCTTGAGACTGCTCTCACTTTCTAGGGAGGGAGGGCTTGTATGCCCAACCTCTGACTGGTAATAGCACAGGCTAGGGTGGCATAGAAGAGAGGTACAGTGGGCTGGTGATGCTTGCGTGCCTCCACACACATGCCTCATGTTGGCTGCAGAAGGAATGAGAGAAAACTGGTAAATGGAAGCTGGCATTTCTGTGAAGCCCCACATGTTTGTCTATGGACCCATACTGCCACCCTAACCATGGTCTGAACTAGATCGTGTCTCAGGTGGGGTGTGGAGTTTGGCCCTTCCTCTCTTGACCCTGCCATGGGGGAATCTGTGGTGGTGCCATGAGAAGTGGAGACCCCAGGGAGACAAGCACTGATCTGTAAGGAGAGGACAGTGCTGAGAAGCCCCTCAAATCATCCTTCTGAATAGATAAAAAAAAAAAAAACAAGTAAAATGTAATAAGCTGCAAAGTGCTTTTTTGCCATCGTCTGGTCACCATCTGTTCTACCCCACCACCTATCCCCATCTCCCAAGACTTACCCACACTGCTGGAATGCATCTTGACTTACCTCCTGGGTGAGGCTGTTGAGCCAGGCCTCTCATAGCAATATAGAAGTTGTAGACAGTCTGGCAGCACAGCAAGGCATCTGTCTGTGGTGCTGACATCCCTGGTTTGGAGACAGACCCAGGAGTCAGAGGGCCAGCCCTGGAGAGTGGGATTGAGCATTCCACGGACTGCTCTCCCTCTCCAAGAGGGAAGGAGGTAGTGTGTCCAGACATTGAGGACCCCTGGCAGAGGCTGTGGATCCTGCATGGCCAGCACCTCATGTTTTGTGGGTGGATGCTGGCATCATTGCACATCCCACCCCCAGGAGGAAAGCAGAAAATGCCATCCACAAATCATAGTCCCTGCCCTGCTGCTCCTCATCAGACAATAGTCCACTAGCAGGGTCTCGATCCTGTGACCCCACCCTAGGGGGCAAGTCAGGGCTTTGTGACTAATGTTACCATGGAGGGTCTCCCACCTTGGTGCCCCATCCAGGGTGGGAAGCCTGTTGGCTAGGAGAGCAATTGGTGGGTCGAGGAACTGGAAAAAGCAGGCCACAAAAAAAAAAAAAAGTATAGAAGTTGTCAGCAGAAAAATCTCTTGGCCCTACAGTGGCCTAAAATGCCTTCCTATTGTGCTATCACAGACCCAACTCTCTCCCAAATGGATACTGCTTTGTGATCCTGGGGAGTGGGGACTGCTGTAGTTGGTTGCATAGGTCTAGTGGAGGGTGGATGTCCTCCTGCACAGATGATTTTTTTGCATATACCGACCCACACGGACAATGGTGTGCAATGTCATAATGGCACAAAGAGCACTGGATGTCTGCCACACCCCGAGATCTCAAACACCAGCTGTCAGGCCCCCAGTCTTCACCAGTGGGTGGTCAAAGTCAGATGCTTCCCTCCCCCATGGAGGAGACCAGTCTATGGGACATTCAGTCCTGCTCTCCCAAGCTAGTCCTCCAACATTCTGGGCTGCTTCTAATCCAGGACATCAAGCGTCACAAGTGAAAGCATTACCGCTGCCTTGACAGGCCAGCAAAGTGGGATTGTAAAGTGCTCAGCTGTGCTCTTCATTAATTTCACCTGGCAATATGTGGCAAAACACAATTTATTTATTTTTATTTATTTATTTAAGATTCAGAATAACACCTTTGAGCCACAGGTTCGTTTGCAAGGTTCCAAGTCAGGTGACACAATACAGAGCCATTGAGTTACATCAATGAAAACATTGTACAGAGAGAGGAACAGGGTGACACTAGACAACAATAAACATATGAAAGTGAAACATCTGGTTGCTACATAACAAAAATACAGGTTACTAATGCAATGAACAGGTTTCTAAGTGCAATTGGGCAGAAACAGACAGAGCGATTAGAGAGTGCATGGCAAAGCAACCACTTGTCTGCAGTAGTGAGGAATTGCCATAGGAGAGTTAGAGGTCTAGACAGATCCAGGACACGTACGATATAAGTTGGGGAGGGATGCAGCCAGGAAGGCATTGTCAGGCCAGTAATAAAATAATACAAAAACAATAATAAAAGAAGGCAAATAACATAAACAATTTTTTGTAGCATTTTAATGTGTACTCCTCACACACCACATTTTCTATTTATATGCATCAACATTTGGTTTTACTCACCAGTGTTCAAAGGTGAGTAGTATTCACCAAGAAAATATCTTATCAGGAGCCCTGCATGGCACAGCACAATGTTGGCATCACATGTGACACAGTGCAATGTCTGCATTGCATGTAGCAAAGTGCTGTGTCATCATCCCTACATGGCACAGCATAGTGTTAGTATGCCCATGGCAGTGTCGTGTCGGCATTCCCTATGGCACTGTGATGTGTAAGCAGTGCAAGTGGCACAGTTTACTCACAACTGTGCACAGAGTGGTGTTGGCAGTGTGTAGCACCACACAGTATCTGCATGTCATCTAGCAAAATGCAGTGTCTGCATAGGACATGGCACCGTGACTGACAGCATTGCATGTAACACAGTGTGTTATCAGCAGTGCACATGGCACTGTGTGTGTTAGTAGTGCATATTGCACTGCAAAGTGTCAGTCCTGCAACTGGCACAGTGCTGTGTCAGCGCTGTTGTGACACATGGTATCTGCACTGCCTAATATGATGCTGTCACTACACATGGCCCAGCAGTGTCCGCACATTATATTATACAGCACATCTTTTTTAGTGCATGTGGCACAGCAAAGTGACAGCAGTTCTCATGGCACAGCAAAGTATCAGTAGCACATGTTGTTTTTATTAACTCTGTTTCTACTCCACCAACTGGGGCTTCTCTCAGACTGCCACTCTCGGCTCCTCAGCTCCACCACCGCCTGAACTGCTCCTCCGTACACATCATAGAAACATAGAATTTGATGGCAGATAAGGACCGCTTGGCCCACCAGTCTGCCCATTTCCTACTCTACTGGATAAGCTGCAGATCCTAGTTAACCAGCAGCCTACTTCTTCCTACCCCACCCCAGAACTGCCTTATGACTATCCATGCATGCTTGAATTCCACCACTGATTTTGACTCCACAACCTCCTTGGAAGGCCGTTCCATGCATCCACAACCCACTCTAATAAAAAATACTTCCTTAGAATTACCTCTAGACGCCCCCCTCTATTTTAAATTGTGCCCTCTTGTTCTTGCACACTCTTTTTGAAAGATGCTACCCTCTTGGACTTTGTTGATTCCCTTGAGGTACTTGAACGTTTCTATCATGTCCCCCTCTCCCTTCTTTCCTCGAGGCTATACATATTAAGCTCCTTAAGTCTCTTCATATGTCTTCTGGTGCAGACCCTGCACCATTTTAGTTGCCCTCCTCTGGACAGCTTCCATCCTGTCTATGTCTTTGCGGAGATTGGGTCTCAGAACTGCACACAATACTCCAGATGGGGTCTCACCAGCTGTCTGTACAGAGGGATAATAACTTCCTGTTTTCTACTGGTGATGCCTCTCCTATGCATCCCAGTATCCCCCAGCCCTCCTTGCTGCCCTCTCACATTGCTTGCCCGTCTTTAGGTCATCTGATATGACTACCCCCAGGTCCCTTTCCATTTTTGTTGTTGTTAGTATCTCACCCCCATTGTGTACTCTTCCCTGGGTTTTGTTTCCCAGGTGCATTACCTTGCACTTCTTAGCATTGAATCTAAGCTGCCATACATTTGACCATTCCTCTAACCTTGCCAAGTCCCTTCTCATCCTTTCCACCCCACCTGTGCATCAACTCTGTTGCAGATCTTAGTGTCATCTGCAAAGAGACATACTTTCCTTCCAGTCCTTCTGCAATGCGTTTATAAAGACATTGAAGAGGACCGTCCTAATACTGAACCTCATGTACCCCACTAGTAACCCTCCTTTCTTCTGAGTGGACTCCATTTACTATTACTCTCTGTGTCCTATTCTCCAGCCAATTCTTTACCCAGACTGTCATCTTGGGACCCACTCCCAGGCTGGCTAACTTGCATATTAATCTTTTGTGGGACTGTGTCAAATGCCTTGCTAAAGTCTAGGTAGGGCATGTCCACAGCCCTCCCTGATCTACTACTTTGGTCACCCAGTCAAAGAAATCTATCAGATTCGTCTGGCATGACCTTTCCGCATGAATCCATGCTGCCTGGGTCCTGTGCCCCTCTGGCCTCTAGATACTCGACAATTCTTTCCTTTAAGTGATTCCATCATTTTCCCTATCACTGAGGTTAAACTAACAGGTCTATAATTTCCTGCTTCTGCCTTGCTCCCACTTTTGTGAAGGGAATCACATCTGCCCTCCTCCAGTCCTCGGGTACCACCCCATCCTCCCATGATTTGTTAAAAGGGTAGTCAGTGGTGTCACTAGTTCTACCCTTAGCTCTTTAGAATTCTGGGATGAATCCCATCAGGCCCCATTGCTTGTCCACCTTCAGTTTAAGAGTTCTTTCAGAACCCTTTGTTCTGTAAATGGGCAGGTATCAACTTCTGTATCCAGAGTGTTACTACTGTTTGTTTTATGTACTTCCCCTCTTCCTTTGTAAATACTGAGCAAAATATTTGTTTAGTATCTCTGCCTTTTCACAGTCTCCCTCTGCCCACCCTCCCTCCCCTTTATTAAGCCTCACTATCCCTCCTTGGTCTTCCCTTTGCTCCTGATGTACCTATAAAGGTTTTATCCCCCTTCTTAACTGAGTTGGCTATCTTTTCCTCGGTTTGGGCCTTTGCTGTTCTGACTGCCTTCCCAGCCTCCTTTTGCTTTAACTAGATACAGTTCTCTGTCCTGCTCCTTCTGCGATTCCTTGTACTTCCTGAATGCTTTCTTTTCTCTTGAACCTTCACTGCCACTTCCTTTGAGAACCATAGTGGTTTCTTACATCGTCTTGTTTTGTTTATTTGCTTCACACAAGGCTCGTCACCTCTGTGATGGCAGTTTTTATTATTCCCCATTGTTCTTCCACCCTTCTTCCTGCCCATTTGCTGAGTGCGTTCCTTAGGCACTCACCCATTTTAGCAAAGTCAGCCTCCCTAAGTCCAGTACTTTTGTCTTTGTATGGCTCGACTCTATTGCTGTGTTTATTGTGAACCATACTGTTCGATGGTCGCTAGTTCCCAGATGGCTACCCACTTCTACATCTGTAATCCTCTCACCATCTCCATTTGAGAGAATCAAGTCTAATATTGCTCCCTCTAGGAGTGGGCTCCAGTACTAGTTGTCTGAGCATGCCCCTGTGGGCATCTAGAATAACTGCACTCTTGAAGTGGCAGCTGCAACTGCACTCCAGTTAACATCTGGCATATTCAGATCACCCATCAGCAATATCTCCCTTTTTCTGCCATTCTAAGTATACTTTCTATCATTTCCCTGTCCATTTCCTCCCCTGAGAAGAGTCTGCAACCCTCACGTGTATTGTGGTGCCATTGCCTGTCTCCAAATTTACCCACAGTGCTTCTTCTCTCTCTGTGTACCTTTTTGTTCTGTTGCTTTTATTCCTTCCCTTATGTAAAAACTCTCCTCCTCCTCTTTTACCCTCCCTGTCCCTCCTGTACACAGTGTATCCTGGTATGTTTATGTCCCAGTCATGGTTTTGTGTGTACCATGTTTCTGTGACTGCCACAATATCCAGATGTTCTTCCTCCATCAAGGCCACTAATTCAGGAAGCTTGTTCCAGACTACGAGCATTAGTACTCATTGCTCTCCATTTTTGATGGCTTTACATTCCAGTGCAGCATCCCCCACTGACTGTTCTACCTCTGTCTTTCTCATTTAGTACCCTGTTTTGTAGGGAGAGGCTGGGATTTTCCTGCTGCTTGTCAGTGCCTCCCCTTTGACTAGTTTAAAGCTTGTCAATGAAGCATTTAAACCGATTGCTCAAAGACTTGTTCCTTCCTGGACAGATGCAGACCATCCTGCCAGTATAGGCTGGTGTCCCTCAGGTGGACCCAGTCCCCAATGAAGCCAACCCCTGTGCTCCACACCATTTTTTCAACCATTCATTAAACTGCATGGTGCCAGTTACCCTCGCCTCCCCCATGCTTTTGACAGGCAGCACCTCTGAGAAGGAAACTGTGTGTGCTACTCGTCTTAGGTCCCTCCCAACTCTGCAATGTCCTCCTGCACTGCTCTAATCTCATGATGAGCCAAGTCATTTGTCCCTAGGTGGACAATTACGTCCAGCTCGGAATCCCTTGCAGCTGTTCTCATCATCATCATCATCATCATCGGTATAAGGACTTCATCGGTATACATCATCGGTATACATCATCGGTATAAGGACTCTGGACTCCCTGACCCCATGAAGAGACACCAGAGGCCCCAGGGAAGAGTTGCAGGAAGTGGATGACATTGGACGTGTGTGGGGCCCCTGGTGGTAGCCATCGCCTCACCCAGTGATGGGGGTTTTCTCCTTTGGTCCCCTTCTGGAGTGCAACATGCAATGTCATCTGCACCGACTGCCGGTAGGCATCTGTCACCACTCCACCCCATGTTCTAGCTGGTGCACCCGTAGTTCCCCGATCTCCATTGGGGATGCTGAGACACTGAGCTTCCCCTCTAACCCACCCCAGGATAGGGGGCTGTCAATTGGATGCTTGATCCTATCTCTCCCCTGTCGTCCCCCGGCGACCCTGGCTCATTCCCAAACCCTGGTCACCGGCGTGATGCAAGGTGTGGCGTCCAGCACCTCAACCTTCAGTGCCACGGGCCAACCAGTATCAGCAGCATATGTTGCATAGCAAGTAATAGTAGTGCACATGGCACAGTATGGTACCAGCAGAGCATGTGGGACAGTGCATTGACACTGGTGTGGGTGCACATGCAGTACAACCACAGCAAAGTGCCATGTGTGCTTGCCACCAGGGTGGGTTGTCTCAGGAGCCTACCATCTCTGCTGAGTGGGTTCTCAGGGGTATTCCCTCATATTGGGAGGAGTGGTTGCAGGTGAGATAATCCTGAGATGCGTGTGTCACCTCGAGGATGGCTTCTGACTTAAGCTGAATGTATCTGTCCCCATGATCTACTCTGTACAATTGCTAGACACATAGCATCCCTCAGTCAAAGCACAGTCTGTGGGTCTGGACCCCCAGACACCTCTCCCCCACCCAAGCAGCACCCCCTCCCAGTACACACAAAGCTGAGCAGCATTTCTCTGCTGTGGATCTTCCACTCCCTAGGCTTCTCCCGATGGAGAGAGAGGTGATGTATATGAAAGAGGGTTCCTGTTGTTGGGTTGGGCAGGATACAGTACATCGTGTCTCCAAGTAGCAGTCATGGACATTGTCTGTGGTAAGATGATCATCTAGCTGCAGCGCAACCACCTTCTCTATCACCTACCACAAAGGCAGGTTTGAGACTGGTCTGTAGTTAGCAGGATGGTTCACATGGGTTTAGTTCAGGAGTGGATGCACAACTGCCTCCTTAAGGGGATCAGGAAAATCCCACTCTCCAGTAAACTCCAAACAATCTCTGCAAGGACTGAGCCAATCTCATCTCATGGCCACCAAAAGTTGCATAGGGCCCATATCCAAACTACAGCAGGTTGGCGCAAAGACTGGATGGCTCTCATGATGTCGATGAGTTCCAGCCTGACAAAATCTGTCCAAACCAAGTGGGTGCTTGTGACATTCTACTGACCATCACAAAGTCCATTGGAAATAGACTGGCCGATCTTTGACCTGATGGAGGCAACCTTGTCTGCAAAATTTAACAAACTCATCACATTGTTCTTGTGAAAAGTTCCCACAGACTGAAGACAGATTGGACTGTACAATCTGTCCACAGTACAGAAGAGCTGAGCTGGTCAATTTCGTGCAGTGGAAATCTTCCTGGACAGTAACTCTGCCTTCTTACAGGAGATTGATGATTGATAGCATGTATAATGTTCCATCAACCTAAGCCTGTCGTCATCAAGGCCAGATTTCCACCAGGCCTTCTCCAACCTTCATCCCTCTTCTCAACTCCTTCAAGGTCTTATCAAAAATGGAGACCTTGAATGGAGATGAAGGGTGAACATGAACAGGAGCAATGGAATCCAGGGCCGCTGTCACCATTACATTTTAGGAAAATATCAGTTCCTTGGATCCATGCATTCCCTCAACCTATTCAATAGGTCCAGTACTGCCATTATTAGGCCATCAGGGGTCACATTTGCAAAGGGCCATACTGGACCATCTCCGGGAAAGCCCGTAGGGGAAACCCCAAAACCAAAACCTTATTGTGTGATGATCAGACCATCCAATGGGTTCCACCACCAAGTCAGAGATCTCCATCCCGGGAGGAACACCAGATCCAGTGAGTGACCCTTAATGTGAGTAGCAGAGGTAATACCCTGCATGAGGCCCAATGAGGTCATTAATTGAGGAAACCACATCCAAATTAGAGAGTTCATCATCAACCCAGGCACTGAAATCCCCCAGAATCAACCATATGGGATCCCAAAACCATGTTGACAATGAAGCCTGCAATTTCCTGCAGGAATATTTTCCCATCTTTGGTTGGACAGTAGATAAGTAATATCCTGCATCCCATGCCCACCTCCAAGATACACTCAAAGGATCTGGTGCACCCCACTAGTACCTCAACAAGGCTAAGTTCTGATCTAAAACAGATGGCTACACCCCGCCCTATGATCCCTCTTTGGACGTTGTATCACCGAGTAACCTGGTGCGACAGCGAGGCCGATACTGGGCCTGCATTCTCATCCAACAAGGTCTGGTGATGCACACCAGGTCTGTTGTCCCAACAAGATCCACTATAATAGAAGTCTTGTTGCAAATAGACTTGGCATTTCATAACACCATCTGTTTACTTTGGGCATATTCTACCCAAACAAGTAGCCAGTAGTCTCAGCAGTCCCCACTAGCAACTTCTGTGCCCAGTAAATTCTCCTATAGCTTGAGCACCACCTGTGGTAGATTAGCGATGGCCATGACATTGTGGGTAACCATACAACATTATCTGTTCCTACACAGCAACCTAAACTGTAAGTGGCCATTGGCAGACACTGGAGGGTGCAAAACAGGAGAAAATTCCTCCGTTTGATGGCGCTTAGTTCCCCCATACTGTAGTTGCCCTCCTTGATCTCATGCCCCTCTTCCTATTCTTCTTTGTAGTCCCTGCTTAATTTCTTTGACTCCGCTCTCCATTACATTGAAGTCCTCACATCTTGTTCATTACTGTAGCCTCCAATTAATATTCTCCCTTTCACTGTTGTGCCTCTCTCTTAAAGTCCCCCATTCACTATAGCCACATTCGTGTTATTTTTTTTGGTGCTGCACCTCCTTTACCATACCCCCAAGTGACCTGCATTTTGTGGGTCCAACCCAATTTTAAGCTAAAAATCCACAGACCCACACCCCAGCCAGACCTGCTAAACCCTGAGCTTCCCGTCCATGCATGTGCAGAATGACAGCACGGATACATGCTCCTGGCACTGCCTCCCAGCACCTCTTTAGCTCCATTGCACAGCTGCAGAATTGTACTTGCATCCTGCAGACATCAGAGCATGGGCAAATCAGAGTGAGCAGGATAATGAGGACAAGCCCAGCTGGGCAAACTGAGAGTCAGTCGGTTTCTTTTTGACAAGCCAAGAAGAGGAATAAGTTAAAAATATTCATCCGGTTGCCATGATGTTGTCACACATCATGTCAGAATCTTCAAGGAGTCAGGGGTTATAGTGAGGTGGAGCAGAAGGACTCGGAAGTCGAGGAACAGCAGGAATCAGAAGCACGGTCCAGGATGTGGCCCTGTGTCAGCCTGTGAAGGCAATGGGAAAGCTGTTCAGTAAGCCTGCAATTTTTAATTGAATTCATTGCTGCCTCCAGTGATAAATTTGCCGGTAAGTGAGCAGATGTCGGAGCTAGACCTCTGTGTGAGAGTGACTGCAGATTTGCAACAGATGGGGAGGATAGGCAATCGAAACAGTGTGCTGCACTTGACTGAGATAGTGAGAACTGGCCCAAGTTTAAATGAAAATGAAAAAAAAAAAACATTTAATTTAGTAGCACTGTGAAAGCAAAATTTATAATATGTGAGTGGTGACAGGTCAGTGGCTACAATAAAAATTACTGCATGCAGACTGAAAGTTAAGTAAGGCAGACCACCAGACCAGGTAAATCTATGAGAAAAACTAACACTATTAGTGTGGCACCGCCTAGTCTGAAGTGCACCCATCTCAAGTCAGTGCACCTATCAGGTGATATCTTGTAGTGTTTATTTTTTTTTAGGCTTTGTTTAGGAAAATTTTCCAGGGTTTAATGCTGATCCCCATCAGACAGAAATTTGAAAGTATCCCCCCAACCCGGCTTGGCCCACCTCCCACGCTCGGCCGCAGTGATCAGCATTCCAGATGGTAAAACTTATGTTTTACTGCTATCCTCGTCATTTGCAGGAGTTGGGTAAAACTTGGGACCTATGTTTTACTGTCATCCCCTTTGTTATTTCCAGGAGTTGAAAATAACGTTTACAGCCTCTAGCAGGCAGGGCTAGTTGACTGGAAAAGTCCACCTGTCTGACAAGATTTTCAGTAACCCAGAACAATTCATTTCAATAATGTTGTTTTGTCATGCACATAGCTTTCTTAAGTTTTAGTTGTTCCTACTTTTTACTGTTGGGGCTTATTTAGGTTCCTTTTAACAAACACAGCAAAATGTGAAAAAAATATCAAAGAGCAAAAAAGTTATGAGTAAAAAAAAACAAAGATGACACAATAACTGGAGGATGGATTCACAAAGCTTTCAGAAGGTGCAAAACCTTCCCTAAGTCCCAAAATTGCTTCAACCATGGAAAAAGGGAGATTGCTCTAAGTGCTATTCATAAAAACACAGCAGCTACAGAAAACACCATTACAGACTGTGAAAAAGTGCAGTTGTGGAAGTCCCTGAGGAAAAAGGTGTCAGATAAGTAAGGCACAAACCGGGGCAGGGATTTTCAAAGCGTTGAACCGAAGTCCCACTCCGCAACTGCAGTAGTGGACTGAAATCACCCACAGCGGTGGTGGTTGTGATTCACAACGCGGCAGTTGCAGAAGGTGTTGGCTGCTCCCACAGGCAATAGCAACTTCACAGCTGCAGCAATCTCCCTGGTGACACCACCCGCAAGCTGCCGTAAGTCATGGAGCAGGTCGTAATCTGGCTCCACCATTGTGAATACCCACCGCTGGGGACTCCTGCTGCTCTGCAAGTGGCCACCCTTGGTGACGAAGTTTGCCGCAGCTGTGGGACTTTCACGATCTTTGTGAATCCTACCCCTGAAAGGCTAGTCTCAGCCATTTTTTCCACAGTTGCAGAAAAATGTTACACACAGTGAAATGAGGTGTAACTCTCCTCAGCAAACTCAGTAGTGACCCAACAATTGGACTCAATTAAGGTGGAGGTGAGGCACAGGTAATAGCATCCCAGATAGTATAGCAGTGGCTGTTGGTACAGCAACAATGCACACATTGCCATAATATGGCAAAGGCAACAACCACAGACACAGTGCAGCCCATGATGGAGCCCCACAGGCAGTAGAGCTTGACCAGTCTGCAGTGAGTGCTACCCCACAGGCCACAGGAACACCCCAGGGAGGACAACCAGCAGTGACAGTCGGCCACTGTGGTGCCATGGTATCACTGGAACCTGTGGTGCTGCAGTGGTCCCAGTTGAGGGAATGGTTGCAGGTCTCTTTGTGTGTGCTGTCAGCTTCATATTATGGCAGCAATGTTAAAGTCTGTTGCTTCAGCTACTGGAGTTGTACTATTGCTGCGCCTCCTCAGCCATTTCCGCAGCTGCAGATCCGCAGTTGTAGATTCAGAGCACTTGTGGAATTCCCGCAGCTGCTGGAATTCGCAACTATGGGATTTTTAGAAATGCAGCAGCTGCAGGATTTTCTTTAGAATATCATGCAACTGCATTTCCACAGTGCTGCAGGCCTTTTTCCCACAGCTGTGGGATTTTGGGCTGTCTTTGAGAATCCTGCCCTGGGTGGATTATCTAACATTGTAGTTCATAGGAAGGTGTTGCATCAAAATATGCCAGCTTGGAAACAGCAAAATAAATATTAGGTCCAGTAGGAATATTCCATAGAGAAGACAGGTTTAGCTGTGCATGTGGGACCCTTTTCATTGTGGCACAATACCAGAAGTTATCAGGATGGGAAGTCTGGTTGCACACTGCTGAGCCATTGAAAAGTCATGCTTCAGTGAGTAATCCGACAGCTACTACAGACCGACTTCAAAGCATTCTTTCACCAAGCAACAAGAAATGTTCTGCAAAAAGAAAGTTGGAGCAGATTGATGCATACAAGAACCAAAAGGTAGGATTTTTTAAATCTTTCAAGCAGTAAACAGTAATTTAATGCAAACCATCTGGACCAAACTGTACAGAGCAAGATCTGTTAGATCTGAAGATGGGGCCACAAAACGTTTGAAAATAATATACAAGTAAAAGTCGATGTAGTTCTTGCTGCAGAATCCCAGCCTTAGCTCTGAAGAGGCTGCTACATCTCTGCAAATTCAAATCTGAGTGAGGGAAAGGGAGTTGGGTTTATTGGTTAGTGCAGTAAATTAAACTTTGAGCTATGGAGGACTAGCTCTGAGGGGTCTGTACTGTATACCTCTCAAGTGTCCCTGATTTTGCCTCAAACTTTTACTCTGTCCCTCCTAAAATTTGTGTTTTTGGCTAAACAGTGGGACGGTAAGCACAAAACAATGTCAAGCATTAAAGTTACAGACTTGTTCTTCTTTAGAAAATACATTTTGCACTAAGCCCCATATTCTACCAGCTTTCTGGGTAGATATCTCAAATTTTGAAGATGTGTCCCTGATTTTGGTTCTTTGCCTCTGATTTTTTAAGCCTTGTCCCTGATTTATGAGGCAGGAGGTTGAGAGGTATGTACTGTAGCCTGTGAATTCAAACCTGAGAATAAGTAAGGGACAAGGAAAGCCTTAGATCTTTCAGGGGCTGCTGTTCTTTTAAAATTCAAACTTGAGGAAGAGAGTTGGGTTTAATTGGTGCAGTCAAGGTGCACAGAAGTGTATCCTTCTTCCCAGTACTTCAGCCAAACACTAGGCCTTCCTTTGGGGGTAGTATTGGAATTAATCTTTGAGCTATGAATCTGTCATCCTATTTAATAGCAGTGATGTGTTGGCTACAGGAATTCACTACAGAGCTTGGGGGTTTGAGGAGGCAGGAGGTTAAAGGGTGCTGGGGTGCATTAGCCTGTAGTTGCAGAGGGAAAGAGGACCAAGGGAGCCTGTAGGGGCCAGTGGGGAGGGAGACCAGGCTAGCAAGTGGCTGCCGGCGGGGCTTATCACCAACATGATCTGTATCTGGGCAAATAATTGTGTCAGGGTCTGCAGGGCATGGTCACACTATGGACATGCTTGGCATTCTGTACTGAATAGGACCTGGAAGTACGCACCACACGTCCTTTTGCACTGAACTGCAAACCTGGAGACCAGGGTTTGAATCCCATAGCCCTTTGTTACATACTATGTAACCTTTGCAAGTCACTAAATTTCCTGTATTCTTAGGTCGCACCTGAAAACAAGCTTAGGCTTGGTGTGCTTTTCCTGGTTAATCAGTTTCCCTGTCCCTTTCACCATTTCATTAAAACTGGGTTATAGCCCATCAGAAACTCCACTTACCCACTTGGGCTACTGTTCTGAAATACTGGCCACCTGGCCATCCAGCACACTAAGGAATTAGCTGAGCCCTTCCCTAAACACCTTCTCTTTTCTTTCCTGCATTATTTTATTTCCTTCTCTGTGTCTTTTTCCTAGTTTGACCCAACTGTACCTTTAATTCTAAATTCACCCTTTTCCTTACTTCTCTGCTGTTCTATGCCCTTGCATTTCTCAGCTCTCTGTTTTAGCTCTTGCTACGTATTTTCTCCATATTAACCTGATTTTCTTTTACAGGTCTGACAGGACACAAACTGGCCTTCTTCATCAGATAAGTATCATTCTGTCTTTAACGTGTTCATTCCACCCTATTTACTCTGTAAGAACTACATATCCTTTGTGACCCCTTTTTATATTTTATTTACAGGTCCTTAGACATCCTACCTGAAAGACCTACCTCCAGCTCCCTATTATTCTCGGGTAAGAGACTCCACATCTACTTATACGTGGGTTGGCTGTATGCTGTAGCCATACCTATTACAGTGTGTGTCAGAGTTGAGCATGTTGGAGGGAGCTGATAGTGAGAAAATGTGAGTGTCAAGGACCTTGGAGAGAGAGGTTAGTACTGTGACTGTGGAGGAAACAGGGTCATTTTGAGGACAGCGGTGGGGATATTGGTGGTCATCGTGGGGAGGGTGCTGCCTGGGGCAGTGGATAAAGGGGGCTAGTTTAGGATACTTTGGAGGGTGGGGACTAGTGTCTGGCAACTCTTTTGTGTTGTGGAGGAAGGGGGCTAATGTTGGGGTATGGTGGGAGGGAGGCCATTATCCAAAGCTATGCAGTGAGGGGCATTTGAATTGGGGCTATGGAGGGAAGAAGCTAGTATGGTGGGGGCTATTGGGAGAGGTGGCTGGTGGGTGCTTTGGATGGAAGTGGTCTGGTGTAAGATGCTTTGTATGGAGGTGGCCTGGTGTAGGGTTCTATTGATGGAGGTGGCCTGGTGTAGGGTTCTATTGATGGAGGTGGGCTGGTGAAGGGTTCTGGGGACAGATGTCACAAAATGTCCTAGCATGTGGGTGTGGTCAGCAGACTGGGAAATGGAAGGGATCAGCAGGCCAGTAGTTCAGCCAGAGCTATGATCCCTTCCTTCTCTTACAGGACAGCATTAAAATTTATAATTTTGACAAGGTGGGACTATCACTACAGCAGAGTAATGGGCTATGAAACCCAACAATTTCACACCTTTACTTTAACAGAAGTGTGTTGCATGTTCACAATAAGCTCCAAAATGCACCACAGTGCATACAAAACCCACGAGCTCTTGTATAACTAATTCCTCTAGCAAAACTACTCAAATTATCCAGTAAAACACAAGGGCTCCTTCTATTTGTTGCTGTGTGTTATTTATTTTGGGCCCTCCTGGCTGTTCGCTTTTTTTCCTCCTGCCTAATCCTTTAGAGCACCAGAGGCTACCTAATCAGCCACTGTGCAGCTCTACTGTATATAGTGCTTGCCACTTGCATGCTCCTCTTGGGGAGCCCACTGATTTCCACCGCCTACCTCCTACAGCTACTTTTAAGCCCATTTGGGGCACTGGTCTTCAGCTGCAGTACGCTTTTCCATTGTGACCCCCATCTTTTATATTTTTTTTGTAGACTGTATTTTTGCACTCTGGATGCCCAGGGCCTCCTTCCAGAGTACCCACTCAACTTTGCCTTCTACTGCCAATCTGACACACACACACACACACACACACACACACCTCCCTTCCAATCCACGCAAGTCCAGCCCCCGGAGGTTTGCCCCACCCTTGAGCCTGGTCATGAATTAGGGGGACCTACCATGAGATTGGGTTCCCATGGGAGATCATGATGTGAGTGGGTCCGATGGCAGGATGTTGGCAGGCCCCTGGGGTGTCTGTCCTTCATCTCCGCTGGTCAGCAGAGGGATTTTCCTATGATTGCCCTTGAGTTCCAAATGTGCAATGACATCTAATGGTACTACATGCTGATGTCTGCTGGAACTCTGCTCCATGCAGCTGCAGTAGCCACTTGTTCCTCGACTGCCCCTGACCACTGCCATGGGCTGCCCAAGAGCAGTGTATTCCTGGATCCCTCCCAGGAAGGATGAGCAGTCCTCCAGATTCTTGATCCTTCCACCCCTACTGACCCCGATGGCCTGAATCACCAGTGTGGCACAAGGTGTGGCATCCAGCACCTCAAGTCCTTAATGCCACCGGGCCAGCCTTGTGGCCCCATCTTGTCCTTTTTTTCTTTTCACCCAGTCCTTTCCTACTAAGCCCCTCAGGACACTTACACTCAGCTGCCATGCCACTTAGCTAGTGTTTCTTGTCATTCTTGTTGGCTTCCTCCGGACCCTCATAGCAAGCCCTTGGTGGTCTTCACATAGGCACTGTGTGGCTGATCGGTAGAGTCAGGTATATTTTCCTAGCTCCTCCACCTCCCCAAAACATTACCATCTAGGGTTCATTCTGGAAAATTTTCTAAGCAGGACAATGTCCCACTGGTCCAGCAAAACAGGGACAAATTCAGAAAATCAAGGGATATAACTCAAAAGATGGAGGCAAACAGTGAATTTAGTTGTTTGGGTTTTTTTTTTTGGCATGTGTTCCGACTCATAGTTATTTACACTTTTTAATATGTTTTCCAGATTATTGTTATGTGCTGGTGTCTCCCAAACGTTATGCACAACATTGGTGGCATGCTGAGGCAGTTATGAGGTAATGGCACAGTTGCTCACATATCAAGCCTGCTGCTCATGCTAAAATAATTTTGCTATGACATAATGTCACATTCATGTGTGTACATTGGTGATAGAGGTGCAGCTACGATTAATAATCATGCTGCTGTTTCCAAAATTATACCACTGTGGCATCCTGCATAGATGAAGAAGGTACTAACTAGTTAGTTTTATTAGCTACTCTCTGTTTGAGCCTGCTGCTGTTTCAAAAAATAAACCTGTTACGGCACAGGCATTGATGAATAAGGTTAGAGTTGTAGCTACTGACTCTGCCTGAACCTGCTGCTGTTTCCAAAATTATACTTGTTATGGCACAGGCATGAATAGGCTAGAGTTGCAGCTACTCTGACTGAGCCTGCTGCTGTTTCAAAAGTATACCTGCTGCTGCAGGCATTGAATAAGGTTAGAGTTGCAGGTGAGCTAGACTGAGCAGGGCCGCAGTAATGGGGGGTAAGTGGGAAGTTGTCCGGCCCGAGGCTCAGGAGGGGCCCTCCTGAGGAGCTGGCATTACCTCTGTCATTAGCTGGTTTGGGAAACATGGGGTCCATTCCAAGTAACTTGTCCGGGGCCCCAGGATTCATAGCTGCAGCCCTGAGACTGAGCCTGCTGCTGTTTCCAAAAATTATAGTGGCACAACAAGGCAATTTGATGGTTTAATGCTAACTACTCTGACTGAGCCTACTGTTTCCAAAATTATACCCTGGTATTGCACAGGCAATAGAAAAACCACTGACAGTAATATTGAAGGCATGTGTTGCAGCTACTCTGAGTCTGCTGCTGTTTTCCAATAATTATACCCGACCCATGATCATCTGACATGCATGATCTCAAGCAGATTGAGAGAGAGCGGTGAAGCAGGCTGGTGTGCTCAGCCTCTGATTGAGCCTGCTGCTGTTTCCAAAAATTATGGCAAGGCAGATGAAGCAGGTAGCAGTGAAGCCTTGGTCTAATTATGCTGCTTCTCTGAATGAGTTGGTGTTTCCAAAAATTCTGCTGTGCCAGTATGATTTTGTTGAAACACCAGAAGGATAATTGAGAGAGCTGCTATTAATTAGACCTACCTTCTTCATCATCAGTGTCTTCAGACATGGCGGGCATTCATTGACGAGCAGTTCGAGGATGGCTCTGATGTGATTATTGAGTATGATGCCGCTGTGCCAGTTTCCAAAGTCATAACTCGTCTCTGTCTGTCGTGATCCCTGGGGAATGGCTGACTGCTGTGATGCAGACAATAACATTATACATCATAACAGTCAATGCCACGCAGTGAGACTGAGAGAACTGTGCAGCGTTTTTGATGAGTGAGCCCCTGCATTCGCTTTTTACAAAAATTAAGTGAATTAAAAAGACTCAGATGAGACTAGTGTTCATCCCGTTTTATAATACTGATTATTTAGAATTCTGGGGTAAATTGGTAGCCAGACATACAAGAAGACAACCAGAAAGCCAGGCCAAGTCTGTTCTGTTCCAATGATTCATTCTGGAGTTATTCAGTACAGGAGTGTGAGCAGTTCTGTAGTGTTTATATATATATGTATATATGTATATATGTATATATGTATATATATATATATATATATATGTGTGTATATATGTGTATATATATATATATATATATATATATATATATATATATATATATATATTTACTTGCATCAGTCAACAGACCAGTCCAGCCAATTCAGTCAGTGCTGTGCAGAAAGTCAGCTATGCCTGCTTCTTGTGGAATGCTTCAGGAATTCAGAGACAGACAGACAAAGTTCCAGAATTGCAAGAATTATGCTTCAGGAAGATGGAATTACAGTTACATTAGGTCCCTCCTATTTGCAGCAGTTTAGGAGAGGGCACGAGAGAGAGAGAGAGAGATATTGTAATACAGACAGAATAAAGGTTGTGTGGCCCTTGTATCTCCACATTTGCAACATCCCACCCTCCAGATCTGTGTTGTCTAAAATGATAAAATAAAGGATGTAAACTTATTTGTTGTGCGTGTTGTTTGAGTTTCCTTTTGTGTCCTGTGTTTGTTTTTTTTTGTGTTTTTAGTAAGTTGTGCCAACTTAGGGACAGTGACTGGGCAGCGATAAATCATTTATTTTGCTGGGAGACTATCAGTAAGACACATCCATTGCCTGACACCAACACCAACTTTTTAACTTCTAAATAGCCTTCCGTCCTTTTTGCTCTCCAGTGCGCAATGCAGCAACAAAATCAAACTCTTTTGTCTAGGCCCTCACAATTGATCAGGATCAGGTCATCTACCCTGGTAGGTGCGAGTCTATTTAATAGACTGTTTTTTATCAGATTCAGGAACTAAATCCCTTTCCCAATCCATAATGTGAATTAGGCGCTAGGAGAGCAAGACTAGCAAGCTTAATTAAGTTTGGAAGGTTTCATGATGGTACTTGCTGATGAGCCCCATAATACTGCTATGTCATCCCTAGAGTAACCCTTCTGTAAAACTAATGTTTTAACTTTGTCCCACTCCTCCATGGCTTGGTCACTCTCCACAACTGGTGGCATTTTAGATGTCTGGTCCCCAAATGTGTGCTCTTGTTCATTGCTGTAGTGGTGAAGAATTATTCCAATTCTCTATTACCCCATTCAGTGACATCAGCAGATGATAGAAATGACAGTGGTCTCATTGCCAAGACACCAAATGCAAAGATGATGTTGCTGTCATTTTCTGGAACCTCAAATTCAGATTTTCAATCAGCTATTCAATAAAGTTTCATTTGATGGTGCCAATGTTTAATCTTCCTGTATAACATGACTCATTTTGAATGTTAGTTTTCCATCATCTCTGTTTTGAGGTCCTCGTGAAGCTGTTGCAGATGAGTTTGCTGGCCTGCTGTCAAGTGATTTTTCCCCAATTTGTTATCTTCTCCAAGGTTGACATGCAACGCTTAACTGCCACTTGCACAACTGCTATGTCAAGGTCCTTTTTCTGAATCACTAAACATAGTTCAGTGATCACTGGCAACACATCCATCATCATGTATGTAGTTGCCAAGAAATCTGCCTGCAACAGTTTTTGGCATACCCTGCTGCTTTTGCATCTGTGCTGCTTGACATATATGTCATAAGTGAATATAGGGTTCTGTACACAGTCTTTACTGCACTGTAAACTGCAAACCAATGGACATCATGAACCTCTTTTACTTTGAGTGAAGGCTCGTTAAGCATATCTTGGATATCTTTTAACTTGTCGCATCTATTTGAAGATGCCTTAAAATGGTAAAAAGGCCTGTCCGCACCTCCTGATATTGCTTCAAGTAAGGTACAGCAGCAGCTTGCAAATGGACAAGTGCCAATCAGTGGGCTATCAGTGGTAGTTCAGAAGCATTGCATTTTGCCACAACAAGTGCCCTGTTACTCCCTCATCAATACCGGTCATGACTTTAGCACCATCACTTCCTAAAGCCATTACTTTAGACATGGGTATGTTTTTTCCTTTAAGAAGGCTAGCAAATGAGCGGCCTGGTGGTGCTGAGGGCTGAGGCACTGGACACCTTACCTTGCTCCATGCCGGTGACCCATGTTCAGGAGCGAGCATGGGTTGCCAGGGGTCAGAGAAGGATCGAGCACCCAATGGCAGGTCTCCTTCCTGGGGGGATTACTGCACACTCCGGCCACAATACCACCACCTAGGGAGCCTGGATGGTAGGTGCAGTAGATGGGAGCAGCAGCAAGAACATTGGGTAAGAAGTCAGCAGGGGGCAGAGCAGAAGGCATGTCTCTGTGCACCTCCTGGCTCATTGGCCCCCAATGCATGCTGACTTCTGGGAAGGATGTAAAACATGGGAAATACCCTTGCTCTATCCTAGATGGCTGCAGCAGACTCCACTGTGCTGGCACCATGAGAAAGGATTGAATCTGAGGAGGAATCAGGTACCCTCCTCGCCCACCGAGGAGCTACCAGGTGCTGAGGGACTAGTGGACCCACGCACTCTAGGGGCAGATTGTGACCAGATTGGGAAGCAGTAGTGAGGATGTCCGAGAGTGGAGAAAGGAGGTAAGAAGGAGCATAAACATGGGGGCGGGGGTAAAGAAGTCTAGCAAACATTCTGCAATATATTTTCCTGTCTCCAATGTTATTTGAATGTTTGCAATGTAATGAGCACTTGGTTGAAATGTCTCACCATCAAGCACACGGATGTAGATGGTAATTGTTTTATTTGTGGTGATGTCAGTGGTCTCATCAGCAAGGATACTAATGAATGGAGAGGCCTGCATTTTCAGATCCAGTGCTTTCCTTATAACCCATGCTAACGAATCAAGCATATCATTGGCCATAGTTTCAGAGCTATAAGTTGTTTTCTGTCCACCCTGCATGGTGGATTTCTCCACATTTTGACACTGCAAACCTGACAACCCAATTAAGGATTCAAACTTGTGCATAGGAAGGTGTTCCTTGCACAACCAGTACACTGTTTTTAGTCTAACAATTATGGCACTTTCTTTTCACATATTGCTTTATTGACTGCTTGGACAAAGTCACCTTTCATGCCCTCCGCAACAACCACTGTCTTGTGATCTCCTGAATCAGCATGCCTTTGCAATGTGCTGGTTCAGAAATTATCTGTGCCATTGCCAGTAAATTAATTATTTTACCATGCTTAGTACACAATCAACAGGTCATTTTATTTTCTTGTGCATTGTACCAAAGCCAGCTGTAGTTCATGAGCCACAATCTCCTGAAATTTCATTTAAAGGAAACCGTGGATATTTTAGTCCAAAAGTAGTCTAGCATTGCTTAATCAGCCTTATTAGAACCACCTGTGTATTTTTTTTTGCCTTTCACTCACCTTAATGAAATCTTCCTTTATGTTGCCATGCGGTATGGCCAGCCTCTGAGATGCAGTCGCCATCTTTCCTCTCCATATCCCTTCATGCTCTCTGCTTGGGGTCACAGCATGGCACTGTTGCATTGTGGTTGCGCGCGCATTCATACATCCCGTGGCATGCTGTCATGTGGCACCCGCATGCATCCGCGCTCCCTCTATTAACTTAACCTCCTTCTTCGTGTTCATTCCCTTGGCTGTGAGTGCCCACATGCCTCCATGTGCTTCATAGTGTTTGTTCAAATCCACTCCCATATTTCCCTCCTGCGGTATCACCCGCTGATGTGCCATTACATGTACCCCACTCTGACCAACCGTTTTCACTGCTGTTTCTCTTCGTTCTGCTATTCTCGCTGCACAGACTATGGTGTACATCACAGATGCTGACGTAAACTGCCCTCCTGACCAATCCCCTTTTCACATTTCCCTGCCTGTCTGATGATGTTTTGCACCTCCACCTACCCTACCTAAAGCCACTAGTTCCCACTCTGGTCCGTGCTTAGCCCGTATAAGCAGTCATTCTCCTTGATTTTGGCATAGTACTGCTCAAGAAAGGAGATACTGTTGCCAGAAACAGTCGCGAATTGGGAAAAGCTGCATTTTCTGATCGAATGATGCTGATTGCTACCGCATCGCTCCTGAGTGCTGCTACCTAGCAGAGAGTGCCTACCAGCAACAGAAAGTGCCTTCAGTGTCCTGACTGAGATGCCACTGCCACAACAGCATTGTACCATTCACGGAAGAGCTGCAATCACTTATTCTTCCTGTCTCCTTCCCTGTGCCTGCTTTAATCAAGACAGCACACTGTAGTCCTGACTGCCTTCCTGCCATCCTTGCCCATTTGTGTGCCAGGTAAGTGATTCAGACCTGGGCTGTATCATGTTGCTGCATCTGCAAGTATACACTTTCCATCTGCATTTGTTTGGCTGCAGGGTGCGTGTGTGTGTGTGTGTGTGTGTGTTGGTGGTTGGGGGTTAGCTTATCAAGCTGGCTGCAGGGGTGTTGTGTCTGTGCATTTTTGAGGGAGTGGGGATTGGGTGCTACTGTATACTCAAAAGGAAAGGAGCGGTGGTGGTGGTGGTGGTAAGCATGTGTCATGATCATCATATTTCTGAAAAAGACATGTGCAGCATCAAGAGATCACAATTTGAAGATGGAGGGACTTCATCAAGGAGAGGGTGGTGGATGCAGCTCAGTAAAGTAGCTGAGTAGCTCAGAGGCAGGGAAATGGGCAGAATGGGTGGGCTGTCATCAGTTTGACTCTCTGGGTGGGTGGGTGTGAGTGCTTGCGTGCATGCGTTTTGGGCTAGGTGAGTGGGTGGTATATGGATTGTGTGTGTGTGGGAGGGTAGGTGTGTTAGAATTTGGACACGTCAAAGTCTAATGGCCCCAGTGTACGTTTCATGTTTCTTGGTATATATCTTGTGTATTGAGTCCCTTGTAAATGTTGCCATTTCCCCACCCTTTCTGCCTATTTTTTCAATTGTACTTTTTTTTTTTTTTTATTGGCCCTTGCTCTTTGCCCATGATTGCCCTCTGGCCCCCCTATAATTATGGTAACCTGCGGTCACATCCTATTTGTGCCAATGTGCCATCCTCCCCATAGCCTTGTCTCTATCCCTCCCCTCCAGGGTGGGGTAAAGAAGGTATACCCACGGTATCTTGCCATGAGGTATCCATCGGGCTGCAGGAGGATGACAGAGGGAAGTTCCTTTGTCCTCTGGTGTCAGTTCCATGCTTGTTCTATTTTATTCCCTTATGCAGAGAATCGATGTGTGCAAGGATGCAAGCATGCATACCATAGTATCGTCCACAGTCAGCATGGCTCTTCCCACCTGCTAATCTAACCTTGCAGCACCAGCTGCCATTGAGATAGATGGGACTCTGGGAAGGAGTGCCTTCTTCCCTGGACAGCCATCTACAGCTCGTGCTTATTCATTACCCTGACCAGCTGGCCTCATCTTCATTTCTAATTATAGATGTATTCAGAACCCTGTAATATCAGCTGAAGTGAAACGCAGAGAGAAGCTTTCCAACCACATTTCCAGAGCCTCCAGGTCCTCCTGCAAGGCCACCCTCCCCGCCTCCCCATCCCCCACTGCACCCAGTTTTGAGTCATCTGCAAATAGACTCATTTCACTCCTGATCCCCTGCCTGACATCTGAGATATAGGCATTGCACAGGAGTGGCCCCAGCACTGACTCCTGTGGAACCCCACTAGTAACCCACCTTGGGGATGGGGCGAACCCTCCAACCACCACCTTCTGAGTCAGCTCAGAGAGCCAATTTCCTATCCATCTTAACTGTCTCCCTACCCCATTTCCTTCAACTTCTCCAGCAGGCCACTGTGAGAGTACGAATCAAACACCTTGCTAAAGTCCTGAAAGAGGTCCACTTGCCTCCCTGGTCCATGGCCCTTGGCACCCAGTCATAGAACTCAACACAATTTGTCTGTACGATCTTCCATGACAAAGCCATGCTGCCTATCGTCCATGTAACCAGTCTGCTCCAGTAACCCCCCAGCCTTTCCTTGGCGATACCATCCATCACCTTGCCGACCACCAACATCAGGCTAATGGGCCTGTAATTTCAAACAACATGAAGTCTTGCTATATTGTAGACATTAGCAGTTTGTTCCAGCTCTAGAACTGCCCTGGGTGAAATGGTTAAAACCATTCCAAAATAGAATTTTGCACGAGAGCAGCTCTATCTGTGTCATTTCAAACTTGAACTGTCAGATTCTTTACTCCGCCTCAGTGAACAGTCGCTCTGGAGATTTCTCCTTCTGCTACGGTTCATTTCTCGGTTTAAAAAGTGTTTTCGGTTGGATTTAACCGAGAATAGTTTTATTTAACATAAAACCGTTCGGTTCAAG
Source organism: Neoceratodus forsteri (assembly GCA_016271365.2). Lineage (NCBI taxonomy): Eukaryota > Metazoa > Chordata > Ceratodontiformes > Ceratodontidae > Neoceratodus > Neoceratodus forsteri. The sequence goes on from CM028133.1 coordinate 904,454,631, forward strand.
CTCTATCTGTGGTAACCGTAAGTAAATGAAGGTTTTGTCTGTGTGGAACTTGTAAGTTATTGGTTCGGTTTTGAACCAATCAGTGGGTTTAAAACTCATTTAAAACTAAAAGTTACTATTTTAGAGTGCGGTTCCCGGTTCTTATCGGTTCTAAAAACGGATTTATTACGGTTTTCCAATACCTGTGACACGGTTAGGAACTGATAAGGGTGTCTTGCCTGGCACTGCCGTTAAAAGGGCAAGTTTTTGGTTAGGCTGGCATTATGTCTGAGAAACCCAAAGAAAAACCGGGCCCACTGGGTTTCAACACTGTGATGTTTGTGGGAAGTCTTTGCCAAGGCTGACCCACACACACATGTGTTTATTGTCTGGGGTTTGACCACCTCAGTCAGACTGCCAGGTATGTAAGAATTTCCCTGCAGCCACCCTGGAAAAAGATTGGGCAGGCTCAGGAACAAGAAGCCAAAAGTCCACTGACCCGATGGCCAGCCCGGTTCGGTGCCAACCGAACCAGAGGGAGTTCCCTCTGACCAGGGCCAGACTTCCTCGGGCAAAAGAAAAGCTGGTTCTGAGGAACCAATTCCAGTAAAGAAAACAAGAAAATCAGCAGGTCTGGAGTCCAAAATTCCTTCTCCAACTGCTGCAGAGATAACAAAAGCCATACAAATTGTCCAGTCACTGTCTCAGGGTCCGTCAAACCACCACTATCTGGTAAAAGGTCGGTTCGTCCGGTCCCAGTGGTTCAGGATTATGATATTGAGGAATTTTATGAACCAGAGGAGGGGAGGAGGATTATGAACAGTATGAATGTGGCTGGGAAGGTCTGGTGTGCCCATTGAACCGGACATCTCCCCAGACAGACCTTTAGAATCTCCCCTATGCTGTCTGAGTCCCCATCTCATTTTATGTTTTATAAAAAGTTGCTGAAACCCTCCAGCTTTCTTTAGAAGAGGCTGTGGATGTGCAAGAGGAGCCTGATTTTGTAGAAATGATGGATATTCCAGAGTCTAGGAGATTGTCTATTCCTTTACATAAGTCTTTTAGGAAACAAACAATTAAAATTTTAAAAGCTCCTAATTCTGTGCCTCCTGTAGATAAAAGATGGACAGAAGGTATACATTGTCAGGCCCTGATACAGAATTCCTTTCTCAGCAATGCAGTCATGTTGGGGTAGTTCAGGCTGCTGCCTGTGATAAAGCTAATATTCCCTTGGCTTCACATCCTCCTGACAAGGATTCCAGGAAGATTGATGCCATGGCAAAAACAGTATATGGCAGCCTCTCTGGGACTCAGGCAAGCAAATTATATGGCTTATGTAGCTAGGTATCAGAAATCTAGATGGGATACTGTTATGCAATTGGCCAAGCAGGCCCATTGCCAGCTGGCTAGTGAACTGAGAACAGGTGGCTGCTGATGGCATTGAAGCCTCTAAGGTTCAGTTTCATGCTGCTGTGGATGTTAATGATGTTTCCTCTAGGGTCATGGCCACATCTGTAGCTTTTTCGTAGGTTGGCCTGGCTCAGGTGTACTAGTTTGTTACAGGATACCCAGACTAAGGCTATGGATTTTCCTGTGGTGGGAAATTCTCTGTTTGGAGAGCAGACAGAGAATTACATGAAAGATGGATGAATATAGGACTACTTACAAAGTGCCCAGGCTGAGGCGGCAAGCCACTCCCTCAAGGGCATGCCCAGGGGCCAGGGTAGGCCTTTTCACAGGCCTTCTACCAGACTCAGGCCTCCTCTGCCTATGCTCAGAGGGGCTTCTTCAGAGGCAGGGGCAGACGAGGGTGGGCAGACCTGCTCCCACCCCAGCCTAAAAGCTCCTGCTAAACAGGCACCCTGATGGGGTGCCCAGGGTCGATTCTCCTGTACCAGTGGGGGCAGGCTGGCTTACTCAGTCAGAATTGGGCTTCTTTAACCTCAGACAAGTGGGTTCTGGAAGTAGTAAGCCAGGGTCTGGTTCTCAGCTTCAAAAGTTTCCCAAGTTGAGAAGCAGACTTTTCTACTACAAGTGCTTCAGAGACCCTCGCTCTGGAAACAGAGGTCTCATCCCTGTTAGCTCTCAGAGCTGTAGAAAGGGTTCCTCCCTGCATCAGGGCAGGGGTCTGTATTCAGATACTTCCTTACCCCAAAAAGACAGGAGAATGGCGGCCCATTTTAGATCTCAGATATCTGAACAAGCATCTTCTGAAACCAAAGTTCAAAATGGTAACTCTGGCAATGATTTTACCTTCCTCAAGGCCAGGGGACTGGCTAGCCTCCCTGGACCTCAAGGATGCCTATTTCCATGTCCTAATCGGAAGATCCCATCGAAAGTACCTCAGATTCGAACTGCCCTCAGGTCATTACCAGTTCAGAGCAATGCCCTTCGGCCTTACCTCTGCTCCAAGGGTATTCACAAAGTGTCTAGCAGTGGCCCACTTAAAGAGGCAGAGGATTGCTGTTTTCCCTATCTAGACGACTGGCTCATTGTAGGCCAGTCCCCAGAACAGGTAAAATCTCACCTGCAGGTCACCCAGCAGCTTCTCACCTCCCTGGGTTTTCTGCTAAACCTCACAAAGTCGGTTCTGGAACCAGTCCAGGTACTCACCTTTATAGGGGCAGAATTGGACACAAAGCTAGCCAGAGCCTTTCTTCCCCAGAAAGGGTAAGGAATTTAGTGGCTCTGGCCTCTTCCTTCACTCTGCAGGTCTCGACCAGCAAGACACTTTCTGCAGCTCCTGGGGCACATGGCTGCATCCACAGCTGTTGTGCAGGAGCCAGATTTCAGATGAGAGACATTCAGTTTCACTTGAGGACCTTTTGGTCTCAGAGAAGAGACCCCTTTCCAAGTTGGTCCCAGTGATCGAACCTTGATCCTAGCTCTCCAGTGGTGGCAGGATCAGAGCAATTAAGTGGGGGTCCCTTCATTTCCCCTTCTCACGACTTGACTCTCACTACAGATGCTTCCCTTCTGGGTTGGGAGCCCACATGGGCGACCTTTCACTCAGGAGTTTGGTCCCCCAGGAATCTCTGCTCCACATCAATTTGCTGGAACTCAGAGCTGTCTTTTTAAGCTCTTCAAGCTTTTCTGCATCTGTCCACGACAAGGTGATACAAGTCAGAACAGACAACACCACAACAATGTGGTACTCAACAAACAGGGGGCACTTTCGGTCTTGGCCTTGTGCACCGAGGCAATGAAGTTGTGGTCTCTGGCCTATTCCCTGAACACTTCCCTCATAGCAGTTCATCTTCCAGGGAAGGACAATGTCCTAGCGGATGCCCTCAGCAGGATTTCCCAGGGCCATCACGAATGGTCCCTGGATCCTCAAGTGCTGGGGATAGTTTTGCCAGGTGGGGCATCCCTCAGATAGATCTTTTGCAGCCCCAGACAATCACAGACTTCATCTGTTCTGTTGCAGGCCTCCAGTGCTGGGCTCAGTTCCCCTGGATGCCCTTCTTCTGGATTGGGAGGGAAGTTCCTTTATGCTTTCCCCCTTTCCTCTCCTATTCAAAGTACTAGTCAAAATCAGATCTCAGCCTTGCAGGGTGATGTAATATTACAGTAATGTTGTTTCTTCTAATGGAGTCTTGCTATATTATAGACCTCCCCCAACCTGCCCCTCTCAGAACCTCTACTTGGTGGGGTCGGGGCAACTTAGTGTGGGCACTCGTTAGCATTTTGTTGCCTTTGGGACTTTGGGGGTGTGTATGTGTACGTGTGTGTGTTTTATTATACTTATGTTCCATTTTCATATTATTAGAATGGTGTTAGTATTTCTGGTCCCCTGACTTGAGTCTTGGGTGTTGGGACCATCAATGGTTGTTATTATTTAGGTAGCCATTTGGCTAGTGTAGGTTACAGCTTCCACACAGACCTTAGTGAGTTTGGCTCGTAAAGATCTGACAGTTCAAGTTTGAAATGACACAGATAGAGCTGCTCTCGTGCCAAAATTCTATTTTGGAATGGTTTTAACCATTTCACTCCGGGCAGTTCTAGAGCTGGAACAAACTGCTAATGTCTATAATATAGCAAGACTCCATTAGAAGAAACAACATTACTAAGGTGAGTAATTTTTTCTTCCTGCCTCCTCTCTTGATCCCCCCAGGAATCGGTATGATGTGGGCCACCCTCTAGTCAGGGGTGCTCACCAGTCCTCAAAGAGATGTTTAAAAGCTCCACAAGAGGGAATGCCAGGACAGCCGCCAGTTCCCTCAGCACCCCGGGATGTATCTCATCTGGCCCAGGTGCTTTCTCCATCTGAAGGGACCTGAGGGCTTCCCTTACTCTATCTACTGGGATTTCAGCCTCCACATCCTCCCCCTTGTCACCCTGCACTGTTAGGCCCCCACCTGTCTGTGGTGGCCACTCCATTTCCCCAGCCTCATCAAGGCCCTCAGTCCCTACCAGTCCCACCTCTTGCTCCGGTTTGCCTCCACTCCCCTCTCAAGACCTAGCCTCCATTCTCCCCAGTAAAAATGGAGAAAAGTACTCATTTAGGCATTCTGCCTGTTCCCTCCTCCTGTGCCCAACCATCCCCTATCCTCATCTTGCTGATCCCCTTACTTTCCTTTGTTCCCCTATGCAGCTAAAGAACCCTTGTCCCCCTCTGTATCCCACTGGCCAAGGACTGTTCCTGTTTTGCCTTAGCTGCTCTCACCACCCTGGTGACTCTCTTGACTGTCAGCTCATATTCCTCCAGATCTCTTTCAGTCCTTGAACACTTGAAGTGCCTATAGGCCGCCTTCTTTTCCTCACCACCTCCTGTACCTCCCATGTCCACTAGCAGGGTTTTTGTGCCTTGCCAGACATATGCCTTTCCTTACTGCGCATCTGGTAACCTTCTGTATTCCTCTCCTAATATCCCCACCTGCTGTCAGCATCCATATCTGGCCTTATCCTAGCCAGATGATCTTTAGGATCCTTCCCATCTCCCTGAAGTCTGCACCCTTAAAGTCAGTTACTGCTGTCCTTGTTCAGCTCCCCAGGTCCAGGAAGAGCCAGACTGTGGCGTAATTACTCCCAGCCAATGGGTCCCTCACCTCCAGGCTCTAATGTGATCACTGTCCGCCAGGACCAGGTGCAGTGTCTGGTCCTCCCTAGTTGGCTCACCCACCTGTTGTGTCAGAAATGCAGCCTGGAAGACATCCAGTAGTCTCTGCTCTCTGGCCACTGGTGAAGTCATAGTCTCCCCATCTGTTCCTGGCATGTTGAGGTTCCCCATTACCACTACCCTTCCCCAATCTACATTGTCCCTCGAGGAATTGCCACAGACTTTCCTCCAGGACCTCTGCCAATGCTGGTGGTCTGTATACCACTCCGGCCTGTACTCTCTTACCTCACCCCTGTCAGCAAAGTGACCCAAATAGCCTCCACGTTCCCCTCTGCCTCCTCTACCCCTCCAATACCTGTGCCATTTCTGACTAACAGTGCTACACCGCCTCCCTTCCCTCCCCATATGGTTTCTGAACATAGTGTATTCCTCCAGGTTTAGGTCCACTCGTGCCCTTGAGTGGCCCAGGTCTCAGTGACTGCTGCCACATCTACCTCCCTCAACTAGCATTTGCTGAAGCTCAGGCATTTCATTTCCTCAGCTCCTGGCATTTATCAGTACCAATCTCCCCCCTTTTCCTCCTTTCCTTTCTTCCCTTAAGCTCCCATTTCATGACTCCTGCACCCTACCTGGTGACCCATTTCCATATCTCCCTAGCCTCCTAGAGGAGTGGAGACCATGTCCTCATGTATTATACCTGCTGGCATTTCCCTTTTTGATCCCCCCACCCTTACAAGTTTGAAAAAATAATATCCCAGACCTAAGGACCTTCATGGCAGAGGCCGACCTGGATATTGTGGCCATTAGTGAGTCATGGTGCATTGACAACCCTGACGGGACATGGCCATACCCAGCATAGACACTGCTCATAAGGACAGGATTGGAAGGGTGTGGTGCTTTATGCGAAGGAAGGCTAAAAGCCATGGAGACACAGGAAATTTGTGTTGGTGGGTGGGCAGTGTGTTGTGGGACACTATTGTCCGAATAGTGTCATGGACACACTATTTATACAAGTGTGATCTACAGTCCTCTTGCTCAGGAAGAGTTAGATAATGAAATGTTTGAAGCAACTGGCTAAATGGCTGAAAAGGCGATGTGTTGCTAGTGATGAATTAAATGTACTATGCATACAGGGCTGTAACATATATAAATTATACTGGTACAAGGCATATGTATGACGTGTGAGTGTGTGTTGCTGGCGACCTCACAGAAAATGGTAATATAAACCTTTTAAAAAGTAACTGCAGTCTGCCACTATATAACACGCTGATACATACATTTTTTTCAATATATTATTTTATTAAGTGTATCACAGGTATGTGTTGGCGTCCGATTGCCCACACAGGAAAAGTTGATGTTATAAGACAATAATATACTCCATAATATACTGATGTAAAATAGGAGAACATGTGATAAAATGGAATATCTTGTTAAGCACCTGATGAGACTAGATGATTATTCCTAGATGCAGTAAGGGATGTGTTCCCTTGAGTTAACTGTCTGTGAATGGCAGCTCTGGCAGGTGATCTGACTTTAGCCTTTGGTGTGGTAATCTGCACATTCTCAGATTTTCATCTTTGTGTGGTAATGTCAGATTTCTGTCCTCTAAAGACATGCAATATTCATTGAGGGCTTTTTGTTTGGGTGTACCTGCATTTGATTTAGTTTCTACATATGTGTTCAATAGCAATACTGTGTAATTCTCTTTGTGTCCAAATAATCAATTGAATGGTGGGCAACTGTGTACGAATGCATTGGAAAGACATAATGCAATTCTGAGGTGAAAGTATGCTGTTTGATTGATAGGATCTGTAGTTTATCAAACAATTATTGTAATCTGCAGAAGTCCCAAATGCCTTCCTGCCATCACATAACGAGCCACCCTTGCCCATTTGTGTGCTAGGTAACTGATTCAGACCGGTCTGTATTACGTTAGACGCATCTGCAAGTATGCACTTTCCTGCTGAGGTTTTTGTTTGGCTGCAGGGGCGGTGTGTGTGTGTATCTGTGTGTGTGTGTGTGTATCTGTGTGTGTGTGTGTGTGTGTGTGTGTGTGTGTGTGTGTCTCTGTGTAGCTGTCTGTCTGACTGTGTGGTGGTTGACCTGTGTTACATGCTCCTCCAGATGTCTACCACATCTATCTGGAGTACTGTGTGCAGTTCTGTAGACCCATCCCTGCAAAGACATAATGGAGGAATTCAGCAAGGGTAATCCGTACAGGCCACTAGTAAGGACACATCTACAGCATCAAGTTCATTACTGTTTCCACACAGGGATGTGTGTGTGTTGCTGAGCAACATCACAGAAAATGGTAATAAAAATCATGAAAAATAGAAATCATGGTCGCTGTAAATGGAGTCCACTCTGAAGAAGAGAGGTTACTAGTGGGGTACGCAGAGTTCAATATTGGGTCCAGTCCTTTTTAATGTCTTCATCAGTAACATTGCAGAGAGACTGGAAGGAAAAGTATGCCTTTTGCAGATGACACAAAGATCTGCAACAGGGTTGATACACAAGGAGGCGTGGAAAGGATGAAAAGGGACTTGGCAAGGTTGGAGGAATGGTCAGAAGTATGGCAGCTAGATTCAATGCAAAGAAGTGCAAAATAATGCACCTGGGAAACAAGAACCCAGGGAAGAATACACAATGGGTGGGAGGTAGTAACAACAACAAAAAGGAAAGGGACCTGGGGGTAATCATATCAGATGACCTTAAGGTTAGCAATCAATGTGAGAAGGCAGTAGGGAGGGCTGGGGTATACTGGGATGTATAGGGAGAGGCATCAGCAGCAGAAAACAGGAAGTTGTTATCCCTCTGTACAGACAGTTGGTGAGACCCCATCTGAGTATCTGTGTCCAGTTCTGAGACCTCATCTCTGCAAGGACATAGACAGGATAGAGGTAGTCCAGAGGAGGGCAACTAAAATGGTGCAGGGTCTGCAAGAGAAGCCGTATGAGGAGAGACTAAAGGAGCTTAATATGTATACCCTTGAGGAAAGAAGGAGAGGGGGACATGATAGAAACTTTTAAGTACCTCAGTGGAATCAACAAAGTCCAAGAGGGTAGCATCTTTCAGAAAGAGACTTACAAGAACAAGGGACACAATTTAAAGATAGAAGGAGGGCAGTTCAGGGGCAATGTGAGGTATTATTTCACAGAGAGGTAGTGGATGCATGGAACAGCCTTCCTGAGGAGGTTGTGGGGTCTAAAACTGTGGGAGATTTCAAGAATGCATGGGACAGACATAAGGCAATTCTTGTGGGGGTAGGAAGAAATAGGCTGTTGGTTAAATAGGATCTGCGGCCTATCCTGTAGGTAGGGAAATGGGCAGACTAGATGGGCCTAGCGGTCCTTATCTGCCGTTAAAGTCTATGTTTCTATGTTTCTATGTTTCATAATACAATAATACACTCCATGATATACAGAATGAAAATAGGAAAAAATGAAACATCTTGTTGAAGTGCCTGATAAAAGATGAGCATTCCCAGATGCCGTGAGGATGTGTTCCCACTCAATTTAAGTGTCTGTGAATGGCAGCTATGGCAGGTGGTCCGACTTTAGCCTTTGGTGTGGTAATCTGCACATTTCGGATTATCATTCTTTGTGTGGTAATGTCAGTGATTACTCTGACCGTAAAGGCGCTAATTGTTGCATGCTGTTTCAGTACAATATTTAATGTGTGCTTTTCCTTTGGGTGTACCTGCAATTGTTTCATTTCTAGGTATGTGTTCAATAGTAATAATGTGTAATTGTCCTTGTGGCTAATGAAGCCACAAAACTGTAGGCAACCGAGAACACATTGGTCAGACATAATGCAGTTCTGATGGTGAAAGTAGGCTGTTGGTTAACTGGGATCTGTATTGTATACAATAAGTAGCGCAATGTAAAGATGGGATGGCGCATCCGCTCACTATCCATACTCTTTGGGGTGTCTTGGTTGGATTTTGGTGGGTCGCTGTCTGGTTGTGTGTGCTGTTGGTGGGTTAGGGGTTTGCAATTGTGCAGAATGGTACTTATGACCATCAAGCCAAAAGAGACCGACTTGTAATTGTAACTCCAGAATGAGTAGAAAAATACTGTGACAAGGAAAGCACGGATAGATAAAGTTACGCATGGAAAACTATATATAACCAAGCTATTCTTTGATGTGAGCAGCACTCATTTACATTGTCTTGGAGAAGGATTCCACTTATGGTTGACCTTCTATGGACTGCCTCCATTTTGTTACTGTCCTTCTGCTCTGCATGCGCCTCCCAGAGCTGCACGCAGTACTCAGATGGAGCCTAACCAGTGTCTTGGCAAGGCAATTATTATTCACTTTTATGACTTGTGATACACTGCCAGTACACCCCAACATCCCCTATCCTTAACTACTGTTTTAGTGGTCTGCTTGGATGGTTTCAGGTCATCTGTGATAACTAAGCCCAAGGCTCTTGCACTTCTTTGAGTGAAATCCAGTTGCCACTCTTCTGACCATTTTGCCACTTTATCCAGATCGCTACTCATTCCACCCACACCATCGTGATCTTCTGCTCTGTTGCAGCTCTTGGTGTCATCTGCAAACAGACAAACCATACACTCCAGTCCATCTGCAATGTCACTGCTGAACACATTGAGGAGGATGGGCCTCAGGACTGATCCCATGAGGAAGGCAACTTGTGACTTGCATCTGTTATGACTGTATGCCGCTTACAACCACTCGCTGTGTCTTTCATGCCAACCAGTTTGCCACCAGTTGACCAACTTCAGACCCACTCCCAGCCTACCCATCTTCTTAATCACTCTTCTATGTGGATCAATACCAAAAGCTTTGATGCAGTGAAGGTAGGCAACATCAACTGAAACCGCTTGGTCCACCACTCTGGTTATCCCCATCAAAGAAATCTGAGATGGTGGTATAAACTCCCTAATCATACAGTCTCCTATGAGCAGACATGTTTTGGATGGCCTTTTGCTTTTTCTTCCTGTTTTGGTTCCTGTTTTGGGAGTTTTGGAGTTTTACTTCCTGTGCCGCAGTTTACTGCTCTGCAGTGTTCTTTTTCCCTTTTGTTCTGTTGTGGAGATAGTCAGATACCGTTTGTTGTTTGTATTTATTTTATATGGTTTCGGAGTTGCTCGTTGGACAGCATTGATTGATGGTGCACTCTATTTGCCTCTCCTAATCACCTGCCAACCTCCAGGACAAACTATCTTCTGAGGTCAAGGTGCTGCATTTGGATGTTAGCAAAATGGAAGTCAGTCCTTATATTTCATCTTGAATATGTGATTTGAGTCGTGCAATAAAGTCCAGTATAACTGCCCTTTTGAAAAGTGTCACGCAATACTGCTGTAATAATATCCATTCCAGTTGAGATGTCGAGTTTAGAACCTTGCCTGATTAATTAGAAGTAGGAAATGAAAGCGAAATGTAGAGAAGTGCACTTGTGCCAGCATTTGTAGTTCAAAGCATGCATTGATTACTGTGTTGATGCTGTCACCTTTTCTCACTTTTAGGTGGGAGAATTTCACATAAGACATTGTAACAGCATCAACGTTGAGGTTGCTGTAGTGTGTGTCCTATTTTGCCTATAAGATTGCCTGTTCAACCCTGTTTCATGCAATGTCAGAACATGTCAAGTGGAGGAAGAATGGAATATGAGGAATACATATCGGCAATGTCAGAAGTGAACAACACTGATGATGAGAGTGGCACAGACAGTGACACATCGGATGTGCTAGAGACATGCTAGTATTGACTGTCGGCAATGGCATCTGCCATATATGTTCAAACCCCAAAGACATTCAGAGTCAGTCCGTACAACTACAAGTGGCGTGCAGCTCACTCAGAGTACCGACATCGCAGGCAACCGATGATGACTCCATGGTGTTTTTTTTTTTTTCAATTCACACTTTATTCACAAAATTTCCACAATACAGGAGGCAGTGGAACAAGTATGAACAGTCAGTTAGTAGTACAATCCAACACTGCCCCCCAACCCCCACTCCCCGCACAGCAGTTCCCACGAATACTGTAGTAGCTAGTAAACCGTGATGATCAATACTTGACAAGATAGCAGGTACACCAATTACACTTTAAATCCCAGTGGTGATAGTTAAAGTGTGAAGGGATCCCATATAGACTTATACTTATGTAGCCTATTTGAAGGCTCACTATGGCCTTTTCTGTGCAGAGATTAGCAAGGATTACATGTATCCATTCCTGATATGTTGGACAAATCCCGTCTTTCCAATGCCTGAGAATAATTTTTAACCGAGAGTGCGATCATGGAAATATGAAATCTCAATTTTAACCTTAATAGAAGACAAATCTCCCAAAAGGCAAATATCCAGAGAAAACAGTCCTGTAATCCCAATAAGAGTTCAGGCGGGTTTTAATTAAATCCCATAATGAAGCTATCTTGGGGCATGACCAGAATATGTGAAAAGCATCCCAGCTTCCTGGAAGCATCTAGTGCACCTATCAATATGAGAAGGCCCCATTTTGCCAGTTTGACTGGCAGGTAATACATATTATGCAAAATATGAAATTGCATGAGCGTAATCTATCTTGGGACACGTGATTTATAACAGAACATCCAGAGAGCTGACCAATTAAAAGTGGACTGCAGGAAAAATGGGTTCCAAAACTAGTGGGACCATTGCCACTCCCAAACCGCCATAGATACAATACCTGATATGTCTTAGAGATAACCCCTGGGATTCGAGGAGGAATAAAGTTCAGGTACTAATGCAAAAACTGTTGGGTGGGAGGGACTTTAACAAACACCGTGATTAACAGATGCCTCAACTGACAAACCCTGAATGACTGAGAGTCAGGAATGTTGTACCTTCTGAGAATCTCGGTTACCGAGAACCAAGCCCCTGAGTCATCCAATAATGAGGAGGCTATCCCTTCACCTAACTGAGGTAACCATGTATGAGAAATTACCTGCTTATTTATGGTAAAGCGAAGAATTCCAGATAGACTGAGATAGGTCTGTACTCGGATTATATCTTAGAAAGAACACAGCTGTGAGTGAACCTTTAATGAGATCATGAGAGTGGGGCATTTACTAGCATTCTGCAAAGGAAACTTTAACAAAGAGTATGGTCAAGGGATCCATGTTCATAGCCTGAATATAGTCTAGTTCAATGTTAAGCCAGGCGGTCTCAGATTTTCTGGACCCGCCTTACCCATTTCAGGTACTTGGAAAGATGACTAGCCCAGTAATAAGTTGCCAAATGAGGAATCCGTAACCCCCTTCATTTTTGGCAGTGGCTAGTTTACGATAGGCCAGCCTGGAGTGTTTATTAGACCAGATAAAATTAGTGAAAATCTTATGCATTTTCTGAAACCAAGATACAGGAACAAATGAGCTGAGATCGACAGGGGATAAAAATATTGGAAATACATTCATCTTTCTTATGTTAATGCCCCATAGTGAAATCGAAGCTTATCCCATCTATCTAGGTCCTGACAATCATCTGAGAAAGAGGTTCTAAGTTTTCTTTAAACCATAGGGAAGTGTTAAGTGTTAACTTGATACCCAAGTATTTGATAACACGGAAGACCAACACAATCCCAGGGAATAATGTCTGTCTTAAAACCTTGTGATTAAGGGAAAAAGGATCTTGTTTGCATTCAACTTATAATTTGAAAATGACTGAATTTAACTATCTCTTAGCATATTCAGGATAGAAGTTACCGGTGGGCCAAATGGAGGAGGAATCATCAGCATATGCTGTTATCTTCACCACATTATTCAGATCGGAATACCTTGTATTCCGTGTTATTATGAATATTTTGAATAAGGGATTCCAAATAAGATTAAATAATAGGGGAAGGGGACAACCCTGTCTCGTACCTGAATGTAACAGGAAAGATTTTGAAAAAGCCCCATTACCTGAAATCCTTGCAGAGGGAGACTGATATAATGCTCTAATCCAGCCTATAAAATGGCAGGAAACCCAAAGCTCTGAGAACTTGGAATAAGTAATTCCAGTTTACTTGGTCAATTGCCTCTCGGCATCCAGGAGACCAAGCCCATGGGAAAGGTGGCGTTCCTGGACTCCGAGAAGACGTACGAGAGGGTATGTAAGTGGTCTGAGGATGAACGTCCCTCATAAACCCAACCTGAGACATGCCAATCTGGTCCGGGAGAACCAGCGTTAGCCTATCCGCTAATATCTTCGAGAGAATTTTAACATCCTGATTCAATAGGGATATCAGCCTGTAACTCTGAACCAATTCGGGGTCTTTGTCCGGTTTGGGTAATAGGACTATTAGGGCTTCAAACAAGTGAGTGTCTAATGCAGCCCCGAGAGAATATGAAGGTAGAGCGGTGGAGAACAGGCAATAATTGCTCCTGAAAACTTTATAAAATAAACCGGAAAACCCATCCGGTCCCAGAGCTTTATCCAAGGGCAGGGTCATTATAACAGTTGAAATTTCCTCATGCGATAAGGGAGAGGATAAAAATTTGGGGAATTTTCCAAGGAAGGCAGGCTAGAATCCTTAAGGTACTCTTCCAACTCCTCTGTGGAAGGAGGGCTATCCATGTCCCCTATAGCTGCTCGTAGTAAGTAGCAAATTCCTGCACAATCTCTAAGGGGATACCCTCAAGGATCCTCTGCTTGTGCCCTAATAGGAGGTATAAATCTTGCAGACTCCTGCTGTTCTAAATGTAAGGCCAACAGGTGCCCGCTTTTCTCCTTGATCTGTGAAACTTGCTTTAGTACGAATGATAGCCAACTCCACTTCTCTCTTAATAATTCTAAGTATCTGTCCTTAACTACTAATAATTTCTGCCTTTCCTCTTTGGAAATATTGTTTGGCTGTCTAGATTCTAGTTCCGTGATTTGAGACAATAATGATAATAACTCTGCTTCCTGAGCCCTTTTCTTCTTTGTAGCTAAACTAATAAGAATACCCTAATGTAAGCCTTAAAAGCACCCCATAAATGTCCGGCGTAGCACTTTCTAAAGGGTTGGTAGAAAAAAATCAAACTGATCTTTCACTAGTCAACGGTATTTCTTCTCCTTCAATAGCTGCTCATTTAATTTCTGTCGGGTCTCTTTCTTGGGAATATTAGAAAAGCCAGATTACATAACACCAGAGAATGGTCAGATACAGGACCTGGTTGAATCGAGGTGGATAACACACCCGGCAAGAGCTCATGAGAGACCAGAAGGTAATCAATGCAAGACTGAGCCGTGTACGGCGAACTAAAAGTAAATTCCTGGAGTTGGGATGCAAAACTCGCCATACGTCACACAGTCCACATTGATCCAGTAATTCCTTGAAAGCTCTTTGTCCTGAGGACATTCCCCTCGACACATTCCCAGATCTGTCTATGTTAGGGTCCAAAACCAGATTAAAATCTCCCCATGATAATGGGAGTAAGGGAGAATAATGGAAGTCAGTTTCACGAAAAGGTGGGATCGCCCACGTTTGGTCCGTAAATGCTGCAAAGCAAAAGTGGCATGGCCCAAAGGGTACCCTGAGCTAGAACGCATATAGAAACATAGAAACATAGAATTTGATGGCAGATAAGGACCGCTTGGCCTACCCAGTCTGCCCATTTCCTACCTGATGGATAAGCTGCAGATCCTAGTTAACCAGCAGCCTACTTCTCCTACCCCACCCCTAGAATTGCCTTATATCTGTCCCATGCATGCTTGAATTCCACCACTATTTTTGACTACACAACCTCCTCTGGAAGGCCATTCCATATATCCACAACCCTCTCTGTGAAAAAATACTTCAATTACCTCTGAGCCGCCCCTTCTATCTTCAAATTGTGCCCCTTGTTCTTGCACACCTCTTTTGAAAGATGCTACCCTCTTGGACTTTGTTGATTCCTTGAGGTACTTGAAAGTTTCTATCATGTCCCCCTCTCCCTCCTTTCCTCGAGGCTATACATATTAAGCTCCTTAAGTCTCTCTTCATATGTCTTCTGGTGCAGAACCTGCACCATTTTAGTTGCCCTCCTCTGGACAGCTTCCATCCTGTCTATGTCTTTCTGGAGATTGGGTCTCCAGAACTGCACGAGTACTCAGATGTGGTCTCACCAGCTGTCTGTACAGAGGGATAATAACTCTTGTTTTCTACTGGTGATGCCTCTCCATGCATCCCAGTATCCCCCAACCCTCCTTGCTGCCCTCTCTCACATTGCTTGCCCAACTTTAGGTCATCTGATATGACTACCTCCAGGTCCCTTTCCATTTTTGTTGTTGTTAGTAACTCACCCCATTGTGTATTCTTCCCTGGGTATTTGTTTCCCAGGTGCATTACCTGCACTTCTTAGCGTTGAATCTAAGCTGCCTTACATTTGACCATTCCTCTAACTTGCCAAGTCCCTTCTCATCCTTTCCACCCACCTTGTGCATCAACTCTGTTGCAGATCTTTGTGTCATCTGCAAAGAGACATATTTCTTTCCTTCCAGTCCGTCTGCAATGTCGCTTATAAAGACATTGAAGAGGACCGGTCCTAATACTGAACCCTCACGTACCCCACTAGTAACTCCCTTTCTTCAGAGTGGACTCCATTTACTATTACTCTCTGTGTCCTATTCTCCAGCCAATTCTTTACCCAGGCTGTCATCTTGGGACCCACTCCCAGGCTGGCTAACTTGTATATTAATCTTTTGTGTGGGACTGTGTCAAATGCCTTGCTAAAGTCTAGGTAGGCCATGTCCACAGCCCCCCCCTGATCAACTACTTTGGTCACCCAGTCAAAGAAATCTATCAGATTTGTCTGGCATGACCTTCCAGCTGTGAATCCATGCTGCCTTGGGTCCTGTGCCTCTGGCCTCTAGATACTCAACAATTCTTTCCTTCAAGTGATTCCATCATTTTCCCTACCACTGAGGTTAAACTAACAGGTCTGTAGTTTCCTGCTTGCCTTGCTCCCACTTTTGTGAAGGGAATCACATCTGCCCTCCTCAGTCCTCCGGTACCACCCCATCCTCCCATGATTTGTTAAAGAGGGTAGTCAGTGGTGTCACTAGTTCTACCCTTAGTTCTTTTAGAATTCTGGGATGAATCCCATCAGGCCCCATTGCTTTGTCCACCTTCAGTTTTAAGAGCTCTTTCAGAACCCTTTCTTCTGTAAATGGGCTGGTAACAACTTCTGTATCCAGAGTGTTTCTACTGTTTGTTTTAGGTACCTCCCCTCTTCCTTTGTAAATACTGAGCAAAATATTTGTTTAGTATCTCTGCCTTTTCACAGTCACCTCTGCCCACCCCTCCTTTATTAAGCCTCACTATCCTCCCTTGGTCTTCCTTCGCCCCTGATGTACCTATAAAGGTTTTATCCCCTTCTTAACTGAGTTGGCTATCTTTTCCTCGGTTTGGGCCTTTGCTGTTCTGACTGCCTTTCCAGCTTCCTTTGCTTTAACTGATACAGTTCTCTGTCCTGTTCCTTCTGTGATTCCTTGTACTTCCTGAATGCTTTCTTTTCTCTTGAACCTTCACTGCCACTTCCTTTGAGAACCATAGCGGTTTCTTACCTCATTTTGTTTTGTT
Source organism: Neoceratodus forsteri (assembly GCA_016271365.2). NCBI lineage: Eukaryota > Metazoa > Chordata > Ceratodontiformes > Ceratodontidae > Neoceratodus > Neoceratodus forsteri. The sequence goes on from CM028133.1 coordinate 904,471,174, forward strand.
TATTTGCTTTACACAAAGGCTTGTTACCTCTGTGATGGCAGTTTTATTATTCCCCATTGTTCTTCCACCTCCTTCCTGCCCATTTGCTAGTGCATTCCTTAGGCACTCACCCATTTGGCAAAGTCAGCCTCCTAAAATCCAGTACCTTTGTCTTTGTATGGCTTGACTCTATTGCTGTGTTTATTGTGAACTATACTGTTCGATGGTCACTAGTTCCCAGATGGCTACCCACTTCACATCTGTGATCTCTCTTCATCTCCATTTGAGAGAACCAGGTCTAAGATTGCTCCCTCTCGAGTGGGCTCCAATACTAGTTGTCTAAGGCATGCCCCTGTAGGGCATCTAGAATAACCCCACTTTTAGAAGTGGCTGCTGCAACTGCACTCCAGTTAACATCTGGCATATTCAGATCACCCATCAACAATATCTCCCCTTTATCTGCCATTCTAAGTATACTTTCTGTCATTTCCTTGTCCATTTCCTCCCCTGAGAGTGGGTCTGTATACAACCCTGTGCGGATTGTGGTGCCATTGCCTGCCTCCAAATTGACCCACAGTGCTTCTTCTCTCCCTGTTTACCCTTTTGTTCTGTTGCTTTGATTTCTTCTCTTATGTAGAGAGCTACTCCTCCTCCCTCCTCCTCTTTTACCCTCCTGTCCCTCCTGTAGATAGTGTATCTTGGTATGTTTACATCCCAGTCATGGTTCTCTGTGTACCATGTTTCTGTGACTGCCATGATATCCAGATCTTCCTCCTCCATCAAGGCCACTAATTCAGGAAGCTTGTTACCCAGACTACGGAGCATTGGTACTCATTGCTCTCCATTTTTGATGGCTTTACCTTCTGTAGCGGCATCCCCACTGACCTTTCTACCTTGGTCTTTTTCTCATTTAGTACCCTGTTTTGTAGGGGAGGCTGGGATTTTCCTGCTGCTTATCAGTGCCTCCCCTTGACTAGTTTAAAGGCTTGCCAATGAAGCATTTAAACCGATTGTCCAAAAGACTTGTTCCCTTCCTGGACAGATGCAGACCATCCTGCCAGTATAGGCTGGTGTCCCTCCAGGTGGAACCCTAGTCCCCAATGAAGCCAAACCCCTGTGCTCCACACCATTTTTCAACCATTTGTTAAACTGCATGGTGCAAAGTACTCGCCTCACCCATGCCACTGACAGGCAGCACCTCTGAGAAGGATACTGTGTGTGCTACTTGTCTTAAGCCCTCCCCAACTCTACAAAGTCCTTCTGCACTGCTCTAATCTCATGATGAGCCAAGTCATTTGTCCCTAGGTGGACAATGACGTCCAGCTCAGACTGCCGTGCAACTGTTCTCGTGATCCTAAGGATGTGCTTCCTGTCCTCCAAGCCATGGCACCAGGCAGGCACCTTACTTCAGTTTTCCTGCTCCCCAGTTCTATCCCTAATAACTGAGTCCCCACCAGGAGCTGCTTTCTTTCCTGTGGTGCCCTCTGCCTCCTTCCTGAGGGCCTCCTTGTGACAGTTGTCTGCACCCTCCTTAGTCTCCTCTCGGGTGCATCCATAGGGAACCATGCTCCCCAGAATGGTGTATGGATTGTGGAGTGGAACAATTGACTGGGTTTGCCTCTGTTCCACCACCCTTACCCTCCCTTAGCCCACTGTGGTCCAACTGTTTGCTTTCTTCACAACCTCTGAGGTAGTGGTGGTGGCTCTGGTGCTCCCTGGATGGGGAGGTTCCCTTGCCACTGTCCAGTGCGGCCTGAAGGCAGGCAACTTCCTCCCTCAGGGCAGATAGTCGTCTGCAAACAGGGCAGCATCTCAGCCTCCAGAAAGACTCCCAGAAGACTGCTGCCCCACAGCCATTACATTGTGCTACTCCCACATAACTGTCTACCTTGTTTAGTTTTTGTGTGTGTGTGTGTGTGTGTGTGTGTGTAGTGCGTTATATAAAAATATATGTATTTATATAATGTGTATGCTTATATTATCAGTGCAGTGTGCTAGACAGGATATGACAGTGATATGTACCATGCCTTCTTGAGGAAATGATGTCAGAACCCCAGGTATAAATGAACTATTTCCAGGGGTGGGTGGGGTGAGGGGTGGGAAGGGGTTGGGCCTACACTGTGCCCTCCACTAAACAATCAGCAAACGCTCTGACCTACTGATACGATGAGTGCCTTCCTGTCAGCAAGATGCCATACACTTACAATTTGTAATACTGCTTCAAACCAATTTGATAGAGAAAATACCCTGCTAATCAAACAGAAAAATCCAAACATCCAAGTCAGACATAGGTAAACCTCCCCAGCCCCAAAAGATCCCTCTGAATCCATAAAAACCTGAGTGGGAATAAATGGAATGTCTCTATTAACCAGCATCGTGACCCACAACTACTGGTAGAGCCTGAGGCATTAAGACCTGCCCCACCTGTTGTCTACTGAGTTGTAGTGCCTCAGTCTCTAGAGGTGAGATTCTTGTAAAGTAATCTGTGCACAGCAAGCTCAGGTGTTTAAGCACCTGATATTGCTTAGGTTTTCTCCTAACCCCTTCATATTCCACGTAGCTAGGTTAATACCACTAGCCATCTTTGTTGATAAAACAAACCCAAGGTTAACCTTTGACAGCTACTACTATTGTGATCCATGTTCCCTGTTCCACTAAAACTGCGGTGCCATCCTCCTGCCCCAAACCCCGCAATCCTGCCCAAACTAGCCCTTCCATCCCCCTCAAGTAACGCCCAATCACAAACTAGTGTTAATAAACCCAAACTATTGCATTCTGCCCCTCCTCCTGCCCCCAACTGTCACCAACAAATATTCAACAGCATACCATTTCCTTCTCCCAGCACCCGACATTACCTCCCAAACCCTAAGAAGAAAAAAAAAAAAAGAAGAAAGATCTTTGAGCCCTCCTGCATGAAAACAACCGGAGGTAAATGACCCAAGTAACAGTAACAATATGTGAGGTCCTTAGTTGGTCCACTCAAATGACCCTTGGGAGTAACACTGTGTAATACAGCTAGGGCTCTAGGAATAGTGAGAGTTACTAACCTCACACCTTGCCTGCTGGAAGGAATGCACCTCGATAAGTGCTGTTAAGACTGGACCGCAGGCAATATTTCCGGTCCCCATGCGGGACTCGCCTGCAACAGAATACACTGGCCCCACCAAAGCGGGTTGACCGTCATGCCATCCATAGTAAGCGCCCTTATGCCAGGGAAAACCCCCATCATGGGCCATTGAAATTGTCGGGCCCTATTTCAATGAGGTTCAAGCACCCTCTGGTGGTACAAAAGAAAGCGCGTAGTAAGGTGCTGTAGAGAGAATGCCCGAGACCCCTACAGGCAACCTTAGGGTGCACACCAAAGGCTTTAACTGGACAGTTCCCCTCGCATGCTTGCAGGAGATACTAGCCAAACATTACAAAATTACTTGCCCCAATGCCTGAAAAGATAAGCTTAAACAGTCATTTTAGAGAGATCAGAGTCCCAGATAAAGCTAGAGCGTGAGCAACCATATAAAGTCCAGAAAAGATTAAAGAAATTGTGTCCCTTAAGCCCACTAAACAGGCTTGGATAGAAATTCAGCAATTATATATGTTCATCCCGAAGAGTCCTCCAAGTGACAGCCAGATATCTTCAATCCAGAACTCTTCCTTTGACATGACGAAAGGCCTCTCAAGTGTCTCTGAAAAGATCAGGTAGGGACAGCTTTAGGCCAGAAATCGCAGCCTCGGGATCCTCATAAGAACCCAGGTACGGCTACTTGCACCTGTAGCCGGGCCAGGTCACTCCTCTGAAACTTCAGACCAGCTGCAATAATCTTAGAGATGACTGGGTGAAATGCTTTTGCGTTTCAAATGGACAGAGCCCAGCACATCCCGCGCTAGCCTGAGTTTGACTTGTTCCCATCTCACTTCCTGGATTTCTCTAACTTTATACAACAAATGCTGCCTTTCAAGTAATTCAAAATCGGCATATTATAGGGCGAGGTGTAGCTCCGGGGGCTTCGCCTCGGGATCTGTGGGCTCTCTCCATTATGTATTTAGCCCCAAAGGACAAGGGACAGCGATCTTCTCCACCAACTTCTGGACAAACGCTATGGTGTTCTGGCTCTCTTCTCCCTCTGGCAGCCCCAGGATCACAATATTATTTCTACAACTCGACCTTCAAGGTCTTCCAGCTTAGCTTCAAACGTGCAAGTTTCTGCCACATAGCTGCCATCCCAGGCTCGAACTGCTCTGCTTGTTTCTCCAAAGAGGAGATCCTGGTGGTGTTATCCATAGTTAAGACTGAGATCTCTTCAAGCTTTCTAGATAGAGATTTCATCTCTGATGCCATTTCTTTCATTTCTTCCTGAAAGGGCTTGAATTCCTCTAGGAATCTGCTTACTGTGAGCAGCTCCTTCTCCGTGCCCTGATTTTGCGACCTCTGGCTTATCAGTTCCACTCGAGGCCCATGATTTCTTTGGGGCCTTCTCTGGAGAAACTGGTGGGTATGTTTTTGCGGCACCCGTTTCATGTAAACCTCCATTATCTCTCAGATTCCCCCTGCAGGAACACTCAATGCTAGGAAGGCAGTAGACCTTAAAATATAGGGTTTTAGGCTTGTTAAACACTCCAAAAACACTTTTATCAAGTCGGGAGGCTGGAGCTATACAGAGGAGCTTCTACCGGTACCACTGCATCACGTGGTCCCTGACTCCATGGGTTTGAGATTACGTGATGTGACATCATGGTGTCACTGTGGAAATTGCTGTGCCATGCCAACAATAAGAGAGTGTCTATGCTGCCAGGAACTGTCCCATCAGTGGGGTGACAAACTCAGGGGTTACAGTGCATCTCTTTCCACCCACAGTTCCTTATTGGATGTCCTGACCCTTTGGTTGTACAAGTCAAGTGTGGCTCTGATATCAATATGTTCATGTTACAGGCATCCACAGCCATCTAATCCCCTCAGAACAGGTAACGCTGTTAACTTTTTATTAGATTTCTACTGCTTTTATGCTGCCATGTACACTGTCAATGGTGCCCAAACATGTCAGTGATCCACTTTGGAAACAAAAACCAAGTGGGAGAGTACATAGTGATGGGATGGGTGGTACTAACAACTAACATGGAAAAGGCCTTGGGGTGGTCATACGAGATGACCTACAGGTAAGTAGACAGGCACTGTGAGGTCAGTACAGAGTGTGGAGGATACTGGAATGCATGGGAGAGGCAGCACAAGTAGGCAGCATGAAGTTGCATACCTGTTCTCAGAAAGTTGTTGAGCCCTCCTCTTGAGTACTGTGTGCTGTTCTGTCAACCACTTTTGCTCACTGTTGAGATCAGACAACTTGCTTTATAAGAAAACTAACAAGCTACACACCCACTGTTCGGTACTGCTACATGGTCATGTCTGCTTTGTTATCTTCCAACAGGTCCATGCGGCTTACTGCGTATATACATATACACACTGGGTGCATTTCATTTTGGGGGAGAAGGTGTGTTGTGTCATCCCAGCTTGCGTTGTGACATCCATTGGTGCAAAGTGGCCCGAGGCTAGTGGAGTATACAAGGGTTTCATGGAAGCGGATGAGGACAGTGATGAGGCTTTGGCACACATATTCCTCCATGATTTCAAAAAGCAATGCTCCATGTACCATTCAGATGATAATTAGGACTCTGTCTACCATTGCATGTCATTTCTAGTAATGCATGCATAGATGCTTTATTATGTGTGTATTTACTTGAGTTCCCAATGAATATATAATATGGCACCTAATGACCTCCATGAACACAATCTAGATATTGAGCTTTTAATATTCCATGGATTGTAACATCCAAACAGACCTGTATGATAAAGATTAACTTTTAATGAGGTGATTATTGCCATAGGACATTTCACAAACATTGTAATAGTGAATCAGTGCTGATGGTGTGCGTTACCGATGAAGCATTTGAACAATGAGACATGCAATATGTTATGGTAAGTGGTGATTTCTTGGGGATCAAAGAACTAAGCTTGTGTAACAAGCACTGATTCCAACCACAGTGATGTAGAATCTTCATTGCACAGTGTATCTTTTAATAAAGTAACTTGACATGTTCCTGAATGCATCCGTCTCCTTAACTGATTAAACAGCAAACAGCATTGAGAACAGTAATGCGTTGGCCAACAAACAGTCTCGGCAGTAGACTTTCACTGGAACCTTTGTTCATGACAGACTACATGCAATACTGGGTCAATGCTGTTCAGATTTGAATAGTGGATTCCATGTCAAGCCTATGTTACTTTCTTGATTGTGGGAGACCTGTGTGTTTCATGTTGTCCTTTGAATCTTTTGTTAAGCTGCACTGCAGAAACAACTGCAGTGGTTGCAACGGTGACACTCGGGATAAAATGGCAACAGAGTGCCACTGTTACCAATGAAAATATAGTTCTAGACCAACTGTGCCATATAACGTTGTATATGCCATTATCAAGTGACCACCTTTATTATTTGTTCTTCCTTGTCCTGCACTGTGCTGGTGTGTGCAATCGAACCGTGTCTAATTAATGTACATTTTCCCACTGTATAGTGTTGCCTTCAGTCATTGCTTCAAGACCCAGCACAGTCTCAGTGCAATCATTTGCTTCTGAAGAAATGCAATCGGCATGAGTGCAGGCCGTCACAACACCAGCAGAAAAACTAACACTAGTCTGAAGCCATATATCACGCATCCCTATGAGAGATGATCTGTGCAGACAATGGCTGTTATTCCTTGATCAGTCCAACATAGACAGACACGTTTTCTCCAACATGGCATAATGTGGTGTGCTCTGACCACTTCACTGCGTAGACTACCATACCACCTGGACACAGGTTATGAAGAGTAAGTGAATTCCAATCTGACTTCAGCTGTGTTAATTGTTGCTGCTTTTTATATTCACATCTACAGTGTTCACCATTGCATTGCACTCTAGTCGCATAAGAATATAAGAATGTTGTCTGAAGATGGGGACCACTTGCTCAGTCTAGTCAGCACATGGTCGCTACTCCCATCCTCTTTTAATTGTTCCATCAAAGCAGTCTGTCATATGCTACATGAAGTTCTATTACTGTTTAAAGTGCAATCTCTTCAGCTGGAAGCCTGTTCCATGAGTATCACCCTCTCGTTGATGCTTTGGTTGATCTTATCCTTTGAAGTAGACCCGGAGTCAGTTGAAAAATAATTATGACTGACTTACCACACATTATGACTGATTTTTTCAACTAGTTTGAAATTTCTGACTTCAACTAACAGAAGAAAATCCAACCAATTTTTCAGCTTTAACCATCATTGAATTTTAGTATGTAGTAGTTTGTCGTATTTTTTAACTTCTTATCTTTTTTTATGAAAATGTTGACTATAAAGTTAATAAAATGTATGGAAAAGTCTCCCTACCCCTTAAAATCAATGGACTGCAGCACTCACCTTTGCCTTCTGTCATCACAAAGGGTCTGCATGTGCCAACGTGGGAGTGTGTTGGTGGGTTAAGGTCAGGAAGCAGCTCCGTTTTTAACATTTGGGATTTAGTAGTATTATAACTTCATAAATGGGCAGAAACAAAAAAAGTATTTATGCCCCTCAACTCTGGGGCAGGTGAGGTATTGCATATGTTGAAAGGAGCAGCAACTAGGCAGCAGCAGCTAAGCCGGCTGCTCTTTAAAATGCAAATACAAAGTGCAGTGAAACAAATCTACACACAGTAGGGACCCACTAAAGCACAATAACCAGTCAAAACAACAACAAAATATACTAAGTCCCTGAAAGTAACAAGTTGAAGCAGGGCAGTAAAACAGTATATGGTATAGAAAAATAAGCAGCAGTAATACTAGTTACTAGAAAAGAACTGAGTCTAAAATACAGTATAGGTAGGGCCTCTTAAACACTCCACAGAAGCTAGAAGGTACCCTTTTGAAAGCAGAGCTAACCATCAATATATGTTAGTTCACTAGTAGTCATAAAATCTGTGAGACTAAGACCCTGTACACATTACAACTGAAGAGTTGTACCGTTTTAAATAATGGTTTCAAAACATTTTCAAACTCACCACAGCAGCCCGTCCACATAATTGTTCACGAGTTTGAACTCGATTGTAACACGTAAACTCCGTCTCCATCAGCAGCGAGTAACATTTTAAACTCGGTAATCCTCCCGATTGTAGCATGGTTAGTTGGGGCTTCAACCCAGGATGCATCTGTTGTTACTCCCAGCCTGCATTTCGGCAGTAATGTAAACGAATGATGCAAATTGCCATTCTGGAAGTGCTTTAACTGGACTGTGTCTTTGCTCATTAGTGCATCAGTGTTGTGTGCTAATTTGTGCTACAGCATAGTAAATGGGCAAAAAACTGCAGAATACTAAATTGTGACAGCCTGTTCCAGCAAGCAGTTGACCCTGTCACATGATCTACATCAAGTATCACCTAGGTGATCATTTGTTTACACATGGAGTTCTGCAGTGGGGACATGTATACCCTGTTATTATGCTTGCCGGCAGCTCATCATTCTCCGTCAGCACTTGCTCTGGAAAGGAGAACTTATGAGATGAGGCAGAGATCACTACTCAGCACAGCACATTCCAGAATGAGGACGGCAGCATTATTAAATCGCTAGCTGTCATGCAGAGTATTCTGACTGCTGGGTATGTCTCAAATTCCCTACATGGCGTGTATGGTGTGTGGATCGTTCCTCATCTTGGTGGAATGATGTTGTCTTGACTCACTGGGATGATGAGCAGTGGATATGTAACTTCTGTCTCAGTAAGGGACACTCACATTGCTATGTGATGAGCTGTCACCTACATTGCACATAGCAATACAAGATTTCGCCAAGCAGTGTCAGATAGTAAGTGTGTTGGGATCACCCAATGGTGGCTAGCAACAAATGCTGAGTACCATACACTCGGACATCTGTTCGGGTTGGACCTCCACCGTGGGTAAGATCATAAGTGAAGTGTGTTGTGCCATTGTGCAAGTCCTCCTACCCAAAGTGATTGTCATTCAAAACCTAGATGAAATAATGGCGAGTTTTGATAGAGAATGGGTTTTCCCAATGCATCAGTGCTGTTGATGGCACTAATTTTCCCATTTTATGCCCACCTGGTAATGCAACAGAATACTACAACCAGAAGTGCTACTATTCCGTGGTGATGCAGGCAGTTGTTGATTACCATTACAGATTCATTGACATAAATGTTGGTTGACCTGGTAAAGTTCATGATGTTAGAGTACTTAAAACAGCGACCTGTATTGTAGAGGGCAGCGTGGAGATCATTCTCCAAACAGTGATTGGGAAATAAATGGTGTGATGGTGCCTGGTTTGATTCTGGGCAATCCGCATATACCCTCCTACCATGGCTTATGAAGCCATATGCTGATTATACAGACCCGGTAAGAGGAACTTTAATTGCAGGCTGAGTAAAACATGTATGGTTGTTGAATCGTCTTTGGAAGACTAAAGGCAGATGGCATTGTCCGCTAAAAGAAGCGAGTTCAGCCTGGAGAACATTCCATATATTATTGCTGCGTGCTGCGTGCTGCACAATATATGTGAGGTAAGGGGAGTTGTTCGACTCTGGGTGGTTGGCTGACACAGATGGTGGTGTTGTTCCTCAACCCAACATTGAACATCGTCAGGCATATGATGCAACAGTTGCATCTCAAACAAGACAGGCAGTCTTGATCCGTGATGCCCTGTGTGCTTATTTTGTTACAATGCCACATGTGCAGTAACATATTGCTGAGGTGGATAATGTCATGTTTACTCACACTCCAGTAAATGCAGTAACTTAATAAGTGCAGTGCACCAGTAGTAACCTTGCTGATGCTGTGTCACACAGCCAGTATTTGTAATATATGTTCATAATGCAGTTATGATATATATACAGTACAAAGTACTAAGCAGTTTGTATCGTTAAAAATATTTACTTTTTATTGGCAAACAAACATTGTTACTGTTCTATAAGAAGCGTTGTTGTCCCATGAAGGAACAACACTAATTCAGTAAGTAGCAGATTAAAACCTGTTATGAACTGTGTATATTTAATTCATGGTGACACTTTTAAAATGGTCTTTACATTTTAAAATGGTCTTTAATGTACCGTTCAATTAAAAACATGGCGGTAACAATACAAAGGAACAGCAGTACTGAACATAGATTTGTGCAAGTAACATTTAATTATTTCAACAATAGTGAACATTTTTATATTATTAAATTTATTTGTAACAATTCTTAGCGTTTTGATGTTATGTAACAGCATTAAAGTTTGTTGCAAGTTTTCTATCTTTAAACTGTTTATTAAATTATGAACTCCTATACTGATCATAACTGGGCCTTTGACAACAGCAGCACAAACAAATATTGATGCATTTCATCTTAACAAGTGAAAGACATGTTTATTGGCCATAACAAACAGTGGCACATGGGAAATGACAAGTGGTGCTGTAACCTATTTGAATTCAGCCAGATGAACCTGGTAAGGGTGAGGAAAAACACTGTCAGGTCAGTGAAACAGTAAACACAAATACAACCACATGTGTGTACATGAGAAGCACACAACACAGATCTGCTCATCAGTTGCACACACCGTCTTTGCTGTTTTATGCAACATAACAGTTATGATGTCACAGACTTGTCCATGTGAAATCATCAGAATTCAGTTGCTCACTGTATGACTGCACGAGTACTATTTGGTCTACATTCATCAGCAGCAGTATGTTGGGAAACAGTATGGCCCACATAACCGACATTTTCATGAGTGGGAGTCATGTTATTGTTGACAGGTTGACTGTCCTGCATGACATTCGGTTGCTATACAATACCCCTCTACTGTTAAAAGGATGGGCAGCAGAAGTATTTCCTGAGGTCATTACAGTGAAAGGGATGGTGATTGCATGGCATTGGCATGGACCACGGCAGCTGCAACTTGCATCTGCATCGGTCGCTGTGCAACCAAAGGTGCAAACATTGCCATAATGCTATGGAACAATGATATGATGCAGTATGTTCTATCTCCGTGTTCTTAGCCGTTCCTCCATCTCTCTATCTTCCCTAGCCCTTTCTCTCTCTTGTTGCAACAACTGATTGTGCTGCTCAGTCAACATTTTACGTGTTGGTTCAAACATGGACTCAACTATCTCATGCATTTTGTCAGTCTCTTTTTCTTCCGTAGATTGAAAAGAGGCTCAGTGCTGCAGGTTCTCTTCCCAGATGACACAGCTGATGGTGGTGATGCATGGCTGCATCCCGGTTCTTCTTCATCTAATGCATCTAGGGTATTATCACATGGATCATGGATGATAGTAGAAGACTATTCACTGATGTGTCCTGGCAGCCCTCATGGTCTACAAAACAAATCACATTTGGTAATGTAAATATGTCTGATGACAGCTGTATGCTAAGTGCCAGGCAATGCAGTTCCATGTGGAGATGCTTTCTGTGCACTTCACCCCAACACCACCGTCCCGAACTTAGCGACAATATATGTTATGTCATTATGTCATCAAAGGCAGCATGTGCAGGTATGGAGAAGAGTTTGTGCAGACAAAGCAATGCACATCATGTTTGCTGATTCCACCACAGTGACGCTACATTACACAGACACTTCTGTGACTGCAGGGTGTGGGTGGAGGACTACAGTGCTCACGAATAATGGGTTACATATGTGACATCATATTGCATATACCTGACTGCAGGGGTTCTGGATCTGGGTACTCTTCTTCAATAGGTGGACATGGTGGCTCAACAGACACTCCCTCAAGGACAAATGCAGGGTTTGAGGTTGGTCGAGTACCAATAATTCTGTCAGTTCATCAAAAATGGGCAGGTGATCCTCTGCCACCAGATCGCCTGTTGTCTTTCACTTTATGGTATTTCACTTTAAGCTGCTTTATCTTTTCCCTGCATTGCTTTGCAGACCTTTTTATGCCTTTCTCTAATAGGAAGTCTGCGATTTTCTGATAAATCTTGGTGTTTCTGCGATAGTTGGCCAACTCCTCCTGAACCCACTCCTGGGACCAGTTTTCAGTTAGGAGTTTAGTGGCCTCCTCTGTCCAGCTTGCAGAGCGATCAGTCATTATGACATACCACAGTTGCGCTATAATCACCTGTTAGGGCACTATGCGGGAAGCACTAGCACTAATTAACTAACAAATAAGTATTCACCACACAGTCTGAGTGTGTCTGGTTGAAATGTACTAAATACTGCCAACTGCTGCAGACAATTCGTCTGTCAACCTCCAGAGCTCTTTAATTTCCCACTGCTAGACACTCTGTTGTATGTCAACGCTCTACAGCCCCTGCAGCTGCACTATGAGATTGCTTGGCAGAAACTTTCTGGTGAGACTGGAGGACCAAGCTCTCAGCATGGCACGGAATAATAGGTGAGAATCGCATGCCCGTCCACACACCCAAGGTAACACGCTTTCCTCCTTCAAACTGTTTTAAAACGGACTTGAGACTAGCTTGCAGCAGGGTTTAAGCATGGTTTCTTTAACACGCTTTGAAACCGTGCTTAAATGTAGACGGACGCCATGTTTGCGCTACTTAAAATGTTTTAAGCACCTTAAAATGTTTTAAGTAGCCTGATGTACAGGGCCTAAAAGTCTAAGGAGGACTCCTAAAATACTTCCTGTACGGTATACCAGAACTGAGATGTATCCATAGTTTAAATTTGAATCTAAAAACACTCATGCATATTAAAAAACTTTTTCTGACACAGTTTCTGAACTTATTTTGCCTTTCAGCATGTACACTTATGTGTTTTTAAAATTTTATTCATCTTGCCGTGAGGACTTTAATATTTAGTCTATCTGATTCCTACCATGGCAAACAACAAACATTTTGCCCATCGGACCCGACCGACCATGCTCCATACTCTGGCCTCCTATGGGTCCAGAAACTTACCAACCAACCACCTGCGCCTGGCCTGCTCCATAATCTCGGGGGCCTGACTTATTCACAGTGCCACCACAGTCAAAGAGCCCAGCGGATGACCAGCAGTAGATTGATGATGATCAATCGCCTTGGCTTTTCAAGTTCGGCCCCGGAGCCCCCAAGCCCTCAATCAGCCAGACAAGCCAGCCCAGCATGCAGCAGACATACAGACAGACTGAGTAGTCTGTGAGAGACCATCCTCCTCCTTCATACTGCAGTGGGCCCAGCCTGGCAGACTGACATACACATCCCATACAGTACCTTGCTCACTGTAGTAACCTGTTGCCAGTTCGGTTGGGTGTCGGGTGATGATTCGGTTGTCATCGCTGAGTGGCTCCATGGCTCAGGCTGCCACTGCTGTTCTACTTGGTAGTGGTGCCGGTGTTTTTTGGAGCTATGTGCTTCCTCCTCCCAACCCACACACAGTTGGTCCCCAACCCAGATCCATTTCCCCACTCTGGTACTCCACGCAGTGGAACTAGTGCACCTACCACGCCTCCTCCTCGCCGACTCTGAAGATCTTACCGAGACTGAGTGAGAGTTGCCCAACAAGCCCGGCTGACAGAGTCATGTGCTGATCCCGACCATGACCAGGCCACTGACTTGCTTCCTTCACACGATTGCTGCCTGGTTTTGCTGGAGGACTGACTGGGACCTGCACAGCCACACACTAGTCTCTCTTTGGGCACCAGACAAGTCAGGACAGTGGACACAGTTAACTTATTTTAAATTAAACACCGAACTGCCAAACTTCATCCCTGCAGCAAAACGCTGCTCGCTCTGTTGCCCACATACCAACAGAGATGCCTCCTCTCCTGGCAGTCTCCTCTCCTACTTAGGCATGTTCTCCTGCCACCTCGTGCAGCCAGTCACAGACACTCTCAGGCTCCTGGATCCTCCTTCTGTCTCTCCTAATTGGTGGATGCTTCATGTCCAGGAGCCAGGGTGCCTTTATTGGCTGTAAGGCTTGATTGAGGACTGTTAGATATTCATGGCCTCCTGGCCTCCTTCCTCCCTAGAAAAGAAAAAAGAAAAACACACTGCAGTGCACCACAAAACAAACCTGGATGGGTCATGGAATCGTCAACTGCAGTGGATTTCAACTCCACTATTTTATGAAGGCAATCCAATGCAGTTGCAACTGATTGCAACTGCATCGAATTGCAACTGACTATTTCAACTGCCAACCACTGCTCGGGGTCTACTTTGAAGTTCCCACCGAGATGTGTGGTGCTGGTTTCAGGACCTCATCTATACAATTATAGTTTGCACATTGCATAGTTGTCTCGTTGAATATTTATTTGATTACGTATGTTGTCGGTATTCCGAGGTTTGATTCGCAATGTGGTGCCATCCAGTATTGGCGAACAAGTTGCCATCACACAGGGATTACGCAGTTTGTGCTGCGGTGTTTAGAGTAAGGTGCAGGGCAGTTGGCAACAAACAATGCCAAGTCAATGAACTCGCACAGGTCAACTGAGTCGCTGCCGGGCTGAGTTGATTATTCTTTGTGATGCATCTTGTGGGGAAGCATACAGTAAAGGCCTCCTGGTGCTGGACGGAACTTACAGCAGCACAAACCAGAACCTGAATGTATGTTTGACGGAAAACACACACACAAAAAAAATGGTTGGTGAAATGAACCTTGGTATGCTAGGCTAGTGTATCATATGATTGCCTGCTGCTGATTGTTTCAAGGGCATCGTGTGTACTGCTGATTACTATTTTTTATTTTTAACATACCTATCTGCATAGTGTGATTTGACTAGAGGAGGGCAGCAATCAGCTATTCTCTAGCTATAGCATGGAACACCCTACAAAAATCCCTAAAACTGTCCATTATCATTCCATTCACATCCTTTAAACAGCATTGTACAGTCTTCTTCACAGGAAATGCAGTTGCTACCGCTAGAGCTAAAATTGTCACCTCACAATTCTCACTTCCAAACCATATATGGCATATTCCTTCCAGACAGGCACCCTAATCTTATGGCACCCAATATTACCTTCACCATCCTAGTATTCATTATAGTTGTGTGTCTGCACTGGCCATTAGGATATGGATGTACTGTATATACTGTAAATATTAGCTTAACTTTCCTGTAACCGAGTTTTATCATGTGAATTCACTGTACATCATTATGTTATAAACGTTATTTTCCTCTGTATGTTTAACTGTCTTATAAAGTGTATGATGTATCTGCTGTGTATCAACTAATTGAACCTTGACTTATCAGGTCCATCTTGTAAATGAGCCTTGCTCAATGATGTTCGCCTGAATAAATAAAGATTTGATTGATTGATTGATTAACTATACTGTTCAAGTGGTCTGCAACTGTCTATTGGTGGACATTGTCTATCTCAAGATATAATGTTCTCTTGTTACATTTTCAATTAGGGCATGAAATTGGTAGAAATTATGTTTTGCAAACACTAGTGAGCAGGTATAGAAACTGGGAATATCGACGAGCACCAGACCCATTTCTACTGGCACTGCGGGTGTACATACTGAAGTGTTGCCTTGTACAGTGCAAGCCCTCAAGGCCACTGAAATAAAAATTTTATTAGACCAATACAAAATCCACAAGCATTTTATCACTGTGCGAGGACAGTGTAAATGCATGATTTTCAAACAAACTAAGCAGTAAACCATTGCAATTTGATTGATAGTGCCAGTTTTGGCAATGTGCTGAAATCCTAATGAAAGGTTGTGGACCTAATCTCTTAGATCCGGAAATCCAACAAAATGACTAAATGAAGAAGCTGTTCCATTCGTCCAGCATGCATCTCACCCTCTGAGGTCCGTTTATCACTCAATGATGTTAACAAGGTATGGTGATTTGGTGTGAGGCACCAACTCTTTGCTGATTGTTCTGCTTCCATGTGGCTTTGCATGTACTGATGTTCTGATTTGTATTTCAGTGGCAGAGAATGGAGATGCTGGTTACCAATTCACAGAACAATGACACAGGACTGCAAGCAGGAATCTCTTTACAAGCTGTACATGTGATTTCTGTTGCAACACAGCACACACCAGCAGTGCAAGACTTCACCTGTCAGCAGAAACCAGTGATGCATGACTTTTCCTGTGAGTGGCCTGAATTGCCAGATTCTGTGTACAAAGACCACGGATACTCCAAGCCATACTCGGTAGTTGAATGGTTGAATGATACTGTGATTTCCACAGACCATCCACAAGCTGTAAACCCTGGAATTAACATTAAGTGTGTTTCAGCACCACGTCATGGATGCACTTCACACCAAACAAGACTTCAATGATAAACACAAGTTGTGGCACAGAAACATCTTCCTTTTTGTCCTCTGAAGCCGCTGTCGATGAAAGCAATGTGTCTATGTTTGAACCGTGATCTTCCTGCAAATTGGACACTAAAAGTGCTGATGGAATATCAGACCGACAGTCATTTCTTCAGGCTGAGGCACCAGTAACAGAAGCGAAATACTTAGTGTTTCAGTCATACTTATTCTTACTTTTCCAGATTTTGCTGTGTCAGCTGTGCCGTTTGCCTCTGCTAATTGTCAAAAGCTATGCCCGTGGAACGATGTTTGTGGTTGAGTTTTGTTGTGCTAATGCACACAGTTTCTTTGGTGGTCACAGCCAATGGTGGGAAAGATAGGTGCGGAAATCTTTTGCTTAGCAGATTTAGCAGTAACAGCTATCATCGCATTTCTGACCTTCTACGATTTCTGCGTGTACCAGTAATGTGCGCAACACAGTATGGTGATGTACAGAAGAAATATTTATTTCCCATTGTGAATCAGATATGGCAGACATGCAAGACATTAACTGGACTTCACTGCATGGGAAAGCGATCACAGTCTTAGGAGATGGGAGGTGTGATTCTCTGGGACATTCAGAGAAATATTGCACATACACTATCATGGAATCTGATTCACGGAAAGTGTTGGAATCAACACTGATTCAGGTGTCAGAGGTTTCAAATTCTTTTTTTTGTTATTATTTTTACTCTCCTTACTGCGGCTTGTACCTTCAGGAGGGTGTCCCCAGCCCGTCTCCGGCATCCATCAGCCGACACTGACCTGACCCTAGGGCTTACCCCTGGTGGGGTCAGTGGGGTTCCAGGACTCCCACTGAGGACCAGATTTAGTTGGTCAGTGCCGTGGCTAGCCGGGGCAGATCCTGTGGGGTGCCCTCTGTCATTCTGCATGGCAGTGTATTTTTCTGCTGTTCTCCCCAGGAGTCAGGGCCGTGCAATGTTGTCAGCAGAGGGAGCATGCACGCATCTGCAAGCACTCCTCAGACATCTGGCCCGACTCCTCCCCAATTTGTGGTGTGCGCCCTGTCCTCCAGCCTCCGGGGGTGGAACAAGCGCTGACCACCTGGACCCCTCCCCAGAGAGGAGATCAGTCCATAGGATGCTCAATCCTTCTCCTCCCTGCCGACCCCCAATGGCCCGTGCTCTTTCCTCAACATGGGTCACCGGTGTAGTGCAAGGTAAGGCAACAGAGCCTCAGCCTCCTCACCACCGGCTGGCCAGAGGTTGCAAATTTAATGTTATGGAGAAGGAGGGGTTTGTACGAGCAATGAGTAGCATATTAAATGCTGGCCTAAACATAAAGGTAATTGCAACAGACCAGTATTCCCAGATTGCAAATCTTATGGAAAAAGCCGAAAAGTTTCCAAGTGTGGAACATCAATATCACATCTGGCACATTGCTAAATCTATTGTCAAAAACTCTGTGTGAAGGCAAAACAGAAGCACAATGAGGCATTATCATCTTGGATCACGGTCTGTGATGAATCATTTGTGGTGGTGTTAGCAACTTGTTTGGGAGATGAAGTACTGCTGAGGGAGAAGTGGATTTCTGTTTTGGAGCATGTTGTTAATAACCACTCCTGGATAGTTGGACTAGAGTTCTGTCAATGTGCACATGCACCACTGTCGCAAGAATATATTGAAAGCACATTATGGCTGAAAAGGGAGAACCAGCGTATGAGGCACTGAGGAAGATAGTCATGGACACAAGGCTCCTGAATGACATTAAGAAGATAACCAAATTTTGCCACACGGGAAACCTTGAGGTGTTTCATTTGCTAATTAACAAGTACTGCCCCAAGAGGCATTCTCACATGGGGATGCAGTGTCACACACAACTTTGCGCTTAATGGACTACAGTGAGAATTGTAATGTCAAGCAAGCTGTGATAAAGACGGCGAATGCAAGGGACAACCTAGGTATCAATTTCCATTCTTGAAGCACAGCAAAAGGTGGGTCACCAAACCCATAGCAGAGGACAAAACCTATCACTTTGTTAATACGTTGCTGAATTCGTGCTTGATCTTAAGGAAGGGCAGCTTGACAATATCTCTCCACTTTATGCACCCAGCAGACCACGAAACATTGCTCCTGTTGAGCGACCACCAGGGAGAACTTCTGCAGAACCATTATACATGTTTCAAGCCTTGATAGCCAGTTTTCTGCATAGTAAGCAATGGTCTATGTCCCGACAAGAATGCTTGTTGCCAACACTGCCATTGCCATGAACATACAGACTCTCTCTCGCTCAGTTTATCTTCGCCTGTCTGTGTCCATCTGCATCGCCTCCCTAGCATGCTTGTCCACCCTATGTCTCTTTATCCAATGGTAATTGCTCTCACCCTAGCTTGAAATGCGATTTATAAAAGGGGTGCTACTTACACAGTATAGCATACATGATCAACAAGTCTGAGCATACGCTCACTCACAATAGGCCCATCCACAACTAAAATAGGTCAATCTAACCATTAATAAAGTTGGTTGTGAAACTTAAGTGTTAGTCATCTTTTAAACCAATTACAGTACAATGCTTTAGCTGCCATGAGATAAGTCTTATACAGCAGTGTAGCAGTTTAACACTAGTCTGGTAAGATATACTAACTCATTCAACCACAGACATCTTTTCAGACTGGATTGTACAGTTACTGAGTTGATTGTAAATGGAATTCCGATCGACTTCTGGGACAAGTTATACAGTAACCCACCAACCATCAGCGTGATCCTTCTCTGAAACTGCATCCACATAAAATGCTCAGCTTGTTAGGATTCCACAGGAAAAATATGCTTACTTGGGGGTGCCCCTAGCAATGCGCCAGCTAAGCAGCTTAATGGTGGTGAAGTACACACATCTCCATTTACAAGGCCATAAACTATGTAAAAGTGTCAGTGGCTCAGTAGGTAGCACACTCGCCTCTGAGGCTGGGAGATCAGAGGGCTGTGGATTCAGTTCCCACATCTGGCACTTGGGTTAATATCCCAGTACTGACACTGTAGTGCAGCATGAGAGGTGCTGCACTTCTGAGATGCCGCCTTTGGATGAGACGTTAAACCGAGGTCCCATCTGCCTGGATTGGTGGTAGTTCAGGTGGATGTTAAAGATCCCATGGCACTTATCGAAAGAGTAGGGAATTTCCCGGTGTCCTGGCAAATTTCACTCTTTCATTAAAAATACCACCAACAGCTTAATCTGGTTCAAGGTCAGTTGACATTCATCTGTATCTCCCTTCCCGGGTTGTGCCTGAAAATAGGCAGGATTTGTCTAGTGCTCTTACCTGGTCAACAAAAACTAAATAAAATAAAATAAATTGTCTCCTTTTGCAATCGAACCAGCAGTTTGCCAATCCATGCTGCAAAAATGTTTGTTTCATTTACCAATGTCTGGTTTAGGTTGGTGGAGTGGTTGTTGGGGTGTTCTCTGACTTGTATGTATACTAACATACTATAATGCCAGCAGAATAGGCCTAATATTCTTTTGAGTCTGCTTGATTTTCAACACTGGCTGGTCAGAAAGAGGGCGTCAATGGCAAACCTCTGGTCACGAGCCCTTGTCACCCAGTTATACAACTCCACATGGTTTGTCTGACACGATCTTCCCGAACAAAGCCATGCTACCTATTTTCCAAATACCCAGTTTTCTCCAGTAACCCTCCCCAAGGCATTTCCTTGTTGATACCCTCCATCACCTTGCCGACCACAGAAGGCAGGCTAACCAGTGTTATTTCCGCCTCTTCCCTTGACCCCGTTGCGGATTAGCATGACATGGGCCACCCTTCAGTCTTGGGGCAGCCATCCAGTCCTCAGAGAGATGTTGATGAGCTCCACCCAGAGGACTGACAGAACATCAACCAGTTCCCTCAGCACCATGGGATGTATCTCATTTTGCTCCTCTGTGGTGGTGTGAGGCAAGAAGCGTTCTAAAAGCTGATGCCCTGCTCGCTGACTGGCGCCAAAGCTACTCCAATCAATCACAGCTCCTCTTTTGTTTTGTTTAGCTGATGTATGCCACATACAGTAGCACCCCTCAAAATCACATTGGATGAGTAGTGCTCATTGGGTGCAGTTTGTACATGTCAAGTATGGATTTCACTGTTAACTAGCTCAGCACTTTTCACCTGCAAATTAGCTGGTGTCATCTATGGCAGTTGCACCCTGTAGAAGTTTGCCATTCTAGGCAGATGTAGTTTAGAGTTGGGACCCAGCTGATGGGTGGTCTGCCTCAACGTTGGTAGCTGGGTGAGTTCACTGCAGGGCCCTGCAGTGAATACCAAGAGACCCCACTCCTTCTTGGAATCAAACTAGTAAGTTGGCAGTGTTGAAGTTTAGTATGTGACTGTCCAAGTACAGAACGTGTTGCTCTGAAACCCAGGCAGTGTGTCCATAGTTTAAGTGTGGAAAACATATAAGATAACAATGACAATTTCTTCTTTGTTTATTTTTATTTATTAATCGGATTTACAATCTTTGAGTCAGAGACTCATTTACAAAGGCACCTTTGATCGCAGGGAGGGTAGACAAGACGTGACAGTGAAATAAAAACAATGGAGGACTGATACAGGTGTGGTACAGCAGGGAAAATATACACAGCGGTTCCAGATAATACACAGAACAAAACTGTTTTGCAATTAATTACAGATTCGACCAAACATTCTCAAGACAGTATAATAGGCCTGCTCTAGTATATCTACTGAGCAAGTACCTGGGGGAGGCAGTCCAAGAGGACATTGTCAGACACAGAGAGCCAGAAGAGTTCAGTCTCTAGGGCAGTCAGGGACACCCACAAATCTGAGTGTCCGTGAGGTGTTTCTGGAGGGCAATTTTAAAGGGCCTATTTTGGGGATGCTGGTGATATGAGGGAAGAACTAAACCAGGAGGGTGCACTGTAATAGAAGGACCTTTGGGTGGGCGAGGTCCTAGCTCTGGAACCTAGAAGGTGACCTTGACTGTGCTTCAGGTGGGACCCATCTGAGAGGCTGGTTTAAGGACGAGGTAACCCCAGGAGGGAAGAGCACAACACAAAAGTGTTTTTGACCAGCATACAGGTGTGTTGCACAGGCACTCATCAAAGGTGAGTAGATTAGAGGAGGAGTAGAGTTGGCATGTGTGAGTTCTGCTATGGGCACCTGTAGGGAGCCTACAAGCCTTGTTTATTGAGATCGGGTCTTTGGCGAGGGTAGTGGTGTCAGCCGCAGCATAGATGAGAAGCCCGTAGTCAACAAAGGACAGGACAGAGGTGACAGCCAGCCAGAGGGCAGTCTGAGGGAGACAGTCTCTGTGGCAGTATAGGAGAACAATCCAGGTTTTTACTGCAGTGGACAGGGTTTGAGTTAGGCATGAAAGGGTAGTGCTGTGTCAAGATGATGCCCATGTATTTGTATGCTGTAACTTGTTAGATGGGGTGTATGGTGCTGGGAAGGACATGGAGGGGGCATTACTGGTGTTGCTCTGACGGTGGGTGAAGAGCATAGATTTAGTTTTTGAGGTTCAAGACCAGGCAGTGGTCGTGGAACCATTTTCAACAGCTGTAAATGATCTGAAGGAATCCTGGATGGTGGTAGGGTCAGGGTGGGAGGTGACGAGGACCACATGATCGGTGTATTGGAGCATTTTGCATGAGCAGGTGCTGGGAAGAGTGTTGAGAAAGAGACTGAACAGAGTAGGGCCCAGGATGGACCCCTGGTGGACACTGGAGCAAACAGGTAGCGTGGTTGATAGGGTACTGTTTATCTTGACGGTTGGGATCTGTCATGGAGGCAACTAGAGGAACCAGGCAAGGGGCCTGATGAAACCCAAATTATGGAGGAGTCAAGCAGGAGGGGTGACACACAATGTCAAGGCGTTAGATAGGTCTATAACACTGCCAGTAGCGTCACCCGAGTGAAGTGCAGAGTTTATGTGTTGTGAGAAATCCAGTAGGGCCGACGTAGTGCTGTGTCTAGGGCAGAAGCCATGCTGCTCTGGACACAGTATGTTGTGTTTGGTTAGGTATTCCATGACTTGTGTGGAGACTATTTTTCTAGGGCTTTTGGGGGTGGAGATTGGCCTGTAGTTCTTTGGTATTGTGCGATCTCCATTCTTATGAATTGGGTGATTTCAGCTGATTTCCAGGTGCTCAGGAACTCACCAAGACAAAGGGACTGGTTTTGCAGGTCAGTGAGAGGGGTTAGCATGCCATCTAGAGTTAGCCGGAGAATTCTGGAGTCGATTGGGTCGCATTCAAGATTGTGGGTGGAGAGGGCTTTTAGTAGGAGAGGTTTGGCTTC
Source organism: Neoceratodus forsteri (assembly GCA_016271365.2). NCBI lineage: Eukaryota > Metazoa > Chordata > Ceratodontiformes > Ceratodontidae > Neoceratodus > Neoceratodus forsteri. The sequence continues at coordinate 904,493,647 of CM028133.1, forward strand.
ATGGGGGATATGGTGTGGAATAGAAATGGGAGGAGATCCAGGGTGGGAGAGGTTGAAGGAGTATTCGGTCAAAGAAGTGGGTAGGTTGGACTGAGCTGAGATCTGAGAAGGTTGTGCTGAGGCATTCAGCAATATGTAGGGGTCAGTGGTGATACTGCCATTGGCTGCTATCTGGGATGGGGAGGGAGCATGTTTTCCATTGAGCTCCTTAATATTGTCCCAGAAAGCACATGCAGAGCCCAGGAGGAGGCCAGGGTGGTTTGGTAGTGTTTGACTTTTGCTTGCCGTTTGGCCCAGGTGCATTCATTATGAGCAGCGTTATAGGCCTGTCTGTCGCATGAGCCTGTCTGACTAGCACTGCGATATGCCATAGGTTGTCTCTCTATCTCAGTTGTTTAATGAGAGTGGGGAAGATCCAAGGGGCATTTTGTCTGGGGAGGGTGCTGGTAAAAGGGGAAAAGAGGTCACAGGCCTTACAGAAAGCACAGGTGAGGTAGGCTAGCGCGGTGTCTATATCAGTTGCAAGAATGATTGGGGTCCAGTCTGTTTGGGATAGGTGATGCATCAATTTACTAAGGCCCCTTGGGTGAAAACAGTGGTGGGAGGTGACTTGTGGCATGGGTTTTTGTGTGGATGAAGACCAGTGACAGAGGATAGGAAGTGGTTGCTGAGTGAGTTAGCTAAGATATTAACATCCTTTTTTGTGGTGGCGGTTGGAAGAATTATATCAAGAAGGGAGTTGGTGCCACTTGACTGACTGAGTCTGGTAGGAAGTGTGACTAACAGAGAGGTCAAGTGTGGCGGAGGTGTCCTTTATAGGTACGGTGGTGGAGCTAAACCAGTTGACATTAAGGTCACAGAGGATGACCTGCTCAGCTTTGTGAGGCAGGGTGGATAGGTAGTCAGTGAGGAAGTGGACTGCTGGTACCTCATTCCGTGGGGGTATGTATGCAGTAGTGAGATAGAGAGGGCCCTGCTCAGGTCAGGGAGATTTTTATTGTGATAGCTTGGTGCCCATGGTAGAGCTTGGGGTGGGAAGAGCATGGCTAGGGAGAGAGTCACGGAGGTAGACTGCACATCTGCCCCACACTTGCCCACTCTGTCTTCCCTGAAGATGGTGAAACCCAGGAGGAGACAGCTGATTCAGGGATTGATGCAGAGAAGCTTGGGAACCAAAGGTCAGAGATCCCCATCTTGAGTAAGCAGTTAACATCTATGGGTTCAGAAAGGAACTGTTGCATTTTATTCAGTGAAACTGGCCAATGCCTGATGGGGGTATTTAGCCCAAGATGTGGGTTTTGTCTATTCAGTTTACGCCACTATAGTGGGTTCTGTAAGACTAGAGCCTGGATGTGCACAATGTATTCATGTGTACCACTTCTAATCCTGTGTGAAATGGGAAAAGTACTTGTTCTGGCAATGTGTGCCAATCTCCAGTGCTGAACCAGAGTGTGTTCACAGTTCTGTTCCTTCATCCTATGCTAAACTGGAATTCAGGAATTTCTGTGCTGTGGAGAATCTGCAATACTAGTATATGTAGCCCTATGATGTCCATCATCGCTGTGTGTTTGTTCCTACTTTGTTGCTTGAATAAAAGCCACACTCTAGAATCCCAACCTGGTTTGCACAGTAATGCTATTGCTTCCTGTGTCTTGGGTGCCCCTGTACAGAAGTCAAAACTGAGCATAATCTTAAACAAACGTTTTCTACCAGGGACATGGGCTGCTGGGTTGATGGCATGGTAAATGGTCCCACCAGATGTGTGCCAGGTAGTTGCCACACTTGGTCGAATGTTTTTGTGTAACAGTCTTGTCCACCTTGTTTAAAGGTAGCACACTAGGTTACTTATCTAAGTTCTTAACTTTGCTGTGTAAACCCACGCTCTCCTTGTACCCCTAGAGGTTAGTGTTTGGTGGAGAGGTGTGCCCAACTAGTTGAAAAGGGGGCTGATGGGGGTACACACACTATAAAGGCAGACTATTTGAGGCGGGTGTAGGTTAGAGTAGGGACAGCGCTGAAGGGTGGTATACCTCAACGTTGGTAGCTGGGTGACCACACAGCAGTGCCCTGAAGTGAGTACCAAGAGACCTCCACTCTCTTTGGAATCAGACCAGTAAGTTGTCAATCAAAGTGGAAAAATATGTTTATTGTTACCTTTACCTCTGTTTAGGCGGGGAGAACAGGGTGTGCTCTGACTTGCTGCTTTTATCTTCTGGCTGTCTCTCACTCAATCGCACACTCTCACTCAGTTTCTCTCTACCCCCTCCCTGCACATACACCCAATCTCAGCACAATTGGAGATTAATTCGCCTTCCTTCTTCCCTTGCCCTGTATAGTGAGGCACACTGAGGCCAGAAAAAGGAAATTTGTTTGGGATTTCAAGGCTCATCTTCAAACTCTCCACCCCTTGCCAACCCCTGATGCCCTTGCCCTGTTCAAACACAGTGACACTGAAGCCAGAAAATAAATTTTTATTTAGACTGCAGGGACAGATTTGATGTCATGTGGGCCACACTGCAGTATCAGTCTCCATCTCTGTCTGTCTCTCTCTCTTTTCCTCACTCGCTCTCCCCCTCTCTCTGTATCTCTCCTTTCACACTCTGTTCCCCCACCCCCACATGGACAGCACAAGGAAAACTGTATTTTGCCATACCACTGACCTTGCACTTCACAGAGACACACTGAAGCCAGGAAAAGAAAATGTTGTGCTCACCAACACCCCCCACCGATCACTCACTCACACACACCCCGACACACACTGCACACTGAATTGTGTCATGTGACCCTGTGCAGTCTCTCACTCCCTATTACTTCTTCTGTATCCCTCATGGCACATATCTTTCATCAAAACCTCTGGATGGCGAAGATTTATATTGCCATCATATTGCTATGGCGAGGACACCCAGACATACTGAAACCAGAAAATAATTTAGTTTGGATTTCTGTGAATATTACAAAGCATCCATTCCATCATACACACACGTGCTATCTCTCTGTCTCCTCTCTCTCTCTCTCAATCTCATACATACACTCTCTCACACACACCCACCCACTCCACACACTCTCTCACAATCGGTCAGACTCGGCACACACACTCACCCCTCGGGCACCAACCCACACCCGACATACATACCAGAACAAATGGTGGCTGATTAACTGTGTCATGTGGTTCTGTGCAGAGTCTTTCTCCCTGTGGCGCTGTGTCTATCCTTCTTGCACAACTGTCTCACCTCTCTCCACCCTCTGGATTGCTAAGTTGTATGTTATCATGAGACTGCCCAAGCCCTGTACACAGACATACACTGAAACCATAAAAATATTTTATTTTGAGGTCTGGGAGATACTGTTGATTGGGGAGCAGAATATGCCAGATGTTAACTGGAGCACCTCTGCAGCAGCCACATCCAAGAGCAGAGCCATTCTCGATGACCTTCAGGCTGCATGCCCAGACAGCTACTTTGGAACCCACTTGTGAGGGAGCAATCTTTGACCTGGTACTGTCAAATGGGGACAGTGAGAGGATCTCTGATCTAGAAGTGGATAGCCAGCTGTGAACAAGTGACCACCAAACAGTGTGGTTCATGATAAACTCAGCTACAGAGTCAAGCCATACAAAAGTGAGGTACTGGACCTCAGGAGGGCAGACCGTGGCAAGATGGGATAGTGTCTTGAAAAGCACTATCAAACAGGCAAGAAGGAGGGTGGAGCAACAATGCGGAAGCATCAAACTGCCATCACAGAGGCAACAAGCCTTTGTGTGAAGCAAATAAACAAATCAGAACCACTGCTTTTCAAAAGAGGTGGCGGGTAGGTTAGGGGAAAAATATAGGATTTAGAAAGTATAAGGAAACACAGAAGGAGAAGGACAGAGAACTGTACCAGTTAAGGTGTAGTCCCACAGAAATTATTATTAAACAGATTAACCAGTGCGGGAGTGGGTCACAGGGTGGTAGCCTCGTAAAACATTGGCTGGACAAAAGGACACAAAGGTAACTGTAAATGGAGTCCACTCTAAAGAAAGGGGGTTACTAGTGGGTACCACAAGGTTCAGTACTGGGCTCAGTCCTTTTAGTATCTTTATAAGTCACATTGCAGAGGAACTGGAAGGAGATGTATGCCTCTTTGCAGATGACACAAAGATCTGCAACAGGGTTGATACACAAGGAGCCGTGGAAAGGATGAGAAGGGACTTGGCAAGGTTGGAGGAATGGTCAGAAGTATTTCATCTTGATTCAGTGCAAAGAAGTGCAAAATAATGCACCTGGGAAACAAAACCCAAGGGAAGAGTACACAGTGGCGGTGGGGGTAGTAACAGCAACAAAAATGGAAAAGGACCGGGGCATAATCATATCAGATTACCTTAAGGTTGGCAAGCAATGTGAGAAGGCAGTACAGAGGCTGTGGGGTACTGGGATGTATAGGGAGAGGCATCGAAGCAGAAAACAGGAAGTTGTTATCCTCCATACAGACAGTTGGTGAGACCCTAGCTCAAGTATGGCGTCCAGTTCTGGGCAATTAAAATGGTGCAGGGTCTGCAAGAGAAGCCATATGAGGAGAGAATAAAGGAGCTTAATATGAATACCATTGAGGAAGGGGGGACATAATTGAAACGTTTAAGTACCTCAGTGGAATCAACAAAGTACAAGAGGGTGGCATCTTTCGGAAAAAGAGGTGTGCAAGAACAAGGGACACAATTTGAAGATGGGGGATGGCTCAGGGGCAATGTGAGAAAGTGTTTTATCACAGAGAGGGTGGTGGATGCATGGAACAGCCTTCCTGTGGAGGTTGTGGGGTCTAAAACTGGGGAGATTGCAAGAATGCATGGGACAGACATAAGACAATTCTTGTGGGGTTAGGAAGAAATAAGCTGTTGGTTATCTAGGATCAGCAGCTTATCCTGTAGGTATGGAAATGGGCAGACTAGGTGGGTCCTTATCTGCCGACAGAGTCTATGTGTTTATGTCTGTTTCTATTAGACATTGCATCTCTCCCATCTCACACACACTTACTCACTGAAACTGTCGCCCCTCCCCACACTCTTCACCCATGCACAGCACAAGTTAGATTTATTTTGCCTTGCTTCTTCCCTTGCCCTGTATACTGAGGCAAGCTGAATCCAGCGAAAGGAAATTTATTTAGGAGTTCAGCAACTCTTACCTTTCATCTTCACCCCCTCCACACACCACCCCGGATGGCCTTGTCATGTGCATACACAGTGACACTGAAGCCAGAAAAGAACTTTTGTTTGTGACATCTGGGAACATTACATGTTATGTGATCCGCACTGCTGTCTCTCCTTGTCTCTCTCTCTCTGTCCCCCTCATGGACAGCACAGGGAAAGATGCATTTTGTCATACCACCAACCTTGCACTTCAAAGAGACACACCTAGGTCAGAAACAGAAAATGTTTTTGCAATTGCACGAACTGTGCTTACCTTCCTGACCCTCTCTCTCACACACACACACACACACACACACACACACACACACACACACACACACCTCTTTGCACTGACCCACCCCATATATACACACACACACACACACACACAGCAAACACTGAATTGTGTCTTTTGAGCCTGTGCAGTCTCTCACCCTTGACTCCTCCTCTATGCATCTGGGCCCATTTCTATCATCTGCTTCTATGGATGACAGAGATTTATATTGCCATCATACTGCCCCTGCCGTGTACACAGAGGCATACTGAAACCAGAAAATCATTTAATTTTGATTTATGGGAATGATACATTGCATCCCTCCTATCACATGCATCGCACTTGCACTCACTACGCACACTTGCACTCATGCGCACACACTTGCACTCACGCACACACTTGCACTCATGCACGCACTCTTGCACTCCATGCACACACTCTTGCACTCACGCATGCACACATCGCACTCACGCACACACACTCACATGCAAGCACGCACATACTCAGACACATTCTATCTCCATCTCGCTGTCCCCTGCCTCTCACCCAAACAAGTATGATTTATTTTACCATCCTGCTGCCTTGACCTGAATACAGAGGTGTACTAGCAACGAAATACACATTTATCAGAGATTAGGGTGACGACATCACACCCCACACCATCTGTCTGTGTCACACAGACACACATACACACACACGCCTCTTGGCACAGACACACATCCAACACACACACTGTCCAGCACAAAAGCAACCACTGAAATGTGTCATGTGTACCTGTGCTGTATCTCTCTCTCTCTCTCTCTCTCTCTCACTGTCTCTCCCCCCATGTCTATCCATTTGTTGTTGCTTTTCTATCTACATTTCATTATTACATAACCTACTTGATCAAAGACAATCCTTTTCCCACTACCTTAACTCCATGATTCTCTTGTGACTGTCCCAGGCATTTCTGAACTGGCTACTGTTTTCACCCACTATCACCAATGGATGGATATTCCATGTTTCTCTGTGCTTTCTGTGAAAAATCACTTCCTCACATCCCTGCTAAATGTAACCCCTCCTGCTTCCCATGGTAGGACAGCAGTGGACAAGAAATGCTATACATGCCACACACACAGCTGGAACCCCGTACTGACCATAAATTCCTCCTGCGGCTGGACACCCACTCCCAAAGAACATATTGACTATGCTCTCACCTCTCAGCTGGAATCACTCCTTCCTGGGCCGGGGTTTAGTTGCTGTAAAGGAATGGACACCAATGACTCCAAACATTGGTCAAGCCACACCCATTCCAGCTGAAACCATCTTCACCTCCAGTTCTGTTCATTTCCTAGCATAACCTTCCTTCCAACAAACGAGCTAACCCCTGCACCAGATCAACCCCTCCCCGTGAGCAGACTATCCATATGTGCCTTGTCTAAAAGCTGGAACCCCATGTCTACAGACTGGACACATCCACCCAATAACAATATTAGCAAAGGCAGTTATGTGGACTGTAAAGGTAGTGGATGCGGGGCAGTGGCAACCACAGCCATCACAGCTGGATCCTCCTCTTCCCATAGGGTCACCCCTTGATTGGCTGCATCCATCCCTGAGTTGTAATCACCCAGCCACCCTCCTCCAGCAGATACCTCTGCCTGAAGTGACTTGCTGTGTGTCCCTGCCACGCTGCAGAAACCACACAACACATACCACCTCTTGCAGGCAACTGCCCCTCCCGAACAGACTGCCGATGAGCCACCCATACACACAGCTAACCAATGACCACACATACATACACACACAGACCAGCAACTCACTGCAGCTTAGCCACCACCCCTTGCTAAGTAGTTTCAGGGGTTGAGGCGAAGATAACAAAAAAACACTGCTCGGTTACATCTGAAAAGGGTCTCTCTCTCACCTCAGGATGACACAGGTCAAAGAGGTATGTCACCAGCCTGATGCTACACACAGCCACATTGAAGTGAGCTCAAAATGCAGAAACTCCCTCCCTCAGCTCCACTCCCCCAGAACAGACAGACGATGAGCCCTCCCTAAATACAGCTGGGCACACACACATACACACACACACCAGGATTCAGTCATAGAAGTGCCATTTCCTTTCAGCAAAGTCTGTAAGGTTCCTGAATGATTTTTCATTTTTCATCATATGTAATGCATCTCCTCATATGTTGTGATCATGCAGGTTTTGAGGGAAAAAAGCAAGTTTTGATACTGAAACCCCGTTTTAATGTTCAATGTGCGATCGCGAGACAGAACAGGGGACGTACGTAAGATGCACATTGTAGCAATTCATATTTATATTTACTGCGATCAGCTGCTGTCTCCTCACCCCAGTCTGTCCTGGATCAACTCAATCATACATGCACTGAGTCCTACATGATCACAGGCGAGGATGCAGCCCTGTGCTAAACTGCAAATTCATACAGACTCTGCTGTATCAGAGCATCTGGCAGGTTTAGTGGAAGTGCTGTTTCTTTAAGACATAACATAGCAACACAGGGTTGCTACTGCACCCACATCAGCGATCTGTTTTGAAGCGTGCTCCCCATGCACGAAAGGTTAAGAAGAGCAACAGTAATGGTGCCACGCACAGCAAGGGATGAAAGACCAGACACAGAAGCAAATAAAGAAGGCAACAGTCAAAGTAAGCACTTATTTAAAAGTTTATCTGAGCGACCAGCAAAAGGACTCTCAGTGGATCACTGGCATGTTTGCTGGAGCAGTAAATAACGATGCAGGGTGCTGTAAGTGACGTTTTCATTCTTTTCCAGGCTTAACTGCACAATGGTGGAGTGAAACGTCTCTCACAGTGTGAAGAAAATTAGCATACAGGAGCGTGCAGCGAGCAGCGCTCAGACAGAGAATGGCACGGCCCAGAATGGAACAGAAACCACTAAAAAGCACTTTCACTGTGTAGAAAGTTAAATATGGCTAGGCTGTGGTTATAATGGTATACTGAAAGCACTGTATTGCATCAATCAGGAATATCCATGGTTTCCTTTAATGACAGTTTTCCTTCTTCATCCTGCATGGTACTACTAGAAGGTTGGTCACTCTCACATTTCAGGACCTCAGTTTCTGATATGCTACAGCTAGTGCTAGGTTGATCAGTGGTGGTTGTTGTTCTTCTTCACTGACATGTTTCTCAGTAGTGTTGATATTGGACTCTACAGCTTTTTTTGCTCCATGGCAGTGCCTGTCCATGTAACAGCATGGGCTTCCTTTTTTTACCAGCAGCAGACATTGTATGTTTGCATAGTTCTTACCAGAAAACAGAAGAAATATGATTACTTGAAACAGTACTCACAGGGGTCACAGTAGGTGCTGACAGGCCTTTTAATAACTGTCAGCAGCAGGTATGTAGTATAAAAACTGGTTGGACAAGGCTTGTGACACACAGTGAGTTTAAACAATCACAGTCAGGTAACTTGTTTTTCTGGCTGCTGAGACGTCAGAAAAATTAGCATTGACTGGAAAGAGACTGTCTGGTTTATTGTTTCAAGCCCGAACTTTATAGGTTTAAGAGTGTAAAATACACCACCAGAATGACAGAACAGCAGAATAACATGCAGTACTTAAAAAGTAGAGTGGCCATGTCTGTGACCACCACAGTAGACTAGCTAGGCACAACAAATTTGTTGTCGCATGTTTAATTATCACAGATCAGCAGGAAGGGCAAATTAGCCCATCAGGGATGTGTTTTTTCTTTCCCTATGATGTCGCAAAATATGCAGAGAAACTGTCAGGTTTATTTTTCAAGCCCAAACTTAATAGGTTTAAGAGTAAAATACACCAGAATGTAGAACAGCAGAATAATATGCAGTAGTAAATAGAGTGATCCGTCCATGAACACCATACCTCTCAACCTTTTGTCACTGAAATGAGGACACTGACATTTTGGACACTCAGAATGAGGGACAATGAGGGATACAGACCCTCAGAATAAGGGACCCATCCTCAAACATGAAGATACAGGCTCAAAACACTGTGAAAACCATAGTTTTTACTTATGCAAAGTTAATGTTTGATTTAATATTTTAGAATATTAAGCATTTGTGCTTTGAAGTCTGAATTTACAGCACATTCTCTGTGTAGACAGCACCTTTTTCATGAGGGACCGATGAGAGACAGATCCATTTTAAGGGTAAAATGAGGGATGTCCCTCGTAATGATGGACACTTGAGAGGTATGGTGACCACAGTAGACCAGTTAGGCACAACAAATTTGTTGTTGCTTGTGTAGTTATCACAGACCAGCAGGAAGGGCAAATTAGCCTGTCAGGAAATTTTTTTTCTTTCCTAAGAGAGACTGTCTGGTTTATTTTTAAAGGTTTTGTACAGATATGGAACACCACACAAGGCAGAGGCAGGCAACACTTGATGTCACAGTTTATTTTATAGATGGTGAACTGGCTACAGAAGCTATGTGTCTCACTTGACTTCTCAGTCTGTGACCAAGTCACTTGCAAAGCTGAGACTAGAATTTTCTTTTCCGTGTATTAACTGTTGTGAGACTTGCTACAACACCCACAACCCCTTTTAACATTGAAACATGACCAAATCTCTGGTAATGTTACAGCCCCCAACTGATCTGCCATTAGCAGCTGAACAGAATTCTACTATGTAAATTCTGGAATGTGCTTTATAATCAGCTCTTCTGAAAGTCCCTCTGTCCTGGCTAGGACAATCACAAAAAGTGATCCGTTTTTTCCCCACAACCACAGTAGAAAATATCTGTGATGTCTGACAAAACACCCACTGCCTTTTTCCCAAATGACCAAATTCCAACAAAGGTTTTTTGGTAACAGCAGGCAGGGTTAAAATTATCTAATAATCTCTCCTGCGACAGATCACTCCTGGTAGGCTAAAAATTTTATTTTTTTCTATAATTAGTCAAGTGGTCTGGTCATTGAAGTTTCATATTCATTTAGGCTTACTCAAAAAAAAAACTTGCAGTTAACTGCCTTGCTTGTATGTAATAAAACAACCTGTCCAACATTTTACTTCAAAACAAAATGGTGCTGCATCACGAATCAAGATATATGTAAATCATGCCAGCAGCCACCCATGAAAAGGTCCAAGCATTGCAGTAAAATCTTTTCATTCTTTTAGTTAAATTCTGGGGCATTGGGAGTGAGTGCCACGATGCAGCCGTCTCCTCATAAATCTAAATCTGAACTCGTAGTCTCTTTGCACATGCGTTACTTTCTCCCTTCTTAGTGTACCACATAGAATCACAGAAGGCACAACATGTGGTACACTGTTAGTGTAGGGGAGATTACGTAGCTCGGTGCCTGACCCTCCCATACCCTCTCCCCTAGCCACACAGACTGTCAGCCCATTGCTCCCCCACACCCAACTCAACAAAACACTGTCTGTCATTCCGCACTGACAACTCTTGTGGTGTGATGGCTTCTGGATACATTTTGCGCCAGTGGTGCCTCTCTGCCCCATGGCTGGCCTGTTCTGCAACGGAGCTCCATCCTGATCTTTCTCCTCCACACATGGCAGCACATAATCTTGGGGGCACAGCAAGGAATTAGGTGTGCCCAGACCCTGTGCATGTCTGGAAGTATTCTGTTGTGGTGAAATTAGCTGAAATGTTCCAGAGTCGGCCACATTTCCGGAATTGCCGATGCTTGCTAACAGTGCCATTCAGCATGTCAGTGTCCAACAGCTGTATAGAAAATGGGGATATTTAAAGAAACAGCATGCCAAATGCACAATCCCACAGCCCAAAATTACCTCTACCCATCTTTTTTCCCACCACATGTTGCAGGCCACAGTCTGAACTTTGTGCATGCTGAGACTTGAAAGCACCTGCTGGCACTGTCACTGTAGCAAACTAACACTAAACTGATGGCTACACAGCCACAGCATTTCTGATTGGCAGTTTTCTGACCAACCTACCTGCCTGCTTGATACGGTCAAGTCCACAGACCCCTCCCTGCTAGATGCCAGGGAAATGTTAAATGTAGTTAAAATCACCATTTATCACTGGCTACAGGGAGGTAGCCCACTACACCGCCAGGCTATACATTTAAACCACTGGCCTCCTGGGACAACTCAAGACCCTGAAGCACCAGTGTTCCTTTTTAAATAATTTAGGGGCCACTAGTCTAAAGCATCCTCACTAGCCTATAAGGGCTACCACTTAAATCTGCTGGTCACCAGCAGGCCATAGGAGCTGTGTGGTTTTGCTGAGCCCCTAATATCCTTTTATTCTCTTTTCTTACCTGTCTGTATTTTTATTTTCATTATTCTCTTTACTTTGAGCTAAAGTGTATCTTTTCCTTTAAAACTCCCTTCCTTTACTCCTATACTGTACTGTACCCTTGTTCTATCTTTCTACTCTTCCTCGCTACTAGAAGTTCCCCATATGAGTCAATTTTTCTCATTAATCATATAAATAGCTTTGTTCAATTCTAACCCCTGCCCCCAATCACTCTCTAATCTCTCCTCTAGGATTGCTGACCCTTTGTATCTCCTTAAACTTCTCTGTTCTTCCCTTTCAGGTCCTACCAGAATACCCAAACCCAGGATACCCCAGCTCTGGACTCCTTGATAGAGCAAGTAAGTCCTAATAACTTAACTGCCCTGCAGGTGAGTAGCAAATAACAAAGGTACCCACACTTTTGTAACAACCTGAGTTTATATATTTAGGCCTGGAAAGGAGAACTATTTTTAGCCAATCGTACCTGATATTTGTTGAGGTCTCCAATGACCAAGTCTGACCTTGCTTACATATGAGATTTGATAAAAGGCTGCAGGCACATACAGGGAATAAACCCCTCCATGCAGAAGAAGCCACACTGACTGAGGTTGGTGACATTATGGGCATGAGAGCAAAGCTCATGTGCCCTCATGATGTCAACGTTGTGAGGTTACCAGTGTATTCTGCAAGGATATTGAGTTCATTATATATAATAATATGAACAGGTTATATCTGAAACATACAAGTAATCAGCAAACCCCTCGTGAGTGCTGATTTCAAAACAGCACCGGTGCTATTTTGAAATTGATACTCATGAAGGGATTAGCTGTCATAATCAGCTTGCACTCAAGCCTTATGTCTGGTCTGCTGGAGTGTGAGTGTGATTAGCACAGCTGTTCAGAGAGAAATTCATGTTCTGAACAGTGAATTAATTTCTCTGTTTCTAAAAGGTGGAGTACTGGCTTTAGAAATCACCAAAGAAACTGGCTTTCTGTTGGTGTTCAGGACAGTCAATTACTTGCACCCCTTCCCACCTCCCAAACCCAGAGCATGACCAGCTGCACAATACAGCATGAAAGCACCAGTGTGTGAGTGAGAGGGAGTGGCCAGAGAGGTGAGTGTCATTGATAATGCTACAAAATATTGATTTCTGCATACTGTAGCTTCATGAATGACATACACCATTCTCCCTCCCAAATCATGCACACTATCACGTGCTGCCATTCAGTTTGTGAACTGATATAGCTGGTGTTAGACAGTGCTGCGTGTTAGGAAGGGGAGAAGGACAAACTATATTGGATATATTGCTAGATGTGGTCCCTATATCATAGCTTGAGGGGGTCAAGAGCAAGGGTGTGAGACAGGCATACTCACTGTACACATCTGAGTACAGTTTTTCTGAGTGCCTGTCACAAACCATATGCCTTTCAGTTAACATTTTCATTTTAATCTGTAGTATTTGGGTTAGTGTAGGGCAACTGAGGGTGTCTCTGTTTAAACTTCTGTTGTTTAGGAGACAGAATACGTGTATAACCTCTTTAGATATTACAGGAATCATCTGACACCAATCTGACTTGTTTGGAAGAAGTTGCCATTTGGAGATATTGTACATATTTTAATGGGTGTAACTGTTGGAGACTGTGTACAAAATGGAAATTTCTGGCTACACCCCTGGTCAAGAGGAACCTAACACTTAAATAATGATGGCTTGATAATTGGGGGTCTGGCTAAGGAGGATGGCTTTAAAAATGTCAGGTGTATGCATTTTTTTAATCAATGTGGAAGAACAGAGAAGGAGTGATGGTGGTGATATCGCAGAGGGTGTAGGGTGTGGCATAGGAACTAGCCTTTACCATTTGGGAAAGGACAGGGTCCTATTTTTTAATCACTTCCCAAAGTACCATCAGTAGTGGGAATACTTAAGATGCCAGTTGCAGTTGTGTGGTATTTGGAATTATTGTTCAAGATGAGCACACATCTGCTGGTGTTTACTATGTACTCGTTTTACTTTTAAACTAATTTACAAGCAATAACAAATACTGACCAGATTTGAGATGCACTGAAACAGCACTGCAACACTGCTGTCAGGAGAGCTACTGAGCATCAAACCACAAACTCGGACACAGTGCACAAAGGACTGTGGTGCTCTTGAAAATCAGTACATCGTCACAACCTATTAATGCGGCACTCACTACCACATATGGCGCTGACACAGTTTTTATAAAGCATGAGGAAATAATTTATTGTATCCTTAAAAACATGTTAGCGCCCACCTGATGCGTTTCTGGTCCTGAACAGGATCCTTGTTCAAAGGCTATGGCGTTACATCTGAGTCAGTACTTTAAATATACAATTGTAAAATCAGGACTCAGCTAACTACATTAATTAATTATATTCATAGTATTAACACTCAAATATTTAACACCCTCACAGAAACTAAGTACTTAAAGTACCTCACAGTGGCCCATTAATGATGTTTCCCACTATAGCAACCTAACAGAAAAGAACTTCATTATTTAAATGCATATCACTGCTTAACTTAGTTATCTAAGAAAACGTTACATAATCCTAGCAAATTACATAAACACATACACGGTCATATTTACTTTCCACTTATTTATATGTATCTTATCTATAATTGAATGCAATTCAGAGACCAAGTTAAAATAAAGGGTGGGGGGTAAAAGAACTTCTCATCAACAGTGTAATGTCATATCCATACAGTAATTGGCAGATGAAGATGTGAGTTTCAAATTAATTGAATCAATTGTGTGTTTTAGCAAAGAAAGAGGAGCAAAAATCTAATTGGATCTAAAAGCACAAGAAATGGAAGTTTTAAAATTATATGCACTGAATGATCAAGGATTTGATAGACTGAATGATGTTTTAAAAGAAACCATCAAAAGCTGGACTATGATTTGAAAAAGCTAAGCAAATCAAGTTTACTTGAGATAAGGGGATTATAAGCGGACAGAGTCTATTCATGAAAGGATAAATCAAAGAAAGGGATCTTTAAATCAAAGACAAATGTACCATTTGACTTTAGTACTGATCAAGTGATTTAGAACAGGAAGAGAACATTCAGGACCCGTTTTTAGAAATAAGAATTGCACAACAAGGTATAAATCAAAATTATCAGCCTCCTCTACAATAAGCAATTACAATACCTCCACAATATCAAACACAACCACCAGCAGACCCACATCTCAACATTATCAGGGGTTTGCCTGAGGAAGAAGGCAGCGATGGGAAGGCCAGCAGGGAGAAAGCACAAGCTATGGATATCACAGTTTCCGACAGAAGACCGTACAGGGGATGGAGGAGGAGGTAAGCGACTCAACAATTTAAATTATAAACTTAACTGAATATGAATTGAGTGATACAGAAACAAAACTGTTATCCAAAGGCATGAATTTTGTCCCAACTGCTATCAATCGAGTGCAAACAGCGATGGAGCAGTTTCCACTTTGCAGAAAATTAAACCTCAAAGCTTTTTCAATAAAAAGACAAGAACAGTGACAGTTTAAGTCCCACAGTGAGAGATTTAGAACTAACTCCACTTTCTGCCCCCTGCCTGTGAGGTGGCTAATTTTTTTAACAATTAGTGGAACAGGATTTGGAACTGCTTTTGATGATTTACTTGTTCCAATATTTGATCTTACAGTCCAAGAATGGAATGCCATACAGACTTTGTCACAGAATGAAATGTAATTATTAAACAAGTGGATAAGGGCAGGGCAGTTGTGTTATCAAAAGAAATTATTAATGAGCAGAAGTGGCAAGAAAGCTGCAAGATGGAACTTTCTATGTCAAATTAGATTCGGATCCAACATGGATTTCAAGTTTGTGATAGATGAGCGAGTTAACCAGACTTTTAATGATGGATTCATTAAGAAAAATGTGAGAGATTTTTGATTTTAGAATTCCCGAAAATGGCTACTTTTACATAGTGCGAAAGTTCACAAAATACTGGACAAACCCAGGACCCCTATAGTAAGTGATTGGGGTCCTTGACTGAACCACTATCACAATATTTGGATTCTTTTTAAGCGTGACATCTTGAACAGCTTGAATCTTATGTGAGAGACACCAAAGACATATTACAGATTATGAATGGGACTATGTTTGAATGAAACAGTGTGGTTAGTAATATTAGACATAGAAGCACTCTATACACTTATACACATAAGAGCTTTAAGCGCTGTGCGTTTTCTTACTATGGGGATGAAGCAAATGGACCACCAGTTTCATTTTGTTGAAATTATTAGAGTATGTATTAAAGTTTAATTGTTTTACTTTTGATAAAGTTTTCCATAAATGGATACAAGGAACAGCGATGGGATCAACATGTACCCTCTTGGTAGCCAATTTATATATTGACTAGTGGGAGAAGAAAACAATATACAGTTTGCAGTGAACACATTTTTGACAAAATTGTTTTGTGGAAACGTTATATAGATGACGCCATCCATTATGGGATGGCAGTCCATAGGATTTACAAGAGATTGTTGATTTCTTACATTCTACAAATGAAAACTTAAAATTTACATACTGTAGAACAGATTCCTAATTTAGATCTCAGTATTAGCAAAGATTCAGAAGGTGTTGTTCATATAGATATTTATAGAAAATCATAGATGGTAACACAGTGCTGATGACATCTAGTTGCCATCCAGCACACGTGATAATGGAACATACCTAAGGGGAATTTATAAGAATGAAGAATAATTGTATCAATGAAAATTGCTATGAAAGGAGAGTAGATCAAGTGCAGAAACAATTTAATGAGAGAAGATATAGTGAACAGAAAGTGATGCAAGCTCAAAATACAGTTAGTAATTTGGATAGGAAGCAAGGCTATATGCAGACAAAAGGAGTGAACAGTTGGCTCCAGTTTTAATATAGTAACAAACTTTACAGCCCATACTTCCTTTTTTACTAAAATTATAAACAAGCATTGGAAAGTTTTATCTGCAGAACCAAGCTTAAAAGATATTGTTAAAATAAGACCAAGATTTTCATATAGGAGGGCAAATAGTTTAAAAGATGTTTGACACACAGTCATTTTCAAAATAGGATGCAACCACAGACATGGTTAGCACCACCATAAGGATGTTTTAAATGTAATAACTGCATCTGCTGCAAACACGTCACAACATGGATAGTTTGGTACAATCAGTATTAATAAACTATACAAAATTCGACAATGCATTACCTGTAATACTAAGGGGTTATTTATTAAGCTACATGCTCTTGTTCAGCTTTTATGTAGGTAAAACTATAACAGCCTTTAAAGTTAGCATAGGAGAACATCAGAGAGCGATAGATAAGGGGATAACACATATGCTACAGCACAACAAATTGAGAAAACTAAATATGAGCATCGACATCTTGTTTTTATTTATAAAGCTATAGACAAAGTAAGTTCTAACCCCAGAGGTGGCAACTATGACAATCTAGTTTTGAAAAGAGACATGTTTGGATTATTAATTTAAAGGCCACCAGGGTACCAGGATTAAATACAGGGTTTGAAATAAAACCATATTTACAGGAAAGGTAATACTTACTGTATGGATAGGACATTACACTGTTGATGAGATGTTCTTTTACTTCCTTTTCTCCCCTCCCCATTTTAAATTGGTCTCTGAATTGCATTCAATTATAGATAAGATAGATATAAATAAGTGCAAAGTAAATATGACCATGTATGTGTTTATGTAATTTTACTAGGATTATGTAGAGTTCTCTTAGATAACTAAGTTAAGCAGTGATATGCATTTCAATAATTAAGTTTTTTTCTGTTAGGTTGCTATAGTGGGAAACATCATTAATGGGCCTCTGTGAGGTACTTAAGCATTTAGTTTCTGTGAGGGTGTTAAATATTTGAGTGTTAATATTATGAATATAATTAATTTATGTAGCTAGCTAAGTCCTGATTTTACATAAGTGTATTTAAAGCACTGACTCAGATGCAATGCCATAGCCTTTCAAAAGGGTCCAGTTCAGGACCAGAAACACGTCAGGCAGGATCTAACATGTTTTAAGGATACAGTAAATTATTTCCTCATGTTTATAAAAAAAACAAAAACGGTTTCTGCATCATATGAGGTGGCGAGTGCCTGAATTACTAGGTTGTGACTGGGCATCAAACCTCACTGTACTGTAGAGCATCTGAGATGGTGTTTAGTCTGCTAATTACCATAATTCATACACACTGAAAAAGCCCCTGCAGTACTGCTGTAGGAAGTGAAAAATAACACTGCACATTGCAATGTGCTTGTGGTACATTTACAGTGTTAACATAATTCATGCACACTGTACCAACACTACATGCATACTACCATAACAGTACATGTCCACTGATTAACCACTCAAGGAGAACAGAATGAAAAGAAGTGTACACTGCTACTGTAACTCTGAAATAGCACTATGTATCGATCTTTCTTGATGCTCCACTTCCCTACTGTTGGAGAAGGTGGAGGGAGTGCACCTACCATGGCCTTTTCCACCTCCTGCTGAGCTTCTGTCTCCTTCTACCACTGGCATGGGGCAGGACACAGCCTGAGCTCTGTGTGTGCTTGGGTAACAAATGCCTTCACATTTTAGCATGGTTGCGTTATAGAGATGGCTGCTGCAGCAGCAGCCCAGCTTGTCCTCCTCACTCTCCTCCCTGTTGTCCAGCACAAAATCAGGACCCAGGAAGCCCTCTCGACCACAGGGAGGGGTTCTAATTTCATGTAACATCAGTGGCAACTTGTCTGTGAGGAATTATAGCCCACCTGGACTACCAGTTCTAGGAAGCAGGCCTTCTAGGCATTCCTAGCCCATGGGACCACCAGTGCTAACTGCTTTTTTTAGAAGCAGTATAGCACTATGGTTTAGGACACAGAGCTGCAAACCTGGAGACCTGGGTTTTAATCCCAGAACCCCACTTACATAATGTGTAACTCTGAGCAAGTCACTTAACATCCTTGTGTCTCTCAGGTGACAACTGGAACCAAGCTTCAGCTTAGTGTGCCTTTCCTTGTTAAACTGGTTCCCCTCTCATTTTCATTAAATCTGGGCCATTAGCCCAAAGAGCTCCACTAACCCACCTGGGTTACCATTCTAAAATACTGTCCACCTGGCCATCCAGAGCACTAAGGGTTTTAGCTGAACCTTTTCCCTAAACTGCTCTTTCTCTACACTTTCATATCTTTATTATTTTATTTCCTTTCTCCTATATGTCAATTTTCTATTTCGATCCAAGTGTAACCTTTAATTCTAAATGTCCCCTTTCCTTCTTTGTTTTCCTATACCTCTTGTATCTCTCACTTCTCTGTTTCTGCTCTTGCTACTACTGTATTTTCTCCACATTAACCTAATTTTCTTTATTTTTACATGTCTGACAGGATGCTGACTCCTTCCTTCCCCATCAGGTAAGTACCTCATTCTCGATATGCTTCTTTTCCTTTCCACTCTATTTACTCTAAGAACTGTGGATCCTTTGTGACCCTCTTTCTGTCTTTTATTTTACAAGTTTCAAAGACACTGTCCCTTAAAGACTCCTGCCGCTGGCCCAGTGGCACAGAGGGCTGAGGCGCTGGTGCCTCACCTCACACCATGCCCCGTGACCCAGGTTCGAG
The DNA here is from genome assembly GCA_016271365.2 of Neoceratodus forsteri. Taxonomy (NCBI): domain Eukaryota; kingdom Metazoa; phylum Chordata; order Ceratodontiformes; family Ceratodontidae; genus Neoceratodus; species Neoceratodus forsteri. Next base: position 904,512,923 of record CM028133.1, read on the forward strand.
GAGCGGACTCAGGTCACTGGGGGTTGGCAGGGAAGGAGAGGATTGAGCATCCATGGGACTGCTCTCCTCTCCTGGGGTGGGTTACAGGGCTGCTTTGCTCTGCAGCAGCCCCCAGTGGAGACTAGGAGCACTGCAGAAGTGGCACAATGTGTGGGAAAGTACCAGAAAAGGAAAATCACTCTGGATTGGCCGGATGATGGCATCTGGTTCCACGGACACCTCCAGGCTTCTGATGGGCCAATTCATCTCAGCAGCGCCCAGAGGTTGCAGGAAAAATATTGTGTGCTGTGTTGCCCCTACCAGTGCCTTCCCCTCAGAGGAGAGGGACCCACTCGGCGAGAGGGTTAATGCCGAGCTACCACAGGGGTCGGCTGCGATATGAGGTGAGGGCTCGGGGAGTTAATGGAGGAGTGCCAGTGACCTAGGCAGCCTGAAGGAGAGGCTGATCTGGAGCAGAGTAGGAGGAAAAATGGATAACTCAAAAACAAACAAAAAAAAGATAAATACAGTACTCCTGTCTCTGACTCCTAGTACAGTACTTGAGTAAAAGACTTTTGACTTATAACTGTTTATTAATTTGACAGTAATGGTGTGTACATCCATTACTGTGATGTGTGTGTGTGTGTGTGTGGTGTAATGTGCACTGCATTGTGCATCTGTGTGTCTGGCCTGAGAGGGTATGAATGTTACAGGTGGTGTTTTCAAATCCTGCCCAACATATGTTTTTGCACTTGTGGTGTAAAATGACAGCTTGGCTAGTAGTTTTATTTATTCATGTTTTTTTAATGACTTTTGTCATGATCATAAAGAAGGAGTCCTAAAACAAAAACTATATAAAATTGTTGGTAAATATGTTAAAAAAAAAAAAGTGTGCAGTGCCAGCCATTGGTTTAATGACTACTGTGGTGCACTTATGTGCAGGTGAGCTATGTTTTGTAGAAACATAGTCAGTGGTGGCAGAAAAGACCAGTGCTCCATACAGTCTGCCTGTAGTTCACTATCAAACACTGGCACCTGTTGTCCTTTCATGGTACTAACATAACTATGCACCCACCCATTCCACTTCTCACTACTAGCACCTGAATGACAGCTATACAGTTCAATCTCCCAGCCATGCTTGTGTCCATTTATGGTTATGGTTTCCACCACTTTGTGCACGTGAACTGTTACTCATGTTACACATACTCCCTCACAGTCACCATGTTTACACCTTTCAGGAACTTGAAGGTTTCTCTCGTATCACCCTCCATCATCTGGTCTCCAGTGAGTTCATGTCAAGCAACTTTAATTGATCCTCAACAGATCTTCCCTGCTGGTTCTGAATCACCCTGGTCCCTCTTCCTTCCTATTGCCCTTGTGATCCATTCACTACACTTCCCATCCTTCCAAGCCATTGTGCCAGGTAGGCACTTTTACCCTCTCTCATCCCTTTCCTTCCCCCAGCTCCATCCCTCACACAGTACAGTCCCCACCACAAGTTTTGTCCTCTTCCTCTTGGATTCTCCCTCCATGGGGCCTCCATTGGGTGCCCCATCCTCTCTGTCCACCTCCTTAGATTCCCTTCTTGGCAGTCCCATTTCACTAGAACAGTGTAGGAATTTCTTAGTGGTATCAGCTGAGGAATGTACCAGTGACCAGCACCTCTCAGCATTCCAGAACCCACCATTTGTGCTCTCCTTGAGTCCACCATAGTCCCAACAGCTACTCATTTCTGGTATCCTTTGAGGCAGAGGTGTCTAACTAGGTGATCTCTGGGTGAGTGAAACGGTCCTCCGACTCCAGGGCAACACAAGTTTGAGTCTAGTGATATTCGTCTGAGAATGAGCAAGCAATGCCTGGAGCTGACATACTTGTTCCCTTCACCCAGAGTGGTGCACTTAGATGGGGCAGCATTGCAGCCTCCAGAAGTTCTCTCTGTGAACTGCTGCCCCACAACAAATGCAATGCACCTACTCCCCATTTCCTTTTTCCTGCTTTTATTTTGTTTCCTGTCCACCTGTCCCAAAGCCCAATAAGACTGTTCTACTAACACCCAGCAATAGCAAGCCTTTAAACCCTAAAGCACCTTAATACCCAGTGTTCATTTAACAGCAAGCTTACACTCAAATTACCCAGCAACCATTCGGCAAGCCCTACACACACAAATACCCAGCAATCCTCTAACAGTAACCCTCTAAACCACAGAATACTGTAATGCATAATGACAGTTTACCAGCACTCCTCTAAATCCAGAAAAACACTCATGCCTAGCAACACACTCATGCCCAGCACCAGTTTAAATATTAAGTCTCTAAGTCCACAATCACACTACTCTCTGAATGCTTACCAGCAAGCCCCAATGTACAGCCTTTCCACAGTGCAACCTCTCAATCAATACAGTTGCACCTGGTATCCTAAAGCAGATGGAGGATTAGAAAATGGGGAAATCTATTCTTTAATCTGATTGGCTGAGCAACTTGTTAGGTGTGCATCTATCGAACAACAATGCCCACCTAAAATGAGTGCCAGCCTGTCTTGCCCAATCACAAACAAAAATTGGTGGCCTGCATCACTCCCTGGACATCACAAGCATTTGTGAAGTAAATGACAACACGAGCAGGAAATTTCAAGCATACTGCCGAAAACATCACAAAATGTCAGCCTTCGCACTAAATTTTGAAATGGTGACCTTAGGGAGGACTCGCACAAAGGTTATCAGACTTGCAGGATAAAATTTATGAGCCATCTCCGAAAATAAGTAAAAGTAATCCTCTGAAGTACCACAAAGTCCAACAGACAGCGGGCAGCCACAGGACAATAGGCTGCCAATTGAAATCAACCCAGAAACCTGACAACAGTGACAAGGTTAGTCAGTGAAAGTCTTATATACACCCCCACACTTAAGACAACATAGCACCTACCTCACCACTGCTTGCCCCATTCTCACACCCTCCCCGCTTTCAACAGAATATTAAGTGCCCGACCCAATACTACCAAACAATAAACTGTCCAGAACATGTTACAATGCTGTGCCATTTTAAAAGAAAAATCACTCTTCACACCTCCCTCTCCTCACAATAGAAACCACCCGTTCACTCCATGAATGCCCCACATCCCAAACTGTCAGCTCACCTTTCCCAGCTGTGATGTACTGCAAAACACGTCATCCCAGATTGCCCACGATCAAAATTAGCCTCTCAGTGTTCTGCAGCACAAACAAGGTCACAAGGCATAAAACCCCAAAAATACCCGCTTGCTTCCTGAACGCAGTGCAATGAAACCTGAAGCTCATCGGATACACGTCCCATGCAGTACAAACGTGATCCTCAAATGACTTCAACACAATCAGAAACTGTTTCAAATATATTATTTTGCAGGGACTATTTTTTGTGTCAACACTTCAAATATTTAATAAAATAAACTTTCACATTTAAAACTTAAATTTTGTATTGGTCTCATCATGACACTTAAATCCATTTCTAAGTGCAATAATACCCACTCAGGAATTGGGCGGTATAGGCTATACCCACATTTCTAGAGGCTACAAAGGCCTCGCCTGTGGTGTTGGGCCTTATTATGCCCCTAGACAGGTGGGTATAGCCTAATACTGCCCAACCCTGTTGGGTATTATTGCTTGCTTATCCACTCCAGAGGATGCTGTCTTCCAGGGAGAGTGGTGGTCAGAACCAACTGCAACACTGCCACTTGAGTTAATATAGTGGCAGTGCAGGCAACAGTTATTTGGGAAGGAGGACAGATTAAAAGTCTGAGTGTAAGGCAGACCCCCATTACCCATACACTCCTAGTCTTTTAAATACGTGCTTAAGCCGGAGATGACTCCCGCCTAGCTGGGTAAATTTTTGGATTTTGGTTGATACAGCATATTTATTTATACCAATTCTTGCTACACCTGCAGCAAAGCAGAGGACACCATGCGGAAGAAAGTCACTTCTCAACTTAGCTGCTTTGTCAATTCTGTTGCAGGGATATGTCATTGGAGCAACCCATGGTGGTAGCAGTGGGATGGGCTGAAACTCTCTGCACTCCCAGAAAGACCCTTTCCCCTACTTTTAGGAACACGTAGGATTGGGGCCATTTACTTTAGTTTCATTTTGTAGGGAGAAGGACTGCCCCACAAGGTCACTTTGTGCTTTCCATGTAACGAGGATTTCTGCATGGATGCCATGCCATGAGGCACCATGTTGTGAGGCCAGGAGGACACTGGGTAGCATAGATCGGGGCACAACTGGTGTGCATTTTAAGATTTTAAATTTACAGCTGTTGATTAGCTGATGCTGAGTGACACCTACATTAAGATGTATGGATGTCTAATCTTGTTGGATGTGACACCATGGACTATATTGCAATCAGTGGTCTGGGTGTTCCAGGGGATAGTTGTTTCTAGACACCAAGGTAAGTATGGGGAATGGGTCCTCTGGGGGTTGCCACTAGACATAAGGTAAATATTACCATCAAGGTGAAAGGTTTGCAAGGAGAAGATTCTCTGTACATGCAGGTAATATATTCATGGCAAGGGGACAGTTGTTTTTGGGGTGGGGCAGTGGGTGCTGCTAGCCACCAGTGATGGATATATACTGGGACAGGTGCTTAGAGGTTGGGGCTGCCACTAGATGCAAAGAAGAGTGTACCTGATGGTGCTGCTGGCCCCACACCAACGATGGACCCTTGCTGCATTCAGCTGCCCAGCACCATCACCCCACACCCAGACCCCCAGGATGGGTATAGAAAGGATGAACATCCACCCATTGACTGTCAGTCACTTTGGTAGTCCCTCACCCTGTCAATGTTGCAGGTGCGTGAAAGCTGGTGGTTCCATCCTACCCTGGTGGGAGTCAGTGAGTGGAGCAGCTTGCACCTCCCAGAGGACAGAGGGCCCAGGGACACTGAATCCTGTCTGTATCCCCACGCTGACATCCACGAGTGGCCCAAGTTTTGAAACCTGAATCACTGTTGTGATACTGGTATCTTGCTGACCAACCCACTTTACCCCCACACGCAAACCCTTTCCACCTGACACAGCTGATAGGCATTTTCATTAGTCATACTATCTCACTAATCCATTTTCCACTTTATCTACAGATCCAGTGGAACTATAAGACACCACCCTGGCATTGGAGGATGATGGCCACATGTATCGGGTATTTATTTTTATTTTGAGTTCCTCATTCGTCCCAGTTAGTTGCCACATGTATCAAATACATATTATTTTTATATTTAGAGTTCTCATTTGTCCTGGTTAGTTTCTAAAGAGCTGCAGATCCTTTGTGACCCCTTTGGTATTCTTATTTTACAGGTGCAACTGGATGTTCCCTCAAGCCATCCAAACCCCTCCCGCAGTCTGCAGGAGCCAGGTAAGAAATCTTTGTCACAAAACAGTACTTCAGTCATCACATTTGTGCATGTATATCCATGGAAAATATCAAAGTAATGCAGAAAAACTGCACAACACCAGTCAAGAGTCATGTCAGCACTAAAAACAGTATACACAGTACTTGGAGACTGATTAATGTGTAGAAAATGCATTTGACATTTATTTATATAAAAGGCAAATGCCACCTGGTTGTATATGTGCATATGAAGCTGGGCTATAGAAAGTCTGTACTGTACCAGGCACTTATTCCTTCGTGGTTACAGCTGGGTGTCTCCTTGCAGAAATGCTGTCAGATATGAAGCTTTGCAGTGTCTTTTGTGCTAAGTAGCAGTTCTGTGTGGTGTTCGATTCATAACTTGCAATGCAACATTCCTGTACAGAGCTTAACTTTCAGGAATGTAAATGGTAGAAATGACATGAAAGCCATGGCAAAACACCCACAGAACCCATAGCATGCACTGACGTTTTAACATCAACCAGACTTAATCTGAAGATGCAGTTTGCTAGGAGACCACCAGCAGTAACTATTAAGGAACTTGCCTTGTACGGTACTAACTTTCTGTATCCCAGCTTCATATACACTGATCTGACTACTTCTCAGTGGTGGTTTGCATTTTGGCACAAATGAGTATCAAATGCATTTTTGCATACATTTCTCTTGTTATTGAGTAGAGAAATCCAAACAGCTGGGGAGACCCTTTATCAACAAGAGTTTGCTTGCTTTTAAATGCAGTAATAACTGTTTGGAATGTCACACCCAGTTATTATGGCAGTTCATTAGAGAACTGAAGCTCTGTGCCAGCATCTAAGAAGTGGCATTGGCAGTGTGCATTTTCTGATGTGAAGTACTCTGGGAGAAAAGTCTTGACTGTGAGTCTCACACTGAAAACAGTTTAAAAGAAGTGAAAGGAGAGCAATACAGTACAGCTGATGCTCCTTTCTCTTCCCTCCTGGATGACCACCAGCAACCCAGGTGCGTTTCCAAAATACATGTTGTTGGCGTGGTGGGCAATATCATTAGCACTATGACACAAGGCTAGCACCAGCCTTTCTTTTTGTAAGTGCAATCCTTTCTGATTGTGTTCTACTGATTAGGCATTTGATTTGATGTAAACAATAAGACCCAACAGTGTGCGCTATCATGATGATAGTAATCTCACATCTCAGGTGCATTTAATGGCACTCTGCTGTGCCTCGTGCCTAATAGTACACCTGAGGCATGTGATTATACCACCATAATGCATACCCTGCTGTGTTATAACTTACAAATTGCTATTTAAACATAAATAGGAGTTTTGGTATTCTTAGTAAGGCCAGTAGTGTGAGTACTTTATGAAATAGAAGGATTATACAGTGCAAGTCCTCTAAATAAGCTATATTAAAAATAATCAAAGGTGAGTCAGATTATTTTCAGCCATTTTATAAGAGCAATAGTACACAACAGGTGTGCATTTGTTGCAGAATATATACATGCCTACAATGTCTTGCACTGACTGAATCTCATACCTACAACCACTGCAGGCATGCGTATGTTCTATTACAGAAACACACGCTGACTTGTATTAATAAAATAAAAGCATCACAGTTAAGTATCATTCAGCCAGCTCTGTGCCACTGAGCAATATTTCATTACTCTGATATGCTGACAACCCTGGTTATGCCACAAGCCCAGATGTCGGAAGCACAGGCCAGCAAAGACGGAGTTCAGAGCATCCTTTGAAAGCTTTCCTCCTGGAGGGCTCACTGCAGAACTTCACAACAGCTTCCAGTGGAGGGTGCAGCAATGTCCTGTCAACAGTGACCACATGCTGCCAGATGTTCTCACCCCAGGAAGCCTCTGGGGCTACACATATTTGTGGGAGGTGGATGGGACATAAAATGTAATTAAAAGCTCAGATATATATTTTTTACAGTTCAGTTGTACAAACTTGAATTTCTGGGTACTTTATCACTATCTTCACACTGAGCCATGTCATCCTTTTAGACACATTGAGGTCTGATGTGATGGATACTACCCATGAAGATAACATTTTATGTTTGCTTGCAGCATGTGCAAGAAACATAGTGCCATCATTGGAGATTTGGAGGTGTGTCACCTCCTCCTCCAATTCAGTCAGTGTGCTGGCAGAAGGCGCGGCCTGTAAGCCAATGCATGCTGGAGCTGTCTGACAAGCTCCAAAATGCAGTGGCATACAGTTCAAATGGAAGCTCGTTTGAGTGAGCAGTGATAAGATATCGCCTGCTCATGTAGCTCCCACCCACACACACACATGTGCCGCAGGCGTGCGCCGCCCCTCCCACACGCACGCACACACTGTATAGCCGGCGGAGGTGCCCAATCCCCATCGGCTGTGCTGCATTCCCCGCCCCCCCAAAGCCTTCCAAATGCCATGCTGGGTGCCCTCCCTGCGTGGCAACTAATATAGCTGACAGGGTGCCCAATCCCCGTCGGCTCCACTGTCTCCCGAGTAGTAGAGTGCCACGCTGGGAGCCCACCCAAGCGTGGCAGGTGTCTCTTAGACCAGCGGGGTGCCCAATCCCCCGTCGGCTGAACGCCCCCAACCGTCCTTGTGCCACGCTGGGAGCCCACCCCAGCGTGGCAAACGCCCCACGCCATCCTTTTTTTACCTGAAAGAAAAAACGGTCCCACGTAGTCTCCCTGGCCCCTCCCACAACCCGCACCCACCACTGCTCACCTGCCTCCCCACACCCCTTCACCCCATACTTACCTCTGGACCTCGGCGCGATGATCTTGGTGGACCGGGAACACGTCTGCACTCTTCAAAGCCGACCGCGAACGAGGAAATGCGGTAAGCTGTATAATGGGCTAGATAGGGGTTTCAACTTTGTTGCATATCTCAGGCATTTTTTGGAATTTTGCACCAAATTTTTCAACATGGGGTTTTGGACCTTCTCATGAATGATGGCACAGTCCATGGCGTTATCGGGCCTGAAGGGTGATTTCGCGAGTCACTGCGTGAAATCACCCTTCAGGCCTGAAACTGTGAGCATGATCATTCATGAGAGGTCTAATAATCCCATGTTGAAAGTTTGGTACAAATTCCAAAAGATGACTGTTTTCTGACATCGTTGCGCAGTTCCTATGCAGGCTCATAAGTTCGCAAATTTTCAATATTTTCCTCCAGATTTTCAACATTACCATTTTACCGCACCTTCTTATAGGTAGTACAGCTGTCATTTTCACATCTCACCCAAATGTGTTTCTGCCCATGTAGCGCACAATGGTGCAGTTGGTGTGTGAAATCAATGTACAGGACAAATTAAGAAAATCACAGTGACACTGTTCATGAGCAGAGGTCTTAAAATGGCTATGTTGAAAATTTAGTGGAAAAAGTTCCTACAAAATGACTGTTTCTGGCGTCTCGTTGCGCGGTTACTTACAGCGCTCGTAGGTTGCGAATTTTCAATATTTTCACTCCAGATTTTCAATATTGCCATTTTACCACACCTTCTTATGAGTAGTACAGCTGCCATTTTTTCATCTCACCCAAAATGTGTTTCTGCCCATGTAGAGCACAATGGCCCCAGTCGATTGTACGCGAAATCAATGTACAGGACAAATTAAGAGAAAATCACAGTGACACTGTTCATGAGCCAAGGTCTTAAAATGGCTATGTTGAAAATTTGGTGAAAAAAGTCCTAAAATGACTGTTTTACAAGCGTGCATTGCACAGTTCCTATACATGCTCGTAAGTTTGCAAATTTAATATTTTCACTCCAGATTTTCAACATTGCCATTTTATTACACTTCCTTATGAACAGTACAGCTGCAATTTTTCATATATCGCCCAAAATGTGTTTTTCGCACATGTAGCGCACAATGGTGCTGTTGGTGTCTTGAAAGCAATGTTTAGGACAGATTAAGAAAATCACAGTTACACTGTTCATGAGCAGAGGTCTTAAAATGGCTATGTTGAAAATTTGGTGACAAAAGTCCATAAAATGACTGTGTTATGAGTGAGCATTGCGCAGTTTCCACGCATCCTCGTTAGTTCATGACTTGGTAATATTTTCAGTCAGATTTTCACCAGTGGCATTTCCACACTTCCTTATGAACAGTACAGCTGTCATTTTCCACAACATGGCTGAAGTGTGTTTTCACACTTTCAGCGCAGAGATGCATGGTCGCTGTGGGAAATCATTGTTAGGCACAGATAAAGAAAATCACAGTGACACTGTTCATGATCGGAGGCACCAAAATGCCTGAGTTGACAATCTGCTGTAAAAATCCCCAACCCTAATTATATTACGAGGTGTCGTTGCACAGTTTCTATGTACGCTCATGACTTCACCATTTTTAAATATTTTACTACAGATTTGCAACATTGCCATTTTTACACCTCCCATGAACAGTACAGCTGTCATTTTTACATCCTGTTGGAATGTTTTTGCACCTGTGGTGCTAAATGCCGTAGTCACTGTGCATAAGCAGCTTCGGCTAACAAACTGATATTCCCCTGTTCATGAGGTGGGGTCACAAAACAAACATGTTGAAAATTTGGGTGAAATACCAACAAATACCTGAGGTATTAGGGTTTCCAACCATAACGCTAACCCTGTAGAGAATGACAGGCATCAGGGTGTGACTTGGGATTCTTGCCTGTGATGCTCATACCATTCCACACCCTGCAGTCAGTGAGAGGCATCGAGGTATGCCTTGGACTCTCCGGCCCCAAACTTCCCCCATTCTCCTATATCGCACCCATCTACCATATTTCCTAATGAAATGAGGTGCGCATAAAGACCAAAGGCGCCAAGGAACACCGTGTCACTTGTCAGTGTCTGCAGGGTGGGTGTGGTGAAATGGCATGGCCATTATGCCTGACGACTCCAACGCACACCCCAATGCCTGTCACTCTCTGCAGGGTGGTGGTGGGGTTGGCTTCAGTTCAGTACTTCACTGCCATTCCTATTACGCAGCTCTATAACTTCTACACTACCACTGCCAATGCCAGCAAGCAAACATTCAGCATTGACAAATGCTTGCTAATATCTTTAAAGTACAGTCTGAAAGGTACGATATCCTGGGAACTAGTTACAGCGGGACTGAATTGTCATCACTCTGTCGGTGAGCACCGATATTTTCTTCTCTTAATCTTACCAATTCTGTTCACTGAAGTGGAACAAAACACTTTGAAATGTGGGTTATTGCCTGATAAGAGCACTTCATGTGCTAAAAGGAACTTGGTGGAAAGACATCATGCCTCATGGGACAAACTGTTATCTGATGATAACACACATTTATTATTGCTTAAACTCTGCATTATGTTGATAGGGTAATAAACCATAAGTAACAAGATAGGCTGTGTAAATAAGTATAATTTTAGTCTCTATATTGCATATTTTTAATTTTTTTTTAATTTTCTTCTTTATGTTGCCTGTGTCTGCTGACACATCTGCCTGGTCATGGACCCCTACCTCCATATTTGGCCACGACTCAACACTCCCGGCTTTCCCCTCAGGGTGGGGTTACGACACTTGACCCTTAGTACATAAGCGTGGGACTAGAGTCAGAGCTAACCTGGAGACTGATCAGGACCAGGGTGGGCATCATTAATGGATCCCCAGGGGTGGGGACATGCAGTCCGTCCAGCGTCCGCCCCTCCCTAAGCATTTGGATGCCAGAGCTAGCAAGTGCACCTAGCCTCCGCTAGAAGTCCTCATGGCGCGGGCATTCTCCCAACCCTTCCCGGAGATGGAGAGCAGCCCTGAGGGTGCTCAATCCTTCTCCCCAGCTAGGCCTCCAGCTCCCGGGTCCGTTCCGAACCCAGGTCGCTTACGCTTTTAATTTATATAAAATAAATATATGTTATAAAATTGAAATCAGCTTTGGGCTTAACATGGCAATACAAATATATAGGGTAATGAATGGGAACAGTTAGTAACAAAGTTGTGGTCCCTTAGAGGTTATTATACCAACCTAGTAAACCTTGAGTGAAGCTCAGAGGTTTACAGTTGGTATACCAATTTTGACAAAGGAAAAATAGCATTGTTGTTAAATGTCTCTAATTCATTGGTCTTTATAGGGTTTTCGGCACTCATGCTGACATCCTAGACAGCGACAGACACAATGCCAAGTGTCAGCATGGTGCTGTCAGGGTGCCAGAGTGTTGCAATCGAGGGCTGCACCCACAAACCCGCCGGTCTCTGATATCCAACTCCCAGTTAGAGTTGAATCAGGGAGGGCACAACACTGGGAGCTGCACACGCCGCTGTCTGCAAGGACCAGCACAGTGACTCAACAATTTCAGGAGAAATCTGTTGATGTGCTGGTCTTCGCAGTAATGATGTCGACCTCCTGTCAGCATACATCTTTATAGTGTACGGACAGCATTCAAAATAGTACTGCCTTTGCCAACCCATTTTGCCTGTTACGCTCTGCCTTTCTTCTGACAACAGACTGTGCCCCTCTCCACACCATGTTCAAGCCCCACTCATGTCTAAAAGATATTTTGATTATGCCCATGCCTCCTCATTTTGTGTACCTGGAGGGCCAGCCATAGAATTATGTGGGTTTATCAGTAGTTGCTCGTCAGCAATACTCTCCAAAACAAGCAGCCGCAAATCTAGGAGATTCACATGTGTAAATGCGTTAATGTTATGGCATCTCGTGACATAGTCAAAAGGGTTGAAGAACCTCTTGATATCACAGCAATACCATAATGAGTACAGAAATTTATCAAATTCAACCCTTATTAGTCTCTCCCACACATTATAACAGCCTTGCACCACATTCACTTAACAGTAAAAGCCCAGTCCTAAGCGATATTTTTAACTTTACTTATAACAGTCATGTAACAATTCAAGGTATTCCTCAACAATACAAGCATACTGCTACAAAGCAGTCCTTAACCATCATCCAGACTGCTGTGAAACTGCTATCTTAGCCTTCTAATTTGCATCTCATTTAAATTTTTGTGCTATTTGCAAGCTACCTTAAGGCTTCTGACTGTGAAGGCATTGTGATAGCCATTGTATCTGATTTACTGTTAAACATCACAAAAGCAGTTTTAATGCTAATGTAAAGCTAATTTCATACTAAAATATTGCTAAGGTTAACTGCTATGTTAAGGTTAAGTGAAGGTTTACATTTTGATTAGTTTCTTTTTTGCGCTGTGGGGAAAGATTTTTGTACACGTATCTATTTTTCATGCTTTGTATTAAATAAATGTGCTTTTTACTCCATTCACGGAGGTCTCGGTTATATACTTGGGGATCCAGTGTTACGTGCGAGGTCTTTACTTCTTTGAATTATGTACTCTTTAGCCCAGACACAATATTAATATACCGGTGCCAATTTTTTCCACTTTCTGACACTGAATATTCTCTCTCTCTCCCTCTCCTCCTTAAAGCCTATATTTTTGGGTTGGGCTTCTAGTAGACTCAGTGTCCCAGTTCACCATATGGTTGGACCAAGCCACACCATGCATCTGTGAGGATGGTTGGAGATGTCATTAGAGAGCAGGAAGCATGGGATGAGCACGTCGTTTCAAATTGCATCATCAGTTTGGGATTATTTTTCTGCATAAAGCAGAATGATTTTAGTGAAAAGGCCAAGCTGCAAGACTCGTGGTGGTGTGCAATTCTGATCTTATACAGAAACCAATACCATCCGTGCTGCTAAAAATAACTGCTGGTCTGCAGTTTGGCGTAACTCACTAGCCTGCTGCTGAGGTTGGGGAGGTGGTGAGTGCTTACATGTACTGCTAATAGGGCCTGTGACCTAGACAAATAGTGCATGATCCATGCTTGACGATCCGTCTGATCAAGTCATCACTGGGCTATGGATGGATGGGCTAACTGGCCTGCTGAGATCGGAGGAGTGTGGCATGTGCAGTGGTGTGTGTGCTGCTGAACTGTCCTGGGCCATTTGGCTTACGCCTGAAATCGGGTCATCATGGACTCTGAGAGAAAGGGTCTCCAGAAGAAAGACCTGGGCCGCAGTCAGCCAATGGTGGTGAGTGGTGTGGCGAGATCAGTTTTGGTACTTTGACTTGGCAGGGTAGGAGAGTTGGATATTGGATTCAGCTGCAGCAATGAGAATAAAGGGAACCAATTGAATTCACGCTGGGGGCTCACAAACATAGAATCCTGGCTACTTTAATTCAATCTGAGGAGAGGGCTTAGCATCCCACAGTAGAGCTCATCAGTTACATAGAAGACAGGGGAGGGAGAGTTGGAGTGTGGGACAGGGGCCGGGAGAGAGAGAAGTGGAGTGCGGGGTAGGGGCTGGAAGGAGAGCTGGAGTGTGGGTGTGATGGAGGTGCTCCCTGTCATGAGTAGGGACTCTGATATTCCTAACCCCCATTTAGATCTGCACTGCATTGATAGACTTGGGAAGAAGGAACAGAATGTATGTACAGCAGAATAAACATGTTAATAATTCAGTGGCTCTAGAATAAAATAAAAGAAACAAAAGCCTGCTTTGATTACTAGTATGCACTGATTTTGATGTCTGCTTGAAATTTGTTTTCCTGAACAACAACCCCGCTACAGTGGGGCAGGGGAGGGTAGGGAGAGTTGGAGTGTAGAGCAAGAGCTGGGGGTAGGGAGGTTGGAGTATGGAGCCAGGGGATGGAGAGTTGGAGTAGGGGCAGGTGCCTGAGGAGAGTTGGAATGTGGGGCAGGGGCCAGGAGAAAGGAGAGTTGGAGTGGGGGCAGGGCCGGGGGAGGGATGGAGTGTGGGGCAGGAGCCAGGGGAGGGGTAGGAGAGTTGGAGTGTGGGGCAGGGGCCGTGGGGAGGGATAGTTGGGTGTGGGCAGGGGCCGGGAGGGAGGGGGCGTGAGAGTTGCAGTGTGGGGAAGGGCGGCTGGGGAAGAGGGAGATTTGGAGGCCTGGGGAGAGTTGGAATGTGGGGTAGGAGCCGAGGGAAAGAAGAGTTGGAGTGTGGGGCAGGGGCCGGGGAAGAGGCTGGAGTGAGGGGTAGGGGCAGGGGAGGGATGGAGGTGTGCCAGGTGCAGGAGGGAGAGTTGGAATGTGGGGCAGGAGCTAGGGAGAGAAGGTTGGAGTGTGGGCAGCAGCAGGGGAGGGAGAGTTGGAGTGTGGGCTGGGGAGGAGGAGAGTTGAAGTGTGGGCAGTGGCGGGGGAGGAAGTGAGGCTTGGGTGTGGGTCAGGGCCCAGGGTGAAGCTAGGAGTGTGGGTCGGGGCCAGGAGGAGAGTTGGGGTGTGGGGAAGGGGCGGAAGAGAGTTGGAGTGTGGGCAGGGGCTGGGGAGGGGAGGGCGTGAGAGTTGCAATGTGGGGAAGGGGCCGGGAGGAGGGAGTTAGAGGCCTGGGGAGAGTTGGAATGTGGGGTAGAGCCGAGGGAAGGAAGAGTTGGAGTGTGGGGCAGGGGTCGGGGAAGGGGAGGTTGGAGGGTAGGGCAGGGGCCAGGGAGGAGTGAGGGTTGGAGTAAGGGCAGGAGCTGGGAGGAGGAGAGTTGGAGTGGGGGCAGGGGCCCAGGGGAGTGATGTAGTGTGGGGCATTGGCCAGGAGGAAGTTGGAGTGTGGGGCAGGGGCAGGGAGGGAGAGTTGGAGTGTGGGGCAGGAGCTGAGGTGGACAGAGAGTTGGAGTGTTGGGCAGGGGCCGGGGGACTGTTGGAGTGTGGGGTGGGAGCCAGGGGAGGGAGGTTGGTTGGGGTGTGGGGCAGGGGCCGTGGGGAGGATAGTTTTAGAGTGGGCAGGGGCTGGGGGAGGGAGGGAACATGAGAGTTGCAGTGTGGGAAGGGCGGGAGGAGGGAGGGTTGGAGGCCTGGGGAGAGTTGGAATGTGGGGTAGGAGCAGAGGGAAGGAAGAGTTGGAGTGTGGGGCAGGGTGGGGGAAGGGAGGTTGGAGTGTAGGGCAGGGGCCGGAGGATGGATGGTTGGAGTGGGGCAGGGGCCGGGGGAAGAGAGTTGGAATGAGGGGTAGGGGGGGAGGGATGGAGTGTGCCAGGTGCAGGAGGGAGAGTTGGAATGTGGGGCAGAAGCTAAGGGAGAGAGGTTGGAGTGTGGAGCAGCAGCCCAGGGAAGGAGACTTGGGTGTGGGCTGGGGAGGAGGGAGAGTTGAAGTGTGGGCAGTGGCCAGGGAGGAGGTGAGGCTTGGAGTGTGGGTCAGGGCCCAGGGGTAGGCTAGGAGTGTGGGTCAGGGGTCGGGGAGAGTTGGGGTGTGGGGCAGGGGCTGGGGAGGAGTGAGGGTTGGAGTAAGGGGCAGGAACTGGGAGGAGGAGAGTTGGAGTGGGGGCAGGGGCCGGGAGAGTGATGTAGTGTGGGGCATTGGCCAGGGGAAGTTGAAGTGTGGGACAGGGGCAGGGAGGGAGAGTTGGGTGTGGGGCAGGAGCTGAGGGAGGGAGGAGAGTTAGAATGTGGGCAGGAGCTGAGGTGGACAGAGAGTTGGAGTGTTGGGCAGGGGCCGGGGGACTGTTGGAGTGTGGGTGGGAGCCAGGGGAGGAGGTTGGTTGGAGTGTGGGGCAGGGACAGGGAGGAGGGAGGTTGGAGTGTTGGCAGGTGCTGGGGGAGGAGGAGAGGAGTTGGAGTGTGGGACAGGGGCCTAGAGGTAGGGTTGGTAGTGGAGCAGGGGTCAGGAGGGAGAGTTGGAGTGGTGCAGTGGCTGGGGAAGTTGGAGTGTGGGGCAGGGGCAGGGAGGAAAGTTGGAGTGTGGGGCAGGAGCCGAGGGGAGGAGGAGGTTGGAGTGTGGGGCAGAGGGACGGGGAGGAGAGTTGGAGTCTGGGGCAGGGGCCAGGGGAGGTTTGGAGTATGGGGCAGGGGCCAGGAGGGAGAGTTGGAGTGTGGGCAGGGGACAGGGGTGGGGTAGGGAGGTTGGAGTGTGGGGGAGGGGCAGGGAGAGTTGTAGTTTGGGGTGGGAGCCAGGGGAGGGAGGGAGGAGGGTTGGTTGGAGGTGGAGCAGGGATGGGGTAGGGAGAGTTGGAGGTGGGGCATAGGCCATGCGGAGGGAGAGTTGGAGTGTGGGACAGAGGCCTAAAGGGAGAGTTCTAGTGTGGGACAGGGGCCTAGAGGAGGGTTGGAGTGTGGGGCAGGGGCTAGGGGAGGTAAGGAGGTTGGAGTGTGGATCAGGGCCAGGAGGGAGGTTGGAGTGTGGGGCAGGAGCCAAGGGGAGGCAAAGTTGGAGTGTGGGGCATTGGCCAGGGAGGAGGAGTTGTAGCATGGAACATGGGGCCTAGAGGGAGAGTTGGAGTGTGGGGCAAGACCAACGTGGAGGAAGAGTTGGAGTGTGGGGCAGGAGATGGGGAGGTTGGTTGGAGTGTGGAGCAGGGGACGGGAGCAGGAGGGTTGGAGTATGGGGCAGGGGCTAGGGGAGGAGAGTTGGAGCATGGGGCAGGGGCTGGGAGAGGTTTGGAGTGTGGAGCAGAAGCCAGAGGTAGGGGTAGGGAGAGCTGGAGTGTGGGACAGGGGACTAGAGGAGGTTGGAGTGTGGGGCAGGAGCCAAGGTGGAGGGTGAGTTGGTGTGGGGCAGGGGCCAGGAGGAGAGTTAGAGTGTGGGGCAGGGCCGGGGAGGCAGAGTTGGAGTGTGGGACAGGAGGAGGAGTTGGAGTGTGGGACAGGGGCCGGAGAGGGAGGTTGGAGGATTTGGCTGGGGCTGGGGAGGAGGGAGGATTGGAGGTGGGGCAGGAGCCTGGGGAGGGGAGGGAGAGTTGGAGTGTGGAGCAGGGCCGGGAAGAGTTGGAGTGTGGGGCAGGGCCTGGGGAGGAGGAGGATTGGAGTGTGGGGCAGGGGCCTGGGGAGAGGTAGGAGAGTTGGAGTGGAGCAGGGACGGGGAAGAGGTTGGGTGTGGGGCAGGGCCGGAAGGAGGGAGGGAGGGTTGGAGGATTGGTCAAGGGCTGGGGAGGAGGGAGGGTTGGAGTGTGGGGCAGGGCAGGAGAGGAGAGTTGGAGTGTGGGGCAGGGCCGGGAGGAGGAGAGTGTGGAGTGTGGGGAGTGGCAGGTGGGATTGGCAGGGAGAGTTGGAATGTGGGGCAGGAGATAAGGGAGAGAGAGTTGGAGTGTGGGGCAGGGGCGGGAGGACTATTGGAGTGTTGGGTGGGAGCTGGAGGTTGGTTGGAGTGTGGGAAGGGGCGGGAGGAGGAGGGAGGTTGGAGTGTGGACAGGGGCTGGGGGAGGGAAGGAGAATTTGAGTGTGGGACAGGTGCCTGAGGAAGAGTTCTAGTGTGGGACAGGGGCCTAGAGGAGGTTGGAGTGTGGGGCAGGGGCTGGGGAGGCTAGGAGAGTTGGAGTGTGGGGCAGGAGCCGGGAGGAAGTGTTGGGTGTGGGGCAGGAGAGCAGGGAGGCAGAGTTGGAGTGTGGGGCATTAGCCAGGGGGAGGGAGAGTTGGAGCGTGGGACAGGGCCTAGAGGAGGGTTGGAGTGTGGGGCAAGAGCTAACGGGAGGAAGAGTTGGAGTGGGGCAGGAGCTGGGGAGGGTTGGTTGGAGTGTGGAGCAGGGACGGAGGCAGGAGGGTTGGAGTGTGTGGCAGAGGCTAGGGCTAGGGGAGAAGGAGGAGTTGGAGTGTGGGGCAGGGGCTGGGGAGGTTTGGAGTGTGGAGCAGGGGCCAGAGGTAGGGGTAGGGAGAGCTGGAGTGTGGAACAGGAGACTAGAGGAAGGGTTGGAGTGTGGGGCAGGGGCAAGGTGGAGGAGGAGTTGGTGTGGGGCAGGGGCCAGAAGGAGGTTGGAGTGTGGGCCAGGGGCCAGGGGAGGGAGTTGGAGTATGGGGCAGGGGCAGGGGAGAGTGAGTTGAGTGTGGGGCAGAGGCCAGGTGGAGGGGTAGGAAGAGTTGCAGTATGGAGCAGAGGCTGGGGAAGAGTTGGAGTGTGGGACAGGGGCCAGAGAGAGGAGAGTTGGAGGATTTGGCTGAGGCTGGGGAGGAGGAGGATTGGAGAGTGGGGCAGGAGCCTGGGGAGGGTAGGAGGTTGGAGTGGAGCAGGGGCCGGGGAAGAGTTGGAGTGTGGGGCAGGGCCTGGGAGGAGGGAGGATTGGAGTGGGGCAGGGGCCTGGGGGAGGGAGGAGAGTTGGAGTGTGGAGCAGGGACCGGGGAAGAGTTAGAGTGTGGAGCAGGGACCAGGGAAGAGATTGGAGTGTGGGGCAGGGTGGGTGGAAGAGTTGGAGTGTGGGACAGGGGCGGGAGAGGAGGGTTGGAGTGTGGGGCAGGGGCTGGGAGGAGTTGGAGTGTGGGGCAGGGCTGGGGAGGAGGAGGATTGGAGTGTGGGGCAGGGCCTGGGGAGAGGTAGGAGGTTGGAGTGTGGAGCAGGGACGGGGAAGAGTTGGAGTGTGGGCAGGGGCGAGGAGGAGGGAGGTTGGAGGATGGGGCAGGGGCTGAGGAGGAGAGGTTGGAGTGTGGGCAGGGGCCAGGGGAGGAAGGAGTGTGGACAGGACATGGGGGAGTGGTGGAGTGTGGGGCATTGGCCAGAGGGAGAGTTGGAATGTGGGCAGGAGATAAGGGAGAGAGAGTTGGAGTGTGGGGCAGGGGCCGGGAGGACTATTGGAGTGTTGGGTGGGAGCTGGAGGAGGTTGGTTGGAGTGTGGGGCAGGGGACAGGAGGAGGAGGGTTGGAGTGGGGACAGGGGCTGGGGGGAGGTTGGAGTGTGGGCAGGGGCGGGAGGAGGAGAGTTGGAGTGTGGGGCAGGGCAGGTGAGGGAGGATTGGGTGTGGGGCAGGGGCTGGGGAGGCTAGGGAGAGTTGGAGTGTGGGGCAGGGCGGGAGGAGTGTTGGAGTGTGGGGCAGGAGCCACGGGGAGGCAGAGTTGGAGTGTGGGGCAGAGCAGGGAGGAGAGTTGGAGTGTGGGACAGGGGCCGGAGAGAGGAGGTTGGAGTGTGGGCAGGGGCTGGGGAGGAGGAGAGTTGGAGTGTGGGGCAGAGACGGGGGAGGGTTGGTTGGAGTGTGGAGCAGGGGACGGGGCAAGGAGGGTTGGAGTGTGGGGCAGTAGGGGGAGGGAGAGTTGGAGTGTGGGGCAGGGGCTGGGGAGGTTTGGAGTGTGGAGCAGGGGCCAGAGGTAGGGGTAGGGAGAGCTGGAGTGTGGACAAGAGACTAGAGGAAGGAGTTGGAGTGTGGGGCAGGAGCCAAGGTGGAGGGTGAGTTGGTGTGGGGCAGGGGCCAGGAGGGAGAGTTGGAGTGTGGGCCAGGGGCGGGGAGGAGTGTTGGAGTATGGGGCAGGGGCGGGGAGAGTGAGTTGATGTGTGGGGCAGAGGCCAGGTGGAGGGGTAGGAAGAGTTGCAGTATGGAGCAGAGGCTGGGGAAGAGTTGGAGTGTGGGACAGGGGCCAGAGAGAGGAGAGTTGGAGGATTTGGCTGGGCTGGGAGGAGGGAGGATTGGAAGTGGGGCAGGAGCCTGGGGAGGGGTAGGAGGTTGGAGTGTGGAGCAGGGGCCAGGGAAGAGTTGGAGTGTGGGGCAGGGCCTGGGAGGAGAGGTTGGAGTGTGGGCAGGGGCCTGGGGGAGGGAGGGAGAGTTGGAGTGTGGAGCAGGGACGGGGAAGAGTTAGAGTGTGGAGCAGGGACCAGGGAAGGAGTTGGAGGTGGGGCAGGTCTGGGTGGAAGAGCTGGAGTGTGGGCAGGGGTCGATATGGGGCAGGAGGCTGGGGAGGAGAGTTGGAGTGGTGAGGCAGGGGCTGGGAGGGGAAGGTGGGAGGCAGAAGACCGTGAGGTGGTGTGGAGGCTGGGGCATTGCGAGGAGAGTTAGAGTGGGGCAGGAGACAGGGAGAGAGAGTTGGAGGTGGGGCAGGGGCTGGAGACCTGTTGAGTGTTGGGTGGGAGCTGGAGGGTTGGTTGGAGTGTGGGGCAGGGGACGGAGGAGGAGGGTTGGAGTGTGGACAGGGGCTGGGGAGGGAGAATTTAGATAACCGGACAGGTGCCAGGGAGGTTGTAGTGTGCGGCAGGGCCGGCTGGAGGTTTGGAGTGTGGAACAAGGGCCGGAGGGAGAGTTGGAGTGGGGGGCAGGGGCCGGTGGGAGAGATGGAGTTGGAGGCTGGAGCTGAGGGAGAGTGTTGAAGTGTGGGCATTGGCTTGGGTGAGAGCTGGAATGTGGGGCAGGAGCTGAGGGGATGAGAAAGAGTTGGAATGGGGGCAGGGGCCGGAGTGAGGGATGGAGTGTGGGCAGGGCCATGGGAGAGGAGGAGAGATGGAGTGTGGGGCAGGAGCTGGGGAGGAAAGTTGGTGTGTGGGCAGGGGCCTGGTGGAGAGTTGGAATGTGGGGCATGAGCCAAGGGGGAAGAGTTGGAGTGTGGGGCAGGGGAGGAATGTTGGAATGTGTGGCAGGGCTGGGGATGGAAGGTTGGAGTGAGGGCAGGGGCTGGGGGAAGAAGAGTGGGAGTGGGGCAGGGCCAGTGGAGAGATGGAGTGGAGGCAGGGGGCTGTGTGGAGTGATGGGTGTGGGGCATTGGCCAGGGTACGTTGGAGATGTGGGTCTGGAACTGGGGAGAGGTTTGAGTGTGGGGCAGGGGCGGGAAGGGACAGTTGGTGTGGGGCACTGGCCAGGGAGGAAGAAGGTTGGAGTGTGGATGGAGGGCTGGAGGGAGGAGGGAGGTTGGGTGTGGGGTGGCGTGGGGAGGAAGGAGAGTTTGAGTGTGGACAGGGGCGGGGGTGGGAGGAAGGAAGTAGTGTGGGGCCAGGTGCAGGGGTGTTGAGAGTGTGGGACAGGGGCAGGGAGGGAAAGTTGGTGTGTGGTGCGGTGCTGGGGGTTGGATTGTGGGGCAGGAGGGAGTTGAAGTGTGGAGCAGGGGCCTGGGAGGTTTGGAGTGGGGCAGGGGCCGGGAGGAGAGTTGGAGTGCAGGCAGGGGCCAGGGGTAGGTAGGATAGCTGGAGTGTGAAGCCAGGGGCCGAGAAGGAGAGTTAGAGTGTGGGGAAGAGCCAAGGTAGAGGAGAGTTGGAGAGGGCAGGGCCAGGAGGAAAATTGGGCATGGGGCAGGAGCTGAGGGGAGGCAGAGTTGGAGTCAGGAAGCAGGGGCCACAGGAGGGACAGCTGGAGTGTGGGGCAGGGGCCGGGAAGGGATAGTTGGAGTGTGGGCAGGGGCTGGGGTTGGAGGGGGAGAGTTGCACTGTTGGGCAGGGGCCGGGGAGGGAGAGTTGGAGTGGGCAGGGGCCATGGGGGAGGGAGGAGGGGTTGCATGGGGCAGGAGGGAGGGAGAGTGTTAGAGTGTGGTCAGGGGCTGGGTGGAGGAGGGTTGGAGTTTGGGGCAGGGGCCAGGGGAAGGAGAGTTGAAGTGGGATGCAGGGCCATGGGGAGGGATGGAATGTGGGGCAGGGTCGGGGAGGGGAGTTGGAGTGTGGGGCAGGGGCCAGGGGGATGGAGAGCTGGAGTGTGGGGCAGGGTGGGGGGGGGGAGGAGGGTTGGAGTGTGGGTCAGGGAACAGGGGGGAGGGTTGGGTGTGTGCAGGGGCTTGGCGGGGTTGGAGTGTCAGACAGGGGCCGGGGGAGAGTTGAAGTGTGGGTCAGGGGCGGTGTCTGGAAGAGTTGGAGTGGGACAGCAGCCGGAAGGGCTGTCCTTAATTTAAAATCCAATGCTGACACTGTAGACTGTGTAATTAGGGAGTCAAGACACTGGGAAAATCTGAAGATGGGAGAAATGGTCAGGGATCTATCAACGAAAATTCAAAGTAAAGAAAAGTTATGCCCACATGGGGTCAAGAAACTGAAACTGAAATACTGGTGGTAGAAGTGTGGAAACAAATTACAGATGAGATGGACATGGGGGTCTTTAATAACTTAGCTAAAGCAGCACAGCAGAGCAGTGTAGAAGGCAAATAGGTTACTGGGGTGCAAAGGCAGAGGCACCCCACAAAGAATGTGGTGATCCTTTCTCTGGACAGATCTCTGATGCATCCCACACTTGGAATCCTACATGTAGTTATAGATCCACACTCAAAAAGGACAGGGATAGAGTTAAGATGGTGCAGAGGAAGTTACCAAAATAAGTGTTGGGCAGCAAGAAAAGTCCTACCTGGAGAGGATATATCATAGCAGATCTCATCATATTTACAGTGGAAACCAGGAGGAGGGGAGAACATTGCAGAACTATTTAAAGTTTCTTCACAGGACAAAACAGTGAGTTGTTCAAGAGCAGGCATTGTGGGGTGGAGTGAAAGCAGTGAGTGAAGGGAGATTTAGAAAGGATGCCAGAAAGCATTAGGAACAAGTTGCAAGAATGGGTGATCCACCTCAGATTAGCGGAAAGATTCAAGCTAGGGTGACAGGTTTATGGGTCTAGTAAGGGTGTCTGGGGAGGAAGACATGGAGGGAGGGAGGAGGAGTTAATGACCACTAGGATATTTGCATCATACTATAGGTAGAGCGAGGCAGACATGTTTTAGTGTGGATAAAATTTATTCAAGCTATTAGCCTTCTGGCTCCAAATCACAGTTGTGCTATTATTTCTTCAGTCATTTAAGGGACTATGTAAAATGTTGGCCAGACTGTAATGGTTCTTGGGGCCCAGTCCTCAAAGTATTCCACATACAAGTAACTTGCACATATGGGGGTATGTATCCTGCAGGTCATGGTTTTACCTGTCTGCATCCACAACCCAGCCCCAATGAGCCAATTTTGGAGAGCTGTGCATAAGGGTGGGGGTGCAGCATTGGCTAAAGCTGATCTGGACCATGGGCTACCAGTCCACTAGTGAATCCCTACTTTCATATGGTGTAGGGTATGGTGAGATGCATTGGATGAGAAAACAACTGTGCCAGGGAAACGTGGCATGGTGCAGGTCAAGGGCTTGTGGCCCACTACGAGAGACAACCAATGCAAAATTTAACCACACTCAGAGTAAAATCCATATGCTCAGGATAAATATTCCAACACAGATAAGTAGCTACAGCCTGAACAGTTTGTGTGTGCTTGCAGTGTTTGTGGATTTTTCAAGCTACTTATCTGTTTTGGAATATTTATCCTGGACATATGTTGCATGTTACTCTGGAGTGTGATTAGATTTTGTGTTGCTTATGGTGGATACAGCCATCCCAGGACATCCTACAGGCACAAACATTTAGTTTCATAAATTTTTCAGCTGGTGTCAGTGATGCCCTCAGCCCATCAAAAATATTAGGAACTCAAGAAGAGAGGAGATGACTGGGCTTAGAATCTTGGTGTATGGTCAGGCTGAGTGAGACAGAGTACAAAGACAAAGTACTTATCTCACTAGTAAAGTGACAGCAAAACACTTGGGTTCAGTTGATGTTTTGAATCTGACAAATGTTCGTGTGGTGATCACTATCCATCCAAAGTAACTAATATAGCTATAATTAGTTAAACAAAATGGGGAAATTGAAGATATTAATTTTTTTTTTTTCTCTTTTTCTCACCTACCTTCTGGGGCATCTCTCAGGTTCCCTCTCTTGACCTGCTTCTCCTGATCACCAGCCTGAACAGCAGTCCCTGACTTCTGAATCAGTATCAGGACTCCTGTCTCTCCCTGGGCCCTTGGAGGCCGGGAGTCCCCAGATGGAAGAGTTGAGGGGTGCAGCCGGCATTGTGCATGTGGGCCTTTACCTCTGGGTTTGCTGTCGCCTCACCCAGTCAGCAGGTTTTTTCCGTCTTGTTTATGCCCTCGATCCCCTCCCCAGAGCTTGGATGTGCAATGGCATCTGGAGAAGCACGTTGCAGCTCCGCCCGCTCTCGCTGCTCTGGCATCTGCAGTGCCTCCGGTCACCACGGGGGCTGCTGCAACCTGGAAAGCCTGAATCCTCTTCACAAGAGGAGAGCTGTCTTCCAGATGTTCGATCCCTCTCTCCCTGCTGACCCCAGCAGCACAGGCTTGTTCACTGGACCCAGGTCGCAGGCACGACACGTAGATCTGGCATCCAGCACCTCAACCCTCAGTGCCAGTAGGCCAAATATATGGGTTTCAAGAAAAATAAATGACTATGGATTATTTATTGTATGATTTATAATTAGTTGCATATAGAAATATGAATGAGCATGTTTTGTTTACATTTGGATTTTTTAGACATATTTTCTTTTATACTAGAAATGCATTCAATTCATGGATAATGCATTTACAATGTAAATAGAATCTTTCTAAAAGAAATCCAGATGAAAGCAAAACTTGCTCATTTAATATTCCTCATAATATGCAAAGTACCATAAAAGACTTCATTAGATTTCTTTTGACTTAAAACTAAAACAATTTCTTTTAGATTTATTAAAAATCCAAAAGTAATCCAGGATTTAAAATTTGCATATTTTTCTTCAATAAAGCCCCCAAAAAAGAAAACAATCCAGTCAAAAAGCAGTTTGTTTTTTTTTTTTTTTAGCTAAAAATACAGAGGGTTGAAAATTAGCATATTTCGTTGTGTATACAGCCAAGACTAAGCCATTTGTAAGATAGGAAATTACTATGAATTTTTCTGGATTAAATACAGTTACAAGGGAATTTAAATTTTAAGAAAATGGTAAAAGTAAGTTGGTGTCAATCCACAATTTTTGGTAAGGGTTAGTTAAGCTGTGTTATCAAAACAATGAAGTGTGGCCAGGTCTATTTTTAGAGCCACTGAGAACAGTACTAAGTGTCTCACTAGAAGATGGTGCTAAAAGAATTCAGTGCAACACTCCATATACTGGCTGCCAGCTCATAAGCTTATTGGATTTACAGGGGGCCAGTGGCTTTAAGAGAGTAAGATAATAAGACAAACTGATCCCACCCCTGTAACTTAGATCTGTCTTAGTTATACAAAGCAGGTAATTTGCAGCCGGCTCCCAATGAAGACTGGTCTGTTAAGCTCTTCTAATTTCAGCTCTGGTTAGAAATAATAACTTGCATCTGCAATCGGCTCCATGTGGACCATTATGTTCTGAGATGGGCACAGACATTAAGGATACAGGCTCCTAGATGCTGTTCCTCTACTAGTCACTCAAACTAAGATAAAAAATGAAATGGCTCATTCAGCAGTTGTTAGTCAGAGACATAAAGAAGGAAAAGAAGAAGCTTTGCTCGCCATGTTAAACATAGTGCCTTGTAGCCAGAGAAGCTCCCTTCTGGCAGGTGCAGTTCTTCCTGATCACCACTAGGTGGGGCTAGAATCGACAATCGTGTAATTCCCAAAGGATGACAGCAAACTTCCAGGCCTTCACCATACTACGAAAGTGAAGTAACAGCAAAGAGTAACCCATGCAATGCAGCTCATAGAAGCCTGGTTTAACAAGGCAGTCTCTGAGAACAGTGCAGCAGTGTTTCATAAATGCACAGTTTATTTATTTAAGCAATGTTAAGCAGACTGTTTACTTACTGCCCTTTCACTTGAATAAGTCCAGGCATAGGGATTCTAGCATAACGGTGGCCTGGTCAACGCTGTCAAAATTGTGCCACATGTCTCGGCTGCAGCACTTGTAGAGTTGCGGGTACTTCATCCTGTATTTCACTCCTGCCACAATCAGCTTGGTGACCACCGGTGTAGCTCCGTCCTCTTCATTCACATAGATTTTGGGAAATCCTGTGCAATCCGAATCCAGTAACCTTCACACAGCAGCTCATGGAGTTCCTTACTTTATTCAATATATGTTGTTTATCTAAAAATTTAACAGATGGAAGATTAGGGGCCTTGGAGAAGATCCGGAGCAGGAGCTGGACAAAGCGACCTGTGTGCTCACGCCACAACATATTCGGGGCCATTTGGGAAGGGCCAGCAATCTTAACACAGAATATTTGTACAAAAAGCTCTGATGCTGACCCTTCCTCACCTTCTGGTAGCCCTAGGATAACTAAATTATTTCTGCGGACCTCCTCGAGATCTTCCAACTTTGACTCCATGGTTTTTACTTGCTGCCACAGCTGGGCCATGTCTGGCTCCACTTGGGCCCTCCAGTCATGCAGTGAGGAGATCCTAACTTTGTTGTCCTCTGTTCACCTAGTGAGTAGTTTCAGGGATGTCCTCATAGTTTGAACGTCTCAGATGAGCATCTCCAGTGTGGCCTTGAGTGGGGATAGCCCTCCAGGAACTTTTCTTCAGTTAGGGCGGTCTAGGAGTCATAGTAGAAGCTGCCCGGAAAAGCTGTGCTTTGGAGTGCTTCATGGTTTTATCCCTTGTTGGTGTTGTTGGGGAGTATGATGCAGAAGCAAGTCCTCACCTCTGTTTCCATGCCAGGGATATTTTGTCCGGCAAGGTACAAGCCAACTTCAGCAGACCCTATGTGCCAGGATTGCTGCCATATATTGCAGGTTAGTGCTTTAGATAGTTATTTTAAGGTCAGAGAAGCGGGAGCAGTGGAAGATGTGTCTGCTCAGGCAGCCATCACATGCCAACTGTTCCTCTGAGCCTGTCTCTCAAGCACTTTTTCTTTGCAACCGGAGGCTCTGTAGGTCTGTCTTTTGCTGCTGGCTAGGGCCTCCTCCCCCTTGCTGTTTTGTCTTTGGCTTGTTTCTGCTGGACTCTGCTGTCTGTCTCCTTCTTTTGTTTGTATTTTGCCTCCGGCTGTATGCTTCTTTGTGTTGCTTATTCCCTGTTTTTCTGTGTTTGTGTCTTGTTTTGCTTTCTTTTTTGGGGGTTCTGTTTCTAAACTCCTTGTATATTGCTAATCCAGAGCTCATGCTACTTGCTCTCATTTGCTCACACTGCAACTACAATCATTATATGTGTGTGTTTCAACTCATACCACATAGCTGCTCTTCATGCTATGCACCCTAATTATTTTCACCTGGTTCAGGCTTACTCTGAACCCTAGCCCATGCAGCATAGTCCTGCTTCCTCAACTCATACCTCATTGCTGTTGTTTTTACTGCACTACCTAGCAATTGCTGCTTTCAGAGCATTACCTCCTCAAGTCTATGTTCATCGAATTGCTACTCCTACAGCTCTTAGTTACGCTAATACAGATGCTGTTGTCTGTGTTTGTACACTGCTATTATACTCGGAGGTCAGCTAAGCTACTGCTGATGCTGTAAACTAGTTTTAATATCTCCATATGGGTCTCTGCACCTTCCATCCCTTTCTTGTTTTTCCTACGGTGGGGGACTTGAGGTGTTAGAAGTCGTGGCCCCATGTGGCATACTTACTTTATATTCTAATCCTGCCTCCACCACCTAAAATCCTCAGAGTATTTGTCACCTTCATTGGTTTCCTTGAATGCCTGGCTGGCTTGCCCCACTATCCATATTTGCTGCTCCTCCAATCTCGTGCAGGTCCGACCATTGCTACTCTGCTTCCTGACCTACATACAGGTCTACTCATTGCTTAATGCAATCATTGTTCATGCTCACTACTACCATCTGACCTCCATGAGATCCCAACTAACAATGCTCATTCAGCTCCTCTTCAGTTTTCTTGGGCATTCCAGCCACACCATTCCTTTCACAAGGCATCCCTGCAGCCGATGGTCTCGCTCTGCATTTATAAAGTCTGCATCTTGAGCATGCCTGACTTGGGGTGGGGTCCTTCTCACCTGGCCCATAGCTGGGAATGTCCTCACTCTGGGCCTGGCTTAGCCATTCAAGACTTTACGGCATCTCCTGGTGTAGAATTTAAGACTAGCTGTGAAGGGTGGTTACAGCAATCTCCTTTGGCTCTAGTATTCTGCTAGCAAGGCACCTTCACTGCATTCTCCCTATGACTGCCTCTGGTTCACCTGGTTTGCTTTTAGGCAAGTAGGTCAAGTGAGTGCCTCAGCAGTTGTTGCTTTCTTCCGCCTTGGTTACCCTAATGTTGCTGAGCACTCTCGCAACCCGACAGTGTTCCCATTAGAGGGATTGAGCGAGAGCTGCCTCTAAACTGGAATATTTTCCACCCCTTTCATTGGGTTTCTAAATTGCAGGAGCAGAGCTGTCACAAAATAAATATCCCAAGCCTGAAGAGAAGGCAACCTAGGCCTTGGATCCTCAGAGATTTCCTCCTCAAAGGTTTTCTTTTTCTCCTCCATGCCTCAGGTCATAACCATTAGTTAGCCGTGAGTTAGTGTTCCCTAGTTCCTTTAGGTAGGTTCCACTGTTGGATGGTGTCCTTACTTGTAGTTCCCTCTCTCCTTAGGAGGCTCTCAATCTCCAGTGCAACCCATCATACTCATGTCATTGCTAATCTGCACATCTCATTACGTTATCAAGCTGCCTGTTGCCTTATCTACTACTATGCCTCATGGCTACTCATTGACAACATGCTTCATACTACTACATTTCTTTTGGGGAATCCTTCCTAAGGTACCTTTAGCCAAGGGAATTATCCCCAGCACCTCTGGGTGGAACCTCTTCGAGGATTCCTTGCCTCTGGTACCCCTACAGGGTAGTAATTCCTCTGGAATAGAGGAGAGAACGGCCAATACCTAGTAACACAGCTGCACAAGCATAACATCATACTGGCTGCATAGGCCACTGAATTGTAATAATCTATTTGTTCTGTCATGCAACAGAAAGTTAGATTCTTAGTGTGCTGTACTACTGGTGAAGCCAGTATAGTAATGTACCCTGCTGAACAGTTTTATTTTGGGGCACCTGACCCAAGGGACCAATTGGGAAGTTGCAATTCATTCTCATATGCTGCATTCAGTATTTCATTCATAGAATTGATTGGACCATACTCCACATCTTGCAGCCATTCAGAATTTATGCTTTAGTTTTGCATTGATAATTTGGAATACACCCTTTATGCACAGCTGATTAGTGGGTGGCACTATTTGGCGGGGCACAAGGACTTCTTGTGACACCACCCACCAACACTGTCATACCAAAATGGGTGCTTCTGTCTACATGGAGTGGATTCTCCTCTTTGACAGTGGCAGAGCACACACTTATGCAAATTGCCTGTTCAGGTGTTATTGGTCACAAAAGACTGTGCAGGCTAATAGCATACTTTACTGCAATAGTTGCAGGGTCAGCCCATGGCATGTTACTAGATGTATCTTGCCACACCATAGTCTGGACCTTTGCACATGACACTACTGTCAAAACTGTCCTCCTCTCCCTTACCTTGCTGGCTGCTTAATTAACATGACAAAAACATCTATATATAAGGGATATGCAGGGTTGGGATCTGTGTGATATATGATTTATGACACGAGTGCTGTTTGACCTTGGTTAACCTCACGAGGTGGCATAAGCACGAAAGTGAAGTGGCCAGGACAAACAGCACTTGTGTGCATAAATCATATATAATAACTGGGTAGTGTTTTTTCTCATAGGGAAAGGCATTTGTAATTTGTCGCTATAAAGGAGTGTTTATAATGGCAAACACGTGCCTTTTCCCCATGAGAATTCCACGAGGCCATCTCCTCATGGACAGTCGCACAGTGTGCCAGTTAAGTAAACAATCCATCTCAACGGACTCACCTCAGCAAGCGTAACCACAGCCTTCGCACTTGTCACAGCCATCACTGTATCCAAATAACTAAAATAAGTAAAAAAAATGTCACATAGATTCACCATAGAAAGCAGCTGTAGCAGACAAGACTTCATAAATGAGCAGCAAAACAAAGGCACAGCATGAAAACTGATATCGACCTCAGGCTTTTCAAAACATTCCTGTCAGAGGTAGGCCTAGCAAGTGACTGAGAACTTAGATGTAAACGAGCTAGACACTAAGCTGGCAGACTTTATCTATGTGCTCCATGAACAAGATGGCACAGAATACGAACCTGGGACAGTAAGGGAATAGTAGCAAGCATAAACCGTTATCTAGCAGGAAAAATACCCACTCAATATTTAAAGGTCCGACACAGTCTTCATCGAAACTAAATGTACCCTGGCAGCTAAGCAAAAGCAGTTAAAAAAGCAAGCAAGGGAAACAGACCTAACAAAGTGGAGCCTTTATCAGACAATGACATTGAGCTTCTATACCAGTCTGGCACTCTGTCCCTAACTAACCCCACCAGTTTACTGAACTTTCTATTCTTTAACTTTGAGTCCAATTTGCTCTCCGCACTAAAGAGCAGTATGACTCACGTGTGGGAGACATAAAGAAAGGCATAGACAGCAACGGCAATCAGTATCTTGAATACTCAGAAAGACAAACAAAAACAAGAACTGGTGAAAATCCCGAGATGTCGACCTGTCAACTCTCGTATTTACAGTAACACCCTAAATCCAGAAAGAGATACACTCACAGTATAGACATCTACAAATCTCAAAGGCCCCAAATGCTCACAGCAGACTCACCTTTACATAGCTCCCAATACAAATAAAAAGAAACCTCACTTTGGTTCCGAAATATGAATATCGGAATAAACAAAATGAGGAAAATGATGGCTTTGATGAAATCAAATCTGGCCTTCCAGAATGTAAACGCATCACTAACCACAGTACTTGAAAATGAGCATACAACGACTAATAGACCACAATATTCTGCCCACCGAAGTCCAACAAATATCAGGGCACAAGAATTTGCAGTCTGTAAATAACTACTCGGTGTTATCTGAGAAAAGCAGCAACAGATCAGTCAACTGCTCACCTACTCAACGACCCAGCGCCATCCACCTCTCGCGCAGTTCCTACAACGGCACAGCACAGTATGGCAAATCTAAATCCTCTCCCAGAAGCAACCTGCATGACTACGTTGCCTACGATATTTGGGACCGGCTGCATTTTTCAGCAAGCAGTGAAAGTTAACATCTACAATTGCGCACCACCGCAAGAAAAAAAAGAAGAATCCATGTCCTCTACGACTCAGATAACTCTGATTGAGGTAACCATTAATTTGACAAAATGTTAACAGCTTAACACCGTTCCGATTTCCTTTCTGTAGATAAAGTATGCCACAGCTTGCACCCACGATCCCTAACTTCTTTTTCTTTTGCTCTTTCCCTCCTCTGCAGAAGACATCATACCACTTCCTGACCAATCGGAACAACCTAGCAACCACACCATACTTCCTGTAAAACAGACCAATTAAATACAACTTTGTTAATGAATGTTACTATAATCTTGTTTATTAGTGTATTAAACAGTATTCTGTTCAGTTCTATAACAATCTGCCTATATTTCTGTACAATAAAAATTCAACTAAGCAAGGTAAGCTTCACACGATCATTCTCATCTCCATACAATCTGCAGCATTTATCACAATTGCTCCAGAGAAAAATGCTACCCACTAATTATATAAAATAAAGTATGGTGGTGTGTGTAAGCGTGAAGTTTACACACCTCGGGGTTAGATGCTTTTGATAAACCCTCGAGCTTCTCCCGGGTTATAAAGCATCCAACCCCTCGGTGTGTGTAAACTTCACTACACACACCAACCCATACTTTATTCTTATATAATACAAGGTCTCCCTGTATATTTCATTTATGCAATAGGGAAGGACTTTGTGTATATGTGTTGTTTATAAGAAGAGTTTTTAAAATAAAGAAATATGAAAAAGTGTGTGGGTTTATTTTGTGATTCGCCAGGTTGATGTACCATCATCTGTGGTTTGTTAGATCTGATTGGGTGAAAGTATGTTGTAAAATTTTTAAAGAAAAATGGCGGCTGAGTTTAACAGAACACATCGAAGAATACTGGAAAATGTTAGCTGACTTTTCGTGAACACTTGCCAAAAGAATATGGCAGTAGTAGTGGCTGTTATGAAGTAGTTCTCTGTTTTTAAAGTTTTTTTTTTTTTAATGAAAGGCTAGAATTGAGAGTGGAGTGAGGGCATCGAAGGAACAGTAGACCGAGGTGAGTGATCTCCAGTGGCAATGTGAGCAATTGCATAAAGTAGAAAGAAAAAAAGCAGAGCGGTTTTGGATATGAAACATTTTTTCAGGTTAACAGTCTTGTTGTTTGTGGGGTCATGTATGCAGGGGAGATTAGTTAAAACCCTGCGGTTTGCTTGTTGATAATTTCTTTAGTAAGTTGGGGCTGAGGCAGTTCGAACACAGTTGGGAAAGACATAGATGCAGTGGACTGTTAGTGAGAAATATTGCTTCGCGGTTTGTGTTTTTGGTGTGAGGACTGTTTAGATGGATGATGCTGAGGAGAGATTACAAAAAGGAGCAGTTTTTTTAAATAGCTGTATTATTGTGGATGAGGCACGATGTGTACTGTAGATACCAGTAGAGAGAAAAGAGGTGTGTGTGTGTCAAACTAGAGTAGTCCGTCACTGTATGTATAAATTTATTTATACATACAGTGACTCAGATAAACAATTTATCACACTGAATATATGTCCACCCATTGTATAAATACATATATATACACATACATACATATACACACACACATATACATGCATACATACATAGAGATATATAGAGGAATATAATATATGTATACATACATACATATACACACACACATCTTTCCTGGTATCTCCAGTAGCCCAGAAATCCTATGAATAGTTGTCCTTGTCCCTGGCATGCAGTAGATTACCCCTCCTAGCTCAGTTCTCTTCTATTGCTATTAGCAGAGATTCTGTTTGTTGCCTAACCCTCCCTTCTGCTGGAATGAACATTTTATCTTGCAAGGCTGTGACCCCTGTAAGAACCACGTTCAGCAGATTTAACAAGGCAGAGTCACTGTACCTTGCAATCCAGGGTGAGGCTCCTGGGATCCACTATGCATACAACCTCTGCATAGTAGCACCCTAATTAAGTCAGACGCTCCACTTTTACTTTCCTTGTGCTATTGCACTGACCTGTTCACTAGTGAAGGAAAATGTTTCCTAACCTACTGCTTAGAGCACAAAAGGGCAATGCACAGATAGGTAGCTCAAAGTCACCCTTCCACTATGGACTATATTTGTGTATGATTTAGAGTAACCCTGACTGCCGAAGGATCTCCTCAGACAGATTGCAAATCAGGACTTATACAGTGTACTAAATTACACATACTCCACTAATGCAAAAAATCATGAAATGTATACAAATTCCCGGTCCCCATACTCAGCCATTTGTCACTGTGCTGAGCTAGCGCCAGTAGGATGACACCAGGATATTCAGAAGAATTGCCACAGTGTTAATGGATTTGTATACAGGCCAGATAGTAACAGTGCAAATGCTTTGTGGAGGCGCAGAGTGTGTAGAACCAGGGCAATGCACTTTGCCCAGTACTGAATATAGCTCTGAATATAGTGACAGCTATAGGTGTGAGGAACACAACACAACAGCATAGATATCATTCGCAGACTCTGCTGGCACAAAAGGGCAAGAGAAGACCATACAACACAACAACAATGGAGGGAACAACAGAAAAGGTGCAACGCCATATGGGGGAACTAAAGAAAGAGACACCCACCTATATGGGGAGAAGAAGGCAACCACCCTGTACTGTACATATGAAAAACAAAAGAAATGGGCACATGCCCATTAAAAACAAAAGGCCAGCCCACTGGCACAGTGGTAGTATTACTGTTCATGATGCTGACAACCCCAGTTTGGGAGTGAACCTGGACGTAGGAGAACTTCCAGATGGTAGGAGGACTACATCCAAGGGTCTCTCCTCCTCCTCCTCCATGGAGGGTGGGACCGTGCCCGACATTAGTATGGCGCCCCTAGCGGCAGCTGAGGGTTAGAATGCTGGAACCACAAGCAGGGTGGTGGATATGTGGAAGATGTCAGGTGTGCTGCATGGGAATGTGCACATCATTGTGCGCCACCTCCACAACACTAAGGAAGACAGGAGAACAAATGAAAATTGCACCGATTATCCTGGAATACAAAATGAGCAAACTGGATTCTGTCTCTGGTGGAGCTACCTCTGGCTGGAAGCTGCAACACTGGACTTAAGATTTGCAAGAAAGCAAATTGTGCTTACAACAGAGGAGTGAACTTATAATTTACAATTGTCTTTGGTTTGAAGCAGATTCCTTAGGAAATTTTATATTCTTCAGGTGGAGGATACTTCTAACTGGAGGGTGAAATAAGAAACTTAGAATTATCAGAAAAGGCAGTCTTTCAATCAAGAGTGAGAGGTGGACCTTGGTTTACTTTTGGTTTACTTTTGTTACAGTTGTTAAGATTTTCAGTGCAGGAAGAGTTTAAACCCACAGGAACTGAATACTGTTTTCTGTGTCTGTCCTTCTGCACAGCTGAAGTGTTTTGAGGCTGACTGCTTTCAGAGCACAAGTCACCAGGCTGTTTTGGGGCTGGGGAGGTTTACCTGTGTCTGACTTGGATGTTTGGATTTTCTCTGTTTGATTAGCAGGGTATTTTCTCTGTCAGATTGTAGTGTAGGGCATCTTGCTGACAGGAAGGCATTCATCGCAGTGGTAGGTCAAAGCTTTTAGCTGATTGTTTCGTGAGGGCACAGTTTAGGCCCAAACCCTTCCCACCCCTCACCCACCCCTGGAAATAGTTCCTTTATACCTGGGTTCTGACATCATTTCAAGAGGGCAAGGTGCATATCACTGTCATATCCTCTCTAGCACACTGCACTGACAATATAAGCATACACACTTTATAATACATGTATTTCTATATAACAAACCAATCACACACACACACACACACACACACAAAAAAAATAAATAAATAAACAACGTAGACAGACATGTGGGGAGTAGCGCAATGTAATGGCTGTGGGGCAGCAGTCTTCTGGGAGTCTTTCTGGAGGCTAAGATTCTGCCCTGTTTGCAGACAACTATCTGCCGTGAGGGAGGAAGTTGCCCATCTTCAGGCCACACTGGATGGTAGTAGAGAACCTCCCCATCCAGGGAGCACCAGAACCACCACCACTACCTCAGAGGTTGCAAAGAAAGCACAGCAGTTGGACTACAGTGGGCTCAGGGAGGTAAGGGTAGTAGAACAGAGGCACACCCAGTCAGTTGTTCCACTCCACAATCCATACACCATTCTGGGGAGCATAGTTCCCCTACGGATGCACCTGCAGAGGAGACTAAGGAGGGTGCAGACAACTGTCACAAGGGAGGCCTCAGGAAGGAGGCAGAGGGCACCACAGGGAAAGGAAGCAGCTCCTGGTGGGACTCAATTATTAGGGGATAGAACTGGGGAGCAGGAAAACTGAAGTAAGATGCCTGCCTGGTGCCATGGCTTGAGGACAGGAAGCGCATCCATAGGATCACGAGAACAGTTGCAAGGAGTCTGAGCTGGACGTCACTGTCCACCTAGGGACAAATGACTTGGCTCATCATGAGATTAGAGCAGTGCAGAAAGACTTTGTAGAGTTGGGGAGGGGCCTAAGACAAGTAGCACACATTATCCTTCTCAGGGTGCTGCCTGTAATGTGGCATGGGTGAGGCGAGGTACTTTGCACCGTGCAGTTTAATGAATGGTTGAAAAATGGTATGGAGCACAGGGTCTGGCTTCACGGGGACTGGGGTTCCACCTGGAGGGACACCAGCCTATACTGGCAGGATGGTCTGCATCTGTCCAGGAAGGAACAAGTCTTTTGGGCAGTAGATTTAAATGCTTCATTGGCAAGCTTTTAAACTAGTCAAGGGGGGTGGCACTGATAAACAGCAGGAAAATCCCAGCCTGCCCCTACAAAACAGGGTACTAAATGAGAAAAGACCAAGGTAGAAAGGTCGGTGGGGATGCTGCTACAGAAGGTAAAGCTATCAAAAAATGGAGAGCAATGAGTACCAATGCCCATAGTCTGGGTAACAAGCTTCCTGAATTAGTGGCCTTGATGGAGGAGGAACATCTGGATATCATGGCAGTCACAGAAACATGGTACACACAGAACCATGACTAGGACGTAAACATACCAGGATACATTATCTACAGGAGGGACAGGGCAGGTAAAAGAGGAGGAGGAGAAGCTCTCTACATAAGGGAAGGAATCAAAGCAACAGAACAAAAGGGTAAACAAGGAGGAGAAGAAGCACTGTGGCTCAATTTGGAGGCAGGCAATGGCACCACAATCCACAGGGGTTGTCTATAGACCTCGCTCAGGGGGAGGAAATGGACAAGGAAAAATAGAAAGTATACTTAGAATGGCAGATAAAGGAGAGATATTGCTGATGGGTGATCTGAATATGCCAGATGATAACTGGAGTGCAGTTGCAGCAGCTACTTCTAAGAGTGGGTTATTCTAGATGCCCTACAGGGGCATGCCTTAGACAACTAGTATTGGAACCCACTGAGAGGGAGCAATCTTAGACCTGGTACTCTCAAATGGAGATGGAGAGAGGATCACAGATATAGAAATGGTAGCCATCTGGGAACTAGTGACCATCGAACAGTATGGTTCACAATAAACACAGCAATAGAGCCATACAAAGGCAAAAGTACTGGACTTCAGGAGGGCTTACTTTGCTAAAATGGGTGAGTGCCTAAGGAATGCACTAGCAAATGGACAGGAAGGAGGGTGAAGAACAATGGGGAATAATAAAACTGCCATTACAGAGGTAACAAGCCTTTGTGTGAAGCAAATAAACAAAACAAAACAATGTACGAAACCACTATGGTTCTCAAAGGAGGTGGCAGTGAAGGTTCAAGAGAAAAGAAAGCATCTAGAAAGTACAAGGTATAACAGAAGGAGCAGGACAGAGAATTGTATCAGTTAAAGCAAAAGGAAGCTGGGAAGGCAGCCAGAACAGCAAAGGCCGAAACGAGGAAAAGATAAGCCAACTCAGTTAAGAGGGATAAAACCTTTTAGGTACATCAGGGAACAAGGAAGACTAAGGGAGGATAGTGAGATCTTAATAAAGGGAGGAATGTGGGCAGTGTGACGGTGAAAGGCAGAGATACTAAACAAATATTTTGCTCAGTATTTACAAATGAAGAGGGGAGGTACCTAAAACAAACAATAGAAACACTCTGGATACAGAAGTTGATACCAGCCATTTACAGAAGAAAGGGTTCTGAAAGAACTCTTAAAACTGAAGGTGGACAAAGCAGTGGGGCCTGATGAGATTCATCCCAGAATTCTAAAAGAACTAAGGGTAGAACTAGTGACACCACTGGACTACACTCTTTAACAAATATGGGAGGATGGGGTGGTACCTGAGGACTGGAGGAGGACAGATGTGATTCCCTTCACAAAAGTGGGAGCAGGGCAAAAGCAGGAAACTATAGACCTGTTAGTTTAAGCTCAGTGATAGGGAAAATGATAGAATCACTCTGAAGGAAAGAATTGACGAGTACCTAGAGGCCAGAGAGGCACAGGACCCAAGGCAGCATGGATTCACAGCGGGAAGGTCATGCCAGACGAATCTAATAGATTTCTTTGACTGGGTGACCAAAGTAGTAGATCAGGGAGGGCTGTGGACATGGCCTACCTAGACTTTAGCAAGGCATTTGACTCAGTCCCATACAAAAGATTAATATACAAGTTAGCCAGCCTGGAAGTGGGTCCCAAGCTGATAGCCTAGGTAAAGAATTGGCTGGAGAATAGGACACAGAGGGTAATAGTAAATGAGTCCACTCTGAAGAAAGGGGTTACTAGTGGGGCACCGCAGGGTTCAGTATTAGACCGGTCTCTTCAATGTCTTATGCGACATTGCAGAGGGACTGAAGGAAAAGTATGTCTCTTTGCAGATGACACAAAGATCTGCAACAGAGTTGATGCAGAAG
Organism: Neoceratodus forsteri; assembly: GCA_016271365.2. Lineage (NCBI taxonomy): Eukaryota > Metazoa > Chordata > Ceratodontiformes > Ceratodontidae > Neoceratodus > Neoceratodus forsteri. The sequence goes on from CM028133.1 coordinate 904,550,615, forward strand.
GTGGGGTGGAAAGGATGAGAAGGGACTTGGCAAGGTTAGAGGAATGGTCAAATGTATGGCAGCTTAGATTCAATGCTAAGAAGTGCAAGGTAATGCACATGGGAAACAAAACCCAGGGAAGATTACACAATGGGGGTGAGATACTAACAACAACAAAATGGAAAAGGATCTGGGAGTAGTCATATCAGATGACTTAAAGGTGGGCAAGCAATGTGAGAGGGCAGTAAGGAGGGCTGGGGGATACTGGGATGCATAGGGAGAGCATCACCAGTAGAAAACAGGAAGTTGTTATCCCTCTTTACAGACAGCTGGTGAGACCCCATCTGGAGTACTGTGTGCAGTTCTGGAGACCCAATCCTGCTAGGACATAGACAAGATGGAAGCTGTCCAGAGGAGGGCAACTAAAATGGTGCAGGGTCTACACCAGAAGACATATGAAGAGAGACTAAAGGAGCTTAATATGTATAGCCTCGAGGAAAGGGGGACATGATGGAAATTTTCAAGTACATCAAGGGAATCAACAAAGTCCAAGAGGGTAGCATCTTTCAAAAGAGATATGCAAGAACAAGGGCACAATTTGAAGATAGAGGGCAAGTGCTCAGGAGGTAATGTAAGGAAGTATTTTTTCACAGAGAGGGTTGTGGATGCATGGAATGGCCTTCGGAGGAGGTTGTGGAGTCAAAAACAGTGGTTGAATTCAAGCATGCATGGGACAGTCATAAGGGAATTCTAGGGGTGGGGTAGAAAGTAGTAGGCTGCTGGTTAACTAGGATCTGCAGCTTATCCATGGAGGTAGGAAATGGGCAGACTGGGCGGCCAAGAGGTCCTTATCTGCTGTCAAATTCTATGTTTCTATGTTGGAGGACCCTGCTGACTCCACCAGGGGGTAAGATCTGTGGAGAGAGACAGATAAGGTAAGGCCTGGAGAATGCTGGAGTGACAGAGGCAGGGAGACCAGTGAATGGGAGCTGGTTAGAACAGGAAGAAAAAAACGGGTAAAGAATAAAAAGGCAACATCCTGGCTTAGTCCATACCCTCAAATCAAATCAAATCATATTTTATTTGCAAAAGCATTGTTTTAAAAACCAAGGCACTTGTACATGAAACCAAACAGAACATAATGTCACAAACGACTCAGCAAGTCAGGCCTCTGCTCCCACAGTGCCAACCTCCGAGCACAGGAGTGTGAACAGGTAACAGACAGTGTAACTCTCCTGTCTGCTTGTGGGTCTAAATCACCTTTAGTCTCAAGTTCTGGGAGATTCAAACTATATACCTTATGCTAGCATACCCAATGTACAGGCGCAGATAATCTTCTCTTTGGGGGATGTAAGATATCTTTTGCCTAAGGACACCTAACCAGGTATCCAAAATGAACCTTAAAACTCTGTAAAAGACCTTAGGTATATGCTTACCTTTTTCCAGTTTGGTAACACCATCAAGCCCTTCAGAACCGCTCTCAAGTTAACTACATATACATCACATGAAAACAAACTTCAAAGACACACCCAGGCAGTCTTTGAAAATAATGATTTTACTAAATGATGATAAAAATATGTAAAATGTAAACACAGACCACTATATCAAAAAGCATACAATCACTTAAAAGAAAACAAAGAAAACTACAGACGAACTTCTACCAATATACAGTTAGATACTTTTCTATCTAATATATTACCTCTATAGTGCAAATAGTTGGATCTTGCTCTTAAGAGCCCAAAAAGATAAATCACACGTTCCAACACAGTATACAGCTTCAAACTCTGTGTTCCCACACCCTTCAATCAATCAATCTTTATTTTACCAGGCAAAACATCATTGCGGAAAAACTGATTTACAAGATGGACCTGGGACACAATGCAAATTACATATAATACAGAATAATAAGGCATTTCATATGACAACAGAACATGAGTTGTAACAGGTATGAACATAGTATACAAAAACAATGAGGCAGGTGATGCAATAAGAATTTATATATATATATATATATATATATATATATATATATATATGTATGTACAATAAGTTCAAAATATAAGTACAGCAGTGGGTAAGCAAAATGCACTTATATATGCAGTATGGGCAAAAGTATAAGGCAGCAACAAATAAGGCACAACAGATGAGAGATAATGTAGGATAAATAAGACAGAGGAGTAGCTAATCATCAGTGATATGTAGAGATGGAGACTAGAGAAGATGGTCGACAGAGACAGAGGAACTACATAAATTAGGCAACCCCGGAGTCGTCACAACTACATGTCCCCTAGCATCTAGTCAGAGTGGGTGGAGAGGCAGAAGTATGGCGGGTCGGTGATTCAGTAATGGAAGCAATTACAGGACTCGTAAAGGATCGCTGGATACGTTTTTAAAGGCAGCTAAGGAACCAGGTATGATAAGCTGCAGGACCTTTTGAGCAGTGTTCCAGAGGCATGGAAGAGCGTGGCTGATTGCCACTCTACAAAAGCTTGTCCTAACATAGGGGATAATGAGAGTAATTCTAGATTGGCATCTCAACAGCTAGTACCAGGATTGCATAAAGGTAGGCAGTCCTTGATATACTGGGGCAGTTTATTGAGATGGCCCTGAAGATCCAGAGAAGAGTTCTTATGATATCTGAGGCTAATAGAGTCCCAGCCTAGGCTTTTGTATAGGGTACAGTGATGTGTTGAGTAGGGGCACCAGTGATGAATCTTAGCAACCGATGGCATAGAGCCTGGAGCTGCATCTGTAAAGAAAGTCAGCATAGTCAATAAGGGTAAGAACGTGAGTTTGTACCAACCTGATTTTCCCCTCAGATGTTAATAGATGCTTGATTCTGAAGAGAATCTCAAGCCTCTGTTTAAACTTTTGGAAAGCTTATCAGTATGGGTTTTGAAGGAGAGTTTTGGGTCAATCCATACCCCCAGGTATTGAAGGAATCAACATATTCCAATGCTTCGCCAAGCAAGGTGTGAATTGCAGCACGGATCCTATAATGGCAGGGTAAAAGGATTTTTCCTACAGGAACAAAGATCATGGCCTTCATTTTCTTAGTGTTTAACAGGAGTTTTGAGCAAAGAAGATTACTCTGAATGTGATCAAATTCTGTTTGGAGGTCTCTGCATGTGAGCTCCAGCGTAGGTCTGGCTACATACTAACACGGTGTCATCCGAAATAGGCGGATGTCAGCTGACTTGACTCCAGAGTTTAACTCATTTATGTAAATGGTGAACAAGAGGCCCCAGTATGGACCCTTGAGGTACTCTCTAGGTATTATTCTGAGGGAGAAGATCCCCTGCCTTGACCTGGTGATGACGATCGAAAGGTAGTTAGCAAAACCACTCCAAAGCCTTGTCACGGACGCCAACTGTTCCGTAGATCAGCTACTAGAAAGGAGTGGTCTACTGTGTTGAAGGCTTTTCTGAGGTCAAGAAACATAGCACATACATAATTTCTGGTATCCAGGCTCTAAACCAGTCATTATGACTGTACTTAAGTGCTGAGTGGGCACTGTGGTGTGGGAGCCAGACTGGGCAGGGTTTAGTAGATCCAATTCATTTATGTGCTGTTTGAGCTGGAATTGAAAACTTTCTCCAAAAGCTTGAGAGGGTAGGGAGTAAAGAGATAGACTGGTAATTATTAAGATGGCTAGTACTGCCAGATTTGAACAAGGGAATAACATGGGCAGTTTTACAGATGTCTGGGATTATCCCCCTGAGAGAGGACATATTGAAAAAGATGGGTAATTGGAGGTGAAAGTATACAAAAGCTGATTTTGAGGAAAAGGGCTCCAGTAGGTCTGCCCCAGCACTTTTCTGCTTTCCAGATAGAGGAGAAGGCCCTCAACATCCTTAACTGTGACAGAGTGAAGGCGAATGGCGTGCAAGGATGGGTCAGTTAGTTAGAGATAAAGCCTAGGCCAGCCAGACTTGAAGAGAATTGTTGGAGCACATAGGCTGGAGGCAGGGGAGTCATCAAATGCAAGTCCTGCGTAGCAAAGTGGTTATTAAAAAGACCGAGGATTTCTTGCTTATCGATGACAACCATGTTGCCTACAGAGATTTTGGTGGGAGTGAGCTAGCAGGGCTTTGACCTTGGATTTCTTAAGTTTTTCAAGTTAGCCATGCTGTTTTGAAGAGGAATTAAGTTTAGATTGATAGTAGCTGGTCTTTGCATCCCAAACCAATCTGGTGCAACAGTTTCTAGCAGCTCTGAAGGCCGTCCAATCATTAGGTTGTTTTGTCTTCCTGGCCTTTTTCCAGAGTGAGTCTCTGAGGAGCAGCTCTGCTTTCAAACCCGAGGTGAAGCAAGGTAATTTTTTTTTGTGGTTCGGGTTTTTATAAGGGAGTGTGTTTATTGATGATGCCGAGGACGATGCTTTGGAAGACTGAGAAGGCTTCATCGACCAATTGTGCCAGATAGAAGTCCTGCCAGTATGCATGCTCCAGATCAAGGAGGAATGTATTAGGGTCAAAGGAATGTTTAGATCTTTTGAATGCATAGCAAGAGGAAGAAGATCATCTAGGTAGGTCCTCACACAGGCTATGATGCAGTGGTCACTAAGGTTGCCAAAGAAAATGCCGGAGTGGAATATAGATGAGGTTTATTCACTAGAATGACATCTAATAAGGTGTTTTTATAAGGATGTTTTTGTTGGGTCGAATAAGCTCCATTATAAGTTGTGTCAGTCCAAAGTTGCTGCACAACTCTTTAAGGGGTTGAGAGAGAGCTTGTGAGCCAGTCCATGTTAAGGTTTCCTGCTATTATCACTTCAGATGAAAGGAGGTAAGTATTCTGGAAATGTGGTATAATACCTCAAGCCCAGCAGAGGGTGGCCTGTAACAATCTAATATATGTATATAGGGGTCAAGGAGGAAACTATACTGCAGAGTGATGCATTCAAATTCCAGGGTCACCCAGGTAGAGTTATTGATGGAGGCAGAGAATTTGTCCCAGATATAAATAGCCACGCCCCTCCCTAGTTAGCCTGTCAGTCTGGAAGACTGAGTAAGAGGGGAGGCTGATTTCATGGACCAGGGTAGATGGTCTCAGCCAAGTTTCTGTTACCACAATGATGTCAGGGTAGGCAAGATTAAGCCGGACTGAAAGATGTAAAACTTTTTAGCAAGCTGCTAACATTAATATGGATCAGGGTTAGGCCCTTGAACCCAGGTAGTTCGGATGGGGCCTGAATGGGTAATGGGGCCAGGATTGAATTCTATATTGCCTGAGCAAATTAGTAACAGTAGCAGGAGTTTTGTAAGGGCACTTAGCAGGATTCTAAGCAGGCAAGATCGCCCTTTATGGTGGCTATGGTAGCTGGCATTGGTGGTGGGAAATAGGTGTGGCTGGGGCACAGGGATGCATAGATACATATCATGATGGAATAGACAAAGGTAGAGTAGGCGAGGAGGGCAGCAAGGGGTGCATAGCACCAGTAGAGACACATGACATAGTAGCTGAGCTATGCCCATGGCAGATTAGTTTAGGTTGGGGAAAATAAGATGTGGAAGAGGAGAGAAGGTTGGGCATACTATGCATGTCCAAGGGCCAGCCACAGTGCATGTAGATGCTAGGTCACCCATGGAGATATGGTGGGATGCAGTAAGAATAAGATACAGCCAAGAAGAAAGGAGTTCATTGTGAAGGAGAATAAAGCCCACAGAACCCAGTAACTGCTGGACTACGAGAACGGGGAGGAGAGACACAGGCAATGACTAGAACATGCGGAAGGATGGAAGGGCAGTGCTGAGAAATACAGTCACAGCACACCCTGACTTCTATAGCAGGTGTGCAGGATATGTAGCAGGCAGATTAAGACCCTGAACTGCAGTATAGCATGTTAAAGACAATGGGAAACTGATAACAATTTGGTACACTTCAATGGGAGTGGGTGAAGTGTAATGAAATTGATGCTGTCAAGGAAATATAGTGGCCTAAGTCTGCGAAAATAAAGGGCTGCTGCAAACAATAGCTAAGAGAGCATGCAGTATGCCATATATGAATAAAAAGCAAAGGTAACGACACAAAGTGGGAGAGGAGAGGAATAGGAGCTGTCAACAGCTAATGGGATAAAAGCAGTGGCTTTGGGGAGGGACAAAGAGTATTTAATAGAGATCGGGGCCAGGAGGGCGGCCGGAAGAAATATAAGACAAACAAATGCAGCGGCTTTGAAATTGGTCCCTGTGCACAGGCTTTCTGAAAACCACTGGTACAGATCTAGAGGAAAAGCCTGAAGTTTCTCTGCACTCAATGGTGGCCTCAGGACTCGCAGATGAGCCAATAGATGCCCTAAGCCGTCGCGGTGGCAACCAGTGTGCTGAAGAGCCATAAGTTCAGCTAGAAATGAGGAGCAGGCATACCTGAAGCTGAAGGCTAGTTCCTGGTGTTTGGGCTGTGGCTAAGGTCAGTGCCCTAGAGGAGAAGGGTGCAGCAGCTTGTGGCTACAGCATCTGTCTCTTCAGTCCTTCAAGAGTAGAAGGGGGGAAAATTAGTGCTGAGATAAATAACACAGTCAGACAGCGGCGGGGTCAATAGAGAGTGGGGAATTAATATGCAAGGATACCAAGGCAGGAATTCAACATAACAAAGTGCAACTAACTACAGGTTCTGACAGCCTGTTAATGAGCTGGGTGAAGCAAGAATGAGCAAACAGCCTGGTGGCAGAGCTTTACAGCAGAGATAATGATGGGTTCGGGGACAAGGGAGGAAGCAGACTTGAACAAGATAGGCGTACACGTAATGCAGAGGCAGAAAGGAACTGAGTGAGGATAGTTACAGTGAGATAGGAGTAGAGAGGCAGCAAGGGAAGGAGGAAGGTAAAAGAGAGACAGAGGGCAGATGAAAGAGCTAGTTCTTGAGGTTAACACAGCAAAAAAAAAATACAATACGATAAAGCTCCAGGTTAAATAAAATAGGAACGAAATATAAATTAACAGTATAGAGCATATCCTAGTGCAAGTATAAAGGCAGCAGATTACAGGGCTCAAAATACAAGACAAACAAATGCAGCCAACTTTGAAATTGGTCCCCGCAACAGGCTTTTTGAAAGTTGCTGGTACAGATCTGGAGGAAAACCTAAACTTCTCTCTGCAGCCAATGGCGGCTCCGAGATTCGCAGATGAGCCAATAGATGCCTTAAGAAGACACTGTGGCAGCCAATGGGCCAAAGAGCCATAAGTTTGGCTGGAAACAAAGGAGTGGGCATACCGGAAGTTGAAGGCTGGTTCCTGGTGTTTGGGTGGCAGCTAAGGTCAGCGCGCCCGGGAGAAGAGCAGCCCGCTTGTGGCTATGGCACCACCGCTTTAGTCTGGAAGCTGAAGGCTGGTTCCAGGTGTTTGGGTGGCGGTTAAGGTCAGTCTCAGGTCTGTGATGTCATCTAACTCTCCATTTGAGGGGGTCACCCAGGAGCACAGGATGTCTAATGTGAGACAATTCACATACCACATTCTATATTACAAATATCATAGAACAATTATAACCAGCTGGTCCAGCGTCACAATCCTCCCCACCTAGACTGAATTTGGGGCCTCTATCCCTGCATGGGATGAGCTCCCTAAGTCAGTTCACTCCTCATACAGATGCGACAAGCCATCTGTGTTCTTATCGGCGCCCCACCCTATGTAAGATCATCATGTCATACCCTTGCAAGGCAAGACTCCTTAACAGTCTACCATTAGTTTTTCCCATTTGGCTCTACTAGCCAAACTAGGGGGTTGCAGTCAGTTTGTACCTCAAAATGCTGCCCATATAAGTATAGCTCCAGCTTCTTTAGGGCCCACACTATGGCAAGACACTCTTTTTCCACAGTAGAGTAAGCTTGCTCCTGGGAAGTAACTTTTACTCTGATACACTACCGGGTGATCGTTCCCTTGGTTGGATGTCTGCCCAGTACTGCCCCAATACACACATCTGAGGCATCAGTCTGGACTATAAAGGGTCTGCTATAGTCAGGACTTGTCAATACAGGAGCACTGCACAGTGCCTCCTTCAGTCTAGTAAAGGCTTTTTCACAGGCTGGTTCCCAGGTAATTTTCCTAGGCATCTTTTCTTTACCAGGTCAGATAGGGAACAGCCAGGGCACTGTAATTGGGTACTAATTTCCTATATTACTCTGCTGTCCCGAGAAAACTCCTGACCGGTTTATGTGTTTCTGGTCTGGGCCATGCCTTGATCACTTCTATTTTACTTGGTAGGACAGAGCTGCCCCTAGCCTACAACATGCCTGAGGTATGCCACTTCAGCCATGGCCACCTGGCACTTCTCAGCCTTGACAGTGAGCCCAGCCCTCTGTATCCTGCCCAGCACTTCCCTAAGGTGGGACAGGTGTTCCTCCCAGCTGGCACTAAAGATGGCAATGTCATCCAGGTACACCATGGCATAATCCTCAGTACCATTTAACACCTGGTTCACCAACCTTTGGAAAGTGGCGGAGCATTCTTCAATCCAAAAGGCATTACTTTAAATTCAAATAAGCCTATCAGAGTGATGGCTGACCTCTCCCTAGCTCTGTCTGTTAACTCTACCTCAATGCCCCTTTGTCAGGTCAATAGTCGTAAGGTAAGTTGCCCTCCCAACTTGTCCAGGAGTTTGTATTTCCAGGGCATCGGTGGCATCTGACTTTTGACTGCATTCAGTCCACGATAGTCCACACAGAAATGAGTTGAGCCATCTGGCTTGGGCACAAGGACTATGGGTGAGGCCCAGAGGCTGTGGGATCTCTGGATTACCCCAAATCAAGCATTTCCTCCACCTTCCTCTTAATGTCCTTTTGGACAGCCTCTGATACCTGATATGCTGTCCGCTGTATGGACATCTGTGTCCCTGTTTCCACATTGTGCTTGCTATGGGGGTTAGTCCAAGCTTGGCACTAAGCAGGGGCAAAGTCTGCTAAACCTCCCTTACTTCCTGGATCTTGTCTGGGGCCAGCTCGGGTGACAGTTTAACTGCCTCCACAGAGGACTCCCACTTGCTTTCCACAGCAAGTCCAGAAGGGGTCTCCTTAGTTCGCCCCTCCCCAGGACTACATACTGCGAACACCATGTCAACCCAATTAGCACATATAGATTCATCATGTTGACATGGTACATTCTTTCTGTCTATCTTCTGTCAGGTAACTCTATGACATAGTTCACATAATTTACCTTCCTAACTACTTTGTACAGTCCTGCCCACTCAGCCTGCAGCTTGTCTTTCAGACCAGAATAAGGACCATGACTTCCTGACCCACCATGTATGAGCGAGCTCTGGCTCTGTGTTCATACCACACTTTTTGTTTCTGTTGGGCAGCTTCCAGGTTGCTCTGGGCTGTCCCCATATGCTCCTTCAGCCTTTCCTAAACCTAAGGACGTAATCTACTATGGAGTGCCCCCAGTGGCGTGCTTGCCTTCCAGTCCTCCTGGATCAAGTCTAGGGGCCCATGTACCTGGCATCCATATAAGAGCTCAAAGGGGAAAATCCTGTCGATCCTTGGGGCACCTACCTGTATGCAAACAGCAGGTGGGAAGGTATTTCTCCCAGTCCCTCCATGCTGTTCTGCAAATGCTTGAAGCATTGACTTCAGGGTACTGTTGAATCTTTCCACAAGCCCAATGACTTGCGGGTGATAAGGTTTGTGCACCTCTGCACCACCCCACTTCTCCCACAAACATTTCTTCAGGTCCAACATGAAGGAACACCTCGATTGGTGATAACCTCCTGCAGAAACCAACAGGGAGAAAATACCAAGTAAGGCATCTGCCACTTTGTCTGTCCTCAGTGAGGACAGGGTGACTGCCTCTGGATACCGGGTGGCAATCCACCACAGTCAGGATGAACCTCTTCCCAGAGGAGCTGGTGGTATTTAAAGGCCTCCACAAAATCCATTCCCACCATCTGGAATGGCTTCTCCACTATGGGCAATGGAATTAGGCTTGTGTTGTCTTACCTGCCTTCCCTATTTCTTGGCACCTATGACAAGTCCTGCAATACTCCTTCACCTGCTGGGTGAAGTTGGGCCAATAGAAATTCTGGGCCAACTCCTGCATAGTCGCATGATTCCCAGATGACCAGACAAGAGAATATCATGTACAGTCTTGAGTAACTGCTCACAATACCCCTGGGAATGACAAGCTGCCTGCCTATCACCCTCCCTCTGTCTTCACAGCCTGAGTATACATGAGTCCATTTTCCCAATAAACTGTATGTCTACCATCACCTCCCTGTGCTCCGTCAAGTCTGCCCAAGCCCTCAGCTTCTCTAGACTGGGGTCACTTTTCTGAGCAGCTGCACACTCCTTGCACATTCCTAAGGCATGGGACAGGTCCCCTTCAGTCTCTAAACTAAGGTCCCTAGCATAGCGTCAGGGCACTCAGGATCATCGTCATCCCTAACCCTCTGACAATGGGTCACACCTCCTTCTTGGGAGTAACCCTCTGTAGCTGTTTGGTTAACTGCTACTGGGAAATGTCCACCCTTAGCATCAGGGCACTCAGGATCATCGTCATCCCTAACCCTCTGACAATGGGTCACCCTCCTTCTTTGGAGTAACCCTCTGTAGCTGTTTGGTTAACTGCTACTGGGGAAATTCCACCCTTTTCATTAGTCTCCATATCAGGAGACACAGGCTAGGAATCAGCCTCCCAGTAATTTCCACACTGGCTTCTGTGGGGTCCAGGGAACTACAATTTCCCTTCCCACTTGGCTAAGGGTAACTGCACTCACCATTCCTTGTCTGAGATTGTTGCCAATGATGGCGTCAACTGTTAAAGTTTTGGCTACAGCCACCTGTTGCACAGTTCCCCTGTTTTGCCCCAGTCTAGGAGAACACTAGCAAGTGGCAGTGTTTTCTCCTCACCAATAAAGTCTTGTACAATTATAAATTCATTGGGTATAAGCTGACCAGGTTCTACCATATCCCTTTACCAATGTCAGGGATGCCCTGTGTCCCTTAACCCTTGTATCTGTACACCACTCACCATGACTGGGTGCATGTGTTCCCTCATGTTCACAGGCATGCTTCCAGGGACACATAAACAACCCACTTCTTTCCTAGCCCCATTTTGCATATTGCTGGTCCTTTTGGGACACTGTCTGGCAATATGCCCAGATTCTTTACAGACCCAACATTCATTTCCTTTCTCAGAGAAATCTTTTCTTGGGGCTAACTGGTTTTGTGGAGGCAGTGAGGGTTTTAGCTGCCCTGAAGGTGTGCTTTTCCCTTTCTCGCTGCCATGCCACCCCATTCACTCTCAGAACAGGTCTGCTCTTGGCACAGCGGTCTGAGAGTTCAGTGCCTTTGCACTGTTTTGGGATCTCGGTCCTCAAGCCAGGTTTTCAGCTCTGCTGGTCTTGCCCCCAAAAACGTTCTAACAAAATAGCATTTTCAATTTTATCTACAGAGTTTGCTTCAATTCTTCCCACCAATGCTTTAAAAACTGACATTGTTTCATGGCTAGTTCCTTGTAGCTCATATCAGGGCTTCTCCTGAGCTTACTGAATTTAGCTCTGTATGCTTCTGCAGTTAAATCAAACTTTTTTAAATGCAGCTTTAAGTTTGCAGTAATCATTACTATCCTCATTGTCCATTTGAGCCAATGCATTCCAAGCTTTCCTGGTAAGTAGCAGGGATAGCTGGACGTTCCAGGATCCTCTAGGAATTTTCGCCTGAATACAAACTTTCAAGGGAATTTAAAAGGCATCCATATCCTCCCCTCTTTAAATTCAGCTATCAATTTGGAATTCAATTTGAGACCCAGTCCTGTTGCTCCAGTTAAACCCAAACCACTTACCTGCTCTGGTGCTGGTGGTTGGAGTCGTAACTTCTGCAGTTCATGTCACCTCTGGTGCTCACGCTCCCTCACAGTCTGCCTCCCACTGTTCATGTTCAGCTTCTTGCTCTTCTCACTCCCTCTTCTCCTCTGCGGCTCGCTGGCACTCATGCTCTTCATGGTCAGCATCTCACTGTTCTCACTCCCTCTTCTCCTCTGCAGCTCACTTCTCTGGCTCAGTGTCTCTTTGAAACTCAAGCTCCATTCTGCAAACGCAATCTGCAGCCTGATTGCTTCTGGCTCCAGAATGCTGGTGACCTTCCTTTGCTGCTGTGGCCCTTTGCTTGCACTGGCCCTGCAACCCTCCTCATTGGATCTGGACCCTGCACTGGCCGCTACCCCTCCACACTCAAGGTTTGGTCCTTTACAGTCACAGTCCATGACTCAATGCTCTGGGCATCTGCTCCAATCAGGCCATCTATGAGGTTCTGCTTGGTGGCTCTCACCTCGTGCAGGACTCCTCTCTCTTGCACAACTGCTTCAAGTAGTCTGCAGTGTGCCCACTGTAGTTGAAGTCATCTTCTTCCCTAACTACGGCTACTCTAACTGCACTTTAGAAAACAAAAATAAGATGGGTAAGAACTTGACTGTAAGCAAAATGATATAGTTCTGTTTCCTTTTTAAAAATAAATCACTGCCTTATTTTGCCAGTGAGCTGTACAGTACTAAGCTGACACACTGAACAGTTAAAGCTTGTGTTACCAAATTTATCTGCACCGCTGGCAACCAAATCTGTTACAAATGCACTTAGCAGGTCAGGCCCTCAGCTCCTCAGTGCCAACCTCCGAGCGCAAGAGTGTGAACAGGTAACAGACAGGGTAACCTTCCTGTCTGCTTGTGGGTCTGAATCACCTTTAGTCTCAGGTTCTGGTGGGGATTCAAACTGTGAACCTTGTGCTTGAGTACCCATTGTACCGGCGCAGATAATCTTCTCTTTGGGGGATGCAACATATCTTTCGCCTAAGGGCACCTAACCAGGTATCCAAAATGAACCCTTAAAACTCTATAAAAGATCTTAGATATATTCCTACCTTTTCCCAGTTTGGTATCACCATCAAACCCTACAGAACAGCTCTCAACTTAACCACATATACATCACATGCAAAAGATCTTCAAGATACACCTGGCAGTCTTTCAAAATAATGATGCTACTAAATGATGATAAAAATATGTAAAATGTAAACACAGACCACTATATCAAAAACATACAATCACTTAAAAGAAAACAAAGAGACTACAGACAAATGCCTACCAATATACAGTTATATACTTTTCTATCTAATCTATTACCTCTATAGTGCTTATAGTTAGAACTTGTTTCTTAAGAGCCTAAAAGATATATTTGCACATTCAAACACAGTATACAGTTTAAAACTCTGTGTTTCCACACTCCTTCTATGATGTCATCTAGCTTCTCCTTTTAGAATATAAAAATATACACATGGGATGTCCTATCAGGAGGTATATTAAATAAGGTGACATCAGCAAAACTCATTTCCCAAATATGACTCCTTAATTAAACATTTTCTCTGATCTTGAGCGGTTCCTGTTTTCCCAAGGAACATCACAGTTTTTTTTTTTTTTTTTTTACAACTCCGCAGTTTGTCACCTAGATGTGAAATAGCTATGTCCTGGTCCTGTATAATAAACTGTAGATTTAGATTCCCAACTTGAAGGCAGGAGGTCATAAAATGCCATAAAGTGCAACTTCTCAAGAAAGTTAATTACATTACAGAAACCTCCTAGTCAGTTACATATATCCTGTTATTTTCACTAAAACCTGGTTGGGGGGCACCCAGGAGCACAGGATGTCTCATGGGAGACGAATCACATACCACATTGTATATTACAAATACCATAGAACAATCATAACCAGTTGGCCAAGCATCACACATAACAATAAATAAGAACAGTCATAACAAATCAATACATTAAAATTTCATAAGAACTGTAGCTCAATAAATAACAGATTAACTAAATCTACAAGGAATCTGAATACGCCAGGCTGAATAAGTATGTCTTCAGTGGTGTTTTAAAGCTCTGGACAGTCAGGCACTCTTGTACCCAATGAGGTAGAGAATTCCACAGGGTAGGGGCTGCAAAAGCAAAGACCAAGCCCCAGATGTCTTTAACCAAACCCTGGAATCTCTAGCAATCCCTCATCAGCAGATTGGAGAGGGCAGAGGGGCAGTAAGGGTGAAGGAGATCTTGCAAGTAACGGGGCCCCTGCTCATGGTAGGGGCTTTATAGGTCAGTAACCTGACCTTGAAGGTGATCTGACACTGTACTGGCAGCCAATGCAGTCCGCACAGCACAGGCATAATATGACTGGTCCTACAGGTGCCAGTCAGTAGCCTGCTGCCACATTCTGCACCAGCTGCAGGTGGTGGATATCAAGCCCCAGTAGCCCTAGGTAGAGCGCATGGCAGTAGTCAAGGGGAGGTTACAAGGTATGGACCAACATTGGAAGATCATCAGGATCAACCAGGTGCTTCACCTGGGCAATATTCCTCAGATGGTAAAAATAGGTCTTGACAATGGCCAACACCTGAGATTTAAGGTCAAGCCATCATCAAAAATAATGCACAGGTTCTGCACCAATCTGAGGTAGTCAGCTGAACACCCTTGAGCCAAAGCCCACAGGGCTGTCCTGCCGACAAACCTGCCTCCCGACAATCCGGGTCCTCAAGGGACTATAGCTGGTGGTGGTAGTGGATGTACCTGTATAGCTGCAGCCAGGTCCCAGATCAATCAGTCAATCAAAATTTTATTTATAGAGTGCTTTTCAATATATCAAAGTGCTAATACATCAAGAATAAACATCAACCATAATAGATAATGACATAAAACAGTAAAACAACCATAAGCTTATTCAAAAGCTAGTGCAAATAAGTGGCTTTTCAGGGACACCTTAAATGATTCCACAGACAGGTACTCTCTAATCTGATAGCCTGGTTGGGATCCTAGGGCTCCCTTCCTCATGTAGCAAGGCATCCCTCCTGCCACTGGCTTTATACAGGGCGAGGGCACGAAGTGGTATTATGTGTATAACAAAGTACAATCAGTTGACACATGGGCCACCATGCCACACATAGGTGAAGGGAGTCCAACAGCCACAATGGAATGTGCATGGCATACCAGAGAAAGCATTGTGGACCCATGCAGTGGAGAACTGCACATATAATGAGTGTGCTGTGTTGAAATGAGGTATGACCAAGCTGTACAAGGGACACATTTATTTATTTATTTGCAAAATGTTTCACCATGGAAGACAACATGAGCTGAGAACAGTTCATTTCAGAAGCATCCTGGGGACACATGCCACTGGCAGGCATGCCAGATGTGGAAACACAGCAATAAAACAGCTGCAACAAGCCACAGCATAATAGGCCATGTAATTGGACAAGTTTCTAGGAGTCACACACACACAACCTGCACTCTGTAGTCCAGACATCCAGCACACAGGCCAACACAGGACTGCAGGACAATAGACATCCATGAGTCATCCTGGCTGGCAGCAGGGGCAGGCTCATACCCAGGCACCCACACTGTAAACACTGCACAACTGTATGTGGCTGTGTATGGACTGCCCGTCATGCAGCATGCAAGATAACACTGGGGCGCAGTGGTATTGTATGTGGGTGGGAACCTTAGCACAAAGCTGGTAGGTGATGCAGAGCCACCTGGAGGCAACTCCATCTCGGCAGATGCTGATTCCACACTAGGTAGATGATTTCCACATATACAGAGCTAGTGCAGGGCATTCTTGTGATGTATGCATAGCCCTGCCTGTGTACCATAGAATAATCATACTCTGACTATCACTGTGTTGGCTAGACACTACTAACTATACATTACAATGTCAATCAAATAAGGTAATTCAACAGTCAATGCCAACCAATGTCTCTCCCTCCATTGACCTCTTACCACATAAGTATGGCTTTGTTGCGATACAGTGGTATGACACTCAATGCATATGGCACTGGTGGTAGCACTAATGCAGGAAGACTGCCACTGGTGCTGTATGAAGCACATGTCATGACACATTAGTATACTGGTATAGCAGTGGGCCATGCCTACCTCTGCCAGACAGCTATACATATCTAGTCCTAACCATGTGGCACAACATCTTACCAGTAATGACAGGAACACCATGGAGGCTGTAATACTACCACCAGTGCCCTGGTATACCAAACAGGGCTCCTTACCTGGTTAGAACAGCACTTCCTGAACAGCTCATGTTAGAACAGCACTGTAAAAAGAGCAAAACAAGGACAGCAACAGGGGTAGAATAGTGAACAGCAGTTACCGCTACCCTTGTAGCTACAGTATCATGTCAGAGGGATTGACTGGAAGAAGTGAAGAAGAGTTGGAAAAGTTGGTGGCTGGCCGAGCTGCTTCCCTGGTGGAGAGGGCTAACGACAGAGCAGCTTGACCAGCATAGTTCTGGGTGTCAGACATCTCATATTATGGCACCCATAGGTTGCAAACTTCAGCCCTCCCTGCCAAATATGGCTCAGTTCAGGGTATGGCAATAACGCATATTCACATAAGAACAATAAAACAATTAGAATACTGACTTTTTTTATTTTCTGTTTATTGTCATTTTAATAAAAATAATACTGTAGACAAAATCTCATGCAGGAACCAACATTTAAAACAGACAGAATACTGTCACCATAAGGATAAATAGAAAAACAAATTACTTTCCCAGTCTTTCAAAATTCAGGATACCCCTCGACCTCTTTAAAACCTAGATGGCATTGTTTCTAGTATTATACTCAAAGGGTGGTTGTCTCCTGAGACAGAGAACAGAACAACCAAAGTTCACATTGCATAAACTTTTGATTTTATGTCAATAATAACCCTACACATACTCTTCCAGTGAAGATATGTTTAAGAACAATGAATCAACTTTACGGGGTCACTGGTACACGTGGTTCACCTATGTACATTTGTCTTGGTGACTGTGTAGTACCTGAATGTATGTATTCATCATTGCCTATCATTCGCTTTGTAACTGTACCCTCACTCCAGCCAGCCCGATGTCTTATATAAATAAGATGATTAATCTTAGTAGGCTATTCCTGTATAAAATTATTTAAAATAAATATGGAACAAATAAACCTCCATGTGCTTTATTCCCTTGTAGCTTTACATGTGGCTAGAATGAAGAAAGACTCCATGAAAATGAGATATTGTGTCTCAGTTTGTCTAATCTGGGTAAATATAAATTATATATACAGTACAGGTATTATATAATATATAAAAAGTTAGAAACCCATTGTATAGCTATGAAAAATGTGTGCTATTATTCTTTTTATAATAATGGGCTTCTTCTGTGAAATAAGCATCACTAGTCAACCAGAATTTTTAACTTGAGACACCCTAGAGGCATCTTTTCCCATCTTACTTCTATGTGTTAGCCTGACAAACATTGCATAGATTTGTGGTGCACAAATGCTGATTCATGACATTGTATGAAGATCAAGACAGATGCAAATGTTTGAAGGCATGTACAAAACTTGCATGAACACACAAACACACACACTCCACTGTAGGACACAAAGCTATTGTTGTTTGTATAGGATGAGGGTAAGTGGCAATAATTAAAATCTTGACTGGGAATGAGGGGAGGAGGCCTATGGCTACCCAGCATTGAGTTGCATTATTACACTGCACAACTATGCTTCTTATGACCACTAGGGGCCCAGTTCACATTCTGCCTAGACTGCCACAGAAGATCTGGTCTAAAGTATGATTCTCTCCTTAACAGATTTTTGAGTCCAGCCTCTAAAGAAGGAACTAAGGCTAAGAGCATGGGTGCACAACTGCAAGGGTGTTTCACGGAGGTTGCAAACCTCATACGATAAATGGAAAAGAAGTAAGAGCAACTCAAGCAAGTTTCAATAAAGCTTAAATAGTATTTATTTTTGCCAAATATACACAGCCAGGAACCTCTTGCACTTCGTGTACTAGCCTTCATGGGATTTGGCTATGAAGAAATAGAGCCATGTAAACAAAATGTGACATCATAAAGAAGACACATATACTTTTAAATATATAAATGATTCAAATTTGTACAAGAAAAAAATCTTTTAAACAAAAACTATTTAAATTTACATTTGTACACACACTACAGAGCAGTTAGTATATTCATATCATTCAATTTCTAACACACCTTACTTGCTGTTTTGAGCCCACTATAAGTGAAAAATCTAAATTAGACTACTTTAATTTTAGCAGTAAGTGTTAATCTGTTACTTTCAAACAGTTTCTTATAGTTCACTTTTATTCAAAACAACTAATAGTGGTAATGAAATGACAAGTAAAAAAAAGTAAAATGGGGGTATTCAAGAAGAAAAGCAAAAGCAAAGCCACATAATTCTAACATTTTGAGCAATATAGATAGAAGAGACAGGTTTAAGTGGACCGGAAATGTCAAGATGTGATCACCTTAAGTCTACTTCCATCCACAATACGTGTGAAAGAACCATTCATAAGGCTGGGGATCTACAGACATTCATTGCCAGGTTGCCTATAGGAGTAGAAGAGAAATATAGAAATAAGTTAGTGCACATATACCAGATACACTTATTACTAGAATCAGTTTTCAAAAATAATTTTTACAAAAGAGTTAATTTTTACTTTTTCTTTTCTTTTAGGAAAGGCTTTAGATCCAATGTTCATTCAACCCATCTGGTTTCACAGTCCCCAATTTATAAATCCATCTACTTTCTTTTTCAGCAGTTCATTGATTCTGTCACCCACATATTTTAGGGGTTGTTTCCAGTCTATTCCCATGAATCTTAAGCTCGTGGTCTGAGTTATGTTTTTGAGAGAAGTCTTCACATTAATTATGTTTCTGACATGTTCTTGAATTCTTTGTTTTAATGCTCTAGTAGTACATCCTGTGTACATTTGCTTACATCCACACCACAGAACACAAACTACAAATGATGTGTCCCAATTAATGAAGTCCTTCATTTCATATTTTTGTTTGTTTATGGATGTACAAATACAGGCCCTGTGTTGTAGTAGCAACAAATATTGCACCTCTGACATCTAAAATTTCTTGGGGTTTAGTGCCTAGCCATGTACTTTTACTGGCTTAGTCAGTCTGCTTTTGACTAATTTGTCTTTTCAAATGAGATCCTCTTGAAAAGTGATGCATGTTTTTCTCCCACTATCCCCTTAAATTTCTGTCAGAATGCAAATGTGCCAGTTCTTATGCACAATGTTGCCTATTTGCCTCGACCAGTTATTGAATTCAGTAACAAATGTCACAGGTATGTTTTCAGTGATAGAGTCTTTCTTTTTTCCTTAAGTAGTTCTTCCTTTCCTTGTTACACGCCTTATTCATAGTTTGTATAAGTAAGTCATCCTTTATTTATTTATTTAGCTTTTGTTAACCAGGTAAGTACACTGGACAAACACATGTCTATTTTCAGGTACGACCCAGGAGAGTACAGGAAATCAAAGAACATACAGAGTACAATTTGAAGCAAGTAGGCAGATACACAGATGTCAGGAGAAGCATAACATACATAGTAAGATAGCTCAAGTCACGACAGTAATCATAGTCAATAATGCTAGGTACAGCGCCACTGACACAATGTCACCAGCAATATATATACAGATATATACAAATGTACACATTTGCAAGATACATGGAATGAATATACGTAAGTATAACCTCTTTCTAAAATCTTTTCCTGAGTTCTTCTGCTTGAGCCGAAAGTCTAAATCTTCAGTACAGTTTCTACGTGAATGCAGGAACTGTCCATAAGGAATGGAGTTTTCAAGTTTTTGGGTGTGACTATCAGCCCTAAGTAAATTGTTAGTTGCTGTGGGTTTTCTATAGTTTTCAGTGGTGAAGGAGGTTCCAGAAAGAGTGGATCTTTTGAAAGTGAGGTCTAGAAAATCTATATTGTTTGGATGTGCTTTAAATGTAAACTTCATATTAATACTATTATTATTTGAACATCCTACAAATAACTTGCTTACTGCTAAAAATTAAGAACTAGTCTAATATAGATTTTTCACTTATAGTGGGCTCAAAACAGCAAGTCAGAATGTGTTAGAAATTGAATGAAATGAATATACTAACTGCTCTGTAGTGGGTGTATAAATGTAAATGTAAATAGCTTTTGTTTTAAAGTTTTTTCTGTACAAATTTGAATTGTTTATATGTTTAAAAGGTATCTGTGTCACTTGTTTATGACATCATATTTTGTTTAAATGTGGTTCTATTCCTTCACTAAGCCAAACCCCTTGAAGGCTAGTACACTCAAGCGCAGGGGTTGCTGGCTGTGTATATTTGGCAAAATATGGAAGGTAGCAACCCTTTCGAGACCTGGATCACAGGCATCTCTCAGTGTTTGAATGCCCTCTCGCGCCATACCTTCCAACACACTTTTTCTGGTCAACAGTGATAGATGGGTTCTGCCAGAGCGGTGTCAGAGGCCGGAAGGGGACCAAGAAATAGTCCAGCATGCCCAGAGTGACAGGTTTTCCTAGACACCTCTATTGTAGGTGAGGGTATGGTCTTAGGAGAGAGTGAAGTGTGTGAGGAGCTAAGATCTTCCAGAAGGAAGAGGAGGGAAGGGAGCAGATGGTTTTGGTCAGAGTCTGTTCAACACAGACCCACTATAGCTTATGTGAGAAGTTGGACCTGAACCAGTGAACTGTTTGAGCTGCCTGAAAGCCCATTTATACCTCTCCAGCCATGGGAGGTTCCAACCACCTTGCTTCCAGTGTGCTCTGAGTTTAGAACGGCTGAAGTGGGGCTTGGAGCCCTCCCAGAGAAAGTCTCCTATCAGGTTGCTATGGATTTGAATCATTGCTTGGGAGGTGATGGGTATGTGGGTCAGCAGGTATAGAAACCTGGAGCAGATACCATCTCTATGGTCGCTATCTTACCTCAGTAGAGTTAGTTTTAACAGCTTCCACCTGTCAAATTCGGTCTTAGAAGTAGCCAGCAGGGGTGTATGTTACATTCCAAAAATTCCCCAATCTGAGGGTACTTTTAATGCCCAAGTAAGTGATTCCAGAGGGAGCCCACAGAAGACTGTGGATCTTGGCTATGTGGGGGACAGTGGTCATTAAGGGGAGTAATTCGGTTTTGGTTTGGTTAAGCTTCAAGCCAGAGTGGCTTGCAAATGCTTCAAGCACAGTCAGTATATGCGGACTGAGAGTTGGGCATCTGCCAAGGGAGGAGTAAGTCATCAGCATACATAAGAGTGGGTGGGCTATAGGTTCTGCCCTGTTCCCTTGAATGTCAGGGTGCTGTCTTGTGGCAACTGACAATGGTTCAACTGCCAGGACAAAGGTGCCAGGAGATAGGGCACCCTTGTCTGGCACCATGTTCAAGTGGGAAGTGTGGGGAAACTATGGCATTGGTGGCAACTCATGCTGTCGGGTTGTGGTAGATAGCCATCACTCCAACTTTAAACCTTTACCCACCTCCAGGTGGGATAGGACCAGATAGAGTAGTCCCATCCGAGATAGTGAAGGCTTTCTCAAGTGTACTGCCATAGCTGCAGCCAGAGTGTCCAACTGCTGTGCCAGGTGCATAAGATTGATTAGAGTTTGGAGATGGTCTGAGCTATGATGTCTGGGAACAAATCCCACCTGGGAGGGGTGAATAAGGTGGTTTAGCAGGGGACTCAACCTAGCAGCAAGGGTCTTGGCATATGTCTTACTGTCAAGATTAATAAGTGAGATTGGGCGGTAGTTCCCCAGATAGGTTGGGTCCTTCCCTTTCTTTGGGGTGATCACAATGGTAGCCTCTCTAAGAGAGGGAGGGAGGGATCTTAGAGCAGCAACGTTTTGAAATACCTCCATGAGGAGAGGGATGATTACTGGAGCTAGGGCCTGGTAAAAGTCTGCAGTGTAGCCATCACTCGTAGGATTTACCCACGTGGAGGCCTTTGATAGCAGCTTCCACCTCTTCCTGGTAAGGGGCACCTAAAGCAAGGGACTGTTATGGGAAGCTTCAGGAGGTTCAGACTTTGGAGGAAAAGCTGAGTGCCTACAGTAGGGGCATGGTGTGTAGAGACATATAAGTTCTCATATAAAGGTTGCCATTATTTGGTTTATGCCTTGTGGGTTGGTGTTAACACTTCCATTGGGATTCCTGAGACCCGGAATGAGTCTACTAGCCTGTTGTCATCTAAGGTGGTAGGCTAGCACCTTCCCTCCTTTATCTCCCCTTTCCAGAAAGTGTGACGCAGTTGGCAGAATAGCCACCTCCTCCTTTCTGTTAAGGAGCTGGTTGATTTTGAGGCGTAGGGCCGAGAATTGATCTATTGAGCGGGAGGAGGGGAGGGAGTGCCTTAAAGGCAGCCTCTGCAGAGGCCAGTTGCTGCTCCAGATATAGAAGATGCTGCTCTCTCTCAGCACTTGGCTGCAGCATATCCCATGATGCTACCCTCATGGTGGCCTTAAAGGCCTCCCACGTGTTCCTGCTGAAGTGTGGGAAGGAGGGTTATGAGCGAGGAAGAGGATGCTCATTCCGAGCCCACTGAATAAAGTCTGGATCTTACATAAGGAGGGGATCAAGCCCAGCGGTGGGCGGGGTCGCTGGGCCCACTGTAGCAGCAGCTGGACAGGGGCATGGTCTGAGATTATCCATGGAAGGATGGCAGCGTTGAGGGCATTGTGTAGGAGAGGCGGGACACAAGCCAATAGTCAAACCTGCTACAGGAGGCATTAGGTTCAGAGTGGAAAGTATAGTCTCTGGTTCTGGGGTGGAATAGCTGCCAGATGTCAGTAAGTGCTTGGTCGTTCATCAACTGTTGGAGGGCCAGTGCCCCCTCATGACACTCCTTACAATTGTCACTCCTATCCATGGTGGGTACCAGCGTTAGGTTAAAGTCATCCCCACAAATTAGTGGACAGTTGGGGACAGGGAGGTGTTGATGGAGTCAATGAGGTTATGGAAGAATTGAGGGTCATCGTTGTTAGGGGCATACATTGCACAATGCAATGGTGCCTGTAGGGTACCATATGTGGCAATGCCCATCTGCCATCAGCATCTGTGACAGAGTTGATAAGAGTCCATTGAAGAGATTTGTGTATGAGGATAAGCACTCTGTGCTCCCTTGTGGGGCCATTGGAGTGAGTCACTTGGCCTACCCAGTCCCTCAGCATCATAACATGGTCACTGTTGGTCAATTTTATCTCTTGCAGGAAGGCCACTTTAGTATTGAGTCATTAGGTGTGTGAGAACCTTTTTCATTTGATGGGTGAGTTGAACCCTGCACATTCCATGTGTGGAGGGGTAGATCGGTCATACTGGGGGTATCTCCATCTGAATCTCTTCAGGGCTTAGGAGGAGAAGGCAAAACACAGGGTCTGGTCAGAGTTCCTGACTACAGTCAGGTCAATAACCCCTAATCTGACAAACTTACAGGGGAGACCTTATAAGGCCTTCTGGGAACCAGCCATAGAACTAGGGTCAGCTAGGTAGCTATGTGGTAGTCGAGAGGGTCTGTATTGATTACCTGCATGCACACTGTTCACAGATGTATGAACAATATAGAAAGTAGCTAAACCACAACCTAATAGACCTTGTGTACCTTGTGCTAGCCTAAACCAGAGGAAAAGAAAACCTTTATTAAGGACTGAAGTTGTACTTAGCTGGCTGGGTCCCCAGCCAATGGCATACGCAGCCCTCCTGTGGGGAAGTACCTATCTTACTCAACTATCTAGCCAGCCAATGGGAAAGAACTGACTATCTAACTACCAGAGCCAAACTAGGAACACAGGCTGCAGTAATGTTGATCAAAGCAAAGATAAGAATTCCTATCACTGTGGTTGCCTACAAGAGCGAAAGGAGCACTATTCCCTGGAGAGCTAGAAAAGAGAAACTCTGGATGGGAAGACATGGAGCTTAACATCATGTGCTTCTCAGCACTGCAGCGAGGGGAAGGGGAACTACTGTAGTCCTGATAAGGGGAGGGTGAAAAGTCCTATGGACAAGAAGGGGTGTCAGGGGCCCTTATCAGAAGCATTAGGAGGATTAGAATACTGAACATTGTTCCTATCCTCTTATTCCCTATTCCTTAATACCTTTGCAAAACAATTCACTAACAACCCCACTAACCTCCGTCCTCTTCATAAAGTTGTAAATCAACATGATATAAACATTTTAGAATATAGTGTCCTAGGAGGAAAAGTGTCTAGCAGGGGGGCAGGTAGAGTTACACCGCGATCTTATTAGCCCCTAGCACTGGAGTCCGAGAGAACAACCTGTAGTGATCATTTCTGGCCCCTCCTTCTATTCAACCCTCCATTACTCCCTATTGACGCTAGACCTAGTATAGGCACTTATTTTATGTAGTGCTCATACTGGGAGCACATCGCGTGGTGTCCATTCCTCTTCCACTTCATGCTGTGCCGATCCTGAGAATGGGCCCGAGTCCTGGGACGAAACTGTCAGGGGTCCCAGTGGCAATGCACTGTCTGTGGCTGCTGCCCAGGAGGTCTGTGCCTCATCACCCTGGGGTTTTCCAGTCCTGTGCTGAAATTTCCATCTCGGGCTGAAACTCCTGGTCCTGGGGGTCTAATGGAGCAAATCAATTTTGGAAAAGTAGGGGCTTATATACACAGGGTCTGGCAATTTCATCTAGCGGTTAGGTAAATCATTCTGCACCGTGGTTCCTCCAGCCTTGATTCTGTCATGCGGATAATCCTGTTTGGCATGAGAGATAGAAGGGAGCCTTTGAGGCCCTTGGAGTGGTGAGGATCCAGTTATCTTCGAGTTCCAGGGGCGCCGCCTGCTCTGTTGTCAAAGGGGAACGGCGATCAGAATAAGCAGCTTGTGACTGATCCATGGGGTTCCTCTGTGACTACTGCTCCAGTTGTTCGTAGCGCCAAGTAGCATTAACGAAGTCGGCTGCAGACTTGGGGAAAAGAACTGCTGGAGGGCACCATTAACTGTGGTCTTTAGGGTCACTGGATATCGGAGAGAGAACGGACCTCTAAGTCATGGAGGTGACAACACACATCAGTATAGGCCTTCCTCTTAGCAGTCAGGTCCCGTGAGTAGTCCTGGAAAATCATTATTCGGTGCCCCCTCCATGTCAGGGTTCTGAGTTCCCGGCTCTCGCCTGAATAGCCTTATTCTCCAGCGGTTGAGAAACTGACTAGAATGGGCCTGGGTCTATCTTCAGCTGCCGGCTTCTGTTGAAGGGATCTGTAAGCATGCTCAATCACAATTTGGGTGGTGGGAGGCAGTCACAAGAGCTCGGTAGGACGTGTTGAAGAAAATTTATAGTTATGCCCTCCTCACATCTTTCTGGGAAGCCCAGGAGCCTAAGATTGTTGCAGCAGCTCCTGTTTTTCGAGATCATAAATATTTTACTGTAGTTGTTTTATTTGGGCCGCCTGCTCCGCATCGTGGCACAGTGCCCTTACACGGCAGAGTCGTGCTCCTCAACTGTACATTTGGTGTGACCCATTCTATCGTCCAGTTGTTGTTGTATTGTGCCGTGGCATTATTAGTGGCCAGTGTTAAGGCATCCATCCGCTGTAGTATTGAGGCTAACATGTCTCTGATGGAAGGCTCTCTGCCTCTTTTGGTGAGTGTGTCATGCGGTCTCAGATCTGTTGGCCCCTGCTCCGAAAGGTCCCGCAAATTGTCATTCCGTATTCCAGGTGGAGGAAGTCAGAGAAATGTCTTCCCACAACTTCTTATCTGCAGATCAGTGACTAGCTCTTCTTTAGGATGGAGAACAGTCGGGTTTAAAGCTCTGGATTAATGGCACAAAATACTTAAGCCTCCATTTTTCTTGATGGCTAAGCCCGCCCCCCTCAGAGTTGATTATTTTAGTAATGTGTGGGTGTGGGGGTGGCTTGGGGGCAAACCCCTCAAAACATAATTTAGTATTTTGTTTTATAGCCGTGGTAGTGGTCCTTGTTGTGTGTTTGGACGCTACCATGTGGATGTGTATGTTTCTACTGGGGCTGTTTTTGCAGGTGCCATTGTTGCTCCGCTGTTCAGGGCAGCACTATTGTTGTGTTCACGCTTCTAACCTAGTACTGGTAAGGGCTACTGAGGACATGCCACTGCATGGTGGTAATGCATACCAAGGCACAGTATACACAGTACACAGTATACACACACACACACACACACACACACACACACACACACACAAGAGCAGTGTGCTTAGCAATTATGTGAACAATAGTAGACTGCACAGTGGTGCCATAATGCCCAAAGACTGGATGAGTGTCCCCAACCACAACTGCGTTGGTGCTGCCCTCAGAAACGTGTGCAGCCATGTAAGATGCACATAGACAGCCATCTCCAACCACAGAAGCATACAGCATAGTGTAGACATACAACCTGGATGATGAAACGCGTGACACAGGGTACTTATGTGGATGTGTGTCTGCAGACCTTCCTTTGCTCCCTGGTCAAGCTGGGCCCATTATATCTGGGCATCCTCTCCCAACACCACTGTTCCTGATGGCCCCACTCTGGATGGCTGGCCCGGCTTGGCCCTACTGGGCCCTGGTGTCAGTGGAGGAGGGAAAGGAGACATATGTTTAATAGCATGCAGCACAACATATGACAGATTACCATAAACCCTGCACAGTATACACACCTATATACCAGTACTGCACCAGCAGCCACATGTGCATGGTGGGGACAGAAAGAACCATGCAAGGCAATGTGTTAATGATGTGCACAGCCATAGCACCCCACACAGACACGTCTGCAATGATCCAAGCGACACTGGAATGCTACTTACCACTGTTGTAGCCCTGGCCTAACACTGTACTCAAGGCCCATGTAGTGCCCCTATTCAGCCATCCACACCACCAATGTCCAACATACCTATACATATCAGCAACAGGCCATGTATACCTCATATTATGAACTGGCGATCATAATGGAGGAAGCTGATTGGCGAGGATTTGGAAGCCGTGATGATATAGGGCTACATCATCACGGCTTCAGAAAACCTCCGCCACCAGCCTGCTTACCCCAGCACAATGTTCTTTACCTCCCACAAGTGAAGCAAGTCAGACTCCACTAAGACTAAGAGGTATATAAAAAAAAATGAACACATCCTCACAATTGCCCCCCCCATAGCATCCGCCAAAGCACACGCGCTACAAACACACACAAAAAATCTTCTGCCTTTCGCGACAGGCTTCCTTCGAGAGCCTAGGCACTGCTTCCGCCCTCATTGCCACACTGCCTCGTGCCAAACGGCAAAACCTACAACCCGCCTCCTCAACGATACCAGGCTTGACCCTTACCTTCTCGCTTTCCTCAGAAGTACGCGGCACGACTCATCATCTTCACCTCCTCAACTAAAAAAAAACAATAATATCAACGTGCTTTGAGTAAACTAAACTTCCGGGTGGGGGTGGGGAATGAATGCCACAACAATTAAGCCTGTAACAAAATCCTCCTGCAACAGCACCATCTACTGGCCAAAACATGACATACACAAACTTTTTTAAATGTCTACCTACACTCATATAAAAACAGTATTAAAATATTTAAAACTTTATTTTTTGCATTAAAGGCATAAAATATCAATTAATCCAGTTCCTAATAGCAATAAGGCACTCCAGGGTGTGGTATATCATGGGATATCGTCACTTCTGGATGGTTGGGCGCACTGGGCCCTGCGGCCTCGTGCCCAACCACCCGAGGCATGCGAATATGCCATGATATACCACACCCTGTCAAGCCTTATTGCTTAAGTACATAGTAGGATGCATGTAGCCCCAGGTGGCATGCAACAGGGGCACAGGAAGCATACCTGTGCCACAGTATGGATGGACATTATACCGTAGGTATAGCCTAACACAATAGCAGGACTAAAAGTGGCACACGAGTGAATATAACAGTATACCATGCATGCTGGCAGTATAGTGTAGAGGTTAGAGGAACGAGGTGTGAACAAGCTTGATACATCCAGCAGACCAGACCTGAATTTGATTCTCAAACCTCCACTTGCATACTGTGTGACTCTGAGCAAGTCACTTAACCGCCCAGTGCTCCCTGGTCACCCCTGAAAACAGGCACTTGTGCCTAATGGGCCTTACCTGGTTACCAAAGACTGAAATAAAAAAAATAAAAAATTACTTGGCATATGCATATCAGCACACTTGCTGTATAACATGGACAGTATACATGGACCAGATGGAGGCCTCTGTGAAGTACTGTTGAGTACACCTGCCACCTAGCTACATGTAGACCACATGTCACATGATATAGTCATCCACACGGGCACTGCACACATGTCACTGTGTTGGCACATACCCTTGCTGCCATGGCAGGTGCATGGCTCAGAGATCCACAGCAGGTCCTATATTGTACAGAGCACTGGAACATTTATTGGGATGGTGGTCCCATACACCTGCATTGATAAGATCACGCTACACAGTGAAGCATGCCCCATAGGACGAGAGGACACAACAGGGACACACAGGTACAGTGCACATTCCATAGGGATAGAAACCCAGAGGTACTTAGCATAGAAAGTGTACTGCACAAAGATACAACAGCAACCATTCATACAGCCATATGTACTCACCTGGCCGAGGCATACTGTCACTGGCCAGCATTGTCCCTGCTGCTGCAGGCGCTTGTTGTTTCCTGAGGGACAGATCATTACACCTGTGCCTGCACTGGTTCCCCATCCAATAGACACTGGTGTGCCTTGCCAGGTGACTCCCTACAGAGGTCCAGATTTCGCATATAGGTCTAGACTGCAGCCTCCATACCCTCACCCAGCAGCTGTTCCTCCCAGGCCACAAACATGATAAACAAGGCTGACTAGCTCTGTTGCAGGCCATTGTGTTTCCCATTGCTGGACATAAGAAACATACAAACTTGCCCGGCAGAAAAGGCCCACAGGTCTATAAGTCTGCTTGACTGTGCAACTCTTAGTTTCAAAACTACCGCTGCCCCACCCTCACCCAAACCACTCTCTTCCTCCTCTTTTCGGTCCTGCTCCCACTGTATAACTGCTAGGTGAGGCCACACCTCAAATACTGCGTGTGGTTTTGGAGGTCACATTTAAAGAGGGACATTGAACTCCTGGAGAGGGTCCAAAGGAGAGCAACCAAAATGATTTGGGGCTTGGGGATAGGACTTATGGGGAGAGGCTCAAGAGCTAAATGTGTACACATTGGAAGAGAGAAGGACCAGCGGACATGATAGAGGTCTTCAGGTACATGAAGGGTGTAAATAGGGAGAAGCAGTCAGGGTGCTCCAAGGAAGGAGGGGGAGCAACTGGAGGGCATGGGTGGAAGCTGGAGGGAGGGGGAAATTTGGGGAGAAAGGAGGAGGTGCTACTTCACTGAGAGGGTGATGGAGCCATGGAATGTGCTGCCCAGGGGCTGGTGGGGGCAGAAACAGTGGAGGGGTTCAAGGGGTGGGACAGGTACAGGGGAAAGATTCTGGAAGCAAAACCAGTGCAGTGAGAATTTCTGGGACTGGGAAGGGAGAAGCCAGAGAGGAGAGGGGGGCAGCAAGGTCAGCTCCAGGGTGGGGCTGACTAAATGATCAGACACGAAAGACCGTTAGGCCTATTCTGCTGGCATTTTAGTATGTTAGTATGTTCCCCTTTGTGTTTTTGTCTGTACTAACCCTGCTCTTAACTCTATCCCAACCCTGCTTAAAGCTATCCACTGTCCTTTGAGTGATTAACTCCTCCGGCAGTGCATTCCAACCTGACATCACAATCTCTGTGAAGTAGTGCTTCCTCATCTCCCTCCTAAACCTTCCCCTTCCAACTTCAGACTGTGCCCCCTAGTGATCCTTCCCCTTTAAAGCGGAACAATCCTCCCTCCCTGACTTTGTTTATGCCTTTCAAGTACTTAAAGGTCTCTCTCATGTCCCCTCTCACCCTTCTGTCTTCCTGCGACTACATGCTGAGCTCTTTCAACCTTTCCTCATATGGCAGCTCCCTAGTTCTATGATCATTTTTGTACCCTACGCTGCACCCTCAGTAATCTCACATCCTTTTGTGATATGAGCCCAGTACTGTTCACAGTATTCCAAGTGTGGCTTCAATAGTGATCTATATAATTGCAGGATGGCCTCCCCTTTCAAGAGGTGATCCCTCTGGCAATGCGCCCAGCATCCTATTTGCCTTGCTGCAGCTCTCCTACATTGTGCAGATAACTTCATGTCTCCTGTGACTATTACCCCCGGTCCCTTTCCTCCTCTGAAGCCATTACCTGCACTTCCCCAGCCAGTAGCTGTTCTTGGGATTTCTGACTCAAGGTGCATGACTTTGCACCTCTTAGTCATTAAACCCCAACTGCTACACCCCTAGACCAGTGTTCGATTTTAGCTAGATAATTTCTCAGTGCCTGCCTCTCTTTCTCATTGTCCACTTTTGCACAGATCTTAGTGTCATCCACCAACAGGCAGCTCTTACTCTTGACCTCTGCAATGTCTCCAGTGAAGACATTGAACAAAAGCAGGGCCCAGCACAGAACCCTGAGGTACTCCACTCGTTACTTGCCGTGGCTTGGATGTCTCCGCACTACAACTACCCTCTGTTGTCTGCTCTGCAGCCAGCTCTCAACCATCCCACCAGTTTTCCCTCGCTTCTATGTATTATAAATCTTTGAATTCATTACAAGGTACCAAGGCAGCATGGTTTCACCAGGAGAGGTCATGTCAGACCAACCTCATTGAATTTTTTGACTGGGCGACAAGGGAGGTGGATCAGGGAGGGCAGTGGACATGGCCTATCTGGACTTCAGCAAGGCCTTTGACACTGTGCCACATAGAAGACTATTACACAAACTGGGGAATATGGGTGTGGGCAGGACAGTAGTGTGGTGGATAGGTAACTGGCTGGGTGGCAGGACACAGAGGGTGAGGTGTGTGGCTGTCACTCCACAGAGGGAAGAGTGACCAGTGGGGTACCACAGGGATCAGTGCTGGGACCGTCCTATTCAACATCTTCATCAGTGACATTGCACAGGATATAGAAGGCAGAATTTCACTGTTCGCTGATGACACAAAGCTCTGTAACAGAGTAGACACACCAGAGGGTGTAGACAGAATGAGAAGGGACCTGCAGAAACTTGAAGAATGGTCAAGGGTTTGGCAGTTGAAATTCAATGCAAGAAGTGCAAGATAATGCATATGGGCACAAAACCCTGGCACAATATATCAGTTGGGGTGAGGATATAGCATGCACCAAGCAGGAAAGGGATCTTGGGGTTGTCATCTCTGATGACCTCAAGGTAGGGAAACAGTGTGACAAGGCATCAGGTAAAGCAAATAGGATGCTGGGATGTATAGGCAGGGCATCACCAGCAGGAAAAGGGAGGTCATAATTCCGCTATACAAGACACTAGTGAGGCCCCACCTGGAGTACAGTGTACAGTCTCTGGAGACCACATACCCACGTAAGGACATATACAGGGTAGAGAAGGTTCAGAGGAGGGCAACAAAGATGGTGCATGGGTTGCATCACAAGTCCTATGAAGACAGGTTGAAGGAACTGAACATGTACTCCCTGGAGGAGAGGAGGGAGAGAGGGATATGATAGAGACATACAAGTATCTTACAGGGAGGAACAGGGTGCAGGAAAACACTATTTTAAGCGAAAAAGATGTTTCAGGACTAGAGGGCATGGGATGAAGTTGGAGGGAGGACGATTCAGAGGAAACATGAGAAAGAATTTCTTCACAGAGCGGTGGTGGACAAGTGGAACACCCTGCCAGAGGAAGTGGTGGGGCTGAAACAATCACGGATTTAAGAATGCATGGGATAGACATAAAGGAATTCTAGAGTCAGGGGTAAGGGAAATAGACTTCTAGGAAAACAAACTGAACTTACAAGCTCAAATGGGCAGACTAGGTGGGCCATAGGCCCTTATCTGCCGACACTGTCTATGTATCTATGTATCTATGTATTACCTGAGGACGTTGTTATTAGTAGTTCCAAAACTATGTTTAAAAAATCGCCTGACAAGCAATATTATCTGGTAACTTGATTAGTTGCTATTAGTACAGAAACATAGAAAACATAGACTTTGACGGCAGATAAGGACCCTAGGCCCATCTAGTCTGCCCATTTCCTACCTACAGGATAGGCCACAGATCCTAGGTAACCAACAGCCTATATCTTCCTGCCCCCACAAGAATTACCTTATGTCTGTCCCATGCATTCTTGAATTCTCCCACAGTTTTAGACCCCACAACTTCCTCAGGAAGGCTGTTCCATGCATCCACTACCTCTCTGTGAAATAATACTTACATTGCCCCTGAACCGCCCTCCTTCTATCTTTAAATTGTGTCCCTTGTTCTTGCAAGTCTCTTTTCTGAAAGATGTTACCCTCTTGACTTTGTTGATTCCCTTGAGGTACTTGAAAGTATCTATCATGTCCCCTCTCCCTTCTTTCCTCAAGGGTATACATATTAAGCTCCTTTAGTCTCTCCTCATATGGCTTCTCTTCAGACCCTGCACCATTTTAGTTGCCCTCCTCTGGACTGACTCTATCCTGTCTATGTCCTTGCGGAGATGGGGTCTCCAGAACTGGACACAGTATTCCAGATGGGGTCTCACCAACTGTCTGTACAGAGGGATAACAACTTCCTGTTTTCTGCTGCTGATGCCTCCCTATATATCCCAGTATACCCCGGCCCTCCCTACTGCCTTCTCACATTGCTTGCTAACCTTAAGGTCATCTGATATGATTACCCCAGGTCCCTTTCCTGTTTTGTTGTTATTACTACCTCCCTACCCATTGTGTATTCTTCCCTGTTCTGTTTCCCAGGCGCATTATTTTGCACTTTTTGCATTGAATCTTAGCTGCCATATGTCTGACCATTCCTCCAACCTAGCAAGTCCCTTTTCATCCTTTCCACGCTCCTTGTGTATCAGCCCTGTTGCAGATCTTTGTGTCATCTGCAAAAGGCATACTTTTCCTTCCAGTCCCTCTGCAATGTCACTGATGAAGACATTAAAAGGACTGGACCCAATACTGAACCCTGAGGTACCCCACTGGTAACCGCCCTTTCTTCAGAGTGGACTCCATTTACAATTACCTTCTGTGTCCTGTTGTCCAGCCAATGTTTTACCTAGGCTACCACCCTGGGACCCACTCCCAGGCTGGTTAATTTGACTAATAATCTTTGTGTGGGACTGTGTCAAATGCTTTACAAAGTCTAGGTAGGCTATGTCCACAGCCCCTCCCTGGTCTACTACTTTGGTCACCCAGTCAAAGAAATCTATTAGATTCGTCTTACATGACCTTCCGCTGTGAACCCATGCTGCCTTGGATCCTGTGCTCCACTGACCTCTAGGTATTCAACTATTCTTTCCTTCAGAAGTGACTCCATCACTTTCCCTACCACAGAGGTCAGACTGACAGGTCTGTAGTTTCCTGCCTCTGTCTTGGTCCCACTTTTGTGAAGGGAATCACATCCGCCTTCCTCCAGTCCTCAGGTACCACACCATCCTCCCATGATTTATTAAAAAGAGTAGCCAGTGGTTTCACTAGTTCCTTCCTTAATTCTTTTAGAATTCTGGGGTGAATTCCATCAGTACCCATTGCTTTGTCCACCTTCAGTTTTAGGAGTTCTTGCAGAACCCTTTCTTCTGTGAAAGGACTGGGATCGACCCCTATCAAGAGTGCTTCTGTTAATTGGATTAGGCACTTCCCCTCCTCTTTTGTGAATACTGAGCGAAATATTCGTTCAATATTCCTGCTTTTTCACTGTCCCCTCTGCCCACCCACCGTTCATTCTATTTAGCCTCGCTATCCCTCCCTTTGTCTTTCTATGCTCGCTGATGTACCTATAAAAGGTTTTATCCCCTCTTAACTGAGTTGGCTATCTTTCCTCAGTTTGGGCCTTTGCTATTCTGACTTCCCTCCCATACAGTAAAGAGCACTATGGGCCCATAAGCCCTAGTTCTTACAAACCTTAGTATGAATCTTAGTATGTCTCTCAGTTTGCTCATTAACCTCGTGTGGCACAGAGTCAAAAGCCTTGCTGAAGTCCAGATGCAGGACATCGACAGCGTGGCCTTTGTTATCTGCCCTAATCACACAGTCAAAGAAGTCGATAAGATTAGTTTGGCAAGATCTTTCCATGACAAACACATGCTGTCTCATCCTGCAGGCCATTGCTATCAAGAAAGGTCATCAACCTCTCCTTCCAAATGGTTTTCATCAACTTCCCCACTATGGAAGCCAAGCTCACCAGTCTGTAGTCACCTGGTTGGTCCTTGGGTCCACTCTTGTGAAGGGAAATCACGTGAACCATCCTCCAGTCCATGGGTACATTCCTCATCTCCAGGAGGTGTTGAACATGTCTGTCAGAGAGCTGCCAACAACTCTGTCATTTCCTTCAGGACCCTTGGGTGTACACCATCCGGTCCTGGTGCCTTGTGCATCTGCAAACCTTTAAGACACTTCGAACTCGATCCTCTTGATGACCTCATCTGTTATCTCTGCCCCTCCCCTTTGCCCCTTTCCCTGTGGTATTGAGCTATCCCTTTCTTTGTGAACATCAAGCAAAAATACTCTTTGAGTGCCTCTTTCTGATCTTCCCTTGTTCCGCCCATCCTCCATCTCTCTTGATTCTAACAATGTTATCCTTACAACTCCTTTCTCCTTATGTATTTAAAGAACCCCTGCCTCTCTCTGATCCCCTGACATATCTCCTCCCATGTCTGCCATTGTTTGTGATATGTCAGCAGCCTTCGCACTCCAAGCAAATGTGGCTTTCCTGGCTGTTTGAGTGTGTCCTGCCATTTGCACAACACATTTTGGCATAAGCGCAGTGCTATGCATTTTGTGGTGGGGAGATGGTCATCTGTATGGGCAGGAACAGAGAGAAAGGTGAATGGTGCACATGTAGTGGACATGTGCAATGCCATTGTGTGACATCAAAGCATGCATGCAGGTGCAACATCATGATGTCACTCCAGACATGTTATGTCATGTCTGTGCTGCATGGGAACATAGCACTAGTGCACATTCAGTGCTAGCACAAGCACTTATATCATAGCGCTAGGAGCAAACCTGCACTATTTAACCTGGGTATGCAAATGAGCTAATTTCACTGTTGGAAGACAAATTCCACATTTACGCATCATTACTGGAATATATTCATTCATTTGAATGCCTCATTGCAGCTGGAGTATACAAAAGGAGCAAAGTTCATCACCCAGATTCCACAGAGGAACTGCAGGTGGTTAGAGGTGAGTGTATTGCAGAATGGCCTACAATAGGAACAGAGGTGATCATAGAACTGTGTTTATTCTATATCAGAACTTCACTATTGCTGTCTCTTCATATGGCTAATCCCAAGGGCCCAGCCACTGCTGTGCCACCTCTGCCTCAAGAACAGTGCACAGCGCTAATAGTGCCAACCTGGGCCCCACAATGGCTCCAGGTGCAGTCCAATCCTGTCCCCAGAACAGGTCATGGCAACAGTTGGATGCTTCCAACAGGCAGCTACTCCAGTCAGCAATGGGGGCAGGAGGGCATGCAGGTGAATTGGCACATATACGCCACATGTTGCAGTACCTGTCTGCCAACTTTGATGCTGGTTTTGATAGACTGGCTGCCACTGTGCTGGAAGATGCAGCTGTACTCTCAGGCACCACAGGGCCTGCTAGGTCCCAGCCTTTAAGTGGGGTACTGTCACCAACAGTGGATACCTTGGCATAGTGCCATCCCCCAACAGTGCAGGCATCAGGAACACAGCACACCCAGGGTGCTCAACACACTGTGCACCACTGGCCATGACTTGCATAGTAATAATTTACCCTGACTGACACTACAGCAACAACAGCCCAGGTTACTGTAGTGTTGACACAAGACCCCAACACTGCTTTCTGGGGCTTTCATCCCTTTGAATCAACTTCGACTCAGAGTTGACTACTTTAGTTGTCGGGTGGAAAGAGCCAGTCTGAAATGACTGCCTTATGCCGACTGCAAATGTGGTTGACATAAAGATGTCACTGTAACGCTTGGTCGCATTTATGAATTTGTCAACTGCTGTCATGGTTCCACCAGTCCTATACTACATTAGCCAGTTCATGCCCCCTTTAACCTCCCCCAGGGATGGCATGTTAATTTCTTTAAGCACTTTTTAACCCCTACTTCCACCAGGATGGCATGTGATTTTTTTTAAGTCCCATTTAACCCTACCACCACTGGAATAGCATGTTATTTTCAAGCCCCTTTAACCTCTGCACTTGCCGAGACGGCATTTTATTTTCTTTAGCCCCTTAACCCTCCCCTCCCACAGGGATGGCTTTTTAATCTGTTACTAGCCATCATTGTTATTCTTACCAGCATACTAACATACTATTGCCAGCAGATTAGGCCTCACGGTATATCGAGTTGCTTGAGCCTCAGATCCCTAGTTGGGTACTGAGGCCCTCCCCCTTGTGTTCCAGAAAACCCTATCATCCATCCCCACCCCTTGGCCAGGCCATCATCTAATACATCCACTTTCTGTGTTCTCCCACCTTCTCTTGAAGCCCTTCACTGTGGATCTCTGAACCAGCTCGCCAAGCAGCGCGTTCCAATGATTCACCACCCTCTCAGTGAAAAACCTCCTCCTCTTCCCCTCACCCTTCCACCTTTCAACTTCAAACCATGCCTCTGGTGATACCACCCTGCTTTAGTCTAAAGATCCCTCCGTGTTTACCCTATTTATTCCCTTGAGGTACTTGAAGACCTCAATCATGTCACCCCTGCCTCCACTCCTCCAAAGAAATCAGGCAGAGCTCCTCAATTCTGTCCTCATATGTCAAATCCCTGGTCCTCGTATCATCTTAGTTGCCCTCCTCTGTACCTCTCCAGGAGCTGTAAGTCCGTCATCAAGTGTGGTCTCCAGTACTATACACAGTACTCAAGGTGTGGTCTAACCAATCCATTGTGCAGCGGCAGAATCACTTACCTGCTCCTAGAGGTGATCCCCTTATGATGCATCCCAACATCCTATTTGCTTTGCTAGCCACTCTCCTGCACTTCTTGGAGTTATTAATACATGCATCCACCATGACCTCTAGGTCTTTTACCCTGTTGAGGCCTCCAGGGTCTCCCTCCCAGGGTGTACCTGTGTTTAGAGTTTCCGCACCAAGATGTAACACCTTGCACTTGGTGATATTGAAATTTAATTTCCATGTGTGAGCCCACCTTTCCAGGGTGTCCAGATCCTTGCAGGGCCAAGTTCCCTCTTCCCCATTAACTACTGTTCCCATCTTGGAGTTGTCGGTGAGGAGACTCATTTCACACCCTATACCCTCCCATATGTCCAAAATGTGTGCATTAAACAAAATTGGACCCAAGATCGAGCCCTGCAGTACCCCAGTACCGACCTCTCTAGGGTTCGAGGGCTCCCCACCGACCACTACTCTCTGGGTGCATCCAGCTAGCCAGTTTTAAATCCATCCTGACCATCAAAGGGCCTACTCCCAACCCCATCAGTTTCTTCACCAGACCAATGCGGGGACAGAGACAAATGGTTTGTTGAAGTCCAAGAATAATACATCCACAGGCTTTCCCTGTCCAGTTCTGATGTTACCCATTCGAGAACTCCACAAGATTGGTTTGACATGATCTACCTGGCACAAACCCATGTTGCCAACTATACAGACCTCTCACCTGCTCCAAGTACATGCCCAATAGTTCCTTTAGTATACTTCCATTAATATTCCACCACTGAGGTCAAACTGATGGGTCTATAGTTATCTGGTGCTTCCCTCGACCTCCTTTATGGATTGGCACCACATGTGCCTCTCGCCAATCCCTAGGTACCTCCCTGTCTCAAGCGAACTGTTGAAGAGCTCCCGCCATGAGTGCAGCCAGTATGTCCACCAATTCCCATAGTACTCTCGGATGAATGCCATCCGCGCCTAGGAGATTTATCTTTCTTTTGGCTCTTAATACTAACCACACCCATTCGGTGGAGATAGCATCATCCGTCCCTCCACCTTACTGGCCTTTTTATCCTTATCCTGATGTGACACCCTGGGGTACCTCTCCTCTCTTGTTCCATGTCTGTTGCTCCCCTGATCCCACTCCACTACCACTTTTATCTCCATTGTGCCTTGCTTTGTAAATATCCCATCCCTCCCTAGTGAACACAGAGGTGAAGTACTCATTTAATACCTCTGCCTGGTCCTTC
Organism: Neoceratodus forsteri; assembly: GCA_016271365.2. Taxonomy (NCBI): domain Eukaryota; kingdom Metazoa; phylum Chordata; order Ceratodontiformes; family Ceratodontidae; genus Neoceratodus; species Neoceratodus forsteri. The sequence continues at coordinate 904,588,558 of CM028133.1, forward strand.
ACCTCTTCCACCCACCCTCCCTCTGATCTCAACCTGCCAAGATGGCCCTTAAATTTTCTCCGCTCCCAATGTACTGAATAACCCTTTTCCTCTCTCCATATCCCTGTGCCAGCTGCTGTTCTTTACTGGACTTAGCCCACCACACCATCCAGGTGACTTTTCTAAATGCAAGATGGTAAATTTCCTTTTCCTATCCCCTCTCATTGTTTTATATTTTTTGTCGGCAGCCTTCTTTTCTCTGACTGCTACCTGAACTTCACTGGACAACCAGCATGGTTTATGTGACCTTGCTCCTTACGTTTCACCTTAGCACAGGTCCTGACTGCCTCATGAAGTCCCCATTTTATGACATCCCATCTCTTTTCCACATTTGTCATTGTTGTAATCCCCTTCAAGTGATCCTTGAGAATATTTCCCATGACCTCAAAGTCTGCCCCCTGAAGCCCACTGCTAGTGTCCTAGATCTCTTCCCTCCCCATGCTTATTTGAAACCAGACAGTATTGTGGTCACTCCCAGTCAGGGGATCTCTACAACCAGGTCCCTTACCAGATCCCCATCCACCAGAACCACGCCCAGGACATGCCCTCCTTTGTGTGCTCCATCATGTGCTGTGTTAAGAACACATCCTGGAAGCCGTCTAGCAGCCTGTGCTCCTTGGCCACCTTAGAGGACATGGTTCTCAGTTTGTACCTGGCATATTAAGTTCCCCATCAACACCACTCCCTCCCTTTTGGTCCACACTGGGCAATGATGTTGTCCAGCAAACCATCCTCCAGAACATCATCCATCCCGGGGGCCTATATACTACACCCAGCTTGACTTTTACCTCCTGCTGGGGGTGCGTAAGACCCATAAGGCCTCCATGTTTCCTCTGCCTCTTATACCCTAGCAATTTCTATGTCATCTCTAATGAACATAGCCACTCCACCCCTCTGCCCTCCTTTTTGTCCTTCCTAAGCATAGTGTAGCCCCACACATTTAGGTCCCAGTCATGGTTTTTGTTGGCCTGTCTGTCCCTAATATCCCTCCTGCTTGCTGTAACATAATGTCCTGTAATTTCTGAACATTGCCCCAGCCTCCTCAGCCCGACCCTTCTGCCATCCATATCCACACCCATTATCCTTGGACATACCCCCAACTCCCCCAGCTTACTCCTTAACCAATATACTTCACTCCTGATATGAGATAGCTGTCTACAGAGTGGGCAGCTTCCTGTCTCAAGCCCAATTCTGTAGATGCTTGGCTGAAAAAGGTGGGTTTTAGCCTTGCTTGAAAACACCAATCGAGGGGACCTCTCGGACTGCAGGTAGAAGCATTGCCCACAGGGTTGGCCCATAGACACTGAAAGCTCGATCACCAGATGTCTTGAGCCAAACCCTGGGAACATCCAGGAAGCTCCTTGAACAGAAGTGGATTGAGTGAGAAAAGGTCACAGGTGTCAGAAGCTCTGACAGGTGGCCAGGATCCAATCCATATAGGGCCTTATAGGTGAGCAAGTCCACCTTGAAAAAGACCCCCACCTGACCAGCAGCTAGTGCAGCGCACACAGGACTGATGTCACATGACAGGAGCTGGGCAGGCCTATCAGCAACTGGGCCACCACGTTCTGCACCACCTGCAGCCATGTGGAGGGTCCCTCCATGACCAACAAAGTCAGAGCATTACAGTAGTCAAGCCTAGAGGTAATAACGGCATGTACCAGGGTTGGTAGATCCTCAGGCAGAGTAAGGGCTTGATCCTGGCAATGTTCCATAAGTGGTAAAACTACTCTTTACTACAGACGAGACTTGATCTTCAGAGGTCAGCCTGCTGCCCAGTATCACACCTAGATTCTGTACCCTTTGGGAAGCCACCAATGGAGCAGACCCCAGGAAAAGACCTAGTCTGCTCAAGGTTGCAACCCATCCTGCCCGCTGACCCAGCTCAATCACCAGCACCTCTGTCTCAACCAGCTGGATGCCATCCAGGCATTGATTTTAGCCAGGCAGATGTTAAGCACATCAACAGCACCAGATTTTCCAGGAGGAAATGACAAGTACAGCTGGGTGTCATCTGCATAGCTGTGAAACTCTGTACTGTATTGACGAATGATCTCATCCAGGGGCAGCATGTACACTGCGAGCAGCATCGGCGACAGGATCGAGCCCTGTTGAACTACACAAGACAGAAGCATTGGGAGGAAGAGAAATTCTCATCACTACCTGCTGCACCCTATCTGAGAGATAGCACTCAAACCATCTGATGACAGCACATGGAGTCCACAAACTCACAGAGCCAATCAAGAAGCACAAAGTGGTCCATGGTGCCATGGTGGTAGGTGCACAACTTGATAGAATTGCTGCATGGTTGCTGTTCACTGTGCTGATGTGGTGGGGAACAAGATGAATTTCCACATGGGCCAGCAGGCCATCCAGGAACCGCCCAGCAGGCTTGAGGTGACAGACTGTGAGACACCAGTGGTGTCCCCCTTCAGTATCTGGAAGATTCCAGTGGACAGGAAGCACAGTGTTACTGTCACCTTAAGTTTTATGGACATTGCATAGATGCGCTGGTTGGCTGTCCAGAGCTGGTAATGCAGCAGCTCACATGGTTTTATGTGATAAGGGTGAGATTTTAAGTCATGTATCAATAACAGCGACTAAACAACCACCCAAAGTCACAAAAGTGAGCAAAACTGGTTGACAGCTGCAAACAGTGGCCGGTCAATACATGCATTCAGAAACAACACGGAGGAAAATTTTTATGCAGGGCATGTGCTCCCACAGCCTCCAACGAAATGATTCTCAACTCTGGGGAGACATAGAAAAACAACTCTAGGATGCACAAAATACATGTCCAGCCCCAGGACCCCAAATCAGGTCCTTACACTACAGGTAGTGGTTTTAGCCACTACCCTAAACGGCCAGCTGCCAAAGCTTGGCCACACTAACCCTCTCATCATCATCAAGAGAGTGTGTTGAGACATGGATACAGTCGCTCTCACCTCTTCTCACTATATTGAAGCAGTCGCTCTTCCGACGAGTGGTTTTATTGAGTTGTTCTTATTGAGTAGCTCAATAAAACTTGCTAAATCACGATACCTCTCACACAGTTGTAAGATTATGGACCTGTTGAGCCCATACTGGACCACAATTTGTCAGTGAGGACTTTGATTGTGACTCATGGATGGTACTGTCTGTTTGCTTCATGGTTTCCTCCAGGGCTGTGCTGGTACCAGGGCGGCATTGGCCACCCATCATCCTGTGTGACCTGCTGCATCAGGTACATGATGTGTGCCATTTTGGAGTCAGTGTGTGTGCGCTGAGCACTGAACACTCAGTGGCACAGTCCGCAATGTCCAAGATGGCTGCTGGAGCCCAGTACACATGCGTGAGTCATTGAGCATGTGCAGAGAATTCTGGTGGCCATCTTGGACACTGCAGACAGTGCCTTGTTCCACTGTGACCTCGGCTGCAGCCTTTGACACTGCAGACTGTGTCACCGGTGTTCAGTGCTCATCAATGTGCTCAGTGCACACACACACCTGACTCCAAAAGTGGCACACATCATGTACCTGATGCAGCAGGTGACACAGGATAATGGGTGGGCCAGTGCCACCCCTGGGTACCAGCACAGGCCCTGGAGGAACCATGAAGCAGACAGACAGTACCATCCATGAGTCACAATCAAAGTCTTTATCAAAGATAAGGGCGTAGTTTTTTAAAATTTTTGGAAAATCACAGTGACACTGTTCATGAGCAGAGGTGTTAAAATTGCTATGTTAAAATTTGGTGAAAAATTCCTAAAATGACTGTTTTATGAGCATACATTGCACTGTTCCCATGCATGTTCGTAAGTTTGTGAATTTTCAATATTTTCATTCCAGATTTTCAACATTGCCATTTCACCACACCTCCTTATGAGCAGCATAGCTGTCATTTTCACATCTCGCCTAAAATGTGTTTCCTCCATGTAGCACACAATGGTGCAGTTACTGCAAAATCAATGTTTGAGACAGATTATGAAAATCACAGTGACAGTGTTCATGAGCAGAAGTGTTAAAATGGCTATGTTAAACATTTGATGAGAAAAGTCCATAAAATGACTGCTTAAATGCGATCATCGCAAAGTTTCCACGCACCCTCGTAAGTTCATGGATTTCTAATATTTTCAGTCCAGATTTTCACCACTGGAATTTTTCCACACTTCCTTATGAACAGTACAGCTGTCATTTTTCACACCATGGCCAAAATATGTTTTCACTCTTCCAGCTCAGAAATGCGTGGTCGCTGTGGGAAATCGCTGTTGGGACAGATTAAGAAAATCACAGTGACACTGTTCATGAGCAGAGGTTCCAATCCCTGTGTTGACAATCTGCTGTTAAAAAAAAATCCCCAAACTAATTGCATTACGCATTTTCTATGCACACTCATGACTTTGCCAGTTTTTTAATATTTTCACTGCAGATTTTCAACATTGCCATTTTTTTGCATCTCCCCATGAACAGTAGAGCTGTCATTTTTCACATCTTGTTTGAAATGTGTTTTCGAACCTGTGGTGCCAAATGGCGAGTCGCTAGCGTAAATCAGCTTTTGCTAACCAACTGATATTGCCACTGTTCATAAGGTGGGGTGGGGTCACAAAACCCATGTTGAAAATTTGGAGGAATGCTAACGAACGCCTGAGGCGTTAGGGTTTCCGACCATGATGCCCCACCCTGTAGAGATTGACAGGCATCAGGGGAGTGACTTGAATTCTCTCCTGTAATGCTCATACCATTCCACACCCTGCAGCCAGTGAGAGGCATCGAGGTGTGCCTTGGACTCTTTGGCCCCAAAGTTCACCCCATTCTCCTATACAGGACCCATCTCACCATATTTCCTAAAGAAATGGGTGAGCATAAGGCCAAAGACCTGAAGGCACACCGTGACACTTGTCAGTGTCTGCAGGGTAGAGTGTGGTGAAATGGCATGGTCGTTATGCCTGACGACCCAAAGCACACCCCAGTGACCGTCAGTCTCTGCAGGGTGGTGGTGGGGTTGGCTTCAGTTCAATACTTCACTGTCATTCCTATTATGCAGCTCTCTAATTCCTACATCACCAATGCCAATGCCAGCAAGCAAATATTCGGCATTGACAAATACTTGTTTATTCAGGTACAGTTAAATATGGATACTATAGAAGAATGCTTATCATTTGTGAGAATAATAACTTTATCAACAGCTGCCATTTAGCACAAATTTCCTGTCCCGTTTAAAGAGACCCTTCTTACCAACCTTATTTGTCCCTTTCAAGCACTTGAAGGTCTCAGTCATGTCCCCCATCTCTCTCTGTCCTCCGGGGGTACATGTTTAGTGCCCTCAACCTCTTCTTGAATGCCTGACCTACTGTCCTCTTTGTACCTCTCATCTGGACCTTCTCCAGCATGTTAATGTCCTTTTGAGGTATGGGCACCAGCATTGAACTCCATACTCTAGATATGACCTCACCAGTGACCTGTGCAAGCACTGTATAACCTCCTCTCCTACTGCTGATCTCGCTGGCTATGCATCCCAGTATCTTGTGTGTCCTTGCTACTTCTTTCTTGCACTGTGTGGAGTGCTTCAGGTCACTAGTGATCATCACTCCCAGGTCCTCCTCCTCCTCCCTTTAGATGATTTATGCCCCCTATGGTAAGATGGTCAGGTTACTTTCTTTTCCTTGGCTGAGATAACAGTGGCCTTATACAGTTATAGTAGTAGGCATACAGGGCTCATGGTACTGTCAATGCCACACATCAAACTGCCAGTACACAAATGGGTGCCACTGCCTTACAGACTTGTGGATCTTTCTCTACAGCAGTACACCATGCATGTATGCAAATTGCCTATCCAAGTGTTAGTGGGGAAACATAGGCTGTGTAACACCTACAATACTAGCAGGTTCTATTGCCAAAGTCATCACCCTGCCCTGTACCTTGATGACCATGCCAAAATATAATATATCATTCCTTGCTGGTCTTTCCTGGTTGTCCAATGGCCCTGGAATCTTTTTGACTTTGTTGTCTATGTTCTTAGCATCCAGTGATCTATATAGGCACTACAAAACAGCACTGCAAAACTGCACTGTGCAAACATTTAGAGCAACAGGGGTATAATAGCGATAGGAATTACTGCTACCCTGTCACTGACCATGAAGTGGAGGAAGGGCTGAAGAAGCCTGTGCTGCTGTGCCTGGTCAAGCTGCTTTCATGGTGGAGTGGCTAAGGCATCAGCACACAGCATGAAGGAGATCTGGGACTGTGGTTCAGTTCCCTCCTGTGTTGCAACTTAAAAAACAAACAAAATAAAACAAATTCCTCCCTCCTGGGTTTCACCCAAAGTCCACACCCCTCTGAGTTGGCTATTTAAAGTCAGAGAGTGAAATATATTAAGGGTGTGGGACAGAGCCCCCCAACCAAAAAAAAGCCCCATTGATTTGAATGGGGTGTGTGCATTTATTGTATTGTCGGTGTTCTGTCTGACCTTATTTCGCACACCTGCTTTGTTTGCAGCATTTATTGCCGTGCTTTTTGTCCATGACATTATGACCCCATGCCCAGTGGATCTCCCTCCATACCACATTCCCATCTGCTGTGTGGATGGCTATGCTATGTGCTGCCTTACCTCTCTCCTGCTGGAAAGAACTTTGGTTCCTGCAAGGCTAGAACCCAGCAAGTACTTCTTTCAGCAGCTGTACCATATAGTGTCACTGTACCTTGTGAGTGGTGTGTATAAGTGCTGGAAAGCTGCTGTGTATAGCACAGCACCTCTGTGTTTACTATCACCCACATTTAAGTCAGCCTCCCTATGCCCTTTCTCACTGCTATGCACAGACCTGTGCACTGTTACAGGGAAAGACTTGTAAACAGTTTGTGTATCACACATACAGGAACAACACAGAAATATACTGCAAAGTTGTAGTAAACTGGCCCTTTCCTGAAAGGCTATATTTGTGTATATGCCTCTGATTTACCCTTCCTGCCCAAGGACATCCTCATTGAAATTGCATATAAGGACATGAATAGTATACAGTATTACTCATATTTCACTAATGAAGCATCATGGGAAGTATATGCATATAACCATGTATAGCCAGTACTTTCCATGATGCTTTGCACCAGTAAGTCATGTGCATTTCTCTTTAAATTGGTGATTTTGCCCATCAAGTGTGACCCATACTTTAAGGCTGTTGCACTGAAGTTCTTGTTCTGCTGTGCTGCCAGTAAATAAAGAAACAGTGCATGAATAAGTAATGTTCAGACAGTTCCATGGCACAGAACAATGGGGCACTGTTTGACATGCTGGTGACCCAGGTTCATACACAGATCAGAGTAGAGGCCAGCAGGGAGGACTACATGCATTTACTCAGATACTCTCCTCCCAGGCACAATGGATTAACTGTTACTGCACTTCCAGTTATGCTTAGGGATGATTAATTGGAGTTTCCTTTGGTAGCATAAACCCTCCCTCCCTAGGTTGATTGAGTATGTGCATACTCAGTCTGGGGTGGTTCAAGAGCTTCTAATGGGAACAAATGCCCTCTGATTGGTGTGAGAGTGACACTGACCAGCAATTCACTTCACACTGTCACTGGTACTCTGAAAGACTGCCCCATCCCTGATTTTTGGCTCTCTCAGAATTACTTCCCTCCCTAACTAAGAGGTGTCTGCTATGGAAGAGGAGAGATGTTCCAACCACAGGGGACAAACTGCGGTCATCCTGGGATTGCCGAGTCAGTCTGGCATGAACTTGATTTGATACAACTAGGAAGAGTCCTGAAGCAGACAGAAGTGGAGAAGCTGGAAACCAGCAATACACAACAGATGGAGAATAAAGAGATTATATGGAAAACAATTGTTTTCATATAGTTACATCGTACATGTCTTGTGCACTGCTCAGCTGACTTTTAGTGCTGCGTTCTGAATATGATTTTGCCTCTTTCTCCTAGCATTTTGCACACTTCCTGCTTTGTAAAACCTTACTTTACCTGATCTCTTTCCTTCAGACTGCAGCAGTCTAAAGTGCCTGTTATGAGAAGGGCTCTCATTCAGTATAAAAGGAAGGCAATACAAGCACTAAATGCATCTCTGCTCTACTGGATTGCTGATTTGGGGTATGGCAGTGTGGGTAGTACTGGTTCTCCGACCTTGGAATTAGACTGGCTTTATTGTAATTTACGTTTCTAAAGCCTGTTGCAACAGATGGGGTTTACTGAGGAAGATCACCTACCACAGATGGAGGATCTGGCTTGTATCTTGGCAGCAGCTGTTCCAGAAAGAAACTATCAAGCAGTGGTTGGAACATCTCGAATAGCCCATGGAGGAATATTCAACAAGGACAGGAGGAGTGTGAATCTGATTTAGTCACTTTAGAATTTTGTGGCTGATGAATATGCATGAACTAGAGACTGACATGCACATTGACCTTTTGACCTCCTAGAACAATGGAGGTTTATGACTACTGTCGTCACGTAATTACCTGCAACAACAGAAAAAGGTTGTTTAAATCAAAATCGTAATTTTGTCCTACCAAACCTATTTCTAGGACTATGGGAGAACACAATTGTATCTTCAACCCTCTCAATAACCCATTCCACACTAAAATCAAGAAATTGTTCTGTTTTATTGATGATGTTGTTTTTATCTGCAGGATGACGTACAAGAGATGTGAGTATTCATAGAATGGTTTAATCAAAATTACCTACATTTCCATTTCACCTATACAGCAAGCAGAGAAAGTTTAAACTTTCTAGACATCACCCTATCACAGGATGTAACAAGTATGAAGATTCTGACAGCCAGCTACAGGAAACCAACTACCACAAACTCATTGCTAAATGCCAAAAGTGCACAACCTCCAAGCTTAAAAAACTCTATTCCCTATGGCCACTTTCCACATCTCCACAGAAACTGTAGTAGTCTAGCAGACTTTTAAAGACAGGCAGATGAGCTGGAGGTTAGATTTCTGGTGAAAGGATATGATTTAAGCTTACTCAAATCTGCCAGATAGAAGGTAAGGAGACAGACAGAAATCAACTTCTGAATGACAAGAAGAAAGATAAGTTCACACAGTAAAATATGCCATGTAGATTCATCACAGAATATAACAGTTATGCTGGTAGGATTGGCAGCATTATACACAATAACTGGCATATTTTGTTGAGTGATACAGAGGTGGGGACAGCTAGTCTAATGCTACCAACTTTCCAAGGCTTAAAACTGTGACGGTCCATCCTGATCATGACACCCCCCACGGTGTCACTCCCACGGTACTACGCAGACAACACTGCACATAATCAATTAAATTTGCTGCTTGCTCTGGCCATGTCACCCACAGTAACACCAGTAGCAAATATCCAGATAAAAATAATACATCATTCTGCTGCAGCAAGTTCCAAATCATGATGTACAGAAAGTTCATTAGAAGCAAACCTGCGTTAAATTGTGATCAGACATTCGAGCTGCATGTATTGCTCCTCCTGACAGTCCCATCCAACCCACTTACACTCACCTTAACTGATGAGCAAACTTCACTTCAGTGGCTCCGCCACCATACCAGATTGTTTTCACACACTTCCTACTGCTGATCAGGTTTGGGTACCTTAGTTCACTGCTGACGGATTCTTCTCTGTCTGGAGTCCCTTTCAACTTCTGGCAGGCAGACATCCACATGTGCTGGTTTGCTGTACTACCCAGTCTAATCTAACAGGAAGGAACATGCTTTACTGGTCCCACTGACATGCTTGGGTGCAACACAGGCGCAGGGATGGTAGTTGCAAACTGCTGTCCAGCTTCAGCAGCGCCACAGTGGTGCTGAAATAACTGTCACCACGGATTAACAGTCAGCCAAAAAAGGGACAAAACTGGAACAAGTAAGCAAAAACCAGGACAAAAGTGACATTTTGCAAAACTTGTGGGGATACTGGGACATGCTGCCTAAAATAGGGACCATCCTGGGAAAATAGGGACTGTTGGTAGCTTTAAGCTAGTCACATGACACACTCAGCTTGTTAACATGCGGCTACTTCAGCTCCATTTCCGAAATTGGCTTTTATACATTCTTTAGCCTACACAAGTGATCCTATTTGCCTCTCTACATTTACTGGATGATGGTAGACCTTTTAATTCTCTGGTGAGCCTGTCAGAGGATATGGAACTTATCCCAATTTCAGATGACAAGACCATGCAAACTGCATCTGATGCATCATCTTCTAGGCTGCTGCCACCCCAGAAATACCCCAAACCTCGAATCAGAATCGGATAAATTGGATATTTTGATCACCGATATGGCAAGCATTAAACTTACCTCACACAAGTAGTCGAGGACTTTCAACTTTTTTTTACTTTTATTTACCACCTTACTGCAGCTCAACTGGCGGGGGCAACTAGCTGCCGCCTCGCACTGCCCAGAGGGCAGCAGGCTCACCTGCATGATAAGGCCCAGCGGCTCATCCCAACCTGTCGGAGGGCTTCCCCTATGCCTCCCTGAGTCAGGCTGGGACCAGACTCCATTGTGATTCCATGGCAGTCCTCTGGGCAGTACAGAGCACAGCCATCAAGCTGCATGGTCACGCACAGTCATTTTCCTCCTTTTCTGGCCACAATTGGAGTGCAGATGTGCAGTGACATCGGAGGCACTGCATGACAACATCCACTGCACTCTCCCCACCAGTATACTGCGACCTGCAGAGCACCCAGCCTCCATCAGGGGCTGCTGCAGAGTGGTGAGCACCCTCGTCCTTCCACAGGACAGGAGGCAGTCCCGTTGCTCAATCCTATCCCCCTGTCGCCCAGGTCACGCTCCCAACCCGGTCGCCAGTGAAGACTTTCAACTTTTAAGTCCACCTGGAATAATTTAACAGAAGGCTGCAGGATGTCGAGGCCTGCATTAGTTTGGTGGAGGACCAGCAAAGTTGTGATGACCAGATTATTCGAGAGCATCAAAAGCAACTGGCTAAACTGAACTTAATTTGGAAGCACGGAGCCACCAGATCAACTTAATTGTTGTAGGATTCCTGAACTGGCCAAAGGATCCGACATGCTTACTTTTATACAAGCTTTATTGTAGGATGTGGCTGTCCCTATGCCTCCCCGAGCCAGGCTGGGACCAGACCCCCCCCGCGATTCCATGACAGTCCTCCGGCAGTACAGAACACAGCCATCAAGCTGCACAGTCATACCCAGCCATTTTCCTCCTTTCTTGGCCCCAATTGGAGTCGGACATCCCCACCCTTCAGGCAAGAATTATCTAATTGAGCTGGCTCACCATTCCTTAAAGCCCCAGCCCCTCCTGGTGGCAAACCACGAAATTATACTACAGTGCCTGAATTTCCTAGAGAAGGAATGAATCCTGCAATGTGCAAGAAGCAAGTGACCTTGCAGTGGAGGGGTACACCTTTACATCTTCAGTAACACAACAACTATGATTTGAGAGAAGCAGCAAGCCTATGCAGAAATAAAAAGGTGTTGTTCTCTGCAGGGTAACATTCTTATATCTGGCATGACTGTGTATACATACTCAGTGAGAATTAATTCAGTATGCTTCAGCTGAGCAATCAAGAAATGAGTTACCTGCTTTGTTCCTGCATCTTTCATTTTCTGTATTGCCCAATATTAAAACTTGAGTTTGAAAAGTATGTGAAGGGGCTTCAAGTACCTTGGTGAGGACATATATGGTTGTTGTTAAATGCTACGGCTCACCTTGCATCAGTGGAACTTTCTATACATAGCATTCTCTCATTTGAACTTGGAGGAGGTAGCTTCTTGCTTTGCTGATATTAAGTTTTGCTCCCTATATGAAAAATTGTTTTCTTCAGGTAATGGAGAACTGCACCAACTAAGCCTCTGAGAATTTCTGATTTAGCACGGACCTTAGGTTTGGACTTGGATTGTGGGGAAATATCTTTCTTGCTTTACTGCGAGTAGCAGGCCGGACATTATTGACGCTCATTTGGACTTATTATTGATACTGATTTATGCTCTTTGAGGTTTAGCATTTGGAGACTAATTAGTTGTTGTTTGATTCAAATATATTTATTGGTATTATGTACCACCTTCTATAAGTTTAAAGCTGTATTTTGTTTTACTTCCCCAGCTAATGCTTCCTGGGGCACTTATTTGCTGATATAAGTTTTTGTTTTCTTACAGGGTGGTTGGACTTTTTCCTCTGTTGTTCTTCATGGAATCACAAAAGCTAATTTTATGGCGTGCATAGGGCAAATTATTTACTACAGTTATTTATATTATTATGGATTAGTCTCTTCTTGCCATTGTTCTACTGTTCAGGTCCTGGAGATACCTAGAGTCTAGGATTGGCAGGGTATGATTCCCTTCCATGTTTTGGGCTATTTTGGTTACTTCATCTTAAGGTGGCCAGAGCGATCTTTTTATTTTCAGGGCTAATTTGCATGCGCGTCCCTCCTTCCCCTTCTTTGTTTTGCTTTGTTTTGTCTTGTTCCTCCTTTGCTGGACTGCTTTAGGTACCAAGTAGCAGCTGTCCTGGACCTCCGAGTGCCTATGCATATTTATTTGCTGTCTTACATTGTATTGCTGTTTGTTCTAGCATGCAAGGGATCTCGGCACTGGTGGGGAGGTGGTTGTGATATTGTCAGGACTACTTGTGTCCACATGGAGTTTCCTTTGCTCCTGAGGTTACAGTAGCTGAAGCCTGATTGGGACGCTTGACACACCATGTCCCTTTCTTTTTCTGTGGGTGATTGGGCTATGGCAGTTCCTACTTTAACATTGATTACTTGGAACATTAAAAGCGGATGAGTGTTAAAGCACTTGGTTATGTTGAAGCCTGATATAGTTTTGTTGCAGGAGACTCGCATCAAAGCTAAGAATGCACATTTATTTAGGCATTTGTGGGTTGGACAGGGTTTGGGTTGGGGAGAGCAAAAGACTGGCAGTTTTTTTTTTTTTTTAGTTGTTTAACCAGGAGTAGCACACTGTTAAAAGTTTTTACAGGTGCACCTGGGAGCACAAGGAAGTTAAGGACTTGCTCAGGTCACACAGTATGCAAGTGGAAGTTGTGGATTCAAACCCAGGTCCGTCTCCTGGATGTCACCAGATTTGTAGCTCAGAGCCAAGGGTTTTAATTTTGATTAGGAAGCATCTTTCACCTTCAGGTGGATAATGTGCTGGCTGATGTGGAAGGTTATATCTCCAATTAGTAGCTACAGTGGGGTCTTTTACTTTTCTTTTAGGGGTATCTATGGTCCAAATGGGGTTCCAGTTCATTTCTTTCTGGGTTGGAAGTTATTCTTTCCCAGATTTAACTAAACTTTTATTAGAGGACTGAAATCTGACTTTGATGACACCATGGACAGATCTGGGAGTTCACAGAAGGGTTTGTCTCCTGACCAACAGGGTGTTAGAGAATTTATGATATGCATGGGTTAGTGGATATCTGGAGAATTTTCCATCATTCAGATAGAGATTATACTTTTTTTCTCCAGTGCATGCTTCCATTCTAGAATTGATTACATCCTTGCTAGTGCTAACTTCATTCAGAACACACAAACTTGTGATATTTTCAGTACAGCAGTTTTGGATCATTATTTTGGTTGCAATAATAGCACGTGGTAAGAAAGATTCACAGTGGAGACTTAACAATTTCCTGTTGAAGGACGAATGGTGTCATTCTAGAATTAAACAAGTGATTTTAGATTTTTGAGTTTAATCCTGCTTCAGACTGTACACCTATGACTCGATGGAGTGCCCTTAAATGTGTTGTTCAGGTAAATTAATTAGGCAAGCTTCTGTCAGGAAAAAGAAAAACAGCATCAGCTGCAGGAGCTTTTGGTAAAATTAGGTCCTTGAATGAATCTTATGAAAGGCTTCCTCCGAACAGGAGTGGGTGCAATTACACCAGCTGAGAGCCCAATATGCTGAGTTAAATAGAGAAGAGGCTGAGTATGCATTATTGTGGGTAAAACTAACTATGTACATTATGGGAAGAAGGCAAGTAAACTTCTTGCTTTAAGGCTAAAACAGCAGTGTAGATGGTAATTTCACTGTAATGTGCATCTTTACACAAATTTTAATGGTTGGCAGGGACAGGCTACAAAACCCCAAGTACAATTTGATAAAGCCAGTAAGTGGTGCATGAGCAAATACACAGAAGACAAGAGTAAAAATGATGTATACACAATGTAGTTACAATGCAGTCACAATACAGATATATTACAAAATGGTGTTTAAAAACAAAACTTATGTGTGTGAAATGGTGGACAAAACAAAACTTATGTTCTGCATTTCCCCAAAATGATGTAGGCATTTTATAAATGCTGTGTGTATCGGAATGTAACAGAACCATATATCCTGTTGATGCCGTAGTTCAAACTGTGATGTATGTTTTCCTTAATAGAGAACTTGCTAAAACTGTCATTAGTTATACAATGCTGCCATCTTCTGGGATTAGCATTTATTACATTTAATTCATTTAAAGATGTGCAGAATTCTGTACTACCAAACCTGCATCATCCACTTCTGCTTGTCATAGAGTGACTGCAGGAACTTGCAGATGTAGAATTCTCTACTTACAGAACTAATTTACCAACATTACCTTGTCTGGAGATGGGATGCATATCCGCGTTTGTTCAATCATATATAAGGTTTGTAAGTTCTGCCTAAAGTCAGAACGGCTGGAAGCTATCATCTTTGTACCACCTTAAGAATGTATCCTGAATGAGTAAAGCATCATGAAATCTCCTTCGTTCTCCGTGTGGTCTGTAAATATATCTAGGTGGTTTAATAAAGTATCAAGAAGGAATGCCAGCCTCTCCTCGGGGATCCCATAGGGGTCTCCTGTTACAGGCAGGAACTGGCTAGATTAATTCAAAGTATTAAGACTAGTTCAGGAGTATAACTACTTTTGCCAGAATGATAACCCATGAGTTTAAACCTTTTTTTAAGAGTGGATTTATTCTGCTGCTCCTTCTACCCCATTTTTGGACCAGGAGATATTTTCCTTTTGAGAGCAGTAGCCTTACCACAAGTGGATCCTATTTTGTGGGAAGGGTTGACAGTGACTATAACTATGGGGTAAGTGGAATTAACAATTTGACCTTGGCTTCTGTACTGTAACATTTTACTAAAATATTACTTTTATTTATGTAACCTATAATAATATTTAAGTAAATGCTTTTTACTTAAACATAATATTTTATAATATTTGTTTAGCTGCCCTATAATACAAGCTTTTATAAGATTTAGTTAATTTACTTAAATGTTTTAGTCTTGTAACGTTAACATTAAATGTTCTAAAGGACACTTTATTAAAATAATGTTTATAAATAACATGTTTTAGTACATTTATAAATAACATGTTTTAAGTCACATAGGCTATAAATAGTTTGTTTTATAAAAAACATAACTTAAACTAAACATGTTTATTGTTTTATAATTGGTTATATTAAGGTAGTGGCTTTTTCAAAATAAGTTTTATATACAGGTATTACATATAAACTAAATAAATAACAACAAGCTTAAACCCAAAATACATGTTTTAAAAAGTTAACAAAAATACTTGTATTAAAGTTAAAGACTCCTTACAGCGCCAGACAAAGTTTTGGGACCAGATGGTTTCTCCCAGTTTTATTTGACCTTTAAAACTGATCTTGCCCTCTGTTTGGCAGAATTGTTTATTTATTGTTATGCCTCTAACGGTTTCCCAGTTGATTTTTGGATCCTTATATTTCTTTAATTTCTAAACCAGGGAAAGACCTAACTGAGGTGGTCAATTTTGGCCAGTTTCGCCCCGAATGTTGATACTAAAATCTGGCACATAACATAGCCAATAGGATTGCTTGAATTTGGTAGCCTCTCATTGGGTGGGAAACAAATGGGTTTATGCAGGTAAGGTTTGTCTCTGACCATATGCGTAAACTCTTTCATCTCCTCTCGGCATCCAAGGATTCTAAGATTCCAGCTGTATTGGTGTCCCTGGATGCTGAGAATGCATTTGATAGAGTGACCTGGTGGTTTTGTTTTATACCTTGGAGGCTTTTAATTTTCCAGTGGAGTTTATTAAATGGGTCCAATTGCTGCATTGTTCCCCTAAGCTCAGTTTAGGTGTAATGTATTTCATCAGAGCCTTTTTCTTTAAGTAGGACAAGGCAGGAGTACCCTCTTTCCCTTATTTGTTCAACCTTTATATAGAACTCCTCACTGACACTTGATACATAATCCTTCCATAACTGGCATTACACTTGTCCCTACAATGTACAAGATTTTGACCAATGCTGATGATATTTTGCTACATTTAATGCATCCATCAACCTCCTTCTGGCTGTTTTATCAGATCTAGCAGTATTCGCCTAGGTATCGGGTGTCGGCTTAATTTTTCGAAGACCATAGTTATGCTGGAGCAATAGTAACACTTTAAAATCTATGCTACCTGTTAATTTACAGTCTTGTTGGTCCCATCTTCCCTTTCCTATTTGGGTATTAAGGTGCTTTAGGTACTAAACAACTACTTGCTCAAAGTTTCACTTCCTTGTTGTAGGTTATCACTGCTGACTTAAAAGGTGGTGGCCCTTTCACTTTCATTATGGGGAGGATTTCTACAATTCAGATGAATATTTTGCCTTGGCTCCTATACCCATTGATGATGATAGTGATTCCACTCCTTAAGCTATGGTTTGTTAAATTACATGGTATCCTAGTTGAGTTTCTCTGTAATCCAAGAAACCACAAATTAGGTGGAACAAATTAGCTTGTACTAAACACTAGGAAGGTTTGCAATTACTACATTTCTATTGGTATTATTTGGTAGCTTAGGCTAGTAAGTTTCTAACTTGGGGTTTACATGAGATGGGAGGACACAGGGACATCCTGTCAGCATTGGAAGGATATTGAGATCCACCTTTGTCATGTATCTGGCCTTACTCCTGGAGCATTAATACATCTCTTGGTCCGGTTTACCATTTAACTTAAACAATTCTTCTATAGGATGGTCCATCCATATTAATATGCAACTGTGGTCTAGGTCATAATGTGTGGAGGATCTTTGTCAACCTATTTGTAATAATCCTAACTTTCACATTGCCGTTAAAATATTTCTTGCTCCTTTGCCCTCTTTCAGGACCCCAGGTCTTGGGGATTTTATTGTAGAGCCAACCCTGTACTTTTGATCAGATGTGGCTTACTCATGGGCTGGGTACATCCCAAACCTTTGCATTCTTTCAGCTGCTGCATGCTATTAAAGGTTACCTGGGACCTTCTCCTTGGATTTTAACTACTAGTTCAGTATATGAAGATTTGATTTCTAATGCCCAAGGACCAGGAAGTGTTCAGTACTATATAAGCTGCTGCAGGAAAGTTTAGGTGCGTAATTAAGATCAAGGTGTCACTATTGGGAGCAGGAATTTCCAGAACATCTAGATTTCATTGACTCTACAGATCCATTGACATTTATTTTTAAATATCTTAAATTAGTTAAGCTACAATTGGTGCAATACAAAATTGTGCATAATATTTATTTTACCCTCAGGAGCTTCATAGGATTGTCTTTAAAACTATTCATCTTTCATAGATGTCAGGGATCTCCTGGCACATTGAAACACATGCTCTGGGATTGCCCAGTTGTTCAAACATTCTGGAGCTGTATTTAAGATAAAGCTTGACCCATTGTAGGCTTGTCTGATGTTTTTACTCCTGAATTGTGTTTACTGAGTATTGGAAGCTATCTCCTTATGGGGCCCAACAATATAATTTAGCTGCAATTGCAGCAGTATTGAAGCTCATAATTTTATGCCATTGGACAAGGTCAGACCCTCTTACTTTTCAAGAATGGTATAATGAAATGTTAATAGTTGAGAATGGAAAGATAGTGGATAGGTCTGAGACACTCACTTCTGCAGTTTCAAGACAGATGAGAGATTCTATGCACTTCTACTTGGTATTTAGTTGTTTGAGGTTACCCAGGGATTTTTTTGCTTTTCCTTTTCTTTTGTATTTATATTTCTTTGCATTTTATTGCCAAAGTTTTCACATGTATTTTGCATTCCCTGTTCTTTGTATGCTTATTACTTTCTGTCATATTATTTATTTTGTTTGTTTGCTTGCTTTTGATGTGACTTGATGGATATTATGTTTTGTGATGAATATAATAAAGTTGATTAAGTGAAAAAAAGGTAAGGGTAGGGAATTTAACCAAGAGTGACGTTCAGAAGAAGTACAAACATCAGGGACAAACTTGTTCACAGTAGGATGACAAAAGAAAATGCAGTACAAATGACTGCTAGGGGGAATTGGCTACCAGAAAGAGCAAAATGCTTCCATAAATGCACAACATACTAAAATGCAGCAGATTAGGCCTAAAGGTCTTTCGTGTCTGCTCGCTTGGTCAGCCCCCACCCTGGGAGCTGACTCATGCCCCCATCTCCCTCTCTGGCTTATTCCTTCCCAGTCCTGGATATTCTCACTGCACTGGTTTTTGCTTCCAGAACCCTTCCCTGTACCTGTACCACTCCCCTCTTGAACCCCTCCACTGCCTCTGCCTCCACCTGCCCCCTGGGCAGTGCATTCAATGGCTCCACCACCCTCTCAGTGAAGTAGCACTTCTCCTTTCTCCCTGAATCTCCCCCAGCTTCCACCCATGCCTTCTAGTTGCCCCCTTCCTTTGGAGCACCTTGACTGCTCCTCCCTATTTACCCCTTCATGTACCTGAAGACCTCTATCATGTCCCCACGGTCCCTTCTCTCTTCCAATGTGTACATATTTAGCTCTTTGAGCCTCTCCCAAGGCCAGATCCCCAAGCCCCAAATCATTTTGGTTGCCCTCCTCTGACCTCTCCATGTAATATTTGCAAACATGCATCAATAGTAACACTGTTCAGCACCCAAATGTCAGGAATGTGAAATCTAAAATCAGAGAACTGTTTATCTGTAACACCTCATTTGCAGTCTGTGTATTGTGGCACACTTGTAAATTGATATATGTGGGTAAAACAGTGCAGCCACTTAAACAGAGAATACAAGAACTCATAAGGTCCCTTGTCAACAGAAAGGGAAAATACACTGGTAGGAATACATTTTGCTGTGCACCACATGTTCAGACCAGATGATTTAAAATTCATGGGTATAGAATGGATAAGTCAACCCAAGCAGGGGAGACAGGACACATGCTTCTCCAAAAGGAAGTAGTTGTATTTTTAAACTGAGTAGTGTAAAGCCATTGGAATTAAACATCCAATGGGATTTAAAGCCATTTCTGATTAGTCGTGGACTGCACCTGTTTGGAGTTACAAGTTCTAGCTATTCTATGCTGTACTAGTCTCTCCTGTTCTGTCAGGTTGGCCACCCTACAGACACCCCCTTTTCTTCTTCAGGGTTTTAAATAATTGATTAGCAGTTTTTTCTTGGGACAATGCTAACTGTACAGAAAGTATTCATATAGGTTTTCTAGAAGTGTTATGTTTGTTAAACACAGTGAGGCAAGTGCTATGCATTTTCACAGTGTTTTAGCACTTTTATGAGCAAAACGCTAATCAATTTTTGAGTTAAATAAATCCCTGTTCTTTACCCTGTTTTCTTTTCAAGTACCTCTAAAATGTATCCTGCATGGCTCAAAGTGACCAAACAATGTAATAGCTAGCCAGCACAGTTTTATTTGCCAATATAAAACAGATACCGCTTGTTAAACATTTCCACATTTAACATATGAGCCATTTTTTCTGCACTGTTGTTATGCAGCACATATAGTATAAATTAAGTTTGATCGCTAAGTACATTGAAAACGTTATATACTGTGTAGTGGTTGGTGTCTTAGAAAGCCAGATTTAGTAAAAACAAAACGCTTCCTCGATAGGAAAAAGGCTGGAAAATGTATTTGTTTTATTTCAAAATTCAGAATGGTATCTGAGATAAACAGTCTTGCTTTTCCAGTCAGCCCAGAGCCAGTTGTAAACAACCTTGTTTTGCCAGACTGCCCATGCCAGTTGCAAATGACCTTTATTTTGAAAACTGTTCAGAGCCTGTTACAAACAGTCTTAAAACAGTTCTAAGAGAGCCTGGTTTTTGTAGTCTGCTCAAGCATAGGACAAGCAGTCTTCATGCCCTCAAAGCAATCTGAAGCACCAATGAGAAAAGGATCCTGTGATGTTATGTGTTCCTGACTGTTGCATCCTGACAAATGCTATGTAAAGATTTATTTTCTTTCATTTATTTTAATTTTATTCCCATGTGTTTTTCATGGTTGGAACCTTGTTGAAATAAAATCATGCAGTAAGCGTGTTGTACCTGATACTAATTGAATCAGAAACTATCTTTCACACCCACAACCTGAGACACGTGTTGTCCAGTGGGATTCTAATGAATGTCTAGGTGGTTAGGGAACATTAACCAGAAAATACCAATGTTTATATCACAACAGACCTAAGGTACACGTCTGAAGATCAGAATGACAGCCTTAAAGGAGCAGTAGGCACCTGAGGGTATTTACAAGGGTCATAGCTAAAGAAATTGGTGAGAAGCAAATGCCTGGTCTGGAGCTTGAAACCAGAAGGAAGAGAAAGCCTGATCCCTTCTATTATGCTAGTATGGATGAGACAGGTGAGGAACTGGCCAATGAACCCCAAAGAGTAAAAGTGAACTGCTACAGAGGCAGTCTTTGAAGCAGATGGAGATGGAGAAACAGAGAGAGTGAATGAGAGAAAGCCAAGAAATGGAGATGGAGTAAAGAAGACCACATCAGGTGTGGGCTGATACAGTACAAGTGCTCCAGGTCATTGGGACCAGTTGTCCTACTGATGTGACTAGTGCATCCCAAAAAGTCCTACAGCTTACCAAAATGACTGGTACAGATGATATTGAGGCCTAACTGACAACCTTCAAAAGATTTGTAAGGGCTTGTGAGTGGCTACAGGTGCAGTGTTACCAGAATGTAGATATTCCAAGAGAGGTTTATAACTGGCTAAAGGAGCTGTGTACCAAGTAGCTTCAACCAAGGAGAAGACAGCTGCTGAGCTCTTGGAACCCTGGTGATTGTGCAGTTCTTACAATTACTACCCAAGATGTCCAGATGTGGGTGAGGGAACATCGACCAGAAACTGAGGAGATGGCCATCATGCTGGTAGAGCATTTCCTGACTGCCTGACAGTCTAGTACAAGAGGGTACATAGCTACTGGTCTCATCGAACTCTACCACATCCAGTATGGTAAGACAAACAACTTTATACCTAATTGGGCTCCAGAAAACCTCAGGAACCTGAATGGAAACCAGGAAGAGGAGGGAGAAATTTTCCACCTGACATTATCTGCCACAGTTATCAAGGGCAAGCCATGTAATTCACTATTGCTAGAAAAAGAAACTGGAGCCACACGTCTGGCCTTAGACAACTGGCGACATTACTAATGTTTACATTGATAACAAGGAAGAGATGGGGCTGATAGACTGACAGTAAGCAGACATTGATGCAATCAGATCTCCTGGAAAATGTGTCAAACAGGTGTCATTTGTATTCATTGGGACACACACCATTACCCTATCATTGTTGTAAGCTTGACTGTACAAAGTAAACCAGCTAGATTAACTGCAGGAATTGTGTATAGAGTCCTGTACCTGTGGTTATTAGGCATGATTTCTCAGACTTTGGCTATGTGATAGAGAGATGAAACAGTGTCTGCAGTGACTACCAGAAGCCAGGCTAAGAAAGAAAATACATTAGTGACACCTTTCCTTTGAAGGAGATGTAATAGGGCTCCAGGAAAGGATAAACATTCCAGAAAAGACTAAAGAAGAAATGGAACAAAGAACATAACGGACTGTCTGAGATTCACTTAGACAAAATGTTTGAAGGGTGTGATATTGGGGTTGAACAAAAGAATGATAAACAATAACCCATTTTTTCAAACAGGTGGGAAAAGCATGTGTAAAGGGACACCAGGGTATAAGGAGAAAAACAATATTTTATACAAGGTCTATGTTAATCCAAACACAGGAGAAATAGTAGAGCAGGAGGTAGTCCCTGAAAAGTTTTGTCCTCAATTGTTGTACTTTGTCCATGATTTACCTTTAGCAGGTCATGCTGGGAGGACTGTACCTTGACTAGCTTATTGAAATGTTCTTTTGCCTAATAGCCATGGCGGGTAGCTGATTATTGCCAAGCCTGTGTAGAATGTCGGATAGTTGCACAGATGGGAGGAAGAATATGGTGCCCTAGTGCCCCTACCTTTGGTGGCTACACCCTTTGAGAGAATACCTATGGACACAGTAGGCCCATTAGAGAAGAGCTCTTGAGGTAAGCACTTCATACTGGATGTGTTTGAATCAGCCACCAAATACCCAGAGGCCATACCCTTACATACAATCACTATCACAAAGATTGCTGAGGAGTTGGAAATTATTTAGCTGACTAGGCATACCAAATATGATCCTGATTGACCATTGAAGCAATTTTAATGCTACATTGTTAAAAGAATTGTACCACCTATTGGGTATAGTAGCAGTCCGGACATCTCCCTACCATCTCCAAATAGATGGGCTCTTGGAAAGGTTTCTCTAAACCCTAAAATTAATGCTGAGAAAGTTTGTCCAGTCTACTCACGATCGGGTTTAAATGCTTCATTGGCAAGCCTTTTAAACTAGTCAAGGGGGGAGGCACTGATAAGCAGCAGGGGATTCCCAGCCTCCTACAACACTGGGCACTAAATGAGGTAAAGAACAAGGTAAAAAGGTCAGTAGGGAGCAGAACAGGGTAAATGGAGAAAGCAAAGTCAATGAGGACAGGGATGATGCTACAAGAGGTAAAGCCATCAAAAATGGAGCAATGAGTACCAATGTCTGTAGTCTGGGTAACAAGCTTCCTGAGTTAGTGGCCTTGATAGAGGAGGAACATCTGGATAGTGTGGCAGTTACAGAAACATGGTACACACAGAACCATGACTGGGACTTAAACATACCAGGATACACCATATTACAGGAGGGGCAGGGAGGGTAAAGAGGAGGTAGAGTAGCTTTCACATAAGGGACAGCATCAAAGCAACAGAACAAAAGGGTAAGCAGGGAGGAGAGGAAGCACTGTGGGTCAATTTGGAGACAGGCAGTGGCACCACAATCCGCACAGGGTTGTATACAGACCCCCATCTCAGGGGAGGAAATGGACAAGGAAATGTTAGAAAGTATCCTTAGAATGGCAGAAAAAGGAGAGATTTTGCTAATGGGGAATCTGAATACACCAGATGTTAACTGGAGTGCATTTCGCAGCCACTTCTAAGAGTGGGTAATTTTGATGCCCTACAGAGGGCATGTCTTAGACAACTAGTATTGGAACCCACTGAAAGGGAGCAATCTCAGACCTGGTACTTTCAAATGGAGATGGTGAGAGGATCACAGATTTAGAAGTGGGTAGCCATCTGGGAACTAGTGACCATCAAACAGTATGGTTCATGATAAACACAGCAGTAGAGTCAAGCCATACAAAGGCTAAGGTACTGGACTTCAGGAGGGTGGACTTTGCTAAAATGGGTGAGTGCCTAAGGAATGCACTAGCAAATGGTCAGGAGCAGGGTGGAAGAACAATGTGGAATAATCAAACTGCCATCACAGAGGCAACAAGCCTTGAGTGAAGCAAATAAACAAAACAAAATGATGTAAGAAACCACTATGGTTCTCAAAGGAGGTGGCAGGGAAGGTTAGGGAGAAAAGAGAGCTTTCAGGAATTACAAGGAATCACAGAAGGAGCAGGACAGAGAACTGTATCAGTTAAAGCAAAAGGAATCAGGAAAGGCAGTCAGAACAGCAAAGGCCCAAACCGAGGAAAACTTGCCAACTCCCAGTTAAGAAGGGGATAAAACCTTTATAGGTACATCAGGGGCTGAAGAAAGACCAAGGAGGGATAGAGGCTTAATAAAGGGAGGGAGGGGTGGGCAGAGGGTGTGACTGTGAAAAGGCAGAGATACTGAACAAATACTTTTGCTCAGTATTCACAAACGAAGAGGGGAGATACCTAAACTAAACAAAAGAAACACGCTGGATAAGGGGTTGATACTAGCCCTTCACAGAAGAAATGATTCTGAAGGAACTCTTAAAACTGAAGGTGGGCAAAGCAATGGGGCTTGATGGGATTCATCCCAGAATTCTAAAAGAAGTAAGGGTAGAACTAGTGACACCACTGACTACCTTCTTTAATAAATCATGGGATGATGGGGTGATACCTGAAGACTGGAGGAGGGCAGATGTGATTCCCCTTCACAAAAGTGGGAGCAGGGCAGAAGCAGGAAACTACAGACCTGTTAGTTTAACCTCAGTGATTGGGAACATGATGGAATCACTTCTGAAGGAAGAATTGCTGAGTATCTAAGGCCAGAGGAGCGCAGGACCCAAGGCAGCATGGATTCACAGCGGGAAGGTCATGTCAGATGAATCTAATAGATTTCTTTGACTGGGTGACCAAAATAGTAGATCAGGGAGGGGCTGTAGACATGGCCTACCCAGACTTTAGCAAGGCATTTGACACAGTCCCACACAAAAAATTAATATACAAGTTAACTAGCCTGGGAGTGGGTCCCAAGATGATAGCCTGGGTAAATAATTGGCTGGAGAACAGGACACAGAGGTAATAGTAAAGGAGTCCTCCGAAGAAAGGGGTTACTAGTGGTGCCGTAGAGGTTCAGTATTAGGACCGGTCCTCTTTAATGTTCTTTATAAGTGACATTGCAGAGGGACTGGAAGGAAAGTATGTCTTTTGCAGGCTACTACAAAGATCTGCAACAGAGTTTATACACACAAGGTGGGGTGGAAAGGATGAGAAGGACTCTGCAAGGTTGGAGGAATGGTTAAATGTATGGCAGCTTAGATTCGATGCCAAGAAGTGCAGAGTAATGCACCTGGGAACAGAAACCAGGGAAGACTACACAATGGGTGAGATACTAACAACAACCAAAATGTAAAGAGACCTGGGGTAGTCATATCAGATGACCTAAAGGTGAGCCAGCAATGTGAGAGGGCAGTAAGTAGGGTTGGTAGGATACTGGGATGCATAGGGAGGCATCACCAGTAGAAAACAGGAAGTTGTTATCTCTCTGTAAAGACAGCTGGTGAGGCCCAGTCTCCACAAAGACATAAACAGGATGGAGGTAGTTCAGAGGAGGGCAACCAAAATGGTGCAGGATCTCGCACCAGAAGACATATCAAGAGAGACTTAAGGATCTTAATATGTATAGCCTCAAGGAGAGGAGGAGAGGGGGACATGATAGAAACTTTCAAATACCCTCAAGGAATCAACAAAGTCCAAGATGGTAGCATCTTTCAGAGAAAACGGTGCAAGAACAAGGGGGCACATTTGAAGCTAGGTGGGACGGCTCAGAGGTAATGTGGAGGAAGTATTTTTCATGGAGATGGTTGTGGATGTATGGAACAGCTTTCCTGAGGAGGTTGTGGAGTCAAAAACAGTGGTGGAATTCAAGAATGCACGGACAGACATAAGGCAATTCTAGGGGGTGGAGGTTGGAAGAAGCAGGCTATTGGTTAGCTAGGATCTGCAACTTATCCATTAGGTAGGGGAAATGGGCAGACTGGTGGGCCAAGCAGTCTTTATCTGCCATCAAATTCTATGTTTCTATGATGAAGGAAGGACTGGGACAGGTATTTAAATACCTTTCCGCTGTTTGCGCATCTAGAGGTGCCCCAGGCTTCCACTGGTTAGTTCGCTTTTTCACAGTTATTTGAAAGAACCCTTGGGTCCAAAAATGTTGTCAAAGAATATTGGTGCTGAGAAAAGGAACCAGACAGACAAGTGTAGTGGAATATATGAGACAGCTTCAGTAAGGGTCTGGTTAAATATACTGAAATGGCACATGACAACAATGTACAGGTCCAAACGAGCAAAAAGTGTCTTTATGATCAGGGAGTGATGCATAAAGAATTTAAAGGAGACAAAATCTTGTTACTTCTACTCTCCTCTGAGAATAAATTATTTATCAAATACCATATCTTATCAGGTCCTTAGACAGACAGGACCAGTGCAAATGAAATAGAATTTCCAGAAAGACGCCAGAGTAAAAAGATATATCATGTAAATCTTTTAAAAAAATGGCATGAGAAAGAAAACTCCTCTGCTCTGAGCATGATGGTCTTTCCAGAGGAGGAAGACTCAGAGGTGGACTTGTCCTATAAAAGGTTAGAAAAATCAGGTGGTTGGAGGACTTGATAACTAACCCACATTGCAGAGTACACAACAGAGTGAGGTCCATCAGTTGCTATAGACATTACAAACCACTTTTACTAGCATTCCAGGAAAGAAGGGTGGAACAACAGAGGATTGTTACCAAGCACAATCTAGAAAGCAGAAACCATATAGACCTCCTGAGAGGGTGAGAAGTGAGTTATTGCCAAAACAAAAAAAATTTAAACAGGCATTATCGAGCCATCTATTAGTGCCTGGGGCTCTATTATAGTGGTTGATAAGAAAGAGGGTGGAATCAGACTATGCTTGATTTCTGGAGCTACATGTTGTATCTCACTTTGATGGTTACTCCATGCCATGGGTAGATGATATAGAATGTATAAGAAATATCAAGTATATTACCACATTCAATTTGACAAAAGGGTACTGGCAAATCCCTTGTAAAAGAAATCTAGGATAAGACGCCTTTATTACCCCACTAGGTCCTTTCTAGTTTGTGACCATGCCTTTTGGTCTACATGGTGCCCCTGCTACTTTTCAGCAGTTTATGGATCAGATTTTAACATCACACACAGAGTATAGTTCAGCCTACCTAGAAGATGTGGTAGTGCATAGCCCAGACTGGAAGACACGCCTTACACATTTAGTTGTTGTTATACAGCCCATAAAAACAGCAGGGTTAACCATTAACACAGTTGAATGAGCTACATAAGATTAAACCAAGTATCTAGATTTCATGTTGAGGAATGGAAAGTCAGACCTGAGATTGAGAAATAGAAGGAGTGGCAAGGGGTACTATTCCCCAAACCAAAAACATGTTAGATCAGGTTAGAACAGGTACGTAGTTTAGGGCAGACTAGGTGGGGCAAGTGGTCCTTATCTGCCAACAACTTCTGTGTTTCTATATTTCTATGTTTCTATCATTTCTATGCTTGGTAGGTTATTACTGAAGGTTCATCCCTAATTTTGCCACAGTAGCTACCTCATTAACAGATCTGACTAAGAAAATGTGTTCTAACTGTAACCCCCACCCCTGCCTTTTTGCAAATGACAGGTGGTATGCTGTTTGAATCTGACAGCAGTACCAGGTGCGGACTGGGTTCGGGAGGAATAGGTTACCGGCACAAGGGCTAGGTTTGTTACTCCATGAGGGCACCCAAGTAATTCCAAACACAGGAAGCAACAACCGTAATGTCCAATACCAGGAATGGGATTCTAAAGTGTGGCTTTTATTCACATCCAAATAGAACAACAAAGATAGACGGATTTCACGGGCTACACTCTGGTAATGCAGATTAAAAAGAATCAGAAACACTTTTCAACACTTCAGACCTCAGGCTCTGAACCCACCTGGCACACAGCCCGGACTTGTACACTATCTGGGATTCCCAGGCTAGGCTCCCTTGCCAGCCACTCAAACATCTTCCTTTTGTCATGGAAACATTTGTTGGTGGCTCCTAAACCACCTATGAGCACCTCAGCTCTATCAGAGAAACTTCCTTTTAATCCCACATCTGGGTACTTTTCTCAGGCACTGGCCAAGTACCTGAGAGAAAGTAAAGGTGCCACAGGCAAATCCGTAGAGGTGAATTTGGTTACTACTGATGGGGGTCTCCCACCTCTCGCTTCTACAATTCATACCCGCCATTTCTCTGGACATTAACATCTCTTTCTGTAAAGCTTGGCATGTAGATTAAGGGTAAATGTATGTCACATTTCCTCTACTTGTCTTGCTTTCCCATTGTGCTGGACTTGAACATACTTTTACTTGGCTTAGCCCATTGCTCTAGGCCTCCCACTGATCTAGCAGTCCAATCCCACTTTACTTTACTCTTGTGCTGGACTTGAATATACTTTACTTGGCTTAGCCCATTGCTCTAGGCCTCCCACTGATTAAGCAGTCCAATCCCCACTTTACTTTTACTCTTTGTGTTGGACTTGAACATACTTTTACTTGCTTAGCCCATTGCTCTAGGCCTCCCACTGATTTAGCAGTCCAATCCCCACTTTACTTTTACTCTTTGTGCTGGACTTGAACATACTTTTACTTGGCTTAGCCCATTGCTCTAGGCCTCCCACTGATTTAGCAGTCCAATCCCACTTTACTTTACTTTGTGCTGGACTTGAATATACTTTTACTTGGCTTAGCCCATTGCTCTAGGCCTCCCACTGATTAAGCAGTCCAATCCCCACTTTACTTTACTCTTTGTGCTGGACTTGAACCTACTTGAATTAACTGGCAATGTCTATTACACTAGACCTCCTACAAATTAAGTAGTCGAATCCCCACTTTCCAACAGTTCAGGTGAAAACATAGGCCCTATGTCAGAGCAAACTCACCCTTTGGTTGCAGGTGCCCCACAGGTGATCCTCATAGGAATTTCTATCCCACAGCTTCTGATGCCACAGCACAACTTGAAATAAGGCAGTTTCTTCCTGGCCAGAACCAGGAGGTTGCCCCTGGAAGACAGACAAACTTTTTCCACCACCATCCCTCAGGGATGGGGCACATGGACCGTAACAGTGGTCTCCACTACTTCACAAACAGCTTACTGTGTTCCTCTTTGGTGGAAATCACACCTCCCTACAGTAGCTCTATGACAGAACTTTAGGCTCAAAGAGCCTGTCCACAGACTGCTGTGCTGCTCCTCTCTTCAAGACTGCACACACACTCACTGTTTAAACAACCCCAACATTCTATCCTAACTTCCAACTGCAGGTTCCAGTGTGGCTCATGCAGCTGCGTAGAGTTCTATGGTGATGTCATCCCTCAGTCTAAGCTGAGACTGAGAACAGAGTGAGACAGTGTGAAATACATTTTAACTGGAGTTTCACAAGCTGCCTTCCTTGCCAACCACTAGGTCTTACTGAGATTCTAGTAACCCCCGGTAACAGGGGTTACACAACAAAGTCAAATGGTTTTTGGGTAAATAAAGGCTTCTCTTTGTTCTGCTCCTGTTTTAAAATGCCCAGATTTTACAGTTCATACTGGAGTTCATACTGAGAGTATAATGGAAGTCAAAGGCATTTGCCCATAAAGACCTCCCCACCATTCAGTGGCGTGACCTACGCCACCAACTCTGTAAGAAATCCATCTAACCTTTTTTAAAAGTACTTATATTTTCAGCATCAACCACCTCCTGTGGCAACCCATTCCACCATCTGACTGCCCTACTCTTAAATCCATTCCTTCTCTCAGTTTTACCATTTCTTCCCTCAATTGTTTATTATGACACCATAATTAGTAACGTTTTCAATCAATTCCAAACCCAAGTCACACTTTAAGACTTCATCATTCAGAATTTTAAATAATAACAATAAATCACCCTCTTCTTCTACTCTTAATGTCCACAAACTCAGTCTTTCCAACCTCTCATCATAAAATCTATCCCTCTCCCTTTTATCATCTTTGTATATACTTCTGTGGCCTCTCCATCACCTTTATATCCTTAACAAGATATGGACAAAAGCTGCCGACAAGAATCGATAATGGCTTGACCATTGTCCATACAAGGGCAGCAACACCTCCTTACTTCTAGATTGAAGCCCCATCTGATGCAATTTACCAACTGCATAGCCCTACTTGAGGTTTTTTACTATGCGCATCTATTTAAATCATTCTGTACAAATACTCCCAAGTCTTTTCTCCGTCTGATATCTTTAATTTTAATCCTAATATGTTATATGACTGTTGAATATTATGTCTACCAAATGCATTATAGTGCATTTTTCCTCATTAAAAGTCATACCATTGATCTTGCCCATTCCAGTATACCCATCAGATCCTGTCCAAAACTCAATCCGTCATCAAAGGTATCCACTACTCCTCCATCTTAATATCATCAGCAATTTTAACCATCTTATTCTTACTAGATATCCTTAAATCACCAATAAATATACTGAACAACAAAGGTCCAAGCACTCACCTCTGTGGCACACCACTCATCACCCTCCGTGGATCTGATAAATGACCATACAATCTAACCTCTGAATCCTGTTTACCAACCATTGTTTAAGCCATCTCACAATGGCCCCATCCACTCCCAACCCTATCAGTTTTCCTACTATTTTACAATGGGAGACAGTATCAAATGCCCTACTGAAATCAAGCAATACCACATCCACATTTCTACCTTCATCAATGAGTTTACTAACAATTTCATTAAAAACACCAAATTAGTCTCACAGGACCTATTCACACAAATCCATGCTGGTCTACATCCATTAAATTCTTCGCCTCATATATTCCAGAATAGTCAATCAAAATTCCTCAATGATCTTCCCCACAATCGAGGTCAGACTCACCAATCTATAATTTCCTGCCTCACCCTTACTACCCTTCTTATATATTGGTACCACATATGCTAGCTTCCACATTTCTGGCACCACCCTTCCACCAATGATTTTGTCACAGGCTAGTTATACCCAGCACCAATATATCCGCTTAACTCCTTTACCAAGAAAGGATGCATCCCATCCAGACCAGTAGCCTTTTCTACCTTCAACTTCATAATTCTGCTCCTCACTCTTTCTTCTGTTATAACATTTTTGGGTCTAACACACTATCACCTACATATGCTGTTTCTATGCCCTCATCATACTTTTTATAAAGTGCTGCAAAGCATCTACTAAATTCTTCCAACATCTCCCACATTTGGAAGTTATAACCCATCAATATTCAGTGGTCCAATCATACTATTTCTCTCTCTTTCCATTTATATAAGCAAAAAACTTTGATTATTACTCTTATCCATCACTAATCTAAATTCTAACTGTTTCTTTGAATTTTTAATTTACTTCTCCAACTTTTTTGATATTCTTATATTTAGTTTTTGATTCTGGTGAACTTAACTTTTTCATTTTTGATACAGCACTTCTTTCTAGTACACATTCTAATTATATTTGTTGTTAACCAGGGTGGTTTTACCTTTAGTATTATACACTCTTCTCCTAGGTATGAATTTTTCTATTACCTCCTCCATTTTCTCAATGAAAATTCCCAAGACATTTCCATAATGAGATCTTTCATTTCAACCTCCCAATGATGTTACTTAATTCTTCTTATAGCCCCATAATTTCCTTTCTTATATAGCATCTGCTCAGTCACTCCTTTTACCCTATTTACTTTCCATGACATATTAAATTGTATGGAATTATGATCACTCATCTGACTTGTGGATGAACCTTAATTTGTGTTATAACATCTGGGACATTTGTTAAATGACATCCAATATGTTATTTCCTCTAGTGGTCTCCTGTATGCACTGCTTTATACCTACTGCCATAAACTACTCTAGTAATCTACACTCCAAACTATTTCCTCCAATACAGTGATCCCACCTAATATTTTGCATATTTAAATCCCCTACTATCACCAAATCAATACCTTCAGCTAGTTCAGTTGCATATGTGTAAAAAGCTCCATATTTTCCATTATAGTATCTGGTGGTCTGTAAAAACAGAGAAACTACATTTTCTTCCCCTAATGCTCAGCACTTCCATGACAATAACTTCAATACCTCCCATATCATAATTTATTACTTCAACCCTTACTTCAAATTCATTCCTTATGAACAGGGCCACTCCACCACCACTTCTGTCCACTCCATTTTGATTTATTAATCTATATCCCCTATCTGTTGACTCTGTTGGCTATCATCAGACCACCATGTCTCCACTACCCCACCATATCAAGTTTATCCCTCCTTGCTATCATTTCCAACTCTGCCATGTTAACTTCATTTAAACTTCTTGCATTAAAAACATTACCTTAGTATCTACCATACTATTAACTATTTTTTTGCACTGTAATTGGTTGTTTTTTGACTTCCTGTTCATTCCCTCTTCTCAGTTTAAACAAACCTCAATTTCATTTTTAGTCCTCTGCCCTAATATTCTACTCCTATGATTGAGATGCAACCCATCTCTACTATAAAATTTATCATTATTCACAAAAGTCCCCCAGTGTTTTATGAGTTTATATACAGATTCCCTTGCCCATCTCCCTAACCATTCATTTGTCAAGGCAATTTTCTTCCTTTTATATACTGTTGCCCTAGGTTCTGGTAATAGTTCAGAGAGCACAATCTCACAACCCTTATTTACTCAATTTTGTACCAACATGCTATAATCTTTCTGCATTTCAGGTAGAGTCTTGCGTGAAATATCATTAGTACCCACATGTATTACTGCTAGTGGGTTCTCCTGCCCCTTAAAAATGTTATCTACCATATCACACAAATCCATTGCCCCACTCCCGAAAACTACTGGCCATTCGATTTTCTTTATCATTATGACAAACATATTGATCAGTGTATTTAATTATAGAATCCCTTAAAACAATAAACTGCCTCAAGCTTTGTTTCACTTCTTCCATCATCTCCATGCCTTCCTCGTATTTCATTTTCCTCAGTCACATTCTGCAGTACCTCATAACTGATCTCAACTGGGACACAAATGAGTTTATTTCTCATTGTCATCTACTCTACCTTGTGATGACAACTCATTACTATTCTCCCATTTTCCTGTGTACTTTGTAAACTATCCCTCCTAATTGATGTAGGGCTTGGACCAAGGGGCTTAACCCACAACACTTCTTCTTAACCTTCCCTGACACTTTATTATGTGTTTATTTATCCTCATCTCCCTGCTCTTTTCTTTTCTTTTACCCAGCCATTGTTGATCTCCTTCTGTCTCCTTTTTATTTAAACTAGTCAATCGTCAACCTTTCTGATAATTGCAACAGGCTAACTTCTAAAACCTGTAGACTTTCCATTACTTGTTAGTTGCAAACACAGCTCCTGATTTGTTACATATTTTCACATTCATAGTCGTTATAATCAACCCCTATTTCAGCCTCCATGTACATTTTACATGCTTACAACTAATCAGCAAATCTCCCCTGATGACAACATAGGAGCAGGCTTTATGCAATGCACAACATTGTTTTCCATCTTTAATATATTTATTCTGCTTGCTCAACTTATTCGATAATGTTCCTTGCTCACCCTTCCTCCTGTTTACCCGCTAACATGCAAACACGCATTCAGCACGCCGACGCCACCGCACATGCTCGCACTGCTCTCTGTAGCCCGCTTTATACCTGAGAACCCGAAGTATCTGGGTATCTTGTAACTGTTAAGCCCAATATTTAAAAAGCCTCACACAATGGAGCTAACTTTTAAAATAAATTAAACTGCCTAACTGTTGTTAAACCCTCTGTCCTCAGCACATCAAGTGTGTTATTTAACGTAGCAGTATGGTGTTTTCCTCATATAATTTAGATTGCAATACAAGAAGGTTATACACAAACTCTCGCTAAAGTCACTCTGTCACACCGCCTGTGGTCCCACAGACAGACTGTTAGCAATGGAGTTGCCGCTTCTGTAGCCCGGCTTTATATGCGAGAACCAGGAAGTACTGGGTATCTTGTAACTGTTAAGCCAATATTTAAAAAGCCCCACAAGGGAGCTACTAAAAAAATTAACTGCCTAACTGTTGTTAAATCCTCTGTCCTCAGCACAGCAAGGGTGTTATTTAACGTAGCAGTATGGTGTTTTCCTCATATAATTTAGATTGCAACAAGAAGGTTATCCACAAACTCCTGCTAAAGTCACTTTGTCACACCACTTTCAGCAGTCCCATAGCACAGACTGTTAGCATTTGAGGTACAGACAGATACTTCTAAGACTGGTATTGGGGCTGTACTCAGCCAGATGATACATGGTGATTGTAGTATATGGTAACTTACCCTAGTAACATTGTAGAATGGTTTAGTCCATACCCCTGCAGTTTTGGGCCAATGGTATGTCTGGGGTGGAAACTGGTTTAGAAACTGCATGAGCAGATTGTAGTAGTAGTTCTGCTGAGGCCTGCTGATCTATCTAATGTATGTTTGTTGAATAAACTCAGAGCTGTTAGAAGTTACTTATGGTGTCCAGTCATTCCTAAAACCAGCAATCCTGTAAGAAGCAACTAAAGTGAAATATTATATGGTGTCAGAAGTGAATTTGCAGTGCTGCAGTTGCAAGAAAGAAGAAAAGTTTGTGCTACAAGAAAAGAAACAAAAGACAGTATTTGTGAGTACCTAAAGCTTACTAAAGACTGTATAACAAAAGTATTTTGGCAGTATGGAGCAATTAAGCCACCTCCACCACTATTGTTGACTGGAAACCTTGCAGAAAACTGGAGAAGGTGGGCACAGAGATTAAGTCTGTACTTCACAGCCACGGGATTAGATGATAAATCAGAGGAATGAAAATTGCAGTCCTACTGCACACAATCGGGATGAGGCCCTCGAGGTGTACACACTCAATATAACATATGCTGACCCACAAGCTAAAAAAGCAGCTGAGGTTATGGAAGCATTTAAGAATTATTGTGAACCAAGGAAAAACGCGTGTTTGAGAGGCATCAGTTTTGGGTCCATCCGTTCAATGAACACTCAGGTATAGACAAGTTTGTTATGGAGCTCAGGCAAAAAGCTTCGGAATTGTGAGTTTAAGAGACTGAGGACTTAATGATTCGAGATAAAATTGTCTTCAGTGTTACCGATGACAGGCTCCGAGAAAAGCTACTGAATCCTCAGACCTCACGATGGCCAAAGCAGTGAACATATGCAGAGCCAAAGAGGTAACAAGGGCACAGGCAAAAGCGATGTCACAAGGGACTGCTGATAAGTTCATCCATGCTGTACAACATAAATCGAGGCAGGATGGTAAAACAGGCAAAACCAGACCACCAGCTACCAACACGTGAGATGCGTGCACAAAAATCAAACACATGTGGGAGGTGTGGCAAGGACATGCACCAAAGGTTTGTCCATCATATGGACAAGAATGTCATAAATGTGGTGGCCTCAACCATTATGCAAAATGTGCAGGTCCAAAAAGTCCAACAAACCTCATTAGAAAATGACCAAAGGGGTAGAAGCACTAGTCGTGGGTGCTGTAAAGAAAACAAGAAACGGTGCGGACACAAGTACCAGATGAAGGGTGGTACACTACCTTGAAGATAATGGGACAGCCAGTTAAGTTCAAGTTGGACACTGGGGCTGAAGCCAATATACTTACTAAAGATGATTGCCCAGTTTCATGCAAGGTACAAATCAAGCTGACCAGTACTATCCTAATGGCATATGGAGGAGCACAAATTAATCCTGAAGGGAAGTGACGCTAAAGTGTAAGACACAAGACAGACAGGCCAATCTGCAGTTTTATGTCACTAATACATCAGGAGCTTCCCTATTGGGTCAGCAGGCATGTGTCATCCTGGATCTGATTCAAAGTAAAGGTGCTTAAACCAGCCACCAAGCACAAAGAGGAACTTCTTGCACAATATAAAACAGTGTTTGAAGGCCTAGGAGAATTCTCTGGTGTTTACCACATACATACTGACCCAAATGTTACTCCTGTGGTACACGGTGCAGGAAAGTCCCATATGCAATCATGGACAGACTAAAACAGACACTGGAACAACTGGAGCAAATTAGGTGATTAGCAAGGTAAGAAAACCTACAACATGGGTAAATAGCCTTGTAATTACTGAAAAGAAAATGGTGAGATCAGGGTGTGTTTGGACCCTAGAGACTTAAATAAAGCTATCAGAAGACATCACTTCCATCCCCACATTGGAGGATATTCAGAGTAAGCTTGCAGGTAAAAGTCTTTTACAATTCTAGATGAAAAGATGGGTACTGGCAGATCAAATTAGATGATGAATCTGCAGACCTATGTACATTCAACAGTCCATGGGGAAGGTACAATTTCCAGACTTCTTTGGTATAATGGTCTGCAAGTGAAGTATTCCAGCAGAGAAATGCTGAACACTTCGGAGACATACCAGGTGTTTTTGTAATAGCTTGATGACATGCTTATAGCTGCAGCTACCAAGGAAGAGCATGACAATACTTTGAGAAAAGTAATGGACAGAGCAGTGGAACTCAATGTAAAGTTCAATAGTGACAAAATACAGTATTTGGTAAGTGAGGTGAAATACATGGGGCACATCATAACCGAAAATAGGCTACGGCCTGATGAAGCCAAAGTAGAAGCAATAGCTGAGATGCCCTCCTAAGATAAAAAGCACTACAGAGGCTGTTAGGAATGACTCGATACTTGGCGTAGTACATTCCGAATGAAGCAAACCTCACTGCACCACTAAGGCAGCTACTCAAAAAGATGTCATGTGGCAGTGGCAGTCAGCACAGGAAGAAGCCTTACAAAGCTGAAAGAGACTATTTCTTGTGCACCAGTATTAAAATTCTTTGATCCAAAAGAGGACATTGAAATCCAAGCAGATGCATCTAAGGACGGACTAGGTGCTTGTCTCTACAAAGAAACAGACCAATAGCTTATGCATCTAGGTCATTGTCCAGTGCTGAAAGAAACTATGCACAGATAGAAAAGAGTTGCTAGCGATTGTGTTCTTTCTACAGAAATTTCATCAGTATGTTTATGGAAGGTCGGTGAAAGTACAATCAGATCACAAGCCACTCACAGTCTATACTGAACAAACCAATTGGAAAGGCTCCAGCAAGATTGCAGCGGATGCTGTTGCAGATACAGAAATATGACACAGAGGTAATATATACTCCTGGAAGAGATATTCTGATTGCAGACACTCTATCCAGGGCAGTACCAAGAAAACCGGCAGAGGGAGACATTGATCTAAGTAGTGAAAAGGTCATATACTCAATCCATGCAACAGAGACACTGCCTGACAGCATGTTAGAGGGCTAAAACAGGCCACACAGAGGGACAGTGATTTACAGTTGCTTAAAGAAATGCACCTCAAAGGATGGTCTAACAGGAAAAACAAGTCAGCATCAAACTTCAGCACTATTGGCCCATGAGACACAATATATACATAGTAAATGATCTCATAATGGTGGGAAAAAGAATCATCATACCCAAAGAGCTGAGAACAGATATGCTACAAAGACTTCACACAGTACAGCACATCAAGGAATACAAAGGTCGAAGGCACAAGCCAGAGCTGTGATGTATTGGCCAGGCATGAATCGAGATAGAAATGATGGTTGAAGCATGTGGACCTTGTCAGGAACTCTTACCCAGCAACCATAAAGAGCCAATGTGTCCACATGAAATACCTGACATGCCATGGTTAAAGCTTGGTGCAGACATTTTGACTTTAAGGGACACTCCTACTTAATAGTAGTGGACTATTTTTCAAAATACCCGAGGTTCTCAGAATGCCTGACAAGACAGCAGCTACAGTTATTGCAAAATTGAAAGCTGTATTTGCAAGACATGGAATTCCAAAAGAACTGGTAGCAGATTATGTACCATTTGCAAGTCATGAAATGAAGCAATTTGCAAAGTTGTGGGAGTTCAAAATAACTCATTCCAGACCAGGATACCACAATCTAATGGTTTAGCTGAAAAATGATCCGGACAGTAAAAAGAATCTTTCTGAAGTCTATGCAAGGTCAGACCGATCCACATCTCGCATTGCTCAGTCTTAGAAATACACTAGTCACAGGACTGAACTTTACACCTTCTCAGTTGTTAATGGGCAGAATGTTGAGGACAACATTACCAGCAAGTGCAAGGGCACTGCAACCTGAAATACCAAAGGATGCACATAAATGTCTGAAAAGACTACAGAAAAGACAGAAACAGTATTATGACAGGAATGCAGCTCCACTTACTCCATTCAGAGAAGGGGAAGGGTATGCATAGAGACTTCTAGTGGTGGCAACCTGCTACAGTGGAAAGAATCTGTGATGAGCCAAGATCCTATAGTGTGATTACACCTGCAGGACAGCGACACCGCAGGAACAGGAGACACCTGAGGAGAGACCAACAGTTGCTTTGAGGCTGAAGAGCAACAGGCAGATGAGTCAACTGAATCCGTATTGTCACAAACAGTGCAATCCAGGGACAACAGCCAGGAACAGGACACTTGTCAAGAGTATGAGCAACCTGAGATGGAACCTGTTGTTTTCAATGACACTTGCCAGAAAGTCCTGAGGCTGTACCCAGTGTGCAGTCTACTCGAATGACCAGAAGAGGTCATCTGCTTAAAGTTCCTGAGAGGTTCAGAGATTTTGTTATGACTTAAGTCAGTGGTAAAGGCTTATTTCAACAAAGCTGAGTACCAGTGACTTTAGACCCTAACTCATCACAAAGTAAGACTCAACCATTACGTTAATATTGCTTGGTAATTATTTGTCATTGATATGCAAACCGAAATCAAGGTAATTGCTTTCTTTTACTAGAAGGGAGATGTAGTATAGGTAACTTACCCTAGTAACATTGTAGAATGGTTTAGTCCACATCTCCCTGCAGTTTTGGGGCCAATGGTATGTCTAGGGTGGAAACTGGGTTTTAGAAACTGCACGCAGCAGATTGTAGTAGTAGTTCTGCTGAGGCCTGCTGATCTATCTAATGTATGGTTGTTGAATAAACCTCAGAGCTGTTAGAAGTTACTTATGGTGTCCAGTCATTCCTAAAACCAGCAATTCTGTAAGAAGCAACTAAAGTGAAATATTATAGTGATGAACATCCAGTTATCTATATAATCAGGAAGCTGCATGAAAGAGAGCAGAAGTACTCTACTATAGAAAAAGAATGGTTAGCAGTGAGTTGGACAATTGAAGCCTTATGCTTTTATTTGCAGGGTGCAGAATTCAAAGTGATGAAAGTTCATAACCCCTTTGTTGGATTCAGCAAATGAAGGATAAGAATCAAAGAATTATGAATCAGTATCTGACTTTACAGCCTTTTTGTTTTACTGTACAGCACAGACCTGGTGCTCAGCAGAAAATGCAGACTTCTTTGTCTAGACATGGGGCAGATATCAGACAAGTATAGGAAAATGTAAAATGTATCTTAAGATATTAGATACTCTATAACCCCAGGGTATATGGATATGAACATGTATATGCAATATTGATTCAATATAGTTCTGTTGCTTGACTATTAAGGACACTGAGTTGGAGCTTCTGTAGAGTGGGTGGAAGCTCTCATTGTTCCATAATGTTGAGTGTATGAAAACCAGTTAGCTAAAAAGTCACTGGTTTCCTCCTGAAAAGGTGTGTGTGGTAGGTTGGTCATCCTACCTTGGAATTAGAGGGACTATATTCTGATTTATTTTTCTAAAGCCTGTTGCAACAACATTCTAACTATTTTATACCGTGCCATCCTCTCCCTGTTTTGTCAGGATGGCCACCTACAGAACCAACCCCCTTTTCTTCTTTGTGCTATGTTTCCTTTTCAGGTCCCTCTAAAATGTATCCTGCATGGCTCAAAGTGACCAAACAATGTGATACCTAGTGGTTTACTGTGAATTTAGCTTCGAGACAACAGCGTGGCATAAAATACCGCGGGCAAAACTGCAAGCCCCACAAACAGTGTGGGAAGGAATGGACAGTCAGGAGCATTCCTGGGGTATCTCCTCTGCACCCCCACGAGGGGACTGTGCCCCACACTACCCACATGGGTGGGCTTTATTACACTGCACCCCAAAGGATTTATAAACATACTCAAGGATGCAGCAAACAGTGAAAAGTAAAGGCAGCTACAGGTATAGTGCTATACTGTCCATGGTACATTTCCTTGCAACTGTTTTCACCTATGCTGTTTTAACTGTGTGGTTTTGTGCCCTGTGGGTTTGTCTGCACTGATATCACTAAATACCATAGCTAACTAGCCAGTACA
Source organism: Neoceratodus forsteri (assembly GCA_016271365.2). Taxonomy (NCBI): domain Eukaryota; kingdom Metazoa; phylum Chordata; order Ceratodontiformes; family Ceratodontidae; genus Neoceratodus; species Neoceratodus forsteri. The sequence goes on from CM028133.1 coordinate 904,628,370, forward strand.
GTTTGATTCACCAATAAAAAACAGATATCTGTTGTTAAATATTTGCAGATTTAAAATGTGAGCTATTTTTTTTTGTTGCCCTAGAGTATAAAATATGTTTGATTGCCTAAGCACATTGAAAATGATTATTTTTATTAATTTATTTATTTAGGTCTAGGATTACAAGTACCTTTGAGCCAAGGCTTTTTACAAAGTTTCCACATCAATTGAGGTACAATACAAACACTACATAGAGTTGAGTAACAATGCAGAAATGGTGTACAGACATTTTTAGCAGCTGAAATACATCACATTTAGAAAGTGGGTACCAGAGGGGCAGGGTAGACAGAGGTAGCTGAGACTTGGAATGAACACAAAAGAGCGGTGCAGCCGTGGGCATTTGTCAGGCCTCAAAAAGTGCTTGGGGGCAGGGGCAAAACGGGAGGGTAGGTTGTAAGATGAGAGAGGGGGTAGGAGTAGAAGTGCTGGGAGATCAGATTATGAGGGACAGTCCAGGAGCTAGAGGCAGCTAGGTGGAGGCGAAGGTTGGCTTTGAATGGGCCTAGCTTTTGCAGAGAGGAGATGTCTTTGAGTCCATTAATCCAGCCAGGAGCTCGGTGTACAAAGGATATTTGGCACAGTGTGGTGTGGCACCGAGGAATGTCTAGCATTTGATTTTCTGAAGCCCTGGTGCAGCGGGGTTGCATGCTGTTTGGAGGAGAGTTTGGACTCCAAGGGAGCAAGATGTAGCATAATTTTCTTAGCCATTAGACAAGTTTGGTACTTGATACAGTTTGATAACTGAGCCACCCTGTTTGGGCATTGACGCCACACGATGGGTGAGACGGTGGGATCCTGTGATGAGTCAGTAGGCTTTGTTTAAGGCCAAGGATAAGCACCTGAGGCTGTGTCAGTTGCAGAGCCATAAATAATCAGACCATAGTCAATTAGTGAGACCACTGAGCTCTGAACTGCTATCCTTAAGGCATCCGAGGTAAGGCATTGCCTGTGCCTGTAGAGGAGACCAAAGCATGTGTTTGCAGCTTTGGCAACACTATCTATGTGGATGCTGTAGATAGGTTGCTGTCTATGGTGATTCCCAGATATTTAAAGGAGTGAACCTGTTCAAGGACAGCACCAAGGCAGTTTGTAATATTAAGGGAGTGAAGCCTATGTTTGTTGTGGGAGCCACAGAAAAGCATTGACTTGAGAACCAGCTTTTGGCTACTAAACCATGTTTCAATGGAGGTGAAGCCCTTCGAAGCTTGTTTTGGAATAGGTGGGGTCTGTTGGGTGTCATGAATGACAGCATCATCAGCATAGAGTAGGATTTGTTCCGGACAGGATTGTGGAAGATTGTTCAAAAACAGGTTGAAGAGGAGTGGCCGAGAATGGATCCCTGGGGACTCCTGAGCATCTGGTCTAGCATCTGAGAGGATATCAGCAGTTTTCACTCTTTGGGAACAGTTTTCCAGGTAGCTCTTAAACCAAGTTGTAGACTCGGGAGAGCCCAGCCTTTAGCAGTTCTATGAGGAATATTCGATGACGGACAGTGTCAAAAGCCTTAGTCAGGCCTATGAAGACCGAACCAGAGAGGTAATTGTTGTCCTGGGAGTTGTGAATTGCTCCTGTGAATTCAAGGAGGGCAGATGTGGTGCTGTGGCCTTTTCTGAAGACATGCTGTTGTTTACAAGGGATGTCGTTCTTGTCCAGATATTCCGTTAGCTGGTCAGATACCAGACTTCCAATGGCCTTAGAGAAGGGGGTAGTATGGATATAGGCCTATAGTTCCATGAAAGGGCCTTGTCCCCAATCTTGTGGACTGGTGTCATGGTGGCAGATTTGCATCTGTTGGGAACTGGCCTAGGATGAGGGAGAGGTTGAAAATCCAAGTTAGAGGAGATAGCACTTCATCACGAGTTAGGGACAGCAGTTTGAGATTGAGTGAGTCGCCACTTATTCTAGGTCCAGCAATTGCTTTATTGACTTATCTATGGACTTCATGTGTCCTGACTGCTCTGAAGTAAAAGGGGGTGATTTGATAAAGGGGCAGGGGATGAAGGAGGGTACAGGAGGAGGTCTTCATCAAAGAAGTCTGGAGGAAGAACACTACTGAGGTCAGTGAGCGCATTATTGAGCGTGTTAGCTATAGTCGAAGGGTCCAAGAGTTATAGTCCCATCCACATCCAACATTGAAGGTGATGTTTTGGGCAGTTTCCCTGTAACTTCCTTGAGTTTCCAGAAGGACTTCCCCTTTCCCAGGTGTTTGTGAGGGCATCTTTGTAATAGTTACTTTTTCTTCAGGCGTATTCCCTTTGGTGCAGTCATTTTGAGCACGTTTGTAGTTTTGTATATCTTCTTGCCTACCAGTGGCCTGAACCTGAAACCAGAGGTGGTCCCTAGCTTTCAGCAATGTTAGAAGATCAGCAGTGAGCCATGGATTGCTAAGGCCTTTTACTTTCCTCTTTTGAAGAAGGCATAGATGTCACAGGCAGCATTGAAGGAGCTGATGAAGAAGTCAAGTGCAGAGTTGACATCAATGCATGGAAGATAGGTGACCAGTCTTGTTGTCTAAGGTGTGATTTGAGGCGCTTCAATTGACCTCGTGGAAGGACTCTGCTGTTTATTAGTTTGGGTGGTGGCAGGCTGAATTTGTTAGACCATTCACAGGTGACTGGGGAATGGTCACCTAGCTATCTGGGAGAACAGAGACTTTTGAGATGCGGGATGGGTGTCTGGTCAGTATCCAGTCTAGGAGGGTGCTTTTCCTAGTCTTATAGTTGAGTCTAGTGGTGGAGATGACCAGCTGGGTGAGGTTGGCAGCTGAAATGGCATCCTTGTAGCCACATGTATCCGATCCAGGCCAGTTTATATTAAAATTGCCCTTTAGGATTATCTTGGTACCTGGTGGTTAGAACGGACAAGGTCAAGGATGGAGTTGAGACCTTTACCTTGATCCTTGTGAGAGATGTAGACAGCAGCCATAGTCAGTGCCTTGTTGTGAGCCCCGAGTAGATTTCTGATGGGTAGTATCTGGGAGGTAGAGACCGAGGTGGGGGTTGAACACGGTGCCCCAGGAGACAGTCTTTGAGGTAAACAGCACATCCACCTCCTTTTTAGAGGTCCTATCAATTCTGAATGCATTATATCCTGGTAGGGTAATTGCACTGTCGGGTATTTTGGAGTGAGCCAGGTTTTGACAGTTACAAGAACATCAGGGTTGTGTCGGTGTGCAAATAATTGCAGGGCATCACGGGCATGTTATATACTACATAGTGGTTTGGTGTCAGAGAAAGCCAGATTTAGTATAAGCTGGAGAATGTAGTTGTTTTATTTAAAATTCATAATGGTATCTGAGGTAAATGGCCTAGTTTTTCTAGTCAGCCTGGAGCCAGTTGTAAACAGTCTTGTTTTTCCACACTGCCGGTGCCAGTTGCAAACAGCCTTGTTTTGCAGACTGCTTAGGGCCAGTTACAAACAGCCTGAAAGCAGTTTCAAGCAGAGCTTGGGTTTTCAGTCTGCTTGAAGCAAGAGAGAGGAAGAACATGTAGCCTTCATGTCCTCAAAGCAATCTAAAACACAGGTGAGAAAAGGATTCCAGTGATGTTATGTGATCCTGACTGTTGCATCCTGACGAAAGCTATCCAAAAACTTATTTTCTATTTATTTCCTTGTGTTTTCGTTTTGGAACCTTGGTGAAATAAAATCATACAGCAAGTGTGTTATGCCTCATATGGGCTGAATTTGAGCCTATCTTTTACACCCACACCCTGGGAAAAGCAGACATTCCCTGGCCCCTCAGAAAAGGGAACACCTCAAAAGTTACAGCCAGCATGGCAGGACTTGACTCCATTCCCCTCAGGAAAAAGGGACACTTGAAACATTGCAGCCAGTGAAACAGGCATTGTCTAGGTCCCTTCAGGAGTGGGGACACTTTAAACATTACTACTAGTGCACAGGACATCTCTTGGTGCCACTTGGGACACTTTAAAGTTTCCCCACTGGTGCAGGCCTCGTCTTGGTCCCTGTCAGGAGAAAGGGATACTTGAAACATTGCCGCCAGTGTTAATGTTCATCTCATAGTTTCCACAGGAAAGTTTATACTTCAGAAGTTGGCAGCACTACAGCCTGCAGTGTCTAGGTCCTCTCAGAAAATGGGCACACCTGGCATTTGCCAGTGGTGAAGTGGTTATCACCAGTTCTCAATCAGGAGAGGGAAAGACAGCTTTTTATTGCCAGAGAAATGTTTACTGATGGGGAATATTTTCCAGGACCACAGTGAATTTCCTGAATCTTATGATAAGGGCCATAAGATTTTCTACTTCCAGCTTAACAGCCATCAGAGATGAGCAGAGGGGAGCTTGGTTTAACATCTTACCTGAAAAATGGCATCTCAAAGTGCAGCACCCACTAGTTACTGCAGTACAGCATCACTGTTGGGTATTAGCCTATTTTCTTGATGTTAGACTAAAACACAAAGCCTTCTGATCTTTGGCACCAAGTCAAGCATGCAACCTACTGAACCATGGACACTGTTGTTAAAGCACATATGTCTGCATTGTGGGCCCACACAATTAGAACTGAAGGAATGGCAAGCATAACGCCCTTCTTCAGAGGCAGAATGATTTGTGGCATTGCTAGTGCCAGCTGCACCACTGCCTGCATCATCACCATGGAGTGGGTCTGGTGGAACCACAGGCCCAAACCCTAAACTTTAAAAACCTGGGGATGCTTAACCTTAGGTGGTTCATTAGAATCTATGACAGTCGGTTGACAATTTCATTGTCGTATCGACATTACAGCGACTCTTTAAGCCGACCGCATTTGCAGTCGGCATAAGGGAGTCACATCTGCCCCTCCTCCCCTGTTACTTAAATAATCAACTCTGAGTCAGATTTGCTTTGGGGAGGGTAACACCAGAAAGCAATGCTGGGTCCCGTGCAGACACTACAGCATCCTGGCACTGTTGTCACTGTTTTGTCGGTCGTGGTAAAGTTGTTGAGGTAGCAACAGTATACGGTTCATTAAGGAGGTGATTGTTCAATTTGCCAGAGATTTCCCTATTGATGGATGTACTGCATAGTGTGCATACTTCCTTTCTGTTATCTACTTTAGTAATGTGAAATGTAGCCATGCCATGATTTTACTGCTCCTGACACCACTCATGCAGCTTGTGTCATCACCACCATCACCTCTCTTTTGCCACCACTAGCCCTTCTTGTTTGGACCTGCATCTATGACTGTTCCCCTGTCACCATCATTGCCTCTGCACTTGCTCTCCTTGGCTGTTCAGCCTGGGATGGATCCTGCTGAACAGAGTGCTGAAGGGTGGCTTGCTGAGTTTTTTTGGGGGAGCTATATCCTTCTTTTCTTTTGTCACAGTGACCTAGACAGGTTGAGGTTTCTGCCACCTGACTTTCTCACTTTTTGGCTCTCAAGATACTCACTCTACACTGCCTCATCATCAAAGCTGTTTAGGTTAGCCTCCTCTGGTGATGTATCAGTGGGCAGTTCATCTCCTGGTGGAAAGTGTTAAGACCCAGATGAGTGCGTTTCCACCTCATCTGCACTGTCAAGTTCTATAGTACTGGAGACAGGCTGTGTAACAAGAGGTGTCACAGTAGGGGTAGACACAGTACTGGAAATAGTTGCACAACTGGATGTGACCATGGAGGTAACAGTGGCTGGTGTCACCATGGTGATCGCCATGGTTACAGTGGCATGCATTGCCTCAGTCACTGTGGCAGGAGTGGTCTCAGTGGCAGGAGTGGTCTTGGTGTCAGCGGCAGGAGTGGTCTGGGCCACAGTGGCAAGAGTGACTGACAGGGCCACTGTTGCAGCAGAAGTTGGGATGCTTGTAGTGGATGGGTGGTGGATCAGAGCAGTGGTGGTTATTAAGGAGGATGTCCTCATACTGGTTGTACTGGTGACAGCGAAGGGATGAAAAGGGCACATTCACATTAATAGTATCAGTGACAGTGAATGGTATGTTTACTCTTTTCCTGGTATCAGCTGATGCCATGATGTTGTTGGTGGAGACTGCAGGCTTGATAGCATAAACATAATTTTATGCTGTGAATGTACCCTGAGCATCACCTGCAGTACAGTCACCTCCTCGTGCTACTTGTTGCCCTACAGCTACTGCAGCTTTCTTCAGAATGCTAGGCTAGCTACATTTTCTGGTACTGTATCCTCTGTCTACCATAAGTGTATTACTCACAGGAAGGCGTATTACATTTACATTATATTATTATGAAATATAGCCACTAGTCACTGCAGCAATGCTGATCTGACAGGTCTTATTCACTTATAGTCAAGCCTAACTAGTAAATTTTCCAAATGGCTTTTTTTTATTTCTTCCTGGTCACAAAGCCACAAACATACTTGGAATAAAAAAGATATATTTTTTTCTTGGCCACACAGCCGCAAACTTAGAAAAATACCTTGAGTGCACAGCCATCCACACATACAGAACAGAAAAGCAGTTAACTGAAGCGATGGAAGTGTTCTATCCAACAATTCATCCCAAACCATGTTCACATCACTGCCCAGAATCATGTTAGAAATACATTGAGCTACAATAAGGCTCACAACATTGGGAAAGATTCTGAACAGTACACATTGGGAGCATAGATATTTGCTGAAACAATATCTTGGCCTCTATTTGGCCAGTAACCAACAAAAACCTTGCTATAGGTCAGAAATAACATTTTCAGTAGTCACAGGCACATTCTTAGATTACTGTGCAAACACTTCTACTCTAATAAGTGCTATAAACTTCTCCTACATTTTTTTTACATTTTTGTGCTCTGTCATTTGAAAATGGGTTTCTTGCAATAATGTTACATCAGTTTTAGGGATTTAAGATGCACTAGAATCTTTGTGTGTTTTACTGGTTGTGACATCTCTTAATATTTCAAGAGACAAATTTGTATATTTTAAGGATATCAGATCATACCATAATGATGTAAAGATCCACATTATATCTATAAGGTTTGTAGAATACAAGTACTCTAATAATACTATATCTCTATACGCTAATGTGTAAGCACAGTTCAATATGATACAACAGTATTGCAACCAGAGATAAATTAACCACATTAAGGGATGAATGTTCCAAGAAATGCATTTAAACTCAGAATTAATAAAGGTAGTAGTAATATTATAAAGCTACGCCATCCCCATCTAAGTAGTTCAAAAACTATATACATAAATACATTTTCTAAAAAGCTAAACACTTAAAACCAATAAAAGGAGAATTCAACATTAGTGAGATGTACATAAACAATATCAAAGCAAAGGATTTTGAAAAGTTAAACATGTAAAGCACAAACTCCTCGGGAGACTATTCCTGTTCATTGAATACATTTGCATAAATAGAATAAACATTGAGTCATCCAAAGTTCCTCTAGATGCAATTGTCTCTGAAAAGCAGCTCTGTCAAAGAGTTATACCACAGTGAGTATTCACGTATAGATTGTTTGTTAGGTCCGAGGCCTTGCCAGGTTTACCAGAAATTATAGTCAGATAGCTTTAGAGAAAAGTAAAGAGGGAGGAGGAGATTTAATGGATAGTGTTTTTAAAAAAATTCATAGGCTGAGCTCATCCTTGTTTGCTGCTCTGATTGCTGCAATTTTGCCATTTATACAAATCCAGAGTATAGCTATGCTATTTATCCCTCAGGAAAGTGCAATCACTCCACTGCCAATTGCTTACCAAGTCAGAGGCAAGCTACTGATTGTTTTTATTGCAGAGCAGCAGTGAGGGACATGGGGTTTAAGACAGACATCAGGGAAATTGTTGAATGACTAGGAGCCATCGTGTAGGAGGACATAGTTGATTGTTTTTCTTTGTTGTTCTTTGTTGCAGGGTGGGTTGCAAAAGTAGCAGTACAGTGCAATAACTGCCTATCAGTATTGAGGAGAAGTTCAGCACCAACTGTGAAAACATGGATTAGAGACAGCAGGAGACAGTGCACTAGCCAATTTGGCAGTTAGTGGTGCTAAACAGAGCTGGTTGCTTTTATTTTGTCCAGCTACTGCACAATTCTGAGTTGTTTCTTTTATCTAGCTGCTGAACATCCCACAAAGGAGAACCATGGGCTATCAGCAGAGAACCCGTCAGCACACAAGGGAACATGGACAGGACTCCAGCCAGACTGCTGGAAAAAAAGACGTTGGAATTCAGTTCCACAGGTGAGCCTTAAATACCATTGCAGCTCACTTTGCTCCACACCAAAGTTAACCACTTAACTAGTCAGAGGAAAGCTGCTGATTGTTTTTATGTTTGCTTGCGCTGCACAAGAAACATTATGTGACAGCTTAGAGAGAATCGGGTTGTGGAGGTGCAGCACTGTAGCAGCCAAGGGAGGCAAAGATTTGGGGCATGGCAGTGGGGCCAATGGAGGCACAGTGTGCTGATGACACTGCTTCCAAAAAGTTGCACCAAGTTGCAACATTTTCACTGCAGCAATCAGGGGCCACCTCGTCACTGCAGCATCAGTTATTCTGCTGCAATTAGGGAGACCCGTCATTGCTGAAGTAGGAACTTGTCGACTGTAATATTGTTTGTGAACATGGCAGGCAGCTTGCTGCCTATTCACAAACAATATTAAAGTTGCCCTGAACCGAGGGGGTGGCCAGTCCCCTTGGCAGCATGTGCCCCCCACCACAACAGTGCTTTTTGCCGAGGGGTCCCAGTCCTCGTCAGGCTTCAGTCCCCTCCAATTTAAAGTTGCCAATGGGGAGCCCTACCCATGTCAGCATCATGTCCCCCATCCCCATCCCAGTTTGATTTGCCAATGGGGAGCCCACTCCCCATCGGCATAATGCCCCCAAAAAACAAAGTAAATTTGTGTCGACGGGTGCCCAATCCCCTCGGCTCTTTTACCCTCCCCCACCACTTTATGCTGACAGGGGTACCCACTCTCCATCGACTACACCCCCAGAAAGATTCAGGTGGCACACTGGGAGCCCACCCCAGCGTGCTCAATGCCCTTGTAATGGAAAACATCCTGCGATGGTTTAAGTTTTTAAACCCAAAAAAAACTCTCCTCGTAGTCTCCCTGCCCCCCACAACCCACACCCACCCACTGCGCACCCTGCCTCTCCCACCCCCTCACCCCATACTTACCTCTGGAGCCCAGCGGATGATCTTCAGAGGACCAGAACACGCCTGCACTCTTCAAAGCCGATGCAGAACTGAGGAAATGCCGTAAGCTGTATAATGGGATAGATAGGGGTTTTCAACTTTGCTGCATATCTCAGGCATTTTTGAATTTTTGGCACCAAACTTTCAACATGGGTTTTGGGACCCCTCCTCATGAATTCCGTCACTGTCATGACGTTAGTCGGTCCCAAGGTGATTTTGCAGTCACTGTGTGGAATCACCTTTGGGACTGATTAACAAACGACAGGGCCAATGTTCATGAGGTGGGCTCTCAAAAGTGTATGTTGCAAACTTGGTGGAAAAATTCCAAAATAACTATTTTAAGGAGCATGCATTGTGTCATATACGCACCGTAACTTTGTGAATTTGCAATATTTCAGTCCGGATTTTCAACATTGCCATTTTTGCACAGCTCCTTATGAACAGTACAGCTGTCATTTTTCACATCCTGGGTGAAATGTGTTTTTGCATTTCTGGCACAGAATAGCATGGTTGCTGGGAACCATGTTGGGGACACATTACAAAATGACAGTGACACTGTTCATTAGCAGAGGTCCTAAAATTCCTATGTTGAAAATTTGGTGACAAAAGTCTATAAAATGACTGTGTTAGAGTGTGCATTGCACAGTTTCCACGCACGCTAGTAACTTCGCATATTTGCAATATTTTAACTCCAGATTTTCAGCACTGCCATTTTTCCCACCTCTTTATAGACAGTACAGCTGTCATTTTCACATCCTGGCTAAAATGTGTTTTTCATGCGTCCGGTATTGAAGTGCGCGATCGCTGGAAATCCATATTTGGACATTACAAAAATCACAGTGACACTGTTCATTAGCAGAGGTCCTAAAATGCCTATGTTGAAAATTTGGTGAGAAAAGTCTATAAATGACTGTGTTATGAGCATGCGTTGCACAGTGTCCATGCTGCGTCCATAGCTCACACATTTACAATATTTTCACTCCAGATTTTCAATATTGCCATTTCGCACCCCTTATGAACAGTACAACTTTCATTTTCACATGCTGGCCAAAATGTGTTTTCGCACTCTGGTGCACAATAGCGTGGTCGCTGTGGGAAATCCATGTTCGGGACACATTATGAAAATCACAGTGACACTGTTCAGTAGCAGAGGTCCTAAAATGCCTATGTTGCAAATTTGGTGACAAAAGTCCATAACATGACTGTGTTAAGTTCGTGCATTGTGCAGTTTCCACGCACGCTCATAACTTCGCACATTTGCAATATTTTCACTTCAGATTTCCAACATTGCCATTTTTCCGCACTCTCCTTATGAACAGTACAGCTGTCATTTTTCACATCCTGGCCAAATGTGTTTTAGCACTTCCGCACAGAACAGTGTGGTTGTTGTGGGACAGCACTGTTCGGGACACATTATGAAAATCACAGTGACGCTGTTCACTAGCAGAGGTCCTAAAATGCCTATGTTCAAAATATGGTGACAAAAGTCCATAAAGTGATTGTGTTACGACAGTGCGTTATGCAGTTTCCATGCAGGTTTCAGAACTTGGCACGGTATATGTGCACCCAGATTTTCAACATTGCCATTTTTCAGCACCTCCTATGAACAGTACAGCTGTCATTTTTCACATCCTGGCCGAATGTGTTTCCATACTTTGACACATTACAAAATGTCAGTGACACTGTTCATTAGCACATGTCCTAAAATGCCTATGTTGAAATTGGGATGAAAGTCCATAAAATGACTGTGCTACGAGCATGTGTTATGCAGTTTCCACGCACTCTCATAACTTCGCACATTTGTAATATTTTCACTCCACATTTTCAACATTGCCATTTTTCCCATCTTGTTATGAACAGTACAGCTGTCATTTTTCACATGCTGGCCAAATGTGTTTTTGCAATTCCGGCGCACAATACCATGGTTGCTGTGGAAATCAGTGTTCAGGACATATTAAGAAAATCACAGTGAAACTGTTCATGAGCAAAGGGAGCGCATTGCACAGTTTCCACATATGCTTGGAAATGAGCATGTGTAATATTCCCACCACACATTTTCAGCATTGCCATCTCTTCACACCCCATGGATGGTACAGCTGTCATTTTTCACATCCTGCCCCATCTGTCTTTTTCATACATGTGGTGAGAATGGCACTGTCACTCTTGGAACTCAATGTTTGGGACACATTGACAAAATCACACTGCCACTCTTCATGAGAAGAGGTCCCAAATGCTTTCATGAGGTGGGATCACAAAGGCCATGTTGACAATTTGTTCTGTAAATACCAACAAACACCGAGGCATTAGCATTTCTACTCATAACGTCCTACCTGTACAGATGGACAGCTGTCGGGATGTGCCTTTGGATTGCCTACTGTACTGCTCATGCCATCCCACACCCCCCCAGCCACTGACAGGCATCACGGTGTGCCTTGGACTCTTGCTCCAGATTTCACCCCATTCTCCTATGCTGCACCCATTTCAGCGTATGTCTTTATGGAATGGGGTGACTGTAAAGCTAAAACCCTAAGGCACACCTCAACCCATGTCTGTGTCTCGCAGAATACATGTAAGGTGACATTGCAAGACCTCATGGGCGATGACCCAAACACTTACCCCAATACTTGTCCATCTCAACAAGATGAAGGTGGGGTCGGCATGAACTTCAATACTTCTGCATTCCTATTCTGCATCTCTAACTCCTGCATTTCCAAAGCTAATACCAGAAGCAAACATTCGGCATTGGCAAATGCTTGTTTATTGCAGAGAAGCACTGAGAAACATGGAGGTTTAGGACAGACATCGGGGAAATTGTTGAGTGACTAGGAGCCATCATGTAGGAGGACAAGGTTGATTGTTTTTCTTGTTCTTTGTTGCAGGGCGGGTTGCTAAAAGGAGCAGTTCAATCCAATAACTTCTAGAGCAGAAGTTGAGTGCTGACTGTGTAAATTACAACTCACGAGGTTTCGAGCACACACCAAACCCATCAGAGGGATGCACAAATTTCATAGAACAGAAATGTGTCACATAAATTTATTGTTACATAAAAAACAGGACAGATAAACAAACAGGACCTCGCCTGACATGTCTTGGACCTACAGACAGTCCTTTTTCAAAGGCTGAGGTAGCAAATGCAAGCAGAAACATTTATATAGTCATTAAAATCACATAGGGTCTCTAATATCCAACAGCACCTTAATTGGAAATAGCATTTCATTAGTCAAAACTGATGATTTTGTTAAAAAAGGGGATATAGGTGGAACAATTAACCTTTCAGTATCCACAGTGTCAAATAACCACTAGTGAAAAAACATAAATATCTAAACACCAAATCACCAATTAAAACATGAAGTTCATGACACAGATATAAAAAGGTATCAAAAACACTGTATAATATTATAAACAGTCAGAACAGAATCCAAATAGGAAAGGCAAGAAAGTAGGACAAGCTCTGAAAAAAATGGGAGGGGAATGAGGTATGAAAATGAACAACTATGACAGCAAAACAAATATCAAATAAATCAAAACAAAAAGAAAGAGGGAAAAAGACAGGGAGAATGGGGAGAGGGCAGAGGGGATGGAAATATCACAATATTCATATCATAAGTAAAGCATAGATACTACTATAAATACTATAGTAAATATTCTTTAATATCAAAACCAAAGACTCAAATGCCAATACTACTTGTATACCAAACATTTTTCTATTGCTGCAAATTCCACAGAACACATATTTACTAGAGAGGAGGTGTAAGGGCTTAAACAGGTAAAGATCACATTTTCTCCAATCCAGATCACTATACCCAGAGCTATTGAGACCATAGCTATAAGATCTACCTCCTCCTCTTTATTTTGAGGTAAGGTCGCACATCTCTGAGTGTTTAGACCTGGAATCACATTAACCTTAAGTGTCAAGATCCAAATGTTTTCCCTAATCAGGACAAGGTTGTCAAAATCCCCAACCCTCGGGTTATGGCATACTTTATCAATCGCAGTAATAAAACTAAATCTGTGTGTAGTATTATAATCACTACTGGCCACATGTGAAGCTGTGGTGTAGGTCATGTCTTTGTCGACAATTGCTCTGATGTGTTTAACAACCTGTACCTTAAACGAGCGAGTAGTCTTACCCACATAAAAGGCTGTGCATGTGCAGCATGTGTTGCCAAATATATTATCGCTTCTTGAGCACCATGTTCCTGGTGCACACTTCTTCTAGTTTTGTGCGCTGACTGTGTACATGCAGAACAGAGACAGCAGGGGCAGTGCACTATCGAAGATTTGGCAGGGGAGTGGTGCTAAACAGAGCTGGATGCTTTTATTACGTCCAGCTACACCACAGTTCTGAGTTGTTTTATTTTCGTGTCTGCTGAACGTCCCACAAAGGAGAGGCATGAGCTAGCAGTGGAGAACCCGTCAGTACACAAGGGGACAAGGACAGGAATCCAGCCAATCAGAGCATTGGAAAAAAGGCGGCGGGATTCAAATCTGCGAGGTGAGCCTTCAATACGCTGCAGCTCACTTGGTCGACACACCACCACTGTTCACTTACCAAGTCGGAGGCAAGCTTCTGATTGTTTTTTTATTGCAGTGGAGCACTGAGAGACACAGGGATTAGGACAGACATCAGGAAATTGCTGAGTGACTAGAAGCCATAGTGTAGGAGGACACGGTTGATTGTTTTTCTTTCTTGTTCTTTCTTGAAGGCAGGTTGCTGAAAGGTGCAGTTCAATCCAATAACTGCCTTTCAGTAATTTTTTTAAGTTTTTATTAAAAATGTAAACAAGAACAATACAAACAACCCAACATACTGGTTTCTTTAACATAATTAAGAGTACAGCTAGAAAATAAACTTCAACTAGCAAATAACAGTTATGCATGTTACACCAAAGAGCGATACATTATTTATCACTAAACCAGACAGTGCAGTTAATGGACCATCTAGAAGCCCTGCCAGCTGAACTCCTATAGGGAACATAGACCCCTTATGTCTTGGGGACATTGGGCAAAAGTAAAATTCTCAAGGAAAAAGGTGAGAAATAGAAACTAAATTCACAACAGATAAAGTTCCTTCCAGGGCATCCAACAAGGGTTACCACATATGCAAGAAGGAGAAGTAGGCCCCATTCACTGTCAGCTGTATTTTTCCACGACTAAACATTGTTTTCTGTTGTTAGCCCATTGATGGATAGTGGGGACACTGGAAGCCAGCTGTGACTGGGAGATAGTTTTCTTGGTTGTAACTAAAGCAAGAAACCAGAGAGAAGCACTATTACTCTGCTTTGAGGCTGATAGGGGTTTGCTCCTAACAAGAGTTCCATGGGAGATCTGGAGGGTTTGTATTTCAGAACTTTGCTCATTATACTTTTTATCTCAAACCAAAATGGTGCAACCTCAGGGCAAGGTGCAGAAAATCTGCATCAGTCACTGAGCACTTGGGGCACTCACTAGGGTTCTCTGGATTCATAGCATGCAGCCTTTTAGGAGTGATGTATGCCTGTACATAAAATTTTAGTGTACTGTCTGAGTTTCTTGCTGCGTGAACAGGTTAGGAAATATTTGGCAGCAAGTCTTCAAGTTGCCAGATCGATATTAATGGAAAGATCCTGCTCCCATTTAGCCTTAATGGTACTGTAGCTGTGGCCAAGATTTCATTCCCTGGAGGGTTTGATAAAGGTCATTAGTGGCTTTCTACAGGGCTGGGGCATATACAGTTCCCCTTTGAATGGGGAGGGCTTTGTCCATTCTGAGGTTGAGACCAATGAGTCACCCAGTCTGTGCCAAACCATTATGCACATGGAAAGTCCTCTGGGTCAATGTGCCAGGCCTGTCTTTGCATGGAAAAGTCATACAGCCTCCGCTATTGTTCAGATGGACCACAGAATGAAGACCTAGGCAACACAACAGAGCAGCTGCTGATGAAGCTGAACCAAGCAAGGCCACTTTCGCATATAGGTGATGAGATCAGTGTAAGGTGAGGGCAAAGGGTAGCTTATGTTTCAATGAGAGGCTAACCAATCCTTAAGGGGATGCAGCAAAGGTTTGGATATGGCAGGAAGACAGAGGGACCAATGAGAACCAGACAGAAACTCAGAGGAAGTGCTCCCACAGTTCCTCTTCCTCCATCAATAACCAGGAGGGCCTGGGTGCAGGCAGCCCCACTGGAGAAAGGCCAAATGAGGCCCAATAATAATGTTGAAAATTTGAGAGACCCCCATGAGGCCGACAGCTGAAGTATGCTCTATTTAATGTGAGCCAGTTTTCCCTCCACAAAATTGCACAATGGAATTTAAATGCTTAAAATGGGTTAGTGGGACTGAAATAGGCAAAGATTGATATAAATAAATGCACCTAGGTAGTATGGTCATCTTAACAGTGCTAATATATCCCAACAGGAACATGGGCAATGACTACCATCTTTCGCAGTCCTCCGCCAGTTTAGTGAATAGGGTCTATAATTTAGCACTTAGAGGATACAGAGTTTAGCCGATATGTGTATTCCCAGATATCTGAGATGGTCCACCAGCAGGAGGCCTCCAAACTGGAGATTAATTGAGGTCTATCCGCCATCCACTGAAAGCTCATTTATGTCCCATTGCCTTTATGTCCAGACAAGGAGTCATGTTTCAAAAGGGAATAAACCGCAGCTGGGTCCAACAGGTGTAGTAGCAGATCATCAGCATATAAAGCAACTTTGTGCTCCTCCTCCACCCTGAACCCTTGGATACCCTCATACCATCTGAGGCCACCGCCAATTGTTCCAAGGATAGGACATAGAGAAAGGGGACAGTGGATACCCTGACTTGTACCCTGACCCAGGGAAAAAGGAGGTATCAGCTCAGCATTGACACAGATCCAATTAATTAGTTGAGGCCCACACCCATATGTCTCAGGGTCTCGAACATATATCCCAACTCCATGCAGTCAAAGGCCTTCTCAGCATCTAGGGTGAGAATAACTGTTTCATGATGTAAAGATGACTTCCCAAGACTGGATGATGTTGAGGGTCCTGCAGATAATTTTGTGTTTTCCTTGGTGTCCTTGCACAAACCTACCTGATCCAGGTGTATGAGAGATGGGAGGATTGGTTTGATACAAAAGACTATGATCTTGACAAGGATTTTATAATCTGTGGTGAGCAGAGAAATGGGCCGGTAGGGACAAAGAGTAGAGTCCTTACCTTGTTTTATGAGTATTGTTATCATAGCAGACCATGTGGAGTGGGGAGCAAAATACCACAGTCCAGGCTTTCAACAAGCATGACATACAGTGGTTTGAGCAGATCAGAGCAAATAATTTAAAGATGTGGATGGCAGGCCTTCAGGCCTCAGGGACACTCTACTTAAGTGCCCTGATAGCCTGATGAAGCTTCCTCATAGTAAGAGGGCATCTAGTCCCTGGGCCTTGGGGATGAAGGAGGAAATTGTTGCTTTGCCAAAAAAGCACTCCATTTGATGGGTGGAAGGTTTTATAAAAGGCCCCAAACCCTGCTCCAATTTGGGATGTGACTGAAGTTAACTGACCTGCTTTGTCTTTGATTTGACTAATAGTTCTTTCCCCCTCTTGGCGTCACAACTGTCAGGCAAAGTATTTCCTCCCTCGTGGCATCAAAATATGCTCCTGCTTGTGACAAAATATGTTGCGCTTATATATGAACCTCTTAATAGACTGAAATGCCACTTCAGTTTCTGGACCACCCTGTACAGGGAGTGGTTTAGCCTTTGCATATGGGCCTCCTTGCAAGCAGCTATCTTAATTCAGAGCTGTGCGAGTTCTTGCTCAAAACTGTTTTGGTTACCAGTACCTTTCCTCAGGCGTCAGGCCTTTGGTGCCTCACACCTATTCTCATAGGAAGTGTCCCCACTTACACTGTAGAACAAAAACTCCTTAATTGTCCTGGACATGAACTCAATAAAGGCATTATCCTGAAAGAGTAGGGGATCCAGGCACCAAGGGCGACAGACAAGGGGAAACCAGAGTTGAAATAGCCAGAGTCAGCAAAGCATGGTTAGAAATCAAGATAGGGAGTATTTAGTGGAGTAGATGTCAGAAAGAAGGAGGAGCTGACCATCAGCCTATCTAACCTAGCATAGTAGTGGTGGGCATGGGAGAAAAAGCTATACTCTTAGCCAGTTGGGTACTGGTGATACCAAATGTCCACTAAATTGAGCATAGCCACCCGTCCCCAGCATCCTTGCACTCTTGAACACAATCATAGTCACCCCCAGTATCCAAAGACCAGGAGAGAGAGGCACATCCATAGCCAATTGCTAGAAAAAGCCTGGGTCCTCAACATTCAGTAAATAGACCAACCAACAGAGACAGAGTGCCCACTCCATCTAGGGTCATGTCAGCTAGTACATATCTGCCAACTGGGTCCACAATATTGTAGAGGACAATAACCTGAAGCCCCTGAGGAAACCTAATCGCCACCCTTGAGCCTTGTTCGAGAAGCAGGAGGTAATCCATGTTTAGCTCATACTTCCGCTGGTCTTACCGCTTCCCCATCAGACATGTGGGTTTCCTGCATTAGTGGAACCTGAATTCTAGATCTCTTGATTTCAGTTGAGGCATGTCTGCATTTGATGATAGACTTTAGGTTTTGATTCCAAGATTGCCTCCTGAGGGAACAGACGGTGTGAGTTATTAGCTCTCCTGGTAACACTATGGACGGTATCTACTAAAATGGATTTGGTATAAGGTGAAATTTTGTTTTTCACTTCCTGGACAAAGCATCTCTGAACTTTCTCTCTACACAGAATTGTAAATGGATTACCACTGATTTGAACCTGTATGAATGTTTTTCAATACTAGTTTCACCCACTCATGCTCTTCAATACAGCTTACAGCACGCCATGCAGAGACAACCCTGATGGAAGGAACTATTATCGGAACAGAACACGGACAAACCACTGACTTGAGGTAACAAGGAAAAAGGTATAAACACTTATTTAATGAACTATATGCTAGGCCTACCAGAAACAGCTACAATGTCTGCAATAACAAATATCACTACCCAGAGTCTACATCAGCTCTGGCGGCAATCCTAAACTCTACTGTAGAAATGGTTTCTCTTCTACAAGACATTAAGCTTTCTTCACTACCTGTAGCTGTTTCACCTCTCCCAGTAACACTGTTAAAGCAGTACAAACAAAGCATACCTGTAAGCGGAACAGAGCAGTGGCCCGACAAGATAGATTGGGCAGAATTGAAATCCTGAAGCGATCTACCGGCAGGGAATAGAGAGATGGGTAGGCCTGCAGAGGAAGACATCATGGAAAATGTCCAGCCAACCACAGAAACTGCATTTACTGTTGCTTGTGGATGTCAAGATTCAGGATACTTAATCCCCAAAAGGGACAGGACTCCGAGGCAGGTAATGAAGTGAGACTCATGCTATGGAAACGGGTGGAAACAGAAGAGGGACAGAATGCAGCAACACCAGATTTGGGTTGCTCAAACTCCTGCTCAGCCACACCATAAGTACTTCAAGACACTAGATTTGAAGGATCTGAATCAATGATTGTCATTTAGGAAAAACACGTTGGTGCCCATATAACAGTTTGTTCAAGCCCACACCCACAAACAATATTGAATTCAATGCATCTACCAAAACATCAGGATTTAGGAAACAATCTTACTATAGACTCACATCATGTCCCGCTCAACAGGCAAACATGAATACAGAACAAAGGCATGAGCATGATTCTAATACAGTTTCTGAAACTCCAGACCAACTAAAATTTCTATTTACAGAACAGCCCACCAGTTCCGGATCAGAAAATACCCATTCCTCATTCAAAAGGAGGTCTTAGTGGGCATCAGTCTAATGCAGAAATCCATAGGTCAGCTTACAAATGCAGTGACAGGTATCATCTCCAATTTGGAAGCCCTCACAGTTTGTACCATGGAGGTTGAAACTTGGTTGGGGCCTTAGAAGATGAGGTTAGACCCTGCAAAAGAGTTTCCTTCATACAACTCAGCCAGCCATTATAACAAATAAGGTACAAAACTTCCAGTCTGGTGGACTGTAAGATGGTAGCCTGAGGTTGGAGCTCCATCAGCCACCTGCATAGATTGATACGAAATTGCTGAAATCCCTTTGTTTGGTGCAGTTCTGAGTTTAAAAAATTTCTGACCACCCCTTACTGCTATACAGAGTGTTTTGTTTTGTTAGCTTTCTTCTTTTACTTTACTGGATAGTGTGCATCTTCAGGCTCCAGAAGCATAGCTCTGCAGTAATGGAGTCCCCAAGATCGTTGTTCAGTGGAAGGACCTCTAAGATATTAGAGGAATGCTTAAAATGCTCCTTCAAGAAATCCTCGTTCTCAAAACTTCTGTTACCCAGCTGAAGGAATGGATCAAGGAGGCAGAGCAGCCTATAGCCAAGGCGGAGTTGTACTGTCTGCAGGTTGACTCTGCTTCAGCATGGCAGGAGGACAGATTAGTGGCCCTGGAGGACCAAGTGCACCAGCTGACCTCAATGTAGACGGCCTCAAAAATCGAGGCTGTCGCAATACTATAAGGTTTGTTGGCCAATGGAGGGGTCTGAGGTGGAGAATATTTATTAGTTTCTCCAATCATTTTTCCCCATCTGTTTAACTCTGCTTGGGATGCACCTCTGGAGATAGAGTGGTGCACCATTTCCTGGGTCCTCACCTGACTCAGGATCTCCTCCACCATGCCCGATACTGGTGTATTTCCTTGATTTTCTGTTAAAGAACTTATTCTGTGTCTGGTCAGAGAGATGGGGCCTCTGAAGTGGAATGGGCACTCTGTTTTTCTTTTTCAAGGCTTTTCAAAATTGGTAGCTGACCAGAGGAAGGCATTCTCCATGGTGAAAAAGACCTGGCTGCTAAGAAGATCCTGTTTAGTCTGCATTAAACTGCTGTACTAAGAGTGTTGTGGGATGTGAAATGGCACTGGGTTACTACACTACAAGCTGCCCAGGACTTTGTGTGCTCTATTACGTAGGGGGCCAAATCCACTTTGGGTAAGCTTAATCGCCTTCAAAGCAGGATAGAGGAGATTGGTCTGCTGGAAGTGCTACTTGATTCATGGTCCTCATCCTGTGTCAGATTGGCCCTCTCCCTTCTATTAGTTCCCCTGAGTTGGATAGTAAGGTTGAGGAGTGAGGATCTGGTGGGCATATCCTAAGAGGCAGAGGGAGCCAAGGAAGACTGCAGCCTGGTAGCTCTGGCAATGCTGTGGAGGATAGTAGTCCTCAACCTATGCTGGGTTCCCTCTGCCAGCTATGGAATGTTCCCCATGCCTGAACCTAAACATCCTAGACTTTCTCTGGATCTTCAGGAACATGCCTCCACTTCCCAGAATATGGACTGGGCTGAGTACGGGAGGATGAACTGTTGGAGGCGTCCCAGGTTGAACTGGGGTGGATCATGCATTGATCGGTGGTTCTTCATGTCAAGTCTTTTGACTTCTGTGGTCGCTCCAGTGCAAGCTATGGTGCTGCAGTCAGACCTCCTGCTCCTAAAGAGACACTGGTTCTGCCTACTACTTGAGGTCCGGAGGCATGGTGGACTGGTTAAGTGTTCTCTCTTTCCCAGAAGAAGTCTTTACTCTAGATTTGATGGGGCTGAATCACCTTCTTTTTGGTGACTGTTCAGGCTCCTCCTTTCCCATTTTGATTGGATCTACTGGCAGTCCTCTTGTGGAGAGTGTCCACAGATCATGGATGGGCTTGCTTTGGTTTTTCTGTTAGACTGCTTCAATTTATTGCTTAAGAGTTGACTTTTGGTTTAATATATTTGGACTTGAAGGGCTGAATATAGCTGCTCTATGTACAACTGCCCTGGTTGTTTTATGGAGTTTATTCTTATATCTTTCAATGTGGGGATGATTTTATGTTTGTATTTGGGGTATGATGATGTTCATAGCAATCAGAGTTTAGTGCTTTGAGGGGTTACTGTCTTTGGTTTGTTGGGGGTTTAGCTTTGTTTAAGTTTTAGGCTTCACTGGATGGCAAGAGAGAGGATGCTCATTTGGGAGGGTGGAGGTGATGGGAGTTCTGCCCCTACAGCAGCAGAATAGTGGGTGGGCATTGGTGAATAGACCCACTGGCCCTCTGGTACATGTTTTCCATGCTTGCAATCAGGAGGGTTTGGGGAGTGTGGGTGGGTTGCAATTGGGTATATGGACTATTTGTGTGTTTTTATCTTGTTGGGGAGGAGGTGGCTTTTGGGGGTTCTAGTTGGATTGGTCAGAATATTGGGTTTTTAGGTTGGGGTGGGGACTGTTTATCATTGTGTTCTTTGGGGCATCCACCTTACTAGTATATTTGTTATATAGAGTGTTGCTGATTCCTATTCATGTTTATGTGTTTTATTTTGACTGTGAGTTATGGTGCAAATAACACTAGTGTCATGGAATGTTCAAGGGCTTAATATCCCCATGAAGCATAAGAAGATATTCTCCTTTTAAGGTCATCTAACTGTGATATTATATTCCTGCAGGAAACCCACCTATTGAAGAGAGACGTGGGTAGCTTAGTTTGTGGTTGCATAGGTACAGTAGGGCATATTCTAGCTCTTTCAGCTAAAAGAAAAGGAGAGTCTCGATTTTGTTTAAGTGATGGTGTCAGCTAGAGTGGAGAGCTGGAGGCAAATAAAGAGGGAGGTGGGTTATGGTGCAGGGCAAAGTGGACCAAATTCCAATTTTGTTAGTTAATGTCTATGCACCTAACAATGAGTTCCCAGAAAGTTTTCTTTGTTGAACCAGGCTATCTCCGAAT
This sequence comes from Neoceratodus forsteri, assembly GCA_016271365.2. Lineage (NCBI taxonomy): Eukaryota > Metazoa > Chordata > Ceratodontiformes > Ceratodontidae > Neoceratodus > Neoceratodus forsteri. The sequence goes on from CM028133.1 coordinate 904,650,250, forward strand.
GGTATAACCCTCCTATGATTTTGTTCCTAGGGGGTGATTTTAATTTAGTCTTGGATCCGTGGTGGACAGGGACCCTTTTGGAAAGAGGGTGCCTTCCCACCACCAATACAGTGCAATACTTGGACAGATCATTGCTGAGTTCCATTTAACTGACTGTTGGAGGATTGGCCATCCTAATACTCAAGATTACACCTTTCAGTCCCAGAAGTTATGTCTATAGTAGGTTGGATTATTTTTTGTGTAGTGCCTCTATCGCTCTAGACCTGTTGGACATGTGGAACAAACCTATATTATTGTCCGATCATGCTCTGGTAGGTCTTGTCTGGAGACTCAGGCAGATTGCAGAGAGGGCCCCTTGGCAGAGGTTCAGTCCTGTTTTGCTTAGCCTGGAGAACTTTACCTCTTAGCTGGCTAATGAAATTTACTTTTATTTTCAAACCAGCACCTCCCTGGAAGTTTCAGTGTCTACATTATGGGATGTGTTTAAGTCGTTTATCTGGGGCCAGATTATTTTTTTGCCTCCCATGTTAATAAGCTGCAGCATCAGGAAACAGAAGTTTTGTCAGAAAAGATTAGGTCTTTCGAAGTTGATGAATATGCCTCCTGATAGACAGGGATGTTAAATTGGCAGAGCTCTTTCAGTGTAAGGATAGCCTAAATGAGTTTTACTAGCAAAAGACAACTAGAGCTCTGTTCTTTACAGGACGGTGTATTGGGAATTGGGGATAAGGCTGGAAGTTTTAGCTTACTGGCTAAAGAAGAAGACCATAGAGACCCATGTACCTTATCTACAGGGAATGGCAGGTGATCTCTCTGATGAAAGGTGGATGGCGGAGAAATTTAAAGGCTATTATGTGAAGTTATATTCGTCCTCAGTCTCCCCTGCTTCTGAACAATTCGAGATTTTTTCTCCACTATCAATACATAGAAACATAACATTTGATGGCAGATAATGACTGCTTGACCCACCCAGTCTGCCCATTGACCTACCTAATGGATAAGCTGCAGATCCTAGTTAACCAACAGCCTACTTCTTCCTACCCCACCCATTAGAATTGCCTTATGACTGTCTCATGCATTCTTGAATTCCACCACTGTTTTGACTCCACAACCTCCTTCAGAAGGCCATTCCATGCATTCACAACCTCTCTGTGAAAAATACTTCCTTACATTACCTCTGAGCCACCCTCATGTCCGCCTTGCAGGCGGTAGCCTCTCTGGATATGGACATCTCCCTGTCTGAAGTGCAGCAGGCTATTAAGGCATTGTCTGCTGGCAAGGTGCTGGGCCTAGTTGGGATCAGCTCTGAATTTTATAAGGGCTTTGAATCCCGCCTGGCAAGCCCCTGGTGGATATCTTTGCTGACATTACACACTCAGGCACTCTTTCTGATAGCATGAGGGAAGTGACTATCACTGTCCTGCCTAAGCCTGAGAAGGATGCCACTCTTTGTGGTAATTATCATTCGATTTCTTTATTAAATGTAGATTGTAAAATATTTGCTAAAACTTTAGCTATGCGCCTAGAATGGGTTCTCCTCCTTGATCAGTAGGCAGTTGGGCTTTATGAAGGGTAGGCAGGGCAGTGATAATCTAAGAGCAGTTATTGACCTCATTCAGGTGGCAGTTAAGGGCCCAGAGTTGGCAGCTTTGATAGGACTGAAAGTGGAAAAGTGTTTGATTCTATCAAGTGGAAGTATCTTCAATTCGCTTTTAGTATGTTTGGCTTTGGTCCAAAATTCCGCACTGGGTTAGCTGCCTCTGTTGCTCACCTAGAGCTCTGGTCCTTGTGAATAGGGTGTTGTCAGATTATTTCCTGTTTTGGGGCACCAGTCAAGGTTGCCCCGAACCCTTTATTATTTTTATTAGCAGTTGAACCTTTAAATTTAGCCATTTGTCAGTATCCAAACATCCTGGGAATTTCGGGTCAGAAACAATATACTACTTTAATGTATGATGATGATTTGTTGTTGATTCTCACACAGGTTGAAGCATTACTTCCAGTGGCAGGAAAATCATTGGCCTTTGGGAAATATCTGGGCTTCATATAAATTGGGGCAAGACCATAATGTTGCCTTTGGATGGGGTGGATCCCACTTGGGCCACTATAGGATCACATACAATGTGGTGATTTCAGAGGGGCTGAAATATTTAGGAATGTTCAGCTCAGGCAGTCTTCAGAGTACATGCTCTCCAAATTTGTCTGCAGTGTTAGAAGAGCTATGTTAGGACTTCTGCAGATGGAAACAGTTGGTGTTATCTCTCCTGGGTAAAGTCGCACTATTGAAATTATGGCGTTCTCCAAGATTTTCTATAAACTTAGACATCTGCCTTTTCAGATTCCACTAAAGGTTTGGGCTAAGCTGGATAAGCTGTTTTCAGACTTTATCTGGGAGGGACATCCACCTTGCTTTAGCAGGAAGATTTTGAGAGCCCTCAGACTGCTGGCAGCTGGAACATGCCCTGGCTGTGGGCGATCATCTTTTCTCTGGGGTCAAACAAACATTGCATTGGGTGTCTCCCAATCTTGGATAGTCCCTGTTATGGGTTGACATTGAATGCGACTTAGCAGGTGAGGAGCCTTTGGCTGTCCTCCTGACACACCCATGAATTTCTTCTCAGGGGTTTACTGTCCTGATGTTTTTTTTCCTCTATGGGCACGGGGTAAATATTGTAAAACTTTAGGTTGTGATCCCACTTTCCTTGGTAGATTTGAACTGTTGTGGAACAATCCTGCTTTTAAAGTCGAAGGCCAGAAGATCTTATGAAAAGGGTGGGAGTCACATGGCATTCAAGCTCTGGTTGATGTGGTGGATATGCATATGGGTTATCTGGTCTCCTTTGTTGACTTCTAGAAGAGGTTCCACATCTCTTCAAATCACTTGTGGAGATGCTTTCAGTTGGGATATGCCTTATTGTCTACTAGATATTTTCAGGCATGAGGTTTATCGTTGTCTCCAACTACAAGATATTTGCAGCTATGGTTTACGGCTTCTAGAGGCCATCTTAGTGTGTTGTATAAAATTACAAAAGAGATTTTTACCAGACTGGGATTTGCAGTGATTAAAGTGGAGGAGGATTTGAATATTGCTTTGGACCCAGAGGTCTGGTTGTTGCTGGTCCAAGGCACACTGAGCTTCCCCGATCCAAGCTCCAACTTATCCAAAAGAAGGTGCTTGGTAGATGGCACCATACTCCAGTTCATTTGAAGTGGCTGGGGATTCTGGGTTCTGATTTTTGTTGGCATTGTCTCCAGAATTCTGGAACTATATTCCATATCTTATGGGATTGTTCACTAATAAGGGGTTGGTGGGAGGATATTATTCTTTGGAATGCAGTCTGCAACTTCCCATTCCTACCTCTCCCTTTCCAGAATATTGGGTGATTCCTCTATCTTAGCTCCACAAGTCTCTGTCCATAAGGTACTTTTTCGTGGCTGCATTGGAAGCTAAGAGACTTTCTGCTGTTACATTGGAGGTCAACGGAGGTGCCTTCCTTTTGTAGTGGAGACAAGCTCTCTTATAGGTGGCCTCCTTTTATAGGGTCATGTCTTGGAGGAAATATTCCTGGTCACGCTTTTACTAAAGGGTGGGATAAGAGGGTGACCTCCATGAAGAGAGTGATCAGATTCTGCAAAGTGTTCTTCACTTTGAACTATAGTGTGATGTGGCTTGAGTTTTCTATTATTGCAGGGAAAGGTGGATGTCCTTGAGTCTTTCATACAATAGTGCATTATGTGTTTTCTGTAGAAATGATTCTTTGTATATCAGTGTTCAGATGTATTGTTATCATTCATTGTTGTGGAATATTCTGTTCTTTGTACTTGAGTTTCTTTAATAAAATATTTATATACAAAACAAATAAGGTATAGGAACAAGAGGCTCGGTCCCACAGGAGCAACCTTAAGGTTGGCTATATTCCTGAGGATGCAGAAGGTATAGGGGACCCAGTACCTTCTTCAAAGAATTAATTATACTAGCAGCTGGACGGTCATACTCTGACCAAAAATCCAGTTAGACTGGATACATAGAAGCTCAGCTGCAAAAAATCTGCCAATTCAGACTACCTCAGTCTATATATATTAAACCACACAACTTTCAAGATAAGGAGTTTTTATTGTGAAAAGCAATTTAAAGTTTTTCACGATTTCAATACTGAAACTCTTGTAGATAGACGGCTTTCAACCCGGTCATGAATATTCTATGGGAAAAAGAATAAGGTACATACTGTTACCATCTGCAAAACCAAGATTCTACTGGAAGGGCTGAATTAGGTACTTTATTGACCCTAGAGAGGCTGAGGCACTGATTCGAATGACAGCTCATCAAGCTCTACTTCAACCAACTCTACTTCAAGTTTTACAACAAACCTTAATTCTAATTTGAGTCTGATGATTCTTGTGCAGCAGATTTTGCTCTTGAAAAATTCCTTTGCACCTCTGAATGAGACTACAGCCACTTAAATACTTGAATAAATATATATGGTGGGTAGTACGATAAGAGGGTGAAAGCAGAATGGAGACTGCAAAATGGCTTATGGATAATGCCAAATAACAAATTCAGCTATGTCTCTGTGCACCCTCCCTGAGGTCAGCCACCAAAGAGTTAAGAATATTTAGTAAGGGGAAGTGTGGGGCTGGCCTCACAAAGGGGGTGTAGGGGCACAGCTCCTGCAAAAGAGACATTACTAAAGTTGCCATTCAGCATTAAACATAAACCGCTTAGTGGTCGCCGTTTGCTTTCGCCCATTTGACATGGAACCTATATGGTGTATACACTTTGTTATATGAGGGGAAGTTGATAGATACAAGTTAAAGATTTTTGGGACAGAAAGAAAGGAACAAATTAAAGGAAAGGAAAAAAGATGGGGAACAGATAGCTTAAGTATACATGAGTCTATTCTGGTGCAAAATCTCATATGCCAATAGTAAAAGTAACTTTGATCTTTCTCATTGACTAAAAGTCTTTTTTGTTTTTTATCTTCCAGATCTTTTTCACAAAGGTTAAGATGCACTGAAATGTGACGGCACTGAGACCACTTTTCTTTTCTCCTCACTACCTACTTCTATTACTATGCCAATTCTTTTCACAATAAAATAACTGAAAGGAAAGGCTGAGCTTACTGCATGCACCAGGCAAGAGGGATCTAGGCTGTCTTGTATTGGTGTAAAAGGATCTGGTAAGTGGAGGGCAGGGATGCAGTCACTATAATTGGAAGGTTAGGTCTGGGGGACTGGTTTTGCCAGTCACAACGTATGGAAGATGAATGCTTATTAGGTTTAGGTTTTAGTTTAAATGAGAAGTTGGATTCTGCAAGACACATTGCTCTATATATATAAAGTATTGATGTTTGAATATAGCAAGATGCAATGCAAAACAAATAATTTATCTAAGTATGACTATAAAATTGCTTTTTAAAGTATTAAATAGAGAGCTTGTTAAAACTTGTCAAGAAGAACAACAGTTATGGACTGTGAAATATTAACTTGAAATGTTAAGGGTCTGCACAACAGTGTTAAAGCAAACCAAATTTTTAGATATATTGATAGGAAAGCAAATATTTTTCTATTACAAGAAACTAATTTTTCAATGGCAGATACGAAATTGTTCTCCAAAAAGTAGGAAGATAGCCCAGTAGATAATTATAACAATGTATCAAGAGGAGTATCTATTTTATTAAAATAAATTCACCTTTTCATTTGGAAAGTAAACCAGCAACCTGGCAAACAGATATATTATAACAGAAATCCAAAGTACAGGTAGCTTTACCCTAGTTAATATGTATGGTCCTAATGGTTGTGATTCGAAATTCTATGCAGAGCTTTTTCACACTTTAGCCATCTATAACAGTCCATATACAGTAGCTCTCACAAAACAAACAGGTTGGGAGCCATAGAAGCCGTTTGTTATAATATCTAATTTTTATATCAAAGGATGCTAAAAAGGCAGTGCACCAAGCACTAATACTATAACATTGTTATAAATCTTCACTTGCAATCAGTAAATGAAGTACAGTACAGTAGTAGTTTACATTTTTAAAAGGTCAGAGATGTAAGCAGAATTAAGAACGTACAGCATGTAAGTAAGTACATACAAATGCCTCCTACCCGCCACTCACTTACTTACTCAGTCACACCATACTCTACATTGTACTGTATTCTGATGTTCAACTTTTCATTATTGTACTTGAGTCAAATACACTACTGTTTATCTGCAGGGTTGCTCAGACCCAAACTCAGACTTAAGTCCTTGACCTATGTGTAGTAAAATGGGAGTAAAATGTGCTGCTGTGTAATTTTCTCTCCAGTTACTGCCCTGTCATGTCCATCTCTCTCTCTCTCTCTCTCTCTCTCTCTCTCGCTGTTTCTTTCTCACTGACCCACCTACTCTCAACCTGCACACTCATTGTTCATAACTTGTAACTTATTTTTGTTAATAAATAGAGAGAGACCAGACTGGCGATCTCGGACAGAACAAACAACAAACCCTGAATGTCAGTTGGAGATTGACAGTTGCTGAGCCGAGAAGAGAGATAGTAGGTAGGGTACTGCACTGAACTGTACTGCACTTTTTGTTATTGCCCTACAGGACATTCATTTTTCATTTTAACTAATACTTGTAAGAGGGGTTTGAGGAAACAGGGCAGCAAGCACAGGGCAGGTGACATAGGCAGGTGAGCAGTGATGTTGCAGTGCTACTAAATGAGCTGATTGTTGTTGGGAGCCACATGAACCATTAGTTATAACCGAGAGTTTGGTATAATGGGGTTTGTTATAGTGAGGGAGTACTGTATTTTGGGAGGAGATTTAACTTGACATTGAAGTCTACCAAATTCCATGACCTTTGGCACCAGGCATAGACTCTCTAGGCTCACCATCCTGCCCTCCTTCCACACACTAGATGGGACAACTCTGAGGACACATCCTTATTTAATTTAGATATCTTGGGATTTGGTTTGACCAACACCTCAACTTCTCTGTGCATATTGATGCCATCCTGAAAAACTGCACCCCAAGCTCGGCGCCCTGTACCAAGAATTGTAGCTGCATCCCACTGATCAGAGAGGCACAAACTTGTCCAGAAGATGATACTCCCCATCTTTGACTACTACTATGTAGTATATGGTGCTGCTCCCAAATCTTTCCTGGCCAAATTGGACACTGTCTTTAACTTCTTCTGTCACTTTTCCTTGACTGTCCCCTGCACCCATTACTGTGAACTCTATCACCCCTAGCCTTCTCTCCACCATCAAACATATGCATCTCCCATTGTGCCATATTAACCTCCAAACTCTGGCTTGGTGAAATTCCTCCTTAGCGCTCATCCTTGCTCTCAACCTCCCCCACCTCCCACTCTCTCCGATCTAATGATAAACGCACCTTGGTGGTTACATACTGCTCCACCCTCATCAGTCTGACTGCCTTTGCTCACCACCTCTAAAATCTGGAACTCCTTCTCCCCAAATACATCACTGTCCTCCACATATTCCCTTCACTCTGCCCTCCATAATGTTCTCTTTCCCCGCTGTTCCTGTTTTAACCCTCCTTAACTTCCTTTATTCCTGCTTCCAGCCTCCACCCTCTTTTTACCCCTTGCAGGCTTCCTCAGCCTCCCAAAGAGGACCCTCAACGGTTGTTTCTCCTCTCCAGTTACCAGCTCCTTGCAGGCTCTCCACCAAGTGCCATTATTTCCTTTCTCCCAGCTGTTCCTGCCTTAACCTTCCTCAACTTCCTTTCTCCTAGTTCCTGCCTTCCATCTCTTCCCCATGCAGGGTTCTCAGCATCCTGGATGGGGAACACGGGTCGGCAGCCTCTCCCTCCAGCACCCAGATCCCCTTGCAGGTCTCCTTATCATCCTGAAGGGCTACTGGCAATGTTGTTTCCCTCTACTCCCACTCTTCCCTTCCCCCAGCCCTCCTCTTGCCCACTCTGCACATAGATACTATTCCTTGTCCTCATTCAGCACTTGTGTTATTCTTGAACTTGCTCCTGGTATGACATTGCACTAAAGGTTGTACCATCTCTTCAATGTTTTGCATTTTCTTTTGTACTACACTCTGTGACTCCTCTGATTGTTTTATGTTCACATGCTATGATTGCCTGTATTGTGCCTATGTAGTAGCTTTATCTTCTACCTGTTCACACACAAATTGTAACTCTTCTTCCATCCAATAATTTATATATATTTCTGTGCTCATTCTTATGTACCTCTCCTCCAGGTCGCACCATGGGACAAGCAACTTGTTGTTCAGTGTGCACTCCTGGTGAAACATTTCAATAAATAAAAATAAGTAAATAAGGCTGGATAAGTCCTCTCCATAGGGATAATATGGCTATGGATAGAAGAACTCTCAGACTTCATGGAGGACTTATGGCTGCAGGACCCATGGAGAAAAACATACCTCACTATTCAAATATATTTCTTTTTTCCCACCCCATCAATGCTATACATGGATATACTTTTTTCAATTAAATGCAGCTCTGAAACCTCACATGAAGTCAGGTGGAGGTTTTAAGGCCATCATAAGAGGGGTAGTAATAAGGCATGGCTTATTTATCAAAACAGTCATCAAACAAAATTCATAAATGCATAAAATAAGTTAAACAGATTGGGAAAAAACGTGTTAACTCTTGATCCCCAAGTTTTCAAGATCTCCTTATAGCCAGAGATGTATATAATAAAATTTCATCACAACAGGTGGAAAATGCATCTTAAAGACATGAGCTAAATATTACATGATAGGTGGCAAACTGGACAAAGTTATGGCACTCCAGTTGCAAGCTCACACAATTCTAGCCATTAAAGATGAGAAAGACAATTTAATTACCGACCCAGAACTAATAAATAAAACTTTTGTACATTTCTACAAAAATCTGTATACATCAGAAAGACCAAAATTCCCCAAGCCATACACAAATTTTTACACAGACTACCCAACCAATGCTTTCACAACATGACAAGCAGATGCTAGACATGCCCATATCTACTGAGGAGATTTTCATGCTATTGAAAACTTAACCCCAGGTAATGCCCCATGTACAGATAGACTCCCATGGACTTTTACAGTCATTATTCAGAGATAATAGTACACCTTTACTAGATAGTTTTAACCACACTTTCAGATTAGAAGCTCTGTCCACATCTTTCTATCAAGCCACAATTGTAGTTTTTCCTAAAATGATAAACACCCAGAACTAGTATCATCTACAGACTAGTTTCATTATTAAGAAGCCACTGACACCTCAAGAAGAACTTTAAAAATGTAATAATTGGACACAAAGCAGATATTTCTCATTGGCTTTGTATTTCTTATCCCTTTACTTACTATTGAGATCATTTTCTTCAAAAACAGGATACATGTTTTTTGAGGGTTCATCAGCTGCTATTGCTTCTTCCCAACCTGATGTCATACAGCTCTAATTGTGACATCAAAATTATTCCCATGGCAACAGACTGTGATGTCACAACAGGGCATTATAATTTCAAGTAGAGAATAAGCTATATAGGCAGATGAACTCTCAGAGATAACAATCTTGTTTTTGTGGGAATTTATTCAGTAATAAATAATGGAGAGGAGAAATATACAAGCTTATATGAAATACAAACTAACTTGTGTCTAAATATTGGGTCCTATGCACTCTGCCAATGCACCGTAAGCCAGGTGTGTTGGCATAGCTAAGTCAGAATACCACAGAGTGGTGGTCATAGCATCTATGACTGGGGCATGCAGCTGGCATGCACCAGTTCCCCTGGCCGGCAGACAGCAATGCACTGAGGGTGGGCAGGTGTGTGTTGGGAGGTGACTGCTGTAAGTACTATTCATAGTGGCATAGGGAAAGTTAGGCATGGGAGGCACAGGTTACAGCAGCCAGACCCCGCCATAACCAGGTGTGTGCCTCCCATGGACATCCACCACCAGCTGTGGTGGGATTGAATTCAACCCCTCAGAGCCACCCCTGCCTACAGAGCCAAAAAGTGGGGCAGGAATAGTTACTTTGGAGTAGCCAGCCAATGGTGCATGAGCACCATGCTTGCATATGCACTGCACATACATTAGTGCCCATGGGGCACAAGGGATCCACTGGGGCCCAGATCCAGCATCCCATTGGATGCCCACCTGGGATTGTGACTGCACCCCAGCCACCTTGTGGAGTCCCTGTGTGCCGGGGGTGGGGCCATGGGAAGATGGTGGCCAGTAGTGCATACTGGCGGTGTGCACCTGTCCATGGGTGTGGACCAATGCAGGCAGGGTGCACACATTTCACACGCATTCTCCACCCCATTCGTGCATAGAGGTCAATATGTTTTTCAAAAATGTTCCCAAGGTTGTCAGCTGCTCTTTAAACACAGATATGAAGATTTTGGCCATAAAATATCAGTAATATTTAGAGGGTAATCCATAGTCTCATTCAACCCTTTCAAAATGAGTTTATTAAAGATAGAAAACCTGAGCTATTACTAGGCTACATATTAATTTGATAGACCTTTGGAAAGAGCAAGAAGCTCTAATATTGACACTGGATGATGAGAATGCCTTGATTGGGTTGAATGGGACTTTCTTCTGACTATAAATAACTTTGGATTTGGAACTTCATTTAACAGCTGGATAAAACATATTCTCCACAGCAAAGAATCAAACCAATAGCAACATTTCAAACCTTTTCTTTATTTAGATGCATGAGACAGGGCTGCCCCATGTCCCTATTGCTGTTCATTAGTAATTGAGCCCCTAGCTGTTACGGTCCATATCAAACTCTGGCCAGAGCTGATAGGGCTGCAGCTGAGTAATGTGGAGTAAAATACTGAAAATGTGTTTTAATATTTTTGTACCAAATTTCAACATAGCCTTGTTATGACCCTGTCTCATGAAGAAGGGCAGAGAAATGTGCAACTCCTGGGCTAAAGGTGATTTTGCACAAGGACTGTGAGAACACTAAAACACATTTTGGGCAAGAGTTGAAAATGACAGCTGTCACATTCATGAGGTGCTGTAAAGAAATGGCTATGTAGAAAATTTGGAGTAAAATATTGAATATTATCAACATACAAGCCTGCATTAGCAAAATTCAAAGCAGGCTCACAACTTTGTTAAGTTTTAATATTTTACACCAAATTTCCAATATAAACTTCTTATCTCCCACCTCATGAACAAGGGCAGAGAACATTTTCAACTCCCCTGAAAGGTGATTTTGCACAGGGACCATGAAATCACCATTCTAGGTATAAAAAAATGTTGGCCAAAATTTGAAAAATAACAGCTGCCACATTTATGAGGCACTGAAAAGATATGGTTATGTTGTAAATTTGGGATAAAAATTGAAAATTACCAAAGTAATGAGGCTGTGTTCACAAAATTCAATATGGTTATAACTTTATTGTTTTTAATATATTTACACCAAATTTTCAACATAGCCTTCTTATGAAACCTCCTCATGAACAAGGGCATAGAAAATTGTTAACTCCTGCCCAAATGTGATTTTGTGCAAGGACTGTAAAATCACCTTTTGCATTGTAAAACAAAAACATTTTTGCCAGGATTTGAAAATGGCAGCTGTCACATCCATGAGGTGCTGTAAAGACAATGGCTATGTTGTACATTTGGGGTAAAATATTGACAATTACCAATGTTAAAAGGCTGCATTTGCAAAGTTCAATGTAGGCTCATAACATTGTTGTTGTTTAATATTTGCACAATCTATCTGAAGAAGATTACACATTTTCATATGTATCCACACATAGCCACCCTGGAATTGAATTCTTTTGTCAAATAATTTACACAGGAACATAGAAATAAAACATAATTGTACATGCTTGGCATATTTATAGTCGGCAAAAGAGAGTTTTATGTTATTCAGTGGACATGGACTGCTGAATTGTGCCATGCCTCGAATCGCACAGATCAACAGCTGAGTTAATCTGACATCCAAGAGAGAGGCTGCTGACAGCATTCACTCACAGTGAGAAACTCATGTGAGTAGATATTGCCAGGACAACCAACAAAAGTAACGGTTTCACTGTGTAAGAAAGGGCAGAGTAGATTCCCAAATGCTGTATCTTATTAGCAAAATATTTGTTAGATTTCCTTGAATGCTGTTTGCTTTGACATTTTAGGCATTCACTTGTTAAAAAATAAAAACAAAAAGGGGCATTTGGGACTGAGCCAGGCATATATTTTTATTATGTTACCATGTAAAATGTTGTTATGCATTCAGATTATTGATTTGTTCTCTGTGCACATGTTATGTCTGCAGTAATTAAAATGTGATTGGTCCTGCTGTTTTCCATATCTTCATAGTGTGTTAGATAAATGTAGTTCTGTCCCATCAACTGTGGGTCATCACCTCAGTATTAAAAGAAATCTATGACTAATAGTTTTAATTTGTAAGTCATAGTTGGCACAGTTGGCGCTATCAGCCTTGTCTAACAGTAAGCACTGAACTACATTGAAAATGCATGATCTTTTCCTTAGGCATTGTGACAATATATTACCAATTTGCAAGTCAAATTGTAAAAATAAATAAATAAACTCAGTAATACAGTCCATGCTGGCAGCCTTGAGAGTGTTACAAAATTCAATGACTGAAAGCCAATGGGACCGATGGACATGCATCCTCCGTCACATGAAGCTGAAGGACATGACAACACAAGTGTACAATGGCTGATTGAAAATATACCAGTAAAGTCACAAATACATGTAAAGATCAGTGGTTCGTGTTGATGGCATACTTGCACACCACTTGTATTTGACTGAAACAGGGCTGATAGCACAAAATGAGAAAAAGTGCTATACTACTCCAACAACTATTTCCAGATTTCTCAAAGCAGTACTACAAATACTGTATGTATATGTATCTGTGACGTCACTAGAATAGTTCAGATCAGTCACTGTACACCTGTATTGTCTTGTCATTGAACCCCATGTGACGGAGAGTATCAAGTGTTGTGTCCCTTTCTTTTCCAGTCATTGAATTTTGTAACACTCTTGAGGCTGCCTGTGTGGACTGTATTACTTGAGTTTATTTTATTTTATTTTTTGTTTCACTTTGAAAATTGGTAACATTGTCACAATATCAAATGGACAGATCATGCATTTTACATTACTTCTGATGCTTAATGTTAGACAAGGCTGATAGCACCAACTGTACAACTACTTTTATTTGTCACATTATCATTTTGACATAGAAAATGAATGAATGAATATTTGTATTAGCTATCTGAGGAAGAAGATTACACATTTTCAAATGTCCACCCATAACCACTTTGGAATTGAATTCTTTCGTAAAAGAATTTACACAGAAAAATAGAAATAAAACATAATTGTACATGACTGCCATATTTATAGTCAGTAAAAGAGAGTGTTATGTCATTGCAATGGACATGGACTGCTGAATTGTGCCTTGTCTCAAATCACACTGATCTCTGGCCTAACCGCTGAGTTAAACTGACAGCCCAGCTGAGGGGCTGCTGGATAAGCTTAACTCCCACAGTGAGAAACTCATGCGAGTAGATGCTGCTGGGACAATCCACAAAGCAACTGCTTCCACTTTGCAAAACAAGATCTGGCCAGAGCCTGTATGTTAGAGAGAGGAGACAATGAGGTGAGTGATGTGCAGGAGTCAGGAGCACACGGCAGTCAGGAGGGAGGAATGCATGACATACAATCAGATCAAAGCAGCAGTACATTTGGGACAGGATATTATAAAATTAAATCAAAGCTAAATAAAAACAAAAGTAAAAAAAAAAACTGCCACAATCCACATCTCCATACCACCTAAAGAACTCAATCACTTTTCTGCCACTGCACTTAAGTGCACAACAAAATAAAAAGCAGCTTTGTTTTTTCTTTGTAATCTGAATACAGAAATATTCATTTGTACTGCTACTTATTTGAAACAGGTTCACTCCTCAGTTCATGAACAAAACTGAACAGTCTCTCAAAGCAAACATGTCATAAAGAGCCCATTTGTTCATACATTTAGAACCAGTATACCTGCTGGCAATATCTAACTCCATTGAATTATTATTTATAAAATAACTGAATCACCATTAATTGATACTGGACCTTTTAATGGGGTTAAAAGAGCCACTAAACACGTTCAAAAGGTCCATTTCCAATTATTGTAATTCAGCTATTTCATAAACAGTACTTCAGTGGAGTTAGATGATGCCAGTGGGTGTACTGGTTCTAAATGTAAGAATACATTGGCTCTTTTATGTGTGTGTGTGCTGAGAAACAATCCAGTTGTGTTCATGAACTGAGGAGTGAGACCTCTTTCAAATGACTAGCATGTGGACTGTTCCAGGGATGAATGCTGGAGGTGACTTTTGAGAAAGTAACGTCCCTGTGTGTCTCTTACTCTGCAGGGCATTTCTCTGCTTGCTCAGTTTCTCTCTCTCCCTCCTTTTGTGGCAGCTCGCTCTGTTGCTGGCGGGGTATGTATTTCAGCAGTGAAAGACTGCTGCTGGGGTATTTATTTCAGCAGTAATGGGCTACCAAAAGTACAAAAACACAGTGTGAGTGAGCTTGCAGTGTTAAAATGTCCAGAGGTGTGAGCTGACTTTTGTCACCTCATCATGTTGTCAGTTCACAAGGAATGCGGGAATGCTTTTCTACTATTCCTAAGAAGAGGACTGCAGGGCTCTGCCCATGCAGTTCTAAATTCATCAGCCATGCTTTGAAATCCTCCCTGTTAGGAGTTGAACTTTACACTGTATACATAGAAACATAGAATTTGATGGCAGATAAGGACCGCTTGGCCCACCTAGTCTACCCATTTCCTACCTAATGGATAAGCTGCAGATCCTAGTTAACCAACAGCCTACTTCCTCCTACCCCCACTAGAATTGCCTTATGTCTGTCCCATGCATTCTTGAATTTCCCCACTGTTTTTGACTCTCGACCTCCTAAAGAGGCTGTTCCATGTATCCATAACCCTCTCTGTGAAGAAATACTTCCTCATTACCTCTGAGCTGTCCCCTCTATCTTCAAATTGTGCCCCTTGTTTTGCACATCTCTTTTTTCTGAAGATGCTACCCTCTTGGACTTTGTTGATTCCCTTGAGGTATTTGATAGTTTCTATCATCTCCCTTCTCCCTCCTTTCCTCGAGGCTATGCATCTTTAGTTCCTTTAGTCTTTCTTAGCATGTCTTCTGATGCAGACCCTGCATCATTTTGGTTGCCCTCCTCTGGACAGCCTCCACCCTGTCTATGGCTTTGTGTAGATGGGGTCTCCAGAACTGTACACAGTACTCCAGATGTGGTCTTACCAACTGTCTGTACAGAGGGCCAACAATCTTTGTTTCTACTGGTGATGCCTCTCCCTATGCATCCCAGTATCCCCAGACCCTCCTTACTGCCTTCTCACACTGCTGGCCCACCTTTAGGTCCTCTGATATGACTAACCCCAGGTCCCTTTCCATTTTTGTTGTTGTCAGTATCTCATCCCCATTGTGTACTCTTCCCTGGTTTTTGTTTCCCAGGTGCATTACTTGCACTTCTTTGCTTTGATTCTAAGCTGCCATACATTTGACCATTCCTCCAACCTTGCCAAGTCACTTTTCATCCTTTCCACCCCACCTTGTGTATCAACCCTTTTGCAGATCTTTGTGTCATCTGCAAAGAGACATACTTTCCTTCCAGTCCCTCTGCAATATCACTTACAAAGACATTAAAAGGACTGTCCCCAGTACTGAACTCCTGCGGTACCCACTAGTAATCCTCCTTTCTTCACTGTAGACTCCATTTACTATTGCCCTCTGTGTTCTGTTGTCCAACCAGTGTTTTACCAGGCTACCACCCTAGGACCCACTCCCAGGCTGGCTAATTTGTTTATTAATCTTTGTGTCTGACTGTGTCAAATGCCTTGCTAAATTCTAGGTAGGCCATGTCCACAGCCCTTCCCTGGTCTACTACTTTGGTCACCCAGTCAAAGAAATCTATTAGATTCATCTGACATGACCTTCCGCTGTAAATCCATGCTGCCTTGGGTCCTGTGCCCCACTGGCATCTAGATACTCAACAATTCTTTCCTTCAGAAGTGATTCCATCATTTTCTACCACTGAGGTCAAACTGACAAGTCTGTAGTTTCCTGCCTCTGTCTTGCTCCCACTTTGTGAAGAGGAATCACATCCACCCTCCTCCAGTCCTCAGGTACCACCCCATCCTCCCATGATTCATTAAAACGGGTAGCCAGTGGTGTTACTAGTACTTCCCTTAGTTCTTTTAAAATTCTGGGGTTAATCCCATCAGGCCCCATTGCTTTATCCACCTTCAGTTTTAAGAGTTCTTTCAGAACCCTTTCTTCTGTGAAAGGACTAATATCAACCCTCCTATCCAGAGTGCTTCTATTGACCTGATTAGGTATTTCCCTGCTTTTCCATTGTGAATACTGAGCAGAAGTATTCATTCAGTATCCCTGCTTTTTCACTGTCGCTCTCTGCCCAACCACCTTCCTCTTTGTTCAGCCTCAGTATCCCTGCCTTAGTCTTTCTTTGCTCTCTAATGTACCTATACAAGGTTTTATCCCATTCTTAGCCAAGTTGGCTATCTTTTCCTCTGTTTGGCCTTTGCTATTCTGACTGCCTTACCCACTTCCTTCTGCTTTAACTGGCACAGTTCTCTGTCCTGCTCCTTCTGTGTTTTCTTATACTTCCTGAATGCTATGTTTTTCCCTTACCTTCCCCTCCACTTCTTTTGAGAACCATAGTGGTTTTTTCTTCATTTGATTTGTTTATTTGCTTCACACAAAGACTTGTTGCCTCTGTGATGGCGGTTTGATGTTTTCCCATTGTTGCTCCACCCACCTTCTTGTCTATTTGCTAGTGCTTTTCTGAGGCACTCTCCCATTTTGTCAAAATCAGCCCTCCTGAGGTCCAGTACCTTCACTTTTGTGTGGCTTGACTCTACAGCTAAGTTTATCATGAACCACACTGTTTGGTGGTCACTTGTTCCCAGATGGCTACCCACTTCAAGATCAGAGATCCTATCTCCATCCCCTTTTGAGAGTACCAGGTCTAAGATTGCTCTCCCAAGTAGGTTCCAAACTAGCTGTCTGAAGCATGCCCCCTGTAGGGCATTGAGAATGGCCCTGCTCTTGGATGTGGTTGCAGCAAAGGTGCTCCAGTCAACATCTTTCATATTGAGGTCCCCATCAGCAATATCTCCCTTTCTCTGCCATCCCAAGGATGCCTTCTATCACTTCCTTGTCCATTTCCTCCTCCTAAGACGGGGTCTGTATACAACCCCTGTGTGGATTGTGGAGCCATTTCCAGTCTCCAGGGTGATCCACAGTGCCTCCTCTCCTCCCTGTTTACCCTTTAGTTCTGTTGCTTTTATCCCTTCCCTTACATAGAGAGCTACCCTCCTCCTCTTCTTGCCTCCCTGTTCCTCCTGTAGATTGTGTACCCTGGTATGTTGACATCCCAGTCATGGTTCTCTGGGTAGCATGTTTCTGTGATTGCCACAATATCCAGGCATCCCTCTCCATCAAGGCCACCATTTTAGGGAGCTTTTTACCTAGGCTATGGGCATTGGTACTCATTACCTCCATATTTTTATGGCTTTATTTCTTTTTGCCCCATCCCTGTCCCTACTGCCTTTGTCTTCTTCTCCATTTACTCCAGCTGTTCTTCCTATCGACTGCTCTATTTTGGTGTTTACTCACTAATTACTCTGATTTTTGGGGGCTAGATTTCCCCTCTCCTCTTCAGTGCCTCCCTCCTTGGCTAGTTTAAATGCATGCCACTGAAGCATTTAAACCTATCACCTGGATCCTGGTTCCCCTCCAGGATAGATGCAGACCAAGGTGCCTGTATAGGCCTGCATCCCTCAAGTTGGGGCCCCAGTCCCCAATGAAGCCAAATCCTGAGCTCTGCACCAGCTTTTCAACCAGTCATTGAATCCCATGGTGCAGAGTGCCTAACCTCATCCATGCCATAGATAGGTAACACTTCCGAGAAAGTTACCATGTGCTACTTGTCAAGGCCCCTCCCCAACTCCACAAACTCCTGTTGCACTATTCTGATCCCATTCTCAGCCAGGTCATTCGTCCCTAGGTGGATAATGACATCCAGCTCCTCCCCTTGCCGCTCCTCCCACGATCCTGAGGATTTGTTTCCTGTCCTCCAAGCCTTGGCACTGGGCAGGCACCTTGCCTCCCTTTCCCTCCCTCCCAGTTCTACCCACCTAACAATTGAGTCCCCCATCAGGAGTTATTTCCTTCCCTGTGGGGTCATGGGCCACCCTCCTGTGGTTCTCCATTGTGGAGGTTCCCAGCATCCTCCTTGGTCTCCACTGCAGGTGCCTCCATAGAGGAACCATGCTTTGCTAGAGTGATGAATGAATTGTGGAGAGACACAACTGGAGGGATGTGCTCTGTTCCACCACCCTCACCTCCCTGAGCCCACCATGGTCCAACCACTCCTCTTTCTTGGCAACCTCTGAGGTAGTGCTGGGGCCTGGGTGGTCCCTGGGTGGGGGAGCATGTTTCCTGAATCCTTGCCAGGTCAACATGGAGATGAACAACCTCCTCCCTCAGACCAGAAAGGTGCCTGCAAATAGGGCAGCAATGCAGTTTCCAGAATATCTCCCAGAAGACTGCTGCTCCACAGCCAGTGCATTGCACCACTCCCACATGTCTGTGTCCCTTCCAGTTACAGATGCTTTTGTTTTTTGTTCTTGTTTTAGTATGTGCAAGCTTGTGAGTATCTCTACCCCCTATTCAGTGTGCTGTGCCTTTAAGGATATGAACCGGTGTATGTTGTTAGCAGTTTTGAGGAAGTGATGTCACAGCCCTGCCTATAAAGGAAGTTATGTACTTGGGGTGGGTGGGTGGGAGTAAACCTATGCTGTCCAGAAACAATCACCTACAACTCTTACCCTGCACCCCAGGGAGCCTTCCTTTCTTTCAGACACCTATTTCACAAAGGCTAGTAACAGGTCTAGTTACAACTGACTGCAAATATCCCCAGCTACAGTTCCTCCCAGGCAAATTAAAGTTAAAACTAAGAAAAGTCCACCCAAAAACAGAATCAATACTAGTTACTTACACAGATCCAAAAGTAATAATTCAGTTCAGTGTAGTCTAGAAAATAACCTTCTTGATTCAAGGAGTTGTGGCTGCTTTCTCACTCTCCCTGTCTTCAATGTGAGAAGGAGAAAGCAACACCTCTGAGACAAAAACCTTTTCAGCAAAAAAAAAAAATAAATAAATAAAATAGGGTCAAACAGTAATTTTGCTTAGCCTAATGATAAAAGTCACAAAAATTTAAGCACCACCTGTAATAATTTCACAGAAGATATACCCTGTAAGAAACACTTTGCTACAGAGAAAAATAAAGCAGTAACAGAAGATATACCTTGCAAAAGACAATTTGAATCAGAAGATTACAGCAGTAATCTGTTAGCACACACCTGTAGGAACACCTTGTAATATTGCAGCAGAAGGTATACCCAGCAACAGCAATGTGAATCAGAAAAATAAAGCAATAAAATGTTAGCAACAAACAGTAACAATCCCTGTGAGTACAAAATAAAAACAACAACACACAGTAAATCTGCCTAGCCAAAGTCTTAATCCTTTCCCTTACTCTGGTATGGTTCTTAGTTCTGTCCTTTCAAGCAAGCTAGAAGGAAAGAGCTCAGCTGAAGCTAGGTGCCTTGGCCAGCAAACCTAGCCTTCCACCCACATGTGAATCCCACATTCATTCTGAAAAGAAAAATAAAACCACAAAGGTTGTTAATTTATACCCCACTCACTCCATTCTCACATCTAGGTATGCATACTGTAGGATGGGAGAAGAGAGACACATGACAGCACTGTAGCATGTCTCTCTCTCTCTCTCTCTTACACTCTGTCTCAAATGAAGGAAAGTTAGTGACTTAATATGCTAGTGAAATATTTGTGGCAAAAGGTACAAATACTGCGAAATGGCAAATATATGCAGTCACAGAAATGTTCAGTAATGCAATTGATTGAGTGGGCTAACCAAATATTTTGAAACTCAAATTTAACTGAGGCAAGTATGAAAGAATAGTTCAAGAAACAGCTGGCTTTCAAATTATTAGTCTGATATCAAATAAAGCACTACACATAAACAGATCATTGTAAAAATACTTGCAAAGTTGCATTCAGGGTTGTATTGCTCTAAAAAGTGTGGCAGGTTGGAATTGGTTCCACACTCATCCTGTTTAAATCAAGAGCAGTAACCAAATGCATCACAAAAATAGAAACAAAGCTACATTCTTCTGTAGCACGTTTTATGCTGGCATCACTTGGGAAGGATTATTGCACACTGAGAAACTCTCTCCATTGCTGAAGTTAAGATATGGCTTTGCTTCTGTTTTGGTGATGCATCTGTTTGCTGCTTTTGTATTTAAACAGGACAAGTAAAGTTTGTCCCTATGCATGGGACTGCTGACTCATACTCCCTCCTCCATTCTCACAGATTGGGTATGCATACAATGGGAGAACAGAGAGAGAGTACTTAGCAGTGTGGTATCTCTCTCTCTCTCTCTCTCTCTCTCTCTCAAATGAAGGAAAGTTAGTGGCTTTATAAACTAGTGAAATATTATTTGTGGAAAAGGTTGCAAATACTGTGACATGGCAAATATATGCAGTCACAAAAATGTTCAGTAAAGTAATTGATTACGTGTGGGTCAACCAAATATATAGAAACTCAAATTTAACTGAAGCAAGTACAAAAGAATGGTTTGAGAAATAACTAGCTTTCAATTATTAGTCTAATACTGAAAGATGCACTACATATAAACAGATCATCGTAAAATACTTGCAAAGTTGCATTCAGGGTTGTATTCTAAAGGAGTGCGGCAGAGTAGAATTTGTCCCCGACTCATCCTGTTTAAAATTTATTAACTAATGAAAGTTAAATTCATGTACAACTACAGTACAAAATTCAAGTCAAAAGCTCTATCGTCTCAGACCTGTTGGACATGTGGAACAAACCTATATTATTGTCCGATCATGCTCTGGTAGGTCTTGTCTGGAGACTCAGGCAGATTGCAGAGAGGCCCCTTTGGCAGAGGTTCAGTCCTGTTTTGCTTAGCCTGAGAACTTTACCTCTTAGCTGGCTAATGAAATTTACTTTTATTTTCAAACCAGCACCTCCCTGGAAGTTTCAGTGTCTACATTATGGGATGTGTTTAAGTCGTTTATCTGGGGCCAGATTATTTCTTTTGCCTCCCATGTTAATAAGCTGCAGCATCAGGAAACAGAAGTTTTGTCAGAAAAGATTAGGTCTTTCGAAGCTGATGAATATGCCTCCCTGATAGACAGGGATGTTAAATTGGCAGAGCTCTTTCAGTGTAAGGATAGCCTAAATGAGTTTTACTAGCAAAAGACAACTAGAGCTCTGTTCTTTACAGGACGGGTGTATTGGGAATTGGGGGATAAGGCTGGAAGTTTTTAGCTTACTGGCTAAAGAAGAAGACCATAGAGACCCATGTACCTTATCTACAGGGAATGGCAGGTGATCTCTCTGATGAAAGGTGGATGGCGGAGAAATTTAAAGGCTATTATGTGAAGTTATATTAGTCCTCAGTCTCCCTGCTTCTGAACAATTCGAATTTTTTCTCCACTATCAATACATAGAAACATAACATTTGATGGCAGATAAGGACTGCTTGACCCACCCAGTCTGCCCATTGACCTACCTAATGGATAAGCTGCAGATCCTAGTTAACCAACAGCCTACTTCTTCCTACCCCCACCCATTAGAATTGCCTTATGACTGTCTCATGCATTCTTGAATTCCACCACTGTTTTTGACTCCACAACCTCCTTCAGAAGGCCATTCCATGCATTCACAACCCTCTCTGTGAAAAAATACTTCCTTACATTACCTCTGAGCCACCCCCCTCATGTCCGCCCTTGCAGGCGGTAGCCTCTCTGGATATGGACATCTCCCTGTCTGAAGTGCAGCAGGCTATTAAGGCATTGTCTGCTGGCAAGGTGCTGGGCCTAGTTGGGATCAGCTCTGAATTTTATAAGGGCTTTGAATCCCGCCTGGCAAGCCCCCTGGTGGATATCTTTGCTGACATTACACACTCAGGCACTCTTTCTGATAGCATGAGGGAAGTGACTATCACTGTCCTGCCTAAGCCTGAGAAGGATGCCACTCTTTGTGGTAATTATCATTCGATTTCTTTATTAAATGTAGATTGTAAAATATTTGCTAAAACTTTAGCTATGCGCCTAGAATGGGTTCTCCCCTCCTTGATCAGTAGAACGCAGTTGGGCTTTATGAAGGGTAGGCAGGGCAGTGATAATCTAAGAGCAGTTATTGACCTCATTCAGGTGGCAGTTAAGGGCCCAGAGTTGGCAGCTTTGATAGGACTGAAAGTGGAAAAAGTGTTTGATTCTATCAAGTGGAAGTATCTTCAATTCGCTTTTAGTATGTTTGGCTTTGGTCCAAAATTCCGGCACTGGGTTAGCTGCCTCTGTTGCTCACCTAGAGCTCTGGTCCTTGTGAATAGGGTGTTGTCAGATTATTTCCCCCTGTTTTGGGGCACCAGTCAAGGTTGCCCCCGAACCCCTTATTATTTTTATTAGCAGTTGAACCTTTAAATTTAGCCATTTGTCAGTATCCAAACATCCTGGGAATTTCGGGGGGTCAGAAACAATATACTACTTTAATGTATGATGATGATTTGTTGTTGATTCTCACACAGGTTGAAGCATTACTTCCAGTGGCAGGGAAAATCATTGGCTCCTTTGGGGAAATATCTGGGCTTCATATAAATTGGGGCAAGACCATAATGTTGCCTTTGGATGGGGTGGATCCCACTTGGGCCACTATAGGATCACATACAATGTGGTGATTTCAGAGGGGCTGAAATATTTAGGAATGTTCAGCTCAGGCAGTCTTCAGAGTACATGCTCTCCAAATTTGTCTGCAGTGTTAGAAGAGCTATGTTAGGACTTCTGCAGATGGAAACAGTTGGTGTTATCTCTCCTGGGTAAAGTCGTCACTATTGAAATTATGACGTTCTCCAAGATTTTCTATAAACTTAGACATCTGCCTTTTCAGATTCCACTAAAGGTTTGGGCTAAGCTGGATAAGCTGTTTTCAGACTTTATCTGGGAGGGACATCCACCTTGCTTTAGCAGGAAGATTTTGAGAGCCCCTCAGACTGCTGGCAGCTGGAACATGCCCTGGCTGTGGGCGTATCATCTTTCTCTGGGGGTCAAACAAACATTGCATTGGGTGTCTCCCAATCTTGGATAGTCCCTGTTATGGGTTGACATTGAATGCGACTTAGCAGGTGAGGAGCCTTTGGCTGTCCTCCTGACACACCCATAATTTCTTCTCAGGGTTTACTGTCCTGATGTTTTTTTCCTCTATGGGCACGGGGTAAATATTGTAAAACTTTAGGTTGTGATCCCACTTTCCTTGGTAGATTTGAACTGTTGTGGAACAATCCTGCTTTTAAAGTCGAAGGCCAGAAGATCTTATGAAAAGTGGGAGTCACATGGCATTCAAGCTCTGGTTGATGTGGTGGATATGCATATGGGTTATCTGGTCTCCTTTGTTGACTTCTAGAAGAGGTTCCACATCTCTTCAAATCACTTGTGGAGATGCTTTCAGTTGGGATATGCCTTATTGTCTACTAGATATTTTCAGGCATGAGGTTTATCGTTGTCTCCAACTACAAGATATTTGCAGCTATGGTTTACGGCTTCTAGAGGCCATCTTAGTGTGTTGTATAAAAATTACAAAAGAGATTTTTACCAGACTGGGATTTGCAGTGATTAAAGTGGGAGGAGGATTTGAATATTGCTTTGGACCCAGAGGTCTGGTTAAGTTGCTGGTCCAAGGCACACTGAGCTTCCCCCGATCCCAAGCTCCAACTTATCCAAAAGAAGGTGCTTGGTAGATGGCACCATACTCCAGTTCATTTGAAGTGGCTGGGGATTCTGGGTTCTGATTTTTGTTGGCATTGTCTCCAGAATTCTGGAACTATATTCCATATCTTATGGGATTGTTCACTAATAAGGGGTTGGTGGGAGGATATTATTCTTTGGAATGCAGTCTGCAACTTCCCATTCCTACCTCTCCCCTTTCCAGAATATTGGGTGATTCCTCTATCTTAGCTCCACAAGTCTCTGTCCATAAGGTACTTCTTTTCGTGGCTGCATTGGAAGCTAAGAGACTTCTGCTGTTACATTGGAGGTCAACGGAGGTGCCTTCCTTTTTGTAGTGGAGACAAGCTCTCTTATAGGTGGCCTCCTTTTATAGGGTCATGTCTTGGAGGAAATATTCCTGGTCACGTTTTACGAAAGGGTGGGATAAGAGGGTGACCTCCATGAAGAGAGTGATTGGGGATTCTGCAAAGTGTTCTTCACTTTGAACTATAGTGTGATGTGGCTTGAGTTTTCTATTATTGCAGGGGAAAGGTGGATGTCCCTTGAGTCTTTCATACAATAGTGCATTATGTGTTTTCTGTAGAAATGATTCTTTGTATATCAGTGTTCAGATGTATTGTTATCATTCATTGTTGTGGAATATTCTGTTCTTTGTACTTGAGTTTCTTTAATAAAATATTTATATACAAAACAAATAAGGTATAGGAACAAGAGGCTCGGTCCCACAGGAGCAACCTTAAGGTTGGCTATATTCCTGAGGATGCAGAAGGTATAGGGGACCCAGTACCCTTCTTCAAAGAATTAATTATACTAGCAGCTGGACGGTCATACTCTGACCAAAAAATCCAGTTAGACTGGATACATAGAAGCTCAGCTGCAAAAAAATCTGCCAATTCAGACTACCCTCAGTCTATATATATTAAACCACACAACTTTCAAGATAAGGAGTTTTTATTGTGAAAAGCAATTTAAAGTTTTTCACGATTTCAATACTGAAACTCTTGCAGATAGACGGGCTTTCAACCCGGTCATGAATATTCTATGGGAAAAAGAATAAGGTACATACTGTTACCATCTGCAAAACCAAGATTCTACTGGAAGGGCTGAATTAGGTACTTTATTGACCCTAGAGAGGCTGAGGCACTGATTCGAATGACAGCTCATCAAGCTCTACTTCAACCAACTCTACTTCAAGTTTTACAACAAACCTTAATTCTAATTTGAGTCTGATGATTCTTGTGCAGCAGATTTTGCTCTTGAAAAATTCCTTTGCACCTCTGAATGAGACTACAGCCACTTAAATACTTGAATAAATATATATGGTGGGTAGCACGATAAGAGGGTGAAAGCAGAATGGAGACTGCAAAATGGCTTATGGATAATGCCAAATAACAAATTCAGCTATGTCTCTGTACCCCTCCCTGAGGTCAGCCACCAAAGAGTTAGAATATTTAGTAAGGGGAGGTGTGTGGGGGCACAGCCCCTCACAAGGGGGTGTGGGGGCACAGCTCCCTGCAAAAAGAGACATTACTAAAGTTGCCATTCAGCATTAAACATAAACCGCTTAGTGGTCGCTGCCTCTTGCGCCATTTGACATGGAACCTATATGGTGCATACACTTTGTTATATGAGGGGAAGTTGATAGATACAAGTTAAAGATTTTTGGGGGACAGAAAGAAAGGAACAAATTAAAGGAAAGGAAAAAAAAAAGATGGGGGAAGACAGATAGCTTAAGTATACATGAGTCTATTCTGGTGCAAAATCTCATATGCCAATAGTAAAAAGTAACTTTGATCTTTCTCATTGACTAAAAGTCTTTTTTTGGTTTCTTTTTTATCTTCCAGATCTTTTTCTACAAAGGTTAAGATGCACTGAAATGTGACGGCACTGAGACCACTTTTCTTTCTCCCCCTCACTACCTACTTCTATTACTATGCCAATTCTTTTCACAATAAAATAACTGAAAGGAAAGGCTGAGCTTACTGCATGCACCAGGCAAGAGGGATCTAGGCTGTCTTGTATTGGTGTAAAAGGATCTGGTAAGTGGGAGGGCAGGGATGCAGTCACTATAATTGGAAGGTTAGGTCTGGGGGGGGGGATCGGGTTTTGCCAGTCACAACGTATGGAAGATGAATGCTTATTAGGTTTAGGTTTTAGTTTAAATGAGAAGTTGGATTCTGCAAGACACATTGCTCTATACATATAAAGTATTGATGTTTGAATATAGCAAGATGCAATGCAAAACAAATAATTTATCTAAGTATGACTATAAAATTGCTTTTTTAAAGTATTAAATAGAGAGCTTGTTAAAACTTGTCAAGAAGAACAACAGTTATGGACTGTGAAATATTAACTTGAAATGTTAGGGTCTGCACAACAGTGTTAAAGCAAACCAAATTTTTAGATATATTGATAGGAAAAGCAAATATTTTTCTATTACAAGAAACTAATTTTTCAATGGCAGATAACGAAATTGTTCTCCAAAAAGTAGGAAGATAGCCCAGTAGATAATTATAACAATGTATCAAGAGGAGTATCTATTTTATTAAATAAATTCACCTTTTTCATTTGGAAAGTAAACCAGCAACCTGGCAAACAGATATATTATAACAGAAATCCAAAGTACAGGTAGCTTCTTTACCCTAGTTAATATGTATGGTCCTAATGGTTGTGATTCGAAATTCTATGCAGAGCTTTTTCACACTTTAGCCATCTATAACAGTCCATATACAGTAGCCCCTCACAATAACAAACAGGTTGGGAGCCATAGAAGCCGTTTGTTATAATATCTAATTCTTTATATCAAAGGATGCTAAAAAAGGCAGTGCACCAAGCACTAATACTATAACATTGTTATAAATCTTCACTTGCAATCAGTAAATGAAGTACAGTACAGTAGTAGTTTACATTTTTTAAAAGGTCAGAGATGTAAGCAGAATTAAGAACGTACAGCATGTAAGTAAGTACATACAAATGCCTCCTACCCGCTCACTCACTTACTTACTCAGTCACACCATACTCTACATTGTACTGTATTCTGATGTTCAACTTTTTCATTATTGTACTTGAGTCAAATACACTACTGTTTATCTGCAGGGTTGCTCAGACCCAAACTCAGACTTAAGTCCTTGACCTATGTGTAGTAAAATGGGAGTAAAAATGTGCTGCTGTGTAATTTTTCTCTCCAGTTACTGCCCCTGTCATGTCCATCTCTCTCTCTCTCTCTCTCTCTCTCTCGCTGTTTCTTTCTCACTGACCCACCTACTCTCTCAAACCTGCACACTCATTGTTCATAACTTGTAACTTTATTTTTGTTAATAAATAGAGAGAGACCAGACTGGCGATCTCGGACAGAACAAACAACAAACCCTGAATGTCAGTTGGACGGACAGTTGCTGAGCCGAGAAGAGAGATAGTGCAGTAGGTAGGGTACTGCACTGAACTGTACTGCACTTTTGTTATTGCCCTACAGGACATTCATTTTTCATTTTAACTAATACTTGTAAGAGGGGTTTGAGTGAAACAGGGCAGGCAAGCACAGGGCAGGTGACATAGGCAGGTGAGCAGTGATGTTGCAGTGCTACTAAAATGAGCTGATTGTTGTTGGGAGCCACATGAACCATTAGTTATAACCGAGAGTTTGGTATAATGGGGTTTGTTATAGTGAGGGAGTACTGTATTTTGGGAGGAGATTTTAACTTGACATTGAAGTCTACCAAATTCCATGACCTTTGGCACCAGGCATAGACTCTCTAGGCTCACCATCCTGCCCTCCTTCCACACACTAGATGGGACAACTCTTGAGGACACATCCTTATTTAATTTAGATATCTTGGGTTTGGTTTGACCAACACCTCAACTTCTCTGTGCATATTGATGCCATCCTGAAAAACTGCACCCCAAGCTCGGCCTGTGCAAGAATTGTAGCTGCATCCCACTGACTGTGAGGCACAAACTTGTCCAGAAGATGATACTCCCCATCTTGACTACTACTATGTAGTATATGGTGCTGCTCAAATCTTTCCTGGCCAAATTGGACACTGTCTTTAACTTCTTCTGTCACTTTTCCTTGACTGTCCCCTGCACCCATTACTGTGAACTCTATCACCCCTAGCCTTCTCTCCACCATCAAACATATGCATCTCCCATTGTGCCATATTAACCTCCAAACTCTGGCTTGGTGAAATTCCTCCTTAGCGCTCATCCTTGCTCTCAACCCCTCCCCCACCCTCCCACTCTCTCCGATCTAATGATAAACGCACCTTGGTGGTTACATACTGCTCCACCCTCATCAGTCTGACTGCCTTTGCTCACCACCTCTCTAAAATCTGGAACTCCCTTCTCCCCCAAATACATCACTCGTCCTCCACATATTCCCTTCACTCTGCCCTCCATAATGTTCTCTTTCCCCGCTGTTCCTGTTTTAACCCTCCTTAACTTCCTTTATTCCTGCTTCCAGCCTTCCAATTCTCTTTACCCCTGGCAGGCTTCTCAGCCTCCTAAAGAGGACCTCAATTTGGTTGTTTCTCCTCTCCAGTTACCAGCCCCCTTGCAGGGCTTCTCCACCAAGTGCCATTATTTCCTTTCTCCCAGCTGTTCCTGCCTTAACCTTCCTCAACTTCCTTTTCTCCTAGTTCCTGCCTTCCATCTCTTTTCCCCCATGCAGGGTTCTCAGCATCCTGATGGGGAACACGGGTCGGCAGCCTCTCCCCTCCAGCACCCAGATCCCCTTGCAGGGTCTCCTTATCATCCTGAAGGGGCTACTGGCAATGTTGTTTCCCCCTCTACTCCCACTCTTCCCTTCCCCCAGCCCCTCCTCTTTGCCCACTCTGCACATAGATACTATTCCTTGTCCTCATTCAGCACTTGTGTTATTCCTTGAACTTGCTCCTGGTATGACATTGCACTAAAGGTTGTACCATCTCTTCAATGTTTTGCATTTTCTTTTGTACTACACTCTGTGACTCCTCTGATTGTTTTATGTTCACATGCTATGATTGCCTGTATTGTGCCTATGTAGTAGCTTTATCTTCTACCTGTTCACACACAAATTGTAACTCTTCTTCCATCCAATAATTTATATATATTTCTGTGCTCATTCTTATGTACCCCCTCCCTCCAGGTCGCACCATGGGACAAGCAACTTGTTGTTCAGTGTGCACTCCTGGTGAAACATTTCAATAAATAAAAATAAGTAAATAAGGCTGGATAAGTCCTCCTCCTATAGGGATAATATGGCTATGGTACGAAGAACTCTCAGAGACTTCATGGAGGACTTATGGCTGCAGGACCCATGGAGAAAAACATACCTCACTATTCAAATATATTTCTTTTTTCCCCACCCCATCAATGCTATACATGGATATACTTTTTTTCAATTAAATGCCAGCTCTGAAACCTCACATGAAGTCAGGTGGGAGGTTTTTAAGGCCATCATAAGAGGGGTAGTAATAAGGCATGGCTTATTTATCAAAACAGTCATCAAAAATTCATAAATGCATAAAATAAGTTAAACAGATTGGGAAAAACGTGTTAACTCTTGATCCCAAGTTTTCAAGATCTCCTTATAGCCAGAGATGTATATAATAATTTCATCACAACAGGTGGAAAATGCATCTTAAAGACATGAGCTAAATATTACATGATAGGTGGCAAACTGGACAAAGTTATGGCACTCCAGTTGCAAGCTCACACAATTCTAGCCATTAAAGATGAGAAAGACAATTTAATTACAGACCCAGAACTAATAAATAAAACTTTTGTACATTTCTACAAAAATCTGTATACATCAGAAAGACCAAAATTCCCCCAAGCCATACACAAATTTTTACACAGACTACCCAACCAATGCTTTCACAACATGACAAGCAGATGCTAGACATGCCCATATCTACTGAGGAGATTTTTCATGCTATTGAAAACTTAACCCCAGGTAATGCCCCATGTACAGATAGACTCCCCATGGACTTTTACAGTCATTATTCAGAGATAATAGTACACCCTTTACTAGATAGTTTTAACCACACTTTCAGATTAGAAGCTCTGTCCACATCTTTCTATCAAGCCACAATTGTAGTTTTTCCTAAAAATGATAAACACCCAGAACTAGTATCATCACAGACTAGTTTCATTATTAAGAAGCCACTGACACCTCAAGAAGAACTTTAAAAATGTAATAATTGGACACAAAGCAGATATTTCTCATTGGCTTTGTATTTTATCCTTTACTTACTATTGAGATCATTTTCTTCAAAACAGGATACATGTTTTTGAGGGTTCATCAGCTGCTATTGCTTCTTCCCAACCTGATGTCATACAGCTCTAATTGTGACATCAAAATTATTCCCATGGCAACAGACTGTGATGTCACAACAGGGCATTATAATTTCAAGTAGAGAATAAGCTATATAGGCAGATGAACTCTCAGAGATAACAATCTTGTTTTTGTGGGAATTTATTCAGTAATAAATAATGGAGAGGAGAAATATATACAAGCTATATGAAATACAAACTAACTTGTGTCTAAATATTGGGTCCTATGCACTCTGCCAATGCACCGCGTAAGCCAGGTGTGTTGGCATAGCTAAGTCAGAATACCACAGAGTGGTGGTCATGTAGCATTCATGACTGGGGCATGCAGTTGGCATGCACCAGTTCCCCTGGCCGTGCAGACAGCAATGCACTGAGGGTGGGCAGGGTGTGTGTTGGGAGTGTGACTGCTGTAAGTACCATTCATAGTGGCATGTGGTGCCAGGCATGGGGAGGCACAGGTTACAGCAGCCAGGACCCTGCCATAACCAGGTGTGTGCCTCCCATGGACATCCACCACCAGCTGTGGTGGGATTGGAATTCAACCCCTCAGAGCCACCCCTGCCTACAGAGCCAAAAAGTGGGGGCAGGAACAGCTACCTGGGAGTAGCCAGCCAATGGTGCATGAGCACCATGTTGCATATGCACTGCACATACATTAGTGCCCATGGGGGCACAAGGGATCCACTGGGGCCCAGATCCAGCATCCCATTGGATGCCCACCTGGGATTGTGACTGCACCCCAGCCACCTTGTGGAGTCCTGTGTGCGGGGGTGGGGCCATGGGAAGATGGTGGCCAGTAGTGCATACTGGCGGTGTGCACCTGTCCATGGGTGTGGACCAATGCAGGCAGGGTGCACACATTTCACACGTATCTCCACCCCATTCGTGCATAGAGGTCAATATGTTTTTCAAAATGTTCCCAAGGTTGTCAGCTGCTCTTTAAACACAGATATGAAGATTTTGGCCATAAAAATATCAGTAATATTTAGAGGGGGTAATCCATAGTCTCATTCAACCCTTTCAAAATGAGTTTATTAAAGATAGAAAACCTGGAGCTATTACTAGGCTACATATTAATTTGATAGACCTTTGGAAAGAGCAAGAAGCTCTAATATTGACACTGGATGATGAGAATGCCTTTGATTGGGTTGAATGGGACTTTCTCTTTCAGACTATAAATAACTTTGGATTTGGAACTTCATTTAACAGCTGGATAAAAACATATTCTCCCACAGCAAAGAATCAAACCAATAGCAACATTTCAAACCTTTTCTTTATTTAGATGCATGAGACAGGGCTGCCCCATGTCCCTATTGCTGTTCGTCTTAGTAATTGAGCCCCTAGCTGTTGCGGTCCATATCAAACTCTGGCCAGAGCTGATAGGGCTGCAGCTGAGTAATGTGGAGTAAAAATACTGAAAATGTGTTTTTTAATATTTTTGTACCAAATTTTCAACATAGCCTTGTTATGACCCTGTCTCATGAAGAAGGGCAGAGAAAATGTGCAACTCCTGGGCTAAAGGTGATTTTGCACAAGGACTGTGAGAACACTAAAACACATTTTGGGCAAGAGTTGAAAAATGACAGCTGTCACATTCATGAGGTGCTGTAAAGAAATGGCTATGTAGAAAATTTGGAGTAAAATATTGAATATTATCAAACATACAAGCCTGCATTAGCAAAATTCAAAGCAGGCTCACAACTTTGTTAAGTTTTAATATTTTTACACCAAATTTCCAATATAAACTTCTTATCTCCCCACCTCATGAACAAGGGCAGAGAACATTTTCAACTCCTGCCTGAAAGGTGATTTTGCACAGGGACCATGAAATCACCATTCTAGGTATAAAAAAAATGTTGGCCAAAATTTGAAAAATAACAGCTGCCACATTTATGAGGCACTGAAAAGATATGGTTATGTTGTAAATTTGGGATAAAAATATTGAAAATTACCAAAGTAATGAGGCTGTGTTCACAAAATTCAATATAGGTTTATAACTTTATTGTTTTTTAATATATTTACACCAAATTTTCAACATAGCCTTCTTATGAAACCTCCTCATGAACAAGGGCATAGAAAATTGTTAACTCCTGCCCAAAATGTGATTTTGTGCAAGGACTGTAAAATCACCTTTTGCATTGTAAAACAAAACATTTTTGCCAGGATTTGAAAAATGGCAGCTGTCACATCCATGAGGTGCTGTAAAGACATGGCTATGTTGTACATTTGGGGTAAAAATATTGACAATTACCAATGTTAAAAGGCTGCATTTGCAAAGTTCAATGTAGGCTCATAACATTGTTGTTGTTTAATATTTGCACAATCTATCTGAAGAAGATTACACATTTTCATATGTATCCACATAGCCACCCTGGAATTGAATTCTTTTGTCAAATAATTTACACAGGAACATAGAAATAAAACATAATTGTACATGCTTGGCATATTTATAGTCGGCAAAAGAGAGTTTTATGTTATTCCAGTGGACATGGACTGCTGAATTGTGCCATGCCTCGAATCGCACAGATCAACAGCTGAGTTAATCTGACATCCAAGAGAGAGGCTGCTGACAAGCATTCACTCTCACAGTGAGAAACTCATGTGAGTAGATATTGCCAGGACAACCAACAAAAGTAACGGTTTCCACTGTGTAAGAAAGGGCAGAGTAGATTCCCAAATGCTGTATCTTATTAGCAAATATTTGTTAGATTTCCTGTTGAATGCTGTTTGCTTTGACATTTTAGGCATTCACTTGTTAAAAAAATAAAAACAAAAAAGGGGCATTTGGGACTGAGCCAGGCATATATTTTTATTATGTTACCATGTAAAATGTTGTTATGCATTCAGATTATTGATTTGTTCTCTGTGCACATGTTATGTCTGCTAGTAATTAAAATGTGATTGGTCCTGCTGTTTTCCATATCTTCATCAGTGTGCTAGATAAATGTAGTTCTGTCCCATCAACTGTGGGTCATCACCTCAGTATTAAAAGAAATCTATGACTAATAGTTTTAATTTGTAAGTCATAGTTGGCACAGTTGGCGCTATCAGCCTTGTCTAACAGTAAGCACTGAACTACATTGAAAATGCATGATCTTTTCCTTAGGCATTGTGACAATATATTACCAATTTGCAAGGTCAAATTGTAAAAAATAAATAAATAAACTCAAGTAATACAGTCCATGCTGGCAGCCTTGAGAGTGTTACAAAATTCAATGACTGAAAGCCAATGGGACCGATGGACATGATCCTCTCCGTCACATGAAGCTGAAGGACATGACAACACAAGTGTACAATGGCTGATTGAAAATATACCAGTAAAGTCACAAATACATGTAAAGATCAGTAGTTCTGTGTTGATGGCATACTTGCACACCACTTGTATTTGACTGAAACAGGGCTGATAGCACAAAATGAGAAAAAAGTGCTATACTACTCCAACAACTATTTCCAGATTTCTCAAAGCAGTACTACAAATACTGTATGTATATGTATCTGTGACGTCACTAGAATAGTTCAGATCAGTCACTGTACACCTGTATTGTCTTGTCATTGAACCCCATGTGACGGAGAGTATCAAGTGTGTTGGCCCCATTCTTTTCCAGTCATTGAATTTTGTAACACTCTTGAGGCTGCCTGTGTGGACTGTATTACTTGAGTTTATTTTATTTTATTTTTTTGTTTCACTTTGAAAATTGGTAACATTGTCACAATATCAAATGGACAGATCATGCATTTTACATGTACTTCTGATGCTTAATGTTAGACAAGGCTGATAGCACCAACTGTACAAACTACTTTTATTTGTCACATTATCATTTTGACATAGAAAATGAATGAATGAATATTTGTATTAGCTATCTGAGGAAGAAGATTACACATTTTCAAATGTGTCCACCCATAGCCACTTTGGAATTGAATTCTTTCGTAAAAAGAATTTACACAGAAAAATAGAAATAAAACATAATTGTACATGACTGCCATATTTATAGTCAGTAAAAAGAGAGTGTTATGTCATTGCAATGGACATGGACTGCTGAATTGTGCCTTGTCTCAAATCACACTGATCTCTGGCCTAACCGCTGAGTTAAACTGACAGCCCAGCTGAGGGGCTGCTGATAAGCGTTAACTCCCCACAGTGAGAAACTCATGCGAGTAGATGCTGCTGGGACAATCCACAAAAGCAACTGCTTCCACTTTGCAAAACAAGATCTGGCCAGAGCCTGTATGTTAGAGAGAGGAGACAATGAGGTGAGTGATGTGCAGGAGTCAGGAGCACACGGCAGTCAGGAGGGAGAAATGCATGGCACATACAATCAGATCAAAGCAGCAGTACATTTGGGACAGGATATTATAAAATTAAATCAAAGCTAAATAAAAACAAAAGTAAAAAAAAAAAAAACTGCCACACAATCCACATCTCCCATACCACCTAAAAGAACTCCAATCCACTTTTTCTGCCACTGCACTTCAAGTGCACAACAAAATAAAAAGCAGCTTTGTTTTTTTCTTTTGTAATCTGAATACAGAAATATTCATTTGTACTGCTACTTATTTGAAACAGGTCTCACTCCCTCAGTTCATGAACAAAACTGAACAGTCTCTCAAAGCAAACATGTCATAAAAGAGCCCATTTGTTCATACATTTAGAACCAGTATACCTGCTGGCAATATCTAACTCCATTGAATTATTATTTATAAAATAACTGAATCACCATTAATTGATACTGGACCTTTTAAATGGGGTTAAAGGCCACTAAACACGTTCAAAGGTCCATTTCCAATTATTGTAATTCAGCTATTTCATAAACAGTACTTCAGTGGAGTTAGATGATGCCATGGGTGTACTGGTTCTAAATGTAAAATACATTGGCTCTTTTATGGTGTGTGTGTGCTGAGAAACAATCCAGTTGTGTTCATGAACTGAGGGAGTGAGACCTCTTTCAAATGACTAGCATGTGGACTGTTCCAGGGATGAATGCTGAGGTGACTTTTTGAGGAAAATAAGTCCCCCTGTGTGTCTCTTACTCTGCAGGGCATTTCTCTGCTTGCTCAGTTTCTCTCTCTCTCCCTCCCTTTTTGTGGCAGCTCGCTCTGTTGCTGGCGGGGGTATGTATTTCAGCAGTGAAAGACTGCTGCTGAGTATTTATTTCAGCAGTAATGGGCTACCAAAAGTACAAAAACACAGTGTGAGTGAGCTTGCAGTGTTAAAATGTTCAGAGGTGTGAGCTGACTTTTGTCACCTCATCATGTTGTCAGTTCACAAGGAATGCGGGAATGCTTTTCTACTATTCCTAGCAAGAGGACTGCAGGGCTCTGCCCATGCAGTTCTAAATTCATCAGCCATGCTTGAAATCCTCCCTGTTAGGGAGTTGAACTTTACACTGTATACATAGAAACATAGAATTTGATGGCAGATAAGGACCGCTTGGCCCACCTAGTCTACCCATTTCCCTACCTAATGGATAAGCTGCAGATCCTAGTTAACCAACAGCCTACTTCCTCCTACCCCCACTAGAATTGCCTTATGTCTGTCCATGCATTCTTGAATTTCCCCACTGTTTTTGACTCTCGACCTCCTAAAGAGGCTGTTCCATGTATCCATAACCCTCTCTGTGAAGAAATACTTCCTCATTACCTCTGAGCTGTCCCCTCTATCTTCAAGTTATTGCCCTTGTTTTGCACATCTCTCTTTTTCTGAAAGATGCTACCCTCTTGGACTTTGTTGATTCCCTTGAGGTATTTGATAGTTTCTATCATCTCCCCCTTCTCCCTCCTTTCCTCGAGGCTATGCATCTTTAGTTCCTTTAGTCTTTCTTCGTATGTCTTCTGATGCAGACCCTGCATCATTTTGGTTGCCCTCCTCTGGACAGCCTCCACCCTGTCTATGGCTTTGTGTAGATGGGGTCTCCAGAACTGTACACAGTACTCCAGATGTGGTCTTACCAACTGTCTGTACAGAGGGCCAACAACTTCTTGTTTTCTACTGGTGATGCCTCTCCCTATGCATCCCAGTATCCCCAGACCTCCTTACTGCCTTCTCACACTGCTGGCCCACCTTTAGGTCCTCTGATATGACTAACCGGTCCCTTTCCATTTTTGTTGTTGTCAGTATCTCATCCCCATTGTGTACTCTTCCCTGGTTTTTGTTTCCCAGGTGCATTACTTTGCACTTCTTTGCTTTGATTCTAAGCTGCCATACATTTGACCATTCCTCCAACCTTGCCAAGTCACTTTTCATCCTTTCCACCCCACCTTGTGTATCAACCCTTTTGCAGATCTTTGTGTCATCTGCAAAGAGACATACTTTCCCTTCCAGTCCCTCTGCAATATCACTTACAAAGACATTAAAAAGGACTGTCCCCAGTACTGAACCCTGCGGTACCCCACTAGTAATCCTCCTTTCTTCACTGTAGACTCCATTTACTATTGCCCTCTGTGTTCTGTTGTCCAACCAGTGTTTTACCCAGGCTACCACCCTAGGACCCACTCCCAGGCTGGCTAATTTGTTTATTAATCTTTTGTGTCTGACTGTGTCAAATGCCTTGCTAAATTCTAGGTAGGCCATGTCCACAGCCCTTCCCTGGTCTACTACTTTGGTCACCCAGTCAAAGAAATCTATTAGATTCATCTGACATGACCTTCCGCTGTAAATCCATGCTGCCTTGGGTCCTGTGCCCACTGGCATCTAGATACTCAACAATTCTTTCCTTCAGAAGTGATTCCATCATTTCTCTACCACTGAGGTCAAACTGACAAGTCTGTAGTTTCCTGCCTCTGTCTTGCTCCCACTTTTGTGAAGAGGAAT
Source organism: Neoceratodus forsteri (assembly GCA_016271365.2). Classification (NCBI taxonomy): domain Eukaryota; kingdom Metazoa; phylum Chordata; order Ceratodontiformes; family Ceratodontidae; genus Neoceratodus; species Neoceratodus forsteri. Next base: position 904,687,251 of record CM028133.1, read on the forward strand.
CACATCCACCCTCCTCCAGTCCTCAGGTACCACCCCATCCTCCCATGATTCATTAAAACGGGTAGTCAGTGGTGTTACTAGTTCTTCCCTTAGTTCTTTTAAAATTCTGGGGTTAATCCCATCAGGCCCCATTGCTTTATCCACCTTCAGTTTTAAGAGTTCTTTCAGAACCCTTTCTTCTGTGAAAGGACTAATATCAACCCTCCTATCCAGAGTGCTTCTATTGACCTGATTAGGTATTTCCCCCTGCTTTTCCATTGTGAATACTGAGCAGAAGTATTCATTCAGTATCCCTGCTTTTTCACTGTCGCTCTCTGCCCAACCACCTTCCTCTTTGTTCAGCCTCAGTATCCCTGCCTTAGTCTTTCTTTGCTCTCTAATGTACCTATACAAGGTTTTATCCCCCATTCTTAGCCAAGTTGGCTATCTTTTCCTCTGTTTGGCCTTTGCTATTCTGACTGCCTTACCCACTTCCTTCTGCTTTAACTGGCACAGTTCTCTGTCCTGCTCCTTCTGTGTTTTCTTATACTTCCTGAATGCTATGTTTTTTCCCTTACCTTCCCCTCCACTTCTTTTGAGAACCATAGTGGTTTTTTCTTTCATTTTGATTTGTTTATTTGCTTCACACAAAGACTTGTTGCCTCTGTGATGGCGGTTTTGATGTTTTCCCCATTGTTGCTCCACCCCACCTTCTTGTCTATTTGCTAGTGCTTTTCTGAGGCACTCTCCCATTTTGTCAAAATCAGCCCTCCTGAGGTCCAGTACCTTCACTTTTGTGTGGCTTGACTCTACAGCTAAGTTTATCATGAACCACACTGTTTGGTGGTCACTTGTTCCCAGATGGCTACCCACTTCAAGATCAGAGATCCTATCTCCATCCCCTTTTGAGAGTACCAGGTCTAAGATTGCTCTCCCAAGTAGGTTCCAAAACTAGCTGTCTGAAGCATGCCCCCTGTAGGGCATTGAGAATGGCCCTGCTCTTGGATGTGGTTGCAGCAAAGGTGCTCCAGTCAACATCTTTCATATTGAGGTCCCCCATCAGCAATATCTCCCCTTTCTCTGCCATCCCAAGGATGCCTTCTATCACTTCCTTGTCCATTTCCTCCTCCTAAGACGGGGGTCTGTATACAACCCCTGTGTGGATTGTGGAGCCATTTCCAGTCTCCAGGTGATCCACAGTGCCTCCTCTCCTCCCTGTTTACCCTTTAGTTCTGTTGCTTTTATCCCTTCCCTTACATAGAGAGCTACTCCTCCTCCTCTTCTTGCCTCCCTGTTCCTCCTGTAGATTGTGTACCCTGGTATGTTGACATCCCAGTCATGGTTCTCTGGGTAGCATGTTTCTGTGATTGCCACAATATCCAGGCATCCCTCTTCCATCAAGGCCACCATTTTAGGGAGCTTTTTACCTAGGCTATGGGCATTGGTACTCATTACCCTCCATATTTTTATGGCTTTATTTCTTTTTGCCCCATCCCTGTCCCTACTGCCTTTGTCTTCTTCTCCATTTACTCCAGCTGTTCTTCCTATCGACTGCTCTATTTTGGTGTTTACCTCACTAATTACTCTGATTTTTTGGGGGGGGCTAGGATTTCCCCTCTCCTCTTCAGTGCCTCCCTCCTTGGCTAGTTTAAATGCATGCCACTGAAGCATTTAAACCTATCACCTAGGATCCTGGTTCCCCTCCAGGATAGATGCAGACCAAGGTGCCTGTATGGCCTGCATCCCTCAAGTTGGGCCCCAGTCCCCAATGAAGCCAAATCCTGAGCTCTGCACCAGCTTTTCAACCAGTCATTGAATCCCATGGTGCAGAGTGCCCTAGCCTCATCCATGCCATAGATAGGTAACACTTCCGAGAAAGTTACCATGTGTGCTACTTGTCTAAGGCCCCTCCCCAACTCCACAAACTCCTGTTGCACTATTCTGATCCCATTCTCAGCCAGGTCATTCGTCCCTAGGTGGATAATGACATCCAGCTCCCTCCCCCTTGCCGCTCCTCCCACGATCCTGAGGATTTGTTTCCTGTCCCTCCAAGCCTTGGCACTGGGCAGGCACCTTGCCTCCCTTTCCCCTCCCTCCCCCAGTTCTACCCACCTAACAATTGAGTCCCCCATCAGGAGTTATTTCCTTCCCCTGTGGGGTCATGGGCCACCCTCCTGTGGTTCTCCATTGTGGAGGTTCCCAGCATCCTCCTTGGTCTCACTGCAGGTGCCTCCATAGAGGAACCATGCTTTGCTAGAGTGATGAATGTTGTGGAGAGACACAACTGGAGGGATGTGCCTCTGTTCCACCACCTCACCCTCCCTGAGCCCACCATGGTCCAACCACTCCTCTTTCTTGGCAACCTCTGAGGTAGTGCTGGGGCCTGGGTGGTCCCTGGGTGGGGAGCATGTTTCCTGAATCCTTGCCAGGTCAACATGGAGATGAACAACCTCCTCCTCAGACCAGAAAGGTGCCTGCAAATAGGGCAGCAATGCAGTTTCAGAATATCTCCCAGAAGACTGCTGCTCCACAGCCAGTGCATTGCACCACTCCCACATGTCTGTGTCCCTTCCAGTTACAGATGCTTTTGTTTTGTTCTTGTTTTAGTATGTGCAAGCTTGTGAGTATCTCTACCCCTATTCAGTGTGCTGTGCCTTTAAGGATATGAACGGTGTATGTTGTTAGCAGTTTTGAGGAAGTGATGTCACAGCCCTGCTATAAAGGAAGTTATGTACTTGGGGTGGGTGGGTGGGAGAAACCTATGCTGTCCAGAAACAATCACCTACAACTCTTACCCTGCACCCCAGGGAGTGCCTTCCTTTCTTTCAGACACCTATTTCACAAAGGCTAAGTAACAGGTCTAGTTACAACTGACTGCAAATATCCCCCAGCTACAGTTCCTCCCAGGCAAATTAAAGTTAAAACTAAGAAAAGTCCACCCCAAAAACAGAATCAATACTAGTTACTTACACAGATCCAAAAAGTAATAATTCAGTTCAGTGTAGTCTAGAAAATAACCTTCTTGATTCAAGGAAGCTGTGGCTGCTTTCTCACTCTCCCTGTCTTCAATGTGAGAAGGAGAAAGCAACACCTCTGAGACAAAAAAACCTTTTCAGCAAAAAAGAAAAAAATAAATAAATAAAATAGGGTCAAACAGTAATTTTGCTTAGCCTAATGATAAAAAGTCACAAAAATTTAAGCACCACCTGTAATAATTTCACAGAAGATATACCCTGTAAGAAACACTTTGCTACAGAGAAAAATAAAGCAGTAACAGAAGATATACCTTGCAAAAGACAATTTGAATCAGAAGATTACAGCAGTAATCTGTTAGCACACCTGTAGGAACACCTTGTAATATTGCAGCAGAAGGTATACCCAGCAACAGCAATGTGAATCAGAGAAAATAAAGCAATAAAATGTTAGCAACAAACAGTAACAATCCCTGTGAGTACAAAATAAAAACAACAACACACAGTAAATCTGCCTAGCCAAAAGTCTTAATCCTTTCCCTTACTCTGGTATGGTTCTTAGTTCTGTCCTTTCAAGCAAGCTAGAAGGAAAGAGCTCAGCTGAAGCTAGGTGCCTTGGCCAGCAAACCTAGCCTTCCACCTACATGTGAATCCCACATTCATTCTGAAAAGAAAAATAAAAACCACAAAGGTTGTTAATTTATACCCCACTCACTCCATTCTCACATCTAGGTATGCATACTGTAGGATGGGAGAAGAGAGAGCACATGACAGCACTGTAGCATGTCTCTCTCTCTCTCTCTCTCTCTCTCTCTCTTACACTCTGTCTCTCAAATGAAGGAAAGTTAGTGACTTAATATGCTAGTGAAATATTTGTGGCAAAAAGGTACAAATACTGCGAAATGGCAAATATATGCAGTCACAGAAATGTTCAGTAATGCAATTGATTGAGTGTGGGCTAACCAAATATTTTGAAACTCAAATTTAACTGAGGCAAGTATGAAAGAATAGTTCAAGAAACAGCTGGCTTTCAAATTATTAGTCTGATATCAAATAAAGCACTACACATAAACAGATCATTGTAAAAATACTTGCAAAGTTGCATTCAGGGTTGTATTGCTCTAAAAGAGTGTGGCAGGTTGGAATTGGTTCCACACTCATCCTGTTTAAATCCAAAGAGCAGTAACCAAATGCATCACAAAAATAGAAACAAAGCTACATTCTTCTGTAGCACGTTTTATGCTGGCATCACTTGGGAAGGATTATTGCACACTGAGAAACTCTCTCCATTGCTGAAGTTAAGATATGGCTTTGCTTCTGTTTTGGTGATGCATCTGTTTGCTGCTTTTTGTATTTAAACAGGACAAGTAAAGTTTGTCCCTATGCATAGGACTGCTGACTCATACTCCACTCACTCCATTCTCACAGTTAGGTATGCATACAATGGGAGAACAGAGAGAGGAGTACTTAGCAGTGTGGTATCTCTCTCTCTCTCTCTCTCTCTCTCTCTCTCTCTCAAATGAAGGAAAGTTAGTGGCTTTATAAACTAGTGAAATATTATTTGTGGCAAAAGGCTGCAAATACTGTGACATGGCAAATATATGCAGTCACAAAAAATGTTCAGTAAAGTAATTGATTACGTGTGGGTCAACCAAATATATAGAAACTCAAATTTAACTGAAGCAAGTACAAAAGAATGGTTTGAGAAATAACTAGCTTTCGAATTATTAGTCTAATACTGAAAGATGCACTACATATAAACAGATCATCGTAAAAATACTTGCAAAGTTGCATTCAGGGTTGTATTCTAAAGGAGTGCGGCAGAGTAGAATTTGTCCCCGACTCATCCTGTTTAAAATTTATTAACTAATGAAAGTTAAATTCATGTACAACTACAGTACAAAATTCAAGTCAAAAGTAGTTTGAACAGCAGAAAACATCATAGAATGACAAACAGCTTCAAAGGCGCACTATGACAGAAGGAACCCTGGCTTGTCAGCAAGCCAGGCAATGTCAGCACATGTGGAAACTATGGCAATATGCCTAGTATGAATGTTTGGATGGCAGTTCAAAGGCACAACATTGCTATAAGTAACTGCACCATCCATTGCAAACTTTTGGTCAGGTATTCTTTTCATGCCCATAGTGGGTGCCGGCAGAGATATGTCAGTCTGTGGTTTTCGGCTCTCAGTTTGTGGGGATAGGATGTGCACATAGTGAAGGGCAGGTGATTAGCCAAGAAACTTCTATAATTCTGAGTCTGGCAAGCTCATGGTACAGAGGTCAAAATTATAGGTAATTCTTGTTGCTAGTGTACTGTTTATCCATTTCACTCCTGTAGTCTTAAGTGGCACTCCACCAGTCAGCTGATGTGAAGAGCTGGAGGAGGGTGCACCCTGAGACCACTGGGGGTAGTGCAGTATCTTTAGGCATGTTGCTGGTCAGTGGAGATGGAGGATGCTGTCACTCTTTTCTCTGTTGGTGTAGGCTGGTTTATTTCATGATGAGCGAGCTAGCAGGATGCAGCAGGAGTGGGAGTGTGCTCCAAATTCCTTCAGCTGGGTTGTCAAAGTTTGTTTTGATTTACAGCTGTTTGCCAAACAAAGACCCTAACCTTAGTGGCAGAAAGGGAGAGACCAGCTGCAGGAGGAAGGGCATAAAATCAGTTGGTCCACCATGACTGTACAGTCTGGGAAGGGAGGGGGGCAGGTCTCATGCACAGCAATTCCCTTCCAAATGTCACCAAAATTATGGCCACCAGAATGGTGTCTTAAATATACAAGCCCACAATTTATAGGCTGTAGCAAGGTCACTAAACTGAGACAATCTGACTCAGTTTTTGTTAATGGTATCAGAATGGTCTGGTTTAGGATTAATACCCTGATATCCGGTTAGATACAAAAACCGGGTCGGATTTGCATGCATCCCTTGTTTAAACCTAAACAGCAGCAAGCAAATGCAACAAGAAAATAGAAGGAAAACTACAGCGCATTCTTCCATAGCACGTTTAAAGCTGGCATCACTTGGGAAGGGTTATTGCACATTGAGAAACTCTCTCGGTTGGTGATTTTATGACCAAGATACGGCTTTGCTTCTATTTTCATGATGCATTTGTTTGCTGCCCTTTGTATTTAAACAGGACAAGTTGAGTTTGTCCCTGTGCACAGGAGAACCAATTCCAGCCTGCTGCACTCTTGTAGAGGAATACACCCCTGAATGCAGCTTTGCAAGTAGTTTTAAGATTATCTGGTTATGTGTAGTGCATCGTTTGGTATCAAACTAATAATTTGAAAGCTGGCTATTTTTCCTACCATTCTTTTGTACTTGCTTCAGTTAAATTTGATTTGCAAAATATTTGGTTGATACACACATAATCTATTACTTCACTGATCACATGTGACTGGTTAAACTGTGCTACAGAAGATCACCTCGGCTCTGCAAGAATGTTGTTAACTCAAAAACTGAACTTTTTGGCATCTCATATCTCCCTGTACAGGGCAGTGGAAACAGCATCAAGCCTACACATTTTCCTTATAGTCCTCAAAGGAATTGGGGACAGAAATAGAACTCTAGCAGTAGTGAAAAAAATTACTGAGGAGACTTAAATACAGACATGCCGACATCCACTAAATGTAAGAATACATGGGCTCTCTCACTCTCTGCAAGGCATTTCCCTGCTTTCTCAGTCTCTCTCTCTCTCTCTCTCTCTCTCTTTTGCAGTGACTCTCTCTGTTGCTGGGGGGTATGTATTTCAGCAGTTAAGGTATTGCTGGGGGGAGGTATGTATTTCAGTGGTGATGGACTGCAGAAAGTAAAAAAAAAAAAAATAGTGTGAGTGATGGTGCAGTGTTACAATGTCCAGAGACACAGTGGTGACTTTTGTCATCTCATTATGTTGTTGGCTCAGAAGGAATTTGGGGTTGCTTTTTATGTTGGCTTGCAGCAGGCTTGCCAACATATTGGGAGAGTGCAGATTTGGGGGCCCGGCCGCTGTTGGGCGAATGCAGGGCACGCATCAGTAGGTGCGTCCCTCATTCCCCAATCAGCCTGCATGCCAGCACCACACCATGCATATGTAATGGTGCGAGCACATCTAAGCAAAGGCCTGCTGCAATCCGAGCAAAGCTCATCATACGAAGCGGACCTTTTGCTTGCATGCTCGCCGCCATTATCAGCATGGTCGGCGAGTGGCTTAACCCCCGCTTTATTGCCGATGGGGGAGTCCACCGCCGGGTATACCCCCCAATCTGAATGCTGAGGGGGTGCCCAATCCCCTCGGCTGGCGCCCCCGCTGTGTTTCTACCCGATGGAGGAGCCCAGTCCCTGGCATCACCTCTCCCCAATTGTTGAATGCTGAGGGTGCCCAATCCCCTCAGCTCACCTCCCCCCACCACTGTCTTTGTTTGCCGACAGGGTGCCCAATCCCCGTCCGGCATTATTTCCGTTGTGAGCCGATGGGGTGCCCAACTCCGTCAGCTACTGACCCCCAAAAAAACAGGTGGGTGGCACGCTGGGAGCCCACCCAGCTTGCCAAATGCCCTGCATCAGGAAAACTGTCCCACGATGGTTTTCTTTGTTTTTGTTTTTCACCTGTAAAACTAAAAGCGGTCCCTCGTAGTGTCGATGCCCCCTCCCCACCCGCACCCACCACTGCACCTGCCTCCCCATACCCCTCCATACTTACCTCCAGAGTCCAGCGCGACGATCTTCAGTGGATTGGGAACATGTCTGCACTCTTCAAAGCCGACCGCGAACTGAGGAAATGCCGGTAAGCTGTATAATGGAGTGAATAGGGTTTTTTCAACTTTGCTGCATATCTCAGGCATTTCTTGGAATTTTGGCACCAAATTTTCAACATGGAGTTTTTGGGACCCCCTCCCCATGAATTCTGTCACTGTCACGGCGTTAATTGGCCTCGAAAGGTGATTTCACAGTCACTGCACAAAATCACCTTTTGGGGCCCATTAATGAAATGACAGTGGCAGTGTTCATGAGGTGCCCTCTTAAAAAGCCTAAGTTCCAAATTTGGTGGAAAAAATCCAACAAATGCCTGTTTTACGAGCGTGCGTTGCGCAGTTGCTACGCAGGCTCGTAACTTCACGCCTTCACAATATTTTACTGCCAGATTTTCAGCATTGTCATTTTTGTACACCTCCTTGTGAACAGTATAGCTGTCATTTTCCACATCCTGCCCGAAATGTGTTTCCGCACTTCCGGCGCACAATAGTGCAGTCGCTGTGGGAAATCGGTGTTTGGGCCAGATTATGAAAATGACAGTGATACAGTTCATGAGCAGAGGACCTAAAATGCCTATGTTGAAAATTTGGTGATGATACTCCATAAAATAACTGTGTTATGAGCGTGCGTTGGCAGATTGCACGCACCCTTGTACCGTCGTGCATTTGTGATATTTTCAGTCTGGATTTTCACCATTGCCTTTTTCCATACCTCTTGATGAACAGTACAGCCGTCATTTCACATATCCTGCCCAAAATGTGTTTTTACACTTCCGGCGCAGAATAGCGTGGTCGCTGTACGAAATCACTTCTTGGGACACTTTGAGGAAAAAACAGTGACACTGTACATTAGCAGAGGTGCTAAAATGCCTATGTTGAAAATTTGGTGCCGAACGTCCATAAAATGGTAATGTTGCAAGCGTGCATTGCATATTTCCCACGCACCCTAGTAGCCTCGCAAATTTGGTATATTTACATGCCACATTTTCAACACTGGCATTTTTTTACACCTCCTTATGAACTGTATAGCTCTCATTTTTCACATCCTGCCCGACATGTTTTACTGCACTGCACTACACTACCAAACACCCAAAGGGACACCCTAATGCTTGTCACTCTCTGCAGGGTGGGGGTGGGTTGGCATCAGTTCAGTACTTCACTGCCATTCCTAAGATGCATCTGTCTAACTCCTGCACTACCAATGCCAATGCCAGCAAGCCAACATTCGGCATTGACAAATGCTAGTTCTTATAGTTGTAGCAAGAGGACTGCAGGGCTGGGCCCTGCCAATGCAGCCCTGAAAACAAGGCTATACAGGGTACTAAGATTGGTATAGCTGAACACAAGATCAGTCTATACACTGATGATACTTTGATATACTTAACAGCCACTGAAAAATCTCTACCACAACTCTTATCACTAACTGTAGAATTTGGGGAAGCCTCAGGTTACAAGATAAATATGATGAAAGCTGAGGTGTTTTATTTAAATCCTGTACCAAACTCAGGGATCACTACACAATACCAAGCTATACTAAAGGACAAAATCAAGTATTTAAGGATAACAATATCCAAACAGCACAAATGTATGAACTAAACATAACTGCTTATACATAACATTTAGAAAGATTTAAAAAGATATGGATAAATTGGGTCAGCGGGGGTGGGGTGGAGGAAGGGGCATCTGCAGAGTAATGGATTGCTAGTTGCACAAACAAGCAGACTTGATAGACAGTATGGCCTGTATCTGCTGGCAGTTTCTTATGTTCATATGGATAAAACTCCCCCTTACCATAACTAGTCAGTGTAATGCAATCAAAATGAGCATACTGCCCTGTTTGTTATTTCTTTTTCAGGCATTGCCAATAACCATACCAGATAAATTATTCAAAGGCTTAGACTGTATGATTTCACAATTTATCTGGAAAGAAAAAAAAAAACAGGTTGACCTTAAAAAACTCATGTTATCAAAACTACAGGGGGGCCTTGCACTGCCAAACTTTATATACTATTATCTGGCAGCTCAAATGTCCCAAATTACAGAATAGTTTAAGGGAGATCTCACTAACAACGTACTCATTGAACAGCACATTCATAAGTACCATAACCAAAAAAGCATTCGGCATACACAGGTCCACCCAACTCCCACATCACCCCCTCCTCCAGCACCTGGGCTAATGCCACAGGGCTCAAAATTGTTCACATCAACATACGCAGTCTTCCTTCCATGTTCCCTGATCTGGAGGCATGGATTGTGCTATACAAGCCCCACATTCTGGGACTTCCTGAAACCTGGCTAAAGCCTCACCTTGCTGACACCACTTATCAACTACCTAAGTACTCATCCCTGCGTCTCAATAGGACAGGCAAAAAAAAGGGAGGTAGTGTTGCACTGTTCATTAGGGAATCCCTCTCAGCCAACATTGTCCTCTGCTCCGATCCAACCTCACCTAGTGAATGGCTCCTCTCAGAATTAACCCTGGGAACCAGTAAGAAACTCTTCATAGGTTGCTGCTACAACCCTCCTACCACTGGAACTGAGGGTCTAAACAGCTTCTTCTCGGACCTGAGCTCCTTATCCCCTCATAGAGACTCCATTCTCCTCAGTGATTGCAATTTAAACTGGCTGAGTACACACCAGTCTGACTACGCTTCCCATCTAAAACAACACAACCTGGTTCAGACTATTACGCTTCCCACCAGACAAAACCCATGCATGACCACTCAGACCCTTTTGGACTGGATTATCACAAACAAAGATGATTATGCACTGCATGCTGGTACCATGTTGGACTCCATTAGTGACCACTCCCCTATGTATCTTCTCTGGTCATCTAAATTTAAACATCCCCCTCCCAAATACCTGTCCTTTTGGAACTTCAGTAGCCCCACCACCTCTAACCTCTTCGAGGAGACGTGGTCCTTGGACTGGTCTGCTCTATACTCACTTTCCTATGTGACTCCAGCAGTAACCCTCTTCACACAGACCCTTATGACCCTATAGGACCAGCACTTGCCTATCACCACAAGAAGGGTCAGAGGTGGCTGCTCATGCTGGATCACTAAAGATCTCCTTAACCTTATGAAGGATATGGATCGTGCTTGGTCCACCTACAAAGCATCCCCTTCCCCTGTCCTCTGGGATGCCTAAAGGTGCAGGAGGAATCTATGCAAACATCTGGCCAAATCCCTGAAACAGACTCATTTTCTTAATCTCCAACAAGCTAATCTTGGAGATCCTAGGAAATTCTGGGCATCCATCGGCTCCCTTCTAAACCCCCAGTTCAGCAAGGCAGCCCTGCAACTGAACTCCCCTGATGGCCTCATTACAATCTATCTGGAAGTGGCCTGGGCTTTTTCAATGACAAATTCTCCGACCTATCCATGTATCTAAGTAAACTCCCAAATGGCCAGCCAAACAATTCAGTCCCCCATCCAACCTCCCTGTCGACCTCCACCAGGCCTCTCACCCAACCCCAACATCTCCCCCTTTCTACTTCAAAGCTCTCTCGAATGCTGGCACTGCTAACTCCTCAAAAGCCTCCCCAATCACAGCTCCCATGGGGCTGATGGCCTATCCTCAGTCTTCCTTAGGCTCATCTCCCCAGCCATCATTGAACCACTAACTTGTATCTTTAACCTCACCCTTTCCACCTCCTCCATGCCTGACCCCTGGAAGACTGCCAAGGTGATTCCCATCTTCAAAGTTGATGACCCTCTATTCATGGACAACTATCATCCAATCTCCATCCTCCCCCACCTTAGCAAACTACTCAAGAAAGTTATCCACCATCAGCTTGCTGAGCACATAGCCAAATACAATCTCCTGTGTAGCCAACATCATGGCTTCTGCAAGAATCATTCCATCGCCACCACCCTCACACTACTGACCGACCACATTCTTATTATATGGACCAGGGTAATGCCAGAGGCGCAGACTTCGTTGACCTCTCCAAAGTATTCAACATGGTCAACCATGCCCTCCTCTTCTCCAAACTACATTGCCTTGGCTGTTCTCAGAAGGTTACTACCTGGTTCAAGAGCTACCTCACCAATCACTCCCAATTCATGTGTATTGGCACTGCCTTCTCCCCCACCCTGCCCGTCTCAACAGGTGTCCCCCAGAGCTTCATTCTGGGCCCCCTTCTATTCTCTTTATTTATTAACTCTCTTCCCTCGGACAGTCTCAGTTATCTCTCTCTCTCCTCTAAGCTAATGACCTCGTACTCTTCTACAGTGATAAATCTCCGCCCGCATTTCCTAAGTTCTCACTCTAAACTATGCTGCGGCCCACAGCTGGTTTGCAGATGACCTTCCCCTGGTTAATGCCAAAAAAATGAAATCTATGCTGTTTGGATCCAAGCCTTTCCTAGCCAAATCCAAAACTCACTCCCTTCTCAACATTGTCTCCCCTGATGGCCAAGCCCTTGAAGATGTCAGTACTTTCAAATACCTAGGAGTCCCACTCAATCAATCAATCAATTAATCAAGTCTTTATTTATCCAAGCGAACACCATTGAGCAGGCTCACTTACAAGGTGGACCTGCATTACACAATGTCAAGAATAACACTTTTATGTACGGATAATAAATAGACATAATTATACAGAAATAGAAAAAAATACACAGAGCAATAACAAGTATTTCAGATATGTTTAACAAGGTTAGAGAGAATGGTATGAGAAGGGGAATTAAAACATTCTGAAACAGCCAGCATATTAAAACATTTTCAAACAGCATGGCATATCATTGGTCAGGACATATATAAACTTAAGGGGCAGATATAGAGGGAAGGGGAGGGGTACAGGACTGCAGCTGTTCTAGGAGGGGTGTTATGGTAGATGGGCTGGGGACATATATGTTAGGAGTCTGAGGGTAGGAAAGGTAGTGGATTAGCAGAAACAAAAGGGGGCTATAGGTGGAGACAATCAAGGGGCCAGGTTAGATGGAGATGTAGTGAGTAGGTAAGCAGTAGGCACCCTAGCACACTAAATGTGCTGAAAACAGCTGCATAGCTCCTTAACAGCCTTGGCATACAAGGTCTTGAAGGTGATAAGACTAACAGGGAGACTCAGTTTCATAGTTTTCTGTAGTTTGTTCCAGAGTGAGGCCAACATAAAGCCTATGGCTGCTCTCACAAAGCATGCATTGGCCCTAGGTACCTTCAGTAGAAGCAGAGAATAGCTTCTCAGTGCGTAGTTGCCTACCACGTGTAATGGCAAACAGTCAGAAATGTATTGGGGTAATTTGTTGGTAATAGCTCTGTAAGTCCAGAGAGACACATTTATATCCCTTCTGTACTGAAGGGAGGTCCACCCCACAGCTGCATATAAGGAGCAGTGGTGGGTGGTGATAGGTAGGCCAGTTATGAATCTCAAGGCTCTGTGGTATAAGGTGTCCAGTTTAGTAAGACAGGAGACATTACACTGACTATAAATGAAATTGGCATAATCAATTAGGGATAGAAACGTGTATTGAACTAACTGCATCTTGGCATCTTTGGTCAGGAGGTGTTTTATTCTAAAGAAGAGACCAAGCCCCTGCCTCAACTTTTTCAGCAGATCCTCAACATACTCCATGGAGGACAGCGTCTGCAGTCTAGCCAGACCCCTAGGTACTTGGATTTCATGACAAATTCCAATCTCTCTCCTAGTAAAGTGTTTAAGGGAGGTAAGGAGCCAGAGATAGCAGTGTTTGCTGAATGAGTAGCTGAAGAGAACAGCATAGCTTTTGTTTTTTTGGCATTGAGTAACAGTTTTTTTATTCAGGACCTGATTCTGCAACAAGTTGAATTCTCTTTGTAAATCTCCACAGGCAGCTTCCGGAGTTGGGCAGCTTAGGTACAACACCGTATCATGAGCAAAAAGGTGAATAGTGGCCTCCTTGATGCCAACATCAATATTATTTATATAAATGGCAAACAATAGAGACCCCAGGATGGATCCCTGTGGAACATCTCTTTTTAGTGGTTAGAGTGGAGAGAGCTCCCCTTTGGCCTTGGCCTGCTAAAGCCTATCTATAAGGTAATTATTGAACCAGCACAGAGAGGTCGGGTCCAGACCTATCACTTTTAGGGTGGAAAGAAGCAGGCAGTGGTCGAAAGTGTCGAAGGCCTTGCTAAGGTCCAGGAACATGACACATACAAATTTTCTGTTTTCCGGCTCTCATTGCCAGTCATCATTCACTTTGGCCAGAGCTGTAATGGTACTGTGTTTGGCTCTGAAACCAGACTGCATAGGGTTTAGAAGGTTCTTGTTATCTAGGTAGGTTCTCAGCTGAGCATTCACAATTTTTTCCAGCAGTTTAGACAATATTGGTAGGAGAGATATCGGCCTGTAATTATTTAGGTCGAAGGGATTCCCTGATTTAAAAAGAGGAATGATGTGGGCAATTTTCCGTATGTGTGGAAGAGTCCCCTGGGACAAGGACAAGTTAAATAGGTATGTGATTAGTACAGCTAGGACGTGGTATGCAATCTTTAAGAAGTGGAGTCAAGACAGTCAGCACCAGCGCATTTCTTGGTGTACAACCGTAGAAGGAGGTCTTCGACCTCTTTCAATGAAGCAGGAAGGAATGAGAAGACTGCATTAGTGATGCTAGGTTCAGGAATCTATGCACTAACCTGAGAATGTAACATGGATGCTGGTGAATTTTCGAATGCTTGGCCTGCTGTAGCAAAGTGGTTGTTGACTGCCTAGAGAATCTCCTTGCTATCGTTGATAGTAACATTGTCAGAGATGATTTTTGAGGGAAGTACATTTCCTGCTATATGACCAGACAGCTCATTGATTGTGGACCAAAATTTAGCTGGGCACCTAGAAGTAGAGTCAAGCACAGAATGGTAGAAGTTGGCCTTAGCCTCTCAAACCAATTTGATGCAGGACTTCCTAGCCTTCCTGGGGTGGCACTAATTCTCTGCAGTTTTTGATTTGCAGGCTTTTTTCCAGAGTTTATCTCTCTCTAGTAATGCAGCCTTGAGTTCAACAGAGAACCAACAGCAAGTTCTGGCATCTCCCAGAATCTCCCTCTTTATGCAGACTTTTACCAAGGGAGCATGATTATTTATGGCACAAGACACTACTTCATGAAAAAATGTCATATGCCATACTGACCGATTTGGCTAGATAAAAGTTCTGCCAGTGTACAGACGATTTTAGCTCATCGATGTAGGCAAATGGGTCAAAGTTGCTTCTGGACCTTCTGGTGAACTTAGATGTGGAGGGGGGATTGGAGTCAGATCTTACACTGGCGATGAAGCAGTGATCGCTGACATCTGAGAAAAATATTCCAGTGTAGGAAAAGGACTGTGGCTTGCTTGTAAGAAAGACATCCAGTGGTGTGCTATTCCTGTTTTTTTTCTTGTTAGGACACATAGGTTCTTCAATGAGTTGTGTGAGCCCAAGAGAGTCACAGAAGGATTTGAGGGGTAAGGAAGCCTTGGATAACCAGTCGTAATTGAGATCCCCTAGAATAATAGTTTCAAGGGTCTCATGTCCCATAATAGTCGATAGGTAAGACAAGAGCTGGGGCCCAGCAGATGGAGGCCTGTAACACTGTATAACACTGATAGCCATTGCGCAGGATGTTTCAACCTTAAGGGACAGACATTTGAAGCCATTTGCAATAGAGGAGGAGTCAATGGTAGTGACCGTATCGTTGTCCTTGACATAAATGGCTACCCTACCACCCCTAGTATGCCTGTCGGCTCTGAACAGCCAATAGTTAGGGATGTTAACCTCCCTGTCAGGGGTAGAAGATCTGAGCCAGGATTCTGAGACTACCAGCACATCTGGTTCAGTATGAATGACCCAGGTCTGGATCGATGTAAACTTTTTAAAGAGATTGCAAACAATAACGTGCATGAAGCTCATTCCTCTTAGCCTTGTAAGGTTGGATGGAGATGACAAGGCTTCTGTAGGACCATGGTTAAGTTCAACATTGCCTGAGCACAATAGGAGGAGAAACACAATTTTCTTTAGGGCAACCAGAGATAATTTGAAAGCTCTAATTCTTCCACGACTGCTTGGAATGACAGAACGAGAGTGCTGGGCCCTGCTATTTATGCAGTGCTGTCCTAAGGATGCAGCTACTAAAACCCTTGCCATGTGGCACCAAGTGACATTATTACTGGGGATATAGGGGGGCATACCCTGTATGGGTGGGGAGGTGGAGATCCCACCCCCAGAAGCTACCTCAGACTGATGCAAGTATGGGAGCACAGGGGTGCAACAAAAGCTATGAGATGAGTTGCTGTACAAATAGCACTGTGACAGAGTGTCCAACTCCCCCTGTGAGTTATTGCGGCCCAGGTGATACACTACATAAGGCACCAGCCAAAGTAAGATGAAGAGAGGGAGCCAGGTATCAGCCCTCATATTGACGCCTTATAGTGAAAAATAGTAAGCTATGACTACGGCAAAGTGTTTTTATCTGAAGATGGCATAGCCAGATTATAGACTCCTAGATAATCACCAGACAGAACAAAGCAAGTCGGCGTGTGCAGGTATTTGTGGACTTCACAGGGCTGAGCAAGATAGCAGATGGCACCAAGCCTATATGATCACTGACAATGTGTGGTCTCCCTCGGTAGCTGGTACTTCAAAAGTAGGTAGGATGCTGCCGATGTAGGCTGCACCAATGTGGTCTTACACCACTGTATGAGACGGTAATGTGTGTGGTAAAGTAGGCTGCACCAATATGGTCTTACATCGCTATATGAAATGGTAATGTGCAGCACTGTTAGTCTATGGAGATCGTCAATGTGAGAGGCGTTTTAGATAGATGGAATGGAGTAGACCAAAGAATGAGAGGGGGTGGGGGAAGGCTGTCTACATAATAATGAGCCTAGAGGGGGGATGTGCGGGTGGGCAAAAAAAGATGAGCCTTTGCCGTACCTCTTTGCTGGAAGAGTCCATGCTTGTGGTCTAGGGCGGTGGCTAAGGAAGCGCCATCAGCCTTGTGTCCACGTGTCCCATGGCAGATGAGCTGGAAGCCCTGAAGGGATAAGTCTACTGATAGGTAATAAGAGCAGGGTAGATGAGAACTGGACAGTACCCTTGGGGATTTAATAGAGGTCAGGGACATGGTGGGTGGGCGTGTCTTGCAGTAGCCTGTAGGAGTGAGCTAGAAAGCTGGGGCGGGGTTTAAGTGTATTTAATCAGGACTGGGGATGGGTGGGCTGAAAAATCAGGCAGCTAGGGCTTCCTTCCTGGAGGTAATCAGTCCCAGAAGGCAAGTCCATACCTGAGCTTCTTGACCCATCCATCTCTTTCTCTGAGCACATCAACTCATTAGTTCAAAGGTTTCACCAAAAATTAGGTGCTGCCTACAGATTCCAGCAATACATCACTCCTGAGGTCTGATTTACCATCATCCAGGGAAATCTACTTCCAGTCCTGGACTACTAATCACCTATCTATGCTAGGACGTCTGCAAACCTTATGGCCAAGCTCACTTCTGCCTACAGTAGTGCCTGTCATTTCGCTTTGCTGGTCCCTTTCACTACACACCACTGTGTCCTTTACAGTTCACTAGGATGGCTCCCACTGCAAGGCCATTTCGACCTTGCCCTTTGCTGCATGGTGGATTTTGTCATCTGTATTGGCCAGGAATCTTCCCTTGCAGACCTCTTCATGGTCCAAATTTTACACTGCAGCCTCTGCTCACACAGCATCCTCCTCTCTGAATATTCCCAGGGTATCTACCACCATAAGCGGTAAAGCCTTGTCGGTGGCAGCCCCTATGCTGTGAAATAAACTGCCTGCCGAGCTCCGCTTCATCGACATCCACTGCCAGTTCAAATCTTATTTATTTATTTATTTATTTATTTATCAAGTCTAGGATTACAAATACCTTTGAGCCATGGCTCTTTTACAAAGGTTCCACGTCAGAGAAATACAAATTATGGGGAACATCAAGACAGGCATTACAACAATGTGGACATTGCAAACAGAGTACAGATTAATACAGTTCAAGGGTAGCATTGTAACAAGGCAGCCAGCAGCATTTGTCAGAGAAAATAGACAACAGATAAGAAGTGCCAGAGTCATAGGGAGAGGGAAGAGGGTAGGGGGGAGAAGGAATGTAGGAAGGGTGGCGAGAGGGTGAAAAGTGCAGCATTGGGTATACCAAGATGTGAGGGTAGAATCCAGTGGGGGGACAACTAGTGGAGAAACAAGGTTAAGTTGGGCAGTCACAGGAGCTGTTGGTAGTGAGATAGTCCCAGAGCCTAGTTTTAAACATACCAATAGTTGGGGCAGAGGAGATGGTTGGGCTGAAGCCATTGAACCAGAGTGGTGCTCAATAAGCAAAGGAGCATTGTCCCTGTGAAGTGTGACAGTGGGGGACTTTCAGTAGCTGTAGCATGGATCTCCTAAGGCACCATTTGTTAATTTGGTGTTGTAACAGAGTTGAGACCCCAGAAGGTGCAAGGCCAAGGTAGATTTTTTGACCATGGAGCAGGTGAGAAACCTTATGCAGTTTGATAGTTGGAGCCAGCCGGTCTGAGTGTACAGGTCACATGTGTGGGTGAGACGGTGAGCACCAGTGATGAGCCGACATGCTTTATTTAAGGCAGTTCAGAGACATCTAAGGGTTGTGGTTGTGGCCGAGCCATAAATGATGAGACCATAGTCTATTACAGAGATCACAGAGCTCAGGACTGCAACCTTCAAAGCTTCTGGCATGAGGAGTGGTCTGTGTTTGTAGAGTAGACCAAGCCGTGTATTAGCAGCTCTAGCTACATTATCTACATGAAGTCCATAGGAGAGATTAGGGTCAAGCTGTATCCCTAAGTATTTGAAGGACACCACCTGATCTAGAGTGTTCCCCTGGGTGGTGGAGATAGCCAAGTGGTGTAGCTTGTGTGGGTTATGAGAGCTGCAGAAGAGCATAGATTTGGTTTTCTTGTCATTGAGGACCAGTTTATGATTAAGAAACCATGTCTCTACAGAACTGAAACCAAGTTGAAGGTTGTGTTGAAGAGTTGCAGGATCTTTGTGAGTGGAAAATACAACAGCATCATCGGCATATAGTATGATCTGCTCAGAGCAGTGGTAAGGGAGGGAGTTTAAGAAAAGGCTAAAAAGGAGGGGTCCCAATATGGATCCCTGTGGGACACCCGAGCGAACAGGCAGGGTGTTAGAAAGAGCGTCCGCAATTTTTACTCTCTGTGACCGGTTTTCTAAGTAGCTTTTAATCCAGAGAGAAGAGTCAGGTGATAGCCCGGCATTCAGTAGTTGGTGTATTAGTAGTCCATGGTGTACTGTATCGAAGGCTTTGGAGAGGTCGACGAAAACGGCCCCTGTGAGAAGGCCATTGTCAAGGGATTTATGCAAAGCTCCAGTGAACTCAAGAAGGGCTGTGGTGGTGCTGTGACCTTTCTGGAAGCCGTGTTGTTGTGGACAAGGTATATTGTATTTATCCAAGTGGTCAGTAAGTTGATCAGCCATGATGTGCTCAAGTGCCTTAGAGAGTGGGGTCAGTATGGAGATAGGGCGATAATTTGAGTGAATCGTCTTGTCCCCACTTTTATGGATGGGTGTCATGGTGGCTGTTTTCCATAGGTCTGGGAATTTTCCACAGCTGAGAGAGAGGTTTAGGATTTTTGTTAATGGATGAATTACCTCATCGAGGGTGAGCAACAGAAGCTTAAGGTCCAGGGTGTCACTACTAAATCTAGATTTAGAGATAGCTGCAGTAATATAGCGGTGAGCTTCATTCAGCCTTACCTTCCTGAAGTAGAAGAGGGGATGGTTAGACTGAGGGGCTGAGGTATTTGGGGAGTAGGCCCTGTTTTCGAAAAAGTCATGGGGTAGAACAGCACTAAGGTCTGAAAAAGCCAAGTTAAAGATGTTTGCGATCACCTTGGGGTCAAGGGTTGAGGATCCATCAACCATTAACATGGCTGGAGAGGTTTTTGGCTGCTTCCTTGTGACATCCTTGATATTGTCCCAGAAAGCACGACCATTTCCCCATGTATTGGTGAGAGCGTCTTTGTAATAGGTGGATTTCATTAGCCGTATGGCTTTTGTGCAGGCATTTCATGCTTGTTTGTAATTTTGGATGTCCAGTTGTTTGCCAGTGGCCCTGGCAACTGCCCAGAGGTGATCCCTTACTTTCAGCTGTGAGAAAAGAGCCACGGTGACCCATGGGTTAGAGAGAGATTTTGTTTTGCGCCTTTTAGCAGGGGCAAAGAGGTCGCAGGCTTTGTTGAAAATTGAGATGAAGTGATCAAGAGCCAAGTTAACATCTGTTGCTTCATAGATGGGTAGCCAATCTTGTAGAAGTAGGTGTTGTTTGAGATGTGGAAGTTTTCCACGAGGAAGGACTCTGCTAGCGATAATTTTGGGAGGGGGCTTAAGGAATTTGTTAGACCATGCACACATGACTGAGGAGTGGTCACTGAGTGAGTCTGGGAGAATGGTCGTACGAGAAATCCTTGTGGGGTGAGTGGTGAGGACCCAATCCAAGAGGGTACTGGTGCCAGTCTTGTAGTTAATCCTAGTAGGGGAGTTTACCATTTGTGTGAGGTTAACAGCTGAGATGGAGTCTTTATAGGCACTGGCACTCGATGCTAACCAGTTTATGTTGAGATCCCCTAGTAGAATAAGTTCAGCTTCAGGAGGATGAGAGTTGATAAAGTTTAGGACGTCGTTGAATCCATGTTTAGGGTCCCTGGGTGGGATGTATACAGAGAAAATAGTCAGGGCTTTATGGTTGGGACCTAGGACGATTTTTATTGGCAGAATCTGGGCTGAGGCAGAAAGTGATGGAGTTGCTACAGGGTGCCAAGACAGGGAGTCTTTGATATAGATTGCGCAACCACCGCCTTTTTTGGATATCCGGTCCAGCCTGTGGACATTGTATTTCAAACTGATGTAAAAGACCATTCAATTTTGCAGTAGTCCTTGCGTTTTTGTACGGGGCAGCGGGTGCTGTGTTTTTCTTCTTTTACCATTCAGCTTAGCCTGCCTGAAAGCAAAATGGGAACAGCATTTAGGAATAAATATCACAGAGGATAAATAGGATAAAAACTTATCATACCCCCTTAATGAATTCTACTCTTCAAAACTCCAACAGATCCAATTCAAAATACTCCGTATGATCTACTTGACACCTGCCAGACTGCATAAAATTAATCCAAATCTAGAGGAAAAATGTCCAAGATGCCAAGACTATCAAGGATCCCTTATCACATGTTTTTAACATGAAAAAAATAAGTTTTGGGACATAATTCCTGAGGTTTTAGAAAGAGCAATGGGTATTACGCCAAAAAAAAAGATCTGTCCACTGTCTTATTGGGCCATAAATTAACTCAGCATAATTTGATGGATTACTATTTAAATTATTTTAACTAGCTTTTCCAGTAGCCAAAAAGTGTATCTTGGTGGTTTAGAAAGACGGTAGTCCACCTTTGATAGAGACTTGGTTTAACCTAATGATTGATCTGTATACTTTAGAACGGATGCATTATTTCAAAAATAATGCAGAAATCTTTCACACTATTTGGAATCCGTTTCTTGAGATAGCCTTGAATTATAAACATATAAGACTTAGAATAGCAGACCCCTAAGATGTTTAAGATTGTTGTTAGAATTTAAGTTAGAGTATGAACAGGCTCCTAAGGTTAGAGCAATCAATAAATATTGTTGTATGTAGTTGTCATACTTGGTATGTTAAATTGTTGTTTTTCTCAAACATTTGTGAATTTAGAGCACACCTTCCTGATTTATGCACTTTATTTGTCTCAGTAAAGTAAAATGAAAAAAATAATGACAGACTTTAGTCCATTAACATTCCGTCTGGGTATATTCACAGCATTAGCCATATTTAAACCTAATGTACAGCCAGAGATTATCTGGTAAAGAACTCCAGCCCGGTGTCAACACATTGCACTGGTGTATTGATATTGAAGTACATAACAGAAATGATCAGTATGTAAACTTAACTTTTAACCCATAACAGACCACTCTCACTCCCTACCCTAATGCAACAAAACTAGACATCGTCCCAGTCGTAACTGCTGGGTAAACATAACCTGTATAAAAACAGGAGATTAGATTACAAACCCAGAACATATCTGTCCCTTTTCCCGTCAACTGGGCAATATTTTGCCAAATGAATCATCCCCTACAAACTTATGACAGTATTATAGGTTAGGATCTAGGAATATTTGTAGGTATGGACACTGGTGAAGATATTTAAACAAACAAGAATGCCCAAACAGCAGACTAACATAGAACCATGTGGAGTGGGGAGAGGGCTACTCCCCCTCTCCCTCCTACCTTGCATAACTAGTAGAACAGGTTGATAAAAAGGAACAAATTACAATACCTTGGCACCTGTTAAAACCAAGGGATAGTTCCCAGTGGAGATCTAGGATCTTATATAGTGGGCTTCAGTACTATGACATGGGTTCAACTACAGCCCCAAGTGTGAAACACAATGACAAATATTCTAATATGAGGGTATATAGCCTGGATCAGGACCCAATGGGAGTCAGAATCAGAGGGATATAACTGTCACAATAATTCCCTGCTTAGGGACCCCACAGCCAAGCCAAGCAGTTCAGTCCCCCCCCCCGCTATTGTGCAGCAAAAAACTTCAAAGATAAGGGTTATTCCAGTGAATGGGGAGGCACATGGCTCTGGTCTCTGTCAACTGTCATTGGTAGCACTAGATCTCATTTGGGTTTTGATAATCCAAAATCCATTTGTACCCATGTCCCAAGACATGATCAGGCAGGCATCAGTACAAAGGGTTAGCAGTCAGAAAACACACTTGGAGTCTGGGGAAGTAAGGTCCCAAACAAAAGAGCTCAGGGGCAGTTAAATAGTGACAATGAGTCTCGTGCGTATCTAGCAGGACACTCCAAGTGAACCAGTGAGATGACCGGTGTGACCACATCCTACTGGTAGATGGAGACATTTATGAACAATCAGAAGCTTCCAGTGCCATTGTAACAGGCAAGATGTATGCTTTGCAAATGGTCAAAGAACACCAAGCAAGTTAATGGCAGAGGCAGCTGGATCACCACATGGGCTAGCAGCACAGTCCTGGAGAAGTGATGGTTGTTCCTCGGGAAGGGGAATTCTGTCCTTCCCAGCATCAGTCACCCCCAAAAATAACTTAAAAGCATGGTCAGGTGACAAATAATAATTTCAGGAGTACATGAGCCGGGGTGATTCAGGGTAATCCTTGTGCCAATCTGTGGGATCCAGTCAAACAGACAGAAGGAGAAAAAAGGCTACTTATCTTTTAGCTGGTGCCGTAGAACATACCGTTGATTGCCACTCCACAGCTGCAGATTCCTCCTTGACCCACTGCTCAGCTTCAGGGTAATTTGTAAAGTATTTAGTGGCCTTTCCCAGGTGATCAGTTCTCAGTTTGGCTGTGTATAAAAAGGCAAATGTCCAGCCCCAGGGTGTGAAGCTATGATTTTGCATGGTTAAACTTCTGCCTCCGAAGCTGAAGTTCCCTGCTGTAATCTGATAAATGAGCAGACAACCATTGTCCACAGAAATGGGCTCCTGGGATTTAGCAGCTCACAGCATGCTCTCCTTATCAGTATAGCATAGATATTTGATTAAGCAATGTCAGGAGTGATCGCCCTCCTTGGGTGGGCAGGCAACCTGTCGTGCCCTTTTGATTTCATATTGCAGGGCTTCAGGATTTATTTTTAACTGCTGGGCCAGCCATTTCAGCAGCTCCTGCTACAGATCTCTACCCCCCCAATACCTTCAGGGAGCCCCATGATATCCAAATTGGATCACAGAGATCTATTCTTCTGGTCATCCACCCGGGTGTGCAGCTCCTCCAAGGTCTCCTTCAAAGTGTTGTGATCATGGGAAACAGAGAGGATGGTCTCTTCTAATTCATTGACCCCCTTCTCCAGATCATCAGTGCGGGTAGAGTGTGAAGCTACAGTCTCAGAAAGGCCAGTTACTACCCATTGCAGATTGGTAATTTGGGTCATTATATTTGTGAACACTGCTTTAATGTTGGCCAGCATGTTAGCCAGTGTGGCAGGGACTCCCACCTGGGTCTCCTCCAGCTCCATCATGCAGTACTCCTGTTCCGTATCTGTTTGGGCCTGTAATCATGTGTGGGCCTCTGGCCCAGGGTGCTGCTCTCTTGGAGGTGCTACTAGGTCAAAGGTAAGATTTCATTGTTTACTTTTTTGCTTGCTCATTACCACTGACCTTCAGGAGCCGATGAGTAATGAAGATGTTGCTCCACCTGAACAAAGGTCTACCATTTAGTCGGAATTAGAGCATGTTGCCAGAGGAGCTCAGCTAGAATATGTCTGCCATGCTGTAGGGCTAGCCACGCCCCCCCCTTTCAGTAATGAGAAGTTCATTGTCGACTGAAAACGTGGAGCAGAGACAGCAGGGGACAGTGCTCTAGCCAATTTTGCAGGGAGTGGTGCTAAACTGAGTTGGTTGCTTTTATTTTGTCTGGCTACTGCACAGTTCTGAGTTATTGTATTTTGTCTGGCTGCTGAACATCCCACAAAGGAGTGCTGTGGGCTAACAATGGAGAACCCATCAGCATGCAAGGGGAGAGGGACAGGGACAGGACTCTAGCCAATTAGAGCACTGGAAAAAAAGGCCTTGATATAAATCCATGGGTGAGCCTTAAATACTGCTGCAACTCACTTGGTCTCCACACCACCGCTGATCATTTATCGAATTGAAGGCAAGCTACTGATTGTTTTTTACTGCAGAGGAGCACCAAGGGAAATGTGGTTTAAGACAAACATTGAGGAAATTGCTGAGTGACTAGGCGCCATTGTGTAGGAGGACATGATTGATTGTTTTTCTTTTGTTCTTATTTGTTGCAGGGTGGGTTGCTGAAAAGAGCAGTTCAGTTCAATAACTGCCTTTCAGTATTGAGGAGAAGTTCAGTGCCAACTGTGTAAACATGGAGCAGAGGCAGCAGGGAACAGTGCACTAGCCAATTTTGCAGGGAGTGGTGCTAAACAGAGCTGTTGCTTTTATTTTGTCCAGTTACCATACAGTTCTGAGTTGTTTTATTTCACCTGGCTGCTGAACATCCCACAAAGGAGAGTCATAGGCTAGCAGCAGAGAACCCACCAGCACACAAGGGGAAAGGGACAGGACTCCAGCCAGTTAGAGTGCTGGAAAAAAAGGCACTTGGATTCAAATCCATGGGTGAGCCTTAAATACCACAGTAGCTCACTTGTTCTCCACACCACCACTGATCTCTTACAGAGTCAGAGGTAAGCTACTGATTATTTTTTTTATTGCCAAGGAGCACCGAGGGACATGTGGGTTTAGGACCAACATCGGGGAAATTGCTGAGTGACTAGGAACCATCGTATAAGAGGACACAGTTGATTGCTTTTCTTTTGTTGTTCTTTGTTGCAGGGTGAGTTGCTGAAAGGAGCAGTTTGATTCAATAACTGCCTTTCAGTATTAAGAAGAAGTTCAGAGCTGACTGTGAAAATGCAGAGCAGAGACAGCAGGGGACAGTGCACTAGCCACTGACACTTCCCATCCACCCACCCAGAGATACTCTTGTTTTTATAGACACAAAAACTTGATTGACAACAGAAACTTCCTAGACAGGGACAGGAAGTGAGGGAACAACAGTTCACAGCGGGAACCTCCCTCCATCACTGATACACACTATCCCCCCTCAAAAACAGCCTAGTTTTAAAAATGGAGGTGATAAGTTGCCAGGGCTGCATGGCACTTGTCTTCCAGGGTCTGCTCCAGAGGATGTGTCAGTGTCCTACATGTAGGAGTCTAAATGACCTTACAGCTCAGCTGGATGCAGTATGGAGAGAGCTAGCCAACCTGTGTCGTCAGCTATACTGGAGTTCAAGCCGTCCACCTCCTCTGCCCCAAAGACCCACTGGCCCAGGAGGATGGAAGTGGGTGGGTCAGGGGGGAGTTACAAGGATGGACCATGCGAGATCTATTAGGACCAATATCATTCTGAAGGATAACTGCTTTGCACCCCTTGAGAAGATGCAAGATCCTGACTCATCGAGAGGAGACCTTGAGCTGGTTGAGGGGACTAGACAGAACAGAAAGATGGCATCCGAAGGTGGCAAGGAAAAACTTGGTGATTCTAGGTGTAAGCTAATTCTTGTTCTGGGAGACTCAATGATTAGAGGAGTGTAATCCCACCAATATAAAGGTATGCAACCTATGGTGATGGTCAATTGTCTCCCTGGAGCATCAGCACAGTGCAACACTGAATTAATTGATAGATTGGTGGAAGAAGTGGAGAAAGGTCTCAATGTTCTGATTCATCTTGGAACTAATGACCTGTCAGTCCGAATGGTGGAAGAAACCAAACAAAATTTCATTAAGCTGGGGGAGCAGTTAGAGGCTTGAATGACCTCCATGACATTCTTGGAGAGCCTTCCAGTGTGGGGCAAAGGGGATTGCACAGACATGATTAGGACTAAGGAGATTGAGGAATTCAATGCTTAGTTACAAGGATGGTATCAGGGGGGAAAAGGATATCATGCCATAGGCTCATGGAAGAGTTTCTGTGAAAGTAAGCTTTTCAGGTTTGATGGACTTCACCTAACCAAAGAAGGAATCAGTGCGCTTGGGCAGAAATTCGACATCCATCTCAACTGTTTAAACTAGGTGGGGGTAATTGCACTATTGATAGGAACTGAGTTGTCACTCCCATGACCTAAGAGAACACATAGAGAACAGAGGGAGACCTTAGAGGACTGGACAGGGGTTCATGCAGCTGCAGGCCAGAAGGAAGAACCAAACATAGGTAGAAAACGCAAGGATACCAGACTATTGAAAAGGGTAAGCATCAATGCCTGAAGCCTGGGTAACAAAACAAGTGACCTGCAGGCAATGATAACAGAATCCTGAGTGGACCTGGTGGCCATCAAGTAGACTAGGGCATTGGAGAAAAATGACTGGGACCTCTCAGTCCTGGGCTATGCCCTATTCAAACAGGATACAAGGGAGTGCAGGGGGAACGGGTAGCATTATATGTAAGGGAAGCGATTAATGACATCTTACTCAAGATCAACAAAAAGGATGATACGAAATCCTATGGGGGCAACTCGGCTTGGCAACGGGGGAAGAGGATCTACATAGGTGTGGTAACCTGTCCTTGAGGGCAGGGAAGAGGAGCTCCTAGTGGAAATCAGAGGTGTAACACTAAAAGGGGATGCAGTGATACTAGGAGACCTGAATATGCTTGATGTTGACTGGGGCATCCCAGTGGTTGGTTCTTCTAGAAGTCAAAAGGTGGCTGATGCCAGACAAGACTGCCTACTTACATAGCTAGTTAATGCCCTCACCAGGCTCCACACCATCCTGGATGTGGTCCTCATGAATTTGGAGGTGGTTAGTGCCACAGAGGTAAGGAGCCACTGGCCAACAATGACCACAACTATGTGTGATTTGAGTTGGCCTTAGGGGTAGAAAAATCTCAAACCCAGACAAAGGTTTTAAACTTTAGAGGGACTAATTTTGACAAAATGAAGGAAGTAGTCAGGAGCAAACTGTCGAAGGATTCATGAGCATTTAGAGGTAGACGGCATATGAGGGCTGGATAAGCAATCCATATTGGAGGCTAGCAAGATGTGCACAAGGACAGTGACAAAAAGAACAAACATAAAACAAACATATGGTTCACTAACCAGATCAAGACAGCTATTAGGACCAAAAGGGAGGCCTTCAGTAACTGTGAAAGAAACCAGGGCAGGGGCATAGCCAGGATTTAGAGGAGGGGGTTCCAAATACTTTTCTAGAGGGTCTAGGGGTATGATCCCTCATAACATTTTGAAAATTTAGGAGTTAAATGGTGCAGTTTAGTGAATTTTTAGGCAATAACTGTTGAGTTACAAAATGTATCAAAATTCAAGTTGGCTGTTTTATCACTCCCCAGTCCCAGGTCTTTGAGTTGAATTCAGGATTCTTTTTTCCCTTTTTATATCTACATCTTTCTCTTTCCTAGATCTCATCCCATTTTGTTACCATCACTACACCACTGTTGATATTTTTTCCAAGTCTTCCTTTAGTTTTTTTTTAATTTTCACTTCCTCAGCAATTTTCATATCTGTTTTCACCTATCACCTTACCTTTTATGTTCCACTTCTCTCATTGCGTGTATTTCCCCTTTAATTGTCAACTTTTATGTCTTCTCTTTATGTTAGTCTCCCTCCCTTTCTCATCTACCTATATTACATGCATAATGCAGACTCAACCCACCAGCTCAGAAATATTACTTTATTTTCCCCCGCCTTGTTCTATTCATCTTTGAATTCATTTTCTGTGTGTCCCAATATGTTGATTCACAAACATTTCTGCCATTTGACTCAAATATTCTCTTTCCTCTGACCTGAGGCAATTCATTGGAATTCTTTTATTCTCTCATGTATTTGAATTTCATTTGCTAACAGAAATATTACATTATTTCCCCACCTGCCTTGTTCATCTTTGACTTCACTTAATATATGTCTTCACAAACTCTGTTGTTTGACCCAAATATTCTCTTTCCTCTGACAGTACCTGCCAGGGCATTTCTACATTGGAACTCCTAATCTCCTGTATTGGAATTTCCTTTACTAATTAGTACTACAGGTAGGTATTAACCCCTTATGAACAACTGCTTTGGGCTTAAAATTGGAGCAAAATTAAAAAAAGTATGTAGAACACTGAATTCTACCATTTTGTTGCGTCAGCGTCATAGTCATGATGAATGTTATGGGTGCCCTGATTGTGGATGCACACACAGTACAACTGTGGCAGAAATGGGAACAAAACCACAGTGACTGCAATAAAACATCCAGTGGTCAATTAGCTAATAGACACTTAAAAAATCATCACTGGTCACTAAACAGGATCTACTAGTCCACAATGTTTTGTACACCTACCCAGTTACTATTTCTATCACTACCGTACAGGATAGCTTTGACCACTAATAACATTTTTATACTTTCTGTTTTGCTGTAAGATATTAAGTGTTGGGAGTACTGGAAGTACAGCAGCCCCCAACACCGCAATGTTTTTTCCATCTCTATTCTCACATGATTTGTGGCTTAAATCTGTTTTTCTTCTTTTATTTTCTGCCTGGAAGATCTGCAGATGCTATAGTGACAGACTGCTTTCAGGGCAAGGCACGTACACATTTTGCAATTAATGCTGCAGCAGTTAGCTGCTACAGCTGCAGAGCTACAAACACTGACTTGAGGAGCAACCTTAGAACTTAAATGGTGCAGTTCCAAGCTTCTTCTATCCGACCCATAGAGATGACATTGAGCTGAGGAGGGATAGTCAGATACGGTGTCCATTTTTATGCCACCACCTGAAATAGTCAGAGATGCAATTAAAAAAATATCAGCAAGAGCGCTCTGAGACACATTTCTCCAACTTGACTGTGTCAGGAAAGTGACTTCCAGTGATTCTGTGCACTCTGCTTCTCCGACCACCCACATGACGCTGCTCCTCCAGATCATCTGACCAGTCCAGCAATGTTCAGAGATGACTCCTCAGCTGTTCTGTCCCCAGAAGAATGTGGGCTTGTGCTGCACATTCATGAGCTGCTGTCCACATCCGTGTCTCACTTGCCCTTTAGTTTCCCCAACCCAAGTTGTTGCCACAGTTCAGTGCTGACAATGCAAATATTTAAGCAAGCAGGGGAGGGGGGTTTCTGTGCACCCAGGGAACCACCCTGGCTATGCCAATTCAGGGAGACAGAGACTAGGAAGCCTACATTCAGAAGAATAAAGAAGTGAAGAATATGGTGAGCTCAGCTAAGTCCACAATGGAGCTTTGGCTGGCGGAAGGAGTTGAAGCAGGGAATAAACACTTGTTTTCATATATACAAGAAAAAATAAAGAAAAGGGGAGAAATAGACTCAAAGATGGTGACAGAATCATGGAGGAGGATAGACAGAAGGTCACTCTTCTGAATAACTTTTTGTGCTCTGCGATCATTAAGGAACACTGGTCAAAAAAATCCTCGGGCTCTGATTGGCTGATAGGCTTGCCAGGATGGTCATCTATCAGACAACAGAGCCCTGGTTTTAAAAGTACTGGTGCCAAGGACCACACCACAAACATCAAAGGGCAACACAATTTTTCAAGTAGCAGCACAGCCAACATTTTGTTTTTCTGTCCTGGCAGCTACTATTCAAGCAGCAGTTCACCATTCTGCATCCCCCAAATAATCCAGAATCCAGTAAAAGAAGAATGTAAATCAAAAATACATGCCACAAAGTGATACCACCTGTAAAAACCTCCAAAGCAGCCAGATGTATCTCTCGGTCCAGAAAGCCAGCTGCTAAATTGTAAACTGCAAGCCGGCAGCACGCATCCATTAACAGGCAAGACTACCAGGCAGAGTCCCGTGGGGTGCTGTATGGCTGTTCCACATTATACAATGATCCACTCATTTCCAAATGAAGCAACTTCTACCATATTCCAGCAGCAAGTGAAAAAGCTGTCAGTAGAGCAGAACGCAAGCAAAAATTAGGCTACTGGTAACATAAAAATGTTCCTGGTGCAATACATCACCACCATTCTGTACCTCCTCAACACTTCCACAGCTCATCTGTCCGGCTGTCACCACCACATTTCTTCCTGCTCGAAACGTCTGGGACAATCCCATTTTCTAAGCAGCTAGCTTAAATTTTGTTTAGTGACTACCAAATTGACTGAGTGACAGGACTGAATGGGTTAACAGCAGGCTAAGAATGGTGGTATGCTTCTAACATCCTGTTCCTTCTCAACTGGCAATTTCTCCCATCCCTTTTGACTACTGTGCAGTTCTAACAGGGACATAAAAAAAACATGCATTTTATTTTTTAAAGAACAAAAAAAAAGTTTGCCATTCTTGCAAACTGTGCTACATATAAATAAAACAAAAGTACATCCTGGTTAATAACCATTCAGCCATCCTGATTGCACTCTCAGTAGTGCTCACTCACAACAGCACTGGCTACAGACAACAAAATAATACCAAAAAATGAATTCTTTATGATAGTCCTTTTTCTTACTTTTACTCAGTGTGTGTGTGTGTGTGTGTGTGCATGTGTGCATGCGTGTGTGTAAGGGGGGGGGACTCTGAAAAGACACCAGAAAGAAAAATAAGAAAAAAAAATCATTCTAATGCAGGTGGAGGAACTATTTTGTTACAAAACTTACTTTAAAGTAATTTATCATTAAAATGTGTTTATTAAACTTATTTTTTTTTTTACAGTTCCCATTTCCTAAGCACAATAATACCCTCCAGGGTGGGGGGTATTGTGCTATACCGGAACTTCCAGGGGCTATAATGCCCTCTGCCTGTGGTGTCAGGCCTCATTATGCCCCTGGGTGGTCCAATATAGCACACTACTGCCCACCCTGTCGGGTATTATTGCTTACACTGGCCCTATACTAGACAGAGGCATTAAGGCTGCTGACAAAAAGGTCCCACAAAAGGAAAAACTGTCAGCCACCACCAGCAGGATTAGAGAGGCCCTAGAACTACTCAGGAAAGACAAATCATGAGGGCCAGATGGCTTTTGATAAAGCCCCTGTGATGGGGCAAAACACAATTTTTCAGGGCTGGCTCTGAAACTGTTTTTTATCCACATATCTAAAGTGTGCCTAAATAATGGAAAAATAAAAGAATGGGCAGTACACTTTAACCTTTTGCTCCTTATTTGTCAATCTGAAGGAGGGTTGTGTGGTTCTTTTGCTGGAATTGTAACTGATTTAACCCAATGCAAGTGCAGCTGGTGGGCGACCATATTTTGCTCTTATCAGATGGAATACACCCAAGGGTGCTGAAGGAACTGGTGGGAGAACTGACAGATCCCTTGACACATTTGTTCAACAGTTCGCTTCAGTCAGGGGTAGTGCCAAGAGACTGGAGAAGAGCAGATGTGGTACCTCTTCACAATGGAGGGAACTGGGAGGAGGCAGGCAACTACTGACCAGTTAGCCTCACATCGGTAGGTGAGAAACCAATTAAAACCTTAATAAAACAAGACTTGGTAAAGTACTTAGATATGTACGGACTTCAGGATGACAAGCAACATGAGTTTGTAGAGGGTAGGTCATGCCAGATCAACATAATCACATTTTATGAATGGATGACTAGGGAATCAGACAGAGGCCACCCAGTGGACCTCCTCTACTTCGAATTCAGTAAGGCCTTTGACTTGGTGCCGCTTAACTGCCTGCTGAAAAAGTTGGAGGACCTGGGTGCAGCCAAGAGTATTGTCAGGTGGGTAAGAAATTGGCTTATGGACAGAAAACAGAGAGTGGTAGTCAATGGGAAGAGGTCAGAAGAAGGCAAGGTCAATAGTGGTGTGCCTCAAGCCTTAATATTGGAGCCAGTCCCATTCAAAAGCGTTTATCAGTGACATCGGTATAGGTATTCAGGGGTAAAATGACCCTAATCATGGACAATACCAAGCTAGGAAGCAGGGTGGACTGTGAGGAAATGGTTAGGGACCTTCAGAAAGACCTACAGAGGCTGGAAAGATGGTCTAAGATCTGGCAGCTGAGGTTCAATGCAAAAAAAATGCAAGGTGATGCATCTGGGTAAAGGGAACCCAAAGACAATATATTGACTCAGTGGAGTCCAGCTCAGTGCCTCGCAGGAAGAAAGAGACCATTTGCAGTGCCATTAAACAGACTAGCCAATGAAACACAGCTTACAGCAAGGTCAGCACAATGCTAGAGTGCATATGGAGGGGATTTGACAGCAGGAGCAGGAAGTTAATGCTCCCACTATACAGGTTCCTGGTAAGGCCTCATCTGGAGTACTATGTCCAGTTTTGGAGTCCACATCTTAAGAAGGATGAGAAAAGGTTGGAGGCCATTCAGAAAAGGGTGACCAACATGATTCAGTGCCTCCAAGGGCACTCGTACGAAGAACATCTAGAAATGCTGAATATGTTAAAGAAATGGGTACCTGCATGCAGGTGTGGATCAGCCCTCTTAGTAGCCCTTTTAGACTCCACTTTGTAAACAGAAAATAATGGACAGGCAACAGTTTTCGATAAGTAGTCTCAACATTTAATAAATCCAAACAGGAAAAAAGTGCAGCAGTGCAAATCAACATTCAGGCTTGCAGTAAATCCTTACGAGTAATGTACAAAATGTGCACTTATTTCAAAAGTTTTAAATGTTTCAAACATATCAACTGTGATACAGCTTCTGCTTGCTGCTGCATACTTGAAAACAAACCTAGCTGATGCCACTTAGCATTGAGTATGTTCTCGCTGGAGGCTAGCAGAGAAAGAGGGCACATGATAGAAACATATAGTAAGTTCCTGAGAGGAATAAATAAGGTGCCGTCCTCTAATTTGTTCAACAGAGTTACTGACTCCAACACTAGAGGTCACAAGTGGAAATTGAGGGGGTGGAGCATTAAGAGGGAGCTTAGGAAACACTATTTTACAGAAATGGTCCTGGAACCATGCAAAAGACTACCCGCTGAGGTGGTGGAAGCAAATACTATGACATTTTTCAGACTGGGGTGGGATGGAGCTAAGGTGAGAACTAAAGCTGTTGGAGCAGTTTGGGACATAAAACAGTAGGGGGGTAGGTCCTGGAGTCTAAGTAGGCCTCAGGAACTCATGGGCAGACTAGATGGACCCTTGTTCTCCTTCTGCCATCATTTTTCCTTTTTTCTATGTTTCTAAGTAATAGGCAATGACAGGAGGAACATTACAGTTTTCCATATTCTTATGGACCCCAAATATGTCTCCTATATAACCAGTGTATCCATAGTATCTATTTAAACTGGTCTGAATTTGCCAAATGAACTATTTCATCTCCTAATCCAGGGCAACTATTTGTTTTATATAGGTAGTATTATTATGAAATCACCTCTATATAGGTCAGCTCATGTAATTATGGGATAAGACCAGCAGACTGTAGCACACAGATTTCTGAAGTAAACTACTTATGAGGATTTCTTAAAAAAAGGGGGTGAGGGGTGATGGTACAGATGTAACTGGGAGATGGTGGAGGAGGGGATTTGAGGTTAAAAATAAATGGATTTTATAAAGTGAAAGTGACTTAGTGCACTAATGTAACTCTAAGTGTTTGTGGTTACCTTATCCTCGTTGAAAACCATAACAGGGCTAAACATGCAAACATTATATCAAAAGAGTACATCACACAGTACTTCCTACTCCCTTCATTTCAACCAGAGCGACAGAGTAGAATTTTCATTGGGATAATCAGTAAAACATGAAGGAATTTGAATATTTATGAGCTCGGATTTCATGACAGCTCAACTCGATCAGGAAGCAATTGCGTCAGAGTTTCTGTGACCTACGGACTCTTTCCAGTTCACTGCAGGAGAGAGAAAGAGTGAATCTGCGTCATGGGAGTCTTTTCAGTAATCAATCAGATGTTAAAACGCTGAAAAAGAAAGTCCCAAACTGTCCAGAATCAAGAATTTGTAGGGCATATAATGGTAAGGAAGTGCTGCTTTAAAAGCTAAGCATACTAATTGTAGAAAAAAGGAACCTTTCAGCTACAGACTATTTCTTGTGTATTGTGTTTCCTCACACATAGGAGTAGGTGAAGAGGGTTTCCCTAGAGTTGAAATTATATAAATTTCTCCAACCTGAGAACTGGAATCTGAATCTTTTGAGTGCTTACTGCTGGTACTTTCTGCTTCTTTTGCAAACATTAACATATGTGGAAGAGGGTGTCGCAAAATATTTGTTGCCTTTAGAGCAGGATCTGCTCTCTTAGAAGTGTGTTCCACTTCCATGGCAAAGAAAACTTTGAGAGGTTTTCTTTTTTTGCTTACTTCCAGAGCTTTGCATCATGTTGCATAGAGGCAGGGGCAGAAGTTTTAAGATTCTCCTGCTTGGATACAGTAGAGCATTGTTCCCTGTTTGAATCACACCTGTTACTGCTATTGTGTGATGGGGGGCAAAACTTTGCAATGAAATCCCAGACTTCCTCTACCATTCCAAAGTTCTGAAATTTACCACTTCTACATTTCTTAAGTATAGCAGGGTATTTAATTTAGTATACAATATTGTACTTTTGCAAATAGGGTCTGACCTCTGTAAAAGTTTTACACTAAGACACAATGGGCTCAATTCTCAAAGCCCCTGGTGCAGCACAAGTGGCTTGTGCCACAAAGAGTGAAACAAAGTGCCCCTTGCACCAAACTATGCAACAGGAGTGATTCTCAATGGCAGCCTACATCAACCACAAGCTGCCTGCCCCACACAGGGTTTGTACCACCCGTGCACCCAAAAATGGGCTGCAACCTGGTGCTAGGCGGCCATGCGGCAGACGCAGGCTGCCACATCCCAAAAGTGGTATTCACTGAACTCTCCCAGTAGGAGAAATTTGAAGTACCCTTAGACCAGCCTGCTCTGATCTAAGGGTACTTAGAAAACTCTCTTCTGGGAGAGATGACCTGTTTGTGGCCATGTGCCACTGTCCCTCCTCTCCAATCCCCGATGCCTCCTCATGAGATCAGTTTTAACGGACAGGCCATCCACTGGTGCTATAGCGGCCCTCCTCCCTGATCCTTGACATCCCTGATATTATAATATATACAAAACACACTTGGTGATCTAGTGGACCCCCACCCCAATCCCCTATGTCCATAATATATATTATCCAGAGCTAATTCCCAGGTGTAGGAGTGCCCCCCCAAAAAAAGCCCTGAACACCCATTTCCATTTAAAACAGAATTGATTGTCTAGTGCACTCCACCCCTAACCCTGGCTGACATTGTATCACCATCCCACTCCCCCCCCATCCTCGAACTGAGCCAGCGACTGGCAAAGCCTACTAATCCACACCACAGAGAGCCATTGACTGAGCTCTCTATTAGCAGTCTACTGTATACAGTACACACTCCCTGGGTGGGTCAGGTTTTTGGGATGGGGTTACATGCCCGCAAATGGGGAGTCACTGTCATTGTTGCCCCCAGGTTTCCCTTTCATTTACTACAAGAGGTGTCCAACAATCAGAATAGATATATATTACTCAGAGCCTTACTTGGGTAAACCGAGGTGTTTTTTTTTTTGGGGGGGGGGTATATATGATCCTACATTGGAAGATCCTGTTTTTGGGAAATTTAGTGAACCTCTTGATGCCTTGGATAAATCTTCCCACTTTACTTGTGGGAGACTGGAATCTTGTGCATAACAACGATTTGGACAGCTCTGGGCTGAGAAGCTCAAATTTAACACTGAGTTAGTTGGCCCTCAGGGAGCTGATGGACTCCCTGGGTTTGGAAGACCCATGGAGAGTTCTCAACCCTGCTAAGTGAGAGTATTCTTTTTATTCACCTCCACGCAACTCTTTTTCTTGAATAGATTTTTTCCTCTTTTTCTTTTTTCCTCTCGAGGGTTGGGCACCTGTAGGGCATTCAATTCTGTCAATATGGCTTTACAGTTATTTCAGACCATCATCCGGCTATTCTTTAACTTAGTTTTTCTATGTCTGTGCAGTTAGATAAGTCCTGGTGCTTTAATAATCAACTTCTGAAGTCAACTGAGACTTCAGAGCAACTCTAAAAGTTTATTCAATCCTTCCTCAAAATAAACTCACCCTCCATGCTGTGTGGAGATTTATTATGGTTTGCCCTGAAATGCACTCTTAGAGGGGGAATTATATATGTTTCTGCTAAATGGAAGAAAGAACACAGTCAGGCTACTAATGATTTATTAAATCAGATTAGAAAATTAGAAGGCCAGCTATCACCAGAGTCCTCAGAGCAGCTTCAAGTGCAGCTACAAACTCTCCTGGCCAATTATAATGAGTTTCTTAGTGAAAAAGCAGAACATCTTGTGTTGTGTACTAAGGCCTATTATTTCAACCAAGGTGAGAGGGTAGGTAAACTTCTCTCTCTCACTCCCTCCCTCCCTCCATCTGAAGACCCCAGCTATGGAAAAGATTATTCCTTCTATTTGTTCCAAATCTGGCCAAGTATTTTCCTCTCCTCGAGATATAGTGGCTTCCTGCCACACCCCCTTTACCCACACAAATGTCCATCCTTGCCCCCACTCGTGGTGGGGCTCATCCATTCCAATCTACATCCGTATGCTAGCTCATCACCTATCCTTCACCCTCCTTTTTCTTGTAGCGGGAGACATACACCCAAATCCAGGACCCTCGACCACCACATCCTCAAAAACCTCAGGCGGCACCCCCACCTCGCATCCCACCCCCTCCCAACTGCCAGGTTACCCCCTCCACAAAGGCCTCCATCTCCTTCACCTAAATATTCATAGCCCACCACTAAAAATTGACCAGCTACAAGTTCTTGCTGCCCTACATGCCACTGATGTCCTCATCCTCGCTGAAACTTGGCTTAACAAAAACATTCCTGACTCCTCAGTCACAATCCCTGGTTACACGATGGCCCACCAGGACAGGGCCACAAGAGGTGGCGGCATAGCCATCTACATAAGCTTGGACATGCACTACGAAATAATCTTATCTAAAACTGAACCTAAAGAGTACGAACTCTTGCTGCTCCAGCTCACACTACCTTTCTCGCTGCCCATATTCATTGCCGGAATCTACTGCCGACCAGGCACCCCTGCTACAGCTGTCACTGACCTTCTTACACAAATCGGTTCACGAGCACCCACCGGGGAATTATATGCTATGGGTGACCTTAACCTAAACTGGCTAGCCCCGGCACTCAACAAAACCCGGATGGATGTCGCTGCCCTCAATTTAACCCAACTCATCACTGAGCCCACCCGCCTAAACCATACATCAGGTAACCACTCCCTTATCGACTAGACTCTGACCTCCCATCCTCACAGAGTCATCCAAACATGCCTACTCCCTGACTCTATGAGTAATCACCATGTCATCTACCTTGTTCGCAAAATCCACAGTCTCAAATCCCCCCCTAAGTTCTTAGTCTAATGGTTGTTCAAATCCCTAAATCTCGCTCCCCTCCTGAATGACCATGTCCTAGCTAACTGGCTCCTCTCCCCCACAACCTGATAGATGACACCCTACTTCACTTCAAAAACACATTCCTTAAGATATGGGATTCCCACGCCCTGCTACGACATACTTGGGTATGTGGAACTCTCCTGCCTTGGATCTCCCAAGAGCTCACAGCTTGTATGAACACCCATGACTCAGCATGGCGAGCTGTCAAAGCCTCAGCCCTACCTCAGGACCTCTCCCACTACCGGTATCTGTGCAACATGTGCACTAGAGAAACTCGGCTAGCTAAAGCAGAGTATTTTAGATCCTCCCTCCAATCTAACCTTACTAGCCTCTCCAGATTCTGGAAGGTCATACATTCCCTCTTTTCACCCCTATCAGCCAAGCCCTCGCCTCTTCTTAGTGTAAACAACTCCACACTCTCGGATCCAATCTCAGTCGCTGCTGAGTTTAACTTATATTTCTCCACCTGCGCTTCATTGCTCCTTTCTTCCCTACCCCCCATGTCACCATCTCCTCCAATTACAGGGCAAAAACTACCTCAAAATACAGGTACTTTCTCCTTCAGGGAAATCTATCTGGATGAAGCTCTAGAAGCCCTGCTAATATTAAGTCCAAGGGAATTTCCCAGATGGACTACACCCCAAACTTCTGCTCCTCTCAGACTCTGCCATAGCCACCCCTATTGCCTACCTCCTAAATCTATTCTTCACCACTGCATCTGTCGTTCTGACCTGGAAGCATGCCATTGTCATCCCTCTCCACAAAGGGGGTGCCTCCTTCTCCTCCCCCTCAAACTATCGGCAAATTTCCCTCCTTCCTGCTCTGGCGGAGCTGCAAGAACACTTAGTGCTTACCCAGCTAACCTCATATCTTGTTGACTCTAATTTTTTCACACACTACCAGTCCGGATTCAGGAAAGATCACTCCACTGCCTCCACTTTACTAAGGCTCACTGACACCATCCGATCTGGAACTCTGCCATTTTCATCGATCTGGCTAAGGCCTTCGATACAGTCTCCCACACTCTGTTACTATCTAGCCTCTCTGACTCTGGCCTCTCCACATCTGCTACTGCCTGGTTTAGTGCCTATCTTACAGACCACACTCAATCTGTCAGGATTGCAGATGCCATATCCCCTCCCTTCCCCATGTCCACTGGTGTCCCACAAGGTTCGGTACTTGGGCCTATCCTATTCTCTATTTTTCTAAACAACCTGCTCCAAACTTGTTCTGGCTCCTCGATCCACATGTATGTTGATGACACTGTCCTATTTCCTTCTGGCATTTCCCCAGCCACAGTTGCCTCTACAGTCCAGGCGGATTTTAACAAATTCCAGCTCTGGTTCAACTCTCACCAGCTCTTTCTAAATGCAAAACAAAACTGTAACTATGACTTTCTGTACATCCCAATGTCTCTCCAGGCTCCCCTCCTTCCCACTTTTTCACACCCTTGATGGGTCAGAGCTGGAGGACATCACCTCCTTCCAGTATCTTGGAGTTTGGCTCAACCGCCACCTCACCTTCACAGTCCATGCTGACTCTATACTATCAAAACTCCTCCCCAAGCTCAGGGCTTTATATCAGAACCATTCTAGCCTCCCCTTTCTGGTCCATTGTGAGCTTATCCAGAAGATGATACTTCCCTCCTTCAATTATTGTAATATTGTTTACAGTGCCACCCACAAGTCAGTTTTATCCAAACTGGATACCCTTTTTAACGCTTTCTGTCGGTTCGCTCTTGACGCTCCTCCTCGCACCCACCGCTGTGAGCTATACCGCTCCGTTGCTCTCCCATCCCTTGAGAACCACCAC
This sequence comes from Neoceratodus forsteri, assembly GCA_016271365.2. Taxonomy (NCBI): domain Eukaryota; kingdom Metazoa; phylum Chordata; order Ceratodontiformes; family Ceratodontidae; genus Neoceratodus; species Neoceratodus forsteri. The sequence continues at coordinate 904,726,659 of CM028133.1, forward strand.
CAAATACACTGTGCCTAGTTCATCATGAAGAACTGGTTTGATACCCTCCCAGTGTACCTGACTTCCGTACTATTGCCCCCTCTGGCACTCACCTATGCTCTGAGGTCCCTAGACTCCCGGCTCCTGTTAGTCCCCAGATATCGGACCCAAACTGGCCAGACTGCCTTCTCTCACTACTTCCCTCAACTCAGGAACTCTTTCCCCTCTGAAATTTGCTGCTCTTCCTCTGTCCACTCAGTATCCTATACCCTTGCCAACCACTGCTCAGTAAACTGCTCCTGCAGCTAGCTCTCCAATTTATTCTACTTCAGACACTCCTATATTTCTTCTCCCAATAGGCCCAATGGTGCTACTTTGCTAACCACACCCAACTACTGCACTTGATCCCAACTTTTGAGCTAGCTAGCTTGCACTTACCCCATCTCATTATATATCCACAACCCAATACCTTAGTAGTATTTCCTCATTGTAACTGTTACTCTTGACTATTAGGGTATATGTATTATTCCACGCTCACCTATTCCTGTCAAATATATGCAGCTGTATTATGTAATTATATGTTTTCAGGTATAAAGCATATCTTCCCCATTGTAATTGCTACTATACTATAAGGGTAAATTGTTATTTACGCCCAACTATTTCTTTCAAATGTTTTCAACTGTATTGTAAATTTTATGTATATGTATCAGGACCTGGACTACCCTTGTCCTCTTCCCTACTGTACCCCTCCCCCCAGGTCGTACCGGGAGACGAGCAGTTCTTGCTCAGTGTGCTTTTCCTGGTGAAACAATTTCAATAAATATATAATAAATAAAGTTACAGAATTGTATTAGTCTCTATATACTCCTGAATCAGAGGTGCCTGACCCCTCTCACCTTGAGTCCTTCTGTCATGATCTAGATTTACCCACATTGCAGGAGGAACAGGTAGATTTTTTGAGGTCTCTGTTGTCTATACAGGAAGTAAAGGCTGCTATTGATTCCGTCTCATCTGATAAAACTCCAGGCCTGCATGGCTACATGTCAAATTTCTATAAACATCTCAAGGATTTACTAGCCCTGGTTTTGTTAGATACTTTTAATTATTTTTATGCACATGGCCAATCTGATTTCTCCCTCACAGAAGCTGTGATTGTCATTTTATTAAAACTTGGGAAGGACTCTCTAAGAGTAGGCAGCTATTGGCCTATTTCTCTTATTAACCTGGACCTTAAAATATTATCTAAAATCTTGGCTACTAGGTTACATCAGGTATGGGGCATTTTAATTAGCAGGGAGCAGGCAGGGTTTATACTCAGTAGGGTGTCAGCTTGCCATCTCGAGAAACAATTACATTTGATCTCCGAATCCAGGGGGTCACTTACAACGGCGGCGTTAGTCTTCCTGTATGCGTGGAAAGCTTTTGATAGGGTCTTGTGGCATTTTTTTAACTTGCTTCACAGGTACTGGATCCTGACTGAAGTTTTACAATGGGTTAAGGTCTTTTACTCCAACCCCTCAGCCTGGGTGTTATGCAGTGGTGTCTGGTCGGATCCTATTTACTTAAAGAGGGGCACCAGGCAGGGATGTCCTTTATCCCCTTTTCTTTCTAATCTCTTTCTGGAGCCCTTAATTAGGAACATTAACACTGTTACACAAGTGATAGATATATCCATTGGACCACATCAATATAAAATGTTGGTCTGTGCAGACATTTTATTACATCTCACCCACCCAGCTGCACCCCTACCTGCTGCCCTGGAAATTATTACTCAGTTTGGAGTGCTTTCTGACTATAAATTAAATTTGGGCAAAACTGAGATTATGCCCCCAAATTGTTTGACTAATAAAGCAGATTTGGAGAGTTTAGGACTCATTTGGGTCAAAGACAAACTCCAGTATTTGGGTATATATCTTAGTACTTCCCATGATAGAATGAAGCATTATAACTTAAATCTCTCACTTGAACAGATTAAAATTAATTTGAATAGATGGGCATTTTTACCTACATCCTTTTGAGGGCGTGAGAATATTATAAAAATGAACATATTACCAAGAATTGTATGCCTCCTTATTATGCTTAATGTAGTCATCCCTCAGAGCTGGTTTAATAACATGCACTGTACACTGTCTTCCTTTCTTTGGCAAGGCAAGCCTCCAAGAAAAGCTTTTTGCAGATTAATAGTACCTAAAAGGGAAGGAGGCCTTCGTCTACCAAATTTTTATTTATATTATTTGGCCATTCATGCTACCCGATTTCTTCAATGGTATAGGCCTTCCTTGGAAGATACTAGGCATCAGTATGTTCCCTAATGGTTGGAGATAGAGCAATTATATTATGCTCATATCCAATTCAATGTTAGAGCTCTCTTGCATATTTCATTTTGCCAGCTCCCCCAATCTTTACATGACACTCCAATTGCCATTTCCCATCATGTACATAAGCAGTTGTGTGCTCTTCTTAAACTTGATCCAAAGAAGGATATCATGCTGCCTCTGTTAGGGAACCCCAGTCTTAGAACTGCAGCACAAACCCTGACCTCTGCTTACTGGCCCCACCTGGAGGCTAACTTCATGAAACATCTCCTCAAAGATGGTAATATGAGGACATTCCAGGAGGCCCAGCAGAACTTCTATATTCCCTCTAGACATTGTTTTAATTGTTTTCAAATCTCACATTTATTGTCTAGTTATTTTTGCCTAACACCATGGTCCAATGTTAACAGTTAAGTCTTTCTCAGTTTAGTGCCCAAAGTCTGTGCGTGCCATGCTATATCTTCTCTATATAATCATCTTTATGATTTACTTCCTACCAAGGTATCGGGTATAGTTTCATATTGGGATAAGGCTCTATCCCCTTCTGGAAAACCTTATGACTGGCCTGGTCTGTGGGTTAATTTATACAAGTCTATTAAATGGGCTAGTTACTGCCATATGCAATTTCAAATTTTCCACAGCCTTTATTATACCCCTGTTAAGTTGTGTAGAATGGGTAAATTAGAGTTTGATCTGTTGTACAAAGTGTGTTAAGTAGCCAGTACCTTGTACCATATTTTTGAGGAATGTGAAAAGGCAGTGCCCCTGTGGGACTCTATTCAGCAGCAACTCGATCCCCTCCAGGGATTGGATTCAGCATTTTTTCCAGAAGTGTTTTTATTGGCCTTCTTTCAAGATACCCTTCTAGGTAATCAGTGTTACCATATGGCTTTGATAGCTTGTGCCCAAAAAATAATCTTGAGACACTGATGTTATCAAACCACTCCTTCATATCTGGAATTATATCAGGATATTCTGTTCACATTACGGGAAGTAAAGGTTATTGCTAGCATGTCTAATCACTCAGTATCTTATGTGAATATTTGGGAATCTGGGTATGCTTTACTCTCTGTTCAAGGGACATGAGTATCCTTATAATACTTCAAGACAGTGGTAATTTGTGTTGTATCTGTGCGGTGTCTCACTGGGGCATTTCCCCTGTCTTGGCACTATTATTTTTCTTCCCTATAATTTGTGTCTTAGACATGGAAATACCCTATCCTATATATGTCATATGTGTAATGGGTGAGTTTTATTTCTGGACTGGAGTACTGGGGAGGGAGGGGATTTTGGGATTGGGTGGGTACAGGTGGTGTTCTATGTTCATTTATTACATTACAGTTTTCTCCTGTGTGTGGGAGTACTTCGTGGGGTTGATGTTAACTGTTGTTTGTTGTGTTTTGTTGATTATGGTATATTGGATGAAGGTTTTAATAAAGCATATTTAATATATACAGTACACGCCCATTGATTGACAGCAAGCAGATAGTCAATGGGCGTGTACTGTATGCAGTACAATGCACATTGAGAGCTCATTCAATGGCTGGCCAGGGTGTGGAACAGTAAGCTGTGCCAGTCACTGGCTAGGTTTGTGGATGGGGGGGGGAGTTGGGAGGTTGGACAATGTCTGCTGTGGAGGAGGGTGGGGTCCACTAGACCACCAATGCTGTATTACATGGGAAAGTGTGATCGGGGCATTTGGAGGGGGGTGATCCTACACCAGGGAATTAGTCATGGATAATGTATATTAGGGGCATGGGGGATCAAGGTAGAGGGCCACTAGATCACCAGGGACAGGTGGTTTGGGTGTTGAACTGGGGATCCGGGAGGGGAGCCGCTATACCACCAATGGATGGACTGTCAGTTGTAATTGATTTTATTGGGCAGCATCAGGGATCGGGGAGGGAAGGCCACTAGACCTCCAGGGAAGGGAGACTTGGGTGCTGAACTGGGGATTGAGGACGAGGGAACCCTTGCTCTGGCTGCAAGGAGATTGCGGCAAACTCTTCTGTGTACCATGTATTTGCTGCATGGGAGAGGCTGCCGCAAATGTGGGGACTTAGGTGCCAATACTCTTCCTGTACCTGAACCTTCCCCCCACCATATTCAGGCTGTTATCCCTTGTGTTCTTGTTTCCACTAAGACTGAAGAGGCCCTCAGTGCTCATCCTGTTTATACCTTTAAAGCACTTGAAGGTCTCAGTCATGCCCCCCTTCTCCCTTCTGTCCTAAAGAGAGTATATGTTGAGCCCCTTGAGCCTTTCTTCATAGGTATTGCCTTGCTGGCCCTGGATCATTTTGGTTGCCTTTCTCAAGATCTTTTCCAGCAAGTTTATAACCTTCTTAAGATGTGGGCATCATTACTGCACACTGTATTCTAGGTGCCATCTCACTAGAGATATTTGCCTTCCTACTGGTAATTCCCCAGGCTATGCAGCCCAGCATCTGATTTGTTTTTGCCTCAGATTTCCTGCAGTGTGCTGAGTGTTTCGGGACATTCATGATAATTACCCCCAGGTCCTTTTTTCCTCTGACCTGGTAACCTACACACAAGACTGATTGAAAAGGCAGCACAGAGTACTGGTGGTGCTAGCCAAATGAAGTGCAATTCGGTGAAAAATTAAAAAAAGAGGGCACCACTCACCAGCATCATATACACTAAGGAATAACTGTACTATAAACTGTTATATCACAGTAGTCCTTTCCTTTATTTCCACACATTTAGCATTAATATCCCTTCTACTCAGGCGTGCACACACAGGTCCTGACATTTTGTGCACACGCTTTTTGACAAGACAGCTGCACTGCTCCAGCACTGTATTTAAAGTGCACAGTTCAATTAACAAACTTGAAAAACCAGAATACTGCAACTACACTAATATAAAACAAGTGAATCATTCTTTGACAATAAAAACACATGAGCTGGAAGTAATCCCTTAAATGGAGAAGCATTCTGTAAGTAAGCTAAAATGTGTTGTCACCAGAGCTTAAAGAGCTACTGACGCCTCAAAGAAAATTTAAAAAAAATATAATGATTAGGTGCAATTCTGCTTGTATTCCATTTATATTTTTTATATTTCTTCTCCCCATAATTTATTACCAAAAAAATGTGTAGGAATATATGATTGCTGTCTCTTAGAGTTCATTTTGAGTTAATCTGCCTCTATAGTTTACTCTGTACTTCAAGTATTAATCCTTTGTTGTGACATCACACTCTGTTGCCATGGCAGTAACTGTGAGATCACAAGCAGTGCTCTATGGCTTCAGGTAGGGAGAAAGCAGAAGTAATAGATGAAGTCTTCAGGAGCAAAGATAATACTTTCATGCAAATGACCTCACTACTAAATAATGGGGAGGAGGAATATAGAACTAATAAGAAATACAAGCTGGCCAGTGTCTAAATATTATGTTTTGATAAAGTTCTCCTGAACATGTCACCAGCTCTGTAAATTGCTAAATCTTCCATTACATAATTTCCCAACTGATCACAACTATTCATTTATTCCAAATTTTACATATTTCCTGGACATAAATGCTCCAATTCTGATTAGTAATTACTAGTACTGCTAAAACATAGTAATGTATTTGGCTGCAATATGGTCCAGACCAATGAAAATGTAACCCTCACATCACTTTTGGCAAGTTGGCACCCCCCATTTAAAGAACTTGTACCCACATATGGCATACCATTTACTTTTGGTAGAAATACTCAGGTTGGTACGGCCCCTTGCTTTAGAGTGTATACCAGACTCATTTTCTAAAGGAAAAGGGAGTAGGGGTACAATTACCAAAATTAACCTTTGTAAATACAACCAGGTCCAGGGGAAAGGATGCTAGGCATATGCTAGACCTAACTGCTGAGGGGGGCCCAATAAATCCACACAGAAAGCAATGATCAGAATGTCCTCTGCAGCAGCTGGGATTGTGCAGTATGGCTTTATTCACAGATGTTACTAAAGCACAAGTGGACCCCCAATGATTGGTCATGGCAGAACAAGTACACTCGTTCTAGAAACTCATTGCTAGCCAGTACAGTTTTCCACAGAAACTTCTCTATCTATTTTTTCCTAAAATGCTCATGGCCTGAACCACGCACTTGTGCTGTTTAACACAATTCCATTTCCCAGATTGGATGCTCGTGGCCTGAACCACATTCCTGAGCCATCTTTAAAACACATTTCACAGTGTAAACACATGACCTGAGCCACATATTCCAGTTTCTTCCTGGGCATTGGCCTCTGCCCAGGGGCTCTTGACGCCCCATCAACAAACCAGTTAGCCCTGCCTTGTAGACTCCAGATGGCATTCCTCCCACCCTTTGCCCCAACTGAGAGTCTCTGCCATTACTTTAGGGTTACACCAAAAGAAGCCTTCAATCCCCACTGAACTGCTAGACTCCAAACTCTAAAACTATAAATTTGACACCAAAGTGTATGACCATTCCTGACAGGAGTAATCTAGCCTTATCTTAGGCAAACAAACCTCAGCCAGCTCCCTAATGGGAACTGTTTCTGCATCTGTACTCACATATCTGTTGCTCTTTCCTTTAGGCATGGAAACCACCAAGAAAGCACCCTTTTTCCATGGTAGTTTGTCAGAAATTCTCATGCAATGTCCTTCTCAAAGGCAGCTGTAAGCACTCGAGGACCTTCAGAGGACTGCCCCTTGTATCCACTGAACTTGCAAACCCTCTCATTCTCCCTAGAGTGAAATCAGGGATTTCTGCTGCACAAGGTCTCCACCAGTTCACTGGCAACTGTAGAGTTAATCAAAACTATGGCAAGAAACACAGGGCTCCCTGTGACAGAGCCCCAACTGGCAGACCTCCTGCCACTCTAATGTCCAAACTCAGACTAACTGAACATTCAAAACCTCCCCTATGCAGCTGCCTCAAAAATTGTTATGCTACTGCGAGAGTTCTAAATGACATAATAGTGTATGGTGGAACGCTGTTCCGCATGGAAATCCTGCCTGGAACAGCACTGTTGTCCTGCACTTGGTGCGTCACGATCTTGTTGTGCTGCACTGAGTACGTCATCGGTGCAGCACAACAAAATCGAACACATTCGCGCATGCGCAATTGAGCGGCGCATGGCGAGTGGTACAAGCATGCGGTGGCAGAAACAGAAGTAAGCTTTTTGACAGATACTTGTTCCTGTGCTCACGAGTACTGCGATGGTTGCCCATACACTATAAAAGATTGTGTATAAGCAACCATACACAAACAAGGCAGTTGTAAAATCTTGAGGTTTCTGTGGTAATGGACCTCTCGAGCTATGCTCTCGAGGTCTCTGGTTACCACGGAAACCTCTCGAACACAACTGCCTTGTTGTGTATGCTTGCTCATACACAATCCTCTATATCACTCCCACTCAGGCTAGATAAGTAAACAATGATGTCATTATGTAAAGAGCCTCTTAATGAGCTCCTTACCAGCTGCCTTTACATCTGCCTATAGACTAGTACTAATGGGATTCTAGTAACCTCGGGGGACTGGGTGGTTACAAAAACTATTTTTTTTAAACAGTGTTATCAGCTGAACCACTAGTATATAGGAATAAAAACCTGGTTATGAACTACAGCTAGCAAAACAAGACAATGCTGTATTATTGCTTAGCTGGGAATTTATAAAGTAATTTTTGAGAAAGGTATGGTATTTTGTAATAAGATAACACGTTTTGTGCTATATTGATCCTAGGGTAGGTCTATGTTTTGGCTTTTGGTAGCTTGTATGTCCTTAAGCTTTGATTGTGTATTATTGTATATTACGATTTGAATATTTTTAACTGGAATAATGTAATATTGTTATACAAGGCCATGGATCTCATTGTAAATGAGTTGTAAACTCAATCGAGTTAATCCAGATTCATATGAAATTATATGAATAAAATATTTTACTACTACTACTATTACATATTGGGTTTAATCAAAAAATGTTAGGAACATTCTGATAATTGTTCAATGAACAGCCCTATGAGGTCTTTGTGTGGTTTTGCAGTGTGATGTTCAGATTTTCTTGCACTGATTCCTGATCCTATCATCTGCATCTTATTAATGTACTAAGAACTCAGCTATAAATCCAATAGATATGCCCTCCATATTGTCTTATAAGCTGTAGCATTAATATATTGAGCTTGAACAAAAGTGCTAAAGGCATTTCAATAATTGCTTATTCACAGGTTGACAAAGCCATCCTATTGATGCTTAACATAGCCTTATGCAATAATGCTGATTAATCTTTTGTTTTCCCTTACACAAATTCCCAATCCTAAAATGTTTACTCCATAGCATCATAATCACATCAATAGTTACCTGTGCACATATCAAGTATATAGTAAAGTAAGTAAGTAAAATGTATTTGTTTAGTGTCCCATCCCAGAGGCTCTGGATGCTGTAGAGATAGGCAGAAATGAAACAACATACATTAATACATAGATACATAGACAGTGTCGGCAGATAAGGGCCTATGGCCCACCCAGTCTGCCCATTTGAGCTTGTAAGTTCAGTTCATGTTTTCCAAGAAGTCTGTTGCCCCTTACCCCTGACCTCCAGAATTTCTTTATGTCTATCCCATGCATTCTTAAATCCTGTGATTGTTTCAGCCCCCACCACTTCCTCTGGCAGGGTGTTCCACTTGTCCACCACCCGTTCTGTGAAGAAATTCTTCCTCACGTTTCCTCTGAATCGTCCTCCCTCCAACTTCATCCCATGCCCTCTAGTCCTGGAACATCTTTTTCACTTAAAATAGTGTATTCCTGTACCCTGTTCCTCCCTGTAAGATACTTGTATGTCTCTATCATATCACCTCTCTCCCTCCTTTCCTCCAGGGAGTACATGTTCAGTTCCTTCAGCCTGTCCTCATAGGACTTGTGATGCAATCCATGCACCATCTTTGTTGCCCTCCTCTGAACCTTCTCTATCCTGTCTATGTCCCTAAGTAGGTAAGGTCTCCAGAACTGTACAGTGTACTCCAGGTGGGGCCTCACTAATGTCTTGTATAGTGGAATTATGACCTCCCTTTTCCTGCTGGTGATACCCCTACCTATGCATCCCAGCATCCTATTTGCTTTACCTGCTGCCTTGTCACACTGTTTCCCTGCCTTGAGGTCATCAGAGATGATAACCCCAAGATCCCTTTCCTGCTTGGTACATAATACATAAGCATAAAAACAAACAATGATGATAAAAGCAGTTTAACCTAAATAAATCCAGATTTAAAATAAAATAATGAAGCAGTTTACTAGTTCTAAGCTATATAAAGTCTAGATGTGCTTTTTTAAAAAGCTACACCTTCAGACCCCGCTTAAAAACCTCCACTGATGGGACCTCCCTCAAGAATCTTGGTAGCAAGTTCAATAATACCGGGCATGCTACCTCAAATGAAAGATCTCCAGAGGACTTCATGTGAGCCCTGGGGACCACTTGGAGGCCCTCGTGGAGAAGCAAAGTGAGAACACAGGCCAGGGCATGAGTCAGGAGGTCATTCAGGTAGCCAGGGCCTGATCCATGTAGGGCCTTATAGGTGAGCAAGCCCACCTTGAAGATCATTCTGCATCCAACTGGCAGCCAGTGCAGTTCGTGCAGAAACAGGGACACATGACAGGACCTCAGAAGGACCATCAGTAACCTGGCTGCTGCATTCTGCACCAGCTGCAGACACTGGAGAACCTTTCAATCAACCCTGAGGTACAGAGCATTGCAGTAGTAGATCCATAACATCCCAAACACATGTACCAGTGAAGGCAGATCATGAGGCAGCTCAAGGTTTTAATCAGGACAACATTCCTAATGTGGTAAAACCATTCCTGATGACAGATGACACCTGGGCCTCAAGCGTCAGTCCAACATCAAGGATGACACCCAGCTTTTTCACCTTGGTTCATGCCGCTAAAGGAATGGGGCCATGAAATAACCCTGTTTCCATCCCAGCAGCATCCACATCCTGCCATTGACTAGGCTCAATCACTAGCACCTCCATCTTGTCAGGATTAAGTCTCAGCCAGCTAGAGGATATCCAGACCTGGATCTTGGGCAGACATTTATTCAGCACCTCCACACCACCATCTGTCTCAGGTGCAAATGACATGAACAGCTGGGTGTCATCTACATAGCAGTGAAAACCCAAGCTGTACTATCTGTTGATCTAACCCAGGGGAAGCATGTACACTATGAACAATGCAGGTGACAGGATCAAACTCTATGAAACTCCACATGGCAGGGGCTTTGGGCAGGGTGAGCAATTCCCCATTACCACCTTCTGCATACTGCCTGTGAGGAAGGACTCAAACCAGTTGATGACAGTCCCAGTGAGTCCACAGAACTCCCTTAGGTGATTCAGCAGCACTAAGTGGTCCACAGAGCCAAATGCTGAGGAGAAATAAAGAACAAGTATTGGCTGTTCCCCTCCCCATCTCTAGCTCTGAGGAGATCATTCTGCACTCTGACTAATGCCATTTCAGTGCTATGTTTTGTCCTAAACCCTGACTGTAAGGGCTCATAGATGTCATGGGCCATGAGGTGTGCCTCGAGCTGCTAAGCAACTACCTTCTTAATAACCTTACCCACAAATGGGAGGCTAGGGATAGGTCTATAATTTGTCAAGATATCAAGGTCAAGAGATGGTTTCTTAAGGAGGAGTCTCACCAGCACCTCTGTCAAGGTGCCAGAAAAACATTCCTCTGAAAATGAATACTGGACAATCTCAGCGAACACTAGACCAAAGGACTCAACACGTGACATTAAAAGATGAGTCAGGCTCTGGTCCAGTTCACAGTATGTGGACCACAACTTCAAAATACTGAGACTCTTAAAACAATTTTATAAAACAGCAAAATGGCTCATTTGGATGTGAGTTCTCCTTGCATTAATTCTAGATCCTAAGATGTAATCTTAACCTTCATTTTAGCACAAAAGGACTTGCAGTTTCAGATGTACTCCCAGAAAGAATAGACATAATGTGCAAGTCTACAAAAACACAATTATCTCCAACCTGTCATTTAGGGTTCCATGTTGGAATATCGACAACAATGTTGTCGACATGCTGAACAGCGGCGGGAAAATGCTGACTGTTGGCATTGTTCCCATCAGGAATGGAGTGTTATTTTGTGGAGGGCATTGCCCCCCACACCTCCATCTCTAAATAACCAACTCTGACTTGTAGTTGGTTCAGGGTGTGGGCATTGCACTGGGAAACAATGTGTCGGTGTTCATCGGGACCATCACAGCAACCTGGCGAAATTTGTCTTTGTGATGGTCTTCGCTGTGGAAATGTCACTGTGGTGATGGTTCACTGTCATTTAGCCCTGACTATTTAGTTGCCTGTGTGGAGAAGATCCAGAATGCTTCACTCCTGTCCAGCAATGCCTCCAGGTCCCTGTCTTTTGGACCCAGAAATGCTTTTTCTGTCACTATAAAACTCTATTTATGTCTAGCCACCCCTCTTGCCTCATGTACATGTATAGACAATGCTGATTAAAAATCATTATTTTGGATGAGTCTTACGTGTTTCCCAATGTGTTTTTTGAACTTGTGTTTTGTCCTACTGATGTAGAACATGCCACACGTACAACTGGTTAGATAAACAACACCTGTAGTATTACAATTAATGAATTTCGTTATCTGAATGATTTCCCCTGTTCTATGGTTGGGAACACTAGTGGCCTGTGTAACATAAGGCCAGTGCTTGCACCTATTGCATTTATGTTTTTCTGCCTGAAGGGTAGGCTACCATGTATGTTTCTGTTCAAAGGGTTGCATACTATGTGTCACCCTGTCTCTGGTGTTTGGTGTCAACAGACTCTCTCTCTCCATATTTTTGACCTAAGATATGCCTGTTCTATATCTCTCATGCTGTAGCCCCTCTCCAAATCACTCACTCATTTCTTTAGCCCTGGATTCAAAAGCAGCATCTGTGCTGCATGTTCGTCTAACTCTAAGAAACTAACTGGTAGGAGTAGGTTTAATAGTATGCTGTGGAATTGGCTATCAGCAGGGTATTTTTGTCAGTTTCTTTTCTGTGTAAATCAGTATCCACCCCTTCTAGTACATTCTTTGCTATCATGATGTCCAAAAATGGGATTGAATCATAACTCATTTTTTTGGTGAATTTTAAATAGGGATTTGTGCTCTCCAAATATTTTACAAAACCTTCTAATTCTCTTTCAGTGCCTTCCAAGACCATTAATCTGTCATCAGTGTAACGTCTATACAGCACCATTTTTACAAAAAATGGATTATTGCTCTCATCATACACATTTGTCTCTTCCCTGAAACCTTAATACAGATTAGAATAGTTTGGGGTGAAGGTCACTCCCATCACTGTCCCACTAACCTGTAAGTGGTATTGCCCCAGAAACAGGAAGGCATTACTTTCAAGGACAAACCATGTCATCCTTATGAGAAATTCTGTTGCTGGATTTTTAATATGCCTACATTCACTATAGTAAGCAAATACCTCCAATCCCCATTCATGTTGAATGGTTGTGTAGAGTGATTCTACATCTAATGTCACCAACAAGTGGGATTTTCCATCTGTATGTCTTTCATAAGGGACAACACCTCCATTGAATCCCTAATGTGTGATCTTAGCCCATTAAAAGATTTGCTAAATTTGCTTCATTGCCACAAGTTACTTCTCTAGCATGTGCTCTTTCATAGCTCAGTCGGTGGCCAGCCTAGGAGGTTAAAGGAGGGCTGTGCTGGTCACCAACAGGGAGTGGGATGGAGGAGCAGAAAGGTAGGTGAGTACCTAACAGGGTGGGGAATGGGGGTCTACTAGACCACCAGGGATCTGAGTGGGATTTCAAGGGAGAGGGATTGGGGATGGGGAGGGACCACTAGATTACCTGGGAATTTCTTTTAATGGGGGATGTTGATCGGACATTGTGGGAGGGACCACTAGACTACCAACAATTTTATTTAATACTAAGATGGCAATCTGACATCGAGGGAGAGACCACTAGACTACCAAGGAAATCCTTTTTCACAAATTGTGACAAAGGATCCTATTCTGCAGTTCCTTTATTGCAATTTGTGGAAAAGGATTTTGGTATACTAAAAAAACACATTCCCAAGCAATATGACAAAAAGTAACCCAAGGATAGAATTCTACAGGTGTCGATTAAGTAAAGACAACTTTTGTTGTCTACCAGTACTGTCTGTTTTTTGAGATATGTAATTTAGTTGCCACCACTAACTGTAAAAGAAAATGGCGACAACATGAAAAAGGATTTTGCATTATCGGAAAATGATTCCATGTTTGCAAAAAAGGATTCCACAGTTGTAATAAAGGATCCTTTTTTGCACAGGACATCAAACTGTTCCCATTGAAAATATAGAGAATACCAGATGGGTAACCATGCAGAACCAGTGTATTCTGCCACAGACCCTGAGGTGGCAGAACACATGGTTCTGCATGGGGTTACTCATTTGGTATTTTTTATAGTGTATGGTGTCCCTCATTGTTTAGCCTTTTTAAATTCATTTTATTCCTACAGAAATAAATTGTCTCTGAGTGCTATGAAAGGGAGTTGTGTGATTGCTAGGGACTGGGCATCCCAAACTTAGCAGTGTATGCTGCCATTGGTTGACTCTCTAATGTGAGAGGGATTTTGTAAAAGTAATAGCAGCCTGATGTCTTGCTTAGCTAGAACAGAAATAGACACCCATGCCCAAAAATTACAAGTAAACTTATTGCATCTTGTTGATCCTGCATTAAAATGAACTGTGCCCATTTCAGAAAGCCGCCACAGTAATTTTTGGGGTATTTGTAAATAATGGTGATGCATGGTGGTTTTCTGTTGACGATTTCAACTCACAGCTCTAACTTTTAATTCAAAATGAATGGAACACTGTTCTGCACGTACAGTCAGAACAGCATTCCATTCATTCTGTTAGGTGTGGCTGAGCAGCATTTTAGTGAGGTGGAATTTTGAATCAGAACAACATTCCACTATACACTATGATGGAAAACTTTAAATTTTAATAACTTTTGAACAAATTAATAGTTTTTCACAAAACCTTTAAGCAGCACCTCTGTGACCCAATACCTATATGCCCTGAAAATTGCAGACCAAAATCCCAAGCCATTTTTGTGCAGTGCTGTGACAAAGAATTTGACAAAAAGTGGAAATTTTCACATTTTTTGACAGTCTGTATCTCTGCACCCACCCATCCGACTAGAACAAAACTTGTCACATCAAGAGATCTTTGGTCCATGAAGGTGCATGCAAAATTTCATATATACTGTATACAACAGGTGCTCATTCACTGCTCAGTCAGTGGCCAGCCATGGAGGTGAGAGGAGGGCACCAGCTGGAACTGGGATGGGGGAGTGGGGTGGTAGGAGACTACCTCAGATGGAGTGAGGGTGTGAGGTCCACTAGACCACTAGGGATCTAAATGGATTTTCATGGGAGGGGGATCTGGGAGGAAGGGGTAGTCACTAGACTAGCAGTTATTATTTTTTATATGGGGATGGCGATTGGACATCGGAGGATGGGGGATGGGGAGGACCACTAGACTACCAGAGACATTTGTTTTTGATACCAGGTGTGACAACTCACCTCTCCCTCTGGGCTGAAACAGCTTTTAGAGAGGTGTCTGTCCTCAGGTATTCACTGCCACCAGCCGGACTTTCCTTCCGGCACCTCTTTCAAGTGTACAAACTTGAATAATCACATGTGCAATTGCACAAGTTAAAGTCTGGTAGTGTGTCTCTCTCGGGTGGCAGATGCTACACAGAGTTAACCTCAGCCAGTAGAAACCAAATATTTCCTTAGAAAAATGACATCACAGTCACAAATGTTGAGCAAATAAATAGCTTTTACTTAACAGAAAGTGCACTGAGAATTTACAGGATATATATTTACAACACAAGAGAATAACACTCATACAGGAAAAGTAAACAAATGTTTTTAAATAACAGATGGCAAAAGAAGAAGGTTGTTACTGAAATATGCTATCACTAAACTTTCCCTTCCCTGTCCTTACAAGAGACACTGGACCCTGTTCTAACTGTCAGCTCCCACAGACATAGCTACAAGGTAGGCTCTGAACTTATGTATCCCCTCCCAGCTTCCAAAGCACAAGAGAGCCTTCTCTGCCTTTCAGAAGGTTATATACTCTGTGGAGAATAGGTCATTTATGTTCTCCCTTTAAATGCACCAACCAACTAACAAGTATGTATTTAATTGTCCCAATAAGAGTGAACACCTATCAGTGACCAATTATATTCCCTTTTCAACTTAAGTTTATATTTGAATGATCCAATCCCTTCAAACTTTCCTGTGTCCATGTCTGCAGGTCTGTGTGTGTCTGGAGATGTCCACTCGAGATTTATGACCCAGCTCTTATCTAGCAGCTAGGAATTCCACAAGCTGGGTGCTGCTGGACAGAGGATTTCAGCCTGACTGTATTTTTTCCAAACAGCTAAAAAAATAAGGCACCTACAGAATCCAAACCGTTAACTCTTTCCTGCCCATTTCTGTCACACCAGGATGGTGATTGGACATTGGTGGAGGGACCACTAGACTACCAGGGACATTTGTTTTTGTTACGGGGACAGCAGTGATACATTGGGGATGGTCCACTAGACTACCAGTGATTTTTTTTTTTAATATGGGGATGCCGATTGGACATTGGGGAAGGGGGCAGGATCACCAGACAACCAGGGAATTTTTTTTTTTTTTTTAAGAGGGGAACAACAATTGCACATTGGGGAGGGGAGAGGGACCACTAGACTACCAGAGAAAGGATTTAATGATTACAAAAAAGGATCCTTTTTCTTGACTCATGATATGGCAAAGAATGTTTTTCATATTACAAATCACAAAAAAGATTTATTATAAAAAAAAATGAAAACCATTTGTCACCAGTTAACTGTAGAATCCAAATGAGGAGGTTCCGATAAGCAAGCTTCATGTGTTGGTTTGAAATCAAGACTCTAGTACTGCTTGTACTAACCAACTGAAACATCTGGGCATACTCAACCCTTTTTATCCACTTTGCTATTTAAAAATTGTTCAAACACAAATGAGGCCACACTAGGTGTGGGGTGCTCACGATAGTCCTTTTAACATCAAAGTGCAAAATATTGAGCACTCACTCGCCTTCTTTCTTAAATAAAGTCTCTACTCTATACTGTAGGTACAAAGTGTAGTAGTTTATTTTGGTGCCAAACTCAAAAACACTGACGTCCTCATGCCTGATGCATTTCGGAAATGATTCCTTTTTCAAAGGCCTATTACACAGTATAAAGAGACCTTTTATGCAAAGATATTATGACATCACACAGTGACATTCAAGTTTGGACAGTTTAACAGATATAAGTAATGCATTTAAAGTGCAATAATTTACACATGTATGTGAATAAATAAATATAGAGAATACCAGATGGGCAACTATGCACAACCAGTGTGTTGTGTCACCTCAGGGTTCTGATTCCCGGTGACCTCAAGAGCGAAGCTCATGAGCTCCCAGGGAATTAGAACCCTAAGGTGGCACAACACACTGGTTGGGCACAGAGTTTGCAATCCAGTATTTTTTTATAGTATATAGTATCCCCCACAAAGAATAAGTTTCAGTTTTTATTTATGAGAAAAAATGTTTTGTAGTGAGTTTAAAGCATGTGGTTGCCAGAGCCAGGGAAGATAATGTCTGCTCCTAGGTTACTATTGGCTGCAATTTGCATTTGGGCAGGACTTTAGGAAAAAAAAAACATGGAGGCTCAATGTCTTACTAAGCGAGACAAGTGTGATTTGCATTTCGTGCAACAGTTTACATTTATAGATCGCAATCCTTAACTCCTAAAGAAAGAAAAACAGTTAAAAGAGAGTCCTTAGTTACATTTTTAAGTTTGAATATTTATTTGTCAAGAAAATGCTATCAAAACAGATTAAGGCAGTGTAAGGGGAAAAAATTAAGAAGTAACACTTTCAACTGTTCATTTTTGGAGAATCTGCCTTTTCCCTGTACTCCTGGCTCTACTTCACTTCATTGTATGCAGGCGAATCTGGGAAAGAAAAAAACATAGGATTTCTACATTATTTCATTTGCATTTCTCCTCCTAGTACTATCTCCCATCAGTCTTTCCTCACTCTACTAGACTGCATACTAATTAGGCTGTATTTCCCATGATAACTGTGCCAGTTTACCTTAGTCCAAGTCAGATGAAAAGCTAAAGTGCTGTATCCTTCTCCTTTTCGGTTTATGTTCTCCTTGGAAGATTTTGATGCTGACATGACACCCTGCTGAAAAGTACAATTCTGTTCAAATAAGATGAGCCTTCTGAGTCTTCCTTTCTGACTTGCATTTACGCCGCTTGTTGACGGGTCATTTGAGGTTTGAGCCTCAACCATGCTGTTGTCTGCACTTGGTGGCTGACTTGTCTGTGCTGGGAAAACAGCAGAATTTGTTTGGAATATGAATGAATTCCTTCTCTGTCTCTCCTCTGACAAGACTGAGTAGTGACTGATGGTCTGTAGGCTCCTGTTACCAAAGATCTGGGCAACTTCTGTTGGGGGGGACATTACAGTCAATTAACCTTTGGATTGAGGTCTTCCTGGCTGAATGATTTGTGTTTTTTTTTTTTGTTTTTTTGTCAGGGACATCAGCTTGCATTTTAATTTGCTTCATCAGACCTCAAAGCTTATTTCCACCGAATGTCAAGTTCCTAAACAAAAGCGATTCTGTGTTTTCAGGCACATGATTTGTATTGGGTGCCATATAAAAAGGACTATCTACACTTTTCATTTTACTTGGTCTTTGTGAAGTCTACTTTAGAGAGGCTGCTACTGGGTCTCTTCTGCTAGTTTCTTTGTTCTGGTATATCCTAGGTTTTAAAGGGCACACATCGCAAGGATTTCCCTTGTTCTGGTTTTCATCTAACACTCTATGCACTCCAGATACCTGTTGCCAGATATGTCCTCCCACATCTTTGTCTCCCCATTTCAAGTAATAATGCTCACTGGTGTGCAGGGTGAAATATAGACCAATACTGAAAAAAAGCATATTTAAAACAGATGTATACAGCTGCTCAATGTCCTCCGTAGACAGGGGTTCAGCTTTGTTGGGCTTGTTGCATTTGCCCAGTTTCTTCAAACAGTGTTGCTTGGCAGTTAGGGTTTGCAGGGTCTCTTTAAACTCTGTTGTGTTACCATGGATTATCATGAAGTTGCGCGTGCTAAGATATCTGTCCACACCACCAAGCAGTTCCCATAGTGTAGTGGGCTCATGCTCTGTGCCATCTATGTGTTTAACTTTGAATTTGAAGTCTACCAGTAACCGAACCAATTCTGCAGGTGATATTTCGTGAAGTAGATGACATTCGTCAATGTAGTTTGAGTACGACATTATTATATGGATGTAATTTATTGTTTTTTAGACCCTTTTTATTGTTTGCATGCTCTTCTGTGAATCTCTTGCACTCATCAGACACTTTTGAAAAGACCTACGCCACCATACTGTTTACTGTATGCTGTTAACTATCTCAGTACTGCAAGGCGGCAACAGTGCCTGAAGACGGCAGTTGGTTTACTGTATAGCATGAGGACCTCTAGAGCTTTTCAATATGTTGTTGTACCACACTGTGGTACATTTCATTCCATGACCTTTTGAAAAGTGGTACAACAACATTTTGAAATGCTTTGATTTCTATACAGAATAGCACCTTACTACACAGTATAAATAAATAAGTAACTTACATACATAAAGTATCCCTCACCACACCATATTAAAACATACAATCAACCTTCTACACAGATTTTGTGATGAGGACTCCTGTCTAAAAAGACTATAGATCAGTTTTTTATGTATTGCCTTATCATTTGTAACAAACGTTGCAAATACTTTTTAAAGGTCTGTTATGCGAAGTTATAGTTGCTGAGATGTAAATAATGCTGACTGTAAAAAAATGATGATTGTAAAAAATGCTGAGTAGGACATGTGATATCTATTTAATGACTGCTATTGTTTTCTGTTATCTTGTTTAGATGTGGTCTGCACCAGGAATAGTATGTGCAAATGCTTGTGGTGGTCACTCTTGAACTTCCAGTAATACACCTGCCCACCTTATTTAACACTTGCAATTATAACCATGCATAATGGACCTTTAAAAAGTATTTATATTGTTTGTTACAAATGGTAAGGTGATACACCTAAAACTGATCTATAGTCAGGGCCCCTGGTATTCTGTGATTCTGGCACAGCAAAAAAATACCTCCACTGCAGAAATAACACTGTTCCATGGAAACAGCAGTTTTTCAGGCTCGGCCTTCATGAGATGGCTGCGGTAAGCTCAAAGGTTGCATTGCACAAAATGGCAGCATGTAAACATTACACTTTATCAGTTAAAATAAATAATTACAGTACTACTACACATTTATTTATTTATTTATTGAATTTTGGTGACCCGGTAGTTCCACTGAGACTAGAAGTCCCTTTTTCAGGGGCAACTGGGGGGAGGGGGAATACATATGGTAACCAACTGAAACTGAACCAGATTAAGCTGTTGGTGGTATTTTTAGTGAATGGGGGCAATTTGGACAAGACATCAGGGAAATCCCCTAATCACCAGAAGGGGAAACTCTGGTCATCCAAGATGGTGGACGAGGGTCCTGGCAAGAGGCTGGATGCTGTGGAGATGGGAGAGACAGTCTTCTCTCACACCTTGGCTGGGCTACAGACTGAGGCTTCTGTGGAGAAAGGCAGAGAAATACTGACCACGGAGGTAATGATCCAAAAAGAATGGGAGAAGAATCAAATGGACTCTCTGAAACTTCAATTGAGAAGGAAGAGGTCATGGAAATTGATTTGGACTTGGAGGAACCAGAAGAAAATGAGTCAGACAGAAACCCAGCTTTGGACACAAATGAAACATGAATACTGCAAAGATTCCTGGATGCAGAGGAATGTAAGTTTCTTGCTACGAAGTCTACGCTCATCCAGAAGATTCGGTGGCTGCAATCTGACAGCAGAGCTGATGCTGTCACAAACCAAAAGCTGTGCACTAATGTGAAGGCATCAAAGAGACCGCTGTCTGTTGAAGGTAGCTCCAGATCTGCTAGTGTTTTGGCAACAGAGATTTCCTCTCCTTCCATGAGTACTGTTAATATTTCTAATTCTAATGGGTCTCAAGAAATATCAAAAGAGAAGACTGTACCTTGAACTGGGTCATGGTCGGTTGAGGCTACTCTCAAAGGGGCAGGCTGGGAGAAACAGCCTCATTCAGAAAAATGGGTCACTGGAAACTTGCCCTTCAGAATACCTGAACCTGGGGATTTTGTGGAACCCGCCCTGCAAGACATGCCTCTAGAACAAGGCCCTAATGCTGATCCCCAAGCAATACCTGAAGGCCTAGATTTAACCCAACACCTGGTTCTTATCCTTCCCTCTCCAGATAATGCGACAGAGGGCCAAGAACAGGAGCAGCCCCGGATTGACGCTCCTCTGATTAGAGCCCTGGACAGGCAGAAAAAAAAATTTTCCTTGTTACTTCATCTACCAGTTTTACCTGCCAAGAGACATAATGCTGTGAGACTGTCTTATGTAGGTGGCCTGCCTGACCCCCCTGAACCGGGTATATGTGGCTAGAAACCTCCTGAAGGATTCAATGAAGTTTTTCTCACATGAACTCTACACATTGATCCATATATCGGGTGAAACAACTATTGATATAAGTTTTAAAACCACTCGGGGGCTGGAGAAGTTTTGGGCAAAGTACCACACCCTGAAAAAGAACCGCACTATGGACTCCGTTCCTGGCCGTCCCTTTACCTAAACCTGCCTATAAGACTATATCTATACTGTTTAGGAAAGAGGGGTGAATTTATCAGATGTTTTGTACTGGTTGAAAATGTGATGTGCAGTCATTGGAGATCCAGAGGCCATCCTGGACTCTGGGAATATTTGGACCGGGGGCTAGAGAGTTAAGGTGTTACTGAAATCAAATGATTCTGGGGTTATCCATCTCCCAAATTCCTTCTTTTTGGGCCATGACATGTTTTTTTTATTCTACCCAGGCCAGCCTAAGACCAGTTACTGGTGCAGGGACCCTACCCACCTGAGCAATGTACTGTATGTGACACGGTAAAATGTAATTTGTGTGGTGAACTAGGGCACGTCAGTTCTGACTGTTTAAATGAATGCAGATGCAATCTCTGTGAGGAATTGGGCCATACATTTCAAAATTGCACCTGGGCTGCCCATAACCAGGAACACCATGATGGAGGGGTAGACCAACACTTTATTAATACTCAAGCATAAAAAGCTAAAATCAGGAGCAGAGTGACCCCACCTCAGCCAAATTCTAAGCTCCCAGAGCCTTCCACATTAGCAGCTCCTCCTCAGATGCTATGGGATAAGACCCCAATTGTAAGCATGACTGTTCCCCTGCCACCCCTCTCTATGTTACAGAATTTAAATAAGGAACATCAAAGTAATAGGGATCAGGCCACTGCAGCAATGCCACCACCTACTGAACCTGTACAATCAGAGTGCAGATGCTAAACCATGTCCAAATTGAAACCAACCCCACCCCTCAAAAACTGTAAGGACCTCACCCCTAGCTACATCCAATATGTATGAAAGTTTACATGAGTCATCAGCAGAGTCTGGAGAGAAGTCTGATACTTCCTCCATCCCCTCCTCCCACCCGGATGGGAATACTGACACAGAAATCAACTCTAAAGGTAGAGGGACCCAAAAAAGGAAAGCAAGAACAAAACTGAAAGGAACTATCAGGGCAGGGAGGAAAAAATAGTAAGAGTCCCTTCACCGATTATGCCCTGTCCTCTCTTTCACACCTATGTCCCATGATCTTTTTGATTGCCATACTATTAACGTCAATAGTATAAAGAGGGTAAATAAAAGAAATACAGTGTTTGGATTTCTGGCCACTATGACATATGGGCTAATTTTCTTACAAGACGTGTGGTTTCACACATTCTCTGAAATCAAGCAAGCTCAGAAACACTGGTTATGTGGGCCGTCCTTCTGGTCCATTGGCCAGGAGGCATGCTCAGGGTTAGGTATCTTAATGCACTCAATTAACTTCAGTCTTTTGAAGTTATATGATCTGGTACCAGGTAGAGTGCTAATACTTGATATGTTGCTCAACCAAACTGCCTGTCATCTTACAAACATGTATGCCCCCCCCCAAACTAAAAGTGGTAGAATCGATCTCTTTCAACTTATACAACCATATTTACACACCTAAAAAAATCATATTTGCTGGAGATTTTAATTGTGGCTTAAGTCTACAAGACAAAAGCTCTTATGCAACTACAAAAAAAATATTTTGTGTCTCCCGTGCTCTAAACTCTATCATTCAAACTGCCCAACTAAGAAATGCATATTTGGAATGTACAGATAAACATACCCCTACATTTCAAAAAGGGGTTCTAGCTCCGAGGATTGATTATGTTTCCTGTCCTCCTCCTTGCATGTTTCTGCAGCTACAGTCTGTCCTTTAGAGTTTACTGACCATAAAAAGGTCTCTATAATGGTGGGACTCAACCCCTCGCTTTGTAGAGGTCCTGGAATCTGGAAGTTTAATACTTCACTACTAGAAGACAGACACCTTCTAGGCTCACTAGGCCAATTTCTAACGACCAGAAAATCTGTTTTTATTTGCTATGATGACTCAATTAGGTGGATTAAGGATACAAAGTGGACTTCATTTTATTGCTTAAACAGTACAGTAAGAACAAATGTAATAAACCTTATCTCCAATATTTGCAAAAATGACACCACCTTCAAAACTTATCTATCGCAAACACCACAGGACAGGACCTCAACATTCAAATCCATCTAATTCAAAAAGATATGATGGGATTTTTAAAGCAAAAAGCAGACCAATTATATAACCAACATAAGTATGGGACACAAGGATCTGCACAGGATATAAATCCCTTTGACTATAACTCCCGACAGGTAGGGAACAAATCTATGGGTGGATTAATGGACCAAACTAGGTCCATACAGCTATCTCAAGGGAAAATATTGTAGGTGGTCACTGACTTTTCAATAAAATTATTTACAGAAATCCCGTCTAATTCTCAGGAAATTTGTAACTATCTGAGGGAAGTGATAGTCCCTGCTGTACCCCCCCCCCCACATAACAAACATGATAAACCTACCGATTATCCAGGGAGAGGTACTGGAAACTATTAGACAGCTCAGAAACAACATTTCACCAGGCCCTGATGGGCTGCCCAATGAATTATACAAGGTCATAGGAGAGTATTTAAGCCAGGAACTCACCATAGTGTTTAATACCATGTTAGAATCTGGTAACATCCCTCTCAATTTTAACAAAGGAACATTGATTTTCTTGTACATAAAAGGAGACAGAGCTGATCTAAACAACTGGAGGCCTATTTGCATGTTAAATGCAAGTTGCTCAGAAAAGTTTTGACAAAAAAATTGCTTCCATTAGCTGAAATTGTGATTTCTCCAGAACAGGCATGTGCCATACCAAAGCATGCTATACATAACCACCTTATTCTTTTGAGATAGGTCTTTTCACATGGTCTTTCAAATACATGCCTAGGATTCATGTTTTCCCTAGACCAGAGAAAGGCATTCAATTCAATTTGTCACAACTTCCTATGGGAAACTTTATACCATTACAAGTTCCTCCTGGGGTAATAAATTGGATTAAGGCCTTATATAACGCTGCCATTACTGTCCCAATAGTATATGGGATAAAAGGCCCTATGGTTCCTATTAAATGGGGAGTCAGGCAGGGATGCCCCATGAGTCCCTTGCTATATACCTTTTTTATAGACCCACTATTAAAGAACATTAATTGTTCAAATATTATTAAACCGATCATTGGGTTACAGGGTCAAACTTCTCCCAAGGCCCTGCCCTACGCCGATGATCTGTGCCTTTTGGCTGCTGATCAGTCTTCAGTCACCTATGCTTTTACTTTATGTTCCACCTTTGGAACTGTCTCAGGCACTACTCTAAATTTAAATAAGTGTTATGGGAGGGCACTAGGGGAGAATTCTGTTCAGATGACTTCTGTTGGTCCTATCCAACTTACTACGGACCCCATTCCCATTTTAGGGATTAAATTTGGCCCACCAGGGATGGACGAGTGAAACTGGGAAGAGAAGTTAGCTATTGATAACAGTAAAGTTTTACAGTAGAATCGGGGTAAAATTGAGAAAAAGAAGAGGATCTTCTTAATCAAAACTTTTTTAGTTCCAGTCTTTCTATTTTTAAGCTATGTTTTCCCCATCCTCAAAAACGTAGAAATTTCATTACTAAGTATATTTTTTCAAGGGGTCTGGAGAAGTCGACTTAACCCAATAAAAATAAATATTTTGTACCTACCCATCAAAGAAGGGGGATTGGATATGATTAACCCCCTTCTGTTTTTTAACAGTATTTTCTTCATGGCTAACCTAAAACCTTTATTAATAAATTCAAGAGTGGGTTGAGACCTTGGTTGTATGGAAATTGTAAATCCTGGTTTCAGTTATGGGATCAGAGTATGCTTAGGTCACTGAAAGGGCCAACATACTTGCATTACCTTAGAAATACCTTTCTTAGGGTAAAACAGTGGAAGATGACCTCTCAACAGACTATCTCGGCCCCTCCCATAAAAAACCAATACAAGTCCTTATTGGCTACCTAATGTGCAGTCACTATACCCTTTGAAAAGTGTCCAGTTCAATACATGAGGTCACTAAAAACCCTTTTATGTAATCCAAGAATCCCTACCCACATGTGGAATTTCCACTGGCTTTCATGCCACCAAAGCATCAATGTAAAGAACAACCAGAAACACAAACAAATGCAAGAAAGAATATGTGGTAGGTTACATTGTATAAACACTAGAAACAATTAACCATCTTTTTTTTCAGTGTTCCTTTATTAAGAATTTTTGGGACTTTACTTCTGTAGAATGGGGAGAGCCCTTGTTCAAGACAATAACTTATGAAAATATTATATATGGTCATGTTTCTGTTAGATGGGGTAAATGGGATCTTAGCACATTACACTTACTCTTTACTGTTATCAAATGGACTATCTGGATGGCCAGGTGCCTATTTACGCTTCAGCAAAAGGATTGTTCCTATACTGAACTATGTGGAAAAATTGAGAAAGACTTAAGAATATATATATATATATATATATATATGTATTTATATAATGGTAGCACGGTAGTGCTACCATAGTTAGAGTTGAGTAGCACTTTTAAGGTTAAAAGGTCGAATTTTGCACAATAATAACTTTGTTCAATGGATTTGCCTGAAATTTACTATGCACAATTGGGCATGGTAGATCTTGGGCTCTACCAAGTTTCGTACCAGTCAGATATATGGCTGTGGAGTTATTAAGCGACAACCAATTGCGCAATTTTTTTGCGATTTCTTTGCTCTCGCCTACAGGTCGTACGGTTTACATGACTGATCCAAAAACTACAGGGAACATGCAGCTGGGGTCCTTAATGTGCCTTTTGATGATTTTGTGAAAATATATTTAACGTTCAAAAGTTATTCAAAAAACAAGTTCCCATTATAAGACAATGGGAAAAGTTAACAAAAAGTTCAACATTTTCGCAAAGCAGTTTTTACTTTCGCAAATGGCCCTTTTACTTTCACAAATCCACCATTTTGTTTTCAGTTGGTGATCAGAAAAATGCTTGGCATTTAAATTTGGGACCCTCTAGCAACACAATTATTTTTGTGTTTACCTAGTCAGACCCTGATGATGATAGGCATGTCTTTATTCTGAGGTTAAACACCCTAGAAATGTTTTTCAGTTTCTGGAAAAGGTACTTTCATAAAGTAGTGTCACACTCCCGAAAGTGTCGCAAATTTTTGTGAAAGCTTTCACAAATTGCGACACTACTTTTCCAGGCTATGGCAATATAACAGCAATTCTTTGCCACCCTGCTGCAAAAGAATGGTTTGGTCTTTTGGATTGAAATTTGGTGGGAACACAGCCAACATCTCACAGATGTGCTTTTCAGTGTTTTAGTGAAAAAATATTACTGGGTGGCAAAGTTACGGCACTCCAAAGTTGATGTTTTTTCCCATAGGATAACATTACTGCATCTGCCGCATTGCAGGAATCATTTGCCGCCCTGCTGTAAAATAACGGTTTAGTCTTTTGGACTGAAATTTGAAGGGAAGAAAACCAACATCCAACTGATGTGCCTTTTGGTGATTTGGTGAAAAAATATTACATGGTGGCACAGTGATGGCACTCTGAAGTTGACACTTTTTCCCATTGGATAACTACGGCACCTTAGCACCTTTTGGGCCCGTGTCTCGAAACAGTGGGACTTTTTATGCATAAAGATTCTTAGCCCTAACAGGGCTAAGCATAAAGCTAGCCAGGAAAGTCATAATTCATATGAAATTTACATTTTTTTCTACGTCATACGGTTCCTGCGATATAAACAATTTAACATTTCAAGTCCTCATTTTCTGCTCCGAGGCCCATTGTTATGTATACATTCTTTGTTTTCACTGTGTTTTCCAATGCATTTTTGGGGGAAAAGAAGGGTGTGCCCTTTTGTTACTGTGCCAGTTATCATTTCCAGTTGCATTTCCGTTACTGTTTGTGGCACCATTACTGTCTACACCACCGTGTGCTTTACAGTTTGCGTTTTTGCTTGCGTTTGCGTTTCTGTGTTGTTTGGTGTTACTGTTGCTGTTACCATTACCAGTTTCATTTGCAATTGCGGTACCATCCACGTGTGTTACGGTTTGCGTTTTCATACGCGCTTTGCATTTCTGTTTCCTTTGGCGTTATTTTTCTGTTACTGTTACCATTTGCATTTACAATTGCTGTACCATGACCGTGTGCATATAGGTTTGCATTTCTGTACTCACTTGCATTTGCATTTCTCTTTCCTTTGGCATTATTGTTGCTGTTACTGTTACCATTTGCGTTAACAATTGTGGTTCCGTGACCATGCACGTTACGGTTTGCGTTTCCATATGCGCCTCCATTCCCATTTCCATTGGCAATATTCTTCATGTTAAATTTACCATTTGTGTTTACTATTGCGGTACTGTGGCTGTGCGCGTTATGGTTTGCATTTACGTGTGAGCTTGCATTTCCCGTTTTTGTTCCCTTTTGCATTCTTTTTGCTGTGACACTTAACATTTCCATTTAAAATACCACTGCCATCATTGTTTGCATTTCCAGTTGTGTTTTCGTACCCGCTTCAATGTCCGTTTGCATCACTGTTTGCTTTAGCGTCACTTTGCGCTTGTGTTTCTATTAACGTTTCCTTTATCATTTACATTTCCGTTACCATGTGCACCACTGTTGGCACTTCTGTTTGTGCTGCTGTTCCTGTTACTATGTCACAAGACATCATGCGGCGGGAGCACGGGGCCCCCCGCCATTGCATTACTTTCACTATTTGTCATCATCATTCTCTAAAAGTAGGGAAATTAGAGGGAAAAAAATCCATTTAATGCATCAGTTAGGGTTGTTCCACAGCGACAAAAGTGAGGAAATTCGGTGTTAGGGTTGAAAACCCCCCTTGGACCCCCCAGCCCACCTCTCAACCGGCATTTGGGTGTGCATTGGGGCTGTCGGTCCTAACTCTCACCCCATTCTCCTATACCTATGCTTCTTTACACATGTGATGGGGTGAGAGTTAGGGCCAACGACCCCAACACACAGCCCAATGCTGGTTGGGGGAGTGGGCTGGGGGTCCAAGGGTTTTTTCAACCCTAACACTGAATTTCCTCACCTTTGTCGCTGTGGAACAACCCTAACTGATGCATTAAATGGAGTTCTTTGCCTCTAATAGAGATAGAGATAGAGATAGAGATAGAGATAGAGATAGAGATAGAGATAGAGATAGAGATAGAGATAGAGATATAGTCGACAGTGCTCATTTACCCCAAAGGGAAATTCTAATACTATGGAAAAATATGCCTTGGATCACTAATACAGATACGGCAGTCACATGAAAAATAGATGAATTAAAGAATTATTCTCTTATATGTATATGCTTTTAAAAGACCTTTTACTAGACATATTCCCCTTTCCCTTTTCTTCTTTTATTTTTGTTTTCCCTTGGTTTCCCCTTTTAGGGTAATTATTTTGTTATGATTTTTCTCTGTTGATTTTACTTTTATGCTTTGTAAAACTCTGATATGATTATTTTATGTACTTCATGATTTTTGTGTTGAATAATATTTACCCATACTGTTTTCTAGAAGAGCCATAGGATCTTTAATATCCACCTGAACTATCACCAGAACAGGCAAATGGGACTGCAGTTTAATGTCTCATTCAAAAGATGGCACCTCAGGAGTGCAGCATCCCCCTCATACAAAATGCACTCTGAAATGCCAGGTTAATTAAATGCTTTCTGGCCATTAGAGCACTGGCATTGATGCGCCAGCGCATCATGGTACCAATTTTGGGATTTGCACCCCTTCCCCAAGGTCAGCCTCCCCTCAGAGTTAGAATATTAATAAAGGGTGGTGTGGGGTGTGCAGCCCCCCACATGGGAGGCGCATGGGGCACAGCCACACGCAAAAACAGAAGTTGGCAAAATCCCAACTTGGCACCCTGATGACTGAGCACACTAATCCCCCCAAAAAGTCTCAGTAGTAAGTACGGTAAACACCAACATAGAGATGTCAATAGGGAGAAGCTCAGGGGTAAATGGAGAAAGTGGCAAATGCAATAAGAACAGGGATGGGTCAAAAAGGGGTAAGGCCATCAAGAAATGGAGGGTAATGAGTACCAAAGCCCATAGTCTGGGCAACAAGCTCCCTAAGCTGGTGGCCTTGATGGAAGAGGGATGCCTGGATATTGTAGCAGTCACAGAAACATGGTACACAGAGAACCATGACTGGGATGTTAACATACCAGGGTACATAACCTACAGGAGAGACAGGCAGGGGAGAAGAGGGGGAGGAGTAGCTCTCTATGTAGAGGAAGGGACAAAAGCAACTGAACAAAAGAGTAAACAGGCAGGAGAGGAGGCACTGTGGGTCACCTTGGAGACTGGAAAGGGCACCACAATCCGCACTGGGGTTGTATACAGACCCCCATGTCAGGGGGAAGGAATGGACAAGCATATGATATAAGGCATTCTTAGAATGGCAAAGAAAGGGGAGATACTGTTGATGGGAGACCTGAATATGCCAGATGTTAACTGGAGCACATTTGCTGCAGCCACATCCAAGAGCAGGACCATTCTTGATGCCCTACAGGTGGCAGGCCTCAGACAGCTAGTTTCAGAACCCACTCATGAGGGAGCAATCTTAGACCTCATACTCTCAAATGGGGCAGTGAGAGGATCTCAGATCTAGAAGTGGGTTGCCATCTGGGAACAAGTGACCATCAAACAGTGTAGTTTACGTTAAACTCAGTTACAGAGTCAAGATATACAAAAGTTAGGGTACTGGACTTCAGGAGGGCTGACTTTGGCAAGATGGGAGAGTGTCTCAGAAAAGCACTAGCAAACAGGCTAGAAGGAGGTGTGGAGCAATAATGGGGAATCATCAAAACTGCCATCACAGAGGCAACAAGCCTTTGTGTGAAGCAAATAAACAAATCAAAATGAAAGAAAAAGCCACTATGGTTCTCAAAAGAGGTGGCTGTGAAAGTCAGGAAGAAAAAGATAGCATTCCGAAGTATAAGGAAACACAGAAGGAGCAGGACAGAGAGCTGTACCAGTTAAGGCAGAAGGAAGCAGGGAGGGAAGTCAGAATAGCAAAGGCCAAAACTGAGGAAAAGATAGCCAACTCGGTTTAGAGGGGGGATAAAACCTTTTATAGGTACATCAGCGAGTGTAGAAAGAGAAAGGGAGGGATAGTGAGGCTGAATAAAATGAACGGTGGGTGTGCAGAGGGTGACAGTGAAAAAGCAGGGATACTGAACGAATATTTCTGCTTAGTATTCATAAAAGAGGGGGGGAAGTGCCTAATCTAATTAACAGAAGCACTCTTGATAGGAGGGTCGATCCCAGTTCTTTCACAGAAGAAAGGGTTCCGCAAGAACTCCTAAAACTGAAGGTGGACAAAGCAATGGGGCCTGATGGAATTCACCCCAGAATTCTAAAAGACTTAAGGGGGGGAGCTAGTGAAACCACTGGCTACTCTTTTTAATAAATCATGGGAGGATGGTGTGGTATCCGAGGACTGGTGGAAGGCGGATGTGATTCCCCTTCATAAAAGTGAGACCAAGACAGAGGCAGGAAACTATAGACCTGTCAGTTTGACCTCCGTGGTAGAGAAATTGATGGAGTCACTTCTGAAGGAAAGAATTGTTGAGTACCTAGAGGCCAGTGGGGCACAGAACCCAAGGCAGCATGGGTTCACAGTGGAAAGGTCATGTCAGATGAATCTAATAGATTTCTTTGACTGGGTGACCAAAGTAGTAGACCAGGGAGGGGCTGTGGACATGGCCTACCTAGACTTTAGCAAGGCATTTGAACAGTCCTATCACAAAGATTAATAGTCAAATTAACTAGCTTGGGAGTGGGTCCCAGGGTGGTAGCCTGGGTAAAACATTGGCTGAACAACAGGACACAGAAGGTAATAGTAAATGGAGTCCACTCTGAAGAAAGAGGGTTACTAGTGGGTACCGAGGGTTCAGTACTGGGTCCAGTCCTTTTTAATGTCTTCATAAGTAACATTGCAGAGGGACTGGAAGGAAAAGTATGCCTCTTTGCAGATGACATAAAGATCTGCCACAGGGTTGATACACAAGGAGGCGTGGAAAGGATGAGAAGGGACTTGGCAAGGTTGGAGGAATGGCCAGAAGTATGGCAGCTTGGATTCAATGCAAAGAAGTGCAAAATAATGCACCTGGGAAACAAGAACCCAGAGGAAGAATACACAATGGGGGGGAGGTAGTAACAACAACAAAAAAGGAAAGGGACCTGGGGTAATCATATCAGATGACCTTAAGGTTAGCAAGCAATGTGAGAAGGCAGTAGGGAGGGCTGAGGGTATACTGGGATGCACAGGGAGAGACATCACCAGCAGAAAACAGGAAGTTGTTATCCCTCTGTACAGACAATTGGTGAGACCACATCTAGAGTACTGCATCCAGTTCTGGAGACCCCATCTCCGCAAGGACATAGACAGGATAGAGGAAGTCCAGAGGAGGGCAACTAAAATGGTGCAGGGTCTGCAAGAGAAGCCGTACGAGGAGAGACTAAAGGAGTTTAATATGTATACCCTTGAGGAAAGAAGGGAGAGGGGGGACATGATAGAAACTTTTAAGTACCTCAGTGGAATCAACAAGTCCAAGAGGGCAGCATCTTTCAGAAAAGAGATGTGCAAGAACAAGGGACACAATTTAAAGATAGAGGGGAGGGTCAGGGCAATGGAGGAAGTATTATTTCACAGAGAGGGTAGTGGATGCATGGAACAGCCTTCCTGAGGAGGTTGTGGGTCTAAAACTGTGGAAGAATTCAAAATGCATGGGACAGACATAAGGCAATTCTTGTGGGTGGTAGGAAGAAATAGGCTGTTGATTAACTAGGATCTGCGGCCTATCCTGTAGGTAGGGAAATGGGCAGACTAGATGGGCCAA
Source organism: Neoceratodus forsteri (assembly GCA_016271365.2). Classification (NCBI taxonomy): domain Eukaryota; kingdom Metazoa; phylum Chordata; order Ceratodontiformes; family Ceratodontidae; genus Neoceratodus; species Neoceratodus forsteri. The sequence goes on from CM028133.1 coordinate 904,758,490, forward strand.
GCGGTCCTTATCTGCCGTCAGTCTATGTGTCTATGTTTCTATGTTTCTATGATCTGAATAGGTGGAACCCAATTAAATACCATCACTGAACTGAACCATCACTTTTTAGTGTTAGCATTTGTATTCCTGGCAGGGGGACCATGCAGCATATCCATAAATTTACTGAACAGAGCCCAAGCGATACTTTTTTGTAGTAGTACAGAATACCATATGTCCTCTCACTCTCACCAAAGCCATTGCCAGCTGGGGTTTGCCAGGTTTGAAAGAACCCCTCTCCCCGCCCTGAACCTCCCATTTGTTTTTGTTTTGTTTTTGTGTGTGTCCCTTTAAATCCCCCACCACCCCTCTGCCAGTAGACTCACTGTGCACCTTATGGATGCCCTGCTCCTTCCCTGTCACCCCACCTCAGTCATGACTGAGCCACTCAGAATGCAGATGATGTCCTTAAATCACACTGAGAGATACAGTGTGAAAACAGTACAGCTGAGCCATCATCTGAGAGCGTGGCTACAGCATGAGAACAGCACAGAACTGAGCCATGGCCCAAGAGTGCACCGTCATGGTATTCAGTGAGAGACAACGAAGCAGACTGGGTACATGAAGATGAAGTATAGATCGAGAGCAAGGAACCAACTGATAAGCCTTTCGAGACTGCCGATCCAAAAAATACACTATCCTCTAGTGGTCACTGACAAATGGACACAGAAGCCACTTTCCTTCAATCATGAGAAGTGCTGCCTGGGACACCTCTGTGTATTCATGTCTGGCTGCAGGGCCATTAAAAACATTTCTGACTGGGTGGAAAGTCATTAATGGCCAGACATGCATACACAGAAGTGTCCTTCCCTGGCAGCACTGCTCGTGGGTGAAGGAAAGGGGCTAGGGTGTCATAAGCTCAGGGATAAATATTAGCATACTGTATCCAGGATAGTCCAGCCCACCTACGAGGCAATATCCCCTATTTAGTGTAATCCTATTTTCACATATTGTATAATGTAAGGACAACACAGCTGAGATGACATTTTGTTTTCACAGAGTCGTGCTTTCTCACTTTCTACAGAGCATTTTCAAGAGTAGCTAAGCTGAGATGATTGGTTTGATTTTTTTTATTTTCAATAACCTGGTAGGTCACTGAACTAAAAGAGTCAATTTTCAGGGAAGATCAATGATCTACAAATACAAAAAATAAATAAACAGTGAAATAGAATGAAATAATGTACAATTACATATGCTGTATGCTACAGGTAAGATTTAAGGAACTGTTTAAAATGTGGTAGAGATACAGAAGGCAAACCTGACAATTTTATTAATTTATTAAATGTTGATGACTGGGTAGGCCCATTAAGCCCTGGAGGTCCCTTTTTCAGGGGCAACCTGGAGAGACATTATTTGGACATTACATGAAGAGAAGAGATTACAGTGTATTACAGAGCATATACAGGTAGCTGTAAATTACAGTTGTACTTGGCATTTAATACAGAGCATTTGTAGTACTGGGTACCAGTTGTTATGAGACCAGACAGAGACACTAGTACATTGGTTACCTAGTATGATTGGAGGTAATCTGTCTAGGGGTTGAGTGAAGGAGGGGGCACTGTGATTGTCAGGTGTTCTGACAGTGACAGGTGCTGGCCTCAAGCATGTGGGTTTTGAGTCTGGTTCGGAAGTTCGGTAGAGTGGATGCTTCCTGTACCATGGGAGGGAGTTTTTCCACAGATAGGGGGCTGTGAAGGCTTGCCTCCGACAGTGATCTGGATCCTGGGGGTTTCTAGCAATGTCCGCCCTGAGATCCTCAGGGTCCGAGAGTTATTTTGGGGGGTGATAGTAGCTTCTAGTTTGGGAGGAGCGGCCAGGTGGAGTAGCTTGTAGGCCAGGCAGAGGAATGGGTACTGGAGGTGAGCATCAAAGGTGGGCCACTGTAATTTGGCAAGTGTGTCACAGTGGTCGCTTCTGGGGTGATCCTGGGTAGCTAATTGTGCTACCTTGTTGTACAGGATCTGCATTCTGGTGACCTCTCATTTGGCCATACCCTGTAATACAGGGGCGGCATAGGTCAGCGTGGGGAGCAGAACGCTGGTTGCTATGGATAGCCTAGCATCTGGGATAAGTTGGTCTTTTATCTGATACAGGATACTCAATTTGTGGTGGATGGACGTGGTCACTTGATCCACGTGGTTCTTGTAGGTGAGACCTTGATCCAGTATGAGCCCTAGGTACTTCAGTGAGTCCACTACCTCAATGCTTGTCCCGTCAAGTGTGGTAAGCCTAAGACATTGGTCCTGTCTTGTCTCAGGGATCAGTGTAATAATGAATTAAGGATCCCTATGAAGCAGAGATCTTTAAAAATTAGTAATGTGCATGTGTGGTACAGAAACATAATTTGCAAAGACTGACCTGGTATAAACCTCATTTCTAACTGACTAAAAACACTTGTGAAAAGTGTACCATCCTCAATGTAACATATTTTGAAGAGACCTCCAGCCTGATAATAAAAAGATTCTCAATAGAGGGCCTTTGTAAAAGCAAATTAGGTACAATGATGGGTGTGGGCATGCATTTGAGTGGTAAAGTGATCAATCTTGTTTTACAGTATTCTCACTCTTGTCATATTTCATTTTTAGTGGGGTCCTGCCTTTAACCATATTAAAACTGTAGCTACACATCTTAAGAGGGGGTCCTGATTGTCTCCATTTTTATAGAGTATTTTCCAAGGACAGTCCAGTCCAGATGAACTGCAATACAGCAATTTGTTTTCAGTGGGGTCCTGCTGTTGTCCATTTTTACAATGTATTTATCCAGAAAACCTCAGCAGCAATGCAATGTCTCATAACTTGTTTTCAGCAGGGTGTACATTTTATCTGTTTTTACTGCATTCACCCAAGATAGCCCAGGTGGGATTTTGTTTTCAGTGGGGTTCTGCCTTCACAAACTGTTTTATACTTTTATTTAGACCACCATTTCTCCTGGTCCACGTTCTACTTCCATCTGCTGAAGCCTTTTTGCCTGCAGCAGGAGTCTCCTGAGGCTGAGTCGAATAAAATTTAGACTGTATTCAATAACCTCTCCAGACTCTTGACTCTTGTTGGTGGGACCCTCCAATTCCCCAAGCCTAGAGGAGAATCTGAATTTCATCTTGAAGTCTGGGGGAAGGAGCCTGTGAAGTGTGGGAGGAGTCTTTGGGGCCCTGCTCTGGTGTGGGGAGGTGACCTCATCTGGTTATAGCTGCTGTGGTATTTTTATTCAACTGATGCCCTCGTTTATTCCTCCCCAGGGTGTGATTCTGAGGATCAAGCCAGCTAATCATCTATCTGGGCCATTAGAATGGTGGGTGAGCCTCACGCTATCTTTGGAAATCCTATGCTAGATATGCTCTGACTGTTTGATACCACCACATAACTCACCAGGTGAACAGGTGCATGGGAATGTAAGGTCACTCCAGAGGGAAGCATACATTTTCCACATGACATGACATATCCTCCCACTGGGTCACCAAAGAGCAGTTGTGCAGCAGACAGAGGTGCCCTCCCACCCCACAGCAAAAGGGTCCCAAGATGAATGCCAGAATCCTGCCTCCCCTGTAAGCTCTGGACATCCCGGCTCAGGCATGAAGCCAGGTAATCGGGATGGCAAGCAGTGATGCTACCACTTTGCTTGCCAGTCTGCTTTCACCCATTTTTGTATTATATAGTAGTTATCCAAGGGTGTCCTGCACAGCTGATATGCAATATCTCATTTTCAGTGGCTCCCTGCTTCTATCATTCATACTCTATCCAGACTAGCACAGCTAAGATGCACTATTTCTTGTTTTCAGAGGGGTCTGGATTTTATTATCTTTTATAATGCTGTTATTAAGGATGGCCACAGTGGGACTGAACATCTTATTTTCAATGGAGTGCTATCGTCACACATTTTTATTGCTGTGGGCGGAGCCCACAGCCATCTTGCTGAAGCTCAGCTGGAAAAATGGCATACTGTGGAACACATTTTTTGGAGTTTTCAGTGTATCCTTCCACAAATGCAAATCACTATGGCATTTGAATTAAATACCTCCTTCTTTCTGTTTAAAGATCATGTACAACACTTTATTTTTTACTGCAAATGGTAGTGTTAATAAAAAAATGTCTTTAAAGCATTGTCCTAGTGATTTGTTATCCCTCTTTTTAATAAATAGTGCAATTGTGCTTTAATGTTTGTAGCTCTGTTTTCTTCTGTGTGCTGTAATTTGTTCCTGATGCTATGCTAAGCTGGGCTGCCAGTGTTTGCAGCATCATGACATCAGTGGGTGGTCTATGAGCATTGCCACCTGTCAGAGATGCTCTTCTAGCTTAGTATTTCATGATCAGCAATGGGCTACAGTCAGGGCATTTTGGTTTGATTAAACAGACTCTCCTTATCCTTAAACTGACTCCTTCAAAATTTCTTTTAAGTTGTCAGATTTATGTGCCTTTCTTTCCTCTTAGTATGAACTGAGTTAATATCAGGCAACGTGATAAGTTATTTTTTGAGGTTGCGCTTATATGTTGGACAATCCATGAAGTCTATGCTTTCCTCTGTAGCTGTCACCTTGTGATTTATTTTATTGCCATTTTCCTTATAAGACCTAATGTACTGCATTTTGCATGTCTCTGTGTAAGAAATTAAATCAGAGTTTGACTGATTAGCTCTGTTGTCCTCTTGGCTCCCATCAGCTATGTTGTCATGCACTGACTCTTCAACAGTATAGTAATTATTTGCTACTCTGTGTATTTATTAGATTAGGTGAGTTTCTACAGCTGTACTAAACAAATACTCTCATATATCTGTGTGTGTGTGTGTGTGTGTGTTGGGGTGGTAGTTTGACAGATTTGGACCAGCCCTTGAGCTTCCCTACATTTCGGTCCTCATTATCACAGATGCATCAGGTTTCATACTTGGCCATAAATAGCTTTGCTTGATATTTCATTTCTGCATATCCCTTAATTGTTTTGTAGAGTATCTGTAATCAATTTTATTTATTATGTACTGTAGTTTCCTTTTTCTAACAGTCTACCATTGCAGTGTTTGTCTGTAATTTGAGTACTGGAGTGGCCTGTGCCAGTCTTTGACCTGCTTTTTGTTTCCTGACAGTTTAATAGTAATGCTTACAATGGCTTTGCAACAGTATGAGTTATACTGACCTGTTTAACAATATGATCATTTTATTTCCCTGCTTTTATAATGCTACCAACTTGTTAAAGTTTTTTTACAGTACATTTTATTTTTTCACTGACTTTAATGTCTGTCTGTCTGTCTGTCTGTGTGGTTACTTTTTGTTCAATATTTTTGTTTGTTCTTTTGTTGTTTCCTGTTTTATTTTTTTTCTGATATGAAACACTGCTGTGCCATTGCTTGTAGGAATGGGAAAGGGTATGCACACAGTTTCTATTGCTTTCCTGAAGATTACCATTGGTGCAAGCAGTGAGCACTTGGTGTTAAATGTGCCTGCTAGGAACCAACTGATCATAGTGTTTTATGTGCTGGCCACGTTACAGAAGCTCATTTTACAATTTCACAAACTCTTTTAGATACTATTGGTTTTACTCTAAGTCAATGTTGTTTGAAACCAGATGCATGTCTCATTTTTTTCATTTAAACAGGAAAAACCAAAATGCCAGAGTAATTTCATTCAGAATAGGAAAAGGATTGAAGCAAGTGATAAATATGATAAGCCATATTACAACGGTCATGTCTGAAGTGCTGCTGAATGCTAACAGTGCGTCTGTAAACGTGGCTGAAATACAGGCATTTATTTTTCTGTTACTGGCAATTGTGTCTGTGTTTATGAGTTCATGATAGTTTTACAAATGTGTGCAGTGCTGTTTGCTTTTGCCGATTAACATTACGTAGGTGTGTGTTTGCAGCATGTTATTATGTGCATGGATTTCTGTGACTGGTGCTCTTACATGTCTGTGTTATTGCAGGGTACTTTTAGATCACTTTTCAAAGTTAGTGGCTCACTACTCTTACCTCAGTGTGAAAGGGTGAATGATATGGCGATATGGGTGCATGATAGTTATGCCTGGTTTATAGTGCACTGCTCAGTAATATATCTTTGTATGGATGAAGTATTTTATTATGGAAGAGTGTATGGGTGAAGGTCAATAGTAGAAATGTGTGTAATGTTGTTGCAGGACGCTGTTATCTGCACAGATTTTTGTGCCCAGCATTCTTGTGAATGTCTGCATGGGTACACAGTACTATTACAGGGGGTGTATATAGGTGCAGTGCAATGGTACAAATGTGTATATGTGTGCAAGGCACTTATGTACTGTTAATTTAGTTCAGGTAATGGTTGCATATCTTTGTATTGGTGCAGGGTACTGTTAAGGGGTGAGGGGAACTGGGCCTGGTGAGGGAATTGAGAGGGTGGTCAGATAGGGGTAGTGAGGACAAGGAAAAGCCCTGGGGTGAAATGGGTCCAGAACAGGGGTCCTCTCTGGTTCCGATACCAAGGGCTCTGCTGAGTGCAGGTAGATAGTGTGATCTTCCTTGATGGCTCATCCTACTCAGGCAGTGTTGTGTAATGACAGGTCTGTCAAAAACAAGACTGCAATAACAGCAGATCTTGTTGAGACATCTGACCTGGCGTGCATCACTAAGACCTGGCTGGATGAGAATGCTGACCAAGTACTGGCCTTAGTTGTTCCAGCCGGGTACTCGGTGATTCACCACCTGAGGATGGATTTTGGGGGGGGGTAGCCATATGTTTTAAAATGAAACTGGGTCTTGTGGATGTGCCAATGGTATTCACCAGATCCTTTGAGTATATTATGGGTGTGGGTGTGGGATGCAGGATACTCTTCATATACTGTCCACCCTGGAATGGGAGAGAATTCCTGTAAGAGATCATGGACTTCATTGTTGATGAGGTATTGGGATCCCCAGATGGATAATTCTGTGAGATTTCAATGCCTGAGTCAATAATGAATGTTTGCATTTTGGTCAGGATCTCCTCCAGCTTGTGTTGCTGGGCCTCACACAGGTTATTTCCTCTGCAGCCCACATTGGTGGTCACTCATGGGATCTGGTGTTCCCTCTGGGGATGGAGATTTCTGATTTGGTGGTGGAACCTGTCAGTTGGTCTGACCATCACTTCATAGGGTTCAGTTTCATGGCTTTCCCCAATGGGCCTGCCCCTACGGAGATGGTCCGGTACCGCCCTTTGAGGGGGATGACCCCAGGAGGGCCTACTGGCAGTGCTTGACCTATCAGGCTTGTCGAGTGAATGCATGCGTCTGGGGGGTCTTGTACTTGCCTATAATAAGGCATTGATTGATGCCCTGGATTCCATTGCTCCTGTTCGTGTTTGGCCACTCACTCTTCACCCAAGGTCCCCATGGTTTGATGGGACATTGAAGGAGATGAGGAGAGTGGGCTGAAAGTTAGAGAGGGCTTGGCGGAAGTTGGGCCTGGAGGTTGACAGACTTAGATTGATGGATCATTATACTGTCTATCAATTGACAATTGCCTGTAAGAAGGCAGAATTCCAGTCCAGGGAGATTGTCACCATGCAGAATAGACCAATTCAGCTCTTCCGGACTATGGACAGATTTTGCAATCCAGTTTGTCTGCAGTCTTGTGGAGCCTTGTCACAAGAAAGATGTGATGAGTTTGCTTGCTTCTTTGAGGAAAAGTTGTCACTATCAGGTCCAATATCCACCCAGCCCCCTCTGTGGGGTGTTGCAGAGGTCAGCAGGAGGTTGTGAGCACCCAGTTGTTCTGGTCCAACTTTAGCTGACTGGACATCATGGATATTGTGAGGGTCATTCAGAGTTTGCAGCCAGCCAGCTGTAGTCTGGAACTGGGCCTAATGCGTCTCTTTGTGGGGTGTGTTGAGGAAATTGACCCCATCCTCACTGAGGTAATCTGGAGATCACTGGAGAGGGGATCTTCCCAGAACCCCTGAAGGAGGAGGGTGTATGACGGCTCCTGAAAAAAACTCCCTTGATCTGAACTGTCTCACTAACTACAGACCTGTCTCTATCCTTCCCTTTGTTGGTAAGGTTACTGAGAAGGTGGTTGCATTGCAGCTGGATGATCATTTATCCATCCACAATATGTATGATTCTGCCCAGTCCAGATTTAGGAAGAGGCACAGCATGAGGACAGCCCTTGTTCAGGTGCTAAATTGTCTTCTAGCAGCAAGAGATTGGAGGACTCGTTCCATCTTGGTCATCCTTGATCTCTTGCCGGCATTTGACTCTGTGGACCATGGTGTGCTATTGGAGCACATGCAGTTCATCTGTGGATTGTCAGGTACTGTCCTCAGATGGTTTTGATCTTTCCTCAAGGGTAGAACACAAAGTGTGGTCTCAGGAATTTATTCCTCTGATCCTCTCCCCATCCTGCGGGGTACCGCAGGGCTCCATTTTGGCACGCATGTTGTTCGCTGTATATATGCTGCAATTGGGGGACATTATTAGGTGGTACGGTCTGAGTTTTCACTGCTTTGCAGATTATACTCAGGTGTACATGTCCTTTGTACCCGAACGAGGAGATATTCTCTCTGTGTTTAACAACCGCAATTCCGAGATCCACGACTGGATGAGTGCTAGTTGGCTGAGGATAAATCCAGATAAAACTGAGGTGTTGGTGGTGGATCCAGATCGTCATAAGGTGGGTGTGTCAGCAGGACAGCCCACTGATCTTTGACTTGGGGATGTCCAGCTTACTACCTCAGATTGAGTGCAAAACCTTGGCATTATCTTTGATGACAGTCTGACCCTAAAATCATAGGTTTCAGCCATTGTCAAGGCCTCTTTTTACCATTTGAGGAATATCTCCCAGGTGAAACACCTGATCCCTTCTGAGGTTCTTCTGACACTAGTCCATGGCTTCGTGACCACTCGCCTTGACTACTGCAATGACCTGCACCTAGGGTTACTGGGAGTTGATATCCACCACCTGCAGCTGGTGCAGAATGCTGCTGCCAGGCTTCTGACTGTACATCTAGAACCAGTCATATTATGCCTGTGCTCCATCGACTGCACTGGCTACCAGTGCAGTGGTGTATCACCTTCAAGGTCAGTTTGCTGACCTACAAAGCCCTACATGATCAGGGACCCCACTATCTGCAAGATCTCCTTTCTCCCAACTGCCCCTCCCAACCATTCTGATCCACTGATGAGGGATTGCTAGAGATTCCCAGGGTGTGACTTCAAACATATGAGACCTGTTCTTTTGCATTTGTGGCCCCTACCCTGTGGAATTCTCTACCTCATTGGATACGGTATCACATCAGAACAGTGATGGGAATACCGCAAAGACCATCACAGCAAAATTTTCAGCAGTTTGCTGTGATGGTTTGCAGGTTTCCTGATACTGTTGCCTCTGGGTTGTTTGCCCCTCTCCCCGAACCAACTCCTACTGGAGTTGGAAATCTTAAGTGCAGGGGATGTGGTGGGTAGAGCCCCCCACATGGGCGGTGTGGGGCAAAGCCCTCACAGAAAACACCAGTTCCCCCTGTGACAGCTCAACACCAATTGGCAGTGTTGTGTAGTCGCTGTGCCAACGGTTGACAAATTTCATGTCACCACAGCATGGTGGAACCATCAGATACGGGAGTGCCTGATTGTCCAAAGTTTTAAAACAGAATAGAAAACTTAACTCTTTAGCCTGGCATTGTTAGCGGGAAACTAATATTAATTAGGATGTACTGTCATCTTGTTTTATGATTCTGTTGTTTGTTTGTATTTTTAGATGTTGATGTTTTAATTTTTGCATTTAATTGTTGATGCCAGTGGATTTTATGTACAGGTGCCTTGATTGCTGGAAAGGCACCTTTTTACAAATAAAGTTTGATTTGATGTGTGTCTGTGGCTGGAAGGCAATGGTACTAATGTGTGTATGGGTGCAGCACACTTATGCCTGGTTATTTTAGTGCAGAAAAGTTACATATCTTTGTATGACTGTAGGTTACTGCTACATGACTGTGCATGGGTGAAAGGCCATGGTGTAACTCTGTGTATATGTGCAGAACACTGCAATGTCTAGGGATTTGTTGAAGCACATTAATATGTATCTATTTAAGGGTTTTTGGTAATTATGTTGTTGTGCATGTGTGAGGGGAAATATAGAAACACAGAACTTGACTAAAGTGAGACTGAATATCTATCTACTCTGCCCTTGCTATACTAATTTACTCCACTGGCCTACTGCGCTGCTGTACTGTACCCCCCACTACCACACTTCAAACCCTTTCTGCCCCTCTTGGGGACTATGATTCCTCTTGCTCTGTCCCTGTCCCATTTAAACCCTTGAAGGGAATTTGCATCCTACCAACCTCCACTCATGCTACTGGTGACTGCATCCCTATTTTATATAAATAGGACATAACAGTTTACCTTCTTTATATCATAGAGAAACGTGTTTGTTTCAATCATGTACCCACACTCCCTTCTGGATTTCAGTGAATAGATGTTTAGAACCATAGTCTGTCTAGGTCTTTCCTCAGCTGAGGTCTCCAGAACTTGTCATAGCACTCTGGGTGAAGCCTCACTAGGGATCTGTGCTGTGACAGAATCACCTTGCTTTGCCTACTGTGAAAGCCATTCCCTATAAAATCCATCATCTTCATTGCCTTTTTGTATGCTTATTGCATTGACTTGTTTACTGCAGGGAGTCTCTGACTATGGCCCACATATCTCTATCCTCTGTGGAAGTGGGCAGTGTAATTCCAACCATCAAGTATTCTGTGTAAGGATTATGCCTACCAAAGTGCACTTGTGCTCACGAATGGGGAGCATGTACAGGAAACAATGATTAGGGAGCCATTGGGTGGGAGTGACCACTGCAGAGTGTGGTTCCAATTAGATATCTGCAGGGAAAGCATCCTGACTAAGACCAAAATCTTGAATTTTGGAAGGGCAGACTTCAGGAAACCGTGTGAAGTACTAAGGAAGCACCTGGCAGGCATCGGACCAGATATTGGGGTGGACCAAAGGTGGTTCTTCATTAAGGAAGGAATACTGGTTGCCACAGAATAGTGTATTAGGTTCAGGGGTAAGAACTCAAGGGCCAAAGCGCCCAGCTGGTTCAGTTCTGAGGCCTCAATTTTGGGAATGATCATGGAGACCCTACTAAAGGAAAGGTTGGTAGAATATCTACAGGAGCATGGTTTCCAGGACTTGAGGCAGCATGGGTTCATGGGGGGGAGATCGTGTAAAACAAATCTGAATGACTTCTTTGACTGCGTCACTAAGATAGTAGACAGGGGCCAAGCGGTATACATCCTCTATTTGGATTTCAGTAAGGCCTTTGACTCTGTGCCCCATAAAAGGTTGATCAGAAAGTTGGTGGATCTTGAGGTTAGGGATAAAACTGCAAGATGGGTGAAAAACTGGCTGAGGGAAAGACCCCAGATGGTGGTTGCAGGAGGAGTGTTATCTGGCACCAGAGAAGTCACCAGTGGGGTACCGCAGGGCTCAGAGCTTGGACTGGTATTGTTCAATGTCTTCATCAATGATATCGGGGATGGTATAAAGGGCAAAATGTGTCTATTCACTGATGACACCAAGCTCTGCAGGAGAGTAGACACAGCTGAAGGGATACAGGACTTAAATGAGGACCTGGAAATGCTGGGGAGGTGGTCCAGGATCTGGCAGCTTGACTTCAATGCCAAGAAATGCAAAGTTATGCATATTGGAACCAATAAGGCCTCTAATGTGGGCCTCTAATAGTCAAGAGCCAAACAAATGAAACACTAAAGCAGGTCTTCACCTTTAAATATCTCGGAATACACATTGATGACACTCTGACCTTTAATACACATATCGAACACGTCATAAAAACAGCGAACACCGAGCTAGGGATCTTATACCAGCACAGACAGGCTATGACATTGGATGCACTTAAATTAATCACCAGTACCTCCACACTGTCCACAATAGACTATGGACTGATAATCTATGGGACTGGTATTGAAACTGCCCTGAAAAGGATAAAACCCCCTACTCAACAAGGCCTGCAGACTGGCACTAGGGGCTGACTACATGACCTACACCTGCACACTCTACAAGAACACTGGATGGCTTCAATTTCAGCAAAGACTGAAATACCAGACCTGCATTATAGGAAAAAAAAGCCTTGCTGGGCCACATTGCCTGACTTTACAAACAAGCTCTTTAAAACAGCATCTTCCACAAAGAACACCAGTATAGCTAAGGGATTGCTACAGGTGCACTTGATGCACACTACCTTTGCCCAGAGATTGTTAATCTACCATGGCTGTAAATGGCACAATGACCTCCCGGCCATCCTCCAAAGAAGCATGAAAAGAGGACCTTTTAAAAAGGCTCCCCATTCCAGGCTATCACCAGGAACTGACTGTAATTACCAATCTTCTACACTAGGTCTCTTCTGCACTCCAAGAAGGCCTCATACCTAGGAATCTACCCTGCTCATTAATGTTTCTCTCCCGCACACCACATCACTAATTAAGACTGCCAACTGTCCCATGTCTGTGACGGACAATGCCCCCTTTGGCTGCTTTCAGTTCTCTGTCCTACCCTAATCTGACATCTACTCTCCTCTTTTCCCTATCACATATGCACTTATCCTCTAATAACACCCTACCTCCTATTTTCCTCAGCATCGACCCTATTGCACTTAGAAACTAACATACTAACATACTAAAATGCCAGCAGAACAGGCCTAACGGTCTTTCATGTCTGCTCGTTTAGTCAGCCCCCACCCTGGGAGCTGACCTTGCTGCCCCCTCACAATCTCTGGCTTCTCCCTTCCCAGTCCTGAATATTCTCACTGCACCGGACTTTGCTTCCAGAACCCTTCCCCTGTACCTTTTCCACCCCCTCTTGAACCCCTACACTGTCTCTGCCTCCACCAGCCCCATGGGTAACGCATTCCATGGCTCCACCACCCTCTCAGTGAGGTAGCTCCTTTCTCCCCTGAATCTCCCCCCTCCAGCTTCCACCCATGCCCTCTAGTTGCCCTCCTCCTTCCTTTGGAGCACCTTGACTGCTCCTCCCCTATTTACCACCTTCATGTACCTGAAGACCACTATCATGTCCCCCCCCGGTCCCTTCTCTCTTCCAATATGTACATATTTAGCTCTTCAAGCCTCTCCCCATAGATCCTGTCCCCCAAGCCCCAGATCATTTTGGTTGCACTCCTCTGGACCCTCTCCAGAAGTTCAATGTCCCTGTTTAAGTGTGGCCTCCAAAACTGCACACAGTACTATAGGTGCAGCCTCACCAAGCAGTTATACAGATGGAGCATCACTTCCCTCCTTCTGGAGGTGATCCCCCAAGTGATGCATCCCAGCATTCTGCTGGCTCTTGGCCACTGCCCTCCTACAAGTCTCAGAGTTCTTCATCTTGACATCCACCACTACCCCCAGATCCCTCTGAGCCATCGAGACTTGTAGATTCCCCCCCCCCGGGTGTGCACTTGGCTCGGGTTTCTGGCTCCCAGGTGCAGTACCTTGCATTTCCCTACATTGAACCTCAGCTTCCACTTTCTAGACCACCTATCCAGAGCCTCCAGGTCCCCCTGTAGGGCCACCTTCCGCCTCTCCCCATCCACCACCGCCCCTAGTTTTGAGTCATCCACAAAGAGACTTATCTCACTCCTGATACCCTTCCTTATGTCAGAGACATAGGCATTAAACAGGAGGGCCCAAGAACCAATCCCTGAGGGACCCCACTAATGACCCTCCTTGGGGATGAGACTATCCCACCAACCACAACCCTCTAGGTCCAGTCCTGGAGGCAACTGCCTATCCATCTGATCATCTGGTTCCCCACTCCCATTTCTCCCTGCTTATCCAACAGGACCCCATGAGGAACAGAGTCAAATGCCTTGCTGAAGTCAAAAAAGATTATGTCCACTGGTCTACCCAGGTCCAAGGCACTCATGACCCAGTCACAGAACTCTACAAGGTTTGTCTGACACAATTTCCCCATGACAAATCCATGCTGTCTATCGTCCAGGCATCCCAACTTTTCCAGATCCCCCCAGCCTCTCCTTGACAATGCCCTCCATCACCTTGCCCACCACTGATGTCAGGCTGACGGGTCTGTAGTTCCCTGCCACCTCCCTTGATACCCCCCTTGTGGATAGGCACTATATGCACCACCTTCCAGTCCTGGGGCACCCACCCTGTCCTCAGAGAGATGCTGAAAAGCTCTGCCAGGGGTTTTGCCAGGACATCCGCCAGTTCCTTCAGCACTCTGGGATGTAATTTATCCGGCCCCGGTGCTTTCTCAATCTTAAGGGACCTGAGGGCTTCCCTCACTCTCTCTGCCATGATTTCCACCTCTGCTGCATTTTGCCCCTGCTTTGTCTTCGCCCCTCCTGCTAGTGATGCCCCCATCCTGAATTGTTACTGTTTGCCTAAATTTACCTGATTACTGAGATAAGTCACTAATTTGTACTGTATCTGTGCTCTGTAACCTAATGAAACTGACTGCAACTACTTTTACTTGTTTTGGTCCAATATTTGACTTGGAGCCTTTGCAAAAGAGCCATGTTGGCTCAAAGGTTGTAATCTGAAACTTTCAGTATGTAAATAAATAAATAAAAAATAATTAAAAAGAATCCTAAGATAGAGTACCACATGGGTGGAGTCCTGGTATCTGCGTCAGAGGAGGAGAGGGATATGGGAGTGATGATCACTAGTGACCTGAAGCACTCCACTCTATGCAAGAAAGCAGCAGCAAGGGCAAACAACATGCTTGGATGCATAGCTAAAGAAATCAGTAATAGGAGATAGGAGGTTATACTGCACTTGTACAGGTCACTGGTAAGGCCACATCTAGAGTATGGAGTTCAGTACTGGTGCCCACATCTCAAGAAGGACATTAACCTGCTGGAGAAGGTACAGAGGAGGGCTCCAAAAAAATGACAGCCAGTCAGCAGTGTAAGGTATATGAGGAGAGGTTGAGGGCACTGAACATGTACTCCATGGAGGACAGGAGAGAGAGAGGGGACATGGTTGGGACTTGAAGTACTTTAAAGGTATAAATAAAGTGGATAAGGAGGGTCTCTTTAAATTCAGTGGCAACCATAACACAGTGGGGCACAATCTTTAGATGGATGGTGGGAGGTTTAAGAAGGTGGTCAGGAAACACTTCTTCACAGAGAAGTTGGTGGTCACTTGGAATGCACTGCCAGAAGAGGTGATCTCATTGTACATAGTTGGCAGCTTCAAGAGAGACTGGGATAGGCACAGGGAGAAGGTAAGGATTATGGGTAGGGAGAAAGGGAGGAGTGGGGAGGGGAGCAGGGACAGTAGCTCAAGTTCTGGACACTGCAATACAAGCAGACTAGATAGACCAAATGGCCTTCTTCTGCTGGCTTCTTAGTATGTTAGTATGACTCCTACTGTGCTTCCAAACAGCCTATTTTTTTTCTCTGAGTGAACACATTAGGAGTCATGCCGAACAAATGTACATATATCAGAAAGTACACAGGTTACACATACACCACTAGCATGTATGTTGTTCAGGACAAAAAGACCATTCAAATGAGGGGAATCACTAAACTGAACTCATTATATATCATTTTTAATATAGCTATCCAAAAGATGAAAATAGTGAAGAAAAATGAAAATGCAGGTAATCAGATGGCCATATTTAAAAAAACATATAGTGCAGCTTAGTGAACAGGCTCAATTGAAAGGTATTTGTTCTGAACAATCCTCATGCTAGTTGTGCATGTGTAACTTAGTTTCCCAGGAAGTTACATTTGTTCTGCATGACTCCTACAGTGTTGGCTAACAGAGAAAAAAAATGTGTCTGTTTGGTAAGAAATTGGTTAGGGGTTAGCTGACAGAGGCTGGTAGTAAATGATGTTCACTACAAGGAAGAGGGGGTGATGATGGAGGGTACCTCAGGGATCAGTGCTGGACCCAGTCCTCTTTAATGTCTTTATAAGTGAAATTACAAAGAAGCAGGAGGGGAGGTTTGACTCTGCATGAGACCAAGATCTGCAGCAAGATGGAAAAGTATGAGCAGAGACCTTAGAAGACTTGAAATGTGATCACGGGTATGGCAGCTGGTTTCAACCCAAAAATGTTAAATAATGCACTTGGGCACAGAAATCCAGGGGCAGAGTATAAAATGGGTGTAGTGGTTTGACAACATTAAGAAAGCACACATTCAAAAAAAAAAAAGCTTTTACATACAGTGGATTACTGTTTAACCATATTATATGTCTATGGTTGCCACTGTACATCTGATGCAAACCCATAATCATGTTCCTCACTTGAAGTGAAAAAATGGTGGTGGTGGTGGTGGAGGCCATAACTGACTCCTTGTTTTTGTAATAAAGGGGTCAGATGTTTTACAGCAAAAACAAGGAAAGGGGTCATTTCTAAAATGTGCATATGAGCATGGGTACCACTTTTATTGAGACAGTGCCACCACCAGCAGCTACCACTTCAAGACTACTACTACCCCAGCTACTACAATCAGGGAAAAACCAAACATAGTCTAGCAGCACTGACATCAATATGGTTAAGGCACATTTACCAGGAATTACTTCATAGAAAAGAATGATAAAGTGACTGTGGTGAAAAGCAAGTCCCAGACCAGGAGCCAGATATTCAAAACTTAGCCATGGGGCTAAGTTAGCACTGCGCAGTGTGCTAAATTAGCCCTGAACCAGTAGCAAGTTATATTCAAAGGAACAACGTTAAATCTACTGAATATTGCGTGCAAAGTAAGCAGTACAAACAGAGATGGGAATGCAGTGCTAAAATAGCCTGTGACATAAGACAGCTCTGAATATAGCAACAGGGAAGTGCAAAATCCAACAGCAGTTCAATGGACACAGAGGTGGAGTAAGGCAGAATTGAATTGAAGTTGATGGACAATGTGTGTGAAAGCAATGAAGTGGTGCACAACAACTACAAACAACAGTGCAGGCCACACACACTGCGGAACTGTGTTATGCATTTGAGAGGTTTGCCCGGGGATAACCTGATTGCACAGTGCTAATATATTAGCCCGCTGCAAACAGGTTAGCCAGGGGCAAAGGTTTTCTATATTCAAAGATCCTATGCTAATGAGCCTACTCATGCAATCCATGGGAAAACAGTCACATCTGTATCTCATTATCACCTGCTTTGCATGCACTGCCATGTACTTTGACAAGTGCTGTTGCAAGGAGCTCACAGCAACCATCTGTTGGCCAGAATGGAAGTACAGGCTGGAAGCTGCAGGCCAGGGTGTGCTCACAGCAACCCCCTATTGGTTGGAATGGATGTACAGCCTGGATGCTGAAGGAAATGGGTGTTTGCAAGCACAATCAGTGCAGACCACTTGCCCAAGCAGTACTGCAATGAGGGACATAGATGTGCTGACTGAGGGGCAGTAAGGGATATTGACCCTCACAATGAGGGACACAGCATCATACCTCTCAACCTCTTTCCTAATACATCAGGGGCAAAGCATATGATGCTCAGAGACAGACCCCAAATCAGGGACTCTGAGAAATTGGTACCATTCATTCAGAAAGCTGACAGAAGATGGGGAGTAGTGTGAGATTGGAGATGCAGTGAATGTAAAATTCGCCGGCGAAGTGAATGCGAAGTGGGCACGTTGCATTGCTACTCCACTATGCAAAGTGGGCAATGCAAAGTGCTCACTTCGCCTTGTCATTACCCACTTCACGTTAAGGTGGAATGGCAACGCGAAGTAAGGTGAAGTCATTGTTTTTAATGGACTTCGCGTTCCTCATTAGGATTCTAAGTGATCCACTTGGTGTTTCAGATTTGGCAGCCCTCCCACACATCACATGGCTTACAGTACTGTAAGTCACATGCTCTTTAGCTAGGCAGGAAGAAAGTGAGTCATACAAGCAGACACTTTTACTTTCTCCTGTGCACATGGAGAGAGAGAGTAGTGTGTTTTGTGACTGCTGATACTTTTAGATCAGAGCGTGAAGGAGATTTAAACTTTGATTTAGACCCAACAGCTTTTTTTAAAAGTTACATTTTTTTGTCTTTTCTGTACTCTTTTTTTACTTAATTTGTTCTTTCTGTAAATTTTATTTTTCTTACCTTTATAAGTAGTTAGTTGTTTGTGTGTGTGTGACTGTGTGTGTGTGTTGTGTGACAGTGTGAGTATTGATTGCTCGGACTGAGGGAGCTCAATGTAGAGATGGACCAGGGTGAGGGAATGTCTGGACGGGCAGCTTTGGGAGAGCGTGGTAGTGGTAAGCATCACCGTGTGCATGTGTGGAGGGCATGGGCACCCATTCCTGTTGGACTGCTCAAAACTTGTGAGTGCCCCCCCCCCAAAGCAGGACCAGCACCGCCTCCTGTCCTGACTCTGAGGCAGTTGAACCACCATCATCACCAAGTCCAGCACCAGGTCCTCTGGAGCAGGATGCATCTGTTCCCCCGGGCCCAGGTGTGGATCCCATCCCTGTTCAACACCGTGACCAGTGACCGTGGAAGCTGCAGGCTTACAATACATCCAAGTAACTATTAAAAAAAATATATGTTGTGATTCATGACATGATCGAAAATTGTGATTTTTTTTTTTGCAAATAACCAAGCTTTATTGAGCCTTTTCCAACATAAATTACATACCATACAACTAAATAATACATAACACTCATATAATAACATATGTAAGAAAACATAACAAGGGGGAAAAGAGCCCCCATATCCCCCCTAAGGAATAAAAAGAAAAAAGAAAACCCTCCAACCCCCACCCCCCCTACCCACCCCTGGCAGCTATCCCATTGAATGACTCACCATAATTAATACATAATCATAAAATGTCATTAAAGAAAACAAAAGAAATACAACCAGTTTGGTACATACTTTAAATAGGTAGACAAAGAAGGCGCAAGGAGGAAAGGACCTTATTGAAATTAATTTACGAGCCAGGGTCATACCAATCCAGTAGTGGGAAAAACAAGAGACATCTATCTCTAGTACCCGTACCTGTCCTTAAGGCATTGGTACATCTTACTCCAACACTGTTGGAATATTGGTGAAGCATTGTGAAAGAGAAAATGATCTTTCTGCATTTAATGCATTCATGAATTCATCCCACCTTTCCCGGAACGATGGAGTTCAATCGTCTCTCCAGTGGCGTAAAATTATTAACTTAGTTACCAATGCTACCATAGCCATTCGATATTTAGTTAACTTACTGTACTTTATCAAACATCCCAAATATGCAAGCCTCCGAGTAAAGAACCTGGCAAGATCATAAAATTGACTAATCCCTCGTTTCACCAAATGCCACAACCCAACCACCTTGGGGCAGGTCCAAAATTTATGGTAGCTGGTAGCAAAGAGTCGCTACACTCAGTACATTGCGCTGAAAACGGCTACCCATTCTGGAAAGCTTAGCTGGCAAAAATATAAATTATGAAGTAACTTAAATTGAACATCTCAATCTGTCCTGCTTAATAAATTATAGATATCGACCCAGGCCTTCTCCCATGTTTCTGCTGATTTACCTAAAGATAAGTTTAGTTCCCAATATACCCGGATTGGAGACACATTCGAGTTCCCTTTAACTATTATGTATTTATAAATATTAGAAATCAATTTGCCCACTTGTGTGAACCCTTTCAACTCAGCGAACATTAATCCCAAGGCATCCTGCCCCAGTCCTTTGCCAAAATAAGATCTGGCACAACTTATTATTTGAATTAGTTTTAGGAAGGATTGGGTTTACTCCTAACTTCTCCACCAGTGACTGAAATGGGAGTAACCCATTGTTCTGATAGAAGTCTTTGACTTCATAATTTGTAGTCCATTTAACTCTAGAATCTGGATATTGGTTGACTTCAATTGTCAGGTTGATTTCTTAATAGGGGTTGGGATAAATCATATAGTTACGAAATTTTGAACTTTGCATAAAATTGATGCAAAGCTTTAATATCCCATCCTAACGGTGTACCTCTCACTCTCTTTGGGACCTTAGCCCATGGGATATATAACAATGACTCTAAGTCAAACTTAAAACTTTCGACAAATAGTCGATCTAATGGAGTCTGGGATAGGAAATACCCTCCTCACAAACCCATGCAACTACCCTTGCCATGTGAATTGCTAGATAGTAGACATAGAAGTCCGGTAGCTGGAGACCTCCCAGTTGACGCCGCGAAAGTGAGTTTAAGGTAGCTCTTTCTAGGGGCTTACCATTCCACAAGAATACCGAGCATTGTTGGTATAATGATTTAAAGAAAGACTTTGGCAGATAAACGTTTAGATTTGATAATGGGTAAAAGAGTTTGGGCATAACCATCATTTTAATCGTATTAACTCTTCCCTAGAAGGTCAATGGAAGCTTTGACCATCTGACCAAGTCTTCCTTAATAGTTTTGACTAACGGTTTAAGATTTAAGTCGGGCCAGAGCCTCTAGGTTCTTGGATATTTGAATCCCCAAATAGGTTAGTGATCTGGTTTGCCAACGAAGTCCCAGAGAAAGGCACCAACTCTTCTGGAGAAATGGGGTCAAAGAATATACAGAGGTTTTAGCTTTATTTAAACTATACCCTGAGAGCATGCTGAACTTTTCAATTAAATCAAGAGCCTTAGGGAGGGAAGAAGTAGTATTGGAGATGTGTAGCAATAAATCATCAGCAAATGCTGAAAGTTTAAATTCAGAGTCTCCTATCCTAAGCCCTTGCACTTCTCTATTTATCTTTATAGATCTAATTAATGGTTCAATGTACAAATTGAAAAGGTAAGGTGATAAAGGGGCAACCCTGTCGGGTACCTCTAGAAAGTGGAAAAACCTCTGAAACTAAATTGTTGCATTGAATCTTAGCTGAGGGGCAGGAGTACAGAATACGAACCATATGAATAAATCTAGCTGGAAGACCTAGCTTCGACAGGGTAGTGAACATAAAGGTCCATTCCACCCTGTCGAAAGCTTTTTCTGCGTCTAACGAAACTAATGACGCTTCCATAGCAGGATCCGCAGATTCAGAAATTAAATAAAACAATTTACAGAAATGGTCAGCCGAGGAGCGGCTGTAAATCGTGATTTGTGACTGCATTTGTGACCATGATGATGAAGAAACGTCAATGCCTATGGCTGTACTTCCCCAGGCCCCGATGAGCTGTTGCTTAAAACTCCCAGACTTAAAAACACATATCAATGAGTACAATGGTGGGGTGGTGAAGCCTGGAGAGATACTGCAAAACAGGTTAGCCAGGGGCAAAGGTTTTCTATATTCAAAAGATACAGATGTGAGGCTTACAATACATCCTCCAAGTAACTAGAAAAAAAATTAATGTTGTGATTCGTAACATGAATGATTGTGAATCGTGATTTGTGACTGTGATGATGAAGAACGTGATTTGCATCACGAGTGACTCATGATGATGGTCCTGACTTAAAAATGCATATCAATCAGTACATTGTTCATGCAGAATTAAGCACCACACCTGTCCAGTACTCTGAAGGGAAGCCAAAGAAACAACTGTGACTTAAGTTACAGATGGAGATTGGGCCCTAAAGAGATGCAAATGCACAGAGAGATTAAGATTGCGCTATGCACTGAAGAGATGCAGACACAAAGGCACAACACCTAACCACTGCTCACCATCAGAAATTCAAATCTGGAAAATAATACCTTTACCAGCTGGGGTGGGCCGTGCGGGGGGGGAGGGCAGTGTACTGTACTGCTGCAGTAACAGTCACTAGTACTAGTACCAGTAAAGACACCACAAAGAAGTACAAAAATTACACAGCTGCAGTGGATAGCAGCTTCACATTACTGAAATAATTATGTGGCACAGTAAAAGGTGTCTGATTTGATTACATGCGTCACACACATACTCACACACACACACCAAGTAATGCATAGCAAATTGAAAACTTAAAGTAATATAACCACATATTTTAAACAAACTAAAATTATGCACTGCTGCACCACAACAATCAGCAAAAAATGCTAAGAAATATTGAAAATATTACTGTGTGTACATTAACACAGTTAACCAAGAAAAATATCACCAAAACAGAAAGCACTGTCCTTTTCTCCAAGTTAATTTACCTACACCACAGATACACCCCTCCCCCAAAGGACACTTCCACTGTCTCTCAGTACACAGACTGAATATTGTACATTAACATTCAAAATCCATACACAAATAATAAACGCTCAATGATATGAGCACAGGAGGGTTTTCTATAATCGATGAACTAAAGTTTCAGCATAAAAATTACTCAAAAAGGCTTTTTTAACAGGTTTTTGAAGGTTTGAATTGCAGAGAGCTCTCTGAGCAGATTGTCTCCTTCAGCTTCCTACACACATACTTCCCCAAACTGAGGCTGTGCAGAACAATCTAGAGCCCATGTGACCTGAAATCCCATGAAACACTGCAAAATTCGCCTTTAGCGCTTATAAACAAGGTGAAGTAAGGTGAAGTACATTGTTTTCAATGTACTTTGCCTTAAGAATTGGTGGAGTAGTGGTTTGGGAAGGTGAAGTAGCGTGAGTCATTGTTTCAATGGACTTGATTACCCATTTGCAATGCGGTACTCCGCTTTGCTATGGAGCACTCTGCAAATTGTCATTCAAGAGATCACTTCATGCGGTGCTAATTGAGGCCACTTCACCCACCACTATGTGAGATGCATGTTCTGAAGAAGAACAAGCCTGTAATGTGAAAGAATGACATTATGTTGTGCTTGCAGGCCCCACTGTCCTGTCAGCTAAACACATATTTCACAAGGGACAGAGGAAAAGCATGAGACAAGATCAGGAACATCCCTGGAAATCAGCAACGGTTGTGAGGTATGCAGCATCAAACATGGAGATACAAGCTCTGAACACAGCAGAACCATTGCCTTTACCCACACAAAGTTAGCTTGTTATGTAGCATCATAGAATATTATGAAGTGAAGCCTGCAGGTATGAAGTGACAGCACGTTCTCTGTGTCTGCAGCACCTGTTTCATGAGGGACAGGGCAATTTAGAGGGATACAATGAGGGATGTCTCTCTTGAGTGGTATGCTCCCATCCTGTACAGTCAACCACATCCCTGGTAGTCTAGTGGTCCAGGCACTCAGAAAAACAGCGATGCACGCAAAAAACTCAGGTTTCAAAAGTTAATTTATTGTGAATGTATTAACAGGTCCCCGGCGCTTTGAGGGTATTGACCCTCTTCATCGGGGTGGAGTCATACATTGTCAGCAGTAATATAAATACACAACAATTAATTACACCATGTGACAAATAATCCAATCCAATCAAACCACTAATAAATATTCATTCTTATTAGTAACTAATGCAAAAATAGCCTTCTAAAAGGTACTTTAGTGTATACATACATAAAGTGCTTGGTTTAAAAAACTAAAATTTGCTATATCAATCAGCATCCTGAAACACCACAAGGCAAAATACACTTAAAGGGATATAATCTAACAATACACACTAATAATTCAAGTTTGAAGATGTATTAGATGCCATTTATACCCTATAACCTGACATATTTAAGTTGTAAGAAGAGTTACATTTTTTATTTAGTTTTTATTGTTATTATAATTTAATAATGCTATATATTTAGTTTGATGTTATATCATAATGTAACACAATGGGGTTGGCTATCCAGCGACTTCACCTGAGTAATTCTTTCTAACAGCCTATGTCAGCTATAGCTGTGTCTATTCAGCCTAATGTTGGAGTGATGCAAAGAAAGACATAAAATGTATGCAGTATGCACTAGCAGATAATGGGACAGAGCTAAAATAGAGCTGAAAACAAAAACTGATCACAAATAGGAATAGAGACAAGAATGAAAATAAAAATACTGTGTATATATATATATATATATATATATATATATATATATATAATGAGAATAAAAAATGAAAAATGAAAAAGGGGAGAGAAAAAAAGAGAGTTAGAATATATCCACAATCAGTGAAGGACAATACATAGATACATAGACAGTGTCCGCAGATAAGGGCCTATGGCCCACCCAGTCTGCCCATTTGAGCTTGTAAGTTCAGTTTATGTTTTCCTAGAAGTCTGTTGCCCCTTACCCCTGACCTTCAGAATTCCTTTATGTCTATCCCATGCATTCTTAAATCCCGTGATTGTTTCAGCCCCCACCTCTTCCTCTAGCAGGGTGTTCCACTTGTCCACCACCCTTTCTGTGAAGAAATTCTTCCTCATGTTTCCTCTGAATCGTCCTCCCTCCAACTTCATCCCATGCCCTCTAGTCCTGGAACATTTTTTGCTTAAAAATAGTGTATTCCTGCACCCTGTTCCTCCCTGTAAGATACTTGTATGTCTCTATCATATCCCTCTCTCCTCCTCTCCTCCAGGAGTACATGTTCAGTTCCTTCAACCTGTCTTCATAGGACATGTGATGCAATCCATGCACCATCTTTGTTGCCCTCCTCTGAACCTTCTCTACCCTGTCTATGTCCTTCAGTAGGTATGGTCTCCAGAACTGTACACTGTACTCCAGGTGGGGCCTCACTAGTGTCTTGTATAGCAGAATTATGACCTCCCTTTTCCTGCTGGTGATGCCCCTGCCTATACATCCCAGGATCCTATTTGCTTTACCTGCTGCCTTGTCGCACTGTTTCCCTACCTTGAGGTCATCAGAGGTGATAATCCCAAGATCCCTTTCCTGCTTGGTGCATGCTATATCCTCACCCCCCAACTGGTATATTGTGCCAGGGTTTTTGTGCCCCATATGCATTATCTTGCACTTCCTTGCATTGAATTTCAACTGCCAAACCCCTGACCATTCTTCAAGTTTATGCAGGTGCCTTCTCATTCTGTCTACACCGTCTGATGTGTCTACTCTGTTACAGAGCTTGTGTCATCAGCGAACAGTGAAATTCTGCCTTCTATGTCCTGCGCAATGTCACTGATGAAGATGTTGAATAGGACCGGTCCCAGCACTGATCCTATGGTACCCCACTGGTCACTCTTCCCTCTGTGGAGTGACAGCCATTTACCACCACCCTCTGTGTCCTGCCACCCAGCCAGTTACCTACCCACCACACTACTGTCCTGCCCACACCCATATTCCCCAGTTTGTGTAATAAAGAATAAGGCCCCAGTGAGACAATCACAATCCAGAAAATTGAGAATAATGGATAAGTGTGTGTTATGGAATTTTTTTACACACCCAGGGTGTGTGATGACTCATAAACCTTGAGAGCGAAGCTCAAGAGGTTTATGAAGCCATCATACACCGAGGGTGTATAAAAAAAAATCCATATACACACACTTGACTATCATTTATTTTTTATAGTTGCTGATGCTGGGATTCTTGCTTTCTGACAGAAGAGTGAGAGAAAGAATCAGAGAGACACAGGAACACTCGCTGAGAGAAACACACACACACACACACACACACACACACACACACACACCTGCTATGTCCCTCCCTCTCTCTCTCTCTCTCTCTCTCTCTCTGTCATTTTTAAATTATTTTTTAATGTATTTATGTAGATTATATGTTGGCGTGCTTGTGCAGCCAACATCTTGGGACAGTGCAGCTTTGGAGGCGCGGTCGCTGTTGGGCGAATGCAGGGCATGCATCAGTAGGTGCGTCCCTCATTCCCCAATCAGCCAGCATGCCGGCGCCACACCATGCATACATAATGTGGTGAGCACATCTGAGAAAAGGTCCGCTGCAATCAGAGCAAAGTTCTTCAGATGCAGCGGACCTTTCCTTTACGTGCTCACCAACATTATGCTCATGGCGGCACACTGGCCACCGAACTGCCGACTTCAGGGATGCCCAATCCCCCTGTCGGTTGACCATGCCCCCTATGAATGTGCTGATGGGGAGCTCACTCCCTTTCTACATAAAGCACCCCTCATTTGTGATATGCCAAGGGGGGTGCCCAATCCCCCTGGCTTCCCCCCATTTCCTTGTGTGCTGACGGGGGAGCTCACTCCCTGCTGGCATAAAGAACCCCCCCAATTGTTTAATGCTGAGGGGTGCCCAATCCCCTCGGCCCTGTGCCCCCACTTTTCTTTGTGTACCGGCTGGGGTGCCTCAGTCCCCGCCGGTATAAATACTTCCCCCCTTGTGTTGTTTGCCAATGAGGGTGCCCAATCCCCACTGGCTACAGACACCACCCCCAAACAGTTAGGTGGCATGCTGGGAGCCCACCTCAGTGTGCCAAATCCCCTGCAAAAAAAAACTGTCCCGCGATGTTTTTTTTGTTTTGTTTCCCTGTAAAACGAAAATGGTCCCTCATAGTCTCAATGCCCCACTCTCCCCACCTGCTTCCACCCTCTGCGCACCCTATCCCCCCTCACCCCCTCACCCCATACTTACCTGCGAAGTCTGGCATGACAATCTTTGGTGGGCCGAGAACATGTCTGCACTCTTCAAAGCTGAATGTGAACTGAGGAAATGCCGATAAGCTGTATAATGGAATAAATTGGGATTTTTCAACTTTACTGGATATCTCGGGCATTTTTGTGAATTTTGACCCCAAATTTTCAACATGGAGTTTTTGGGACCCCTTCTCATGAATTCTTGCACTGCCATGGCATTATTCGGTCCCAAAAGGTGATTTCATAGTCACTGTGCAGAATCACAGTCAGAAAGAACTGGAAGGGGGCAGGATCAGTTGTATTCCAGGACAGTAGCTGCTGCTGTTTTCACAGGGTTCTTGTGGATTTTACTTGGTAGGTTAGTTCTTTTCTTTCTTGCTTCTAAGGGGCTAGCAGGGTATTGTTCTGGGGGATCCTGGATGTTTCTAAACTGATTTAGTGGCTGTAAGTGGGGCTCTTTTGTGGATGTTTCACTTTGTAACAGGCTGCTGGTAGAGGCCTATTTCTTCTGATTTAAAACCTGTTTGGTGGGATTTGCTTGGAGATGGTTATTTGAATTGGAGACCTATATCTGTTAATTTCAAGCCTAGTTTGATTTGGTGTTAGTAAAGCTGATTAAATTGGAGAACTGTTTCTTGGCAGCAAACATATTTTGGGGTTTTGACTTGAATTTTGATTCCTTGTGCTGACTCCATTAGCTGTAAAGGTTAGTTCACAGTGGGGAGGGTGTTAATGGTCTGGCCAGGTCTCACTCAGCCAATTGAGTGGAGGCAGGGCTGAATCAGGTTGAGGTGCTAGCTGCTTTGTCTTCTCAGAAAGAACTGGAAGGGGCAGGATCAGTTGTGTTCCAGGACAGTAGCTGCTGCTGTTTCTACAGGTTCTGTGGATTTTACTTGGTAGGTTAGTTCTTTCTTTCTTGCTTCTAAGGGCTAGCAGGGTATTGTTCTGGGGATCCTGGATGTTTGTAAACTGATTTAGTGGCTGTAAGTGGGGCTCTTTTGTGGATGTTTCACTTTGTAACAGGCTGCGCTGGTAGAGGCCTATTTCTTCTGATTTAAAACTTGTTTGGTGGGATTTGCTTGGCCTGGTTCTTTAGATGCAGGGCTTGGAGGGACACAGGGCTGATACAATCTCTCTTGTCAGGTGTCTGCCCAAGACCCACCTCCCCCCTCCCTCCCAGAAGTCTGCAAATTTATAGGGGAAGACCTGCCCTGCAATTGAGGAAAAGGCTGCTGGTGCAGCTCATGTAGTTCTAGCCACTGGGGTTGAATTTAAAGGCCGGAGAGAGGAGCTTAGGGAGTTGTTCATTTTCCTTACATGTTTAATGTGTTGTACTGCACCTAGTAATAGAGTTACTGGTGTACAGTGGGACTGTCTCTAGATTAGTGGGTGACCTGATTAGGCAGTAGGGGTATCTGGAATAGGGGAACCTGGTGGCTCACCCAAGGAAACCTATTTGAAAGGGATGGAACCACACATCATTAGGGCTGCATCTTTGGGAGGGTGGTGGGTGCACAGGGTGTGGAGCAGCCATGATACTGGACTGGGCTTGGAAGTTTGGTGGTTGCCCAGTGTGCTACCAGCAGCACAGCTTAGGAGGAGGTTGCGGGATGAGGAGAAAGCTGGGGGAAGGGGGGGTATGGTTGGGGAAGGGGGCTGAAATTCTCACAGGGTTGCACCAAGCACTGGGGCGGGGGGTATAGGAAAGGAGTGCAGGAGAATACTCAGGGGTCACATAGGGACCCTGGCAGAGGGGCCCAAAGGACACTACCAAGGAAGCAGGCAGGTAACTGGGGACCCTCACAAAGGGGGACGGAGGGACAACATTCTCAGGAAGTAGGGATAGCCAGTGCTGGACAGAAGGAAGCAAGGCAGGGAGGATCAGACCTTATACTTGTAACTGGCCTAATTCTCTTCTACTGCTCAAGGATGAGGGGGGATGTAGCATGACAGAGGTGGTTAGAGACGGAAAGGGTGTGGAGTGGGGGCAGGAGGCAGGGGCCAGATAGCAGGAAGAACAGGGGGGACCTGGAATGCAGGAGAATGGGGGAGTAGTGAATCGGAGCAGGAGGGGCAGGGGAAGAGGGAGGAAAGCAAGGAGGAGGACCAGTTGGAGGAAGGTAAAGAAGTACCAGAAGACAAGGAGGATTCAGTAAAGAGAGCTGAGGGGGTAGGCCAGGGGAGCACGATGAGCAAGGAGGAACTAAATGGAGACAGGAAGGAAGGAGGGATGAGCCAGGCTAGTTTAGCAGATAGGGGAGAAGGACCAGTTGTGAGCAGTGAGGGGAGAATTAACAAGGTACAGAAGGATACTCAGGAGAAGGAGAGGCATAGGATTGGAGAGGAGGGAGTGGCCATGGTAAATAAGGAGCGGGTGGCATGTGGCACACAGATAGGGGGAGGAACAAGGAGCCAGCTGGGTGGAAGGGCCGGTAGAAAGGATGAGGGACATGGAAGGGGGAATGGAGGAAAAGGAGTGGTCAGAGTGCTCCTGCTGGGGGATTCTATGATCAGGGGTATCAAATGGGATAGGGAGGGAGAAGCCTGGCCAGTTAGAACAAGATGCTTCCCTGGACTAACGGTGCACAGGGCTAAGCACGAGGTATATCAGCTGGCAAAGGACTGTGGGGTTCCCAGACATACTGGTCCACCTGGGCACAAATGACATTGAGGGAAATAGCTAGCTAGAATACAGGCAAGATTCAGGAGCTCGCCTGGGTCTGTCATGACATAGGATGCACAGTTTCCTTCTCAGAAATCCTGCCAGTGCCAAGGGCTAGTGGGGAACACAAAAGAAAAATTAGGGAGATAAACCAGTGGCTCAGGGAGGGTGAGGCCAGAGGGTATGGGTTGATGGGGGATTGGGGGAGACCTGGGAGGATAAGGAGCTGTATGCTAGAGATAGACTACATCTCAATTTGAGGGAGGAATCCTGTTGAAAATAGAGGAGTTCATTGGTGAAAAGTGGGGTTTAAACTTGTGAAGGGGGTGGATGGAGAAAAGGCAGTCAAGGGATGCCGATAAAGGAGGGACTCTGTCTCCACCCCTGGGGACCAGGAGGATTGCAGAAAAAGACCAACTGGCAAAGTGCAGACCAGGAGAAAACAGAATCCCCAAGGAACACGAGCGGGAAATGGAACTATAGGAAAGGGTGGAAGGTAGTCCTACTAAATGCCAGGAGGTTGGGCAATAAAATGCCTGAGCTCCAGGCGATGTTAACTGAGGGAGCAGTGGATGTGGCAGCGGTCACTGAGACTTGGGCCACTGCAAGACATGACTGGGACCTGAACCTGGAGGGTTACACTATGTTCAGGAAGGACAGGGGGGAGGGAAGGGGAGGAGGGGTAGCAATGATAGTAAAAAACTGCATTGGCATAGGGGGAGTAGAGGAGGCGGAGGGAACCGTGGAGGCGATTTGGGTCACCTTGATAACAAGGGGGGGCAAGAGAGTAAAAATAGGAGTGGTGTATAGACCCCCTGCCCTGGGCGGAGGAGCTGGAGGACAGTCTGGTGGCAGATGTTAGAGACACTGCAGACTGGGCAGAGGAAAGGTGGTGTGTAGGGGACTTAAACATGCCAGGAACAGACTGGGAGACTATGACATCCTCTGTGACCAGGGAACAGAGGTTGTTGGATGTCTTTCAAGACGCGTCCTAACTCAGCAGGTGAGGGAACCGACCAGGAGGCACGGGTACTGGATGTGGTCCTGGCAGACAGTGACCAGATTGGGGGCCTGGAGTGTAGGGACCCATTGGCGGGAGTGACCATGCCACGGTCTGGTTCTGCCTGGACCTAGGAGGTGTAGAAGGCTGCACAAAGACAGAAGTAACAGACTTCAGGGGTGGATTTTAAGGAAATGGGAAGGATCCTTAAGGAGCATTTGGATGGGATTGGGTCAGACATGGACGCTGATAGTAGGTGGGAAATCATCAGGAGAGGGGTGCAGGATGCTACCAGCACCTGTGCAAGAGTAAGACGAAAATGCGGTAGGGCCCAAAAACCCTGTTGGTGGACCAGGGAGGTCCAGGAGGTGGTGCGGGGAAAGAAAGCAGCCTATAAGAAATTCAAGTGCTCAAGGAGTGAAAGGGATCGAGGGGAGTATGAGCTGATGGCTAGAAGGGCCACTAGAGTGGTGAGGGTGGCTAAGGCAAGGAAGGAGCAGAACCTGGCCAGGGAAATTAGGAGAGGGAAAAAGGGGTTCTTTAGATACATTGGGGAAAGACAAAGGGTGAAGGGGCAGATTAGCAGGATTAAATCAGGGAAGAGATGGGCACAAGACCCAGAGGAGCAGGCTGAGGTACTAAATGAGTACTTCACCTCAGTTTTCACCAGGGAAAATGGGGATGCTGCATCATACATGGAGGGACAGAGATAATGAGGAGGGGGGCCCCTTACCAATCGGGCAGGTCTGGGGGGATCACTGGCAGGTGGGGAGGGCTAAGCAGGAGAAGAGGTACTGGAAGTGGAAATCACAGCAGAGAGTGAGGAAGCCCTCAGCCCTTAAGATGGAGAAAGCACTGGGCCGGATAAATTACATCCTAGAGTGCTGAAGGAACTTGCAGATGTCCTGGCGAAACCCCTGGCAGAGCTTTTCACCATCTCTCTGAGGACAGGGTGGTGCCCCAAGACTGGAAGGTGGCGATGTAGTGCCTATCCACAAGGGGGATCAAGGGAGGTAGAGGGAACTACAGGCCTGTCAGCCTGACATCAGTGGTGGGCAAGGTGATGGAGGGCATTGTCAAGAGATGCTAGGGGGACCTGGATAAGTCAGGGTGCCTGGACGATAGACAGCATGGATTCATCCTGGGAAATCGTGTCAGACAAACCTGGTGGAGTTCTATGACTGGGTGACAAGTGCCTTGGACCTGGGTAGACCAGTGGATGTCCTCTTTCTAGACTTCAGCAAGGCATTTGACTCTGTTCCTCACATGGGCCTGTTGTTGATAAACTAGGAGAAATGGGGTGGGAAACCAGATGATCCGATGGATAGGCAATTGGCTCCAGGACCGGATCCAAAGGGTCGTAGTTGGTGGGATAGTCTCTTCCCAAGGAGGGTCATTAGTGGGGTCCCACAGGATCAGTCCTGGGCCCTTCTGTTCAACGCCACGATCTGACATAAGGACAGGAATCAGGAGGAGATGAGTCTCTTTGCAGATGACTCAAACTGAGGCGGTGGTGGATGGGGAGGAGGGGAGGTGGCCCCAGGGGACCTGGAGGCTCTGGAAAGATGGTCTAGAAAGTGGAAGCTGAGGTTTAATGCAGGGAAATGCAAGGCACCTGGGGCCAGAAAGCCAGGCCAAGTGTACACCCTGGGGGAAATACTACAAGTCCTTAATGGCTGAGAGGGACCTGGGGGTGGTGGTGGATGTCAAGATGAACAACTCTGAGACTTGTAGGAGGGCAGCAGCCAAGGCCAACAGGATGCTGGGATGCATCGCTAGGGGATCACCTCCAGAATGAAGTGATACTCCCTCTGTGCTAACTTCTTGGTGAGGCGCACCTGGAGTACTGTGCAGTTTTGAGGCCGCACTTAAGAGGGATATTAACCTCCTGGAGAGGGTCCAGAGGAGGGCAACCAAAATGATTTGGGGCTTGGGGGACAGGACCTATGAGGAGAGGCTCGAAGAGCTAAATATGTACACTTTGGAAGAGAGAAGGGACCGGGGGGACATGATAGAGGTCTTCAGGTACATGAAGAGGGTAAATAGGGGAGGAACAGTGAGGGTGCTTCAAAGGAAGGAGGAGGGGGCCACTAGAGGGCATGGGTGGAAGCTGGAGGGGAGAAGATTCAGGGGAGAAAGGAGGAGGTGCTACTTCACTGAGAGGGTGGTAGAGCCATGGAATACACTACCTAGGGGGCTGGTGGAGGCAGAGACAGTGGAGGGGCTCAAGAGGGGGTGGGACAGGTACAGGGGAAGGGTTCAGGAAGCAAAATCCAATGCAGCAAGAATATCCGGAACTGGGAAGGGAGAAGCCAGAGAAGGCGAGGGGGACAGCAAGGTCAGCACCCAGGTTGGGGGCTGACCAAACGAGCAGACATGAAAGACCATTAGGCCTATTCTGCTGGCATTTTAGTATGTTAGTATGTTAGTATGTCAGTATGTTAGTATCACCTTTCAGGACTGAGTAACGAAATGACAGTGCCACTGTTCATGAGGGGGGCTCTCAAAAAGACTATGTTGCAAGTTTGGTGGGAAAAATCCAAAAAATGACTGTTCTGATACGTCTTGGCAACAAACAACACTGCGGCTGTAACCTTTTAATTTGCACTATTTTCATGCCAACATTGGCATTTTACCACACTTTCTTGTGAACCGTACAGCTGTTATTTTTCACATCCTGGCTGAAATGTGTTTTCGCTGTTCCAGCTCAGAATAGCCCGGTCACTGTGCGAAATCAGTGTTTGGGATAAATTACGAAAATGACAGTGACACTGTTCATGAGCAGAAATGCCTGTCCTAAAATGCCTGAGTTGAAAATTTGGTGACAATACTATATAAAATGACTGTGTTATGGGCATGCATTGCACAGTTTGCATGCACGCTGGTACATTCGCAAACTTCTGATATTTTCACTCCAGATTTTCAACAGTGCCATTGTTCTGCACCTCCTAATGAACAGTGCAGCTGTCACATTTCACATCCTGACCAAAATCTGTTTTCGCAGTTCCAGCGCAGAATAGCATGGTCACTGTGGAAAGCCCGTGTTCGAGACACATGATGAAAATTACAGTGACACTGTTCATTAGCGGATGTCCTAAAATACCTATGTTGAAAATTTGGGAACGAAAATCAATAAAATGAGTGCTTTATGAGCATGCATTGCACAGTTTGCATGCACACTCATGACTTTGAGAATTTGTAATAGTTTCACTCCAGCTGTTCATCATTGGCATTTTTCCATATCTCCTTATAAACAGTACAACTGTCTGAAATGTGTTTTTGCATGTCCGGCACAGAATTGCACAGTCACTGTGTGAAATCAGTTTTTGGGACAGTTTGAGGAAATGACGGTGACACTATTCGTGAGCAGAGGTCCTAAAATGCCTATGTTGAAAATTTGGTGCTGAAAGTCCGTGCAATGACTGTGTTGCAAGCGTGCATTGTGCAGTTTCCACGCACCCTTGTAACTTTGTCAATCTGCAATATTTTCATGCCACATTTTCACCACTGGCATTTCTGCACATCTCCTTATCAACAGTCCAGCTGCCATTTTTCACTGCCTGCCCAAAATGTGTTTCCGCAGCTGTGGCACACAATGGCATGCTTGCTGTGCAAAATCACCTTTTGAGACACATTCACAAAATCACAGCGCTATGCATATCTAGCTCCACCATTCCCACTGCCAATGCCAGTGAGACAACATTCGGCATTGACAAATGCTTGTTTTTTTTTTTTTATCCCAGTATGGAATCACCCTGGGAACTGCAGTTAGGTAGTGTCTGTGGTCTCGTGCCGATCAGGGTCATGGTCTCTCGAAGCCATGACTGAAGGAAAACAGCAGCAGGATCAACTAGGTAATCTGAAAAAGAAAAAAACAATTATACAATGGAGTAAAAAAAACAACAAATACTGCACTCTGATTGGTTGGCTGACACCTTTCCAGCACTTTAAATCCACTAGTATACCCACTGGAAAAGGTGCCAGCCAACCTTAGCCAATGCCATCCTAAACATATCACTGCCGCCCTCACACATCAAAGGAGCCACTGCCATTTTCCATCACTGCTTATGAAATGGAGCTACAGTAAATTTAAAAACTATGAGTACATACTTCGAATTATTTCACATGGACAACCTTGAAACTGTATTTAATTCAGAAAACAAAACTTTCAATGCTGAAACTGAGCCTCTAAATACTGAAAAATGTCCTCCGGCATCACCAAACAATCAGAGTCCCGAATACGATATGGGCTCAGACAATGCTGGCACTGAAAGTTCAATCCACCTGCAAACTGAGCACCAACCTCTGGCCACTCCTCAAGCACAACTGCAAGCTTCTACATGCATTATCAATGTGACAGGAATAGGAGGGAAGTACAGCCCCACACGCAAGAGCAAAAAAAAAAAAAGTCTTGAAGACACAGTGCTGCAATAGTAAACTATTCCTTAAAATATAGGAAGCTGCTACTACTACGAAAGGAAACCTCCCTTGCAAGACTCTTTCTTAAACTTTTTTCTTCCATTCATCTCAATAGCAAAAACAGACTATTCTTTTAAGCGTAACAATACATACTACAGTCCACCAATTCAATGAAGAAAGAAAACACAAAAGCTACAGAAAATATTAAAAATAATTTCCCACCATTGTATAATAGCAATATATCACTCCAGGGTTTGGTTATATAGGAGGGATTTACCACTTCTGGTGTGGTTAAGTCACTTTGTATGTGGCCTTGTGGCCAAACCACACCAAGCATGGTAAATCCCCCCATATACCCACACCCTGTCATGGTATATTGCTTAAATACCTTTGTTCTGAGGAGGGCGAGTGGCAAACTCGTAAGTGGGGACGATGAGTGAGGGTCAGCAGAAATGTAGCCACCATTTTTTTAAAGTGTTCGGGCCACCCACAGACAGACTGGAAGCAATCACGTGGCACTATAGAAATGAGTGACACCGGCAGTCACCAGAAGTTTAGAGAATGCTGTAATAATCCATTTTGGGGTTATTACATCATTTTATAGAGGCTTGTGATTGGGTTAATAAAGGGGTCATCAGAAATTATATAGAGAATAAAGTATGGGTCTGGGTGTGTAACGAGAATTTACACACACCCGAGGGG
This sequence comes from Neoceratodus forsteri, assembly GCA_016271365.2. Taxonomy (NCBI): domain Eukaryota; kingdom Metazoa; phylum Chordata; order Ceratodontiformes; family Ceratodontidae; genus Neoceratodus; species Neoceratodus forsteri. The sequence continues at coordinate 904,793,548 of CM028133.1, forward strand.
TTTGATGCTACATAAACCCTGAGAGTGAAGCTCGAGGGGTTTATGTGTAGTGTCAAACCCCGAGTGTGTGTATAAATTTGAGTTTTCACACACCGAGGCCCATATTTTATTGTATATAATTGCTGGGTTTGTCTTTTTCACCTCAGCAATTATATAAAATGAATGCAGGCTACTGCTCAGCCTGTCTGGTTTGATTAAACCATCCGGTCTGCGACAGTGACTCACGGTGGCGATTTCAATAAATGTTAAACTTTTTGGAGGGCTGAGCAATAGAAACAGGTTCTTTTTAAAAGTTAAAAATTTTTTTTAAGTAAAACTTGCCGCCGAGTCCGATTGAAAGTGCCGGTTCAGTCTTCTGAGGGAAAGCGACCGCGTGCGTTTCTGAAGGGAAAAGCAGCAGTGGGGCATATGCAGAGCGAGGAAAACCATGCGCATGTTTGCCATTATAAATGCTCCTTTATAATGGCAAATTACGCCACGGTTTCCCTATGGGAAAAAGGCTAAGCCAGTTATTATATATAGTTAAAGAATAATGTTATTAATATTATGAACTTTAAGAGTTCCTACAAGTAAACACTTAGATCCAATTCTTTATTCAGTTCAGTGGAGGACATAGAATCCAAGGTAAAGATCCACCTTGATTCTCTTTGGAGTAAAAGTTGTCTTCTGTCTCCCTTCCATGGTAGCATTTTTACATGATCAATGATCATGAATTTCAGCAGCAAAGGGTTACTGCTCTGCTATTCATAAAAGTGCAGTGCTACAGCTGATTCAAAATTGTTTTTAATGTCCCTAATATGCTCTAATAGCTTCTCCTTAGCATGTCTTATTGTTATACCTACATAAAGTAAGGATCATGGACACTGGGCCACATAAATTATATATTATGTGGAACAGTTTATAAATTCCCTGATATCAACCTGAGTATTTTTGGTTGGATGTTGAAAAACCTTTCCTTGCATAACATGTTTACATGCCATGCAAAGTCCACACTGAAAGCAACCAACTGGTTTTGGTGGTAACCAAGTTTGGAATGCAAGTTTGTTTGTAGTATAATGACTGGAAGAGACCATGTCACCAATATTCTTTGCTCTGTTGTATGTTAATCTTGGGGTTTCTCTGGATATTTCAGATGTTGTACATTGTTCTAACAATTTCCAGTTGTTTAGTAAAATATGTTTAATCTGTGGTGCAATACAATTGTATTCAAGTACAAAGATAATTTTTCCACTTATTTCATTTTGCTCAATTCTCGGAGTTAAAAGTGCCGGTCTATTTTGTAATTTGGTGTAATCTCTTGTGTTTATTAATGTCTTCATATTATAACCCCAGGCATGGAATCTTTCAGTCATTTCTGCTGATTGTGCATCAAAGGACTCTTCGGAGGAACAGTTTCTCTTTAACTGGAGAAACTGTCCATATGGTATTAATGAAATTAAAGCTGGTGGGTGGTCACTACAGGCATGCAGTACCAAATTCCCTGCAGTCTCTTTCCTAAAACATGCAATTTCAATATTTCCATTTTCTGTTGCTCTCTGTGTTAAGTTCAAAAATTCTATTTTCTCCCCATTTATTTAATAAGTGAATTTTAGATTCATATTATTGTTATCCAAATAACCAACAAAGGCTCTCATTTAAATTTCTGTTCCTTCCCAAATTGTTAGCAAATCATCGATAAAATGACTCCAAAAAATGTTATTTTGATGTTTGTTCCCCGTATTAAAAATATACCTTGTTTCCTACCAACAAAAGAACAGATTAGCGTAGGCTGGTGCTACTGTTGCACCCATAGCTGTTCCCCTCTGCTGTAAATAAAACTTATTGCTAAACATAAAGTAGTTACTGTATGTGTCAGAATATACTCTATTGTATCAACAAAAAAACTCTGTGGGGGTGCATTATTAAATTTTGCCTTTGTCAGAAAAAAAATTTAAAGCTTCTAAACCCAAATTATGAGGTATACACGTATACAGGGAACAGACATCAGTTGTGACCCACCAATAGTTTTCCTTCCACTGCAAGCCTTCAAGCTTTTCTAGGACATGCAATGAATCCCTTGTGTATGATGGAAGTTGGGTCACAAGTGGTCGGAAGAAGAAATCACAAACGTTTGATACGTTTTCACATAATGAACCAATTCCAAATATGATGGGGCGACCAGGAGGGTTCTGTGCATCCTTATGTATCTTTGGTAAATGATACAATGTGGCAATTATCAGTGTTTTAACCTTCAAAAACTCATTTTCTCTTGATGTTATAAAACCCCCTCCTGGTCACATCATCAATAATTACCCACATCTGCTTCTGAAATTGTTCTGTTGTATCCCCTTTAAGGACTACATAGGTTTCCCTATCAGACAGTAATCTTAACAGATTCCCTTTCATAATCTTCTTTATTTAACACAACCATGTCTCCACCCTTATCAGATTGTTTAAAAATCACATTTTGCAGTTTCTTAACATGTTCTAACACCTCACTTTCATCAGGTATCATATTACTGAAATTGTGCCACTTTTTTTGAAACAGAGTGTCAGCCTCCTTCAGGATCACCTTCTGGTATGTTTGAATCACAGAGTCTTAGCTTTTTGGACAAAAGGTGGACTTTGGACAAAATTTGAGTTCTCTATGAGTTTCTGACAAAACGATAGGATTTCTTATCATATTTTCTTCATCACCTGCTTGTATGTTATTCACAAATGCATTTCCTTCACTATCAAATGCTATGAGACTCAGAAAATCAGAGTCCTCAGTGGTGGGACTTGAACCTTGCTCCACATCTCTCAGAGCTGTATTGGAGTCAAATGTTTCTAGTGACTGTTAGAATGTTCAGGGTTTCACTATCTTGACTAGCTATTACCATCTCTTGAATATTTGACCCACCCATTTTTCTCATTTCAAAACAATGAGGCAAATTTATTTTCCTGAAAATTTTGAACAATTCTACTTGCATGTTAAAACGGTTATCCTTAGGAGAGGGAACAAAAGAGAACCCTTTGCTGAGCAGTCTAGTTTCTATGGGGGTTAATTCATAGGAGCTCAGATTTATGACTTCTTTTGATTCATTTTGTTGTTGCTGTTGCATGTGGTTCTCTTGATTTTTTTCATCTTGTGTTTTTGGCCTTGCCCCCTTGTTTTCCTCTCCTTGTTTTTCATTTACTTCTTGAGTTCTCCTGTCTAAAAAAGCACTTTTTTATTTTGTGCAAAGGTTCCAGGTTGTGCATCTGTGTCCACTGTTATGTTTCCAGTTGCCCCTGAGGTTCTGATTCTGAAAAAACGTTTCTTTTATCTTTATTCTGTCTCCAATTTCTAAAGTTGGGGGGGGGAGGGCTCATTTCAGGTCTCATCTCCTCACTCTGTCTTGCAGTGACTCCAAACAGGACACCTCCTCCACATGTGTTTAATCTATGTCCTCCTCAGAACTCGAATGCTCTTTTGGATCCCTGTTCACATTCATGCTGTGCTCTATTTTACACAGCAGATCCTCTGTGACGTCTCCACATGGTCCATTGAATCATTGTTTCAATTAATGTTTCTGTTGCAAAATGTACAGGAAACTTGAGCAAGCCTTGCAATCAAGACCACACAGACACACCACATTACCAAAGCAACTGGGACTCAATTAGCCATCAGTATACTATGACTTCGGGTGCAGCAACAAACGTTCTGGTGAGTGCTGTAATGCTGTAAATGCCATATTTAAGCAATAAGGCACGACAAGGTGTATGCTATTGTGTAATAATGTCACTCCTGGGGTGGGTTGAAGCATGAAGTGAAGCCCAGTGCTTCCACCATCAGGAGTGATGTTATTACACAATAACGCACACCTTGCAGTGCCTTATTGCAATTATACAATGGCTTGATGTTATACAAAATAAAAAAAATGTTTTAAATGTTTTTAGTAGATTTCAAGTGAGACAGTATATCTTTGTTTCTTAAGAGATGCTGCTGGGAGATCAGTACAGTGATGTTATTGTGTAATAACATCACTGTCTCAGGCGTACACTGACCAATCAGAGCCCCAGAAATGTTCTTGCCATTATATAATTATAAATAAATCTGGGTTTGCAACACACAGTGCCACCGGTCCTTAATTTAACACATTAGTTCAAGGTTTTAAGTAGCAAACTGGACAGAGGTGAAAAAAAGTCTTAAAATCAGTTTACTGATGACCGCAGGTAGGCAGGAAAAAAACCTCTGCACGGCCTGCTAAATCATTCTTACACTCCCAAACCTTTACTTATTAGGGAGGTATCTTGAAACCCCAAGACAAGACACAGAAATACAATATCAGTAGTAGTTCTCAGCTGGAAAAGCTACACTGACAGGATGCCAATCCAAAATTCAAGAAAAAACACAGAGTCAGTGCGCTAGATGGCTAACATAATTTGCGGATCAAGTGTATGAGGCGGCAAATAATCCAGATACACAGAAAAACAGAGATGCACTCAAAAAACTCAGGTTTCAAAATTAAATTTATTGTGAACGTACTAACAGCTCCCCTGTGCTTTGAGGGTATCGACCCTCTTCATCGGGGGGGGTAGTCACACACATAAATACACAACAATTAATTACACCATGTGACAAATAATCCAATCAGATCAAACCACTTATCTTCATTCAGTAGTAACTAGTGCAAAAATAGCCTTCTAAAAGGTGCTTTAGTGTGTACATACATAAAGTGCTTGGTTTAAAAAAACAAAAATTTACATGTCACATGGTGTAATTAATTGTTGTGTATTTATATTGCTGCTCACAATGTATAACTCTCCCCCCCCCCCGATGAAGAGGATCAATACCATTGAAGCACCGGGGAGCTGTTAGTAGGTTCACAATAAATAAACCCTTTCAACCTGATTTTTTTGCTTGCATCGCTGTTTTTCTGTGTATCTGGATTATCTGGCTGTTTGTGGATCAGCTGTATGAGATGGCAGATAATCCAGATACACAGAAAAACAGTGATTTTGCACTAGTTACTACTAAGAATGAATATTTGTTAGTGGTTTGATCTGATTGGCTTATTTGTCACATGCTGTAATTGTTGCATTAATATGAATGACTCTTCTCCCCCTCCCCAATGAAGAGGGTTGATACCCTCGAAGCGCTGGGGAGGTGTTAGTACATTCACAAAAAATTTACTTTTGAAACTTGAGTTTTTTGAGTGCATCACTGTTTTTCTGTGTATCTGGATTATCCGCCACCTCACACAGCTGATCCATAAATTATATTAGCCATCTAGCACACTAACTGTGTTTTTTGTTGAATTTTGGATTGGGATCCTATCAGTGTAGCTTTTCCAGCTGAGAATTACTACTGATATTGTATTTATGTGTCTTGTTTCAGGTTTTCAAGATACCTCCCTAATAAGTAAAGGTTTGGAAGTGTAAGACTGATTTAACAAGCTATGCAGATATTTTTTTTTCCTGCCTACTTGTGGTCATCAGTGAACTACGTTTACGACTTTTTTTCACCTCCATCCAGCTTGCTACTTAAAACCATGTACTAGCATGTTGAATTAAGGACCAGTGGTGCTGTGTGTTGCAAACCCAGAATTATTTATAAATACGGAATTCATAGCATTACAGCACTCACCAGGACATGTGTTGCTGCACCAGAAGTCGTCGTATGTTGATGGCTAACTGAGTCCAGGTGTTTTCGTAACACGGTGTGTCTGTGTGGTCCTGATTGCAAGGCTTGCTCAAGTTCCCTGTAAATTTCACAACAGAAATGTACCAGAAACGCTAACTGAAACAACTATTCAACTGACCAGAACCATTTGGAGACCTCACGGAGGATCTGTTGTGTAAAATAGAGACCAGCATGAATGCGAACTGGGCTCCAGAAGAGCATTTAAGCTTTGAGGAGGACATAGATCAAACACAAGTGGAAAAGGTGTCCTGTTTGGAGTCACTGCAAGACAGAGTGAGGAGACTAGATCTGAAATGTCAACCCCCCCCCCCCACACACAACAGTAAGTGAATCACCAGAAAATACTGTTGAGTTGAAAGCTATTTTCTCTAAATTGGAGAAACTGTTTGTAGTGCCCCAGAGTTGAGGACACAACAAAAAAAGAAAAATAGAGATGTGCCCAGCCCTGTAAGGGTCCCCAGCAACTCAGGAAAGGTGCCTCAGAAATGAACAGATGCCCAGTTTCAGATGTAGCCATCAAACCTATTCTAAATACTGTATAAATATTGTAACTAGCTAAGAGGATAATAAAAGGTTAGCCTTTTTATGCCAGCTTGGGTAGATGGAATGCCAAGCTGAGCATATAGAATGCCCACTGTGTGGAACATGCCCAGCATTCTAGTGCCAGAATCAGAATGTAGAGTGGTGTTGTAAAAGGAGAATCCTGCTGACTGTGGAGGACAGAGGACACAGAAAGTGAGGCGGGACAAGAAGAGCTTGCCAGGAGAGCTGAAGCTTTCCCTGAGGACATTCCTGTGTGCCCCTCTGCCTCCAGTCACTGAAGACTGTATACCTGAACATGCCGATTGGTCCACAGTGTCATCGGACACCAGAAGAGACATTCCATTTTCCCCAGAAAGGGCTTGGTATCCCATTTATTTATTTTGTTTGAAAGTAAAGTTTCAGTCCCCCAGAGGTGGCAGTAGCAGTGCCACATCATTTGCACTGATCCCGGGACCTCACAAGGTCCCCTGTCACGTGGTTTCCTGCCTGAAACCTTCCCTCTGCCAGAAACTCCTCCCACCTCCCAACTCAACATCTCCTCAACCTGGTTTGGTGCGGTGAGTCGGTGGCAGCACACCAGCTAAGAGCTGACTACCCAAAAAGGGATCAAAAGTGTTTGTTTATTTTTTTATTTGTTAGCACTAGGCACTCCATGTAGCAGCTGATGGCCAAGAGTGGGCGGGGCCAGATTAGCATAGCTTTGTGTTCAGGGCACAGCGACGCTCAGGGGAGGAGTCAGAGGGAGAAGCCCTGTGTGGGAGCTATTGAATATTCATCACGGAAGGCCTGTGCCAGTTCTTAAAGCATCCTAGCAGGGGAGGCCTGAGCCAGTTCTTAAAGCAACCTAGCAGGGGAGGCCTGTGCCAGTTCTTAAAGCAGCCCAGCAGGGGAGGCCTGTGCCAGTTCTTAAAGAGGCCTAGCAGGGGAGGCCTGTGTCAGTTCTTAAAGTGGCCTAGCAGGGGAGGCCTGAGCCAGATCTGAAAGAGGCCTAGGTCCACAGCCAGTTACAGGCCCAGTCCTGAAAAACCTGAGTTGTTGAAGGAGCAACACAAGGCCCATAGATAGCCACATAGACCCACAAGTGTTATAGGGCCCCAGCAGCATTAGTGATCCCAGGTGTTACAGGAGCCTAGATAGCCATCTAGACCCACAGGTGTTAGAGGGGCCCGACTTTGATATTTGCATTTATAACATTTTGAGGGAGCCTAGTCTCACTGCAGTATACACACAGTAACAGGAGAACCTGATTTAGCTAGAGAGACCCCCTTGTAGTTCCGTCCACTGAAGCTAGAGTTCACCCAGAATAATAAGAAGCTAGGGTTCACTCAGAATAACATAGTGTCTGTTTATTTACTGTGGTCTGGACACTGAAACTGTATAATTGACCACTACAATAGGAACGGAGCCATTCATTGTATTGCTGTTATTCCTATGAACAATATAAGTGCCAGAACTCTCCTTGTATTGCTTTATGCCAGAATTTCTTTGGCAGGAAAGTATTTGAATCAGTCTTCAGCAAGTCTTCAGAGTCACTTCTCCAACGTATATCCAGTTCAATCTTCATCAGTTCCTCAGAAATCATCTCCTAGTGCATCGTCAAAGCAGCCAACAGGAACTTCCTGAAGAACTGTGTTGCAGTCATCTCAGTTTGTAATGTCCTGTTTATTATTTTCCTCTCTCAAGTTCCCAGTGTACGGCATGACCCAGAGCAAAGTTTGCCATCCAATTTCTTGTTTTGTCTTCTCTACCAAAGTGCCATCCAGATCTTCTGTTTCAGTACCCTGAGCCATCGTCCTGTTTGTTATTTTACATCAGTCCTTGGCTCATCCGGCCTTTTTACCCAGAACCCTGTTGTTTTCCCACATTCCACAGACTTTCTTCTCCCAGAATCTTTTTCATTTCCCGGCTGTCCAGAAGTGGGCTGTGGAAGGGTGTTCTGTACCTTCTTCATCTCCCAGCAATCCAGAAGCGTGCTGTGGTAGGGTGCTCTGCACCTTCATTATCCCCCGGCAGTCCAGAAGTGGACTGTGGCAGGGTGTTCTGCATCTTTTTTCATTTCCCCTGCAGTCCAGAAGCAGGCTGTGGCAGGGTGTTCTGCATCTTCTTCATCTCCCGACAGTCCAGAAGCAGGCTGTGGCCAGGTCTATTGTGTTTCAATTCCCGTGGCACTCAGTGGGTTTTGAGTGAGGAAATCTTTGTGTCATTCTTAAATTCCAGCAACCCTAGAGAGGTGGGGTGTGGCTGAGAACTCATGGCCTGTTCAAAATCCTCTCTGCCTTCCCTTAGTTTTTAAACCATTCTAGCCAGTCAGCCAAGTTGTTCCCCTTGTGTTTCCATATCCTATACCCCAGTTCTTCTCAACGACAGAGAAAGCTCAAGTGCTCACAAACTGCCTCTAATGGCATATGTAGAGTCTTGTAAGTGGCATGCTATAGAGTTTCATAGAGTGGTGTATTCCAGGTAATAGGCCCTAGGCAGAGGCGCACCTCAGGGTAGTAATAGAGATTGCATAGTGACTCATTGATCTTAGAAGATAGAATGCTCTTAAAGCAGAGTTATTGCAGTTAATTATTGAAAGTGTGCATAGAGTCACCCTCATACAGAGTATAGAGGATAGAACGCTCTTAAAGCAGAGCTGTTATAGTCGTTTGATGTAGAGTTCTCCTCATACAGGAGATTAGGTGAAAGAGTTTCCCTGTTACCATGTTCCCTTTCCCTGTTTGGTTGAATAAAAGCCTATTAGACATTTGGAATCTATTTCTGACTCCCGCCTCTCTTTGTCAGGTGCCAACATCCACCTCCTTGGGATCTGTGTTCATAATTTGTGTGCAGGTTACTGGTGTCATCATAACACAGTTGCTTTAATTACCCTTTTATATTTCTGTGGAGTCCCAGCACATGTTAACATCCATTTTACCACTATCGGGGTACCACACCTCTTTTTGGTGCAGTGACCATGGTGTACAGCGAGTCCTCCGAAGAGACCAAAGCCAGAGGAAGAATAGAGTACAGATGCTGTCAGGATCCAGAAGGCACAGCAAGATGGATGGAGCAGCAGGAGAAGGCTTTTGACGAGTGCAACCTTCCTCTCTGACCATGCCATAATACTTTGGTGCACAATGGCTTCCCAGCTGTACAGGAGAGCCAGGTGATGAAGACTCTAGCAGACTAGGAGAGCTCAAGCAAAAATACAGTCAATGTTTTGACTCTACCAAGTGTCTGATCACCAGCAAGTGGAGATCTTGTTAGGTCAGTTGAAAGGAGATGCCTAACAAGAAGTGCAGTCATGGCCCAAAACAGAAACGGTCACCACAGATCAGATTTTCAATTGGGTATGAAATACTTTTGATACCTGAACCATGTCAGAGTTAAATATTAAGTTCTTTTCACGAATACAGAGGCTGCAAGAAACACTAAGGAAATATGCCCTAAGTCTACAAGAAGCTTTCCGAGCTATAGAAAGGATAGATGCCAGAGAAGTGCGAGACCCAGATAAGACTCTCAAAGAAAAATTTATTGATGGAGTCCTCAGTGACGCTTTCAGAAGAGAATTGCAAATGCTTTGCCTTCAAGACCCCGATGCTCTCTTTTTAGACTATAAGGAGAAGGCAATACGCATTTTTGGCCCAAATCGAACAGGAGGAGAGGTTGCTGTGTGCCAGCAGCAGATGAAATTTCCCAGTGAAACATGGCCAGAATACTCCACTAGAGAATGGAGAACAAAGTTATTGGATGCCAGAAGTGCATTCGGAAGGATTATTTCAGCCAAATAGCTACTCAGGTACAGAAGAGACTTACACACAGATGGCTCAGGCGCAGACCCCATTTCACAGGTCTAGTCCAGGACCTGGTACCGAATGGACTGAACAGATTGCCACCCTTACAAGGAGAGTCACAGAGGTGTGTCAAAAGGTGCAAGATCTCAAGAGGGGTTGGAGACCTGGATCCATGAGTGATCGATCAGAGAGAGATCAGAGACCCGGAGAGATGGTGCCCCACTCGAGAAGGAGAGAAGGATGACATCCTATCAACCAGTTTGACTCCCGAGGTTGACCCATCTGCAGGAGGCGTGGTGTCAGTGGACACATCCAAAGGAGATGCCTCAAGAACCCTGCCAACATGCATGAGATCGAAAAGGTGCAATATCAGCTGTTTGAAGACACCAGGATGGAAATCAAGAGGATAGACCAGAACAATGCCTTGTTGAGGGACAAGATGAGAAGCCCACTGCTGGTTAGCAACCCCAACCCAGACGAGTGTTCTGTACTTGTAAATGTGCAAATGGCAGAAACAAGCAGATGGGGTGTAAGCCAAACACAGAGATGGAGGAACTTTGCAGGAAACTGGAGCTGCAGACTCAAGAATTCCTTCTTCAGAGGACAAGACTAGAGTGAGAATGTGAAAACCTCATGGAGACTGTCTGACAGCAGAAGAGAAAGTCTGAAGAACAAGCCACACAGCTCCTCCAGAAAGAAAGGGAGCACTGGCAGTTCCACAGAGAGGTCAATGAGCTCCAGAGCACCATGGAAGAACTGAAGAGGCAAATGTTACTGCATGAGAAAGACATTAAGGAGTGAAAGAAGTGAAATGAGGCAGAGGTGTCGCACCTTGTAATGAAGCTACACCTGCTGGAACAAGAGAAAGTGAGTCTGCAAAGACAGATAAGAGAGTTGCCTAGAATGTCACCAGAATCAGAATATTTCCAGTTGAACAACACACCTTCTCAGAGAGTGTTGGATTGTTCCATCTCCAGAGTGCAGTCCACATACGTAGTGGTCAGAGCCCAAACGGAACCTGAACTGCTTGCTGAACAAAGAGAATGTGCTAATCCATGGATAACAAAAGAAAGGGATGATCGCAAAACCTAAACAGTCTTGTTGTTGGTCCAGGAATGTTTCCAGTGGAAAATAACCAATCAGGTAAACAACTCACTTTTGGAATGGGAGCCGAAGCCATAAACTGTCGTGGCAGCTCTGTACTCTGACCTCCCGGTTTATAAGATCCAGGTGGAAAATGGTAAAGGAGTTCAAGATCGATTCACACCCTACACATCTCCAGAAATTTCTAAAGGAAAGACTGACTTTAAGCCAACAGAGAGGAGGGAGTACCCTTCCAGAGATCTTACCCTGACTAAACTGGAAACCCTGACAGATTTGTATGTCAATCCCTGGAGTTATCCAAATACTGCTAACTCAGCCTGTCTTGAGAGGTTGATGCCTGAAAATGCCAGAGACAGAATCTGTTTCTACAGAACCTTCATGCCCTCTGCTGTGTAGATCTCAAAGAGTCAGTTTTGGAATTCCTCCTAGAAGGTTTCTTATGGAAAGTCCCTAGTTTTGCCTCCTGAAACACAGTATGATAGAGAGTTACCCCAAGGTGGTTACATTAGTTTAGTTCATGTTCTTTAAAGTTACCAAAGTTACCTTAGTGGTTAAGAAAGATTTAAAGTGTCGATAACTCATTCTCAAGTATAGTTTATACGACTTCTATATCTTAGTTAAAAGAACTGCATTAAAACTTTTAAAGTTCATATAGAAGTAGAGTTAAGAAGCTGTTATACAGTCAATTTAAAGTGTTAGAGATGTTATTCATCTAGACAGTATTGCAGTAGTTTATTCGACTGTAATAGATGTTATAGAAATAAATTTTGGGGATACATGAGGACATGTATCATTTGGCAGGCCAGAATCTGTAGGGCCCCAGAGTTGGGGGCACAACAGAAAAAGACAAATAGCGATGTGCCCAGCCCTATAAGGTGCCCAAGTAACTCAGGAAAGGTGCCTCAAAAATGCCCATGTGCCCAGTTTCAGATGCCGCTATCAAACCTATTCTAAATACTGTATAAATATTGTAAATAACTAAAAGAATAATAAAAGGTTAGCCTTTTCATGCCAGCTTGGGTAGATGGAATGCCAGGCTGAGCATATCGAATGCCCACTGTGTGGCACATGCCCAGCATTCTAGTGCCAGAATCAGAATGCAGAGTGTTGTTTTTTGAAAAATAAGCAGTTGTAAAAGGAGATGCATGGTGACTGTGGAGGAGAGAGGACACAAAGTGAGGAGGGATGAGAAGAGCTTGTCAGGAGGGCTGAAGCTGTCCCTGAGAACATTCCTGTGTGCCCCTCTGCCTCCAGTCACTGAAGACTGCATACCTGAACATGCTGTTTAGTCCAGGGTGTTGTTGGATACCAGAAAAGACGTTCCATTTTCCACAGAAAGGGCTTGGTGCCCCATTTATATATTTTGGTTCAGAATAGCAGTGCTGCATCATTTATGCCAATCCAAGGATCTCGCAAGGCACCCTGTCACCCGGTTTCCTTCCTGAAACCCTCTCTCTGTCAGAAACTCCTCCCACCTCCCGATTCAGCATCTCCTCAACCTGGTTTGGTGCAGTGAGTCAGTAGCAGCACATCAGCTAAGAGCTGACCACCCGAAAAAGGATCAAAAGTGTTTTTTTTTATTTCTTAGTACTAGGTGCTCAGTGTAGTGGCTGACGACCAAGAGTGGGCAGGGCCAGATTAGCATAGCTTTGTGTTCAGGGCATAGTGATGCCCAGGGGAGGAGTCGGGGAGAGAGGCTCTGCATGGGAGCTATTGAATATTCATCACGGGAGGCCTGTACAGTTCTTAAAGCGGCCTAGCAGGAGTGGTCTGAGCCAGTTCTTAAAGTGGCCTAGCAGGGGAGGCCTGTGCCAGTTCTTAAAGTGGCCTAGCAGGGGAGGCCTGAGCCAGTTCTTAAAGCGACCTGGCAGGGGAGGCCTGTTCCAGTTCTTAAAGCAGCCTAGCAGGCAAGGCCTATGCCAGTTCATAAAGCAGCCTAGTAGAGAAGGCCTGAGCCAGTTCTTAAAGAGGCCTAGGCCCACAGCCAGTTAGGAGACCAGTCCAGAAAAGCCCGAGTTGTTAAAGGAGCAACACAAGGCCCATAGCTACCCACATAGACACCCAAGTGTTATAGAGGCCCAGCTGCATTAGTGATCCCAGGTGTTACAGGAGTCTAGCAAGCCACCTAGACCCACAGGTGTTAGAGGGGCCAGAGTTGGACATTTGCATTTATATTATTTTGAGGGAGCCTAGTCTCACTGCAGTATACCCATAGTAACAGGAGAACCTGATTTAGCTAGAGAGATCCCCTGGTGGTTAGGTCCACTGAAGCTAGGGCTCACCCAGAATAGTAAAGTGCTTGTTTATTTACTGTGGTCTCGACATTGAGACTGTATAATTAACCAATACAATTTTGAACAGGCCATGAGTTCTTGGCCATTGCTGTTATTAATACAGTATGAACAATATAAATGCCAGAACTGTTCTTGTATTGCTTTATGCCAGCATTTCAGTATCAGAAAAGTATTCAAATCAGTCTTCAGCAAGTCTTCAGTGTCACTTCTCCAATGTGTATCCAGATCAATCTTCAACAGTTCCTCAGAAATCATCTCCCAGTGCATCTTCAAAGCCGCCAGCAGCAACTTCCTGAAGAACCATGTCACAGTCGTCTCAGTTTGCAACATCATGTTTATTATTTTCCTCTCTCATGTTCCCAGTGTATGGTCTGGCCCAGTGCAAAGTTTGCCGTCCATTTTCTTGTTTTGTTGTCTGTACCAAAGTGCCATTCAGATCTTCTGTTTTAGTACCCTGAGTCATCATCCTGTTTGTTATTTTACGTCAGTCCTTGGCTCATCTGCCCTTAGTACCCAGAACCCTGTTGTTTTCCCATGTTCCACAGACCTCCTTCTCCCAGTATCTTCTTCATTTCCTGACAGTCCAGAAGTGGGCTGTGGCAGGGTGTTCTGCATCTTCTTCATCTCCTGTCAGTAGAGAAATCAGCTGTGGCAGGGTGTTCTGCATCTTCTTCATCTCCCAATAGTCCAGAAGTGGGCTGTGGCAGGATGTTCCATACCTTCTTCATCTGCCAGCAGCCCAGAAGGGTAGCACATCAATTTGCTGTAAACATTTGAGTGCAAACAACTTATTGCATCATTTACCATGAATGGCAACACAGCGCTCTAATCATTACATCATGGTACAGAATCAGTGCATCAAACAAGGACTCGCTACAACCACATTCATTACTTTCAGTTAGGAATACTGGAATCGCTGCAATACACCACTAATCACAAGAATAGGAATAAGAAAAAGCATCACATACTGATTCATGCCCTCATTATGTTCTTCCCAGTACTGTCACTGCTAGATGACGTCATACATCCTCACAACATCAGTGAACATTGGAGAGTTCATTGTTGACCCAGAAATATTTATTAAAACTTAAATTTTATTTCCTTTTGATTAAAAGATGAAAAGATGATTAAAAGTTGATTAAACTTAAACTTTTTCGGCCCTTCAATTGGTCTGTGTATCTAAATCTGTAACTGGAAGTTATGAGTTATCCCCCTGAGATAGTCGGCACAATTGGATGTTCCATAGGAATCTACCACCAATGCAATACATTTTCCAGTATCTCTGTACTTTTTTCATGGAGCTGGGGGGACCGTGCCTGACAGGTACTATTCCATTTTCAACTCATTCATTCTCTGTTCTGCTTTAATCGCATTTATCAATTTCCAAATGGTGGGGTGGCTTGCTCCCAGAAGACTATTGAAGCCTCTATGCCATTCCTCTACAGAGTTATTAGTGCACTGTAAACCTTCCTTTACTGCCATGTAGCAGTTCCAAAACTGAATTTCAAAATGCGGTCTACGACAACCATGATGACCAACTGGCCTCCCTATCCAGGTATCTTCAAAGTAGTCAATGAGAGGGGCCAGTTGGTTATCATGGGTTCCTCAGAATTCTGTTTCTCTCAGAATTTCAAAGCCATTGATAAGATCATCTGGTGGAACATATGCTAGTGCTGGCATCATTCGTATTTGAAGTGCATAATAAGAGTCTACTGTGTAGTTCTTTAATATTTCATGATTTTCCTGTACCTTATGCCACGCTGATTGACACAGGTGGAAAAAGCAACCCCTTGTTACTGCTGTGGGGAATTCATATCTAAATGCTTCTGAGACTGCAAGTTCAAAGTCAATCATAACAGTCTGTGGATTAAGTCCAGGGCACAATTTTTTTAATTCTGCAAGGACGCATACATAACTTCCATATGTTTTGTTAGACATTAGAATAAAAACAGAAGGTATAACAGATGAGTGTTGTACACCATGTATGGTGTACAATTGTGAAAATAAACTTGGTGTAGCCTTGAATATTCTGTCCACATACCAGTGTATAGATTGTGTCATATACAGTACTTAAGATTCTGCTTGGTAGAAAATATTATAAATCTTTCTGTGTCATCACAGTCAGAATCATACAAAAGAAATTGTTCCCCACTGTCTGTTTCACAATATTCTGGTGGAATTTTAAGCTCTGTAAGTAATACAGGCTGGCTTGGAGCCACAGCTGCTGTTTGTCGTGCCCTTTGTGCACTTCTTTTTAAACTGGGTATTGACAAAAGTTTTGCACTTGCAGATTGATTTATTCCAGTAATGACATTTGCTACTATTTGCTGGGTGGTATCCTGTGAGCTGCAAGCATGGTCCTTTAAATCATTTACCACTTTTCTAACTTCTGTTTCTAATGGGTTAGGAACACGATTGTGTACCTTGATATACTTTACTATGGTATCATTTGCTGTGTGCACCCTTGCAGGACACTTATAGGAGTCGTATTGCTGACATTTCCAATACTATTTTTCCCCATACTTTCTTTCCTTGTGATATATGTAACCATCGTGGGTCAGGAGAGGCTGTCCTCTGTTACTCAGCACAAACTGCAGCAGCATGTCTAACCTGGGAACGGTGCAGCTAGGAGAGTAATAGATTTAAGTTGACACCAGGCTACACTGCTCACCATCATTGGCTGACACATCGGCTGGCATTTTTAAATAAAGGAGCTAACTAAATTGCAATATAAATGCATGCAATGTAATTGGGATGCCTTGTAAATGTGAGCGCTGAAATGTATGTGCTGTAAATGCTCATGCTGAAATATTTTGCATGCATGTGACGTGGAACCACCCAGAAGTGGGCTGTGGCAGGGCGTTCTGCACCTTCTTCATCCCCCGGTAGTCCAGAAGCAGGCTGAGGCAAGGTGTTCTGCATCTTCTTCATTTCCTGGAAGTCCAGAAGCAGGCTGTTCCCAATTGTTCATCATCTTCTTCATCTCCAGGCAGTCCAGAGGTGGGCTGTGGCCTGGATTGTTGTGTTTCAATTCCAGCAGCCCTCAGTGGGTTTTGAGCCGAGGATATCTTTGTGTCATTCTTATATTTTGGCAACCCTAGAGATATGGGGTGTGGTTGAGAACTCATGGCCTGTTCAAAATCCTCTCTGCATTCCCTTAGTTTCTAAGTCATTCTAGCCAGTCAGCCAAGTTGTTCCACTTGTGTTTCCATATCCTGTATCCCAGTTCTTCTCAATGACAGAGAAAGCTTAGCTGTGCACAAACTTCCTCTTATGACATATGTAGAGTCTTGTAAGTGACATGTTTCAGAGTTTCTTAGAGTGGAGTACTCCAGGTAATAGGCCCTAGGTAGAAGTGCACTTCAGGGTAGTATTAGAGATTTCATAGTGATTCACTGATCTTAGAAGACAAAATGCTCTTAAAGCAGAGCTGTTAGTTAATTATGGAAAGTATACATAGAGTCACCCTCATACAGGGTATAGAGGATGGAATGCTCTTAAAGTGGAGCTGTTACAGTCATTTGATGTTGAGTTCTCCTCATACAGGAGATTAGGAGAAATATTGTGACCATGTTCCCTTTCCCAGTTTGGTTGAGTAAAAGCCTGTTAGGCATTTGGAATCTATTTCTGACTCCAGCCTCTCTTTGTCAGGTGCCAACATCCACCTCCTTGGGACCTGTCTTTGTAATATGAGTGCAAGTTACTGGTATCATCACAGCACAGCTGCTTTATTTACCCTTTTATATTTCTGTGGATACCCAGCACATGTTAACATTCATTTTACCACCTCAGGGTACCACATGTTGAAAACTGAACTTTCATTATATTGCAGTATTAATAGTCTAGATGGAGAATACTTGACAAATAAAAAGGTACTGAGGAGTCATAGACTGGATCTAGAGCCTATTGTTGGAATAGAAAAGTTCAAATACAAAAATGAATGAGACTGTTTTAAGTACACGCACAGATGAGCTTATTAAAATATTAGTAAAAGAAGATGAGTTGAATTAGGAAGAGGTGAAAAAGGCAATAGAAATAACACAAAAATAGTTGGAATCCTTCAAGTTATACCCATTACTTAAGTTAAAAGAAAGAGGACTGAATTAGAGTGTGGCTCTGCATGAGAAGGAGGTTGTTAAAAGAAAGCAAACTAAACATGAATGTGATTTAGAGGACTATGGATTGGGACAGATTGTTGCATGGGACAGAAAATCACAGTCAGAAAACTGTGGTAGAAACAAAACTTGTAGTCAATCCAGAAATTGAGGAAGAAGCACTGACAGAAGCAATTCTAGAAACTGGTGACAGAATAAAAATAAAGGGAACTGTGTTTCAAAATTAGAACCTCAGGGGGCTAACTGGAAACATAACAGTGAACACAGATGCACAACCTGGAACCTCTGCACAAAACAAAAAAGTGTTTGTTTTAGACAGGAGAACCCAAGAAGTACACAAAAAACAAGGAAAGGAAAACAAGGGGGAAAGGCCATAAAAGCAAGACGACAAAATCAAGAGAACCACATGCAATAACAACAACAAAATGAATCAAAATAAGTTCAATGGCCCGTAAGTGTTATGATTGTGCAACTGTGTTATTTAGGTTTTGGCCATTCGCACTCTCTATTCTGAAGTAATTACCAGCCTGTAGGGGTACCAAAGGCAAGGAACCCTTGGAGAGGGTTCCACCCTTAGACATGCCGCAAGATGATTCCCTTGGCTAAAGGTACCTTAGGAAGTTCCCCCAAAAAGATGTAGTAGTAGTAGCACCAATGATAAAGCAATCAGGCCAAGGGGCAGAGTAGTAGAATGATATAGCTCAAGACGAGGAGATAGGTCAACAAGACAGGTAGATAAGTGCTTTGGATACACTAATAATGGAAAGGGGGCCCCCTAAGGAGAGAGGGAATGGCAAGTAGGGACACCATCCCCCTCCATCCAACAGCGGATCCTATCTAATGGAACTAGAAAGTCTAACTAAAACCAACTAGATATTGTGACCTTCAGCACAGAGAAGAAAGAAAAAAAAAACCTTTGAGGAGGAAATCTTTGGGGATCCAAGGCCTAGCTCACCTTCCCTGCAGGCATGGGATTATTTCATTAGTGATGGCTCTGCTACTGCAAATTAGAAGCCCAATTAATAAGAGATAGAAATATTCCAATATGGAGGGAAACTCTCACTCTATCTTTCTAACAGGAATGCTGTGGGGGGTTGCGAGACAGTAGCTCTGAAGACGCTGCTTCAGGGTGGGAGGAGGAGAGTAATGACCACTGAGGCACTCATCCAGCCTATCAATCTAAAAAACAAACTAGGTGAACCAGAAGTGGTTGTAGGGAGAATGTGGTGAAGGTGCCTTGCTAGGGAATCACTAAAGCCAATGGACAACCGTTATGGTGGAAACCACTAGAGCTAAAGGAAATCGCTGTAACCTTCCTTCACAGCTTAGTCTTAAATTCTACAACTTGAGGTGCCATTGGTATGGCTGATGACTGAAGGTCCACCCAGAACGAGGATATTCCCAGCTATGGCTAGGTGAGAAGGACCCCACCTCAAGCTTCGCAGGCTCAAGCTGTAGACTAGTGGTACAGAGCGAGACTAATGGTGCAAGAGGGAGCCTTGCACCAATATTAGAGCAAGATCAGCATGCCTGATACATTTGCATAGGTATTTCTGAGATGGGGCAGTATGTTAAGGTTAGTCTGACAAGGAGCAGTAGTTTAGGTATGTCCCTAGTCATATCTGTTTGTTCAGTTCTTGTTCATTTCATGATAGGGATGTCGGTATTTCGTTTGTGATACACTGATTAAGTATATGGAAGCGTATTCATTTGTTTAGTATACTGAAGGTTAGTATGTTGCTAATGTTAAGTAGCTTGCAGAAGCTATGGCGAACATAGGATAAGCAGAGGTGAGCCAACCAAGTCTAGAGGGAGACAATTAAAAGGTAACATATTACTTGGAGGATTTGGGCAGTGGAGATAAGATTTGAACATGAAGCAGTTTGCCACATGGGGCCATGCCTCCTCACTAAGACCACCTAGTCCTCTGCCATATGAAAAACAAGGATGTGATGGAGCACCATAACCCACATGCAGCTTTTAAAACTAGTTTACAGCATGGGCAGTAGCCCAAGCTGACCACCAGAGTATAATAAAGCATTATGGAAGTAAAAGTGATGTCCATTTATAAGCAGCATATGCGGCAATGAAAGTCAGCTTTAAAAGGGGGTGTAATAATGAGAATAAACAGGGAACAATGCAGAAAGCAATATGCTGAATCAACAACACTAGTTTTCTGGATATTAATGTAGGCAGCACAGTTTAGTTCCAGGGCAATGCATAGCAAACAGCAGCAATACTTGGAGCAATATATTCATGTATTAGGGCAGGATTGAGTCCTACGGACTTGATTACAGAGAAGGCCTGAATCAAGTGAAAACAATTCAGTGGAATACAGGAGAACTGGTAACAATAACATAAACAACCTAGATAGCAAAACACAAGGAGGCTAGGCAAAATTCCCCCATTAAGAAGGCAAAACAAAACAAGGAAACAGAGGAACAGGACGCAAACACAGAGAGAAGCACACAGCCAGAGGCAGTACAAACCCAGCAGAAATACAAGAAGTCTAGGAGAAAACAAGTATAATCCAAACCGGTGGGGGGGGGGGCCCAGCAGGCCCCAACCAGCAACAAAGGACAGACAGACAGAGCTTCCGGCCTCAAAGAAATAAATGCTTCAGAAAGAGGCTGAGAAGAGCTGCTGATATAGGTCAGGAAGTGGGAGTGGCTGGCTGCTTGTCCACTGAAATACAGGGCTAGGCTTCCAATTATAAATCTAGGCTCCTATGAATTAACCCCCATGGAAACTAGACTGTTCAGCAAGGGGTTCTCTCTTGTTCCCTCTCATAAGGTTAACTATTTTAACATACAAGTATAACTGTATCAAATTTGCAGGAAAATAAATTTGACTCATTTTTTTGAATCTAGAAAAATGGGTGGATTAAGTATTCAAGAGACTGAAGTAGCTAGACAAGATAGAGAAACCCTGAACATTCTAATAGTCACTAGAAACATTGGACTCCAGTACAACTTTGAGAGACGTGGAGCAAGGTTCAAGTCCCACTACTGAGGACTCTGATTTTGCGAGTTGATAGTGAAGGAAATGCATTTGTGAATAACATACAAAGAGGTGCTGAAGAAAATATCATGAGAGATCCTATCATTTTGTCAAAGACTGATAGAAAATTCAAATGTTGTCCAAAATCCACCTTTTGTCCGAAAAGCTATGACTCTGCAATTCAGTCATACCAGAAGGTGGTCTTGAAGGAGGTTGACACTGTTTCAAATAAAGTGGCACAGTGTCAGTAATTTGATACCTAATGAAAGTGAGGTGTTAGAACATCTTAAGAAACTGCAAAATGTGATTTTTAAACAATCTGATAAAGGTGGAAATGTGGTTGTATTAAATAAAGAAGCCATAGGGGCACAGGACCAAAGGCAGCATGGTTTCACAGCAGGAAGGTCATGTCAGAAGAACCTAATAGATTTCTTTGACTGGGTGACCAAAGTAGTAGACCAGGGAGGGGCTGTGGATATGGCCTACCTAGATTTTAGCAAGGCATTTGAGACGGTCTCACAGAAAAGATTAATATACAAGTTAATCAGCCTTGGAGTGGGTCCCAAGGTGGTAGCCTGGATAAAAAACTGGCTGGAAAACAGGATACAAAGGGTAATAGTAAATGGAGTCCACAGTTAAGAAAGTAGGGTAACTACTGGGGTACCACAGGGTTTGGTACTGGGACTGGTCCTCTTTAATGCCTTCATAAGTGACATTGGAGAGCACCTGAAAGGAAAAGTATGTCTCTTTGCAGATGATGCAAAGTTCTGCAACAGGGTTGATGCATAAGGTGGGGTAGAAAGGATGAAAAGGGGCTTGGCAAGGTTGGAGAAATGGTCAAATATATTGCAACTGAGATTCAATGCAAAGAAGTGCAAGGTAATGCATCTGGGAAACAAACACCCAGGGGAAGAGTACACAATGGAGGGTGAGTTAATAACAACAACAAAAACTGAAAGAGACCTAGGAGTAATTATATCAGATGACCTAAAGGTGGGCAAGCAATGTAAGAAGGCAGTAAGGAGGGCTGGGGGGATATTGGGATGCATAGGGAGAGGCATCAACAGTAGAAAACAGTAAGCTGTTATCCCTCTGTACAGATAGTTGTTGAGACCCCATCTGGAGTACCATGCACAATTCTGGAGACCCCATCTCCGCAAAGACATAGACAGAGTGGAGGCTGTTCAGAGGAGGGCAACCAAAATGGTGCAGGGTCTGCACCAGAAGACATATGAGGAGAGACTAAAGCAACTTAATATGTATACCCTTGAGGAAAAGAGGGAGAGAGGGGACAAGATATAAACTTTCAAGTAACTCAAGGGAATTAACAAAGTCCAAGAGGGTAGCATCTTTCAAAAGAAGAGATGTGCAAGAACAAGGGGGCACAATTTGAAGATAGAGGGGGGATGGCTCAGAGGTAATGTTAGAAAGTATTTTTTTCACAGAGAGGGTTGTGGATGCATGGAACAGCCTTCCTGGGAAGGTTGTGGAGTCAGGAACAGTGAGAGAATTAAAGAATGCATGGGACAGACATAAGGCAATTCTAGTGGGGGGTAGGAGGAAGTAAGCTGTTGATTAACTATAATCTTCAGTTTACCCATCAGGTAGGGAAATGGGCAGACTAGGTGGGACAAGCAGTTCTTATCTGCTGTAAATTCTATGGTTCTATGTTTCTAAAAAAGATTATGAAAAGGAATCTGCTAGATTACTTTCTAATAGGGAAATCTATGTAGTCCTTAAAGGGAATACAACAGAACAATTTCAGAAGCAGGTGTAGGTACTTATTGATGATGTGATCAGGAGGGGTTTTATAACATCAGGAGAGAAAATTAGTTTTTCACAGTTAAAACAATGATAATTGCCACATTTTATCATTTTTCCAAAGATACATAAGGATGCACAGAACCCTCCTGGTTTGCCCCATCATATCTAGAATTGGTTCATTATGAGAAAACTTGTCAACTTTTTGTGATTTCTTCTTCCAACCACTTGTGACCCAACTTCCATCATACACATGTCCTAGAAAAGCTTGAAGGCTTGCAGTGGAAGGAAAACTATTGGTGGGTCACAACTGATGGCTGTTCCCTGTATACTGTACCTCATAATTTGGGTTTAGAAGCTTTAAAGTTTTTTTTTCTGACAAAGGCAAAATTTAATAATGCTCCCATGCAGAATTTTTTTTTGATGCAATAGAGTATAGCCTGACACATAACTACTTTATGTTTAACAATAAGTTTTATTTACAACAGAGGGGAACAGCTATGGATGCAACAGTAACACCAACCTATGCTAATCTGTTCTTGGGTTGGTGGGAAACAAGTTATATTTTTAATATGAGGAACGAACATCAAAATAAAATTCTTTTTTGGAGTCATTTTATTGATGATTTGCTAACAATTTGGGAGGGAACAGAAAAGTAAGTGAAAGCCTTTGTTGGTTATTTGGACAACAATGATATGAATCTGAAGTTCACTTAAGAAATAAATAGGGATACGCTCAATCTGTTCTTGCCAAAGAAATGGTTCCTTAATCTTAATCGAATCTTCTCCGGATTCCACTGGTGGGAGAAACTCCCTTGGAGGGCTCTGGCTAAACTTATGAGGCCTAGAGAAGCTGGTGGCCTATAGGTTTCCAACGTTTATCTCTATTGCCTGGCTATTCATAGATCCCGGTATTTTCTTTGCCTTTGCCCATTTTTAGAAGAAAGGAATTTGAATCATGTTCCTCATTGGTTGGATATTGAGCAATTTCTCTGTACCAAGCTGGGCCTGGACCCCCATGGCCTAATATACACTCACTCTGCTAAACTCCCTCACACCCTACAAGACACCCCAATAGGTAGTTCCCTTCATGCCCATATGCAGTTATGCAGGTTATTCAATCTGGATCCCTGTCTGGATATTGCAACACCTATTATTGGTAATCCCAATTTAAAAATTGATATGAAGGTGTTGTCCCAGAAAGCCTGGTCTTTTGTAGATTCCTATAATGTTGAACACCTGGTACATGCTAGTAAACGTGTCACCTTTTAGGAGGTTCAACAATAGTTTGGTTGGCCCCATTCTTTTGGTTTTAAGTACTTGCAAGTCAGACACCTGGTACTCCACCATTTTGGCACCGATCCCTGGTACAGAAGTTACACAGATAAACTGCTCACTCTGGTATCAGCAGCTCCTAGCTCCCACACAATAGCTTTTTATTATGTGCAGCTGCAGGAGACCCTTACGAAGCAGTAACCCAGGTTTTTTTTCCTGGTATCATGCTCTCACCTCTCAATCAGGCCCCTGAATTTGGTTACATATTTGGAAAGCCACCTATAAATACCTTAAATGGGACCAGTACCACTTTATACAGTTCCATATTCTGCACAATATGTATTATACCCCGCTTAAATTGCATCAGATGGGGAAACTGGATTCAAATCTATGTACTAGATGTCAGAAGGTCACAGGTTCCTTATTCCATATTTTCTGAACTTGTGAGACAGTCATGCCCTTTTAGGAGAATATCAGACAGCGCTTGGACCCTTTGCTGGGGCTAAGCCAAGCATTCACCCCCGAGATTTGTCTCTAAGTAGACTATGCTGGGAACCTTATTGGCAATCAGAAACCACATATCACCCTAATATCAGCATGTGCTAAGTAAACTATTCTCAGACATTGGTGTGATCAAACTATCCTGAGCTATGTGGAATGGTATAGGGAGATACTCTTTGCATTACAAGCAGAATAAATTATTGCAAACTTGCAAGACGCTAGGATGAGATGCACTCAGGTTTGGTAACCTCTTTATACTTTGTTGACTATTAATACTGGGTAATGACTGGTCTCCTGAAGATATACCATCCCATTATATTTGAGAACGTTGGTGCAGGCCTTTAGGTCAACACTAAGGAAATGCTCCCGTATTTTACTTTACTTTTTTCCCCTGTTCTGAGTACTTCGTTCCCTCTGGACCAGGACTCTCACTTCTGAGACCATCTGCAACCGGAACCTTACTGACTGAGGTTCCAGTTGCAGATGGAATCCATTTCAGCCTACGAAGATAGGGGTGAGGGGGATTGGGAGATAGTTGAGTATATGGGGGATAAACAGATTTTATTAGTTTATACTAGGATTATGTTAGGTAATGGTGCCAGATTATGTTTCTTAATACGTTCTGTAGTAGTTCCTGTAACAACATGTTGCATTTCTACTTTTTCACCTGGCATCATTCTGTTGGTCTGTATATTTGAAATGTCATAACAACAGTCTATTTTATACCTGTTGAAAATGAATTAAGTTTATTAAATCTGAAAAACAGAAATAAATAGGGAGAAAATATAATTTTTGGACTTAACACTGAGAGCAACAGAAAATGGAAATACTGAAACTGCATGTTTTAGGCAATTCGACACTGCATGCCTGTAGTGCCCACCCACCAGCTTTAATTTCATTAATACCATATGGACAAGTTCTCTGGTTAAGAAGAAATTGTTCCTCTGAAGAATCCTTTGATGCACAATCAGCAGAAATGACTGAGAGATTCCATGCCAGGGGTTATAATATGTAGACATTAATAAACACCAGAGATAAAGCCAAATTACAAAATAGACAAGCACTTTTAACTCTGAGAATTGAGCAAAATAAAATAATAAGTAGAAAAATGGCCTATGTACTAGAATACAATTGTATTGCACCACAGATTAAGAATATTTCACTAAACAACTGGAAATTGTTAGAACACTGTACAAAACCTAACATATTCAGAGAACCCTCAAGAGTAACATACAGCAGAGCAAAAAATACTGGGGACATGGTCTCTTCCAGTCATTATACTACAAACAAACCTGCATTCCAAACTTGGTTGCCACCAAAACCAGCTGGTTGCTTTCAGTGTGGACATTGCATGGCATGTAAACATGCCATGCAGGGAAAGGTTTTTCAATATCCAACCAAAAATATTCAAGTCGATATTGGGGAATTTATAAACTGTTCCACAGAATATATAATTTATGTGGCCCAGTGTCCATGCCCCTTACTTTATGTAGATAGAACATTAAGACATGCTAAGGAGAAGCTATCTGAGCATATTAGGGACATTAAAAACAACAATTTTGAATTAGCTATAGCACTGCACTTTCATGAATTGCACAACTGTAACCCTTTGCTGCTGAAATTCATGATCATTGATGATGTAAAAATGCCACCACAGAAGGGATACAAAAGACAGCATTTACTCCAGAGAGAATAAGGGGGATCTTTACCTTGGATTCTGTCTCCCCCACTGGACTGAAAAAAGAATTGGACCTAACAGTGTACTTGTAGGAACTCTTAAAGTTCATAATATTAATAACATACTCTAATGATATTTTCTGGATTGTGATTGTCCTTTACTGATTGTGGATATATTCTGATTCAGTTTTTTTTTTCTCCCCTTTTTCATTTTTTATTTTTTATTCTCATTCTGTATATATATTTTTTAATTTTCATTCTTGTCTCTATTCTAATTTGTAATCAGTTTTTGTTTTCAGATCTATTTTAGCACTGCCCCACTATCTGTCAGTGCATACTGCATACATTGCATGTCTTTCTTTGCATCACTCCAACATTAGACAGAATAGCCACAGCTATAGCTGACATAGGCTGTTAGAAGGAATTACTCATGAGAAGTTGCTGGATAGCTGATCCCATTATATTATATTATGATATAGCATCATGCTAAATATATAGCATTACATATTATAATAAAAATAAAAACTAAAAAAAATGTAACTCTTCTTACAACTTAAATATGTCAGGTTATAGGGTATAAATGGTGTCTAATACTTGAGTTAGTAGTGTGTATTGTTAGATTATCTCTCTTTGTGTTTTTTGCCTTGTGATGTTTCAGGATGCTATTGATATAACAAATTTTTGTTTTTTAAATCAAGCACTTTATGTACGTACACACTAAAGCTCCTTTTAGAAGGCTATTTTTGCACTGGTTACTACTAAGAATGAATATTTATTAGTGGGTTCATCTAACTGGATTATTTGTTGCATGGTGTAATTAATTGTTGTATATATATTGCTGCTCACAAAATGTATGACTCCTTCTCCCCCCCGATGAAGAGGACTGCTACCATCAAAGCACAGGGGAGCCATTAGTACATTCACAATAAATTAACTTTTGAAACCTGAGTTTTTTTGCATGCATCACTGTTTTTCTATGTATCTAGATTATCTGAAGCCTCATACAGCTGATCCGCAAATTATGTTAGCTGCCTAGCACACTGACTCTGTGTTTTTAGTCTAGTGGTCCCCCCACTGGCCAGCATGATCCCCAACTCCCATTATATGGTTAAAATGATTATTTCTTTGGAAGTGTAGTGGTCCTCCCACCCCCCAGCACAATCCCCAACTCCTGGTATATGGTTTAAATGATTATTTCCCAGTAGTCTAGTGGTCCAGTCACCCACCAGCAAATGTTTATTTCCCTGGTAGTCTAGTGGTGCCCCCCACCCTTCCCGGTAATGCTGACCCCTGCTTGCCCTCAACCATCCCCTTACAGAGCTGGCAACTGGCACAACCTGCCACTCACCTCTGTGGCCAGCCGCCGACTGAGTGTGTAATGACTGCATACCTAGTGAGTGATAAAAGAGCATGAGTAAGAGCTGAGAATTTCTGTAGGTCCAGAAAGATATGATACATATTGATACCAGTGGTTGGGGCAAATATGAGACCTTTATTGAGAGTGTTTCTTCTGTTATGGTTAAGGGTCTTTCAGACAAATTGATTACTTTCTGTAATTGCCCCCTTTTACCTGAGAGGGGTAGTTGTGTGGTTGGTTTAGGAGGCATTCTGAGGTCTGGAGAACTGTTGCTGTTGACAGTTGGGGGGTATGTATTGATTCTGTAGCTATCATGATTGTAGGTAGTGTTGCTGCTGTATACCCTGTTGTTGATTCGGCTGCCCTGCTTCTCTTCATCCCTCCCCTCCTTATCGTCCTCTGCCTCATCCTCCACTGTGGTGGTCCCTCCAAGTCCCCTCTGATTTGTCATCTAAAAATCCTGGTATCTGTTAGTCCATGTGCTTCTCCTAGGTATTTTTATTTATTTTTTAATGTATTTATTTAAAAAATGTTTCAACAGGAAAGACAACATGAGCTGAGGAGCAGCTTGTTTCCAGAAGCATGGGGGGGAGGGGGTACAAAGGCAAGGAGAGCAATTAAACAAGTATAAACATTACATACTGTAATAACACAATACATTATAGAGTAGAGTAGAGGATACAGTTCTAAACCTATGCCAAGGGCCGAGGTAAGGAAACCTCCAGGAGAACTTACATGGTACCACCCTGGGCCACAGTCCAAGAGGTCAGAGGGTGTGAAAAGACATAGAGGTGCCAGGAGAGTAGGAAGCAAGGCTTCAGTAAGTGCTAGTGAAATCCATGGGAAAGAGCGAGGAGCGGGGGGGAGATAGATAGCCAGGTTTGGGGAACCCCCTTCAGGATGTATGGAACCCTACAAGGAGAGCAGGACCAGATGGGAAAATTGGATGAGAGAGAGAGGCAGGAGGAGGAAGAGGGGAAATTATTTGGTGACTTGTAATGAGGGAGCGTGAAGCTTGAGGGAGGGGAAAAGAGTGGCACAATAGTGAATTGGGACAAGTGTGGAGAAAGTAAAATGTACTGGGCAAAGGGGGCTTTTTAGTGGGATAGAGGGGGAGGGGGAAGGTATGGGCAGGTAAAAAGTGCAGTATATGGGGAACAATGGCATGTAATGCTTGATACCTCTGATAATGTAGCATTATTTTCTTTAAATTATTCTTCACCTGAGGTAGCAGTCTCAGTGCCACTGTAATCTGTGCTGATGTTGTAAGAGACCCTCCTCTCCCTCCATAGTATCCCCTTGTTTTGATGTTTCTTTTTCCAGTAATACACATGGCCATTCTGATAGTCTTCCAAGTCCCTTTTAAATATGGTGAGTTTCTTTCTTTTTAAATTAAAATCAAGTTTCTCTAACATTTCTTTCAATTTCTTATTGTACATATTAAAGTATTGATTCTCTTTGTAGATCAGAACATTTTTCTCATGTTCCTTGATTTAACTTATCAAACTTTCACTCACCTCTTGTCCATATTTAATGATCACTCATATAAGTTTATTATCAGGCATATGTTTATTAGAGGCTTCATCCAATGTTTGCCACCACTGCTGTATGACGGAGTCTACGTCTAGTCCGAATGCTGGTTCCTTAAGAATCTTCAACCCCTGCGGTAAGCGTTGTACCTGCAAATGTGCCTCCATGTTTTTGATGTTCCAGTCGATTTTGTGGGCTTTATCTAAAGTTCTCTCCAGTACTTTAAAAGCTTCCCATAGTGAATTAGCAGCACAATCGCTCTTATCTGTGGGCATTTGGTTTGAAGGAGGAATGGATTAGCTTGCCCAGTTCCTGTAAGTAATCCATTAACAAATGAGAATAGGTCCGAGTTGCGGTTGGTATCTGTGAACACAAGATTCGTCATTCTATCAATAGATGCTCCTGATGTTTCATTCATGGAGGAGTATTCCTGCGTAGTATCAAAGAGCAAAAGAATGCACTGTAGTCAAGAGCTAGTAGTCAAGTTTTTACTCTGTCAAAATATGTTGCAGTAACTTGTGCAGTCGACTCGAAAAGACAAACATAGAAACCAGGAAGAGGCTGCACAGGGTCAGAGTACCTGTGATAAACCGGGAAGTAGAAACCCTGCACTCACCACCCAAAATCAAGACTGCTCACAAAGTTTCAGAGTGCTTCATTTTATTGCCAATGTAAATGTGCAAAATAGGGCTCCTGACACATTTCAGAATACTTATTCCTTCCTCAAAGGATCTACTAAAAACAGGAAGGTGCACTCTATTTATACATAGCTATGACACCATCAGGAAGGGACTAAGAAAGTAACATCACAATAGTGCTGTGAAGCTAAAAACATATGAACAAACACATTAAAATTACACTATATATATATATATGTACACATCACAAATACTAAATTTGAGCATTTTAAGTTAAAAATATAGTATGTTTAGTGTCCAGAAAAATCAAATGAAGGTGCCTAGACAAAAAGTCAGTGTGATTTCCTTTGATTATTTCCCAAAAAAAGTAGCAATATCTGCAAGAAATAAATAAAAAAAAAACACATTAATATCAAAGATATGTCATAAATATTCAGAATATCTGTCAATAAATGTCTTGCTACGTATTTATCAAATTCTAAAAAAGTATAATGGTATCAGAATGTACATAACTTAGCATATCATAACAGTTCTAAAAACACTATACATTTATAGTTCTGTCTGCTAATTATGTCATTTCTTCTTCCTTAAATATGGAGTAATGTCAAATCTTTCATTCAGACCTGGACAATTAAAGACTCTCAGTGTATAGATCCAGAACACTTCCTTTTCCAAAATGAAATTGTTAAAATCACCTCTCTGAGGTTTCTGTACACTTTCTCTATACCTCTAAAGGAAAAGGAGCGTTCCTGTCTGATTTTAACCTGCATAATGTGAACTGCAGTGACATAGGTTGGATCCCTATTTATAATTGCCCTGCAGTGTTCACCCACCCTAGAAACATAGAAATATTGACTTTGTCGGCATATAAGGATTGCTTGGCCAACCCAGTATGCTCATTTCCCTACCTATTGAATGAGCCGCAGAGCCTAGTTAGCCAACAGCCTATTTCCTCCAACCCCACCACTATAATTGCCTTATGTCTGTCCCATGCATTCTTGAATTCCCACACTGTTTTTGACTCCATGACCTCCTCATGCCATTCCATGCATCCACCAACCTCTCCATGAAAAATACTTCCTCACGCTGCCCCTGAGCTGTCCCCCTCTATCTTCAATCTGTGCCCCCTTGTTCTTACACATCTCTTATTCTGAAAGATGCTACCATGTTAGATTTTGTTGATTCCCTTGAGGTACTTGAAAGTTTCTATCATGCCCCCCCTTTCCTCGAGGGTATATATATTAAGGTCCTTTAGTCTCTCTTTATATGACTTCTGGTGCAAACCCTGAACCATTTTAGTTGCCTTCCTCTGGACTGCCTCCATCCTGTCTGTGTCCTTGCAGAGATGGGGTCTCCAGAACTGTACGCAGTACTCCAAATGGGGTCTCATCAACTGTCTGTACAGAGGGATGACAACTTCCTGTTTTCTACTGGTGATGCCTCTCCGTATGTATTCCAGTATCCCTCCAGCCCTCCTTACTGCCTTTTCACATTGCTTGCCTACCTTTAGGTCATCTGATATGACTACGCCCAGGTCCCTTTCGATTTTTGTTGTTGTTAGTACCCCCCCCCCATTGTGTACTCTTCCCCTGGGTTTTAGTTTCCCATGTGCATTACTTTGCACTTTTTTGCATTGAATCTAAGCTGCCATTCTTTTGACCATTCTCTCAACCTTGCCAAGTCCCTTCTCATCCTTTCCACCCCCCCTTGCATATCAACCCTGTTGCAAATATTTGTGTCAATCTGCAAAGAAGCATACCTTTCCTTCCAGTCCCTCTGCAATGTCACTTATAAATATATTGAAGAGGAATGACCCCAGTATTGAACACTGCAGCACCCCACTAGTAACCCTCCTTTCATCGGAGTGGACTCCATTTATTATCACCCTCTGCATCCAGTTGTCCAGCCAATTTTTTACCCAGTCCACCACCCTGGGACCAGTCCCAGGCTAGCTAACTTGTTTTTCAATCTTTTTTGTAGGACTGTGTCAAATGCCTTGCTAAAGTCTAGGTAGGCCACATCCACAGTCCTTCCCTGGTCTACAACTTTGGTCACCCAGTCAAAGAAATCTATTAGATTCATCTGACATGACCTTCCCACTGTGAATCCATGCTGCATTGGGTCCTGTGCCCCACTGGCCTCTAGGTACTCAACAATTCTTTCTTTTAGAAGTGATTCCATAATTTTCCTGCCACTGAGGTCTAACTAACAGGCCTGTAGTTTCCTGTCTTTGCCTTGCTCCCACTTTTGTGAAGGGGAATCACATATGCCCTCCTCCAGTCCTAAGGTATCACACCATCCTCTCATGATTTGTTAAAAAGAGTAGTCGATAATGTCACTAGCTCTCCCCTTAGTTCTTTTAGAATCCTGGGGTGAATCCCGTCAGGCCCCATTACCTTTTCTACTTTGAGTTTTAAGAGTTTTTTCAGGACCCTTTCTCTCTTGAATGGACTGGTATTGATCCCCTATCCAGAGTGCTTCTCTTATTTTGGTTTAGGTACCTCCCCCTACTCTTCTTTTGTGAATACCAAACAAAAGTATTAATTCGGTATCTTTGCCTTTTCACTGCCACCATCTACCAACCCCCTCCCCTTTATTAAGCCTCACAATCCCGCCATTGGTCTTTCTTCATTCCCTAATGTACATATAAAAGGTTTTATCTGCCTTCTTAACTGAGTCAGCTGTCTTTTCCTCAGTTTGGTCCTTTGCTATTCTTACTGCCATTCCCGCTTCCTTCTGTTTTAACTGAGACAGTTCTCTGTCCTGCTCCTTCAGTGATTCATTATACTTCCTGAATGCTATCTTGTTCTTCCTAACCTTCCCTGCAATCTCTTTTGAGAACCATAGTGTTTTTTCCTTCATTTTGTTTTGTTTATTTTCTTCACACAAAGGCTTAATGCCTTTGTGATGGCATTTTTGATTTTTACCCATTGTTCCTCCACTCCTCCTCCCTGCCCACTTGCTAGCGCATTCCTTAAGTGCACTCCCATTTTGCTAAAGTCAGCTCTCCTAAACTCCAATACCCTTACTTTTGTATGGCTTGACTCCATAACTGTGTTTATTGTGAAACACACTGTTTAGTGGTCACTTGTTTCCAGATGGCTACCCACTTCTAAATCTGAGATCCTTTTGTTGTCCCCATTTGAGAGTACCAGGCTAAGATTTCTCCCTCCTGAGTGGGTTCCAGCACTAGCTGTCTGAGGCATGCCCCCTGCAGGACATTGAGAATGACCCTGCTCTTGGATGTGGCTGCAGCAAATGTGCTCCAGTTAACTTCTGGCATATTCAGGTCCCCATCAACAATATTTACCCTTTTTCTACCATTCTACTGCAAGTATGCCTCCAATCATTTCCCTGTCCATTCCCTCCCTGTGCAGATTTTGGTGCCATATCCTGTCTCCAACATGACCCACGGTGACTTGTCTTCTCCCTGTTTACCCTTTAGTTCCATTGTCTTGATCACTTCCCTTACATAGAGAGCTACTCATCATCCTTTTTTACCCTCCCTGTCCCTCCTATAGACTGTGTATGCTGGTATGTTGAATCCCAGTCATGGTTCTCTGTGTGCCATGTTTCTGTGACTGCCACAATATCCTGGCACCCCTCATCCATCAAGGCCACCAGTTCAGGAAGCTTGTTACCCAGACTATGGGCACTGGAACTCATGGCCCTCCATTTGTTGATAACCATTCCCCTTTCAGCCCCATCCCTGTGCTTACTACCTTTGTCACTTTCTCCATTTACCCCTCTGGTGCTCCTTATGGACCTCTCTACCTTAGTGCTTAACTCGCTAGCTACACTGTTTTGTGGGGGGAGGCTATGAATTCCCTGCTCCTTATCAGTGCCTTCCCCCTTGGCTAATTTTAAAGCTTGCCAATGAAGCACTTGAACCTATCACCTAGGATCCTGGTTCCCTCCCTGTACAGATGCTGACCAACTCACCAGTATAGGCCTGTATCCACCCATGTGAACCTCCAGTCCCAAATGAATCCAAAACCCTGTTGTTGGCACAAGCTTTTCAACCATTCATTGAATCATAAGGTGCAGAGTACCCTAGCCTCACCCATGCCATAGACAGGCAGCACCTCCAAGAAGGTTACTGTGCATGCTACTTGTCTAAGGCCACTCCTCAACTCCACAAATTTTTCCTACACTGCTCTGATCCCATTCCCAGCTAGGTCATTTGTGCCTAGGTGGACAATGATGTCCACTTCTGTCTCCTGTGCAGCTGCTCCTGCAATCCTGAGGATTCGCTTCCTGTCCCTCCAAACCATGGCATCTGGTAAGCACCTTACCTGCCTTTCCTCTCTCTCCCCCAGTTCTACACCTCTAACAACTGAGTCCCCCACCTGTAGCTATTTCCTTCCCCTGTGGGGTCCCATGCCACCCTCCTATGGGTCTCCCTTGTGAAGGTTCCCAGCATCCTCCTTGGTCTTCACTGTGGGTGCTTTCATAGAGGTACAACTGGAGGGATGTGCCTCTGTTCCACCATCCTCACCTTTCCTGAGCCCACCATAGTCCAACCGCTCCTTATTCTTGGCAACCTCTGAGGCAGCAGCATGGGCTCTGGTGGTCCCTGGGTGGGGGAGGAGGTTTCTCAACTCCCTGCCAGGCCCTCAGTGGGGGAGGGGGTTTCCCAGATCCTTGCCTGGCTGGCCTGGAGATGGGCAACCTTCTCTCTCTCTCACAGCAGAGAGGTGCCTGCAATTAGGTCAGCATCACAGCCTCCAGAATGTCTCTCAAAAGACTGCCGGCCCACAGTCAGTGCATTGTACCACTGCCCACATCTCTCACTCTTCCTGTTAAAATTTTGTATTTATTTAGTGTGTGTGTGTGTGTGTGTGTGCATGCATGCGCGTTTACACCATATGCAGTGTGCTGGGCTGTTAAGGATATGACAAGTGTATGTTCTGTCACTTTTGCAGAAATGTTGTTATAATACTTTTTGGTCAAAAACAAAATTGACTGTGAGTTGCAGATTGATAGTGCAGCATGGTAATAGGCAAGCAGAACTTGCTTGAGTGCTAATTACCAGTGCTGGGGACATATGGCTGGCTTGGTTCCACTACCACACTGGTCACTGCAAAGGCTTTGGGCTGTCATGATGTTCAGACTTGCACCAAGGTCTAGCATCATGACTAGGTAAGAAAACAGTACATTAAACGTAAAATATGTACTGCAAGGAAATACATTAGGGATACATGATGTGCGACTTATGTGATACAGGAAATATTAGCACTCGTGTAGAGTAAGCAATGATAATATCACTCACGGTGCAATTTATACAAGAAGGTCCCTAAAATGTTGTAGATAAAAGTAGTTTCTTACTTACATTTAGTTGCATTGTGCTGGTTAGTTCGGGGGTATTTTCAGTGTTGTGATATGTGTTGTTTCAGTTAGTTGGTTTGTGGTGGAGTTGTGATCATATTGGTTGAGATATTCTGTACTGTGATTTGGTGTTGTGGCATTTCACACGATCTTTATTTCCTGGTTAGTGACGTTTTGTGTTTTGATTTGTTCATGTACTGTGCTGATGTGATGTGATTGATAGAGATGTGGTTCATTTGTGTTCATGAGTGTCATTTCCTTGTGGAGGCTTATTCAAATTTGAACATATTTTATTTTATTTAGTAGTGAGTTTTATTTTGCGTTCTGCATAAAAGTTCACCTTTTGGTGCAAATATTTATGAGAGATGATGTGATTATCGTATGTGAGATATGTTCATTTATTATGTTGGGGCTAGTGCTGTGATGTGATATATTGGGTAGCTGTTTTATATTTTATTTTGCATGCTTTTGTGCAGTATTTGTGCAGGGGTTATATATTTATTCTGATATTGTGCTTTGTGTTACTCATTTGTTCATTCATTTAAAGATGGTGTTCTCTCTGTCGTCTAGTCCAATTCTGAATCGCTGTCTGTTTCCAATGGTCTTTTTGTCTGCGTTTTGTTGCTTTTCTGTCCAGTGAGGAAGGAATAATACATTGATTAGAGTCAGAGTTGTGTTCTTTATGTATTATATTGTTTGTTTTTGGAGTTTATCTTGTATCAAATTAAAGGTTATGTGTTTCGGATTGATGGTTGTATTGCTGAAGTAAGCTGCCATGGCATCTTGGAAGATGGCCATTTTGTTGGAGTACTTAGTTTTTGTGTACGTATGTTTCTTTTGAAATTGATGGCATCTCATTATTGGGTGCGTTGTAAGTTGTTTTTGTAGTTATTTGTTTTTTGTGTTCTTGAATAGTGTCAAGTTTGGTTGTATTGTCCAAGCTGAGTATTTTTGTTCTTGTTTCTTGTTTGGTATCATTTATATGACAATAGTCATTAACATATTTTAGGTTCTTGTACCCAGATATTTGTGCTATGTCTGTAGGAGGCACTCCAGAGTCACTGAGCTTTTGAACCAAATGTTTATGGATAGAGTGGTTCGTTAGCCATTTAGCTGTTTTTATTTGTGCTTTGGATATCATATTCTTTATTATATTTCCTATTGTGTTTATTTCCAAAGCTTGATTTGTGTACTAAGTGATTGGTATTTGGGAGTTTGGTTGGTAATTTACTATTAGGAAGAATGGTGAGTCGTCTTGCAGGGACTTGTGAGGATGTCTGGCTCAATAGATTATATAATTTTGTACTGGGCACTTGTTTTCTACTTTTGTCTCATGTGCTCTAGGTTTTATTTTGCATTTATCTTTTGGGTTTGTTCCTGGTCTCATCTTTGTTTGTCTTTCTGTTGAAAATTCTGAGAACCGTTTTCTGGATTCATCTGCCCCATTTTAAATTTCTACTCACTGTACTGCCACTTATTCCAAAGTGTAGAGTTGTGATCCACATCATATTAAGAAGGGATCGGGGGTCATGGGGTCCTAGTTGTTTTTTCTAGTATAATGTTTCTAAGATCTGTTATGTCATCTGCTGTCATTGGTCTGTTTCCCTTTCCTTATTCTTTCAGTACTTTTTGTTTAGCTTCGATTACTTCTCTAGTTTTAATAAAGTTTCTTGATCCAGTGAGGGATTCAGGATATTCTTTTATTTTCAGATGTCTTTCTATGCTTTGGAACATGGATCTTATAGTGAGTGGTTCGTATGGGTTTCCATCTTGTCTTTTGCATGTGATGAAGTAATACAAGCTCAGTTTGTCTAGTTCTTGGGGGAAAGAGTTCATGGAATGGTATAATTATTTTTCTTTCTGTTTTTAGGTTTGTTTGGAAATGTATAATGTTTAATTGTGTTTTTTTTTAGTATTAGTGTTCTTTGTGCTTTGAATAAAGTCATTGATTAGGTCTGGGTCCGTGTTGTTCATTCCTTCTTGTTGTGAGTAGGTGTTATTTTTTGATGTTTCTTTTTGTTGTTCTATGGCTTCAGGTTCAAATAATTGTTCTTCATCATTTTCATATTGGGTGCACAAATCTAATATTTTGTCTTGTAGGTTAGGTGTCATACTTAGGAAATATGTAGGTGTTGTCTTTTTCAGTAGAGTTTGTCATTCCATGTATTTGTCTAGTTTGGTATATCATTTCCTTTTGTTAATATTTTAATCTGTTTCCATTTCCTTTTTTTTTAGGTCTCTGCATTTTGCCATTTGTTTTGGCAGCTGGTGCATGAGTACTATGTGGTGCTTTATTTTATTGAGGTGAGCTCAGGTGTTTTCAATTCATTAAGATTGGTGGTGATATAATTGGGGTTTGTGTTCTGTGATGTATCCAGAGTTGATCATTTTATTGGTGATGTATTAGGGTGCAGGTTTATTTTAAATATCACATTCTGGATATGTCATGTTCATGTTATTCAATGGGGGTGATTTTATGCCTTTTTATCTGATTGAATTTGCATTCACCCTTATTATGTAAATAACTACTGCATAAGAAGAAATTAGAGACATGCAACTTATAAAGTAAATGAATAAAATTCTTGTTTATTTAATGTGTGGATGCACTTGGAAACATAGTTCCCAAACACTAGTGGGGTGGACAAAACAATAAAATGGCTTATACATGGATGCACTGTGTACTTGAGAAGTGGAAACAACAAAACAGAAGCAAAATATAGACACCTCACTGATTGTGGTTCATGAACTGCACTGGAGTGTTAAAAACACAATTTGTCAAATGAATTGGGAAACTTGCAGTGGTGCCTGCTTCTGCCATTCCCTGGGTCACATCAGAATGTTGGTTCTGCATTGGGATTGCCTGTTTCCATGCTGTATTTTGTGGTACAAAGCCATCATGGTGGCTTGTTGTTTACAGTGTTGCTGTGGGCTGCTGGCAGTTCAGATTTACTTCGAGTGCTGTGTTCTTCCTATTTTAGCTGCTGCTACTTTAACTGGATGTCTCTGGTTGATGTGTCCCTGACCAGGATTGCACTCCACATCTTCTGATCTTCTGAGATGTTGTCTCAGTTACTCTGCAGGCTGCTTTTGTTTTGGTGCCCTGTCACCAACAATATTTCCCATGAATCCAGTACAGCCTGTCACAGTAATTAGACAGCTCTTGCTCTAACTGAATTGTTAGTGCATCATCTACTTAGCTGTGCCTCCTTACTCAGATGGGGCATTATGGATGACAAGTAATTTATCTCCATGGGTTCACGACTGTACCAAGTCTCAGGGCAATTGAGATAATATTGTGAGTCCTCAGTAGGTGGAGGTACAGCACAGGGGTGTTGCTCACTATTTTTGATATATACCTCTTGAAGTATGACACTGGACAGACACGATTTCCAGGGAGGGCATGCATGAAACCCCTGTACTGTTATTTGCTCATTTCAAGAAGGTCTCTGTGATTTTTAGTGTGCTCATTAAAGGTGAGAGGAATGTATTCATCCCCATTCTCATCTGTTTTCACAGCTAGTGAATCTGGCTTCAGGTTTCTTAGACCCTCCTGACCATGCCTGGCCAGACACAGCTGGATATCCAGCCACACCTTCCTTATAAGCCCTCTGGCTGTGTCAGGCTTCAGGCATTCAGATGTTCTAAGTTTCTTAAGAACACTCTGGCTGATAGGGGGATGGTGTTCTGCCACATCTTTTTTGGCTTTTCTGTATGCTTTAATGATGGCCAAATAAACATTGTTCACTGGTCTGAACTCAGGTGAGCACATTAAATTGAAACTTCTGTTAATTTGCAGACCGTTTTACGTGTCTATTGAGATCAGCATGGATGCTTGTAAATTAACTTATGGCATACTGTTTGCCAGAACTGTTTCTAACAGATGCATAAGACTCCCTTAACACTGAATTCAGTGCCACAACAGTTACTCTCTTTGAATTACAGTTCATGTTTTTTGATGCCAACCTGTCTTAGAAAACAGAGACAGCCCACAGTGTTGTTTTTCTTGTATTAACCTCATCTTTGCCTTCCTAAATTGTGTTGCTATCAGTTTCAGTTAAGTTAAAGTGTCTAGTACTCATGGATGTATTTTGCTTTCTTCTTTTAGGCTGAGGCTGGGTTTACACAGGGTCAGCTATCACTGCAGGAACATCTGGGAGATGTTTTGTGCTGATCTCTTCTTCAGGATTGAAGATTTCCTCCATCACACACTGCAGGGAGATGTCAACACTGGAAACAGATATGTCTGACATGTCTTCTGTGAGCAGATTTAAGGCCACTTAATAGTGATTCACTTTGAATCTATCAACATTCCAAATGGTTGCCCAAGGAAATGTGATATGATGCAGCTACTCAGCCAGGATCTTGTTTATACCCATTGATAGTGCAGTAAGATACAAATGCATGGAGCCTGATTCTGACCAATCAGGGACTAGGAAATCTCAAGCCCATTTTATATAGAGTACTACAGTGGCTTCAGAATATGGCACACAATTTCCTGTATATCTTTTTGATCAGTTGGACTGTGCATCTTTATACTTTACTGAGTGTATGTATAACCTGGAACCCTTGCCCATAGGTATAGTACCTTGTACTTCCCAACATTAAATTTAAGCCCCACATTTCTCACTCTTAACATGTACACATCACCCAATAGTGCACCCCTTCCTCTGCAGTGTCTCCTCTCTGGTCAACTTTACAGTCACAGCCAAAGTAGCAGTAGTGTACTGTCATGATTCAGAGGAGGGGTTTGTGTTGAGAGGGTGGCATACCTATGGGGTTAGTGCTTTAATGACCAGAAGAAGAGGGCCAGAACTACAATAGTAGCCATGGACATGGCCAGATATTTTGCAACATTTCTAAAGAGTTTCTCTCTGCTGCCCCTACTGCGGGAATTCAGAAGGCAAGAGATTTCTCTAGAAATATCACAGAAATTCGGGAAATATCTGGCTGTCTTCTCCAGGTCTGGGAGTTGGACACATCAAAGAGATGAGGGTCTTGGGGAGGAAAGGCTTGGCAATGGGGTAGGCTATGAATATAGTCACTTGCCCACCTTCTCAGGTGGAGGAAACAAGCACCCATGTCAACCAAATAATTGGTATTGGACATGGGGAGGATTTGGAGTAGGGGACTGAAATGGGGGCAGGGGACAAAACAGCAAAAATCTTAGAATTTTCAAATCTGCAGTTTAGTCTGATATAGAAGCATTATAATTTACTGCAATCATATTACTATATAGTGCGACAAGATAAAGTATATTAGATGTTTTACTTGGTTTCATAAGTCTGTCATTAAAATACACATTATTATTCCCTTAGTGCTAACAAAAGCATAATCTCCAGAAATCGGAAGGCAAACCAGACAAGCAGCAATGGATTCTCAGAACCTCAGATGTCCTCTTTTGCATGACAGCTCAGAAAGTCCAGATTCAAGCAGCACTGAAGAAAAATTCATCAGTGAAGCCATGGAATATCTCCAGGTCCCGCCACTAATTGACAAAGAGAAGTACCACATCTTCATTAGCTACAGTAGTCAGTATTCAGATTGGGCCAAAGGCTTCATTGATCAGTTGGAGTCAACAAGCCCAAAACTGAGCATCTGTTATCATGAAAGAGACTTTGTTCCTGGAAGAACAATAATTGAAAATATGGTTGATTGTATACAAAGCAGTCAGAAGATTATACTGGTCATAAGTAAAGACTTTGTTGAAAGCAGATGGTGTCTGCTGGAGGCTAACCTCTCCATTTTCAGAGACTGCATCTAAAGAAAACCTGTGATCCCAATCATGTTAGAGTCATGTCAAATCCCACTGCACCTCAGTCACTTGACCTACCTGGATGTAAATGACTGCAAATTATTTAATAAAATTCTCAAGGTGATTTGTACTCCAAATAATCTTATGAAGAATTCCACAGTAGTTCCCTATCAGCCACCCTCTATATATAATGGTAAAGTGTTGCTAACATTAAATGCAGTGGATGAGGAGACCTTACCTCTTTGGAAAACAGGTAGTTTCAGTGGCATGGTCCCTGAGCAACTGCGAATGGTCATTGAAAATCCTGAAATCTATAGTACTGCAATATGCATGATTAACATTCCACAAACACAATCCTGTCTCCGGCACAAGTATATTCGCTCAATTATTGCAGCAAGCATAGGGTTGTTGTCAGGCTCTCTGATATCCATAATAATAATGACTACAATACTACTAGATTGGCATGGACCTGCACTTTTGTATAAAGCAATTATAATTATAGTGGCTTTAATTAGTGGGGGTATATTAATATTCCCCTGTTTCAAAGTAGGTTTGTGGGAGAAAAATATGAGTAAGCAGAAACTAATGGAGATGTGTCAAGAAGTAGGCAAAGCCAACACTCTCCTGGTGAAGAGCAATGTTTTAATAGGTTGTGATTCAAGAACAAAAATACATTTTGTCTATTTTTCTCTTAGTGAATGTGAGAATGTTATCAAGCAAACATTATGCCAAGAGGGTTTTTCTCCTGAAGAAATGTTCCACCAGGCTCTGGTTCTCTTCTCCGCGGATTATGTTTCTTGTCTGTCCAAGAAGTTTTTCCGATTTTCCGATGTGGCAATTGGGTCAGGCCACCTGGAGTATGGCATTTGCTTTTGTCAATATATTTCAAAGTGCTTACAAGAAGGGTCTTGGTCATCACATTTAAAATCAAACATCTAAGGATGGCTTTTCAGATCTGTAGTTCAAGCACAAAATAACCCCCACCCAAATTGTGCAGTTTTATTTTGTGCTGGTAATGGGACTGTAAAAAAAAAAAAAAATTCACAGTTTGTTTAGTCTGTTTTCCCAGGATAGTTAGTCTGGCATGCAACAATTAATATTCAGTGAGGTCCTGCTTTTCCAAATTTTATAACTGGGAGGATTAAAACACAGGGCGGTTAACCAATTTGCTTACGGTCACATCATGAGCACTGGTAGAACTTCAACCTGGATCTCCTTTCTTCAATTTATTTATATTTTCCTTCTTGGTCTTAATAAGTGAATCTCTTGCCACATATCCAATTAATTCAGTCTAACTGCTCCTCTAGAAGGGCAGCATCTGCTTCCAGGTTCCCATCCTCCACATTCCTGTGTAACTTTCCTGTGTCTTTGGATGTGTTCCTGTCCAGGTAAGACCCTTATATTCCAGATCAGTGGATGTTTTCTTCAGGGATGGTCTTAGCACCTTATTTTGACCCTTAAGGAGGAGTTCCAGATTAGGAATGGAAAGGGAAAGGAGACCAAAGTCTGTACATTCCAACTAGGTGGCTGATGAATGGAGTATCATCCATGCCTTGAGAGGACCGATATTTTCTTATTTCTCATCTATCCCTACTCTGAGGGATAAAAATGTGTGCATGTGCATCAAAATCACTATATTTATGACCCCCACCACTATGAGTATCTTCTAAGTTACACTGTCACCTATGGTCACCCAATTGCTACACACAGTATTACATATGTTTGAACAGTTCTTTTTCCCTGTAGATGGAGAGCATCTCTGGAGTTAGCAGTCCTTTTCTTGTTGGCCCCAGACTCCCATGTCCAGGGGAAAAACTCTAGTCACTAGTATCTCTAGTGGCAAAAATGCACTGACAGGCCAGCTTAATCTCTGTTTTCTTGTTCCCAAGCCTGAGTTTTAATCATTATATCATACTGCCTCCCGCTGTGAGCCTATCAGGTGGAAAGCTTTCTTAATATCTGTCATCTGCACTGATTGTGAGTCATTTGAGGGACTACTGTCCAGACAATGGTTATGACATGGCCTGAGCTGAGATGAAGCATTTCTTTCAAATTTCAGTTCATTTAAATAACTTGATGGTAAAAATGTTGAGATATTGTTTGCTGCAAGTCAACAGTATGTACTATTTTGGAAGCAAACCAACATGGGACACTGGAGTTTAAAAACTGACAGATATCTGATATGCAGGTTAATACTCTGGTGTAAGAGGCAGAAATTAGACAGTCTTCTCCATATTAGACTATCTCATTAATTAGATTATATACCCTCTGAGGTTACCCCCTACATCCAGTTTTCCATTTTTTGAAAGTACTGTACCACTATTAATATTTACTGTACCTGTTTATTTGGCTGGCTATTTCATAAAATCACCACTCTTGATGCATAAAATAGTTTTCTATTGAGTTCTATAATGAGCAGTTAGGTTCCTGCCCCAGGTAAAATTCATATATTCTGAAGTTGGTGATCATTATGTATATTGAAAACCAGTAATAAATCACCCCTAATACAACTTTGTTTTAGGCTATGCAAACCCAGATAATTTAATCTTACATCATACATTTTGTGTTGTAGGCTCCTTATTTCGCAGCCTTGTGCTAGATTTTTTTCAGTTTTAATGTTTTCACCTATAATTAAGCCCCCTCATCTCCTCCCAAAAGTCAATAATGGTTCTAACATAAGAACTGTATAGTGGTAGGATGATTTGCTCTGATCTATGTGTAAAATGTTTTGACTGTATTCAACAGGTAGTTTTATTTATTGAATGTAACATTCACTTTTTTATGGCTGTGGGCAGAGCCTACAGCCATTTTGCTCTCTGTAGCTTGAAAATGGAATTTTGTGGAACTCATTTGTTGAACATTTCAAAGTATTCTTCCACATCTACAAATCACTATGACAACTAAAATAAAATAATTCCTTCTTTCTGTTTAGAATGTTGGAGACATAACTCCAAGCTGCTTATCTGCTGGCCATTAGGAAACTGAAACAGCTTGTTAAATATTGGTTGCCTACTAAACTGGAGATTTGTTTACCCCCTTCAAAATGCACCAGCTTGCACATTTAAATGATTAGCATTTAAACATTATTTTCTACTAATACCGTTGGGGATGAATATCTTTCAAGAAAGATTCATACTTCATAAATGTTACCCTTTCCCAGCAAATTTTGTAAAGACTTACACTGTTTTTAACCTCTCAAGACCTATCTGATCAAATGCCAGGTCTTCAGTGAACTACCCTTACTAAATACATAAATTTATTTTTAACATAAAGGGTTGTGGTTTGCTTCCCAAACATAACAGATAAGAGCTACTGAGATCTCTTATAGTAAGAGTGTGTGTGTGTGTTTTGGGGAGGGGTGGAGAAACACTTAAACTCTAGGCAAGGGAGACCTCGTCTAATGAATTAACTTCTGACAAACCATGAGTTATACAGAAGCAAATGATCTGATATCTTTTATTGGACCAACATAGATGTGACACAAAGAACTGATACCATTTATAAAGTTCCTGATCAAACAACTGCAAACAGAAGTTTTTTTGTCATTTTATAATATGATATACTGAGTGGGTATTTACTGAGTTGCTGGATCAGGACCTTGATAAAATAATAACATTTACTTAACTCATTCAAAATTCCCTCAGGTGAGCAGAAAAAAGTCTATGAGAATTTGTCTGAAAACTAACCACTATAAGATGCAAAAATAGTATATACAATATATATATACACACACACACACACACACGTATGTGTACATGTGTGTGTATTAAAATGTCTCTATTTGCAATATATTTGTTTATAGGCATTACTGTAATGTGT
Organism: Neoceratodus forsteri; assembly: GCA_016271365.2. NCBI lineage: Eukaryota > Metazoa > Chordata > Ceratodontiformes > Ceratodontidae > Neoceratodus > Neoceratodus forsteri. The sequence goes on from CM028133.1 coordinate 904,837,664, forward strand.
TTAAAGATTGTCTGACTTGTGGTTATTAATTTTGAGCATAGTTCATGAAATAATGAGCTTGATATTTGTTGTTTCATATAGTCCCCCATTACGCCTTATGCATAGCATATAAATCCAAATAATTTCAAGGCCATGGTGACATATAATATTAATACTGAGCAGCAAATCAGAGCTCTTTTCTTAATAAAAGGCTGCTCATATAATAAATAAAGAACAAAGTCATACACAAAAAAACAGTGGCTTATGGAAAAATTTACAGTGATTTATACAGAGATTTAATTCTGAATTTGTGGGGAAAACAAAAGGAAAATGAGGGCTTCTTACAGAGTAATGGTTATTTGGATCCAGGAGCACTGAATATTTCTTAACCTTTATTTTATATCCTGGATAGGGCAGGGGAAATGCTACATCTTATTGTCACAGAGATGTTCATTTACATATTTTTGCACTGTATTTACTCAGGCTGTCCCAGATTAGATGCAATATCTTGTTTTTTTTTTTAGTTGGGCCATGAGTTTACCATTTTTATAATGTATTCAGGCTACCTAGTCCAGGGCTCCCATATTCAAAGGAGATATGCAGCGCATCCTGGTGGAAAAGGGAGATGTGTTGCACAACTCCAACAATGTGCAACAGTGTGTTATTCCAAACATGCAGGATGCACCATCTGCAAGGGAATGGGCCAGGACACACACAAATGACATGTCATTCAAGTTGAGGGTGCAATCCCATGCATATGCTGTGCTGCAGCATATTCAGTGGGAATGTACCCCTTACAGTCCAGAGCACCGCAGCCCACAGTTAGGCCACAAATAGCTGACCTAACCTGGCCAGCCACCCACAGGCAGGCAGCAGATGTGCACTCAGGTGCACTGCAGCCTGGCAGCCCTGGTAGACTAGAAGTACCCCATTTCCATCCCCAATCTAGCCAAATCCATCCCTGAAGATCTCCATAGTGTAGGGCCCCCCAGATCTGATTGTACCAGAGGAAACCATGGTCCATATCCATAGTCTAGAGGACTCCCATCCACCATCCCTGTATGCAGACACCCCTCGTTCCCCCCATACCCAACCTGTTGCAAAGACTGGAACTGCCCTCCATACCCTGTCATTGACTGCACTGAACCTGTGCTGGGGACCTGCAATCTGGAATGGCCCAACTGTCTGTACTGTGCATTGGGGCACCATGCCAGCTGTGGATCCACCAGTGTATGCAGCTGTGTGTACATCCCTGGCAAATTGAAGAGGGAATTTACATACCTCAAATACATGCCTTGTCAATGCTGTATTTTCCTACTATGATACACCACTACAAGTCCACACTCTCCCCTATTCCCCTGTGTAACATTCCACCCTCTGGACTTCTGAAGTATCCCGGGTGCCATGGGGGGCGGTATCCTGTAATGTAATTTGCAATATATGCTTCAGGCTATTGATAGTTCATCTGCAGTTCCACAATTGAACAAATAAATGGGACAATCGACTGTAACATACCTGTTTTGGGACCTGTGTGAGTGGGTGCAGCATTGGCCATCATCCACACTGAGCAGTGTGATGGCACCGAGAAAACGGAGCTGCATGCGAGTGCCTGAGGAGTATGGCCACTGGGTGTTATCACCCACACAGAGCTCATGCCTACATATAACACATTCCAGCATCCTACTGTGAGTTCTCTGCCACCCACCAATAGAGTGGTATGATCCCATTACAGAGCCAGTCCTCACAATGGAATAGGCTGGGGGGCAGGGAGGGAGCTGTCTGTGCACTTTTGAGGGGGAACGGGTGCCACTACATTATGGACATGGACTGTGGGTGCATTCAGGTGCAATTAGGGATAGCACTGGGGTCCCTACAATATGGAACCAATAGAACCTGGACTCTGGTATGATCGGAGCTGGAGGAATGGGTGCGGGTGCCACTATACCACCAGAGACTTCAGGGCCTGTTCCACATGGGAGTGATTGGGGTGAGGGCTTTGGGGTGAAAGTTGCTCTGGGCATTCATCCCCATGCCAACATGCAAATGGGCTGGTAATGAACATGCATGAGGCCCCTTTGCACCCTGCATTCTCAATTAGTTCATTTGCATTCCTTGGCTGAATATTGCCCATGGGGGCTGTGGTGCATGCTGGCATGTGCCATGTATTCCACCTGGAAGATATTCAGTTGGAGTCACCCTGTATGTACCTGACTTGGCAGCCACCTACACTGTGACTCCCATCCAGGGTCACACTTTCAACAGAAATGATGAAGCTCACCAGGATGACACTCAGTGTCACAGGTTTACTGCGTGACAAAAGGGATTAACTCCCTTTGAAATTGCATTGTTTGCGCAGTAACTGTACTGCTAAATTCTGCAGTGCTGCACTTCATCCTGGTGGGCTTCACTGTATGCACACCCTGTATCGGTGGCACATTCTCTTTGAATGTTGCATCAATGCTGACTGATGCACCCTCTTTGTGAAATGCATCTTTCTGCTCGTGCATCAGTCCGGCACTTAATATATTCCCCCAGATGTAAAATACTGTTTTTAGTGTATTCTAATTTTACACAATGTAGCATAATATTGTGTAGATGTAGAGCCCCACTGAAAATAAGATGCTATTTCTTCTGTGAACTATCCAGACAAAATATATAGCAGTCATATTCTAGGAAAACACATTGTAAAAATGTGTAAAAGGAAGACCACATTGAAACTGCCTCTCCTCAGATCTGCATTGTGCAAATTCATTAGAAATAATGGGTAAAAGCCTCCCAAAAGCTCTCCACAGCCATATCAGCTCTGACCAGAGTTTGTTTATTTTGTGATCATCAGTGCCATATTGGCCCAAGTCTTTTTCACATATAGTAATTTCTAGTTTTAGTCCCTCCATTTAGTATTCCATTTGTTATTATTTGTCCTGAAATGCACGTGCATTTATCACTGTTGAATTTGATTGTCCATCTCTTTGTCAAGTCTACCATTTTATTCAATCATTTTGCAGTTCTGTTACTTCCAGTACTGTGTTAAATGAACCTCCTTATTTTGTGTCATCAGCAAATTTATTACAGAGATTTTTTACATACTTACCAAGATCACTTATAAGTAGTCTAAGCAGAACTGGTCCAAAGACTGAGTCCTGAGGGTCCCCATTAGTAACCCTCTCCTCCTTTAACAGATAACCATTCACCCTGACTTTCTGTGTTTAATTTTCACTCCTCATTGCAATCCAACTGGTGATTTTACTGTTAGATCCAAGACTAGTCAGATTTTTAATAATGCTCCCATGAGACACCACATCAAACATGTTGATTAAGTCTAAGAAAATAATATGAATTGTGTTTCACTTATCCAGGTCTTTACTTGCTGACTCATAAAACGTGAGAAGGTTACTTATGCAGGATCTGCCCTGTTTAATGACATACTGTAATTTATCTTTGATTCCTTTGTTGACACAGTCCAGCTATAATTTTGCTTTAATTCACATTTCCATTATTTTTCCTATAATAGAAGTTAAGCTAATTGGGTGGTAATTTTGGGGTGAAAGTCTTTCCCCTTTCTTAAAAAATAGAACAATCTGTTATTTTCCAATCAGATGGTATTCCTCCTCTTATTAGTATAATAATAAATGGAAGATGTGTTTTAATATAGGTGAAATTTCCTCAGTTCTTTTAATATTTTTGGGAAGCTGTCATCTGGTCCAACTGCTTTGTCCACGTGCAGATGTATTGAGAAAATGCTACTGTACTGTATGTAAGAAACTGTTTGCTATTTTTGTTGTATAATTGCAGTTTATAAGTACATAATGCTTTTGTGCATTTTTTACCATAAAAAGAAACACTTTCTAAATATTATCATGCTAGTTTGCATTTTACAAAGTGGTATGGTATTTGAGTCACTTCTTTTTACAGACAAGGGGTGGGATATAAAAAGCAGTTGTGCAGTGCGCAACTGAGATGCACTTGCGCAAGTGCAGAAGTGTGCCAATGAGCGATATTCAGTGGGAGCAGATGAGCGGCATAAAATGCAATATGCCAGTGCACTACCCTAATGAATGCATGTGCAAGTGTAGGGGGCATAGCCATGAATAAGCGGCGCAGTGTGATATTCAACAGGATGCCAATGGCACCAGTGCAGAGCAAGAGGGACATGCATGGAGCAAACTTGAGCCCATAAAAAGAGGGAGCAAGCAAGGGATAGAGGCTTGCACCACAGGGGTGCAGGAGAGAGAGAGAGAGAGACAGAGATACTGGCCAGGCAGGACAGCAGGAAGGGTGCAAGAAAGTGGCAGGAAGTGCCACAGAGTGTGGGACAGGGTGTGTGACCCTGAAGGTGCCTGCATGTGTGAGCGTGTATGTGTGTATGTGTGTGTGAGAGTGAGACAGCAGCCTGGTTACAGGAGTGGCAGTGAATGCACCCAGATGGGTGGGAGGTAAAGGCCACAGCCAACAGGCCACCAGCAGGGACCCCAACACAGGTGTGCACCCAGCACAGAGGCACACGCAGCAGCACACAACCAGGGGTGCCATGGGAGACAGCTGCCCGAGGGGGCAGGACATCCCAGGCCATGGCCAGTGCCATCTTCCAAATGGAGGCAGTAATGAGGAGTGTGAGGAGGCAGAGTGGCATGGCATGGCCCGTTGGCGGGATGCCCACAACAGGTAATACTGTGCCCGCACCACCTATGAACAGTACAGTGATACCGAGATTGTGGGCCGGTACCTCCAGAACCAGGCAATTCTGAGGCAGCTTTGTGAGCTGTGCAGTGATGAGATGCAGGCACCCACAAGACGGAGCCATGCCCATGTCAGTGGAGATGAAGGTCAAGGCCGTCATGTGCCTGCTCGCCACAGGTACCTTCCAGAGACCAACAGGGGACACCACAGGCATAACCCAGTCGGCTGCGTCATGGTTCCTCACACAATTCCTCAACGCACTGCTGCCATGTTGTAGAATACATCAAATTCCCCAGCACACAGGCAGAGCATACAGCGAATATGCAGGAGTTCCACAGGGTGGCATGTATGCCTAGCATGCTAGGGGCCATTGACTGCATCCACGTAGGCATCCGCACACCACCAGTGCTGGAGGGGGTAGCCTACATCAACAGGAAGGGCTACCTCAGTGTCCACTGCCAGGTGGTGTGCAATGCCAGGGGGTGCATAATCAATGTCTGTGCCACACACCCTGGTGGAGCACACAATGCCTTCATCTGGCACCAGTCAGCACTGTGCCACAGGTTTGAGAGTGATGACATCCCCACTGAACACCTAGTATGTGAGTATGCAGCTGGAATGGGCAGCCTAGCACAACAAGGTGGGGCATGGGGGGACACTAGGCCTGGGGCATCAGAGGGTGTGGTGGGGAAGGCAGGGGGCAGCTACACAGACTACCATGCTAACCACTCATGTCAACACACAGGTGACAGCGGATACCCACTCCAGCCCAGGCTGCTCACCCTATACCGGTGCCCACTGACCCCAGCACAGGAGTGATACAGTCAGGCACATGCCAGCACATGGAACATCATTGAACATGTGTTTGGGCTGCTGAAGGCAGGGTTCCATTGCCTGTCCTGGTCTGGCGGTGCCCTACAGTACAGCCCCTCAAAGACCTGCAGCCTATTCCTGGCCTGCTGTGTGTTACACAACATGGCCACTGACTGTGGGATAGCTATCGAGGTTGAAGAGGGGAACAGCAGTGGGGATGACATGTCAGCCAGTCCAGGTGGTGGTGGGCAGCCCCCACTGGGTGATGGGAACTCCGGCTGAATAGGATGGCCCAGCAGCACGGGGACACTATTGCAGAGGAGCACTATGGTGCACACAGGTAGGTGTACATGATCACATGCAAGTCCCAGGGACTATGGCACAGTACACAGGCATGGAAGGCCAGACCCCATGACAGACATGGCTGGAGGGTAGCGTGGATGGGCATGGAACTGGACTCCATGGAAGCACCTGTACAGCACTGTAGACATCACCCACACACCCCCACAGACACCCACACAAACATGCACATGGGCACCCACATGCGCACACCAAGAGGCTGCCAGTGGACACATGTCAGATGCTGCACACCAGTGCACAGTAGTGGCTGGTGTTGCCTTGGCATCATCATGCACATACCACAGATGCCAGTGGCTGGGTGGGTGTGCACAAGGTGGGTGTGTGGCGTGGTCCATGGACAACATGTCCCTGGAATGCACATGCCACACCAATGTGCAGACAGGGCAGCGGCAGACAGTGGATGGAGAGGGATGCAGATCAGGACCGACGCACATTCGCACGGCCACTGCAGACATGTGGGTGGCCCCGCTGAGACTGCCCAGCAGATGCAGGCTGTGCAATGGTCACAGGGGTGTCCCAGACATTCCCCCAGGTGTGTCACTGCAGGAACACGACCCGTCCCTTGCAGGGGTCTGCAGGCTGCCGAACATGCCCACTCCAGGCATACCCAGAATACCCACAGTGGATCCCAGCATTGACACTAAAGGGGTCACACAACACCATGACCGAGGGGTGGAGAAGGCACTCTGCATGGTCCATGTTGAACGGCCATGCACCAGAGTGGCTAGTGGTGCTAGGCTGGCTGTGACCTCAAAGGAAAGCGAATCTAGGCCTGTGGTTGTGTCCTCCCACATGCGTGTGGTCTCGGCCAGGAGCTGCTCATAGTCCCGGTCAAGCCTCCCTGTGGACTGGTGCCAATCAGTGTGGAGTGCACGCACCCCTTCCACAACCAGCACCTGTGGCTTCAAGGAGGCCCCCAGCAGATGGGTGTGCTTGGTCAAGGGGTCAGCTCCCTGGGGTGCATGGGCATTGCACCGACCCACAGGTGTTGCATGACCCCACAGCACTGTCCCCCTCGCTGGTGGGGGGCTGCACAGTGGGGCCCCCTTGGGGCTGATCAGTCTGTGGTGCAATGGCAGTGGCCACTGCACCTGGCCCCCCCTTGACCCCGTCCTGCTGCCACTGCTGCCTCTCTGGCCGCTGTACATGGTACAGCATGGGGTGACTGCACCACCCCTTCGGACTGTGCCACACCATTGGCGCCCACAGCCTTGCTGGTTGTGGCAGCCAGTGGGTGGACAGCCGCCACCAGGGCACCGTCTGCGCTGCTGTTGTGGGTGTGTGGTATGGGTGCCTCCCCCCGACTGGCAACACCACTATCCATGATAACAGTCATGACATCATCATCCGTCCTGGATCCCGCCCAGATCTATGTCTCTGCATACTGGATGCCATGGCTGGAATCCTGCTGAAATACAGCCAGGGCCTCATCCACAACTATGCCACAGGCATCTGGTCAGACTGTGGTGTAGGGCTGCCTGTGGTACAGACCCCTGACACCAGTGGAGGTGGATGGGCAGTCCTCCAGGTCCATGACTGCCCCATAGTGGTCACCCTTCCCCGCAGTGGCATGCATGTGCTCTGGAGCTGGAAAGGAACGGAGTCACATTAGTGCCACTGGCACACACCCCTACACCCCTGCCCCCCTTTCTCCATGCGGTGCTGTACCCACCATGCAATGATGGGCTACCCCCCATCTGGAATCCTCTGCTGGGCACACCCTCGATGATGCTGCACTGCATGGATGCTGCCACCAACTCCTCCTGTGGTGACAGCTGTGGCACATCAGGCTGTCCACCATCTGTGGCAGCATATGCAGCCCGGATGGTGACCACCTTCTCCTTGATCCTTCTCCAGTGCATGTCTAACTTCTTTTTGCACTCCTGTGCTGTCCTCTGATGGATCCCTGCTGGTTCACAGACCTGGCCACACCCTCCCATGCTGTCACCCGTGCCTGTGGGGTGCCTGTGGAGCCACTCAGGATTGGCTCCTGGTTCAGGTAGGCATCAAACAGGGCATCGCTCTCTGCCCTCATGAAGTTGGGCCTGTGCCTCAGTGCAGGCCCACGCTCCTCATCCTCCTCGTGATCCATCATGCTTATTGCTGAGGGTGTGAACATATGGTCTGTGATGGCTGCAACACACAATGCCCTCCCAATCCATTGTCCCGACAGGCCCACAGCCTGGTGGATTTCCTCTGAAGGATGCAATACCAGTCTGGTACCTGTGCAGTTGCGTGGCACTTTTATAGTGCATCACATGCAAATGAGAGGATACGCAACTGTAATGATGTGCAAATGGCTCCGATGCACTGTGGATATGCTGATCAGCCTATCTGCATATTCTGGCTGAATATCATGAAGTTGCACATGGCGCATTGGTGATGCGCATGCACAAGCCATGGTGCAACTGTTTGACGTGCGTAGTCGGCCTGGCAGTGCACATGCACACACTGACAATGAATACATCGATGGCATGTCCTACGCACAGTGCGCTATACATTGTACTGCACTCTGCCACTATTGGGCATGTGACACTCATGCACTGTATGCCCTATGGTGCCTGTGCATGATTGGCACATGGACTGTGGGGCACACATGCCCCTATTGTGCATAAATGGCATGCCCTAATGTGCTGTCGCACACAGTGCATGTGCTGACCTATGACCCCACGAGTGTCCTTTGACCCTGTGGGTGTCTGTGGCACATGCCTGTGCTGCTCCAGCTGTCTCGCGCATCACCGGGGAATGCGCGATTGGAAATGGCAGCACATCACCAAGCGAGTCACACACCCACAGCACGTGCGGCTCGTGCACCACCAGGTGCCAGTTTGGATCCCCATTGCAGAATCGAGCGTGCCATGCTGGAGCACTGTGAGGGCACCAAACTGCAGCCAGGTTGAACCTGGCAACCTGGTGGCACTGGTGGAGCCACATTGGGTTCCCTGTATAGCCAGGTGCCCTTGTACTGACCTCGCACAGAGATGTGGCAGGAGGTGGATGAGGGGTTGGAGGCCACTGGGGCTCAGCAAAGTGGGAAGCAGTGCAACCACCAATATGGAGACCTGCAGAGGAGAGACCCTGACAGGCTGAGATCACTGCTGGCATGCATCCGAAGGGGCGCCTTGCCACTTTCAGGTGAGTACACTATGTCCTTGTCTGTGCCATGCCAGTGTTCTGTGGGGGCCAGCAGGGTGTCACACCATGCTGCGGGGGGGGCTGTGGCTGTATGCTTTGCTGGGTGTGGCAGTGTACCATGGGTGTGATGTGCCACTGCACCACCACTACGCAGGGCCGGGGGTATGCTGTACTGGAGGGGGGGTGGGACATGTGGGGTGTTGCCAGGTACTGATGTGTCCTTCTCACTGTCTCCCTAATAGGCCCTGAGGATAGGCAATGAGCCAGGATGGTAGGTACAGCTGGCGGACATGGGCTGGCCAACGCTCGGGCACAGGCACGGAATGCAGGCCATATGGGTGGTGTCCCCAGACAGGTGCCAGTTGCACTGCAGCAAGCAGGTAGGCACTCTGTCAGGGTTTGTTGTTGTGCAGGGTGGGGGTGGGTCACAGCACCCTGTGCACATGGCCATTACAGCTGTGCAACACCGGCAGGGTACATTGCACCATGCTGCGGCTATTGCACATGTGTATGGATGCTGCAGGTGGGCTGTGTGTGCACCCAGGTTCCAGCCATGCCACTGCCATCCCACTGCCTAGCCCTCTTGCCTGGCCATCATGGTTGTGGTGTGCTGCACATGGGTGGTATTGGTGTGCAGTGCTGTGGATGGCTGTGGACCGTCGGGATGGTGGCTCATGTGGCACACATGCTGCGGGTGGCTATGTGCCATCTGAAGGGCACATGTCACTGCTGTTCACTGCGCATTGTGGGTGGGCTACAGTCATATGGACATGCATTCATACCATGTCCCCTCCTTTGTCCTAGGTGTCCGATGGGAGGATGTGAACACCACGCTCCTTTGAAGGACGCTGCAGGTCACCACGGCCACGCTACAGGTGGCGTGGCTTATTTAGCAGGCCCTGTACATGCCACAGAGGATACGGTGCACCAGGCACCAGTAGGGCATGAATGCCCATGGGGCCCATTGGCCTGCACCCCCTTCCCTGATCCCACTCCCTTTCCTTCCCTTGTACCCTTACCCAGCCATGTCCCCTGTCCTCTTGCCTCCCTTCACTGGCCTACCGTCTTGTTTAGTGGTCTCCCCATTCCCTGGTCCTTGTTCCTGTATATCTGTAAATAGTTTTTGTTATGTTTTAATACACTTTTATATTGTTAGCCATCTGTGTCTGTGTCTGCTTTGCAGCTGGCGTGTGGAGCCATGCTGTAGTGGTGTGCATGGTGGCAGAGTGGTGCATCTGGGGTTTGTGCCTGGTGGTCTGCACCCAGTGGCTGGTGGGCATGTCTGGGGGCATACATGTGCACTCTGTTTGTGTTGTGTGGCTTGTGTGTTGTGTGCTGTTGGTATGTGTGTTGTCAGCTATGGTCCAGGTGGCATGTCCTGTGCCTTTCTGTGGGTGTTGCCCATGATTGTTTGCCAGTGGACATTGATGCCACACTGCCTCCATGCACCACTGTGGTGTACATGGTTGGGGGCCTGTAGCTGTGAGCCTGCCATGCCTCCCTCCTGACATCCTCTGCACCCTGGTGGTGGTCTGTCCTGCTCTGGTGGCATGCTCCCTGCTGTGTCTGTTGTCCTGTGTCCTGGCCCATGCACCTCTGACCCTTATGCAGCCCTGATTGTGCTATGGTGCTTGCTGGCTTGCTCCCTGGTGCAGCCCTGGTTGCGCTATGGCGCATCCCTGCGATATTCAGCCATGTTGCACTGGCGCATGCCATCATGCGCAACCTTTGAATATCACGTTCGCTGCTCACTGGCACAGTGTACTTGCGCTGCAAGGCTATTGCGCCTGCCTCTGGCGCATTTCTGAATATCCCACCCTCTGTGTTTTAATTGTTGATGGCCTCACGGTCGTCACTGGGCATCTGATTTTTGTTTGTTGTAAATGTCTTTCCCCCTTCTTAAAAATCAGAACAACCTCTGCTATTTTTCAATCAGATGGTATTCCTCCTCTTATTAACACTAAATTAAAGATGTGTTTCTATATTAATGAAATGTCCTGAGATAGTGTAGTTCCTTTAGTAATTTAGAAGATATTTCATCTAGTCCTGCTGCTTTGTCCATTTGAAAATTTCTAAGGTATTTTAAACTTTCTTGTAATTATCCCAGCCTTATCACTTGTTGCCATTCTTCTTGTATAACTAGCCTCCTATTGGTAGACCAAGCAGAATGATGTCTTATGTTCTTCTGCTATCTCTATATCTTTAGTAATTCATTTATTATCTAGTTTAATGGTCCAATGTTACTTCCCTCTTTCCTTTACAATAAATATAACTAGAAGTTTTTTGTGTTTTGCTTGCCACTTGCTAATACATTTGGATGTGTCCTTTTGGCCCTTTTAATCCATTGTTTCAATGCCATTGTACATTCTTTCAGTTTCTTTATATTGCTGTGACAGAGATATCTTTTTGCTAGTTTATATGCTCTTTTTTGTTGTTAGGGCAATTCATTTCATAGTTAACCACAGGGGGTGGGATTTTTTCCATGTTTATTATATACTTGTCTGCATTGTACATACAGTATCTGTTGCCTAAATCAATAACCTTCTTTTTGAATATTTCCCAACAGTTCAAAGTGTTTTATCTTCTGTTTCTGCCTCCCAGTTCCAGTTATGCATCTCCTCTCTTAAAATGTTACAGATACCCTATGGTAATTATAGCTGATAGTCTTAACTTTTGTTACATATAATATTACTATTCATGTGTATATCTATAATGGAGTGCTCACTTGTACAGAGTGGTTCCCTGACATGGTATTGAGTGTTTTCAATATAGTTTCTAAGTACCATATCCAATATGTTAGACCCTTTTGTTAGTATATGTATAATTTCTGTCAGAAAACATTACCCTTTTAACCATATGCCTCATATTTATCTCAAATTATTTCAGATAGGTTTAAATCACCATGAATTAATATTTTGCCCTTTCCTGCAAATCTTTTAATTAGTGGCCCAGATATTCAGATTGCACCGGGCAGTGACACAAGCCTGGGTGTAGCGCAACTGGGCTGTGCTGGGGGCAGGACCAGGAGATATTGAACGGTGATGCAGCATAGTGCAGTACCATTGAATATGGCAAGACTGGCACACAAACTGCACATAGCACAGTGGCACTGCACCGGCGCAAGCCGTGGATAAGAACCACACAGATGCGCCAGTAGAAGAGGGAGAGTACATTAGTTTCATATATTGGCTTTTTTTGCCAAGACATTGTCTTTCATCTATATAAGTCCAGCTTTCAAAACTATAAATTTAAATTTTTATTACTTTATTTCAGTACCTTTACCCATATCTACATTGTTTAAAAGAACTATGCAAAGAGAAAATCTTTACTCAAAAAAACAGTGTAACCGTCAGGAGACAATCACATCTCTTCAGGTATATCAGGGAAAAGAGGAAGTGCAGAGATCAAATAGGATCAGGAAAGGTAGTTGGTGGGTAGACAAGGGGTCTGAGAAGGCAGAAGTACTTAATGAGTACTTCTGTTCAGTGTTCACAAGGGAGAGGGATGGGCCCATTTCTGCAAGGAAAGGGGGCGGAGGCATGGGGTGAGATAACCACAGATGGGGTCATTATGGTGGGAAGGGTGTTGGAGGGCCTTAGGTCCGTGAAGGTAGGCAAGACACCTGGGCCAGATGGGGTACATCCCAGGGTGCTGAGGGAGCTGATTGAGGTCCTGGCACAGCCACTGGGGGATCTGTTCAACACCTCGCTAAATACAGGATGTATGCCCAGAGATTGGAGGGAGGCACACATGGTACCTCTCCACAAAAGTGGGCCCAAGGATGAACCAGAGAACTACAGACCAGTGAGCCTCACTGCAATTGTGGGGAAACTGATGGACTCTATCCTCAAAGAAAGGCTGGTGCAGTTTCTTGTGGATAGTGATCTGCAAGTTGCTAGGTAATAGCACAGTACCTGACCTGCTTGCAGCATTATTGCCATCACCTGCTTTCATTGAATTCTGTTCTGGTCTCCACATTTTTCCAGATGGTGGCAGCTCTGGGAAGTGGAGGGGGGGCGATTTCAATATAAAGGCTGCCTTCTACACAGCGGCAGCAGCTAAGTGGGACGGCAAAGTGAAGAGAGGAGTCTGACCGGAGTCAGACCGGGGATGGACTGGGCTACTAGAGTTTGTAATATCTTGCTTAGAGTTAATCATTTCTTTTGGGTTTGTACCTATAGATTAGTAAAGGAATAATGCCTGACAGGGTGGGAGTTATGCTGGGATAACATCCCACCTCGGGTGGTTGGGCCCGAGGCCACCGGCCGAGGGCGTCCAACACCCGAGAAGGATGTTATCCCAGCATAACTCCCACCCTGAGGCATTATTCTATTATACAATGGCTTGTTGTTTTATAATAAAAATAATTTTAAAGAATGTTTTTGTTAGTGTAAACATATTTTTGTTTCTTAAGAAAAGAGAGATGATCATGGAGGTGATGGGGATCAAATCATCAAACAATCAGCAGGGATGTTATGCCAGGATAACATCCCTGCTGTGATAGCCAACTGACCAATCAGAAACCAGGATTCTTTCTTGCCATTGTATAATTATGATTAACAGAGGGATATTGTTGTGTGTAGTCTATACACTTTGTGTTTTGTGTACTGATGGGTTATTTTGTTCTATGTGTGTTAATAATGACTTTAGAACGTATGAAAATAATCAGATTCTGGAGTTCCAGACTCAACTGTTTATTCCTAATTATAGTCATTTATTTGGTGTAAAGGTTAAATACATGTGTTATAACTTGGGTTACAGTGTTAGGAAATATAAGACACGGAATGTGTTCTGCCTGTTTGCATAAGAACCTGGTTACATTGCTTTCTCTTGCTAATTCGATCTGGCAATGTTGAAAGCAACCCTGGTCCTTTAGCAAACGATATGGCAGATAGTGATTTTTGCAGCATTCATATGGCCTCAAAATTATGCATTTTAATGTATTAAGCTTAACATCTAAATTTCATGAGGTGGAGTCATGGATTAGTTTATATAATCCGGATGTTCTGGCACTGACTGAAACCTGGTTAACCTACCTGTTCTTGATACTGAACTTTGTATACCTGCTTATAAACTTTTTAGAAAGGATCGTGCCACTGGTAGAGGGGGTGGGGTTTTGTTTTATGTTAAGGAATATTTAATGGTAAATGAGACCACTATATTTAACAGTAACTTGGAATATTGTGAACATATTACTATTCAGTTATTGTTGGGATTTGTCAAAAAATTAACTATTTGTTGTGTATATCTTCCACCTAATGGTAGCAAATCAGGCTTACAAGAACTTGTAAATGTTTTGAATACTGGGGTTTCTACAGAGTTAATACTACTGGGGATTTTAATTTAAATTGGATGGGTTCAGATATAACAAAGTTAAATACGGTCTTGTCTCAGTCTGGTTTACAACAGATTATTACTTTGCCCACTCGACACAATAATAGATCAGGAAATCACACATTGCTGGACTGGATATTAACAAATAGACCTATTAATATGATAAAATGTGGTTTGACCTCTGATTCGTTAAGTGATCATCATCCAGTCTTCTGTATTTGGAAGCATGGGGGACTGAAGAAGTCTAAGCCAATTATAAGGATTTCGAGATCTTTTTCTAAATTTGATGTACATTCTTTTTGTACAGAGTTGGGTAAAATAGATTGGTCTTTTTTATATTCTATCCCTGATGTGGATTCTGCATTGAATTTTTCATTACTGAGTTTACATATGTTTTGGACCAGTTAGCTCCCTTTGTTAAAAAGAAGGGTCGAGGGAAACTTATGGGTGGTTAACACCTCCTTTGATTAAACTTATGAGACAACGAGACAAGGCCTGGAAAACGTATAAAATGAACCATTCTGCTTCTGGTTATCATGCGTATAGGACTTTAAGGAACCAATGTAAGGCTAAGATAAGGAAGGCTAAAACAGACTATATTCGTCATAAACAATGTGAAGGGTTATCTAACGCTACTACTTTTGGAAAACAATTAATAATTTCATAAGGCCTAATGTTTGTCAACCAGGTTCAATGAGGTTGAATGGTGACTTGTTGTCTTGTCCACTGAAGATAGCTAACGAGTTTAATTTGAAATTTACTACATTGTCTGATTCCTTTAGTGACCAGTCCAAGGTGAACTACTTGGATTGACTGAAGATTTTACAGTTAATCCTAAACTGTACTAGGACTACTACTCGAAGGAGGTAGAAAGTTGTTCGTTGTATTAAGAGGGACAGCTCAGCTGGTTCTGATGGCTTATGTCCTAGTTTATTGGTGGATGCTGCCTCGGTTATAGCACTTCCAGTTAGTATTATTTTCAACTTGTCTTTTGTTACAGGTACTATACCTAATATATGGAAACATACTTTGGTCACTCCTATATTTAAATCTGGTTCACAACATGAGTTTTGTAACTACAGACCTATTTCTATCTTGTCTGCTTTAGCTAAAGTTCAGGAAAGAATAGTTTATAATCAGTTGATTGGGTATGTGGATCGCTTTGGATTATTGTCCCAGAACCAACATGGTTTTAGAGGAAGGAGTACTGAGACTGCCTTGGTCGAGTTCCATGAAACCAGCGATTGTAATAGCAGGATAAAGGGTGTCCTACAGCGGGTGCCGTGTTGTGGACTTGACCAAGGCATTCGACTCAGTTGATCACCAATTGTTGATTTCTAGACTTGGGTCATTGGGAGTTGGTGAGTCTTTCTTGGACTGGACAAGGGATTATTTAACAAATAGGATTCAAAGGGTTAAATATAGGGGTGCTGTATCAGACTCTGTAATGGTTAAGTGTGGGGTTCCACAAGGTTCTATTTTGGGGCCACTTTTGTTTTCTTTGTTTTTGATCAACTAGTAAGTGTGATTAATAATGCTTCTTTAACACTTTCATGTAGATGCAGTAATTTATACATGAGGTTTGTCATTTGGAGATCTAGGTGTTTCTTTAACAGAGGAAATGTGCAATTTTCAGTCTTCACTTATGGCCTGTAAATTACTCTTAAACAAATCTAAGACAAAGGTGATGGTTTTGGTACCCCACCTAGACTGAGATCTGAGGTTGGTACTTTGGAAGTTAAATCTCTTGATGGATTACTGTTTGACTATGTTGATACATTTCAATATCTTGGGTATTACTAGATTCTCATCTAAGTTATGAATCTCTTTTTTGAGGGTTACCTCAAGAATACATTGTAGATTAGGTTCTTTGTACAGAATCCGTTCATTTCTTATTCCTGAGTCTAGGCTGGTTATTTCAAATTGCTGCTTACTTCCTATTGTGAACTATGCAGCTATGATTACTGACACTGCTTCTCGACAGTGATTTCAAAGAAATCCACTTTACTTCACTTGATAGCTAAGTTTGCTTTAAATTGTTCTAAGTCATCTCATCATTGTGTGATTTTGAAAGAAATGGGCTGGTTACGGTTTCATTAAATTTCCAATACTGTGTGGCCAAGTTCATATATAAGTTATGGACTCTGGAATTCCACATAGTATTTCAAGTTTTGAGACCATATATTGATGGTCATTATTCTAGACATAGGTCAGGCAGTAGGTTTCTCGAGATTCCTTTTATGAAATCTAAAAGTGGACAAAGATCCTTTGCTTATATTGCTCCATTCATTTGGAATGAAATTCCTCAAGATATTAGGTGGTTGTGTTCTGTCAAAAGTTTGCTGATGCATTAAGGATGTATTTCGAATTAATTGTAACTGTTTTTTATGAATTTTTTTTTTATGAATTTTATACGTAACAAAGACATTTTTGTCTGCAATTTGCTGCATTGTATATGTATGTTTGATTATGTATTGTCTGCATGCAATATGTGTGGGTCGCACCTGTAAAAGGAACTTGTTTCCAGTGTGCTTACCCGTTAAGCGAATAAACAAACAAACAAACAAGATGACAAACAGCACGGGTTCGTCTCTGGCAGATCCTATCAGACAAACTTGATTGATTTTTTTGACTGGGTCACAAGGGCGCTGGACGAGGGCCATGCAGTAGATGTAGTCTACTTGGATTTCAGCAAGGTCTTCAATTCAGTGCCACATGAAAGGTTGTCCTGCAAGTTGAGGGGTCTTGGTATAGGGTGGAAGCTAGCCCAATGGGTAGAAAATTAGATGAGGGACAGGCAGCAGAGGGTAGTTGTTGTTGGAGTAGCATCGGAGCCCAGGGCAGTGACAAGTGGTGTCCAACAGGGATCAGTCCTGTCTAACATTATTGTCACAGACATAGCAGTTGGGATCAAGAATAAGATCAGCCTCTTTGCTGATGACAGCAAGATCTGTGCTGAGGTGGATGGGGAGGAGGGTGGCAAATTACTGCACGAGGACTTGGCAAGACTCGAGGAGTGGTTGCACACTTGGCAGCTTGAGTTTAACACCAAGAAGTGCAAGGTGATGCATTTCAGAGCCAAAAACCCAAGATACAGCTACTGAATGGTTGGTATCAAACTGTCCACATCCAATGAGAAGAAGGAGGGGGGTGCTGGTAACTGGAGAATTAAATCACTTGTCCCAGTGTAGGAAGGCAGCGGCTAAGGCTAACAAGATGCTAGGGTGCATAGCAAGGGGGATTACATCCAGATGTAGCAAAGTCATATTGCCCCAATACAGGTCCCTGGTGAGGCCGCACTTGGAGTACTGCGTCCAGTTCTGGCACCCGTACTTGAAAAGGGATATAAAACTACTGGAGGCAGTGCAGTGAAGAGCAACAAAGATGATCCAGGGATTGGGGATAGAACTTAAGAGGAAAGACTAAAAGAGCTCAACATGTATACCCTGAAGGATAGAAGAGAGTGGACATGATCAAGACCTTCAAGTACCTGAAGGGGATGAACAAAGTAGGCTTCCAGGGTAGGTTCACTCTCCATAACAGAAGAGATACCAGAGGGCACTCCCTGAATTTAAAGTGGGTGGCAGATTCAGGATGGAAAGGAGGAGGCACTACTTCACTGTAAAAGTGGTAACACGGTGGAATGCACTGCCTGAGCAACTCGTATCAGTGTAGACTGTGGGGTGCTTCAAGAGGGGGTGGGACAAGTTCAAGGGAAAAGTACAGACCGGGAGGGGCAGTTGCGGGAGGGAAGACTTAATGGGAGGGGGGTAGCTGTAGTCTAATGGGCTAAAGTGCTACACACTCAAGCAGACTAGATAGACCATACAGCCTGTATCTGCTGGCAATTTTGTATGTTCATATGTACATCTCAAAAGTGTGGTTCTATTTTTTTGTCTAATGACAGTGTTTCCTTTTAAAAAAATGTAAATGCCTGATAAGCTAATTTCTAAATTTCACTTAAATTCATTCAGATGGGGACATTTTTGTATTTATTTTCTCAGCAAGTTGGGTTTAACACCGCATGCATTGTTTAGGCCCTTAGATTTTACTGATTTCATGATATAGATCCAAAAATGTTCATGTTACGGGAAATCATTTGTTCTGTTTCCACCTTTTGCTTTATGTTTTACATGCTCAATGCCCATGAAGTTTAATAAGTCCATACTGGGCTCATGGCAATAAAAAAAAAAAAAAAAGTGCTCCTACTGGTGTCTCCAGTTGTTGATTCACTATAGCTCTAGAATGTTCTTGGGTTCGCTGCTTAAGGTGTCTAGCTGTACATCCTATGTAAAGTTTTTTGTATTTGTCAACCCTTCTGAGGCACATGCTGTAGGATTCTCAAAGCCCAAGAAATGAAGTAGGCAAAGTTGTTTCTAAAGTGGTTATGCCACATATAAACAAGCCTTTGTCTGTTGAAAGTTTGTCGTGTGCACCGGTGCCATTTTTGGGGGGAGCCGGTGTTGGCAAATTTCAACACGGGTTCATAACTTCATTGTTTTCTAATATTTTTACACCACATTTGCAACATAGCCACCTTATTACACCATCTCATGAAGAAAGGAAGAGTACAATTTCAACTCCTGTCCTAAAGGTACTTTCACATAGTGGCTGCGAAATCACCTTTCAGGATGCAAAAAAAAAAACATTTAGCCCAGGATCTGGAAAATGGCAGCTGTCATATTCATGAGGTGCAGTGAAGATATGGCTATGATGAAAATTTGGGGTCAAAATATTGAAAAGTACCAAAGGTACGAGCCTGCAGTTGTTAATTTATGTGCATGCTCGTACCTTTGTTGTTTGATGATATTTTCACACCAAATTTTCAATGTAGCATTCTTATAAACCCACCTCATGAAAGTGCCAGTGTCATTTTGTTCACTCATCCCAAAAGGTGATTTTGCAGAGCCACCATGCCATTCTGCGCCACAGGTGTGAAAACATGTTTCGGGCAGGATATGAGAAATGACAGCTATACTGTTTATAAGGAGGTGTGAAATAATGCCAATGTTGAAAATCTGGAGTGAAAATATTAAAAACTGGTGAAGTTAGGCGTGTGCATAGAAATTGCGCAACGGACACTTATAACGCAGTCATTTTTTGGAATGTTTTCACTAAACATGAGCTTTAAGGGACCCCACCTCATGACCAGTGGCACTGTTGTTTCATTAATTGGTCCCAAAAGGTGATTCACACAGTGACTGCAAAATCACTTTTCTGGATCGAGTAACAAAATGACAGTGATAGTTTTCAGGTGATGGGGCCCAAGAACCCCATGTTGAAAATTTGGAGCCTAAATTCCTGAAAGTGGCTGAGATATCAACCTAAGTTGACCCCCCCCCCCCATTGATTCCCATTATACAGCTTATCTTGAAATCTTCACTTTGCCGGTCGGCTTTGAAGAGTGCAGGCATGTCCCGGTTCACAGAAGATCATTGCTTCTCACCTCCAGAGATAAGTATGGGTAAGGGGGTGCAGGGAGATGGTTTCACAGTGGGAGGGTTGGGATGGGAGGGATGGGGAGACAACGATGGACCATTTTATTTTCAGAATTAAAGAAATAAGGACACTTGGGACAGTTTTCTTTTTTCTTATAGGAAAGGATGTAAACATTTCTGGACACTGGGAGTGTGCTCCCCATTGTCCCGAATAATGGAGGGTGTGAGGAGGACAGCAGCAGAGTGAGGGAGAGGAAGGTATTTGCTGTGTGTGGGGGGGGCTCGAACAGAATGAGGGTGTGGGGAGAATAGCAGCAGTTGGAGAGAGGGATTTGCTGTTGGGGGTTGCTCGAATGGGAATGCAGGGAGGACAGGAGCAGTGGGTAGGCTCAGTGCGTTCACACTGTAAGTGCTACAGCAGTGTGAACGCGCATCCAGGAAGTCAGTGTAATGCAGATCTTTACACATCAAAGGACCGAGCCACTCCACTATTGGTGCTGCTCTGTCCTTTGAAAAGTTTGCCAACTCTGCTCCAAAAACAGAAAGTGAGTCATCACCAGCCTGCCTACTGATTTGCCTGCTGCTGACCTGCCCCTTGGAAGTGAGCTCTCCAGCGGCACACACCCCTATATAGCAACTCTAATTTTGATGAGTTTGTCTGTGCTTGCACGCACGAAAAATTCAAAAAGAAGGAAGCTAGGTTAGAAATGAGCGTTTCCCTTATGCATTATGGTTACTGCACCCAAAATTCAAAATTCAGGTGGCATATGCCCAATCAAACCTACATCCAGAAAGTAGAGTTAAAAGTTAAACAAGTTTGCTCCATCTTCCTACGGAACCAGGACATGCAGCTGTTCACCAAAGTCTTAGCCAACAGACTACAAAAAGAGTACTAGGAACAACTTTACACCCAAATTAAACTGGGTTTATATGAGAAAGACATTAAAACAGTAGTATTTGCAGACTCTTAAACATAATGTCATATCCTTACCCAGCCAAGATAACACAAATGGTCTTATTTGTTGATGCAGAGAAGCAATTTCATCACCTTAATTGGGCATACCTAGAAGAAATAATGCAGGTGACGGGGTATGGTGGGTGCTTCTTCTCCTGGGTTCTACTATTATATGTAAAACTTACTGGTACGGCTAGAACAAATGGCACTCTCTTTAATTAATTTGTTATACAGAGGGGCATTAAGCAGGGCTGCCTCTTATCACCCTTGTTTTTTGCAATAAGCATGGAGGCCCTAGCATCTGCAGTCTGACTGGCCCCCTCACTTCAAGGCATCATTACTGATAGTATTGATAATTGCATCTCTCTTTGTGCTGATGCTATCCATATATTTGGAGAACCTATGGACCTCCCTGCCACATCCCATGATCTTCCTGAATAGTGTTATAAACATCTCTGGCTTTCAAATGAATCAGCACAAAACTGAAGGGTTAATATTACATGATACTTTGTCCCTAGCCTTTTGATCCACTCTCCCTTTTAAGTGGGTGAAAGACAATGTAAGATATTTATAAGTGCAGATCACAGACCTGCACAAATTATTCTCTGTTAATTATATACAGTACCTCTAAAGCAAAATGTATATGCAGATCTGAACAGATGGCAAGTGTTACCCTTATCATTTTCAGCTCACCTGGAAGCAATCAAAATGAACATCGTGCCCATTTTTTTTTTTTTATCTATACACAGCAATGGCCATCCAGATAACAAGGGGAGATTGGAAATAACTAAGATGCTATCTGAATTTATTTGGAGAGGGATGCAACCTCAAATCAGATGTGATGTTCTTACAAGGCCAAAAGACGGAGAGGGCATGGCTTTACCCTGCTTTAAAACCAACTATGAAGCAACCTTTTGTTGGATATTATTATTTATGCAACATATGCAGCCAAATAAGCTGTGGGATAAATTCATTTATTCTCACTGCCATGGGATAAATGATGGTTATAATATTTATCCCACACCCTACTGTCACTCAACCCCTGTTTATCCCACACCTTGATGTCACTCACAGCACACAGCACCCTCCCTTGTCTGCCAGCCAGTCGGCACTACTTACTCACCAACTGTCCTGCCACAAACAGCACTTGCCCTTGACTCCCCCCCTCCCAAGAGCTAGTCAGCTTTCAGCAACAAAAACAATGAATACACCATCCAACAATCTGATACACCTCTTTTTTTTTGTATCTACCTTATTTTCTTCTCTCTCCTCTGATTCCCTTCTACACAGTACTCTTGCCCGATATGGAATACGACTACATCATCTCAATAAGTCAATCCCTGCATCCTCACTCAGTAACACACTTACAATGTGAAAAAAAAAATAAAACAAACTAAAAATAAAAAAAAACGGCCACATAAACGGACACGCTCACCCAGATAAGCAATTTTACGTTGTGACTACCAATCAGTCTCTAAGCGGGAAATGAACTGCCATCTTTTCAGAAACCTCTTGCCTGCCACAAAGCACTAACAGCTAGTAACAACATGCACTACTGTCCTACGGACATAGACTCCATAGCAACATTGCACCCACCCCCAGCAACCTCTTCCAAAGCATGCACTAAGCACACTGGGCACCACAATATAATTCCTACTATTTCATATAAAAAAATGCACAGAAAACAAAAAACAAAATAAAAACTGCACAAAAAAATCACCCCTGTTGCATAAATCAAATATGCAATGTGGACATTGTGGAATACATGATTTATCCGCACACGAGCAGTTTACCCTCGGACACCTCACTCGTAGCTACGCCACTCGTGAGGTTACCTGAGGTCAAACTGCTCTTGTGTGGATAAATCATGTATTCCACTCGTCCCCATTGCATATCCCCTATAGACTCTTCAGTAAACAGCTGGACACCTTTGGAACCTAGGGTGCAAATATTTCTCCCATTAAAATACCTTCCATGGACAGGTCAGATGTCTCCTCTATGGTGCCATTCAACAGGTGGAGATGGCACATAATAGGAATCTGACAGATGGTCTGAGCATGATAGGAATATATGGGCCCAGTCAGGCACAAACTTCCCATCATATGGGTGCTGACCTTTAAACCAGCTAGATTCGATGGGGCATATGCCAGGTGGCACAGGTGGGGACTATGTTTTTTTTTTTTTTAACAGATCATAAATGATAATAATGCTATTAAAAACTACATAACTAAAAAGAAAATTTGGCCTGCCTGTCTCGCAATTGTTTCACTATCTACAATGCTAAGACTTTTTCCTTAAAGGGCCATGAAGTACTGGGTTGTCAACCCCTACGTCAATAGGGATTATGTTTTTGGGACACCTGGGCTCAAACTGGCACATGCATGACCTTTATCTCACAGATGCGTAAATTACTGAGGGATGGCATAGGGGAAATCAGGATTCTATGAATTCAAGAAAAATGGGAAAATGAAGCTGCCTTTCACCTAACTCAGAAACATTGGTCAATTATTTGGGAGAATGCCCACCGTACCACCATATTAGGTACATGGCATGAATTCTGTTGAAAAATAACAGCACGCTTCTTTATCACACCAGAGATGTCCTGCCTTTGTAGGAATATCAGCACACACCTCTGCTGGAGACAATGTGGGGAGACAGGTACCATACCCATATTTTCTGGAGCTGCCCAAAGCTATATTCATTTTGGTTATCAGTTTTCCAGCAGGTACCTCGTATTCTAGGTTAGGTTACACCACCAGCCATGCAGAGCTTGGTTTTGGGTCTTTCTCCCAGGGCAGCACAATATAGGGATAGGCATTACCTGTTCTTCATCCTTATAGCAGCAGCAGCAAAAGCAGTCACACATCACTGGATGTTGAATCCCCAACCCCAAAAATAGAACACTGGGAAAAAAATAATGCAATCTGTACTACGGGTGACAGGTGCAAATTAAGACAAGCACAATTCCAGGTGGCTTCCATAACTTAACCACAGGGATGATAGAGAATGGTTCTATAGTGGAACAAATTGTTTAATATGGCAGTCTGGTGGGACATCCTTTAAAGAGCTACTCTCGCCTCAAAGGAAACTTTAAAAAACATAATAATTAGGTACAATTCTGCTTGCATTCCATTTATATTTTATGTATTTCTCCTCCCCATAATTTATTACTAAGGAAATGTGTATGAATAAATGATTCTTGTCCTTACAGTTTGAGATAAATTGCCTCTATAGCTTTCTCCCTACTCCAAGTCATAATCCTCTGCTGTGACATTACAGTCTGTTGCCATGGGAGTAACTTTGATGTCACAAGCAGTGCATTATGACCTCATGAGGGGAGAAAGCAACAGGAATAGGTGAACTCTTGTGGAGCAGAAAATCCTCTTTTCATACAAATGACCTCAGTAATAAATAATGAGGAGGAGAAATACAGGACTAATGGGAAATACAAGCTGGACTGTGTCCATGTCTTTTGTTTTGTTAAAATTCATCTGAATGTGTCACTAGCTATTCAACTTCATCAGGTTATTCAGACACCATCCATCTTCCTTTGTCCCTAAATGCAGAATCCTAGATGTTTCAGCAGTGAAAATATCTTTCCTTTTCTTTTCTTTCTTTGTCTGTGGGGAATAAAAAATACATATGTCTTTCAAATGAACAAATCTGTTTATGACGCATTAATCCTGTTAATTTCAAAGCACATGTAATTTTCTTTATTTTTGTTTTACATGTATCTCAGATGCTTTTAAGGTTCATAGTGGACCATATTCCCAGTTACCAAACTGGTAAAAGTGAAATAAATAAGTCTGAGAACTTGCACAAGGTAGCCAGTTATGGCTGGTACACCATGTATAATATAGAAGATAGTGTATGGGCAACAGTGAACAACAACAGTATTGTTCACCTCAAGAGGTTGGTTTGAGGGTGTCGTGACACCTCCAGAAGTGAACAGCACTGTTGTTGTTCACTGTTGCCCATACACTGTCTTTTATAGTGTATGGGCACCAGAAAATCATCATCGGGACACTACTTTTACAGTTTCGTCCATAAGTCCATTTTTTTAATTGTGCGCTTATTCTTTTGATTTTGACAAAAACTTTTGCGGTACATGCTGTCGGGGATTACTAGCACTAGTGAAGTGGGATGGCTGGTTTCAGTGTTGTAAT
Source organism: Neoceratodus forsteri (assembly GCA_016271365.2). Classification (NCBI taxonomy): domain Eukaryota; kingdom Metazoa; phylum Chordata; order Ceratodontiformes; family Ceratodontidae; genus Neoceratodus; species Neoceratodus forsteri. Next base: position 904,862,521 of record CM028133.1, read on the forward strand.
GCCGTTCAGGGTTATTCTTTGTCTGCTACCCCTTGCACCTAATCAAACTGCTATGTGGCAGTTTAAACATTGGCAGACAGTGGCTGCGCGATCTAGTTCCATGTTGTTGTACCATCGATGTGACGTACTCATGATGGTACAACAACATTGTGACGTCACCTCGATGGTACAACCAGAATAGGGAAAGTTAGATTTTGAGTGAATACAACGTTCTAACAAACATTATAAATAGAAAAATAGATATGTTACAATGCATTACAAGGCAGTAATCCCATCGAGAGGTTCTGGGGACATAGGGAACCTCAAGATCGAAGCTTGAGAGGTTCTTATGTCCCCAGAACCTCTCGATGGGATTTCAGCCTTGTGATGCACAGTAACATATTTGTTATTTTTTAATATATGGATCAAAGGTGAATTGACTCAACTCTGTTTCGCCAGTGGAGTCAGCTGGTCCATATGTGTGCCGTCAGGGTTCCCCATTGAATTGCAGTGTGCATCAGCAGGTGGTGTGGGCTTTGTTTAGCCCTGCCTTTTTTTTTTTCTTCAACTGTTTTTCAGCAGTGGTATCGGTCATGCCACAGTTGCAAGAAAAGGAGCATGGAAAAGTGAGTTAGATTGCTGATAATCCTCAAGAGAACATTTTAAAAAGGAAAGAAAACTGTCGCTGCTACCAATGATGATTCTTTCAAGATGTCATATTTTTGAACTTGTTCTACCTGCCCACAGAGGAAAAGTGGCCAATCAGAAGGCATGCTTTGGAACATGTCGGGGACAGACTTGTGCATGCGCTCTTCAGCTTTGGTGATAATACTATCATTCAGATGCCAAACGATAGTATTACGGCACCTGAACAATAGTAATATCAGTCAGGAATTATAATATTATCGCTCCAGGAGTGATGGTATTACCAGGATTTTTTTTTGTATACTTTTCAATTATATTATTTTAAGAATCCATATATTAAAGTACATTAAAACTGTAGCTTCATATTAAAGAGAAAGCATAGTGTTAGTTTACTGTTGGACTGTTTCTCTTTTTACATAACACATCTGTCAATAATTTACAAGTGAGCTGTGGAAGAATAGTCAGTCACTCAAGAAGCTGAACTGTATGTTAAGAATGTATTTGCTTTGCCTCTATATATATGTTAATAAACTTCAAGTTCAAAAAAGATTATTATGTATGTCAGTGGAAATGGATGCAAGGATGGTTCAGCATCCATATTTGTAATGCAATATCCCAAACTAACACAGATTTGGATTTTAGGCTACATGTGAAGTGAACTCAGACGGCAGACCACCTAAAGCAGAGTAACCAGTAATACACCCTCACTGATCCAAAACAGCACAGTATATGACCCTGGTGTCACAGACCAGCATGCAGAATGGGGAGAAAGAGGTTGCCTCCCAAATGCTGATGACCAGCCAGAGCCTACAGACAGCACCACAAATGTGTAGGATGAATTATGGGAGCACCATGCTACCTGACTGCCAGATACATGCCCCAAAGTTCCTGCTGTGCAGCACCTACCATCTCCATGGAACCCACAGGGGAATGTGGTGACTAATTCCTACAGTACCACTGAGATGTGAGTAAGAGAGTACTTCACAACATGATACATTTCAGGGGGTTGACTAGCCCACTGCCTGTAGTATGAACATTTGTATCCAGACTACCACATAAAAGAACTACAACAAGGATACTTGTGCATAAACCACTATTGCTAGCTTGTAGAGCAGAAAGCAGCTAACTAAAAGTAACTACCATTTTCTTCTAATTTAACACTTCTATCTCAGCAGGAGTCAGGGTCTGTTGAGATTAAGCAGAGAGATACTTTATTAGAAGTAGAAGGGGTCTTATTTAGGCTTAAAAAAAAGAAAAGAAAGTCAGTGTGTGTTCTGTGCTGGGAAGTTTACTGTATCAACTTACTTTGCTAAACCAGTAGGAGGAGAGACTCCCTGGATCAGAATACAGAAGTTATCCTACTTGGTGATTTCAACATCAACTGGCTGGCCTCCAGCCCGAATAGTTATAAGGATGCCCTAGCTGCTGCTAACGTCTCACAAATGGTCAAATCACCTACTACAGTAAACTACAGAGCAGGGACCTGTACACTTCTAGACTGGGTGCTAACTAATAGTCCAGAGCACATCTCTGAAGCAACAGTCCTCCCAGACTCCTTAAGTGATGATTCCCCTACGTTGTGTATCTGGACCAACAAATACACCAAACTCCCCCCCAAAACTATTAACAGGAGAATGCTGACCCCTGGTCATCTTGAGTCACTTAAAACACTCCTTCGTGAACATGACTGGTCACCAATTGATATAGCCCCCAATGTAGACACAGCACTTGAATACTTTATCACCTGTTTCAACTCAGCCTGTGATGTTCATGCTCCGTTCAAGAAGCGTAAGATCAAGGGTGTCAATAACCCATGGATGACACTAGGCCTTCTTACACAAATGAAATCTCGAGACCAGCTCTGGTATTGTGCTAAGGCTACCGGCACCCAGACTGATATCCAGGCCTACAAAACAGCAAGGAATGCATGTACCAGAGCAATCCGCCATGAGAAGGCTAACTATTACGGGAACGCTTTAGCCAGCACCTGGAATGATGGGAATAAATTCTGGCGTAACCTTGCTGAAGTGACTGGCAAGGATCCCAAAACAACACCCACAATGTTGAACATAGATGGTACCATCACTCTTGACCATGTAATCATTGCAATGCATTCAACATCACTTTTGCTGACCTTAGTCATGTGCTACCCCCCTAACTTTTTTGATCCCACCACAGTCAACCCAGCTCCTGTTAGTTCAGGTTTGCCACCAGGGCACCCTCCTTTCCATTTCAAAGCAAGCCCAGAAAGCCTAGCTAAAAAACACATTCTTAAAGTGCTTGGAAAGTCTAGGGTCAGTGGCGATTCACTGGATATGAAACTTCTTGCCCTCACCATTGACGAAGTTCTGCTCCCACTAACCAAAATCCTCAACCATTCCCTCATGCTCTCCCAGTTCCCCCAAAAGTGGAAACTGGCTGTGGTGACTCCAGTCCATAAAAGTGGTGACAAGACTCTCACGAACAACTACAGGCCTATATCCATCCTCCCTCCTCTATCCAAAGCCTTGGAACGGATAGTGGCTGATCAGCTCATGGAGTACCTTGTAAAATATAGCCTGCAATGTTCCCAGCAGCATGGCTTCCACAAAGGGCACAGCACTACCACAGCACTCCTCGAATTCACCACACATATCCATCATGCACTTGATCAGGGCCAGTTGGTCGGCGCCTCTTTTTATTGACCTGACTAAGGCATTTGATACTGTCAATCATTCCATTCTCCTCAAACAATTATCCCTCCTTGGTCTTTCAAGTGAAACTACCCTCTGGTTTCAAAGCTACCTCAGTAACCGGACCCAACAGGTCAGGATTGGTGAATTCCTCTCGTCATCTCTACCAATCTACTCTGGAGTACCCTAAGGTTCTATCCTGGGTCCCTTGTTATTCAGCATATTCCTGAACAATTTCCCTGCCTCCTGCCATGACAGAATGTTACTGTATGCAGATGATACAGTAATCTTCACTTGCCACACTGACCCCACCTCCCTTCAGTCTCAATTACAGAAAAGTTTCACAGAAGTGGAAGACTGGTTTTGCTCACATAAACTCATCCTTAACCACAAAAAAACTAAAACAATGTTGTTCCATGGAACCCACAACAAGTACAAGGACCATGAGCTCATAATTAACAACCACGAAGGTGTCACTCTTGAGCAGGTGGATATGTTTAAATATCTGGGCCTGACCCTTGACTGCTCCCTCTCATATACCAAACACATTGACAATATCGCTAAAACTGTGAACTCCCGTATAGGGCTACTATACAAGCATAAACATTACCTAACAGCTGAAGCCTTGAACCTTGCTATCCAGAGCTCTGTTATCTCAACTGTTGACTATGGGCTCTTTATCTATGGATCTGCTACTGATACTGCACTCCGGCGCATAGCTGTAGCCCTTAATAAGGCATGTAGACTCCTTATTTCAGCTGCCCGCCTTTCTCACACGTGTGACATTTACGAGCAGGCTAACTGGCTCCAGCTATCTGGCAGGCTAAAGTACCAGACCTGCATCCTAGCTAAGAAGACATCACTGGGCCTTATGCTCCCTGGAGTCCAATCAATATTGACCCCACAACGTGTCCTCTGCCTAACTAGAAGATCGGACAGTCTAACCTTTACAATACGTTGCTGTCGGACCTCTCAAGCTCAGCATTCTTACCTTGTCAGAGCCTCCACCTGGATCAACTTGCTACCTACAGAAATCTCCAACATTGCCACGATTGGTGCTTTTAAGTGTAAACTGCGTCAACACCTCGTGGCTAGTGCCTTCTGTGATTGCTTCCTATAATCCCCTCCAGGCAGACTACCCTCAAGAATCCCTCCTCACTGCCTCAGCTCCTCCTCCTCCTCTCCTATCCCCCCATTATGGGGTATAGGATGAATCTGTCTCCTTTTTATCCCCTCCTCCCTTGCTGTTTCCCATCTACCACATACCCAGCCCAATGCCCTCCCAATTTCTCCCCTCCTCCCTCTCTCTCTCTCTCTTCCATACCACCAGCTCACCACCACTCTGCTTTCTCTTTTCCCACTAACCCACTCCTAACAAAGCTTCACTAAGCTGCCTATGACTTGTACTGTATAATTAACTCACAACACAATTCCTTGACAATGCCTTTGGCTGCTATTATTGTAACCTTATTTGTCTTTTTTTTGTAAGTTCCATTGTAATGATCATGTTATGTTTTGTACCTTATTGTCTTGACGTGGAACACCTTAAAAGAGCCCTTGGCTCAAAGGTGTCATCCGAAATACAAATAAATAAATAAATAAAATAAAATAAATTGGGGGTGTGGCTTAGACAACATAAAAGCAAGTGACTCATTACAACTTCCTGTTGCTAGCCTTTTTTATTACTAATTGCCCTCCATCCCACCCACCCTAAGCCAGTTCTACTTTTATAGCCACTATATTTTACTGCCAACAGGAACTTCCTGTCTGTTAGTAGGAAGGGAAGGATCATAGAGAAACATTAGTTTTGTCAACCCTAAAGAAAAAAAGGTAGTTCACTCTTTCCCCCTAGCTGCTGGTGGTCTGACACTGAACAAGGAAGAAGAAGGCTACTGAAGAATATAGGAAGTTGCTGTCCCATAACAGGAAGGGTGAGAGTTGTAAGGAGAAGAGAGAGTAAGCATACAGAGAAACAGGAGAGGAGACACAAAATAAGACATGATAGGAGTGGTGCAGTGCAATGGCTGTGGGGCGGCAGTGTTCTGGGAGACATTCTGGAGGCTGCAATGCTGCCCTGTTTGCAGGCACCTCTCTGACCTGAGACAGGAGGTTGCCCGTATCCAGGCTGACCTGGCTAGGATTCATGAAACCTCCTCCCCCACCCAGGGACCACCAGGGCCAATGCCACTACCTCAGAGGTTGCCAAGAAAGAGGAGAGGCTGGACCAGGGTGGGCTCAGGGAGGGAGAGGGTGGTGGAACAGAGTTGCACTCCTCCAGCTTTATCTGTCCACAATTCATGCACTCTTCTGGTGGTTAGAGGTTCCTCTATGGAGACACCTGCAGTGGAGACCAAGGAGGATGCTGGGAACCTTCACAAAGGAGACCCACAGGAGGGTGACATGGGACCCCACAGGGAAAGAAAACAACTCCTGGTGGGGGACTCAATCATTAGGAGGGTAGAAGTGGGGGAGGAAGGGGAGAGGGAGGTAAGGTGCCTGCCTGGCGCCACGGCTTGGAGGTACAGGAAGCGAATCCTCAGGATCATTGGAGCAGCTGCACGAGGAAGGGAGCTGGATGTCATTGTCCACCTGGAGACAAATGACCTGGCTAGGAATGGGATCAGAGCAGTGCAAGAGGAGCTTGTAGAGTTGGGGGCCTTAGACAAGTAGCGCATATGGTAACCTTCTCGGAGGTGCTGCCTGTCTGTGGCAAGCAGATGTTAGGGTACTCCTCACCAGGGAATTCAATGAATGGTTGAAAACTGGTGTGGAGCTCAGGTTTTGGCTTCATTGGGGACTGGGGAGCCACCTGGAGGATGCAGACCTATACTGGTGCGATGGTCTGCATCTGTCCGGGAAACCAATATCCTTAGGGGAGGTTTAAATGCTTCATTGGCAAGCATTTAAACCAGCCAAGGGGGGCACTGAAAAGGAGCAGGAAAATCCCAGCCTCCCCACAAAAAAACGGTAATTAGTGAGGTAAACACCAAGGTAGAGAGGTCATTAGGGAGCAGGACAGAGGTAAATGTAAAAAAAAAAAAAAAAGGCAAAGGCAGTAAGAACAGGGATGGGGCTAAAAGGGGTAAGGCCATCAAAAAGTGGAGGGTGATGATTACCAATGCCCGTAGTCTGTGTAACAAGCTCCCTGAACTGGTGGCCTTGATGGAAGAGGCTTGCCTGGATATTGTGGCAGTCACAGAAACATGGTGCACAGAGAACCATGACTGGGATGTCAACATACCAGGATATACAATCTACAGGAGGGACAGGGAGGGTAAAAGAGGAGGAGGAGTAGCTCTCTATGTAAAGGAAGAGATCAAAGCAACAGAACTAAAGAGTAAGCAGGGAGCAGATGAGGCACTCTGGGTCACCATGGAGACAGGAAATGGCACCACAATCCGTATGGGGGTTGTGTACAGACCCCCATCTCAGGGGACGGGAATGGACAAGGAAATGATAGAAGGTATCCATAGATTGGCAGAAAAAGGGGAGATATACTAACATACTAACATACTAACATACTAAAATGCCAGCAGAATAGGCCTAACGGTCTTTCGTGTCTGCTTGTTTGGTCAGTCCCCAGCCTGGGTGCTGACCTTGCAGTCCCTCTCGCCTTCTCTGGCTTCTCCCTTCCCAGTTCCGGATATTCTTGCTGCATTGGATTTTGCTTCCAGAACCCTTCCCCTGTACCTGTCCCACCCCCTCTTGAACCCCTCCACTGTCTCTGCTCCACTAGCCCCTAGGCAGTGCATTCCATGGCTCCACCACCCTCTAAGTGAAGTAGCACCTCCCTCCTTTCTCCCTGAATCTTCCCTCCAGCTCCCACCCATGCCCTCTAGTGGCCCCTTCCTCCTTCCTCTAAGCACCCCAACTGTTCCTCCCTATTTATCCTCTTCATGTACCTAAAGACCTCCATCATGTCCCCCGGTCCCTTCTCTCTTCCAATGTGTACATATTTAGCTCTTCAGACCTCTCCTCATGGGTCCTGTCCCCAAGCCCCAAATCATTTTGGTTGCCCTCCTCTGGACCCTCTCCAGGAAGTTAATGTCCACTTTAAGTGTGGCCTCCAAAACTGCACGTAGTACTCAAGGTGCGGCCTCACCAAGTAGTGTTATACAGAGGAGCATCACTCCTCCTTCTGGAGGTGATCCCCTGAAGGATGCATCCCAGCATCCCGTTGGCCTTGGCTGCCCTCCTACAAGTCTCAGAGTTGTTCATCTTGGACATCCACCACCACCCCCAGGTCCCTCTCAGCCATCCGAGACTTGTAGCATTTCCCCCAGGGTGTACACTTGGCCTGGGTTTCCTGGCCCCAGGTGGAGTACCTTGCATTTCCCTGCATTGAACCTCAGCTTCCACATTTCTAGACCATTCTTCCAGAGCCTCCAGGTCCTCCTGTAGGCCACCCTCCCCTCCTCCCCATCCACCACCCCCTCCCAGTTTCAGTCATCTGCAAAGAGACTCATCTCACTCTTAAATCCTGTCCTTATGTCAGATACATAGGCATTGAACAGAAGCAGCCCAAGGACTGATCCCTGTGGGACCCACTAATGACCCTCCTTGGGATGAGACTATCCCCGACCAACTATGACCGTCCGGGTCCTGGAGCCAATTGCTCATCCATCTGATCATCTGGTTCCCCACCCCCATTTCTCCCCAGTTTTATCCAACAGACCCATGCAGAAACAGAGTCAAATGCCTTGCTGAAGTCTAAAAAGAGGACATCCACTGGTCTACCCAGGTCCAAGGCACTGTCACCCAGTCATAGAACCCACCAGGTTTGTCTGACATGATTCCCAGGATGAATCCATGCTGTCTATCGTCCAGGCACCCTGACTTATCCAGGCCCCCCCAGCCTCTCCTTGACAATGCCCTCCATCACCTTGCCCACCACCGATGTCAGGCTGACAGGCCTGTAGTTCCCTAGCCACCTCCCTTGATCCCCTTGTGGATAGGCCTAACCATGCGCCACCCAGTCTTGGGGCACCCAACTCGTCCTCAGAGAGATGGTAGAAAATCTCTGCCAGGGTTTTGCCAGGACATCTGCAAGTTCCTTCAGCACTCTGGGATGTAATTTATCTGGCCCCAGTGCTTTCTCCGTCTTAAGGAGCTCGAGAGGGCTTCCTCCTCTCTCTGCTGTGATTTCCACTTCCGTACCCCCTTCTCTAGGCCCTCCCCCCACCTAGCAGTCCTCCCTCTCTCTCCCCAGACCTGCCCGATCGGTGGGGTCCCCCCCTCTCAGTATCTCTGTCTTCTCCCATGTGGATGCAGCACCCCATTTCTCTGGTGAAAACTGGTGGAAAGTGCTCATTTAGTACCTCAACCTGCTCCCAGGTCTTGTGCCCATCTCTCCCTGATTCTAATCCTGCTAATCTGCCCCTTCACCCTTCATTTTTCCACAATGTATCTAAAGAACCCCGTTCCCTCTCCTAATTTCCCTAGCCAGGTTCTGCTCCTTCCTTGCCTTAGCCACGCCACCACTCTAGTGGTCCTTCTAAGCCATCAGCCTCGCATCCCCCGATTCCTTTCAACCTTGAGCACTTGAATTGCTTATAGGCTGCTTTCCTGCCACCACCTCCTGGACCTCCCTGGTCCACCAACAGGGTTTTAGGCTCTACTGCATTTGTCTTACTCTTGCACAGGTGCTGGTAGCATCCTGCACCCCTCTCCTGATGATTTCCACCTACTATCAAGCGTCCATGTCTGATCCAATCCCATCCAAATGCTCCTAAGTATCTTCCCATTTCCTTAAAATCCACCCCTGAAGTCGGTTACCCGCCTTTGTGCAGCCTTCACCCTCCTAGGTCCAGGCAGAACCAGACCGTGGCATGGTCACTACCCACCAATGGGTCCCTTACTCCAGGCTCCCAATCTGGTCACTGTCTGCCAGACCACATCCAGTACCTGCCTCCCTGGTCGGTTCCCTCACCTGCTGAGTTAGGACAAGCCTGAAAGACATCCAACAAACTCTGTTCCCTAGTCACAGAGGATGTCATAGTCTCCCAGTCTGTTCCTGGCATGTTTAAGTCCCCCAACACCACCACACTCCTCTGCCCAGTCTGCAGTGTCTCCCAACATCTGCCACCAGACTGTCCTCCAGCTCCTCCACCAGGGCAGGGGTCTATACACCACTCCTATTTTACCTCTTGCCCCCCCTTGTTATCAAGGTGACCCAAATCGCCTCCCACGGTTCCCTCCGCCTCCCCAATCCCCCATGCCCAATGCAGTTTTTGACTATCATTGCTACCCCTCCTCCCCTTCCTCCCCCTGTCCTTCCTGAACATAGTGTATCCCTCCAGGTCCAGGTCCCAGTCATGTCTTGCAGTGGCCCAAGTCTCAGTGACCGCTGCCACATCCACTGCCCCTCAGTTAGCAGACGCCTGGAGCTCAGGCATTTTGATGCCCAAGCTCCCGGCATTTAAGGCAGGACTACCTTCAACCCTTTCCCTATAGTTCCATTTCCCCTGCTCGTGTTCCCATGGGGATTCTGTTTTCCCCTGGTCTGCACTTTGCCAGTTGGCCTTTTCCTGCAGTCCTCCTTCATATTGTTGATGGGGGACCTGAATAAGCCAGATGTTAACTGAAGCACCTTTGCTACAGGCACATCCAAGAGCAGGGTCATTCCTGATGCCATACAAGGGGCATGCCTGAGACAGCTAGTATTGGAACCCACTCGGGAGGCAGCAATCTTAGACCTGGTACTCTCAAATGGGGACAGAGAAAGAATCTCGGATTTAGAAGTGGGTAGCCATCTGGGAACAAGCGACCACCAAACAGTGTGGTTCACGATAAACACAGTCATACAATCAAACCATACAAAAGCAAGAGTATTGGACTTTAGGAGGGATGACTTTGGGAAAATGAGAGAGTGCTTCAGAAAAACACTAGCAAACAGGCAAGAAGGAGGGGTGGAGGAACAATGGGGAGTAATCAAAACAGCCATCACAGAGGCAACAAGCCTTTGTGTAAAGCAAATCAACAAAACACAATGAAGGAAAAAAGGCTATGACTCTCAAAAGAGGTGGTAGGGAAGGTTAAGGAGAAAAGGAAAGCATTCAGGAAATATAAGGAAACACAGAAGGAGCAGGACAGAGAACTTTATCAGTTAAAGCAGAAAGAGGCAGAGAAGGCAGTCAGAATAGCAAAAGCCCAAACCGAGGAATGGATAGCCAACTATGTTAAGAAGGGGGATAAGACCTTTTATAGGTACATTAGGGAGCGAAGAAAGACCAAAGGAGGGATACTGAGGCTTAATAAAGGGAAGGGAATGTAGGCAGAGGGTGACAGTGAAAAAGCAGGGATACTGAACGAATGTTTCTGCTCAGTATTCACAAAGGAAGAGGAGGTAGAGGTACCTAAACCAAACAAAAGAAACAGTCTGAAGACGGGGGTCGATACCAGTCCATTTACAGAAGAAAGGGTTCTGAAAGAACTAATAAAATTGATGGACAAAGCAATGGGGCCTGATAGGATTCACCAAGAACTCTAAAGAACTAAGGTGAACTAATGACACCGCTGACTACTTTCTTGCTAAAACATGGGAGGATGGGGTGGTGCCTGAGGACTGGAGGCGGATGGACCTCTTCACAAGGTGGGACAGGACAGAGCAGGAAACTATAGACCAGTTAGTTTGACCTCAGTGGTAGGGAAATGATGGAATCACTTCTGAAGGAAAGAATTGTTGGTACCTAGAGGCCAGTGGGGCACAAGAACCAAGGCAGGATTCACGATGGGAAGGCTGTCCACAAATCTAATAGAGTTCTTTGACTGGCACCAAAGTAGTTGACCAGGGAGGGCTGTGGACATGGCCTACAGATTTTTAGCAAGGCATTTGATACAGCCCCACACAAAGATTAATACAAGTTAGCCAGCCTTGGGTCCCAAGTGGTAGCCTGATAAAAAAATTAGCCAACAACAGGAGAACAGTAGTAAACAGAGTCCACAGTGAAGAAAGGAGAGTTACTGTGGGCACCACAGGGTTCAGTACTGGGACTGCCCTTTTAATGCTCAAGTGACATTGCAGAGGACTGGAAGGAGAAGAATGTCTCTTGCAGACGACACAAGGATCTGCAACAGGGTTGATACACAAGGTGGGTGGAAAGGATGAGAAGGACTTGGCAGGTTGGAGGAATGGTCAGATGTATGCAGCTCAGATTCAGTGCAAAAGTACCAGACCTGCATCCTAGCTAAGAAGACATCACTGGGCCTTATGCTCCTGGAGTCCAATCAATATTGACCCCACAACGTGTCCTCTGCCTAACTAGAAGATCGGACAGTCTAACCTTTTACTAATGCTGTTGTCGGACCTCTCAAGCTCAGCATTCTTACCTTGTCAGAGCCTCCACCTGGATCAACTGCTACCACAGAAATCTCCAACATTGCCACGATTGGTGCTTTTTAGTGTAAACTGCGTCAACACCTCGGGTGGCTAGTGCCTTCTGTGATTGCCTCTATAATCCTCCAGGCAGACTACCTCAAGAATCCTCCTCACTGCCTCAGCTCCTCCTCCTCCTCTCCTATCCCATTATGGGGGTATAGGATGAATCTGTCTCCTTTGTCCCCTCACTCCCTTGCTGTTTCCCATCTACCACATGCCAGCTAATGCCTCCCAATTTCTCCCTCCTCCTCTCTCTCTCTCTCTTCCATACCACCAGTCACCACCACTTGCTTTCTCTTTTCCCACTAACTCCACTCCCAACAAAGCTTTCACTAAGCTGCCTATGACTTGTACTGGTAATTAACTCACAACACAATTCCTTGACAATGCCTTTGGCTGCTATTATTGTAACCTTATTTGTCTTTTTTTTGTAAGTTCCATTGTAATGATCATGTTATGTTTTGTACCTTATTGTCTTGACGTGGAACCTTTGTAAAAGAGCCCTTGGCTCAAAGGTGTCATCCGAAATACAAATAAATAAATAAATAAAATAAAATAAATTGGGGGTGTGGCTTAGACAACATAAAAGCAAGTGACTCATTACAACTTCCTGTTGCTAGCCTTTTTGTTACTAATTGCCCTCCATCCCAATCAGCCCCTAAGCCAGCTTCTACTTTTTATAGCCACTATATTTTACTGTTAACAGGAACTTCCTGTCTGTTAGTAGGAAGGGAAGGATCATAGAGAAACATTGGTTTTGTCAACCCTAAAGAAAAAAGGTAGTTCTCTCCCCAGCTGCTGGTGGTCTGACACTGAACAAGGAAGAAGAAGGCTACTGAAGAATATAGGAAGTTGCTGTCCCATAACAGGAAGGGTGAGAGTTGTAAGGAGAAGAGAGAGTAAGCATACAGAGAAACAGGAGAGGAGACACAAAACTAAGACATGATAGGGTGGTGCAGTGCAGTGGCTGTGGGGCTGCGGTCTGGGAGACATTCTGGAGGCTGCAATGTTGCCCTGTTTGCAGCACCTCTGACCTGAGACAGGAGGTTGCCCGGTATCCAGGCTGACCTGGCTAGGATTCATGAAACTCCTCCCACCCAGGGACCACCAGGGCCAATGCCACCTCCCAGAGGTTGCCAAGAAAGAGGAGAGGCTGGACCAGGGTGGCTCAGGGAGGAGAGGGTGGTGGAACAGAGTTGCTCCTCCAGCTTTATCTGTCCACAATTCATGCACTCTTCTTGGTGGTTAGAGGTTCCTCTGCTGGAGACACCTGCAGTGGAGACCAAGGAGGATGCTGGGAACCTTCACAAAGGAGACCCACAGGAGGGTGACATGTGGGACCCCAGGGAAAGAAACAACTCCTGGTGGGACTCAATCATTAGAGGTAGAAGTGGGGGAGGAAGGGAGGGAGGTGGGTGCCTGCCTGGCGCCACGGCTTGGAGGGAGTGAGGCGAACTCAGGATCATGGAGCAGCTGCACTGGGAAGGGAGCTGGATGTCATTGTCCACCTTGGAGACAAATGACCTGGCTAGGAATGGGATCAGAGCAGTGCCAGGAGCTTGTAGAGTTGGGGAGGCCTTAGACAAGTAAGCGCATATGGTGACACTTACCGGAGGTGCTGCCACCTGTCTGTGGCAAAAGGGTGATGCTAGGGTACTCCTCACCAGTGTAATTCAATGAATGGTTGAAAACTGCGTGTGGAGCTCAGGGTTTGGCTTCATTGGGGACTGGGGAGCCACTTGGAGGGATGCAGACCTATACTGGTGCGATGGTCTGCATCTGTCCGGGGAGATCAATATCCCTAGGTGGGAGGTTTAAATGCTTACTGGCAAGCATTTAAACCAGCCAAGGGGCACCGGTATGAGCAGGAAAATCCCAGCCTCCCCACAAAAAAACACCTGCAATTAGTGAGGTAAACACCAAGGTAGAGAGAGGTCATTAGGGAGCAGGACAGAGGTAAATGTAAAAAAAAAAAAAAAAAAAGGCAAAGGCAGTAAGAACAGGGATGGGGCTAAAAGGGGTAAGGCCATCAAAAAGTGGAGGGTGATGATTACCAATGCCCGTAGTCTGTGTAACAAGCTCCCTGAACTGGTGGCCTTGATGGAAGAGACTTGCCTGATATTGTGTAGTCACAGAAACATGGTGCACAGAGAACCATGACTGGGATGTCAACATACCAGGATATACAATCTACAGGAGGGGACAGGGAGGGTAAAAGAGGAGGAGGAGTAGCTCTCTATGTAAAGGAAGAGATCAAAGCAACAGAACTAAAGAGTAAGCAGGGAGCAGATGAGGCACTCTGGGTCACCATGGAGACAGGAAATGGCACCACAATCCGTATGGGGTTGTGTACAGACCCCCATCTCAGGGGGCGGGAATGGACAAGGAAATGATAGAAGGTATCCATAGATTGGCAGAAAAAGGGGAGATATACTAACATACTAACATACTAACATACTAAAAAATGCCAGCAGGGAATAGGCCTTACGGTCTTTTCGTGTTCTGCTTGTTTGGTCAGTCCTCAGCCTGGGTGCTGAGCCTTGCTGATCCCTAACCTTCTCTGGCTTCTCCCTTCCAGTTCCGGATATTCTTGCTGCATTGATTTTGCTTCCAGAACCCTTCCCTGTACCTGTCCCACCCCTCTTGAACCCCTCCACTGTCTCTGCCTCCACTAGCCCCTAGGCAGTGCATTCCATGGCTCCACCACCTCTAGTGAAGTAGCACCTCCTCCTTTCTCCCCTGAATCTTCCCCTCCAGCTTCCACCCATGCCCTCTAGTGGCCCTTCCTCCTTCCTTGAAGCACCCCAACTGTTCCTCCCTATTTATCCTCTTCATGTACCTAAAGACCTCCTATCATGTCCCCCAGTCCTTCTCCTCTTCCAAGTAATGCATATTTAGCTCTTTGAGCCTCTCCTCATGGGTCCTGTCCCCAAGCCCCCCAAATCATTTGGTTGCCCTCCTCTGGACCCCTTCCTCCAGGAGGTTAATGTCCTGTTTTGGTGGCTCCAAAACTGCACGCAGTACTCAAGGTGCGGCCTCACCAAGCAGTTATACAGAGGAGCATCACTTCCTCCTTCTGGAGAGGATCCCCTAGCGATGCATCCCAGCATCCTGTTGGCCTTGGCTGCTGCCTCCACAAGTCTCAGAGTTGTTCATCTTGACATCCACCACCACCCCAGGTCCCTCTCAGCCATCGAGACTTGTAGCATTTCCCCCAGGGTGTACACTTGCCTCGGTTTCTTGGGTCTCCCCAGGTGGAGTACCTTTTGTATTTCCCTGCATTGCTGAACCTCAGCCCACTGTAGACTATCTTTCCCAGAGCTCTCCAGGTCCTGTAGGCTACCTCTCCCTCCTCCCCATCCACCACCGCCCCAGTTTCAGTCATCTGCAAAGAGACTCATCTCACTCTTGATTCCTGTCCTTATGTCAGATACATAGGCATTGAACAGAAGGGCCCAAGGACTGATCCCTGTGGGACCCACTAATGACCCTCCTTGGGATGAGACTATCCTACCAACTTATGACCTCTGGGTCCGGGTCCTGGAGCCAATTGCTCATCCATCTGATCATCTGGTCCCCACCCCCATTTCTCCCCAGTTTTATCCAACAGACCCATGTAGAAACAGAGTCCAGTCGCCTTGCTGAAGTCTAAAGAGGACATTCACTGGTCTACCCAGGTCCAAGGCACTTGTCACCCAGTCATAGAACTCCACCAGGTTTTGTCTGACATGAGTTTCCCGATGAATCCATGCTGTCTATCGTCCAGGCACCCTGACTTATCCAGGTCCCCCCAGCCTCTCTTGACAAGGCTCTCCATCACCTTGCCCACCACCGATGTCAGGCTGACAGGCCTGTAGTTCCCTGCCACCTCCCTTGATCTCTTAGATAGGCACTATATGCGCCACCTTTCCAGTCTGGGGCACCCACTCCTGTCCTCAGAGATGGGTGAAAATCTCTGCCAGGTTTCTTGCCAGGACATCTGCAAGTTCCTTCCAGCACTCTGGGATGTAATTTATCTGGCCCCAGTGCTTTCTCCGTCTTAAGGGAGCTGAGGGCTTCCTCACTCTTCTGCTGTGATTTCCACTTCCAGTCCCCTTCTCCTGCTTAGCCCTCCCCCACCTGCCATGATGCCTCCTCTCCCCAGACCTGCCGATCGGTAAGGGTCCCTCCCCTCCTCAGTATCTCTGTCTTCTCCCATGTATGATGCAGCACCTCATTTTCTCTGGTGAAAACTGAGGTGAAGTACTCATTTAGTACCTCAGCCTGTCCTCCCAGGTCTTGTGCCCCATCTCCTCCCTGATTTAATCCTGCTAATCTGCCCCTTCACCCTTCATTTTCCACAATGTATCTAAAGAACCCTTGTTCCCTCTCTATTTCCTGGCCAGGTTCTGCTCCTTCCTTGCCTTACTCGCTCACCACTCTAGTGGTCCTTCTAGCCATCAGCTCGTACTCCCCCGATTCCTTTCCTCCTTGAGCACTTGAATTGCTTATAGGCTGCTTTCTTCCCACCACCTCCTGGACTCCTGGTCCACCAACAGGGTTTTGGGTTCTACTGGGATTTTGTCTTACTCTTGCACAGGTAAAGCTATAGGCATCCTGCACCCCTCTCCTGATGATTTCCACCTACTATCAGGCGTCCATGTCTGACCCAATCCTATCCAAATGCTTCTTAAGTATCTTCCCATTTCCTTAAAAATCCACCCCCCTGAAGTCGAGTTACTCCGTCTTTGTGCAGCCTTCACCCTCCTAGGGTCCAGAGCAGAACCAGACCGTGGCATAGTCCACTACCCACCATGGGTCTCCTTACCTAGGCTCTCAATCTGGTCATCATCTGTCTGCCAGGACCACATCCAGTACCTGCGGCTCTCCTGGTCGGTTCCTCACCTGCTGAGTTAGGGCAACGTCTTGAAAGACATCCAACAACCTCTGTTCCCTGGTCACAGAGGGATGTCACTTGTCTCCAGTCTGTTCTGGCATGTTTAAGTCCCCAACACCACCACCTTCCTCTGCCCAGTCTGCAGTGTCTCCCAACATCTGCCACCAGACTGTCCTCCAGCTCTCCACCAGGGCAGGGGTCTATACACCACTCCTATTTTTACTCTCTTGCCCCCCCTTGTTATCAAGGTGACCTAAATCGCCTCCCAGTTTCCCTCCGCCTCCTCTACTCCCCTATGCCAATGCAGTTTTTGACTATCATTGCTACCTTCCTCCCTTCCTCCCCCTGTCCTTCCTGAACATAGTGTATCCCTCAGGTTCAGGTCCCAGTCATGTCTTGCAGTGGCCCAAGTCTCAGTGACCGCTGCCACATCCACTGCTCCCTCAGTTAGCATCGCCTGGAGCTCAGGCATTTTATTGCCCAAGCTCCTGGCATTTAGCAGGACTACCTTCCACCCTTTCCCTATAGTTCCATTTCCCCTGCTCGTGTTCCCATGGGGATTCTGTTTTCCCCTGGTCTGCACTTTGCCAGTTGGCCTTTTCCTGCAGTCCTCCTTCATATTGTTGATGGGGGACCTGAATAAGCCAGATGTTAACTGAAGCACCTTTGCTACAGGCACATCCAAGAGCAGGGTCATTCCTGATGCCATACAAGGGGCATGCCTGAGACAGCTAGTATTGGAACCCACTCGGGAGGCAGCAATCTTAGACCTGGTACTCTCAAATGGGGACAGAGAAAGAATCTCGGATTTAGAAGTGGGTAGCCATCTGGGAACAAGCGACCACCAAACAGTGTGGTTCACGATAAACACAGTCATACAATCAAACCATACAAAAAGCAAGAGTATTGGACTTTAGGAGGGATGACTTTGGGAAAATGAGAGAGTGCTTCAGAAAAACACTAGCAAACAGGCAAGAAGGAGGGGTGGAGGAACAATGGGGAGTAATCAAAACAGCCATCACAGAGGCAACAAGCCTTTGTGTAAAGCAAATCAACAAAACACAATGAAGGAAAAAAGGCTATGACTCTCAAAAGAGGTGGTAGGGAAGGTTAAGGAGAAAAGGAAAGCATTCAGGAAATATAAGGAAACACAGAAGGAGCAGGACAGAGAACTTTATCAGTTAAAGCAGAAAGAGGCAGAGAAGGCAGTCAGAATAGCAAAAGCCCAAACCGAGGAATGGATAGCCAACTATGTTAAGAAGGGGGATAAGACCTTTTATAGGTACATTAGGGAGCGAAGAAAGACCAAAGGAGGGATACTGAGGCTTAATAAAGGGAAGGGAATGTAGGCAGAGGGTGACAGTGAAAAAGCAGGGATACTGAACGAATGTTTCTGCTCAGTATTCACAAAGGAAGAGGAGGTAGAGGTACCTAAACCAAACAAAAGAAACAGTCTGAAGACGGGGGTCGATACCAGTCCATTTACAGAAGAAAGGGTTCTGAAAGAACTAATAAAATTGAAGGTGGACAAAGCAATGGGGCCTGATGGGATTCACCCAAGAACTCTAAAAGAACTAAGGGTAGAACTAATGACACCGCTGACTACTTTCTTTAACAAATCATGGGAGGATGGGGTGGTGCCTGAGGACTGGAGGAGGGCGGATGTGATTCCTCTTCACAAAGGTGGGAGCAGGACAGAGGCAGGAAACTATAGACCAGTTAGTTTGACCTCAGTGGTAGGGAAAATGATGGAATCACTTCTGAAGGAAAGAATTGTTGAGTACCTAGAGGCCAGTGGGGCACAGGACCCAAGGCAGCATGGATTCACGATGGGAAGGTCATGTCCGACAAATCTAATAGAGTTCTTTGACTGGGTGACCAAAGTAGTTGACCAGGGAGGGGCTGTGGACATGGCCTACCTAGATTTTAGCAAGGCATTTGATACAGCCCCACACAAAAGATTAATACACAAGTTAGCCAGCCTTGGCGTGGGTCCCAAGGTGGTAGCCTGGATAAAAAATTGGCTAGACAACAGGACGCAATGGGTAGTAGTAAACAGAGTCCACAGTGAAGAAAGGAGAGTTACTAGTGGGGTACCACAGGGTTCAGTACTGGGACTGGTTCTTTTTAATGTCTTTATAAGTGACATTGCAGAGGAACTGGAAGGAGAAGAATGTCTCTTTGCAGACGACACAAGGATCTGCAACAGGGTTGATACACAAGGTGGAGTGGAAAGGATGAGAAGGGACTTGGCAAGGTTGGAGGAATGGTCAGATGTATGGCAGCTCAGATTCAGTGCAAAGAAGTGCAAGGTAACGCACCTGTGAATCAAAAACCCAGAGGAAGAGTACGCAATGGGGGTGAGATACTGACAACAGTAAAAATGGAAAGGACCTTGGGGTTATTATATCAGATGACCTAAACATGGGAAAGCAATGTGAGAAGGCAGTAAGGAAGGCTGGGGGGGGATACTGGAATGCATAGGGAGAGGCATTAATAGTAGAAAACAGGAAGTTGTTATCCCTCTGTACAGACAGTTAGTGAGACCCCATCTGGAGTACTGTGTGCAGTTCTGGAGACCCCATCTCCACAAAGACATAAACAGAGTGGAGGCTGTCCAGAGGAGGGCAACCAAAATGGTGCAGGGTCTGCACCAGAACACATACGAAGAAAGGCTAAAGGAACTTAATATGTATACCCTTGAGGAAAGAAGGGAGAGAGGGGACATGATAGAAACTTTCAAGTAATAACTTTAATAATAACTTTATTTTTTAAAGCGCCTTTCAGACTATCAAGGCACTGTACATGTCAAAAACCACAACATACAATACCAATTAAAAATATATAAATAAAATAATTTCATAACATAACATGTTAAAAGCAAACAATAACATCTTCCATACAATCAAAACACAATATTTGCAATCAAATTTCATTAATCTTCCAAGTAAGCCATATGCCACAGGTAAGTTTTTAAATTTTTCTTAAATACTTCCACGGAGGTGCACTCCCTTAACCGGCGTGGTAGAGAATTCCAAAGAGTGGGTGCAGCATAAGAAAATGCTGTACTACCCGAAGATTTTAAACTCACTCTTGGAATCGCTAACAACCCCTCATCGGCCAAGCGGAGTGATCAGCCGGGGCAGTAAGGCACCAAAAGTTCTTTCAGATAGGTCGGACCCTGATCATGAAGGGCTTTGAAAGTCAATAAAATGACTTTAAAGATGATCCGCCACCGTATAGGAAGCCAGTGCAGTTCGCGCAGTACCGGGGTAATATGACTGGATCTCCATGTCCCAGTCAAATCCGGGGAACAGCATACTACACCAGCTGTAGGCAATGGATTTCAACCCCAGAAAGCCCAAAGTAAAGGGCGTTGCAGTAGTCCAAGCGCGAGGACACGAAGGCGTGGACCAACGCTGGCAAAGAGTCAGACGGAACAAGTTGACGCACCCTGGCAATATTCCTAAGATGGTAAAAGGAAGTCCTGACAATGGCCGACACTTGAAATTGAAGGGTCAGCCTGTCGTCTAGGACAATCCCAAGGTTGCGCACCCGTTCAGAGGTCGGAAGTGACACACCGCCAAGAAAAATTCCAGAGGGCGTGCCATCTTGTGACCTCACTATCTGACCACCCGGGTCCACCACTAACACCACTGTCTTCTCTGAGTTCAACTTTAACCAACTAGAATCCATCCACCCTTGGATTTCTTCCAGCCAGTTATTAAACACTGAGAGAGCTCCATCCTGGTCAGGTGCAAAAGACAGGTATAGCTGGGTATCATCTGCATAGCAGTGAAACCTCAGCCCATGCCGTCTTATAATGTCTCCGAGGGGCAACATATACACTGCGAATAACATGGGTGACAGCACTGAACCCTGAGGCACCCCACACAACAAAGAAGTTGGGCCGGAGGAATGAACCCCCGACACAACTCTGTGTGATTTCCCAGTAAGGAATGAAGTGAACCATTTTAAAACAGTTCCCGACATTCCACAGATTAGCCTCAGGCATGCTAACAACACCAGGTGATCCACAGTGTCAAAAGCTAACGAGAGATCAAGAAGGACTAGAATGGAACATCTCTTCTGATCCTTCGCCCTCAGAAGATCATTAAGCACCCAAACCAGCGCAGTCTCGGTGCTGTGTCTTTTACAAAAACCAGATTGGAAGGATTCGTAGACATTATGGATGGTTAAATGCTCATTGGCAAGCCACTACCTTTCTCAATAACCTTCCCAATACAGGAAGGTTAGAGATAGGTTTGTAGTTTGAGAAACAGTCTGGGTCCAAAGTAGCTTTCTTCAAGAGGGGTGTCACCACTGCCTCTTTCAGGGAGTTAGGAAACTCACCTGACTCTAAGGAGCACCAGACTATTTGCACCATAACTGGACCGATGGTCTCAGAACAACCCAAAATTAGGGGAGTTGGTCCAGGGTCCAAACTACAGCTCATGGGCCACACACTGTGGATGATCCTCGTAATATCCACGACCTCTGGTCGGCAAAAGGAACTCCAAGAGAACTGAGGTATTGTAAACTTGCACTATTCCACAACATCACCCTTAGAGATTGCCGGACGCAAGTCCACCCTGAAGTACCTCAAGGGAATCAACAAAGTCCAAGAGGGTAGCATCTTTCAGAAAAAGAGATGTGCAAGAACAAGGGGGCACAATTTGAAAATAGAGGAGGGATGGCTCGGAGGTAATGTGAGGAAGTATTTTTTCATGGAGAGGGTTGTGGATGCATGGAACAGCCTCCCTGAGGAAGTCGTGGAGTCAAGAACAGTGGTTGAATTCAAGAATGCATGGGACAGACATAAGGCAGTCCTAGTGGGGGGTAGGAGGAAGTAAGCTGTTAGTTAACTAGGATCTGCAGCTTATCTGTTAGGTAGTCAAATGGGCAGACTAGGTGGGCCAAGCGGTCCTTATCTGCCATCAAATTCTATGATTCTATGTTTCCACCACATGAGCTATTCGTGTATGAAAATGTATTAGTGTACCTCTCCCTTTGTCTGTTTTGGCTTCTTTTGGATGCACTAGCATCCTATATCTTTGCGTCCACAGCTATGGATGCAGTTGGTGGATATAATACTAGGGACCCCTTAATGAAAGTAGTATTACCTTCATTCCTTTTTCATGACCATGAAGTCTACATGGATTAGTTATAAACTCAAATTGTCCCCATTCTAGATGGCTTTTTGTTTAAACTGGTAGTATATCAGTGCATCCATATATTCGGGAAGTAGATACTTTTCTTTCTCTTTTAGAAACACAGAATTTCATGGCAGATAAGGACCACATGGCTCACCTAGTCTGCCCTTTCCCCCTACCTACATTGTAACTGCAGACCGTACTTGATCTACCACTCTTTCTCCCTCCCTTTCCTTTGCACTATGATCCCCTTGTGACTATCCCATGCATTCTTGAACCCCACCACTGTCTCCGCCCCCACCACCTCTGCTGGAAGATTGTTCCAGAAATCCATCACTCTTTCTGTGAAGAAGTATTTCCTAACATCTCTTCTGAATCTACCAGTTCCAGCTTCATAGCATGTCCTCTTGTTCTTGAGCACCATTTCATCTGAAAAATACCTCCCTCCTGTACCATGTATACTACTGTGAAGTATTTAAAGGTCTCTATCATATCCCCTCTCCCTCCTCTCTTCCAGGGTGTAAATAGTGAGGTCCTTTAGTCATTTCTTTCATGGAGTTTGATGCAGACCCTGCACCATTTTAGTTGCCCTCCTCTGGACAGCCTCCACTCTATGTCCATCCAGAGATGTGGTCTAGAACTGCATACAGTACTGTAGGTGTGGTCTTACCAGAGATCTACACAGAGGTAACACTACTTCCCACTTTCTGCTGGTGATACTCCTCCCTATGCACCCCAGCTTCCCACTAGCTCTCCCAACTGCCTTATCACACTTCCTGACCCTCTGTAGATCATCTGATATGATTACCCCTAGGTCTCTCCTACATGGTGCTTGTCAATACCACTTCACTCATTTTGTACTCTAACCCTGGGTTTTATTGCCCTAAGTGCATCATTTTGCAATTTTGTGCATTGAAACCCAGCAGTCTTACCTTGACCACTCCTCTAGTTTTCTCAGGTCTTTGCTCCTCCTTTCCACTCCTCCTGAAGTGTCTAGGTATTGCAGATTTTGGTGTTTTCCATAAAGAGGAAGAACTTCCCTTCCAGGTCCTAAGCAGTGTCACTTATAGAGACATTAAAGAGAATCAGTCCCAGACCTGATCCCTGAGGCACCCCGATGGTCACTCTCCTTCCTCAGAGTAAACTCCTTTTACCACCATGCTCTGTCACCTATCCCCTAACCAATTTCTTACCCAGTTTACCACCTTTGGACCCACTCCTAAGCTATTTAGCTTGCTTACTTAGTCTTCTATGTGGAACGGTATTGATAGTCTTACTGAAATCTAAGTAGGTAATATCCACCACTCCACCATGATCTAACTCCTTTGTCACCCAGTGACATACTCTTTTAGTTTTGGGATTGTGACAGAGTGAGGATTCCCCTATCACAATTTATGCATTGGGATTATTTGATGATACCTTAACATTCATAGCCTCATGCCTAAACTGGCTGAACTTACCACTTGGGTTCGTCACTATAAACCAGACATCCTTGGTGTTACAAAAACATGGCTGAAGTCTACAACCCCGACTCTGCATGTGCTCTTCCTGGGTTCAACCTTATTAGACTTGACTGTGCTCGGAATAAGCATGAGGGTGAATTACTGTTCTATTATAAAAGTCACTTGAACTTATCCACCATACCCAACCAGCAACCTTCTCTGCCTCCATGCGAGTTCCTTCATATAGTCCTTCTGCTGGGTAATATTAAACAAATTGCATTTAGTCTGTGCATACAGTCCCCCTAAGAGCGCCATGAAAGGGCTAACCGAGCTCCTTGATTCCGTTACTCCTTAGGTCTGTGGAAATGAGTTGCTGCTTCTAGGTGATCTTAACCTAAATTGGTTTGGTGGCAATATCAGACAATATGAACCTCTGTTGGCTGGTCTCTCCCTCTCACAACTTATTTGGGAGCCTACCAGGATGTCCACCACAGGTGGTAAAAGCACTCTCCTTGATTGGGTATTGTCCAATGGACCTGAGAGGGTTTCCTGCTCTGGAACTTTCCCTGTCTTGATCTCAGATCACCCCCCATATACTGCAACTGGAAGGTCTCCTCCCCTAGAATCCCGTGCAAAATTCTCCTTATGAGGGATTTCTTCAACTTTAACCCTGAATCCTTCCATGCAAACCTGGGACATTCTGATTGCTCCACGGTATTACATGCTTCTGACATCTCTACTGCTCTGAAAAACTTTCTTGACATCTTTTCTGCCCTGCAAGATAAACATGCCCCTCTCATCAAAAGGGGGGTAAGGAGCTCTGCTACAAAATGACTTCATGGTACTCTACGTGTCCTCATGAAGTCTAGGGATAAATGCTGGGCTAGTTTCAAGGCCTCAAATAACATGTCTATATTTCAGGTTTACAGGCATCTCAGAAATGTGCGTAAGAGAGCTGTTAGATCTGCAAAGAGTGAATTTTATAAATCTTCTCTGGTTACCTCAGCCAAAAAATATAGTTAGTGGCTCCTCAAAAGGTGATGCCTCAGACATGACTATAGATGGTACAAGTTGCAATAATGCCATAACAATTGCTAATGCCTTCAATTCTCATTTCTCAGATCTGTCTGCCTATACCTCCCTATTCTCTGATCCTGCTCATATTAATCAAGAAGTGCTTCATAGCTCCAAGTTTGAATCTTCCTCTCACCCTCCCTTTTATTTTAAAGCCATATCCATCAGGGAGATGCAGAGACTTCTGTCTGTTTTCTCCCCTCACTCTAGTGCTGGTCATGATAATATGGAGCCTAAACTCCTCCGCCTTGGTGCCCTGTTCACTGCTTTACCTATCTCCCACATTTTTAACTTGTAGCTCACCTCATGACATATCCCTGATCTCTGGAAAGTGGCTAAGGTTGTCCCTGTTTTCAAACAAGGTGATCCTAAAAACCTTGAAAACTACCGGCCTATAGACATTTCATCAGCTGTCAGCAAACTTCTTGAAAATGTTGCTGCTTCCCAGCTGACTGAATACATTCAGACTCACCGAGCTGCTGTCACCAGCACAACACGATTTCCACAAGGGTTACAGTACATCATCTGCCCTTGCTAAGGTTACCTCAGAGGTCAGGGTTGCCATGGAATAAGGTAAACTCACTAGCACCATCTTTGTTGATCTTTCCAAGGCCTTCAACCTGGCTGACCATGTACTCTTGATCTTGCAGCTTCAGTCCATAGGCCTGTCTGCCCCCGTCCTTGGGTGGTTTTCCAACTACCTTCAAGGGAGGCATCAACTAACCATATTCAACAAGGCTCTCTCTGAGCTTACTCTGGCAAAATCTGGAGACCCCAGGGGTCTGTCCAAGGACCTCTCCTTTTCTCACTATTTGTTAATAATCTCCCCACCATGCCGTCTCATAGCAGTGCCACCCTATACACAGATGACCTGGTCATCCTTACCCACTCCCATGACATCAGTGTCATAAACCGGCAACTAAGTGTCAATTTTTGCAATATATAAACAGACTTGTCCTCAATCTCAAAAAAACCCAGGCCATGCTTTTTGGATCCCAGGCTAAAATAAAAGTGTCCCCTGAACCCTGAACTATTACTGGCTTTGATGGTTCCCCCATGAAGGTTGTTGACTCCATCAAAAATTGAGAGTTACCTTTGACCCTTAGCTTGACCTCGCCCAGCATATCCATAACATATGTAGGGCAGTAAATAGTAAGTTGGGCCTGTCATACAGAGCAAAAAACAACCTCACTCCTGCCACTTGCCTTGCCTTGGCTAGAGGTGTGTTCCTCCCTATGCTCTGCTAATGGATTCATTACATTTACACAAACCACTAAAACCCACCTCTCCAAATGGGAAATGGTGTATAACTGCTTTGCCCTTACAGCCCCTTGTCTCACTCACCATTGTGACCTTCACAACAAACTTACTTGGCTCTCCCAAGGCTATCACCAGAACTTTGTCCTAGGGTGTTTTACTGATAATGTCGTTAGAACGGACAACCCTCCTGTTCTGGCAGAACTCCTTAAACCTGCTTACTCCTCTTATTCTCTAAGGTCAGATGGTTCTACAGTTTTTCTGCTTCCAAATAACCTCATGAAAATGGGCAACAGTGCATTTGCTATATGTGCACCTAAACTATGGAATTCCCTTCCTACCCACGTTTGTAATTCCCCCTCCTATACCTGTTTCCAAAACTCCCTTTAGAATCACCTGCTGCTCTCCTCATCATGCAATTTCACTTAAGATGCTAATAGGCTTCCATACAGGTGTTCACACTTTTTGACCTTCCTTGGGGCACTCTCCCAAGCTCTGTAATGTCTGCCTGCCTAAACTTACCTGTTCTTATTGGTTATGAATTTTAATTACTGTTGAATTGTCTCCCTGTTTTGGTTATAAATTTTAATTATTGTTGAATTGTTTCCCTGTTACATCTAGCAATGTCTGTATATTGTTTACCTGCTTACCGGAAATTTCTGTGCATCCTTAGCCTGTCTGTAATCTGTCTCTGCATTTTCCTTGCAACCTCCCGGGTCGCACCTGAAAATAGGTTTGTGTCTAGTGTGCTTACCTGGTTAACACAGAGAACAATCGATGGGTGACAAGGCTGTGTTTCATGGAAAGAAGTGAAACTATATCATGACCTTATGAAGCGCTCAACAGGGTCTCTGATGGTTTTGTTTCCTCGAAGAAACACAACCTTTGTTATGGATGGTGACCCATCTATTATATTTCATAGTGTATTTTTTTTTTTTTTTTTTTTGGAGGACAGGATGCCAACAGAAGAGGAGTGGATGTCAACTCAGGTATGGGGCTCTTGTTGCTCCACCCTCGATGCTCTCACACTGGTCACTGCCTCAGTCCCGCTTGCCGGCAGTGCTCCTACTTGGCTTTTTTTTTCCTCACCACCACAGCTTGATATACTGTCGCATTCAAGGGACAGTGATAACTTTTACTTTTCATTTAAACAATTCAGGGCTAAACAGAGAGAGCCCTCACAGCAGCCACTGGATATCTACTACCAATTGCCGACACTGGGGACTGCTGCTGTTCACTGGACCACCGCCACACAGATGGGACCTGCTGGGGGGTGCTGAGAACAGAGCACTTGTTTCTGTTCAGAAGTTTTCAGCCGCTGTCTTGACCACACTTATCAGTGGCTGAGAACATCTTACCTCAGGAGAGAGTTTATTTTTTAAATGGTAGCACATGAGGGGGAACGCGTTCGATGTTCTTATGCTGCAGTAGATACGTAGCTAGTGCAGCATAACAGCTGCCATGACATAGCTACTGCAGCATAACAATCCTATTCTAGGGATGGATTTCCATCCCTAACAATGTTCCACCATACACTACAAAAAAGCTAAATAAATAAGTAGGATCATCACAACAAGGTCCCTCCATTAAAAAGTTAAAATATTCTGTTCTGTCCTATCACTCTTCCTCCTTTCCTATGCTTTCCTGTCTTCTGTTTTGTTTCCATGTTCTCTCCCTCTGTTGTCTTTTGCTATCTTCATCTTTTTTCTTATATCCTTCTCTCATGAATGCCCCCCACAAAAAATTACAATCAAGTTTTCTGTGCAGCCCCTGCTCTGGTGGCCATTGAAATGGCCTGGCAGGAGGGCCTGAATTATTTACATATGATCTCCCTACTTAGAGAATAACACACAATGTGTACCATGTGCTCTCTCCCACTCTCTGCCTGCATTGCTAGTGTCAGGAGGGAGCTGAGAGAGAAGGCAACATGCCTTTTAATTTGTTTCACTCCCTACGGGACTGGATAGCAATTGCTGAGGTCTGATAGGACAGGCAGCAGACTGCCTCAGCTTGAGGTTTCAGACTCTCTAGTTGCATCTCCTGCTTCTTGAGATGATCAGTGGAATGCTGTCACTAACCAACGAAGCAGTTGTTAAGCACTGGGTGGCTGGCTGGGCAGGTAGGGGACATACTATGCACCTAAGAGGAACTTGCTTGTAAAATTTAAAAGCAAATATTTGTACCTGTGGTCTCACAACTCAGTGTGCACCCAAGCCCAGGAAGCCAGTAGGGAACAACAATGGGAACATTTTATTTGTTAAAAAGAGAGTGATGCCTGAAAATAAATTACACAGAAAAAAATAATTTTTGCTTGAACTGCCAGTTACAGAGCAGAGTGTGGGGCTGCTTAGAGAGAAAATAAAAGGGAGCTACACACGCCATGTTTGTGTTTCCTCACCCTGTTGGAGTCACTTGTTAGTAATTTTGTAGTTACCTACTGGTACATAGACTGGGAATGTGCTCCAAATGTGCCACTGCAGATTCCTCCAACTTCATGGAAACAACCAAGCATTTAACTGATAATAGTTGAGTACCTTTGGAGTGTGTTTTCCAAAATGTGTTCCAAAAATGCTAATTAAGTGCCTTACAGTTACTTCTGATACACCTCCAATGGAGTACCTTCTCAGGAACTCCCACAATACTCCTCAAAAGCATCAACTGAGTGTGTTTCAAAGATGTTAATTAGGTATGTTGTGAAAGTACCTTTTGACGTGCTGCTGTATTACTCCAGAAAATCACCTTTGCAGTGTGTTCCAAAAATGCTAATTAAATGCCTTAGAATGACTTTTCATGTATTTCAATGGACTACCATCACCATTACGCTGCCCAAGCACTGCTGGAGTGTGTTCCAAAAATGATAATGAAGTACCTTTGAATTACTGTATATATACTTCAAA
Organism: Neoceratodus forsteri; assembly: GCA_016271365.2. NCBI lineage: Eukaryota > Metazoa > Chordata > Ceratodontiformes > Ceratodontidae > Neoceratodus > Neoceratodus forsteri. The sequence goes on from CM028133.1 coordinate 904,890,893, forward strand.
TTGGGTACCTTTGGATGGACTCCTATGGTGCTCTTCAAATGCACCTAAAATGCTAATTATGTACATTCATTGGAGTACATGCTTACAACTTTAATTAATCAGTGCACAATATCCTCATAGTTGAACCATACTTATAAATTAAACCATACTTGTAAATCAAAATGTCCTGGGCTTCATATTCAATGGTTAGTGTAGCTGCTAACAGGTTACCAGGCAGGATCTTATTCAGAGGCCCTTGGAGAGCTGCACAAATGCATCAGAGTGATCGTACTAACCATACTGCCGCACCTATGCAAATGAGGGTGTCTCTCATGCATAACGGATCAACACATTTTCAAACATTTTTGGCAGTGCTAACCAGCTTCCGGCACAGGTTACTGCTGCAAAAAAAAACAACTTTTAATGCAGCACTAAGGCTGCGCATCCAGCTTACCAAAGGCAGGGTGGCTATGCTGCAGCAACACTCCCCTGAGCCTAGTGCCTCCCCCCCCCGATCACTCCATGTCCTCTGTAAACCTTTTTTATTTAGTATTTATTGGGATGTCCCCTGTAAACTATATCCCTGGTAGTCTAGTGGACCTTCATCCCACTGATTGCCACCATGTCTCCAGTATTTCCCTAATAGTTTAGTTGAGCCCCCTCCATCAGTCATCACCATTTCCCCAGTATACTGCATATCATTGGTAGTCTAGTGGACTCTCTCCCTCAATCATCTGATCTGTTCATCTCGAGAAAACAATGCACAGTGTTGAATTACAGAAAAATAATAAGAAATACTTGCATGCTGCAAGCATCAAACTACATCTTTGGCATCCATGCTGCAATCATGTATTTTGTGTTAAACTGGAACCGAAAGCATGCATGCAGTAAGCAAGTGGTCATTGTATGAAACTACCTCTGTGGCATGTGTGCTGCAAGCATGTATTTTGTGTTAAACTGGAGCCGAGTGCATGCATGTGGCATACATGCAGCAGGCAAGTGTTCTTTGTAAAGACGCATGCATTAGCACACTTATACCTATATGCATATGGTACACTTGTACCTCTGTACAAGTCTGCTCACATATGACATGTTTATAGCTCAACACTGCCTCTCCCAATCTCAGTTACATCCAACCTGGCAGACATAATACCATCAGAAATACCTGTGATTCTTCCAGCCTCCCACATACACATTGCTCCACTGAACTACTGAATCACTTCTGTTTGTCCCGTACACCTGGTAATTCATCCCCCATAGTTCCAGTTATACACAGCAACATAATTGCACATTTCTGTCCTGTACAAGCATCCAAGTTTGGATTTCAGGTAAATGTGACATTTCTAGATTATCATTAAGGGCTGATTGAAATTCATGCTCAAACAGTACTTGCACCTGGGCCCCCCTATCCAAGTAGAATGACAAGTTGATATATGACAACTAAAGAACACTTGTGTACTAGATTTTACACTGGCCAACTAACAATGCACACACAGCAAGCCATGATACTCTGCTATCAAGTGATGCTTCAGCATAAGGGAGGGCTCACTCCCAGTATTACAGTGCCCAAAAAAACAATTGTCACCCAACTGTGGGGACTTACCATATTTGCTCTCATTTTTACGATCCCCCATTCTGTGCACTGCCATCTGGTCAGAGTCCTGAGTGCCCTTTGAGTCTCCGTCTGGCCTCACAACATGTTTTTCTTTCAAAATGGGCCTGAGGAGCAAACCCATGGAACTGCCATGTTGTAGCTGAATGAATGTGTGAGCCAGCGGTCCACGCATGCACAGTAGTGCATATTCATTTCTTACCACTATTGTGGCCAAACAAAAGCCTCTCAGGTTCTCTCAGTCCCAAATGCCAGCTAGTCGTGGGCCAGAGACAGAGAGGAGGTGGGGGAGAAGCCGAAAATGTTTTTATTTTAAGAGCACCAATTAGCATGTTGGGGCAGTGTTATAAATATTAATGAGGCATACTGAATATTATTAAGGTCTTGCCTGCTGCCTGGGGGACAGTGAAAATCAGCAGCAGCGACAGGTACAAAAATGGAATTAATATATTAAACTCTGTAGCTATTTAACAGGGCAAAGGGACTGCAAAATGACTATGGGGTATTTCATAAATAAAAATGTTTGTTCTGGCTACACCAGGACTGGAAAGTTGGGACACTATATGGACTGCATTTAAACTGTTTTCACAGCAGCCATGTCTGTAGCCTTTAATCTCAGTCCAGCCAACTGGAGAGCCATGACATTGTCAGGGGACTCATGGGACTGTGTAATAGACTTATGTAAGAAAAAGTAGGGACATTTCTTGGCACCCAAATGAAGGGCCAATCAGGCATCAAAGGAGCCTGATGAATATTAATTTTTCAATGGGGCAATCAATCCGGCCAATAAGGAGCTATCGGGAGCGCCTCAAACTCAAGAGACTTTTGGTTCTGAGTTCAATTTGGCAGGAGCCCATCCAGAGGGAGAAGGGCTCTGGCCCCTTTACTAATGAATGTGGCTGTAAGGCCTTGAGAATGGCCTGCCTGGAGATTTGCTAGCTACGGTTCCTAACAGCCTGTGTTGCCTTTCCACATCTTGAAGAATCTGTCTAAGAGAATTCTGATCTGCAACTTCAGCTGTAAGACAGCTGTATGGAACTGTAACTTCAGCTGTGAAAGAACTGTAAAGATCTGTAACTTCAGCAGAGAGAGCGCTGTAATGATCTGCAACTTTAGCTGTGAGAGAGCTGCCTAACAGGTTCCTGAGTGGGGAAGCCTGCTGTGAATTTCAAGTAAGATGGAGACCTGCTTGGAGGCCAAGTAACCATTACTTCCAGGAGATGCTCATGTCTGTGCTATGTCACCTTGCGTTGACTCAGCACCTGGATAGGGTGGACGTCTGTATAAAGACATTGTTACTGTTCCATTTCTACAGAGGTCATCTGGGAGTCTCCCTGGAGAAAAGAAATCCATCAGGGATTGCCTATCAGATGTTTGATGTCCTGCTTGGGGCTTGCGGATCCATGTCAGCCAAGAGAAACTGTTGTGAATGTGTTTCAGCTTGTGAAAAGCTAAAGTGTAAATAGTATCTGCTAAAGAGTAAAAATTATTCTGTCTGGTTGGGAGACTCTCCTTAATCTCCAGTGTCCAGGGCTTCAGTTAACTCCATTTTGGGAGTATTTGACTCCCAAAAATAAGGCAAAAACTTCCAGAATAAAGAAGGAGGAAGTCATTGACTTCCAAATGTAATAAACAAAACTGGATGTCTTCCCAAACAGAAGACACAGAAGCTCAGAAATTATGGATTTTTGTAAAAGAAATTGTATTTTATCACTAATGCTCATATTAACATCCATAAATTGATCCTTCTTAGAATACTGACTTTTAAACTGTGGGATTTAGGAAGTATTTTGACTTCCAAAAATTGGAATGACTGCCAGATTTTGACTCACAGAAGTATTTGACTTCCACACAAAATAAATTAACTGAACCCTGCTAGTATCTGTTGCTAGAAGTAAGAGGAGAGCCCCTCTTCTGTTCCAGTGAGCACCTGCAAGGTGAGAAAGTGTTGTCTAGTAGTATGGGACTGTTCAAGCAGAAGGTGTGTATCTTCTGTGCAAGTATGAGTGCATTGAGAAGAAAAGATTAGTTCTTCTGTAAAAGTTTAACCTGCAATGTCTGAGTCTGAGAAACTGTTGTCCTTCAGTCTTCAGTGAGAAACACAGAGGCTGTGTCCTGATGTAAAAGAGCCACAGCCGCTATGCTGGCAGTGTGGCTGAAATGCCACTGGTAGCCAAATGTGACTGAATACCTGAGAGAGAGAGAGAGAAAGAGTCTGCCATTCAAGATCAGTTTGGGGAATCAGCCTGGTAGTGTTGCCAGTTAGGCACTGCTAATTGCATCTCCCCTGAGGGATCACACCAGTCTGGTTTCCATAAAGCCCACCCCATTCTCACAGGCACGGATCAGGAATGCATCACCTCAGCCATCTTTGATGACCTGGCCAAAGCTTTTGACACTGTCACACAAGCCCTCCTCCTCTCCAAGCTGACTGTGGCTGGCCTCTCTGAAGCCGCCGCCAACTGTTTCTGGTCATACCTCATGGGCTGGACCCAATCTGTCTGAGTTGGCAACTCCACTTCCCCTCCTCTACCAATTAAAATAGATGTTCACTAAGGCTTGGTACTGAGACCAATACTGTGCTCCATTTTCCTGAATGACCTACGTGATGCCTGTTTATCTGCTTGTATCCACATGTACGCAGATGATACCATGTTATTTTTCTCTGGGAGCTCCCCTTCTAAGGTGTCTATCAGCCTACAGCTGGACTTTAACAATGTCCAGTGCTGGTTTAGTGCTAACCAACTCTCTATGAATGTCAAAAAAACAGTCTCTATGACCTTTGGCACCACATAAAAGCTGTCCAGATTGGACTCTACCCCCACCTTTCATACCCTATCTGGTACTACTCTGGACGACATCCACTCATTTAAGTACCTTGGGCTTTGGCTAGACAAGGATCTTGACTTGGGGGTACATGTTGATGCCATACACAAAAAACTACTCCCTAAGCTTGGTGCTCTGTATAGACACTGCATTTGCCTGTCCATGCAAGCCAGAGGTGAAACTGTCCTAAAGATGATTCTCCCAGTCTTTGACTTGGTGGACATTGTCTACAGTTCTGCCTCCAAGACCAACCCTTTCCAGACTGGACACTCTATCTTCAATTCCTTCTGCCGCTTTATACTTGGCTGCCCTCCTCTCACCCACCACTGCAATCTCTATACCTCTCTCTCTTTCCCATCCCTCTCTGCCAGACTCTTGTCTCACACTGAAAATCTAGTAGGGAAGTACTGGCTTGGATCCCTGCCACCTTACTTGCCCTCCCTCTTTTCTATCCCTCCCCCTTCCTGCTACTCCCTCCTGTCTTCCAGACACAGAACGCTTGCCCTGCCACATTAGCAAACTTCATCTGGTCACGCCACTGTCTAGTATAAATTTCCTAATATCTGGAACTCCTCTCTGACATTTATGCTGCCCAATCTCGCCATTCCCTTGCTTTCTCCTTCGCAGACACACTGTTCACTGCTGCAGCTTCAGTAAATCCCTTGCAAACCTCACCACCTCCAGCCCACCCTACCTATCAACCTCAGACATCCTCCCCCACTCTTTCCTTCCCCACTGTTGCCCTGCTTTCCTCCTTCACAGACACACTGTTCTCTGCTGCAATGGCAATTACTCCCTTACAATCCCCCCTCATCACCACCTAGCCCACCTTGCCTATCGACTCCCCACTCTGCCCTTCCTAAGCCCACCTTTACCTAATGTCCCCCCCATTGGTCTCCCTTCTCTGCCCTTCCTCAGCCCACCTTTACTTATCTCCCCTCCAATTGTCCTCCCAACTCTGCCTCTCCCTCCACCTTCTGTCTCACTCTTGCTACTTCTCCTCCTCACTCTCTTTCTCTCCAATAATTTGTTGGCTTCCAGTCCCCTCGCAGGGTTCTCAGCATCCTGGTGGGAAGTAGGTTTCGGCTGCCTTTTCTCCCATTCTCTACCCCTCCATCCTGTGTTTCACCCTTGCTACTTCTCCCCCTCACTCTCTTTACCCCGAATAACTTGCCAGCTCCCAGTCCGCTCACAGGATTTTTGGCATCTGGTGGAAAGTAGGTTGTGGCTGCCTTTTCTCCCATTCTTCACACATCCCCCACCCTCTCCTCCACCCTGCTGGTTTTACCACCCACCTTCTGTCTCACCCTTGTTACTTCTCCCCCTCAATATCTTTCTCTCCAATCTTGCCAGCTCCTAGTCCCCTCACAGGGTTCTCAGCATCCTGGTGGGGAGTAGATTTTGGCTGCCTTTCTTCCATTCACCAACTTCCACCTCCTGTCTAACCCCTACTACCTCTTCCCCTCATTATCTTTCTCTCCACTAACCTGCCAGCTCACCAACCAGATTCTCAGCATCCTAGTGGGGGGTAGGTTTTGGCTGCCTTTTCTCCCATTCTTCACATGTCCACCAACCCCTCTCCCCCACCCTGCTGGTTTTACCATTTTATTACGCCTCAATATAGCACTTGCTCCTGTCACTCCTTCTCCCCCTACCTCTAATACTCTCATTTAGCACTTGTGCAGCATATGCCATTTACCTGGCTACCTGTCTACAATACCATGTTCTCAGCTTGTATTTGTACTGGATTGTCTTGCACTGTATTTGATTGCACACTATACTAAGTTCTATGTTGATTTTTTGGCTACCTGTTCACATTATCATGTTCCTAAAATTGTTTTTGTACTGTCTTGCTTTTGCATTGTATTTGATTTGCATACTATGTTCTTTGCTTGATTTTTGCTCTCCTCCTTATGTAATCCCCCTCCCCCCAGGATGCTTCTGGAAACAAGCCGTTTACAGATAATGTTGTCTTTCCTTGTGAAACTTTTCTTTTTTATTTATTTTTTTCCCGACTACTTTTTTCCCCTTGGGGCCCCCAGTCGGCCCTGGCGTCCTTGCATCCATATCCCAGGCCACCACCTGACACGCACCAGTCTCCCACTGAGGGCAATCACCCATTACCCTATGGCTTACCCCAGTTTCAGGGTGGCAGGGGGTGACCAACTCCCCCACCAAGTCCAGATCTGTACTGGTGATCCCCTCCAGGAACTAGCACAGGTACGCTCAGACAGCCATCAAACCGTTATGACTGGGGTGCCCTTTTTTCCATTTTTCTACCTTCAGAGGCAGAGCATGCAATGCCAGCAAGGGGCGTGCTGCACATGCGTCTGCACGCAGCACACTCACCGACTGCCCTGCCTCTGACCCCGATCTTTCAGGAACAGGCATCTCAACACCTAGCCTCCAGCAGGTGTCAGGCTACGCCGGTCACTGTTCCCCATGCCTCCCCGGGAGAGGAGAGTTGTTCTATGGATGCTTAATCCTCTTCAACCCCTGCCGACCCTTGGTGACCTGAGATCACTCCTGAACCCAGGTCACCAGCGTGTCACGAGGTGTGGTGTCCAGTGCCTCAACCCTCATTGCCACCGGGCCAGCCTGGTGAAACTTTTCTAAATAAAAAATAAATAAATAATGCCTAGACATGGGGGTTAAGGCATGCTGGCCAAGGTCCCTTGTGCTGTCCTATTCCAGTTTGTGATTTCACCTGTAAGAAGATGACCAGTTCAAGACATGCTGAGAGTCTCCAGCTTTCCAAAGCTACATGGGCCTGCTGCGAGGGAAAGGGGCACGCTGCAAGCCCTTGCTGCCCATCTCAGCCAAGTCAAGTTCAACCCATTGTGTCTACCCCAGATTTACCATCTACAAATCTTCAGCTGCATCAGCCAAGAGACTGTTTGCAAAACTGTGAGTAAAGCAGAGATCATCCTGCATCTAGGGAACTTTAAATAGTTGCCATCAAGTGTTTGACAAGTTCAGAAGTAAACTAATATTGCTGATAAAGTTCTGAGTTCACCTGCCTTGCTAAAGTATCAAGTTCTGCCAAGTAGTTAATACAACCAAGAAAAGGGCTGAAATTCAATATAGTTTTAAGCCTGCCAATGCTGGCCAAACAACTGCACCAATTACAGGCCTGCAATGAGTTAGTACCGGGTATCCAGGGATATAATTGTGGGGTTATTATCTAAAAACTGAGAGCTGGTACCAGTTGGGCAGGGGATGGTATTTCTGTGTATAAGCAGCTAGAGAGGTAGAAAACTTTAACCTAAATTCATCAGAAAGCTGGTGGGTGGTGGGCATTAAAAACTGGCTCTGAATTTTAAAGTGAAAAGATTGTGTATTGTTGGCAATTAACAAATGCCAAATCCGAAAAATTGTTAACCTCTACAGTACCTCCAATTTCTCATTCCTAGGCCCATGCCCTTGTAAATAAATTGTTGGTTAACCATTTTTTTACAGAAGGTCTTGTGAGCATATTATTTGTACCCAGTGTGTGCATATTATTAGGTTAAGTCAATAATTCTAAAGTATTGAAAATGTGGGTTTTGATTTATGGTAATCCATGTGTGGGGTGACTGCATGAAGAGGTGGGGAGAAACAACATCCCAGGGGGTTGTACTTCTGAAATATCAGATACACTTGTTATTTCACTCTGGTCGGAGGCACTGTGCTATGTATTTATTTATTTATTGAGCATATTGGAATTAAAACCTTTGAGTCAGAAACTCCTTTATAAAGGCGTCATGTTAGGATATATTCAGTCAGACAATAATACAAAGGTTTGGTGTACAAAGAGGGTTACAGTTTGGTACAAAACAATAAATGAGGCATAACATTAACAGACAGCACAAAGTATCTGGCATGTACACGGTCCAAGGATTGACAGTGAGGCAGGAGGAGAATCCATTGTCAGGAAAGAAGGTGGAAGGAGGGGGCATAACTGGGTGGGGGGAGACCTAGGATGGCATGTAGGCAGTCATCCCGGTAGGCTAGTAGCAGTCACAGACACTAGTGGATTGGAGATATTCTCTGAGGAGAGATTTGAAGCATCCTAGCTTATTTTCAGCAGCGAAGGTACAGGGAAGTGCATTAATCCAGAGTGGGGCTCTATAGCTGAAAGATTACTGGCATAGGAAGGTTCTGTACCAGGAAATCAGGAAGGGGGACTTGGATATCATTAACTGCATGTACTGTGGAACACTTTTAGGAAGGCCAGATTTACAGGATTTAGGACACTGTCCTACATGCTGGGCCATTGGAGATCTAAGGGCTCAGCTCCAGGCAGCATGGGCAGAGATTGTGCACCTCAAATTACATATTCAAGAGGAAATATATTATAAGAACCACCCGCCATTTCTCCAACATCCAACAGAAGCACCTCGACCGCAGAGGATAGTTGGTCTGGGAGGTTGGCAGGTGGTTAGTAGGGGCAAATCAGGTGCCCCATCACACAGTGCTCTCTAACATATTACCTCCACAAACCATATAAAAACTACAAACAGGTATCTGCCTCTATCTCTGAAATCAAACAAAGGGGCAGAGGACACTGCAGAGCAGAACACTGCAGCACAGGAACTAGCACAACAAAACTCATCAAAAACTGGAAACAAAAGAAAAAAGCAAAAAGGAAATCAAAAAAACTTCTGATCATAGGAAACTCCATGATTCGGGGAGTTGATACCCATCTCCAGCAGAGGTAATGGTCAAATGTCTCCCAGGTACGTCAGCGTGGAGAGAGACTGACCGCATTGCTAAAATTGTTCAGGAAGCAGGAGAAAACATTGACATTCTGGTACACGTAGGGACTAATGATCTTGCCAGCTAGTCAGTTATGGAGACCAAGGAACAACTAACCAGACTGGGTGAAAAACTATCATCCATTTCATCTGGCATCTCCTTCTCTGAGATCCTGCCAGTCTGGGAGAGGGGGGCAGATGGACGGAAGGTCAGAGAGGGGGAGATAGGAGAGCTCAACATGTGGCTCAAGGGCTGGTGCCAGGAAAAAGGACAGAAATCTGTAGGGGACTGGCAACAGTTTTGGGAGCGAAAGTTCTTTAAATTTGATGGACTGCACTAACTAAGGAAGGAGTCAGTGCATTGGGGCAGAAGTTTGACATCTTTGCAGAATATTAAAACTAGCAAATGGGGAGAGGGGTGCAGCACCCCATACATCGAATGGGAAGAACACCCCTCCCCCCTCAGCTAGTGGTCAAACAGGAGTTCAGCGTGTTTGCAGTTTATTTGCATCACCAGGTAAGGAACAAGGTCTGGCTCCTCACACGACACACAGGGGAAAAGCCAGACCTCACCCAACAACTAACACACCAAAATGTGGCCAATGGAAAATCATGTACACAAATGCTCACAGTCTGGGAAACAAGATCCCAGACCTGCAGGCAATAATGACAGAGGCTAAACTGGACATAGTAGCAATTAGCGAGACATGGTTTACCAGTAACCACACTTGGGAGACTTCAGTACCTGGCTATGTACTATTCAGAAGAGATCGAGGTGCAAAAAGAGGGGGTGGAGAGGCCCTGTATGTCAAAGAAAATATCAAAGATACAGAAATTCAGAATACACATAAGGAGCCAGAAGAACTGTTGGTCACCCTGGAAACAGGAAATGGGATAACCATACAAACTGGGGTTGTTTACAGGCCCCCAGACCAGGGGGAGGACATAGATACATTACTGTTAGAAGATATAAAAAACATGACAGCTAAAGGGAAGGTTTTGATAATGGGAGACTTCAACATGCCAAATACAGATTGATCAATACCAGCAGGGACATCTGCCAGAACTAGACACATGATGGCTTCCCTGCAGGGGAAGGGACTCAAACAACTGCTACAACAACCCACAAGAGACAGGGCTATCCTAGATCTAGTACTGACTAACAGGGAGAGGATCACAGATCTCCAGATAGAAGGTCACCTGGGGGTCAGTGACCATAACATGGTATGGTTCAATTTGGGCAGTAGAACCAAATCATCCCATTCCAAGGCAAAAATGTGGGACTTCAGAGAAGCTGTCTTTGATAAGCTGGCCAACAGAGTTAAGCTAGCCCTGGCAAAAAGAAATACAAGTGAGGGGGTACAGGCAAAGTGGGCAAGCATTAAGGATGCAATACTTGAAGCAACATACCATTGTGTTAGAGAGAGAAAAAGAAGTGCAAAAGAAGAAGGAAACCACTTTGGGTCTCAAAAACAGTAGCAGAAAATGTCAGAACCAAAAGACTGGCCTTCAGGAAATATAAGGGAACACAGCAGGATGAAGATAGGGAAGCATACCAAACTTCCCTAAGGGAAGCAGGGAAAGCAGTAAGGCAGGGAAGTATAGGAAGCAGTATAGCATAGTGGTTTAAGGCTCTGAGCTGCAAACCTGGAGACCTGAGTTTGAATCCCACAGCCCCCACTTGCATACTATGTGACCCTGAGCAAGTCACTTAACTTCCTTGTGCTCCCAAGTCACACCTGGAAACAAGCTTCTGCTTAGTGTGCCTTTTCTGGTTGAACAATTTCCCCTTTCCCAAGGCCCAGACCAAGGAAACACTAGCACAAACAGTAAAAGAAGGTGACAAGACTTTCTATACATACATTAGTGAAAAGAGAAAGTCCAGAGGGAGTATTGCTAAAATCAAAGGAGATAAGGGTGTGTGTGAGGAGGAGGACCACATAAAAGCATATATCCTAAATAGATACTTCTGCTCAGTATTTACTGAATAGAAGGTAGGGCAGGGCCAACAGCTCAGCACCATGGACACGGGGGGGGGGGAGGCAGGTGTGTACTTGTCCCTTCACAAAAGAAAGGGTCCTACAACAGCTCGATAAGCTCAGTTTGGACAAGGCAATGGGACCTGATGGCATACATACCAGGGTACCAAAGGAGCTAAGGTTGGAACTAGCAGAGCCATTATCAGAACTGTTTAGTGAGTCTCTGAGCACAGGAGAGGTTCCAGAAGACTGGAGAAGGGCTCATGTGATCCCGCGCCACAAGAGTGGTAACAGGGAGGAGACAGGGAACTACAGACCAGTCAGTCTCACCTCAGTAGTGGGCAAGATTATGGAGGCACTACTTAAGGAAAGGATCGTACAACACCTGGCATCCAAAGAAGCACAGGATCCAAGACAGCATGGGTTTACAAAAGGAAGGTCCTGTCAAACTAATGTCATAGATTTCTTTGACTGGGTAACCAGAGTGGTGGACCAAGAGGGAGCAGCTGATGTCGCCTACCTTGACTTCAGCAAAGCTTTTGATACTGTTCCACACAGAAGATTGATTAATAAGCTGGGTAGGCTCAGGTTGGGTCAGAAGTTGGTCAACTGGGCGGCAAACTGGTTGACGGGCAGAAAACAGAGAGTGGTGGTAAACGGTATACAGTCAAAAGAGATGCAAGTCACAAGTGGGGTACCTCAGGGATCAGTCCTGGGGCCAGTCCTCTTCAATATCTTCATCAGTGACATTGCAGATGGACTGGACGGTAAGGTTTGTCTGTTTGCAGAGGACACCAAGATTTGCAACAGAGTAGATGATCCAAATGGGTGGGCAAAATGAAAAGAGATCTGGATAAACTAGCAAAATGGTCAGAAGAGTGGCAACTGGGGTTTAATGCAAAGAAGTGCAAGATCATACACATAGGGAAGAGAAACCCTGAAGCCACCTATAGGCTGGGACAGGAGTTGCTGGCAGTCACAAGAGAAGAAAGAGACTTGGGCATCATCATCACCGATGACCTGAAATCATCCAAGCAGACCACTAAAGCAGTAGGTAAGGCTAGGGGGATGTTGGGGTGTATTAGTAGAGGTATCACAAGTCGGAAGAGGGAGGTAATAATCCCTCTTTACAAGACACTGGTTAGGCCACATCTGGAGTACTGCATGTAGTACTGGAGGCCATACCTTCACAAGGACATTAACCAAATTGAGGCAGTCCAGAGAAGGGCGACCAAAATGGTGCAGAGACTGCATTAGAAAACATATGAGGATAGATTAATAGAGCTCAATATGTATACCCTAGAGCAAAGGAGGGAGAGAGGTGATATGATCGAGGCATTCAAACACCTTAAGGGCATTAACAAGGTGAAAGAGTCTAACATGTTTCAATATAAGAAAAATAGCAGAACAAGAGGACACAGCATGCGATTAGAGGGAGGCCGATTAAGGGGTATTGTGAGGAAGTTATTTTTCACAGAAAGGGTGGTGGATTCATGGAACGGCCTACCTCAGGAAGTGGTGGATATGAATACAGTGCAAGATTTCAAACTGGCATGGGATAGGCATAAGGGAGCAATACAGATGAGTATGAATAGATAGGATATTGACAGAGCAAAGGCCAATGGCACATTTATAAGGTAGAAAAAGAAATGGTCATATTGGATGGGCCTTGCAGTCCTTATCTGCCATCAATTTCTATGTTCTATGTAGAGGAACTGTGGGTGGTTTTTGGCACAGGTGCAGGTTGTAGGAGGGAAGAGAGACTTGGGGGGGGGGGAGCCCAGATGAGAGCTTTTTGGCAAGGAGGCAAGTTTTGATACTTAAGCCTACCATCAAAATTGAGCCAGTTAGAGAGACTGTAAAGGGAGCAGGTGTGTGTGGTTTGGTCGCAGCCTAAGACAAGGCAGCAGGCTTTGTTAAGGGATACTCTTATTCTGTGGAGGGAGTAATTGTCAGTCGCCCCATAGACTAGGATCCCGTAATCAATTAGAGAGAGGATTGAGAAGGAAACAATGGTACGGAGGGCCTCTAGGGTGGGACAGTGCTTGTACCGGTGTAGTAATCCAATGCTGGTATTGACAGCAGTGCTGAGGAGATGGATATGTTCATGGTAATTAAGGGAGGAGTCTAAGGAGATACCTATGTATTTGAAGGTGTCCACCTGGTCAAGGGGTTGCAGCTGGGAATTAAAGATTTGCAGTGGATAGCCTTTGTGCCTGCTCTGGTGATGATTAAACACCATAACTTTGGTTTTCTTGTAATTCAGCATTAAATGGTGCTCGGCAAACCAGGATTCAGAATCAGTGAAGGTTTTCTGGAGGGATAGCTGGAGCATTTGGGGATCAGAATGGAAGGAGAAGAGGGCTGCATCATCAGCATATAGGAGCAGTTGCCCAGAGCAAACTCTGGAGAGAGTGTTTAGAAATAGGCTGAAGAGAAGGGGCCCAAGGATGGATCCCTGGGGCACCCCTGATTTAACTGGAAGACTGGAAGAGAGTGTGTTACCATTCTTTACTTGTTGAGTCCTACCAGATAGATAGTCAACAAACCAGTTAGTGGCATCTGGGGAAAGACCAGTGTGGGAGAGGGCAGATAAGAGGAGGGTGTGGTTAACAGTGTTGAATGCTTTCAATAGGTCCACAAAGACAGCCCCTGCCCGGCTCCCCTTGTCAAGAGCAAAGTGTATGGCAGCGGAGAATTCCAGCAGTGTTGAGATGGTGCTGTGGACTTTCCAGAAGCCGTGTTGTTCCTGACATAGCAGATCATATTTTGTGAGATGTTCAGTGAGTTGGTCTGAGATGAAGGGGGAACACTAATTTCCCATTGAGTTCCTTGAGGTCATCCCAAAACTTTCTGCCTGAGCCCCAGGAGGAGGTGAGGGATGCCCTATAGTGTTCAGTCTTGGCTTTATGAATTTCCCAAGTACACTTATACATTGCAGCATGGTAATGTTGTCTGTCAGCAGGTTTGCCCGTGTCAAGGGCTATTTGCCAGAGGCAGTCACAGTGGCACATCAGCTCTAGGAGAGTTTGGGAGATCCAAGAGATGCAGGGGCCTTTGACAAAGCATTTTGCAGAGGGAGCAAATGTGTCACAGGCAGAGTTAAAGGAGCAAATGAAGTAGTCAAGCGCCAAGTCTATGTCCAGCGCATAGGAGATGGGGGACCAGTCCCAAAGGATGAGATGGTATTTTAAATGCTTTAGTTTACCAGGTTGTAGACAATGTTGGAAAATTATTTTAGGCAGTGGTTTCTTTACGTTACATGATCAGGTGCAGAGCACAGGTGAATGGTCGCTCAGGGCATTGGGGAGCACTGAGACACCTGTAATCCTGTTAAGGTGATTGGTAAGCACCAGGTCCAGAAGGGTGGCAGATCAGGTCTTAGAGTTTTACCTTGTGGTGGAAGGGACTACTTGTGAGAGGTCCATATCAACAATATCATCTTTGTAAAGGGCAGCAGAGCTAGATTGCCAATTGATGTTGAAATCACCACACGCTATGCATTCAGTCTTAGGGGGCAAATGGGAAAGGTAATTCAAAATAGAGTGGAATGCTTGTTTTTGGTTCTGAGGGGGAATGTAAACTAAAGTGATGAAGAGTGCAGCAGTGGCTTTGCCCATAGTCATTTTCAGGGTGAGAGCTTGGGTTCCGCGGTCCAACTGGGCAGGAGGGAGAGTTTGACCCTGCAAGGTGTCCCAAAGGTAGAATGCACAGCTCCACCACATTTACCACATCTGTCAGAGTGGTAGATGAAATACCCAGGGATGAACACAGCTGAGTCAGGAGTGGCTTTGGAGAGCCATGTTTCAACAAGGGAGGGTATGTCAGGTTGGTGTTGAGCCATCCACCTCTGGAAGCAATCGAATTTTTCTGCAGGCTACAAATGTTAATGGATGCTATGTGCAGTCCATCAGTAGCTAGACTGTTGGGGTTGGGGGAAGAGATAGGACACGGGTTAGGGTGTATGTTACCCAATAACAGCAGTAGTAGTAGTAAAAGAGTCCTCCACAGAGTAAACTGCAGATGCTTGGGAAGGTTGGGTCCTAGCTGTGATAGGTGGGTGTGTTTGGGGATGATGACCGGAATGGGGAGGGCTAAGTTGTGAGGAGTAGCTAGGAGGAGTGGGTGTAGGCATGAGAAAGGACAGGGAAGGGGGAGATTAATGAGGGGGGAAGAGGAGGCAGTGGGGAGGCTGTCATGGAAATGGAGTGGATGGGGGTTGGCAAGGGGAGAGGTAGTCCCAACTGTGGTGTGGAGCACCAAGGTGGGGGCCAGGACTGTGGGGAAGTAAGTAGAAAGATATGAAGGAGGACAGGTGGGTGATAGAGGCCATGGTGGAGGGAGTAGGAGTAGCAGCAGAGGGAAGCGAACAGAAGAGGAATGCTTGAGGGGGGAAGGTAGTTAGGGTGAAGAGCAGGAATAGGAGGTAATAAAGAACACAACTTAATAGGACTGCTCTCCTGGCGCAGTGGTAGTGTCACTGTCTAAGGAGTAGTAGGTACAGGATTCGAATCAAGGAGGGGGGGAGACTAGAGAGAAGAAGGCAGAAAGGGCAGAAAAGACCAGAGGTATGGAAGGAATAGTGGGGAGGGAGAGCAGAGCTAGATCAGCTAGAAAGGGCAAACAGTGTCATCGAGAGGGGGAACATTGATTCCTAGTGGCTGTATAGTATAACGAGCAAGTGGGAAAGTGGGCACTTAGAAAAAGGTGGCAGGGATCACGTCACCTGATGAGGCCAATAAATTAAGGGATGCCCCTGGGTGAGAGGGTGGCTGGGGTGGGTGGGGCAGTCAATGAGAAGTGTCAATGGGCTAACACCCCTGGAGTTAGCTGCAGGAGAGGGAGGCAAAATTACCTTTAGGGAGCTCTGAGTGTCCCAAGCTGAGCTCTGCATGCAGGCTGAACTTGTTATTTATTGTTATCTTGGGAAGGAATCCCTCAGTGGTCACCAAAAATAGGACCCAGGACCCTCAATCTTGGTCAGACCTGCAAGGCAGGGGTTGTAGCCCACTGGTACATGGTGTCCGGGTTATACAATAGTTGCTGTACACACTTTAGAGCAAAAGTAATAAGGTCTATGACCAGATTCTGAACTGTTCAGTAGGTATGATGGTAAAGGTGCCACAAGATTTTCCTGTCAGGAAATTATCCTGTCAGGAGTGACATTCTCTTCAAAGGGATGATATTGTCCTGTCAGGAACCTCCTGGCATGGTTTTAGCCTCTACAGCTAAAGAGATCAGCTTCATTGCTGTGCCATCTTTGGGGTGTAGTGGAAAGGTCTACAGCCTCATAAACAAGAGGTAGAGGGTTTGAATCCACACAACATCCCCTCACTTTACTTTTCTCAGAATTTCCCTTGAGTGGTGATCCATGGCAGCGTGGTGTTAGAACAGTAAATCTATATGGGAAAAGGGACTTACATGGCAGAAACACTAAGTGCAATGAGTGGGTCACCACACGTGTTCTGATAGGTCTCATGGCACCTTTACCAGGCCTGCATGCTCAGTATCCGTATTTACTCTCTTTCACAAAAAGCTCACCACTTGACGTCTTCTCATTCAAGCAACTCAAGCACGGTTCCAGTTCACAGCTGTGTAGGTGAATTACCAAACAATAACCATTTGGCCACCCCTCTCCCAAGTGCCCCACAACAAAATCTTTGCATGGCCTTGAATACTTTTGCTCTAAAGTGTGGGCAGCAGCATTTTTTTTTTGTATACTGGCCAACTAGCCACTCACAATGTGATTTGTCTTACCCTAAATGCAAGTCATGCTGGAAGAATTCCTTCACACTTTACTCCCCAAAACATGGAAAGATATTGTCAGTTTCAGACTGACATCATGTGCATATGTGGTACAGGAAGGAAACAAAACATTTTAATCACCCTTCTTGATTTGAAGGGGAACAGTCAGCACTAAGAGCCCCATTCCCAAGTATGGGATTGGTTGCACCGTGTGCAAACACTTTTTTTTAACTTACTGTTTGTTGCAGAATACTAGTATGTGGGGAGTGGGAAGAACCACAAGCATTTCTAATAGTAGTATGTGAGTCTTAGAAGACATAGCCGAGTTACCTGTAAAAAAAACCAAAAAAATAAACATATAGAAGGAATCAAAGGAGAAATTCCTTCGTACTTACTGTAATTTCCTTTCCTGTTAGCTCCAACTTTGTCAATGGGGAGTTAATACATCTATCCTTGCAGTGCCTATACAGATGTATGTAATCAAAAAATCTGTAAAAACTCCCAAAGTATCTTGTTCTATCCTTGCAGTAGCACCAACAAGGCATGTGTAAAAAAAGTTAATCTTAATCACAATAAATTGATGCCGAACTTCACAATGGAGAATATGATGATGAAAGGATACTGACTGTATCAGGCTTTCTTGCTGCAGTGTTGTTTGCCAACTGGTCTCTTGACAGTGTCGGTATGCTGCTGATAAGGTGGTAACATAAAGGTGCATGATAGCAGCAACAGCAATAACAATAAGCACGACTGCAGAAACAGTATAAGCATAAACCTGTAACAGGGGTGCACCAGTATCCTGTGAAGTGGGTGCCTACCAAAATGACGACCGACTTGCGGTGCAGGAAGGACAGGGCGAAGGAGTGAGGAAGGAGACTGGATGGGGGAGGTTTGTGCATATAGTGACAAGATGTCTCTATATGTATACGCCGCATGGGGAGCGAGCATGACGGAAGGGAGGAGGGTTGGCCTGGTGTGGCTTGGGGAGCTGCTGAGCTGGCCCTGTAGCGGGTGGGTGGGTGGGTGGGTGGCAGCCAAAGCTGCAAGGGTTGCAAGTTTGGGTCCAGGCATGCCTACACTTTGTGAGCCCAACAGGAAATTTTTTTCTCAAATTTGCACCCCCGACATGCACCCCCGAGTTAAGAATCCTCACTAGGTGCGGGGGTGAAAGCCCCACATTAACATTGAAAATCTTGTCCCCGGTGCCATTTTCCTGTGTGTTGGGGTGTACATCGCCGAAATTGATTTTCAGCCATGTACTCTCGCCATAATAACGGTTGCGTTTTGGCAATCACCATTATGACATAAAACCGGAGGCACCACCCCATGTTCAGAAACATTAACCTGTGAACCTGCATGCCTGTAAGCCAGTAACCTGTAACTTATTTTTATGTTAGCAGATATTTCTGGATAAAATGTCAATAATATTTACAAACCATAATTTCTGGAAAAAACTCATTAGATATATACCAGACAACATTCTCCAGGAGAAGCTGGTGGCTCCTGGGAGAGGCCCCATTGATAACGTTGGAGCTAACAGAAAAGGAAATTACACTAAGTATGACGGAATTTCTCCTTTCTGTAATGCTCCATGTTGTCAATGGAAAGTTAATACATTTGGGTTCTAAGGAGCAGTACCCATTTCCAAACTGGGAGGAGGAGAATATTGTCCCATATATAACCCATACACATGAAAATTAATTATCTGCTAACCGCCACCTGCAAAACTCTGCAACCAAAGACCGCATCAGTAGACTTTGAAAATCCAATCTGTAATGCTTAGTGAATGTGTGGACGGTGGACCACAATGCTGCCTTCCACAATTTTAACACAGATTCCCCACCACCACACCTAGGAAGCAGCCAGAGCCCTGGTGAAGTGAGCCTTGATGAAAACCATCGCTTTCTTCTGTTCTGCTGCAAAGGTCAATACAAGCCCTCACCCACCTGGGAAAGGTGGCTTTGGAAGTTTTTTGACACTTTGTTGCTGCTCCAAAGAGAAAGAATAGACTTTCAAACTTTCTGAACTTTGCAGTTCATTTGAGACAAGTCCTGACTGCCCTGCACAAATCTAACTTGTGCAGCTAACATTCCTTAGCATGATCCAGCTTTGGAAAGGATTGCAGACGGATTTCCTGATTTACATAAAATTCTATAGGTATATTGGGTACAAAGGATGGAACTCTATTCAGGCCCACCTTTTCCTTATGACTGATAAGGTAAGGTTTGTTCTGTGACAATGCCTGAAGTTTGCCAATCCTTCCAACTGAGCAGATTGCAGTTGAAAAACACATATTATACCACAAACTGTCTAGTGGCACTAACAAAAACAGGCTCAAAGGATGATTTATAAAGAGCATTCAACACCAGATTAAGGTCAAACAAGCATACCAGAGATTGAAACAGTGGTCTACTTCTCCTAATTGCTCTTAAAAACCATATGACCTCCCTAGTGCTACTCCTAGTGTCGACACCTGACATCTTAGGGTACTTAGTGCAAGCCCTTTGTCTACCCCACCCACAAAAAATCCAAAATCTGTGGAACCATAGTTTAAATAGGCCTGCTACCTCTCTCTCTGGCACAGGTCGAGAAAGTGTCCCAGAGTTAATCATAAGCTGCAGACGTAGAGACCTTCCTGGTGGCCATCAGGGTATCCACTACTTTTCTGAAAAACCCTGTTTTAAAAATCTCCTCCTCTCAGGAGACTGGCCACCAGCTGCATCACCTCTAGGTTTGGATGCCCCTTGGAAAAGAAGGTCCCCCCAGAGAGGAAGACAGAACAGTACATGCCGAGCTGGATTCACCAGTACCAGGTCAACATGTTGCTTCAAGAAGAGTGTGGCAAAAAACGAACTGCAAAAATAGCTAAATCATGTACAGCAACAAGAGTGTTCTAGTTTTTGGGAATTACCGCTACCTCTGTTGCTGTATGCTCAGATGGGAAAGGGCTGAAGTAGCTGCAGGTGGGGTTCCTGGTTGAGCTGTTCCAGTGGTGAAGTGGCTAAGGCACTAGCACCTGGAGTGGAGGAGACCTGGGAACTGGGGTTTGGTTCCCCATCTCTGGGTATTGGACCTTTTATTTATTTATTTTGTTATAGACAATTTAAAAAAGACCTTCATCTCCTGTTGGCACAAGAGAAACTTGGTGATTACCCTTCTTAGCTGAAACAACCCAATGTAGGGCACTGGTTTTGTATTTCTGTACCCCACGTATCCACCCCTTCCCCCTGGTCTTTCCCTCCAACCTGCACCCAAGCCTCCTCACCCCACCATTTTCTCCCTCTAGCCCTTACGCTACCGTTTGACAAGGCCTGCCCTGGCTGCAATCTAGGTACGGACCCCGCTATAAACCTTAGCCTGTACCACCCTCCCTGTTCTGCATCTCTACTTTACCTGACTTTTCTGGCATATTTTGCTCCCTCTTCCTCCTTCCCTCCCTCCCTTTCTTCCCCAATGTCCAAAGTGTCTCCTTCATCACCATACTCTGTGAACTCGCCCTAATCCACCTTTTCCTTCCCCCCTTTTCCCCACTCTATCCTGACAACACCTTTACCAGGCTGCTTGTATATAGTCCTGGTAGAACGAAACACGTGTCTATGTCTTCTGTTAGCACCCTTTGCAAACTGTGTGAGAGCCTTCCGGCACCATGCAATTCTGCTTAAAGTTGGACCAGCATAACATTCTGTGGTGATTTGCATATGCAGCCCATGATGCTTTGCATTGTGGGGGCATGTGTGACTTTGTATTTTCTTGAAACTTGGCTTCCCAGCCAAATGCCCTTTGGGGTAACCCTTGCCTCAGTGTTTACGCACAGAGGTTCTTTGTCTTTTAAATGTTTTTTTTATTTTAATGGGTTCACCACAATATATCCCAGGCACACTGCCTTAGGGGTAGCTGGTCCAGTCCACTGGGGTGTTAAACAGACGAGGCATACTGATGAGTCCTGGTAGGACGAAACACGTGTCTATGTCTTCTGTTAGCACCCTTTGCAAACTGTGTGAGAGGCCTTTCGGCACCATGCAATTCTGCTTAAAGTTGGACCAGCATAACATTCTGTGGTGATTTGCATTGAGGGGGCATGTGTGACTTTGTATTTGCTTGTATATGCCCACAGGTTGCACTTAAGTTGAAAGTCTTTGCCATATGATAAGTAGGATGTTACTTCTCCATCATGCACTGCTGTAACAATTTTTGTTATTTCTCAATGGGTGTATATGCTATTTTTGTTCGTATAATTTATGTTATTGTGCATGTTTCACTGTTTTGTATTTTGCACTACATTTGGCTTGGAGCCTTTGTAAAAGAGCCCTATGTGCTCAAAGTTATTGTCCCTTGCAGGGCCACGGACTGATATATCTGTCCAAAATTCCTATACGTTCTAATTCTGTTGGCAGCCTAAGGGTTAATCTGAATTCTGAAATAAATAAAAATCCGCCCCTTCCCCCAAGTTTCTCTCCATCCCTGAGATCCATACCCCCTCTGAGTTGATTATAATAAGTCCAGGGTGTATGGGGGTGAAGCCCCCAACGTCAGGAGTGGTGAGGGGCAGAGTCCCCTGCAAAACCAAAAACTGCATACGTTTTCCCCTTAGTTCCTATGGTGTGTGCACATTTAGTAACTATTGTTGTTTTTAACAACATTATTTGGAGGATGATATTTTGCTTGTGGCATTGTTTGCTGTGCTGTCTTTGTTTGCAAGGTTTTGACCCCATGCCAGATTCACCAGGTCTGAGAACCATGGTCTTCATAGCCACTCCTGCACTATCAGAAAAAAAATTTCTTATGAGTGTCATATTTTGTGAATGACCTTGGGGAGGAGCAGCAGAGGAGGAAACAAACATGATCTGTTGAAATCCCATGTCTAGGACAGAGCATCCACAGCTTCTGCCTGTGGACTCCGGTACCAAATGAAGAACCTCGGTACCTGAGCATTTTGTCTTGATGTGAATAGGTTGATCTGAGGATTTATTTGTTAGCTTTTGTTTACCAGGTAAGCACACAAGACAAGGAATGCCTATTTTCAGGTATGATCCGGGAGATTACAAGAGCATGGTTTACAGAACAGTGCAAGGGAATTACAACAATGTGAACTACAAGCAATGAGTAGGGTGATACAAATAAACAGGTACAGGATAAACAGATAAGCATATACCTCGAAGGCAAGAACAAGCAAGCAATAGTTACACTTTGTGGAAATAATACAAGTGCAATTTGTCCTATATTAAGGATGGTAAGTTCTAAGGTGAAGGGCATGCAGGGTAGGTAATTCCCCTAACCAGAGCTCAGTAGGGGTAGGGGAACCAGGGAAGTGGGGGGTGCACACTAGGGTCCAAGCAGGGGTAGGGGATATCAAGCAGCATTGGAACAGTTACAGGCTGAGGCAAACTTCAGGAGCAACCAGACGGAGCTCTTAAAGATGGGATGGGTGGGGGTACATCTGATGGTTGCAGGTAGGGTATTCCAGGATCTAGGGGAACAAACAGCAAAGGCACAATCACCTGACAGTGTATGAGTTTTTGGGACAAGGAGGGGTTGCAAGTCAGCTGACCTTAGCCGGCATGATGGTACAGTCAGCCTAAGGAGTTTGGACAGGGCAGGTGGGGTGTCTGTGAAGCAGCCCAAGACAAATGAGCGATAATTACCAGGGGACAACCAGTGTAGTTGAGTTTATAAATCACAGTGATGGGTAAGTCAAGGGATGGCAAGGGCAAAGCGGCAAATATTATAGGCCACATCCCATTTAGCAAGACTAGTTTTTGTGGTGAGGGTAAATGTTATCAGCCCATTGCTGAGAGGGGGAAGGAATAAACCTTTAGCAAGTGCAAGCCATGCAGCAGCAGTAAGGGACCCATGAGCCCGGTATGAAAGTCCAAGCTTGATATTTGTTGTCCTGCAGACATTCTGAATGTGTAGAGACAGGTTTAACTGGGAGTCAAGAGTAACTCCCAGGTATCAAAAGGAGCATGTAGTGCCAACTTGGATACAATCAAGACTTAAGATTGAGTGGGACAGGACACTGTTTGAGTCTGTCAGAGAAGCCAAAGAGTATGAGTTGAGTTTTCAGGAGCCAATGTTGAATTTTATTGAAGTCAGCTTGTGCATTGTGATTTATGGCATGGACATCAACTGAGCTAGCTAGGAGGACCAGGTCATTGGCATATAGGGTTGTGGTGTTATGGGTAGGAACTGTTGGGAAGTCATTGAGGAAAAGAGATAATAGGATAGGGCCCAGAATAGATCCATGAGGGACACCGATAGTGATGGGAACAGGTTCAGACAAAGCTCTATTGTACTTAACAAGCTGTAGCCTGCCAGTGAGATAGTTGGAAAACCAGTTTAGGGCTGGACCGATAGCACCCATGTAGAGCGCTGATTATTGAGCACTGCACTTTCGAGCAACTCAATAATAGCACTCTACAAGAGAACGAGTGGTACAATACCTCGCTACATCCTGTGTAGTGAGAATCCAGTAACTTGCCCCATGGTCCGCACCCCCCCTCAGAGTTGGTTATTTAAGTTCAGGGGTGCGGGAGGCTTGCCTCCAACAAGGGGGGCATGGGTGGCGCAGCCCCCCGCGTGTAAAAATGAGTTCTGTGTAGTTAGTCAGGTATTGTAGCGACCATCGCTATTTGCAACAGTCGGTACAATATCTGTCGCCCTTTTGACTATGGACTCAAGTTCGCTCGCTCCATGTGTTGGTGGTCTTTCTGACTCGTCTTTATCACATGGAACCGGCTGGACCAGCGAAATCGAGGGAGTGAAGCTTGGTACAGAGTAGGGAAGAATTCACTAGATCGAAGGCCTTTGAAAGGTCCATGAAGATAGCCCCAGTCAGCATACCCTGGTCAATGGCAGTCCTTATATCAGATGTATCTTTAGCAAAGGCTGTACCAGTGCTATGTCCTTTACGAAATCCGTGCTGTTCGAGTGACAGTGAGGTATATTTAGACAGGTAGTGCATCAGCTGCACTTCCACCACCTTTTCCAGAATCTTGGTAACAGCAGACAGGGTTGCTATAGGACGATAGTTTTCTATGCATTTCCCGTCACCCTGCTTGAAAACAGAAACAACCTTTGTTACTTTCCATATTGCAGAAACAATACTGGTTGTGATGGAGAGGTTAAGAATATGGGATATTGGGACCACAAGCAAAGGAGCCCTAATCTTTAGGAGTTTTGGTTCAAGATCATCATGACCATCACTCATATGAGGAGAAAGGCCAGCAAGAAGCTGGTATGTTTCACTCACTCAGATCGTCTTAAGATAGAAAGGTGGGCAAGTCAGCGATTCTGGAGTGGAGTAATGGTTAGAGGTAGACAACTTGTCACTGTCAGTAGTAAACAGGGAGGTGTATGCTGAAAGATCAGAGAATTGTTTGTTAAAGGCATTGGCAATAGTAGTAGCATTATTGCAATTCTGCCATTGACAATCATATTCATAGTATCGCACCGGCTATAAACCCTGACTATGGTTTTAATAGTGTGCCAGAAGTATTGCGGGTCCCTAGCAGAGGATAAGAGGGCAGTCTGGCAGTATTCACTCTTGGCATTACGTATGGCTTTTTTGCAAACTTAAAACTCTTTTTCCTCTTAAAACTGAAGGTGGACAAAGCAATGGGGCCTGATGGGATTCATCCCAGAATTCTAAAAGAACTAGGGGTAGAACTAGTGACACCACTGACTACCCTCTTTAACAAATCATGGGAGGATGGGGTGGTACCCAAGGACTGGAGGAGGGCAGATGTGATTCCCCTTCACAAAAGTGGGAGCAAGGCAGAAGCAGGAAACTATAGACCTGTTAGTTTAACCTCAGTGATAGGGAAATGATGGAATCACTTCTAAAGGAAAGAATTGTCGAGTATCTAGAGGCCAGAGGGCACAAGACCCTAGGCAGCATGGATTCACAGCGGAAGGTCATGCCAGACGAATCTGATAGATTTCTTTGACTGGGTGACCAAAGTAGTAGATCAGGGAAGGGCTGTGGACAAGGCCTGCCTAGACTTTAGCAAGGCAACTGACACCCCACACAAAAGATTAATATACAAGTTAGACAGCCTTGGAGTGGGTCCCAAGATGACAGCCTGGGTAAAGAATTGGCTGGAGAATAGGACACAGAGAGTAATAGTAAATGGAGTTCACTCAGAAGAAAGGAGGGTTACTAGCGGGCACCGCGAGGGTTCAGATAGGACTAGTCCTCTTCAATGTCTTTATGTTTACATTGCAGAAGGACTGAAGGAAAAGTATGTCTCTTTGCAGATGACACTAAGATCTGCAACAGAGTTGATGCACAGGGTGGGGTGGAAAAGATGAGAAGGGACTTGCAAGGTTAGAGGAATGGTCAAATGTATGGCAGCTTAGATTCAATGCTAAGGGAAGGTAATGCACCTGGGAAACAAAAACCCAGGGGAAGAGTACACAATGGGGGGTGAGATACTAACAACAACAAAAATGGAAAGGGACCCTGGGGGTAGTCATATTAGATGACCTAAAGGTGGGCAAGCAATGTGAGAAGGCAGCAAGGAGGGCTGGGGGGATACTGGGATGCATAGGGAGAGGCATCACCAGTAGAAAACAGGAAGTTATTATCCCTCTGTACAGACAGCTGGTGAGACCCCGTCTGGAGTACTGTGTGCAGTTCTGGAGACCCAATCTCCGCAAAGACATAGACAGGATGGAAGCTGTCCAGAGGAGGGCAACTAAAATGGTGCAGGGTGTGCACCAGAGGACATATGAAGAGAGACTTAAGGAGCTTAATATGTATAGCCTCGAGGAAAGGAGGGAGAGGGGGGACATGATAGAAACTTTCAAGTACCTCAAGGGAATCAACAAAGTCCAAGAGGGTAGCATCTTTCAAAAAAGAGGTGTGCAAGAACAAGAGGGCACAATTTGAAGATGGGGGGGTGCTCAGAGGTAATTTAAGGAAGTATTTTTTCACAGAGAGGGTTGTGGATGCATGGAATGGCCTTCCGGAGGAGGTTGTGGAGTCAAAATCAGTGGTGGAATTCAAGCATGCATGGGATAGTCATAAGGCAATTCTGGGGGTGGGGTAGAAAGAAGTAGGCTGCTGGTTAACTAGGATCTGCAGCTTATCCAGTAGGTAGGGAAATGGGCAGACTGGGTGGGCCAAGCGGCCCTTATCTGCCGTCAAATTCTATGTTTCTATGTTTCTATAAGGGAGGAGAAACTGAAACATAGGCTGGTTCCAGACAGGATGAAGAAGCCCAGCCCACCACTCCACATTCCATTTGGTTGCTTCTTGATTCCTCCTCTGCCTGTCCCGCTGCCCATATCCAGTTGGATTTATGTAGCTTAGCTGGAAAGGTAAAAGCAGATAAGCTTCCCCATGGAAGATAAACACACTGGGCTTAGGGGAACTCAGCAGTGTTGGAAGGATGGTTGTACTAGTTAAGCATGTATTTACTAGGCTAGTGGAAGATACAAAGCATTGTCCAGGCTGCCAGGTAAGGGAGTTACTAAGGCAAATCAAAAAGCATGCAGCTGCTTTATGTGGATTGCCAGAGCTGGTCAGCAGGAGTGCACAATCCAGCATCCACACTATGCATTTTCAACACTACAATGTTGAATAATCTGTCATTTGTAAAACAGTACAGTCAAAGATTTATTGAGATAAAAGTGACATACATGGAACCGCCTTCCTGGAGAGGTTGTGGGGTCTAAAACAGTGGAGGAATTCAAACATGCATGGGACAGACATAAGGCAATTATAGTGGGGGGTTGCAGGAAATAGGCTGTTGGTTAACTAGAATCTGCAGCTTATCCAGTAGGTAGGGAAATGGGCAGACTGGGTGGGCCAAGTGGTCCTTATCTGCCATCAAAGTCTATGTTTCTATGTCTATGTTTCTATGCAGATATTGCGGAGCCGCTAGTATTCGTGGCAATTGGACAAGTTGTCTATAAAATGTTCAGTGTGGGATGTCTTAAAAAATCTTCACACGATTTTTCATAAAAATAGATTTTATTCATCCACAATATTTTTCTTCTGAATCATGCTCTGACATTTTACACTCTACATTAGTGCTTTTTCAAAGGGGCTTCTATAGATAATGCCTTTTTTAGTTATTTTGTTCTTCACAAATAATCTTAGCTTTTATGATATGTATTATCTCTTTATGAATTTTGTTGTCATTTACCAAAAATAATCTGTAGTGGACATTTTGTTATTCTATTATTCACTTCGGGTCTAATTTTACCCTTCCACCTATAAATATAATAATCACAAACATCTCACTTTATCATGTCCTTTTTATTTTTTTAATTCCAAAAAAATCTTTCAAGAAAGGACTTTATATAATGTTTTATACACCTCACCACTTTATCTTTTGTTTTTTTAAGAAAGGGTATAAACCCTATTTGTTTCAATAGCTGTTTAAGCATTTTTTTGTGCAATAGAAAATATAAACATTAGGGGCAGGATTCACCAAGAAGATGCACTCAGTGCATCCCGGCTGCCCCGGCACAGGAGAGATGCACCGAGTGCAAAATGGACAATTCACAGAGGAGGCACAGGGAGGTGTCCCCAGCGCATCCCCTCTGTGAATAGCACAGGTGTACCCCGCCCAGGATGTGCCGGGGCATCCCAGGCTGCACCGGTGCATCCTCCATATCAGGCTGTGAACCCTTTGGGGCAGGGCATCTCAGGATGCCCTGCACCCAAAAAAATTTCACAGGCAGGGGCATGCAAATGAGGCCATTAGGCATGCATGGTGTAATGCCATTATGGCCCAATTTGCATTGAGCCTACATGGATGCCCCAGCGAAATGCACTGACCTGTAGACACTCCCCTGCCCATCCCTGGCCTGACCCCAGCCCCATAAATTGCCGCTCACCATGGCCATCGCACAAGCATTCCCCCTGCCCCAAGCTCCTGGTAAATGTCACTCCTTGCAGCGGTATCACTGAAATAGACAACCCCCCAAGCCCTGTAAGCAGCTGTTCCTTGCAGCGGGATGTACAAAGTAACCCCACTGCCCCAAGCCCCTGTAGGCAGCCGCTCGTTGTGGTGTATTGAATGAAGTCAGCACCTTCCCCAAGCCCCCATGTAAGCCGTCCTCCATGGTAGCTGGCCATTCAGGAAAGCCCCATCCCCCAACCAGGCACCTCCAGCACACCCCACTCTCCCCACCCCAGCATAGTTCCACCATCTGCAGGCAGCATAACCCACCCGCATACCACCATGGCTGCCTGCCGACAGAGTTGTCTCAGACTGACAGCTACCATACCACCCAAAGCCCATTGGTCCAAGGGCATCAGGTAGAATGGTAGCTGTCAGTCACAGTCAGCTCTGTTGGCAGGCATCCGTGGTGGTATGCAGGTGGGTTATGCTGCCTGCTGATGATGGGACAGTGCTGGGGTGGGAGGAGTGGGGTGGGCTGGGGTGCCTGAGTGGGGCTTTCCTGAATGGCCAGCTGCTGCAGAGGGTGGCTAACATGGGGGTTTGGGGATGGTGCTGACTTCATTCATTCCACCACAAGGAGCAGCTGCCTACAGGGGCTTGGGGTGGGGAGGGTTACACTGTACATATCGCTGCAAGGAGTGGCATGTATGGGGGGCTTGGGGGGGTTGTATGATTGCAGTGCTACCGCCGCAAGGAGCGGTATTCACCGGGTGCTGGGAGGGGGGGCACTGGACTACCAGGGTGGACACGCTGCCGTGTTGCTGCCTACAATATGGCAGCCTGCCTGTGGGTGGCCAGTCATTTAAGTCTGGTTTTCCTAGACTTATCTTTCTGTGGCGCATCCCCAGACTTGCCCTGGGGATGCATTACAGAATAGGGCTGTGAATGGGGATGCGCCCGCTATACATGGTCACGCCCCCTTCACAGCCCCTCTAGATGCACTGCATATCATTACTGGCAGTACACAGCACATCTACAATGCACCAGCGCGTCGGTCCCCTGCCTGAATCATCTTTGGGTGCATGTCAGGGATGCCCTGGCACATCTCGGATGCACTGTGTGCATCCCTTCTGCGAATCCTGCCCCAAAATGTTTTACTTTTTCTTAGTTCATTACTGCTTGTAATTCACAAAAGACATTTTTTTTTTGTTTTAAGTATCTCTGTACCTTCTGCTTCAAAATGAGCAAGCTCAAGAGGAAGAAGCTCAGATAGACACATGCAGTACAAACTATACTAGCACAGCAGCCATTACACAAAAATGCTGGCTAAAACAAAGTAAGTTTTTGACTTAAAAAAGTAGTTGAAAAATGAGGGAACAAGTTTAAAATGCTACCTAAAGAAATGAGAACTTTGCTGAATGTCTTAAAACTCTTTGTTACAGGCTTTTGAAGCAAGAAATACAGGAGCTGAAATGTATAAACTGTGTGTGTCCAGGCAAGCTCAGTAAAAAGGCTGGGTCAAGCTTCGTTTGAAGCAGAAGGTACAGAGATGCTTAAACCAAAAAAAATATATTTGTGAATTACAAGCAGTAATGATGAACTAAGAAAAAGTAGAAGACCATCCCCCAAGGATGGCTGAACATTCTGTACAGAAAGTCAAACACCTCCAGATTCAACAGCCATTTCCATGGATCAACAGTCTTTCAACTCAATCAATCAGCATGGATGTTCATTTCTCCTGCCAGATGAACTGCAAAGAGAGACACAAGGTTTTCAAAGTCAAAAGTCACAGCACACCATTCCCCCACAAATATTCAAAACACAAATAAGTTATTTTGGTAGATTTATTCCATCAGACTGATGAGACAAACATACAGCTTCTCATGGCAGAAAAAAATCCTCCTGACAGCATTTCACCTTTTGGCTTTATCAAAGAATACTGCCATAAGGGTAGTGATCCTTAAATAATACTGAAATACATCCACACACACCTGTGGTTAACTAGACAATTAATAAAGCATTAGCTTGTGAAATACAGCATAAACCAAAGCCCAGTTACCAACAGGTATACATGGAACATTTAAAAACAAGAAACACATATTGTTGGTGCCCAAACATACTTGATTACAGAACCATTAATAGTTTCAGTGTATTTTTTTGTACAAGTTGGCACATATGTGTATGTAACTTGGAGCATTGTATATGTCCTAGAGATAAAAAAGTGGTATTGCTGCACCTTGTTTTTATTTCACTTAAGGTAAACCAACTTTAACTAAAAATAATAATACCAGTCTCTATACTTGGAATATTGAACCCATAGGTTGAAGGCATAAAAGAAAAGTGAAGAAAGGAGAAAACAGTGTCTGTGTGTGTGTGTGGTGGGGGGGACAGGGCAAATGAGTCAAGTGACAAGATGCAGTAAGAAGGGGGAAGTATGGTTGTGGAAAGAGGGATTCCAAGTGGGAGATACTCCAAACTATCATGGTATTACTCCTGGATGCTTATACTCTGGAATCCAAGGAAGACGACAACCCACATAGGCTATTCATGTAACCTAGAAAACACATCATCAATAGCGTTATTAACAGAATTGTTTTGTATAGTATAATCAACAAAAACACATCTATGTATCCACTAGGAAAGGGTCTAGTTCAGTTTGTTCATTGAGACCATTTCTGTCGGTGCTGGCTCTTAGTAATTCCAAAGGGTCTCCCACTTACTTAGGTGCAGCTCCCTGTTATGACCCCTAGGACACATTTTGACATGTCCTAGGCCAATAAACTTAATCTTGTGTTCCACATCTTTACTGGTGTTATGGAGATGCATAGCTAATGCATATTCAAGATTTCCATTTTTGATGGCTCCCTAGAATATACCAGTATTTCATTATTATTTCAATTATTTTCCATGCCCTTACACTATAGGAGGCTACAAAGTTAATTTGGTTTGTTGTTGGCTGGTACAATAGCTCTTTGTTCTTTTTACTGATCAGGGATTCCATAATCATGGACTCACATTTTTCCTGAGCGTTGTTAATGCATCTAGAGGAGTACCCCCTTTGTGTGAATCTTTCTTGCAGTCCTAATAATTCTTTGTTTTAGTTTGCTACTTCACTACAATTCCTTTCCACAAGGTAATATTGGCTCCAAGGGTATTCTAAATGACATGGCGGGGGTGGAAATTGCTAGCCAGTAACACTGTGTTATGATCTGTGAGCTTCCTATAAAGTGTGGTGCTTATCCCACCTTCCAAATTTTTATGGATTTTTATGTCCAAAACAGAAACCTCCTTTTAGTTAGCAATGCAAGTAAATTTTACATTCTTGTTACTGTTGTGTAGGGACCTATTAAATTCCTCTGATTCTACACAGCTGCCATCCCGTACCATGAGTACTTCATCAATGTACCTTTTCCATAGTACCTTTAGACGAAAATAGGGGTTAACCCTTCTATTCCATGTGAACGTCTCCTCCCAGTACCCCAGGAACAAGTTGACATAGGTCAGGGTGAAACTTACCCCCACAGCTGCTCTGCTGATTCTATTGATTGTGCATTTGGGCTATGCTCAAGAGAAATCCTGGACTTACAAGTCAGCAAACAAGGCTCTCATTCAGCAAAAGAATGAGTCAAGCAGGAATGGAGGTTCCAAATGTAGCAGCAGACTCAGGGCAAACAGGATTCACAGGGAGCATTTTCTCAAGTTTAAGGAAAGATAACCTGTTTTTCACTCAAGCAGTATTGGAAATGGAGGGAGCAGTAAACAGCAGAAGCCGTGGAGACATCAGATATCAGAGACACTTTTTTTTTCCAATTATGAGAAGACGGCATGAGCATGCTGACTTCTTCTTCAATGGCTTTTGACAGAGCCATATTTACAAGTGAATCATGTGCCGAGAGGACTCCTTATTACAAAGACACCTACATTTGGCCAGGAAAAAACAGAGTTTATTGGCAGCTGGAGAGAAATAGCTCATGAAGCATCAATTAAGTGGATGCATCTGATATTAAAGGATACAGCGAGCACACACAAAGAAACTGAGCAGATATTGAGTGAAAAGAAAAAAGAAAAAAAACACACTCTACATTCAAAAACCATAGTGACTCAAACAACTTTAAGGAGGAACTTCAGGAGATAATTGAAGAACAAGACAGGAAGATCTTTGCTACAAAAAAAAAAAAAACATCAATTCACACGGGATGAAAATGACTACAAGTTAAGCAACATCTTCAGCTAGTCAAAGAGGAAAGTCACAACAAAGGAACTGTAATGACATAGCAGACTACAAAGAATCCTTAGGATTGCAAGAAAGATTCACACAAAGGGGGTACTCCTCTACATGCATTAACAAGGCTAAAAAAATGGTATTTTGTCTGCCCCTTTCACTTTACGCCAGGGCACCAGGCAAGGCTGTCCGCTTTCACCTTTTCTAGTCAATTTGTTTCTTGAGCCATTAATCAGAAGCATAAGGCTTCCCCTCACATCTCTGGGCAAATTTCACTTGCCCTCCTCGGCATGCTTTAAATATTTTCAATTCACTCACATGCTTCTACATCACTTTGGCATGGGCCACTTTGACAATCCATATGAGAGACTGGTTCTTTCTATGTTTTTTCAGCCACCTCTTCCCATGTCATCTATTACTATCATCAGTTAGCTCACTTCATGGCCAATTCAGAAGGACAAATGTTTTACTATTGGGATCTGGCCTTTTCTCCCACTGACTCCTCCCATAATTGGAAGCAAATCTGGAAACATCTGTGCAAACATATTAAATGGGATATATACCTCCTTCTCCAATTCCATGTAATACACAACCTTTATTACACCCCTGATAGGTTATATAGAATAGGTAAGCTTCCCTCAAATGTCTGCTTCAGATGTAATAAGGAACCTGATACACTGTGTCACATTCTTTGGTTCTATGAAAAGGTCATCCCTTTTTGGGCGATGATCCAGTCACAACTTGACCCCATTCTGGGGCTGTCTGAAGCTTTTCTCCCTGAAGTGTGTTTAGTGGGTGACTATGGTGATGTTCTGATTGGTAACCAACAGCAACATATATCCCTTATTTCAGTATGTGCAAAAAAGGTGATAATGCAATACTGGCTTCATCAAAGTTTTCTGTCTGTAACGGAATGGTTTCAGGAGATTCTCTTCACCTTACAGGTGGAGCAGACCATAGCCAGCCTGTTGGGTCACCTTCGCTCATATCAAAAGGTTTTGGAACCTTTGTATACCCTGTTAAAAATATAACTGGTCTGGTCTCTGATAACTTGTGTTTCTTTTTTACAGGCCTTTGGCACCGACTTATTATATCTGCCCCCTTTACAGTGTTTTATATTCCCCTTACAGGGTAGTTAACATTGTAGCCTTTGGCCTTTATAGGTCCTTGACTTTTTATAGATGGACATCAAACATGTTGGGTTCTTCCGGAGGTGGGAGGAGGGTGGACTGGCATGGGGGTTAGTCGGGTTTTGAGCTTGTTTTGTTTATTGTTATATAATACTGTTTCTTTTTGTTGTGAATACTATGGAATTCATGTTCTTTAAGCTTGTACATCATGGATCTGGATTTGAGCATTTTTTTTTCTTTTTGATTTTTTTTTCTTATTTCTCATTCTAAAAACTAATAAATGATATTCAATTTGAAAAAAATAAATAAAGCTGAGCAAAAGTGTGAGGCCATGAGTAGGGAGTCCCTGATCAGTAAAAAGAACAGAGAAGTGTTGGACCAACCAACAACAGACCAAACTAAATTTGTAACATCCTGCAGTGTAAGATGGTCTGTCTGGGTTAGGGTAGCTGGTTCATTCCACTGGGGTGTCAAACAGATGAGGCACACTGATTAATCCTGGTAGGATGAAACAAGTGTCTGTGTCTTCTGTTGGCACCCTTTGCAAACTGTGTGAGAGGCCTTTCGGCACAATGCATTTCTGCTTAAAGTTGAACCAGCATAATATTCTGTGGTGATTTGCTTATGCAGCCCACGATGCTTTGTGTTATGGGGGCATGTGTGATTTTGTATTTTTTTGAAACTTGGCTTCCCGGTCAATGCCCTTTGGGGTAACCTTTGCCCTAGTGCTTGCACACGTAATTTCTTTGTCTGGTATTATTATATTCAGTTAAAGTTGGTTTATCTTTAGAGAAATAAAAAACAAGGTGCAGCAATACCACTTTCTTGTCTCTAGGATGTATAAAATGCTTCCAGTTACATATACATATGTGCCAACTTGTATAAAAAATACATTGGAACTATTAATGGTTTTGTAATCAAGTATGTTTAAGCACCAACAATATATGTTTCTTGTTTTTAAATGTGCCATGCATACCTACTGGTAAGTTGGCTTTGGTTTATACTGTATTTCACAAGTTAATGCTTTAACTTATTGCATAATTAACCACAGGTATGTGTGGATGTGTTTCAATATTATTTAAGGATCACTACCCTTATGGCAGTATCCTTTAGAGACAAAAGGTGAAACACCGTCAGGAGGATTTTTTTCTGCCCTGAAAAGCTGTGTGTCTCATCAGCCTGACAGAATAAATCTACCAAAATAACTTCTTTGTGGTTTGAACACTTGTAGGGGAATGGTATGCTGAGAGATTTGACTTTGATTGCCATATATTTGTCACAAGGCACCCAGCTCTGAGCGACTCTGGTGATTCTAGAGACAGAAGGTTCTTTTCTGCCTACAGCAGCACCTTTGTTGCTTCTGTTAGCATCATCTTGCTTATTGTTCCTGCTTGACTGTTTATGTACACCGCAGTGGTGGTGATAGACATGACCTTTACAGCTTTTGACTGTACCAGATTGTGAAAGTGAAGAAGACCAAGCTGTACTGCCCTAATCTCTAATACATTTATTTGTAGCTGTTACTCCTGCAGAGTCCAAATGCCCTGGACCAGGACTTGGTCAAGAATGGTACCCCAGTCTGACAGGCTGGCATCAGTCATCAAGATCAATTCTGTTGGGCCTTCTAATAGGGGCCTTTTGCTTAGGTTCTCTGGACTCTCCCACCAAATCAATGACTGTTGAACTTACTGTGGAAGTGCAACCAGGGCTTGGTAGTTTTCCAAATGCCAGATTCCAGGTTGCTAACACCCCATTCTGAATGGGCTGCATGTGCAAGCATGCCCAAGGCTCAAGGTCTATCACTGCTATCCTCAGTCCCAGACTCCATAGCAGTCTATGAGCAAAGGCCTATGACTGGTTTCTCAGCCATTGAATTTCTTGTCTCTGGGTCGTTTTTCTGGCTGACAAAGATTTTCCCCCTTATCCATCTTGGACACTGCACCTAAGTGTTCCAGAGTCTGTGACAGGTCAAGGGAGCTCTTCTCCTGATTGATTTCTCAACTGTGTGTCTCCAGAACTTCCAGAGTCCTTGACCCCAAACTGCTTGCCACCTGAGCAGACGATGCTCGGATGAGTGAGTCATCCAGGTAGGGATAGATATGGTGTCCCTCCTGCCTCAGTTCTTCCACTAGTACTATAAGGACCTTCAGAAATACCCTGGGCACTACTGTCGACCCAAAGGTGAGCACCCGGTACTGGAAGTGCTGACCCTGAAACATGAACCTCCAGTTCAGACTCCTACAATCCTTTGTAACATCTACAGTATTACTCTATGTTCAGTGCAACTTGAGACGGCAGACTCATGAAAACCAACAATGCATGGGGTGTACCATGTTTCACATTTGATTAACACCACCTTAAATTTTACCAAAATGGTATTGTACATTATGCAAGAAAATAGAATGCTTGTATAATTATGCCAGTGCATGTGCAGAGTAGCCCAACAGGATGCAGCGCAGTACTTTAGGATTGTATGGTTCAACATCAGTTACTGCACAACACCAGAGAGTTTCTATGACAGTAAATTCTGTTTATCAAGCAGTAACCAAAGCATCTCCTCTTAATGGATCATACACCAATATAGCTGTTGTTAAGTGTGGGGAGCCCACAACCTCCGAGTGTCTGGTGTCTAGATCCTCAGCTTTTGAAGCAGTTTGAATACAAGGATGTAATTACTCAGGGGATAGCAGAGTATTTGGTGGTTAATGAGGTGGGGCACTCTTCTCATTCTACACACTGGGAGGCACAACAGCCAGTGGTGTGTGGCCTCACAAAAGCTTATGCCGGTCTTCAACATAAAACTCAGTCTGTCAGTATGAAAACATTGGAAGCAAAAATTACATAATTGGTGAGGAACCATATGTCAAACCCACACAGTCCCTATACGACAGGCTCAGAGACTACTGTACAATGGGAATTTAATAGTTTGTTCTGTGCAGAAATAGAGACAGACGTATTATTGACACAGGCAGGGTAATATCTGCTAGTGACAGAGGAGGCAAACTACTGGTCTGGCAGCTCAGAAGCAGTGAGGGAGCCAGGAATATCACCCAAATCAGACCAGAAGGGGGGGGAATCCACATACGACAGGGAAACCTTTGAGGAAACATTTTGTTGCTTCTGTAACTCTCTGTATTCCAGAGGAACTCACCCCACTGCTGCCATTTATGAAGGTTTCTTTTCCAAAGCCTCTATCACACCTGCTAATGACACCTTGAAGGGCATGTTAAACCAGCCCATGTCCCAGGAAGAGGTAGACATAGCAGTCACACTGAGGGAAGAAAAGGCCCCTGGGCCTGACGGTCTCACTATCGATTTTTATACAGTGTTTTTGTCAGGTCTACGAGGTCCCTTGTACTATATGATTGAAGAAAGCCTGGTCCTAGGAAAAATACCCACCTCCATGTGGTCAGCAACTAGCACTGCACTACCACTATGGGGTAGAGATCACTGCATCTGCTGAGGTCCCTGCCTATACCCTATCTGGGTGGTCCCAATATTAAAATGTTCTTCGGGTACTCTGCATTGTAGCTGTAATGTAAAGCTTTTACTCTAACTTGTGCTAATTACTGCAAAAATGAGGCAGAGTTCTGATCATTCAGTGTCATGCTTATCCTACAAGGATCTGTGCCATCTTTTGCTAGCTCTATCAGTACTGTAAAAATCATTCTTGCAATGCCAGCACTGCTGCCCACTTACCTACTGTACTGTTTCATGAGCCCAAAAAGCCCACTGCAGAAGAGGTTGTATCCTCCATTACCATTAAGCTGAATCATTGACCCCTCAATCCTACAGAACTGCTTGTCAGTACTCTTGTCCCCCAGCCCTACACCCACCACAAAGAGCATCTAAGTTTGGTGGCACTAGGATAGTGTTATGGGATTGCCTACAATATCTGTGTTTCAAGGGTAAAATTTAAGCTTTGTTCCTTCAAGGGGAAAATCCTGGACATTAAAACATTACCTAAGAACCTCTAGAGGTCTGACACTAATACTAATCCTGTTGTCTGGCAATGTCCACCCCAACCCTGGCCCAACAGATAGCCTTGTGCCAGGTCCAGGTAGTTAAGGGAAGCTGAACATAGTCTCCCTAAATATCATCATTCTCTTATCTGAATTTGCTCAATTGGAAACCTGGGTTGCATCAGTGCAGCCAGTTTCTGCTATCTCCCTACCAGGTTTTACCTTCTTAAGAGAGGCCTGACTAGGCAAGTGAAGTGGGGCTACCTTATCTATGTTAGGTCCAACATGGAAGGCTCCAAATTAGAAATCAAAGATCTGGCTAGAGTTTGTGAATGTCTGGCTATTAAACTTCTACTGGGGCAAGGACTAAAGTCTCTTGTCCTCATCTCAGTCTATATCCCACCTGGTAAACACCAATTTGCCCTCGAGTCCTTCACTACCTATTTCAAACAATTCAGCCAGAGCTGGGAATTGATATTAACTGGTGATTTCAATATCAACTGGACTGCTAAATCCAGCTCCAGTCACAGGGAAAAAAAATGCCAGTATATTCCTCTCCCAAATGATCAAATGAAAACTCCAGAACCAATTATAGAATAGGTACCATGACACTATGTGACTGGCTTCTGATTACCCACCCTGAAAGGGTTAAAGAAGTCAAAGTTTTGCCTGACACCCTTAATGACCACTCAATGGCGAAAAGCTTGTGGACAGTTAAACAGCCCTAGCCACTCCCATTCACTGCTAGCCTGATACTAAGCAAAAGTAAATTGCAAGACTTCAAATCTTATGTAGCCCAAGTTGACTTCTGCTACCTCTGTGCATCACTGATACTGATTCTGCTCTTGAATGTTTTTAATACAGAGTTTTCAAAAGCCTGTGACAACTGTGCACCCATTTAAAAATGTAAGGTAAGGGGTTCACCATTTGGCTGGATCACTTCTGAACTCCTGGCCCTCATAAAAGAAATGGACAATCTGCGGTCACTCACCAGGGAGTCTGGGTCCTTAGTGCACCTCCATAAATACATGGAAGCTCAAAACAAGTGCACTAGATGGATTAGACTGGTAAAATCCCATTTTTGCAAGGCCTGGCAAATTCAGATCTAGAGTAACAGAAATGATTCAGGGAGAATGTGTTGGAACTCCTAGGTAAGAGGAAAAATGTCTCCAAAAATGCTCATAGTTGATGGGAATGAGGTGGGATTGAGGTCTTGGATACTACTGAGATTGCTAACAAATTCAGTGTATCCTTTACAGACCAAAACTCTGTCATCCCTGCTGAGCCTGTCTAGCACCCCCCAAATGGTGGACCTGCTCCTTTCTTATTTTTTTTTTAAACTTTGGAGATTACCTTTGAGCACAAGTGCTCATCTACAAAAGCTTCACATCAACTACGTAGTCACAAAAAATGTTACAAAGGAAATACAATCGAGTGACACTCACAGCACTTAAGACAGAAAAATGACAGTTTTGAAAAAAATCCATACAGATTGTTGCATAAAAAGTCAAAGGTTATATACAGAGAGAAACCAAATAAAACAGTATAATGATTACAATTGCACTGGACTGCAAAGGCAGACCCAAAGATTTCTTAAAATGATTAAACTTGGGGAGATTCAGCAGTGTATCAGGCAGTCAGTTTAACCAGTTAAAGGCCCTGACAGCAAATGATTACTTGCCCACATGAGTGTAGCAGAAAGGAGGCTTAGGGGTATTTCTGGTCATGTTCCTGGTGTTGTATTGGTTGGAGACAGCGTGTAATCAATTTCTTAAAGTAGGGGAACTCAGGTCAAGAAGTGCCTTTTGGGCTGGTAAACCTGTTCGGAGGTTTGTTCTGCTGGGTAAAGGTAGCCAGCTAGTAAGTGCATAAAGGGTGTAACTATGAGTGTGTTTTTTTGCACTAAGCTTAAAGTAGCACACTTTATTGCAGATCAGCTTTAGTCTAACATCGTATCACAGGCAGCTGTATAGACAAGGAAGACATAATTTATAAGTGAGAGAATGGAGCTGGACACATTAAGGTGTCTTAGCATCCCCAGTGACATTATTCTTGCAACTGTACAGGGCACCCAGCCTTCTGTTAACTACAGCCACTAGATTGTCAACATGGGAGGCAAAAGACAAGGGGCCCAATTCAGGAAAGATGATGCAGGACTTGTGCAAAATCCTGTGCCATCCTCAATGTGCGACACAGCTGCACCAAAACCCTACAGTGCAACAGAGCCCAATTCAGGAAGGGCTGGAACAACTGTGACTGTGTCCACTCTTTACTGAACTTGCGCCAAAGGTTTGTCACAAGCCCCATAAACTGGATCCCCTGTGGCTGCAAAGTTAGTCTGGGGGGAGCTGATCTAACTTGTAGCACGTGGCGTACCCGATCGTGACTCGTGATAGGTGACAAAATGCTGCCACAAGCTCCCTGCACCATCTATTCAGAGCACCACAGACAAGTCATTCCTGAATCATGCCCAAGGTATCTAAGTTACTCCAAGGTATTTGAAGGTCTCCACCTGTTCAAGGTTTTGTCCTTGGTCGTTTTGGATGACAAAGCGTGGATTTTTCCTCCTCCTCTTTCTCTTCTGTCTTTTTTTTCTGTAATTGAGGACCTGTTTGTTGTTGGACAGCCAGCTTTCTAGTGACCTAAATTACTTTGAAGAGCAGTGGTTAGGCTGCCATGGTCAGGGTTTTTGGAATAGATGACTGGATCATCATCAGCATTGAAAATGTTACGAAGTTTTACTTTGCTGGTGAAGTTCCAGCAATGTTGCAGAATTCGTCTTTGTGAATAACTTCCCAAATTGCCCACTTTGCCATTTTGCATAGAGTTTTCCTGAAAAATGTAACTTTATCAGAAGTTAGTCTGAAGGTAACGCAAAGCTGCAACTTTGCCAGCAAATTTGCAGAACTTCTCCTGCAAAAGTGCCACTTTTTTGCCTCCCAAAAACATTGCGAAGTTGGCACTTTTCGAACTCGGCAAACTTTGCAAATTATTTCATGAAACAATGTTTGTCAGCTTCACACATCTCTAATCAGCATAGAGGGATACACTGGGTGTCTGACAGGCATCCAGCAGTTGATTTTTGAAGATATCAAATAGGAGTGGGCCCACAATGGAGCCCTGAGGGCTACCAGTAGTTACTCCCCTAGTGTCAGACAAAGATTTGTCAATCTTCACACACTGGGAGGGATCAGTGAGATAGCTGTAGAGCCAGTCAATTGTGTTCTGTGACACACCCAGGCCAAAGAGTTTAAGTAGGAGCCTATGGTTGACCAGGATGATGGCCTTATAAGGTATCTCTCTCTCTCCACACACACACACACACACACACACACACACACTATATAATATATACATATATAATATATTATGGTAGCATGGTAGTGCTACCATAGTTAGGGTTGCGGAGCCATTTACATGTCAAACCCAAAATTTTGCACCTTAATAACTTTGCAACTGTTTAATGCCTGAAATTTGGAATACACGATCAAGACCCATAGGCCTTGTGATCTGCCAAGATCGTGCACGTTGGATACGGCGCTGCAAGTTATTAAGCGTGATCTACCCGTCGTTTATACTTTTCTGGAATTCTCCCAGGTTATGCCTACAGGTCGCATGTTTGCGCGTCCAGTCCGAAATCTTCAGGGAACGTGCGGCCGGGGTCCCTGATGTGCCTTTTGAAGATTTCGTGACAAAATATTAAACAGTTCAAAAGTTATTCAAAAAACAATTTCCCATTATAAGTCAATGGGAAAAGTTAAAATTCGACAGTGTGGCAAATGCACTTTTTACTGTCGCAAATGGCCCTTTTACTGTCGTAAATCCGTCATTTTGTTTTCAGTTAGTGATCAGAAAAATACTTGGCATTTAAAATTGTGACCCTCTAGCAACCTAATTCTTTTTGTATTCACCTAGTTGGGCCCTGAGGATGCTAGCCATGTCTTTATTTTGGGGTAACACACCCCAGAAATATTTTTTTCAAATTTCTGGAAAAAGTACTTTCTCAAAGTAGTGTCGCACTCACGAAAGTGTCTCAATTTTTTGCGAAAGCTTTTGCAAATTGTGACAGTACTTTTCTAGGCTGTGGGAAAATGACAGCAATTCTTTGACACCCTGCTGCAAAAGAACAGTTTGGTGCTTTGGCCTGAAATTTGGAGGGAACACAGCCGACATCTCACAGATGTGCCTTTCAGTTTTGTGTTGCAAAAATATTACACAGCGGCAAAGTTACGGCACTCCAAAGTTGACACTTTTTCCCATAGGATAACACTACGGCATCTGACGCATTGCAGCAATGCTTTGGTGCTCTACTGCAATATAACGGCTTGGTCTTTTGGGCTGAAATTTGGAGGGAAGACAGCCAACATCCCATAGATGTGCCTTTTAGTGGTTTGGTGAAAAAATTACAGGGAGCCAAAGTTATGGCACTCCGAACTTCTCTTTTTTTCCCCATAGGATAACATTACGGCGTTCACCACACCTTTCAGGGCCCGTATCTCGGAAACGGTGCGAGATACGGACTTTTAGTCGAAAAAATGCTTAGCCTCCCCAACAGGGCCTAGGTACAAAACTAGCCAGGAAAATCATAAATCATATGACTTTTACATTTTTTTCTACGTTGTACGGTTCCTGAGATATAAGCTATTTAGTATTCCAACTCCTCATTTTCTGCTCCGAGACCCATTATGCATACATTCTTTGTACTCACTGTCTTTCTCTATGCAGCTTTTGGGGAAAACCAGCCTGTGTGCTTACATTACTGTTACCATTGCCCTTTTTGCTTGCGGTTCCGTACCCGTTTCACTTCCCATTCACGTCTATGCCACCATATGCGTTATCCTTTGCGTTTTCCTTTGTGCTTGTGTTTCCATTATTTTTTTGCCATTTGTGTCTACAGTACTGTTTCTGTTTTGCTTTGCGTCACCATGCCCATTGATATTTCTGTTTGCAGGCACCATGTTACTATGTGACAAGACATCATGTGGCGTACCGTTCCTGTCTACGCCACCATGTGCGTTACCCTTTCTGTTCTCATTCACGTTTGTGTTACCATGTGCGGCACTGTTAGCACTTCTGTTTGTGTTGCTGTTCCTGTTACTATGTCACAAGACATCACGTGGCGGGAGCGCAGGGCCCGCCGCTGCATTACATTCACTATTTCTCGTTATCATTCTCAAAAAGAAGGGAAATTAGAGGCAAAAAACTCCATTTAATGCATCAATTAGGGTTGTCCCACAGCGACAAAAGTGAGAAAATTTGGTGTTAGGGTTGAAAACCCCCCTTGGATCCCCCAGCCTACCCCCCCAACTGGCATTGGGGTGCGCATTGGGGTGTTCGGTCCTAACTCTCACCTCATTCTCCTATACTTCTGCTGCTTTGCACATGTGATGGGGTGAGAGTTAGGGTTAATGCCACCCCAATGCCGGTTGGGGGTGGGCTGGGGTCCAAGGGGGTTTTCAACCCTAACACTGAATTCCTCACTTTGTCACTGTGGAATAATCCTATCTGATGCATTAAATGGAGTTTTTTGCTATATAGATATATATATATATATATATATATATATATATATATAGAGAGAGAGAGAGAGAGAGAGAGAGAGAGATATCTATATATCTCTATATATGACACACACATACTATATATATATTATACACACACACATACATACACACACACACACACACACACACACACACATACAGTATATATATGTAATAGATAACCCACAGTAGGGTGTGCAGTGGCGCTCTAATATATGCACCTCTTGGTGTAAGTTGTGACGCATAGGCCAAGACAGGTGTGTGGTCGCTTTCTGATATACGCACGGTTATGTGGTGTGTTTCATTTAGGGTGAAAGGGCACATCTATGTTAAAAATGACACGTTGAGCCTTAATAACTTCGGAGCCCTTCAATGGATTTGCATGGGATTTGCCATGCATAATCTGTAGGTGCAGAGCTCCTGATCTGCCAAATTGCATGGTAATCCATTAAGTAGTTTCTGAGATATAAAGTGTTGAAAAACAGAAAAATCTGTTTTTTTAACATTTCTTTGCTCACCTGTATCTTAGGAATGCCTTCATGCTGTGGTCTGAACTTTTCAGCATAGAAAGCCTTTGAGTATCAGATATGGCTTTTGAAGGTTTGG
This sequence comes from Neoceratodus forsteri, assembly GCA_016271365.2. NCBI lineage: Eukaryota > Metazoa > Chordata > Ceratodontiformes > Ceratodontidae > Neoceratodus > Neoceratodus forsteri. The sequence continues at coordinate 904,934,089 of CM028133.1, forward strand.
TGAAAAAATATTAACCAGTTCAAAAGATACGACATTTTTAATTTTCCCATTGTTTCCTGTGGGAAAATGTATATGTCAGGTAAGAAAACTATATTTTTCACACAATAGGAGTATTGATTGAAAAATACCTGCTTCCTTTCACAAAGTATGCTGGTATTTTTCACACAGTTCACAGTCCGTTCGATGGATTGAGCTGGGTTGCGACCGCCATCTTGTTTTTGCTGCTTAGCGAGGATAGCGAGGACACGTGCAGTGTCAGTGGCGCAGTGTCAGTGGCTCAGTAGGTAGCACACTTGCCTCTGAGGCCGAGAGATCAGAGGTCTGTGGGTTCAGTTCCCACATCTGGCACTTGGGTTAATATCCCAGTACTGACACTGTAGTGCAGCATGAGAGGGGTGCTGCACTTCTGAGGTGCCGTCTTTCGGATGAGACGTTAAACTGAGGTCCCATCTGCCTGGATTGGTGGTAGTTCAGGTGGATGTTAAAGATCCCATGGCACTTATTAAAAAGAGTAGGAGAATTTCCCCGGTGTCCTGGCCAAATTTCCGTCATTCACTATAAATACCACCAACAGCTTAATCTGGTTCAATGTTAGTTGGCATTCATCTGTATCCCCCTCCCCTGGGTCGTGCCTGAAAATAGGCAGGATTTGTCTAGTGCACTTACCTGGTCAACAAAAACTAAATAAATAAAATGTTACAGTACCGAATGAAAGCTTTTAAAAACAGAAAAACACATCAGAACACAGCTAAAGAGGACCTCTGCAGGTGTAGTCTGACGTTTTTTTTTTCCTTTTTCAGCTGGCCCCAAACAATTTTTTATGTTGGGTGCCAGCTTCTCAATAGAATGGCTTGAAAGCCATTCTTTGTATGAGAATAGCGGCATTTTCTTGACTTCTGCAGCCACAGCTGGAACGCGAGTCAAGGAACACTTGCTTTGTTCTGCGCCGACATGGGGTGCTGAAGCCCATGTCAGAATGTATGCCCCCCACACACACACAGTTATTTGGCACACTGTAAGCCCACCCCAGTGTGCTCAATATTTTTTTTTATTTTTATATATTAACCTGTGAAAAAAGAAAACTGTCCACCGTTGTCTTCGATGTAGAAATGTGTATCAAAATTTGTGAACATTTCGATGCAGGATCCTGTACCAAAGTATTGCCAACAGGGGTGCCCAATCCCCTTGTTAGCATTATGATCCCCCGTCCCCCAACTTTGGTGGTGCACACTGGGAGTTCACCCTAGTGTGACCAATTTTATTTTTATTTTAAGATTTGAAAAAGGAAAACCATCCCTCATTGTCTTCAATGCAGAATCCTGCATCGAAATTTTAGAAAATTTCGATGCAGGATCCTGTATTGAAGCATTGCTGATGGGGGTGCCCAATCCCCCTGTCGGCATCAAGATCCTGCTGCCAACTTTGGTGGCACACTGTGGGCCCACCCCAGTGTGCCCAATTATTATTATTATTATTATTATTTTTAACGTGTAAATAAAACAAAACTGTCCCCTGAAGTATTTTTTTAACCCTGCAAAAGAAAACCATCCTCATCGTCTCCCTATCCCCTCCCCATCCCCACCCTCCCTCTGCTCACCCACCTCCCCACACCCATACTTATCCTTTGGGGGTTGTGATTGTGTTCTTCTCTGGACTGAGAAAAGTCTGCCCTCTTCAAAGCTGAACTACGATCTGAGGTATCAAGGTAAGCCGTATAATGGGAGTCAATGGGGGGGGGGCAACTTAGGTTGATATCTCAACCAATTTTAGGAATTTTGGCCCAAAATTTTCAACATGGGATTCTTGGGACCCTTCCTCATGAACACTGTCACTGTCATTATGTTTCTCAGTCATGAATGGTGATTTCTCGGTCGTTGCGTGGAATCACCTTTTGGACTAAATAATGAAACAACAGTGCCACTGGTCATGAGGTGGGGTCTCAAACAGCCCATGTTGCAATTTTGGTGATAAAAATCCCAAAAATGGCTGTGTTACAAGCTTGCATTGTGCAGTTCCTACACACACTCGTAATTTCGCCAATATTTAATATTTTCACTACAGATTTTCAACATTGCCATTTTTAACACCTCCTTATGAACAGTACAGCTGACATTTTTCATATCCTGAATGTGACAATCTGGCCTATAGTATATGGAAAGGCAACACACTGTGTTTCAGGTTCACAGAACAAAATGCACTTTTATTGCTTCAAATGTGAGGTGTTAATCCAGAAAATCATAATCAAGTCAGTTCAACTTCCCCAGCCTGGTCTGGTAACATAAAAATTAACATAAAACAATTCTTTCAGGATGACTTGACAAAGGAATTTTTGCACCATTTATGTGGGCCAGCAGTTTGTTCAAAATACAGTCTTAAATGAGGTACAAACAGGTTCCCCTTTAGCCTTCTTTTCAGGCAGCTCTCAGCAGAATATTCTTCTCACTGTTATTGGCCCAGCTGGCTAAACTAGTCCGTTTCCCTCAGGACCCTCTGCTCCAGGCATGGTCTGGCTGTTTTTCCTCAAAGGCTCTCTCTATGACCTAAACATTCTCTTTGGTTTTTAGCTCTGATTCCTCTCTCACAGGGCAGCAGTTTCTCTCTACCTTGCTGAATTCCTCTGCCTTTTTGCAGTCTCTCTCTAATAGGCCACACCTGTGGAGGCATCCCCCTCCCCCTTTGCCTGTTGCAGTATCTACATTTCTTCAGTCTCATCCAAGGGGTTAACCCCTTGTTCCCTGGTGTTGTGTTTACCCTGTCACATACCACCCCCCTTTGGGTGAAGGCACAGTTGGTTGGCATCAGACCACTCCCTCCCAGGACAGGAAGTCAGCGTTTCCATTCTGAGTCCCAACCCAGTGGTGCACTGTGAAGGAAAATGGCTGGAGGGCCAAGTACCACCTGGTGATGTGGGGGTTGTCATTCTTCATTACTTGGAGCCAATGTAGAGGGGCATGGTCTGTAACCAGGAGGAACTGTGGGCCATGCAGGTAGTAGCGGAGGAAGTCCACAGCCCACTTGACTGCAAGACACTCTTTCTATTACTGCATAGTTTTTCTCCTGGGTAAAGAGTTTTTGGCTAAGGTAGAGAATAGGATGTTCCTCCCCCTCAAACTCCTGGGAGAGCACAGCTCCTATCCTGACTTCAGAGGCATTAGTTTTCAGGATAAAGGTCCTGTCAAAGTCAGGACTGCATAACACTGGCTCTCTGCACAGTGCTGCTTTAAGTTGTGTGAAGGCTTGGTCACACTCCTCTGACCAGTGGACCCTGTTGGGGCAGATTTGCTGGTGAGGTCTGTAAGGGGGCTGGCAAGGGTAGAGAAGTGTGGTATGGACCGGTGGTAATACCCTGCCAACCCGAAGAAGGCCCTCTCCTGGATTTTTGTGGTGGGTACCAGGCACTCTGCTATGGCTTAGACTTTACTGATCAAGGGTCTCACCTGTCCATTGCCTCTACAGTACCATAAGTACTTTGTTTTGGCTTTGGCCAAAGCATACTTTGCTGGATTGGCCATCAGCCCTGCCTCTCAGAGGAACTGTAGTACAGCTGCCACCTTGGATACATGGAATTCCCAATCCATGCTGTGGATCACCACGTCTTCCAGGTAAGCAGCTGCATACTGGGCATGGGGTCATAGCAAGTGATTCATGAGTCTTTGAAAGGTTGCAGGGGCCCCATGTAAGCTGAAAGACATGGTATGGAACTGGTATAGCCCAAAGGGGGTAGCAAATGCTGTCTTTTCTTGCGACTCAGGGGTCAAAGGGATTTGCCAGTACCCTTTTGTTAGGTCCAACATCGTGATGTACTTGGCTTCCCCAAGTCTATCCAACAGTTCATCTACCTGAAGCATGGGGTAGGCATCAAACTTTGAGATGGCATTGACCTGTGAAAATTAATTCAGAAACGGGTAGCCTCACCTTCTTTTGGTACTAACACTATGGGGGCTACTCCAGTCACTGCTGGATTCCTCAATCCCTCCCAACTCTAGCATGTCCTGTAACTCCTTTTTAACCGTGTCTCACATGGCTTCTGGCAAGCGATACAGTCTCTGCTGCACTTTCTCCCCTGGCTCTGTTTCTATATGGTGGGCTATCATATGGGTTGTCCCCAGGAGGAAGGAGAAAACATCTAAAAACTAGCTTACCAACTCTCCTAGTTGCTGTTTCTGTTTGTGAGACAGCTGTTCTGTGTCGTGGCTTGTTGGTGAACTGATGGACACTGACACAGAGTTTTAAGGTGTTGGAAAGGCAACTGCCAAACCAGAAATTAATTGCAGACAAAATTGAACTCAAAAAGCCGTCAAAATTAACTACATTTCGGCAAATTAAATACAAAATGAACAAAAACAACATCAAATAGAATTCAACTCCTGCTTTCTTGAGACACAGGCAGCAATAGTCACCTCATCAGCAAATAGAGTTGACTACAGGTCTGGAAAAGACCAGACCAACACAAAGGGATCAGCAACTCACTGATCCCAAGAAGAATCTGAGGTCTCCCAGCCAGGATACCTCTTTTATAGCAAAACATAATCATGTGACTATTGCTGTCTCCTCCCTCAAAACCATCTAGTACAGCAAAATGTTTACAAACATTTTATTATTTCAGTACTATTAGCTCAACTGAATGCATGTCTTTTATACATGTTTACAAATGTTTCAGTTCATAAAACAAAACAATATAACAGATAAAACAGCTTTACTGCAGAAACAGGTGTCTCACCCCCTTCCCCCAACTATAACTAAGGGAAGAGAAGGGCTGGCTGCCTCCTAAGGAGCCAGCAGAAACAAACAGCCACAGAGAGAGAACCACACCCAGTCCCTGTGTTTGCAGGTAGGAGTGAACTTTAGGTTTCTAACAGTGAGAAAGGCTGTTTGTTTACAATGAAAGCAACTTAAAATACAAAGAGTTAAACTATCTTTATGCTACCTTACCAGAACCACAGACAAAATGCACTTTGGGGAAAAATATTGCAGACTGCAACACACAGTGTTTCAAAGTGGGTAACCTTTAGCAGTTTCACAACACACAATTTCTGAACTCTAGCTACCTAGCAAAGTGCTTTGTGCTGTAAACTCTAAAAAGTATGCTTTATTTGGTGGTCTGGGAGCAGGGCTTTTTTAAACAAACACAAACATGTTTTAAAACCAGCAGCTACACCCACAGGCCGGATATTCAAACTGTGCCATTCAAAGGCGCAAGTCCTTGCGCTGCGCAAAATAGATGCTCAGGGGTGTGTCCCGTGCGATATTCAAAGGGTTGCTATTGAGCAGCTCCTTTGAATATCGCTCCCCAACTCCATAACCACTGTGCATAGCACAGTGGAACTATGCGCAGCCAAGTTGACAGAGTGGAGCAGTCAACTTGCGGTGGCGCCAAGTACCAATCGCCATGTGCAAAATCACGATATTCAAAGGTGACATGCAAATGGGGCCATAATACATGCAAGGCGCAGGGGGCCATTTGCATGTCATTATAGCCATTTGCATGCCAGTGCTGTAGGTGCGCTGATCGAGGACTTGCACCTGGCGCCTGCCAGGCAGCAGCTGTCGGGGACCGACGCACCCTGCAGTCCAATCTCGGGCATCAATGTGGCTCCCCCACCTCCTCCCGTACATCTCCCTGGTGGTCCAGTGGACCGAAATGCCCGATCGCGGGCAGAAAGTACTCAGACCCCCCACATCCGTATGCCGATCGTGGACAGAAAGTATACAGAACCTCCCCACATCCCATGTGCTGATCGCGGGCAGAAGTATACAGAACCCCCACATCCCATGTGCCCGATCGCGAACAGTAAGTAAATTACCCCCAAAACATCCCTGGTGTCTAGTGTGGCCCTCCACTCACCCATGAAGCCCCACCACCCGCTCCCCAATTCATTCCTAAATCTGGACTGTCATATGCGGTATGGGCTGCAGCCCATTGGCTCTGCTCTCTGCACCAATGGGCGTGCAGCCGTGCCGCTCCAATCAATGTCGGTGGGCGGCTGCAGGCGGCGAAGTGAGTGGGATGCTGCCACCTAGCCGGCTGCGGGGAGGCGGAGTGGTGGGGCTTTGTGGGTGGGTGGGGTGGGGTGGGAGCCACACTAGAACCAGGGAGATGTTTTGGGGGCAATTTACTACTGCCCGCGATCGGGCACATGGGATGTGGGGGTTCTGTATTCTTTCTGCCGCGATCGGGCAATGGGATGTGGGGGTTCTGTATACTTTCTGCCCGCGATCGGGCACATGGGATGTGGGGGTCTGTACTTTCTGCCCGTGATCGGGCATTTCGTCCACTGGACCACCAGAGATGTGAATGGGAGGAGGGGAGCCACATTGATGCCCGCGATAGGGCTGGGGGCACAGGGGCTGGGTTGGGGGCCAGCCACAGGTGGCAGCTGCTGTGTTGCGCTCTGCAATGCAGCAGCTCACCTGTGGTGGTCCTCAACTTAAGCTTTTGTCTCAAAGTTGTGTAGGACAAGAGGTTGGGGGTTGCGCCTGACATCTCTGTACAGCCCGACTGAATACGGGCTGTGTAGTTTATGCATGGTTCCTCCCCTCCTGTTGAGCATGCATTCATTTGCATTGCGCTGTTGCTCAGCCTGTTTTCAGTTGCGCAACTGCCTCCTGCTGAATATCGCAGAATGGCGCAATGTAGGACTTGAGCATGCGCAACCCTTTTGAATATCCCACCCACAGTCTCTTGTGTAATTTCAACCCAAGTTCCTGTGTTTAAACTATGCTTTTTAAAAACACAAACCTCAGTGAATGTGACAAGGGAAGGCTGGTATTTGTTCTTATGCAGAGAAAGGAAAAAGCACTAGACTGCTAGAAAAGGAATACAGGAAAGAAGCACCCATTTTTAACTCAGGTGGCCAACCTGAAAAAAATGGGGCAGTAGAGAAAAAGAAAAAGCAGAAAGAAGACAGATAGATATGCTAGAAACATAGAATTTGACGGCAGGTAAGGACCGCTTGGCCCACCCAGTCTGCCCATTTCCCTGCCTACTGGATAAGCTGCAGATCTTAGTTAACCAGCAGCCTACTTCTTCCTACCCCAACCCCCTAGAATTGCCTTATGACTGTCCCATGCATGCTTGAATTCCACCACTGTTTTTGACTCCACAACCTCCTCTGGAAGGCCGTTCCATGCATCCACAACCCTCTCTGTGAAAAAATACTTCCTTAAATTACCTCTGAGCCGCCCTCCCTCTATCTTCAAATTGTGCCCCTTGTTCTTGCACACCTCTTTTTTTGAAAGATGCTACCCTCTTGGACTTTGTTGATTCCCTTGAGGTACTTGAAAGTTTCTATCATGTCCCCCCTCTCCCTCCTTTCCTCGAGGCTATACATATTAAGCTCCTTAAGTCTCTCTTCATATGTCTTCCGGTGCAGACCCTGCACCATTTTAGTTGCCCTCCTCTGGACAGCTTCCATCCTGTCTATGTCTTTGCGGAGATTGGGTCTCTAGAATTGCACACAGTACTCCAGATGGGGTCTCACCAGCTTTCTGTACAGAGGGATAATAACTTCCTGTTTTCTACTGGTGATGCCTCTCCCTATGCATCCCAGGATCCCCCAGCCCTCCTTGCTGCCCTCTCACATTGCTTGCCCACCTTTAGGTCATCTGATATGACTACCCCCAGGTTCCTTTCTATTTTTGTTGTTGTTAGTATCTCACCCCCATTGTGTACTCTTCCCCTGGGTTTTTGTTTCCCAGGTGCATTACCTTGCACTTCTTAGCATTGAATCTAAGCTGCCGTACATTTGACCATTCCTCTAACCTTGCCAAGTCCCTTTCATCTTTCCACCCACCTTGTGCATCAACTCTGTTGCAGATCTTTGTGTCATCTGCAAAGAGACATACTTTTCCTTCAGTCCCTCTGCAATGTCAACATAAAGACACTGATGAGGCCGGTTCTAATACTGAACCCTGCGGTACCCACTAACCCCTTCTTCAGAGTGGACTCCTTTTACTATTACTCTCTGTGTCCTATTCTCCAGCCAATTTTTTACCCAGGCTGTCATCTTGGGACCCACTCCCAGGCTAGCTAACTTGTATATTAATCTTTTGTGTGGGACTGTGTCAAATGCCTTGCTAAAGTCTAAGTAAGCCATGTCCACAGCCCCTGCCTGATCTACTACTTTGGTCACCCAGTCAAGGAAATCTATCAGATTTGTCTGGCATGGCCTTCCTGCTGTGAATCCATGCTGCCTTGGGTACTGTGCCCCTCTGGCCTCTAGATACTCGACAATTCTTTCCTTCAGAAGTGATTCCATCATTTTCCCTACCACTGAGGTTAAACTAACAGGTCTGTAGTTTCCTGCTTCTGCCTTGCTCCCACTTTTGTGAAGGGGAATCACATCTGCCCTCCTCCAGTCCTTGGGTACCACCCCATCCTCCCATGATTTGTTAAACAGGGTAGTCAGTGGTGTCACTAATTCTACCTTTAGTTCTTTTTAGAATTCTGGGATGAATCCCATCAGGCCCCATTGCTTTGTCCACCTTCAGTTTTAAGAGTTCTTTTCAGAACCCTTTCTTCTGTAAATGGGCTGGTATCAACTTCTGCATCCAGAGTGTTTCTACTGTTTCTTTTAGGTACCTCCCCCTCTTCCTTTGTAAATACTGAGCAAAAATATTTGTTTAGTATCTCTGCCTTTTCACAGTCACCCTCCCCTTTATTAAGCCTCACTATCCTCCCCTTGGTCTTCCATGATCCCTGATGTACCTATAAAAGGTTTTATCCCCCTTCTTAACTGAGTTGGCTATCTTTTCCTCGGTTTGGGCCTTTGCTGTTCTGACTGCCTTCCCAGCTTCCTTTTGCTTTAACTGATACAGTTCTCTGTCCTGCTCCTTCTGTGATTCCTTGTACTTCCTGAAAGCTTTCTTTTTCTCTTGAACCTTCATTGTCACTTCCTTTGAGAACCATAGTGGTTTCTTACATCGTTTAGTTTTGTTTATTTGCTTCACACAGAGGCTTGTTACCTCTGTGATGGCAGTTTTTATTATTCCCCATTGTTCTTCCACCCCTCCTTCCTGCCCATTTGCTAGTGCATTCCTTAGGCACTCACCCATTTGCAAAATCAGCCCTCCTAAGGTCCAGTGCCTTTGCCTTTGTATGGCTTGACTCATTGCTGTGTTTATTAGAACCATACTGTTCGATGGTCGCTAGTTCCCAGATGGCTACCCACTTCTACATCTGTGATCCTCTTCATCTCCATTTGAGAGAACCAGGTCTAAGATTGCTCCCTCTCAGTGGGCTCCAATACTAGTTGTCTCAGGCATGCCCCTGTGAGCATCTAGAATAACCCCACTCTTGAAGTGGCTGCTGCAACTGCACTCCAGTTAACATCTGGCATATTCAGATCGCCCATCAGCAATATCTCCCTTTTTTGCCATACTAAGTATACTTTCTATCATTTCCTTGTCCATTTCCTCCCCTGAGAGAAGGTCTGCTGCATCCAACCCTGTGCAGATTATGGTGCCATTGCGGGTCTCCAAATTTACCCACAGTGCTTCTTCTCCTCCCTGTTTTCCCTTTTGTTCTGTTGCTTTGATTCCTTCCCTTATGTAAAGAGCAACTCCTCCTCCTCTTTTACCCTCTCTGTCCCTCCTGTAGATAGTGTATCCTGGTATGTTTACGTCCCAGTCATGGTTTTGTGTGAACCATGTTTCTGTGACTGCCATAATATCCAGATGTTCCTCCTCCATCAAGGCCACTAATTCAGGAAGCTTGTTACACAGACTACGGGCATTGGTACTCATTGCTTTCCATTTCTTGATGGCTTTACCTTCTGTTGCAGCATCCCCACTGACCTTTCTACCGGTCTTTTCTCATTTAGTACCCTGTTTTGTAGGGAGGCTAGGATTTTCCTGCTGCTTATCAGTGCCTCCTCCTTGACTAGTTTAAAAACCTGCCAATGAAGCATTTAAACCAATTGCTCAAAAGACTTGTTCCTTCCTGGACAGATGCAGACCATCCTGCCAGTATAGGCTGGTGTCCCTCCAGGTGGAACCCCAGTCCCCAACGAAGCCAAACCCCTGTGCTCCACACCATTTTTTCAACCATTCATTAAACTGCATGGTGCAAAGTACCCTTGCCTCACTCATGCCATTGACAGGCAGCACCTCTGAGAAGGATACTGTGTGTGCTACTTGTCTTAGGCCCCTCCCCAGTTCTACAAAGTCCTTCTGCACTGCTGCAATCTCATGTTGAGCCAAGTCATTTGACCCTAGGTGGACAATGACGTCCAGCTCAGACTCCCATGCAGCTGTTCTCATGATCCTGAGGATGCACTTCCTGTCCCTCCAAGCCATGGCACCAGGCAGGCACCTTACTTCAGTTTTCCCTGCTCCCCCCAGTTCTATCCCCCTAATAATTGAGTCCCCCACCAGGAACTGCTTCCTTTCCTTGTGGTGTCCTCTGCCTCCTTCCTGTGGGCCTCCCTTGTGACAGGTGTCCTCAGCCTCCTTAATCTCCTCTGTGGGTGCATCCATAGGGGAGTTGTGCTCCCCCAGAATGGTGTATGAATTATGAAGTGGAACAACTGACTGGGTGTGCCTCTGTTCCACCATCCTCACCCTCCCTGAGCCCACTGTGGTCCAACTGCTGTGCTTTCTTTGCAACCTCTGAGGTAGTGGTGGTGGCTCTGGTGCTCCCTGGATGGGGGAGGTTCCCTTCCTACCATCCAGTCTGGCCTGGGGGAAGGTTCCCTTACTGCTGTCCAGTGTGGCCTGAAGATGGGCAAATTCCTCCCTCAGGGCAGAGAGTTGTCTGCAAATAGGGCAGCATCTCAGCCTCCAGAAATATCATGCTACTGCAGTAGACTTTTGTTTTAGAAAACAGAGAGCATATGAACATAAATACCAGGCACCCTTCCACACTCTTCTACTGGGACTTGTATCCCCAGATTGTTATCTGGCACTTGGGGTCCCAGATCCACTATATCTGTTTCAGGGGAAATCAATAAGCTGTCCCTCTGGTTCCAGAATTTCGGCAAATTGACTTGATACATCTGGGTCTCTTTTCACCTCTCTGGCTGGCAAACTTCATAGTCAACTGGGCCCATCCTCCAGGTAACTTTGTAAGGCCCCCTTCCATTTGGCTAGAAGCTTATTCTGGCTACTTGGCAATGACACTGGTACCTGGTCACCTGGTTTATATTCCCTCAACTGGGCTCCCTTGTTATAGTAGCACTCTTGTCTTTGTTGAGCCTTCACCAGATTCTCTCGGGCAAATTTCCCCACCCGATTTAATCCGTCCCTCAATTGCAGGACATATTGTACTACATTTTCAGTCTTGGGGTTGGGTTTCTCCCACATTTCTTTTACTACATCAAGAACACCTCATGGGCGGTGCCCATAGAGGAGTTCAAAAGGAGCGAACCCTATAGATGCTTGAGGGACCTCCCGCATTGCGAACAGCGGTAAGGGAAGTAACTTGTCCTAGTCCCTGACCTCAGTGGTTGTGAACTTTTGAAGCATGGTTTTGAGGGTTTGATTGAATCGCTCCACGAGACCATCCATCTGGGTATGGTAGATTGACGTCCTTATGGAGCTGATTCCCAACAAAGTGCAAACCTCCTGAGTCAGGCGGGACACAAGTTAGTTCCCTGGTCCATCAACATTTCCTTCAGTATTCCCATGTAACTAAAGATCTTTAACAGTTCCCCGGCTACAATTTTGGCTGAAATGCTTCATAATGGGATGGCCTTACGGTACCGGGTAGCATAGTCCACAATTACCAAAATGTATTGGTACCCCCCTGCACTCTTTTCCAGGGGTCCCACTATGTCAACCCTGATCCGGTCAAAAGGTGCTTCCATAACAGGTAAAGGTACTAAAGGCACCCTGGGTTGTTCTTTGGAGCTACTAACTGGCACTCGGGACAGGATGCACAATAATCTTTAACCTGTTGATCAAGGCCCCTAGAATTCTGCAGCTGCAGATTTTCCGGGCTGCAAAATCTACTGCTGGAACTTCTGCGGTGCCGCAGAATTCACTCTTTTGGTGATTTTTTTATTAATATTTCTGTTTATCCATAGAATCTGGTTCCCTTCCCCCCTTTTTATATCCAAAACCCACCTATATGCTCAGAATGTGGTGTTATCATTGCTATATCATACATTAGCTAATGAAACGGCTGCATTCTGCAACAGAAATGAACAGTCACTTATCTAGTCAAGTTCAGAGATTAGCTCTGGGAGCTGGCTGGGCAGCACAAGGATTGGTGGAACACATCACTGCTCGGAGCCTAGGAAGGTATGGTGCAGTGTTCTGTCACATGGTGGACACATTGTGATGGGCTGGAGAGCTCTATCTCACAATCGTTTACATGCGTGTCATGGCCTGATGGTACATGCAGTGTGTCAGGGAAAGCAGGTTGACATGAAAAATGAGTTTTGCAATAACTCCTCTATTCCATTTCCAATGGGACCTGTATGAATGAGGATGCAAGTTCATGGAAATTAAAAAGAAAAAAAAAAATATATATACACACACACACACACACTCTCACACACACATATACAGTATCTCTGTCTCTCACACACACACACACACGCACAGACAGACACACACACATATATATTTGTATGTATGTTATAGACTGCATATAAATATATAAGTGATACACAGTGGGAACCTCATGAGTGGTGTAGAAAGCACATACAAATATATAAGTGATAGACAGTGGAAACCTCATCAGTGGGATAGATAGCATGCATATAGAAATGCCTTATTTATCACATAAGCTCCCCTCTGCATATGTCATTTATGCAACAGGCTAGGACCTTAAGGGAGAGACATTTGTTTCGCCTTTTAGGCATAAAATTATTTTTATAAGTCTGTTATTTTTGAACTAGTGTTACTGTGCTTTCCACCATCCTGACTGCTATAACCACTGCCACGAGGCTGACACTGTGATGTGGTAGTTTGTTAGTGCCACAGAACTTCCACAGAAATTACAAACCACCGCCGCAGAAGTTCTGTGGCAAATGGTAGTCTTGCCGCAGAACTTGGTCCCACTGTGCCGCAGAAAAGTAGGGGCCCTGCTGTTGCTATATGCCCAGCCAAAAGAATCAGAGTAACAGTCAGGCTAGTGAATTCTCTACACCACAGTGCCCAGCCACTGGAATAGAGAGGGCAAGGTGTAGTAATTCCCCATGAAAGACTTACGGGATTAGCAACTGATGTCAGGTATCCCCCATTTGGGCCTCTTCACTAACTTGATACAGAATACCTCCTTGTAACTCAAAATGAGGATAGCGTGCTGCCCGATTCTCATCTACTACTTCCCCTTCCCTGACAGCCAACTGGGTGTACATCCGGCTGAGTATACCATCAGCCCTCTGTTCTTTGGCAATGTCTGGACATTGCTTTAATACATCTTGCTCTGATAGGGATGGCCTTCCTGAACTTTGATTAAGTGAGTCAGCGTTAGGGTCGTGCTGTGGGTCAGGACCCACTTCTGCCTTTGCTTCACCTCCCTGCTGTGCATCTGCCCCTTTGGGACCCCTTTTCTTTGCTGCCTTATGTTCCTACTTAGATTTGTGAGTTCTGGTCTGGGCATTAGAAATCCCTGGGTCCAGGAAAGGAAAAACGTTCCCAAGCTGCTGATGGCTGACCCCCCCCCCCATGACCCTCAGATCGGGTAGTTACCAAAGATAAGTCTGCTTTCCATAAGTCGTCAAACCATTTCCAGTCCCTCCCCAGTAACACTGGATAAGGTAACCCTGGGGCAACCCCCACCTTTACAGTCTCTGTGCAGCCCCACAGAATAAAGGTAACCATCGCACCAGGGTAAGCCTTTACATCCCCATGCACACACTGGATAGGGACTGGGTTCTGGTCCTGCCAGCATTGGGGGTTCACCAGGGCCACCCCGACTAGGATCTGGTGGCTTCCTGAGTCCACCAGAGCCTCCATCTCTATCCCTTCTACTTCGACAGAGATCACAAAATCTCAGGATTCAGGGCCCTACCCCCACTGAACAGTGAATACCCATCTGTAAATGTGCAGTCTATGAAGGTACAGTCCATGTGGGGGCAGTTTTTTGCAAAGTGACCCCTCTGTCCACATGAGACACATGCCACTGTGTCTCGGCTACAGGGTGGGCCTCCAGGTTTAGGCAGTGGACCCTCCAGAAAAGTCTCTCTGCGCTGCTGGGGTGTCATTTTTACCAGAGTTTGACCCTTATTTGGCCCATATACCCCCTCCCTACATGCCCAAGGTCCCTTCATAGTTCCAGCCAATATTCCTTCAGTCTGGCTTCTGGGTCAATTCCCCATCTTTCTCTGTGGCCTTGTAGGCTGGATCATGGGGCAGGAGGAGAGTTCAGCATTTAACACTTGTTCCGCGATCTGCACAGCCTCTGCTAGGGTGCAGATCTTATTCTTGCAGACCCAGCTCTGTATTCCCGGGGACAGGATGTTCAGAAATTGTTCCAAGATGATTAACTTGGCCAGCTCCGGGCCACTGTGTCCTTCAGGCTTTAGCCAATGCCAACACAGGTCCTGCAGTTGTTGTCCCACCACTCTAGGTTATGCATCTGCTGCAAATTTGAAGCTTCGGAACCTCCATCGGTAACTTTCTGCATTGACGCCTAGGCAGTCTAGGATTGCTGCTTTCACCGCTGTGTACTCCCCGGCTGTGGTACTGTCCATAGCTCAATAGGTTGCTTGGGCGTCCCCGGTCAAACAAGGGACAAGGTGGACAGCCTACTGGGATCTGGTCCATCCAGCAGCTTCTGCCACTCGCTCAAACATTACCAGAAAGGCCTGAGGATCATCCTCAGATGTCATTTTGGTCAGCATGGTGTTCATCCTAGGAACCTCCGGCCCCATGATAGCCAGACCAGCCTCACCAGTAGGATCTTGTTGCGGTTGCTGTTGTTGCCCCAGCTATATAAGAAACTGCTGTTGTGCCTCCTGTTGGGTTTACTGTGCTTGTTGTGCCCATTGTTGCTCCTCCTGCTGTTGCTGCTGAGCCAGCTGGGTGAGAATCTGCTGTTGCAGAGCCTGTTGTGCTTGTTGCGCCCCCTGCTGCTGCTGAGCCAGCTGGGTGAGAACCTGTTGTTGCTGTTCAGCAAGGAACTTCAGCAATTTTTCCACATCCGTATTTCCAGACTGTAACTAGTCCTGCTAACTCCAGCAGGGGTTCAAATCACACTTCTGACACCACGTGTGACCAGCTGGCCTATGGTATATGGAAAGGCAACACACGTGTTTCAGGCTCATGGAACAAAATGCACTTTTATTGCTTCAAATGTGAGGTGTTAATCCAGAAAACCATAATCACGCCGTTCAACTTCCCCAGCCTGGTCTGGTAACATAAAAATTAACATAAAACAGTTCTTTCAGGCTGACATGACAAAGGAATTTTTGCACGATTTATGTGGGCCAGCACTTTGTTCAAAATACAGTCCTAAATGAGGTACAAACAGGTTCCCCTTTAGCCTTCTTTTCAGGCAGCTCTCAGCAGAATATTCTACTCACTGTTATTGGCCCAGCTGGCTAAACTAGTCCGTTTCCCTCAGAACCCTCTGCTCCAGGCATGGTCTGGCTGATTTTCCCCAAAGGCTCTCTCTATGACCTAAACATTCTCTTTGGTTTTTAGCTCTGGCTCCTCTCTCACAGGGCAACAGTTTCCAATTTCTCTCTCCCATGCTGAATTCCTCTGCCTTTTTGCAGTCTCTCTCTAATTGGCCACCCCTTTGCCTGTTGCAGTCTCTACATTTCTTCAGTCTCATCCAGGGGGTTAACCCCTTGTTCCCCGTGCTGTGTTTACCTTGTCAAACTGCCCAAAATGTGTTTTCACTCCTGTGGTGCAGAATGGTGTGATCGTTGTGTAAAATAAACTTTTAGGACAGATTAACAAAATGGCAGTGCCAGTGTCCATAAGGGGAAAACACATAAAGCCTATGCTGAAAATTTGGTGAAACAATTCCAAAAAATGACTGTGTTATGCGTGAGCATTGCGTACTTTCTGCTCACACTTGTAACTTTGCCAATTTTTCATATTTTCATTCCAGATTTTCAACATTGCCATTTTTTACATCACCTTATGAACAGAATAGCTGTCATTTTGCACATCTTGTCTGGAATGTGATTTTACACCTGTGGCACAGAATGGCGCGGTCACTGTGCAAAATCAACTTTTGATATGGATTAACTAAATCACAGTTGCACTGTTCATGAGGGGAGGTCCTGTAATGCCGGTGTTGAAAATTTGGTGAAAAAATTCCAAAAAATTAGTGCATTATGAGTGTGCATTGCTCAGTTTCTACGCACACTCGTAACTTTGCCAGTGTTTCCCATTTTTCACACTGTTGTACTCTCTGGATGGAGGAACAGGAGCACAGGGTATGAAAGACTCTGGCTCCCACAGTGACATATGGATGCTATTGTACTATCTCGATGAAGGACGGACCCTGTGCTCCTTGGACACTGCCCTCCCAACATGACATATGGATACTGTTATACTATCTTGATGGAGGGATGGGAGCACAGGGTCCAATGGACCCTGTGCTCCCACAGTAAAATGAGCATACAATTATGCTATCTGAAAAAGAATGGAAATTCTTTGCAAAAAATGTTGTTAATGCATCAGTTATGGTGAATACCACAGCAACAAAAGCAGGGAAATTAGACGTTCAGGTTTCCAACCCTAACACCCCACCCCCAGAGTTTCCACCCCTACCAACCCACTCCCTTCCCCCCACTCTTAACACACCAAGAGGAGTCAAGGTGTGCCATTGGGTCATCAGGCCTAATTCTCACCCCATTGTCCTCTACTATAGCATGTAAGTTTGTTTACACATGGAATAGGGTGAGAGTTAGGTCTCATGACTCAATGGCACACCCCAATGCCTGTTGGTGTGTGGAGGGTGTGGGATGGGGTGGGTGTTGGGGTGGGAACCATGGGGGTTGGGCATTAGGTTGGAAACACAACAACTCATTTCCTGGTTTTGTTGCTGTGGTATTCACCTAACGTATGCATTAACAAAGTTTTTGCAAACTATATATATATATATATATATATATATATATATAGGTGCAGTCACGCCCCTATTGTTAAGGTTGAATAGGTACTTCAATGTTAAACTTAAAATTTTGCACTTTAATAACTTTGGAACCATTGAATGGATTTACACAAAATTTGGTATGTGGGGTAGATTCCTTAATCCGGCAAGTATCATTCTGGTCAGATGTACAGTCTCCGAGTTATGGAGAGGTAAAAAGACATATTTTTACACAATTACTTTTCTGGGATTTTTCTTTGAACTTGCCTACAGCCCAGAGGGTTTGGTTATTTGGCATGAAATTTGCAGGGTAGAAAGGGACTAACCCACAGATGTGCCTTTTGCTAGTGTGATGTAAAAAGAATAACTAGTTTTTGAGTTATTGCAAGTTAAATATTTGAAAAAAATGTTTCTGAGCATGCTCAGTAGGCACTTCAAGATGGCTGGTTAATACAAAAGAGGAATCCTGCATTGTATGAGAAAATTCCTCTTTGTATGGCCGCCATCTTGTTTTCAGCTTGCCTGAAATTCAGATTTAGAAACTTCCCAAAATTATATTCTGGGGAGGAACCAACACATGTAGCTTCCTTATTGGGACCCTCTTGGTGCATTCTGCACTTTATCAAATGAAATATGCCCCTATAATGTGTTTATTTAATCATTTAAATCCTACTTTGTATTTGCATATTACGACCTAGGATCCTCGTTCATATGCACAAGATACAACCTAAGATCCTAGGTCATGAGCCGAAAATAGAATAAATGGTGAAATAAACACTTTTTGCCGACATGGGGTGCCCAATACCCATGTCAGCACTACAGGCCCCCCCAGTATGGGGAGTACTGCTCACCTATAGCTTGCTTATTAAGACCCCCTTCGGTGCATTCTGTAGTTTACCTGATGAAATATGCCCCTAAAATGTGTTTATTTAATTATTTAAGTCCTACTTTGTATTAGCGTCATACAACCTAGTATCCTATGTCGTATACACTAAATACGACCTAGGATCCTAGGTCTTAAGCAGAAAATAGAATAAATGACAAAATAAAAACATTTTGCTGACATGGGGTGCCCAATCTCCATGTCAGCTCTACAGGCCCCCCCAGTGTGAGAAGTACTACTCCAACACCGGGATGCCCACTCCCAGTGTCAGATGATGCCCCCATCTCCCCCTGCTAAAGCTGTCCTTTATAATTGTGACATGGGGTGCCAGATCCTCATATCAGCATGTATGCACCCCCACACACTAATATGGCACACTGGGAGCCCACCCCAGTGTGCAAAAATACATATAATTGTAAAGATACCTGTAAATCCAGAAAACCGTCCACCAATGTCTTTGTTTTTTGAACCTATCAAAAAATAATTGTCTCTCATCATCTCATGATTCCTCCCTCCCTCATCCTCACCCTCCCACTGAACACCCACCCACCTCCCTGCATCCCCCCTTACCCATACTTACCTCCAGAGGTCAGGAGCAGTAATCTTCTCAGGACTGGGACATGTCTGCACCCTTCAAAGCCGAATCACAAACTGAAGAATCAAAGGTAAGCCATTTAAACTTATATAGATATCTCTGCCATTTTTTGAGATGTTTGCACCAAATTTCCAATGTGGGTTTTTTGGAACCCCACCTCATGAACAATGTCACTGTCATCTTGTTACTCTGTCCCAAAAGGTGATGGAATCACTTTTCAGGACCAAGTAACAAAATGACAGTATAGTGTTCATGAGGGGAGGTCCCAAAAAAGCCCATGTTGAAAATTTGGTACATAAAATCCAAAAAACATCCGTGTTACAAGTGCACATTGCACAGTTCCTATGCACACTGGTAACTTCTTCAATTTTTGATATTTTCACTCCAGTTGTTTAACATTGTCATTTTGTCACTCCTCCTCATGAACTGTACAGCTTTCAGTTCTCACATCCTGCCTGAAATGTGTTTTCACAACTGTGGCACAGAATGGTGTGGTAGCTGTGTGAAAACAACTTTCTGGGTGGATTAATAAAATCACAGTGCCAGTGTTCATGAGGAGATTTCCCAAGAAGCCCACGATGAAAATTTGGTTAAAAAAATTCCCATAAATGTCCATCTTACGAGCGTGCATTATGCAGTTTCTACACGCACTCGTAACTTTGCAAATTTTTCATATTATCACTCCTGATTTTCAACATCACCCTTTTTCACACCTCTTCATGAACAGTATACAGCTGGTCTTTTTCACACCCTGCCCAAAATATGATTTTGCACCTGTGGCACAGAATGGAGTGTTTGCTGTGCGAACCCAACTTTCAGGACAGATTAACAAAATGACAATGACATTGTTCATGAGGTGGGGTCCCCAAAATATAATGTTAAAAACTGGATGAAAAAGACATGGAAAAAAATCCAGATACGTGCATCCACTGAATTGTGGCACCAGCGGCACCTTTCAGCTCACTCATCTCAAAAACAACCACATACAAGTTACATTACACTTTCTCAAAAAGAAGGGCAATTCATTGAAAAAAACTATGTTAATGCATCAGTTAGGGTTTTTATTAAACTGAAAAAAGCTGAGAAATTCAACATTAGGGTTACCAACCCTACCACCTGACCCCCACCCTCCACATACCAATAGGAGCTGAGGTGTGCCTAGGAGTTATTCAGCCTAACTCTCACCCCTTTCTCCCATACTGTACCATCTCATCTTGTTTATACATGTAATGGAGTGAGAGTTAGGGCTGACAACCCCAAGGCACACCCCAATGCCTTTTGGTATGTGGAGGGTGAGGAGGTAGGGGTGGGGTGGTAGGGTTGGTAATCCTAAAGTCGAATTTCCCAGCTTTTTATAGTTTAATAAAAACCCTAGCTGATGCATTAACATAGTTTTTTGCTATAAATATATATATTTATGCAATGGGGTGGAGATAAACAGAGTGTGATAAATCCATTTATCTGAGTAACTGTGTACATAAATTTCATTTATGTATACAGTTCTTATGTCATCAGCCATTTATTCACAAACTGCTTATGTCATCAGTCATTTATCTATACAGTGCTTATGTCATTTAGAATGTTCAACCTCAGTAGCAATATTAACTATATTCAAATGCGAATAACTTTAAAATGAAAAATGATAGCATGGTACTGTGAACATGAAAGTTGTTCAGCACAGAAATATCAACAAAATGAGTGGTGTTTCATTTATAGATACTTTTTAGTTTTTTATAATTAGCAAAAGACAGCAGTAAATTCAATTTTTGTACACCTTTTCATCAAACAAATGCAAATAACTTAAAAACAAAAAATGGTATTATAGTACTTTGAGCACAAATGTTGTTCAGTATAAAAATATCTGCAAAATGAAGGGTGTTTCATTTCTAGATTCCTTTTAGATTTTCTGTAATCAGCAAAAAATGGCAGAAAATTTAATTTTTATTCACTTTTTTTGACTAACAAATGCCCTCTACAAAAAACAAAAACAAAAGAATTGCATAAATGGATTATACAATGGAAGACTTGTGTAATAAATGATTTAACTGCACTCGAGCAGTTTCACCTCAGACGTCTCACTCATGACTTACGACACTCATGAGATTACCCGAGATCAAATTCCTCTTGTGCAGATAAATCATTTATTATACTTGCTTCCATTGCATATCCCTTATATATTATACAGGCACAATTGCACCAGTATAGTTTGGGTTGAGTAGGGAGTTTATTGTTAAACCCCATATTTTGCACCTTAATAACTTTTCAGCTTGTCAACGGATTTGCACAAAATTTGCCATGTGCAGTTTTGTATGATAGGTCTCTTGATCTGCCAAGTTGTGTTTTGATCAGACTTGCAGTTTTCATGCAGTGAAGTGCCAAAAAATGTGTTTTTCGCTTTTTTGCTGATTTGTGCCCATCACGCTGTGGCCACACCATTTGGTATTTTGGTCCGAAAATTTCAGGGTAGAAAGAGGTATGAGCAAAGAACAATCCGTCATTAGTTTGGTGAGAAAATATTAACCATTTCCAAAATTATTTAATTTTGAGTTTTCAGATTCTGAGCATGCTCAGTTCAGTCTACAATTTATATGTATGGTTTACGAAAGGGGATTGGGCTTGCGATCAAGGATTCTGTCACCTCATGAACAGGGATTTATAAAATCTCCATTCATGAGGAAAAATTCCCCTTTCACAAGCTGCCATCTTGTTTTCATTTTTTCCACCAAACCAAATGTTGTAGCTTGCCCCAGGGCTGATTTCTTTTGCATATGAAGCATGGGTTTTGTTCAGGGTGACACCCTCTACAAACCCATGCTTTTGATTTCCTTCATTTTGGCCAAAAAATGGCCATTTTAAACTTTGAAATTCTTCATTCGTGACCGCTTCCGATACTCTTTCACTAGCTGACAAAATCCCCTTTTGCAAGCTGATCCCCTATCGCGAGGTAACAAAATACTTGAGTGTGACTTAGGGATCAGATGGCCCTATCTTGTGAACAAAGATCAACTCATGAAAGGGGATTTTGTCAGCTCACGAAAGGGGATCGGCTCTCAAAAGTGGACTTTGTCAGCTCACAAAAGGGGATTGTTTTTTTGAATCCCCTTTTGTGAGCTGACAAAATCCTCTTTCACAAGCCGATCCCCTTTTGCAAATTGATAAAATCCTTGATCATCATTTCCCAACCAGTTGGCCCTTCTCATGAACAAGGATTGGCTCACAAAAAGGGATTTTGACACCTTGTGTAAGGGGATCAACTCGTGAAATCGGATTTTAATAGCTCACAAAAGGGGGTTGTTTTTTTAACTCCTTGTTCGTGAGCTGACAAAATCTCCATTCGTGAGCTGTCAAAATCCTCTTTTGCAAGCCAGTCCCCCTTCGTGAGTTGACAAAATCCCATTCTGTGACTTCCAGACCAGATGGCCAAAATCTGACAATCAAGGATTTCTCACGAATGGCAATTTTGACAGCTCGCAGATGGGGATTGACCTTGCAAACTTGGATTTTGCCACCTCACAAACTAGGAATTTAACAACTTTGCTAGTGCACTGTAAATAAATGGTTTGGTCTTTTGGCTTGAAATTTTCAGGGTATAAAGGGAGTATCCCAGAGATGTGAATTATGCTGTTTAGGTGTAAAAAAGTTAATCGGTTCCATAGATATGTCATCATGAAATTGAGATATTTACCATAGGATAACACTGTGGCACCCACAGCAACCTTCGGTGCTCGTATCTCAGAAATGATGCAAGATACAGATTTTTCGCTACCCACAGCTTAGTCCATTTATGCATGTGTGGAGGTTTCGAAGTCATGATTACAACTGCAATAGAATTTTTTTCATAGCTTATACAGTTACTGAGATATTGGCAAATCAGTGTTACAAGGGTTCATTTTCAGCCCTATAAGGCTACTGTATGGCTCCATTGATATGTGTAAGTGGGAGCACAGGGACTGGAGGGTGCATGCTCCCACTTACATATACCACTTACAGTAACATTACACTTTCTCAAAAAGTAAGGAATTTCATTGCAAAAAACTTTGTTAATGCTTCAGTTAGGGTTGAAGTGACAAAAGTAGGGAAATGAGATGTTAGGGTTGAGCCCCTAACCACCCCACCATGGGGTGTGCCATGGAGGTTACTAGGCCTAACTCTCACACCATTCTCCTATGCTGTACCATGTCAGCCTCTTTGCATGTGGAATGGGGTGAAAGTTGAGCCTCACAACCCCATGGCACACCCCGATGCCTGTTGGTGTATGGAGGATGGGGGTTGGGGTGGTAGGGTGCAGGTGGGTACAGGGCTCAACCCTACTGCCTCATTTCCCCACTTTTGTCACTTCAATCCTAACTGATGCATTAACAAAGTATTTTGCAATGAATGTATATATATATATATATGTGTGTGTGTGTGTGTGTGTGTGTGTGTGTGTGTGTAGCTCTGATGAGGTCACCATTGTCAAGGGCCTCATGAACATAGCTGGTGTATTCCAAAAGCACTGCACTGGTACTGCAGAGCTTCTGGAAGTCATACTGTTGTACACACTGGACACTGATTTTTTTTGAGGTATGTGACAAGTTGGTCAGATACTATCAAGGGCCTTGGATGGGGGAATAACAGAAATGGGTCTATAACTGGCAAGATTAGAACAATTTCTGCTTTTCAAAACTGGTGTAATCAGTCTGGATTTCCAGTTCTCAGGGAACTGCCAGTAGCTTGGGGAAAAGTTGTAAATTCTAGAGATGGGGTGGGAAAGTCTCGCTACTGCCAGAGCAAGAAGTTTCATAGCAACTGAATTACTCCCACACTTAGTTTTGCGAAGTACCCTATTGATGTATTTCGAGGTTTCTTTGACAGATGACAATTGGGAATGACAGAACTGAGGTCAATAAAGGCTGTGTTGAAGCAACTGACAACTTTGGTGGGATCAAGGACCTCTCAGCCTTCCACCATGAGCATTTTATTTATTTATTTATTTAGTTAGTTAGTTCAGAGTTTCACCAGGAAGGGTACACTGAACAACAAGATGCTCATCTCATGGTGCATCCTGGGGAAGGGGAATTGGAATAACAGCAATTATAGCAACAAATGATAAGATTTCAAGGAGTACCAACATTTCAGCATTCAGTAAACAAGAGAAACATTTCAAATAGTACATAGTATTTTGTAAATACATATAAAAGGTGAGTAGCAATCAGAGACAGAACTTAAAGAAATATAGAAATTGATAATATTTGGTGTCAGAGATATGGTGGACAAGGACCACAAGTGCGACAGATGGAGTAACAAATAGAGACATGAGGTATAGTGAGCTGAGATCAGCTACAATTGCAGTTTACAGAGAAGAAATTATGCAGGGCCAAGGAAATGAATGAGATGGAGGAAGAGTGGTGAATTTTGGAGGGGAGTGAATTCCACAGTTTAGGGAAATGATGTGTGAAGGCAGCCTGACTGACTGAAGACAAGCGGAGAGGGACACTTAGGGTAAGGGAGTCATAGTACCTAAGTGAATAGGCAGGGGGAGAGGGGACTGTTAGGGAAAAGCTGAGATAGGTAGGGAGTGAGCTAACCAAAATCTGGAGATGGATTTTGCACAATGGAGGAGGTGTCTATTTTCTAGTGAGGGGAGCACCAGGGAGTGGTAGAGTTGACAGTGGTGAGTGAGAGGAGGAGCGTCTAGAGTGAAGCAGCAGAAGGAATTGAAGAGGGTATCCAATCTGTCTAGGGCAGTCTTAGGAGCAGCACTGTAGAATACATCACAGTAGTCAAAGATGGGGAGGATCATCTTCTGGACAAGTTCACACCTTGCTGGGAGAGGGATGCACTTCCAGTTCCTGTATAATGCACCTAGCTTTGGGGCATTATTTCTTTAGGATGGCATCCACATGTCCAGTGAATGAGGTGTTGGTCAAGCCAAACCCCCAGATATCTGCATGAATAAGTGTCCTCAAGGACTTTCCCATCGAGGGTATGGTAGGTGGGCAAGGAGGGAAGCCCAGAGAGTCTCTGCCTAGTGCTGAAGGCAATAGAGACTGTCTTCTTGTCATTTAGGAAAAGCTGATGTGAGCAGAACCAATGCTGAACATTATTGAAGTTATGCTGAAGACGGTTTGCAACATCAGTAGGGGAGTGGCCGTGGGTGTAGAGAACCGTGTCGTCTGCATACGTATGAATTGAGGTGGATGTGCAGACAGATGGTAAGTCATTGAGAAAGATGGAGAAGAGTAAAGGACCCAGCACAGATCCCTGCAGGACTCCACTGTTGATGGGGACAGGGAAGGATATGGAGTCAGCATTTCTAACAGACTGACTCTGACCTACTAGGAAGGCCCAGAACCAGTCAGTGGCAGCAGCCGTCAGACCTGCTGAGGAGAGAGAGTGAAGAAGTAGGGGATGGGAGACCATGTCAAAAGCCTTGGCAAGGTCAACAATGATAGAGAACATGATTTGGCCACTGCCATCCTGGAGAGGATGGAGTCAGTGAGCCTAATCAGGGAGGTAGATGTAGAATGTTTTTTTCTAAAGCTTGATTGGAAGCAAGTGAAAAAATTGGAGTTAGAGAGGAAGGAAGAGAGTTGGGTAAGGACCAGGTGTTCTTGCAGCTTGGCAAGGGTGGGAATCAGAGATAGAGGGAGGTAGTTCCCAGAGGAGGAAAGGTCACTGCCCTTAGGGAGAGAAAAGACAATGGAATGCTTCCAGATGGAGGGGATGGCTGCCATTTTGAATGAGAGGTTGAGCAGATCAGTCAATGGGGCACAAATAGCCACAGCAGAAAGGTAGAGCAGTTTGGTATCAAGTTCATCAGGTGAGCTACCTTTGGATGGATTAAGGGCAAGTAATATATCCAAGGTGTCCAAGGGGTTACCTTGGAGAATAAGAAGTAATTTGACTGGGAGTGTGTGTAAGTTGGGTTGGAGGGGGACCAGGCTGTGTAGTCGGTAAAGAGGATAGGAGGGCAGAAGCACAAGAGGTGAAGTAAGAGTTAAATTCAGAGGCAACACACATGTGGTCAACAATTATGGTGTTGTTAGTATTGAGAAGGGGGGAGGGAGAAGAGGAAGAGGGGAGAACAGTGAGTGAATGACCTTCCAGAATGTAGCAGGGTTGTTTATGTTAGCTTGAAAAGTTGAGGTGAAGTAATCGGATTTAGCCAGATGAGTGGCTTTAGTGCACTTGTTGTGGAGGTAACGATAGGCATTGTAGTCTTTAGGAAGCTTAGAGATTTTGTGTTGCTTCCAGCCTTGATCTCTTATTTTTGGCATGCTGTAAGTTCAGGGGAGATCCATGGAAGGTGGTTTCCACATACTGTGATGCAACGTAGTGGCACATGCTGGTTGCATACTTCAAGGAATTTCTCTTTGAAGTAGTCTGTGGCTGTGTCTGTTGAGTTTGCTGAGCCAATAGGGGCCCAGTTGGTAAGGGATAGGTCGGCAAAGAGCAGGGCAAGGTTCATAGACTTATATGGGTGAGCCACCATGATTTTGTGCTGGGCTTTGGAAAAGTTAATGCGATGTACCAGGTAGGTCATGCGATGGTCGCCTAAGGATTCGGATAGCACACCGAATGTGACAACCTTATGTGGATGACATGTGAGAGCCCAGTCAATTTGGGAGTGATTGCTCGATTTGGGGTTTATCTTAGTAGGTTCAAGGATGAGCTGGGTTAAGTTGTGGGCAGCAATGTTTTTTTTAATTTTGACCAGAGAAGAGGATAACCAATTTAAGTTAAAGTCACCCATGATATAGACTTCTCCTGGTGAGGTATGAGAGACTATGGAAGTGATAAGGTCAGTAGCCAGAGAGGGGTTTAGGCCAGGGTGGCAATAGGCCCCTACTATGAAAATGGGGATAAAGAATGGGAGGGATATTTGTAAGGTTAGTACCTTGTATGCTTTAGAGACAAAAGCTGAAAAGATGGTGGTAAATTGGATGGCTAAGGAGACATAAATATCCACTCCACCACCCCTCCCTGACCGGTCTTGCCTAGATAAAGAATAGCCTGAAATGGCAAGAGGTGAGTCTGCTATTTTGTTGTTAAGCCATGTTTCTGTCAGAATGATAATGTCTGGTCCAAGCAAAGCTACACGAGGCTGGAGTATATTGATTTTAGGGAGTAGACTGCGGATATTTAGGTGGAGAGTTTTCAGGCCTCAGGTCAGGACAGAGGGGCTTGGCAGGGGAGTTGCTGGGATAGAGGATAGGAGTACTGCACCAGTTGAGGGGCAGGGTCCTGGGTTGGAATTTATGTCACCGGATGAAAGGAGCAGGAGGGCAGCAATTATATAGGGGAATTTAATACTCTAATGCCAGGTTATAGAGCTTGCATGACTAGGGGGAGGGAAGATAGGTTGGCTGTGGGAGGTTGAAAGCAAAGGGTGTGTAAAAGTGTCCAGTAGAATGGGATGGCAATGAGGGAGGCACTGAGGCAGAAGGGGTAGTGATTCCAGGTATGGAGAGGAGGAGTTGGGATGAGAGCACTGTTTGAGACCAAGTCGTGATGAGTGGAGTGACAGAGGAGGGGTACAAATGAAGAGGTGGGGGGATGGGGGATGTGTGAGGAGGAGGAAAATTAGGGAAGTGAGGACAGTTAGAAGAAAACAGGGAGAGAATATCAGCATGATGAGGAGAAAGCAAAAATAAAGAATGAGCAGGAGAGTGGACATACAGGGAATGATAGGATGAATTAGTATTTGGCAGGGTGAAATAAACAGAGCTGTGCCTGGGGGTGAGGAAGCCCAGTTTGAGTGGGGTTAAGATAGTATGAAAAGAAGCTGGTATGATTAATACAGTTTAGGCAGTGAGGATGGCAGTTCAGCTCCAAGTGCTTGGTTAAGCTCCAAATTTATTTTTTTTTCTTAAGGTTTATCCCTTCTTTGTTAAGCTGTACTTTCCAATGACTGGTAAGTAAGAGTGACTCTAGTGGGAAACCTGTATGGGCTGCAGACTTGGCCAGGGGGACTTAAAAAAAATGTTTAGTGTCAGGTGACCATGCACAGCTATATAAGAAATTGCCCAGATAGGGCAGCTGAGTGGGCTGAGGGTGGGGGGCCGGTGCATAGCACTGGCGGGAACTTCCCATGTACATGCAGTGGGCAGGATTGAGGAGACTCAATTGAAGAGTTTTATTTATTAATTATTTATTTATTTAGTTTTTGTTGACCGGGTAAGTGCACTAGACCAATTCTGCTTGTTTTCAGGCATGACCTGGGGGAGAGGGATACAGATGAATGCCAACTGACTTTGAACCAGAATAAGCTGTTGGTTGTATTTTAGTGAATGGGGGGCAATTTGGCCAGGGCACCGGGGAAATTCCCTTACTCTTTTCGAGAAGTGCCATGGGATCTTTAACATCCACCTGAACTACCACTAGAACAGGCAGATGGGACCTCAGTTTAACATCTCATCCGGAAGATGGCACCTCAGGAGTGCAGCAACCACCTCATGCTGCACTGCAGTGTCAGTACTGGGATATTAACCCAAGTGCCTGATGTGGAGATAGAACCCATAGCCTTTAACTCCCTTGCCAAAGAACTCTGAGGTGTTGTCTCAGAATCTTTGGCTATTGCTCCAGTTCTGGGTTTGTTGGTCCTTATAGTAGTCAGATTTGACCTTTTTAATCATAACTGGTGAATTTATTATGGGTTTCCTTGTACCTTTGCAAGTGAATGGGGGACCCTGTTTCCCTGGACAGTGCCCACAGACTGTCCTTCTCTCATGTAGACAAGGAGTTTGGGGGTGATATATCCATCTGTTGGACCCTGAACCAAGTCACCCACAATTTTATGTTATGCCTGTCTCAGTCAAAGACACCATTAAATATATTAGAAAGGTTCTTGGCAAAAACCAGGGTCAAGGGGACACACTTGATATGAAGTTACTTGCCATGGCTATCGAGGAACTCTCCTATACAATATCCAAAATTAAAAAAAAAACTTACCTGCAATACTCCCAGTTCCCTGAGAAACTGAAATTTGCACTGGTTACACCAGTATTTAAAAGAGGTTACCATTTAAACCTTGCCAACTACAGACCAATCTTAACCCCCCCCCCACACACACACACAAACACCTCATTCAAAGACCCTGGAGGGAACTGTGCCTGATCAAGTTGTCTCATATCTTGAAAAATATGGAATCAGTGTGCCTAACAGCATGGCCTCAGGAATCACCATCTCATCAATACAGTACTGTTAGAATACACCAGCTACAGTGAAGAGGTCCTTGACAATGGTGACACGGTTGTAGTGATCTATATAGACTTGACATAGGCCTTAGACCTGAGGGTCATACTAAGGTTCATACTGAAGCTAGATAGGGAACTGAAGGCAAGATGCCCATGGATAGTTCCCATTTCAGGACCCTTAAGAGTAAAATCCTCCCTTGCCATAAGCCAGTTGTCCAGCCTGCATTTATAAATGCATTTGCTCTTGCTAATAACAATGTTTAGGGGCAGGTTGTTCCAATCATTTTTTTTTATATATTCTTTATTTATTCTTTGTTAACTGGGTAAGGCCCACTAGATACAATTGCCTGTTTTCAGGGGCGACCCGGGAGCTTTAGGCTGGTTAAGTAACTTGCTCAGAGTCACACAGTATGCAAGCGGAGGTTGAGGAAACCAAACCCAGGTCTGCTGCACCAAGCTCATTCACAACTCATTACTCTAACCTCTAGGTTATACTGCCAGCCATGTACCACTCTCTGTGTATAAAAAATGTCCTAGTATTTGTTCTGTATCCAAAGCACTGTAATTGAAGGAGGTGTCCTTTGATTCCCATAACATCCTGTTTGAAGGCAAAGCCCATTTCTACAAAAAAGTAAGGATCATTTAAAATGTCCCAATCAAAAAGGAGATTACACCTACGCATCCTTGCCTCAGTAAACATTATGTTAAGGGAACATAGCATATACTTGTAGTCCAGAGCTCTTAGACCCTTTATGTTCTTGGTGAATTTCCTCTGGATTCTCCCAAGCTGCCTAATGTCCTCCTTTTTGTGTGGGGACCAACATTCTGTGCAATAGTCTATGTGTGGCCTGACATATGATTTATATAGAGGGATGAGAACTTTTTCATCTCTGGACCTTATGTTTTTTTTTTATAGTCCAGATAATATTATTTGCCTTGCTAACAGTCTCATTAGTTTGTTTAGTGAAATCTAGTTTATATGTAATGTGTATCTAAAGGTCTTTCTCGAGTACTGTTTCTGATAATTTTTTGTTTCCTAGGTAATAACTGTGCTTGTTGTCATTTGGACCAAGGTGCATGACTTTACACTTTTCCAAGTTAAAACAGATACCCCACTTATTAGCCCACTCTGCAATTTTGTCCAGATCTTCTTGTATTGTTATGATTTCTTCCAAAGTTTTACATTTTCCGCCTACTTTTAGGTTATCTGCATATTTAACAGAATCATTTATTAAGCCATCTGCTATGTCTGCAACAAATATGCAAAAAATATATGGGCCCAGTACAGAGCCACGTGGTTCAGTGCTGGTTGCATGACCTTTCCCTAACAGGCACCCATTAAGTAGCACCCTATACCTTCTTGCATCCAACTAGTTGAAAATCCAGGTAACAATTTTGCTGTCTACATTTCTTTGTGCTAGCTTTGTAGCAATGGTGTCATGTGGTACAGTGTTGAAAACATTTCCAAAATCTATATAAATGACATCACAGGGAATTTTCTTGTCAAGGTTCCTACTCACTTTCTTATAAAAACATAGGAAGTTTGTAAGGCATGATTTAACTTTGGTAAATCCATGTTGATAATCGTCTATTGCTCCTAGCTAACTTTATAACCTTCCCTTTATGATTCCCTCTAAGATTTTACTAACTACGATGTCAAGCTAATAGGCCTGTA
The DNA here is from genome assembly GCA_016271365.2 of Neoceratodus forsteri. NCBI lineage: Eukaryota > Metazoa > Chordata > Ceratodontiformes > Ceratodontidae > Neoceratodus > Neoceratodus forsteri. Next base: position 904,964,419 of record CM028133.1, read on the forward strand.
GTTTTTGATGATTTGTTTGCCACCTTCTGTCATTGATCAGATTGTAGCTCTAAAACGGCTGAACGTGGAACTCCCTTTTTAGACATTGGGAAGTATTCCTCCACAGCTGCAAAATAGTGCCCTCCCCACTGATTTTTGCTATTTGCTGCTCTATGTTAAAGGCATCTGAAGAGAAGGGGGATGCTACTGTATTGTGCCTCAGAACTTCTCAGGATATAAACAAAAAACAACTTTTTAAACTATTGTTTCTATCATCTGTCCAGCTTAGTCCAATAGATGTATTCCATTTCTTTTGACAGCCTAGGGGTTAGTTCATTATGTTATCTGGAATATACTAAACCTCTGAAAGTCAGACTAGTGTCAGATTATAGACCGTGGAGCTGCAGTCTGTTTTAGTTATCACATTCCTATGGACACACACACACACAGAGCAGCAGCAGCAGCAACAGCATGTACTCTACTAGATAGATTTAAGAGGACTGAATTAGAGCATTCCAGTTTTTGATGATTGTGACTAAACAGCATTATATGGCACCAACAAGAAAACAACTTTGATCATTTGGTAGCTCTTCACAGCCCTATTGGCTCTGGCTAGAGTTTGTTTAAATAGGGGCATTATGTATGCAGACCTCCAATCATTTGAAACTTGTCCCGAATTTAAGCAGGTTTCAAATAAAGTTTAAATGGATATATAAGGTTAATTTACCTTGCACAGCAAGCTCTATGGCCCTGGTCTGTATCTTGACTCAGTAGCCTGGTACTAAAGCTATCTCTCAAATCTCACACAGTGTGGTGAGATTGAGAGCTCCCTGTCTGATTACAGGAGAGTATCCAGTGGTGTGCCCCATAGTTCCATACTGAGCCCCTTCCTATTTGGCTTGCTCTTTAACCACCTGCCTAATGCCTGTCAGTCAGCAATTGTATGTCTATGTGTTGATGCTGTTATCTATACCCGAATCTCTGACCTTGATAACCTCACCTCTGACCTTCAGTCAACTTTTGATTGAATGAAAACTGGTTCTTAAAAAACAGTCTGGTCCAACAAAAAGATCTAAGACCATGATCTTTACAAGCCCTCAGCTGAAGAGGAGACCCCCCCCCCTTCATCCTTAAAGACGTGGGACAAAAATTCCAACAGGTGGAAACCTTTAAATACCTTGGGGTATTCTGGACAATACTGTATCATTTGTCCCTTGTGTAGACAACCTGGTGTCCACAGTAAACAAAAGTTTGGGAGCCCTGTATTGAAATTGGTTCAACTTTACTGCTGATACCAAATGTGTTATAGTGTCGGGCTCTGTCCTGTCTGTGAAGCACACATTAAGCATGGAGCTTAATGTTAAGCTGCCACCCCTTTAAGAGCACTTAGAACCTGCATGTATCTAATTGTTGCACTGCCTGGCAATGCCATGTTGGTCTGTCAGTCAGAAATTGTCAGTCTGGGGCTAGACCTCATGAAGAGAACATCTGCAGTACAGCAAATAAACCTGCCTTATTCTTTATTTTATGCGTATGACTAGTTATTCGCACGGTCCAGATGGGGTCCTCACCAGCAGCACCTGCAGCAACCGAAGGGTCTGGCAAATGACAGAGAAGGTAAGGGGTCTTTTAGTGGTGGACCATACAAAAAAACACCACACATGGTGAAGAATGCGGCTCTTCTTCTGTCCAGACCCCTTCTCGCGTACCCCAAAATCATCACCCCAGTATGCCTGAATTGTCTGAATGCTATTTACAGCAGCCTTGGCTGAAAGGAAAAAATATATATTTCTAATGGACTGCATCCTGCTTCCATCTCAGCCCACAGTCCTTCTATTGTACCTAGAAAATCAACAGTGCAACCTATTCAGCATCTCTAGCTAGCTAAACAAATGAAACATCAGCCAGTTAATAGATCCAAGCCCTCTGCCACACGGAGCTTCACAGACTACCCCCACACCTCGTGGCAGAGCTATCCTTCCCAGTTGCAGTCACAGCCTAGTGTCTATTCCAGATGGGACTGTTCAAACAAGAAATGGAAAATCTAGACACACAACTGTTGACTCCCTGCTATCCACTCAACACTCATCGCCACAGAGAGGGCCGAACTCCAGCTGCAGCTTCCTCACAACGGAGCACACCATGCTGCTCAGCTTTGCATTCTCTCTCAATTGGAGCTCCTTGACAATCTGACAGGCTCCAGCCTGGCCTGCTACCCTCTGCCACAGCTACAGCTCACTCCCCGACTCCCTTGCTACTAGATTGCAGCTCAGTCAGCAGCTCTACATGATCTACAAAAAAAAAATAAATGTACTGCACAAAGCAATCTGCTTTACTGAAGGCTGCTGCTCTACAAAACCGGCCTCAAGCTTGCTTCCCTACATGGCTGAGCGCCGCTCTCACATCCACTCTGCCTCCTCTCAACTGCGGCTTTCCATTTGCCACTGCCACTACTTCAATGCACTCCCTGCAAACCGTGGCTTAGCTCAGCCCTTCTCTGCAAGCGCATGGGCAAACTGCAGCTTCCACTGTGCCAGCAACAACATGGAGCTCCTCTCCTTCCAGCATCAGCAGCAGGCCTGCTCCTCGGGGCTCCAGCTCGCTCAAACCCAACCACATCTCCACTCCTGGTGTTACTTGATCCTCTACCCTCCTCGCAATTGGGGATCCAGTCTGCCTTCCCCTACAGCTGCATGGACAAAACCGTGACTTCCCTCAGACTCCTCCACTGCAAAATGGAGTGATTGGCTCCACACTTGGCCCTCCAGCTTGCTCCACTCCACAGTGGGTCTTCAGCAAAGCTCCTTACTGGAGCACGGCTCCACTAATCCTAGCAGCCGCAAAGGAGCGATCCGGTCTCCTGCTCCACAAGACTCCTGCCTGAAAACTCTTTGGGGGGGGGCCATAAAAATAAATAAATAATAATCGGGGGCATGAACAAAATAAGCAGGGCATACTCAGCACTAAAATATCCAGAGAGAGCTCTTCAATTGAACAGCTGACAGCAAATAAGTAAAACACAGTACATTACCCCAAATGCCAGGACAAGACTGCAAATGCAAGGGAGCTAAACAATAAATAAAATGCAGAGGAAAGTCAGGGGGCCCCAAAAAAATAAGCAAAAAACACAATGGACTAAACGGAAAGTGAACAAATAAATACAGCAAATTCCCCCAGCTTTTTGCCACTCACCACCACAGATTCTTCCCGTCATTTCTGTGGTGAGGAAGGACAGCAGGGCGGCAATCGCCATTTTGAACATTGCAGTGCAGCAAGGCAGCCTCGTGGAAGAAATCCTCCATTTTGAACACAGCATCACAACAAGAAGACAGGAAGTGAACCTTGACCCCTTTACTGATGGCCATCTTGCTGCAGGCAGGCAGTCAAACCCCACTGGAACTGCATGTCACAGTTCGGTGGCCATCTTCAGAAGGGCACAAATTTACCTCACTCCATTGAAATCAATGGGAGTCCTATTGAAATGAGTGGACACTGCAACAAAAAGCTGATTTTTTTGCAACAAAACCTTTATTTAAATAACAAAACACAGAATTGAGTGGGAATTTCTTATTAAGATGTCAATTGATGAACTTTGCTACAAAAATGTGTACTTTTGTCTACAAAAATAAATTTTGATCAGCACTTCATCTATGTCACAACATCCTATCTCCTGCATGATGGCAACTCCTTCTCACCCGCATGACCTTTGCTCATTGAAACGAAGCTCATCTCCAACCACAGAGTCTGACGATGACATAGCTATGGGCGCCGGAGCATCCAGAGTCCTACCTTCACCCACCTCAAGGGCGTGGGACTACAGAATTGAAGAATCTTCCATGACATTCAGTCTTCTATTTCTGCTCAAGGAGCACCAGCTATACAAGCTATTCAAGATGACCTGGCCTACATTAAAGCCATTTCACCACAGTCCATGGTCCATACCCATATACAACCAGTACCCTTCTCAGCCTTGCCTCATGAAGATGCTGTCAACTGGCTGGAACTATTCCAAGCCTGGATTTCTGTACATGGTTGGATTGATCCTGTGCGTATCTCCAATGCCTTGCACTTGCTTCTGAGAGGGACTGCCATTTCCTGGTTCAGCGCATTTCCAGACCAAGTCACAGGAGATACTGTCACACTGTACGCAACCTTCAAAGCCCATTTTCTCCAAGCACACCCACCGTAGTTATTAGAGCAACAGCTGTGGGAACGTACAATGCAACCAACCGAATCTCTTGAAACCTTCATAGTGGATATTGAGTCTCACTGCAAATGCTTACAGAAACCTGAGAAAGAACAAATCACAATATTTGTTTGGGGTCTGCTACCTCAACTCCGTCTTTATGTAATCCAGCAGAAACCAATCACCTGGATGGAGACAATCCAAGCAGCACGACTTGCACAACAATCCATAGCAATGTCCCAGGCTACCAGTGTACAAGCACCTCAGTCCAGTATACAAGCACCTCAGTCATCGCAGTTAGCCACACTCACAACATGTGTCCAGCAGCAGCAATCAGTGGTAGACATGCTCACTACAAGTATCAATACTCTGCACCACAGCTCAACTGCTTCTTCTACTACCTCTGTCAATGTCCTTTGCCCAATTCGACAGTGACCTCTTCCACCTCCGCCTTCACGAGAACCAGTGACTTGCCAATGGTGTGGATTCAGGGGACATACTGCCGCTGTCTGCTGAAAGCTAAAGTACTACAGAAATCAAGAGAACCACAGGTGCCCACCACTGCACAATCAGCAGGATAGCCGCAACTACTCCCAGGACCAGGGGAACACAGCAACTGACCGCCCCTCTGACTCTCGCAATTCAAATGAACTGCTCCCTCCAACTGCAAACTCTGGCACACTCTCACTTCAAGGGGCAAAGGTACCGGTCATCCGATCACCTGTCCTAGCAAACTATGTACCTGTAACCATCGGAGATTGGTCTATGCACGTCTTGATCAACACTGGAGCAGAAATATCAGTTATCAACAGTAGTATTCTGGACAACCAAGCTATTCATCACATACCTAATGTCTCGCCAGCCGACATAAAGTACATTATCACAGCAAGTACAGATACAGTACCTATCGTGGCATGGTCCATCTTAAGTTCCACTTTAGCTCACAACAAGCTACTGTCAAGTTTTACATAGTGCCTAATCTTCAACCTGCAATAATTCTAGGCCTGAACTTTCTCAAAGCTCACAAAACCATCCTAGACTTTGCCTCAAGCAAACTGTCACTGGATCCTCGGAGGCAACTCGCAGCTCTAGACTCAGTCACTGTGCCTCCTCAGTTGGAAATGGTTTTGATTGCCAAGATTCAAGGTGAACCACTTCCACAAGGTGTTGGCATCATCACAGGATCCCTTGCATTGCATTCATCAGGTCTCCTTCCAGGAAATACCTTATCGGCAGTGCAAGATGGCACAGTCTTCCAAAAATGCTGCAACTTCACAGTTGAGCCAGTGGTCATTTCAAAGGGTGACAACATTGGAAAGTTTGTCTGCTTGTCTTCAGGGGACCAGCTCCATCTCATGCAAGTACCTCAACCTTGTTCCACCAACTCTACTCCTGTCAATACTATCATGACCACTCCAACTTCAACAGAGTTACCTCTCAGTCAGCGACTATCGTCTTCCAAACTTCCAGCATCTCCAACAGAAAAGGAACAACTTTTGCAACTTTTGCAATTCCTGGAAAATTACCCATGCCTTTGTTGGTTCAGATAACAAGCTCGGATGCTGTGATATCCTACAACACACCATTGAAATACAGCCCAACCAGAAACCAATCTGTCAGTGAGCATACAAAGTGGGACATAACCAGAAACAAGTCCTCAAGGACATAATCAAAGACATGCTTGACCAAGACATAGTCAGAGAATCTACAAGCCCCTGGGGTGCACCTTACTTGCTGGTGGTAAAAAAGTACAAAGGGTATCATTTTGTGGTAGACTACAGAAAACTCAGTGCCTACACGGTGCAGGATGTTCATCCCTTGCCTACAACTGAAGAAGCTTTAGAGAGTCTTGGTGTGGCCAGTCCTGCTTACTTCACCATGCTAGACCTTCACAGTGGGTTCTATCAAGTTTCCATTGATCCAGCTTCTCATCCATAGACAGCATGGCGCTACCACTTGGGACTTTTCCAGTTCAAATGTCTGCCTATGGGTCTTCGGAACAGTACAGCCATATTTCAATGTGTTATGGAAGCCATACTACGTGATTTGTCTTGGAAATCTTGCCTAGTCTGTCTGAATGATGAGATTGTCTTCAGCAGAACTTTGCCAGAGCACCTTCAACATCCTCAAGAAGTGTTTGAAAGTCTCAGACAAGCCAATCTCAAGCTTCACCCAGAAAAGTGTTGTTTTGCGCAGCATCAAATTCATTACCTGGGACAAGTGGTCAGTTCTCAAGGCATCTCTCCAGATCCAGATAAGTTCTCAGCAGTCAAAGACTATCCAGAGCCTAACAATCTCAAAGACCTTTGAGCTTTCCTGGGCCTGTCTGGCTACTACCAGAAGTTCATTTGCAACTACGCGAAGATTGCAGCTCCACTGTACGCCCTCACCAAAAAGGGATGTGACTATATTTGGACTTCTGAATGTAAAGAGGCCTTTGAAACCTTAAAACAAAACTTAATCTCTTCTCCAGAATTGGCCTAAACAAGGTTCGACCAACCATTCAAGCTCTACTCAGATGCTACAAACCCCCTCATGTTCCCCTTGATTGCTTTAAATCTTGAACTGGCTTTTAGTGCTAGTGACTTGAACACAGATAACTATATATATATACATATATATATATATATATATATATATATATATATATATATATATATATATATAATGGTAGGAGCAAATACTGGTCATCTGCAATTAAAACACCATCAGGAGACCATATATCAGAGCACGACTGCACACCTGCACTTTTACCCCCCAAAAAACAATTTTACCATTTTATAAGATGGATAACCCACTCTAGGATGTGCGGTTGTGCTCTGATATACGCACACCTTGGGTGGTTGATACACTCGGCCTGTGGCCTCGTGCGCACAATGCACACCAGGGCATGCGTATATCAGAGTGCGACTGCACACCTAAGAGTGGGTTATCTATTACATATATATATATATATTCCTCAGGTGGAGGGCAATTCCTGCCCTCATTCACAGCTCTGCTGTATTAGTCCTAGGATGGCACACATGACTGAAGTTCTGGGGAAGATGGATCAGCAGATGCAGAATCAGGCCTGATGCTTAACACTTGAAGGTGTAGAACCTGTAGCTTAGATCTTCAGTGCGACCCAAGGCCTTGCAGACCTGTCTCCCCCCCCGCCCACAGAGGCCCACTGCAGGGCATCACACAAGACCCACCAGCCACAAGGGACCCAGACATGGAGCATCCCCATGGTCCAGCTCCCCCACAGGTCAGGGCACCACAGCACCCAGGCACAAACCCACAATCCCTTGCCACCAGCAGCCGCTCTTGATGGGAGTCAGCGAGCTCCCCACCTGGCATGTTTAGGATTGATTCTTCAGATTATTTCCATTCTTTCCTCAATTACCTGCTACTCTGTGAAGTCAGGCAGTCTCAGCTACCTTCTTGACTATCAGGCTCTGGAGCAACTCTGCAGAGTCTGAAAATACAGAGATTTAATGCAACAGTCTCCTGTCTTGCTGCATCTCAGGAGCAGACAGCAGGCACCCACCCACCCAGACAGCACCTGTTCATCCCCCTGCCCCCACAGTCTTTCAGCTCCAACACAGTGGCCACTCTTGTGCTCTGGCTCACACACAAAGTTCAGCAACTCTTTTTCAGAAATACATCAAGAAAGTCCCTTTTCTCACCGTGCAGGTGCTAGTTGACTCCAGACAGAAGAGGGTCTCTTGTCAGCTTCTTAAAATTTGGGTTCAAAGCCAGTTTTCATGTCCATTTTCTACAATCCAGTTTTTTTCTGCCAAAAAACAGTCCTTTAACTTTGTCTTTGCCTTTTCCTGTTGATGTCTTGTCATTGCCAGGGTCAGACAGAACCTTTTACACTTTTTCTTACTTCTCTCATCAAAAATCTTTGATCATCCGTGTCTCACCGATGTGGCGCAGATAAAACTATAGAGGCTTTCTACCCATCCTCTTGACACAAATCCATTTTCTTAATCCTTTTTCTCAATCCATTTAACCTTTACTCTGAACAATTTCACTGCTGTGGTGCAACTTCTCGGGCAGCAACAAAATACTGCAGATCTCCCTCTCTGCAGAGCTGCCCGCAAAATCCTCTCTTTTCTCTCTAGATGGGGAAAGGCACAACCAGCTATGGGGACAGATGGCTGGCAGCCCCCTCACAGCCCCACAACCCCACCTTCTCCCTAGGGGCTGGAGATCCCGTCCCCATTTAGGGGCTCCCACCAAACTAAACTTTGAAACCAAAATTGTTTCCCCTTGGGAGCTTTCTGGCAGCTCCCCAGTGGCAGGAGCAACTGTCAACCAAACTTAACATGTACAGGGTTCCCACGACACCTCACTGGTTGCTGAAAAAGGTGCATAGACTGTCCCTGGTATTTTTCCCCAAGAGTCTTCACTGCAGTTCTAATCTTTAGCAGCCTCTTCCTTCTGATAGCCCAACAAAACATTTTGCATTTTTAGTTATTTTCTGGCCAGTCGCTAATGCTGAAACTTGTTTTCTCCAGCACCCGACAGGCTGAGAAATATATGTAGTATAACAGCAGCAGGAATGAGGAATAAATGTTCTAGCTCTACCTGGACTAGGTGAGTGGGAGACTACCAGACTACCAAGAATTATTATTTTTTTATTGTGTCCAGAACTGACAGTGTGTGTACGTGTGTTGGGGGTTGCTGGCAGGCTACGTTTGTGCCGTTAAAACACAATTCCTAGAATCATTAATTAGCACTAACCACGCAGTGTGTTAGCACTTCAAGAAAGCATTTAATATACCTGTACACCTTATATGCATTAGTGTAACCCCCAGTTGTATCAGCGTCTGGCTGCAATTAGTAATTCTGTGCAAAAAAAAAAAAAAATAGTGCCATGTTAGTACTGCACAGAAGAATGCTTTTTAACATAGTACCAGCCATGCTTGAATGCTTTTTAACATAGTACCAGCCATGCTTATCACAATACAGTACTAATTCTGTTACAGTGGTATGTGGGCTCCCATTTTCAGATTAGTGTTGTGCACTCCTAAGTGCTGCACCTGAGACAGTGCACAGCCACAGAAGGTGGTGGTAAATGGCACTCACTCCAATGAAGAAAGAGTGACCAGTAGGGTGCTGGAGGGCTCAGTAATGGGACACGTCCTCTTCAGTGTCTTTATAATTGGCATAACAGAAGAACTGGAAGGGAAGATGTGCCTTTTTGCAGATGACACCACAATCTGTAATAGCAGTAATAGGTGCAGATGGAGAGAATGAGTAGGGACCTTAGAAAACTGAAAGAGTGCTATGGGGCATGACAGCTCGGGTTCAAAGCCAAAAATTGCAAAATCAAGCATCTAGGGAATAGAAGCCTAGAGGCTGAGTATAAAATGTAGGGGGAGGTGCTTATGGTCACTAAGGAAACCTTCTATATAGCACTGTGCTCTGTATGCAGGAGAGGATTACTAATTTGCTTGGCCGTGGTAGTATATATGCACATGCACATGATCAGGTTAGCATCAGGTGATGCTGAATATGACACCCATCCAACCATGCTGTTCCCACAGTGTAATGTAGATCTGCACGCTAACCTTCTAAAAATGGGGCCCCAATTGACAAAAAACCTGCCCGATGCCTCTTAAGATGCAGAAGGTAAACATAAAAAGGTTATCTTCGCTATTTCTTTATGTATTGTTTTATCGTATTTTGCTTGCAAAACTTTTATCCGAACTCAAAATATTGTGATGTGACTTAAAATGTTTATAACAGACTAGTTAAAATACAGTTTTTTTTTTCTTCTATTACCTATATGCTGTCTTTATTTACTTATAAAAACACAGTCTGGTGGGCTGGCCTAGCAGCTTGGTGGTGATTGTAATGCCTCACATGCCAGTGGCCCAGTTTGGGGGTGGCCCTGGGTTGCACAGGGGTTAGCTGGGGGGGATATGAATGAGCATCTTGGGGACTGCTCTCCTGTCAGCGAGGGGAAGTCTGACCACCCGCTCTTCAACATCACCTAGCTTAGGAGGGCTGGCAGGCAGTGGAGTTGCATAAAGGGCACGGCTCAGGCAGGCACAAAGCAAGCATGTGCCTTCATATGCAATTGCATCATTGCAAGCTTGGCTGCCCAGGGGATGAAACCAAAGGTAGAAACTCCCAATGGCAGAATGATCCACAACCTGCCACAGATTCTGCACTGCCAGGCTCTGATCCTGTCTGAATATGTGTCTCCTTGTCAGTGGCCCTGGAACTCCCCCTCCTGGCCCCAACATGGAGGATATATGTGTGTGTGTGTGTGCATCACAGTAAAGTTACTGTATTTAGTAAAACAATGCAAATTATATGCCTATACCAGCTAAACTCCTGATGAGAATCGGATACTGAGGAATTGCAACAAAAATATATATTTTTGTTTCTTAACCAAGAAACGTTCATTAAACAAAACATTAAAATAAAAGCTTAATCAAAACATAGTCCATAGAGTACAAACTAGAAAACTTTTTGGCTTACACTTTTACAACTCCTGAAGTGCTTCCCAAGCATTCAGCTCAGATAAGTTGCTGGACTAACACAGTAATTAATTACATATAAATCCAATCAAAAATTTAATTTGGAAAAATGCAGCCCCTACGTATACAGGTATGATAGGAATATCCAGTATTAGCTTCCTATACAAATGTGTTGTCTAACAGTAAATGAAGGCAGCACTTATTTAAAAGAATAAACTACAGCATTTTAAATTAGTTCTAAAAGTTTCTTGTCACATCACAAGGTTCTGAAATTTGATTAAAGATATGCAAGCAAAACAAGATGTAAAACCCCATAAAGAAGTGGAATAAGAGATAGCCCTGTTTAGTTTATCTGCTCTTCAGTTGTAAACATCCTGTCATCAAGCCAGCAGCTAACTGAATGCAACAGGCAAGGAATGCAGTTGCAGCCATTCAAGGGGGAGGGGCTGGGGGATGGGTAGTTTCAGAACATAGTCCATTTCAGTATATAGTTTATTTGTTTCAGTACATAGTGTATGTGAATTTTTCAGTCTACAGTGTATGTATTTCAATACATAGTGTATGTGTTTCACCATGTAGTGTATTTGTTTCAGTTTATAGTGCATGCATTTTTTTAAATATATTGTGTATGTATTTCAATATGTAATATATCTCTTTCAGTATATAGAGTATGCAACATTTTTCAACAGAGGAGGTGTTTTAAATATGTAGTGTGTTTGTTTCAGTATATAGTGTATGCAGATTTTGCAGTGCATGGTATATGTATTTCAATATATAGTGTATGTATTTCAATATAAAGTGTAGATGTTTCAGTATATAGTGTACATGCTTTTTCAGTGTGTAGTGTATACATTTCAATAGATGGTGTATGTATTTCAATATATAGTGTATTTCTTTCAGTATATAAGTGTATGCAGATTTTTTCCATGTATAGTGTATGTGTTATAATGTTTAGAGTATTTGTTTCAGTAGATAGTTTATGTAGATGTTTCAGTCTATAGTATATGTATCTCAATAGAATATATGTTTCAGTACATAGTACATTTGTTTCAGCATATAGTGTATGTGGATTTTCAGTACTCAGTATGTGGATTTCAGTAGATAGTGTATGTATTTCTCTATAATGTAAGTATTTCACTATATAATGTATGTGTTTCACTATATAATATATGTATTTCAGTATAGAGTATATGTATTTCACTATATGATGTATATATTTAAGTAGCTAGTGTACGTGGTTCACTACATTGCATATGCATTTCACTATATGATGTCTATATTTCACTATATGATATATGTATTTCATTATGTAGTGTATGTGTTTTACTGTACAGCCAGAGATTTCGAATTATGTCCCTAATGGCTTGCCATAGTTTTACATCTTGTTTTGCTTGCACACCTTTAATCAAATTTCAGAACATTGTGATGTGACCAGAAATTTTTAGAACTAATTGTAAATGCTGTTGTTTACTCTTTTAAATAAGTGCTGCCTTCATTTACTCTTAGACACATTTGTATAGGAAGCTAATACTTAGGATATTCCTAACATATCACTCTCATACCATATAAACATGGGGAACTGCATGCATTTTTCTAAGTTAAAGTTTTGATCAGATTTATGTGTAATTACTGTGTTGGCCAGCAACTTACCTATGCTGAATGCTTACATAGAAACATAGAATTTGACAGCAGATAAGGGCCGCTTCACCCACCTAGTTTGCCCATTTCCCTACCTGATGGATAAGCTGCAGATTCTAGTTAATCAACAGCTTATTTCCTCCTACCCCCCACTAGAATTGCCTTATGTCTGTCCCATGTATTCTTGAATTCTCCCACTGTTCCTGGCTCACAACCTCCTCAGGAAGGCTGTTCCATGCATCCCCAACCCTGTCTGTGAAAATATACTTTCTATCATTACCTCTGAGCCGTCGGCCCTCTGTCTTCAAATTGTGCCCTCTTGTTCTTGCGCATATCTTTTTCTGAAAGATGCTACCCTCTTGTACTTTAATTCCTTTAAGATACTTGAAAGTTTCTATCATGCTCCCCCTCCTTTCTTTCCTTAAAGGTATACATATTAAGCTGCTTTAGTCTCTCCTCATATGTCTTCTGGTGCAGACCCTGCACCATTTTGGTTGCCCTCCTCTGAAGAGCCTCCACTCTGTCTATGTCTTTGCAGATATGGGGTCTCCAGGATTGCACGAAGTACTCCAGATGGGGTCTCACCAGCTGTCTGTACAGAGGCATAACAACATCCTCTTTTCTACTGTTGATGCCTCTCCCTATGCATTCCAGTACCCCCCCCCCAGCTCTCCTTACTGCCTTCTCATATTGCTTGCCCACCTTAAGGTCATCTGATATAATTACCCCTAGGTCTCTTTCAATTTTTGTTGTTGTTATTATCTCACCCCGCATTGTGTACTCTTCCCCTGGGTTTTTGTTTCCCAGATGCATTACCTTGCATTTCTTTGCATTGAATCTGAGCTGCCATTTATTTGACCATTCCTCCAACCTTGCCAAGTCCCTTTTCATCCTTTCCATCCCACCTTGTGTATCAACCCTGTTGCAGATCTTTGTGTCATCTGCAGAGAGACATACTTTTCCTTCCAGGTACTCTCCAATGCCACTTATGAAAACAGTAAAAAGGGCAAGTCCCAGTACCAAATCCTGTGGTACTCCATTAGTTACCCTCCTTTCTTTACTTTGGACTCTGTTTACTATTACCCTTTGTGTCCTGTTGTCCAGCCAGTTTTTTTATCCAGGCTACCAGCTTGGGACCCACTCTAAGGCTGGCTAACTTGTATATTAATCTTTTGTGTGAGACTGTGTCAAATGCCTTGCTAAAATCTAGTTAGACCATATCCACAGCCCCTCCCTGGTCTACCACTTCAGTCACCCAGCCAAAGAAATCTATTAGGTTCATCTGACATGACCTTCCTGCTGTGAAACCATGCTGCCTTGGGTCCTGTGCCCCACTGGCCTCTAGATACTCAACAATTGTTTCCTTCAGAAGTGATTCCATAATTTTCCCTACCACTGAGGTCAAACTAACTGGTCTGTAGTTTCCTGCCTCTGCCCTGCTCCCACTTTTGTGAAGTGGAATCACATCTGCCCTCCTCCAGTCCTCAGGTACCACCCCATCCTCCTATGATTTGTTAAAGAGAGTAGTCAGAGGCATTACTCGTTCTACCCTTAGTTATTTTAGAATTTTGGGGTGAATCCCATCAGGCCCCATTGCTTTGTCCACCCTCAGTTTCAAGAGTTTTTTCAAAACCCTTTCTTCTGTGAATGGACGGGTTACAACCCCCCTATTCAGAGTGTTTCTCTTGTTTGGTTTAGGTACCTCCCTCCTCCTCTTCCATTGTGAATACTGAGCAGAAATATTCTTGAGAAGAGTACTGCAGGAGTTGTAAAAGTGTAAGCCAAATGCTTTCCTAGTTTGTAATCTGCTGAGTTAGTTTTAATTTAGTTTTGGTTTTTATTTGAATGTTTTGTTTGATCATGGTTCTTGGTTAAGAAAAAATATATATATTTTGCAGCAATCGCTCAGGGCTCAATTCTCATCAGGAGCTCAGCTGGCATATGCATAATTTGCACTTTCTGTTCTGAATAACTTCACTGTGATGCCTCACTGGTGGCACTCACAGCTCCTAACCTCCCCATTACATATTTGTGGAGCATTGCAAGGTGAACAGAGTTTTGCCAGGCACTTGGTCTCCACTAATAAACCTGCTCTGGTCTAGTTGCATAGTGCATAGTTACGCTGTTTATATGGAATGACTGTGTCATTGAGTTTGAGATTCCCAAATTGTGTTTTATTTCTTTTTACATTGAGATGTTTATCTTCTAGGTCACCGACTGACCCCCTTGTACACTGGCCTGTCCATCCCCATCACCCAAAATCACAAGGACTTACCTGCTCTGAGATCTCCCATGGCCTACCCCCTCATGATAGGGCCAGGAGGGAGAGGTCCATTCACAGGGAGACACATATTCAGACAGGAGCAGAGCCTGGTTAGTAGTGCAAAGCCTGTGGCAGGTTGGTGGATTATTTTGCCTTTGGAGTTTTACTACCTTTGGTTTATCCCCTGGGCAGTCAAACATGCAATGATGCCAATCCAATTAAAGGCAAGTACTGCTTTGTGCCTGCCTGAGCCCTGCCCATTATGCCACTCTGGTGCCCTGCCAGCGTTCCTCCTAGGTGGCTGTTAAAGAGCGGGGTGGTCAGACTCCCCCTCCCTGAGTGGAGAGCAGTCCCTGAGATGCTCAATCATCTGTTCAGCCAGCTAACCCCTGTTTGACACAGGTCCTCCCCCAAAACTGGGCCACTTGCATGGGAAGCAGTACAGCTACCACCAAGCTACTAAGCCAGCTCACTGCGACTGTATTTTTAGAAGTAAATAAAAGCAGCACTTTGATGAAAGAAGAAATTGTATTTTAGCTACAGTTGTTATTCATATTTAAGACACGTCACAATGTTTTGAAACTGGATACACATTTTCCAAGGAAAATAACATAAAATAATACTGTACATAAAGGTACAGAATAAGATAATCCATTTTTGTTTACTTTCTGCATCTTAAGAGGCATCGGCAGGGGATATTTAGTCAATTAGGGCCCCATTTTCAGAAGGTAAGCAGAGTGCTAAACATTTAAGCACTGTGCCATGTGGGAGAACAGCATGGCTGAACAGTTGCCATATATTTAGCAGCCCCCAATGCTACCCTGATCATGTACATATGCATATGTACTACTAATGCCTTGCAAATGAGGGATCCCCTCCTGCATACAGAGCACAGTGCTATATAAAAGGTTTTGAAAGTGCTTAACAACTGAAATTGCAATACCGTTTACTGCTTCCAAAAATCCTGCCCTCATTTGAGCACACAGTGGTGCATGTTGCCACCCTACCCCTGGTCACCATTCTGTTGCTCCCAAGTAGAATACCAAAATGATCCTTGGCATATAAACATTCTACACCCCTGATCGCAGTTTAAATAGCTCCAGTTATTATAGTAAAATGATCCTGCTGTCTAGTGTCCCCCCCCAGGCATACTAAGTTGGAAGCTAATTTCCAGATGCATCCTGGTGGAAGGAGAACTTGTACAAGTGGGGCTTAGGTAGTACAAAAGTTCAAAATGCATAACATAAATGGAGCAGAGTGGTACACAATTGCAAATTACATTGGGAATAATACATGCAATATGTGAGAACTTGAGTGACAAGCAAACAATCGACAATGCACATACAGCTCAGTCAGGAGCCACAAACATATGCTGGCAATCAAATACAGAACAGTTTAAATCAACACTAGCTATAAACATTTGTGCATAATGCCTAGAGTGGAGGCATAAGTGCCAAATTATAGCTGTACCCAAACTGGACACAATTCATAGGAGAGCAAGAAGGAAAATTAGAGCAAGTGCAGGAGGGAGAGGTGACACCTCTGAAGTGGTTTGAAAGAATCCAGGGGAGGGAGATTGGTGAATAGCTGAGGCAAGGGAGTTTTAGATTTTAGGGAAGTGGTGGCTGAATGTGGCTTTGTTGATAGAGGTTATAGAAACTGAAGCGACTGCTAGGGTTTGAATATTTCAGCTTCTGATGGTATGGCTGTTGAGGGGGGTGGAGAGATAGGAGGGTAGGGAAACAAAACAGATTTTCCCACAAAGCTGGCACAGTGCACATGGTGTCTGACCACAAGAGAAGAAAAGGATAGAGATTTATACATTTCTTTTTTATTTTATTTTGGTCTTTGGTAACCGGGTAAGGCCCACTAGACACAAGTGCCTGTTTTCAGGGGTGACCTGGGAGCACTGGGTGGTTAAGTGACTTGCTCAGAGTAACACAGTATGCAAGTGGAGGCTGTGAGAATCAAACTCAGGTCTGGTCTGCTGGATGTACCAAGCTCGTTCACACCTCATTCATCTAATCTCTAGGCTATACTGCCTGCCCAACATAGAACAGTGAAGACTCCAAGAAGGATAGTTGAGAGTGAAACGGCAGAAATAGTTGAAGTGTGTGTCCAGTCTGGCAAGGGTAGTGACTGGGGCTATGCTGTAGACCACATCACCATAGTCAAAGATTGGGAGGATCATTCTCTTGATAATAACATGATGTGCTGGAGGTGGAAAACAGTCACAGTTCCTAGAAAGTGCACTAAATTGGGATGCAGTTTTTGACTATAGCATCCACTTGTTCAGAAAAGTTTAGGTGCTGGTCTAGCTAGATACCAAGATAACTAAAGGTGGTAACATCCTCCACAAGGGAGCCATCCAGGATATGGTTAGTAGGAAGGGAAGGGAGCCTAGAGAGTTTGTGCCTTGTACCAAAGTACATGGAGACAGTCTTCTTGGCATTGTGAAAAAGCTGATTTGTACACAGCCAGGGCTGAACTTGATTGAAGTCCAGTTGGAGTCTGTGGGCCTGCTGAGAAGAGAACTGTGCCATCTATGTACATGTGAATGGGTGCAGACAAGCATACAGAGGGGAGATCATTAAGGAAAATGGAGAAAAGTAGGGGGCCTAACACAGATCCTTGTGGGACCCAAGTGGATACAGGCAGGGAGGAGAGAGGGGGTCACCAATTTTGACTGCTTAGGACCTACCTATGTGGTAGGAGTGGAACAGTCAGTGGCTGAGTTGGAGAGGCCTCCAGCCTGGAGTTTGGCTAATGATTGGGTGGGAGACAGGGTTAAATGCTTAGGCTTGATTGATGAAGATAGCAGAGGTGACTAGGCTGTGATCCATATCATTGTGGATGGATTTGGTGAGCCTGAGCAGGGAGATGGTGGTGGAGTGATTTTTGCGGAAGCCAGACTTGTAATGGGTGAAGGAAGAGGAGTCCAGAAAGGGAGAGAGTTGTGACAATATAATTTGTTCCTGTATTTTGGAGGGAGGAGAGAAATGGGTCGGTAGCTGTTCATAGCAGATGGGTCATCACCTTTTAGAAGAGGAGTAACAGTGGCAGTCTCCCAGTCAGCAGGGATGGAGGAACAGCAGAAAGAGAGGTTAGGGATGTCAGACAATGGGGAGCAGATTGCAGAAGCAGAGAGAGATGGAGGAGCTTGCTATCCAGGCCATCTGGGCTCCTACCCTTGGAAGGATTAAGGGCGGGAAGGGTGTCGGTGATGGGAGGATGGAGTTGCTGGAGAGAAAAAAAAATGGGGGAAGAAAGGAGATGACAATCATGCAGGCTGGCAGGGTGAGAGAGAGGTGATAAAAATGAATTACACCTCTGTGGTGATGAATGCGGGGTTAGAGATAGGGGTATCACCCACTTTGAGGATAGGCAAAGGAGATTGAGTGGGAGGGGAAAAGAGATTGTGGCAGCCTTCCAAAATGTAAACTGGTAACCAATGTTGGTACTTAAGGTAGATGTAAAATGCTCACCTTTGGCAAGCCTTATTGCCCTGGTACAGGTGTTGCAGAGGTGATGATTCTTCTGGAAGCCATGGGGCATGGGTTACATTTCTTTTCTAACCAGGCCAAATCATGCATTTGCAAGCAAGCTATGAACTCAGCCATGATCTAGGGGAGGTGGAGTACCTGTTCTCATGTCCTGCTCTGGGGGGGACTGGCATTTCCATATTTTGAGGAATTTTGTTTTGAAATACGCTAGCATGGAGTCAGTGGAGTAGACCAGTGAGAAAGGGGACCAATCAGAGCGGCTTAGGTCACGGCGCAAAGGGGTGATGTCCAGGGATTTGAATGAAAATATAAGCAGTGTTTTGGTGGGGGTGAGGGAGCTTTAGTTGAATGAGAGGCAGCAGAGGGTTGTGATTATGGTGTCAAATCAGAAGAGAGGGAAGCCATGAGTGGAATGCCATAAGGATCCATCTTGACTCTTGCCCTCTTCAATATGCTCATTAACAATGTTTGAGAATGAATCTGGGGCTGTGTCTATTTGAAGATGACACTAAGCTCATGGGAGGGTAGACAGTGATGGGGGAAGTAGGAAACTGCAGAGTGACATGTAAAGAGTAGAGAGGTGGCCTATGGTCTGGCAGTTGACATTCAATGCCAAAAAATGCAAGGTGATTCATTTAGGGGACAAGAACCCCAGGACAGAGTACTGGATAGGAGGGGTAGAGCTGAACACTACAGCTGAGGAAAGGGACCTAGTATTCATCATTAGTGACTCCCTTAAACAATCAAGCTAGTACAGTGAGGCATCTGGTAAGGCAAATAGGATACTAGGATGTGCCAGCAGGGGTTCTGATAGTAGAAGAAAAGAGGTTTACTGCCACTTTATTGATCATTGGTGAGACTGCACATGGTATACTGTGCAGAGTTCTGAAGACCTCACCTCAGGAAAGATGATGACAAAGGGTGATCAGGATGATTCAGAGCTGACAGAACAAATCGTATGAGGATCGGCTCGATGATACTGAACATGTCTTCACTAGAGGTAAGAGAGGAATTATATGATAGAGACCTTCAAGTTCCTGTAAGAAATAAACAAAGTGAACAGAGAAGAACTACAGTACTTACCGTAGCATGAGTAACAGTTAAAGGACACGTGGGCACAAGTAGAAACTGATGGGAGAGAGGTTCAAGAGGGATATTGAAAAGTTTTATTTTCCAGAAATGGTGGTGGAAATGTGGAATAGTCTGCCAACTGAGATGGCAGGCACCAAAACCGTAAATGGTTTCAAGCATGGCTGTGACAAAGTGAAGGGTATAATGGTTACTTAGGCTGATGGTGGTAGAGAGGATAGTGGATAGTGAAGGATAGTACCCTGTATAGAAAGTAGATACCATTTTTTTCTGCCATCGTTGTTTGTTTTTCTATGTTTTTATTTTTCTATGATCCCTGACATCTAGTAGCCCCATCCACCAGTCGCAAATCTGAGCCCCCTCCCAAAGCCATCCAGCCAGGTTCCTCCATCCCTTCTCCACTGGCCCCCCATTTACCCAAGATTGCAGCCACTTCCCTGTGACTGTGATTGGTACAGCATTTTAGCTCATTACCTTGGCTGACCACTAGCTGAGTGAAAGGGAGTTAGTGCACACCTACAGCAAAACATCTGTTTCTGTAGTAGGTGTGTGCTCACTCCCCATCACTCAGAAATTGGCCAACCGAGGTGGTGAGCAGAGGGTCTGGACTTGTCACTGTCACAGTGGGAGGGACTGGCAGCTGGGGTAATTTATGAGCCACCATGGGGAGAGGGGTGGAAGGACCTTAATGGGTGGAATTGAGAGGGGGCTCAGACTTACAATAAGGGTGATCCAGATGCCAGGGATCCTCTTAGTATACTAATCAGAAGCATCTGAATGGTGATTGGGGGGGGTGGGGAAATTCTAGATGCCATGGATCATTTTACTAATTGGGGTTATCGGAATGTGACTGGGGGGAACTACTAGATGCCAGGTATTATTTTATTATAATATCAGGGGCATCTGAATTATGATTAGGATGTGGGGGCTGGGAATGCTATGTACAATTTTTTTTTTTTTATTCTTTTTCCCTCTGGTCACGGCTCGTGGGAACTCTCTCAGGCAACCTCAACCCTGTGCCTGCCCGCCTGAGGATCTCTGCGGTCTATGCCCTCCCCCCCTTGCAGCCAGCACCCCCAGTTTGACCCGCCTGGAGAGGGGAATCTTTCTCCTTACCTTTAGGCTCTCTTATTAAGGCAGACTCTGGTGTGCAGATGTTGCCCAGGTGGAGGAATGATAAAGCCGGCCTAGAAGAACCCGGTGCTGGGCATGGACGATAAGTGCCGTCGACTATCCCATCGAGCTGGGTGTTTCCTTGTTCTGCCCATCCCCTCCTTCCTGCATGCGCACCCCCCACACTTGGCACACGGCAACCCTGCCTGTGTCGGGCATGCTGTTAGGTGCCACATGTGCTTCTGCAGTGCCCCCAATCTCCATCAGGGGTCGCTGGAGTGCCAGGCACCTCAATACCCTCCTCCTGGATCAGAGAGCAGCCCTCCAGGCACTCAATCCAATCCCTTCCCTGCCGATCCCTGGTGCCCAAGCTCGCTCCCGAACTTGGGTTGCCTGGATGGCGCGAGGTGTGGCATCCAGCGCCTCAACCCTCAGCACCACCAGGCCAGTGAATACTCTGCACAATTCTTCCATGGAGTGATGCAGAAAGACATTGTGCAGAGACGTTAGTTAGCCCATACAGGCCGGCAAATGTCCCATTAGCACCTTTCCTGCCCTAAGGACTTAGCATGCTGAGAGTTGAAAATGACTCATGGGGTAAAGGTGCTATCCTATTTGGGACATACTTACTCCCTTTGTTCCTCTGAATCCCTGTCCTACTGGAGGCTGTGATAGTGCCTAGTCATGTCACAGTGGGCTATCCAATGGGAACCAGTGATCACTGTACAGTGTGGTTTAACATTACAATGGGTGCAGAGGCAAGCCACAAAAAGATGATGGTTCTGGACTGTGCCGGATGTGCAGAAACACATTTTGGGTAGGATGTGAAAAATGACAGCTCAACTGTTCATAAGGACGTGTGAAGAAATGGCAATGTTGGAAATCTGGAGTGAAAATACTGAAAAGTCTTGAAGTTATGAGCGTGCATGGAAGCTGCACAATGCACACTCATGACACAGTCATTTTGTGGAATTTGTTCACCAAATTTTCAACAATAGGCATTTTGGGAGCCCATGTTAAGAACAGTGACACTGTAATTTCGTTACTTGGTCCCAAAAGGTGATTCTATGCAGTGACCGTGAAATCACCTTTCTGGACTGAATAACAAAATGACAGTGACTGAGTTCATGGGGGGGGGGGTCCCAAGAACCCCATGTTGAAAATTTCGAGCCAAAAATTGCAAAAATAGATGAGATATCCAGCTAAGTTGAACCCCCCCCCCCATTTATGCCATTATACAGCTTACCAGCATTTCTTCAGTCTGCGGTCGACTTTGAAGTGTGCAGACGTGTTCCCGCTCCACTGAAGCTCACAGCACTGGACTCCAGAGGTAAGTATGGGGGTGAGGGGAGTGTGTGTTGGGAGGTGGGGTGCACAGAGGGTGAGTGCAGGTTGGGGGAGGGGACCCGACGGCGATGGACCATTTTCTTTGTTTCAGGTTATAATAAAAAAGAAAGAACACCTTCAACCATTTTCTTTTTTTTTTTTTTTTTTTTACAGGTGTAAGGAAAATGTTGGGCATACTGGAGTGGTTCCCATTGTGTTCCATGAGTTTGCGGTGTGATGTCAGCCACAATGAGGTGGGCAGAGGCAGGGGCAGGAAAATGCTGATGCAATTGGCTTTTGAATATGGAGGCACACTGGGGATGGGTTCCCAGTGTGCCACACAATTTTTGGGGGGTTAACTATGCTGACAGGGGGATTGGGCACCCCCAAAGTTGACTTGCTGGGGATTGTGAGAGGAGGACGGTGACCCCCGGAATCATGTTTATTGAAATGTTACACCAGGCAAGGCATGCCCTGTAATGACGGGGAGCACCCTCATTGCATTGCAGAAATTATTTCAAGTTGGCGGCACGCTTTTGCAGTGCTGTCATAGACAGCGTGCTATTTCATTCATGCCACAGAGCCCAGCCCGAAAAAGCAGTTGCGCCATGGCCTCAACATGACCACACCACCAAAACCTGCCACCACTATATGTTGTCTGAGCTGTGCACACAAGACAACATAAAAAGAACCATTATGGTACTGTAGGGAAGTGGCCATGAAGGTGTCTGAAGCACATCCCCCAACCGGTCTGGTTAAGCAATTCCTACACTGTTTTGGAGAAGTGGGATAGCCCCACAATGGCACCCACAGCCAAGACCAAGGTGGATGGGCAGATCCTCTAGGATGCAGTACCAGGAAAGAGGGAAAGAAAAGCCCAGAGGAGGCTTCTTCTGGTGGGGGACTCAGATATTCGAGGCATGAAGTTAGGGGAACATAGTAGGAAGGATAGGGAGGTAAAGTGCATTTCAGAAGGCACTGCATGGTGGGATGAGAAGCGGATCAATAGGATCACAAGGGTAGTGGCAAGGAGGGAGGAACTGGATGTTATCATCCACCTGTGGAAGAATGACCTGACAGGAGACAAAGTGGAAGTAGCTAGAATCCAAAAGGATTTCAGGAAGTTGGGGGGAGCCTAAAGCAAGTAGAACACTTCAAGGAGGCAGTATAGCACAATGATTTAAGGCTCTAAGCTGCAAACCTGAAGACATGGGTTTGAATCCCACAGCTCCCACTTGCATACTGTGTGACCCTGAGCAAGTCACTTAACTTCCTTGTGCTCCCAGGTCACACCTGTAATCAAGCTTCGGCTTAGTGAGTCTCTTCTTGTAAAAAATACAAAAAACACTCTGTCTCCTTCTCGGAGGTGCCACCTGTCCATGGCAGGGGAAAGGCTAGGGCACTCCACATCCAGTAATTCAACTCCTGGTTGAAGGAATGGTGTGGAAGGGAGGGTTAAGGCTTCATGGAGGACTGGGGCCCGACCTGGATCAATGTGACCCTGTATAAAGATAATGGCCTGCATCCATCAGGGAAGGTGACCCGAGTAAGAAGTATGACTGCTTCAATGACAAGCATTTAAAATAGCCAGGGAAGGGGAGAAAGTCATGAAGGACAGGTGACTTAGTATCATCCCCTCCGCCTGGGGCACAAGGTACTTGTAATCCTAGACACAAATAAATTAAAAATAAATAAATTAAAAATAAAACATGGAGGAAAATGAGTTGAAGTCTGGGACATTGAGAGCAGGAGGAGAGTGGTAAGCAGTGAATTCTAGGCCACACAAGAAAGACAACTGGGGAGGGGGAACAAAGCAGAGAAGGGGAGGGGGAAAGAAGCAGAAAAGCAGCAGCAAGAGAAGGAAGGGGATTGGGTACAAAAGATGGAAGGCATGGTAACAAATGCCTGCAGCCTGGGAAATAAAATCCCATACCTGGAGGCATTGATTGTAGAGGCAGACCTGGACACAGTAGCAATAACTGAGGCATGGTACACTGTTAATCATGGGACACTGATGTACCAGGTTATGCTCTGTTCAGGAGGGATGGGGTTAAAAAAGGAGGGAGTGTGGCCCTGTACATCAGAGATGCTATAAAGGTGACAGAGGTGAAGGGTAGACAGGTGGAGGCTGAAGCACTGTGGGTCACCGTTGAACCTGGCAAAGGCTCAGCAATATGAATGGGGGTGATCTTCAGGCCTTCAGCACAGGGGGAAGAAGTGGACAGGGAGCTTGTGGATGAATACACAATATGGCAACAAAAGATGAAGTCCTGCTGCTAGGGGATTTCAGTATGCCAGATGTAGATTGGTCCACCCAAGCAGCTGCTTCAGCCAGAAGCAGAAGCATCCTGGATTCCCTACAGGGGCAGGTCTCAGGCAGCTTGTGCTTGTCCAGAGAAAATGTCATTCTTGACCTGATGCTGATCAGACGGACAGACATAGATGTCTGTATGGAGGGCAACTGGGATCCAGCAACCACCACACAGTGTGGTTTAGCATGGGACCCGGGACCCAGTCCAGTCACACGAGGGCAAATGTTTTGGATTTCAAGAAGAAAGACTTCACTGACATGGAGAGATGCACCAGAATAGCCTTCTTTGGAAGCTTGTAAAACGGTGGCATTCAGGAGATATGAAGAAGTACAGAAGAATGAGGATAGAGAGGTGTATCAGGTAAAACAGAGGGAAGCAGGTAAGGTAATGAAGGGATCAATGGCTCAAACAGAAGAAATTATAGCCAACGGGTATCAAAAGAAGACCAGACTTTCTTCCGGTACATCAGCAAGGAGAGGAAGCCAAGGGAAGGGATTCTGAGGATAAGGATGATGACAAAGGGACTGCACAGAAGGGATCAGAAAAAAGTGTACATCCTGAACAAGTAATTCTACGGTTTTCACAGTGGAGAGAGGAAGGGGCAGTCCACAACGGAGAAGCGTGAACACTGGAGGGGGGAGTGGACACAAGTCCATTTTCAAAGGAAAGAGTATTATTGAAGGGACTTCAAATTTTAGGGTGGACAAGGCCATAGGACAGGATGGATACACCCAAGGGTATTAAGGGAACTAGGCAGGGAGGTGCTTGCTGCATTACTCATGACCTTATTCAACAATTCACTGGAAACAGAAGTGGTTCCAGAGGACTAGAGGAGAGCAGACATAGTCCAGTTTTGTGGGAGAGTCAGCAAGGAGGAGGCTAGCAAGTATAGTCTGGTCTGTCATACTTGAGTCATGGGGAAATTAATGGAATCCATACTAAAAGAGAGACTGTTAGACTATGTTGAATCCAGTGGGCTGCAAGACCACAGGCAGCACAGATTCAGGGGGGGAAGGTCACACCAAATGAATCTGGTAGATTTCTTTGACTGGATGACCAGGGAAATAGGTAAGGGGAGAGCAGTGGACATTCTTGATCTGGAATTTAGCTAGGCCTTCAGCTCTGTGTCACACAGAAGGCTGATAAAGGAACTGAACAGCCTAGGAGTGGGATCCAAAATGGTTAATTGGGTTCAATATGCCTGTGCAACTGGTTTTGTGCTTGTGTAACAGATAATCTTTGGTTGTTCGCCTCTCTGTCCATAGGATATACCACCCTGTATGGGTATGAAGGGAAGGAACCCTAGAGGAGGGTTCCATCACTTGAGGTGCCATGAGCATGATTCCCTTGGCTAACGGTACCTTATGATGAAGCCCATGGGAAACAGAGGCATGCCGCTGGAGGAGGAGGAGTGGATGGAGGGGCAAGGAAAAAAATGCTTGTGAGTGGAGTGAGGAGAACAGCCCTTAACTAGGCTGAATAAGGGTGTGTCCTGTTGCACTGCCACCTTGAACTACAGACTGTAGCCTTCCTATTAGTACAGTAGCTAGTTAATGGATAAAAGACAGAGGGTGGTGGTTAACAGTACTCACTCGGCTGGCACGGTGGCACTGAGAGCTGAGGTGCTAAACGCCTTACCTCGCACCATGCCAGTGACCTGGGTTCGGAAGCAAACTCGGGTTGCTGGGGGTCGGCATGGGAGGGAGTGGATCGAGCATGCCACGGACTCCTGTCCACTTCTGGAGTGGGTCGGGTGCAGCGTAGTCTGACACCTAGCAGAAGCTGGGTGTCAGCCATCCAGCCTAGTAGAATGGGGTGGTAGGCAGGGCACCCGGCGGGTGCACTGTGTGCGGATCTGTGTGCAGGGAGCCCTTGTCAGCATTGCACACCCTTCCTCTAACAGAATACAAAAATAAGGGGGAGTGCCCAGCCATTGCGGCTTGGTGGCTGTCCGCGTTGTCCTGCGCCACTCCGAGGGGACCACCGTAAGTGGATCCATTGTGTGGTGGGAAAGTTGGTCGACCCCCGCCACCCCACCACAGGGGGAAAGCCATGGAGTAAATGATGGTTGCTCTCTGTAGGAGATGGCACAGGTCGGACGGTGGCTGGATCACAGGGGATGCAAGGACGATGAGGTGGGCTGGGATCCCCATGGGAGATAAAAATAATTAAAAAAAAAAAATAGTACTCACTCACTTTAATGATAGAAGAGTGACCAGTGGGGTACCACAGGGCTCAATAATGGGGCCAGTCCTTCTGAACGTAGGGGAAACTGCAGAACTGAAGGGAAAGTATGCCTTTTTGCAGATTATATCAAAATTCGCAATAGGAAGGGCACCCAGGAGTGATGGAGAAAATGATCAAGGATCTTGTGAATTTTGAGGAATGGTAAAAGCATGGCAGTTGGATTCAATGTCAAAAAGTGCAAAATCATGCACCTAGGGCATAGGAACCCAAGAGCTGAGTATAGGATGGGGGGATTATCGACAGTCAATAAACAGGAAAGGGATCTTGGGGTTATTATGTCTGAGGACCTCAAGGCTGCACTGTGACAAAGCAGTGGGTAGGGCTAGTGGGATGCTGGTGTGTGTAGGGAGGGAATCTCCATCAGCAGGATGGAGATGGTGTTGCCAGACCCCACCTGGAGTGTGATGTAATTTTGGAGAACAAACCTCAGAAAGAATATAGACAGGGTGGAGGAAGTCCACAAGAGGGCAACTAAAATTGTGCAGGATTTACATGAGAAGCCCTAAGAGGAGAGACAGAGGTATCTTAGCATGTACACCCCAGAAGAGAGGAAAGAAAAAAGTGACATGATACAGGCTACACGTATCTTACAGGAGTAAACAGGGTCCAGGGGAGTCTCTTCCAAATGTGAAAGACCAGGGGGAATGCAATGAAGCTGCTGGGGGGGGGGGGCAAGACAGATGTGAGAAAATATTGTTAGATGCCTGGAACAGATTGCCAGCTGAAGTGGTGGAGGCTAAAACAGTAGGGGGCTTCAAGCATGTGTGGCATAGGCATAGTGATATATTAGAGAAGAGGTGGGAGGGTCAATGGAGACTAGACAGCATGTGAGGAGAAAGATGAAGCAGGAAACATTTAGGCAGATTAGATAGGCCGAGCAGTCCTTTTCTGATGACAAATTCAGTGTTTCTATGTTTATGACTGCATATCTACTATAGAAACAGCTTTTACTACAGTAGGCATCTGATTGTGAACTATCACTCAGTTGGTGGCTGCTATGGATGTGAGTGGAGGGTCTGTGCTGGTCGCCATACTCCATAGGTTGGGGGCAAGTGGGGGCAGTTATAATGGTACTGGGTGGGCTGGTCAGGGGTAGATATTATACTTATGGGGCAGGGGAATCACTCAATACCAAGGATGTGGTATGGAAGAATTACAGCTCTTGCCAGACTACTAATTGGGACACATGGGGAACCCTGGTCTGGATATCAGGCAAATGGTATAAAGGAATTAATGATCTTATCAAGTGTCTGATTGGAGCCCAGTTAATCAGTGGTGGGGAGTCTGCCATCTGCTGGACAAATGGGACAGATGTTTTATTACACAGGCATGCAATTTAGGGAGTGGGGCACTGGACACCTGGACAGTTATGCCATGTACCAGTGGAGGGACCAGGGCTAGTGGTAGCCTGACATGGTCAGGTGTTGGAAGTGTAGGAACGCACAGTCCATAACACCTGGTTTGGGGAACCAGTAACTAGTGTTGCACTAATGAATAGCTATACCTCCTCAAACCTCACAACATGCTGATGTGCCTATGTGCAAGGTGCTGTCAGCTGCTTTACATAGAAACATAGAATTTGATGGCAGATAAGGGCTGCTTTGCCAACCCAGTCTGCCCTTTTCTCTACCTAATGGATAAGCTGCAGATCCTAGTTAACCAACAGTCTACTTCCTCCTAGCCCCAACCCATAGAATAGCCTTATGTGTGTCCCATACATTCTTGAATTCCCTCACTGCTTTTGACTCTACAACCTCCTCAGGAAGGCCATTCCATGCATCCACAACCCTCTCCGTGAAAAAATACTTCCTCACATTACCTCTGAGCCATCTCACTTCTGTCTTTAAATTGTGCCCCCTTGGTGCACAAGGATGGATTAGGGCCACTTACAAATGGGCTATTGACTTGGTAACCAAGCAATTATATGACCCTGTGCGGTATTATCCTGCTTTAGAGGTGCAAATTGGGATTAGCAAGTTGATAACCTGTCTAACATTCACAAAAAAGCTTGACTATTTTGCCTTAGGGCTTTTTAAAACCATTGTAACTGTTAAATGAACAAGGAAACATCCCAGAGTTGTGGTTGGCAATGATGCGCCTTGGCCCCATGCCCACTGCCAGACTACGCCCACCTGGGTCCCAGTCCTCTGCATGCCTCTTCTATCTGGATGATATTGGATGTCTTGGGTGCCAGAAGGAGTGGCGGCCCTGCCCTATGGGTAAGCCAGGGAGATCTCTCACCAGGTGGAGGTAGGCATTAGTGGAGCCTCGGGGGGGGGGACCCAGATTTGGGGGGGGAGGTTGGGTGGGAGAGAACTGGGAATGATGCCTGAGATAGGTAACATCTTTGGTGATCGGAGGAAAAAGAGTCAGCAAAAAAGGAAAAAAAATTTCCCAAACAGCATTCCCCCTTTTTGATTTTAACCCAATTCACCTTTTAATAATGCAGCCACCAAACTGCCTGACTATCTAACTGCTGCAAGTATTACCAAACCCAAACCCACTGGTATCAGTTCAGAAAGATGCCCTGACTTTTGTCCCTGGGTACCTAAATGTCAAGCTGCAGACCTGAGGTGCAGCTGGTCGGACAGCACTGGCACACCCACCTGAGCCAAACAACCCCCCACATGTTTCCCTTGATTGCTTTAAATCTTGAACTGGCTTTCAGTGCCAGTGAACTTGAACACAGATAATGACATACAGTATATATATTCCCCAGGTGCAGGGCAATTCCTGCCCTCATTCACAGCTGTGCTGTATTAGTCCTAGGATGGCACACATGACTGAAGTCCTGGGGTAGATGGATCAGCAAACGCAGAACCAAGCCTGATCTTAACACTTGAAGGTGTAGAAGCTGCAGCTTGGATCTTTAGTGAGACCCAAGGTCTTGCAGCCTGCCACCCCGTCCCACTGCAGGGCATCACACAAGACCCACCAGCCACAAGGTATCCAGACATGGGAGCCTCCCCACGATCTGGCTCCCCCACAGGTCAGAGCACCCCAGGATCCAGGCACAAACCCACAGTCCCTTGCCACCAGCAGCCCCACTTGATGGGGGTCAGTGAGCTCCCTACCTGGCACATTTAGGATGGATTCTTCAGATCATTTCCATTCTTTCCTCAGTTACCTGCTACAGTGTGTAGTTAAGCAGTTTCGGCTACCATCTCGAATATCAGACCCGAGGGGGGGGGACTGTGCAGAGTCTGAAAATCCAGGGATTTAACACAACAGTCTCTTGTCTTGCTGCATCTCAGGAGCAGACTGCAGGTACCCACCCAGACAGTACCTGCTTATCCCCCTACCCCCACAGTCTTTCATCTCCAACACAGTGGCCACTTTTGTGCTCTGGCTCACACACAAGTTCAGCAACTCTTTTTCAGAAATACATCAAGAATGGCCCTTTTCTCATCATGCAGGTGCTAGTCGACTCCAGACAGAAGAGGTTCTCTTGCCAGCTTCTTAAAACCTGGGTTCAAATCTAGTTTTCATGTCTATTTTCTACAATCCAGTTTCCTCTGCCAAAAAACAGTCCTCTAACCTTCTCTTCCCCTTTTCCTGTTGATGCCTTGTCATTGCCAGGGTCTGACAGAACCTTTTACACTTTTCCTTTTTTAACATCAAATGTTTTTTTCCGCCTTGCTGTGGACCGAGCGGTGGAGGCATCCAGCCACCGGCTTGACCCACCCAGAGGGCAGCAGGCTCACTCAGTCAGTGGGGGGTCAGTACAGCTGTTCCTGACCTGCTGGGAGGCTCCATATGCCTACCCAGCCAGGCCGAGACCAACCCCCGTGGTGTGATTCCACTACAGACCTCCCAGGGGGGTCAAGCGTGGCCATCATGCTGCTCGTTCACGCTCAGCCTTTTTCCTCCATTGCCCACTGGAGTGTGGACATGCAGTGATGTCAGGGCACAATATGCCAATGTCTGCCACACTCCCCCCATGTACACCAGTGCTGATAGTGCCCCCGTCATCACCAGGGCCTCTACAGCACAGTGAAGTCCATTCACCCTCCCCAGGGATAGGACAGCAGTCTTACGGATGCTCAATCCCATCCCTCCCCTGCCGACCCCACGGGCTCATTCCCGAACATGGGTCGCCGGCATAGCGCAAGGTGTGGCATTTAGCACCTCAATGCTCAGAGCCACTGGGCTGGCTTTTTTACACTTTTTCTTACTTCTCTCATCAAAAATCTTTGATCATCCATGTCTCACCGATGTGGCACAGATAAAACTGAAGAGGTTTTCTCCCCATCCTCTTGACACAAATCCATTTTCTTTATCCTTTTTCTCAGTCCATTTAACCTTTACTCTGAACAATTTCACCACTGTGGTGAAATTTCTCAGGCAGCAACAGAATACTGTGGATCTCCTTCTCTGCAGAGCTGCCCACAAATATTTTCTCTCTAAATGGGGAAAGGCACAACTAGTTATGGGGGACGGATGGCTGGCAGTCCCCCTCACAGCCCCACAACCCCACTTTCTCCCTAGGAGATATAAAGACCCTCTCCCTGTGGAGGGGCTTCCACCAAACTGAACTTAGAAACCAAAGCTCTTTCCCCTTGGGAGCTTTCTGGCAGCTCCTCTTTGGCAGGAGCCACTGTCAACCAAAATTAACATGTACAAGGTTCCCGCGACACCTCACCGGTTGCTGAAAAAGGCGCCCAGATTGTCCTGGTATTTTTCCCCAAGAGTCTTCACTGAAGTTCTACTCTTTAGCAGCCTCTTCCCTCTGATGGCCCAACAGAAGATTTAGCATTTTTAGTTATTTTCCAGCCAGTCACTAATGCTGAAACTTATTTTCCCCAGCACCAGACAGGATGAGAAATATGTGTAGTATAACAGCAGCAGGAATGAGGAGTAAATGCTCTAGCGCTACCTGGATTAGGTGAGTGGGGGACCACCAGACTACCAAGGAATTATTATTTTTTTTTATTGTGTCCAGGACTGACAGTGTGTGTGTGTGGGAGGGGGGGTTGCTGGAATGCTGCATGTGTACAGTTAAAACATGATTCCCAAAATCATTAACTAGCACTAACCAGGCAGTGTCTTAGCACTTCCAGAAAGCATTTAATATACCCGTCCACCTTACATGCATTACAGTAATCCCCAGTTGTATGGGCACCTGGTTGCAGTTAGTAATCCTGTGCAAAAAAAATAAATAAATAGTGCCACACTAACAGGTTAGCACTGCATAGAAGAATTCTTTCTACACCAGTATCAGTCATGCTAATCACAGCACAGTGCTAATCCTGTTACAGTGGTATGTGAGCCCCCATTTTCAGATTAGTGTTGTGCACTCCTAAGTACTGCACCTGAGATAGTGCACAGCCACAGAAGGTGGTGAGTAGTAGGGTGTCGGAGGGCTCAGTAATGGAACACATCCTCTTCGGTGTCTTTATAATTGGCATAACAGAAGAACTGGAAGGGGAGATATGCCTTTTTGCAGATGACACCACAATCTGTAATAGTGTTGATAGGTGCAGATGGAGAGAATGAGTAGGGACCTTAGAAAACTTAAAGAGTTGTACGGGACATGGCAGCTCTGGTTCAAAGTCTAAAGTGCAAAATCAAGCATCTAGGGAATAGAAACCTAGAGGCCGAGTATAAAATGTAGGGGGAGGTACTTATGGTCACTAAGGAAATCTTTCATATAGCACTGTGCTCTGTATGCAGGAGAGGATTACTCATTTGCATGGCCATAGTAGTACATATGCTCATGTATATGATCAGGTTAGCATCAGGTGATGCTGAATATGACACCGATCCAACCATGCTGTCCCCACATAGTGTAATGTTTAGCTCTGCATGCTAACCTTCTGAAAATGGGGTCATAATTGACTAAAAATCCTGGCTGATGCCTCTTAAGATGCAGAAGGTAAACATAAAAGGGTTATCTTATCTACTCTTTATGTATTGTTTTATCTTATTTTGCTTGCAGAACTTTTATCTGATTTCAAAACATTGTGATGTGATTTAAAATGTTTATAACAAACTAGTTAAAATACAGTTTTTTTTTATTTTTTTTATTTAAATGCTATCTTTATTTACTTATAAAAACACAGTCTGGTGTGATGGCCTAGCAGCTTGGTGGTGATTGCACTGCTTCCCATGCCAGTGGCCCAGTTTTGGGGGTGGACCTGGGTTGCACAGGGGTTAGCTGGGGGTAGATATGATTGAGCATCTTGGGGACTGCTCTCCTCTCAGTGAGGGGAAGTCTGACCACCCGCTCTTCAACATCACCTAGCTTAGGAGGGCTGGCAGGGCAGTGGAGTTACATAAGGGGGAGGGCTCAGGCAGGCACAAAGCAAGCATGTGCCTTTATATGCAAATGCATCATTGCAAGCTTGGCTGCCCAGAGGATGAAACCAAAGGTAGAAATGCCCCAATGGCAACCAATCTGTAGTACTATCCAGGCTCTTCTCTGGTCTGAATATGTGTCCCATTGTCAATGGCCCTCCCCCTCCTGGCCCCGACACAGGGGATGTGTGTGTGTGTGGAAGGGGGGGATCTCAGAGCAAGTATGTCCTGGGGATGGTGGGTGATTGGGTTGGAGATGTCAGTGGGGAAAGGGGTCGCAGGGTGACTAAGGAGACAAAAATCTCTACGGGAAAAAAAAAAGAAATAAAACACAGTTTGAGAAGCTCAAACACCAAAACAGACTGTCCATGCCTCCAGTGAGGCATCAGAGTAAAGTTATTTAGTATATAAACAATGCAAATTATATGCTTGTTCCAGCTAAACTCCTGATGAAAACTGGACACTGAGGGATTGCAGCAAAAATATATACAGTATTTTTGTTTCTTAGCCAAGAAACTTTTGTTAAACAAGACTAAATCAAAACATAGTCCATAGAGTACAAACTAGCAAAGCGTTTGTCCTATCACAGCTGAAGTGCCTCCCAGGCATTCATCTCAGATAAGTTGCTGGACTAACACAGTAATTAATTACACATAAATCTGATCAAAAATTTAACTTGGAAAAACACATGAAGCCCCCTATGTATATGTTACGAATATCCAGCATTAGCATTAGCTGTAGTTCCCCGCCTATATATAGGCGGGGAACTACAGACCGCCAGTCTTACCTCAGTAGTGGGCAAGATTATGGAGGCACCCTTAAGGAAAGGATAGTGCAACACCTGGAACTATAGGGGCACAGGATCCAAGACAAGCATGGGTTTACAAAAGGAAGGTCCTGTCAAACTAATCTCATAGATTTCTTTGACTGGTAACAGAGTGGTGGACCAAGGGGAGCAGTTGATGCCTACCTTGACTTCTAGCAAAGCTTTGACACTGTTCCACATAGAAGATTGATAAATAAGCTAGGTAGGCTCGGGTGGGTCTGAAGTTGGTCAACTGGGTGGCAAACTGGTTGACTGGCAGAAAACAGAGGTGGTGGTAAATGGTATACAGTCAGAAGAGATGCAAGTCACAAGTGGGGTACCTCAGGGATCAGTCCTGGGGCCAGTCCTATTCAACATCTTCATTAGTGACCTCTGAGATGGACTAGAGGGTAAGGCTTGTCTGTTTGCAGATGACACCAAGATCTGCAACAGAGTAGATGATCCAGATGGGGTGGGCAGAATGAGAAGAGATCTGGATAAACTAGCAGAATGGTCAGAAGAGTGGCAACTGGTTTAATGCAAAGTGCAAAATCATGCACATAGGGAAGAAAACCCTGAAGCCACTTATAGGCTGGGAGGAGTTGCTAGCAGTCACAAAGGAAGAAAGAGACTTGGGCATCATCATCACTGATGACCTAAAATCATCCAAGCAGACCTCTAAAGCAGTAGGTAAGGCTAGGGGGTGTTAGGGTGTATTAGTAGGGTATCACAAGTCTAAGAGGAGGTAATAATCCCTCTGTACAAGACATTGGTTAGCCCCATCTGGAGTACTGCGGCAGTATTGAGGCCACACCTTCACAAGGACATTAATCAAATTGAGGCAGTCCAGAAGGGCAAATCAAAATGGTGCAGGGACTGCATCAGAAGACATATAAGGACAGATTAACGGAGCTCAATATGTATACCCTTGAGCAAAGGAGGGAGAGAGGTGATATGATCGAGACATTTAAACACCTTAAGGGCATAAACAAGGTGAAAGAGTCTAACATGTTTAAATATAAGAAAAATAGCAGGACAAGAGGACACAGCATGAGATTAGAGGGAGGCGATTAAGGAGAATGTGAGGAAATTCTTTTCACAGAAAGGTGGTAGATGCATGGAATGGCTTACCACAAGAAGTGGTGGCTATGAATACAGTGCAGGGCTTCAAAGAAAGGCATTGGATAGGCATAAGGGAGCAATACAAATGACTATGAATAGATAGGTCACTGACAGAGCAAAGGCCGATGGTACATTTATAAGGTAGAAAAAGAAATGGGCAGACTGGATGGGCCTTGCGGTCCTTATCTGCCGTCAACTTCTATGTTTCTATGTTTCTATGTTTCTATAAATGTGTCTAACAGTAAATGAAGGCAGCATTTTATTTAAAAGGATAAACTACAGCATTTTAAATTAGTTCTAAAGGTTTCTTGTCACATCACAATGTTCTGAAATTTGATTAAAGGTGTGCAAGCAAAACAAGATGTAAAACCCCTTAAAGAAGTAGAATAAGAGATACCCTGTTTAGTTTACCTTCTGCTCTGCAGCAGACATCCTCTCATCAAGCCAACAGCTCCCTGAATGCAACAGGGTATGAGTGCAGAGCCAGACCATTCAAGGGGGACGGGGTCATTTCAGAACATAGTCCATTTCAGTATATAGTTTGTTTGTTTCAGTATATAGAGTGTGTGGATTTTTCAGTCTACAGTGTATGTATGTATTTCAATTCATAGTGTATGTGTTTCACCATGTAGTGTATTTGTTTCAGTATATAATGTATGTGTTTTTTTTAAATAAACTATAGTATATGGTTAGCCTGTATTGTGAATGGATTTCAGCAACTGCTGAAATCTTGTTGTAGTACAGTTCAAAGGTCAAAATAGTTGTTGTACTATCGCTCTGACATCACATCGATAGTACAGCAACTTTTTACCTTTGAACTGTTTCCCGATTGGCTGAAACATCGCACTTTCAAAACAAATATGAGTCAACATGGCGGCGCCACTTAGCGAGCAGCTGGGAGGCGGGTAAAGATTCTTTGGACATGGACTCTGCCATAATTGGCTCGTGTTTCCAAGCATTCAGTTTGTCCTTTTAGTGTTTGTAAAAACACTACCTCGGTTCGTGTTTGTAGTCGACAGCACAGCAAAACAACGGTGAGAATGGAGATACTCAGGTCGGTATGAGAGGCGCGGCAGTGCGGACTGGGTAGATGCATGATGTGACTGAAGGTATACACAAGGTATAAATTATA
Organism: Neoceratodus forsteri; assembly: GCA_016271365.2. Taxonomy (NCBI): domain Eukaryota; kingdom Metazoa; phylum Chordata; order Ceratodontiformes; family Ceratodontidae; genus Neoceratodus; species Neoceratodus forsteri. The sequence continues at coordinate 904,999,910 of CM028133.1, forward strand.
CCTCAACTTTGTGAATTAAACTGACCACATTCTTGGGGAGCCATATACTATATAAAATAATAGATAGAACTGTGCACCAACAAGGCCCTGTGTTTCCATCTCGGTGGTTGATGACATCAGGGACCTCTCGTTGCTTGACTCGGGTCTATGATGTCCTCTTCGATAAACACAGCCTGTGCTGAATCTATCCAATTATTCTATATAGTATATGGTTAGGTTTATTGTGGATGTAAAATGATGGTTTTCCAAATCCTGTTGTAGGACAGTTCAAAGGTCAAAAAAGTTGCTGTACTATCGTTCTGACATCACAACGATAGTACAACAACTTCTTAACCTTCAACTGTTTCCCGACTGGCTGAAACTTTGGCTTTTCAAAAAATACTGTACAGCACAGCGACCCTGGTAAGCGAGCGGTTGAGCACAAGCTTTTCAGATAGTTTGGACATGGACTGCCATAGTTGGCACCCTGTTTCCAAACTATCAGTTTGTCAGCAGTTTTTTTTTTTTTTTTTAATAAATCAGTGGTCCCTCTGCACAACGCTAAGCCAGACAACAGTGAGCAATGGTACCTTCAGGGTCAGCAGCGGAGCGGAACTGCAGCGAGGACCAGGAGAAAATGGCAGTGTCTGGACAAGGTACAGAAACTAACAAATCCTTGTGAAATTAATGTGGCACGGTTTGTGGGGAACCACATACTATACAAAATAACAGATAGGGAACTGTGCACGTCAAGGCCGTGTTTCCATCTCGGGTGTTTGATGGCATCATAGGGACCTCTCGAGCTTCGCTCTCGAGGTCTATGATGTCATCAAAACCCTCGATGGGAACACAGCCTTGTTGTGCACAGTTCCCTATCCATTATTCTATATGTGTATGTATTTCAGTATGTAATATATTTCTCTCAGTATATAGAATATGCAACATTTTACAATAGAGAAGGTAAGTGTTTTTAATATAAAGTGTATTTGTTTCAGTATATAGTGTATGCAGATTTTTCAGTGCATATTGTATTTATTTCAATATACAGTGTATGCATTTCAGTATATAGTGTATTTGTTTCAGTATATAGTGTATGCAGATTTTTTCACTATATAGTGTATGTGTTACAATGCATAGCGTATTTGTTTCAGTATATAGTTTACGTGGATGTTTCAGTCTGTAGTGTATGTATCTCAATAGGTAATGTATATGTTTTAGTACATAGTACATTTGTTTCAGTATATAGTGTATGTGGATTTTCAGTACTCAGTATATAGATTTCAGTAGATAGTGTATGTATTTCACTATACAATGTAAGCATTTCACTATATAGTGTATGTGTTTCACTATAGTATATGATATATGCATTTCAGTATACAGTATTTGTATTTCACTATATGATGTATATATTTCAATATAGTGTATGTGGTTCACTACATTGTGTATGCATTTCACTATATGATGTATATATTTCACTGTATGATAAATGTATTTCACTATGTAGTGTATGTGTTTTACTATACAGCCAGACATTATGAATTACTGTATGTCCCTAACTGCTTGCCACATGGGGCCTCTGCTTTGTAGGGTTGCTGAGGACACCTTTTTTTCTCTCTCTTTTTTTTTTTTTTATAGCCCAGGTAACAGCAGTGACTAGAGGTGTGTAAAATTGCTGAAATTTGCTCTATCAAAAAATTTGCAAAACTCAGCACATTTGCTTTGACGATGACTGCAATTCATGTATCTAATCACACAGTGAATCTACATGAATTGCCAGTTCACTGGCAAATTACGCAACTTTGTGTAGTTAACACAAATTTACACAGTCTACTGGTGAAAAACTATACAAATTGCATCTCTAACCTCCCCCACCCACTCTGCTGTAATGCCACCTTCCCTCCTCCCCAAAACTTTGTAGTCATAATACCCCTCCCATCCCCCACTAACACCCACCTCTCGCCCCACCCCGGTGAATTTTAAAACATAAGTTCACTATAGCCTTCCCCTCACCCATACACACTACCCTGCCTTCCCCCACTCCAGTCTCACCACCAGGTCTATTAGTCATAACACCTCCCACCCTGCCCCTTCTGGCCCTCACCACCCTCCTCCCTCCACCAATACCTAGCAAAAATTATGAACTGTTTGGTACCCATCTCAGTAATGGGCCCTGCATGAATGAATGTTGGCATAGTTTGCACCAAACAACATTTGACTGGCTGAAAATTTAGCTAATCAGGTTTTCCTAGGAGCAAAGATTCTTTTCATGCACAATTACCTTTACTGAGGTGAACACTGAACAAAGAAGGTGCTGTGCATGGTCTTTTATTACAAACCAGGGATCAGCCAGAGTGGGAGAAGACTTGAGCATCTGAGGGAATGCTCTCCTCTACCAGGGAAGGGTGGATGCCACCTCCACCATGTGACTACCACTAGGTGGAGGCCTGGTGGTAGGATGGGACAGTGAGTGACTCAGAAGGGATGGAGCTGTGGGACTTCTGCAGAGTATGTGTGCCTCCACCCGCATACTTCAATGTGCATGTCCAAGCATCGGGATGGGAAGAAAATGTAAAATGGGAAGACAGGCTACATGTCTCCCTGTGGTTTGCTTCACCAGCTGAGGACTGGTGGACTTCTGGATTCATCTGTCTCTCTGTGGGGGAGAACCACCTTCCCTCTCCTAGCCCTACCACAGGGGAATCCACTAGGAAATGCACACCTCAGACTTTGGAGGAGGCAGAAACCAGCTACAGAACACAGGGACATGGCTTAAGGCTGCCCATTTACCCAAATTTAGAGAAAGTTTTATGGCAAAATATAACACAACAATGACACTGTACAGAAACATTACATTTTTCTGAAAGTTAACTCAAAACTTTAGTATTGTTGCAGATTTGGGCCCCAAATTTTTAACATAGCCCTTGAGTTACCCCACCTCATGAACATGATGGGTGTCATTTTTCAAATCCCCTCTGAATGACATTTCTGCAGTCATGCCACAAAATTACCTTTTGGGCAAGATGAACAAAGTTCCACCTGTTTTGATTATTAGGTGGGGTTATATGAAGACTATAAAATTTGCTGTCAGAATGTCACAAAACAATTACATTATGAAGATAAGGTGAACTCGAAAAGATTTGTTTTCTTTCTGATCACTATTTTTTCAGCTCTATGGCCCCAATATTCAAATGGTTAGCACTGCACTAACCATGTTAGTACCACGCTAACAATGACTAGTGATGGCTGACAAGGCGGAAGCCATAGTCAAAGACTTCCAGTGCACTGCTGACCTGACAGTGCGATCGTGCAGCACATACTGTACCATTGCATCCATGCAAATCAGGAATCGCCATGCATACTGGGCACAGTAGTATATTCAGTGTTTCTAGCAGCACTAAGCAGTCTCTGTCACAGCACTGTTTAAAGCTTTTGAAACCCTGCCCTTGTCTCCTATGCACAGTCCTCCACTCCCTGACTGCCCATCCTGTAGTTGTCTAGAATATCAATGGTGGTCTAATAGTCCCTCTGCCCCTTGATCACTTTCTTGTAGCTATCTTGAATATTCCTAGTGGTCCCTTTCCAGTAAGGGCATCTTACCCCCTCCCAACCCATTCAGGACCCTATGGTCCACACACCCCTCTCTCTGGTTACCTAAGCTGAACTTCAGCAATAGTGACAGTGACCAGGATGGCCCTCTGCTCATCACCTCAGCCAGATGACATCTGTCAGTGAATGGTCCTGAGTGCTGTAGAAACATAAAGGACAATGTATGAGCCACTGTGCACAATAGGGTTGTACTGGCTTCAAAAGGTCATCAAGACAAATTCAATAAGTCCACTTAGCCTTTCTGAGCAAAGTGGCCATACATTGTCTTTTACAGTACAGTAGAAGCCATATACCTCAGTGGATGCACTTTCATCCCAATTAAGTGGCCATCTGAATAAAGGAAAAGTGCTTTTTTTTTCATTTGTCTCACTTCTTTCTCCTCGCCATAGTGACTGAAAATGACCTCTTAGGGTAAGGTACATTACTTGCTCTTATGCTGTTTTCGTTTTGTGTTTTTTCAACTTGGTTTATTCACTGCGCTACAGGTGAGGATATTCCCCAACTCAGTCCAACTGTGCTCACAATCAGCAGCCACCCCAGAATCAAGGCCCGCAGCTTATCCCCTGCAGCAGTCCCTGAGGGACAGACCCAGATCGACCATGTTCGGCCCGGGGCTGGCTGCAGCGTCGTTCAGTGTGGGTTCAGATATCCTCACACTGCATGGCCACACAGGGTTTTTTCCTTGTATCCATTCCCCCCAAGGCATGGACATGCAATGACGTCAGTAAGCAGACATGCATACTCCCACGCATGCTCCAAAGACATCTGCCACTACTTTCCCATCTGTTATGTGGTCCCCGCTTTGGTGTTCACTCAGCCTCCACTGGGTGTCACCTAAATGCCGGGCACCACCACCACCACCCTTTTGAGGTGGAGATCTGTCCCTGGAATGCTCATCCAACATCTCCCTTCCCCCTTGGATGGCCCTCTGATGCTCTGGGCTTGATCCTGAAACCAGGTCATCAGTGTCTCAAGCGGTACTCTACACCTGTGCTGGTGGGCTGGCTCTCTTATGTTGTTATGTTATGTCTTTATCAGGAGCAGATTAATTTTGTAACTTTGATTGAAATACACACGTCAAATATACTTTAAATATGCAGTACTATAGCTGTATTTTCCGAGTCTGTACGTGTCATCAGTGATGCCAACATAGTGACACGCTGAGATGGAGAACCAGGAAATAAACTCAGAGAGCTACCAAAGTTTCTTTCATACTTCAGCATGAAAGGTTATTCTGTGCACACATTCTCTCGCTGACCCAATTAAACAGCTCGGTCATCCCTATTAAGAGAAGCACTGCACATTTCATAACATTATCACTTAATCAGTGAGCTGGGAATTGGTCCATTTAAACAGACATCCCCTATAAGCACGTTCTGATTAAATGGCTTCTACTGTTAATGGACCACTTTGTAGAACTGCCCCCATCCCATATGCACATCTCACTTTTTGGTAACTCAACCCTGCCCATCACAACTTGTACAGCAAAAAGAAACTGATTCCAATCTTCCCCTGCCTCCCACACTACCACCCCCACATTGACATAACACACATACTGCATATAACAGGCTATACAAATGAAGTCTGGTCGTTCATTTTGTTTTTTTAGTTAATTCTGCATGATGTTGTTTGATAAACAAGCATAATGAACCCAGAAAGCTACAAAAGTTAAAACCATCTGTAACCACTGGAGGTGGGAAGGGGAACAGTACTTAGAACGGGTGTGATATACAGGCCCCCAGGGCATGCAGAGGATGTAGACAGAGAACTGCTGGAGACTATAGAGAACATGGCAACAAGGGTGAATTGCTGCTGATGGGTGGCTTCAATTTGCTGGATGTGGACTAGAGCATCCCGGTGGCAGCCTCAGCCAGAAGTAAGGGATTCCTGCAATCCCTGCAAGGAGCGGGTCTCACACAGCTAGTGACGAAGCCTACAAATGAGAATGCAATTCTGGATCTTGTCCTAAGCAGTGGGGACAGGATAAAGGAAGTCACAGTGGGGGAGGCTAGGGACTAGTGACCATCGAGCTGTGGGGTTCACCATAAGGACATTGCAAGAGCTTAGCCACACAAGGACTAGAATCCTGGATTTCAGGAGGACAGACTTTGGTAAGATAAAGGAGGAATTCAGGAAGGCTATGCAGAGATACGATGACATAAGAGGAGAGATTAATATACAAGTTAGCCAGTCCGGGAGTGGGTCCCAAGATGACAGCCTGGGTAAAGAATTGGCTGGAGAATAGGACACAGAGAGTAATAGTAAATGGAGTCCACTCTGAAGAAAGGAGGGTTACTAGTGGGGTACCGCAGGGTTCAGTATTAGGACGGTCCTCTTCAATGTCTTTATAAGCAACATTGCAGAGGGACTGGAAGGAAAAGTGTGTCTCTTTGCAGATGACACAAAGATCTGCAACAGAGTTGATGCACAAGGTGGGGTGGAAAAGATGAGAAGGGACTTGGCAAGGTTAGAGGAATGGTCAAATATATGGCAGCTTAGATTCAATGCTAAGAAGTGCAAGGTAATGCACCTGGGAAACAAAAACCCAGGTAAGAGTACACAGTGGGGGGTGAGATACTAACAACAACAAAAATGGAAAGGGACCTGGGGTAGTCATATCAGATGACCTAAAGGTGGGCAAGCAATGTGAGAGGGCAGCAAGAAGGGCTGGGGGGATACTGGGATGCATAGGAAGAGGGATCACCAGTAGAAAACAGGAAATTATTATCCCTCTGTACATACAGACAGCTGGTGAGACCCCATCTGGAGTACTGCATGCAGTTCTGGAGACCCAATCTCCGCAAAGACATGGACAGGATGGAAGCTGTCCAGAGGAGGGCAACTAAAATGGTGCAGGGTCTGCACTGGAAGACATATGAAGAGAGACTTAAGGAGCTTAATATGTATAGCCTCGAGGAAAGGAGGGAGAGGGGGGACATGATAAAAACTTTCAGGTACTCAAGAGAATCAACAGAGTCCAAGAGGGTAGCATATCTCAAAAAAAGAGGTGTGCAAGAACAAGGGGGCACAATTTGAAGATGGGGGGTGGCTCAGAGGTAATATAAGGAAGTATTTTTTCACAGAGAGGGTTGTGAATGCATGGAACGGCCTTCCGGAGGAGGTTGTGGAGTCAAAAACAGTGGTGGAACTCAAGCATGCATGGGACAGTCATAAGGCAATTCTAGGGGGTGGGGGTAGGAAGAAATAGGCTGCTGGTTAACTAGGATCTGCAGCTTATCCATTAGGTAGGGAAATGGGCAGACTGGGTGGGCCAAGTGGTCCTTATCTGCCGTCAAATTCTATGTTTCTATGAGTGGTGGAACAGTGGGATAAGATAAGGGAAGTCCTACACCTAGTAGCAAACCATTGTGCCAGGCCCTGCAGCCAGAGCAAAAGAAAAAGGAACCCACTGTGGTTTTTGAGGGGAGTAGCATAGCTAGTAAGAGGAACAAATATGGCATTTCTGAGGTACAAGGCAACACAAAGCAAGGAGGACAGGCAGAAATACTTGGAGAAACGAAGGGAAGTGAACCAAGCAGTAAGGGGCAGCAAAGGCCAAAACTGAGGAAAAGCTAGCTAAATTGGTGAAGGAAGGAGGGATGGCATTCTTTAGGTATATTAGCGAGAGGAGGAAGATGGGGGGGTTGTGAGACTTAGGGAAGAGGGAGGCAAGGTAGTGGAGAAAGACATTGATAAGGCAACCATCCTCAAGAAATACTTCTGCTCAGTATTCACGGAAGAAGACAATGGGTATGGTCCCCCATTAATGGAGAAGGGCAAACAGGGAGAAGGGTGGACATTAGGCCTTTTTCAGAGGACAGAGTAAAAAGAGCACTAGAATGGCTTAGGGTGGATAAAGCTATGGGTCCTGATGGGATACACCCGAGGATCCTAAAGGAGCTGCAGGAGGAACTGGCTAAACCTCTGGCTAAGCTGTTCAGTGGATCACTGGAAACAGGCACGGTTCCGGAAGAGTGGAAGAGGGCACAAGTGGTACCCTTTCACGAAAGCAGTAGCAAAGAGGAGGAAGAAAACTACTGCCCTGTCAGTTTGACCTCGATAGTAGGTAAAATGATGGAAACCTTGCTTAAAGAAAGGCTGATGGACTACCTAGAGACAAGGGGGCTGCTGGACCCAAGGCAACATGGATTCACGGCAGGGAGCTCATGTCAGGCCAAGTTGATTGGTTGGAGTGCAAATTGCGCTGTTCCCTTGTGATTACGTTGAGGGTAAGGGGAGAGGACCACTGAGAAGAGGGAGGCAGACCAAGGAGTTGAGGGGGGAGGAAGGATGGGAACGGTTGGAAGGTGGTTTCCCTAAATGCGAGGAGTCTGGGTAATAAAACAGCAGTGCTCCAGGCGCTCCTTTCGGAGGGGAGTGTGGACATCGCTATAGTGACTTGGACTTGGGCCACCCAGTACCATGATTGGGATCTGGCAATCTCAGGTGCGACAGGGTTAGTCCCTGCCACTAAATAAAAGTACCCATCCTTTATTTCTTTCTCTGGTTGCAACCACTTTCCTCCCCTCTTCTAAGGCTATCCCTGTGTTTTCTGTATGCAGGCAGGCCACCTCCTTACACAGCCCACCACCCCATTTCTATTACCCTCTTCATGCTTTATTTCTCTTTTTTCTTGGGTACTCTTATATATAATGATATGGATATAACAGATTAACTGCCTGAAGTAATGGGTAAATACAGATTCCATTTCCCTAGAATATTTTTTTGTTTCCAGCATTGTGTTCTGGTTCTGTCCAAGAAAAGGAAAGACTAATATTTGTTTACAGTCTGCCAAATTAGTATGGGACTCATGTTATAAATTATCATTTGGGAGTCCTGGAAGCAAGAGAGAGAGAGTTTTCTGTACAGGGCTTCCAGTTGTAAGCACTCTCCCTGTTGTAAGTGCATACAAATTTTTCTAAAATAAAGATTGGAGCCGCATGTAGGTTCAACTAGAAATGTTTGCTCCTAAAACTCGCTTTGCAGAACAGCCTAGTCTGGTGGGAGCAGCTATTCAAACTAGACCTCTGTCTTGCTGGGGAAATTGCAGCTAACAGCTTAACCTTGCAGTACAATTTGCTGTTTTAGTTCAGGTGCACTGAGACTTGTTCTTTCTGTTTCTAACCTGCTAAAATAACTGGGTTTTGTCCACCTAGTTAACGTGTACATATATATCTATATCTATATATATATATACTGTGTGTATATATATATATATATATATATATATATATGTAAACTGCATAGCCTAAACAATGAGTTGTTGTAGCCATTTAAAAGCTAACTTATGCTGCCAATGTGGAAGAACGGAAAACAAGCAATCTTTTCAGTAGAAATACCTTTTATAGTTCTGTGTAGTTGGAGCAGAGCCCTTGTTTAGAAGTAGGACGTCTGTTCACTGAGAAAGCCTGTCACATTCTGACTGTTCCTTTAAGGTATCAGCGGCTCCCAGTGGCCCACATTTATAACAGGAACCTGTCAATCATTCTCTGGAGAACATTCTATGGAATGGTAAAGTTTTACCAAAGATACTTTTAAGAGAGAAACCTTCAAACAGGTTGTTTGTATCAAGTAATACACTAAGGAATATGTATAAAATTGTTTTGGAAGCTATTAAAATATATTTTTATTTTGATGATGTTGTGTCACCTGATTCAGGTAGGCGGGTATATAAATCCTACCTGAACAGGTACCTGTTAGATAGGGTCAGTATTTTCTGACCAGTAGAGAGTGAGGGTTTCTGCTGTAAGGATTATACTTGTGTTACTTTGCTTGAACACAGTTGTGTTTTTGGTTTTTTTTTCTTGTTGATGTTATTTTCATTTGACTTTTCTGTTATTTGGAAGGTGCAAAAAGAAATTTTTTATGAAGATTAATAAACGTTCTAGAAGCCAACGTGGGTTGCACCTTATTTGTTGGCTCTTGTGTCCATCTGTAGAACCCACACTGTAACACTGGGGTATAAAATTTACAGGAAAGACTGGGGGATTGGTAGAAGGGGTGGGGTAGCACTCTGTGTGAAGGAAAGGATCAGATGTATGAGGGACGAGGGGGAGGAACGGAGGACAGTGGCACTATGGATGCAGCTCCTGGACTCCAAGGGTAGAATGCTGAGGCTGGGGGTGGTGTACAGACCACCAGCCCAGTCAGTGGAACTGGACAGGGAGTTAGTGGAGCAAATAAGATGGGTGTGCAGAAAGGGGAGTGTGGTGATTGTGGGGGATTTCAATCTGCCAGGGTAGATTGGAGCACCCCTGCCACCTCCAGTGCCAGGGAGCAGGTGCTCCTGGACACGATACAGGATGGTCTCCTGACACAGCTGGTCAGTCGGCCAACATGACTAGGTAACACGCTGGACCTGGTTCTGTCAAATGAGAAGGCAGTGAGAGAAATAAGGGTGGAAGACCCACTAACTGGTAGTGACCACCAAATATTATGATTCATTCTCAAGTTGGGCAGGGAGTCTGGAGGCACAGTAACAAAGGTGGTGGATTTTATTTGATTTTATTTATTTTTTATTTTAGCTTTTGTTTACCGGGTAAGTACAGTAGACAAGTATTATGCCTATTTTCAGGAACGACCTGGGAGAGTACAGACAGTGATACAAAATGGGGCAGGGAAAAATGCAAGTACATCACACAGCGTTACAAAAAAGTGCAGAGAACAATGCAAGTACATCATGACAGCGTAACAGTAGGTAGGAGTAAATGCAGGAACATCACGCAGTGTTACAAGATAGTGCAGAGAACAGTGCAAGTACAACATGACAGCGAAACAACATAATGGGGTAGTATAATTTTACAGGGGAGCAGAAGTCAATAATACAACTTATAACATCATAGTAAGACGCCACCAGGGAGAAGGTAGGTCTGACATTTTAGGAAGGTGGACTTCGGGAGGATGAGAGAAATATTGCAAGAGAGACTTCAAGGTATTATGCCAGAGATGGATGCACAGCAAAAGTGGTAAATTATTAAAACCGGGCTAATAGAGGCTACAGAAGCTTGCACCAGGACTAGGAGCAAGAAGTGCAGAGCCAGGAAACCATGCTGGCTGAACAGAGAAGTGTTGGAGGGGGTGAGGGCAAAGAGAGTTGCGTACCAGAAGTTCAGGAGAATGAGGAAGGAAGAGGACAGGGAGGCTTATGTGAGTTGGTCCAAGGAGATGACCAAGCAAGTATGAGTAGCCAAGGCCTCCAGGGAGCTAAGGTTAGTGCAGAGCATTAAGGGAGGGGAGATGGACTTTCTTTTAGAAATGTCAGGGAAAAGAGGAAGTGCAGAGACCATATAGTGAAGATAAAGTTGGGAGGGGAGTGGGTGGAAAAGGGAGAGGAACAAGTGGAAGTACGAAATGAATACTTTTGCTCCATTTTCACGAAGGAGAAGGATGGTCCACTACCACCACGGACTGGGAGGGTGGGGGTGGGGTGGAGGAGATGATGGATGGAATGATCAAGAGGGGGTAGAGTACTAGAGTTTCTGATGGCATTAAGGGTGGACAAGGCAGCAGGTCCTGATGGCATCTACCCCAGGGTGCTGAGGGAGATGGCAGAGGTGTTGGCTGAGCTGCTGGCAGACCTGTTCAACACCTCCCTGGGCATGGGATATGTGCCTCAGGACTGAAAGGTGGCCCATGTGGTACCCATACACAAGAGTGGTCCTAGGAACGAGTCAGAAAATTATCAGCCTGTCAGTCTCACTTCCATAGTGGGTATACTTATGGAGACAATACTGAAGGAGAGACTGGTGTCATTCCTCGAGGGTAATGACCTCTAGGATGGGCAGCAGCATGGGTTTAGACCAATCTAGTAGAATATTATGGGCAGTTTATGCTCATCCTGCTTACAAGTATAATAAATAAAAATGAAATGAAAAAATTATGACTGGGTAACAAGAGAGCTGAATATGGGTCATGCTGTAGATGTCCTGTACTTGGACTTAAGCAAGGCCTTCAATTCAGTGCCTCATGGGTGACTGGGAGGGGGAAGCTGACTGATGTGGGGGTGGGGACAAAGCTGACAAACTGGGTGGTACTGGGGGGAGCTCTCAACACCTAGACTGGTGATGAGCGGCGTGCCGCAGGGCTCAGTGCTGGGCCTGGTGCTATTTGGGCTCTTTATCTCAGATATTGCACACAGAGTTGGGAGCAGGATTAGTCTGTTCACAGATGATACCAAAATGGGGGCAGTGGTGGACGAAGAGAATGGATGGGAACAACTACAAGGGGACCTAACCAAACTGAAGGCATGGTCAGAGAAGTGGCAGCTGGGATTCAATGTGAAAAAGTGCAAGGTTATATACTTCGGGCCAAAGAACCCAAGGAGGGACTACTGGCTGGGAGGGGTGAGGCTGGGGATTACTGAGGAAGAGAAGGACCTAGGGGTGTTGGTAACAGGGAGCATGAACAACTCTGCCCAATGCAGGAAAGCAGCAGCTAAGGTGAACAGGATGCTGGGCTGTATCGCAAGGTGTTTCTCGTCCAGGCATAGAGAGGAGATCCTGCTCCTCTACAGATCTTTGGTCAGGCTGCACTTGGAGTACTGTGCGCAGTACTGTCGGCCATATCTGAAGAGGGATATTAATTTACTGGAAGTGGTGCAATGGATAGCAACAAAAATGTTATAGGGGATGGAGGGCAAGGCCAACGAGGACAGGCTGCATGAGCTAAATATGTACACACTGGAGGAGAGGAGGGATGGAGGATATGATTGAAACATTCAAGTATTTGGGGGGATAAATGAAGCTAGCACTGAAGGGGTGTTTAAACTGAGAAAGGGTAGAGACATGAGGGGATACAGACTAAGATTGGAGGGCGGAAGATTTAGGAGGGAGATGAGGAGGCACTACTTCACGAAGAGGGTGGTGTCTAAATGGAATGCTCTACCAGTGGGGGTGGTGTCATGTAAGACAGTAGGGCATTTTAAGAGGGAGTGGACAAAGGAAGAGGGAGGGTCTGGGTGGTGGAGGCTGAGGCCATCATGGGAATGGCAGATGGGGAGGGGGTTGGGGCAGCTGCAATCTAGGGTGCTAGCTGCACACTCAGGCAGACATTGATAGACCAGGTGGTCTGTTTCTGCTGGCAGATTCATATGTTCATATGATTGATTTCTTTGCGTGGGTAACAAAGGAAATAGATCAGGGCAGAGTGGGAGATGTGGCCTATTTGGACTTCAGGAAGGCCTTTTCGACACAGTCCCACACAGGAGACTAATCCACAAGATGGCAAATCTGGGGGTAGGGATAGAAGTGGTCATGTGAGTTAGAAACTGGTTGAGTAACAGAACACAAAGAGTGGTGGTAAATGGGGTTAGCTCACAGGAGGGATGGGTAACAAGTGACGTACTCCAGGGATCAGTGCTGACACCAGTGCTCTTCAATGTTTTCATAAGTGATATTGCAGAGGGTCTAGAAAGGAGGGTTAGCCTGTTCACAGACAATACAAAGCTATGTAACAGGGTAGACACACAGGAAGTTATAGAAAAAATGAGAGATCTGAAGAGGCTAAAAAACTGGTTCAAGGAATGGCAGTTAGGTTTGAATGCAAAAAAAAAATGTGCAAGATTATGCTCCTAGGGAGAGGGTATCCTAGGGTTGAGTATGAACTGGATGGGGTAATACTGGAGGCCACCACAGAGGAAATGGATCTAGGGTTAGTCATAGAAGACAACCTCAAAGTGGCTAAACAGTGCGTCAAAGCTGTTGGAAAGACTAACAGAATACTAGGGTGCATAGGGAGGCATATAACAAGTAGAAGGAGGGAAGTCATAGTACCATTGTACAACATAGAAACATACAAACATAGAATCTGATGGCAGATAAGGACTGCTTAGTCCACCTAGTCCGCCCATTTCCCTACCTAATGGATAAGCTGCAGATCCTAGTTAACCAACAGCCTACGTCCTACTACTCCTCATTAGAATTGTCTTATATCTGTCCCATGAATTCTTGAATTCCCCCACTGTTTTGACTCTATGACCTCCTCAGGAAGGCTGTTCCATGCATCTACAACCCTTTCTGTGAAGAAATACTTCCTCACATTACCTCTGAGCCACCCCCCCTCTTCAAATTGTGCCCCCTTGTTCTTGCACATCTCTTTTTCTGAAAAATGCTACCCTCTTGGACTTTGTTGATTCCCTTGAGGTATTTGAAAGTTTCTATCATGTCCTCCCCCTCCCTCCCTCCTTTCCTCGAGGTTATACATCTTAAGCTCCTTTAGTCTTTCCTCATATGTCTTCTCGTGCAGACCCTGCACCATTTTGGTTGCCTTCCTTTTGACAGCCCCCACCCTGCCTATGTCTTTGCGATGATGGGGTCTCCAGAACTGTACACAGTACTCCAGATGTAGTCTTACCAACTGTCTGTACAGAGGGCCAACAACTTCTTGTTTTCTTCTGGTGATGCCTCTACCTATGCATTCCAGAATCCCCCCAGCCCTCCTTACTGCCTTCTCACATTGTTGTCCCACCTTTAGGTCATCTGATATGACTATCCCCAGGTCCCTATCCATTTTTGTTGTTATCAGTATCTCACCCCCCCATTGTGTACTGTTCCCCTAGGTTTTTGTTTCCCAGGTGCATTACTTTGCACTTCTTTGCATTGAATCTAAGCTGCCATACATTTGGCCATTCCTCCAACCTTGCCAAGTCCCTTTTCATCCTTTCCACCCCACCTTGCTTATCAACCCTGTTGCAGATTGTTGTGTCGTCTGCAGTGAGACATACTTTTCCTTCCAGTCCCTCTGCAATGTCACTTATAAAGACATTAAAAAGGACCGGCCCCAGTACTAAACCCTGCGGTACCCCACTGGTAACCCCCTTTCTTCACTGTGGACTCCATTTACTATTACCCTCTGTGTCCTGTTGACCAGCCAGTGTTTTACCCAGGCTACCACCCTGGGATCCACTCCCAAGCTGGCTAATTTGTTTATTAATCTTTTGAGTGGGACTGTGTCAAGTGCCTTGCTAAAGTCTAGGTAGGCCATGTCCACAGCCCCTCCCTGGTCTACTGCTTTGGTCACCCAGTCAAAGAAATCAATTAGATTTGTCTGACATGACCTTCCCTCTGTGAATCCATGCTGCCTTGGGTCCTGTGCCCCACTGGCCTCTAGGTACTTAACAGTTCTTTCCTTCAAAAGTGATTCCATCATTTTCCCTACCACTGAGGTCAAACTGACAGATCTGTAGTTTCCTGCCTCTGTCTTTCTCCCACTTTTGTGAAGAGGAATCACATCCACCCTCCTCCAGTCCTTAGGTACTACACCATCCTCCCATGATTTATTAAAAAGGGTAGTCAGTTGTGTTACTAGTTCTTCCCTTAGTTCTTTTAGAATTCTGGGGTGAATCCCATCAGGTCCCATTGCTTTATCCATCTTCAGTTTTAAGAGTTCTTTCAGAACCCTTTCCTCTGTGAAAGGACTAATATCAATCCCCCTATCCAGAGTGCCTCTATTGACTGGATTAGGTATCTCCCCTTAATTTTTCATTGTGAATACTGAGCAGAAGTATTTGTTCAGTATCCCTCCTTTTTTACTGTCGGTCTCTGCCCAACCACCTTCCTCTCTATTCAGCCTCTGTATCCCTTCCTTAGTCTTTCTTTGCTCCCTAATGTACCTATAAAAGGTTCATCCCCCTTCTTAACTGAGTTGGCTATCTTTTCCTCGGTGTGAGCCTTTGCTATTCGGACTGCCTTTCCTGCTTCCTTCTGCTTTAACTGGTACAGTTCTTTGTTCTGCTCCTTTCCTTATGCTTCCTGAATGCTATATTTTTCTCCCTAACTTTCCCTGTAAGGCCTCATCTGGAGTACTGTGTTCAGTTCTGGAGGCCCCATCTTCAAAACAACATAGACAGGATGGTGACGGTACAGAGGAGGGCACAAAAATGGTGTCCAGGATGCAGCATAAGTCGTATGAGGAGAGACTCGAAGCTCTCAATATGTACTTCCTGGAGGAAAGAAGAGAGAGGGGGGACATGATAGAGACCTTCAAGTATCTAAAGGGGATCAACAGGGTACCAGAGGGGAGCATCTTTCACATGAAGGGAAATAGAAGAACAAGGGGGCACAGCATGAGACTGAAAGGGGGAAACTTAGAGGCAACTTGAGGAAATTCTACTTCACTGAAAGGGTGGTGGAAAGATGGAACAGTCTTCCCCCAGAAAATGGTGGGGACGGCCACAGTTTAGAGATTCAAGAATGCGTGGGATAGGCACATGGGAATTATCAAGTTAGGGCGAAGGGGGGGGAGACTTGTAGCATCCAGGGTACCTTAAGCATTAGAAAGAAGGATAGGGCAGACTGGATGGGCCACAAGGCCGACAACATCTTTGTATCTATGTATCTATGAAAACAAAACAAGCCTACTTTTTGGTGCTCACCCTTCTTGATGACTGGAAATGCAGTGAAGAAAGCCCTGAGCCCTAAACTAGTGGTTTGACAGGAGGGGATGTTAGCAGAGATAGGGAAGTGGAATTGTTCAACAAGGAATTGCTATCTACTGTCATCTGATTTAGAAAATACTAGGGTTGTCAGAACCCTCTGAAGTTCTGGGTTCTAGTTCTAGTCTATAACTTTTGAAAAAGTTCTAGGGTTCTAATCTTTTTTAGAACTTTTTAGAACTCCAACCCTATTTTTCTATTGTGCTGCCAGTAATGAAGATAGCAATAAAATACATGTAAAGGAAAAACTGTTCAATGTAAGGGGGAGAGAAATTATCATGTGTGACATTGATAGGAATACAACTAGGTTTATCTATGGTTTCTTCTGTTTGCTAAAGCCAGCAACTTAATACGTAACAGGCCCACCCACCCACCCATATGTTAAAATTTTTCCTGCTGCAGCTGCATCATAGTTCCTTAGTGAAAGAAAGAGGCACATTAGCCATTTATGTACTCAGTTATATATACTCATCATCATGAATTATGAGAAAAATAACTGATATTACCTAATCTCAGCTATTTGCTGCTTTCTGTTTTAAATGAGTAAATCAAAAGTTGCTATGTTTAAAAGGAAGCTTTTACAACAAAGTCAAGCCAAGTACTACAGCAGCAGCATGTGGAACTGTTGCAAAACATATTATGTCATAACGTAGTCAGTCAAGACATTTGAATAAAAAAAATATGCCAGTCATTGTTGCTGGCAAAAACTGCATGCAAATTTCTAAGATAATGCATACATATACCAACATTTTTGTTGGCAAATTGAAGTAATACATACAACTTTCTAAGATGATGCATTTTTGCAGCTGATACTTCAATAAAATCTGTATTTCAGTCACATAAATAAAAAAAGTGGTTTTCTCACCACATACTAACTTAAGGAACATTTATTGTAGCTGTAGCAGTTGGCATGTGATGTTTAAGGGACAGCGTCTGTCGACCCCATTATGTATCAAATTATCACTACTTGTAAAGCAAAAACACTTTATGATAGGTCACATTCTGTGAAAACTGCTGATGCAGATTTTCTTTTATTTCTGATTCCTTTATTCTTTTTTTAAAGGGGACAGGACAATTGTGCTAGGTGGCAGCAGTTTGCAATGTATTTAATAAGAAAATATATATATATATATTATATATATTATATGTACAGTAGGTTCGGTCTGTCATCATTTTTTTCCTCACCATCCCCAGCTGATCACGAATCTGTAAATGAAAGGACTAAAACAACACCCACCTTTCACCCCATCACCCATTCCACTTTTCTTCCCCCACCCTCATCTGTGCAGTAGCACCCATAGCACCCTTACACCCATGTTAAAACCAACCCACAACCCTCGCCCATGTACTAGCATCCATTTTTGGTTTATGGCTAACATTTCTGTAATAGAAAAAATAATAAACAGCTACCAATTAGAACTCATTGTTTTGTCCTCTTTAAAATTGAAAAATAGACCGCCCCCCGGTCCCAGCCCATTCTGATGCCCCACAAAGTCACAGAAGGTAAATCTAAAAATATATGTTTTCACTTTAACTATAAATAATATGATACAGAAAGGATTGACGGTGACAGTGTCCCTTTTATGCCAAATTTGGGCCTGTTCCCACTGATGTTAAAATTGCCCTGTATATAAAACTTGTTGACTTTAGGTTAGATCCTAGCTACAAAGCAGTTTGCCATGAAATGGTGAAAGTTTTTTGGGGGTATATAGTCCAAGGTAGTAGATCGAGGAAGGAGAGAGACAACCAAAATCATCATAGTCTATAAAAGTTTCCTTTTTGGTGCAGAGAGAGACTGTCCCACACACAGTATTTACCAGCCACCACCATCTGAGTTGTCATCACCATCAACATCCACAACATCAATCACTTCAGGATCAGTTTGTATACTCTTGTAGGGATATGAAAATCTTGACTTATTAACTTTAATAAAAGTTAACGTGTGTACATTTTCTGGCAGCAACCTATTTCTGGTGTCTGTCACAATATTGCCAGCTGTACTAAACATGCGTTCTGAAGAGACACTTGTTGCAGGACAACCAAGATATTTACAGGCTTCATCATACAGCTCTGTCCAAATTGACTGTTTTGATCTCCAGTATTCAAAAGGGCATGCATCAATAGGAATAGGCAGTTCTTGCAGGTAACTGTCTACCATGATTGACAGAGACCGCTCCAGAAGAGGAATCAGCAGAAGCTGGTATGGCAGCAATTTGGGAAAGGTTTTGCCACAGATTTAGCTTGCTACTAAGGGTTGAAGAAGTGGCAGTTGTGGAACAGCTACTGTTAATGTTTGGTGACTTTTCCAGTTCTGTATCCCTTTGTGAAGATGAACCTGCACGTTGTGGTGATGACAACCTGAGGGTACTGTGCATGTCTGTGTTTGACGCCTGTGAGTGCTGCAGCTCATCTAGCAACAGACATTTGTACTGCTCTATATCATCTGTTTTTGGAAGATGTATAGCCTTGAACCTGGGATCTAAGAGAGTTGCAAGGATGTAGTGTTTGATTTCTCATTGCAACTAATTTGTCATTGGTTTTGAAGCGCCGCTCATTCTCTTTCTGAGATTCCCATGATACAGGTGACATGTTGTCTGTGCTTCAGATCTGTCTTTTTCTATTTGTTAATTTAGAACACTAAGATGATGTGAAATGAGCATTATGAGTGGGATAACCTGACTCACAGATGCACCTTCAGAAGACATGTCCCTTGTAGCTGTCTCAAAAGGAGCTAGGATGCAGCACACTGTCTCCATTAATTTCCACTGCAGCACAGACAGTATAGTGCCATCTCCAATAATTTAACTGGAGCAATACTCATGTACAGCTTGCTTTTGCTCCAAGAGGTGCTGCAGCATATAAAGCGTTGAGTTCTAACGAGTGGAAACATTTTGAATCAGCTTTTGCTGGGGCAGCTTGTGGTTTTTTTTTGCAGTTCGGACAATGTCCGTATAGTCTTGGTTGAATGTGAATAGTGAGTCACAATTTTTTTGCAAACAGCAATCATAACATCCACTTGTGTTTCATTGCTGAGAAATCCCGTGACAATTAAATGTAAGCAATGTGCAAAGCAAAAAGCATGCAGAAATCCTCCATCCTGTACTGCTTTCAAGATGTTGGCTCCATTGTCACTTACTATGAAGCCACATTTTAGACCGTGAGAATAAACCCATTAGTCAAGGAGGTAATTTAGTTCCTGCAAGATGTTTGCAGCAGTATGACTTTGCCCAAACTTCTTTATATGCAGCAGTGCCATCTTTTGGGGTGTCTTTGTTTTTGAAGAAGCACAAGAAAACGTGACCCAATGAGCGTAAAGGACATGTAATCTATGTTTTGAGTGCTGGTCCACATATGTTGTGACATGAATAACCCCACCCTCCGCAGTTTTAAGTGAAAGCATCACTGTCACTTTTAAAGCCTGATAAATGTTTGGTATTTCAACATAGGAAAAGTACCTTCGATGAGGAACATTGTAACGAGGCTCTGCTAATGTCATGAGCTCCCTAAAATCCTCATGATCTACCAAAGAGTATGGGAGAAGGGCTCCAGCTAACAGTTCACCAATTCTGTTATTAAGATGAAGGGTCTTTGGATGATTTCTAGTAAAGGCATTCTTCCTTTCAAATGCCTGAGATAGAGTTAGCTGTTTACAACATGTCCCTGCTGGTTTATTATACACCGTACTTTGATGGGCAGATGGACGTGGAGATGGTGGACTAGGACTGATACATTCAGTGCCATCACTGGATGTGCAACTGGTACTAATGGTGCTGGCATTGGAGGTAACAGTGATCCTAGGGCTGGCAGTGGTTCTGCCTGCATCAAGTTCAGACAATTCAGTATCCATTTCAGATTCCTGACCCTTCTCATGTGCGGTCTGGAAGATGGAGGACATGGGTTTTGGATGATCAAGCAAAACTGAATGCTTTTTCAGATGGCGTTTAAGAGCTGTAGTGCCAAGGTATGACACAACTTTACCACGGCTTACACTTTGTTTACACAGGGAACAAATTGCTCTGCATGGATCAGTTTTACTGACAGAGGAATAATTCCACACCTCAGATGTGACAGATTTTGTTCGAGTGCTAGGAAGATAGCTAAAGACTGTTTGTGTCTTTTCACCTGTCCTAACAGAACCCGGGACATGCTCCTTGGTGCTAGAAGAGTGGGCAGAAGAATCTGATGGATTTTCATTGCTGACCAACACAGAAGTGGTGGATTCAATAGATATGTCCTTTTCATTGCCAACAGTACTGGATGTATTTGCAAGTGCACTACCTGATTCATTGTCAGCAGACTTGTTCATTTCACTTTGTTGAGGAAGTAATGATTTGTCGCGAGACACAACAGTGTCAGACTGAGACAAAGAGCTACTGTCCGAGTCAGAGAGGGACTCACTGTCACTTGCATTATTGCTGCTAGTCACATGGATCTTAACAGCATGAATGGCATACCTTATGGTGCCTCTTCATGTGACCTCAGCAGCTGTACAGGTTTTCTTAAAAGGTCCCCCTTTACCACACTTCACTGTTGCTCTTTTGCTGTTTGTTGAATTTTTATCACGTGAAACATTTTGGTTATTTCTGCTAGCACCAGGATTAACACTACCACCAACACCTGCTCCAACACCATCACCAGGTGCTTCATCTATGTTGCTGTCAGCCATAACAGAACCAGTATACTGCAGTGAATACACCCACACAATTCCTGTGTAAGAAAGCAACGTGATCTATGATCACTAGCTACAACTCCAAAATTTTATTTTGGCTATGTGACACTGTGATGCAGTGGACTGAAAGTAATTGAAGAATATGACGGTTTGCAACTAAAGGATCCCAGGTTCAAGGCTTACAGAATGATTGGGTTGCTGGGCATAGGCATATGCATAGCAGTAAAGGGGCGCACAGCAGCAGGGTGATGGGCTGACCACAAGAGATGGAGTTACACACACAATCTGAGGAAAGAGATTTTTCTGTCTCTCCTCCCAACAGGGAAATATATTTCTGGGCTTCTGTCATGTATTTAAGGATAATGCCACGACATGACAACTGACCACTGGGCCTCTCTAGGTAACACACACTGGGTAGGGTACAGTGCAGTCAAAAAGCACACAGCAGATGGGCTGACCACGGAAGACGGAGTCACACACACATATACAACCCAAGGAAAGAGATTTTTCTGTCTCTTCTCCCAAAAGGAAAATATATTTATAGGCTTCTGTCATGTATTTAAGGATAATGCCACCACACAACTGCCCACCAATGGGCTTCTCGCAGTAACACACAATGGGTAGGGTACACAGTCAGCAGCCACAGCAGGGTGATGGGAACACCACAGGAGAGTAGAGAGATACAGTGTAGTGGAGTCACACACAACACACAAGTAGGGAGTACTGTGTAAAAAAAAAAAACTAAAAACAGCCTGGTGTTGTTCTATCAGGAATTTTATAGGGTGGAATAGAAGAACGCTCAGCAACACAGTACCACAGAATCCCTTCCCCTCCCTGTCCTCCTGATTATTTTACTTTGTTTTGTGGAGTAGGGTATAAAGTAGTAAGTAAAAATAAAAAAAAATGCCATCAAATTCAAATGTTTCAACTTCTCAAAGACTCACACATTAAAGTTAAACTAAATTTTCCTCGAGTCACAATCTGTTTGTTTTAATTTCTTCACCCCTCCCCCAGCCATCTGATGCTCTCTCCTTCTTCCCAGTGTGAAACGACTACGCCATGCAGAAAATAAAGTTTTTGAACTGTTGTTTGAGACTACGATAAAATTCTCTCAGTTTCACTCAAATACTCAGCAACTTTAACTTCCCTCGCTCTGTCCGTCTCATCCTGAGGCTGAGCTTCTCACCAACTGTTCCTAATTTCAGGCCCTTTCTTTTCCTCGGTTCCCACTCTCAACCCTGAGTCCCCGCCCCCCTACCTTTGGTTTCACCTCCACCCACCCCTTAGCTTTTTTATTTACTTTTTTAGTTTGCCCAATACACACACGACAATTTTAATTAGCAAGCAATTGCCAGAGCCAAAGAGCAGAGCTAGCCCAGACAGAGGGAGCGAGCGAGTAGCACAAGCTGCTGCAGCCTGCAACTCCTTTATGGCACTGGCTGGGTAAATGAACGGAGCTGCAACCGTGTGCCGCAGAGCAGATGGTCAGGTGGTATTACGGACTGTGGAGATGAAGTATGCAGGCGCGCAGTCCGACTCCAGTGCAGTCCACACCATTCAGCCCCCACAAGTTTGTGCATGCTGCCATCATGCACCCTTCCCTTCATTCCACCTCCTTTCTGCCTCCTGTGGCACTGTGCTGCCTCCCAATCCCATCCTGCTCCTTCAACCTCTCTCCATCCCGTCCCTTCGGAGCCGACACTGACTATAGGGCTAGGCAAGCTTGCGTTGCAGCTTAAGGCATAGAGATTCGAACCTGTTTGCGAACCCACTAGTGTTCGAGTTCTGAATTAGAACTCGAACACCAGGGTTCTTGATGGGTTTGAATCTTTTCTGAATTAGTTCTGACAACCCTAGAAAATACCACCACAGCTGTCTACTATTGCTTGTTTCAGCTGTGGTAACTGACAGAGCTATGAAACTGCATGATTGGAGAGGCTCAGAATTGGACAGCAGTGCGAGGGCATTCTATGTTGTTGTAGCATGGCAGTGATGTATGCAAGAGAGCACAACAACCTTTTGATGTCACATTACATGGGCTGCACTGTTAAACCACTTAAGGAGAGGATTCAAGAACATGCAAGGGCAATCACATAGGGAAAAGAAAACAATGCATTGGGCCTCCACTTTTTGGTAACACATAACTGTAGTTTGTAAGGTTTCCAGTTTCAAGTAATAGAGCATGTTGTGGAATTACTATGAGGTGGAGATAGAACTAAAATCTTTTTACAATGGGAAACATATTGTATGTATACCTTAGACACATTACATCTCTAGTTGGACTGAATGAAGAGATTGATTTCAAACCATATCTTGGTTAGAATGGCAAACACCTTGATTGTAGGTTATGGGTGGACTCACTTAAATTCTATCCTGCCCTTATTTGTTTAATTTAGAGCTCTTCCTCTTTTCCCCTCTTCCCTTTCTCCTCCTTTCCTTCCCACCTCTCTCCCTCCCCATCCCTTGCCCCTTTTTCTTTCTCCCCCCGTTCCCTCTCCCCTCTCTCTTCCTTCCCTTTTTCTTTGTTTCCCTGCATCTTTCTGTATGCCTGATCTTGGTTTAGTGATTGGTAACTGTCAGACTATATATTCTTTATATATTCCTTTGGTCTAGCTTTAGTTCTAAATCTATGTTTCGGTCCAATAGTCTGGGACTCTGTCAGGTTCTAGGGGGCTTTCATAATGTCTTTCAAATCTATTGGGTTTCACTTGTATTTCAGCAGTAATTTGTATTACATTAAGTGTGATTCATGAAGAGGTCTGTGTATAAGACTCCTTTTTATGATGTCTTGCGCACGCAGACAACATATTGGGGTTGCTTGAAGTGAAAGAGCAGGTTTTGGAGGCACGGTCGTGTTGTGGCCAGTGGCGCCACTGCTTAGGGCTGGGCTCCATGACACGAATTAGATTGCACACTATGACAGCAGCTGCAAAACATGCCACCAACTTGAAATGTTTTAGCCACTACAATGAGGGAGCGACCCCTCATTTCAGGTTGTGCCTTGCCTGGTGTAACATTTCAATAAGCATGGCGGGCAGCAGCTCGCCACCCACCGCCCACCGCTCACAGTCCCTAGGAAGCTGATTTGGGGGGTGCCCAATCCCTCTGTCAGCATATGTAACCCCTTTACTGATGTGGTCTGTCGAGAGGGTGCCCAATCCTCCTCAGCATCATGCCTCCAAACACAGATATGCTTGCCGATGGGGGTGTACAATCCCCCTGTCGGCATGTTAACCCCCCTCCCCATTTTTCTACTGCTGTCCCACTCCAACTGTGTGCCACACTGGCAGCCCACTCCAGTGTGGCTAACATGCCTCCTCCCAAAGAAATGTGCCATACTGGGAGCCCACCCCAATGTGGCCAAATCTATAAAAAAAAAAGAAACTGGTCCGCGGTGAATTTTTTTTATTTTTGTTACCTGAAACAAAGGAAATGATCCCTTGCCATCCTGTCCCTTCCCCCAGCCCAGCCCACAGCCACCCACTGTGCACCCCACCTCCCCACACCACCTTCACCCCATACTTACCTCCAGAGCCTGGCGCGATGATCTTCAGTGGACAGGGAACACATCTGCACTCTTTAAAGCCGACAACGAACTGAAGAAATGCTGGTAAGCTGTATAATGGCATAAATGGTTTTTTTTCAATGTTGGTGCATATCTCGGCCATTTTTGTGAATTTGGGCACCAAATTGTCAACATGGGGTTCTTGGGACACCACCTCAGGAATTCAGTCACTATTATCTCGGTATTTGGTCCCGAAAGGTGATTTCACGGTTACTGTGTGGAATTGCCTTTTGGGACCGATGAATGAAATCACAGTGTGACTGTTCATGAGGTGGGCTCCCAAAAGTCTATATTGCAAATTTGGTGAAAAATTCAAAACTACCATAAACACGAAAGATGCTGCATAGCCCCACGCACGCTTGTAACTTCGAGAATTTGTAATATTTTTACTCCAGATTTTCAACATTGCCATTTTTCCACACCTCCTTATGAACAGTACAGCTGTAATTTTCCACATCCTGCCCTCAATGTGTTTTTGCACATCTGGCGCACAGTGGCACAGTTGCTGCAAGAAAACAATGTTCAGGACAGAGTAAGAAAATCACAGTAGCACTGTTCGTGAGCAGAAGTCCCAAAAAGTCTATGTTGCAAATTTGGTGAAAAAATCCCCAAACATTACTGTGTTACGAACGTGCATTGCGCAGTTTCTATGCACGCTCGTAACTTTGAGAATTTTTAATATTTTTACTCCAAATTTTCAACATTGCCATTTGTTCACACCTCCTTATGAACAGTATAGCTGTCATTTTCCACATCTTGCCCAAAATGTGTTTTCACATATCCGGTGGACAGTGGAGCTGTTGCTGTAGAAAAACAATGTTCAGGACACAGTAAGAAAATCACAGTAACACTGTTCATAAGCAGAGGTCCCAAAATGCCTATGTTAAACAGTTGGTGAAAAAATTCCACAAAATGACTATGTTACAAGCGTGTGTTGCGCAATGTCCATGTACAGTCATAAGTTCAAGAATTTTTAATATTTTCACTCCAGATGTACAACATTGCCATTTTTGCACACCTTCTTATGAAGAGTACAGCTGTCATTTTTCACATCCTGCCCAAAATGTGGATTCGCACGTTTAGTGCACAATGGTGCAGTCACTGTGGGGAAATCAACGTTTGGGACAGATTAAGAAAATCATACTGCCACTGTTCATGAGCAGAGGTCCCAAAATGCCTATGTTAAAAATCTGGTGAAAGAATTCCAAGAAAAGACTGTTATAAGCGTGTGTTGCACAGTTTTCATGCACACTCGTAACTTCGAGAATTTTTAATATTTTCACTCCAGATTTTCAACATTGCCATCTCTTCACAGCTCCTTATGAATGGTGCAGCTGACATTTTTATGTGGTGCAGAATGGTGCGGTCACTGTGGGAAATCACTGTTCGGGACGCATTAACAAAATCATAGCGACACTGTTCATGAGTAGAGGTCTCACATGCTTTCATGAGGTGGGGTCACAAAAAGGCCATGTTGAAAATTTGGAGTGCAAATACCAATAAACACCCAGTGCGTTAGGGTTTCTAACCATAGTGTCCCACTCTGTACAGACTAACAGGCATCAGGGTGTGTCTTTGGAATGTCAGTTGTAATTCTCATGCTCATTGCACCCCAGCCCCACCCTGCAGTCACTGACAGCCATCCAGGTGTGCCTCGAACTCTTCAGCCCTAAAGTTCACCCCATTCTCCTTTGCTGCACCCATCTCAACATACTTCCTTATGAAATGGGGTGAGCATAAGGCCTGATAACTCCAAGGTACAACGTGACACTTGTCAGAGTCTGCAGGGTAGGGTTAGGTGAAATGGCATGAGTGTTATGGCCAAAGGCACACCCCAATGCCTGTCTCTCTCTGTAGGGTAGGGTGGGGTAGGGTTGTCGTCGGTTCTATACTTCACTGCCATTCCTCTTATGCGTCTCTCTAATGCCTGCATTACCAATGCCAATGCCAGCAAAACAACATTCGGCACTGACAAATGCTTGTTTATCATATGTCCCACTGTCTCTCTTGATTTAGTGCAATAAAGCCACAAAATAACAAAGCGGACTTAAGAACTGTATGGGGGCATCCCATGCGTTATCTTCTTATCATATTATAGCTGAAATGTTAATTTTAGGGATTAGTAAACATTTACAGTATTTTCTTTAAACATTCTGCAGTTATAATTTCATTTTAGTATCAGCTTTGTTGATCAGAGGATGTCTGTTTGCTTTGAGACGCCCTTTATGAATTTTTAAGAGTGCCTGGTTTTATCCACTTGTACACTTGACCTTCATAGGTGTAATATGTGACTTTTTATTTTTCCATATGTCTCACTGTCTTGTTTACTGTAGAGTAATAAAGCCAAAAATTAAAATAGATATGGGACTATGTACGGGTAGTCCTGTGTTAACCTCCAATCCTATTGCTGAAATGTTAGTCTTTATAATTAGCAAAGGCATATGGAGTTGTTTCTAAGTACCAGTAGTTCATTATATTAATTTATTATGGTAACAATGTGGTTAATCGGAGAATACAGCTATGTGATCCCCCTTATAAGTATTCATCAACACTTTTAATTGCTTAGCACGTGTACTTGTACTTTTTGGTGTGTAACCCCTCACCCCTGCCTTATTGCCAAAACGACAGGTGGCATGCTGTTGAAGCTGACAGCAGTACCTGTTGGGGACTGGGTTCGGGGAGGATGAGGTTACTCGGCACAGGGGACCTAGGTTTGGCTACTCTGCACAGGGGCACCCAAGTAAATCCGAACACAGGAAGCAATAACTAATGTCCAGAACCAGGAATGGGATTCTTCAGCGTGGCTTTTATTCACATCCAAGCTGAACAAAACAAAGCATAGACGGACCCCCATGGGGCTACATTCCTGGAAATGCAGATTAGAGACTACAGAACACTTTAACACTATTTCCAGCCCTCAGGCTCTAAACCCACCAGACACACAGCCCGGACTTGCACGCAGATTTGGGTACACAGCCCGACTTGTACACTACTTGAGTTTTCCCCACTGGCCCGGCTACCCCGCTGGCCACTTGATCCATGGTCCATTTGAGGAATGAACCAATTATCCTGTTGTGGCTCCCCAAACCACACTAGAGTCTTCAACTCCTAGAGAGAATTTTCCTTACAATCCCACGTCTCGGTACTTCCCTCATCACTGGCCAAGTGCATGAGGTAAAGTAGAAATCCACAGAAGAAATCCGTAGAGGTGGACCTGGTCACTAAAGATGGGGGGCCACCCACCTCCAGCTCCCAAAGCCCATACCAGGCCATTTCTCTGGAAACTGAACAATTCCTTTACTGAAAACTTTCAAATGTAGATTCTGGTAGAGCGTCTGTCACATCTCCTCACATATCATTTGCATCCCAACAAGCTCTGGACTTGAACCTACTTTTAATTTGCTTAGCCCATTACTCTAGGCTTCCACTATTTTAATAGTTCAATCCCACATTGTCACACAAGTCCCAGGGTGAAAAACATAGGCCCTTTTAGCAAGAGCAGACACTCACTCTCACGTTGTAGGTGCCCCACAGGCGACTCACAAATCTTCTTGTTCTCCCAAGTAAACTCTGGAACACATAGGTAGCTTCTCCTTTACGAGCAGAACTAGGGGGTTGCCCCAGGAATCTGCAGAGAACCCTTTCCTGC
The DNA here is from genome assembly GCA_016271365.2 of Neoceratodus forsteri. Taxonomy (NCBI): domain Eukaryota; kingdom Metazoa; phylum Chordata; order Ceratodontiformes; family Ceratodontidae; genus Neoceratodus; species Neoceratodus forsteri. Next base: position 905,027,808 of record CM028133.1, read on the forward strand.
CCCCATCCCTGAAGGGAGGGGGCACTGAGACCCCAAAACAGAGGTCTCCACCACTTCAGTTATCTTCTGTGTCTCTCTTTAAGGTGGAGACACACACCCTTTTACTTAAAAGTAGCCCTCTGTCAGGGCTGAGGCTCCTAGATCCTTCACTGAGCTACTTCCTTAGCAAGCTCCCAACTTCACAGTGAACTGACTCACACTGACTGACTGACTTCAAAACCTCCCAGCGCTCTATACCAGCTCCCTTGCTGCAGATTCCAATGTGGCTCATGCAGCTGCGATAGTTCTATTGGTGATGTCATCCCTCAGTCTCAGCTGAGACTGAGAACAGAGTGAGACAGTGTGAAACCCATTTAACTGGAGTTTCACAAGCTGTCTTCCCTGCCCACCACTAGGTCTTACTGGGATTCTAGTAACCCCGGGTAACAAGGGGGGTTACAGGTGTAATATGAAAATGGGTTTGGGTATAACTTATGTCTGGTAACTGTTGCTCACTCCCCTTGATGAAACCCTGTATATAGGGTGCTATGTAGGGTATTTTTCTGCATCTTTCTGGGCTATGTCTGCTTAATAAAAGTATATTCACTTCATGCTAGGGAGTGCGGTATTGTTTTGTTTTCATAGTTTCGCTTTTGGTTAGCATGGCATTGCAGGCACCCTTAGAGTGTTGCGTGCACTAAACTTTTGTTTTGTCATGTTATATATAAAACAGCACTCTCCCATATACTATAGCTGTTTTTACAGTATTCATGATCACTCAGTGACAGTCAGATAATACCCAGTCGATGAGGTGAGTTGAGGACAACGCCAGTCACTGTCATAACTGATGTATTTCAGCTTGGGTGACCAGGGTGAGGGGGAATGTGGGAAGAGTGTTCTGCATGAGCAGGTTGGGAGATGGTTGGATGTCAATAAGAGTGCATGACTATACTACCATAAATATTCAAAGCAGCTACATGATGGGCAGTGGAAGCCTGGGGGACCACTAGGCCACCAGGAATATTCAATACACCTACAGGAAGGTGTGATCAGGAATGGGAGTACCACAAGATCACCAGGAATATTCAAGTTCCCTCCAGGATGGGCACTTTTTGGAGGGGGTGCACGCGTACTAATGAGTCCCTAGTGGGAATACAAATGGCCCATAAAGCCTTGCATGCCCAATGGGCTCATTACCATGTTAAAGCCAAGTGTGGCCCACAGAAGCTCTGGTGCTGTCCCATTTGGGCTGTGCTGTCTCCACTGGGTTCCTGTGGGCCATATTCAGTCTGGGGCTATGGCCTCATATTCAGATAGCATAATCTGGTCACAGTGTGCTAATTGTCTGAAATATTGCCCTTGGTCCATCCCAGCACCAAGTGTCTCACAGCACTCTTCTCAGCGAAGCGTACACTGCCAACTCTGAATATGGGGGCCTATACCCCTTAGCCTGGTGAAACCCAAAGTCCACAAAACAATGACTACTGGAGATAAGAAAGGTCTGCCTTAGCCTTAAGATACTGTTGTTCTAACTTGTAGCAGTATGCAAGCAAACATGCTCAGTGCTGACAAATGATTGTTTTCTGTAGTAACTTCTCTTTTTGTAGTAGTGACTCAGACTGTTCTCCCTTCAGTTTCAGGCCACACCCCCACACTATGATCATTTGTTACCCTTCTTTCGTTCCCCAGTCACCCCCCGACCCTCAATTTCACTTTCTTTATTTCTGGGACCGTTATTCCATTGTCTCAGTGTTTTTGTTCAATTTTTTACTTTTTCTTTCATCATCATGATTTGTGACTTCCCCCTTCCTCCCAACTAGGCCATCCTCTTGGCCAAGACCAGTCCAGCAGCCAGCAATGCACATTACATGTGCAGCCCTCCTTCCCCAAGTGATCCTCCTCTCCACTCTGATGCTAAAATGGTGCTGAGCTGCAGTGTGGTTTCCTTTTTTACCACAGTTTACCCATGTCATACTATGGTATATCTGGGACCACAGCTGCAACTGGGTGCCCCTTCACCTCTCCCTCAGCCTCCAAAGCCAGTCATATGGCTGGAAAACAGGCCAGGGGTGGGAACTTGAAAAAAAAAATCCGAATTAAACAGCCAGTGTTCAGCTCAGGCTAAGCGTATGAGTTTGCAGTGGCTTGGTTTGGGGGGGGGGGCATCCCTAAAAAGGGGCTTGTTCAGTAGCCACGTCCTTCCTCTGAGCAGGGGTTAAATTTGGCAGCAGCCCACAGGAACTCAGTTCTACCACCTCTAGGAAAAAAATGAATGACAGCTCCACCACCTCTGTTATCTTTCCTTATTAATGTCTATAGAAGAGCCCCACCCTCTAGAATTGATAGTTTAACCACCTAGATGTGAGAATTCCCCCACCTAAACATTTCCAATTTAACCACTGAGCTTTGCGAGAGAGAGAGTGAGAGAGAGAGATGGAAATGGCACTGAGATGTTTGCAGTGTGAGGAGTTCATGATCTACAGTGTCACTTTTTGGCTGATGCAGGTCATGTGGCTTGCTAACATTTGACATGCCCAGTGCGCATTCCCTATAAAAAGTGCTGCATCATTGAAGTACAGAATTAAAAGTGAATATCTTCAGACCTGCTTTGGTGGTGTCCAAAACACCAGAGTTTGTCACATTAACTGAACAAAAATTCGGCATGGGCTCATCCTTAGTTTGTAGTTTGTCTTTCTCAGCCTATACTGGATCAGATGTACAAGCTTTACTAAATGTGTTATCTATTCTGACAAAGCCTTGCACAGGGATTTGCATATCCATGATGCTTTGTATTATGATTTGAAGTTTTAGACTGCCTGTGTGGGTTTGAAGAGATGTACAAAAACCAAAAATTTGGATATTTCTTCTCTCATACTACTCTTTGACAGATGCCATGCACTACACTTCCTGCAAATTGTCTCTTTAATATTGTACCTATGAGTGTACTTAATGCCCAAAGATAGAGATACTATGATACATGATATCCCCAAAAGAACATAAGTACTAGCATGGGAGGGCCTCCCTAAGAAGCCTCATTTACAGCACCGGCCCAGTGGCAAGGAGGAATGAGGTGGCAATGCCTTACCTCCTGCCACACCAGTGACCCATGTTCATGGTGCGAGTGGGTTGTCTGGGGCCTGCCAGGTTGGGAGAAGATCAAGCGTTTGGAGGACAGCTCTCCTCTCCCGGGGAGGGTGGCTTGGAATTCCCGCTGAATGACCGCCCCCAGGTGGAGGTCAGGGGGTGGTGCAGTGAGGACTCCAATGTAAGGAAGGGTGCTGCAGGACCACGTACATGCGAGTGCCTCCACACTTTTGTGGCAACGTACGCGCCCTGGCAATGGGGAAGGGGAGAAAAATAGAAAATGCCCAGCGGTGGCAGGATGAATAGTCGGCCCCTCACAGGGTCCACACTGGTGGCTGGGAGCTGTTCCCACAAGCCACGGACAGCAGAAGGTAAGACCACCCGGGGAAGCTGGGTGACGGGGCTGGGAGTGCGACCGGGAAGGACACTGCAGCAAGGAAGAGGAAAATAAAAAAGAAGCCTCATTTATGGTGTATCAAAACTGTTTCCTCATTACCTGGAGGAGATGGTCTCCACCTTTTTCAGAGACCTTCTGGAAGATTGCACGGAAAATTTTATTTGGAGAAGGCTACTTGGGTGGCTTACCTCTTATCAGCACTCATGGACAAAGTCTTAGAGACATTCACCAGAATGAACAATGCTGCAAGATCTTGCCCAACTTGCTTGCCGACTGCGACACACCATGTGACCCTCCCTAAGGGTTGGTCGACAGTGACAGATTGTAAATTTATTGTTTAAACTAATGGAATGTTACCTCCTATTTCTAGGTTTCCTTGATGTTCTTTAAGACATAGGTTTCTAAATTCTACTGCTACGGACATTACTGTGCAAAGCATAATTAACTGCAAGCAGAGTTTGTGTTGTACTGGTCGAATATTCTAAGTTAGACAGTATAGTGAAATTTCCTGACTATCCATGGACTTTTTAGAGCTCTAGTCAGCCAGTGTGATCTCCTACACAGCAAAATCTGAAAGGCATTTCAGTGTTTCTGTGGTTACATGCTGTTGTGTCAGGTGATTACTAGTAGAGCCTTAGGCAACCAGAAATTGTGTGTGGGTCTGAGGGCTGAAACCTGAGCAGGCTACCCCTCCTCCCCTGGAGCCTATGCTGTGCTACCAGCCCCCAACCTACAGTACCTATTTATTATGTTCTCTCCTCTTCTCCTTCTCAGCTCCCGGAACAGCAGCACAGCACTGCTGCAACCACAGAGGTGCTTGAGGGCAGGCCTGCAAGCCAGGAGCTCGCCTCCCCCCGGGCAACCTTCCTTCAGCCAGCAACCCCCCCCCCAAGTCAGCACTGCCATGGCTGCATTCCAACCCCCCCAAAAGGTGGTGTGCCTTTTATATGGTATTCAAAAAACTATCAGCCCACTTTTACACCCTTCCCCCTTGTATCACACAGAACATCCCAGTCCCCCCTTTATATAGTAACCTTGTAGTATTTCCCTGAAGCCAGTAACTCTAATTATATAAACCACCTGTTCTCCCTGAATCTGGTGACTCTAATTATCACAAATCACCTGATCACTGCCACTTTAACACACTTGTAACAAGCTACTGCACATCCCTATCAATCTTCTGCTGAAACCCCTTGATGACAGCAGCTGAAAGCAGCCTAGGTATTGAAACAATTAGACCTCCACCAAGGCCACAGTATCCCTGATCTGCAAAACGCATCACAACACTTATAGGCTATTATGTCTCCCATCATATTAATTCTGCTAGCATTGTGTCCATACCTGTCACCGCTCAGTGAACCCAGGGCAATCACCCTTGCTCCACATCTACTTCCAAACTCAACGTATGCACTTAATCTACACCCCACATGGGACAAATAATCCACCTCCTTTGCCTTCTCCCTTATTTTACCATGCCCAGTATATCTCAGGGACACTTCTACTCTGCATTTCCTCACTGTTTAGCCTTTACCCCCCCATTAAAGTGCCCTACGTTAATAATGTTTCATAGTGTGGCCACACATAAGAAAGGGCTCATTTACTCTAGGCATAGGTTAAGAAAACTTATTACTATACTGCTCTGCTGTTCAGGTAATATTAAGTTAAACCCAGGTCCTATGTCCACTTTAACTTCCCCATCCAAATTAATTTCAGCTCCTGGTCTAAAACTTATGCTAATTAATGTATGGCACCATCTGAAAAAAACTTGACACCATGAAAATTTGGGTATCGCACATGAAATCAGATGTCTTAGTAATCATGGACACACAAGGCAATTCTTGTGGGGGGTAGGAAGAAATAGGCTGTTGGTTAACTAGGATCTGTAGCTTATCCTGTAGGTAGGGAAATGGGCAGACTAGGTGGGCCAAGTGGTCCTTATCTGCCGTCAAAGTCTGTTTCTGTTTCTTGGCTTAAGAGCTCGGTCTCAGACCAAAAGATAGCAATGCACTTCATTCAACACCTATAGACTCAACAGACCCTTGAGGGAAGGGGGTGTGGTCATTTATGTTAACTTAAAGATCACAGCAAGTAAGTTGCTCGCTGTCTCCAAACACAGTTCAAATGTTTAGTGCTAAGACCATCATCAATGTCCTCAGTAGAGGCAATTAACATAACTGGCTGTTACAGACCACCTAAAGGGGGACTAGAGCTTCTCCCAACCCTCTGAAACTTCATTGACTCCAACCCAAACAAATATATTATCCTTGGTGATCTCAGTTTAGACTGGCTCAGCACGAAATCTAATGGCCTTATAGAACTGAGTGACGAATTAGGTATTTCCAAGTTAATCACTGAGCCAACTAGATTAAATGTAAAAAAACCAAGCCAAAAGCACATTACTCGATCTTATTCTTGTTAACAGGCCACACAAAATTTCACATGCAACTGTATTCCACAATGACCTAAGTGATCACAACAACGTTGTCTGCATAAGAAATCTCACAAAACGCATCTCCTACTCTAGATTCATTACAAAGAGAAGCGTCCATAAATTCAACCTAGCAAAATATCTGACCAACCTTGGCAGTATAAACTGGCAAAGCTTCTACTTGGCACCCACAGTAAATGAGGACATCAATATATTCAACTCAACACTCTTAAATACATTGAGTAAAGAAAGCTTCCTACCCTTGGTTTACTGGTGAACTTAAAATAGCCTTATCACAGCAAGACAAGCTATGGGCCACTGCTAGATAAACTAAAACCCCTGCAGATTGTACAGTCTTAGAGCAGCTCACAATGTCTGCACGAAACTCATCAGAACCGCCAAAGCCAATTATTATGTTAATGTACCTGAAAGTGCTAAGGGTAATCTGGCAAAAATCTGTCAAACCATCAAAACAGTAAAAGGCCACAGAGCCCCCCTCCCCATCCATCCCCACAAAAATTAACTTTCAAGGTACCACAACATCTAACCAAAACAAAATACTTGAAAATTTAAACTCCCACTTTGCAACCACAGGTCTAGCATTCAGTTCCTCCCCAGCCACTAACATTTTGGGTCACTACCCCCCCCCCCCCAAAGATGTTCCTATTGTCTTGCAAAGTCAAGGATCATTCTGTCTTTCTCCCATATCTTACACATTGATAGAGGAATTACTAATGAAGCTTGACTCCAAAAAAAGTGCAGGTGCTGATGGTATAGCTCCTGTCTTATTAAAGCTAAGATACTATACTTTAACAGCTCCAGTCACCCACTTGGTCAATTTGTCTATTACCTCTGGTACAGTCCCTGGTATCTGGAAAACAGCCCATATATTACCCCTATTTAAATCTGGTGACCCATGTGACCTAAATAACTAGAAGCACATCTCCATACTGCCCATTCTACCTAAGCTCCTAGAGAAGGCAGTCAATACCCAACTAAGGGACCACCTGGAAAATTCAAATCTAATTAAACTCCTGCAATCTGGCTTTAGACAAAACTTCAGCACAGTATCGGCTTTGGCCAAAGTGACGAATGACTAGCATATAGCCTTAGACAATAAACACAATAAACAACCCACTGGAGCAGTCTTCCTTTATTTAAGCAAAGCCTTTGACACAGTAGACCATGACCTCCTCATAACCAAACTTAAAGAATATTGCTTACACGACACCTCCTTAAACTAGTTCCATAGCTACCTCGCAGGGAGACTCCAGCATATCAAAGCAGATGGGCTCCTGTCCTCTCTTTTACCTCTAACAAAAGGAGTACCCGAGGGATCCATCCTAGGCCCCCACCCATTTTCAATTTATATAAATTCATTAAATGACAACATCCACAAAGCCAACCTGCACTTTTTCGCAGATGATATGGTCCTCTATACTGCAAAACCATCTCTGACAAACGTTGGTACAGAACTTCAAGCAGATTTCAATCAGCTTCAACTCAACCTACTAAGATCAAAACTACTATTAAATGCGAAAAACAAAACAAAAACTATGTTCTTCTTGTTCACACATTCCACAACCATGCTGCTCAAACACAGCGCCCTTCCACCCATCACAACCTTACTAGTAAAAGCACTAGAAGCAGTAGATAAATTCAAATACCTGAATCCCTGGCTCATCAATACCCTGTTCTTCATGGTGCATACTGAAACCCTTACCAAGAAACTTAAAACTAGATTAGGTTTCTTCTACAGGAACAAATCTCTCTTCTCCACAGAAGTTAGGAAAAGGCTACTTCAAGACCCCTTTCTCCCCTTCTCGATTATGCAGACATAATCTACAGCAAGCTGCACATTATCTCATCTACATCAGTTGGATATATTGTTCCATTGTGTCATTCGCTTTATTACAAATGCACCTCCTAGAATCCACCACTGTGACTTCTATACAACAGTGGGCTGCACGTCCTTTACTACCAAAAGAAGTATGATCTATACTTGTACCTGGGCCTACTAATTGCTCATAAATAGACTCCCCCACTATATATCAACCCTTTTCTGTCACTCAATTAGTTGCTATTCCCTCAGAAAAAAAATTCTGTCATCATTCTAGATGTTCCAAAATTCTGCACCCGCTATGGCAGAGCTGCTATCAACTACGTTATTCCCTCAGCTTGGAACAAATTATAAACTTCCCTAAAACTTGCAAGTCTCGTTCCTCTTAACCTTTTCAAATCCTTACTTAGCAACTCCCTCAGAGATGATTGCCACTGCCATGGCAACCAATAAACCCTCCGTACCCACGGCTCCAGCCTGCAAACAGTCAGCTCTTAGCAGTTAGCACTTAACCCACCCCTAAAATTATCTAGAACCCATTTTATATAGCACAACCCAGCACAATTGCTTGCCCACGCTTTTTTATATAAGGTATTGACTTTGTACTTTATGTAGCTTCTTGTATTATGTGTCTACTCCTCTAACTTCCTTCTACTTTGTATTACCTATCAAACCTTGTATAGTTGCCACTGTATGTTATGCATTATCCCTTGCACGGCCTCCTTGTAAATAAGCATGCTCAATGGAGTTTTCCTGATGAAAAAAACTTGAACTGATTTTAAAGACTATTCCAAAGTGAAAAACAAATGTTGCAATGTTTTGAATTGACCCCCAAAGCATATAGGCTCAAATTTTGTGGACTGCGGAAGGCCACAAGGTTAAGGCATATTAAAATGTGTGTGTGTGGTGACTGAGTAATGTGTCAGCATGATGGCTTGAGGGTACTAAAGCTGTTACTTCTAATGAAATGAGAGTTTCTATGGGAATCATTTATCTGGGTTCTGCCAATCGAACTGCATGCATAGTTTCTGAATGAAAAGCCCTGTACTGTGAAAGAAGTGGCCAAAATGGCTGATCAGTTTGTGTGTAGCTGGTAATGTATTTAAAATGACCACAAAGAGGAAGAGACACCAGGAAGTTCTAATGAAACACAGAGGCAGCCTAAAGTAAACCAGCCTAAGCTAAACCCAACATGAAAAACACAAATGCTTCCTCTGCAGCAGTATTTACATATAAATTAGAACGCCGACAGTTACCTGCTCATAACCTGATTTTGTAAACTGACGTTAGTTCTGTTCTTCATTTTTAAACTCCAAAGGGCATTTTTCCTGTAACACAAGGTCTGGACTGAATGTGCCTGCTGCGAAACATCAAAATAATATCCAACTAATGCTTCACTTATAATTGATCATCAGCTAGCTTAAGTTTTAACATTCTCTTTTAAAATGTAAATCTAAAATGTAATCGCTTTAAGAGAACTTGCCTTTAGTGTAGTTAAGCACCTAGCTTTGTGGCCCAATACTTCCATGAACTGCTATTAGTCCTGTTCCTTATTATAGCATGTATCAGACTGTTAGCATTTTTCTCTTGATAGGGAGGTACTGACATAGCAGCTTAATCTGGTTCAAGGTCATTTGGCAATCATATGTATCCCCCTCCCCCGGGTTGTGCCTGAAAATAGGCAGGATTTGTCTAGTACACGTACCCAGTCAACAAAAACTAAATAAATAACTGTGTAGGACTGCTTAGCTCTGCTCTGTTTTTTTTTTTTTTTTTTTTTAAATAGGGGTGTACTGACCTCCTGTGGCCATAGTTAAAATAACACTGTGTTTTAAGAAGCACAGTTTTCATGACTTTTCCTTCAGAAAAGGGGGGTTAATTCAAGAAACTCCTTTTTTTACATGTATGTTAAATATGCTAGACAAAGTTTTTTTGTTGTATGCTGCCATACACCAATACCATCAGTTGTTCCTTCTCTAAAATTCAAGAGTTAAAATTGCCTCTCCGGCCAAGGTGTGATGATGCCACTGTGTGTCCAGGACAAGCATGAACTGCATCACTGCCTGGCCTGTGTAAAAGCATGCATATTAAGATTCATATTATCAGAGCTTTCATGGCCTCATGTGATCAACAGAGTATGCTATCAACTTTACATGGTACATATTATGTAATGCCTTCCCTACCCTACGAGCAAACATCAGACTTGTTCTACAGGGAGTGAGCCCATTAATAAAATCACTTCATTGACTTCTTGGGCCTGCGGTGACCTCCAAGGTACAGAGCATCTTTGGAACCACTGAGGCCTGCACATTCAACTAGTTAATATGCTAAGGGCCCCATATTCTGCGAGATGCACATGTGCAGTGCAAAACCAAAAAAAAAAACAAACAAACAAGGTGCACAGATGGGAATCCTGAAGATACTACCTGGTATGAGCAACACTCACAATATGTATGAAAGCAAAAGTAAGCACACACACACTGAAAAAAGGTGCAAAAGCAGTTTATTGTGGAGCTATTAAACGTTGAACAAGACTAACTCATTGGCATTCACCTTATCCACCTAATAGTGGCACTATTCATTATTAATATCTGAATAACGAATGGTGCATTATTTGTGGTTCTCAGGGAAATAATATTCATTCTGAGTTGTTGTTTTTTTGCCAAACTGTAAAATTGTGGGTGCAGGGGAGAGGAGGGGGGATTGAGCTTGTTGTAGATAGTGGGGGAACGGGGCTTGTATTGTATCTGATTCAACTGGGGAGGAGGGGGGCTTGATTCTTTCTCTCTTTTTTTTGTTTAGTATTTCATGAGTACCAATAGGCATGAAAAACGGTACTATTCATTACTAGTATCTGATTATCAAATACAGCATTATTTGTGTTATTCAGGAAATGCTATTCGTTACTTGCACACTCCTACTGGTTTCTTATTCTCTATAAAATGTATGATATAAGAAAAGGTTTTTAGTAACAAAAATAACAATTACCCAATCAAGGGGAGCACCATAGTCTCCACCGAAGATTCACACGATAGAGGAATCCCCCAAAAAAGTCAGCAAAGACTATTTTTTTATCCACAATCGGCTTCTAAAAAACACAGCTACACAGAGAGCAATGGCTTCTTCTCAGCTTGAATGTTTCTGTGCACAAGCAAGGAAGATCACATGGTACAGCTCCGGAAAGCTCTCTGAGTAGCCTGGGGTTTGGCTGTGGAGATGTAATGAGCTCTCAAACTCTAATTGAATATGTTACATTGAACACCTCAAATACACTCCAGAAATCAGGTATTCATCAAATATGCATGACATTTGAAGTATTCGATGGCTGATTCAAACTGAATGCACAACTCTGTGCAGTGGTCCTGGGATCCTTCTGGATGCTATCAGTGAAAATGGTATGGTTCCTGGTGTAAGCTGAATGTGATACTCTGGTTTTTGGGTCACCTATGCCGTTAAATAAAGTAGGAAACTCCATGTGCCACCTGCTTTATTCCACACTGCCTACTCTGGCAAGAAGATGAAACTTCTCAGTTCCTTGTCTGCCTAGCAAGAGGGTGTGAAGGTTCTTCACAATTTTATTTTTTCCTTTAGTTACGGTGGCAGTGAACACTCTGCACACATCCAGAGTGTGTCTTCCTAGTCCCATCAGGACTTTACTTGTGGCCTGCAAAGGTATGCAGTGTTGGTCCCACAGTTTCTTGTATAAGGTTTCTAGCATGACTGTGATGTCTGCACCCATGTCTATCTTGAACTCTGCTGGCATTTTGTTGATAAGGACCATTGTTTTTCAGCCTCTCCTTTGGGATTGAACTGATCCCCAAAAGGTATACTATGTGTCGTACTCTGGCATTTCTTGGACTTCATGCACTGTTGCCTTTCACAAACATACAATTTTGTAATGGCCATTCATGTGGCATGCATAACAGGTGACATCATTTTCTTGACACTAGACTCTTGGGTGTGACAGCATTTTCCCACACCTTCCGCATGGCTTCTGTGTGTTCCTTTCTTGGTGAGGTGTCACTCTGTGGCACTGATCCTGCATCCTTTTGGAGCAGGATTGCTTTCTTGGTACTCCTCCCAGTGGAGAAACATCTGCCCCAAATGATGTCCACTCATAGGGTGCTTTGTTTTGCCCCCTGCCTGCTCTGGCCTGAGGTTTGGCTGTTGTTTTTATATGGCCTTGCTCTGACAGGCCATCATAGTGGCCTTCTCTAAAGTGAGCTTGTGGTCTAGCTGCATATGTTCAGCTAATCTGTTGTCTTGGAGCCTCACAGCAATCTGATCCCAGATCCCTTCCTCATGTAGATCTCTGTAGTTACAGCACTCAGCTAGGGCATACAATGCTGTAATGAAATCCCCTGCTTTCTGCCATCATACATTAACTTTGGCCCTTTTGTAGATAACACTTTTAATGGCCATGAAATAATGTAAAACAGATTATTTTCATGTTGGTTATATTTAGTGCATGGTGCTAAGTGACCAAATTTTGCACAAATTTAACCCTTTGGCTGCCAAGAGTATTTTACACTGTGGTGCCAGGTAGTTATGTAAATTTTGTACTATATTATTTAAAATTTAAAATATCCAAATATTTCTTTCAAACCTTTAAGGAAAAGTAGGGAAGCCATGAATGTTTTTTACTGGCAGACCTGACGTTTTTATAGGTAGTAACGTTTTGTCAGTATCTGGTCATCTGACCATGAAACACCGCCTGAAATGTAAACAGAATGCTATTTTTACACACAAATGTTGCAGAAAAGACCCCAGAAGACTTATTATTTAATTGAAAATCATGGGAAACTATGTGCTGCTAAACTTCTCTATGCTTGTACTATATACACAACAAAAACTATTTTGTATTGGCAGAACCATGTTACAGCAGTGGTACTCTACTTAATTTCTAACAAATAAAAGGTGAAACAATGGCAATGTGCACTTTTGATTTCTTTGTAGATTTTTTCTATGTGAAAATCAAGTTATGTATAAAAACAATGTATTTTCAAATTCTCCTACCACAAGGCTAATTGTGGAAAAGTTTGCAAATTATTATAGATTTTCAAGCTATATAGTATGTTGGTGTAGCCCACCCCCACCGGCCCCCCTTGTTTAACCAGCAGGGCAGCTCCTCTCACACACGGCACCAACGAGAGGGATGTGAGTTGTCACTATGAACAGTTCTGTTTACCAATACTTCTATGTCAGAGTCTGCCATCCTCAGACAGGTAAACCAAATGTGGAAATGCCTGGCTCACACCTGGGGGGACCATTTATCATGGCCATCATCCTGGGTCCCTGGGAGAAAACGTTTGCTCAGAATTATGCTAGGTTTGTACTTCAGGACAGGGGCACCCAAGTAAATCCAGACACAGTGGAAGCAATAACTGTACAGCCCAAACCAGGCTGGGATTCTAGAGTGTGGCTTTTATTATCATACAGAGAGAATAATACAAAGCGAAGATGGACCCCCATAGGGCTACTCCCACTGGTAATGCAGATAACAGAGGTACAGAGCACACAGACAGTGGACCCTCAGGTTCTGAATGGATCTTGGCACACATGGCCAGAACTGGTACAATTCCCTTGACTAGGCACCTTCTGCCAGTACTAGGAAACTTTCCCATATTTCATGAGGAATTACTGGTGGCACCCTCGACCACCACAGAGCACACTCAGGCTCACAGAAAATCCAAAATCCCATGTCTGGGTATTTTCTTCAGGCACTGGCTAAGTGCACTGAGAGAACACAAAGGTGCCCAAACTGAACCCAGAGAGGTAAACATGGTTACTCCAGATGGGGGGGGGGTCTCCCACCTTTTGTTTCCAAATTTATACTCTGTCATTCATCTGGTTAATAACACCCTTCTCAGAAACTCTTGTAGATGCTATCTTGAAATGTCTTTCACAATTAACATTCTACTTTACACACCTCTGAGGTGTCCTGAAGTTAAAAGTTCTGTAATTGGCAATGTCTCTTCACTAGACCCCCACATTAGCAGACACTTTTAAATCAGACACAAACTAAAAGTTCTGTACTTGGCAAGTCTTTCTCCTGACCCCATAGTAGGTACACACTTTTAAATCAGAAACAGACTAAAATTTCTGTAATTGGCAAGTCTCTTTCCGGACCCCACAGCAGGTAGACACTTTTAAACAGAAATAGTCTTGGTGACAGAGTCCCTTTGTCAGATAAAAACTCATCACAGGAACGCAGGTGCCCTAGGACTTTTTCTACACAACAGTTTCTGGAACTCACAGGGCAGATGAATCTAAGGCAGCTTCAACACAATCCAGGCTGGACCAGGGGATTGTCCCTGAATCATGGAATTCCCCCCCATCCCTCTGGGGATGGGGCACTGGAAAACCCTCTAGGAACGGTCTGTACCACTCCACTCTCTGGTCTTCTATGTTCTTCTTCTAGAGTGAGAACAAACTACCCAAACTACAGAGGTAGCTCTCTGCCAGAGCTAAAACTGAGGAGCTGCCCAGCCAGCAGCCTCCTCCTCACTCTCCACTCTATAGACTCACTGAGCTCTAACTCAACATTCTACAGCTAACCCCCATCCCCACACTAGCATTCAATTGTGGCTTATGCTGCTGTGACAATTCTAAAGTGACATCAACACTCTAGCTCAGCTGAGACTGAAAACAGAGTTGGACACTGTGAAATCCATTTAACTTGCATCTCACAAGCTGCTTCTCCCTGCCTGCCACTGATTCTAAGTGAGATTCTAGTAACCCCTGAGAACAAGGGGGATACACTGGGATAATATCACAGTTTTAATTTTGGATGCAAACATTTTGATGGTTCAGCCAGGCTAAAAAGCTGTCACTGTAAATAACCATACAAAAGCTTACAGTAGATCTCATCCTCTCTGGGATGGACAAAGGTCTAATCACTTCAGCCATTTTTATTGATTTAGCCAAAGCTTTTGACACTGTCTCCCACCCCCTGCTGCTAACCTGCCTCTCTGCAGCTGGTCTATCAGAGTTTGCCACAAGCTGATTCAGTACCTACCTGATAGGCAGAACTCAATATGTAAGAATTAGCTGGGCCAGTGGTGCTGAGGGTTGAGGTGCTGGATGCCACACCTCGCGCCAGGCCAGCGGCCCGAGTTCGGGAGCAAGTCTTGGCACTGAGGATCAGCAGGGGAGAGAGGGATTGAGCATCCATAGAACAGCTCTCCTCTCCCTGGGGAGGGATCTGGGGTCTTCCTGGTGCAGTAGAGACCCCCAGTGGAGACTGGGGGTACTACTAGCACTGGAACAAGAATCAGAGATGAGCGTGGCAAGCGTCTATGGGGGAGCCCCTTGCTGACACCATTGCACGACTGCACTCAGAGGGCAAGCACACAAGAGAGAAAAAAATACATGTGCCTGGATAGGTGACGGCTCCTCTCTGGGCTACTGCCACATGCCAATACCGGACCTTGCCTCCACCTCTCTCCCCTCCTCCTCTCCCCTGGCCGGTGCTAGATTGTAATTAGAGCACCGGATGGAGTGGAGGCCCTGCCCCAGGGGGCTCAGAGCTGGGGAGTTCCTGGTCAGAGGTTGGAGGAGGGGCAGCATACCCTCTGAGGAGGCAGGGCATCAGGTAGGCGGTATAGCAGCTGGCGAGTAGAGGTAGCTCAAGAGAGTTCCAGGTTGCAAGGAGAATAAATGGAGTTGAAAAAAAAAATATGTAAGAATTGCTGATTCTACCTCTCCTCCTCTCCCTATAGATACTGGTGTACCACAGAGATCTGTACTCGGCCCCATCCTTTTTTTCACCTTTCTCAATGACCTGCCACTAATCTGTTGATCTTCCTCTATTCACATGTATCAGATGATACAATCCTATTTACCTCTGGCCAGACCCCAGAGGAGGTTGCTACCAGTCTTCAGGCTGATTTCAATAAAGTTCAGCTCTGGTTTAGCTCACACCAACTCTCCCTCAATGCCAAAAAGACAGTCTCCATGACCTTTGGTACCAGGCAAATACTATCCAGACTCACCACCCTTCCAAATTTCCACACCCTTGACGGGATGGTCATTGACAATGCTACTGCTTTTAGGTACCTAGGGGTATGGCTTGATGAAAACCTATCCCTTTCTGCCCACATTGATGCTATCCTGAAAAAACTGCACCCCAAGCTCGGTGCCCTTTACAGGAACCGCAGTAGCCTCCTGCTACCTGTGAGATGCGAAATTGTGCAGAAGATGATCTTACCTACTTTCAACTATTGTGATGTAGTCTACAGTGCCTCTCCCAGGTCTACTCTGTCCAGACTGGATTCCCTCTTCAACGCTTTCTGCTGTTTAGCCCTCGATGCCCCTCCTCGCACCCTTCACTGCATGTTCTACCATTCGCAGGCCTTCTCCTCCCTTGACAACTGGCGACTACTCCTTAGTGCTAAATTTGCTTCGAATTTCTGGCTCGGTTCCTTTCCGCACTACCATTCCTCCTCTCTATCATCCCCACCTACCTCTTCTCACGCCCTCAGGCCAATTGACTCCCATTTGCTGTCAATCCCTCACTGACAGACCTCAGCAGGCAAAGCTGCCTTCTCCTACCACCTCCCTAAACTCTGGAATGACCTACCGGCCCAAATTCATCACTTCTCTTCTGTGCATTCTCTGTCCTCCACCCTGTCCAACTTTTATGCAATAAATTGCTCCTGTATCTGATACCTCTCCCCCCACACTGACCCTTGCCCAACCCCCTTCCCCCAATCCCTCAACTGCCCTCCCACTGCAGTATCTCCCACCTACCCCTCACCCACCCCCAAGAGGCCTGACCAGCGACATTAGCTTTTGCTATGCATGCTGGCATATACCATCTACAGCCGCACTTGCCCTCTATTGTGCTTACAAGCCTTGTTCTCACTGCCAGATGTGTTGTCTCCACAGAGTACCATGGCTGTTGAACACAGAATTGTTCTAACCTATTCCATGTTGTACCATCTTGTTAAAAGTAATCTTAATGTATGTAACCTAATTACTCAATGTTGTTGCAAAGAAAGTAACTTTAGTGTATGTAACCTAATTACTCAGTGTTGTTGCAATTCCTTGGACAATGTAACCTAAAATTCCATGTCACACTGTCTGTAACTGTTCTCCATTTGTCCCTCCCCCAGGTCAAACCATGAGACGAGCATCTTGATGCTTAGTGTGCCTTTCCTGGTGAAACATTTCAATAAATAAGTAAATATCATTGAAATTTACAGCACCAGGTAATCCTCCTTTACATTTGGTAGAACTATGAAAAAGTATGGAAGTTTGCATAATTTTCCCACTTTAGCAAACCAAATGTTTAAGTAACACAGGCAGGAGATGCATAAATACCATGTTTTTGGATTCTAATGGGACAACTGGTTAAAGTGATACCACATTCGTGTACATCTGCTATACATATTTGGTTGCAATAGGCTCAAAACATATAGGGTTCTAAGAGTATTTTAAAGGGGAAAATTTGGGCCTATAATGGAAAATGCAGAGCACTGACTCCCTGGCCTGCAGACATTTGTTACACTATGTTATCATATGAAAAGTATATATTTTCTGAAACTGCACAAAATGCTGGTTTTAATCTGGAGTAACATTAACTGCTACCCAAATATTTGCTACCCATAATCATCCTCTACATTAGGTAGGACTTTAAAAAATAATGAAAATGTGCATAATTCTTACATTTTAGCAACTAATTATGTAAACTGGAGGTACTTTGTTGGATTCTAGAGAGAGAACAAGTAACAATGGCACTAAACGTATGTTCCTAACACAGATTCTGGTAGAAATAAACCCAAAACACACAGGTTGCTAAGCATATTTTAATCCCTTATACTTCTAATGACAATGTGTTTGGAGCATTTTGTGCCAAGGATCCTTTGGTGGAGGTACAAGTTTGTGGTACCTGTACTATTAGGACACCCTGTAGAAGCT
Organism: Neoceratodus forsteri; assembly: GCA_016271365.2. Classification (NCBI taxonomy): domain Eukaryota; kingdom Metazoa; phylum Chordata; order Ceratodontiformes; family Ceratodontidae; genus Neoceratodus; species Neoceratodus forsteri. The sequence continues at coordinate 905,045,457 of CM028133.1, forward strand.
GAACATGGGAGGAGATTATACTTGAAAAATGAGACAGTCAGATAATTAGGTAGAAAAGGGCCAACATATTTCATTTTTTTTCAGTATTTTGTAGCTGTGGTGCCTAATTCAATGGAGGAGTATTGATAGCAAACTTTTGGGGGGAAGACTTTCTCACAAATCACTGAAGTCTTCATTTGTTACACTTCAGAGTATTTAATATATATTGTTCCCGGGGTAATGCAATGCACTAACATTTTCTGGGGGTGGGACATGCAGGCAGTGAAGTGCTACAGGGCAATATTTTGTACATAGGCATATTGTAATAGGCAGGTGTGGACAGAATGCCATGGGAAGATTGCATGTATTTGGCACTTGCATTACCAGAATACTCTGGCAGAATTAGAAATGGGGTGATTTTGCCTATACAATGTAAAATGACTAGACATGTAGGTTGATAAACAGTGAAAGCTGCACATTTTTCTGTGTTTTATATTATTGTGCATTAATTCACAGGATGATTATGGGAAGCAACACTTTGAATGGGGTGTTATTTTCTGAATATTCAGAAAATAAATAACTTTTCATATAATGACATATTATCCTTGGTTTCTACAGGCCAGAGAGTTAATGCTGATTAACATTCTGGACCCATTTAGTAACTTTAAACTAATATTAAAAAACTCTGTATGTATGGTATTAATTCTATTTTTTGCAGTGCAAATATCAAATAGAACTGTGTTTCTGGATGGAATGACTTGTATGTGCTTGTTAGAAATGACATAAACTATAAGTTAAAAATAAATTGTATATGACTCCTGCAATTATAAACCATAACCTGAGGACTCTTGAACAAGGGGATGGTAATATAGCCTACAGGTTATAGTAATGAGCTGTGAATGAGTTTAGTACATCCAGCAGAACTGGCTTTTTTTCCCCGCTACTTCCCTGACTAAGTCACTTAACCTCCCCAGTGTTCCCGGGTTGCCCTTGAAAATGGACATTGCCTGTAATGGGCATTACCTGATAACCAAAAGAATAACAATGACAAAGGTTTGTGGGTGCTGAGATAAAATAATAGCTTCTCCCAATATGTTTTTAACCTAGTGACTGCTTTGGCCATCTCCTATACAGCATGAGTTTTTCCATCTAAAAATTAGTCATTCCAGTAAATGAGCTTAATGTGGTATTTCTCAAAGCAATCCCCCAGGCACAGGCCTGACAGTGTGGGACATTGTGGACAGCCATTGATCACATTGGTTCAGGGGCCACATACAATGTATAGGGCCTATGGGCAGACTGGATGGCCCTGGCGGTCCTTATCTTCATAGGTTCTAACAAGTTCGAGGGCAAGCCCATTATGAACTCACCACCATTTGTCCTAATGGTGGAAGGAAAAAAATGTTTCACTCATATGTTGGTCAAGTATAAATTTAAACTGATTAATATTATCACTAGAGACTACAAAAGGAGGAAGAGAATTCCATATTGGTGGCAGTCTCTGTGTTATGAAATTATTTATTTTCTCTATTCGATTAAGGTTGGTGACCAATTTAAGTTTGTGTGCCCGAGTGTTGTTAGATGTTTTGTATTTTTCCAAACAATATGTGTCCAGCATGGTGGGGTCATGATATGCCCTGTAAGCTAGACATAATTCTTCCCTTAGGGATCTATATTCTAAAAGAGTATAATCCTAGAGATTTTAATCTATTGGAATACTCTAAATTAGACAGGTTACTTATTGTCCTGGTGATTCTCCTTTGGACCTTTTCAACCAGAGCTTTGTTACCAAGTAAAGTTGGAGCACAAAACAGGGAACAATATTCTATATGGGATCTAACCAAGCTCATGTATAAGAGGACAATGACTTCAGGTTTCTGACTCTTAATATGTTTCAGAATACAACTAATTATCCCATGACATTTTTCACAGTGTTAGCAGTTTGTGCACTAAATTTCAAGTTGTTTGATATAATTACACCCAAGTACTTTTTAGTTGTAATGGTGCAGACATTTTCTGTTTCTATGGTCTATGTAATATCCAGTATCTCTCCTGATACTTTTTTGTAGCCGACTCCACATCTCTTTAGGTGTCTAGTCTTCCTTTCAGTAGGTGGGAGTGTTCTACAGAAATGCTTTTCTGTCAGTCTCGCTACACTTGAAAGGCTATGCCTGTAGTTCAGTGGGTGAGCAGCCAGCCATGTCCTCTTCTTGAGCTGTATAAGCAGTTTCAGCCTCCTACTGAAGCACTTTTTCTTTGCCAGCTGGAGGCTCTGTTGGTCTGTCTTCTCCCTTGGGGCCTTCTTTGGCTTTGCCCTCCCCAGCGTTGCTTGTGCTCTGGACTGTGTTTGCTTTCTGTCAGATCCTGTTTGTGTATCTTTTCTGCCTTGGTTGTTTTTTGTTTTGCCTCTGGCTGCCGCTTTGTGCTTTCTTGTGTGCTGTTTTTTCTGTTCTCCTGTGTTTGTGTTTTTCTTTTGTGTTTTCTTTTTGGGCTTTCTATTTTTCCTTACATCTTGTCCATTGTTTGTACTGTTTATTATGTGCCCTTGTGCTTCAGGCTCCTGCCAAACATTTGTTTTCCCGCAATTGTTATTGCATTTTTCAGCTCCCACTGCAGTTGCTGCCTCCTGTGCTGCCTCTTTAATTACTTACACCTGTTCCTGGGTCTGCTGCTCAGCTTGCAGCAACACCCTGTTTTATGGCCCTGCTCCTGATTTACTCAGTGCTAGTTCCACCAGGACTAATGTTACATTGATCTGTTGACACATTCTGCTATTTCATGGATGCCTGGGCTGATGGTGCCTTGCTCCTGGCTCCCTGTTATTTATACAGCGTAGGACTATGGTGTCTTGGCTGTGCATCATGACCCTGGTAGCAGGAGCATGCTCTAAGTAAGTTAAATGAATCTACTGTGCCTGTGCTGCTCCTTGCCTTCCTGGCTTTTCAGCTTTCCATGACAAACAATATCTATACCTTGCAGCCTTCATTGTTTTTTTGAATTGTATGTATTTCATTACTGCTTTGTATAATTGCTATGTTGGCTACTGCTGGATGATCTGATAATTCTGATGCTCACAATAGTTTGGTTTCCCTACTTGAATTGGTTGGCTTGCCTTCCCTGCACGTAATGTGAATTGCTACTATGCTCTGTTTCACAGACCAATGTGTAGATCTGATCATTGATTACACTGCCCTTGGGGGTTCAGTCTGCTTTGTGCTTGCTATAATACATGTATGACCTACTTGAGGGTCTACAGTGCTCACACTTCCTTTAAGCTCTCCTTTTATATTGTATCATCCATACTTGGAAGCATGCCAGCCATGTCCATTAGTTACTATAGCTCAAGGTTTGCTCTGGAGCCAACGGTCTCACTCTCCACCCCCGAAATCCACATCTTGAGAGTGTGAAACTCAGGGTGGGGTCCTTCTCATCTGGCCTATAGTGGGAATGTCCTTACTCAGGGCAGAGCTTTAGCTGGCAGGTCTATCGGTGACATCTCCTAATGTAGAATTTATGACTTAGCTAAGAGAGGTGGAGCCCAGATCAAAAAGGGGGCTCCTTTAGCTAGCTGATTGCTTTGGTGGTACTTTCTAGCTGTTCTCCCTACAACTGCTTCTTGTTCACCTGGTTTGTTTTTTAGATTGGTAGGCCAGCTGATTGCCTCAGCAGTCATTGCTCTCCCCCTCCCACTTTGGAGAAGCTTGTTACAGAGAACCATCGCAACCCTTCACGGCATTCCTGTTTGAGGGAGAGTGAAAGCCTTCCTCCAAATTGAAACATTTTCCACCCCCTTGAATTAAATTTCAAATTGCAGCAGCTGAGCCATCACTAAATAAAAATACCCCAAGCCTGGAGGGAAGGCGACCTAGGGCTTGTATCCCAAGAGATTTCCTCCTCAAAGGTGGGCTTTTCCTCTCCTCCGTGCTGAGGATCATAATACTTACTTTTTAGAAGTAGTCCCTAGTTTACTTAGGTAGGTTCCAATGTTGGGTAGAGGTGGATGGTAACCGTATTCACCATTCCCTCTCTCCTTAGGAAGCCCCCCTGCTGTCATCAGTGGAATTCATTTTATCTGTGCTATTCTGCTAACTTGTGCCTCTCATTTATGTTTCATCAAGCTGCCTGTTGCTGTCAGTCTGCTTAGCTACCTCATAATCAACTATCACTGCTAATGTTCTTTTTGAGGGTTTCTTCCTAAGGTACCTTTAGCCAAGGGAACCTTCCAGTGGCACCTCTAGGGGTAGAACCATCTTTGAGGGTTCCCTGCCTTCGGTACCCCTACAAGGTGGTAATTCCTCATTGAATAAAGAGTGTGAATGGCCAAAACAAAGTAACACAGTTGCACAAGCATAACACTATACTGGTTGCTAGACTACTGAATTGAAAGGCTATGCCTGTAGTTTAACGGGTGAACAACCAGTCACACCCCCTTCCTGACCTATATAAGCAGTTCCTCCCAGCCTCCCTGTGAAGCATTTTTTTCTTTGCCCTACCATCCTCCCCTCCTCCCGCAGTTCACCTCTCTCCTAAGGGGGTTTGTCCTAAGGTACCTCTAGCCAAGGGAACCTTTCTGCTGCACCTCTAGGGATGGAACGCTCTTCGAGGGTTACTTGCCTTTGGTACCCCTACAAGGTGGTAAATCCTCATGGCAAAGAGAGTGTGAACAGCCAAAACAAAGTAACACAGTTGCATATGCATAACACTATAGTGGTTGTGTAGGCCATTGAACTGCATTCCTTTCCATGTCAGGTATTTCTGTTGAATCAAAATGGAGACTCAAGATCTCATTAGTTTGGAAATTGAATAAGGAGTTTTTTTCAATTTAATAAACTTTATGTAATAGTTTTAAAAATAAACAACAAAGGAACAAACATAAAATAAAAAATACATTGGGTACATGAACACACCTGATACAGTTACAGTTATTAAAATAAAAGCCACCCTGTCCCCTTCCCCACGACAATATGTTCACAGAGACTAATCGGGCAATACAACAGATTAAAACTTCCCCAACCCCATCCTCCCCCTACAGGCAGAAGACAGGACACTTGCTACAGGAAGCAGAGCCAGAGAACAAAAATACTACATACAGTTGATCATCCTAAAAAAAAGGATTAAAACATTTACAGAGAAAAAGGGGTGCAAAAGCAACTTTAATGAGAATTCTGAGATTTCACCTCCCAGTAATGTAAGAGATAAAGGGGTCCCATAAGGACAAAAATTGAAACAATTTTTATGACTGTGGCTATGGGACGTTTTGCATTCAGTGCACTGAGCACCTTCTAGGCCCATTCCCTTACAGAGGGAAGAGTAGCTGCAAGCCAATGCCTCATAATGAGTAGCTTAGCCACTGATCCTACTACTGCCATATAGGTTTTATCCTCAGCCCAGCTGATGGTGGCCAAGTGGCCACCACACAGATCTCCAATGTAAAATAGTGAGTATGTCCAAAGAAATCTTGCAACCTTTGAGCCACCTTATGCCAAAATGTCTTTACCTGAGGGCAGGTCCAAATAATGTGTATTGATGGTCCTTCCCCTTGTGAACATTTAGGGCATTGCACTGACTTTGTCTTTTTCACCAAATAAAGTCTTTCAGGGGTATAATAAAGGTTGTGCAAAATATTAAAATGTACTAGACATAATCTATCTTGTTTCAGAAGGAGATATATATTTAACCATATGTGCCTCCAGGTGTTTTCATCATAGCTTAACTTAATGGCTTATTGCCAATAAAAGGCTTTGGCAGAGCAAATCTGCCGTAACTGGGTTTCCATTTTTTTATAAACTTTGGAGATCAGTTTGGCTTGGGCCTCCAAGGCATTCACTACCAGGAAAAAAAATCACTGGCAGCAGTGGTCCATGGTGGATTGGCCAGGAATGAGCCAAGACAATGAGTGAGTTGGGCATGTTTATAAAAGGATAAAACTAGGAGGTGAAGTGGCGCCAAACTCTTTCAGGGAATAGTACGTGATCACTACCCACGCAGTCTGATAAGTTACAACTCTGTGAACCTGGCCAGAAGCTAGACGTAATTATTTTATTTCCTATAAGGATATTTGGATTGCCGAGGAGAGGCTGTCCCAAATCCCTTTCTGGGAGTATTTTCAACAATTTGCATAACTGTATATGGGCTCAGAGTGACCATCTGAGAGGGGATGCCTTTAATGAGTCTGGTAGTTTACTAAATGGAAGAAATACCAGGGCTTGGGGGCTGATATGATAGTGGCATAGCCTAGTGAGTTCTATAGTCATCCAGGCTGGTGGCTGTCCTTCACTCAGTCTGGCTCAATGCCATCTAAAATACTTCACCCCATGGAAAGTTAAATAATATATGAATAAATGCAGGAGCTGAAAGCCTCCTAACTCCCGAGGTCTAAACAGCTGATCATAAACCCACCTAGGCTGTTTTCTGGCCCACAGAAATCTGGACCAGGATACCTGTAGTTGAACAAACCACTGTTTTGAAAGGTAGATATTTAGCATAGACAGAGAGGACATTGGCCTTCCCCCAAAGGGTATATGGCACATGTTGCCACCTAGTCAAATCCTGCTCCAGCTGACTGACAACTGGGTCCAAATTTAGTTTTTTCAATTGAGTGAGGTCCCGGGGTAATTCTAGTCTCAAAAACCTTAAAGACCTCGGGGCCCATTGTAACCCCAACTCCAGGATCATAGCTTTAGTACATTCTGGAGAAAGTGATAACACTGTTGTTTTATGTGCATTCAGTTTATAGCCAGAGAGAGCACCATATGCTGAAATAATATTCAGGACCGTAGGAAGGGAAATTTGCCAGTCTGACAGGTGGAGGAGCACATCATCAGCAAACATTGACAATTTCTAATTGTGTGGGCCAATTCTAATTCCTTTAATATCCAGAGAGATATTAATCTTCCTAGCTAGGGGCTCTATGTATAGATTGAAGAGCAGGGGCCAAAGGGAACAGCCCTGACACGTGCCCCGGGATAAATTAAAATTGGAGGAAAGGACCCCATTACTAAAATTTTTAGCAGATGAACATGTATATAAAATGCAAAAGCGGGGCAAAACATCAAATAAAAAGTCCATTCCAACCAATCAAAGGTTTTCTCCGCATCTAAGGAGACAAGATCCTGATTGGCACTCTCCTCCCCAGAAATGGAGATTAAGTGTAAGATTTTCTGAAAATGGTCACCGGAATAGTGACTCTGGACAAAACCTGCTTGATCAGGGCCAATTAGGCCTTTCCATACCTCTTTCAATCTGGAAGATAAGACTCCAGCCAGAATCTTGAAATCTATATTTAATAGAGAAATGGGTCTGTAATTGTCAGGTGCCTTAAGATCTCTCCCAGGCTTTATCAATACCACCAGACATGCTTCAAACAGGGCTGTTCCTGAAACTTGATGATGAAATAGATAATTATATGTCACTCAAAAATGGGTCAGCTCTGATTTAAATGTTTTGTAAAACAGTGGGACATAGCCGTCTGGGCCAGGAGCTTTAGCTGAAGATAGACGATCTATGACAGATAGAACCTCTCTCTGTAATACCAGGCCTAGTAGAGCAGACTGCTGTTGCTCAGAAAGCATTGGAATTACCAAGTCTTTAAAAACTCGGTGAACAGAGAGGGGGTACAGATCATCTGAGACCTGGGCAGTGTAAAGAGACTGATAAAAATCCCTGAAAATATCTACTATTTTTGAAGGCTCTGAGGTAATCCAGTCTGTTTTATGGTCAGTAAGGGTTGTTATCCATCTAGCAGCTAGCTGTTTCATTATGTGCTGTGCGAGCAATCTAGCCACCTTTTCCTCCTGCCCTAAAAAAGTGGTTTTCCATTTCACAGTAGGTCTAGTCACCCTATCTAATAATCAAGATTCATAGTTCATTGTCAGAGAAGTGAGCTCTAAGCTCATGTGGTATGGGGATTTTTTGGAAATTTGGGTTTCTACACATTTTATGTAGGACAACCACTCCTCAACTTAGCTGGAAAGTTTTCTTTTTTAAGCTGAGGCCTACCTAATAAATTCACCTCTCCACATTGCCTTAAGGGCGTGTCATAAGACACCCATGGTTGAAATAGAATAGTGGTTCTCAGCCAAGGATCTCAATATAAACATCTTCATATGTGACACTATATGTGAGTCTGCTAGCAACTGAGTATTAAGAGTCCATGTGCCAGGATTAGGGGGTCTACTATATAGCTTCAATTTAACCCATATAGGGGAGTGGTCTGAAATCACTCTAGGATATAGACCAGAATCTTCAATGCCATGTACAATAGAGACACTAAGTAGAAAATAATCTCTACAAGAAAAAAAAAACATGAGGAGGAGAATAGAAAGAGTATTCTCGCATTCCCTGAATGGAATAACCTCCATGGATCTACTAATTCCGAATCAGAGATAAATTCTTGCAGTGCTCTCTGTGTGGAAGGAAAGGCCAAGCCGCTTTCTGAATGATCTGTCTAGTTCATTGGATATTACTAAATTCCAGTCTTCTCCCAGTATCCAAGGAAGGGTTGGAAAGGAAGACAGAGCTGAGATGAGGCTTGGAAAAAATGAAGGAGAGTCTATGTTAGGTCCGTAAATGGAACCTATGATAATCTCCACGTTGGCCAAAAGACCATGGATCAAAATATATCTCCCCTCAGAATCCCACAGCTCACAAATAAGTGTAAACGGGACAGACCTATGTATTAAAATGGCGACTCCTCTCTGTCTGGCACTGGTACCTTCCCCCCGTATACCTGGCCAACTCAAAGTTTCTGTAGATAGCAAAACTGATCCACAGGAACATGGGTTTCCTGTAACATAACTATATGTGGACGGTAATGAAATAAGTGTCTAAGTATACAATATTTCTTTTCATTTTCTCTTTGCCCTTTAACATTCCATTAAATACATTTTCAACCTTCCATTTAATACTCAAGACACAAAAGAGAGGATACAAGTTTCCCTAAATTCTCAATGTCTATTATTCCCCACCACCATCACCCCCACCTCCCTCCCCTGCCCATTATCCCTCTAAAAACATCTTCCCACAACCAAACAAACCAAGCTGAAACCCCCCCAACCTTATGCACCACTCCGGCCAATAGCCGACTCCTAAGTAAAAGGTCCATGATGCCAAGGCAGAGTGTACTCCACTGCAACCAGCCTCCCATACTTAGTAAAGAGAAGAGGAGTGAGCCTTTCAGATGGGGAATACATATGTAGGAATAGCTACCAATCTCCTCTTACCTATTAAGTAACTCAGCCTTATATATTTCCTGCCTTACCAAAAACCTGGAATAAAATTTGTCGCTCTGGTCTTTATTAATGTAAGCATAAAGTATAGCCCCCCTCAGAAACCAATTTAAGCAGAATCTGAGACACTACTGACTGGGATATGCTGATAATAACATAAAAAAAAGGAACCAGACAAGTGATGTGAATGCTCCCTAGTCCGGCACCTTGAAACGAAACAATCACTAAATCATGGTCCCTTTTCAACTATTTAGGGGGACTAGGTTAATAAAGAGCATTAAAAAATGGGCAAAGACAATTCTCTCTCCTGATTGGCTGTGGCACTTATTTAGGAGGGCATCTATTAGACAATAGATGCCCAGCTAAAAATAAGTGCCAGTCCAAGTGCCCCTTCACCGAGTACCATGCTCCACTGGTGCCCAGCCTGCTTTGTAATTGGCTGAAAGCACCCCAGAAAACTTCTAATGCCAGCCATGTTTTTTCTCTCGCTTAGTGACAGCTACAGGACCCCCCCCCAACACTTCTTAATTGCTTCTTCTTAAAAAAAAAGAAAGCAAACTGATTCTAAGGTAGGGAGAGTGAAGAAATCCTCACTGCCATATACTTTACTATGGCAGACTCTCTCCAACCGTGATCTCACACTGCTCATGGTAACAAAGCCATTGCTCCTATCGGCTTCATTGTGCGACGCCCCCAACTTCTTTAGAAAGAAAGTACAGTTATTCCGTGGTCAGGAAGAGTGAGGAAATACTTCGCAGATCTCACAGTGCCATGCTGACAAAAGTAAATAAAGCCGTTGCTCCTGTCGTTCTGCAGATCCTCCCTCCCCACTTGCTTACACCAGCCACCAAAAGCTCACAAATGTACCTGCTTTTTGCAGGTTTAATTTCTCTTTCACCTCGCCGACTCCTCCTCCCACAAAATCCATGTACCTACCACGATGGCTGTACTGGCTGGATGTACAGCGTCGCTATGCCTGCCCGCCACCCTCAGCTCCTCTCCTGAAGTACATTTCAATACAGAAGACACCGCCCCATTTTAAACGCTGCTTCACAATAAATGAAATAAACTGTAGTACAACATTTTTTAACATAAGCAGCCAGTCTCCGTCTCCTTCTGCAGACAGTTTTATCTATGCCAGCCCAAAACATCCTCTCGAACCCTATTTCTACTCATATATTTTTTATTTAACTAAATTGCTACAGCCGTGAGTGGTTTCATCACAGCAGTCACGTGGTGCTAACCTGGACACTAGAGAGCTCTTTTCTATGATCGTAAACCACTTCAGTATCCCACGTTAACAAAACAACTGAGTGGCTCATAGCATGCTCCCAAAAGCACAAAGCAGGATAGCGAAAAAAAAAAGCTAATAGCTCAATCAAAGGTACAGAGAATAGTCTATATGCTGAAATTTCTCTCTCTCTTTCTCTCTCTCTCACTCTCTCAGCTGTCCATCCTGTGAAAACAGCACAATACCAGTGTAGTTACTCGTCCTCCTGGCTCTGCTTCTCCGAACAATAAATTTAACTTTGTACATACTGGTCTGCCATGCCAACGTCGTCCTCTGAGGTGACTTCCTTACGTCTGAGATACAGTCAGAATTGCAGCTGCTAAATTTAAAACTATTGTGTCAATCTTGACTTTCCAAGTAGACACAAAAATTTTTTTATAGGAAACACAAAAACTTTCTTTAACACTACAACCATGGGGAGAAACTACTAAAAAGCCCATGTCTTCTTCTGTAGGTGGTGGAGGGTGGCATACAAGAGAATGGATCTGTGGTGAGGGGGAGCAACAAGAGATGGAACAGCTCAGGGACTACTTTACAAGAAATAAACTTTAACTTAATTCTTATTCTAATTTTTTTTATTTATTTTTTTAAATCCTATGTAAAAATGCTACAGGTAGCCCATTTTCTAAGCGCAATAATACCCTCCAGGGTGGGCGGTATGGGCAATACCGGACCTTCCAGGGGCTATAAGGCCCTCCGCCTGCGGCGTCGGGCCTCATTACGCCCCTGGGCGGTCCGCTATTGGCCAATACCACCCACCCTGTTGGGTATTATTGCTTACTTAAATCAGGAAAATAAAAAATGTATAATTATCTGGGTAAAGGAGATCACCAATGTTTGTAGTCCCACCCCCATCCATCATCCCACCTCTCAAACCTTAAATCATGCACCACCTTCAGGTTAAAAATAAGCTCAACAAGTGAGGAAAATGTCTCCACCTGATATTAATCTTTAAATAGCTAGCACACAACATGGTAACTTCTTCAATTTAACTATATACAGGCAGAATGTCTCTGAGACAGAAAATATTGTGCCCCCTTCTGTATTTTGAAAATAAAGCTCCAGGGTAATTGAAATGTTGGACAAATCCAGAAATAAAAAGTAGGTCTTAACACACTGAAAAAACAGAAATGTCTGTATTCATTTGCAGTGACCGACATTAGTTACGTCAAATAAAATCCAAGGAGGTGCCCCCTTTCCGTGAAGCCGCCTACTTTTAGACTGAACCCTGTTATGCAACCATCAAACCTAATGTGCAGTAAAATATGAAAAACTGCAATAGTCTTACTATATCTCTCAAAATGGGGGCAATTTGTGGTAAGGATCAAGGCCATGACACAGCACTATGGCCATCAGCATTTATTATGGCCACGGAAGGAGAACCAAAGTTTTAGACCACCAACCAACAGAGTCTCTGTATCTTACAGTCTTTTTCACATGGGACATGCAAAAATAATAACATAATTCCACAGAGCAATCTCATTGTTGCAACACATCCAGAGGTTCATATTGTCCCCAGGGTTGAACAAATACTGGTGAACTGAAAAGTCCAATCAGTACCTTCAAAAAGCCTTAAAGTTTTAGCTACAAATAGGTATGTTACCTTTCAGTTGAAGGAGATGCACCACAGCATACTTGCCTGCACCCTCAGCTCCCTTTACCGAAGAGGTTTGGCAGCAGGGTCTTCAATTCAAATGTTGCTTGGTCTGCCATGTCAAAGCGTTGCTGAAAGTATATGATCCCTGTCCAAGTACTGTAGTTCAGCACTCTGAAAATTATTGGTTTGGGAGGATCATCTTCTTTAGGTTTAGGGTGCACCGCCCGGTGTACCCACTTGATGACATAAGTTGGCCAATTAGGCGATGGGCCGGTTGCCTTTGTCCAAAGCTTTTGAAGAAATTCTATAGGTGTCTGCCCCTCTTCTCCCCTGGGCAAACCTAATAACACAAGTTTATTTTCCCTGGAGCAGCCCTACAGTTCATCCACTTTTTGTTCTAGTTTTTTAATTGCTCGCTTAACTGAATCAACCGACCTCCAGCTTTACCAATTTGTCCTTCACAGATGAAATTTGGGTTTCCAAGATGGTGACCCTCATAGCCAGATCTTTGACCAATGAGTGCCATTCTTGAGATTCAGTAATCATTTTGAAAACTGCTGACTTTATAGTTTGGAGCCCTGCAGAAATTTGCTCTGCCATGATGGAATTGGTGATGGTGAGCTCAACAGTCTCTACAGGAGGGGTGGCACTCCTATGCAGTCTCTAAGATTCCAGACCTACCACACGGTCAGTTTCCCCTTCCGAATTGTGTCAGATCTCTGAAAATTAGCAATATCAGGGATTTTCATCTCCTCCACTGTCAATCTCAACCGTACAGCAATAAGAAAACCTGCTATTGGCAAGGAGCTGCATAGAGAGGCTGGATCTGAAAAGAATAATGGGTTTTAGGTGCTGGCTCGATGGCGCTCCCCAGGCTTGCTGCTCACTCTCTCTCCAGCATCACATGACTCCATCTAAAAAGGATTTTAAAGAACCAGATAGATGCCTTTGCTTAGTACAGAATAAAAGTATTGTACATAGCCAGTTGAAACAGGTGAATAGCTAATTTCTTGAACCAAGCCATAGTTTTTCAAGTAGTATCATGGGACTCAAACATCTGGTCTGTTTTCTCCACATTTCCCATGTACATGTGCTAAATTGGTGGAAGAATTCAAGAGGACATGGGACAAATATGGGGCTGAGTATTGGGGGGGGGGACGGGGGCTGGCAGGGAGAGGGAGGTGTAGGGGAAAAAAAGGGCAGACTAGATGGGCCATATGGGCCTTTTCTGCCATCAAGTTTCTATGATTCTGTATAATAGTCTAGGACACACTAAGGCTTGTTTATCAGTTTTTCCTGACCACGAACAGCTACTGTAGATTCATTGTGAATCGTACCTAGGATGTGCACATCTTTTTTCATAGAAACATAGAATTTGATGGCAGACAAGGACCGCTTGGCCCACCTAGTCTGACCATTTTCACTACCTGCTTCATATGCCCAGACACAAATTAATTCAGGCACTCCCTCTACAGTGATTAGGCTGCAGGCAGCTTTGAAATAAAAAAAAAGTAGTTTATTACTCACATCACAGACACAAGACACAAGGGGCGGGATATTCAGAAAGGTTGCGCATGGTGCAACACAGTTGCACCATACACAACCCACTGATGTGCCCTGGCATGATATTCAAAGAGGAATTGAGCCTGGCACAAATCTCAATGCACCGGAGTGCATCAGTAATGTATGTGGCGCAAGTAGGGGGGGCGTGCCCATGCATACTCCGCACATCCCGATATTAAGTCCGGAATGTGCTGGGCCCATGCATGCGCAACCCCTACTTGCGCTGCACACAGATGAACCCAAAAAAAAGGAGCAACAGCTGGCCACCCACAGGTGAGCTGCCATATTGCAGAGTGCAACACGGCAGTTGCCACCTGTGGGTTGCCACCGAGCTCCGGTGGCACCTTCGTGGTGGTGCCCCCCCATGCTGAATCATGGGCATATGTTAAAATCATAGTCCTATATACCTGGTGGTCCAGTGGACCACTCACAGCCTGATCGCGGGCATATGTTACAAATGATAGTCCTATATCCCCGGTGGTCCAGTGCACCACTCGCAGCCCGATCGCGGGCATATGTTACAAATCATAGTCCTATATCCCTGGTGATCCAGTGGACCACTCGCAGCCCGATCATGGGTGTCAGTAATAAATTATGACAAACCAATCCGACGCTGGTGGTCCAGCGGTACCCCCCTCCCCACCCACTCAATGAGCCCCACCACCCCGGTCCCCCCCCGGTCAGTGGCGGGCGGCAGCTCCCCACCCGCTTGGCACCCGCTGACTGACTCCATATGGTAGGGCTGTATGCCCATTGGTCCTACAGCGTGAGCCAATGGTCATGCAACCCATACCGTACTACATAGTCCAGAAATGTGAATGGATCCATTCACATATTTCTACATGTAGCAGATGGAGGCTGTACGCCCATTGGCTCACGCTAGGACCAATGGGCGACAGCTCACCGTATGTGGAGTCAGTCGATGGGCATGAGGTGGCAAGTGGGTGGGAGTTGCCACCCACCACTGACCAGGGGGCAGCGGGGTGGTGGGTCTCAGTGGGTGGGTGGGGAGGGGTACCGCTGGACCACCAGGTTTGGATTGGTTTGTCATAATTTATTGCTGACATCCGCGATTGGGCTGTGAGCAGTCCACTGGACCACCAGAGATATAGGACTATTATTTTTAACATATGCCCATGATTGGGCATTGGAGCGTGTTGCCACTTGTGCAGTGGGCTTCGGTCCCCAACGGCTGCAGCCTGGCAGGGCGCCAGGTGCAAGTCACCGGGGATCAGCACACCTGCATGCAAATAGGACCATAATGACATGCAAATGGACTTATTTGTGCCTTGCAGACATTATGGCCCCATTTACACGTGCACTTTTGAATATCGTGGTAGTTACGCCTATCGCAATGGCACTTATGCTAGCTCATCCCCCTGCTCCACTCTGGCCACTTGTGCTGGCGCAGTGCCACTGTGCCATGCACACTGAGGTTGGCCAAGGAGTGATATTCAATGATGCTGTGCCATGGCGCAGCTCTGTTGAATATCACCCTGTCCACGCCCCTGTGCATCCAAGTTGCACTGTGCCCAGGCTTGCTCCACAGTCTGGTGCAGTCTGAATATCCCGCCCAAGGGGTATAGGCTCACCGCAGGCAAAATAGCGCCCACCTGAAGCATTTCAGACTCTCACAGCAGTCTTTTATCAATGGTTGGGGGTCTCAATTCATAATCACACTTAAATAGTCACAACATTATGACGTCACACTGTCTTATTATGAACAGCCTGAAAATAGGGTGGGACTACATGTCATTATTTAAAACCATTCATAAAACATCAAAGTACACTGTAAAATATACAATAAGCAGTGTACATATCAAAAAATGCACGGTAAAGAAAAAAGAGTGGGAGAAACTGAAGGGGGGAGGGGCAGGTTATAGTAGGGGAGAGGAAAGGAATGGCTGTAAAAGGGATGTATATAAATACATAAACATCACTAAATACTAGATATTAAGCACATATCATCCTAAACAATGCATACATATGTGAAATGATTTGGAACTGTGTAAAACCACTATGAGTGGAAGACCAGGAACAGCACACTTTGATTTTTACCATGTCTTTAGAAGCAACGCTGAATCTTATTTTCTCAATGGCAGCGCCAACACAAACAGATAATCCTTTGGGATATGTGGAGCAACTTTTTTGTGCAGCTAGCACTTCAAGCTCATTTTTATTGGAAGAAAATGGAGCAAAGAATATCCCCTATAAAGCTAGGGCTCTTTGTGAGGTATTCCATGGACTTGAGAAATTGACACGCCAGCTGTGCCATATTTGTTGGAACGTGGCTAACCTGGAAGCAGGTAAAAATAATGTTGAGAGGTTTAAGAATGGAAAAGAAGTCCACCTATGGACTTGATAATATTGTTTTTATGAAGGAGTGGGAGATAATGTTAATGGAGGCCAGTTTCAAACTTATTGAATTAATCATTCACTTCAGCAAAGAACATGAAGCTAAATTGAGAGATGACTTAAACAAACAAGAAGTAGAAGTTCTGAAATTCAAACATCATTGGATTTTGACAGATTTAATCCTAACCTGCAAGACTCAATAGATAAATTGGATTACAAATGTCACAATTTTATTTATTTATTTAGTTTTTGTTGATCTGGTAAGTGCACTAGACAAATCCTGCCTGTTTTCAGGCACGACCTGGGGGAAGGGGATACAGATGAATACCAACCGACCTTGAACCAGATTAAGCTATTGGTGGTATTTTTTGTGAATGAGGGAAATTTGGCCAGGACACCAGGGAAATTCCCCTACTCTTTTCAATAAGTGCCATGGGATCTTTAACATCCACCTGAACTACCACCAATCCTGGCAGATGGGACCTCGGTTTAACGTCTCATCTGAAAGACGGCACCTCAGAAGTGCAGCACCCCTCTCATGCTGCACTACAGTGTCAGTACTGGGATATTAACCCAAGTGCCAAATGTGGGAACTGAACCCACAGCCCTCTGATCTCCTGGCTTCAGAGGCGAGTGTGCTACCTACTGAGCCACTGACACTGTACTGTCACATGGTATGATGATATATCATGATAATTACCACTGATGATAATTTATTGTTGTAAAAAAACAATATTGCAATTATTGTGCAGCATGATATACCATGATATTGAGTGATTAAGTGTCTCAGCTTGCTTTTTCAGCAGCGCATGCCTTTCCAGGTGCAGTCATGATTCCTGATCCCCCACTATCCTCCTATCAGATTCTTGCTATTTTTCCTTAAAATTAGAAATGCAGTGCTGGTCTTGGGGCATGAAGTTTTGAGGGCCTGGGTGCCTCACCTGTTGCCATGCCAGTAAGCCAGGTTCAAGAATAGACCTGGGTCACCAGAGGGCTGATTGCATGAAGGAGAACTGAGCATCCATTCATGGTTCTCCTTAGAAACATAGACTTTGATGGCAGATAAGGACCGCTTGGCCCACCTAGTCTGCCCATTTCCCTGCCTAATGGATAAGCTGCAGATCCTAGTTAACCAACAGCCTACTTCCTCCTATACCCCTCTAGAATTGCTTTATGTCTGTCCCATGTATTCTTGAATTCCCCCACTGTTTTTGACTCCATGACCTCCTCAGGAAGGCCATTCCATGCATCTACAACCCTCTGTGAAGAAATACTTCCTCACATTACCTCTGAGCCGTCCCCCCTCTATCGTCAAATTGTGCCCCCTTGTTCATGCACATCTCTTTTTCTAAAAGATGCTACCCTCTTGGACTTTGTTGATTCCCTTGAGGTATTTGGAAGTTTATATCATGTCCCCCCTCTCCCTCCTTTCCTCGAGGCTGTACATCTTAGGCTCCTTTAGTCTTTCTTCATATGTCTTCTGGTGCAGATCCTGCACCATTTCGGTTGCCCTCCTCTGAACAACCTCCACCCTGTCTATGTCTTTGTGGAGATGGGGTCTCTAGAACTGTACACAGTACTCCAGATGCAGTCTTACCAATTGTCTGTACAGAGGGCCAACAACTTCCTGTTTTCTACTGGTGATGCCTCTCCCTATGCATCCCAGTATCCCCCCAGCCATCCTTACTGCTTTCTTGCAATGCTGGCCCACCTTTAGGTCATCTGATATGACTACCCCCAGGTCCCTTTCCATTTTTGTTGTTGTCAGTATCTCCCCCCCATTGTGTACCCTTCCCCTGGGTTTTTGTGCATTACTTTGCACTTCTTTGTGTTGAATCTAAGCTGCCATACATTTGACCATTCCTCCAGCCTTGCCAAGTCCCTTTTCATCCTTTCTACCCCACCTTGTATATCAACCCTGTTGTAGATCTTTGTGTCATCTGCAAGGAGACATACTTTCCCTTCCAGTCCCTCTGCAATGTCGCCTATAAAGACATTAAAAAAGACCGGCCTCAGTACTGAACCCTGCAGTACCCCACTAGTAACCTCCCTTTCTTTACTGTGGACTCCATTTACTATTACCCTCTGTGTCCTGTTGTCCAGCCAGTGTTTTACTCAGGCTACCACCCTGGGACCCACTCCCAGGCTGGCCAATTTGTTTATTAATCTTTTGTGTGGGACTGTGTCAAATGCCTTGCTAAAGTGTAGATATGCCATGTCCACAGCCCTTCCCTGGTCTACTACTTTGGTCACCCAGTCAAAGAAATCAATTAGATTTGTCTGGCATGACCTTCCTGCTGTGAATCCATGCTGCCTTTGGTCCTGTGCCCCACTGGACTGTAGGTACTCAACAATTCTTTCCTTCAGAAGTGATTTCATGATTTTTCCTACCACTGAGGTCAGACTGACAGATCTGCAGTTTCCTGCCTCTGTCTTGCTCCCACTTTTGTGAAGATGAATCACATCCACCCCCCTCCAGTCCTCAGATACCACACCATCCTCCCATGATTTATTAAAAAAGGATAGTCAGTGGTGTAACTGGTTCTTCCCGTAGTTCTTTTAGAATTCTGGGGTGAATCCCATCAGGCCCCATTGCTTTATCCACCTTCAGTTTTAAGAGTTCTTTCAGAACCCTTTCTTCTGTGAAATGACTATCAACCCACCTATCCAGAGTGCTTCTGTTGACTGGATTAAGTATCCCCCCCTGCTTTTCCATTGTGAATACTGAGCAGAAGTATTCATTCAATATCTCTGCTTTTTCACTGTCACTCTCTGCCCAACCACCTTCCTCTTTATTCAGCCTAAATATCCCTGCCTTAGTCTTTTTTTGCTCCCTAATGTACTTATAAAAGGTTTTATCCCCTTCTTAACTGAGTTGGCTATCTTTTCCTTGGTTTGAGCCTTTGCTATTCTGATTGCCTTCCCCGCTTCCTTCTGCTTTAACTGGTACAGTTCTCTGTCCTGCTCATTCTGTATTTCCTTATACTTCCTGAATGCTATCTTTTTCTCCCTTACCTTCCCCGCCACTTCTTTTGAGAACCATAGTGTTTTTTTCTTTCATTTTGATTTGTTTGATTGCTTCACACAAAGGCTTGTTTCCTCTGATGGTGGTTTTGATGTTTCCCCATTGTTGCTCCACCCCACCTTCTTGCCTGTTTGCTAGTGCTTTTTTGAGACATGCTCCCATTTTGACAAAATCAGCCCTCCTGAAGTCCAGTACCTTCACTTTGTGTGGCTTGACTCTACAGCTAAGTTTATTATGAAACACACTGTTTGGTGGTTGCTTGTTGCCAGATGGCTACCCACTTCAAGATCAGAGATCCTCTCTTCATCCCCATTTGAGAGTACCAGGTCTAAGATTGCTTCCTCCCAAGTGGGTTCCAAAAATAGCTGTTTGAGGCATGTCCCCTGTAGGGTATCAAGAATGGCCCTGCTCTTGGATGTGGCTGCAGCAAAGGTGCTCCAGTTAACATCTGGCTTATTCAGGTTCCCCATCAGCAATATCTCCCCTTTCTCTGCCATCCCAAGGATGCCTTCTCTCATTTCCTTGTCTATTTCCTCCCCCTGAGACAGGGGTCTGTATACAACCCCTGTGTGGATTGTGGAGCCATTTCCAGTCTCCAGCATGACCCACAATGCCTCCTCTCCTCCCTCTTTACCCTTCAGTTCTGTTGCTTTGGTACCTTCCCTTACATAGAGAGCTCCTCCTCCTCCTCCTCCTCTTCTTCCCTCCCTGTCCCTCCTGTAGATTATGTACCCTGGTATGTTGACATCCCAGTCATGGTTCTCTGTGTGCCATGTTTCTGTGACTGCCGCAATATCCAGTCATCCCTCTTCCACCATTTCAGGGAGCTTTTACCTAGACTACGGGCACTGGTACTGATTACCCTACATTTTTTTATGGCTTTATTTCTTTTTGCCCCATCCCTGTCCTTATTGCCTTTGTCTTTTTCTCCATTTACCCCAGCTCTTCTCCCTATTGACTGCTCTATCTTGGTGTTTACCTCACTAACTACCCTGATTTTGTGGAGGGGGCTAGGATTTCCCTTCTCCTTTTTGGTACCTCCTCCCTTAGCTAGTTTAAATGCTTGCCAATGAAGCATTTAAACCTATCACCTAGGATCCTCGTTCTCCTCCTGGATAGATGCAGACCATCACACCTGTATAGGCCTGCATCCTTCCAGGTGGAGCCCCAGTGCCTAATGAAGCCAAATCCCTGATCTATGCACCAGTTTTTCAGCCAGTCATTGAATCCCATGGTGTGGAGTACCCTAGCCTCACCCTGCCATAGACAGGTAGCACTTCTGAGAATGTTACCGTGTGTGCTGCTTGTCTAAGGCCCCTCTCCAACTCCACAAACTCCTGTTGCACTGCTCTGATCCCACTGTCTGCCAGGTCATTCATCCCCAAGTGGATAATGACATCCAGCTCACTCCCCCCTTGCAGCTGCTCCCACGATCCTGAGGATTAATTTTCTGTCCCTCCAAGCCATGGCACCAGGTAGGCACCTTACTTCCCATTCCCTTCCTTCCCCTAGTTCTACCCCCCTGACAATTGAGTCCCCCACCAGGAGTTGTTTCCTTCCCCTGTGGGTTCCTGTGCCACCCTCCTGTGGGTCTACATTGTGGAGGTTCCCAACATCCTCCTTGGTCTCCACTGCAGGTGCCTCCATAGAGGAATCATGCTCTGCCAGAGTGGTGAATGAATTGTGGAGAGGCACAACTGGAGGGATGCACCTCTATTCCACCACCCTCACCCTCCCTGAGCCCACCATGGTCCAACCACTCCTTTTTCTCAACAACATCTGAGGTAGCGGCAGTGGCCTGGGTTGTCCCTGGGTGGGGGGAGCAGGTTTCCCGAATACTTGCTAGGTCAGCATGGAGATGAACAACCTCCACCCTCAGACCAGAGAGGTGCCTGAAAATAGGGCAGCAACACAGTCTCCAGAATGTCTCCTGGAAGACTGCTGCTCCACAGCCAGTGCATTGCACCACTCCCCACATGTCTGTGTCCCTTCCTGTTGCAGATGCTTTTTTTTCTTGTCTTAGTGTGTGCAAGCTTGTGAGTATCTCTACCTCCTATTCAGTGTGCTGTACCTTTAAAGATATGAACAGGTGTATGTTGTTAGCAGTTTTGGGGAAGAGATGTCAGAACCCCTGCTATAAAGAAGTTATGCGCTTGGGGTAGGTGGGTTCAGGGAAGGGTGGGAGGGAATAAACCTATGCTGTCCAGAACAATCAACTACAACTCTGACCTTCCACCCCGGGGAGTGCCTTCCTTCCTTTCAGATACCTATTTCACAGAGGTTAAGTAACAGGTCTAGTCACAAATGACTGCTTCTTTGGGAAGGGGGAAGCACAAGCTGCTGCTTGGTTGCCATCTAGCAGAAGATGGATAGCACAGCAGTAATAGCCTTCTGGCTGTCTGGGTGCAGGGTCTGAGTACATGTAACATCTTTACATCACACACCCACACCATCACACATGTGCCAACCTGAAGGACAAGAAAAAGAAATGAGGGGTATGTGCACCAGTTAAGGACCTCTTGGCCCACCTAGTCTGCCAATTTTCCCTACCTATTGCAATAGCACAGTCCCTACTTGAATCCTGTTACAGTTTTTGCCCAAACCACCTCTACTGGGAGGCTGTTCCAGGTATCCACCACTCTTTCTGTGCAGAAGTACTTCCTCATGTTTCCCCTGAATCTACCCCCAGCTTCATAGCATGACCTCTTGTACTTGAGCATCTTTTTTTCTGAAAAATGCTTCCTTCTTGTACCCTATTTATACCCGTGAGGTATTTGAAAGTCTTTATCATATCCCCCTCTCCCTCCTTTCCTCTAGGGTGTACATATTGAGGTCCTTAAATCTCTCCTAAGAGGGCTTTTAATACAGGCCCTGCACCATTTTAGTTGCCCTCCTTTGGACCACTTCTACTCTGTCTATATTCTTCCTGAGATGTGGTCTTCAGAACTGGACATAGTACTCTAGGCGAGGTCTCACCATTGATTTATGCAGCAGTATCACCACTCCCTCTTTCTGCTGGGGTTACCCTCCCTATGTACCCTATTATCCCACTAGCTCTCCCCACTGCCTTGCCACACTGTTTGACCACCTTCATGTTGTCAGATATGATTACTCCATGGTCTCTTTCCTGCTTAGTGGTTGTCAATACCACTCCCCCCCCCCCATCTTTCAGTCTGCCCTGGGTTTCTGTACCCCAAGTTCATGATTTTGCACTTCTTTGCATGGAATCTAAGTTGCCACACTTTTGACCACTCCTCAAGCTTTCTTAGATCTCTATTCATTTTTTCCAACCCTCCAAAATGTCTACTCTATTGCAGATCTTTGTGTCATCTGCAAAAAGGCATACCTTCTCTTCTAGCTCCTCTGCAATGTAGCTAATAAAGACATTAAAGAGGACTCATCCCAGTACTGATTCTTGTGGCACCCCACTGGTCACTCTCCCTCCTTTCCTCAGAGTGAGTACCATTTACCACCACCCTCTATCTTCTATTCCCTCAACCAATTTCTTACCCAGTTTACCACCTTCAGACCCACTCCCAGGCTGCTCAGCTTGTTTACAACTCTCGTATGTGGAACGGTGTCAAAGGCCTTACTGAAATCTAAGTAGGCCACATCCAAGACTCCACCCTGATATAATTCCCTGGTCACCCAGTCAAAGAAATCTATCAAATTTGTTTGACATGACCTTCCTGTTGAGAATCCATGCTGCCTCTGATCCTGTAAGCCACTGGATACAACATATTCCACAATCCCTTCCTTAAGTAATGATTTCCTTCAGTAATATTTAATGGTGAACAGAAGCCCTCAGACCTCTCCCCATGTTGATCCCCACTGCTGAGAAAGTGAAGGAGTGACAGTTGGGACTGGGGGCACCAGGAAACCCGAAGGCTGGAACTGGTGATGACCAGGTCCGACAGCTGTATGGGAAATCTTATTTTTAATTATGCTGATTATCGTGATAATCAATATATCATGATAATTTTTGCTCAAATATTGTGATACTAAAAATTTACATTGTGACATCCTTAAATTGGATAGGGAACGAAAATCCATGAAACAAATCAAGTTGTACGTGATAAGGAAGATTATGAGAAGGAGCGGGTTTATACATGAAAGAACAAAGGACCTAAGGTCATTTTAAAATGAAACAAAAATGTCTCCTTTGACATTAGGACAGATGTGAGTGAATCAGAAAATAAAGATGTTGCCTGGGGTCCTTTTTTGTAACAGGAGAAGACAGAATACGAACCCCCACAACCACAATCAGTACAACAGACTCCACCCCACCACCTTAATTACGGAGAAGCCTTCACTTCAACACCACCAGATGAGGCTAGTATTATAACAAGGAAAGTGGATGAGAAGGGTAGAAAGGGATATTTCCACGACCATAGGGGATACAGTCAGAATTTCAGAGCAAAGCCATACAGATGACGACCCTATAGAGGCCGCCGGAGGTGAGTGAGCAAAACACCATTAATGAACAAGTTATTAATCTGTCTTCATTTAGACTGATGCTAAAACAAGCTTGTTGAGTAAAGGTCTTAACTTTGTGCCTTCAACCCTTATTAACCAAGTACAAACTCTAATGGATTTTGAATTTTGCCTGTCGCAAATTGAATTTGAAGGATTTTTTTCTCTAAAAAACAAAATGAGAATGCTAAGAATCCCTCTGAACATAATTCTAATAGCTTCCATCCTTATTCTGCTTTTTGCGCCCCCTCCCCAAGTGCAGCAGTGAATGTTTTAAAGAACTTGTGGAGCAGGATTTGGAAACACTTTTTAGTGAACCTCCCAGACCTCTATTTTGTAATTTAACAAATAAGAAAAGAGAAGCATTACAGAATTTGTAGCATAATCAATCACTTGTAATTAAACAAGTGGACAAAGGTGGGGCAGTCATTGTACAAAATAAAGATGATTTGTGGCAGAGGTGAATCGGTAATTGCAAAATGAGGACTTTTATCAAAAACTTAATATTGATTCCACCAATGACTTTAAGTTCTCGATTGGTGAGACTAAATAACAAGCATATGAAAGTGGCTTTATTGACAAACATACAAAACACTTTTTTAACTATGTTGAATCTAGTGAAAGCCACATTTTATACTCTGCCAAAAGTACATAAAGCACTTAATCACCACCAGGATGTCCGATCGTGAATGGAATTGGGTCATTCTTGGAATCCTTGTCTAAATATCTTGACTCTTTCCTCAGATCAAAGTTTGAGAAATTGCCTTCTTATGTAAAAGACACCACAGATATTTTATATATTGTTCAGGGTTTGAATTTGGATGAATATATTTTGCTAGTTAAACTGGACATAAAGCACTTTATACTATTATGCCCCATGAGAGCAGGGCGCATTGGATGCAGTAGCAGATTTTTTAAACAAAAGAAGTCTAGACTGCAATCATCTACTGACTTTTTATTAACATTCTAGAGTACATTTTAAAAAGCAGTGTCTTTCTATTTAATAAAGATTAGTACTTACAGACAAAGGGGTCAGTGATGGGGGCCACCTGTGTCCCATCGGTTGCTAATTTATTTGTGGGATGTTGGGAGAATGCATTTGTTCTTGATAAAAATAAGAATCCTTTTCATGATGTTGGAAAAGATTTTATACTGGTCTGGAGGGGTAGAGTAGATCAATTGCAAGAATTCATTGATTATTTGCATAGTACCAATATACATCTGAGGTTCACCTATTGTTATAGTATGAAGCCTAGTTGAAATGGGCAAAACTTAAGGTGTAGTGCTTGGAGGATCACCACTGTTCTTTCTGAATGTCACACTTTGATGGCTGAATAAATATACTTTAAAGGAACAGTGTCGGGTTTCCTACTTTTACCTGAGTCGAGAGGGGTGAGGGCGGTCAGCTCCCTGGAATTCTGTCAGTGTGACGTTCTAATTTTGTCACTATTTAAGTGTAATTATGAATTGAGAGCCCCAGCCTTTGATAAAGGACGGCTGTGAGAGTCTGAAACAAGTCAGGCGGGTGCTATTTTGCCTCGGGTGAGCCTATATCCCGTGTGTCTTATGTCTGTGATGTGTTAATAAACTACTTTGTTTATTCCAAAGCTGCCTGGAGCCTAATTACTGTGGGGTGAGTGACAGAATTCATCTGTGTCAGTACTAAATTATATTCAGGGAGCACCTCCTTCCTTGTGTGCACCTTTTCAATGTTGGTCTTACTGTTTCATATGCCGCAGATCCTAAATGATCTGTGGCTTACCCTTTCTTTCCTATCGCTAGAGTTCCTTCATGTCTGTCACTTGCACTTTTGAATTCCCCTACTGTTTTTGCCCCTGAAACCTCTTCTGGGAGGCTGTTTCATGGATCCACCACCCGTTCTGTGAAAAAATACTTTCTCACACTATCCTAAGTCTACCACCCTCTATCTTCATATCAAGGTCCATTGTTCTTGAACATCTTTTTTTTTGAAAGATGTTACCCTTTTGTACCTTATTTACACCCTTCAGGTATTTGAAAGTCTCTATCTCCTTCCTGTCTTCCAGGGTACACACATTGAGATGGGAGTATTTTGAAAACTAGAAACTTGATATCCCGAGTTTCACTCCCCTGAGTCTGGCAGACCGAAACACAGTTGTCTGACATTGAAATTTTGCCTGTGGAAGAGTTAGATATAAAAATATGGGGGGGGGGGTGGAGCCCCCCAAAACATGGAAAAAACTCCACTGCGGGATGTCGAGCAACCGTGTTTCAGTCTGCTGGGCTCAAGGTAGTGAAACTCAACATAGAAACATAAAAGTTGACAGCAGATGAGGACTGCAAGGCCCATCCAGTCTGCCCATTTTTTCTACCTTATGAATGTGCCATAGGCCTGTACTCTGTCAATGGCCTATCTATTTATACTCATCTGTATTGCTCCCTTATGCCTGTCTCATGCCTGTTTGAAGCCCTGCACTGTATTCATATCCACCACTTCCTGTGGTAGGCCATTCCATGCATCCACCACCCTTTCTGTGAAAAAGAACATCCTCACATTACCCATTAATCAGCCTCCCTCTAATCTCATGCTGTGTCCTCTTGTCCTGCTATTGTTTATATTGAAACATGTTAGACTCTTTCACCTTATTAATGTCCTTACGATGTTTGAATGTTTTGATCATATCACCTCTCTCTCTCTCTCCTTTGCTCTAGGGTACACATATTGAGCTCCGTTAATCTGTCCTCATATGTTTTCTGATGCAGTCCCTGCACCATTTTGGTTGCCCTTCTCTGGACTGCCTCCATTTTATTAATGTCCTTGTGCAAGTGCGGCCTCCAGTTCTGTATGCAGTACTCCAGATGGGGCCTAACCAGTGTCTTGCAAAGAGGGATAAATATTACCTCCCTTTTATGACTTGTGATACCGCTACTAATACACCCCAACATCCATCTAGACTTACCTACTGCTTTAGTGGTCTGCTTGGATGATTTCAGATCATCTGTTATGATGATGCCCAAATCTCTTTCTTCCCTTGTGACTGCCAGCAACTCCCCTCCCAACCTATAGGTAGCTTCATATTGAGTTTCCAGATTTCATAATACATCCATTGAGATCCTCCAGTCTCCCCTCATATGACTTTTGGTGCAGCCCCTGCACCATTTTTTTCACCCTTCTCTGAACTGCTTCTACTCTGTCTATGTCTTTTCAGAGATGTAGCCTCCAGAACTGGACACAGTACTCTAGATGAGGTCTCACCACTGTTCTATACAGTGGCATCACCAGCTCTTTCCTTCTGTTGGAGAACCCTCTCCCTATACACCCAAGCAGTCCACTGGCTCTCCTCACAGCCTTCACACATTGTTTGGCAACCTTTAGATCATTAGATATGATTACTCCCAGGTTTCTTTCCAGTTTGGTGGCCAGCAGTACTTCTTCCCCCATCATGTACTCCTCCCCTACATTTCTGTGCCCCAAGTGCATGATAGTGAAGCCAGTTATCTGTAAATTGCACAGCCAGCAGTTCACCACATTGGAGAGCACTGGTCTCTCCAGGTTTTTGCTTTCTGGCTGCCAACTGCAGTAAATCATTAAAAAAAAAGAAAAAAAAAGCAGAGCACACATGAAGATGTAAAATGAATTTTATTAAGCCAAGAAGTCAGATGTACTTTTCACTGCATCTGTCTTTTTAGCATAATATAATTGAGCTTTGCTCTCATAAGTGTGTGCTCCTTTTGTGTGTGTGTGTGTGTGTGTGTGAAGTACAGGAGTAGATGGCGGATGCACCTTTAGTGGTGTTGGAGTGTTCGATTTTATTTCTGGAAAATCCTTGTCTGTTGGACCTGATAGTCCAACAAGCTACTGTGTCAGACTGATACAAGACATCAAAGAGCAGAATTCCAATGTGGAAATTATCTACCTAGAGGTTGTAGCCAGACCTTGGTAAGGAAAGACTTAATGAGGTCCCAACATAATTTTCTCATTTGTGTTCAGACATGGGGGTAGCTTGGAACATCCTGTGTGGCAATCTTTCCTGTGTAGATTCTAAAATGGTATGTGTATCCAATAAAACTTTCACAAAGTTTGTACAATTTAATTCCATACTGGGCATGTTTCAGAGGAAGATATTGTTTAAATACTGTATTATTCTCCCCTTGAACAGAAGAAGGGATTCATCTACTAAGATGTTTTGGGATGGGATATACATCTCAACAAACATTTTAAAGAGGTGATCAATAATAGACTTTAATTTAAAAAGTCTATCATTCTCTGGATGGTCCCTTGGCAAGGTCTGAGTGTTATCACTGTAGTGCATAAACCTCAGCAGAAGCTGAAACCAGTTCCTATTCACAATAGCTGGAAACAGGGGGTAGAATGAGCAGGGTGGATGTACCGTTTCATGCTGATTTTCTTTTTCACTGTCCTCATTTCCAGTGTCAATCCCCAGTACCTTTTCATTTCCTCAAAGTTAGTAGGACACTACTGGTAAGTTCTTGCATGTGGTTTTAGCTTGTCCCTATACTGAGCCCAAAACTGATCTGCATATAAATTTGTTTGCACCACTGTATGAGACACTATTTCATTGCTAAAAAATAACTGACAATATTGTATGGGGTAAATTCCTTTGTATTAGCATGGATACCTCAATAAAATCATAGAATTATAGAACTCCAACAGCAGAAAAGGAACTCAACAGCCCATTAAGTCTGCCCATTCCTCCCCCCTACCCATCTCCTTTTCCACAGTCCCTCTCCTTCCCCCCACTTATCAACCCCATATATCTGTCCCATGCTTTCTTGAATCCCTCCACCGTTGTAGCCCCCACCACTTCCTCTGATAGTTGGTTCCAGGCCTCCACCATCTTCTCCATTAAATACCATTAAATGGGTGGACACTTAGTTTTTCCATATTTTGCAAATGCTGTTGGTAAACAGAAATACCCTACAGAAATAGAAGTGTGCTGCATATGTGCAGAAATCATGCCGCATGCTTAATTGTGAAATGTTTGCATGTGATTTGCATACACAAAATTAACTTACATGATCCAGAACTAAAAAGTGCATCAGGTTCACATGCTGCAAGCTTGACATGTGTGCAGCAGGTAAGTTGGTGCGAAGATCTTCTAATAATCATATCAGGTTTGCACGTTGCATGCTTGACATGAGTGCAGCAGTTACGCTGGTGAGAACATCATTTAAAAATTACATGAAATTCACATGTTGCACGCTTGCCATGTGTGCAGTAACTAAGCTGGTGCAAATCGCATCTAAAAAAACACATCAGTTTCTATTTCTCATACTACTGTTAGCAATTAGAGCCATTTAAACACCCTTTTCATTGATTTCTCATTAACAGTAGGTAAACTCATTAATTCTGATCCTTAAGTTCAGTTGGCATTCATCTGTATTCCCCTCCCCCGGGTCATGCCTGAAAATAGGCAGGATTTGTCTAGTGCACTTACCCGGTCAACAAAAGCTAAATAAATAAATAAATACATTTTGCAAGTTTTTTAAATGGTTTTTGATTTTTGTCATTAAATGGCCATTCATTTGTAAAGTATTGTTTGCTTACTGCATTAAATGCCTAGGATAGTCAGCCAACATTGCACTGCAGTTTGCATTGGTGAAAGGGAGCAGGCCACACTTCTGGAAGCTTCTGTGGGTGGAGTAACTACTTCAGGTAATCAAGTGTTCTGTTTCTGAGTTTAAATTGATGTGAGCTAGGATTTGTTTGCACAGTTTGCAGTGGGAGAAGGGAGCAGGCTGCACTTCTGGAAGCTTCTGTGGGTGGACTAATTGCTTCAGGTAAATTTTGTGTTCTGTTTTTGAGTTTACATTGATGTGAGCTGGAATTTGTTTGCCACAGTTTGCAGTGGGGGAAGGGAGCAGGATACACATCTGGAAGCTTCTGTGGATGGTGAAACTGCTTCAGGTAATTCTGTGTTCTGTTTCTGAGTTACAAACATTGCAGTCGTCCGGCAGTGTGGGCATTGCTGTAAGAGTAAAAGAGATCTGCCAAAATGTATTTGTTATTTTTATTTATTTATGTTTTTGATAACTGGGTAGGTGCACTGATCCAGTGGACCATTTTCAGTCACGATCTGGGCCACAGGGTGGCAAATACAGGGAAAAACAACAGTGGACACGGTTTACATTATAGTATACAGATTAAGCAACATGTAGGTCAGTGAGAAAGTCATTTTTACATGATGTACACAGGCATCAGGGTAACATTTGATAGGGAAAACAGAGATAGGTTATAAGGGAAGTGGTTAGCATATGCACAGGTTATATTAATCATTCAATACAAGAGTTAGACAAAGGACCAGTTTTAAACCAGCAGACCACTGTTGATATAGTCAAAGTAGACACACCTTTCCTGTCAGGTTGCCGGAGCAGGTAGGGTGGGGGAAGCCTGTCGGGTAGGCTGTGCTAGTCACCATGAGAGTCATGCATGTTGGTAGTGCTCAGGAGAGAAAGAGGCAAGTGGCCACAGTAAAGGTAGGTTTAAGGTGGCTTGTGGGCTTCTGTGCTGCCTAGCGAGCATTTGCAAGTGGACTTTTGCAGTAACCAGGCCTTAAGGTTAGATTTGAAAGTTGCATGGGATGTGGATGTACGAATGGAAACAGGAAAACTGTTCCAGAGTGAGGGGCAGCTACAGAGAAAGCCTTGCTGTCCATTGCTGTGGACATACGAGGAACTTCAAGGGTAGGAATGGAGGAGGCCCTAAGGGGTCTAGTGGCTGCTTTGGTAATAAGTAGGGGGGTGTAGGGGGATAGCTGGTTACTCCTGAGAGCACTGTCCACCTGGCAGCCAGCAGCATAGTTAAGGTATGCCTGGAGAGGGGAGCCATCCTAGGGACTGGTAGAGTGTGCAGTGGTGGGTTAATGAGGGGGCTTTGAGAATAAAGTGACAGATAGTATTATATGCCATGTTTAGGTGGGAGTGTTGCTTTAAAGACATGAGGGAGTAGATGGGGGAGCAGTAGTCAAGGAGAGGGAGAAGGTTGCCATGCACAATGGCAAGTCGAGCTTCAGGTGAAAGTAGGTGAATTGCACGGTATGCTGCAGCAAGTTTTTGATTGATCTTTTTTACGGTCAGGGTTGTTTGGTCATTAAATGTGAGGGAGGGGTCGAGGGTAACACCGAGGTATTTAAAAGAGGTGACCTGCTTGAGTGGGAGGCCTGTGGGTGTAGGTACGGTGAGGGTGGCATTAGATCTGGTGGCCTTGTTTAAGAAGGGCTTGGATCCAAAAAGCATGGCTTTCATCTTTTTCCCATTGACTAGGAGTTTTATGGATGTGAACCATTTTTCCACCGCCCCATAGTTCTCTGAGAGGTTTGAGGAGATGGGTTCCAAGGACTTATCGCTGTGGTACAGGACTAGGTCATCCGCATAAAGAAGCGCATTGCTGTTGAGGCTGTCTGCTGGCAGTGCATTGATAAACATGGAGAAGAGAAGGGGGCCAAGAACTGATCCCTGGGGAACTCTGGTGCTTATAGGAAGGGAGGCTGAGACAACTTTGCCTATGAGCATGGATTGGGACCTGTTTGTGAGGTAGCTACAGAACCAGGCCACGGGTCCAGGAGCACAGCCAAAATCTCGAAGTGTGGAGAGAAGGAGATGGTGGTCAACAAGGTTGAACGCCTTTGACAAGTTGACGAAGACTGCACCCGTGACCTTACCCAAGTCCATGTTTTTGAGGATGTGATTTGAGAAAACTGCCAGTGCAGAGGAGGTGCTGTGATGTTTCCAGAAACTGTGCTGGAGGGGACATAGGAGGTTGAACTTACTGAGGTGTTCGGATAGCTGGGAATGGACAATCTTCTCTAGTAGTTTGCTAAGGTGAGGAAGCAGGGAAATGGGTCTATAGTTTTCTGGGGATAGTGGGTTTCCTGCCTTGAAAACGGGGACCACATGTGCATGTTTCCAGGTGTCTGGCATTGTTGACGTGGACAGTGCAAGGTTAAAAATGCATGTTAGTGGTCTGACCAGGGCTGGGGAGATGATCCTCAGGAAAGCAGGGTAGAGCCCATCACTTCCAGGGCTGCCCCTAGTAGGGAGGGTTTTCAGGAGTCTTATAATGGTAAAGGCATCAATAGCTCTGAAATAAAAAGGGGGGGGCAAAGGCACCAGGATTAAGGGGAGTGGAAGGGCTATCATTGTTGTTTAGGTATGATGGAGGGTGTGGAGGAAGTTTGCTGAGGGACTGGGGCAGGTTTGTAAACATGGCGTTGAGAAAGTCTACAATGCCCCCAAGGTCATTGATTGTGCCAGATGGGAATGTAAGTTGCATTCTTTGCTTGTTGGTCTTAAGGTTTAGTATGGACCCAATTGATGCCCAGAAACTACAAGGATTCCCCAGTGTGTTTTGCTGTAGTTTTGTAAAGTATTTCTTTTTGAGACACTTTGTCATCCGCTTGCAGGCATTGCGTAGCTGCCTGTAGGCGTTCCATAGATGGGGGGATGGAGATGCTTTGAAAGCTTTCCAACTGAAATCTCTGTCCTTCATTCACCCTATCATTTCTTTTGTTATCCAGCGTGTGCAGCCACCTTTAACCCTTCTGGATTTGATGGAAAAATAATGGTCCTGTAGTTTTCTAAGGGTGCTGGTGAAGAGATTGGCAGCGGAAGAGGTGTTTTCCATCAGATATAGGGAGGACCAGTTTACAGACACTACGTCTCTTATCACAGGGTCATGGTTAGGGGTGTTGAAGTTTCTGAAGGACAGTATTTTTGGTGGGGGGCAGGCCGACTTATTGTTCACCACTATGTAGATGGGGGTGTGGTCGCTAATCGCGTCTGACATGGTCCCTGCTTGGAGAATTTGAACGGGCCAGTTTGTTAGAATCCAGTCAAGGATTGAGTGGTTGGCTGAGCGTTTGTTGAATCTGGTTGAGGTTGAGACAACTTGCTCCAGGTTATGTAACTTTATTAGGGTTGAGTAGTCCGGGTTTGGATTTGCAGCCCAGTTTAGGTTGAAATCCCTAAGCATGAACGCATCCCTGGATGGGGTGAAGCATGCTAGACTGGAGAGAAAGCTAGACAGTCCTTGAGTAGTAGCTGGAGGGGGGTTGTAGCAACAGCCAACATAAAGTTTTTTTGCTGCACTAATGGTTAGTTCAGTGAAAAGCCATTCGCTTATGGAGTCAATGTTAGAGCAGGTAATAATGGCAGCTGATATGTGGTCCTGAACATACAGCGCAATGCCCCCTCTTGTCTTCCTTCCCAGTCTATCCAGCCGGAGGAAGGAGTAGCCTTGGAGTTGGTACAAGGCAGACTCATGGTAAGCCTTTAGCCAGGTCTCGGATAGACCCAGCATGTGGGGCTTGTATAGGGTCACCCAGGCCTCTATCTCTGTGAGTTTGGAGAGGAGGCTTCGGACGTTTAGGTGGGCGATTTTTATTCCATGGCATCCTGCCCAAGAGGCATCCATGTGGTCAATGTGAGTGTTCATTGGCCCAGGATTTGTTTCTACATCACCTGCTAGGAGGGCTAAGAGCAGGATGGACAAGATGGACAAGAGTGGGCAGGTAGGATGCTGCCAGTGGAGCTTGCGAGGTACAATGGAGTAAAGTAGATACCCTAGCTGTCTGAGCTCCAGGTTAGACAAGGATGCTAGCAGTGTAGATCTCAGGGAGGTGTCATTTTTAGTGGCCTCATTGAGCAGGCTTGTTTGATATGGAGGCGAGTGAGTAGGGGTGCAGTGATAAAGGAATCTTTGTTCCATTGCTAGGATTGTTGCAGAGAGGTCAGTGGCCAACAACATTACAGTCAAGGTGGATGTAGCCAGCAGGAAAAGACTTGCATTCCCTAGGGTCAGTGATGAGGGCATGCGCTTTGGGGGAAATACAAGTGCAGAGAGAAGCAGAAGTGCCAAGTTCCACTGTGATTGTAGTATGTGACTTTAAGGGAGTTTGTAGTCTAGGTAGTGAGAAACAGTGGCCTCTGGTGGTGGTATCTGATAATCTTCAGATGGAAAACCATGCTGATTGGTTTTAGCACTCACATAACACTGTATTATAAATGACTGAGCCGACCAAGGGTAGTGGTGGAGGTGGTGGGGCAGGTGGCGCTAGCGCCAGCGGGGTCAAAAATTTCTCAGGCCCTCGGCCATTTATCGCTCACTCCTGATGCTGTTTTCTGTTTCCCCTACCTGGTGTGCCGGTCGGTGAGCTCAGAGAATGGGGAAGGGCTCCATTTCACCCCTCATGATGACTGGAGAGCTATGGTACTGATGGTGTGCCGGCCGGTGAGCCCAGAGAATGGGGAAGGGCTCCGTTTCACCCCTCACGACCACCAAAGACCTGCGGGTCAGCTGGTGTGCTGGCCGGTGAGCTCAGAGAATGGGAGAGGGCTCTGTTTCACCCCTCACAACCACCAGAGAGCTGAGGTACATCGGTTAGGAGACCTTTGTGTGGGGATTGAGAGGTCTTGGTGGGGAAAGGGACAAGGTTTATTGACTCTCATGAGAGTTGGGATAAGGCCCTAACCCACCCTCCCCCATTCCTCCCACCTCAGAGTGCTTAACTTTTATAGGGGAGGCAGCTACTCTACTATTGTTAGACAGCACAACCAGGTGAAGCCCCTTACAACCCCTGGCCAAAAGTCTGAAAGGCACTGGGTGTGGATACAATTAGTTTTTGAACAGGGAGAACCTCACCCTTAGGTCTAAAAACAAGAGCTTAACATAAGCAGTAGGGGAAAATGGAGGGGGGAGCCACATTGGAGGAGCCAGTGGAGCAGGGTGAGGGTGGATCCAGGGCAGGGTCTCAGGCTACAAGGGCTGGAGGCATCTTTGAGAGGGTGGTAAGGTGTACTGGTTGTGGGTCAGCCATGGTACTGGATATAGTCTGGAAAATGGGGGGATGCATGATATGTAGGCAAATTTCACAGCTAACTGAGGAGGTGGGATAGCTGAAATGGACACTAAGCTGGGAAAGGGAGAGGAGTAGAAGGGAGGACAGGAGGAGTCCCACAAAGGGAGCTGTAGCAACTACAGGGGGGATGATGGGGGGGCTAGGTGTGGTTAAAAGGGAAGCTGCAGGGAGGCAAGAAACAAACATAGCCCCAAGAAGAGGAAGATGGGAAGGGGACTGGAGGAAAATTGAGGAGCACAAAAGCAAGATGGGGGCATACGGGAAGGCTCCAGAGGGGGATACAGGAATCCCAGATAGTGGCAGCAAGGGGCACAAGAGTAACTAAGGAGGATGGCAGGTGATAAAGTACAAAGGTCAAAAGCCTGCACAGAGGACAAGGGAGGAGAGAGCAAGGGGAGGACCGTCAGCCAGAGGAATACAGGAAGTGGGCCTAGAACAAAAAAAAATAGATTTGCGCCACTAGTGGCACAAAATGGGGGGGGAGGAGGGAGATCAGGAAAATGGAGTTGAAGAGCACACAGAGGAAATAGGAGAGGCAAGCACAAAGGAAGACTCAGAAAAATTGGAAAAGGGGGATGCCCAATTGAGTAAGGACAGGCAAGCCCAAAAGGATGGGGGATAGCGTGCTCAGCTCCAGAGGAGCAAAAGCTGGATGGGACGAGGAAGGGGGAGGGCCACCAGGAAAAATCAGTCAGGACAGGGGCAGATGGAAAGGGAGGGGAAAGGTTCGCAGATGGAGGGGCAGAGGCTGGCAACCTGGCAGAAAGAGCCTGGGGGGACACAAAGCTGGGGGGGGCAGAGCAAAGACATTACTTCAGGAGGCGACATGTGCAAAGGAGATATTGAAAATAGGGTGGAAAATAGGATACAAGGAGTTGAGGGAAGGATGGATGGGAGATGTAACCCAAAGATGATGGTGAGCAGGGACCTACTGGTTGGGGACTCTATGATAAAAGGAATTAGATGGGGGGGGGGGGCAGGGAGAACAAGAACAGCACAGTGTGGGTGGAATGTCTGCCAGGCATGATGGTGGCTAAGGTCATTCACTATATCCCCTTAAGGGGGAAGCAGTAGGATGAGAAAACGCACCTGCTGTTCCACCTGGGAACAAATGACCTGGCAAGAAGTAGCCTGATGGAAGTGCAGGCAGATTTAGAGCTCTCGCTAGATACTGTAGCAGCCTGGGGTTTAAATCCATGGCTTTTTCAGAGGTGTTACCAGTACCCAGGGCAAGCACTGATAGGAAGATGAGGATAAGGGATTTCAATGAGTGGCTGGTGGGGGGGGGTGAGCAAATGGGGTATGGGTTAATAGGAGACTGGGGACCTACATTGTGGGATGAGAGCCTGTTTGCACTGGACAGACTGCACCTGAATAGGAAGGGGGCAGCAGTACTAAAAAGCAAATTAGGAGAATTCATAGCGGATACCTACAGTTTAAACTAGGTTTGGGGGGTTGGGGAAAAATCTGCTCTACAGGAAAAAAAGTTTAGGGGTCTACCAGCCCCAAGGATAGTACTACTTTGTTAGGCAAGAGAGAGAGATGGGTGAAGGGGGGGGACAAAGGAAGAGGCTGGTGGAAGGGATTAGTAGCAAATGCCAGGAGTTTGGGAAATAAGATGGTGGACCTGGAGGCCATCATGAGGGATGAGGGACTAGATATAGTTGCAATAAGTGAGACCTGGTGGACAGAGCATCACACCTGGAAAACAACCATTCCAGGTTATAGACTGTTTAGAAGGGATATGGAAGGCAAGAAGGGGGGAGGGGTCACCTTATACATCGGGGAAGGCAGTGTAATGAAGGGCAGGAGGAGGAAGGGGAGACTGAGCTGCTGTGGATAGCACTAGGAAGGAAGACAAATTAATCCCTGTGGCTGGGAGTGGTATACAGGCCACCTGCACAAGGGGAGGAGGACAACAGATGGCTTTCTCAGGCAATCATGAGACTGGCCCAAAAAGGAGAACCGCTACTGGTGGGTGACCTGAACCTCCTAGATGTTAACTGGGAAATCCCAGATGCAGCACTGGCAAGGAGCAGAGAGGTATTAGACAAGCTGCAGGGGGATATTCCTTCAACAGCTGGTCAGGGTGACAATGAAGGTAAGCAACTTGTTGGACATAGTCTTGACTAACAGGGAGAGTGTGGAGTAGGTGAGGGTGGGAGAAGCCTTGGGCACCAGCAACCACAGCACGGTACAGTTCAGGGTCAGGCAGGGAGGGAGACAAGTAAAACCAGTACGACAGTCATGGACTTCAGACACACAGACTTTGATAAAATGAGAAAGATAGTTAGGAAAAAAATGGAAGGTACGGTGAATATAGGGACAGTGGAGGAATTATCGGAAGCTATCAGTGGAGGGGTTCAGGAAGCTGCAGAAATGTGCATAAAACGGTACAGAAGAACAAGAGGGGCAGGAGACCACTCAGGTTCACTAGGGAGGTGGAAGTCAAGGAAAGGAGGAGGGCTTTCAGAAAATTTAAGAGGACACTCAGAGAGGAAGATAGAGAGGAGTACAGGGAGAAGAGGAGTTTGGCAGGGAGAGATAACAGAATGGCAAAAGCAGCCACTGAGGAGAAAACAGCCAAAAAAGGCCAGGAGGGGGGATAAAACATTTTTCAGATATGTGAGGGAGAGAAGAAGGGTAGGTCAGGGGATTGCTAGACTGAGGAAGGAAGGAGGGATAAGTTTGGAGCAGGACTACATATTGGCAGAGGCATTAAATAAGTACTTTAGCTCCGTATTCATGGAGGAGGAGGAAGGCAGTGGTCCAGTGCTAAAGTCTAAGGGGAGGGAGGGCAAATGGGTGGATCAGAGCTTGTTCACTGTGGATAGGGTCAGGGCAGAGCTAGATAGACTTAAGGGTGGACAAGACAATGGGGTCTGATGGGTTACACCTCAGAGTGATCAGGGAACTGAGGGAGGAACTGGCTGCACCCTTGACAAGGCTCTTCAAACTGTCCCTGGATATGAGGAGGGTGCCGGAGGACTGGAGGAGGGCAGACGTGGTGCCCTTGCACAAGGGAGGTAGCAGGGAGCTGAAGGAGAACTACCACCCAGTCAGCCTCACATCTGTGGTGGAGAAGGTACAGTTCAGGGTCTGGCATTAATCAAGAAGAGGATGGTGGGTACCTGGAAGAGTGTGGCTTGTAGGACAGCAGACAGCATGGCTTCACCAAGGGAAAATCATGCCAGACCATCCTAATTGAGGTCTTTGATTGGGTGACTCATGTAATCGACCAGAGAGGGGCAGTGGATGTGGCCTATCTGGACTTCAGCAAGGCCTTCAACACCATTCCCCACAGGAGGTTGGTGAGCAAGAAGGAAAGCATGGGATTGTGAGGGGAAAATAGCAAGCTGGGTGATGGCATAGCCAGCAGGGCATCCAGTGAACACGGCATCTGCAATTGAGTGCATACAAAAATGGCAACTCAGTTGCAGCGCCTGTGTTCAGGGCTGCCTGGCAGGGTAGCGCCCAGATACCGGGGTGGGCAAGGTAGGGTGATGGGAAGATACCTGTGTATACGCACACATGCATGGGGGAGAGGAAGGGGAGAGAAGGTATGTGGGAGGGGGGTGGCGGGCAGCTGTCAAGCTGGTCGGCTAGTTTGGTGGGAAGGGTGATCGGTTGGGAGGTGTAGGGTTCGGGTCCAGTGCGACATGTTTTTTTTTTTTTTTTTCCGGCAGCTGGCTTTTCCTTTTTCCAAGTATTTCACCTCCCCCCCCCAACATGCACCCTCCCCGGAGTTGAGAATCCTTTAGTAGGGAGGTGCAGGGGGTGTGGGATCTCTGACACCCTCTTCCCAGTAGCCGCGAGTGTGCATTGGCTAGCAGGGAAAACTCAGAAAGTGTACTAAATGGGGTGTACTCTGAGATGGCAAGGGTAAGGAGTGGTGTGCCACAGTGGTCAGTTTTGGATCCACTCCTCTTCAATATCTAGGAGGTCCAAACTATGGCTAAGAAAATTCTAGGCAAGACAAGACTTGGCAGTGATGGGGTAGACATGAAAGTACTGTCTCGCACCCTTGATGCCCTTATTCTGCCCATTACAATGCTATTTAACAGGTCTCTGTCCCTGGCTCAATTCTCGGAGGACTTGAAACAAGCCCTTGTCACACCAGTGCATAAAAACGGAGAGAAGGCACTGGTAACAAACTACAGGCCTATCTCAATCATCTCACCACTATCCAAAGCACTAGAAAAGATTGTTGAAGGACAACTCAATGAATACCTCAATAAATGCAATCTGCTATGCCCAAACCAGCACAGTTTCAATCAAAACCACAGTACTACCACAGCACTGCTGGATTTTACTGACTTTACACATAAGGCACTGTACGAAGGCAAATTGGTGGGATCAGTCTTCATAGACCTCACCAAAGCCTTCAACACCATCAACCACCCTCTTATGGTATCTCAACTACAACTACTAAGACATTTTTTGGAGAGAACATTTCCTGTTGTTTGATTTTTATGTTTTTGTTTGAATTATTTTTGTTGGTGTTTGGGCAGTGAGAGTGCCCAAACTATTATTATTCTTCCAGGTAGTGTGAGTAAATGGGAATTTTTATTGTTTTATTTTACTATATGTTTTTGATCCCTAGGGTAGTGAGAGTACCAGGGGTTGAAAATTTGTTGTATTTATTATTATTTTGTAAGTTTATTTAAGTTTTTTATTTTTATTTTTTGGGATTTGAACTCTCTTTAGAAATGGATTCTTAGGGGTGGTTTCTTTTTTGGTTTGTTTGATTTATAATTTATTTTGGATTGTTTTAATAGGTTATTTTAAGGTAATAGTTTTAAGTTGTCTATATCTGGGAATGCTGGACAACTGATATTTATGCCCCATTTTATTTTTATGTAAGTGGTTGATTATATATTATTTGTTTGTATTTGATTTGTTTATTGTATATTGTCTTTGTATTATTTATATAATGTGCTGGGGTGATTTAGCGACGATTGGGCATTATTCCCCCACCAGACTCAGGGAATTGTGTACCTTTGAATGTCCACCATTACCATCTGACACCTATTTTAGGTGTCGTGCTTTCAGGCATTTAAGGAAACATAAAGAAGATGGAAGTGGAGCCTGGTGGGGGACAGGAGGAGGATTGGGGTAGTGGGATCAGGAGATGCCCTGGGGCGAAATGAGACCAAGGTAGAGGTCATTCTTGTCTTGTTCCCATACCCAAGGGTTCCGATTTTAGTAGGCAGGAGCCGAGGCCTTCCCAGACAGCTCATCCAGCCTTGGCGGTGTTATGCAATGCCAGATCTATTAAAAACAAGACAGCTATAATAGCTGATCTTGTTGGATCAACTGATCTGGCTTGCATCACCGAGACCTGGCTGGATGAAAATCCAGAGCCCTGTATTGGCTTCAGCAACACCAGCTGGGTTCTCGGTGATACACCGTCCAAGGCTGGATCATAGGGCCGGGGGTGTAGCCATTATGTTTAAAACTGAGCTGGGCCTTGTGGATGTGCCTTTAGGAGGTACCAGATCATTTGAATATATCTTGGGTGAGGGTGTAGGTTGTGGAATTCTCATCTATCGTCCACCAGGAGATGGAGAATTCCTCCAGGAGATAGCAGACTTCATCGTCAACCTGGTATTGCGGTCCCCCAGATTGTTAATTCTGGGGGACTTCAATGCCTGGGTGGACGATGAACTCTCTCATTTTGGTCAAAATCTCCTCCAGTTGATGACCTCACTGGGCCTAACACAGGTCGTTACCTCCTCAACCTGTATAAAAGGTCAATCATTGGATCTGATCTTCCTTTTGGATATGGAGATTACTGACTTGGGGGTGGAACCAGTCAGCTGGTCTGACCATCACACCATAAGGTTCATTTTCAGGGCTCCTCCTAATAGGTCTGCCCCTACCGAGATGGTTCAGTACCGCCCTTTAAGGGGTATTAGTCCCAGTGACCTGATGGCGGTACTGGATCTATCGTGCATGTCTGGTGAATGCATGAGTCCAGATGATCTTGTATTAGCCTATAATAAGGCTGTGGGAGATGCTCTGGACAAGATTGCTCCTGTTCGTGTTCGGCCTCTCACCGTCTGTTCAAGGAGCCCTTGGTTTGATGGCTCCTTGAAGGAGTTAAGGAGAGTTGGCCGAAGGTTGGAGAGAGTCTGGCAGAAGTCCAGTAATGATGCTGACAGGCTTAGGTT
This sequence comes from Neoceratodus forsteri, assembly GCA_016271365.2. Classification (NCBI taxonomy): domain Eukaryota; kingdom Metazoa; phylum Chordata; order Ceratodontiformes; family Ceratodontidae; genus Neoceratodus; species Neoceratodus forsteri. The sequence goes on from CM028133.1 coordinate 905,085,996, forward strand.
GGTGGTACATTATGATGGCTATCAATCAGAAATCAACCGTAAGAAGGCAGAGTTCCTGTCCAGGGAGATTTCTGCTGCACAGAATCGACTGGCCCAGCTTTTCCGGACTGTTGACAGATTGTGCAATCCAATCTGTCTCCAACCCAGAGAAGCTTTTTCTCAGCTAAGATGCGAGGAGTTCGCTCGGTTCTTTGCAGATAAGGTTGCTAGCATCAGGTCCGGCATCGGTCCGACTCCTCCTTTAAGGGATTACAGTTGTCGACAGGAAGTGCTATCCACCCGGTCTGTCTGGTCAGATTTTCCCCGGCTGGAGTTCATTGACATTTGTGAAGATCATCCAAACATTGCAACCAACCAGTTGTAGTTTGGATCTGGGTCCAACACCCCTTTTAGTAGGATGTGTAGAGGTTATCTGCCCGATCCTTGCTGACATTGTCTGGAAATCCTTGGAGAGGGGGATCTTTCCTGATCCCCTTAAGGAGGCGGTAGTTCGACCACTCCTAAAAAAAAACCTCCTTGGATCCAGACTGTCTAGCTAACTACCCGCCTATCTCTAACTTGCCTTTTGTAGGTAAGGTTATTGAGAAGGCGGTTGCACTACAATTGGATGATCATCTTACAACTCACAATGTCTATGATACTATCCAATCTGGTTTTAGGAAGAAGCATAGCACGGAGACTGCCCTTGTCCAGGTGTTGAATGACCTCCTAATGTCTAGAGATCGAAAGGCATGTACCATTCTGGTCCGTCTTGATCTCTCTGCAGCATTTGACACTGTAGACCATGGTGTGCTGTTGGAGCATCTGCGGATTTGTTGTGGACTGTCTGGAACAGTCCTCAAATGGTTTCAGTCTTACCTCACAGACAGGTTTCAGAGGGTTACCACTGGAATTTATTCCTCTGGTGCTCACTCCCTGCCTTGTGGGGTACCACAGGGTTCCATTTTAGCATCCATGTTGTTTGCAGTGTATATGCTGCCTTTAGGAGATATCATTAGGCGATACAGTCTGGGTTTTCACTGCTATGCAGATGATACTCAGCTGTATTTGTCCTTTCTACCCAGGCAAGATGGTGCTCTCTCCGTGCTAGACAACTGCCTTACTGAAATCAGATTATGGATAAGTTCTAGCTGGCTGAGATTGAATCCTGATAAGACTGAGATGTTGGTAGTGGACCTGGGTCATCCGGTGGTGGGTTTGGGGGCTGGCCAACCACCGGGCTTTTTGCTCGGTGGTATGTCACTCACTACCTCTGATCGGGTATGAAACCTGGGCGTTATTTTTAATGATGGCTTGACCTTAAAATCTCAGGTATCAGCCATAGTCAAATCCTCTTTTCTTCATCTGAGGAATATCGCCCGGGTGAAACACCGGGTGATCTGCCAACGTTGGTCCATGCCTTTATCACTACCCATCTTGATTACTCTAATTCCCTTTACATAGGGCTATCTGGGGTTGATATCCGTCGCCTGCAACTGGTGCAGAACGCAGCGGCAAGGCTTTTGACTGGGATCTCTAGATCCAGCCATATTACGCCCGTGCTCCGCGAACTGCAGTGGCTGCCTGTTAGGTGGCGGATCACCTATAAGGTTGGTTTATTAACCTTTAAAGCCCTACATGATCAGGGACCCGGCTACCTGAATGATCTCCTGGTACCCTATTGCCCCCTCCGTCATCTCTGCTCTGCCGAGGGATTGCTGGAGATTCCCAGGTTTCGATTAAAAACACCGGGATCTCGTGCTTTTGCTTTTTCAGCACCGACCCTGTGGAATTCTCTACCTCGTTGACTGAGAGAATGTCCAACTATAGAGAAATTCAAAAAGGAGTTAAAGACATATTTATTCAGTTTAGCATATCCTAGTTATGGCTCTTAATTTATAATTATTTTAATCTATGCATATATATGTATTTATTATACAGCGCCTTGGTTCTGAAAGGCGCTTTATAAATAAAGATGATTGATTGATTGATTGAACTACATAGTCTGGGCATGACACCCAACACCTCATACTGGTTCCAAAGCTACCTGTCACAGAGGAGCCAAAGGATCAAAGTGGGGCAGACATTATCTTGCACCAGAGAGGTACCCCTAGGGGCCCCTCAAAGATCAATTCTGGGGCCCCTGCTTTTCAGCCTATTCCTAAGTGACATCTCCTCAGCCTGTGACACTAAGCTCATCCTCTATGCAGATGACGCCATGCTTCTGAGCAGCAACACCTTGCTGGGTGGTCTCCAATCTGAACTTCAGAACTCCTTCACTAAACTTGAGGCCTGGTTCAGTAGGCACAAATTGCTTCTAAACCACAAGAAACCAAGGCCATGGTTATATCCAGCCCCCCATCACAAACAAAGGCTCCACCCCCTCGCAATCTCCAACACACGCAGTGAGCCACTTGAACATGTGCACATGTTCAAGTACCTGGGTATCACGATAGATGTCTCCCTCACTTTCTCGCACCACATTGACTCTCTCATCGGGGCAGTAAACACCAAGATATGGATTCTATACAGCCATAAGATGCAGTATAGTGCTGTGGTATAGGGCTCTGAGCTGCAAACCTGGAGACCTGGGTTTGAAACCCACAACCCCCACTTGCATACTGTGTGACCCTGAGCAAGTCACTTAACTTCCTTGTGCTCCCAGGTCGCACCTGGAAACAAGCTTCGGCTTAGTGTGCCTTTCCTGGTTAAACAATTTCCCCTTTCCCATAAGAAATCCTTCACCCCAGAGGCACTCGGCCTTTCAGTCTCTAGCTCCATCCTATCTACTATTGACTATGGGCTAGTTCTGTATGGAGCTGCCTCTGACACAGTGCTCAAGATGGTCCATATTGCACTCAATAAGGCATACTGCCTCTCACTGGACGCTGATTGTTGCACTCACACCTGTTCGCTGTATGAATGCACTAATTGGCTCAACTTAAGGAACAGGATCAAATTCCAAACCTGCCTTCAGGGGAAGAAGGCACTACTGGGAAAAAAACCCTCCCTGCATAAGGAATCTATTCGGGGCCCCCCTCTCATCTCATATCACCAGGGGACGGACGCTAGGGGTAATATCCATCCCCTTTCTCAGCACCTCACTAGGGCAATGTGCCTTTTCCCTCTAGGGCACCCCTATGGATGAATGAACTACCAGTGCATCTCATGGCTTCCAATAGCCTGACACAATTCAAAACTGGTCTCAAACAGCACCTAATAACAACTTCAAAATGTACCTGCCCCTAAAGCCACTGCCCCCCTGCCCACTGGCCTGTCCTAATGTTAGCATCCAACAGGCAACATTGAACCCCCACCACCACCCTCAACACCAAGATTGGGTCTCCATATACCCAGCAACCCTTTTTCTGCACTGCTGGTAAAACCCTCCAGACCATGTCTGGACATACACTGCTCAATTTATGTTCTTACTCTACAGAATCTGCCCTTCTTGCCCCAGCCACTCTAACCACTATGTTATCCATACCCCTCTCGACAAGGCCCCTTGAGGCTGCTCCCTCTCTCTCTCCTTCTATCTCACTCCCCTCTCTCTCTCTCTCTCTCTCTCGCTCTCACTCTCTCTGTCACAGTATCAAATCACTGAAAAGTTTAAGGCACTGCTTGTACTTGTTTTGTGTTATTTATTAGGGGTATCACCGAGACCACCACTAAGCCACTGTGCAGTACTCAAATTGTTATTGCTCCTCCACTGTGTGATTCTCATGCACCTTTTGTTTTCATGTAACTGTAACCATGACTGTACTGTATGTTGTACTAGTTTGTCTACTCTGACATGGAACCTTTGTAAAAGAGCTTGTGCTCAAAGGTCTTATCTGAACTACTAAAATAAATAAATAAACCTACATCAGTGATATTGCGGAGGCTCTCAGAGAGGGAGGGTATGCCTATTTTCCGATGATACAAAAATCTGCAACAGGATGGTCCCCCCCAAAGGGGGTGGAGGACATGAGGAAGGACCTTAACATGCTCAAGGAGTGGGCCAGGAAGTGGCAGATGAAATTTATTGCCAAGAAGTGTGCTGTGATGCACCTGGGGAGTAAAAACACAGAAGCAGGGTACAGTACACACTAGGTGGGGAAGGAAATCAAAAAATCAGAACAGCAAAGGTGTCTGGGGATTATAGTCTCCTCAAACCTTAAGGTAGGGTTCCAATGTAGCAGGGTGTCAGGAAGAGCAAATGGAATGTTGGCATGCATAGGCAGGGGCATTACTACCAGAAGGATGGAGGTAATAATGCCCCTCTACAAAGCTATGGTGAGGCTGCAGCTGCAGTACAGGGTTCAGTTCTGGAGAACACAGCTCTGCAAGATTATAGATACATTGGCGAGGGTTCAGAGAAGGGCAACAATGATGGTGCAGGGTATGCAGGGGAAGACATACTATACAAGCAAGGGTGTAAGCAGCTGAAACTGTACACGCTGGAAACAAGGAGGGAAAGGGGGACATGATTGAAACCTTTAAATATGTAAAGGAACTAAATAAAGTAGAAGAAGGGGGTCTGCTAAACAGGATGGAGGGAGCCTGAACTAGATGGCACAGCCTCAGATTGCAAGGAAATAGATACAGGGGCAACGTGAGGGGGTGCTTCTTCAAAGAGAGGGTTGTGGAGCCCTGGAACAGACTGCCAGATGGAGTGTTGGGGGCTGGAATGGTGGAGAAATGTAAGAGGGCATGGGACAGGCATATAGGGCTGAGTATAGGTGGAATGTAGGGGAAGGGGGGTATGTGAAAGGGGAGGGATGGGCAGACTAGATGGTCTGGAAGGGTCCTTTTCTGTCATCAAGCTTCTATGATTCTATGAACATCACCCATTCCAGATGTGCGAAAAGGGGTCTCTGTGTTGTGAAGAATGACCTTTTTGTTTTGGGCCAAGCAAATCCACTTATTCATATTTAGTGCTACAAATGTGTTTCTCAATGACTGTTACAGCTCACTTACTTTCCCTTTGTCATTTTATATGGATCATATATACTATGGCCATGATCAGCACTCTTTCTGCTGAGTAGGGTCTTTGAAGCATGCACCATACCTCACATTTTGTCACTTGTTATGTGTAGTATAGCGTTAAGAAATGTTAGAGACAGTACAGCTTTAAGATAATGCACTACCTGTAACTGTGCCTGTGTGTGTTGAAGTCAGATTTCCTCTTGTATCTGTGCTGAATGGAAGTAAACAGAGAAGGCCTAGATTTCAGTGTGGCATGTTTTTCTTACTACCAAGACCCTGATGTGTTTAAGACACTTATTTTTGGCCACCAAATACAACAAACTGGAGATGACGGATGGTGGACATTTTCATAGCTCCAGCTTACTGAATTACACCATTTTGTGACTTTCTGCATTAGAGGCAAGTAAGCAACTTGGAACTGTGCAATATCATGGCAACTTCAGACAGCTTTAAAATTTTTATAGGCATGGACTGGGATACATGGTCCAGATGGTTTGATCAGTAGTTATTACTTAATCTTGACATACAATCTGCTAATAATGAGCAACAGGATATGCTTATTCAAGCTGCTTTTTGTACTTTCTTGGGGAGTGAAACCTTCCAAATTTATGCAGTCTGTGTGCACTAGACCGACCGAAGGATTTGTCATATTAAGAGCTGAAGGCTAAATTGAATGCATAATACAGTTCAACAACTTTCCCAAGGGCTGAACGTTATAAATTCTACAGTTGCCACCAGAAACCAAGTCAGTCATTACAATCTTATTTGGCTGAGATCAAACACTTAGCTCTAACATGTGAGTGGAGCAGGGAGCATCTTGAATCTAATCTACCTGATAAGTTTGTTATGGGGTTGAATAATGAACATTGTATTCAACAGTTACTTTCTGTAAGTGTCAAGAAGTCTACTGAGGAACTTTTACATTTGGCACAAATGTATGAATCTGCAGAAAATGAAGCATACGATAAGATGGACACTAAAAATGAGGTACAAGTAGCTGCAGTAAGCCTCAAACTGAAACAGCTCAAACCTAAGTCTAAGTCATTGTTTTCAAAGAAAATTCAACCACTCCACCCAAACTGCATGGCCAGTACAAATGTGCATCATGTGAGTCGTCTCAGCATAGCAGAGACCAGTGCAAATTTAGAGAAGTTCAGTGTCATGCTTGTAAACGTCAAGGGCACATTGCTAAGGTTTGCAGGAACAGGAGGACGACGGTAGTCAGTTTGGAGGACCCAGATAGTGTGGTGGTTTCTATTGCACCACAGATGCTTACTAAAGATGTTCCTCCTTTCTATGTGTTACTTCAATTGCCACAACTGAGGCATCAGTTGCGTTTAACAGTAGACTCTGCTTCCCCAGTTACTTTTATTAACCATCAGACATGGTCTGATCTGGATAAGCTGCCATTGTCTCCATGTAATAAGTTGCTGCATGCATTTGAAGGGTAATCATTTCAGCCACTGGGCTTGTTTACCATGTGGGTATGCAGGACTGATTCTCCCAAGACTGGTACATCTTTAACTTTTCTGGTTTCAAAAAAGGGTGCCAACATTTTGGGCAGAGATGTCTTGGTTTTCCTAAACATTCATGTTGATCCAGCAGATTTTGGCCTACTTGCTGCTGTCCAGGTACCACAGAGCAGTAATCCACCCAAGCTTGGGGATATTTTAGAAATGTATCCAGGGTAGTGGAAAGGCCTGGAATGTTGCACAACTAAAGCCAAGCTACTTACAAAGCCTAATGCAGGCCCTAAGTTTTGTAAACCACAGAAACTCCCTTTTGCCTTTAAACCGGTTGTTGGGGCAGAATTGGACAGATTGGAAAAAGCGGGTGTACTGGAAAAGGCTTCAAGTTCAGATTGGGCCACTCTAATTGTGGAAGTATCTAAACCAGGTGGTAAGGTTAGACTATCTGGAGATTTTAAGGTGACACTCAATCCAGTACTCAGTACAGAAGTATTTCCTTTACCCTCACCAGAGGAACTTTTTCATAGACTGAATGGTGGTGTGGGGTTCTCTAAACTGGACCTTGCTGATGCATACCTTCAAGTAGAGTTGGATACAGACTCTCAGAAATTGGTAGTGATTAATACACACCAAGGACTGTAGAAGTACAAATGGTTATGTTTTGGCCTTGGTTCTGCACCTGCTATTTTTCAAAAAGTGATTGAGCAAACAGTGGGTGATATACCAGGTGTTGCTTGTTATTTGGATGACATCATTGTCATGGGCAAGACAGAAACAGAACATTTACTTAACTTACAAAAGACTTTAGAGAGATTGCAACAGAGTGGATTCAGACTCAGGAGAGAAAAGTGCCAATTTTGTCAATCAAGTATCACATACTTAGGTCGCACTATTGACATAGACAGAATTTGTCCAAATGATGAAAACGTGGAAGCCATTGTGCATGTGCCTGAACCACAGAATTTTTCAGAGTTGCACTCATTCTTGGGTATTCTTGACCGTTTCATACCTGGCTTAGCCACTAAATGTGCTATCCTAAATGAACTGTTAAATAACGGTACTCCGTGGAAGTGGACCAAGGGCCACAGTAAGGCAGTTTAAGCCATCAAGCTCTCTCTAACTGATGTGAATAATTTAACTCATTATGACCCTAACTTACCTTTCACATTGGCCTGTGATGCTAGTCCTGTGGGTACAGGAGCTGTCCTTTTCCATACAGATACAGAAGGAGTGGAGAAGCCAATGGCCCATGCTTCACACAAACTCACTGCAGCTGAAATGAATTATGCCCAGATTCAGAGAGAGGCATCAGCAGTTGTGTTCTTAGTCCAGAAATCTCACCAGTACTTTCTAGGTCGTAAGTTTCACCTAAAGGCGGATCACAAGCCACTAGTGACTATTTTCAGTCCAGAAAAAGGAATTCCAGATACAGCCGCTAGCAGACTTCAGTGATGGGCATTAATTTTGTCTGCCTATAATTTTGAGGTTACATACCAACCAACAGACCAGCATGGAAATGTGGATGCCTTGTCAAGGTTACCAATATCCAGAGAAATGGAGTTTGACATGGGACTTAAAGATGAGCCATTAGTATGCCAAGTGGGGCCAGATAGTTTTCCAGTGCAATTCAAAGATATGGAGGACTCTACTTCTGTGTGTGCTATGGAGCTGCAACAGTTAGATCAGCTTCCAGTACTAGCCAAGGACATTGCAAAAGCAACTAGTTAAGATGTGGATTTTTAAACAAGTGTATCAGTATACGCTTGAGGGTTGTCTGCAAGGTGCTACTTTTTCGGCTGCACTACAACCCTACTATACAAAGAGGCAGCAGTTGTTCATTGCTGAGGGGTGTCTTCTATGAGGATTGTGTGTCATAGTACCCCAATGTTATCACTCAAATGTGTTGACTCTTTTGCATGCGGGCCATCCAGGCATTGCTAAAATGAAATCCCTGGCCAGACATCATGTATGCTGGCCTTCCATTGACAGAGACATATACCAGGTTGTGCAAAGATGTAAAGGTTGTGCTGTATCAATGGGAAATCCAGCAAGAGCTCCAGTTCACCATTGGGAACGATCTGAAAAACCCTGGTAAAGGTTGCATATTGATTTTGCGGAACCCTATTTAAATTCCATGTGGTTACTCTTAATTGATGCTTATAGTAAAGGGCCAGAAATTCATCAAATGTCTTTGACAACTACTGAGAGTACCAGCAAAGTGTTGAAACCTATCTTTGCTACTCATGGTTTCCCTCAAGTGATTGTCTTGGATAACGGACCACAGTTCACATCTGTTGAATTCCAAGCATTTTGCCAGCAACATGGTATCCTCCATATTTTCTCACCTCCCAACCATCCAGGTTCAAATGGTGAAGTGGAATGCTTGGTTCAGACTTTTAAAAAAGAGTATGGACAAAGCTAATCCTACTACAGTAACAAAAATACAAATAGCCCTTTTGGACTTTCTTGCGATGTATCGAACACCACATTGTGTCACGATAATATCCCCTGAAGAATTGTTATTTGGATGCCAGATTCTAAATCAATTGGATCTTCTTTGCCCTCTAGACTATAAGTCAGTAAATGAAATGCTTCCTAAGACCAGATCCTTCAAACCCAATGATCTTGTGTGGGTCAAGATGTATGCAGGCCCAAAGAGATGAATAGAAGATGTGGTGGAAAAACAGTTTGAAAATGTTGTCTATAGTGTTTGACTGACAAACCAGAGGAGAGTGAAAAAACATGTGGACCAATTACATACTAGAATTGAGACAGAACAAAAAAAGGGATACCCAGAGTCGGGCTAGTTATTCAGCATTATTTGTCCCAGAACATGAACAGGAAGAGATAGTGAAACCACAGCGTTTGAGACAAGATGTGGCTGATGTTACTTAGATTCCAGTGCAACAGCCCTGAGTCCTGCTACGTCGGTCAGGACATAAAAGACATCCACCAAATTGAATGGACTTATAGAGATATAGCCTAATGACATGACTAACTAAGGGACATTGCAGTAATAACTGTAATAGCTTCATATTATTTTCTGAATTATTGACTTACATACTTCCTAGCTAAGTCAGGAGGGACTGTTATGTGTAGTATAGTTTTAAGAAATGTTAGAGACAGTACAGCCTTAAGAGAATGCATCTTCTGTAACTGTGCCTGTGTGTGTTGAAGTCAGTTTTCCTCTTGTAGCTGTGCTGAATGGAAGTAAACAGAGAAGGCCTTGATTTCAGAGTGGCATGTTTTTCTTACTACCAAGACTCTGATGTGTTTCAGGTACTTATTTTCAGCCACCAAATACAACATCACTGAAGTGAATGACAGTGACACTCAAAATGAGGGACAGTTAGGGTCACTAACCCTCATGATGATCAGGACTCATCCTGAAACATGGAGATACAGGGGCTCAGAACACAGTAGAAACTATTATATTTACTAGAACTGATGCTAGCCCCTGAGAATTAATTTCTATCATAAAGCAGGAGTGCCATTTCGGTAGGGCAGAGGGGAGCAGTTGCCCCCACCACCTGCATTTTTACCGATCTTGTTCTTATAATGCGGCAATGATGGCATTAAATTTTAATTTCATTTTTTATACACTAAGTGCTCCCCCAGCCAGTGTTGTGCTCATGCTGCATGTGCACTCCTGACTCGACTGTGTCTGTATTGTGTTAACATAAGAACATGTTGGCAGATGGGGACCGTGTGGCCCATCTAATCTGCCTGCTTGACTGCCCCCACCCTTGTAGATTTCTTATATCAGGGTACTGTAATGTGTATCCCAAGATAGCTTGAATCCTCTGAATGTCTTTGCATCCACCACCTCCTGTGGTAGTTTCTTCCAAGGCTCTATCACCTTCTCCATGAAGACACATTTCTTGGTGTTAGTCCAATATTTTCCTTCCTTTAGGTGCTGGTTATGGCCTCTGGTTTGTACTTCCTTATTTTCCTAGAATAGGCACTGATTTTGTACTGAGTTTACCTCTGAGTGTCAAAGAGTCACGGTAATGGATGGACGCAGAGACAATAGCAACTTTCAACGCCCAGCAAATGCTAGGCAGATTTTTATTCATAGCCAAAGTAAAGTAAGAAAGGTGGACTGACAATGGCAAAAATAAAGCAGAAGCATATCTTAAAAGTCCATAAATTCTCCACTAGATAGCTGGAGCACAAGTTGAGGTCAGCACAGTACCAACCTCTCCACTCATCTGAGGTAGTGTAGAAAATATGGTCCTTATATATCAGTGGAGGTCAGGTGGTTTACCTGAAGCCCCACCCATTAGGTTCTGTAATTCTTAAATCATCATATAACAACTATTTTTATATAAACAATACAATAGAACATCATGATTTCAAAAAGATTTACAATAGTACTTTTAGAATCTAATTTCCTAGCTTGTTTATGAATTTTCTCAATAACTTCTAGAAGCAGGCACCACCCTTTAGCTAGCCAGTATTTAGCTATGTGAAACAAGGCTGGTCGGCTCTTAGAAACAAAGGGTAGCTCAAGGAAGAGGTACTCCAGCTACAAGGTAAATGTTTGTTTTTTACTACCATTTCTATATAGTTCAGTATAGCTTTCTCTTACAGTTTCCAGGAATTCACTATATAACAGCTTTAGTATCAGTGGCTCAGTAGGTAGCACACTCGCCTCTGAGGCCATGAGATCAGAGGGCTGTGGGTTCAGTTCCCACATCTGGCACTTGGGTTAATATCCCAGTACTGACACTGTAGTGCAGCATGAGAAGGGTGCTGCACTTCTGAAGTGCCGTCTTTCGGATGAGACGTTAAATCAAGGTCCCATCTGCCTGGATTGGTGGTAGTTCAGGTGGATGTTAAAGATCCCATTGGCACTTATCGAAAAGAGTTGGGGAATTTTCCCCAGTGTCCTGGCCAAATTTCCCTCTTTCACTAAAAATACCACCAACAGTTTAATCTGGTTCAAGGTCAGTTGGCATTCATCTGTATCCCCTCCCCCCCCTCCGCTGGGTCGTGCTTGAAAATAGGCAGGATTTGTCTAGTGCACTTACCCAGTCAACAAAAAATAAATAAATAAAATAAAATTATTTGGAGCAGAAGTGAGTGCTGGTGCATAAAACAACAAACAAACTTAATTCATTTAAATCATCTGGTTTACTGACTGAGTATGTTATTTGCCTTGCTATCCACACCCAGACTGATAGGGTCTCCTATTTATGAAGCACAAAACACATTTCAAACAATAATATTCCTCATATCCATTAGTCTTTGTGAAGAAAACACATTTAAACTCAGAAAGTGTTGGGTAACTGTCTATATAAAGCTTTAGTGCGTGTTTTATATCTGAAATGTTAATACTTAGCAAATTCAGCGCTTCTTGCACTTAAGCCTGTACCCAGTTTGAACACAGTTGCTTGCATTTAAACAAGAACAGTAAAGAGGTTACCTCCAACACAGATTGTACTTCTGTTTACATATACTGCTTCTCGCTGCTACCATCCTAATACCTTGCTTTAAGATTTGGCTGCTGATAACCAAGGACAAGGAGAGTATTGGAAGACAGAAATTACTATTTACAAATCTAAAGCACTACCACGTGAATGTGCACACTGTCAAGCAGCTTAAATCTAGTGCTATGCAACTGTACTCACCATCGAGCAGGCACAAACAGCCGAAACTGCATTATGGGAGTTAGGACACCTCTTTAAACATTTTCTAAGCACTGTAAGGAGTACAGGATATACTTTATGAATGCCTTTAGTGTTTCTTTACTCTTACAATTTACATACTATACATAGGAAAACTCGTAAAGTATTTCTTTAATCTGTAGCTACTCCTGTATAAATGTTTGTTCTATCTTGCCTGTTAGTCTTATTTTTCTGCACTATGAAGTGAGACTCAGGCTCATTTCCAAGGAATCATACTGAAGGGGTGTTATCAGGGCGGCAGACCAGTGTTTTCCGGAACCAACCAGGGATAGCAAGGAGAACCTTCCCAGTTGGCCTAACTGGGAAAGGGTGAAACAGTAGTGGACAGAAAAGTACAAGTAAAGGTAATCAGGAGAAATGCTGCTGCAGCAGACTTAGAATAGAAGAAAATGAAATTTGGATTCCATTCAAAAAACATGGTCAAATAACACCCTTTGACATTGAGGTATTTAAATGTTTCAGTCCTGTCTCCCCTATTCCTTCTTTGTTCCAGTGAGTGCATGTTTGATTTCTTGAGTCTTTCCTCATAGGGTTCCTGGTGAAAGTCCCGAACCATCTTTCTGGCCCTTCTTTGCACAGTCTCCAACTGGTCGATATCTTTTCTTAGGCGAGGTCTCCAGAACTGGACACAGTAGTCCAAGTGAGGCCTTGCCAAGGATCTGTTCAGCAGCATTATCACTTATCATCTTCTGCTTGAGATACCCCTGCCTATGCATCCGAGGCTGTGACTTGCTTTTTGTGCTGTCCTTTCACACTGCTTCCCCACCTTCGGGTCACTGGAAATCTTGCCTCCCCAGGTCTCTTTCTAAGTTGGTAACAGCTAACTGTTCTCATCCTAGAGTATGATCTTTTCCTGGATTTCTTTTTCCAGGGTGCATAACCTTACATTACTTGGCATTGAACTTCAACTGCCAAGTTCTAGATCATTCTTCTAACTTCTTTAGCTCTGATTCCCTCCCTGAGGCACCTCTTGTTGCAGAGCTTTGTGTCATCTGCAAACAAGCACATCTTTCCCTGCAATTCATCTGCAATATCATTGATGAATATGTTGAAGAGGACTGGTCCCAGAACTGATCCCTGTGGGATGCCACTAGTCACCCTTCCTTCCTGTGACAGAGTGCCATTTACCATTACATTCTGAGTTCTGCCCTGTAGCCAGTTTGTAGCCCATTTTGCAATTTTTTCAGCTACCCTTGTATGCTCCACCTTGTTAACAAGGCTCCTGTGGGGCATGGAGTCAAAGGTCTTGTTGAAGTCTAGGTCAACTGCCCCGCCCTGACCCACTATTTTTGTTACCCAGTCAAAGAACTCCATCATGTTTGTCTGGCATGACCATCCAGTTGTGAAGCTGTGCTGTTTTGGGTCAAGCTTCCCATCGTTTTTTAGGTATGTCACTATCCTCTCCTTTAGTATTGACTCCATGATTTTCCCCACAATGGAGGTGAGGCTGACTGGGCACAAGTTCCCTGCCTCTTCTTTGCTTCCACTCTTGTGCAAAAGTATCACGGTAGCCTTCCAGTCTTTTGCCACCTTACCACTCTCCAATGACTTATTTAAGAGCTTGTTAGAGGAGCAGCAAGTTCTTCCCTTAACTCCTTTAGTATTCATGGATGGATTCCATCAGGCCCCAGGCTTTAGCAGTCTTTAGGCTATTTCACTTCTCTAGGATTCTTTCTTTGGTGAAGGGACCTGTGTCTGCCTCCATGTTTTGGCGTTCATGTTTTGGCGTTCATGTCTATTTAGTGTAGGACCTCTTCCGTTATCTTCTTGTGTGAATATGGAGCAGAAATATTTGTTCAGTTTCCACTTTTTTGTTATCCTCTTCCATGTGCTGTCCATCTTTTGTTCTTAGTCAAACTATTCCCCCCTTGGTCTTTGTCTTTTCCCTAATGTATCTATCGAAGGTTTTATCACCATTTTTGATTCCCTCAGCAGTTCTCTCCTCTGTTTGTGCATTTGCCACTATGATTGCTTTGCCTGCCCCTTTAAGCTTAGCCCTGTATTCCTCTCCATCATTTTTGTTCTTTGATTCCTTGTACTTCTTGAATGCTTTTTTCTTTTCCTTCATTTGTGATGCCACTTCCTTAGTAAACCAAAGAGGTTTCTTCTTTCTCTTGGATTTGTTGATCATCTTTGTACACTGTGATGCGACAAGGTTCAGTGCTGTCCCATGTGTGTCCTTTGCATGTATATTTGTAAAGGTGGATCTCATTTTGCGAATGTCTGCATTCCTAAAGTTAAGGATCTTTATTTTGGTATGATTGATATCCTCCTGTTTGCTGACAGAATCAGACTGACCTGTAGTCACTGAAACCCTGATTGACTTCCACTGTCACGTCTGATACCCTGGTGCTGTTAATTAGCATGAGGTCCAGGATTGCATCCTCTCTTGTAGGGGAAGCAACCATCTGAGTCAGACCCGCCTGTTGCAGGACAATGAGGAATTCTTTACTTCTTTCTGATGAGGCTGTATAGGAGGACCAATTTACATCAGGTTGATTGAAGTCCCCTACAATCAGAAGCTCTCCCTTGATAGCCATTGTTTGGATGGATTCAAGAAGTTCTTTGTCTTTTTCAAATTCTTGAGATGGTGGTCTGTATACAACTTCCAGCCTGATTGGGGCCTTGGGTCCTGTTTCAGTGATAACCCTTAGGGTTTCAGCCTCGGTGAGATTATTCTGGATCTCAGTGGCTTTGTATTCCTCCTTGATGTATACTGCGACCCCCCCCCCCAACTCTTTTTTCCTTTTCGGTCTCGCCTGAACAGAGTGCAACCTGGATAGTGATATCCCATGTGTGGTTCTTGAACCATGTCTCTGTGACCATGACCCAATCCAGATCAACTTCCGCTGCCAGGGTGCAGAGGTCTGGGATTTTATTTGCTAGACTGCGAGCATCGATACATAGCATTCACCTACCTGGCTTTCTACTTTCCTTATGTTTTGATTTTCACCTAGCAGTATTGGTCTAGTTGGGACAGACTTCTCCATGATTTTTTTCTTCTATGCTACTACTAGAATGAAAAAAAGATGTGCTTGATGGTACTGGCACCTGAGGCATGTTGGGCGTTAATGCCTCATCCCCTTTTTCCATGGATTTGTTTGTAGGCCCATCTGTGTGCTTTGTTGAATGAAAGAATAATCTACTGGCTGATGTTGAGGGAGGGGTATCTCCTAACCTTTGAAGTGTGCTGAGTGTTGATGCCCTCTCCCCTTTTCTAGTTTAAATGACCACAAAAAGCATTACATTTCTGGCCAAGCACTCGGGTCCCCTCCTTGTTGAGATGTAGGCTATCATATTTGAAGAATTCTTGTTCTCAGAAGTCATGCCAATTGCCAACAAAGTGATGACCATTTTCCTGGCACCAGTCCTTCAGCCTGGTGTTGAGCTCTGTAATCTCCCTTTGTTTGACCCCTGCCATCTGTTTCCATTTCCCAGACAGGCAGGATTTTGGAGAATGACATTCCAGACAATAAAGAAGTGAGTTTGCTGCTCAGTACAGTAAAGTTATTTTTGGTTTCTTCTACAGAGTGACTGGCAAAGTCGTTTGTTCTCAGGTATATTAGGACTTGTGGTTTGTTGTTTGTTCTGTGTACTACTCCTTCTGTGCAGTTTGTGCCCCTCCATGATGATGCCCCTGGAAGACATCTGAATGTGATACTAGTTTGAATATTTTGCTTGAGGTGATATTTTACTCCATGGATCATAGTGTGACCTATGATCAGAAGAGATTTTCTGGTGTCCTTTATTGTGATGTTGTTGGAGACTGTTGTTTTGGTGCTCTGTGCAAGTTGTAGGCCTGAGATATTTTTGTCACATGTGGTTGGGTTTGATTCAAGTGGTGAGAATTGGTTTGATGTGTGAATGGGTGTAGCTGACTGGTTTCCCATGCACAGGATTTTTTTTGTTGCTTTTGATGTACCACTACCTACTGTATGCCTGGTTACCCCCCCCCGACAGTGACATTTTGCCAGTGAGGTCCCCCACAGTGACTACAGTGCCTAGCCATGGTGGGAGACCCGCTGGAACCTGGTGCTGTCTGTGGGGGGTCCTGCACCCCCCAATCAGCCTTGACTTTAGTTGAGAATCCTTAAGTGGGGGGTGTGGGTTCGGGAGGGCAAGGCCCCCAAAGAAAACAAAAGAACAAAGTGCAAACTGGCAGCTGACTGCAGAATGCGGTTGACCTGTCCGTGTCACTGATGGGGCAATCGACAAAATTTTTGTCAGATTCCCGTCGTGGATCCTTGTATGCCAACCCCCTGGTCTGGTTGTCCTTTGGAACAGGGTGTGTGGCATATGAATATTGTACTCTTGGTAGTGCTGTTGTTGTATTTGAATCTGGTGCATAGATGTGAGATTAAGCCCCATGTGTCATGGAGCTGGGGTCTTAGGTCCCTGATTGTCCAGCAGTTAGGACAGTGCCTGACCCTCTGAGCAAATGTCCAGTAGAATAGTGTGCCACACTGACTACAGTTGATTATGTCCATTAGTCCTTTATTGATGTGGTCGAAAGGTGCAATGTTTGTTTTGGTCAGGTGCAAAAGGCAGTACTGGAATAGAGGTGTAAAAGGTTTTTTTTTTCCTCTCCCCCTTCCTGTATCACACCCTTAGGCTATAGTACTGGTGATGTTGTGTGATATCACCATCAATAGCCTATAAAGGTAATCATGTCACACTTGGACAGCTGGTTCTGATCCCAGTATCATTTTGTTTTTGTAAATATAAAAAATGTGGGATGCACTGTGTCAAGAGCAAATGTTGTCTTGCTGGAACTGACACATCAAACCCCCCAGGGATAGGTTCAAAGGACAGGACATAGCTTAAAACTGCAGCTATCTGGAATGCAATTACTTTGTTAAATTTGCTTTGAAGGCAGGAACCAAGATATCCATTTTATAATGCCCTCAGGGAAATCCTTTGATGTGCCATATATGTTAGGAGAAAAGGGACACTGGCCAGTGTTATGGGCATCACCCCTAGGAAGTCAGCTCATTTCATCAAAGAGACCTTTGATGTCTGGGGATACCAGGTCCCAGACTAAATTAAGAAGTCCAGTATACATTTGCTTTGAATATACAGTGAATTACATCAAAGAGGCTTTTGATGTCTGGGGAAAAGCAGAGCACAGACCGGTTTGGACCAATCACATAAAGAGAAGCGATTCCTTATATCATCTATTTTTTTTTAAATATCTTAGTAGGACAGCTTGTGTTATAAAATAGTCATTGTTATACAACAAGGCAGAGTTAGGTGACCTCAGAGAGAAGGCTGGCTCAAGATTGTTTTTTTAAACTACTGAGCAGACCTTAGAGGGGACACATTCATATTTCTGACTGAGAAAGGAGGAACACAAAAGCACTGAAAGATTAAGAAGTAAGGAGACATTAGATAAAGCCAGTCTATGTGTTGTTATTTGTAGGAATCTGCACTTTTAAACCTGTTTGTTTTAAGGCTGTATGTGTTGGGATATCTTGTTCTGTGTTTTATTGTTTTCCTATTTAATCTCCTTTACAGTAAAGATATATATTTTAAAAATGGAAACTGCCTGGTGTGCCTTGAAATTTCTTTTTATATAAGTGAAGCTTTGAAGGTTATAGTTGACACTGTGTATGAGTTTACCATGATACCAAACTGGGAAACAGACAGAGTTCTCTAGGTCTTGTATAGAGTTCTAAGGGTTCATTTTGCAATACCTGGTTAGGTGCCCATAGGCAAAGATATCTAGCCCCCCGAAGACAGAATTATCTGAGCCTGATAACTGGGTACACTAACAAGAGGTTATCAGTTTGAGTCCATCCAGAACTTGAGACTAAGGTGACTCGAACCCACAAAACAGACAAGAGGGTTACCTTGTACTGTTCACTGTTCACAATTCTACACTCAGAGATTGCCGCTTTGGGAGTAGAGGGCTGACCTGCTGAGTGAATCTGTGATAGTGACGTTGTGAAATATCACCGTCAATAGCCTATAAAGGTAATCAGCAGCAAGAGGTGGGCAGGTTGAACGGCAGGGAGGGCAGGACCCAATTCAGCACCACCAGAAACAATCAGTCTACCGAGCCGAGTGTAGCTGTGGAAGCTCTGTGAATCTACTTCCAAGCGACAGATGGAAGAGACTTGGAGGAAGCCTGTAAAGAGATTGGGCCTGAAAAGGAAAAATAAAATGATTGCAGCCCTATCTGTGCAGTGTCAACTGCTTGTCTGTCCTGCTGAGTTGGAAGCGCTATGTAAACGCTATGCTGTTGTCCTACAGCAGGTCTGGTGGAGTGGAAGAAATAACAATATGCTATACTTGCAAGCTCTAGTTGAGCACCTTCAGGAGACACCTCTACCACTGTTCTGAGGAGCAGGGATAATGCGCCAGGCTAGTCAGAGCGTGGCAGAGTGCTGGATGCGGATCCCAAATTTAAGAGTCAGGGCTGAGGTGGGGAATAATAGTCATCTGTTGCTGATGTTGATTGGCAGGTTCATTTGGTGCTCTCCCTGATTGGTTCCTTCAAGGAACCTGGTGTAGCTGTGAAAGCTCTGTGAATCTGCTTCCAAATGATGGTTGGAAGAAACCTGGAGGGAGCCTGTAAAGGATGGAGCCTGAAAATGAAAAATAAAATGATTGCAGCCCTTTCTGTGCAGTGTCAGCCACTGTCTGTGCTGCTGAGTTGGAAGGACTATGTAAGCACTATTCTGGTGTCTAATGGCAGGTCTGATGACGTGGATGAAATAATAATATGCTGTCCTTGTAAGTGCTAACTGAACACCTTTAGGAGCCACTTCTACTGCTGTTCTGGGGAGTGGGGACAATGCTCCCAGCTAGTCGGAGTGTGTTAAAGTGCCGGAGCGTGCCTGAGGTAGTTCCCCTTATTGGCTCTTAGCCATCTGTTGCCACCACCGATTGGCTGGTTCATTCAGTGCTATCCCTGAGTGTTGTCCACTCTCTCCACCTATTAGTGGTGGCGCCAACACATGTGATGTGGAGGAGCTCCAGCCAAGCAATAGCACGTGAATCACACAAATGGAACACTGTCTTTCCCACCACAGAGCAGACAGGCTGCACACTACAGCTTAGAGGAATCAGTGAGCACGGAATTCTCAATAGCAGTGTTCAGGCAGCATATTTTTGTTGATCTACTCTTAGTGAGTCTCTGGGGGTGAACTAGAAGGTAACTTGAGACTAGGCTACCTATTTAGTTTACTAGGCTTGCCTCACAAAAAAAAAAAAAAAAAAATAGCACGGGCCATCTGTGGCAGCAAGCTAGGCCTCGCAGTGCCAGCAGTGTGGGAAGCATTCATAGGCCTTGATCAGTGCAGTGCGGCAGCAGCCATTGCAGTAGCCAAGCAAGAAGCAAGCAACCCAGGTTGGGTGGGTTTGGTTGGTGAGGTGACTTAGTCATAGATCACATTTGGGAGCTGGGATGGTTTTTTCCAGCATCCAGCTTCTGGCAGTAGGATGAAGGAGGAGCAGACTGAAAACTGGGCTGGTGGCATACTGGGCTATGCCGTAGGTTCTGGCCAGATGGCTGGGTAAGTAAAAGTAAATATTTTTTTTACTGGGGAATTGGGGAAGGAGGAAGAACTGAAATATTGTTGTGTTTTTTTACATTTTTGTGCCATTGGGTGGCTTCACAGCTCGTATGGGATAGGTAATGCATTTAATGGAGTTGGGGAGAGAAATTGGGATAATGTTTTTTTTGGGAGGGTCAGAATGTCAGCCAGGAAAAAAAAATGGTTAGTAACTGGGTGGGTTAAAGCCCAAATCTGATGCACTGCTCCGGAGTATAGACAGATCAATCTTATACATTTAAATTTTTCCTGATTTGCATATCACTTTTCAGTCACAACAAATAAGTTTTATCTCTTAGAAACATTCCAGACATTCCACAGTTTGCCACCTAGGGGCTAACTAGCACCTAGCCTCCACTAGTTGTTGGCTCTCCCCCACACTAAAATCTGAATGGTGCCCTACTATAAAGTCTAAATTTATAGCACATCCTGTGTATGAGCAGCATGTATTCCATGAGGATGGATGAGGGGCAGAGCAGTTTTCAAGCATAAAATGAGGGCTGTCCCTTGCATTCAGGGACAGTTGAATGGTATGGTATTCACAGACTATTGGACCCCCAGTATAGTCAGGCTTATGCCCCCCCCCCCAGTGAAGCTGACCTCCACATCCCCACACTCAGGCACATTATGACATAGGACAAGAGAGAGTGCAGGGGCATGCCCCATTGAAATGAACAGGGGTATTTTTTATTACTATTTTATACATTATTTATGGAGATTAATGAAGGCCACCAGTCAACTACCAAGGGCCTTGTTTGTAGACCAATGGCCTTCATTATTCTCCAACTCACCATCATAATGTATAAAATAGTAATAAAAAATATCTCCATTCATTTCAAGGGGGTATGACCTCCCCTTTTCCTTTTTTCTTAGAACTAGCCTGTGATTTTTATCATTATATTAGCTTTTTTAGTTATATTGTGGTATCAAATTTTATAAGGGCTTTAATTTGGTTAAATGTGGTAAAACACTGAGTGAGCTTTATGTAATGCTATCAATACCTCATTGGTCAATTTGAATAGATTTTTTTATTGATGGGACTATAAATGTGATTGTACTGCAAATTGACTCCAATGAAGAGGGCGTATGCCCTCGAAGTGCCAGGGAGTCATTATGTGTGTGTTTAAATAAGTGATTCATCATGTTTTTTCAACAATTGGTCTGTGTGGATCACTTTTTCCAATGTTGTTTGTCCATTTTTGCCAAGATATAGGCAGATCCACAGAGCATACCCATTTAGTACATTGTTCTGTGTAGTTTTACTCTGACACATAGACATCATCTCTTAAAGACTCCTACCTCTTGCTCCCTAGTACTCTTGACTTGTATGCAGTCTGTAGCAGCGTGGCTGCACCCACTACAATGTGGGGGGGGGGGCTGGCCGTGTGGGTGGATATCAAGTTATTGCTACTTTTGTGTTTGCCTCTTAAAGTCTGTTTGCATGAAGCATTCAAAACTATGGAGATAAAATAGTATGAGTACAGACCAGACAGATGTAATTAAGTAGTTTTATGGGTAAGTGTGTGTATTGGGGGTGGGAAGAACCACACGTGTTTCCATTGGTGTGTGTGCTACAAATCAGCAGTGCAGCTGTGATGAATGGGACAAGAAAACTAAAAAGTATCAGTGGCTATAAGCATGCCACATGCATGCAGAAGTATGCAGATTTGTACTGAAGTACACGCAAGCCATATGTTTTGTTTGTAAAAGTTTATTCCTAAAAGAAACTTCTAAGTAATAGGATTGCCCAGTTGAGCAAAACAACTTATTTACAGTGGGGTCCCACATTCATACAATGTAAAATGCAATACAGTTTCAACAAGTATAAGTACATAAAATATCCTTTTTTTTAAATAAAAAGGTACATTTAAAATACATTGAAGGAGGCACATACATATACTAAATCGTTTAGTATGAACAGCATATTTTTCATTGTGCAAAGATTTGAAACAGCCAGCCTTTAATTCTATTCCTATTTGCAAACAGTATAGCTGAGTGGTTAAAGGCACTGAACTGCAAACCAGGAGACCTGAAGACATGGGTTTGAATCTCATCAACCCCCACTTGCATATTGTGTGATCCTGAGCAAGTCACTTAACTTTTATGTGTGCAGTTATCAGTGACCATTTGCTTTTTGAATGCATGCCACATGTATGCAGTCTTTTCCAATTGAACATAAAAAGTATGCTTTCCACACTTGCTTGCTGCACGCATGCCACAATTAATGCAATTATTCCAATTTAACATTTAAATCATGCTTGCTGCACACTTATCACATGCGTAGTTTAATGTGCGCAGCATGAACACATTTCTTATAATTATTTCTCTAATGGCAGACTCAGGTGGGGAGTAATACACAGGCAGAGAATCAAGCTTGGCCAGGAAGTCATGCTCAAGTAAGGCATCTTGTTTGAGCAGTGTTTCAGGCTAGGATAGCGTGTGAGGCGCAGACAACTTCTTGTACATTAGTTTGCGCTTTTTTGGCTTAGGTTCTTGCATAGGCTGGGGTTTTAATTCAGGTACAGGCAGATGCTTGTACTTTTTTTGTGTGCTTTTTGTGCCTGCCCTCATCCTGTATTGCAGGCACCATATCATAAATGATTCTGTCAGATGAACCTGATTGATTTTTTTGACTGGGTCACAAAGGTGGTGGATAGGGCAAAGCAGTAGACGTCATTTACCTGGACTTTAGCAAAGCATTCAATTCTGTGCTACACAGGAGACTAATCAGCAAGCTGAAGGATCCTGTGGTCAGGGGAAAATGACATGGTGGGTAGAAAACTGGCTAAGTGACAGAAACCAGCGGGTGGTGATAGAGGTTGAGTTGTCCAGTGCCAGGGAGATTACCAGTAGAGTCCAGCAGGGATCAGTGCTAGGGCCGGTGTTGTTCAATGTCTTCATATAAGACATTGGAGAGGGCATTTAGGTCAAGATGAATCTGTTTGCAGACACACCAAATTCTGTGGGAGGGTGAACACAGTTAAAGGGATACAGGACCTAGTGGAGGACCTCAAGAAGCTTGAGAGATGGTCGGGGATCTGGCAACTTGGCTTCAATGCCAAGAAATGCAGAGTAATGCACATTGGGACCAGAATGCCTAGGTCTGAGTATTACATGGTGGGGGGGGGGTTCATGATAGCAGCTACAGGGGAAGAAAAAGATCTGGAGGTGGTGATTACCAGCGACCTGAAACAGGCCTCGCAATGCAAAAAGGCAACAGTAAAGGTGAGCAGAATGTTGGGGTGCATCGTGAGGGGATTCAGCAGCAAGTGGAGTGATGTCATACTGCCCTTGTACAGTACAGGTCACTGGTGAGACCGTACTTGGAATATAAGGTAAGGTACTGGAGCCCATATCATAAAAAGGATATCAGTGAGTCATGTGATGCATAGATCAGGCTGGCAGCTTCCTCACTTATCGCCCATCCACTAGTGCTATTTAGCTATCTCTCCAGTTTATTTTGGAGCTACTTACATCTCCACAGTTTCTGGGACCCTTTCTGTGGCTGCTGGTGTGTTTTCCATCTGAAGACCCTGCCTAAAATGGATGCGGAGATGTGACAGAGCTTACCGCACCATACTTTGCCTCAGACGCCTGACAACGCCAAAAAAAAAATCAAAGAGCTGCAACGCTATTACTGGGCATGCTGCTACTGTGACACCAGAGTTAACCCCATTCTCAGAGGAAAAGTTCTTATTGGAGCTGCAAGTTATTAAGGACTCCCTCCTCACTCTCACCTCTGAACTGACTTCCCTTAGAAAAGATATTGGGGTGACCATCCAAAGGATGGGTGATGTGGAAGCCAGGTCAGCTTCACCAGAAAAGTGGCGTGATCGCACCAATCCAGAGATTTCCTCCCTGTGTTAGAAACTGCATAAGCTGGAACTTAAAATGGAGGATCTGGAGGGCAGGAGTTGGAAGAATAACCTCGTTGTTTTCAGACTCTTCAAATATGCTGAAGGCTCCACTCCTATCTTGTTCACTCAGACGTTGCTCGAAAAATTAGCCAGGCCCCCGCCCAATGGGCCAGGCTACATAGTGGAGCAGGCGCACCAAGCCCTGTACCCTAGACCACTGCCTGGCTCACCTCCTCGCCCTTTCATTCTGCACCTACTTAATTTCCTCAATAAGCAACACATCTTAGCCAAGCTACTAGACTTGCAATCTACTACCTGGCAATGTAGCAGACTGTGTATTTCTCAAGATCTCCTGGCCTCTGTGTGCCAGAAATGAGTGGCGTTCTACCCAACTGTGTCCAAGGTCATCTCGGCAGAGATTAAGTTCTGTATGCTGTACCCTGTTTGTCTTCAGGTTCTCCTGCAGGACACTTGGCATACCTTTGATGATGCAGCACAAGCCTCCAAGGAGTTACCTTCACTTCTCCTCGATCTCTTCAAAGCTGGCTGACAAACACCTTGAGAGGCAGCTCTGTTGGAGTATCAGACAATCTGATGAGGAGTGGTTTGTTTTTGTGTTGACATCTGCTGTTTATTTTAATGTTTTCCTGGACATTGCGACACTAGCTGGCATCTGTTTCCATTGAGTCTTCTAAGAGTGCCATGCAGAACTCTACTTTGCCTCCCAGTTTGATACATTATCTGTACAGGAACGCCAAGGGGCTCACCAGGTTCCCATGGGAAAGGACAGTAGACTTTTCCTTTTTTTATTTTGTATTTCTTATTTTGTTTTTTAACTCTATGCATTGATATAATACAATGATGGCTATTTTACTGATGGCTGCCCATAATTCCTCTGTGTTTTGTATGGATTCCAGTTTACCCTTCCTTAATTTACTTATACCAGGGTGGGTGTTTTAATTGTTCTATTTTGTTCTTTTATACTATAGCTATACTTGCTCTAATTAAGTTTGTTGGTTGCACAGTCATGACCTGGTATATAAAGGGATGATCAAGTGCTAATGCTTAATTCTAGACATCCACAGGTACCATAGGATGGTTAATGCTTCCTCTTTTATTACAAGTTTCTTGTATTACAAGTTAATATCCCAATATTGTTGTTCTGGCATTGTTATTTCTTTAGTCTATGGTATTTGGTGGCTGGGAGAGGTGGACGGTCTTTGAAGATGGTGCTGTTCCCTTCGGGCCTCACGAGACAAATGTATGGGAGGGGAGTTTCACTCATAAGGGTGGTTGGGTTGTAGTTGGGTGTTTGAGGTATCTTGGGTGGGATTTTGGTTGGTTTTTGGATTGGGGAGGTTCTAGTTCTGGGTTTGTTCAGATTATTGTTACTGTTCTATGTTTTTTTTTCTATTTTGGGGGATGGGCTGGGTGGGGGGCTACCACCAGAGGAAGGTGTCTTCCAATGAGTTGTATCCTTCTTTTTTTTTTAATGCTCCTACATTCGCCAGTCCAATTACTGGTCCCTATTAGTTACTTTATTATGGCAGCTTATAACTCTTGTTCTTGGAATGTTAAAGGTGCCCAATCTCCTACCAAATGGACAAAGATTTTACTTCATCTGCACAAACTTCAAACTGATGTGGCCTTTTTTGCAGGAGACTCATTTACCTCCATCCCAGGTTCTCCTTTTTAAATGATCCTGGATGGGGCAGGCATTTGTAGGTTCTGATTCCTGCAAGAAGGGGGTCGCCATTCTCATAGCCCGGAAGGTTCCCTTCCACCTCCTGCAAGAGGTGGTAGATCCCCATGGTCACTATATTCTCATTCAGGCATTGCTCAGTCACTTGGAAATAATACTAGGTGCTAAATATGGTCCCACTACTGATGATCATCAATTTTTTTACTTCTCTGATGTCCATTCTAGCCTCCTGGAGCTCCATGCCAATTCTCCTCGGGGGGGGGGGTGAATAAGTTTTATGTAATGTCCTGGATAGGTCTGGTAGGGTCAGACAGATTTTTTGGGGGGAAGTTGGCACTCCGTGATTTGATGGACTTCTTTGGCTTGGTAGACCCATAGAGAATATTAAATCCGGACCACAGGAAATATTCATTTCATTCTTCCACACAATTCCTTCTCTAGACTGGACTATTTCCTGCTTGAAATAGAATATCTCCCTGGTGTTCTTTCTTATTATTATTTGGCTAAAGTTGTTGTGGATCACCATCCTGCCTATATCCAAATTACCTTCATTCCATTGTTAAATAGTGATAAGGTATGGCGACTTAATAACCAGTTACTTAAACAGGGAGACCTCACAAAACTCCTTCAATCCTTTATTACCACCTTCATGGAGCTTAACATGCCATCCATGGCCAAGCTCGATCTTTTATGGGGAGCTTTGAAGTGTGCCCTGTGAGGAGAACTAATTTGTTTAGCCACTAAGCAGAAGAAGCAGACCTTGGCTGGTCTCTCCTCTTTATTAGACTATATGCTATCTGTGGTGGGGGAAGAAATCTCACAAGCTTCTCCTCTGTCGGAGTGGGAACAACTAGAAAACCTTAGATTCCAGCATAATTCTTTATTGGGAGAGAAGGCTGAGCATTTATTACTGCCCTCCAAGGTGAAATATTTTGACCAAGGGGAGAAGGCCGTGAAATTATTGGCTCTCCGTTTGCACTCCCAAGCCATGGACAAGATAGTATCTTCCATTCATACTGATTCTGGCCATCTTCTCACTTCACCATGGGATATTGTTGACACCTTTAAAGATTTTTATCAATGGTTGTATGCTCCACTTCCCTTCCCCTTTAGCACACACCTTTTTGAAAATTTCCTTAATGATATAACTCTTCCCCAATTGGCTGATTTGCATGTTGCCTTGTTACAGGCTCCCTTGACTTTGGAGGAGATCTGCCATGCAATTGACTCCTTAGCTTCCGATAAATCCCCTGGCCTGGATAGATACTCTACTAATTTGTATAAAACATTTAAAGCTCAACTGGTTCCCATTCTTCTGGATACCTTCAATTACATTTTTAGAGAAGGCCTCTCCAATCTCTCTCTCTCTCTTTCTCTGGTTCTCCTCAAACCCGGCTGGGATCCCTTGTTGGTCTCCAACTACAGGCCTATATGGCTCATCAATATGGATCTAAAATTCATTGCTTAGGTATTGGCCTATAGATTGGGCCATGTTTGGGGTTTGCTTTTAAGTATAGGGAGCAAGTTGGCTTCGTGAGAGGTAGATTCTTGGCTGATCACCTTAGGAAGCTCTCCAGTCTTATTTCTGCATCAATGGACTCCTCTATACTTGCAGTTTTGGTGTTCCTGGATGCAGAAAAAGCTTTTGATAGGGTCTCATGGGACTATTTGTTTGCTCTTCTACCCTTATACTGCATTCCCCAGGAATTCATACAATGGGTCAAGGTGCTCTACCTCTTCCCAATAGCTTGAATACTTTGTAATGGTGTTTTATCATCTCCGTTATCTCTAAATCAGAGTACCCCAACAGGGCTGTCCCTTATCTGTCTATATATTTAACTTGTTTCTGGAACCCCTGATCCATAAACTTAATTTCTCCCCACAAGTTCAGGGTATTTCACTTGGTCCTGCTGACTGGAAGTTATCTGTATATGCAGATGATATTTTGTTATGCATCTCTTTCCCTGCCACATCTCTGCCCGCTGCCCTGCAACTTATTTCTCAATTTGGTGATATTTCCAACTATAAATTGAACCTTGTGTAACCCCCTTGCAAATGGGGTTCCTAAAAATGCCAGCTTGGGCTTACCTTAGCCCTTTTGTCTGTTCTCCTCCTACTATCTCTTGGGCTCCTCCCAATCTGGCCACCTATTTTTTTCTGGTTCCACAGGTCTGTTTGCCCCTTTTTATGCCCTGCCATGCTGCCCGAATGAAAAATCCAGCCCTTCAGGGCTTAAAACGCTGACCATGATCTCCCATTGCAAAAGTGCTGGCTCCAGGGCAGCGGGAGTCTCGCTGGCATGCAAAGCTCCTTTGAAGTGGAGTCACTTGTTTCTGCAGTTGCCTCAGGGACTGTGCCATGGGTCCTGGGATCCCTTCCACCTAATTGGGACCCGGTGACCACGGACAGCCTGCTGGGGGGCCACTCTGGTGGGAATTGAAGGAGTTTGACTGGGGTTCAGGGCAAGAATGCCTGAGCAGGGCCCTGGTCATCTGAACAATGCATAACAGTGATTGGCTGCCTCCAGGGTATTCCTAAATGGCTTCTGCCAAAAAATAGAGAAACTTAAGTATTTTAAATGATGGAATTTGTTGCTGCATAGGGGGGATTCTCTGTACATAAAAGGAAGAGTATTTTTAAATTAAAATAAGTACTTTTCTCCTGCCTTCAACAGTACTTTGGGACTCTGTGTGTCAGCCTGTCAGCTGTTGCAGGAGGAGCTTGCTAAGTGCAGTAGCGACAGGAAAACTATCAGAGCCACCCCTTTCATCTGTGCAGCAACTGCAAGTACAGCCTTTAAGCTACAGAACTTTGGGTCATTTGGGGCAAATAATTATTTATTTCTGGCTGCACCAGGACATTATTCAGTACTGTATCTAATCTGCTATGAGGGACAGTGGGTTAAGCAGCCATTTCCAGCAGTCGCAGCCAATTAGAATGCCAAGAATAAAAGCCAGGACTTGTGGTACATTCTCTGCACTTCATGGGTAACCACCCAAGTGCTCATGGGGACTTACAGGGACATCATTTTAGGCACCAAGTCTACAATCCAATTGTGCCTCAAGTGTTCTGATTGACAGGTCCCTCTGCCATACAGAGACCTGCCACCCCATCTCTGCTGCCAATCAGGAGTCGAGCTAGGAGCTCTATAAAGAGACAGTGTTGCCAGTTTGTCTGGAGATTTTTTGGAGAGAGAGATCAGCCAGAGTGAGAAGGAGAGCAGGTTCCAACCTATGGATAGCCCCCCACAGGGGTGGGGCTCAGGCCCCAGCCATGCCACCAGGCCTGGGCCACTTATTCCAAGCCCCTTCAGTCATCAGAGGGCATTTATTATTTTCTTAAGTTGAAGTTTACCAGTTATAGTAACTGTACTTTCTGCAATAGCTAGTCTTGAGGTTGCCAGTACTGTCCTCCAGAGGCTAGCCCTCCATCCCACGTCTGGGAAAGATGCAGACTGAAAATCAGATGTCCAGCAGCAGTGAGAGCACTGACCAGACCAGATGACATCATGCAGTGATGAGAGCGCTGAGTACCTCAGCGGTGAGAGAGCTGAAGAGACTTCAGGATGCCTTTGATTGTGGAAGAAACCGGTGGAGGACCTGAGTGAGTACCCTCGTACTCCCTGATGCGAGGGAGAATATTTAACATTAGTCTTGGGGGCCCCAAGCCCCGCTAACAAATATGCTCTGTCAGTTCTGAAAGTGTTGAAGTTGTCAGTCTAGGCTACTAACCCCATCAGAGACTGTCCAGTGAAAGTTAGGATGAATGCATCTTGTCTGTGGCCCAAATGGCTAAATTGCAGGTGCCTGGCTAGTGAATCATATAAATGTGTTGCAAGTTGTTGAAGCTAAGGGTTAGAGTCCTGCCTTCATGGAGCTGACTGCCAAGCTGCTGTTGCCACTTTGTGAGACAGGAGGCCCTGGAGCAAATTATGTCTAAGTTACCCTGAAGAGAATTTACCTGTGTCTGACCAGAATTTTGTCTAAAAGCACTTGGGATAAGTGTACAATATATAGACATGCTGGATAAGACTCTGCTTGTGATTAGAAAATGGGCTTGAAAAATAAAGCATGCTGACTGGCTAAAAGCCGTGATCAGCATGCATTTATTTTTCAATACAGCCCGCTAAATAATGAGTGTCAATTCTGGGTGCCTCATTACTCAGTCTATTATTGGGTACCCTGAATTTTCAAACTGTCTGATTGCCATTTTTATGTCCCACTTAGTGGGAGACTGAGAGGTGCAGCCCCCGAGAACTCCCTCCACATCACACCACAGAGTCAAACCATGACTTTAAAAAATAGTTTCTTAATAAAAGGTGTGAGGATTTTAACAGCACAGTATTAACTCCGTATAAACAAAATTTGTATGGCTCCTATTTCCACAAAAGCCAGCCAGTGAAGTACTTCCAGCAAGCTGGCAACAGGTCTCGGTGTCGGGGGAATCAAGCCAATCACAAAATGGTAGGGGTTACTAACTAAAGCACTCTGTTTCATCACTACAGAACAAATATGTTGGCATCTACCTGTTTTGGATGTTCTTAATTTATTTAATCTCTGCCATGGTCCACCACGCTTGGTAATGCAGTTCTCACAGAGAGACAGTTTCAAAACGAAAGATACCGATCCACAAATGGTCCCGACCATACCTCCATGCTTCCTGCAACAACCCCACTAGGTAGTGCAGCTCACATACAGAAAGACACAGGCAGGTTTAAAATAAAGTTACCGAGCCACAAGGCTCTCTTAGTAAACAAGCCCCCATCGGTACTCGCGTATGTTTTAACTGCATTCAACCACTTTTTTTTTTGTAAACTACCGAGTTCCACTACGACAAAAAGTCCTTCGCTCCCAAAGAAACGCACTTACTTCCTAAGCAGGCGGGGGAACTATTTTGTTACAAAACTAATTTCAAAGTAATTTTTTTTATTAAAAATGTTTTATTAAAATTATTTTTTTAGTGCCCATTTTCTAAGTGCAATAATACCCTCCAGGGTGGGCTTTATTGAGAAATGCTGGACCTTCCAGGGCTGTCTGGTATTTCCCAATAAAGCCCACCCTGTTGGGTATTATTGCTTACATAATGTTCTCGGTATATAGAATGTACTGGATGTGACTGCCTGTAACTAAAGTATTGGATGCTTGATAAAAGTGACGCTGCCAGCTTACTTTGAATGGATGCCTTTTTTGGTATATAAAGTACTGGATGTGACCTTGTTTAAATTGCATATAGGATGCTTGACAAAAGTATCACACTCATTGCATTTGGATGGGACTTTTAAATATTGTGCTGAATGTTCTGGATGTAAGATCCACATAGGTTGTCCTGGAATGTTCAGAAGTCCGCAAGTGCAGGGCAATCCCTGCCATGTCTGCTAGAGTGCAGGGCAATCCATGCTGTGGTTGTAAATAGTAATCTGACATCTTATAAGAATCTGTTTCTAAGTTGCCCCCACCCTCAAATCAATAGCCGGCCGCCTCATCTAGCTGCACTGTTCTTCAGGCCTGCAACATCTTGGACTGTGGTATCTGTTTAACCAGTATGGTATGAGATTGCGGGTTTCATATTGATCTGATTACTGGTACCAGTGTGGTTATTAATAATAATAATTATGTTTAACATCTGATTTGTCAGCAGCTAGATAGCCAGGGCTCTGGATGTCTTAAGTCGAATGCTAAAATGTGATTTATGTCTGCTTGTTAGTATGGAGGGTTCACTAGCAAAACCAAATAATCAGTGTACATGTGTAAATATGATAAGATAACCTCTACTACTCCTGTTTCCCTTTCCTAGTTTTTTTATTTCCCCCAAATAAATCTTGTTATTTGTTGTTTGAAATTTATGTGTGAACATATTATTAGAGAAAGTCTTTAAATAAAAAATGTTTAAATATGGGGAACTGTGTATTGGGGCATGTC
This sequence comes from Neoceratodus forsteri, assembly GCA_016271365.2. NCBI lineage: Eukaryota > Metazoa > Chordata > Ceratodontiformes > Ceratodontidae > Neoceratodus > Neoceratodus forsteri. The sequence continues at coordinate 905,117,135 of CM028133.1, forward strand.
TGGAGAAGGTAAATGGTCATTGTGGGTGGTGTAGCATCTCAGGTAGGCTACTTCCATTACCATCTCACCCACGTAAAGCACCCTGAGTGGAGGCACTGCGCAAAAAATTTCAGAAATGGTTATCAGACAGTGAACCCAAACTCCTTAGCCTATGTCCAGGGTAGTAAGCAGGGGTATAACACTGGGGGTAGTACCACCCAGGGGTTACACTTGCAAGAACTGAGGTTATGCTACTTAATGGTGACACCCTTAAAACAGAGGTTGAGCACCTTGGCCTTGTATGGAAACGAGAAAAACTGAAATATCTGGGGATTCTCTTTAGTACTTCACCCCACCAGATGAAAAAACTTAATCTGGATTCGGTATTGACTCACATTAAAGCAGACTTAGACTGTTGGTCTCTGTTACCCCCATCCCTGTGGGGCTGCTTGACTATTATAACAAGCATATGTCAATGCCGAACGTTCGCTTGCAGGTATTTGCAGTGGTATTTGGCACTTGGACATGGCTTAAAAAAATCAGTGACAAAGAAGTACAAGCATTTGTCAATGCCGAATGTTGCTTGCTTCTATGTGCTGTTTAGGTATTTGGAAGTCATTGAGTGCAAATATTGAAAATTAAGAACTTCACGAGCGCGGCGTGAGGAACCGCAATGCACGTCAGAAACAGTCATTTTTAGGAATTTTTTCACTAAATTTTTCAACATAGCCATTTTAAGACCTCTGCTCATGAACAGTGTCACTGTGATTTTCTTAATATGTCCCATACATTGATTTCAAGATCCGACTGCGCCATTGTGCGCTACATGGGTGGAAACACATTTTGGGCAGGATGTGAAAAATGACAGCTGTACTGCTCATAAGGAGGTGTGGTAAATGGCAATGTTGAAAATGTGGAGTGAAAATATTGAAATTCGCGAACTTACGAAGTGTACAGGAACCGTGCAACGCACACCGTAAAACAGTCATTTTTAGATTTTTCATCATTATTTCAACACAGCCATTTTAAGACCTCTGCTCATGAACAGTGTCACTGTGATTTTCTTAATGTGTCCCATACATTGAGTTCAGATCACCGACCGCGCCATTGTGCGCTACATGGGCGGAAACATGTTTTGGGCAGGATGTGAAAACGACAGCTGTACTGCTCATGAGGAGCTGTGGTAAATGGCAGTGTTGAAAATCTGGAGTGAAATATTGAAATTATAAACGACGAGCGTGCTGCAGAACCGCGCAACGCACGCTAAACAGTCATTTTAGAATTTTTCACCAAATTTCAACGTAGCCATTTTAAGACCTCTGCTCATGAACAGTGTCACTGTGATTTTCTTAATGTGTCCCATACATTGATTTCACACAATCGACCGCGCCATTGTGCGCTACATGGGTGAAAACACGCTTTGGGCAGGATTGAAAAATGACAGCTATACTGCTCATAAGGAGGTGCAGTAAAATGGCAATGTAAAAATGGAGTGAAAATATTGAAAATTCGCGAACTTACGAGCCTGTGTAAGACGCTGCATAGCAGCGCTCGTAAAACAGTCATTTTTGAATTTTGCACTCAAATTTTCAACATGGTTTTGGGACCTTCTCGTGAATGATGTCACTGTCATGGTGTTATTCAGGCCCAAGGGTGATTTCACACAGTGACTGCGAAATCACCCTTCGGGCCCGAATAACACCATGACAGTGACATAATTCATGAGAAGGGTCCCAAAAGCCCATGTTGAAAATTTGGTGCAAAATTCCAGAAAATACCTGAGATATGCAATAAAGTTGAAAACCCCTATCTAGCCCATTATACAGCTTACGGCATTTCCTCAGTTCGCGGTCGGCTTTGAAGAGTGCAGCGTGTTCCCAGTCCACAGATGATCGCGCCAAGCTCCAGAGGTAAGTATGGGGTGGGGGTGTGGGGAGGCAGGATGCAGTGGGTGGGTGCCGGTTGTTGGGGGCTGGGAGAACGCCTGTAGGACTGTTTTTAATTTACAGGTTTAAAAAAAAAAAAGACGACGTAGACGCTTGCCACGCTTGGGTGGGCTCCCAGCGCAGCAGAAGGATGGCTGGGGTCGTGGAGTCAACGGGGATTGGGCACCCCCATCGGCAGACGACGCAGGACATTTTCCAAGCTGGTGGGCTTCAGCGTGGCAGCAAAGATTTGGGGCAGCGTGACGGTTAGAAGCACACAGCGTGGTTTTTGAAGAGAAGACCACCACTGTCATACACAGCACCTGCGTCCGATAGGATGCCTGCTCAATGGAGCAGGGGATTGCAGAGGAGGGGCACACCTCCAAAGTGTCCCATTCTCCCAAGACGTTCTTTGCGCATGCATGCAAGCGAACATAAAAATGAATGATTTGCCACGCTTATTGTCTCCCCTACAGATGTATGATTTCATTATACCTCAGTCATGGTTTAATCAGGTGCATAGAATCCTTTCCTCCTTCTTATGCAAATGTAAGATGGCCCACCAGGCTTTATCCAAATTAATGTGCTCTAAATGGGATGGAGGCTTACAGGCCCATAATTTCTCTTTGTATTATCTGGCTGTGCATCTTACCAGATTTTCTTGCTGGGTTGGGTCACCGGTGGGAACTCCCTTGGAGCCCTATATTCCACAGTGGTTGGATATAGAGCGTTCCTTGTGCTCCATTCATGGATTGGATATCTGGCCACTTCTCTGTCTCTCCAAGAAAAAAATCCCTCGCCAACTAAAGGGCACCCCCTTGGAGGCATCCATCATTGTATATTTACAATTCTGCTCCTTAATTAAAGTTTGCCCATATAAGGATATATCTCAACCACTATTTGGGAATCCTAATTTTTGAATTGTTGGGCAGATCCTTTCTAGAGTTTTTTTGCTCAGGTATGGGAGTGGACACAGTGGATGGCCTTACTCACAACCAGAAAATGTTATCTTTCCAACAAGCCTGTTCCCTATATCATCGGCCTACTTCTTTTTGTTTTTGATATGTTCAACTTTCCCATATGCTTTTACAGTTATTTAGCAATGAACTGTGGTCTAGCCCCTAAACACTTTTGTTCTTCCTATTCTCTGCAATGCTCCTACCTCCCATCATATCATTACCAAGCCCTGCAGGAGCACCTGGTTGCCAGTGAGGGCCCCAGCTTCTATTACTGGGACCAAGCTCTTCCAGTCCACAACCCTGCAAGAAACTGGGCCACCATCTGGATGCATTTATATAAATACTGTATATCAAGTGGGACAGATACCATTTTATGCAATTTCAGGTCATCCACAACCTTTATTACACTCCAGTTAAATTGCATAGGATGGGTAGACTGCCCACGGACTCATGTTCCAGATGTGGTAAAGAACCTGGCACTTTGCTCCATATTTTGTGGTCTTGTGAGACTGTTGTCCCCTATTGGAACTCAATTCAAACCTGCCTAGATCCCCTGTTGGGGTTGTCTGATGCGTTTTCTCCTGAAATATGCATTCTGGGTGAATATAATGATACCCTAATTGGTAACCAGAGGCCTCACATGACCTTAATCTTAGCCTGCGCAAAGAAGATTATTCTTCATCACTGGCTGACCAATGCTCACCCCAGTTCCTTGAGTGGTACCGGGATATTTTGTTTACTTTGCAGGCCGAGCATCTTATAGCTAGTATGTCAGGTAAGACCCATAAGTATAAAAATATCTGGGAACCACTTTAGTTTTGTTAACGGTATAAGAGTTGTTTTGTATTTCTTACTAGTATTTCCCTGTGGACTGGCTTATATAGGGTTGGATGATTCTGACCTGCGTTCCCCTTGATACATTAACTTTGTACCTCTTGTGGCAGGATGGGTGGGTTTTGTGGGTAGGGGTGGGGAGGGAGGAGGGTGTTGTGGTGTGTAGGGTATTCATCCAACTCATGATATGTTAATAATAATAATAATAGACTTTATTTGTTGCAAGTGCAATTCAACACATATCAAAGCACTTTTACAATAAAACTTTAAAAACTGAACAATCCAAAGAATTAAAACAACCATAATATCAGAGCTCTCACAGCTAATGTTCAGGATAGGCAAGCAAAAACAGGAATGTTTTCAGTGCGTCTTTGAAGCTTTCCATGGTCTGGCACCCCTTTTTCTGATGAGGTACAGAATCCCACATGGAAGGAGCCACAAATGCAAACGCTCGGGCTCCGGAGGACTTCCGGCGAACCCTGGGAATCTCTAGCAATCCCACATCAGGGGAGCAGAGTGGTTGGAGGGGGCTGTAGGGATGAAGGAGCTCTTGCAGGACTTGACTGTGGCTTTCCTTTTTCTCTATATGTACTTCCAGGATTTGACTATTCCTGTATGTGTTGTTAATTTTTGTCTTAATAAAGTTATTCAGTTTAAAAAATAAAAATAAAAAGGATATTGGCTTGTTGAAGGGAGTCCAAAGAACAATCAAGATGATTAGCGGACAGCAGGGGAAGTCTTACACGAAGAGGCTGGAAGGCTGAGAATGTGTTCCTTGGAAGTGAAGAGAGAGAGGGAACATGAAAAATACCTTGAAGTACCTGAAGGGAATAAATAGAGAGGATAGAGAAGTTCTCTTCAAGCTAAGTTAGACTAGAACCACCTAAGGGCATAGCTTGAAGCTGGTGGGGGGAGGGTTAGGAGGGATGTTAGGAAATATTTTTTACATGGACAGTGTAGTAGACAAATGGAATGCAATACCAGAAGAGAAGGTTTCAGAGAAGATGGTGGGTGGCTTTAAGAGGGCCTTGGGATAGGCATAAAGTGAACCCAGGGGACCATGGGGGGGGAATTTATGAAGGGAAGAATGACAGGGGAGAGAGGGGCAGGGTCAATAGCATAAGCCAGGTATACTGCATCACTAACGAAGAGACTCAATAGACCATTGTGGCCTTCTTCTGATGGCTCTTTCCTATGTTTGTATGAGAAAATGCAGCTTCCAGGGGACCTGTTGATTGGGTAGCATTTGAGGCTCAAGCAACATCTTGGGCTGGAGTCAATACCTCTGTTTTTGTTTTCGATGAGTGCTCTGAGTGGAAGGCTCAAAATGAGCTTCTTGTCCAGGCAGACTGTTAGATTCTGGCAATGCCTTGTTTTTTTTTTTTTTGTTTGTTTTGTTTTTTTCGGCTTTTTGTGCTTGACCTAAGCTGCAGATGCAGTCTCAAAAACAAATTCTTTTTCAGCATCAGGTAATGTGTCTGCCTATGACATTTGTTTATACTTGCATTTTTTGTGCCATTCCCCAGCCTGCACTACTGCCTCCATCTCAAGCACAGGGCCTTCTTGCTCTGGTAGGGTCACAAAATCAGGCAGGTGCTTTTGCTTACACTTATGTTTTATGTGACACCCCTCAGCCCGCATTGTATTGCCCAGCTCTGTCAAAGGCTCAGATGGGGCCTCTTTCTGGGGCAATATCTCAGGATCTGATACCTGCACAAAATTAAGCAGATCCCTACACTTCTTCTGCCTTTTATGTTTGGATGCTTGCTTGGCCTACAAATCATGCTGATGATTATGCTTCTGCTTTTTAAGTTCGCCATGCGCACACACACAGTGAACATCTTACTATAGAGTGACTTTGAAGGGTGTGATACTGTCTGTCCAATGCAGAGTGGTCTGCAGGGAGCTCAACAGTATCACACCAATCATCAGCCAGGCTAATCGTAACATTATTTTTGCCTTGATAGGCAGAAAAAGTGTGTAGTTGAAAAGAAAAAGCTGCACCAATCATTCAGCGACTTTTTCCTTGCATCTGCAGGTTACTGCCCAGCAAACAACTCTTCGTGTCCAGATCAGACTGGCTGACATCACCCCCCTGGTCCCTTCCCTCAACAGCCTTTCATCCTTGATGTAGTTTACACTGTGTGGCACCCGCCACTCTTACTGCTGCCTTCTTACTACACTCTCTTCTCTCTACAACACCCCTCAGCTTTGCTTTAGCCACAGGGTGGCTTTAGTAAACAGCAGCCATGCAGAGCAGGAGAGAGACAGAGAGTGCCACATGGCAGGGTCTGGGGAAGCGAGACAGCCCAAGTGCTGCCAGTACCAAGCAGCTCACTGTGCCTTGTGGTGCTCGGGATCTGAGCTCAAGGGGTTGACTGACAAGTCGGCCATAGACTGAAGGCCCCGCACTGTGGGGAGCCCACGCAACAGCCAACGTGGTTTTTCTTCTGTTTGATTTTCCCAAAAATGTAATCCCCCCAATTATGCTGCCAGTACCCCATGCCCACCTAGGACCAAAAAGGCTGTGGATGTGGAGGGTGCGCAGAGAAGAGGAGGAGAGCACCCAGCCCATGCACGCATGTCACTGTCATGTGATACAGCTGAGAAGGAGAAAAGAGTGTGACCGCATGCTGCTGCTTGAGCTTGAGGAGTGCGGAGTTTCAGATGATGGTCAGTAGGGGTGACATGGTGTGGGCAAGATTTGGGGATGTAGATGGCCCATGGAATAACTGTAGCCATCCCAGCCCCAGAAAAAGGAAAGAACTGTGCCTGCCCAAGCCAACTGTTGTCAGATTTTTCAGTCGGGACTCAGGCTGCTGAAAGCGGAGAGAAAAAGTAGTAGGAATGTGTGGGCTTCCAAATTAAATTTGAGCAAATCATCAGCGATACAGGCAGGGAGCAGGGAGGTGAGGTGTTTGTTTCTGAATGCTAGGCTAGCTCCATGATGCAAAATGAATGATCCGTTCCCGACCCTGATTTGACCCTTTACATTTGAACTATATGTGTGTGTGTGTGTATGTGTGTGTCTCCTTACAGTCTAGCTGCTGGCCCTGCAGCCATATCTCTTCCATATTTTTCAGCTTTTTTTCCCTCTCCCTTTCTATCCTGGCTTGCTCTAGCTCCTGCTTTATATGAACCAGCTCTCCAAATGCTAACCCCACTGTAGTATCTCGCACATCAGAGTCATACATCTACAGCACCACTAAAAAGTGCACTACTGGTGCACTACTAGTGCTAAAAAATACTGTGCAGTTTATTCTTGTAGTTCCCCTTTTTTCCCATTTCCCTTGGAGGCAGTATAGCATAGTGGTTAAGACAGAGCACTGAGCTGTAAACTGGGAGACCTGGGTTTGAAACCCATCAGCTCCTATCTGCATACTGTATGAGCCTAAGCAAGTCACTTAATTTCCCTCTGCTCTCAGGCCATGCCTGGAAACAAGCTCTGGCTTAGTGTGCCTTTTCTGATTAAACAATTTCCCGTTTCCCTTTCCTTTCCTGTGTGCTATGAGCGAACTACAACTCCCAGCAGCCTCAGTCACAAATGCCTTTCCAGTGCTAAAGCTAATCAGAGCAGGAAAAGAACAAAAAAGCAATCCCTTTTGTTGCATTTTGATTTTATTCTCACAGTACAGTCACCTAGAGAGGGATATTTGGGGATAGGGTTTCCATGCAAAGCCTTGTGGCACTAACATGGGCTAAGGAGGGGACAGCTGGATGAGAAGGGGAGAGACCTGTTTTTATTCTCTTTTGAAATTTTTGATTTCTGTTTTGACAGTACATTTCGTCCAACCCCCATATCCACAACAGCTATTTATTGCTGTTATTTACAAAATAAAACCAAAAATTTGGCCCCTCCACAAGCTAATTTTTCCATTCCTAGCCCAACAACGTGTCACAGGGTGCCAAATATAGTAATATCACACTCCCATCCACCACTCTCCCTTTGTGTTATTAACTGCAATGACGGAAATGTGATAAGGCCAACTAAATCAGGATTTATGGTTGTATATTATACCCCACAGTGATGTGCTGCAAAATATTTAACAACAGGCTCTCGGGTATTAACAACTGAATTTCTACTCATCCTCTCCCATTCATTTTAGTGGGGGACAAAATTTAACAACCACCTCTATAGAGCCTGTGAGAGGCCTCCTCCAGCAAATCACTGATACTCCACCTCTTGAGGTCTTGTCAGTCAGTCATAGCACTTTGTCACCAGTATGGACAATGTTTTTTTTTCTGCTGAGCCCCCTTCCCCAAACCGCACTACATTTACTCTGCTTTTGCTCATCTTGCTTCTTTTTCCTTATTAACTAACCTATTTTTTCTTCTGTCTCTACAGTTCTGACAGGATATGGACTCCAACCCCATCAGATAAGTATCATTTTATTTCTCTCCTGTCCTTTCTGCCCTATTTAACCCCACTAAGACTTGTGGATCCTTTCTGACCCCCTTGTCTCTTCTTTTACAGGTGCAGTGAACATCTCCCCAGGACTACTCCGTGGCACCCTGCACTCAGGTAAGTCCCTCTTTTTTACTTATATTTTGGTGGGTTTACTGTGACAGGGTGGCCATGACCATTACAAACTTTCCTTTTGTAAAATTACTTCTTCTTTTAAGTTGGACATGGGTTAGGTGATGTTCCACATGGCTTGCCCATCTACTGCATATGGTACATTGCTCCCATAAGTTGTGAATAAATAAGAACCTTGTAATTTTGTTTCTCTATAATACCTGTGTCATTGTTGTAATGTACTGTAGATACTGTGAACTATTTGATACTGTATACATCCTCCCCCCCCCCCCGGACGCATCTGGAATCGAGCAGTACTCTGCTCAGTAAGCCATCCTGGTGAAACTCTTAAATAAAGAAATAAGAACCTTCTATGGTTAGCAAGAAATGCTGCTGTCAAGTGCATGTAAATAAGCCAGTAGCCGCAGCTGCTAGGAACTGCAGTCCTACCCCACCTGCTACAATAGCAATACCTATGGCGAACTTTTGGCATTGCCAAATGCTTGTTCTTTTTAGGCTTGCGCAGAAGCTCACTGCTGGGCCCACATGTGCACTTACCCATATGGGGACTGAGACTTGGCCTTAAGGTTGAACTGTACTGGACCATCCTCATCAGAATCACGTGATATTGTATCATCAGAGAAGGTATTGAATGGACAGTAGTCACTCCCAGACTCTGGATCAATAAAATCATCCAACTCTGACTCAGAGCTGATGATATCTAAGATCTCCTCTGTGGTGTATTTCTGTGCTGTGATTAGCAAGCAGGATATATTAGTGGCAGACATGGTCTGTTGCCCCTCCCTCTCCTGGACTGCAATGCATTTGAAATAGTGCAATTAAAAGGCATTACATGTTTTTCCTGATCCTTGGAGCACAGGTGAGAACCTAGAGGCTTAGGTTTGAATCCCACTATGGACACTTACTCAAAGTGTGGTAGAGTGTAACTGCTGTATACTAGCTGACAAATTCATTTCTGCTTTTTTTTTCTTTTATTTATTCTTCAGTAATCAGGTGAGAACCTAGAGCCCTAGCTTTGTATCCCAGTCTGGACATTTACAGTGCCACTGCATACTGACAAATTTTTTTATGCTACTTGTTATGTATTTTTTTTATTTCTATTATTATTCTTTAGTAATCAGGTAAAGCCCATTGGGCACAGCTCCAGTTTACAGGTGTGATCCGGGAGCACTGGGAAGGAGCATACAAATAAGAGTAAAGTATAGTGAATGAAAGGTATGCCTTAATGGCAAATATGTTCTCTCTTTTCCCTCTACTAGATTGTAAAGTGTTTTGGGACAGTGCAGTTAAAAGGCACTAAATGTTTTGCCTAGCCCTTGGTGCACACAGGTTAGAATCTATATGCCTAGGTTTGAATCCCACTGCAGACACTTGCACTGTGGCTATGTATACTATCTGACATTTTTTTTGCCTTTCTTTTATTTTCTTTTATTTACTCTTCAGTAACCAGGTGAGAACTTAAAGCTCAAGGTTTGTATCCCACCACAGACACTTACAGCATTGCTGTATACTAGGTAACAAATTCTTCTGTGCTATTTTTTATGTCATTTTTTTTATTTTTAGTATCATTATTCTTTGGTAACCAGGTAATGCTCACTGGATACAAAGCTGGTTTACAGGGTGACCCAGAAGCACTGGGAAAGAGTACACCAATAAGAGTAAAGCACAGCAAATGTATTCCTTAGTGGCAGAGATATTCTATCACCCCTTCTCCTGTACTGTAAATCATTTGGAGATAGTGCTGTTAAAAGGCACTATATGTTCTGCCTAGCACTTGGTGCACGCAGGTAAAAACCTAGATGCCTAGGTTCGAATCCCATTGTGGACACTTACGATGTGGCTGGGTGTACTATCAGACAATTTTCTTTCTTGCTTTTTAGTTTTTGTTTTGTTTTTGTTTGGTTTATTTACTTTTTTGTAACCTGGTGAGAACCTAGAGCCCTATGTTTGAATCCCACAAAAGACACTTAGAGCATTGCTATTGTCTATGGTATTTTTATGTCATTTATTTTATTATTCTTGGTAACAAGGTAAGGCCCACTGGGCACAAGGCCCATTTACAGGGGCAAGCTGAGAGCATTGGGAAGGAGTATAAATGTGATAAAATTAGAAAAAATAAAATGCACTATAAAAAAAACTAAAATTCCTTTTAACACATCCTAAAACAACAATTAGAAAAGTAAAAGGAGTCCTAAAACAACAGTGTTCTGCAAAAAGTAATAATAACTGTTTAAATGACCAAAATACAAAGTACAAGCTGATTAAAAAAAGAGAAAAAAGTAATGGGAAGGTTGTAAGCCTGAGGTTTGATTGGATGGAGCAACTACGTCACTCCCCCACCAGGCTAATAAGGTAGCTTACCCTAGGCCTTCCCAAGATTCATTTTGTTTTGCAGCCAGAGGCTTGGTCCTCTGCGCTGCCCTCCTGATTCCTCATTTGCACTTGCTTTTCTTTTAGTGCCTGGAACCCTGCCATTGTACTGATTTACCACCTGAGTCATGCTTGCAGTGAGTGCTTTGTTCCTGCCTATACAGGTTCTCATTTCATTCGGTGCGCTTCTCGACCCTCCTTGTGCCTTCTCCGTTGGCACTTTTGAGCACTCCTTTTGCTCTGCTGCTCACCCCAGCCGCTCCTGCCGAGTGGCTCCTGTTCTTTGACTTCCCCCTACCAGCATCCTGTACATCACCGGCAGGGGAGGGGAGCAGCTGGCCGTCCGCAGTTCTCTGCCTCATTTCGGCTCCTGCCAGCTGTATTGCTACCTGCACCGGCCCCCGACCCGGCTTCTTCTTGGTGTGTTCCTCTCTATGATACCATGATACGTGGCTCTGCATCTTGCTAGAGTTTATTGCCCCCCCTTTTTATTTTATATGTATTCCTCTGAATTCTACTGAAAATAAAATGAGCTTAATGCCAGTTAAGGAAAATTCATTTCAAAATGTTGACATCATATGTGGAGCGTAACTATTTTTTTCAACAAAAATGCCAGTAGTGCTCAGTTCTGAGATTGGTGTTTCTATGCTCTGCCAGCTGTGCCCTTAGCATTTTTTCCCCTATCCAGCCCATTCCTTCTCTATTCATACCCCTTTACTGTGCTTCTGTGGCATGTGCACTCATTCCATTAGTCTTCATTTCATCCCCCTTCCTTGCCCTCAATCTGCCTCTCATCGACTCCTCTGCTCAAGGATTTCCCTCCGTTATCGTCCTTTCTCCTTTCATACCTCACTTTTCCTGTACCAGCATCCTGGGCTTCAGTCCCTTATCGTACCTCATCCATTTCCTAAACTTTACCTTCTTCATCCTAGTAATCAAGGATTTCCTCCTCATGGCTTTACTCCATCACCATGCCTTGTCTAGATTCCAATCTCACATCCCATGTCATTGCTCCGGGCGTGACCACATGGCACTTTCTCAATTTGCCATTCATATGTCTAACTCTCATGGGCTCCCGCTGACTGTCTCTAGCCGCCTCATTGAAAAATAGTCCTCCTGCCACATTCCTCAAGTTCCTGACTTCAGTCGTCATTGGGCATATGTATCATGACTCATATGCCACCTCATTGAACCGCTGCTCTCCTGACGCATTGATCAAGTTTCTGACGCTGATCATTATTCACACCATTATTCCAGTTCAATATCGAGTTCATTTCCTGTCTCCTTTTCCTCAGTCTTCTCGTACTGGCCATCTTCTGAAGTTGGATTGCTGCACTCATGTGGCGATCATCATCAGTCTTCTTCATCCTCAGTCTTCTCATGGGCACATCTGGATGCCCTTTGCTCTGATTTCTTCCTGGATCTACACCTTCTCATTGACTGCTCGGGCATGCCCTTTCAGGTCCCTGCTGCCTCTTGTTCCTTCATTGCTCTGTGCTTTCTTTTGGGGTTTACCCCATCCCATCGCCATCTTCCCAACTCATATCCTTCTCTGTAGCAGATCCTTCTCTTTACTGATGACCATCCTTAAATCAAATGTTGTCAGCCAGGAGGGAAGGCGACCTAGGCCTTGGATCCCCAGAGGTTTCCTCCTTAAAGAGTTTTTTCCCTCTCCTCCATGCCAATGGTCATAATATTAGCTAGAGTTAGTGCTTCCTTGGGTTAATGTGCTATTTTAGGTTAATTAGTAAGGTTCCGCTGTTGGATAGAGGTGGATGGTGGCCTCGGCTTTCCCCACTCTCCTTAGGAAGTCTGTCTTAATCATCTTCTCAGTCTTCATTCATTCGTCATCCTTGCCTCTTCGATACTCGAGGGTATTCTTTTTGGACTTCTTCCTAAGCTACCTTTAGCTGACGGAATCATCACTGTGGCACCTATGAGGGGGAACCTTCCTCTGGAGTTCCTCATGTTGTACCTTAATAGGGTGGTATATCCCATGGATAGAGAGGTGGAAAGCCACAACATAAATCATATTCACAACATAAGTCAAGTCACACAAGCATCATCTCATCCAGTTGTGTAAGCACAATCAAATGGGAAAGTTGTAAGCCTAAGGTTCGATTGGATGGAGCAACTACATCACTCCCTCATCAGGCTTTTTTAGGTAGCTCACCCTGGGCCTTCCCAAGATTAATTTAGTTTTGCCCTGCCATCCACCCCCTCCTCCTCCAGCGGCACATCCCTCTTACTCATGGGCTTCTTCCTAAGCTACCTTTAGCTGGTGGAATCATCACTCCGGCACCTATGGGGGGGAACCCTCCTCTAGGGTTCCTCACATTGTACCCTAATAGGGTGATATATCCCACTGATAGAGAGGCAGAAAGCCACAACATAAATCATATTCACAATGTAAGTCAAGTCACACAAGCATCATCTCATCCAGTTGCGTACAATCAAACTTTTGTTAAACTAAATAATCCTACCTAAAGCTCCCAAACAGCCCAAAACCACAAACACTGTCTGAAAGGACACTACAGGTCCTTGATTTGATATGTTTTATTATTTTTTTAACAACTCCAGACAGCAAATATAGCAGAGCTGCACAACCTCTGTCTGTCCTGCTACACTCTCTCCTCACGAGGCCTGCTTTTCCACAGCAAGAAAAAGTGAAAGCAGATGTATCATGTGATTGCAATGCCTTCTGCAAACATGTGCTGTCTGCTGCATTCCAGACCTGCTGGATCACGAGATTAAAGGCTCCTTTCGAGATATTGCAGGTCAGACCTAGAAAGGACAGTGGGGATCTGGTGTCCCGGTGTCCTTTCCATTAAGATGAACAAAGTATGTCTTTAGGGCCACACAACTTTACTATGTTGTGCCATACGTTGTACAGCACAGGGCACTAAAGGAGTAAATTTAGTGTAAAATGATTAGGGTTTCATTCACTTCTGTTCAATTTCAGCCAACTAGCATCATTTTATTGTCTCGCAGTCATCACATTGAGTGAAAAAGGTAAAAATTAAATTACAGTGAAATACTCAGCTTTGCAGGCAGGCAGGCAGGTGGCTGTGGCAGAATTCACTGCTGAAGGAGTAAGGGAAGAGCTGGGTAGACTTAGGGCAGACAAGGCAATGGGGCCTGATGGAATACACCCACGGGTTCTCAGGGAGGTGAAGGATGAACTGGCGCCACATCTAGTGAGGCTGTTTAACTTGTCCTTGGTCACAGGGGTGGTGCCAACTGACTGGAAGAGAGCAGAGGTAGTCGCACTATGTAAGGGGGGGCGGAAAGATGAGGTCAAAAACTACTGTCCTATTAGTCTTACCTCAGTGGTGGGGAAGGTAATGAAAACACTACTTAAGATCAGGTTGATAGAATACTTGGAGATGAATGGCATGCAGGATGACAGGCAGCATGGCTTCACCAAGGGAAGGTCCTGTCAGACTAACCTGATAGAGTTTTTCGATGGGGTGACACAGATAGTGGACCAGGGAGGAGCAGTGGACATGGCCTATCTGGATTTCAATAAGGCCTTCAACACCGTTCCGCATGGTGGAATGGTACATAAGCTGGGCAGACTAGGGGTGGACAACAGGATCACCAGGTGGGTGGAAAACTGGCTGAAGAGAAGGAGTCAGACGGTGGTGATAAATGGGACACATTCCAGGGAACGAGCGGTGACCAGTGGGATGCCACAGGGGTCAATGCTAGGACCAATACTCTTTAACATTTATGTTAGTGACCTAGCGGAGGGTCTGGAGGCACAGGTGTGCCTGTTCGCAGATGATACAAAAGTCTGCAATAGGGTGGATTCACCTAGTGGGGTGCAAGCATGAGGCAGGACCTGGAGATGCTAAAGAGGTGGTCTGACACCTGGAAATTGAAGTTTAATACACAAAAGTGCTTGCTGATTCACCTGGGGAGGAAGAATAAAAGGGAAACTTATTCCCTTGGGGGGTTGGTGATTAAAGAGAAAGAAACAGAAAGGGGCCTAGGGATTACGGTATTGCATGACCTCAAGGTGGGCAGCCAGTGCAGCAGGGCCGTGGGAAAGGCAAATGGAATGTTGGCCTGCATTGCGAGGGGTTTTACTAGCAGGAAGAGGGAGGTGCTAATGCCATTATACAGAACCATGGTTAGGCTGCATCTGGAGTATGGGGTCTAGTTCTGGAGGCCTCACCTATGAAGAGATGTTGAGCTGATGGAGAGGGTGCAGAGAAGAGCAACCAAAATGGCACGAGGGATGCAGAATGTACCCTATGAAAGAAGATTGAGAGGACTGAATTTGTACCCTCTGGAGACTAGTAGGGAGAGGGGGGACATGATTGAGATCTTTAAGTATCTAAAGGGAATAAATAAGGTAGAGGATAACAGCTTGTTCAAACTGAAGAAGGGAGTGAACACGAGGGGACATAGCCTCAAACTGGAAGATGGGCAATACAGAGGTAATGTCAGGGGGCAGTTTTTCACAGAGAGGGTGGTGGAGGCCTGCAACAAACTGCCAGAGGAGGTAGTAGCAGCTGAAACGGTAGAAGGGTTCAAGAGGACTTGGGATAGATTTAAGGGGTTGGGAAAAGAGGGTGGAAGCATAACAGAAGGGGGGAGGTAGGGTGTTGGACAGACTAGATGGGCCGTGGTACCTTTCTCCGCCGCCACATTTCTGTGTATCTGTGTGTACAGTATATGACTTTTTTTTTCCTGGATAATGATGTAGTTTTTCTGTTCTGCATTCATCAATGTCATCCCACTGAGGATGTCATCTGCCTTGTATCCCAAGCAGTAGATCAGAATACTCACCTGATTTTCCACTGGTAACTCCATTAAGGAACTCACCTGAAACCTTTCAAAGTATCTGAACCATTTTGTAAAGTCATCTAGATTGGTGAAATGAAAAGGTTCTGGTAGCTGGAACTGGTATGTTGTCATTTGCATAGTGCTCAAGTCTCTTTAAGCTGTATTGTACTCTTTAGCAAAACTGGGGACTGTCTTCAAATGTGCACCTCTCCAAACATTCTCTTTTCGTAAACCTGCTTCAATTATTAGTTTTTCTGAGGCATTTTATCTTCACATTAATATTGAAACCAAGGCTTAGTCTTCACTTGTCCCCCAAGAATTTTGTCTGTGCCATGCAGTTTTAACTTAGCCTTCAGCAGTCCCAGTCTGCTTTTTCTCTATCTTTGTGAGAAAATTTACATTTTTCTTCTTTTAAACAGCCTGCATTTTGTGCACCTCCAACTCCAAATTAACTGCTAGGAGAAAAAAAACAGTTCAAATTTACTGTGCTCTGACCAGGGCAACTGGGATGAAAATTATGGAATAGTCTTACCAGCTGGCTGAGGTTTCAATGCTGCTCCTGCTTTTCTCCATCTGGTGCAACCTTTGCTGCTCTGGTGCTTTTGGTCCCAGTAGTATACCAGTGCACTGGCTCTGACTCACCTACTCTGTTGATGGCTTGGCTCTAGAGCTGCATCCCCACGTAACCCATGCACAGACATGCATGGGCTGTTTCTTTTCCTTTACAAAATTACTAAAACTGCTGCATCATGCTCCCGTAGGCACCTAGTAACTCCTTAATTACAAACTGCTTGATGGGGGGCTCTGGATTACAGATGGGGGTTGATTCTGTTCACTTCTGACACCAGGTCATATATGATGTTAAGGACCATGCTGCACACAGATTGTAGATGGCAGTTACTTTACTAACAGGAAGTTCAGTAGGGTTGCTCCTCCCTGAGGTCACATCAAAAGGCTGGCTTAGCTATAGTGCCATCTATCACAACAGAGCCCCTCAAGGTAAGCCTGGCTAAATTTCTGTTTAACAAGGGACTCCAAAGGCACCCCGTAGTACATGGAATCCCAGCACATTGCACTGTGTAGTTATTCATCCATGCTAATGAAGCAGTTTAGGGGGGATCTGAAGACTGTAGAGTTCCTCCCACACTGTCTGCATGTCTGACATTCACATGTCACTGCAGCATGGTAATGAATATACAGCAAGTACCTTACTAACTTTTCAATTATCTTTTTCTGGTTGAACTACAGCTGCAGTACCTTAAGTTTTCAGCAGAGCTGTGTAGAATGCAAAATCTTGCTGGTTGACTCCAGGTGAAATCATACCTCTCAACTGTCACACATTATGAGAAACATCACTCATTTTACCTCTCAGAAACCCTGTGTCTCACATGGCATAGGTAATATTCCACATTGCCCACTGAAACTTCAATGCAGAAATTCATAATAATCTATGATACTCAGTTATTAGCAAACATGAATAACATAAGTGCACATATTTAGACTGTGTTCTGAGCTTGCAATGTCATTTTTGATGATGTGTCAACATTTTACCCATTTGTCACACATACTGTCAAACATTTGAGTGACGAAAGGTTGAGAGGTATGGGTGGAATATCAATTCCACTTCTCAAATACTTTTGGGAATTTTTTTTATAAATTCTGCAGAATTCCAAAAGCTTTTTAATTTATACTGTGAATTATTTTTCAAGGGTTTAAGTAAACCATGGGACACTAGAACCTTGGTTTATGTTAAAACCCACAAATTGTTTCTGAATTTCAGAATTCTTCTTCTGATGAAATTCTTGTAATTAGACAAAATTCCTGAACTTATGTGGAATTCTGTCAGGAAGCAGAATATGAACATCCTACATAGCTCTAGTTTCCAGATTTTGGGTACCAACAGCAACATCTTCATCTGGAGACATGATTTTTGATCACAGTAAGTAAAGGGCTTTACATATTTTTTTCAAGCTGGAACTTGCATGCTGTTGCTTGCTTAAAATAAACCCTGAACAAATTCTTATCATCAGCACTAACTAAAATTGTATTTTTGTGTAAACTTTAAGCACGTTTTCTAAAGGTGAACAAGCAAGTTCATAGATGACATAGTCAGCTTCATCATTGTACAGGGTAGAATCACAGATACATATAACAGTTGGGTTCTACTGTGATAGGCATCCTATAATTAAACATAGAAGATCACACAAGCACTACTGTGTAAGTGCATGGGAGCAGCCCAGATTAGTCAGGCCATAACATTTGGTAGCAGATGGAGGAGGACAATTTTTATGCAGGAAAAAAACTTCTTTCTGTTGCCTTAATTAGGGAGACCACATCTTATGGTATTTCAACCACAAGGATAAGGCACTGTAATGCACCCTTTCTAATTTGGGACATAGTAAAACATTTTGGGACCAGTTTAGGGGGGTCCTTGTCCTTCCAGTGGTGTGCAAGTGTCTTTTCAGAATTCACTAATGCAAAGTTCCATAAAGGATAACACTTCATAGCCAGGCAGCTCAGATCTGCCCCCAGCAACAACTCAAAGGAGAATCAGGGAGATTGGTGCTCAGAACTGAGGACAAAATTATAGATTTCCTCCCAATAGGTGCAACTCTTTGACTGTGGGACAACACAATGTCATGTCAGTAAATGTTTCCTCCTCCCCCTCAAACTTAGACACAAGGGGTCCTTCTCTTCACTGTTACAGTGAATTTGCACTAGTGTGTAACAAACTGATATTGCACCTGATGCAATTTTTTACTCCTGGAACATGTTATGGCATAATGTGCTGCTAACTTCCAAATCTCAGGTGTCATAGTTGTAGCCTATGCATCAATACGAGATGAGTACACATGATAGGCATGCACATAGCCTGGGTACATCTGCACCCATGGACAAGGATGCAGGGGATGGTATTCACTACCACAGACCACCTGTTTAATGGCCCATCCCAGTGAATTGATGTGCAGGGATGGAGCAGTGGACACAGGCAGGTATCTAATCAGATGCACATCCAGGGGACAGAGTGGGTGTTGCAGAGGACTGTGGGACACAGCATGTGCCTGATTGTAAGTTAATTCAGCTGAGTACCTCAATGGCTGCGTCCAGCCTTCTCTACCTGACCTGAGGGCTGGGGCAGCATGCCGGGGGGGGGTTGGCTGTTAGGTGTGCTACACTCAAGAAGATTAGAAACAGTGGGTAAACCTAGTCTCCTCCATCACAACATCACTTTTTGGTTTATTATTTTGAGAATTTTTTTTTCATTGCATGAATAAGAAAACGTAAATTATCACAGTAACACAACAGAACACAACACAATAAAAGGTAATCTGGAAACTGAAAAGTTGTACCTCAGTAAGTTCACAGACATGGAAACAATGGTCAGTGTTAGACACAGTAGAACTATAACATGCACATAAAACATAGCCCCAGAGAGGACCTGGAGACAATCCCTAGGTAGGTAAGCCTAGGGGTCTGTCAGTATGCATGTGCGTGCATGGTACCCTCCTTAAATACTCGACAGAGGAGGAGTGTACATTGGTGTCAAGCCCAAGGCAGGTGGAAAACATAAAAACATCCCCTGCTTCATAGAAACATAGAATCATAGAAGTTGATGGCAGATAAGGACCGCAAGGCCCATCCAGTCTGCCCATTTTTTTTCTACCTTATAAACGTGCCATAGACTGTTACTCTGTCAATGGCCTATCTATTCATTCTCATCTTTATTGCTCCCTTACAGTATGCCTAGCCCATACCTGTTTGATGCCCTGTACTGTATTCATATCCACCACTTCCTGAGGTAGGCCATTCCATGCATCCACCACCCTTTATGTGAAGAAGAACTTCCTCACATTCCCCCTTAATTGGCCTCCCTCTAATCTCATGCTGTGTCCTCTTGTCCTGCTATTTTTCTTATATTGAAACATGTTAGACTCTTTCACCTTGTTAATGCCCTTAAGATGTTTGAATGTTTTGATCATATCACCTCTCTACTTCCTTTGCTTTAGGATATACATATTGAGCTCCATTAATCTGTCCTCATATGTTTTCTGATGCAGTCCCTGCACCATTTTGGTTGCCCTTCTCTGAACTGCCTCCATTTTGTTAATGTTCTTGTGCAGGTGCATCCTCCAGTACTGCATGTAGTACTCCAGATGGGGCCTAACCAGTGTCTTGTAAAGAGGGATTATTACCACCCTGTTATGACTTGTGATACCCCTACTAATACACCCCAACATCCCTCTAGCCTTACCTACTGTTTTAGTGGTCAGCTTAGATGATTTCAGGTCAGCTGTGAGGATGAAGCCCAAGTCTCTTTCTTCCCTTGTGATTGCCAACAACTCCCCTCCCAACCTGTAGTTGGCTTGAGGGTTTCTCTTCCCTTTGTGCATGATCTTGCACTTCTTTGCGTTAAACCCAATTTGCCACTCTGCTGACCATTTTGCTAGTTTATCCAGATCTCTTCTCATTCTGCCCACCCCATCTGGATCATCTACTCTGTTGCAGATCTTGGTGTCATCTGCAAACAGACAAACCTTACCCTCCAGTTCACCTGAAATGTCACTGATGAAGATATTGAAGAGGACTGGCCCCAGGACTGATCCTTGAGGTACGCCACTTGTGACTTGCATCTCTTCTGACTGTATACCATTTATTGCCCACCAACCAGTTTGCCACCCAGTTGACCAACTTCTGACCCACCCCAAGCCCACCCAGCTTATTGGACACGGGGTAGGGAGGTGTGCACTAGTCCCTTCACAAAAGAAAGGGTCCTACAAGAACTCGCTAAACTCAGGGTGGACAAGGCAATGGGACCTGACGGCATACATCCCAGGATACTAAAGGAGCTAAGGATGGAACTGGCAGAGCCATTATCAGAGTTGCTAAGTGAGTCTGTGAGCACAGGAGAGGTCCCAGAGGACTGGAGAAGGGCACATGTGATTCCGCTCCACAGGAGTGGTAGCAGGGAGGAGGCAGGGAACTACAGATCATTCAGTCTTACCTCAGTAGTAGGCAAGATTATGGAGGCACTCCTTAAGGAAAGGATAATGCAACACCTGGAATCCATAGGAGCACAGGATCCAAGACAGCATGGGTTTACAACAGGAAGGTCCTGTCAAACTAATCACATAGATTTCTTTGACTTGGTAACCAGAGTGGTGGACCAAGGGGGAGCAGTTTGATGTCGCCTACCTTGACTTCAGCAAAGCTTTCAATACTGTTCCACATAGAAAATTGATGGTGCTGAGCTGTACGCCCTGCCCTACTTTTTCCTCAGTAAATACTGAGCGGAAGTATCTATTTAGGATAAAAGTTTTCCCTTGATCCTCCTCACATGCCCCCTTATCCCTTTTGAGCTTAGCAATACCCCCTCTGGATTTTCTCCTTTCACTAATGTATCTATAGAAAGTCTTATCACCTTCTTTTACTATTCGTGCTAGTGTTTCCTCGATTTGGGTCTTTGCCTGCCTTACTGCCTTCCCTGCTTCCCTTAGGGAAGTCTGGTATGCTTCTCTAGCTTCATCCCGCTGCGTTCCCTTTTATTTCCTGAAGGCCAGCCTTTGGCTCTGACCTTTTCTGCTACTGTTTTTGAGAACCAAAGTGGTTTCCTTCTTTTTTTGCTCTCGCTTTTCTCTGTAATACAATGGGATCTTGCTTCAAGTATTGCATCCTTAATGCTTGCCCACTTTGCCTGTACCCCCTCACCTGTATTTCTTCTTGCCAGGGCTAGCTTAACTCTGTTAACCATCTTATCAAAGTCAGCTCCTCTGAAGTCCCATATTTTTGCCTTAGAATGAGATGATTTAGATCTAGTGGCTAAATTGAACAATACCATGTGATGGTCACTGGCCCACAGGTGACCTTCTACCTGGAGATCTGTGATCCTTTCCCCGTTAGTCAGTACTAGATCTAGGATAGCCCTGTCTCTTATGGGTTGTTCTACCAGTTATTTGAGGCCCTCCATCTGCAGGGAATCAACTATGTGTCTAGTTCTGGCAGACGTTCCTGCTAGTATTGACTAATCTGTATCTGGCATGTTGAAGTCTCCCATTATCAGAACCTCCCCGTAGCTGTCATGTTTTGTATATCTTCTAACAATAATGTGTCTATGTCTTCCCCCTGGACTGGAGGCCTGTAGACAACCCCAGTTAGTATGGCTATCCCATTTCCTGTTTCCAGGGTTACCCACACTTCTTCTGGCTCCTTATGTGTATTCTAAATTTCTGTAGCTCTGATATTTTCATTGACATAAAGCGCCACTCCACCCCCCACCCCCTTTTGCACCTTGGTCTCTTCTGAACAGTACATAGCCGGGTATTGAAGTCTCCCAAGTATGGTTACTGGTAAACCATGTCTCGCTAATGGCTACTATGTCCGGTTTAGCCTCTGTCATTGTTGCCTTCAGGTCTGGGATCTTGTTTCCCAGACTGTGAGTATTTGTGTACATGATTTTCCATTTGCCAGATTTCGGTGTGTTAGTTGTTGGGTGAGGTCCGGCATTTCTCCTGTGCATCACATGGGGAGCCGGACCTTTTTCCTTACCTGGTGATGCAAATGAACTACAAACATGCTGAACTCCTGTTTGATCACTAGCTGAGAGAGGAGAGGAGAGGTGTTCTTCCCATTCGACCTATCTGGTGCTGCACCCCTCTCCTCATTTGCTAGTTTAAATATTCTGCAAAGACATCAAACTTCTGCCCCAATGCACTGACTCCCTCCTTAGTCAGATGCAGTCCATCAAATTTAAATAAATTTTTTGCTCCCAAAACTGTTGCCAGTTACCCACAAATTTGTGTCCTTTTTCCTGGCACCAGCCCTTGAGCCACATGTTTAGCTCCCCTATCTCCCCTTCTCTGACCTTCCGTCCATCTGCCCCCCCCTCAGACTGGCACGATCTCAGAGAAGGAGATGCCGGACAAAATGTATGACAGGTTTTCACCCAGTCTGGTCAGGTGTTCCTTGGTCTCCACAGCTGACTGGCTGGCGAGATTGTTAGTCCCTATGTGTACCAAGACATCAATGTTTTCTCCTGCTTCCTGCACAATTTTAGCAATGCAGTCAGTGTCTCTCCACGCTGATATACCTGGGAGATATCTGACCATTACCCCCGGCTGGAGGTAGGTATCAACTCCCCGAATCATTGAGTCTCTTATGATCAGAAGTGTTTTGGATTTTCTTTTTGCTTTTTTTGTTTTGGTCCCTGTTTTGGGCGAGTTTTGTTGTGCTAACTCCTGTACTGCAGTGTACTGCTTTGCAGTGTCCTCTGCCCCTTTGTTTGATTTTGGTGATAGAGGCAGATACCTGTTTGTACTTTTTATATGGTTTGTGGAGATGATATGTTGGAGAGCACTGAGTGATGGGGCACCCGATTTTCCCCTCCTAACCACCTGCCAACCTCCTGGACCAACTACCCTCTACAGTCGACGTGTTTCTGTTGGATGTTGGGGAAATGGTGCGCAGTTCTTATATATATATTTCCTCATGAATATGTGATTTGAGGTGTGTAATCTCTGCCCATGCTGCCTGGAGCTGAACCTTCAGATCCCCAATGGTCCAACATGTAGGACAGTGTCCTAAATCCATATGATGTATTTGTAATTGTAATCCCCCTACCTAACTTCCTCAATTTTAGTGGCTATTGCAGTAGGGTGAGAATAAGTAGTGTCCCCAGATGAGATCATAAGCCCATAGGGTGCCTGCATTTATATGTGAGAGCTTCTCAAAAGATGCTAATTACCCTGGGCCAGTGAGCCAATCTGCAACTGAAGGGACCTCCTGAATTTGCCATTTGCAGAGGAGCAGGTGTTTGACCACTACCCCAGTTGCCGTAAGCCACAGGACAGATGGGCAATGTTTTGTGAGGGGGCAGAGGGTCTAGATAGGAAGGAAAAGGGGCCCATCTAATTGCAGGTGAGGTCCTAGTACAACTGAACAAGCCCTCTGAATGCCTTCTATAAATTCTGAGATGGCTCCCCCCCCCCCCGGTTGCTGGCACCTCCAGCATTTATCATCCGGCAGGAGGTTCATTTTGTATAGATCTGACAGTGTACAGTACCACAGTAGCATCACCTTGTTTTGGACAAAGCAACTGTGGCCATCAAGGCAAGTCATATGGGCATTGTAAAGACATGTGGCCCATTCTGCTTCAATTGTGATGTTGAGCTCAGCCTGCCAAGCCAATATTGATGGGAGGGATGGTCTGGATGGGCATCGTAGATATTTGTAAAAGAGACTTGCCTTGTCCTTTACCAGTGCATTGACTTAATCAGCATGGTAATGGTGGTGTCTTCTCTCCCCCGGTAGTGGGAGCTGTAGTATGTTGTTGATGACCCCACAGATTTGCAAGTACCTCCAGAAGTCTTGCTTGGGTGAGCAATACTTATGCGCAAGGATTTCAAATGCGTCCACGTGCTTGTGGTCCTGGGTGAGCAAGTCCAGAATATGGTAAATGCTCTTGTGGGCCCAGGTTGGCAATCTTGGTGGCCTGTTTACTAAGCTGACTATGTGGTTGCCCCAGAAGGGTTCCAAAGACCTAGATATTGGGTTTCCTCCCAGCAGCTTGTTAATTAGGAACCAAGCACACCAAGAAAAGGAAATGATGGGGTGAGTTTTAATTGTGCCAGATAAGAGATAATACATGACTGCAGCTGGAAGTGGATTGCCTGTAATTCCGCTGTCTATTTCTAACCATTGTGGAGAGTGATGGCTAGCTAGGAAGAACCAGTTTGCTGTATGAGCCACCAGATAGGCTAGGTGGTAACCCTAGAGCTATGGAAAGCCCCATCTGGTTTTGGACCAGTGACAGTGTAGCTTGGCCCTGCTGTAGCTGGGTGGTTTTCCTTGCCAGAGAAATCCTCTATAACTGTCTTCAGCTCTGCATACCATTTTGGCAAGTGAGCCAGCACATGTGTGATCCTAGGGGACTGCATAATTTTGAAGGCTTCCAACCTCATGGTGAACAAGAGGTTCATATATTGCCATCTGTCCAGCTTGTTCTTAACAGAGTTGAGTAAGGGTTCAAGATTAAACCTGATCACTGTAGAGAGGGAGAGGTGAATCAGAATACCTAGATACATTACACCCTTTAGGAACCAGCTCAGGCCCTTTTCCTTAAAGGGTTCAGGGGTGCAGGTAGAGTGCAGAGGAAGGACTTCAGTTTTGATGGAATTAATAGTAAGCCCCAATATCAAGACAAAGCATTGAAACAACTGAAGAAGGGGGAAGAGGGAGGCCTTACCATTTGAATCATGAGGAGGTCATTTGAGTACACTAGTGCTATATGCTCTGTGTTCTCACACTGTGCACCTGGGAGCACTGGATGATTTCTAATGGCTATAGCTAGGGGTTAGATAGCCATCAAAAATAGTAGGGGTGAAAGGGGACAGCACTGATGAGTGCCCTTCTGGAGGGAAAGGAGCCAGAATGTATGCCGTTGATAAGTACTATGGCCCTCCAAGAGTTATACAGAAGTTGGACCCAGCAGAGGAAAATGGGGCCAATACCCATGTGATCCATTATGCAGCACAGGAATTGGCACTCTACAAAGTCGAAGGCCTTAGCAAAGTCTATGGCGAACCTGACCACAGGTGAGGGATACAACTGAGCACTGTGTAAGCGATGCAGCAAAGTACGAAATTGGTCTATGCCATGCCTCCCTTGTACAAACCCCACTTGTGAAGGGTGGATAAGGTCTGTCAGCACCAGTTCTAGATGAGTGGCCAGGATCTTTGCAAAAGCTTTCACTTCTGTGTTAATGAGAGATATGAGTCTGTAGTTTTTGGGAAGCATGCCATCTTTCCCATTTTTTTTTCTTTTTATTTATGCTCCTTGCCCACAGCCCCCACAATCTGGGGGAGACCCAGCACCATCACCCCAGCGTCCACCAGCCAGCACCGTAGTAGCCTCAGGGCTTGCCCCCCTGGTGGGGTTAGAGGGGAGGCCCATTCCTCCAAGACTGGATCTAGTGTTTCTGTGCCATGGTTGGCCAGGTGTGGGGCCTACGAGCTCCCCTTTCATCCTCTGTGGGGTGCTATTTTTTCTATTTTTCCTTTGTCGAGGGTGGCACGTGCAATAACACTTGTGATATCATCGTGCATGCTCCCTTGTGTGCCCCGTCAAGCATTTGCGCCACTCCTGTCCCCATCTTGTGGCGTCAGTGTGCCAGTCCTCAGCCACCGCTAGAGGCCAGGCTAGCACAGACTGCCAGGTCCCCCCTTCCCTGGAGAAGTACAGCTGTCCTCCAGATGCTCAATGCATCTCCTCCCTGCCAACCTCCAGTGTCCCGCACTCATTCCTGAATGCGGGTCGCCATCGTGGCGCGAGGTGTGGTGTCCAGCTCCTCAACCCTCAGTGCCACTGGGCCAGCCATCTTTCCCATTTTTGGGTAACATGGTGATGACCTCTTCTCCCATGGTAATTAGAAGGATGTCTGAGTCCCCATAGGACTGATAGACCTCCCGTAGGACAGAGCTAATCTCACTCAAGACTTGCATAAAGTCTGCAGGGAAGCCATCGATGCCCAATGCGCTCCCTTTATTCAGGGTGTGTATGGCATCCTTCACCTCCATTAACATGACTGACTGAACCACTGCATCCGACTCCATGTAGGGGACCTTTGGCAGTGGGACTGTGTCCAGGAACTGCAGTATGTCATGCCTGTTGGGGGAACTGGGGGAGGAGTGTGAGTGTTCATAGAAGACTTTCATAATACTGTTGATCTGTTTCATATCAGGGGTGCACTTGGCCCTGTTCATCACATAGGCCTGAGATATGCTTGTTGTTTCTTGATACAGAATACCAGTAGCCCGCCCGCCTTATTGCCTTCCTCCCACTCGGCATGCTTCAGATGGCATAGGGCTAATTCAGCCTTTCTCGTAAGCAGTTCATTAAGACGCATTCAGGTGTGGGTCAGGTTGGAAAGGAGAGCTTGTGCGGGGGTGTGCTGCTTCTTATAAGCGGCTTCCAGAAAAGTGAGTTCTGATTACAAAGAACTCAGTTCTGCCTCTCTGTCTTGATGCCTGCGGGAGGCAAAGCTAAGTAGCTTATTATCTTGCCCCACATAGTGGTTTTGTTAGCGTCCCAAACTACCTTTTAGAAATATATCTCCTCTTTGAGGAATGCGTTTGTTTCCCTACGAGCCCATGCAGTGAATTGGAGGTCCTGCATGAGGAACAGGTCCAATTTCCAGGCTGGGGTGTGTGACAGAGATGGCTTCAAGACCTCTGTAAGTGATGCATGGTAAGATATGATGACAGGATGGATTTTAGTGTCCACAATATTGTGAGCGATCTGGGGAGAGAAGAACCACATACTGTATCTATCGGGCTAGATATGTAGTGCACCAGTGGGAAACAGGTGTAATCTCTGTCTCAGGGGTGACCGTGATGCCATACATTGTTCAATCTATGTTTCTGGAACAGTGTATCCAGGGCAGCTCTGGCTTCGTATGGGGCTCCACTGAGCCAGAACTATGATTCAGGCATGCATCCATGGTAAGACTGAAGTCACCCCCCAGCAATATAGGGGTGTTGGAAGGAGCAAGCTGTATTAGGGCCTGGTTAAGGTCATGAAAAAACATAGGGCTGTCTTCATTTGGGGCAGAGATATTAGCCGATACCAGATGCCCTTGGGGTGTGGTCACCTCTTCTAAAACTCAGTAACTATCCCAGTCTGAGACTGGAATGTTCCAGACCCCAGTGAAGGCTCCTATGCAAATAATGGTGACCCCTCATTTCTTTGAATTGAAGGTGCTGTGGACCTTAGACCCAACCCATTCTTTCTTAAGTTTTTCTGCTTCTTCCTTAGTCAACTTGATCTCCTGAAGAAAAGCCACCTGTCTCTGAAGTCATTTTATGTACTCAAGTAACTTTTTCTTTTTCACCAGATAGTTTAAACCCTTGACATTCCATGGGACTGCATGTATATCAGCCATAGCATCGAGTTAGGATGACCATGATAATGTGTGAATGCAATCAGTGAGTGGATATTTATTTATTCAGTTTTTGTTGACTGGATAAGTGCACTATACAAATTCTGCCTATTTTCTGGCATGACCCAGAGGAGGGGGATACAGACGAATGCCAACGATATCTACTTGAACCATGTGGAGGGAATGATGGGGAAGGGTACAAGCTTACCCAGCATAATGACAGACAGTGCTATGCTCCAGAGAAATATAGGTATACTGAAGTTTCTGTATTGAACATTACAACAATGCTCAACAGGGTCCACTAAAACACACCATCCATCCCTCTACCCCCTCCACCCTCTAGTCATTCTCACAATGTATGTGTGTACATCTAGGGCAGGATTCACAAAAGAGATGCATTGAGCGCAAGTGAGATGCACTGGCGCATCCCAAAAATGCGCCATGAAATGATCCACAGATGGGGTGGATGCGACAGTGCATTCCAGATGCGCCGAACAGGATGTACTGTAGATGCATAATAATGGTATGAGGCACATATAGAGGGGGCATACACATGCATATACAGCGCAAAGCAATTCACAGTGCAAAAGGAAGGTGCAACTACAGAGCAAACCCAGCACACGTACCAAATGCGCCATGAAAAGATAAGTATAAAAGAAACAGACTTAAGTGCAAGCCACCAGCAGATCAGTGGCAGAACAGCAGCACCCACTCAGTATGACAGTGCGAGGGAGAGAGAGCACACCACAACCATGGATGAAGCACCATTTATTATGGTTGGACTACTAATGAGGATGAGGAGACGGGGAGGTGGTAGGCACCATAGGAGGCTGGCCCCATGGCAGTATCATGTCAGGCTGTCCTTCGAGCAGCTGACAGATACAGAGACAGTAGGCCAATACCACCTGAATTGGGGCCTTCTGAGGCAGCTCTGTGAGCTGTCATGAGGAAATGCAGGCACCACTGACATATCACAGGTCTCCATGTCCAGTCTCCTCACATAGTTCCTTATCGCACTGCTACCACATGCTTTGGAATATATCCATTTCCCCAGCACACAGGCAGAGCGGACAGAAGCCATACATGAGTTCCACAGGGTCGCATGCATGGCAGGCATCATAGGAGCCATTGACTGCACCCATGTGACAATCCACGCACTGCCTGGTGATGACGCGGTAACATACATCAACCGCAAGGGATACCACTCCATCAATTGCCAGGTGGTGTGCAATGCCACAGGGTGCATTAGCAATGCCTGTGCTACACATCCTGGGAGCACACATGACACCTTCATATGGTACTAATCCACCCTCTGCCACAGATTTGTGGCAGGGGACATACCAAGTGGCCATTTAATAGGTGTGTGGGACATGGCAACCAGCTGCACAACAGGGCACTATGGCACAGGAAAGGATAGGGGGGCAGATGTGCAGATAGCACAATGCACAAAGTGCAGAGGGTGCAGCAGAAGTGGGACAGCGGAGGAGTGGAAGATGACACAGGCAGACACCAGCCGGTACAGAGTGGCACACGTGCAAAGCCTGGATTGTGGGGTGCAGTGCCATTGAGGGCATGTGTGGCAGGGACAAGTGAAACACATGCAGACAGCAGCCACCATCACAATGCACACTGGGCAGGACAGTGGTGGGCGTGGCACATGTGACTCCAATGGCATTCGTGGCCTGGGGCTAACAACAGCAGCAGGCCCAGCAACAGCAGGTAAATGGTGGGGGCAGGATTGCAGGTAAGGGACAGGCACAGCGAGTGGTGGACGCTCAGCACACACAGCTGCTCAGCATGGGGTGGGGGGGCATACTGCACATGTGACCAGTGTACTAACAACCATCCTTCATCCCCACAGGTGATGCAGCATACCCAATGAGACTTTGGCTCCACACCCCCTTCTGATGACCCATAACAGAGGTGGAGGAGCGTTATAATGAGGCACACACCGCTAAACGCACCATCATCAAGCGCATCTTTGGCATGTTGAAGATGCGCTTTTGGTGCCTGTGTAGGTTGGATGGGGCCTTACAGTATAGCCCTGAGAAGGCCTGTGGCATATTCCTGGCCTGTTGTATGTTACACAACATGGCCATTGACTGTGGAATAACTGTCAAGGTCAGTGAGGGCGACAGTTCCGGGGAGGAGGAGGAGGATGTGGAGGAAGGTGCAGTGCACAGGGCCTGAACACTGGACCACCAAAGAGGTGGCAGGATCCACAGCTGGCTGCAAGGTCAAGACTCTGTAGGAGCATGCTGGTGGAGGAGCATTTTGGGAACCGTAGGTGAGTATCACACGTATGTATAGTGGAGGTGCTCAGTGATGACAACAGGTAGAAACATAGCCGTGCCATGCACGGTGGACACAGCACAGCACACAAACAGCCCAACATGGGTGCACACATACAACACATGCCACACAGTGATGTCAGGGCAGCAGTGGACCCCAAACATGCCAGGGACCATGAGGTCCAGAGAGACACAGTCACACACACACACACACACACACACACACACGTGCCACAGTGACAGTACCAAGGATGGCATGGATCAGTGTGCACTGCTGCTGGAACACAGGTGCAGCTGACACTGGACTGCACTCATCACACCCATGCCACATAGCACAACAGTGGTGCACACAGACATGCAAGTGGCACTGAATGGGGGGCCCATGATGGCATTGCACTGGAACAGGCCCATGCCACCCACACTACCCCAGGCACCTTTATCCAGGTGAGTGGGACACAGAGGTGGAATGTGCAGCAGCCATTGGAACGAGGACCTGTACATCACAGGGCAGCACCATGGCTGCCATGGACACAAGGGTGGCCTCTGCCATGACTGGTGGATGCAGCCATGGCACCACCAGCCACTGGGGCTGTATCCCACACCCCTGTAGGGGTACTGCAATGAGACTGTGAATGGGTGCTCATCGGTGTGGTGGCCCTGCGAGCCATGTCTGTGCTGGGCACACTGGGCAGTGCAACGTGAGGCAATGGCATCAGCAGCAATGGGTCCACCTGATGCTGCTGCCTGGGTGTGCAGGAGGCACTCCTGACTGTCCGGCTGGAGACCTGATGGCCACGGCACTTAATGGATGCAGCCGCTGCCTCTGCAGTAGCTGCAATCCTCTCCAATGCAACGGTCATGCCCACCCACTGTAGGTATGCCTCTGTCAACATCTGATCATGCTGTGCAACTGCAGGCTCATGCTC
This sequence comes from Neoceratodus forsteri, assembly GCA_016271365.2. Classification (NCBI taxonomy): domain Eukaryota; kingdom Metazoa; phylum Chordata; order Ceratodontiformes; family Ceratodontidae; genus Neoceratodus; species Neoceratodus forsteri. Next base: position 905,147,679 of record CM028133.1, read on the forward strand.
CAGGACCATCAGAATTTGGAGGCCCCTGAACTCTGCACTTAGGGTTGCCTGCCTCTCCACAGTATCACGCAGGAGGCAGACATAGCCCTCAATGTTGTCAGCTGTTGATGGCTCACAGTGATGTCACTGACGGGTGGGTGGTGAAACAGCCTGCTGAGGGGCATCCAAGGGCAGTGGTTGTACTCCGGCAGGCTGCAGCATGGGCAGGGTTTGGGCATGCTCAGCCCCAGCATGTCCATGGCTGGTGTTGTCATGTTCCAATGGTGCCTGTGTGTCTTCCACAGCACCTACCCATGATGCCCTTGATGTCCCCCCCACCTTATATGGACTAGATGCTGAGAGCACAGCATCCACCATCATGGGCAGCTGTGCAGCCTCTGCATCCATGCCACATGCAGCAGGGCCATCAATGCCATAAGGGGCCACCTGCACAAGTACCTGTGTGCTGTGTGGCCACTGTCAACCCTGTCTCCCTCTCTCTGGGTGGCGTCATCATCCACAGGAATATTGCTGTATGCCCCCTGTGTGTCAGATGCCAACACAAGAAGGGTCTCAGTGACGTCCACTGCATCTGCTGGGTCATCATCAGACAATCCCAGTAGACCCTCCAGCCATGTGGTGACATTGCCGCCAGTAGTGGCAGCACTGGCTGACTAGCCCACCACCACTGATGCTGGGGCAGGTGGCACTGGTGCAGTGGACATTCCAGGGATGGCACCATCCACCACAATGCCCGCAGCCCTGTGTGGCGGGCCAGCATCATTGCCCACTAGGGCATCTTGTGCAGCCGTGCCTATGGCCACACCATGAGGCGAGATGGAGCTGTGAAAAGAAGACGTGAGGACATGGTTAGTGTCAATAGATTATACAGTGGCATACGTACATACATCTCCAAAGTCTTTGAAAAGTTAGCTTACTCCCAAATGAAACTACATATCGAATCATCTTCAATCCTCAACCCTGTGCAATCCGGCTTCTGGCCCAACCATAGTACAGTCACTGCTCTAGCCAAAGTTACCAATGAATGGATCACAGCCATGGACTCCAAGGAAGTTACTGGTGCAGTATTTTTATATCGCAGCAAAGCCTTTGACACTATCAACCACAATCTGTTAGTCTCAAACCTAATAAAAGTAGGTGCCACCCCCGCCCCTTGCTGCCCAGTGTCTTACCAGCTACCTATCTGGAAGGACCCACAAAGTAAAAGCTGGTGGCATCTTTTCTGTGTCCCTTCCAGTTGTTAGGAGAGTCCCACATGGCTTCATATTAGGTCCCATCCTCTTCTCCCTGTACATCAATAACCTTGACGCACATATAGCCCAGTCCCATCTGCATTTCTTTGCTGATGATACTGTACTGTATACATCAGGCCCTACCCTGGTTGAAGTGAGGGAAGTACTCCAAGCCAACTTTTCACAACTAGAAATCAACCTAATCAATGTCAAACTACTCCTCAATGCCAAGAAAACTAAGGCCATGATCTTTGCCCTAAACACCAACTCCACTTCCCTTGCAAACACGCAGAAATAATTCATCACTACCTCGCTAGGTGTACCCTTTGAAATCACCACCAAATTCAGATATCTTGGTATATGGCTAGACAACAAGCTTTCCTTTCATGACCACCTTGACAATCTGGCAAAGAGGCTAAAAATTAGGCTAGGTTTCTTCTTCCATAACAAGTCCCTCTTTCCATTGGATACCAGAACTAGGCTGGTCCAGGCCACTTTCCTGCCGCTACTCGACTATGGAGATTTAATCTGTTCCTCCACAGTGGCCTCAGGACTCAGCAAACTAGATGTCCTCTACAACTGCACCATACGGTTCATGACAAACCTACCCTACCAAACCCACCATTACGATTTGTACCTGGCCGCTGGCTGGACATCACTCTCAACTAGACGTATGCTTCATGCTGGTATCTGGACTCTTAAGCTACTCCGGAACAAGCTCCCAAACTATCTCACAACCCTTTTCCTTATTTCCCGTAGTGCCTACTCTCTTAGGAAAAATGACCTCCTCCTTCTCGATATACTGAGAACTCGCACCTCAATCGGCAATCGGGCCATATCGAGCGTACTCCCAACTATCTAGAACCAGCTCCAAGGTGTACTGAAGTTTCCCGGTACTGTTCCTGTCAGCCTATTTCAAAGGTTGGTTGCAGCAAAAGTAAAAGATACGTGCAGCAGCTTCTAAATCCTAGCTCACTGTTCTAACCCTAGCCCACTGCTTCCTTTTACTTACCTAGAAATTAGCTGCCTTGTTACTCCGAAACAAGCACTTTGTACCTTTTTTCTGTACCTGTATTTTACTGTCATTGCCATTTTTAAGCATCATGTTAATGCTTGCCCATAATTCTGTACTTGAATTTGTACTGTTTTTTCGATTATGCAATCTGTAACTACCTATCTGTGTCAAAGGACCTCCTTGTGAATGAGCTTGCTCAACTGAGTTTTCCTTACAATAAACTTGAACTTGAACATACATGTACAGTTTGACACAGTGCTGTGCCATGGTTGCACGTGACAGTCCCTGGTACAGCTGTGCAGTGCCTATAATGCCACTGCAGCCATGTACCTGCTGTGACTGGTGCTGCGTGGTGGCAGGCCATGGCCACATGGTACTCTGTGTGCCAATGATACGACTTGCCCATCCAACAGTGTTCATATCCCAGCAGCCTGACTGGGACCAGCACATCACATCTGCCACCATGGGCATGGACTGTCAGACACAGCATAGCACAGCATGGGCCACACAGGAGCCGCTGCCACACATGGTACATCACATGGGACCACAGTCGCACAGTGGCACACATTGGGATGGGCATGGCAGCCAGACCACACGTGGCCAGACACGTGTTGTGTGCATGGCTACTTACAGTGCTGCAATGGGCTACTACCTGTCTGGAACCCCCCTTCAGGGACACCCTGCACAGCGGATCTGGCAATGGTTGCCACTAGGAGCTCCTCATTAGGGCTCAGGCACACACCTGATTGTAGGTCACCCTCTGTCTGTCGCAGGGAAGCCTCAATGTTGGCAACCTTCTTTGCCCTCCTTTTCTCATCATTAAGGTGTTTTGTGCACTCCAGGGGGGTTTGGTTGTACTTGCCCACAGAGTTCACATGACGAGCCACTGCCTCCCAGCCCTCCTCCCATGCTGTATGGCTGCCACCCCTGCCTGACAGTACATCATGCTGCATATTGTAGGCTTCAGTGAGGACCCACTCCTCATCTTTAGTAAAGTTTGGCTGTCTGCGACTGGCAGCACTGTCTCCTCCTGACATACTTGTTTCTGTGGGAGAGTACAGACAGACATTAGACATGCACCTGGGGATTCCCGTGTGCCCATTACTGACTTACAGTGATTGCATAGTGCCACCACAGAACCTGGCTGACACGGCCTGCAGGCAGTGCATGTGTTGTGGTGCATGGTGTGTCGTGGCAGTCAGTGCTGCATCTGCCATGGTCAGCTTACCCGCCATGGACAGCTGCATGGCCATGGTCAGGCCACTTGTGGCGCATGTCCAGATACACATGCTGCTGGCTGCCCATCACTCTCACTATGCACACCTCACTGTTTGTGCAGGCACATCAGCCACCAGCATAACCCCTCCCAACTGGGGCAGCCTGTGGGACAGTGTGTGGCATACCATGTCATGAAACAGGTGTCCCTGCACATGGCCGGACAGCAACAGGCTGTCCACTGGCTAATTCATCATGTGGATTGGCTACACTAGTACTGCACTTGTATACAAATGGATGACTCTATTTTACAGTCTGTTGGCAGTCATCTGTATTCCCCTCCCCTGGGTCATGCCTTAGTCTAGGCAGAGGTTGCCTAGTGCACTTACCCAGTCCTTAGCAACAGAAGTAATACATGTAGAAATGAAATAGTACTTACCTTCAAGGCTGTGAATCCTCTCAGTCACCTATTCTCAGTGTGGTCTGAGTTGGGAGCATTTATGGCTCAGAGCATGCAAATAAGGACTGGAGCAGTGATAATGAGATGCTAAACAGCTGAGATGCCCCTGAATATGTTATTAGGCTGATTCTAGAGCATTGTCTGTAAATTGCATAATTGTCCTCAGCTCATCTCAATCAGCATGGCGGATCTGCTGAGTTGGGCACATCTCTACATGGCACATCACCTGTGCATGTGCAATGCTTTCGGGGCATCTTTCTGAATGGGGTGCAAGAGCTTCACTACATTCAGTGCACATGAACTGTGCATTGTAACCCTGGCACAGCATCGCAATTGTGCAATTGTTCCGACAGTTGCATAGCGGACATGCATATGGTGCACATCACACAGTGCAGTCTGTCCGCACGTGCACGTCCCCCTACATGGTGCACATTGTGACAGTTGTCAGTAATTGTCAGTGGATCATGCATTACATGCCAGTGCACGATGTTCTGTGACCGTGCATCACAGGCATTATGCGTGCTAGTGCGTGCCACATGTAATGTGGCAGAAAGCTACATATTGCACATGCACAACACGATCATGGCCCTTGACCCCACATTTCTGCCATAGCATTGTGTATACGCCTGTGGGAACATGACTGACCAATCACGCAGCATGTTGATGTGCGTGGGTGCATGTACATGGCCCAGTAGTGTATGTGGCACCATTTTCCATTTTCACTTCGCAGGGCCTGCAGAGTGTTGTGCACCTGTTGATCAGCAGAGATGCCCAGGCCAGCAAGAACAGGGCAGAGGGAGATGAACTGGTCAGAGGCTGAGCTGCACCACCTGGTGGCACTTGTCTTCCATGTGGAGGGCCAGTTGTTTGGCAGGGAGGATCTGCATGTGCCCAGGGCAACTGTCCGTGCTAACATAGCCCGGCGCCTGGTGCAACGCACAGGGGTTCCCTGTACGGGGAAACAGTGTTGCCACCGATATGGTGACCTGGGAAGGAGGGACCAGGAATGGCTGGAGAGGCTGTGGGTGCGTGCATGCAGGGGTGTATTACAGTCCTAGGTAGGTATCACACATACATGTGTGACTCGGGTGCTTACGGGGTGGGGTTGGGTCACATCACAGCACACTCACATAGGCAATCCCCAACACGCACACGTGGGTGTGGCTGCACCTGCCCTGTGGTGCTCTGCCATGCATAACACATGGTCCTGGCCTCCCTGTGGTGGTGTGTGTGTGATGAGTACACTGTGTCACACCTGTGGTGGGACGACCGTGTGCTATGCGTATTCACCATTGTGCACTTTGGGGGCTCAGGCACAGCTGCTGGCCACAGCTGCTGGTTGCATGGTCTTTCACCGATGTTGCACTGCATGTGTACACCAGCACTGCATACCCACACTGGTGTTGGGGGGTGATTTGTGCACCGACGTTTCTGCTCATGGTGGTCTCTGGTCTGTGTCTTGCAGGGTTGGAGGTCAGGCAACAGGCCATGGTGGCCTCTGAGGCATGGCGACAGGGGGCTGCAGCTGGAGCTTCACCTGATGGATGTATGGGAGCAGGTAGGTGGCAACACTGTGTGTGCATTGTTTGTCTGGTGGGGTGGGCTACTGCTCAGTGGGGGTTGTGTGTCTGCAATGGGACTTAGTATGTGTTCTCTGTGTCCTTGCTGTAGGTCCCTGAGATCATCAAGCAGCAGCCAGCAGTGGAGGTGCCTTGGACTGGCAACGCGACTTGGACCGGCAGATCCAACAGACCATCCGGGGATCACTCAGGCCCATTCATCGGATGCAGGGGTGCCTTCAGCACACACTAGAGGCTGTCCTGTGTCTCCTGATAGCACATGGTTGTGTGAGGGTGGGGCGCAGAGGTGCACGGCCATGCCAGTAGCTCTCTACCATGTTCTAGCCTGTATATATTGTATATAGCCTGCTGTTTCCCCACCCTCCCTACATAAGTTGCTGTCTCCGCTCCTCCCCCCTTTTGCCCACCTGTTCTTGTATATAGTCCCTCACACCCCATTCATTTTTTATTGATTGTTGTACATAGTTTCTGTTGTTTCTTGTGTTAACACTGTTACTGGTCTTACTGTTTTTTATATAAATCGTTTGATTCTCTGACATGGTGTATGTGGTCATTTACTGTTCCTTGATCCTGGGATTGTGTACTGTCAGAGGCTGTTCACTGTCCCCATGCTGCCATGACCCTCTGTGTCCCATCTATGTATGGTCTGCTTCCCCCTGCACCCCCCCCACCTCTGTGTGGCCCCACTGTTGCCTGTGCCATGTGTGTGGGCCTCATGTCCTGCTGCTCATGTCCCTGCCCCCGGTCTGTGTGTGCTGCTTGTTGCCTGCATACCTTGCACTGCTGCACTATTGGTCTGGGGCCCTGAGTGCTGTGTTCTGTGATTGGGGCTCTGTCCTGGCTGTGTGGCACTGTAGTGGCACAGTGTGCTGCCCAATGTTTGGACTGGTGTTACCCTGTGTGTCCCCCTCCCACAGCCACAGTCTTGGCCACCTGGGGTGTTGGCCTTGTCTGGTGGCCGCCACGTTGCTGCTTGCTTTTGCCCGCTGTTGTGTGGCACCATGTCAGTTCCAGTGTACCTATTCAGTGTGCCTGCCATGGGCCTGTGTGGGTTGTGGTCTGGACCCCTGGGTGTTGTTCTGTTTGCCCAGCCTCAATTTTTTGCCTGTTTTGGACACTGTTGTGCCCTTGGCCTCTCTGGTTTGTCCCATTGGCCGTGTGTTCCTCTTTCCTTTGTCCCACTGCGTTGTCCCCTGTTGCTCCCAACTGTCTTGCTGGGTTGCTCTGTATTCACTGTGTTGCCCCCTTGGGGGAGTTGAGTGCATCCTGGATGAGATGGAACTTCTCTACTTGCACCATGCACTTTTCACATGACTCATAGTGGGGTTGCACTTGGTGCATCCCATGGCGCATTCCTTTGGGAATTGCCCAGCGTTTGGTGGGAGCATCATATCTGCACAGGCGCATCTCACTTCCACCCAGTGCATCTCTTTTGTGAATCCTGCCTCTAGATTGTTAATACTCCATTTTATACAAACAGGCATTGCCTTGCTGCACAAGTGCTGGGTCTGGTGGATTGGATATGGTAGACTTCACCTGTCTCCTACCCCTACAGAATAGCTCAAAAAGTGTGGCTATTTGCCACCCGTGAATCCTGTATCTATATCATGTAAGTCAAAATTGGGTCCCGGGAGAACACATAATAGGACCTTGCCACGCTTATGAGGGGTAGGGGATCCACCGAGCTGGCCCATAAGAAGTAACTATTTTTTTTAATAAGTTGTCTCTTGCGGTGGTCATGTGGGTAGTGGAAAGGTACATGGGGGAGGCCACCAGTGCTATTTGCATGTGTATTAACATTGTATACTATGATGTCCTTGGCTGGCTGCCTGCCTAAAACAATTTAGGCAAATCAACCCTACTTCCCAGGTATAGAGCCAGCTAAATTTTCTGAACCTGGTACTTAGGCTGGGGGAGCTCTCTCCCCTTTCTAGAAAATGGGATCGGGGGTGGAGTCCCTTCCCCCTAAAGATGCTGGATTTGTGAATGCAGGCTCAGATCTTATTTGGTCTGATGGTGCAATCTAGCCACACAAAAGAGTTAGCAGAGCAGTGATAGATAGCTTTGCTGAGGAGTCCTCCAGACCCATGTTCCCCTCTTGGGGTCCCTATCCCATGCCCAGTCAGGAAAAGTACTCATTGTTTTGGCAAGAGAGTTTACAAGGGTATAGGCAAGGCTCTAGAATTCAAGGCTGCAGAATTTTACGAGAACTTGCAATCCATCAGAGAACTTCATGTGTGCCGAATTCACTCTTCTTGTTGATTTTTTATTAATATTTCTGTTTTTCCATAGAATCTGGTTCCCTTCCCCTGTTTTTATATCCTAAACCCCCTATACGCTCAGAATGTGATGTTATCATTGCTATAACATCATACATTAGCTAATGAAATGGCTGCAATCTTCAACAGAAATGAACAGTCACTTATCTACCACACCTCCCACTGCCAGAGCCAGTGGCACAGCACATCAGGCATGGTGATATTTGCTCAACCTGCACTACAGCCTAATACAATTTTCAGTCTTACATTATTGCACTAGGGTCAACTTAAACAAAACCTTGTCAATAGCACAGACCTGTTAAGTCCATATCTCACTTTGTACAAACCTATTTGTGCCTTTAAGATATAGAGATGCCATCTGAAATGAATAACTGGTAAAATGAATTTAACTGTCATTTTTAAGAAAAATAAAGTAATTATGCCCAGAAAAGTGGACTATAATAATGTGTAGACCTGTTGAAAGAATAGACCTGTTAAATAAATAATTGCACTGTATGCATTTTTGCCAGGGTTATTGATTACATAATGTCATTGGTTGATAGAATCACCTAAAAGTTATGGAGAATTGTTGTGTGCAGGGACAGCTGTTGGGCCAGAGGTTAGCATGCTCTGTTCCTGTGCCGGCAACTCAGGTTCAGAGATTAGCTCTGGGAGCTGGCTGGGCAGCACAAGAATTGGTGGAACACATCATTGCTCAGAGCCTGGGAAGGTATGGTGCAGTGTTCTGTCACATGGTGGACACATTGTGCTGGTCAGGAGAGTTCTGTCTCACAATCGGTTCACATGCATGTCATGGCCTAATGGGGTTACACAGTGTCAGGGAAAGCAGGTTGACATAAAAAATGAGTTTTGCAATAACTCCTCTATTCCATTTCTAATGGGACCTGTATGAATGAGGATGCAAGTTCATGGAATTAAAAAAAAAAATATATATATATATATATATATATATATATACACACACACACATATATTTGTATGTATGCTACAGATTGCATATAAATATATGTGTTACATAGTGGAAACCTCATGAGTGGTGTAGAAAGCACATACAAATATATAAGTGATAGACAGTGGAAACCTCATTAGTGGGATAGCATGCATATAGAAATACCTTATTTATCACAAAGGATCCCCTCTGCATATGTCATTTATTTAACAGGCTAGGACCTGAAGGGAGAGACATTTGTTTTGCATTTTTAGGCGTAAAATTATTTTTATAAGTCTGTTATTTTTTGAACTAGTGTTACTGTGCTTTCCACCATCCTGATTGCTATAAAAACTGCCATGAAAGTGAAGTCAGGATGACAAGCTGTCACTGTGATGTGGTAGTTTGTTAGTGCCGCAGAACTTCCACAGAAATTACAAACCACTGCCGCAGAAGTTCTGCGGCAAATGGTAGTCTTGCCCCACTGTGCCGCAGAAAAGTAGGGGCCCTGGGTATAGGAGATGTCAGGCCTTTGGTTTGAATTGATGTCAGATTTGATTCAAGCTCTTTTGTCTTCAGCTAGCAGGAGTAGGGTTGTTGTATGTGGCAGGGGGGTGCCAAGTCCATAAAAGTGATACGAGGGAGGGATGAGGCCCCTTTGGGTGGACAATGTAAAGCAGAGCCCATTTTGGTAAAGCCTTCTGCCCTTTGCTGAGTGCACCCATTTTCTCTCTTAGAAAGTATTGTTACACTTACATGATCAGTAGAGTGGATGGGAGTCCTGTGGGTTCATGTAAGCCTTGAGTCCCTGATAATGGCAGTGCCGATGGAACACGGTAGGTCATGTGGACATGCACACTATGTACCAAAGTGGGAGCTTGCAGCAAAATGGAGGGCATGCTGCCTCTCATGAAATGGCTGCAAGGCCCAGCACGGCATCAGTAGTCGTATATGGCACCATGGAGTGGTGCAATAGATGTTTACCCAAGCAGCCAGGAATTGGTCATACCAGCTGAAACAGACTTTCCCCCCATATCCCTTTTTACACGAAAGTTTTATGAGATGAGTCATTACCTCTGGTCCACAGATGTCATTCCCTATCCTGATCAGTCCTCCCTCCACCCCCTCTAGTTTGGACTATAACGAATACCCTTGCCGCATGTATTAAGTGACCTGCCTTTTGAAGGGGAAATGTAGTCTTCTGTGTTAAAGATTCTGAGCCTAAATGTAGTAACCAGGAAACAGACATACAGACAGCTGTCCCTTCATGATCCTTTTTACACCACAGTGATATGAGCCCTTACCTCTGGTCCACATACATAAGTTCCCATCATGATACTTCCCCATGATTAAACTCCACTCCAACCCCTCCAGTTTCATACTCTAAGTAATACCCCTGCCACATGTATTATTTATTTAAGTCTTTGATTAGCAGGTAAGCACACTGATCCGAGGGACCATTTTCAAGCATGACCTTGGCCACAAATATGGCACTACTACTGAGTTGCATACAGATCATCAGGAATACAGCAACACAATAAATATAGTACTGTTTACAATATGTTGGAGGAAATCAAAAGGAAAAAACACACTACAGTTTACAGTTTAGTTCACAACTAAATGAGGCAAAACAAGCTATAAGAGTAGAGTTAGCAGTTAAGATGGGTGGGATAGGTACCAAGTTCTTGGAGATTACCCTGGAGAGCACAGGCATTTAGCCTTGTTCAGTAACCAGGCTTTGAGTCAGTGTTTGAAAGAGCTGTGGGTATCAGTGGACCAGAGTGACACAGGGAGCCTGTTCCAGAGAGAGGGAGCAGCCACAGACAGTGCTCTGTCACCCATTCCAGTGGAGACTTTAGGGATTTCCATAAGGGGGACCAAGGACATGCTTAAACATCTGGAAGGAGCTCTGGTCTTCAGAAAGGTGGTGTAAGGTGATGCATTGCCATTTCTAAGGGTGTTGTCAAGGATACAACCTAATGCATAGTTATAATGAATGGACAGTGGGAGCCACCCTAGCGCCTTGTAGAGGTCACGTTGGTGAGTGCAGTAGGGTATAAAGAGCGCAAACGACATACGTTATTGTATACTGAGTTTAGACATGAGCACAAGGCAGAAGACACATGGGAATATATGGAGGCGCAGTAGTCAATGATAGGGAGCAGGTTGCCTTGGGCAATAGCTAAGCGGAACTCACTGGTCAGGAATTGTTTTAACCTATATGCAGTCCTGAGCTTTTGGTTAACCTGACGAACAGTGGAGTTGACATGATCTATATAGGAGAGGGAGGGGTCAAGATTTACACCCAAGTATTTAAAATTGGGAACATTCTGCAGTGTGGGGTCATCAGGTGAAAGTACCGAGAGGGAGGTGCCAGCCTTGGTGGTGCTAGCCAGGAATGATTTGGAACCTAGAAGCATTGCCTTAATTTTCTTTTCATTGACCAGTAGTCTATGTGACCAGAACCAGATACTGGCCAGGCCATAGCTGATGGACAGGATATGTTTGTCAAGGACTTATCACTGTAGAAGAGGACAAGATTGTCTGCATACAGGAGGGCACCACAGGAGAGGCAGTCAGAGGGAAGGGAGTTTATAAAGATAGAGAACACTAGGAGGCAAAGAACAGAGCCCTGAGGGACACCCATAGAGACAGGAAGGTCAGGGGAGATGGCAGTACCAATACACACTGACTAGAATCAGCCAGAAAGATAACTCTTGAACCAATGCAAGGTATCTGTAGAGCAACCAAGTTGGAGGAGAGTAGAATGTAGTAAGGGGTGGCTGACCAGGTCAAAGGCCTTGGTCATGTCCATAAATACAGCACCCGTGGCTTTCCCTTGGTCCAGGTTCCTGTGGAGAAGATTGTTAAACTGGGCCAGGGAGGATGTGGGGCTGTGGAGCTTGCAGAACCCATGTTGCTGGCTGCACAGCAGGTTATATTTCTTAGTGTAGTCGGATAGCTGGTGGTGGACAATCTTCTCCAGAAGTTTGCTCAGGTAAAGGAGCAGGGAGATTGGCCTATAATTATCCGAGGATAGGGGGTCATCTGCTTTGAAAATAGGCACCACCTTGGTATGCTTCCAGGAATCTGGCATGGTGGAGGTGGTCAGAGCCAGATTAAAAATTAAGGTGATGGGCTTGGAGATAGCAGTGGAAATCAGCTTAAGCATAGCAGGGAAGAAAGAGACCATCACTACCAGGGCTACCTTGGTTGGGGAGACCCTTAAGGAGCTTGGTAATGTCCTTGCTGGATATTGCCCTAAAGTAGAAAGGAGGGGGAAGGGGTGTGTGTCAGTAGGGGAGCAGGTGGAGGACTGGTCACTAGGGTCAGGTACAGAACAGGTGGGTAGCTGGGTAGGTAGTTTACTTAGATGGGCAGAGAGATCCGTAATTTTTTTTGTTGAAAGCTTGGGCAACCTCTATGAGACCAGTCAGAGTGCCAGAGGGGGAGTTTAGATGGATGATGGAGTTGCGAGTACAAGGGATAAGTAGGGACCCTAAAGCATCCCAGAAGCATTGGGGGTCCCCGAGGTTATACCTCTGCTGGCTGCATAGGAAGTTATGATTCAGGACCTGAGTAGTTTGCTTACACCTGTTTCTTAGATGCCTGTATTCATTCCCGAGAGCAGGGAAGGGAGCTTTTTGTAGGCATCCCACTTTTTGTCCCTATCCTTCATCATGGCCAGGAGTTCTTTCAAGACCCATCGAATACAACCAACCCTCACTCAGAGGGAAGTGTTGCTCTTGGATTCGAAGGAGGGCATTCGTGAAATAACCCACTGCAGCAGTCACATCCGATAGGGAGTAGAGAGCCGACCAGTTTATAGCCCTTACATCATCAAGGAGGGTGGAGGTGTCAGGACAATTAAAATTTCGGTAGGACATGTGTCGGGGGGGGGGTGTTTGGTCTTAGTGGATTGGACGACGTACGTGGAGGAGTGATCACTGATGGAACTGGACAGTGTCCCTGCCTGGAGAATCTTGTCCTCTTTGTTAGTGATTACCCAGTCTAGAAGAGAGTGGTTTTGCATGCGAGAGTTGAGCCTGGTAGGGACAGAGATGACTTGGACCAAACTGTGCTGTTTTAATTGGTTTGAGTAGTTGGTTTCTAGGGCACTTAACCACTTAACCAAATAGGATTAAGATTAAAATCTCCAAAGAGAATAGTATCACGGGGCCGGGATTTCCCAGATCTGCAAGGTGGTTACTAAGATCTGGAGTGCCTTATGCTGGAGTGGGGGTTGTAGCAGCAACCCACATAGTTTCTTTTTGCATAATCCAGGATCAGCTCAGCTATGAGCCATTTGCTAAAGAATATAGGGTCAGAGTTTATGAGACTGAAGAAGTAGAGAGAGGGGTTCTCTGAAACAGAGTGCCATGCCACCTCCTTTCTTTTTGCCTGGTCTATCCTGGTATAGCAAGGAGTAGCCTGGAAGGTGGAAAGTTGCATTGGGGATATGTGGCTTTAGCCATGTTTTGGAGAGTCCTAGGACATGGGGCTTGATGACTGCTACCCTGGTTTCCAGATAAGTAAATTTAGATGGGAGGCTGCATACATTTATATGGGCGATTTTCAGACCTGGGGAGCTAGTCTATATGTAGTTGGAGTAAGCAGTAGGAATATTTGTGGGTCCCGGGTAGTGTTGTCAGAACTAGTTCGTCAAAGATTCGAACCCTTCTCGAACCCTAGTGTTCAAGTTCTAACTTAGAACTCGAACACTAAAAGGTTCGCAAAAGGGTTTGAATTTGTAAGTTTAACTAACTTACTTTGTTTTGAGCTCTGTGTCCCTCCTGTCCTGAGTCCCGACTCCTGTCATGTCTTTTCCTGGCCCTAGCTGATGTGTCTGTGTTTGGGAAGGGGGCACATCCCAGGCAGCCTCGATGTGTGGGGGGTGCAGCAGCAGTGTTGCTTTAGTTCAGATGGGGCTGCCAGAATCTACGAGTTCCCTTGGTGCACTTTCGTACTTACGCTCAAGTCATCCTCTCCACCTGACCATTTACTATGTGGTCAGGTGGGGGTTGAGTAAGCTGCACGAGCCGCGGGATCATGGAGTGGTATTTAAGTGTGGATGCATGCCCCGCGACCGCGTTTCGGATTCTGATTTCAGGAGGCAGCAACAAGTTAACTGTACCGCAGCATTCTTGCTCGATAGGCCAGGGCCCAGGTCGGTGTGACCACAAATCAGACTGCAGCACTTGCTAGTTGCTGCTTCAGCTAAATTATTTTAAAAATTCCTCCCTCATCCATTTTCCTGAGAAAAAGCAAATGCTGAAAAGTTCAAGGGGAAGGGGGGGCAGACCCCAGGCCTGAGAGACCAAGAAATGCTCAATGAATTATCGATCGGGTGTGGGACTAGGGGAGGTTCAGGAGGGACTAATCAGGAATTGGGATTGATCAATATCAGTAGGAGAGAATAAAAAATGATAGACAGAAAGAAGAACCTTTGTGACTGTGAATATGAAACTGCAGTACAACTTAAGCACTGCACACTAAGCAGCAACAAGCATATAACGAGGGAAAAAAACACTACCACAACAAACTTAAAAAAGGCAAATAAATTTGTCAGGATAGAGTATAAGGACTGTGCTCATTGTGCTATGCTGCTAAGGGGGGTCCTCTTCTTTCACCCTCATAAATTCAAGTCCTTATACAACAGCACAAGGCACTGGCAGTAAGGCACTGACTGAAGGCAGTTAATTTTTTGGACACCACTCCTCTGTGTGTGTGTGTGTGTGTGTGTGTGTGTGTGTGTGTGCGTGCGCGTATGTGAGACTTCTACTTCTCCACTCCCTGTGTTGTGTATGTGACTCCCTCCCATTTCCCGAGTTGTGTGCTGTTATTACCCTTACATGACATAAGCTTAGAAATATAGTTCTCATTCCCTGAGCTGTGTGTTCTGTATGTGACTCCATCTCCTGTGGTCAGCCCATCACCCTGCTGCTGCATGCCCCTTGACTGTACTGTACCCTACCCAGTGTGTGTTACAGAGAGAAGCCCAGTGGTCAGTTGTGTCTTGGTATTACCCTTACATGACAGAAACGTAGAAATATAATTCTCATTCCCTGTGTTGTGTATGTGATCCATCTCCTGTGGTCAGTCCATCACCCTGCTGCTGCATGCCCCTTGACTGCACTGTACCCTACCCAATGTGTGTTACAGAGAGAAGTCCAGTGGTCAGTTGTGTGTTGGTATTACCGTTACATGACAGAAGTGTAGAAATAAAATTCACGGTTGTGAGAAGAGAGAGAAAATCTCATTCCCAATGTTGTATATGTGACTACGTCTCCTGTGGTCAGCCCATCACCTTGTTGCTGCGTGCCTGTTGACTGCACTGTACCCTACCCAGTGGTTGTTACAGAGAGAAGCCCAGTGGCCAGTTGAGTGTTGGTATTACCCTTACATGACAGAAGCATAGAAATATAATTCATGGTTGGGAGGAGAGACATAAAATCTCATTCTCTGTGTTGTGTATGTGACTCCGTCTCCTGTGATCAGCCCATCACCCTACTTATGCATGCTCCTTGACTGCACAGTACCCTACCCAGCGTGTGTTATAGAGAGAAGCCCAGTGGCCAGTTGTGTGGTGGTACAACTGTGTGTAATGGCAATGAAAAGTAATGTTTTACTCTGACTGAGAAATAGAATTCCTAACTATAAACCTTGCCCAGCATGCTATGCCTATGCCCAGCAGCCCAATCATTCTATAAGTCTTGAACCTGGGATCCTTTAGTTGCAAACCATCATATTCTTCAATTGCCTTAAGTCCACTGCATCACACCGTGATACAGCCAAACCAAATTTTGGAGTTATAAACAACAATCACAGATCACATTGCTTTCTTACTCAAGAATTGTGTGTGTGACTGTGTGCAGTATACTAGTACTATTATGGCTGACACCACCATAGATGAAGCATAAGCTTGTAGTGGAGCAGGTGGTGTTGGTAGTGGTAATCCTGGTGCTAGCAAAAAATAACCAAAATATTTCATGTGATAAAAATTCAACAAACACCAAAAGAGCAACAACGAAGGCTGGTAAAGGGGGGACCTTTTAAGAAAACTTGTGCTGCTGCTGGGGTCACACAGAGAGGCACCATAAGGGTATGCCATTTATGCTGTTAAAATCCCTGTGACCAGCAGTAATAATGCAAGTGACAATGAGTCCCTCTCTGACTCAGACAGTAGCTCTTTGTCTCAGTCTGACACTGCTGTGTCTGGCGACATATCATTAGTTCTTCAATGAAGTGAAATAAGCAAGTCTGCTGACAATGAATCAGGTAGTGCACTTGCAAATACATTCAACACTGTTGGCAATAAAAGGACATATCTACTGAATCCACCACTTCTGTGTCGGCCAAAAATGAAAACCCATCAAAGTCCCCTGCCCACTCTTCTAGCACCAAGGACTCGGAACATGTCCCGGGTTCTGTTAGGACAGGTGAAAAGACACAAACAGTCTTTAGCTATCTTCCTAGTACTCAAACAAAATCTGTCACATCTGAGGTGTGGAATTATTTCTCTGGCAGTAAAACAGATCCATGCAGAGCAATTTGTTCCCTGTGTAAACAGAGTGTAAGCTGTGGTAAAGTTGTGTCATGCCTTGGCACTACAGCTCTTAAACGCCATCTGAAAAAGCATTCAGTTTTGCTCGATCGTCCAAAACCCATGTCTTCCATCTTCCAGACCACACGTGAGAAGGGTCAGGAATCTGAAATGGATACTGAATTGTCAGAACTTGACGCAGACAGAACCAGTGCCAGCCCTAGGATCACCATTACCATCAATGCCAGCACCATTAGTACCAGTTGCACATCCAGTGATGGCACTGAATGTATAAGTCCAAGTCCACCATCCCAGGGTCCATGTACCCATCAAAGCTCGGTGTATAATAAACCAGCAGGGACATGTTGTAAACAGCTAACACTGTCTCAGGCATTTGAAAGGAAGAATACTTTTACTAAAAATCATCCAAAGACCCTTCATCTTAATCACAGAATTGGTGAACTGTTAGCTGGAGCTCTTCTCCCATACTCTTTGGTAGATCATGAGGATTTTAGGGAGCTAATGAAACTTGCAGAGCCTTGCTACAATCTTCCTCATCGAAGGTACTTTTCCTATGTTGAAATACCAAACATTTATCAGGCTTTAAAAGTGACAGTGTTGCTTGCACTTAAAACTGCAGAGGGTGGGGTTATCCATGTCATAACAGATATGTGGACCAGCAGTCAAAACATAGATTACGTGTCCCTTACAGCATATTGGGTCACATTTTCTTGTGCTTCTTCAAAAATAGACACCCCAAAAGATGGTGCTGCTGCATATAAAGAAGTTTGGGCAATGTCATACAGCTGCAAACATCTTGCAGGAACTAAATGACCTCCTTGATGAATGGGTTTATTCTCATGGTCTAAAATGTGGCTTCATAGTAAGTGAAAATGGAGCCAACATCTTGAAAGCAGTGCAGGATGGAGGATTTCTGCATGCTTCTTGCTTTGCACATTGCTTACATTTAATTGTCACGGGGTTTCTCAGCAATGAAACACAAGTGGATGGTATGATTGCTGTTTGTAAAAAAATTGTGACTCACTTTTCACATTCAACCAAGGCTACATGGACATTGTCTGAACTGCAAAAAAAACCACAAGCTGCCCCAGCGAAAGCTGATTCAAAATGTTTCCACTCGGAACTCAACGCTTTATATGCTGCAGCGCCTCTTGGAGCAAAAGCAAGCTGTACATGAAATTTGCTCCAATTACATTATTGGAGATGGCATTATGTTGTCTGTGCTGCAGTGGAAATTAATGGAGACAGTGTGCTGCATCCTAGCTCCTTTTGAGATGGCTACAAGGGACATATCTTCTGAAGGCACATCTGCGAGTCAGGTTATCCCACTCATAATGCTGATTTCACATCATCTTAGTGTTCTAAATCTACAGATAGAAACAGACAGGTCTAAATCTCAGACAACATGTCGGCTGTATCATGGGAATCTCGTAAAGAGAATGAGTAAGCGCTTCAAAACCAATAACAAATTAGTTGCAATGATGAAATTGAAACACTACATCCTTGCAACTCTCTTAGATCCCAGGTTCAAGGCTATACATCTTCCAAAAACAGATGATGCAGAGCAGTACAAATGTCTGTTGCTAGATTAGCTGCAGCACTCACAGGAGTCAAACACAGACATGCACAGTACCCTCAGGTTGTCATCGCCACAACATGCAGATTCATCTTCACAAAGGGATGCAGAACTGGAAAAGTCACCAAACATTAACAACAGTTGTTCCACAACTGCCACTTCTTCAACCCTTGGTAGCAAGCTAAATCTGTGGCAAAACCTTTCCCAAATTGCTGCCATACTAGCTTATGCTGATTCCTCTTCTGAGCATTCTTTGTCCATCATAGTAGACAGTTACCTGCAAGAACTGCCTATTCTTATTGATGCATGCCCTTTTGAATACTGGAGATCAAAAAAGTCAATTTGTACAGAGCTGTATGATGAAGCCTGTAAATATCTTGGTTGTTCTACAAGTGTCTCTTTAGAACGCATGTTTAGTACAGCTGGCAATATTGTGACAGACACCAAAAATAGGTTGCTGCCAGAAAACGTACACACGTTAATCATTAAAGTTATTAAGTCAAGATTTTTGTATCCCTACAAGAGTGTACAAACTGATCCTGAAGTGATTGATGTTGTGGATGTTGATGGTGATGACAACTCAGATGGTGGTGGCTGGTAAATATTGTGTGGGACAGGATCTCTCTGGACAAAAAAGGAAACTTTTACAGTCTGTGATGACTTGAGTTGTCTCTCCCCTTTCTTGATCTACTACTGTTAACTGGATCTAATTATAGAGTTTATACAGGTTCCTGGTTGGTAATTCTCAGGAATTCAGTAAAGCCAACACACTATTTCTTTGCCAAATTAGTTGTAATTTATTGAGATAGTCTATCTTTTGTAGGCATCAGATAGCCTGCTACTACCAGAGTGTACCTGTTACAATGTAATCTTACAGCCAATGAAACAGTCCATGGAACAGTCCATTGGGGTGTTTCTAACATGCAATCTAGACAGCTAGTAATATTTGCATTACATGGCTACAGAATTTGCAGAGACACATGAAACCATATATCTCTGGATCCCCCGAGCAATCTATGGCTAGTCTCAGACTGCAGATTGTCCGAGACTACATCTTCTCGAAGGGATGCTGGACATAACCATAGGTCCCATATTTATGTGTAGCAAGCTTAGAAAAAAAATGCAAGGCTGGAATTTCCCAAAAACTACCTCAGCAGTTTTAAACACAGACAATATGTTATTCAACAAGTCATAAGACTCTGGTTCAAAAATACATTGGCCATAAGATACCTCGGTCACAAGATACTTTGCCGAGACATGCGGTCATTCTTAAATGGAAAAACAAGTAATCAGGGGTTTTACATTTATCAAAAATAACACTCTTTAGGATACAGAAAACATGCAAGGGATGTGACTGTTTTAAAAAATACTCGGTTTACAGATAAAAAAACAGACAGTGGCCAGATTAGGGAACTTAATCATTAAGGCCAGCCGTGGTTACTAGCAGCTGCATTCTTATCTTAGCCGTAACCTTTTAAAAAAACTGCTGAATAGGGCAATTCCAAGTTAGACCTTGACTGTGCTTAAGATGTATTTTATTTTCTTCATTTTAACCATTAACCTTTTAAAGTCTTACACATGGTGGTATTATTCATTTACTTAGCCACTTGCAGCCATTGCTACTAGATATACCAGTTCAAATGTTGGCATCATTTAGTCATCTACTAGCCATCTTCACCTTTTACTAGCCCTTTAGCAATCTACACTAGCCACTTTACACCTTTCTATCTCCTCAACCTTTTGGTTAGCCAGTTATACACTGTTGATAAAAGTTTTGTCACTGGTCACTAAAACCTTGGCCACTGGTCACTAAACTTTGGCTATTGGCCACTTTCAACACTACCTTGGACTATATACCCACCAAATCTTTCACCATTTCATGGCAAACTGCTTTGTAGCTAGGGTCTAAAGTCAGTAAATTTTATATACAGGGCAATTTTAACATCAGTGGTAACAGGCCCAAATTTGACATAAAAGGGACACTGACATGTCAATCATTTCTGTATTATATTATTAGTTAAAATGCAAAGATATATTTTTGGATTTACCTTCAGTGACTTTGTGGTGCATCAGTATGGCTGGCACTGGGAGCGGTCTATTTTTCAATTTTAAAGAGGACAAAACAATGAGTTCTAATTGGTAGCTGTGTATTATTTTTTCAATTACAGAAATGTTAGCAATAAACCAAAATGATCCATATGTAACTTATTTTACTGAATAAAAAGTGATGGGAAAAACTGTATTTTGTATTGTTATGTTTCTGTGGGCAGCATCTTGCTACAAGTCTCTTCTGGGAAACAGTCATCTGGAGATTTACCTATGTCATGGTTGAGCACATATCATTCTGTCAGCATAGGTCTCATACCACAATAGCTCATGTTTAACATTCTGTTGTACACAAACCATGGCATAATAACAACAACTCTCAAATTACTGGTTCCATGAAAAGAACTGTACAGAATGTTGTCCATAAGAAGAAAGCAATTGAAAAGACAGTTATTCACTTAAGTGTTGTTTATTAAGGAATAGTTAAGTATGGCTCATTTGGAGGCATGCGTTTCATTTTTTCTTGAGCAAGGATGGGGTAGTTTTAGCATTTGAGAGGGGGAGGAGGGTAGAATGGGTGCTGGAGGGTGGGTAAGGGTTGGAGGTTGATTTTAACATGGATGCAAGAGGGAGAAAGATGGCATGGATGCTAGTGCATGGGTGAGGGTTGGGGTTGGTTTTAACATGGATGTAGGAGGGAGAAACATGGCATAGTTGTTAGTGCATGAGTGTTGGTTGGGGGAGTGGGTTTTAACATGGGTGTGGGAGGGAGAAGGGTGACATGAATGGTAGTTCATGAATAAGTGTGCGAGTAGTTTAAACATTTGGGTGAGTGAGGAGGGTAGAATATGTGCTTGATGGTGGGTGAGGGTTGGAGGTTGGTTTTAGCATGAGTGTAAGTGTGGTATGGGTGCTACTGCATGGATGAGGGTGGTGGAAGAAAAGTGGAATGTGTGCTGGGGGTGAAGGAGGGGTGTTGTTTTAGTCCTTTCATTTACAGATTCATGATCAGCAGGGGATGGTGAGGAAAAAGATGATGACAGACTGATGATATGGGAAGGCTGTACCGATTGCCCAATGTGAAAGCTACTATAGATATATATATATATTTATTATTAAGTACATTGTAAACTGCCACCACCTAGCACGAGTGTTCTGTCCTCTTTAAAAAAGAAGAAAGGAATCAGAAATTAAAGAAAATCTGCATCAGCAGTTTTTACAGAATGTGACCAATCATAAAGTGTTTTTGCTTTACAAGTAGTGATAAGTTGATGCATAATGGGATTGACAGACACTGTCCCTTAAACATCACATGTCAACTGCTGCAGCTACATTAAATGTTCCTTGAGTTAGTACGTGGTGAAGAAACCACTTTTTTATTTATGTGACTGAAATACAGATTTTGTTGATGTATCAGCTGGAAAGATGCATTATCTTAGAAAGTTGTATGTATTGCTTCAGTTTGCCAACAGGAATGTTGGTATATGTACACATTATCTTAGAAAATCGCATGCATTTTTTGCCAACGACTGGCATATTTTTTTTATTCAAATGTCTTGACTGACTACGTTATGACATAATATGTTTTGCAACAGTTCAACGTGCTGTGGCTGCAGTACCTTGACTTGACTTTGTTATAAAAGCTTTCTTTTAAACATAGCAACGTTTGATTTACTGATTTAAAACAGAAAGCAGCAAATAGCTGAGATTAGGTAATATCAGTTGTTTTTTCTCCTAATTCATGTCGATGAGTATATATATCTGAGTACATAAATGGCTAATGTGCACTTTTTTCACTAAGAAACTATGATGCAGCTGCAGCAGGAAAACTTTCAACATATGGGAGGGTGGGTGGCCTGTTACGTCAGTTGCTGACCTTAGCAAACAGAAGAAACCATAGATAAACCTAGCTGTATTCCTATCAATGTCACACATGATAATTTCTCTCCACCCTTATATTTAACAGTTTTTACTTCACATGTATTTTATTACTATCTTCATTACTGGCAGTGCAATTAAAAAATAGGGTTTGAGTTCTAAAAAAGATTAGAACCCTAGAACTTTTTCAAAAGTTCTAGACTAGAACTAGAACCCAGAACTTCAGAGGGTTCTGACAATCCTAGTCCTGGGTTACATTCTACATCTCCTGCTACCAGCAGCAGAGAAATGACTGGACTGTAGGGGCAGGGCAGAGAGGAGGGAGTTGATGAGAGGGAGGACACCCTCCTCTCACATCCCTCTTGTCTAGTCACTTATTCTGCTAACCCCTGTACCCACCACGAATGCAGGCTGTTCTCAGCATATGTAACCAGCTGTCTGTATATTACTGTATAACTTGTATCATTTTGTATAATTGTCATTCTTACTGTGATATTTACCATTGCTATGTAATCCCGGGTCGCACCTGAAAAAGGGACCTCCGAGGCCCAGTGGGCTTACCCGGTCACCAAAATTTAATAAATAAATAAATAAAGCTGAGTTGATGACACTCACGGTTAGAGAGGAATGCACAGAATAGGGAGCCCATAGGAGTGAGTTCTCATCTGATAGCTGGGGGTGGAGGGGCATCGGGTCGGAAGGCATGCGTGTAAGAGGAAAGGTGTTCTTGGTCTATAGTAAGTACTGACGCACTGAGGTCAACATGTAGCAGAGTGTATAGCAGAGATGCTACCAGCAGAGGAAACACAGCTTGTTTCTTCATAGTGAGCTACTGGTATAAATCCCATGCAGCAGCAGAAGGCAGTGTCGGCCTAATGGTTAGGGCACCAGACTGCAGCAGCAGGCTAGACATAGAGCAGTTTCAAATCCCACAAATTAAGCAAAATAATCTATTTTCACCTTATCCAATATTGCAGAACCTGACAAAACCATTAACAGATGTTTCGTAATTGCCACCTTGTATACAGTTGATCCCAATAGCCCAGATAGAAAAAACCTACATAGAACAGAACAATGTAAACTTAAAACAATGGTTTTAGAAAATCAGATACAACAAAACAAACATTTCAGAAAAGCCTTAACAAAACCTATAACAAAGTTCCTTATTGTCCCTAGTTTACAACTGATCTCTATAGCCCATCTACATCTATTCACAGATTACAAAACAGTTAACAACACTTCCCCATTTCACATTGTCCAAAGCGGACCCCCAAATCAGTAAATCACACCGCACAGGTCTTGGAATGGAAAAGGCCTCAGCTCTTTTACTTAATAAAAAGGTTCAGAATTACAGGTCATACTTCATTCACATTCAAATACAGATATATATATGTATGTACATCACAGTTATATACATACAGAATTACCCTACATTAAGACCCCTTGGGCAGCAAATTCATGTCCCTGCTGAACCCCTTCTCCCTCCTCAAGTTCATCAAGGGAACTCTGGCCCATTAGTCAGACAGACCCCATTCGGGGCCATATCCTTCCTTCCAGACAGTTCCCCTCCCCATCTTCCCCAAATTTGGGACCTCCTTGACCCTTTGATGAGGAGCATGCCTGTCTGGGGTCACACTCCCCATCTCCAAATCTTGGCTTTCAGCATTTTGATGCATGCCCCATCTGAGTGACCTCCCATCCAGGTCCGTGAAGCATACCCATCCCAGGGTCATGCCTCTCCCAGATGTCAACCAATCACAGTTTCTTTTAATGCTGGGAGACTTACTTACACAAGGTCAGCCATGAATTATCGCCACTTACATATGGTACCAACATGTATTCCCAACCAATGCCCAAGGGATCTTACGTTTACCAAATAAGACAGTCTCATAAAAATCATTTAGAGTGTTACTGAAGATATAATTTCCGATTTCAGAGAGGCGTACCCCATCTCGGCTATGTAGGACCCTATTAGCCTTGGTGATCAGGAAATGCCTGATAACTTCAACCCCTAGCAAGGCAGCAAAATGGGACACCACCCTATTTACTGACCTGTACACTTTTTTATTTATTTATTGAAATGTTTCACCGGGAAGGCACACTGAACGACAAGTCGCTTATCTCCCAGTGCGAACTGAGGGGAAGGGGTACATTAGGAATGAGATATTAAACATTCAAGTTATAAGTTCAACATTAACATACAGTTGTAAGGTAGATGTTACAAACAGTATTACAACAGTGTTGCACATGATAGGTAACAGTGGACAATAACAAGTGCTGGGTTAATAAGTAATAAGTGCTGGGTTAATAAATAACAAGTGCTTAATATGAAAGAAAAAGGGGAAAAGAGAGGCAGTGGTGAGGTGGGTCAGGAGGGGAAGTGTCGTGTCACTGGAGACCACTTCAGGATGTGAGGACCCTGCACTGCACTGACCAGAGAGAGGGGGATAAGGAAGTGTCCCAGAAAGACCCCTTCAGGATGATGGGGGAGGGAAGTAGATGAGAGATACAAGCCCCTTTGTGGGGGTAGGAGAGGGACCCATGGAGACCATTCGGGGCCCCTTATATTCTGTGAGAGATCCAAAGGAGGCCAGTAAGGGGGAGCAATTTGGGGGGAGGGGAGGACAGCTAGGAATTTGGGAGGGTGTGCACAGGGTAAAATGAAGGTGACGGTAGAGGGTTAGGGTTTATCCAGGGCTTAGAGGAGGGAGTTAGGGAGGGACATGGCAGGAGCAGTTAGGAGCAAGATAATTATTGGGGGCAGAGCTGATGGAATAGGCAGAGGATGAGTGCCGGATTTGAGGGGGGAGGGAATTCAAGATTTTTGGGAGGCAGTGAGAGTAACTGGATTGGCTGACTTGGGTGGCTCTATGGGGGACTACCATAGTGCGAGAGTCTGTGGATCTTAGGAAATGCAAGGTTGAAGGGAGTGTTATAAAGGAAGGAGGTGAGGTAGGAAGAGAGCTCACTCAACCAGTGCTTGGTGGTGAATTTAGCACAGTGGGAGAGCCTCCTATTTGCAAGAAAGGGGAAAGATAGGGAATGATAAAGATCGCAGTGGTGGGTACGAGGGGGGCATCCAAGGCAAAGCAGCAGAAGGAACTGAAGATGGTATCCAGTTTGGCCAGGGAGGACTTAGGGATAGCAGCATAGACTATGCCACAGTAGTCAAAATTGGGCAGTGTCATCTTCTGGACAAGTTCACGCTTAGCAGTAGAAGGGATGCAACTACAGTTCCTGAACAGGGCACCAAGCTTTGGGTGCAGTTTTTTCTGGATGGTGTCAATATGTCCAGAGAAGTTTAGGTGTTGGTCTAACCAAACACCTAAGTACCTGAAGAAGGATGTGTCCTCAAGTAAAGTCTCATCAAGTTTGTGGAAAATGGGTAGGGAGGGAAGCCTTGAAAGTCTCCGCCTTGTGCCAAAGGTCATGGAGACTGCCTTCTTAGCATTGAGGAAAAGATGATGGTTAGCAAACCAGAGCTGAAGCTTGTCAAAGTCTTGCTGTAAGCTGGTTGTAACCTCATCAGGACAGGAGCCAGATACATACAGGATTGTATCATCAGCATACATATGTAGAGCAGAGGATGGGGAGCAAACAGAAGGAAGGTCATCTAAGAAGATGGAGAATAGGAGGGGCCCTAATACAGAGCCCTGGGGGACTCCAGTGCTAATCGGGAGGGAAGGGGAGGGGAAGTGGCGTCCAAGATCTTAACTGACTGGGTTCTGCTAATAAGGTAAGCCTTAAACCAGTTTGTGGCAGAAGGAGATAAGCCAGCAGCTGGGACTGAGTCGAGTAGAAGAGAGTGAGAAACAGTGTCGAAGGCCTTGGCCAGGTCGACAAAAATGGTAGAGGTAATTTGGCCATTGTCCAGTCCATCCTGGTTAGGGTGGAGTCTGTGAGCCATAGGAGAGAGAGACAGAGGTGGTGGTTGAGTATTTTTTCCTGAAACCAGACTGGAAAGGAGTGAAAAAGGAGGTGTCAGATAGAAAAGCAGTGAGTTGGGAAAGAAAATGTGTTTTTGAAGCTTGGCAAGGGTGGGGAGGAGAGAAATGAGTCAATAGTTGCCAGGGGATGAGGGCTTTATCGATGGTCCCAACTTCCACTCGCCTCACCACCACTGATGTGGAATGATCTGAGTCCATGCCAGAATGCTGTGGGGCAGCAATTCTTTCAGATGGGCCAAGCCCTTCTTTATATCCCTAATAAGCCTAGGAGCCCCCCAGGGTGACTAGGTCGTTCCCCCCAGATGGAGTACCAATGCAACAGGTGGCTGCCATTGTAGCCCCAATCTCAATACTGTGTCAAACAATGCCCCCCATTTCATCCCCCCTTTTTCTGCCCATTGGATGAGCACTTGCCTTCTTAGGATGCCCAACTGCCTCATCTATGGCTGCTTTTCTGCCCTCAGGTAGGCCTCCCTCATGTGTAAGTGGCCCACAATCCAAATCTGTGGTGTTGCTGTAGATATGCCAGTAAAACAAACCAGAGAATGTGAGTATGATGTAACAACTATTGACAGTCACCTGTGGTACATGACCCTCTGGCCTCACCCCTCAATCCGCTGTTGGACGCCTCTTGCTGTTGTCTGATGCAACCCTCATATGACCTGGAAGTCCATCTGCCCATGTCCTTAATTTGATCCTCTTTCAACTGACACCTGGCTGCCTTGGTGTCTGCACCAATCCTGAAGGAATATGTATTGAAAAAACTTGGGTTCAGGCCTGCCATCCGCAGACCTTCCACGAGGATGGCTGTGAAATGATGCCTCATGACCGGCTTCCCATCCCCATGGATAAATAAATGACCAGGATCCTTTAGCCACACACCCAGGTATTCCCTCATTGATGTCCAAGGCCTTTGTGCTAAAGGACTCCAATTAATAGCCTTAAATAGCGTTATGAGTGCTGGTGGCCCTCACTGATTCGTCTTTGACTTGCACAACTGTAGACATAATCTGTCTTGCCAGCTGGCTAAATCATCAGCTAGAAGATTTGCAGTCTGTCAAAATCAGTGGTAGAATTCAAGCATGCATGGGACAGTCATAAGGCAATTCTAGGGGTTGGGGGTAGGAAGAAGTAGGCTGCTGGTTAACTAGGATCTGCAGCTTATCCAGTAGGTAGGGAATTGGGCAGACTGAGTGGGCCAAGCGGTCCTTATCTGCCATCAAATTCTATGTTTCTATGTTTCTGCCCAGCTGTAACAGGGTGCCCTTGTTAAGAAGAAGAGAGATGTTAAAATAGGTGCCCCTTTCATGCTTTCCCATTGTTTTTTTTTCTTTTTTCTCTTTCTTTTTCTGTCCTTTCATGTCATGGTGGCCAACCTGACATTTCTAAATTCTTTACTGTCCCTTTAATAATCTATCCCCTGTACTTGCAAGAATACATTCAGTTTGGTTGT
This sequence comes from Neoceratodus forsteri, assembly GCA_016271365.2. NCBI lineage: Eukaryota > Metazoa > Chordata > Ceratodontiformes > Ceratodontidae > Neoceratodus > Neoceratodus forsteri. Next base: position 905,174,852 of record CM028133.1, read on the forward strand.
ACAATAAGATTGTAAAATAAAGTGCCCTGCTTTAGTAAAAACAGAACACAACCTAAGAGCGCTTTGCGCTGTTGTCCTGTAGCATAGGATGTCTTAAGTGTGTGCACCTTTGTGCAGGAAATGTGCTGCACATTTGTGTAGGATACTGCGGGTGATCACAGAGGAAATATCCCCGTGCTAGTAACTTGCACTTAAATTCTGCGCTGTGTGATTTCCAAAGTACAGTAGCACAGATCGCAAGGGGCAACTGAGTGAAAGCCTCTACAGTAAAGAACCGCTTCTTGCGGTAGAAAAAGAAACAGCCACTGCATCATACATCAGAGCAGGAATGTACTCTGATATACAAAGACGCACAGCCCACTTTTGTATTTCGAAGCAGGATGCTTCGAAAGAAAGTGAAAGTGCCAATCAGGACAGCAAAGCCTAATGCAAGGACACTATGGGCAGGAGATAAAAAGCTCCATAGTGTCCTTAAAGGTTTAGCTTAGCTCAGAACCCGGTATCTGGGAACTGCCAGATGGAGCTATCAGAGAAGAAGGCCAAAAGGAAAGTTTAGCCGATGGCTGACATTTCAGCCGTCGGGTTGTTTTGCAAATAAACGGGCATTATTACAAAGGGCTAAAAGAATGTATTGCAGAGCCCTGCTTGGCAAACGCATGCAGGCTGTATGAAAAAGTATTTAGATTACTTTATTAATGCCCCAAATAAATAAAATGTTTGCCTTTGGACTAAATCATTGTACACTACTGTCAGGTCTCATGGCTGGCAGGGGAATGCAAATAGGCCCCTTATTTGCTATTTCCCTGTCCAGGCATGGTATTCCTGTGTGGTAGAAGTAATAAAAATAGAGAAAAAGAAATTTCTTTACCAGAAGTCATGTCTTCCTGTGGAAGGTCCTACTACAGAGCTGGCAGCCCAAGAAATGACTGCTCTTACAGTAACCTTAGGGAGCAATGTCATCTTTAGTAGGAGGCGCTATTACCTAAATGATGTCTAAACCTATCTAATCAAAGTTTTGTGTGAATTTTAAGGCTCCTGTGAACCACTGTGTTAAATGATGGTATTAGTTATGCCTAAGGTGACATTAGGGGGACAACACAGACATGATGAGGCAGCATAGGAGCCTAAAATATGTCTATGTTCATTAATTGAGAGGTCACATGCTTGTGATGTCACCCCTAAGTCCTATATGACCTCTCCACCAAGGGGCTAGAAGTTAGATAGTGAGGTCAGTCTCTTCTGACTAGAGAGAAGGAAGGACATGTGAGTGTTCACATGAAGTGATATTGATTTACAGAATAGAGAGCAGGGATTCTGAGAGAAGAATTGCCTGAGTATATTATTTTGGTGTGAAGTCTAACACATTATTTTTCTTTCTGTAAATATCAAATGACTTTTAAGGCTTTATTTTTTTTTAATTTTCTGATTTTTGCAAATAAAATGATAAATGCAGTTCCTGTGTTTTTTATTCACTTTATCTGGATGGCTGGTATCTGTCATTGAATCCCAACGCTTACACCAGCCATGTTGGATTGTGGTACCAACTCAGATACCCAGAAGGCTGCAAAAAATGCACAAGCAAAAAGGGATCTAAATAGCAGTGTTTCATAACCCAAGTTGCATGTGACTACCAGTGCGTTCAGGAGATTGGATAGCTTGGTCAAGCCTATGGGCTTCCTTGTATCCACCTTTCGTCCTATCGATCTCGCCAAACCTTGTAACATTTTCTTTGTAATTAAACTGTCAGTTGGGTCAGGGAAACCTTCTGCCTTAAAGAGGAATGCAGTACCTGTCAACTGCAGCTGTATCGTCACAGGAGATTTTCCCAGGTATTCTAAATGGAGGATGTAGCTTTGGACTTGCCTCTGTGTGTCAAGCTGTGTCCCGCTTACCTCGTGACCGCAAAATTCCTGGAAAGCCGCATAGCTACCTATATATTTCCTCCATGTCAAGTGGGCCACAGAGAGCTGTACCAGTGGCTGTATAGTCTTGGTTCCCCAGTTGCCAAACACCTTCTGGTTTCTGCATGGGGAGCTGGTCTGTCCCTGGAGCCAGCTGCCTGAACTGCTCGAGATGTAAGCGAGACAGGGCATCAGCAATGACATTTGGTCTGCCTGGCAAATGCCGCACCCCAAAAGAGATGTTGTACCAGAGGCAACATAACACAAAAACATGCAGCACCTTCATGACCTCTTCAGAATGAGAAGTCTGCGAGTTCAGTATGTTGGCTACTGCCCTGTTGTCCATGCAGAAAAGCACCTTCTTATTTTCAAGTCTGTGCCCCAAACCCTCACCGCCACCATGATGAGGAACAGCTCAAGTAGTGTAATTTTTTTTGTGTAACCCTTTGCTTCCCACTCTTGGGGCCACCAATCTGCAAACCATGCCCCCCTGCCAAAAGGCTCCAAAGCCAGTTCCACTGATGCACCTGTGACCATGTACATATCATACAACTGATCCTCCAGTGTCTGCCAGATGGTTATCCCATTTAAATCCTGCAAAAACAGCTCTCAGACCCGTAGGTCAGCTTTCATACCTTGTGACAATTGGATGTGTTGATATGGTTTTAAAACCCCCACCGTGGCAGCGGCCATCCATCTCAGGAATGGCCTACCCGGACGTACTGCGCGGCATGCAAAGTTCAGGTGCCTTATGACAGATTGCAACTGCTTTAGGGCCACTTTCTTTGCTTTCCCCATCTCCCCCAACATCTTGCACAAAAGCATCACTTTTTCCTGTGGCGGGTGGGAAACCATGACCCCTGAATCTGTCTCTGTGCCCAGGTAAGAGAGACAGGCGGTGGGACCCTCGGTTTTCTCTGGGGCTAACAGGACACCGAAATATCCCATTAGTGTACGAAAACTTCCCAGAGCATCAGCACATATACATGATCCACCAGGACCTGCAAACAAAAAATTGTCCAAATAGTGTGCAATCTATGGGTTCCCAGTGTGCCTTTTCGTGGCCCACTCCAGAAATGTTACAGTTGCTTCGAAAGCCACACAGCTTACCGAGCATTCCATGGGCATTGCTTTATCCACATACCATTGGCCTCTGAATCTGAAACCCAGTAGGTTGTGGTCACCTGGATGCACTGGGAGGAGGCAAAAGGTGTACTTAATGTCACTCTTTGCCATCAGAGCCCCCTGTCCCAGCTCCTGTATTAGGTGCAGCATCATGTCAAAAGACGCATACGGCACAGTACAATCCTCGGGGTCAAAAAAGTCATTTACCGAGGTTCTCTTCGGGTAGGACAGGTGATGTATCAGCCTGTATTCACTTTCAGACTTTTTAGGGACTAGCCTTAAAGGTGATACCCTGAGAGCAGGAGCCAAGGGATTGTCGAAGGGTCTCGTCTCGCCACCCAGCCCACCTCAATCTCTTTTGAAATCTTTTTCTTGATGATATTGGGGAGTAGATTTGCAGACTTAAGGTTGTGGGCTGTAGTTGCCACTCTAGGTCCTTTGTATGGGACCTTAAAACCTTGCTTAAAACCATCATTTAAATACTGTGCTGCCTTATGGTCAGGGTAACAAGAGAGCCAGGTATCCATCAGGTCTATGTGGACCGGTGAGCTATTCAGACTTCCCAGGCTTCTGCTTTTCTCCCCCACAACCAGGCTCCATCATTACCCTGCCATCTGCCTGACTGGCAGGTGCAATCTGTGACCGGTGTTCTCCACTGCAATTTTTGCAGCTGTGGCTGTATCTGCAAAAGGAATGAAAACAGTTGCTCTTGTTGTAGTCAAAACACACCTTCTTACCTGCTTTTTTCTGTTCCTTTTTATGGTCTCCCCCTGCCTGTCTGGCAATGACATGACTGCTATCAGTATACATCACCACACTGGGTCTTCCCCAGGTCATACACTGAACCCAAAGGTCTATATGTGTTTGTTCCCATTTGAGATTGGGCTGCCACACCATTTTGAGATGAAATTGTTCGTCATACTTTAACCACGCATATGTATCACAGGATAGATGAGCAAATGTAATGGTATCTCCAGGCCTGGATTAATGTGTATGCAAATGAAGCCATGGCATAGGGCCCCGTGGGGTTCAGCAAGGGCCCCCAGCAGCACCAGATATTCAACTGTATAGTTTCCATCGTTTTTTTTTTTTTTTGTATTCCTCCTCCAGTCCGCCCACCCTAGCAGTCACTCCCCCGCCCCCGCTCTGAGTCAGCAACTGCAAGAGAGCCAAGTTTCTCGGCTCTGTTTCTGCACTGAAGTGAGTGACATGACCACACACCAATCAAAATGTGTGGCAAGGTCTCAGGAGGTGTGGCTACTGACTTAGAGCGGGAATTGTGGGGCAGACTGGTGGCACTGCATACGCGTCTCACTAGGTCCGGGCCTTGGGGCTGTATGTGTCCTGTTAGTCAGTGACTTACTGTTAGACTATTCAGTGACTCGTTGTCATCAATCAGATTCAGTCATCATTGGCATGAGCTGTAGTGTGTGTGTGGGTCTCCATCACCTGTGATCTGTCGCGGTCTTGCCTCTCAGTCCAATCGGTCCTCCTCGCTCCCTGTTATAATGTCGGGACTCTCGTGTGCATGTGTTGTATGTCGACAGAGTGCCTCTCTTGCTTTGGGCCTGCTGTGGGTGAGGCAGTGAAGGGAAAGACACAGGCTAGTGACTATTTGACAAACTGAGGCGGCCGAGGTATGTAGAAGTAAAAAATGATAAGAAAAAAGAAAGAATTTAATTTGGATTCCCATTCCAGCACTTCTGTGTCATTCTGTAGTCGTCAGTCCGAGTTCTTCTTCCCTTTGTACATAATTTTACTTAGTTCACTTCACATCATATTGTATTCTGACTGGCTGCAATCTAAGGCTGTAACTACAGATTTATCTAACAGTTACTATTTTTGTAAGACTGACAGCAATTTCAAAGGGAGGGTTTCTGTAGAGTGTGATTTTTTTTTAATATGCAGCACAACATTCATGGTTGGGAGACAATGTCATAAATTATATTGATGTCAGTCTTACATTTCTGTTGTTTAACTGTTTTACCAGTGTATAAATGCATGCCCCTTTCAACATACATGACTCTTGACCCTCATCCAAAACAACTTACTGTGATGTAATGCGCTTTAATCCTCTTGTCATGCATTAAACAAGATGGAGTTTAGAAATCATGTTGTTTGTTGGTGGTGGTGGAGGGCGGGACACCAACAACTGTGTAAGCATGGATTAGTTCCAGTGCATGCAAATGTCATTATGCAGTATTCACGTGATGGAAAATCATGCCTCATTTATCTGTAGGTTGCTTGCACTATTTTAATTGTGTACCCACCAAAGATGCTTGTGCTGCATGTTGAATTCCCCCCTACGCATAAATAACCCTGCCTTTTCTTGGTGCTGTCAGTGTTCTGCCTCTGTTGACTGACACTCATATTTATGTAACAGTTGCGGCATGTCCTCTGTCTGACTTGCAGTTGCACCTTGTATTTTACTGTTGTCCTGCATTCAGTAAAACCTAGCATGATGCAATATATATATATTTTTTTTTATGTCACTGCATGCCCTTCAATGGTTTATTCTTCATGCCAATTATAACAGTTGTGACATAACATCAATGTACGTCTCGATCCATACTAAGAAATGTATAAGCAAGGTGTAGTTATACTTCATGTAATGCAGAATACACTAAGCATGTGATTGAGAAATAGTGACTCAGGGAACTCTATGCCTCACTGCTAGTGAACAACGCAGCAGTGGCAGTGTTGAAAGTCAAGTGGCATAATACATAACATTAGTATAAACGATATCCTGCTTGAGTACCCTGGTTGTTGTATCCTTGTCAGCATGGTGCCAAGGAAGAGTGTGATGCTCACATTTAGGGGCCCCCCAAGCCACAAAATATAACTTGGACTAGGACTCCCACATCCATTAATCTGGGTCTGGGTATCTCGATACTTAAGCAACAAGATCAGCTTGTCTGGGTGCTTCATCCCATATACAGACATAAATATGTCGAAAGCAGCTGCCCAATTCTCGAATGTGAAGGGTACTTTAGGCCTCTGAGGCCTCTTCTTTTTGTCCGTCTCCTCAGGGAGCTCCCTTTGTAATAGGGAGAACATATCTATGAATTCCCCTTTCCAAGTTTTTTTCCCAGACTATGTCCCATAGATGGTCCCCAAGGGGGTCCTTTGCCCTGGCATAAGCCCAACAGTTCAGCCCTGAGTTTTGCTCGGTAGAGAGACTGACCCCTACTGGTGTAGGGGGGCAGGTTGGTTTGTTCCCATTCCGGCCACAATCGTACAACTGTTACCCCCCACACCCCTGCTCCAGGATTGTCCATACCCCCACTTCTGCAACTGGGATGAGGGGGCTGATGCCCCCGCCATACTTGCACTGCAGCTCCTTGTGCCGTTCTGTCCCCCACTTGAGCTGTGTTTGGAGCCCCGGTTGAGACTGAGGCTGCTTACTACCTGGGTGGGCTGTCCAGGTGTGACCAAACCACTTGAGATGCCAAGTGAGGCCAGCTGGGATGGCATTGTATTGGTCACAGGGGAAATCTGTTGGCCATTGCCCCGCATCGGGTGCACTCCCATTGGCATACCCAACTTGTCTTGTGTTGCCCCCCCATCGGTGGGCCCCCCCATGTCCCAAACATGTGCCAGCTTGTAAGGACCTGGTGGACATGGCCCTTGGGACCTTGAGAGGTGCCCTCTCCTGATTCATTGAGAGGTGGGGCTTGCGCCCTATATTCTCTGACACTGTCCTTCCATGAAGGGGTCTCGGGGGAAAGGGGCCATATGATCCCCATTGGTTCATGGCTGCCAAAGTGGCCAGCATGCCACCTGTGCCCCCATACATGAAGGGTCACATGAGGGGACCTCGGGGCTATGCTGGTGGCCAAGGCAATGCAGATGAGAATTGAGCTTCCTGAACCCCAGGACATATTTCCTGGCCATGCAAATTGTCCCCCTGCTGGGCTTCGCATCACTGAGGGCCATGGACTTTGCTTGGGTGTGGCTGGTGGTGGATGCCCTCCATATTGCGTCCCCTGCGTATAGCCCCTTTCATACTCCCTGGTGCCAGAGGCCTTAGCCATCTTCCTAAGATTCTGCCACCATCTAACATATTTTGAGGATTCAGCCCCAGAGCCCGGTGGCAGATTATCTGGGTCTTCACTCGACAGCTCATCCTTGCTTTTTGTGTCCAACCAAACCATCTCTATAGAAGCATCACTCTTGTGATCCCCTTCATACTCACTGCTCTGTGGTTGGACCACTGGTGCCATAGGGACCTTCTCCACCTTGTTCCTCGGTATGACAGGTTGTTGGACTCTGCTTGTTGTGGAGTTATCCTCCCCTCCAATCCACTTGACCTCAGTCCATTTTCTGCTGGTCTCCACCAATGATTGGGCCTTGCACTTCATCTACCCACGTTGCCTCTTTTTCCTATCCACTTTGCTTTGTGCTAAGGACTCCAATAAGTGAGCCGATGGCTAGCTCCACCTCGGCTGTTGTCCCTCAAGTTCCATTGTCATGGGTGGTGCTTGCTCGGTTCCAATGGAAATAGCTGATTCAGGCAGTGGTTGTCCCCCTGGAGGAGTGGCCAGCAGGCCTGGTTCTAATCTGGATATAGCCATTAACCAATCAGAACCCCCAGTTTCTTTTAGGCATTGCAGGGCATCCCACAATGCCTGGTCCTGCCCTTGTATCTGGGCAGCCAGGGGAACAGGCGACGGCTGATATTCCTGCCCTACCTGGTCCTGCCCCTGAGTCTAGGTTGGAGGGCAAAATGGGAGCACCTGACTTTCTTGTGCCTGAGAAACCTGGGGATCTGACATTTCCAAATATATACTCTAGGGGGCAAAGCAGTGCTAAGTGAGGCGATACTTACATTAAAAGACAAACAACTTGTTCATCAGCCCTCCCTGTAATTCTTTTATTTACTCATTCCTCACCACCAGCCCCTGAGGTCCTTAATGATGTACTGCCAAAATGAAATAGCAGATATGACCTCCCTGGGAATCAAACCTGTGGCCTTTGCCTGTAGATGAGGACATATCCAGTGTACCAACTGTCTGCCTGTAAAATTATGCATGTTTTACAAAGCATAAATACATGCCTGGATGCTAATCAAGACGATGCTTGCAAAGCTAAGACACATCCATCCATAAAAAGTTTTAGGGGAGACCCGGATAAGAACCCTGGTCTCCCACTCCGCTGCCTTAACCCAGTCTGTCACTGTGACAGCTTCTTGCTTCCAAATTGTATTCAAGTCATGCTATGTCTCTGATATCAGTTTCATTAATAATTTACATTTTTTTCTCTTTGAAACCAACCCCCATCAAAAACAGTGCCAAAATGCCCTCGTCTATGATCAAACCCCTGGGCCTTCGTTTATAACGGCATGACTTATCCCCAGTGCCACATCAGACTCTTTCTCAAGGTTGCTACAGAACCTATTTAAAATTGTTTGTAATTCTCTATATTACACTTCCACCCTACACGGAATTGCATGCAATAACCTCTAGTGTGAGATAAAGACATCTTCAAGGCCCTAAAAACTCAAATTCTGCCAACTCAAGGGGTTACTATAAACTTATTGCGGCTCAGAGTTCCAAGCATACATGCTTAACTCCACTCACCTATGTATAACTATCCCCACGATTAAATTGCCCTAAAATTACAGCTCTCAACCTCTCAGCATGCAAATTATAACACTGGCCTTCGAAGATTATAGCAGATGGTCAGAGCATGTTGAACTTCTTATCTTAATTGATAGATATGCAGACCAAAGTGGGCCCCTTATCATTAAAGGTACAGAATGTTCCCTCCCTCTGGTTCAGATTTAAGGCTTTTGTCCTCTCAAAAGGGGGGGAGGAGCCATGAGGCTGCGTGCAAAGATGGGACTAAATTGCCCGAAATCATAGCTCCCAACCTCTCATTAATTAAGATGGCAGACATACGTTCTACCTGGGACTCAAACCACTGACCAACTGCTTGTAAGGTGACGTATACAGTGTACCACTTGAGGCCCATGTTCAAATTCAAGCACTCACTACAGTATTTCAATTATACACTCTAAAAATATAGCCAAAAGCAAAAATCAATCTGCAGGATTCAAACCCAGTACCTCTTGTTTCAATCAATGTGCCTGCATTAGCACACTGTGCCACTGTAACTGCAGAAATGTAGCAAAACCGTAACAAATGGCCAAAATCAGTGGCACTCATTAAATGAATAATTATACAGAGACTGATGGTGCCCCAACAATATTGCCAGCACCTGTCCCTTCAAGGGGAGGGAGGAAGCCATGTGGCGCTGAGACTAAAGGTGGGAGGCATAAAACAGTAACAGGATCCACAAGAAAATGCTTTGCCAGGGGCTGAAGAACTGAGAAGAAGGACTGGAGTGTGGAAAGAACAGGTGAGGAGAGAGGCAAAGGCGTCTGGAACCGGGCCAGAGGCTTGGCAGAGAAACTGGAAGGCAGGGGAAAAATATGTGAAAGGAAAGCACAGGCCACAAGGGGGGAGGCGGTGTGCATGCCGCAGAGGAGGCCAGGGGGGATCTGGATGGCTAGGGACATGGAGGGGCAGCTGTATGGCCAATGAGGGGGAGAGAAGGCCCCAAGGAGGCAGAGTCAGGCGCACGGCACCGGTAAGCAAGGGGAAGCAGAGGAGGGAAAGTCACGTGGGCCGGAGCAGAACAGCGGGAATAAAGGAGATGAGAGGTGCAGGTGGAGAATGCCACGCCGGAGAATGCGGCCAAGGAGTTGGCGGGCCACAAGGTCCAAAGGCAGGGGGGGCTCGGAGAACCTGGGGGGGGATGAAGCCAACCAGGGCTGCAAGGAAGGAAGGGGATGGGAGATGAGGAGCCGGAGAAACAGGAAGAAGCCGAGATGGAGTGGAGGAAGACCAAGGAAGGCAAAGCGGGCAAAATCTAGTGGCAGGAAAAAGCCTAGGAGTAGATCAAGCACTGGAGCTGCAGAGCAATGAGAAGCAGAAGAGCAGAAAACAGAAAAGAAAAAAACTTTCCTGGGGGAAGGCAGGTAGGGCGAGTGTGTTCTCCGGTGAATGATTCAAAGAGGGAAAAATCCTCCTAAACTGCTAACCTTAAGCCCTGCCAGGCCCCTCCTTATTGGAGCAGCCTGGGCCATCCCCTTTCCAGTGGTTACCCACTAATAGGGCCACTTGCTGGGAGATGCCCCTTCTGCCCTGAGGCTTGGGTGGCTACCTAGCCCCACCTCTTTGGGGGCTATCAGCAACTCACCCCCCGTGTGGAGAGGCCAGAGGGGTCATTGCAGTCGCTAATGTCTACAATGACAGTGATCCCCCTCCCTGAAGAAGCATATAACAGGCAGGCTTCAACAAATAGTAGAACAAAACCCTATCCCGCAACCCTAAGTTCCTCCTTTCTCCAGTTGACAAACCTTAAAAGACCAGCCCCGAGCAGCGTGTTTGCCAACCCCACACATAGAGCATTTAAAAAATGGCGGAGGTGGGGGGCAGGGCCAAAAATCTTACTCAGAAGAGAAGTTCTCTGGTCCAGGAAAGGCATGATAAACAACGGATAATGTTCTTACTTTTTCAAGTCCATTTACAGACACAAATCCAGTCCACATAAGGAGCAGGGTGTAGCAGAACAGCTTGCTGGAAAACATCCACTCAGACCCCCTGATATCTCCTTGAACAGCAGTTGGCAGCTAGCCAGAAAATATCTCCATTTAAAGTCTCTTGAGAACAGCCAGATTTAGTACCTGGAATGCACTGCTCCTATAGGCTGCCCCCAAAAAAAAACTTACACAGAAGAGAAGCAGGTCCAGGAAAGCTATGCAAACACAAGTCCAGTCCACATAAGGAGATAGGTGACCCACCTTTTGAAACATGCCTACATACATTGCAAAGGAATATGGTGTCCATTGCCATTTTAAGACACCTGATTCCTTAATTGTTTTCAGCACCTGACAGGGTAAACAGGCTGAAGTCATGACAGGCTTCTGCATGGGGTATAAGGGAAGACACTGTCGCAGTTCGGTTGGAAGCAGATGACAGTTGAAGAGATGATTGGAGCAGTCTTCACATCTGTGCAGTAGAGCACATTACATAATTCATCAGGGCCAGAGGATTTGCTAGCAGAGAGACTGATAACAACGGCAACAAAGCTGACCGCTTTGGTCCAGGATTTGGGGCTCACCACTGCGTTGGATGAGCACTGCTTCTGGATTGGGGGTTGTTGCAAGCCATCATCTGGAGGTACAGTAAGTAGTGGGGCAAATCTGTTACCCCTGTCATAGGAGAGTGTGTGGTTGAGGAGGACAAATGTTTGTTTGTTGACAGGATGCCAAAGAGTGGGTTAGAGAGGAGAGAAGCTTGTGATGTGGATTAAGCAGGGTCTGATAAAAAAATTAAAAAAAAAGACCCACAATTGAGCAGACTGGGTGTACCCAGCAGCCCTTATCTGCTGTCACATTCTGTGTATCTATGACTAAGATTTCTCACTGCAGCTTCAAGTGCAGCTTCGGAGCCTTGGGCTGGGGTTTTTCTTTAACTTGGAATTTTTATTTCTTCGCCTGTGTGTGGTGGACATAGACCAGGGATCTGGTTCCTCCAAGGGTGGCGGTAAGGGAGGGCCAAAGCTCTGGTGGTGCTGAATAGCCTTTTCAGCTACTAAAGATGTGTCCATGTCTGTTTGTAGGGGGTGGTTCCCTTGAAGAGCTGGATGCAGGCCAAATTTCTGCGCATCCAAACTTGGCCAGTGTTTTTGGATGTAGGCCTCCATCACGCCTGGTTTCTTGAATTGTTTGATATACCATTGTGGAGAACAGTGGTATAGTGCAGGCTCTAAGGGACCCCTAAGTGTATCAGAGCCCCATAGACAGAAGTGTAGGCCTGCCTCCTGGGGGCATGGAGTCATTATATTGCAAGACATTGCAGCGCAGTAATATACCACGCTGCCAATACAGCGCGGTATATTGCCAACTTGATTGCTGCATGTCTAGCAGGGGGTTCTGCCCCCCGCACCCCTGTTACGGGGGGGGCTGTGCCCCCAACTCCCCCAACTTAAATAACCAACTCTGGTGTGGGGGGGGGGCTAACACTTAAAATTGCACAAAGTGCAGAAAATTAAAACATTTCATGCGTCTGGGACCGGGAATCAAAACCCGGTCCACAGACTCACTGCCTCCCTTGCTGCCTGTGGCTCATCCCATTGAGCCACAGCAGCTGCTTGCTGGTCCCTTCTCCCAACAGAGATCTTATTCTCTACCTGGGAACAGTGAGAGGGTGCACTGTCATGCACACACTCTTTTGCAGTTTTGCACCGTCTCGCTGTTCCCGACTGTGCAGATTGCATTGCATGGTTTTGATGTGGCACAGCGTGTGAGATACTGACCCGGCAGGCTTCCAGGTAAATAGTTCTAAGGAAAAGTCCAGGAAAATATTGATAGGATGTCCATGCTATGTGAGGGTTCTTTTCTGACAAGTCCACAACGTAATCCATTCTTTAACTGTGAAATGAAGAAGCCTTGCCAGTATTGCTCTGTGTTGTTTTCCCTGTTTGGGAGAGGAGTGAGAGCTCATTGTGATCGGTCTATTTCAATCTTAGGAGGGCTGTCGGGAGCAAAATGTTCAGGAAAGGCTTGTTGCAGGAAGAGATTGGTGTTCTAGCCCTCAGTACCCTCCAGAAAGCCCACAAAGAAGAGGCTGTTTCTCTGACATCTATTTTTGAGGCCTATTTTGTCCCAAAGCATTCTGATAACCTGATCCTGTTCTCTCATATGCACCGTTAGTCTGCTGGTAGTGTCTTTCATTGATGCCACTCTTTGTTTGGCAACATTGATTCAGTCTCCCAAAACCAATATGTCTGCATTTGTTCTTTGGGTAGGTATTTCAAGAATATCTATTTTTTGTATAAGGTGCCCAAATATATTTTTGATCTCCCCTATTGTGGAATCAGAGGAGCCAGGAGCTGCCATCGCAAAGGCACCACAGGGTACTTCACGCTTCATGACAGGAATCAACTCCATGATGGTGTTCAACAATTGCTGGACAGAACTAGATAAAAAAGGTGTATTTGTTCCTCAGATGCTGATCATTGAACTCAATAAGTTGTGTCAGAGGCAGGAGCAGTTCTGAGATGGATAGATATAGATTTTGAACAGGGGTTCTAGGAGTGGAAAGAGTTAAGTGGCCATCTTAACGTTGGCCAAGCCATGTCCCCATCACAACATCCCTTGATGAAAAAAACATTGTCGTTCCAGAACACTTGAAAGACATAGATATTTTCACCCCAGGAGATAGCCCTGGCTTGTAATGATCATGTTGTGCAGGTAGATAGAAAATTTACTGGCCAACTAATAAATAACCTTTAAAATTTCCTTGAACAAAAAGGAAATACATAAAATAGCTTTGAAACTCATTGTTTATAAATAATTATCTAGACAAGTGACATAGAAATGTTAAATGTGGGTAAAAGAAAAGGAAAAAAAGCAGTGTCACGTTACAGACAGTACAATAAATGCAATTTTAACAAAATCAAATTAATGATGTTACTGCTCAGTCTTACTCAGGGTACACCTGCCAATGTTATTACATAAATGACTATTTATTACAAGGCTGTTTTATGTGCTAGTAACTTGTAACTAATGTCAGTTGTCCTCAATTATGTATTATTCTTAACTGTGTGCCTTGTCTTTGTAACAACTGTAATATATTCTTAATCACTATTCCTATCATAATTCTTTTTATCATGAGCTGTTACATGAATTTGTATGTGATCTTTGAATGTAATCAATTCCATGTCACTCCTGACAAAGGAAGATCTAGTCTCAGTGAGCCTACCCGGTTAACAAAATCCAAATAAATAAATAAAATAACTCCAAACATGTATACAGTATGTATATATTTTCTTTGCAAAAAACTGCATTAATGCACAAGCTAGGGTTCAAGTTAATGTCACAAAAGTAGGAAAATGTGTGTTTCCAACCCTAACTCCTCATCCCCACCTCTACCCCCAAGTAGCAAATGAAATAAAAGTTGGGGTTTTGTGTCTACGGAGTCTTAGCAAATCTGTGGTGGGATATTCCCACCCCTTTCCCTGAGCAAACAATGTCAGATATGATCAATTTTCTTAGGCCCTGCATGAAGAAAGCTACAACACATTTTGTTTGCAACATGTGTCGAGACATACTTCTCTACCTTTAAAAAGTGCATCACTATGAGGCATTGGCTTGGAGTTTTGCCTTGTGATTCAGATAGGACGCTATAAGCTGGGGGGAAGGGGAAAGCAATAGGGTTGACAACATAGAAACACAGAATATGACAGCAGATAAGGACCTACTGATCCACCTAGTCTGCCCATTTTCATACTTGATTTGGCAATCCCTACCCTTATCTGGACTGCTGTTCCCCTGCTCTGCTGCACAGCAGGGTGCCTTTATGCTTATTCCATGCACTTTTGAATCCCTGTACTGTTTCTGCTTCCACCACCTCTGTTGATAGGCTGTTCCACAGATTCACCACCCTCTCTGTGAAGAAATACTACCTAGAATTCCCTCTAAGTTTTCCTGCCTCTAGCCTCATGTTATGTCCCCTTGTCCTTATGCACTTTCTTCTCTGAAATATGCTTCTCTCCTGTACCCTGTTTATTCCTCTAAGGTATTTGAAAGTCTCTATCACATCCCCTGTCTCCCTTCTCCCTTCCAGTGAATAGATGTTAAGCTCCCTGAGTCTTTCCTCATAAGGCTTGTAGTGCAGTGCATGTATTATTTTTGTTGCTTTTCTCTGGACTGCTTCCATTCTTGTCTATGTCCTTCCTGAGATGCAGCCTCCAAAATTTGACACAGTGTTCCAGAAGAGGCCTCACCAGTGATCTCTACAGTGGCATCACCACTTCACTCCTCCTACTGGTTATGCCCCTTCCTATGCACCCCAGCATTCTGTTTGCTTCCCCCACTGCTTTTTCGCATTGTTTGAATGACTTCAGTTCATCGGATATGATGTCCCCCAGCTCTGTCTCCTCAATTGTGGTGGATAGAACCTGCCCCCCATCCTGTATTCTTCTCTTGGGTTTCTGTGTCCCAGATGCATTATCTTGCACTTCTTAGCATTGGAACCCAACTGCCAAACCCTTGACCATTCCTCAAGTAGTCTTAGGTAGTTTCTTATTTTATCTAGCCCCTCATGTGTGTCGACTCTGTTGCAGATCTTGGTGTCATCTGTGAACAGGCATACTTTCCCCTCCACTCCCTCTGCAGTGTCGCTTATGAAGACATTGAATAGGGCTGGACCCAACACTGGTCCCTGTAGCACCCTGTTGGTCACTTCCCCCTCTTCGGAATTTATGCCATTTACTACCACCCTCTGGGTCCTGCCTTTTAACCGGTTTCCAGCCCACCTTACCACTTTAGAGCCCACACCCAGATTCCCCAATTTGTTAAACAACCTTCTATGTTGAACGGTGTCAAAAGCCTTGCTGAAATCCAGGTAGGCCACATCCACTGCTCCTCCCTGATCCACTACCCTGGACACCCAGTCAAAGAAATCGATAAGATTAGTCTGACAGGACCTTCCCTCAGTGAATCCATGCTGCCTTGGGTCTTTTGCACTGCTTGACTCCAGGAACTTCACTACCCTCTCCTTAAGCAGGGACTCTATCAGCTTCCCCACCACTGAGATCAGGCTTACAGGTCTGTAACTGCCTACCTCCTCCCTACTTCCACTATTGTGCAGGGGGGACACCTTTGCCCTCCTCCAGTCCCCAGGTACCTCCCCTGTCTCTAGTGATTGGTTAGAAAGGGTTGTCAGTAGTCCTGCTAGGACTTCCCTGAGTTCCTTTAAAACCCTAGGGTGAATCCATCTGGCCCCGTTGCCTTGTCTGTCTTTCCTTTCCCTAGTTCCTGCAAGACTCTATCCACTGTAAATGGGCTGGTGGCCACCTCTCCCCGTAAACCTTTCCTCGTGAGTCTTGGCCCCTCCTCTGCCTCTTCCTTGGTAAATACTGAGCAAAAATACTTGTTCAGTATCTCAGCTTTTTCAAGGTCATCGTCCACCCACCCACCATCTCCCTTCTTTAGCTTAACAATACCATTTCTGGTCTTCTTCCTCTCGCTAATATAATGGAAGGTCTTGTCTCTCTTCTTAATAGCCTGTGCTAGTCCTTCCTCTGTTCTTGCCTTAGACCCTCTAAAGGCTTTCCCAGCTTCTCTCTGCTTCTCCAGATATTTCATTCTGTCTTCTTCTTTCTGTGTCTCTTTGTATTTCCTGAATGCCTTACTTTTTTCTTGCACTTTCTCAGCTACTAACTTAGAAAGCCACAGTGGCTGCTGCTTTCTTTTGCTGTTGCTAAGCAGTCTGACACATTTACTTGTCACGCCTCCTATGGATCTCTTGAGCCTAACCCACTGTTATTCTACTCCTCCCCCCATATCTTCTGCTGCCAGGGCAATTTTGAACTGTTCCCCCATGATTGCCACATAGTTGGCCTTCTGGAAATCTAGGACTTTAGTCTTTGTATGACTTTCTTCTGCCAATGTGTTGACTCTAAACCACACAGTTCTGTGGTCACTGGTATGAAGGGCACTGCCTACCTCAACATCCATTATTCTGTCCCTGTTTGTTAGCACTAAGTCCAGTACAGCCCCCTCCCTGGTGGGCTAAACCACAAGCTGCCTTAGGTTTGCCCCATACATGGCAGATATGAGGTCCCTGCTCCTTGATGTACTCGCAGTCTGGGTATTCCAATCTGCAAACCCAAGGAATACCCTACCACTAATTCACCAAGACTCTGGAAACCCAAAACCTAATATTTTTTTCCTTCTGCTGTTTGGGGGAGGGGTAGTGGAGTAGATTTAGGGATGGGAACCCTAATGACACATTTCTCTATGTTTATGGCATTAATTTGAACCCTAACTGGTGAATTAGTACAGTTTTTTTGCAAAGTATTTTCTTTCTGTTTTAGATAGAGAATTGTATCCTCTTTTCAAGCAGGTTTCATCAAGACCTGCATGAAAACATGTAGATCTGCAGGGCCGTCTCGACCTTTCACCAAGGGAAGACTCTACCCTAAAGGCCCTGTACTTCTGTGCAGTGATGGATGTCAAGAATTCGTGGGGCTGTCTGGAGATCTGCAGTGGTGCTTCTGGCCCTGTGCTTGCATTTGGCTGCAGATATAGATGTATAGTGCAAAGAGTCTATCTGTCAGCCAATATACAGAGCCTTCTGCCACCCACAGGTGCAGAGGTGCAGGTCCCTCTGCCAAGAGAAATGCCTTCATTATATGGTACCTTGCCTCATGTGGGCAACCCTGCACCTTTTATTCCACTGGAGGCAGTATAGCACTGTGGTTTAGGGCTCTGAGCTGCAAATGTAGACACCTGGGTTTTAATCCCTGAGCCCCCACATGCATACTGTGTGATCCTGAATAAGTCACTTAACTTCTTTGTGCTCCCAGGTTGTACCTGAAAACAAGCTTTGACTTAGTGTGCCTTTCCTGGTTAAACTATTTCCCCTTTCCTTTTCTCCCTTTCCCTGGCTGGGGAATGTCTCTCATAACAACACCATCCTCCTACCCTTTCCCCGTCCAACTGGGTCACTGAGCTCGCCCCCAAAATCAGCTCACCAACACAGGATTACATAGTATACCGGCTGGGGTCAAGACTGGCACTGCACACTAAGTTACTAAATAGGTATTTTTTTTTAAATATTGACTCCAAATTTTCAAGATAGTCATGTTATGACTCCCATTATAAACATAACATGTGGCATTTCTAGTATATTGTCTGCAACATCATTTCACACCAGAAGTGCTAAAACACAACTCAACCAAGATTTAAACAATGGTACCTGCCACGTTTTTGAGGTGGTATGAAAAAATGACTATGTTGAAACTTTGGAGTCAAAATAGTGAAAATTAGTGAAGTTATGAGTGGACATTGAAAAATATTGCAATATTCTCTCATAACTTGGTCATTTTACCATATTTGTATACCAAATTTTCAGCATCACCTTCGTATGATCCCACCTCATGAACCCAGTAGACAAAAATTTTCAAATCTCTGCAGAAACATAATTCTGCACCAGAGGTGCAAAAACACATTTTGGCCAGGACTTGAAAATGACAGCTGTCACACTCACTAGGTAGTATGAAAAACTAGATATGCTGAAAATGTGGGGTCAAAATATTTAAAATTACTAAAGTTATGAGCAAGAGTAGAAAACTTTCAATGTACACACATTACTAATATTGGACCCCACATTTTCAACATAGCCTTGTCATGACCCCACCTCATGAACAAGGGTGCTGAACATTTTAAAATCCTGCCTGAAAGGTGATTTAACAAAGTAACCACAAAATAGTCTTTTGAATAATTTGAATAATTGCACTACCCTTGGTCATAAGATGGGATCTCAAAAAGGCCATGTTGAAAATATGGTGTAAAAATATAAAAAAATGACAAAGTTATGAATAAAACTTCAAACCCCATTGAAATACATTAAACCAGGTGTACCTTATTTTCTCATGTTGCAGTCGCCAGTTCCAGCAGCAAGACACATTTCTTCAATTGGTGAGTGGAAATATATTGTGAGGCATGTTCAGTTGATGGAGGGTGTGTGTGTGTGTGGAGTGGAGTAGTTGGTGCTAAATGGGAGGCCAGGGTGGAGGTGTGTGGGGTCAGATTGATGAGGGACCATTTTCTTTTTTACCAGTTTAAAAAAAAATCAGTGATGGTTGGTTTTCTTTATTTCAAGGGACTTTCTGAAACTGGGTATTGGTCACCCCTGTGCTGGGCTACTGTTCAGTAGCACTGGAGGTGGGCACCTGGAAGGTGGGCACCCAAGGGGGTGGGTGACCTGGAGGGGGGTGAAGAGAAGTGGTACCAGGGCTGAGCACCCCTGTTCACCTATTCAACAGTAACTTAAAGACCATTGCCAAATACAGTAATAAAATTCTTCCCTCTGCAGAATTTAAGAATAGTAGTGTAATATGAGCTGTTATTCAAACAAGAATTTATTTTATTTATTTAGTTTATTTTATTCAATTTTGGTAACCGGGTAAGTCCGTTGAGCCCCGAAGGTCCCTTTTTCAGGGGTGACCAGGAGTTAGTTACACAGTAAAGCATTTCATACACAGAGGAAATACATAACAAGTAGGAGCATTTGATCGTTACAGGTTACAATCTGGTCATCACAGTGCACAGGTCAGGATTTAGTACCTAATTTTGTTTAAGCATTTATAATGTATATGTCTACTGTTCTTATTGTTAGTTTAAATCACAAAACTGTAAGTCAGTAAGTGGCTTGCATATTAAATGGCAGTTTGTGTTGCACCCGTCCACCTCCAAGTCAGCTCTGTTTGTGACAGCATCTGATGTCAGTGAAGGAGTGACATCTTACATGTTAGCTAGTGACAGCCTTGAGAATGTACAGTAGGGTTTGTACTGCAGGGTTGGCATGCAGTACCTGTGACATTTTGTTTGATTCAGCTATAAATGTGATTTACATTGAGAATTTCATTTAGGTTTAAAACAGTTAAGAGATTGAGTTGTCAAATATGGGTGGCTTCATGAAACAGCTGATCTCTATCAATTTGAAATGCTGTTAGTTTCTTACTGTTTAAACAGAATTTGCTTTGTTTCCCCTGCTCACCATCATGCCAGTAAGCAAGCTTTTTAACATTTAATTTTAAATCAAAACCATGAGCTTCAATGTTGAGTTTTATTCTAGAAAACAAAAGCTTTCATCAATATTCTCTGTGTCTACCATCACCTGTAAAACACAAAACTATACTGGCTTTCATGATTGCCTCCTACAGATGGGTTGTTCTCTGTTTATTTTGGGGTTTGTGGGAACTTTGGTGGGGGTGGGGGCTGTTGTTATTTAAGTCAATATGCTGAGTGTGTGGGTTCAGGTTACAGTTTTTTTGTATTTTTTTAGAAATTAAGAAATGTGAGCTAACTTGGACTGATCCTGGACGCCGGTGGATGAGAGATTTTACTGTAGGGCAGACTGACTCCTTACTGATAATGTACCCATTCTTTTCTCCAAATTCAGAGTAGCCAACACTGACACCCTGCAGAAAGAGTGGAAGTACACACTTAACTGACAAGACAGTGACTTGTCACAAAGCAATATTCCCTGAGAGTTTATTCCGTGCAGTGCAGAGTTGCAACAATACATTGCTGGCTCAACTGGCTCATCCCGATTGTGATCAGGTGCTGCAGCAACCCATCCCAACATGATACCAGACACAATATTAGCATAACAACTCGGAGATGGACAAGGGCTATTTAGCTAGAGTAGTTTGCGAGGACGCGTCTGTTTTAGAAGAGCATGGCAAGATCAGGGAGGTATATGAGGATCTGTATGCATCTCCAATGATGATGTGTTATTTGTGGTGAGATTTGCTGATCTTTGATCCCTTTATCAACTGATCCCTGCCACGTGTACTACTCCCCTGTGCTCCTCCTATACGTGCCGATCAGAGCAGGCATATCGGCAGCAAACACACAATCTGAAGCTAAAAATGTGCACGAAGATAAGCAGTCTGGCAGTGCCCAGCCCTAAATGCTTAAAAGAGTCAAATATGAAAATCTTCATGCACCTCCCTGGTTACCACATACTCCAAATATGGCTGCCACCTGGTCTTGTGTTTCTCTTGTTGGTGTCTATAATGAATATCAAGGTTTTAATATGATTACTCTTTATTAGCCACTGTTGCAAAGTAGGGCAAGCTGAACTAAGCCATCTTTGTGTAATGAATTACATTGCAGCAGTCATTAATGTATTGTATAGGTATTTCCCCACCTTTTTAGTCACCCCGGTAGGAAAAACCCCAGCACTAGGTGGATAAAATTTGCGAGTGACATGATCACAGAAATTTGTCCCAGGGCCTCCCCCACCTGTTTCCACTATGCGAAGATTTTGGGGCAGCACCAGAAAATATGTTCATGTGTTCCCCTCCCTGCCACACTCCCACCAGCATAGGTTGGAGAAGTGGTGTCCAAAGTGTCTAGTGATTACTAGCATCTAAAAATACCTTACCAACTCTCTCCAGCTAAACTCCAACCAGTTTAGCGATACAGATCTTGTACTCACCTGGAACCAAAGTTCCTTTCTTTTTCTTTAGTTAGTGTGCAGTTTATTTCCTTAGCCCATTTTTCTCTAATCATCAGAATGCGGTCTCCATCCAGACGTTGAATACCCTGATATAATTTTAACATTTTTTGAGCTGACCCATGATGGCCTCATAAGTAGGTTTATTGTGTTCCCTGTATTATTATGCCTGTTTTGTCTTGTGCCAGATTTCAGATAGTGTCTAATTTGGAAATATCTAAACAGATCTGATGCTGGGAGACCAAATTCCCATTGTAACTCTGCGAAATAGCTCAGTCTCACCATTCTCTAGGAACTGACCTATTTTCTAAAGTCCTGAGTTTCCCAGTGGCAGAAAGCCTTATCTGTCCTGCCCATGGCAAAATCCCTGTACTCTCTTATGGGAGTGAGAAGACCATGGTCATTAGGTAAGTTTCATTGCTTAACATGTTGAAGCCATGCCCAAGCTGTCCATCTAGCACAGAGGTTTCTAATGTCTGCTGTCAAGATGGGGTCACACTTTATAAATGGGAGAGCTGCCATGTGAAAATACACAATGGTTGATTGTTCCATAATTGTCCAGTCTGCTGCATTTGCCCCCTGTGTAAACCTAAGTATGCTCTGGAGTTGGGTAGCATAGTGGTATCCCCGTAAAATCTGGAACCCCCCTCCCCTTCTCCTTTTGCATGAGTATTACTCCCCATGTTATTTTCAGCTTCTTATCACCCCAAATGAAGCTGGATATCATATTGTTTCCATGCTGTGGATGGGAATTGCACTGGCAGTGAGGCAGCTAGTGGAAACCAGGTGCCATGTAGCAGCAGGCTACTACCCCTGCCTTGCAGGATGAAACAAGGCTGAGAGGCCTGGGTCCTTGTTCAGGCAAAAAAGGGGGTTCTCTCCCAAAGAAAATATTAAATAGTGTGGTGCTTCCACCCAGAGTTAAAATACAAAGTGGGCCACTTGCATGTCTGTTACAACCCCCTGGGATACAATACCTACCCACCTCCCCTTACAGTCACCCCACACATTGATTGCCATAAGCCAAAACTTGGTTTCAATATACTTGCAAGTATTGACTTAAGCTAATAATATGTTCACTAACAATATGCTGATGAGACATTTGTAAAAAGGTTAACCAACAATTTATTTACAAGGGGTAGGGCTAGGTAAATGGAAATGGATGTACAGGTTAAACAACATTTTAGCAATGTCATTAGGTAAACATCAGTATTCACATTGTTAGAAACCAGACCATTCACAATGCCCACCTCCCACCAGCATATAGAAATATAGACTTTGATGGCAGATAAGGACCACTTAACCCACCCAGTCTGCCCATTTCCCTACCTATTGGATAAGCTGCAGATCCTAGTTAACCAACAACCTACTTCTTCCTAACCCCCCACCAGAATTGCCTTATGTCTGTCCCATGCATTCTTGAATTCCCCCACTGTTTTTGACCTCACAACCTCCTCAAGAAGGCCATTCCATGCATCCACCACCCTCTCTGTGAAATAATACTTCTTCATGCTGCCCCTGAACCGTCCCCCCTCTAGCTTCAAATTGTGCCCCCTTATTCTTGTACATCTCTTTTTCTGAAAGATGCTTACCCCCTTAAACTTCTTTGATTCCCCTGAGGTACTTGAAAGTTTCTATTGTGTCCCCCCTCTCCCTCCTTTCTTTGAGGGTATGCATATTAAGCTCCTTTAGTCTCTCTTCGTGTGGCTTCTGGTGCAGACCCGGTACCATTTTAGTTGCCCTCCTCTGGGCTGTCTCCATCCTATGTCCTTGTGGAGATAAGGTCTCCAGAACTTCACGCAGTACTCCAGATGGGGTCTTGCCAACTGTCTGTACAGAGGGATAACAACTTCCTGTTTTCTACTGGTGATGCCTCTCCCCTATACATCCTAGTACTCCTCCAGTCCTCCTTACTGCCTTCCCACATTGCTTGCTTACCTTTAAGTCATCTGACATGACTGCCCCAGGTCCCTTTCTATTTTTGTTGTTGTTAGTACCTCCCCCTGCCCCATTGTGTACTCTTCCCCTGGGGTTTTTGTTTCCCAGGTGAATTATTTTGCACTTCTTTGCATTGAATTTAAGCTGCCATACTTCTGACCATTCCTCCAATCTTGCCAAGTCCCTTCTCATCCTTTCCACCCCACACTTGTATCAACCCTGTTGCAGATCTTTGTGTCATCTGCAAAGAGGCATATTTTTCCTTTCAGTCCCTCTGCAATGTCTCTTATAAAGACATTAAAAAGGAACAGTCCCTGTACTGAACCCTACAGTATCCCACTAGTAAACTCCCTTTCTTCAGAGTGGACTCCATTTACTATTACCCTCTGTGTTCTGTTGTCTAGCCAATGTTTTACCCAAGCTACCACCCTAGGACCCACTCCCAGGCTGACTAACTTGTTTATTAATCTTTTGTGTGGGACTGTGTCAAATGCCTTGCTAAAGTCTAGGTAGGCCATGTCCACAGCCCTTCCCTGGTCTACTACTTTGGTCACCCAGTTAAAGAAATCCATTAGATTCGTCTGACATGACCTTCCCACTGTGAATCCATGTTGCCTTCAGTCCTGTGCCCTGCTGGCTTCCAGGTACTCAACAATTCTTTCTTTCAGAAGAGATTCCATCATTTTCCCTTCCACTGAGGTCAAACTAATAGGTCTGTAGTGTCCTGCCTCTGCTTTGCTCCCACTTTTGTGAAGGGGAATCACATCCACCCTCCTCCAGTCCTCGGGTACCACACTATCCTCCCATGATTTTTTTAAAAAGGGTAGTCAGTGGTGTTACTAGTTCTCCCCTTAGCTCTTTTAGAATTCCAGAGTGAATCCGGTTAGGTCCCATTGCTTTGCCGACCTTCAGTTTTAGGAGTTCTTTCAGAACCCTTTTATGTGAGAATGGACTGGTATTGACCGCCTCCCCATCAAGAGTGCTTCTGTTGATTGGATTAGGTACTTCAACCTCCTCTTCTTTTGTGAGTAGTGAGCAGTATTTATTTAGTATTCCTGCTTTTCACTGTCACCCTCTGCCCACCCACCCTCCCTTTATTAAGCCTCACTATCCCTCCCTTGGTCTTTTTTCACTTCCTAATGTACCTTTAAAAGATTTTACCCCCTTCTTAACTGAGCTGGCTATCTTTTCCTTGGTTTGGGCCTTTGCTGTTTTGAGTGCCTCCCCGCTTCCTTCTGCTTTAACTGGTACAGTTCACTGTACTGCTTCTTCTGTATTTCCTTATACTTCCTTGAATGCTATCTTTTTCTCCCTAACCTTTCGCTGCACCTCTTTTGAGAACCATAGTGTTTTTTCTTCATTTTTATTTAAACATAGAAATGTAGAAACATAGACTTTGATGGCAGATTGGACCGCTTGGCCCACCAAGTTTGCCCATTTCCCTATGTAACCACCCCCCAACCCCCTGCTTCTTTACACAGTTAGCTACCACTGCCACCCATAATTGGGCACAGACTTCAGAAACATTTAGACATGTTGGTACCATCTCTAGCTTTGTGAATGTATACCAGGCTCATTCTTCTAAAGATCAAAGGGTGGGGGGGGTACAAAAGCAATATGACCTATAAGGTATTTACAGAACCAGTTCCTGAGGAGAGAACTTTTTGGTAGGGCTATGCTACATCCATCTTCTGGAGGGGTGTCCAGTAAATCCACACAGGAAGCAATAACATAACTGTCCACTCCATAGTTAGGGTTCTAGAGTGTGACTTATTCCAAAAAGATGTTCTCTAAAGCAAGGGTGGACCCCCAAGGTTTACACATCTTGGCACTAGGAACTTGCAGAACAACAAATTGACTGTATCTGATGGAAAAACTTGACATTCCCACACTGAAGGACATAGAACATCTTGCACTTGTATTCCCATATAGCATAGGACATAGGACATTTCTTCCAGTGGCACTGGCTACAACTGAAAACACATGTACTGACAGAACACTTTCACCTTGTTTCCTACATATCGTAGGGCATTGAACATTTCTTCTAGTGGCGCTGGCCACAACTGAGCATATATTTTGCTAAAAACTAGCACAACCCACTTCAAGGGGTAACATTCTCTTCAGACACTGGTCCTACAGCATGTCTAAAGTTACCAGGCACCCTTACTGAACCTGTAGTCCGAATTGGTTACTCCAGATGGGGAGTCTGCCCACCCTTTGGTCCCAAATCCATATTCAGCCATTCTTTCAGAGTTACACCTTAAACATTTGAAAACACACTTTGGAAAATGCTTATTGAATGAATTCAGCATTTGAATCACTACACTGGTAGTGGAAAATTAAAGTCCCGAACAATGTGATATAGTCATACCTCTGGACATCACACACTTCAGCCAACTTTAGATGAGAACAGTTTCACACCTCTGAATTCACAGAAAAGTTGTGAATTTCCCTTTTAGCCAGAGAACACAATAGCACAGGCACTTGCTTTCTGCAGCAAAAGTCAGATCCTACTCACTGTTAAACATTTCAGGCAGCTTCAAAACATCTTGGATCAAAAAGGGGCTTGACCCTTGGATCCATCCACTAGCAGTCCTTTTCACCCCTCCAGGGATGAAAATCAGGAGATCCTGCTGTAGGCAATGGTTTCTACCACTTTTCTTGGCAAACTGGAGAATTTCCAGGACTAGGGTGAGAATGCAAGGCCCTCAACTCAGAGCCCTCAGCTGAGCAGTTCTCACTCCTACCACAGCAAGCTGCTGACTCACACTGACTCCTGTCTCAAGATTCTAAATTCCCTTCTCACATCTGGCAAGGGCTTATACAGCTGCGAGAGTTCCAAATGAGCTCATCACTTCCATCTCAGCTGAAGCCAAGTAAACAGAAGAGTGAGCAGCTGAAAAACCCATTTAACTAGTTAGTCACCAGCTGCCTCTCCCTGCCTAGCACTGATACTGAGGGGATTCTAGTAACCCCAGAGGACTGGGTGGTTATACCTACCTATTGGATAAGCTGCAGATCCTAGTTAACCAACAGCCTACTTCTTCCTAACCCCCACTAGAATTGCCTTATGTCTGTCCCATGCATTCTTGAATTCCCCCACTGTATTTGACCCTGCGACCTCCTCAGGAAGGCTGTTCCTTGTGTCCACCACCCTCTCCATGAAAAAATATTTCCTCATCCCCCTCTATCTTCAAATTGTGCTCCCCTTGTCCTTGCACATCTCTTTTTCTGAAACATGCTACCCTCTTGGACTTTGTTGATTCCCTAGTGGTACTTGAAAGTTTCTATCATGTCCCCCATCTCCCTCCTTTCCTCAAGGGTATACATATTAAGCTCCTTTTGTTTATTTGCTTCACAGAAAGGCTTGTTGCCTCTGTGATGGCAGTTTTGATGCATCCCCATTGTTCCTCCGCTCCTCCTTCTTGCCCGTTTGTTAGTGATTTTCTGAGGCACACTCGCATTTTTCCAAAGTCAGCCCTCCTAAAGTCCAGTACCCTCACATTTGTATGGCTTGACTGTATGGCTGCATTTATCGGGAATCACACTGTTTGGTGGTCACTTGTTCCCAGATGGCTACCCACTTCTAAATCTGAGATCTTCTCTCCATCCCCGTTTGAGAGTACCAGGTCTAAGACTGCTTCCTCCTGAGTGGGTTCCAACACTAGCTGTCTGAAGCATATGCATCAACATAGTTGACAGCCTACTGGTTCTTACATTACTTCCCCCCAACTGGTACCAATTTAACCCTTAGACTCCTATCTGGGTATTCAGGGTCTAGTTGCAGGCCTGATGCAGTGCAGCTGGTCAGCTGGCATTGGTGTACTTTAGTAATTAGATTTCAAATCTCTTTTGCAATTGTGGCAAACACTAGTTGATGAAACTTGAACTTTTTTCTAGACAGTTAAACTGAGAACTTGGGTGGCAACTACGTACAGTTTGCCAGATGCAGGCAAGCCCTAATTTACTTTTGGCCAAATGGCTGTCCCCAGGTGGAGGCCCGCAAGGTAGTGCAGGACAGGAGAGTGACGCAAAGGGAGGGCATTGCAAGTAGCAGTGTGCACATGCCTCCATGCATGCGTGTACATGCCTGCAACATAGGGAGCTAGAAAACTGGAAAATGGAGCTGCCCTGGCCTCATCCCTGGTTCTGGCTTCACCCAGCTTCTGGATTGTGCTCCGGTGGGGGAGGGGTACTCCTCCCTCTGGCACCGCCATGGGGGGGGTCCATGGAGGGAATCGCTGAGGGAAACCTGGATAACTGCATCTGGGGCAGCTGGGCTTGGAAGACAAGCCCTCTGAGGGGCCCAGAGCTGCCTGCCAGTCCTGCAGGGAGGAAAAATAAAATATAGAAAAAAGACTCAGTCTTATTCATAAGAATAAATCTTCCCACTCCAGTAGCTCAGACACAAACAGAAGAATGGATCTTCTCATCTCATATGTGCAGACAAACAGAAGAGCATAATTTTTCCACCTCACTACTCCATCTAAAGGAAACAACAGGCAGGCTTCCTTTGGCTATCTGGATGTGCAAGCTTCCAAGTAGGCCTCCATACTTCTCTCAGACATCATGGGCAAGTTTTCTTTCCTTCTGGAAACTCCCAGACAATTTCCTGTACTCTGACTGTCAGAGGACACTTTCATTCTATTGACAAACCCCTTCCAGTGCTTGGAAGGCAACACAGGGCAAAGTAGAGTACCTCCTTGTCTAGTGGCTCCAAAAGTCCCCAGGCAGGTTTTCTTCTTCCCTCGAAGATCACAGCAGGCTGCTCCTCTCTTTGGAACCTCTCAATCAGCTTTCTTGCCTCTGGAGGGCAAATCACATTTTAATTCTGAAACAACTCCTTGCAGACATTAGAAGGTAAACACAGGGCCTCTGGGCTGGTGGCTATGCAAACCACTAGCAGGCCTTCTTCACGCTCTGCTGTAACATCACTGAGCAAGAGGCCAGAGCCCCTTCCCTTACGAGGGGCTCCAGACAAACTGAACTCAGCTCAAATGGTCCTCTGGGTTTCAGGACATCATGACAGCATCCCATTGGTCAAAACAGGCTGTCTGTCCGAAAATTAATATTCATTAGGTGCCTTCGATGCCCTATTAGTCACCTGTTCTGGTGTCAAGACATTGTCCTTGCCTCTTCCTATAAGTCCTTTTGTTAAGTCCTCCAGGGCTCCAGGCTTTCTGATAGGCCATGGCAGGGGTCAATAGCAACAAATATGGCTGCACATAAACGGTTTATACAGCAGTGCCATCTTCAGAGCCCTTTTGCAACTATACCAAAAACTTGTATTAAATAATTGTCCCACCATCCATTAGCTGCCCTCTGCCCTTGCATTTGGTGGCAGATTGGACAGAAAACAAGACTTCCCCTGCCTGTCACACCCTCTGCTACACAGTCCCCCCAGGCAGCAGGCAGGGCTATTGATATTCATAAAGCAGCCTTGGCTGCTCCTTGAAGATACAGGCACCCTTTAAATCCATAGTGCTTAAGAGCACATTTAAAATACTTTTATTTGTTTCCTCCCCAAGTGCTCCCAGACTCTCGTCACTATTTTGAATCCCTTCCAGAGTCAAGGCACACACAGACAAGCCAGAGGAGCCACTAGAACAGCTTTCACATATCCAGCACCGCAGTGCTGCAAAGGATGTGAGCCAAGTGCAGCCACTCGCTTGATTTTACCACTGCTGAAGGTTTCACTTTTATTCTCACTCCTCTAGTCCCCCACAACAGGATAAGGCACACAGAGCAAACAGGAGCTTTCAGGGGCCCTCTGCAGGACCAGAACTGGTGGGACTATGTGGTTGGGATGCGGTAAGGTAAGTCCCTCCTTGGGGGAGGGTTACACTACAAACAAAAATCAAAGTAAAATATCCATTTGGGTTGTTTTAATCCAGTTCCCTCTGACAGTGACAGCTCCTCCACCTGGTAGAGTACTTTTGCACCTCTGTAAATAATTTACTGTAACTGAGATCTAATAATTTGGACAGACTGGGGTGACTCAGACACCTACATCACAGAACCCTTTTGGGACATATCTTAAAGAGCAACTAAACCAAACATTTTGCCAATAAACTATTCCAAAATCCAGCCTGACAGAGAGGTAGAGGAAAGACTGCTGGTTACACTGAAGCTAACACTGCATTTATATAATTAGCATGAATGCAGTTTTGCAGAATTAAAAAAATGTAAACTACAGCTTTCCCATAACTATCCTGTCTACTCCCTTAAATGGCCACCAAATGTGCAATGTAATTACATCACTTGGGCGAGAGGCAAAGAGCAACATGGCACTCTACAGTGCCAACTGGTTCTTTGTATTCCCCCTTTTTTTAACCATATGTTCACCAAAATAATTAAAACCATGATTTAACATGTGCAGATTTTAATCAATATACATGTTAGGCTATGATTCTGTTTATTTTTATGTAAACTTGCCAAAATTGTGTGATTTGTTGAAAAGCAGTAGAGTATAAGTTTTCAAATTCCTTGTGGTCTAGTGATTATGTCCTCCTGATGTCATTCTTTTTAATGCAATGTTGAATAACATTTTGCTTCACTTCTATTACCCAATGTCAAATGCCTCTGAATGGCAGCCCACCCACCAGCTTGCCAGTGTACACTCAATAGGAGCAACCTTTGCTCAGTCCCACATATGACACACTGGACTTGCTCCTACACTCTTATTTTCAACCTTCTGATAGGGGGTAAAGATTGAGAGGAGGATCGCTGAACACTAAGTCACTGGAGTAGTGTCTAGGCAGGAGAACTGGAATGCTAGTTTTTACTTGGAACAGGTATGCCACTGTTGCCATACCATAAGCAAAACTCCAGGTTTCTTTCCATTCCATCTTGTTTTGTGATAGTTTTGGTGTACTGCTTTGTCTGCCATTGTTTGTTTTTCTGCAGTGCCAGGAGTCCAGAAGTGACAAGGAGCCCACCTGCAGAAGCTTGGAGCAGGAAGCCCCACGGGGGTTGCTGGCAGAGAAAGCAGCACAAGGAAAGGGTCAGAAGCCTGGAAGGTCAGAAGGCTGGACGATACCTATGTACAACCTGAGAAATCCAGTCTCAATTCAGCCAAGGGTAAGCTGAGAAACTTGGGACAAGGCAACATTCAACCTGAAAAGGAAAGGAACATGCTATCCACCTGCACTCGGCTGGAAAAGGAGAGTGGTTCTGATTTTTATTATATGTAAAAATGCACACTATGTTAGAAAACACAGCAAAAAAAATGTCTTTATGAGTTAAATAGGTCAGGTAAAGTAGATCCACCCCCAAGAAACATCTAAGGTTTAAAGGCATTTAAGGTTTAAAGCACTTTAAGTTTCCAAAAGTTCTGTACCATAGGCTGTCAAATGGAGATATACTAAAATAACACAGAAATACAATAGTCTAGCAGAATAGTGAAGTCTGCTAGGCATTGAAACACACAATTCCATAGCTGGTATTTTTATATATATTAATGCTTCAATATATTCTAGTGCTAGTTAATTAGTTAAAATTCCTGTGCTTTAAGTCTGGTGATGCCTCCACAAAGTGCACATGCACTGGTGTCTGAGGGACAAAATCGCCATCTTGTGTGAAGAGTAGATAGGAGTCGGCCATCAATGCCGTGTTGTTAGGTGGTGAGGAAGAGCCGTAAACAGAGCTTCACCAAGCACAAAATAGTAAGAAATTTGAAGTGAGCTAATGGAGCATAGAGGAAAGAGGACAAACAAAGGTTGGAGTGGAAGAGAGAAGGCTGAGAACGGTATGAGGCAGTGCAGTGGAGAAAGAGAGGGGACAGAGCATGAAGAGGGGAAAATGCAGGACAAACTGCACTGTGGCTGGGGTGTGAACCCACCAAAATTAGTTGAATATGTTAACAAATCCTTTACACAGTAGTGAGTAAAATTCATTAAATTAGACATTCATTAAATTATTGGCAAACTATTGACAAACTGTGGATGAATCTTATTAAGATCTTTGAAAATGAGATTACTAAGGTTTTAAGGAACACTGCGGTTCTGTAAAAACTTAAGTTCATTTAGGCCACTAGAGTAGCAAGAAGTTGTTGCTTTGTCGCCTATTCACCTAGCGCTTAATATATTAGTATTTTAGCTCTTCTTTTGTCTCTGGTTTTTGTTTGTTTTTATTTTGTTAACTGGATAGGAACACTGGGACAAGCCCTTCTTCAGGTCTGACCCGCCATTAAACATTAGACATGAACAATTATTACATACAATTATTAAAAACATATACATATATACAGTGATAAAAAAACTCATTTTCAATTTGTTTTTAAAACCATACAAAGAGAATGCACTTCTTAAATCTTCAGGCAGACTATTCCATAATAGGGTAGCTGAGACTGAAAAAGCCCTAGAACCAGCTTTAGTAGTAGGCGACATATTGTAGTTAACAAAAGAGCTCCCTTGTAGGATCTTAGATTCAATGTAGCATTTTGGACATATAACAAATCACTCAGTGGATGCAAATCTGAGCAAGACAAAGATTTAAAAATGAAACAACAAAAATGAATAAGTAAATCTGGCAGCAGGGGATAACCAAACTAGGAAGTATACTGAGAGCAATGATGCATACAAAGCGGGGCATCCAACACAAAACAACAAATATTATTAAATACAGTTATAAGGGCATGAATTTCTCTGTGGACAAATTATAGTACAATGCCCCTACATAATTCAAGTGCAGCAATGATACTCCATTGGCTATAGCCCTACTGGTATCAACAGAGAAAAATCTTTTCATTTTAAATAACACACCCAATTTCTGATTTACTTTTCGACCTATGATTTTGATATAAGACTGAAAGGTTAGGCTAGGGTCAAGCAGGACCCCTAGATATTTATGCTCAAAAACCTGTTCCAAGCAAATTCCTTTTTCATCATGAGCAACTAAGGAATAATTGTTCCTTCAATAATAAGGATTTCTGTACAACTTCGTCTTGGTTTTCTGTGTATTTAAGACAATAGCATTCTCCCTAAACCAATTACAAATAAGTAGATTTTTTTTTCTATAGAAAAGGTCAAAGTTGAGATATTATTAGATTGAGAAAACAGGATTAAGTTGTCAGTATAAAACATACTATCACAGGTAACACAGACAAAAGGTAAAGGATTAATAAACAGTGAAAAAAGAAGAGGCCCCAAAATAGAACCCTGAGGAACAACAGAGTGAATAGGAAAAATATTAGAGACAGCAGACCCAATGTTAACATAATGTGAATGATTTGATAAATAATCCTGAAACCAGAACACCACATTTTCAGAGAAACCCATTTCACCAAGTCTAAAACATAAAAGAGAATGGTGAATAAGATCGAATGCCTTGGTCAGGTCCATGAAAACTGCTCCCAGCATAAAGGGACTTTGTTGAGATGAGAGTTGTTTTGAATTTATATTTTATTTTATAGAACTATAGTCCTGGCAGATAGAACAGATTCAAGCGCAAATAAGGAAAAGGGAACAGAAAACTTTAAAGCTAAAAGGGAAAAATTAGTAACACAGCCTCAATTTCTCCTTTTATCCCTTATTTAGTAAACCATCCTCATGGGGGCATGCATGGAAAGGATACAGTGAACAGTGGGCTTCGGTGTCATAGAACCAAAACTAAAGGAAGACAACTGCCCACTATCAAATCCTCTATAGGTGGAAATAAACTATAGCCCTATCTTAACAAGAATCTGAAGAGACTGAATAAAGATGAACTACATTGGATGTTTACAAGAGGAATATTGAGGTGGAAACGGACTAACAAACAGAAACAATTTTGATTCATAGACTGACTCCATTTACATTATTGGGTGATAGCCTGGACTGATAAGCATTTATCCATATATTTATATATTATTAGTGCCAAGTGTAAAGTTCAGTATTATATATTGGTAAGGCAGAGAACCGCCGAGAGGACCAAGAGACGTGCTGCTGTGGAGGAACAGGGCACTGGAGGTCTGGAGTTTGGTGGAGCAACTCAAACTGCACAAGTGAGTTTAATTTTATTTTCTGTGCTTTTGCTTGTTTAGTTTCCTCAAATACTGGTAAAGGGCAGCAGCTCAAACTGTAGGAGCTGCATGACTATTTGGAGATTTTCTTTGTTAATCAGACGTTGCTCGTTGGATTTATTTAGATTCAATTACTGGCCTTTTGCATATTTTGCTCAAATACAGGTGAAGAGGAGCAGCTGAAACCTAGTGAGCTGCATGGCCATTTGGTGGGCTATTCTTGTAAATGGACATTGTGTGTATAGGGTTCTTGTGTTATCAGTAAATGGCACGGTAACACGCTAAAACTGTGAACTGCAGTATTGACTTTGTTGCTGCATTGTATAACAATTACTGTGGGCTACAGGTAAAGGATTTCGGCTGATTTTTTTTTGCCATTGATTGTTTTTCCTCCATAGCTGAGGTGAGAAGGATTAGACCTGCCCTACCCTCCCCATCCCTCCCACCCCAGGCTACTCCATCTTTATAGGCAGACTGCCAGGATAAGGGCCATCTACTTCCTGCTTCTAGGCAGGACAGGTGAATTCCCAGCAACAACTTACAATCACTACATAAGAAAGGGGCAGGTAGCACTCTTGCAGTGCAGCAGAGGCCAAAAGAGGGAAGAGGAATACAAAGAGAAGCAGAGAGAGAGAGAAAACAAAAAAAGTGGGAACCTAACATAGTAAATGGATAAAAACTGTAGAGGAGATTGTCGCTGGTGGTAGTGGGCATAGACAATAGGGACAGCGAAGATGCTTGGAGTGGTGCAGTGTATTGAGTGTGGGGCCGCAGTGTTCAAGAGAACATTCTGGAACATGCAGTGCTGCCCTACATGCAGGCACCTCTCTGGGTTGATGGAGGAGGTTGCCTGTCTCTGAGCCAAGTTGGCTAGGATTCAGGGGACCTTCACCCCTACCCAGACGCCACCATGTCTGCAACCACAACCTCAAAGGATGCCCAAGAGGAGAAGTGGTTGGACCATAGTGGGCTCAGGGAGATCTGAAGCACACACCCCAATCAGTCAAGCTAAGTAACTCCTACATTGTACTGGAGTAGCTGGACAGCTCCACAAGGCTAGCTACAGCTGAAACCAAGGAGGATGGGTGGGTCCTTCATGATGGAGCCCCAGGAATGGGGAGTAGAGAACCCCAGAGGAGAAGGAAGCTACTCTTGGTGGGGGACTCAGTTGTCAGGGGAGTGAAAATAGGAACACTTAGCAGCGGAGATAGGGAGGTCAAGTGCCTTCCAGGAAGCACTGCATGGAGGGGTGGGAGGCAAATCAATGGGATTGCAAGGGCAATAGTAAGGAGGGAGAAGATGGATATCATTGTCTATCTGGGAACAAATGATCTGGCAGGGGACAACGTGGATGTAGCCAGAATCCAGGAGGATTTCAGGAGGTTGGGGGGAGCCTAAAGCAGATAGCACACTCCATCTCCTTCTCAGAAGTACTATCTGCCCATAGCATGGGGGAGGCTAGGTCACTCCACATCCAGAAATTCAATTCCTGGTTGAAGGAATGATGTGGAAAGGAGGATTTTGGCTTCATGGGGGACTGGGCCCCCACCTGGGAGGATGCAGGCCTTTATAAGGATGACAGCCTGCATCTCTCCGAGAAGAGGACCTTGGTCCTAAGTGAGAAGTTTAAATGCTTCAGCAGTAAGCATTTAATTGGCCAAGGGGGGAAGCCAGGAAGGGCAGGAGGCTTAGTATCACCCCCCCCCCAGTGAATGCATACAATACACTGGAACCAACAGAGAGGATAGTCAGACAGAAGGCAGAATTCCACATAAGGGCAGAAGTCATGGAGGGCCAGAAAAAGTGAGATCCAAGAAAGAAAAGATGCTTAGAGCAACAAATCAGGGGAGGGAAGACACATTCTGGAGAGCCATGTGAGCCAGTGCCCAGAGCCTCAGTAACAAGATGGTGGACCTTGAGGCAGCTATGGTACATTCAGACCTGGACATTGTGGCCATTGCAGAGACCTGGTGTAATGATAACCACCACTGGGAGATGGCCATACCAGGTTACAATCTATTCAGGAGAGACAGGGCAGGCAGGAAGGGGGGGAGTGGCACTTTATGTGAAAGAGAACATAAAAGCCACAGAGATTCAAGGGGAACAAGGAGGGGGAGAAATTATATGAGTTACGCTTGAAAGAAGAACAGGATCAGCCATCCACACTGGGGTAATTTACAGACCACCAACCTAGAGAAAGGAGATGGATAGAGAAATGATGCTGGCTATCCAAAACATGGCGCACAAGGATGAGGTAGTATTGGTTGGTGACTTCAATATTCCAGATGTTGCCTGGAGTCTCCCAGCAGCTACATCAACCAGGAGCAGGTTCATCCTGGAATCCCTGCAGAGAGCCTTCCTTAAACAGCTGGTCATGGAACCCACATGGCAGACAGCAATACTGGAACTAGTGCTCATAAATGGGGATAGTGTGACAGGGGTCACAGTAGGGAAGCACCTGGGGAACAGTGACCACCAGTCAGTGTGGTTTAATATAACTGAATGGGTAGAACCCAAACACACAAAAAGATGAATCCTTGACTTTAGGACAACTGATTTTGGTTAAATGGGGAAATGCTTGGAAGAGGCCAAGTGGAAATAAGGAGGAATGTGGGGTGGAGGAACAGTGGGCAGTAATCAAAGCAGGAATAACAAGGGCAACACAGTCATGTGTAAAACAGGTCAGCAAGGGGAAAAGGAGACTATTATGGTATTCAAAAGAGGTAGCGGGGAAAGTGAAAGCCCAAAAAATCTTACTCCTACAGTACAAAAAGACACAGGTAGGGGGAGACAGGAAGAGGTACCAGGAGAAGCAGAGGGAGGCAGGAAGGGCAGTAAGGGAAGCCAAAGCACAAACAGAAATGCACATTGCAAAGGCTGTGGTTAGGGGTGACAAAATCTTTAACAGGTACATCAATGGTAAAAAAAGGCAAAGGGAGGAACAGTGAGGCTTAAAGGGGAGGACAGGAGTAGAGTGGAGGATGACAACTGCAAAGTAGACATATTGAGCAGACACTTCTGCTCAGGCTTTACAGAGGAGGGGGCAGGTAATGGGCCAGAAGGTAGTAGAATGGGCAGACAGGGCACAGAAATGGATACAAGTCCACTTCCAAGGGAGGGGGTCGTAAAGGAACTGGAAAGAATTGAGTCAATAAAGCTATTAGGCCAGATGGGCTACACCTCAGGGTGCTGAGAGAGCTAAGGCAGGTGTTGGCTGAACACCTCATAAACCTATTTAGCCAGTCACTGGAAACAGGAGAGGTACCCAAAGACTGGAAAACAGCTGATATACAAAAGCGGGAACAGGGACAAGTCAGGAAATTACAGATCAGTCAACCTCACCTCAGCAGTGGAAAAGATCATGGAAACACTACTGAAGGAAAGAATAGTGGAACACCTGGTTGCCAATGATCTACAGGACCCAGTGCAACATGGGTGTACTGGGAGGAGGTCGTGGTAGACTAACGTCATTGAATTCTTCAACTGAGTGACAAAGGAGGTGGCTGGGGGGTGCAGTGGATGTGGTCTATCTGGACTTCAGCAAGGCCTTTGACACTATGCCACATAGAAGGTTGTTAAACAAGCTGGAGCGCATGGGAGTGGGCAGGATGGTGGTGTGGTGGGTGGGGAACTGGCTGGACAGCAGGACGCAGAGGGTGGTGGTAAATGGCTGTCACTCCACAAAGAGAAAGGTGACCAGTGGGGTACAATACGGATCAGTGCTGGGTCCAGTCCTCTTCAGCAACTTTATCAGTGACATTACAGAAGACTTAGAAGGGAGAATATGCCTGTTTACTGATAACAGAAAGCTCTGCAACCAGGCGGACATGCCGATGAGTGCAGATAGAATAAGGAGAGATGTGCAGAAGCTTGAGGACTGATCAAGGGAGTGGCAGTTGAGATTTAATGCAAAGAAATGCAAAATAATGCACATTGGGCATAAAACACAGGAATAGCATATCAGCTGGGGGGAGGCTATAGAATGCTGTAAGCAGGAAAGGAACCTAGGAATTATCATCTCTGATGACCTCAAGATAGGGAGCCAGTGCGACAAGGTGGTGGGAAAAGCAAACAGGATGCTGGGTTACATAGGCAGGGGTATCACCAACAGGTAAAGGGAGGTCATAATTCTACTATACAAGACATTAGTGAGGCCACACCTTGAGTAGTGTCCAGTTCTGGAGACCTTATCTTTGTAAGGACCAGGACAGGGTGGAGACAATTCAGAGGAAGGCAGACAAGATGATGCAACGATTACAGCATAAAACCTAAGAGGACAGACTGAAAGACTTGAATATGTACTCCCTGGAAGAGAGGAGGGGGGTTATGACTGAGACATATAAATACCTCACAGGTAAGAACAATGTACAGGAAAACACAATTTTTCATAGAAAAAGATACTCCAGCAATAGGCGACATGGAATGAAAGTGAAAGGTGGGAGGTTCAGGGGGAATGTGAGGAAGTACTTCTCCACAGAGAGGGTGTTGGACAAATCGAACATCTTGCAGGAAGAGGTAGTGGCGGCAGAAACAATAACAGGATTTAAGAATGCATGGGATAGGCATTGTCCTTACAGAATAGAATTGTTTTGGGGCTGTCAAAAATTTGAAACCTAGTTTGATGTGT
This sequence comes from Neoceratodus forsteri, assembly GCA_016271365.2. Taxonomy (NCBI): domain Eukaryota; kingdom Metazoa; phylum Chordata; order Ceratodontiformes; family Ceratodontidae; genus Neoceratodus; species Neoceratodus forsteri. The sequence continues at coordinate 905,212,487 of CM028133.1, forward strand.
TTTTATTGGTGCTATTTTCCTTTGCTGTCTTTACGTGCTGTTTTTGTTTTAAACCTAGAATTGGGGGCTTTTAGTGGTACTGTTATTTGTTTGCTGTCTTTACTTAGAATTGTTTTGGGGTCTTTGAAAATTTGAAACTTAGTTTGGTGTGCTTTTAGCGGTGCTGTTTACCTCAGCTGTTTTTACTTGCTCTTTTTATTTTAAACCTAAATTTGTGGGCTTTTAGTGGTACTGTTATTTCTTTGCTATCTTTACTTAGAATTGCTTGGGGCTGTTGAAAATGTGAAACCTAGTTTGGTGTACTTTCAGTGGTGCTGTTTTCCTTTGCTGTCTTTACTTGCTGCAAATTGTGTCTTGCCCTGTAGTTTGAGGGAGGGATGCTAATTGTCCCTCTGACCTCTTCTATGTGATAACCGGAGGTGGGGCTAAGTCAGATTTGAGATAGCAAGTTGATTTCTGGTTTCTCCCAAAAGGCCAGAAGCGGAAGGATCCAGATTCATTTCAGTGCAGTGCAGTAACTGTTCTTTGCTGTTTTTGTTTTAAACCTAGATTTGTGGGGTTTTAGTGGTACTGTTATTTCTCTGCTATCTTTATTTAGAATTATTTTGGGGCTGTTGAAAATTTGAAACCTAGTTTGGTGTGCTTTCAGTCGTGCTATTTTCCTTTGCTGTCTCTACTTGCTGCACATTTTTGGCCACCCTCCCTCCCCAATCCCTATTCTGAATTATATGCCCTATTAAATCTTATTGACAGGAGACAAGCACAGGGAATAGCAGGGGTTTGTGGAGTAGGAAGGGCATAAGGGAGAGGAAGCCCATCCTCAGCACAAGTGTTTTGACTCATTTTATTTGTTATTTTTGTTTTCCTTCTTTAAAAAAGGTATCTGAGTATCAGTGGCAGGATTTTCAGAAGAGTAAATTAATAAAGAGGGAACTACAATGAGGGCTTTTGCAAAATACATCTACTGGAATAGCAGTATAAGTGCAACGAAGGGAGTGGTGCAATGCAGTGGATGCGGGGCAGCCATATTCAGGCAGACCTTCTGGATGGTGTGGTGCTGCCATATCTGCAGGCATCTCTCTGGACTGCAGTATGATGTAGCCAGACTCAGAGCAAACATAAACTGGGTCAGGAGTACCTTCTTCCCTATCCAGAGATGACCCAGTCCAGCATTACTGCCTCAAAGGATGACAAGAATGAGGATCACTTAGATGATGGTGGGCTCAGGGAGGGTTAGGGCAGTCAGGCAGAGGCACATCCCAAATCCTATTCCACTTCAGAATTCATATGCCACACTGGCAAATGGGGACAACCAAACAGAGATACCCAGAGAAGTGGAAGGAAGGATGTGGAGGTCAACCAAGAAGGTGATCTCAATGGGGAGAGCGGTGGACCCCAGAGAAGGAGGAAACAAATCCTGGTGGGGGACTCTATCATAAGAGGGATCCAGCTAGGAACACAGGAGGGGGAGGACAGGGAGGTGAGGTGTCTACCAGGTGCATGGCATGGAAGGATGGGAGGAAGATCCTGGGGATTGCTGGGAAGGCAAGATGGGAGGGTGAGCTGGCTGTCATTATCCACCTAGGTACTAAATGACCTGGCAACCAGGGAGCCTAAGGAAGTTCAGGAAGAGTTTAGGAAACTGGGAAGGGGTCTCAAGCAAATAGCTACTTCTGCCACCTTCTCAGAAGTACTATCTGTGAGAGGCATGGTAGAGTGTAGGGGCACATGCACCAGGAACTTTAACTCATGGTTGAAGAACTGGTGCTGTGTGGAAGGGTTTGGATTCATTGGTGACTGGGGACCCACCTGGAGGGATGGTGGCTTGTTTAAGCCTAACAGCCTGCATCCATCCTGGAGGGGAATCCAAGCACTCAATGATATATTTAAATGCTATATGGGCAAGCATTTAAACTAGCCAAGGGGGGTGGCAGGCCAGCAAGGTGGGTACCTAATTGCCCATCCACCAACAGCTACCAGTGGAACCAGTGAACAGGAGGAGGGGAGATGTCTACAAAGCAGTTTGCAAAAGATGGAGATAAGCACCCAAGGGGTGGATAGGCAGAAAGGGGGCAAAATTCAACAGAAGAGCAGACATCCTGGGAGAACCAGGGATAACGAACAACCAGGAAGGGGGCTGTAGTAGAACAACTAAACAGTCCAGGGAGTTCACTTCATGGAAAGCCATGTGTGCCAATGCCAGGAGCCTTAGCAACATGATGGAGAATCTGGAGGCTGCTATGATGTAGTCGGACCTGGGCATTGTGGCCATCACAGAGACCTGGTATAATGATAACCATGACTGGGAGATAGCCCTACCCGGCTACAACATATTCAGAAGAGACACTGCAGACAGGAAGGAAGGAGGAGTGGCACTTTATGTGAAAGATGGCATAAAGGCCACAGAGATCCAGGAGGAACAAAATGATGGAGAGATACTGTGGGTTAAGCTGAAAAGGAAAATGGGGTCAGCCATCTGCACAGGGGTGGTCTACAGACCACCAGCCCAGGAGGAATAAACAGATAAGGTGTTGATGCTAGCCATCCAAAGCATGGCAGACAAGAGGGAGGTGGTGCTGGTTGGAGACCTCAATTTTCCAGACATGGACTGGAGCTTCCCAGCAGCAGCATCAAGCAGGAGCAGATTTATCCTGGATCCCTTCAAGGTGCCTTACTTAAGCAACTGATCATGGAACCAACTTGGCAGAAGGCAATACTGGACCTCATGCTCACAAACAGGGACAGTGTGATAGGGGTAACAGTGGAGGAGCATCTGGGGAATAGTTATCACCAGTCACTGTGGTTTGAAATCACAGAAGGAGCAGAACCAAACTGCACAAAAACACATATCCTACATTTTAGGAGGGCAGACTTTGGGAAAATGCTTGAAAGAGGCAGTAATGGGAATGGAGAGGGAATCAGGGTGGAAGAACAGTGGGCAATATTTAAAACAGGGATTACAAGAGTAACAGAATGATGTGTTAAGCAGGTTAGCAAGGGGAAAAGGAAGAGGAGGCCACTATGGTTTTCCAAGGAGGTGAGGTGAAAATGAAAGCCAAAAAGATCACATTCAGGCAGTGCAAAAAAGATGCAGAGGATAGAGAGAAGTACCAGGAGAAGCAAAGGGAGGCAGGAAGGTCAGTAAGGGAAGCCAAAGTTCAGACAGAACAGCGTATCACAAAATTAGTGGTTAGAGGGGACAAAACCTTTTACAGGTACATAAGTGAAAAAAGAAGGACAAAGGAAGGGATAGTGAGGCTGAAGAGGGAGGACGGGGGCCATGTGGAGGATGACAACAGTAAAGCTGACATACTGAACAGATATTTCTGCTCAGTCTTTACTGAGGAAGAGGAGTGTAATAGGACTGAAGGGAATACAGGGGGTGGGAACAGCACAGAAATGGACACAAGTCCCTTTACACAGAAAAGGGTCTTAAAGGAACTGGAAGGAATAAGAGTCGATAAAGCTATGGGGCCAGATGTGGTGCACCCCAGGGTCCTAAAGGAACTAAGAGAGATGGAGGCTGAAACTCTGGCAATCCTGTGTAGCTGATCACTGGAAACAGGGGAGGTAACCAAAGACTGGAGGATAGCAGATATAGTCCCCTTATACAAAAGTGGGAACAAAGAGGAAGCGGGGAACTAAAGACCAGTCAGCCTGACCTCGGTAGTGGGGAAGATCATGGAAACACTACTGAAGGAGAGATTGGTGGAACATCTGGTTGCCAACGGCCTACAGGACTCAAGGCAGCATGGTTTCACTGGGGGGAGATCATGCCAGACCAACCTCATTGAATGTTTCAGCTGGGTGACAAGGGAGGTGGATCAGGGGAGGGTAGTGGACATGGCCTATCTGGACTTCAGCAAGGCCTTTGACACTGTGCCAAATAGATGGTTATTAAACAAACTGGGGAATATGGGAGTGGACAGGGCTGTAGTGCAGTGGGTGGGTAATTGACTGGGTGGCAAGACACAGAGGGTGGTGGTAAAAGGCAGTCACTCTACAGAGGGAAGAGTGACCAGTGGTGTACCACAGGGATCAGTGTTGGGACTGGTCCTATTTAACATCTTCATCAGTGACATTGCGCAGGACCTAGAAGGCAGAATTTCCCTGTTTGCCGATGATATGAAGCTCTGTAACACAGTGGACACACCAGAGGGTGTAGACAGAATGAGAAGGGACCTGCAGATGCTTGAAGAATGGTCCATGGTTTGGCAGTTGAAAATTAATGCAAAGAAGTGCAAGCTAATGCACATGGGGCATAAAACCCTAGAACAACATACCAGTTGGGGGGGGGTGAGGATATAGCATTCTACAAGCAGGAAAGGGACCTTGGGGTTATTATCTCTGATGACCTCAAGGTAGGGAAACTGCGACAAGGCAGAAGGTAAAGCAAATAGGATTCTGGGTTACATAGGCAGGAGCATCACCAGCAGGAAAATGAAGATCATAATTCCACTATACAAGACACTAGTGAGGCCCCACCTGGAGTGCAGTGTACAGTTCTGGAGACCTTACCTATGTAAGGACATAGACAGGGTAGAGAAGGTCCAGAGGAGGGCAAAAAAGATGGTACAGGGATTGCATTACAAGTCCTATGAGGACAGGCTAAAGGACTTGAATATGTACTCCCTGGAGGGGAGGAGGGAGAAAGGGGATATGATAGAGTCATACAAGTACCTTACAGGGAGGAACAGGGTGCAAGAATATACTATTTTCCAGTGAAAAAGAAGTTCCAGGACTAGAGGTCATGGGATGAAGTTGGAGGGAGGGCAATTCAGAGAAATCATGAAGAAGAATTTCTTCACAGAAAGGGTGGTGGATAAGTTGAACACCCTGCTAGAGAAAGTGGTGGGGGCTGAAACAATCACAGGATTTAAGAATGCATGGGATAGACATAAGGGAATTCTGGAGGTCAGGGATAAGGGGCAACAGACTTCTAGAAAAACGTAAAGGGAACTTACAAAGCTCAAATGGGCAGACTGGGTGGGCCATAGGTCCTTATCCACTGACAGTGTCTATATATCTAATTATATGAAATGCTTTCATGCTGCACACATAAAACTAACCAAGTGATATGCGTACTGCAAGTATGATTTAAATGTTAAATTGGAACCGATTGCATGCATTTGGCATGCGTGCAGCAAGCAAGTGTGGAAACCATGATTTTTATGTTAAATTGGGAAAGACTGCGTGCATGTGGCATGAGTGCAAAAAGCAAGTGGTCACTGATAACTGTAAAAGTTAAGTGACCTGCTCAGGATCACACCATACACAAGTGGGGGCTAATGAGATTCAAACCCAGGTCTTCATGCCTCCAAGTCTCCTGGCTTGCAGCTCAGTGCCTTTAACCACTAAGCCATACTCTCTATACACATATGGCTCACTTGTACTTCAATATATACTGTATCTGACTACATCTGCATGCATGCAGCATGCTTGTAGCCACTGTTATGCTTTTCGATTTTCTTTTTCTTCTCTTTCTCATTTCAGTTTCACAGTTAAACTGTAGCACACATACCAATGGAAACATATATGGTGTTCCCACCCACAAAACCACTTATTTATTTTTGTCTGGCATGTACTGCTATTATTTTCTCTCCATAATTTTGAATGCTTCAATGCAAACAGACTTTAAGGTGCAAACACAAAAGCAGCAATAACTTGACACGCACTCACATGGCCAGTCCCCCCCCATGCACACACTCTGTAGTTGGTACAGTCATGCTTCGACAGACAACCCACCAAGTATAGATGTAAGTAAAAAGTCTCTTACTTCAGTACTAGGGAGCCAGAGGCAGGAGTCTTTAAGAGATGATGTCCATAGGTCAGAGTGCTGGGGCGTACCCCCTTGAAATGAATGAAGTTATTTTTTGTCACTATTTTATACCATATGCCCCCCAATGTGGGCTTACCTGCTGTGGAGCCCTCAAGGTGCCAATGTTCTCCCTCGGTGCTGGTTGTTCCTGGGGCTGTGGTGGGATTTGCACCTTGCGACCCCCCATTGTGGCATGTGACCATTTACTCCTGGTGTCTTGACCTATTCAGGGCTGGGCTGAGTGCCGGGGTGATGGTTCCTGCTGCCGGGTACAAGGGTGTGTGGTGATGCATCCAGTAAAGGATCAGACTGGGCTCGGGACCGCAAATGTAAATAAATATTTTATTTTAAAGATGGTGGTCCCTCACGCAATCCACACACACAGATACCACCGGGGACTGAAAATTAAAGGAGCTATGGCTCCTTTCTGATTTCAGCCATGTGGCCGACAAAAAAAACTCTGTGTCCCTGGCTCCAGAGGCAGGAGAGGAGCCAGGGAACATTAGTATGTTAGACCAGAAGGTTTCCAGTTGCTGCAGGGGGAATGTGGCAGCCCTATTAAGGGCAAAAACATTTAAATTAAAGGGCTGTGCTGATCAGAGTACTCCCAGCACAAGATGGCAGCTCCCATAAAAAACTACAAACTGGGGATGCTGGGAAAATACCCAGAGGCAGCATGGAGGTCACATGCGATGCTGCGGCAAGTAAGATGGAGGCTGTACAGGGGAAACAAAAGGCAGGCTCTGGCACAAAGAGAAAAAAAAGAGGATCTGAGTAGGGTAGTCCAGAGGAGCAGCAGAGTGGCATGGGTAGAGAGATTGCCGAAGAAAACCAAGTCTGCCTGGCTGTAGATTCCCTGGCTACTCACACTTTAATTTGAGTGCAGGAGGGGAAACAGCAGCTCTGTGGCACTGCCTGAAGATGGGTCCCATTGTAAGCTCAGGCAGCTGGACCGACGGGACTGAAAAGTGCAGTGCATTGTGAGCTTGAGTGAGCCATGGTCCCCCTGGGTTAGACTGAGCAGGAAGAGGGAAGTTCAACTAGAGGAGATGCCTGGAAGTTGGGCTGCCCTGCTCATGCCCTGTGGAAGGGGTAGCATTATCCAGGAGGGGTGAGGGAACCATGCCAAGATTGTTCCTCAGGCTGAAGGAGCAGATGCCCCACAGCAGAAGGACAAACAGGCCTGCCTGAGCAAACACTGTCTATAAAGGCCTATGGGTGAAGCTGGAAAGGCCAGGCAGGCGAAGATCATCATGCCGCAAAACCCTTCCAGCTCCAGCTGTTCACCAGCTGTGTACCCTCAAAGAGAGACCGTCTGAGGCATCTGGCAACTCATCGGGCAGAGTCCCATCCAATGACTCACAGGAGAACTGTGAGTACCCTGAGCCATGGCTCTGGGGAGTTATTGACTAGTTAGTTAGGGTCTGGGGCTAGGCCCTCACAATCTCAATGAAAGTGACACCCAGGTTGGAAAGACTCAAACTTAAGAACAAGTTGTTTCTGTGTTATCTGGGCCCTTACTAAAGACCCCAGGCCTGCATCTTAGTGTGGTGAGGTACCCACTGTACAGGGACAATTTGGTTGCACCCAACAGGGTGGGGGGTGGGAGAGAGAGAGAGATTTCTACCGGTACAGTACTGTTTATCCGAAAATACGAGGTGATTGACTTGCCCTCTTTGTGTTGTACCCTAAATAAAAGGGTTGTGGTTTGCCGGTTATTTATTGTCCTTTGTGGTTATTCAAAAAGTGTTATTGAGGGGTGTGGCAACAGTGGGAAAAAATGTAGTTGTGGGGTAAGCATTGCAGGGGCAGCTCACTTTTTTCCTGGGGGGTGGTAACCTGTTTTTTGTCCACAGGAGTCCTTGCCACTACCCCGGGAGGAGGCATCATGCCACACTTGCCCCCACTGCCATAACTCAGGCCAGGCATGTAAGCGGAGTACCCCGAAGACCCCGGGACAGCCCAGGTGAGCTTAGGAGCTGTTACAAGGGGAGGCACCGCTGAGATTTCAGTGCCCCTAGAGGTTACCCCTGAACTTACAGTTTAAAGATTTTGGTGCCCCCCCTTGTGTTTTGTTTGTTTCTTTCCCCTTTTGTTTTTCTTTCTTTGGTGGGGAGAGGTGAAATGGCATTTGAAGACATAGAGGACTGATGTGTGTTTGAGGGCCTTGACCCCCAGAAGATGTTTCTTGTAGGTAATGTAATGGTGGGACAGACAAAGGAGTTTATTTTGGAAACCTTAGAAAGGGCTCTGCCTGACTGCGAGGTGCTTAAAATTCAAAGGGTGACCACGAACCTTGGTAAGGTTGCAGGAACCTAATAATAGAAGTGGGCAAAGACTTAGGCCCCATGGACAAACCCCTTGGGGTGACTCTAGATGAGCCCAATGGGACCTGGGTGTTGCTGAAAAAGGGGATGGTCACTGGTCTGCCCCCTGGAGATCCAGGCCTCTCTGACCTCCACTCCCGACCGAGGACAAAGGAAGTTTTGATGCCAGACTGGGGTTCTGCTTGCTAGTGAAGGGAAGTCCATGAGGGATCTTCGGGCCATGTTCCAGGAGGGGGGGCTTCTCCCTATGATTTTGCCAGGGGGACAGGCCCCTATGTGGTGCCACCACATGAACAGTACAAGCGGCTTTGCACCTTCTTAGGGGCAGTCCCAACACCAGCAGGGGAAGATGGTTTTCACTCCTGGATTAGCCAGGCTGCCCAGATGATCCAGATCTGGAGGTGTCCTTAGGAGGAAAAGTGCAAGTGGTTGTGGAAAGTTAAAGGGGCATGCCGTTGGATGTGATTCAGTCCCTACAGGCCAGCCAACCCACTTGTACCCCGATAACCATCTGCCCATTCTGAGAAGCGCTTTTGGAGTGGTCAAGAAGAGAGAGGCCATCTTGTTTCAGTTGTGGAGCACCTTGCAGCATCGGGGTGAAAAGTTATCACAGTACATTACCTGGGTGGAGACAATGGTGTGCAAGATTTCTGAGGCTGATTGATGGCTCAGATGAGGCTCGACCAGATACTTAGGGGGGGTGGTGCACTCCAGTTTGACTCTGATCTCCCTCAGGTTGTGGGACTGGAAGTCAAATCTCTTGTCATTCAAGCAGCTATTGGATGAGGTGAAGGAGGAAGACGGCCGGGAGAATGTTGGCGACCAGCTGCCGATGCTCACTGCCACCAGTGCTGCCATGTGACCCCAAGCTCCAAACCCACCTGGACAGTCTTGCTTTCCCAAGTTGGGCAATGTATTGTGCGACAGAAATGGGAAGAAAGAAGTTAATGTTTTGAATTCTCCAAGCAGACATTTATTTAGCAGTTTGAAAAAAAAAAACACACAGTCTGGAATTCCACTGTCCACTAGCATCTGGCTAGGTGGGCCATAAATCACATCCACACAGATTCGCAGCTTAAAGGGATTGGTTCACTCAAACATAGACTTATAGGAATAAAATTGGTCACTTATAGGTGTTCAGTCTGACTGGGACAATAAATACATACAGTACATGGTAGATGGTTGGTGCATTCAAAGGGGGAATAGGAATTACCTAATCTCAAGAAAGAATATAAGATGCTGAAAGACAGTGAGTGGAGAGTTACACTTTTAGTTGAAGGAAGAAACTGTCCAAGAGATTAAGTTTGGGCCTACCCTTCTAGCTATGTCTGTGGGAGCTGGCAGATAGCATAAGATCAGTGTCTCTGGAAGAATAGGGAAGGGCAAGATTGATTCAGGCATATCTCCGTAACAGCCTTTTTCTCTTTTGTCATCTGTTATTTAAAAACCTTTGTTTACTTTTCCTGTAACAGTGTTATTCTCTTGTGTTAAATATAGATATCCTTTAATGCTTCTTTTCACTTTCTGTTAAATAAAAAGCTATTTATTTACTCAACAGTTGTGACTGTGATGTCATTTTTCTAAGGTAATACATGGTTTCTACTGGTAAACTCTGTTTAGCATCCACCATCTGAGAGAGACACACTACCAGACTTTAATCTGTGCAATTGCATATTTGACTTCCCAGTTTTGCAAACTTGGGAGGTTGGCGCTGGTCAGACTCAGCTAGTGGCAGCGAATACCCAAGAACAGACAAGTCTCTAAAAGCTGTTCCAGCCCAGAGAAAGCGGTGAGTTGTCACAATTGGTTGGCAGTGGTGGGTGATGATAGCGGACTGTTTAGCACACTGAGATACAGATTTTGCCAGTGTAACATTTACCTTAGCAGTTGCAAAACAGGATATATAAGAGAATACACTTGTACAACTGTTTGTTTTTTATTTCCAGTTAGCACAGTGTAGCGTAGGGTTAGAGAATGAGCTCCACGTAGTATGACTCACTTACTCTGCAACAGCTTTTTGAAAAGTGCCAGAAAAAGGGGGTTCAGCTTGAAGGTCTAAAACACAAGAAAAAGGCAAACCTCATAGATGCCCTGATGGCATATGGCCAGAAGCAGACAGTCCCTTGGGGATGAGTCAGGAATTGATGTAGCAAATCCCCCAAACTAGCTTGATGCACTGCGACTGCAGCTGTTGCTGCAAGACAAAACACTGGAGGCAAAAAGTCTGGATGCGGAAGCAGAAACAAGAAGGTAGGAAGCAGAAACAAGAAGGTTGGAAGCAGAAACACGATGGGACACAACAGAGAAAGAAATGGAAGAAGAGAGACTGGCAGACAGAGAGAAAGAACGACAGCATGAACTCCAGAAACAACAGCATAAGTAGATGATGACCCTGTGCAGCCAGCAAACTGTGAGTAATGGTGGAGTGAGTTCTCCTCATGAAGCTAAAATTAATTCTAAATTGTTCCCTCAAGTTTAGAGAGGGAGATGATCTTGCTCTATTTTTAAGGTCGTTTGAGAGAGTATGTGAGCCATTCCAATTGACTAAGGCTTCGTGGTCAGCTTATCTCACACCCTTACTTACGGGGAGGGCTTTGCATGCATTTTCTAAAATGAGTGATGAAGACTAGGCTGATTATGATAAGGTTAAAGCAGTGTTGTTGAAACATTTTGAATTAACTCTTTAGGCTTGCAGAAGGAAATTTAGAAAGTTAAAGAAAAGCCCAGCAGACAGTTATGTGGAACTGCAGGTTCAACTGTGTACTTATCTTGATAGGTGGGTGGAGGGGGCTAAAGCAGACACTGTGAAACTAATCATAGATTTGTTTGTGAGGGAACAATTTCTTAAAATTGTACCTGAGGATATGCGTGTATGGCTCCTAGAAGGGACATGCACCTCCTCGAAGGAGGTGGCAGTAAGCACTGATATGAACATGTCTAGTAGGCCATACGCACAGCGTAAGTCTCATGGTGGGGGGGCAGCACATGGTTATAAAGGGTCCCATGGGGAGCAGCACAAAGGAAACCAGCCTGCTCCTGAGCCCAAAGCAGAACCCTCTGGTTAAGGGACCCAAGAGACAGGACCCAAGAAATGTCATATCTGCAATCAAGTGGGGCACTTGAGATATAACTGCCTTCAGAAAATGGTTAAAGAGCAGGTACCTACTGTCAGGCACCCAGATTCCCTCAAACATATATAAAAATAGATCTGCTCTAATGTTGAGGGGCATTAAAACTCCTATGCGCTTCCCTCTGGTTAAATAGTTATAGCACCCCAAAGTTGCACCCCCATAAAAACAAAGCCTTGTCTGACATGCCTCCTTTTGTGATGTCAGAAGATGAATACTGAGGGTACATGTCGTTACCCTGTATGTATGCGATATGTCTATGGGGTTTAGTACTATTTAGAGGTGTCATGCTGAAACATCAAAGCAGCCACTGGAGTAACAGTCCCTATTTACTGGAGCGGTCACTTTCATTTTTCCAGGTGGCAACTCTAAATAGTACTAAACATCATTGACAAATGGCACCAGTATAGAACTATGGAGCACACACAAGCAGCCTTCATTTTCTGACATCACAAAAGGAGGCGTATCAGACAAGGCTTTGTTTTTATGGGGGTGCAACTTTGGGGTGCTATAACTTTTTAACCAGAGGGAAGCGCATATAATTTTAATGCCCCTCAACAGTAAAGCAGATCTGCAATTATATATGTTTGCAGGGAGCTGGGTGCCTGACAGTAGGTACCTGCTCTTTAAGGGACAAAGGCATGGGGAAGGGGGTGATCAAAATAGCACTGGTGTGTTTGTGGGGTGTGTCCAGCATGAAGAACCACTGTCCTCTGATGAGAATATGCACCCCCATTATAGTTAATGAAACAGTAACACAGGGATTGAGGGACACAGGTACTTACATCTCCCTGGTGAGACAGGATCTCATCTGGGCAGAGCAGGTGTTGCCTGGGATATACTCCAGGATCCAGAGAGCCACAGGGCCAGTAGTCCAAATACCAATGGCTTGAGTCTACCTGCGCTGGGAGGGGGCCACAGAGAAAAGGAAGTGGGGGTCATAGAGGACCTCCCTGTAAATGTGATCATGGGGAATGATTTTGACCACAGGAAATCACTGGTTTATGCTGCAACTAGTAGTCAGGCAAAAGAGAAAACTTCTGAGAGTGAAAAGGGGGTGACTCAAGGTGGTCCAGCCCCTCCCTCAGCAGCTGAGGAAGTGGCTAGCACAGAGGAAGGGCTGGCTAGAAGCAGCAGTCCAGAACCCCAGTCACAAATAGATGAGCCCACAGGACTTCCTTCTGAAGAGGTGCTGGGAAGGGTCAGACGAGGGCAGCTGAGCACTGCACAGCGAACTGACCCTACCTTGCAAAAACTGAGGGAAATAGCTAATAGGGCTGAGGGTCCTCAGCTGAATAAAGAGTCCATTTACTGGGACAATGGACTCTGTACAGAGAATGTACAACAGAGGAAGAGCTAGATGGTGAGGTGCTCCAGCAGCTGCTAGTCCCCAAGGTTCACCACCAGTAGCTTTTGGCCCTTGCCCATGAGATCCTTTTTTCAGGCCACTTGGGGTGAGGTGCACGAAAAAGCAGCTGACCAACAATTTCTTCTGGCCTGGTATTGGCAAGGATGTGGCAAATCATTGCAAAACTTGTCCACAGTGCCAGACAGGTGGGGAAATTGGGGGACAAGGCCAAGGCAGCTTTGGTGTCCTTACCCTTTATTGATGAACCCTTCAAGAGGGTAGCTGTGGACATAGTGGGACCACTAAGCACCATAGGTCGCACTGGCAAGTGGTATATCCTGGTGGTAGTTGACTGTGCCACAAGATACCCAGAGGCAGTGGCCCTATCATAATTTGAGGCAGAACCAGTGGCAGACGCACTGTTGGGAATATTTAGTTGGGTGCGCTTTCTCCAGGAGATACTTTCAGATTGGGGTGCCAGTTTCATGACAGGGTTAAGGAGTAGTTTGTGGGAGACACGTGGGGTAAAGCAGCTCAAAACCTCCCAATACCATCCCCAAGCTAATGGTCTCATGGGGCAATTTAATTCAACCCTTAAGACCATGGTAAGGACTTTTGCAGACCAGCATAAGAGGGACTGGGACAAATTTTTGCCTCATCTCCTATTCACATACAGGGAAGTCCCACAGGAGTCCACAGGGTTCTCACCTTTCAAACTTCTGTTTGGTCTTAGGGAGTGGGGGCCCCTAGATTTGATTCAAGATGAATGGGAGGGTGACCATGCCTTCCAAAGGGAGTCTGTTTTGGAGTATGTCCTAACCTTCAGGACCCACCTTAAGGAGCTCATGGGGCTTGCTCAGGAGCACTTGGCCACTGCACAACAGTGGCAGAAAGTCTGGTATGACAGTAGGGCTCGAGCCAAAGAATATGAGGTGGGACAGCAAGTGATGGCACTCATCTCTGTCTGACAGAATAAACTATAGGCAGCATGGGAGGGTCCATTCTCCATTGTCCAGAAGGTTAGTGATGTCAATAACATGTTAGAGCTACCAGACAGGAGGTGCAGGTGAAAGGTATATCATGTTAACATGCTGAAGCCCTACTATGACAGGGAGGAATTGGTCCTTGCTGTATGCAGTGCCCCAGAGGAGGAAACTGAGATGGATCCACTGGTGGAGCTGCTTGGGGAGTCCCGAGTTGCATCCTCTGTAGATAACTTTATCCTCTCCGAACAGCTGGAACCAGCCCAGGGGCAAGAAATTCAGGGTGTGCTGAGAGAATTTGAGGACATGTTCACAGGGAAACCAGGGTACACCACAATGACAGAGCACCATGTGGATACAGGGACCCAGGTTCACCTGAAACAGTCTCCCTATGGGGTACCTGAGCATGTTAAGCAGACAGTGAAAGAGGATCTCAAGGAGATGCTGGAACTTGGAGTAATCCAGGAATCTAGCAGCCCCTGGGCATCACCCATGGTACTGATCCCCCAAAAGGATAGCACCACACGATTCTGCATTGACTACCAGAGGCTTAATAACTGCATGGAGTCTGATGCCTATTCCATGCCCAGAACAGACGAGACCCTGGAGGAACTGGGGTATCTGACCACAATAGACCTAACAAAGGGCTACTGGCAGGTACCTCTGACACCTGCAGCCAGGAAGAGATCAGCTTTTGTCACTCCAACTGGCTTACACAAATTCAAGGTAATGCCATTTGGAATGAAGAATGCCCCTCCAGCTTTTCAACGGCTTGTGGATCACATTCTGTATGGGGTAGGGGAGTTTGCATTGGTGTATATGGATGATATAGCCATATACAGCCAGACCTGGGATGAGCTAATCAAGAATGTATGAGGTGTGTTCCACAGGCTGAAAAATGCAGGTCTGACAGTCAAGGTAGAAAATTGCCAGATAGGTATGGCAGAAGTGTCCTACCTTGAGCACCGGGTGGGTAGCGGACATATCCGCCCGGAACCTGCCAAGGTTGATGCCATCCTAGCCTACACCTACCACCAAGAAACAGATAAGGGCATTTCTGGGGACAGCAGGGTACTACTGGAGGTTTGTTACTCACTATAGTGATCTGGCTAAGCCCCTGATAGACCTAACCAAGAAGGGAAAGCCAGATAAGGTGCAGTGATCGGAGGGCTGTGAGGTCTCTTTTCAGGAGCTAAAGAAGGCCTTAAGTGGCCCAACTATATTGGCCAGCCCCAATTACAGTCTAAAGTTTATGATTCATGTGGATGCCTCTGATCATGGGCTGGGGCCGTACTGAGCCAGGTTACCCAGAAGGGGGAGGAGCACCTGGTTGTGTACCTCAGTTGGAGGCTTTTGCCTAGAGATGAGGCATACCCCACAATCGAGAAGGAATACTTGGGAATAGTGTGGTTACTTCAGAAGGTGCAGCCTTACCTATATAGGAGAGAATTTACTATGGTCACAGATCATAATCCCCTAATTTGGCTGCATTGGTCAAGTGGGCAAAACAGAAAACTATTATGTTGGAGTTTGATATTGCAGGCATACAAGATGACCATCCAGCATCGCAGTGGTAAACAAAATGCCAATGTTGATGGACTATCTAGACAGGTCTAATGGCATGACTGGATACTTTGGGCATTTTCCAGCAGTTGTATGAATGGCTGTGCCACTTGGGGTGGCCCAAGAGCATGTCTTCATCACCTGGGAAGGGGGGGATGAGACAGAAATGGTAAGGAAGGAGTTAATGTTTTGGATTCTCCAAGCAGACAGTTTTTTAGCAGTTTGAAAAAAAAAACACACAGGCTGGAATTTCACTGTCCACTACCATCTGGCTAGGTGGGCAATAAAGCACATTCACACAGATTCAAAGTTTAAGCAAGCAAATTTTATTTATATAAGGTGCCCTTCCAAAGCTCAGGGTGCCTTTACACTTATAACATTAAAAACTCACCACACATCATAAAACATATCCAAACATATTAAAAGACATCCGTGTAAGTTCAAACTCAATATGTTCCTGAGAAGGCCTGGTTAAACAACTATGTCTAGACAATTTTTAAAACCTTCTATGGTCTGACTATCTCATATCTTGTTTAAAGGGATTGGTTCACTCAAATATAAATTTAAGATTAAAAAGGAATATAATTGGTCCTATACTTACAATGTTCTTCAATTTATGTGCTAGACACAATTTCATTCCTATTTCATGGACACATAATATTATAGTTCCAATTCATAAGAAGGGATCATGATATGACCCCTCAAATTTTCATCCTATTAGCTTATTGGATATAAGTTCTAAAATATTTACAAGACTCATACTGAATAGGGTAAATGGATGGATTGAACTGTCCTCACAGATATCAATTTGTCAGGTCGGCTTCAAGGAGGGTTTTGCCATGATCGACAATATGTTCTGTTTAACCCATTTGATGGAAAAATATGTATTCCTTAGGAAGTCTAAGTTATACACAGTTTTTGTAGACTTCAAATCAGCTTTTGATTCAGTAACTAGATTAAAGCTATGGGAATCATTATACAAGAAGGATATGGATCCAAGTCTCCTTAGATTAATTCAGAGACTTTATTCAGATACATTTACATATATTAGGTATGATAATGATGGTAGGTTGTCCCAGCCATTTGAGTCAAATTGTGGAGTTGAACAGAGCTGCCTATTGGCACCTGTTCTCTTCAATTTATGTATCAATGAATTATTAATATTGTAAGACACAGAAGTATTTGACTCTCCTAAAATAAATAATATATCAATCCATTCATTGGCATATGCAGAAGACCTAGTAATATTTTCACTCTCCAGAACCGGGATACAGAAGAAATTTGATAAATTGCAGCAGAAATGTAAAGTATTAGAACTGCGGATAAATACAAAAAAAACACAAAAAAACAATGGTTTTTAGAAATGGGAACTATAATGTGAAAGGTCCTAGATTAAAAGTAGGAGATGTTAACATTGAGTTAGTAAAGGAATACTGTTATCTGGGGGTACAACTTATTTCCTCTTGCTCTTGGATGGCTCATATTATTAATCAAATAAATAAAGCTAAATTAGCAACAAGAGCATTATTGAAATTTAGTTTTGTGTATGGAGGAAATACAGTAGTACCTGCGTTAATTGCTGGTGAGGCAAAAATACAACCACTATTATTATTTGGCTCAGAAGTATGGGGATATGTAAGTAAGAAGGACTGGGAGAAACCCTTGTCATATTACTATAAACCACTTTTAATGGTACCCTCTTTAACCTCAAACACCATGGCAAGAGTTGAGTTAGGCAGAGTCCCGATCTGCTTTCTTAAAGGTCTTATGCTGATCTCATATTGGATCAGAATAATAAACCAAAAGAAAAATATACTTCCAAAAATATGTCTAAAAGAAAAATGCAATGGGCAGATAGAGATTTACCGTTGTTATGGTTAAATGGACTTGGAAGTAAATTAGGCCAAATTGATATGGGCCATCTGTGGTTGGACTTCTCCAGAGGAACTGTGATTCTTCCTCAATACAGACAATTGGCAAAAAAAAAAATTACTCCCTAGGGAAAAGTAAAGATATGGCACAAATAAGAAAACAAAAATGTGCAAGATGGTATAAGGAGAACAAAATTGACCATGAACTATAATTATAGTTTTCTTTTTGGATGATTCCTCCATATAGAAAAGCTATTACTTGGATGAGGATGGGGCTAATAAATTCAAAGTACACATATTTTAATGCACTTAGTGCTGTTGATGATGCAATAGGGTCAGAAAAGTTATATCAATGTAATACTGGACATGAAGAAACTCTGAAGCACATTTTATTTTTGTGTCCTTTGTACAAACAGGCTAGAGATCAATTTCTAAAGAATTATTTATTAATTTATGCAGATTCAGGTTATGATGTGATATTTATTCTGTTACACCCGCAAACAGTTGAAGATGCTATTCTGTCTGCGAAATTTTCGAATTTCATTATCAATAGGAAAAAGAAAAATCATAGGCAGCTAATTTTAAAGCAATAACAAGTGATCATAGAATGAAGGGACTGATGCACTAGGAATACTAAAGTATTTTTTTTAAATTGTTAGACTAAATGTTATTTATGTCTGTGTATTTTTATGGTTTGTATGTCTCATTTTGTTATATGTACATGTTGAAAATAATCAAGTTACTTGTTATTTTGATTGATCAAATAAAGCATTGAATTGGTCATTGATAGGTGTTCAATCTGATTGGGACAATTAAATACACACATGGTAGATGGTTGGTGCATTCAAAGGGGGAATAGGAATTACCTAATCTCAAGAGAGAATGTAAGATGCCGAAATACAGTGAGTGGGGAGTTACTCTTGGAGTTGAAGGAAGAAACTGTCCAAGAGACTAAGCTTGGGTCTACCTTTCTAGTTATCTCCATGGGAGCTGGTAGATAGCATAGGATCAGTGTCTCTGGAAGAACAGGGAAGGGTAAAATTGATTCAGGCATATCTCAGTTATAACCTTTTTCTGTTTTGTCACCTGTTATTTAAAAACCTTTGTTTACTTTTCCTGTAACAGTGTTATTCTCTTGAGTTAAATATAAATATCCTGTAATGCTTCTTTTCACTTTCTGTTAAGTTAAAGGCTATTTATTTACTCAACAGTTGTGACTGTGATATCATTTTTCTAAGGTAATACATGGTTTCCACTGGCTGGGGTAAACTCTGTTTAGCATCCGCCATCTGAGAGAGACACCCTACTAGACCTTGATCTGTGCAATTGCACGTTTGACTACCCAGTTTTGTAAACTTGGGAGGTTGGCGCTGGGTGAACCCAGTTGGTGGCAGTGAATTTCCAAGGACAGGCACCTCTCTAAAAGCTGTTCCAGCCCAGAGAGAGAGGTGGGTTGCCACATGCTGAAAGAGCTGAGAGATTGAAAGGGAGGGGCAGAGCATCTCTTACCCCTGCTGGGGCTGAGTTCCAAGAGATGAAGGACAGTGTAAGGGCCTTGCAGCTGGCAATAAAGTCCAGCACTTTTCAGAGTGAAGTTATGCCCAACACCCGGTGACAGTCCCCTCAATATACCACCCCCTGGCCCAGGTCCTGCATGTTTCTCGGACCCTGAGAAGGATGGTTCTGTTTCAAATGTGGCAGCATGGCCATATATGCGGTGAGGCCACCTCAGTGCGGAAAATCCCCAGCTGGTATCCGAGAAACAGAGGCAGAGGGATCAGAGGAACTCCAGCGGGGACCTGTGATGGAGCTATCTGAGCCCCTGAAATGGCATTGCTCCACCAAATGGACAGACACCTATGTTCCACTCAACAGTGGGGTACCACTTGGCCTGATTGGTCCCCGGGCTGACGCCAAAATTTTGGTTGAAGGAGTGTCTTGTTTCACCTTGCTGGATAGCGAGTCACAGGTCACCATCATACACCGGCCCTTTTGTGACAGACATTTGAACACTTGTCTCTCCTACCATGTTTGGGTTGTCCCTGTGGGGGATAGGTTGCTCAGACTACCCCTACGATTGGCATTGCCTGATCTGCATATCTTTCCTCTCCAAGGGGGCTGATACACATCACACTATTGAGACTCTAGCCCTGATTTTCCCTGAGCCAAAAAGGCATGTCAGACACCCCAGTGCTAATTAGGACCAACACCAATATGTTCAGGTGACTGGCGCAGACGTGCACCGACAAAGGCGAGGCAGATAAGCTGATGAACCCTTTGGTAAAGGCAGCAATGAAAAGGGTGGGCTTGGAGGTGACAAGCAACCCCAGCAATGTGGGGGAGGACTGGGTTGGCATAGTCTGCTGAGTGGATGGAGGAGAGTTGACCATCCTGTCCAGTGGAGTATGCCACGTTATGGGCATTGCTCGGTTCAAGCAGCCACCCGAGGGGACTCCCTTCATCCTCAACACCCCACCCAGGGGAGTCTACCAGAAAGTCTATTGGAACAGAAAGGGGTACTGCCCCCTCCAGGCACCTCCTGGGCCAAGCTGGTTACAGTGTGGGTTCAAAATGAATCCAAGAGACCTGTGGTCATCAGGAAGGGCCGGGTGTTGGTGAACATCTACCGGTGTGATGGATCCTTGTCAGTCAACAGTCGGGAATCTCCAGAGGATGAGATAGACCCGTCTTTGTTTGCAATTGGAGGTTCCCCTATACCTGACAGTTATAGGTGGAGCTTAAGTCAGAAGTTGGCCAAGCACAGGTAGGTTTTCTCCCTCCATGAGTGGGACATGGGTTGTGTGACTGGGGAAGAGCATTGGATTCATCTGAAGAATGATCACCCCTTCAGGGAGAGATCTCGGAGGTTAGCCCCCTGTGACATAGAAGATGTCCATCAACACCCACTGTAGTTACTGAACACCGGCATTATCACTGAGTCTTGAAGCTGTTATGTCTCCCCCATTGCAGTGGCCCAGAAGAAGAGTGTAGTGTTGAGGATGTGCATAGACTACCGCTCGCGAAATAAAAGGAGCATCCCTGATCAGTGCACACTGCCTTGGGTGGAGGATGCACTGGCCAGTCTGTCTGGGAGCAAATGGTTCTCAGTGTTGGATCTCCAGAGTGGCTATTATCAAATCCCCATGGCGGAGGAAGATAAAGAGAAGACTGCGTTTATTTGCCCACTGGGGTTCTACCAGTTTAAACATATGCCCCAGGGAATATCTGGAGCCCCGGCCACTTTCCAGCACCTGATGGAGAAGGCTGTGGGGATATGAATTTGCTCAAAGTTATAGTCTACCTGGATGACCTTATTATCTTCAGGTGCACATTGGAAGAACATGACACTCGATTGATGAAGGTCCTGGATCAGTTGGAAGAGTTTGGCCTCAAGGTCTCCATTGACAAGTGCCAGTTTTGGCAGCCTGTTGTGAAGTATGTTGGGCAGATCATCTCCGTGGAAGGTGTGCAGACTGATCCAGCTAAAGTGGAAGCCCTCACCATGTGGCGCAGGCCCACCCACTTATGAGCCCTGCAGTCCTTCCTGGGGTTTTGCAGATACTACCATCAGTTTGTGAAGGACTACTTGATGGTAGTGCACCCTCTAAATTATCTGATGCAAGGCTATCCTCCCCCCAATAAAAAGAAGGGGGCAACCACCCCAAGGGGTACTTGCACATTGGAGAAATGTTTGGGGGACCGATGGACCCCTTTATGTGAGGCTGCATTCAAGATCATTCAGAGGCTTGAGGAGCACCTGTTCTCACTTTTGATGACCCCAGAGAGCCCTATGTCCTTCATACCGAAGTCAGTTTGAATGTTTTGGGAGCCATACTGTATCAGGGGTATCCCAAGGGGTTTCGCCCTATGGCTTTTGCTAGCCATGGCCTGATCCCTTCCGAAAGGAATTACCCAGTGCATAAGCTGAAATTCCTGGTGCTAAAGTGAGCTATGGCAGAAAAGTTCCATGAATACCTGTATGGGATCCCCTTCACCATCCAAACAGGCAACAACCCCCTGACGTACGTTACCACCAGGGCAAAACTGGATGCTGCAGGGCACCGACGGCTCTCTGCCCTCTCCACCTACAACTTCAGTCTCAAGTATCAGAGTGGGCAAACCAACATAGATGCTGATGCTTTGTCCAGATGTCCACATGCCGATATCCCTGAACCCCCAGGTCAAATCAAACCTTCCTTGGTCTAAGTGTTGTGTTCCCAGGTAAGGCCCATGGATGATTCAGTTGTGAACCTCACCAGAGCCATAGATGTGCTCGGGCCCCCACCAGAGTCTATACCTCCTGCTAGGCTAAATTTTACAGGACTGGATATCTCTTCGCTGCACCAGCCCAGCAAGACTGACCAACAGCGGATGCAGGGAACTAACCCAGTCATATGAGACCTCCTGTGGGCTCTCGAGAAAGGGCAGTCTCCCCACCAAGTGCAGAACTGTCACCCCGATGCCTGCCACATGCTGAGACAGTGGGAGAAGCTAGTCCTACGGATGGGATACTGTGGTGAAAAGTGCAGGACAAGGACCACCCGGGACTCTCTAAGCTTCAACTGGTACTGCCCGAAGCATATCGTGGTACCATCCTCAAGTCCCTGCACAATGACATGGGTCACCTTGGCTATAAATGCACCTTGAATTTGTGTAGAGCCAGGTGTTATTGGCCCAGGATGAAAACTGATGTGAAGAACCACTGCAAATGCTTCCTGCGGTGCATACAGAGAAAGACCTTACCCAAACAGACTGCCACCCTAGTCAACATCAGTACCATTGAGCCCCTGGATTTGGTCTGTATGGATTTTCTGTCCCTTGAACCCGACAGAAAAAACACAGCTAACATCCTGGTCATCATGGATCACTACACCAGATACATGCAGGCCTTCCCCAACAAGGATCAAAAGGCCAGCACTATGGTTAAGGTCTTTTAGCAGTTTGTACAGCACTATGGCCTCCCTATGAGGATCCATTCTGACCAGGGCCATGATTTTGAAAGCTGACTGGTGAAGGAGTTTTTGTCCTCCTATGGTATACAAAAATCTCACACAACCCCTTACCATCCCCAGGGGGAATCCCCAACTTGAACGTTTCAACCGAATTTTGTTGGACATGTCATGTTGGGTACCCTTGATCCTGCTGAAAAAAGCGAACTGGAGTCAAAAGGTCAGCTATCTGGTACATGAGCACAACTGCACCAAAAATGATGCTATCCAGCACACCCCCTTTTACCTAATGCTTGGTTGCGAAGCCCAGCTGCCAGTGGATCTTTGTTTTGCTGTGTCTGCTGATGGTAATGTCCCACAGGTCCAATCTCGAGTACATCCATCAACTGAAAGATCAACTTCGGGCAGCATACAAGCTAGCTTCCGAAGTGGTGGCTTGAAATAATCAGAATAACAAAAGGAGGTATGATACTGTACCATAGTTCAAAGTCAAGAGCTAAACATGGGGGATCGGGTTTTGCTTCAAAACTTGGGATTTCCAGGCAAACACAAGATTCAGGATCAGTGGGCCCCAGACAGTTACACCGTGGTCTGAAAGCTGCCTAACCTGCCCGTATATCGTATCAAGCAAGAGCATGGCAGAGGCCTAGAAAGGACTGTGCCCTGGAACCAATTACTCCTCATAGGGGAGATCGTGCCAGACCATGCCCCAGTTCTGGAACTTCTAGCTGTGAAACAGCCAGTAATGTGTAGTCAAGTTACTCAGAGAGGACAGCAAGGTCCTGGCTCATTCTCTTCTCTTGAACAGAACATGGGGATCTTGGATACTGGCTCAACTGAGCCCCAGGAGGGGCCTTCAAGCAATTCTGGTGACAAGAGTGAGAATGAGTACTATGCATGGCATTCATGGGGGGAAAATTCGGACCCAACCACATCCCTGTGGAGTGGTACTGCCGAGACTCAGCTCCATCCACCAGTACAAACCCCTCCAGACCCTGTGCTGTCATTGAACCCTAATGCAATGCCTTTCATTCTGGAAACCCAGCCTGCTGTCCCTATTCTGGGGCCCAATCTGGACATTGCCCTGAGTAGTGCAAATGATTCAGACCCCAGCTCACCAGTTGTGGATGTAACTACAACTCATGGCTCAGACCCCATCCCAGTCCCTGACCGAATTCAAGGTAGTGCAGCATTACCAGACCAGGCCCTGGGATTGACTGTAGAACCTAGTCGGGAATGGGGGCACATACCTGATGAAGAGATTCCCACACCTGACACCGCTCTGCCTAGGAGGTCGGTCAGATCCATTGTGAAACTCACCTATGATACCTTGGGTGTGTCCACCAACCTTCCCATCCATGTCATCCACAAATCTGTGGTCCCTGTCATCTATCCCCCAGTGTGTTGTCCTATGGAGGGGTGAGAAGGTGTATGTGCATACCAGTACCTACCTGTATATAATTAAAAATGTGTTGCTTGGACAGATACCAATGGCGGGATGCAGAATGTGATGCCAATGTGATTATTGTTGGTGCTAGTTAGGAATCAGGTGTTTAGTTAAAAAGTGCATGTTAAAATGTTGGTTACATTAGAGTGGCTTGTTGGAATGCCAAGCATTCAGCCAGGGGACTGTGTAAGCCCCACAATATGGGCTTTCCTGCTGTGAAGACTTTGCGCTCCGATGTTCTCCCCTCGGTGCTGGTTGTTCCTGGTGCTGTGGTGGGAGTCACGCCTTGCGACCCCCCCCCATTACGGCATGCAGCCATTTTCTCCTGGTGTCTCAGCTCATTTGGGGTTGGGCCGAGCTCTGGGGTGATAGTTCCTGCTGCTTGGTGCAAGGGTATGTGGTCCCGGGTCTGGTATAGGACCAGACCGGGCTCGGAGACCACCTATGTAAATAAATATTTATTTTAAAGATGGCAGTTCCAAATGCAATGTGCATGCACGGACACTGCCGGGGACTGAAAATTAAAGGAGCCATGGCTCCATTCTGATTTCAGCCATGTGGCTGACAAAAAAAACTTTGTGTCCCCAGCTGCAGAGGCAGGAGAGGAGCCAGGGAACGTTAGTATGTTAGACCAGAAGGTTTCCGGTCACTGCAGGGGGAATGTGGCAGCCCTATTAAGGGCAAAAACATTTAAACTAAATGGCTATGCTGGTCAGAGTACTCCCAGCACAAGAAGGCAGTCCCCATTAAAACACTACAAACTGGGGCTGCTGGAAAAATACCCAGAGGCTAGCTGGAGGCCACATGGGGTACTGCAGCCTGTGAGAGGGAGGCTGTACAGTGGAAATAAAATGCAGGTTCTGGGGCAAAAGGAAAAAAAGAGGATCTGAGTAGGGTAGTCCAGAGGAGCAGCAGAGTGGCATGGGTAGATAGATTTTGCCAAAGAAAACCAAGTCTGCCTGGCTGTGGACTTCCTGGCAACCCACACTTTAAGTTGAGTGCAGAAGGAGAAACAGCAGCTCTGTGGGACTGCCTACAGACAGGCCCATTGTAAGCTCAGGCAGCTGGACCGACGGGACTGAAAACATAGAAACATAGAAGTTGATGGCATATAAGGACCGCAAGGCCCATCCAGTCTGCCCATTTTTCTACTTTATGAATGTGCCATAGGCCTTTACTTTGTCAATGGCCTATTTTTCATACTCATCTGTATTGCTCCCTTATGCCTATCCAATGCCTGTTTGAAGCCCTGCACTGTATTCATATCCACCACTTCCTGAGGTAGGCCGCTCCATGCATCCACCACCCTTTCTGTGAAAAAGAACTTCCTCACATTACCTCTTAATCAGCCACCCTCTGATCTCATGCTGTGTCCTCTTGTCCTGCTATTTTTCTTATATTGAAACATATTAGACACTTTCACCTTGATAATGTCCTTAAGATGTTTGAATGTTTCGATCATATCACCTTTCTCCTTTCTTTGCTCTAGGGTATACATATTGAGCTCTGTTAATCTGTCCTCATATGTTTTCTGATGCAGTACCTGCACCATTTTGGTTGTCCTTCTCTGGACTGCCTCCATTTTGTTAATGTCCTTGTGCAGGTGTGGCCTCCAGTACTACACACAGTACTCCAGATGGGGCCTAACCAGTGTCTTGTAAAGAGGGATTACTACTTCCTTCTTACGACTTCTGATACCCCTACTAATACACCCCAACATCCCTCTTGCCTTACCTACTGCTTTAGTCGTCTGCTTGAATGATTTTAGTTCATCTGTGATGATGATGCCCAAGTCTCTTTCTTGCCTTGTGATTGCCAGCAGTGCAGTGAGTTGTGAGCTTGAGTGAGTCACAGGCGCCCACAGGTTAGACTGAGCAGGAAAAGGGAAGTTCAGCCAGGGGAGAGACCTGGAAGTTAGACTGGCATGCTCATGCCCTGTGGAAAGAGTAGCGTTATCCAGGAGGGGTGAGGGTACTATGCCAAGTTTGTTCCCCAGGC
Source organism: Neoceratodus forsteri (assembly GCA_016271365.2). Taxonomy (NCBI): domain Eukaryota; kingdom Metazoa; phylum Chordata; order Ceratodontiformes; family Ceratodontidae; genus Neoceratodus; species Neoceratodus forsteri. Next base: position 905,237,919 of record CM028133.1, read on the forward strand.
TGAAGGAGCAGATGCCCCAGAGCACAAGGATGAACAGGCCTGCCTGAGTGAACACTGTCTATAAAGGCCTGGGGGCAAAGTTGGAAAGGCTAGGCAGGAGAAAATCATCAAGCTGCAAAACCCTCCCAGCTTCGGCTGTCCACCAGTGGTATACCCTCAAATGGAGACCCTCTGAGGTATCTGGCAACTCATCAGGCAGAGAGTCCCATACAGTGACCTGCAAGAGAACTGGGAGTACCCCGAGCAGCAGCTCTAAGGAGTTATTCACTAGTTAGTTAGGGTCTGGGGCTAAGCTCCCACAACCTCGTTTAAGGTGACGCCCAGGTTGGGAAGACTCAAACTTAAGTACAAATTGTTTCTTTGTGTTATCTGGACCCCTACAAAAGACCCCAGCTCTGCATCTTAGAGCGGTGAGGTACCCACCATACAGGGACAATTTAGGTGCACTGAACAGTGGGGAGAGGGACTGCTACCGGGACAGTACTCTTTATCTGAAAACACGAGGTGATTGACTTGCCTTCTTTGTGTTGTACCCTAAATAAAAGGGTTGTGGTTTGCCATTTATTTATTGTCCTTTGTGGTTATTCAAAAAGTGTTATTGAGGAGTGGAGCAACAGTGGGAACAACTGTGGTTGTGGGGTAGGCATTGCAGGAGCAGCTCACTTATTTCCTGGGGGGTGGTAACTTGTTCTTTGTCTGCAGGAGTCCTTGCCAGTACCCCAGATGGAGGCACCACGCCACACTTGCCACCACTGCCAGAACTCAGGCTGGGCCCCTTGGAGGTGTATGTGGAGTACCCCAAAGGCCCCAGGACAGCTCAGGTGAGTTTAGGGGTTGCTACAATACATTATGATGGTGAGCTGGAGAATAATGAAGGCCACTGTTCTACTAACAAGGCCACTGTTAGTCAAGCAGTTACCTTCATTAACCTCCAGCTCTCCACCAATAATGTATAAAACAGTAATATAAAAATACCCCTATTCATTTCAATGGTGCACACCCCTGCAGCCTCCTTTGCCCTTTGTCATAATGTGCCTGAGTGTGGGGATGTAGAGGTCAGCTTCACCTGGGGGGGGGCGCATAAGCCTGACTACAGTGGGGCTCCAGTAGTCTGTGCATACCATACCACTCAACTGTCCATTAATGGAAGGGACAGCTCTAGAATGTCTGTAACATCTCTAAAAGGTACAACTTATTTGTTTTGACTGAATGGTGATATGCAAATCAGGAAAAATTCTAATTTATAAGATTCATCTGCATATACCCTGGAGCAGTGCATCAGATTTGGGTTTAAACCCACCCAGTTACTAACCAATTGTTTTCCTGGTTGAAGTTCTGCCCCTCCCAAAAGAGAATGCTGTCTGGTTTTTCTCCTGACTCCATTCCATTCAATACCCATCCCCTATGGGTCATGAAGCAGCCCAAAGGTGTAGAAACAGGAAGCACATCAATATTTCAGTCCTTCCTCCTTCCCCAATCCCCTGTAAAAATATTATTTAATTTTACTTACCCAGCCATGTGACCAGAACCTGCAACCTGGCACAGTGTGCCACCAGCCCAGTTTTCAGTCTGCTCCCCCTCTCTTCTTCTGCCAGAAGCTGGATGCTAGAACTGACCATCACAGATCCCCAACGTGGTCCGCGACCAAGTCACCTCACCAACTGAACCCACCCAATATGGGTTGATTGCTTCTTGCTTAGGTGCTGCTGTGGCTGCTGCCACGCTGCACTGATCAAGGCCTATGAAAGCCACCCACACCGCTGTCACCACTGTTGCTAAGCCTAGTCTGCTGCCTTGGGGATCCGTGCTGTTATTTTTTTGCATAACGAGCCTGGTAAACTAAGTAGGTAGTCTAGTCTTGAGTTAGCTTCTAGCTCGCCCATTGCCCCTTCAGCCACCAGGGGAGATGGAGACTCACTAAGAGTAGATCAACAAAAATATGCTGCCACAACACTGCAATTGAGAGTTCAGTGCTCACTAACTCCTCCAAGCTGTAGTGTGCAGTCTGTCTACTCCGTGGTGGGAAAGAAAGTGTCGCACTTGTAAGATTCGTATGCTGTTTCTTGGCTGGAGCTTATCCACATCACAGGTGATTGTGCCACCATTAATAGGCGGAGAGAGTGGACAACACAATACAGACATAGCCAAGTCTGGAGAGTACCTGCAGCATGAGCACACACAGGCCAGGAGGGCACTTATTGTGCAAAAGATTAAATCCAAATTTAATGTCATTATTGCCACATCATCACAACAACCTAAGCACAAATACGGGGGGGGGGGAGCGCAACTGCCTCTGCTCTACCTAAATGGCACCACTGCTTAATGGTAGAAATGTATTCTCAGGGGCTAATGCAATGGTTTCCCTCGTGTTCTGAGGTACTGTATCTCCATGTTTCATGATGTGTCCTGATCATCATGTGAGTTAGTGCCCCTCATTGTTCCTCATTTTGAGTGTCCATGTCCCTCATTTCAGTGACATAATGTGAAGTATGGTGCATGCTTCCAAGACCCTACTCAACACAAAGAATGCTGAGCATGGGCATAGTGTACATGCTCAATACAGAATGACAAAATAAAAGTAAGTGAGATGAAACAGTCATTAGAAACACATTTGTGCCACTAAATATGCATGAGGTCCAAAACAAAAAGGATAGGCTTCATAACACAGAGGCCCCTCTTTGTACATCTAGAATGGGGAATGTTGACTGACTGTATCCTAGGCATTTAATGCAGTAAGCAAACAATACTTTACAAATTAATGGTGATTTAATGACAAAAATTAAAAGCCATTAAACAACTTGCAAAAGGATCAGAATTAATGAGTTTACCTAATTTTTATGTGAATTCAAATAAAAATGTATTTTAATTATTCTAATTACTGGCAGTAGTATAGGAAATAGAAACAAATGTGTTTTCTTAGATGAGATTTGTACCAGCTTAGCTGCTGCACACATGGCAAGCGTGCAGCATGTGAACCTGATGTAATTTTTAGAAGATGTTCACACCAGCTTACCTACTGTGCACATTTCAAGCTTGCAGCATGTGAACCTGATTTGCTTTTTAGACCTGGTTTGCTTAGGTTCACTTTGTGTATGCGAACCGCATGCAAACACTGCACAATTAAGCATGTGGCCTGTATTCTGCATGCACACAGCACACTTATATTTGGGGATCCTAGTAGTCGGGGGGGGGACGGGGACAACCTAGTCTTGGAGGAGCTTGAAGAAGCACAAGCTAAGTGCACAAATGTGCAGACTGGGTGAGACAAAGGCCCTTATCTGCTGTCAACATCTACTTCTCTATGTATAGTAATAGCACAAGCAATTTAGAAATTGAAACTTACACAAGTGTTGTTTTAACTCACTGGTATACACAAGTGTTTAGAAATTTCTTCTTGTTAGGGCTCTAGAGCTTGTAGTAATACTAGTGATCATACTCTCTTTTTTCTCTTGTTTTTAGTACTGACTAAAGAAATATTTTTTTTTATCAGTAATAGTAGGCGATATAGATGTACTGAGATCCTGACATATTGATATATTGAAGTGTTAGTGTGGACGGTAGAGACAGAGAGCAGTTAGACAGGATTTAAGTGAATCATAGAGCTACAATCAAATGGGCCCACATGACCTAATTTGTAGCACTTTTTAAACATTCGTGTAACACCCTTATAACATTATTATAATACTAACACAGTACATTTGGAATCATTAGACATGCCTATTGAAACTAGCAGTCAGAAAAACTTCTGTAAAGCGGTGTGAATGGGACCCATGGAGAGGGAGAGGAGATGTTTCCAACTTAAATTTTCAAGGTAACCAGATAAATTCGAATCCCTATATGCCAAAGTCACTCAAGCAATTAGCCCTAAGAACCTTAAACACAATTCAAAAAGCACCAAGATTTTTGGAAATAAGGAAAAAAAAAAGGATATACAGAAAAAGAAATACAAATTTACATCCACCCCCAACCCATTGGATGAGCTGATAAAGCCAGAATTAAGGATGGTGCAAGGAAAGAACTCAGAAAAAGAAGATGGGAGAAACTACATAGAGGGAGGGAGGGTGCCAGATCCAATACACAAAGGAAACAACCCTAATTAACAGCCCAGTTATGAAGATGGGCTTTGCAGAAGTACTTGAAAACCTTGAAGTAGCAAATAGAACAGTAGGGGATATTACGGAATCTAGAAGAACAATGTGGAAAGAAAATTTGAATGTAGAAGCTAACAATGTGCATAGCTTTAGGGAGGAAAGATCCAGGAAGGCGGTAGATGAACTATCATTTCTGGATAATAGTGAACATACTTAATTCATGAGCCCAGAGGCTTTATTTTTAGAAACCATAGCAAAAGATACTGCCCTCACCTTAAGAGATCCATATACTGGCAATCTAAATATATATGAACAATTAATTAACATGAAAAAGGAAATTATGTTTATTAAGGGGATCTGATCTGAAAATAGGAAGATGTTGGATAGTTATAGAAGAAAAGAAGAAAAGGCAGAGGCTATGATGCCACACATTGATAATAGATATGATAGCATATGTAGGGAACTGAAGGATAGGAAACCCATTTTATAGAAGAGAGGTGAATGTGACAGGGAGCTCCTGCCACCCTTGAGGACTGACCTTTTGTTAAATCTGTTGCAGCAGTTCTTCTCTTTCTTAGCCTAATCTATCCTTTATAATTTCTAGTCCATAAGATTGGCCACCTATGGGCACCACCTCCCCTTTCCTGGCTATGCTATAGTGTCCTCTTTAATTTTCCTTTTCTGTCTCAGGTCCTTGTACAGAGAGGTTATTGTTGTGAACTCCGAGCTGATATAAAACAGGCTGTGTTCCTTGTTGTTGGAGTTAGTATGCAATGGTACTATGTCATTAAATACTGTACCTTATGTGCATAAAACCTGTAAATGTTGAAAATACCATGGCACTAGGAGTTTTTGATAAAGGTAAAAAGTACTATGTGACTGCGTAGTATAGAAAAGAAGTTAGTTGTACTATTTAAAATGCATGTAAATTGCTGTAAGTTGAACAAGTATGAAATGTCATGGTGATTTACATATATCCCATGATGCTTTGCATTATGGAAGTATGTGTGATGTTGTGTTTCTTTGAAACTTGGCTTATTGTCAATGCCCTTTGGGGTAACCCATGTTTCAGTGCTTCTGTACTGAGGTTCTTTGTCTTTAGCTTGTTTTTTTTTTTTTTTTTTATTTGAGCCCCCACCACCCAAGCAAATAATGCCCGCATAGGGGTAGCGGCTGGATCTTAACTCCTAAGTTAGATCAGAGATCAGTGAGTCAGTAGCTACTGGCTAAGTGCAGAGAAAGGTCATACATAGTCCATTGCTACAAACTGATGTACTGAAGAAAGGGTATGTCACTGCCAAGGTTATCTCCTGCATTTTGAATAAACATCACACAGAGATTGTGTGTTGAACTTGAAGTTCAGTGTCTGGTCCATCTGTTATCCCACAACTCCTCCGCAGTGAGCAACAGGAGGAAACAAGGTGTGGGGAAAAGGAAAGGGAAAATGAAGAATTGAACACCATGGAGAAACAGAACAAGGTGGGAAAAACATAGGAAGAGGAAACAGAAGAAACAAGGGATAAACAAGGGAGGGAGGAAGAAAAGAGATGTTAGAAAGAAAATAAATAGAAATAAAAAGGGGAAATTGGAGGACAAAATAAAGGATAGAAACATTGAAAGCAGAAACTTATAAAATGGGAGAAACAATAAATAAAATTAGAAGGTCTCAGTTAGAAAGAATAAAACCACAAAACACAAGAGGAAACCTGGGGAAAACATTCAAAAATGTATAACGAAACCTTGAAAGAAAGATCCCTGGAAGAAACACCCAGCAAAATAATAAACAGTACTGAAGTAAGCATAAGTAGTGAAATCCATAAAAAGGATGATACACCCATTAAGTTAAAGGTAAAATATAAAGGGGAGGAAACCATGGAAGGTTAACAAAATGTCCTAAGAAAAACCAAAAATACAGATTATGCTTTGCATTTGTACAAGCCGGGGATACTGCCAAATGAGACTTAAAACATGCTTAGTGCAGCTGTTAAGAATCTCCTCTCCACCTTGGTGGAGGGGAATAGGGAAATGATAAAATATCTGAGTATTATTAGACCAATGGCAAATGTGGAATTGGTGATAGTAGTGTCATAGGCCAAATACAAGTGTAGGCTTTATTGGCAGACTGGATGGGCCTAGTGGTCCTTATCTGAAGACAGTTTCTATGTTGCTATAACCACTTCTACATATTAAAAGCAATTGAAAATCAAAGAAAAAAATGAAAAAGCACAGGAATTGAGAAGGAGAAAATTGTCACTCATTCATCTATATTCCCAGAATATTATAATTAGAGGGGTTACTGTAATATGGAAAGGCAAATAATACTCTTGATTATGGACTAAATAACTTTCATAATGAATCCAAGACTAATAGAAAACATAAAGTGGGAGAGTTTCTGCAAAGTACCGTAAAGATCCCAAACTTAAGAGCTATACTGAGTAAGGTACAAAGATGGGAAAAAGATGGGCAAATCACAATATGGATGCATGATAAAAAATCATTATGCTTACTGCTTTCAAGGGCACAAGAGTTGAATTATTTAGAAATACACATATGTGAAGAGAATGCTGTAAGAAATCAACAGAATAATATTGTAGCCTCTGCACAATGGATATGCATGGTAGAAACAGCAAACACATATTCAGCTTTAGAAAATGATCAAGAGGCATGATTTAGGATGGACGACGACTCCAAAACAGTGATAAAACACCAAATCCTCCAGTAAATTATGAGGAAAATAATTTTTCTTTTTTATCATGAAATATATCTGGACTTAAGGATAAAGTAGCGGACCCAAATTTTACTAAATACATAGGAGAATCTGAATCTGTGTGTCTGCAGGAGATATAGATGAACGCAGAAATAAATATGAGCTCTTACAAAACGTATTAGGACCCCACCAAGAAAAAATACAGGTTTGGAAGAAACAAAGGGGGCTTAGCGAGATTGTGGAACATCAGAGATGGAGTCCATACATAGAGAATAAGGACTGAGAATGAATATATTACGACCATGAAAACAGAGGAAAATAAACAAGAAACAATAATTATAAATGCATACCCCAAAATAAAAGTAAAGATGTCACATTAAACATAATAACAGCATTGGGGAAAAGAGTATAACAATGTTGAATAGATGCATCTAATCCTAGAATGGTGGTTACCAGTGATTTTAATGTAAGAACAGGACATTACATTGCCCCGAAGACCAAGCAGAATATTTAACAGCAGGAAACTATGAACATATTTCACTTTCTAGAAAAACTCAGGATAAAAATATGAACAAGAAGGGCAGGATATTATGTGAAACCCTAAATAGCAAGAATTTACTAATATTGAAATGAAGAGCACTCTCAGATAATCAAGGAAACTTTACATACATGAGCACTAATAGGTCAACAACAATTGACCCTGTTATGGACCCTAGAGGAGAGGAGGAACAGGAGGGACATAGATACATACATAGATACATAGACAGTGTCGGCAGATAAGGGCCTATGGCCCACCCAGTCTGCCCATTTGAGCTTGTGAGTTCAGTTTATGTTTTCCAAGAAGTCTGTTACCCCTTATCACTGACATCCAGAATTCCTTTATGTCTATCCCATGCATTCTTAAATCCCGTGATTGTTTCAGCCCCCACCACATCCTCTGGCAGGGTGTTCCACTTGTCCACCACCCGTTCTGTGAAGAAATTCTTCCTCATGTTTCCTCTGAATCGTCCTCCCTCCAACTTCATCCCATGCCCTCTAGTCCTGGAACATCTTTTTCGCTTAGAAATAGTGTATTCCTGCACCCTGTTCCTCCCTGTAAGATACTTGTATGACTCTATCATATCCCCTCTCTCCCTCCTCTCCTCCAGGGAGTACATGTTCAGTTCCTTCAACCTGTCCTCATAGGACTTGTGATGCAATCCACGCACCATCTTTGTTGCCCTCCTCTGAACCTTCTCTACCCCGTCTATGTCCTTACATAGGTAAGGACTCCAGAACTGTACGGTGTACTCCAGGTGGGGCATCACTAGTGTCTTGTATAATGGAATTATGACCTCCCTTTTCCTGCTGGTGATGCCCCTGCCTATGCATCCCAGCATCCTATTTGCTTTACCTGCTGCCTTGTCACACTGTTTCCCTGTCTTGAGGTCATCAGAGATGATAACCCCAAGATCCCTTTCCTGCTTGGTGCATGCTATATCCTCAACCCCCAACTGATATATTGTGCCAGGGTTTTTGTGCCCCATTTGCATTATCTTTCACTTCCTTGCATTGAATTTCAGCTGCCAAACCCCTGACCATTCTTCAAGTTTCTGCAGATGCTTACTGATCTAGATCTGACAGAAGATCTAGATGCTTACTGTACATAGAACCCAAAGAATAGGTCAATCATTTCAAAAATCTATTTTTTGACCCCCACAATCACCCTTGTAGAGATCATTTATCAAACAAGAATTGGCAACCAATAGAGAAGGAGTTTACCCAGGAAGAAATCAAGAATTCATTCCTGGCCTTCTCCTGACAGAAGGCACCAGGCCTGGATGGAGTACCCATGGATATTTTTTTTAGAACTTAATAGAAATTGGGACACCTTGTTTATATGCAGTCTTCAAACATATAATTACAACTGGGGAAATGAAAAAGACATAGTCAGAGAGCATTATCATCACAATATTTTAAGAAAGGGGAAAAATCAGATTCAGCTTGTTACAGACCTATAAGCTTGATTGATAATTCCCAGAAAATTTACTCTAGCGATATAAATGATAGACTGCTGAATTGGATAAGGGAAAGTAATATAATGAATGAATTTCATTTCCAAGCTGGGTTTATGCCTAAGCACTCTACCATAGACCAATGTAAGGAAGGCAGTATAGCACAGTGGTTTAAGGCTCTGAGCTGCAAATCTGGAGACCTGGGTTTGAATCCCACAGCCACCTAGGTGCATTCTGTGTGACCCTGAGCAAGTCACTTAACTTCCTTGTGCTCCCAGGTCGCACCTGTAAACAAGCTTTCAGCTTACTGTGTCTTTTCTGGTTAAACAATTGGAATTTGAGACTATTGAATGTTTTGTCTTAGCGCATTTATCACATATATACATGGTAATTAGGAAACAAAAACTCTTCTGCGTATTTGTGGACCTAAAAGTGGCCTTTGATAGCATTAATAGGAGCCTCCTTTGGGTTACACTAGAGAATATAGGAATCAAAACAAACATCTTAAACATTCTACATTCTCTGTACAATAACAACACAGCTCAAATTAGATACAATACAAGAGGGGGCAAAAGTACTAAATTTGAAATAAACAAAGGAGTCAAACAGGGTCATGTTCTCTAACCTATCCTGTTCTACCTCTTGTTTAATCATATTTTATGTAAACTTTACAGTACAGAATACCACCTGCCAAGAACTGGCGAAGAAGGATGCCCCTATTTGGCATACACAGATGATGTGACATTGATTTCTACCAGTTTCCTAGGAATTAAAAGGATTATCCAAAAATTCAAGGAAGAACGTACAAAACTTGAGTTACAAATAAACTACAACAAAACTAAATTCATGATCTTTGGGAATAAAAATAAAAGGAAATACAACATCATAACTGATCATTCTAAAATAGAAACAGTAAATAATTTCTGCTACGTGGGGCTCACATTCACAAATAATATGACATGGAACACTGTACACACAGAAGGGAGTTAGAAATAAAAAACAAAAAGTCTATTCAGGTGATTATGAGCTTTGCACACAGATACGGTGGACACTCAATAAAAGAATGCATCAGGCAACTTAATGCTAAAATAGTCAAACACTATACGGAGTGGAAATAGGGGGGTAGAATACAAGACGTAAATGGAAAAAATAATAAATATGTGCTATAAGAAACAGTTAGGCCTCCCACAAGGAGCTTCAGCCACACTAGTGAGAGCTGAATTAGGACAATTTCCCCTTGGATGCCTCATGCAGGAAAGAATGATTAGGCACTGGCTTAAAGCTTACTCCATGAGAGAAAACAGATCACCTAATATGTGCATAGGAGAAACTATAAAATATCTAGACTGTAAGATAATATTTCCTAGCATACTGACAATAGAAAAAGCAGTGAAACTACATGGATTGCTACAATGCCTATCTGAAATCTTAATTAAACCACACAGGGAGATCCAAGCTTTAATAAAAGGTAGGTTACATTCGGTGTTTAAACAGAGTTAAGTATTTGTAAACAATACAAGTTTAGTAAACTGCCAACACAAAATAAAAGAGATAGCAGATTTAGCCCTATCTGCGCATCTTAAAACATCCACAATGAAGGTAACACTTTATAAAATTCTGCTTTGAATATTGTGATAGTAATCGATTAAGACACATGTACAATAAAAATCCAATAAGAGCATCTTGTAAATGCCAGAAAGGAAAGGATGATGTAGTACAGCTGCTAATTTTATGCCCATTGTACAATGAGGCAAACTGTACTGGGGGAAATTTTGGCCAGACTAGAATTAGAACCATATCATGTAGCTACGCACCTTCTTAAATCCACATCACTGGAGGTTTTGGAAGCTGTAACTTCATTTATAAAGATTATTGAAAGGAAAAAATTACATATCAAGAATGAAGCATGAGAGATACAAAATACTAGATATGGGCCCCCAAAAGGAATTCTTAGCTTTGTATGCATTTTATAATCATTTGGGTATGAACCCATGGAAAACTTTGACAAACAGAAAGTAATTGTCCTGTCTGAAGAAAAACTGTACTCAATATATTTAATGAGTTAAGATAATTTAGGTATAGAGTGAGGGAATACACTACCACTGCTAAACTATGTTTTTAGTGTAATCATTTGAACATGTATGTATAATTGTAATATATAGTATTTGTGAGTTTACTGTATTTTTTTATTAACAAAGAAACACTTGTTGACCAATAAACAAACTTGACTTGACTTGATATTGACTTGACTTGACCTCAGAAGGAACAGAAATGCTGCACTATGGATTTACAGAGCTTTGTCTAATAAACTTCCAATCTATATTTTAGACTGCTTTACACTGGTCACAGCTAGTTCCTATGCCCTAAGAAGCAACAACTTCATCACGCTCAAGATACCCAAAGTCTACACCTGGCATGGGAGGTCTGCAATCAGCTACTCTTTAGCAATGACATGGAATTCTCTACAGAAGACCCTAAAGTTGACCAACTTTATACCTCTAGCATCCTTTAAAAAGCTCTGCATAAGTCTCTTCCCAGAGAAATGCAACTGCTACCACAAGACATAGTCCAGTCACATTCACAACCCTCCCCCTTCCAGTCAGCAACTATAATTGGCAGCTCTTCCATAAATTATCCCCTTAGTTTTCCCTCCCACGCAGCCCCCTTATTTGGTATCTCAGCCCCCTATCATACCATTTTTGCAGTTTTGCTTCCCCTGACTACGATCGTCACATCAACTCCTGGCACTTACCTCAACCCTAATTACTCCCCTATACCTCCTACTACTATTAGCCATAGCCCCTGTCTGAATCCCCCACCAGCCCTTCCATGTCATTTGTCAGAGGCTGTAATCACCACTTTTTTGCAGTCAGTCAATCATTATAATTGTTTGTCTGCTCTAGTTTGCCCTGGAGCCTGTAACTCTGGGTACCTTATGTTGCGTGTTTGCTTTGGCTCCTCTACTGGGATTTGTACATACTGGATTCTTCTAGTGTATTTTTCTTGTTTCCTACCTTGTCCTGTTAGGTTAATCAACCTCTGTCCTTGGATTATTGTATACTGTATATATTTATATTACTGTATCTATTTAATTACAAGTGTTTTGTATATATCTGCTAATGTACCAACCATTGAACCTTGACCTTATCAGGTCCATCTTGTAAATGAGCTTTGCTCAATGATGTCCGCCTGAATAAATAAAGATTTGATTGATTGATTGATATGACATACTGACAGTCTCTAGTCCCATGATGAAGAGCACCAACCTGATAAGTGTCTAACCTTCTACCTCTGAGTGCACACCTATGCCGATATGCTCCCTTCCTTCCCAACTGGCACTACTAAATGATATACATATGCATCAATATGTGCATCTTTTAGTAGTGCCAGAAGGATACACTCTCAATAAGTGTCACACTCAGAGGTAGAAGGCTAGCTCATCAGGTGTGCTTTGTTGGGGAATGGGGACTGACAGTGGTCATATGCTGGACCAGGCAAATTCTGTTCTTATGGGGTATGTGATGGTGGGCCAGCTGGTGGGCTGGCTGAGGTGGGGGAGGGGGCATGTTTGACATAGGGAAATAAAAGAGTAGCCAAATTTTATTTAACACTGGACTAAGAAGGATGAAATGAACATAACTCTGACTTTGGACAGGAATGGTGTGATGGACATCAGGGGCCCGATATTTAAAACTCTGCTTGGTGGGCAAAGTGTTTGAACCCCATTTACCCAGGGTTTGCACCAGTGCGCAATATTCAAAGGGAGCTGTTGCACATTCTAACAGGGTTAGCCCATGCAAAACAAAATAGTGTATGTGGTGGGCAAGGGGGGGGGACAGGAAAGCCAGCATAGGGCAAGATTCAACATATTTACACTGCACAAAAGGGCTTAATGCAGTCACCTTGCACAGCACAACTACCACCGATCAAAACTCTGACTTACTCCCTGACAGCTCTAGTGGCCGCCAGAGCAACTGCAGCCAACAGCCACGTTGCCAGTAGGGGAGCACACCTGCTCCCTGGTAGACAGTGGCACCTCCACCTTCTGAACCTTGGCCTAGTGAGAAAAGTATGTCCCTTTTGTCCTTTGGCATCCCCCCACCCTCCAATCCCTGGTCCCAGTATTTAAATTGAAGTCCCTGGTGCCTAGTGGTCCCCGCATCCTCCAGTTGCTTTCCCAACATATAAAAATAAAATACCCTTGTGCCTAGTGGTCCAACCCATCCTTCGATCACTGGCCCATATATAAAAAAAAATATGTACCTTAGGACCAGTGCAGCACCTCCCCCCTGGTCTCCAGTTGCTATCCTGTAACTCAATAAAGGCATTTTTGGTTGTCCCTGGTTCCCCCTGGTCTCCAAATGCCATCTTGTAACATCAACAATACAACCCTGGTGCTTAGTGGTCCCCCCACCCTGATCGCCTGCCCATCATATTCAAGAACACTCCCTGGTGCCTAGCAGACCCCCCACACACACTCACTGATCACCAGCCCCAAAGGAAAGTGAATGCTCTGGTGCCTAGAGGGTCAACACACTCTCCAATAGCCAGCCTGTAGGCAGAACACATATTCCCTGGTGGTCTGTTTTCCCCCTTAGTCTTCAGTCACCATCTCTGCCTGAGATCACTGAAGGTAATTGAAAGTAATCTCTCCCTGAAAGTACTTGCGTATGCAGACGATTTGCTGTTGCAAATCTCATATCCGTCTTCCTCTATTCCGATTTTACTCGAAACTATTGACAATTTTTGTACTATCGCTAATTATAGGCTCAATACTGGTAAGTCAGTGGTTTTTTCCTTAAATTATAAAACATACGCTCATGATATTACCCCTTTCGGGTTGGCCTGGAATGCTGAGGTAATCAAGTATCTGGGCCTTACCTTAACCAGATCTGCCTCTCGTTTGGTTCAATTTAATCTAGACCCAGTATTACAATGTATTGAGGTTGATCTTAAAAGATGGGCAATGCTTCCTTTGTCTATTTGGGGTAAAATTAATTTAGTAAAAATGAATGTTTTTCCCCGTTTGTTTTATCCCATAAATATGTTAAATATTTGGCTCCCATTAAAATGGTTTAAAAAAATTCATAGTATAATTTACGCTTTCATTTGGAATTATAAGAAACCTAGATTGGCTTATCATAAATTGATTGCCCTCAAACTGTCTGGTGGCTTGAGACTTCCCCATGTTGGTTTGTACTATTGGGCCAGTCATGCAAATAAATACCTTCGGTGGCTTACGATAATAGATGGTCCCCAAACGAGTAGCTATATACCTTTATGGTTAAAATTAGAGATATCCCGGATAATTGATTCTGGAATTATGCCCCAGGCCTTGTTGTATTGTTCGCCTAAATCCCTTCCCATATCTTTGCGTAACTCTCCTATTGAGATATCCGTCAAAGTTCATGTGCAATTATGTCCTTTTAAAATACTCTCATATTACGGATCCATCTCAACCACTAATTGGTAATCCTAATTTTCTAATAGATGGGAAACCCATTAAGGATGTTTGCTACTTTTATTGGGAAGGTATTGATTAAAGATTTGTTTTCGAAGGAGGAAAATTACTCACTTCAATTGATATATTGGACAAATTTCAAATCCCTCAGGTTATGATATTTAGAGTTTTCAACTTGGCATTTGGTGGCTAATAAACTGGTACCCTCCCTTAATGGGGAGTTTCTGATTTCTGTGATACACTGGAGCCACTGGTGGGAAAAGCTCATGCAGTATCTGCCATATATAGTACATTACTTAACTGGATACATCCCTAATCCTTGCTCCAAGACAGTATTGGTCTCAGCTTCCCCAGAGTATAATTTTGATTAGCAGGCATCTGGAAATCGTGTCATAAATTTCTGTTACAAGACAGACTTAGAATAATGCAATTCAAATTGTTACATAACATTTATTATTCTCCTTTAAAGTTAGTTAAACTTGGCATGGTATCTTCTTCTTGCTGTTTCAGATGCCAACGAGGGGCTGGGGATCTACTTCATATGTTTTGGTATTGCCCTAAAATAGCTGCATTATGGGACAGTATTAAGAAGAAACTAGACCCTCTTTTGGGGCTGGATAATTTATTTACTGCGGACATATGTATTCTAGGGGATATGGTCTCTATTGATGTCCGGAGAAGGAGATACCATATTTGTTTGATATCAGCCTCTGTCAAAAAAGTGGTCTTGAAGCATTGGAAAGACACTGTAGAGATTTCTTATGGCGAATGGTTGCAAGAACTCCTGGCTAATCTTAGAACTGAAAGGACTATTGCAAGTCTTCAGAATAACCTGTCTAAGTTTAACCAAATCTGGGGTCCATTATATTCCTTTTATTCTGTATCAGAGTAAAATGGTTTACGGTAACAGCATGTTTAAGGATATGCAGTCTGTGTGCTGTGCAAGAGGTGTGTGGGTGGGGGTGAGGGGATTTGGAGGGGTGGGAGGATTGCATCCGAAGGTTCTGTTTGTCATGTCTGGTATTTTCATCACTATTTATGTTCCTACTGGATGTACTCCTGTATTGAAAATTTTCAATAAAGGTTGAATAGCAAAAAAAAAAAAAAAAAGAAAGTAATCTCTGAAGAGTGTAAAAAGAAATAAAATCCAAGGAAATAACTCATAGGCCCTGGCGGCTAGTAGTACCCCTCCCTCACCCAGTGACCCCTGTCTCAGTTCCAATGTAATCTTTCCCTGTCATCTAGAAGCCCCCTCCAGATCACAGGTACTGGCCACCCCCTGACAGCCCCCCACCTGATGGGCCTGTGCCACGGGATCCCATACAGTGACCAGCACAGCCCTTCTCTCACCTCCTCGGCTGGCACCATAAGGAAATGCAGAGAGTAGGTGTCCTCTGTAAAAAGAGTACAGTACACAGACTGTGTGCTCTCTGAACAGTACTGAGGATGCACATCTTGTACATTACTGAGGGACCACTGGGCACCAGGGTATTTTGTTTTTATATGTTGGGACAGCAATTGGAGGATGCAAAAAAGCCCATTGTGGGCATGCAAATGGCCCCTTAGCACCTTGTATGCCCAGTGGGCTCATTTGCATGGGGCTGTCTGAATATTGTGACTAGGGCTACTGGCACTATTGGGTCTGGTGGCTCTTTTCCCTGCATTGCAAGGGTCCAAGTCAGGGCAGTGCTACGTTTCAATTTTATTTATTTATTGAAAGAATCAGAATTACAATCGTTTGAGTCATAGACTCCTTTGCAAAGGCTCCACGTCAGTAGGAAAGAAAAAAGAAACTACACAAGCATCACTTATATATTACAAATCAAAACATGCGGCACAGTATACATTGTAAGGTTACATCAGCAGGGATCTTAAAAGAAGATCTCAGGTCAACATTATGTATGTTATTTATTTATTTATTGAATTTTTTTGACCTGGTAAGCCCACTGGGCCTAGAAGTCCCTTTTTCAGGGGTGACCGGGGGCATGCCGGGGATACCGATGGCAAGAAACTGAAACTGAACCAGATTATGCTTTTGGTGGTATTTTTAGTGAGTGGGAGAAATTTGGCCAGGACTCTGAGGAAATTTCCCTACTCTTTTTCGATAAGTGCCATGGGATCTTTAGCATCCACCTGAACTACCACCAATCCAGGCAGATGGGACCTCGGTTTAACGTCTCATCCGAAAGATGGATATGACAGTATATAGTTTCAGAGGGTCTTATGAATAGGCCCAGAGTTGTAATTATTTACAGTGAATTTGAGGAGCCTTAACATGGGAGAAGAAAGAAGAAGTCCCTATGCTGGGGGCTACCTCACTGCATTAGAGCAGGAACCTGCTTATAATATGGTTCTGTTTGAGAGTCAGAAAGGGAGGTGAAATTCGAAAGGGGGGGGCAAATTGTATACAGTCACAGGTTGCAGAGTTAAGGAGAAAGGACTTGATACCTGCTTTAAATTGGCCCAGACTGGATGCAAGGGAGATAGTGGACAGTAGGTTGTTTAGCCACAAGGGGGCATGATATCAGAAAGACCATTGACCAAGGGAGGTTCTACAGTGAAGTACTTGTAGGGAGGTGTTTGCAGAGTGCCTTGGGGCCCTCCTGTGTGACTGTATGGATAAGGGGGTGGAGGCCAGTTGATGCCTGTTTTTTTGCAAGGAGGCAGGTATGATACTTAAGCCTATCTTGGAAGTTTAGCCAACCAGTATATTTGTAAAGCTCACAAGTATGGGTTAACCAGCCACAATTAGAGATCAGACGGCAGGCTTTATTGAGAGCAAGGTTGATGCTGCATAGGGCAATATGGTCAGCAGACCCATAAATAACTATGCCGTAGCCGTAGTCCACCAATGGTAGAACTGAGGAAGACACAGCTAGATGCATAGCCTGTGGGGGAATGCAGTGTCTATGTCTGTACAGGATCCCCAGCCTGGAGTTAACAGAGGAGGAGACTTGTTGTATGTGTGTGGTAGGTGAGGCAGGTGACCAACATGACTCCCAGGCATTTGAAGCAGTACACCTGCTCTAGCGCAATGCCGAGGGAGTTTGTCACTATTAGTGGTGTGCTACAGAACGGGTTCTGGCAGTGGGTGAAGATCATAAATTTTGTCTTCTTGTAGTTAAGTATAAGGCGGTGTTCAGAGAACCAGGTTTCCAGCTCTCCAAAGAAACCCTGCAGGGTGGATTGTAGAGCATTGGGATGGGGATGTTTCCAAAAAACTACAGCATCATCTGCATAAAGCAGTAGCTTCCCACTGCAGGATTGAGGGAGGGAGTTAAGGAAGATGGTGAATAGTAATGGGCCTAGAATGGACCCTTGCGGGACACCTGTTAGGACTAGCCTACTGGAGGATAAGGTTGTATTAATTTTTACCTGCTGGGTCTGGACAGAGTGATAGTCTTTGAGCGAGGAGGTAGCCTCTGGGGAGATATTCAGGGATGGTAGGGTGTGGAGAAGAAGCGCATTACTGACTGTGTTAAAGGCTTTGGTCAGATCGACATAGAGAGCCCCTACCACTGAGCCCTGTTCCAGGGCCTCATGTATATATGAAGTAAATTTGACGAGGGCAGTGGAGGTGCCCCTCCAGAAACCATGTTGTTCATGACAGAGCAGATTGTTTGGTCAGGTAGTCTGTGAGCTGGTCAACCACAATTTTTTCAAGGGCCTTTGAGAGGTGGGGCAGGATAGATATTGGCCTATAGTTGCTAGTAGAAGTGGGGTCACCACTCTTCAAGATGGGAGTTATAACTGCTCTTTTCCAAGATGTGAGGAATTGGCTGAGGCATAAGGATAAGTTAAGGATTTTGGTAAAATGGGGCAGTGTCACATCCATCGTAAGCCGGATGAGCCTGAGGTCCAAGGAGTCACTACTGTAGTGAGAGTTTGCCACAGCTTTGTTGATATAGCATTTTGCCTCATTGCAGAAGATGATTTGTAGCCGAAAAGGATTATGGTCGAGGGTGGCAGAAGTGTTAATGGGGTGGTTACTGATCGAGTCAAAGAAGTTAGGGGGGAGAATATGGCTGAGGTCAGTCAAAGATGAATTGAGGGTATCGGTGATAGATTTTGGGTCCTGGGAGATAACCATATCTATTAGAAGTTGCACCAGGGTAGGGGAGACATTTTTTCTGGATAGTTCCTTAATATTGTTCCTGAATTTGCTTCCAGAGCCCCAGGAGGAGGTGAGGGCTTGTTTGTAGTATACCACTTTGGCTTTCCGGATAGCCCATGTGCAGCTGTTTTGAGCCTCCCTGTATTGCTGTCTGTCTTGGAGGAGTTGCGAGTCAAGGGTCTTATGCCAGAGTTTGCCTCTTGGGTGCATTTGTTCAAGTATTGCTTGGGAAATCCAGGGGGTGTCTCGATGCTTTACTGTACACTTGGAGAAAGGGGAAAAGATGTCACAGGCAGAGTTAAAGGTGGCAATAAAATAGGTAAGGGAGGCATCTACGGATTGGACAGTGTGAATAGGAGACCAATCGCAGGAGGCAAGGTAGGGTTTGAGATGAGGGAGGGCACCTTTTTTAAGGCATCTTTGGATGGTGACCTTGGGGGGAGGGGGGATTTATTAGACCACCAGCAGGTAACTGGAGAATGGTCACTTATCGTGTCTGGGAGAACTTTGATACGGGAGATGTTTTTGGAGCGGTTAGTGAGGATAAGGTCGATAAGTGTGGATGTCCCAGTTTTTGGGTCCTGCCTGGTAGGGGACTGGACAACCTGAGTGAGGTCATAAGCAAGAACTGTCTCTTTGTAGTGGGAAGATGCAGTGGAAATCCAATTCACATTGAAATCTCCCAATAAAATGATTTCGCTCTTGGGAGGGAGGTGGGAGATACTGGCCAGTATGGAGTCAAAGGCAGGCTTTTGGTTTCTGGGGGGATATAGACAGCCAAGATGTATAGTATTTTACCTGAATTGTCAAAGATTAGCTTGACAGCGAGGGTTTGGGCTCCATGGGTGGGTGGTGGGATAGAGACTGAGAGGACGTGCAGGGTGGATCTAACGTAGATGGCGCAACCACCTCCTCTCTTGATTATCCTGTCAACTCAGCATAAGGTGTAGTCACTGAGGGCCACGGATCCATTTGGGATGTTTTCTGAGAGCCAGGTCCCCAATAAGGCAAGGACATCTGGGGAGTGCAGCACAATCCAGCCCTGGAGGGAGGTGAACTTTTTCTGAAGGCTGCAGATATTTAGGGATGCCAGTAGCAGGCTACCATGCTTTCTTTTCTGTGTGACACCAGAGATAGGTGGTCCTGGGTTAGGATGCACATTCTCTGATAGGAGGAGGAGGGTATGCCAGAGTAGAGCTAGCCAGAGCAGTTTTGGTGAGGCACGGATGGTTTTGGAGGTAGTATTTTTTGTGGGTATAACTGGGATTGGGAGGGTTGGTATTTGGTGGGCTAAAATAGTTGGAGACAAAGGTTGATGGTGTCCAGGTAGATAGTTGTGGACAGGGGTTTGGGGGTGAGACCCTAGGGGGTTATGGTTTGCAGTGCAATGAAGGATGTGTGCATAGGGGTTAACTGGCATCCCACGGCAGAAATAAGTGTGGGCATTATTGGGCAACAGGGGGAATTCCAACAGTGATTTGGGGGCCCCAGTGGTGCATTAGGAGGGGGCAGAGGGGGAGATTGCCACTAGTAGACCTGTTTAGTGACAATGTTGCTGTGCAGGTGGAAATGGGTAGAGCTGATGGTGAGGTCAGGGAGGTGAGAAAGACTAGCACTAGGAGGTGTGGGTCCATGATTTGCTGTCTATGTACTGTATGAGTTGGCTGTGTTTGGTAGCCACTAATGGCAGAGTTATATAAGCTGCTAGTGGGGAAGTGGGCTGATAGGTTATTTCAGCCATGTGGTTTGCCCTGTATATTACAGTGTTTACCAAGGGTGGTGGTGGGCGTGGTGGGGCAGCAGATGCGTAGCATTGGTGGGGCAAGCATACTGTGTACAACTAGCTTGGTCGCGACTTTAGGCACCTCCATGGAGTATTAGCGTTCCATACCTGGTAGAAACGGCTCCAATTTTGGGGGAGGACTACTTCAGAAAGCCCTAACGACCTCCTGGAATTCGGGGTTTCAGTTGTGGAGGAAGGAGAAGGAGAGGATGGAGCATTAAGTAAGGTACAGGAGGGGAGGGACCCTGCGGGAGGGCTCAGACGTGGTTTAGCTGTTTTCGAAGAATTCTGACTCATGAGCACATTTTTAGTGAGCATATTATTAGCTGAAGTCAAAAAATCTGTTGAAATTGGGGGTCTGGTTTATTGTGATTCCATGTGTTGGGGTGACTGTATGGGGAGGTGGGTTGGTACAGTATCCCTGCGGGTTGTACTGTTAATACCAGACCCATTTAAAATGTACTCTGAGTAGAGACACCATGCTATAATTGTTCATCTTATCAGTATCAGTGGCTCAGTAGGTAGCACACTCACCTTTGAGGCCGGGAGATCAGAGGGCTGTGGGTTCAGTTCCCACATCTGGCACATGGGTTAATATCCCAGTACTGACACCGTAGTGCAGCATGAGAGGGGTTCTGCACTTCTGAGGTGCTGTCTTTCGGATGAGATGTTAAACCGAGGTCCCATCTGCCTGGATTGGTGGTAGTTCAGGTGGATGTTAAAGTTCCCATGGCACTTATTGAAGAGTGGGAGAATTTTATTGAGAAATGGACTTCAATACATAACAAAAAAAAAAAAAAATAGAAACATAAACATACAATATTGAAACAATCAGGTAGCCCATGTCATACAATTGATCCATTAACTTCTAAAGTGTTCCAAAGGAGTGTGAGAAAAGTCATAGTCCATCAGGCATTTCAGGGCTTTACCAACATTGATTAACAATTCCTCATGCGTAACATACTTCTGCTGTAAAATCCAGAGACATCTAGATTGCCAGATATAATAACGTAGAATACAAAAAATAACATAAAGTTTATCACTATGATATTTAACAAAAGTATGTGAAAAAGGACCAAACAAAAGAGTGGGATAAGCAATATTCCTAAATTCTGGTTCCTGCCACCGGTCAGCCAAAAAAGACCAGAAAGGTTGTATGTAAGCACATTCAACAAAGAGATGACATTGGGTTTCCAAAATTTGAAAACAAGTAGGATGAGGACAAAATCTTTCAGACAGTTGCTTATGCTTACAGTTCCCCTTAACCCCTAACTTCCCAAAATTACTAAGCCATAAACAATTCCATGCATAAGGAGGGATACGTTGGTTTTGTAAATGCCAGAGAACAACTACCCACCTATCCTGCAGGCACTCAGGGAAAACAATATCAGTAGAACGTTCAACTAATAAGATGGACCTATAGACCATTTTTCTATCAGCAGTCAAAAGGTAATTAGGGGTAATATGCCATTTAATAAGCTGTTTTATGCAGTCTTTGATACCACTTGGTACAGCAGAAAGTTTGGACAACAGCCGTGGATTACCAGATTGCCAACTAAGCCTACATAAAGTGAGCCAGTGATCTAAAAAAGGTCTCCAAATGAGATCCCCTGGTCTCAACACTTACCAAAGTTATACGCCACAAAAAGGCTATAAAAAAAGCAACAGGATGAAGCATAGAGACACCACCTTCAGCAATCGGTCTATAGGTAATTTCCCGCTTAAGGGGGTTCAAACGAAACCCCCAAAAAGCTTGAAAAAAAACACTAAAAAGCTGTGTCCAAATATGAAATGGGGAAAGAAAAACATAACAAATATATAAAAAATAGGGGTTAGAACAGTTTTAATTAACAGTACCCTATTTTTCTTGGACAATTGCTGCCCCCCAGTTTCCTACCATCCTAGACCCCCTGGCTAAGACTATATCCCAATTTGTCTTTGCCATGTCACCAGGCCAAACAATAGTCCTAATATCTTGATAGGTTCCCTAGAAACAGGGATCTCAGCAATAACCCCCCAAGGCAGACAGGGGTAGAACCAATAACAAGCCCCTTACTCTTACTATAATTAATCTTGGAACCTGAGAGTTGGAAAAAAAGATCTATAGAATCTTTTAAAACAGGGACAGAAAAATGAAGGGGCAAAAGCAACACTAGGACATCAGCATAAGCCAAAACCTTGTGTTATGGTAGAGAAGGAGTCACATCAAGGTCCTGCAAAGCAGGGATTGCATGTATTAACCGAATAAACATATCGATGGTGAAAGCATAAAGAACAGGACTGAGTAGGTAGCCTTGTCGTACTCCTTTAGTAATAGCCAACCTGCACCCGAGCCAGCCATTAACATTAGGGATAAGAACAGCACCCTTGTACATTGCTGACAGCCAGAAAATAAACTGATCTGGGAACCCAAAAGCTTTCAACACCAGGAATGAAAAGGAATGGGCCACCCGATCAAAAGCTTTTTCTTGATCCAAACCAAAAGCGAACGCTTGCAGGGGACCCACATCCCCCTTGGCAAACACCTCTCTTAAATAAATTAAGTTGTCCTACTGTTTGCGCCCTGGAACAGCACAAGTCTGTACTGGGTGCAGGAGCAGGGGGTTAAGTGTAGAAAGCCAAGCCAAAAGAATTTTACTCAATATTTTCAAGTCAGAATTTAGCAGGCTAAGGGGGCGCCAATTACTTAAATCAGTCCTATCCCCTTTCTTGTATAGAAGGAGCAGAATAGCCTCAGACATAGATGGAGCATATTCCCCAGAATGTAAGGTAAAATTCAGAAGGGACTGTAAGAAGGTTTTATAAAAGCCTGCACTGAGACCATCTGTCCCTGGGGCAGATTTGGAAGGCAACCCCTGAACAGCTGTAGTAACCTCGGCCAGGGTAACATCAGCTATCAAAGTCTGCTGTTGAGCCTTAGACAGTGTAGAGAGCTGCAACCTATCCAAAATCGGAGTAACTACCTCAGCTGCCAGAACAGGGTCAGGAACTAAGGAGGATGCCATATAGGTTTCAACCACATTTAAGAGCTCATGTGGATCACTGACAGCTTGGCCATGCACATCAGTCAAAACAGAGATTAATCGAGAATCAATCTGTTTTTTATTCTCTGTAAAGGGATCCAGAGAGTGGAGTGTCATAGAAGTACCAAAACATAATTCTTGCTCTAAAGATTCCCCCTATCATATTGTAGGCCAGGATTTGTTTCTTTATAGTAGCTATAGGCCCACTATAATCCAGGTTAGTAGTTTCAGAGAGAGAAATAAGATGCTGCAATTGGTGTCTCAGCTGCAAGTATCCCATGTATTCAGCAATAGATTTAATATGTGTCTGACATTGAAAAAAAGACTTCCAACCTTGTTTAGAATCTTCCCACCAGTCTAAATTGGAATCATAACATTCCAAGACTGAAAATCGAGGCACCCAGTCCCTTTCCCATAACTGACAGAGACGAGGGTTGTCTAACATTTATTCATTCAACCACCACCCATTTTTTTTTACACCTGTGAGCTCCTTCCCAGGAAATGGCAGCTGTAAGAGTAGAATGATCGGAGAATTCAATGGGCCGGGTAGAAGCCTGTACAACCTTGAGTACCAAGGACAAGAAAATGAAATCAATGCAGGTCCAAAAAGGTCCCCGAAAATATGTGTAACCCCCTGTAGGATTTAACACCCGATAGGAATCTAACATATGTGCTATAGAGATAATATTTTTCAAAGCTACAGAATCACAAAAAAGTTTATCCGTGACTAAACCACTATCAGTGATAGATAATCCACAATTAAAATCTTCCAAATAAACAACCAACAGAGAAGTATGCAAAAAAGGTTGTACTTCTTTAAAAAGTGCCACGCGTTGAGCTTTGGTTTGGGGGGCATACACCATGATGACCCTAAAACGTTCAGAAGAAAAAGAAACATCCAAACACAGAGCCCTCCCCGGGTGTATATCTACTAGTCTAGAAACCGAGAGATGAGGGCTAGAAAACAATATGCCCAAACCATGGCAGGTATCGTCCCCCACAGACCAAAAGGAAGGCCTCTGGGACCAACAATGAGAGGCATGCTGAAGATCCCAGTGAGATTTCAGACGAATGTCCTGTAGGCAAATTATGTCAGAGGAGAAGGTTTGAAGAAGGGAAAAAAAACAACTCGCTTCTTCTCACCCTTAATACCATTAACATTTAAAGTAGAAAATGTTAAGGAAGACATAAGAGGGGAAAAAAAGGAAAAATCTGGAAATCCTAACCTGGAAAAATACTCAAGGGAGTTTCCCTGCTTGCCTGTGTCTGGTCCTTTTAGCTAGAGTCCTCAGAGCGGCTGTCAGTGTCAGTAGTGGAGACAATGGACGAGGTATCAGTCCCGTCACCTGAATCCCCTCCAGTATCCTCCTCCAAAGGGGCAACAATGTTCCCAACAGGCACAGGATACTTTGGAAGTGTAGGATTCTGTAGGGGTATGGGTTTCTGTAGAGGTTTGGGCTCAGACATGGTTTTACCATGTCTATTACATTTCCTAAGGGGAACCACCATAAAAGGGACTTCGACGGGGACGGAGAGGGGGGCATATTGTCCACAGGATTAAGTACAAGGGCCTCAACAGGGACAATGTTAGCAGCCGAAGCTAAATCTGTGGCCAAGCATGAGGGAGGAGGTGCAGCAACCAAAAGCACAGGGGGAGAGATTAGAGGAGCAGGATCCGGTGCAGAGGCCGGGGCAATATTGGCCAGTACAGACTGAGCAACAGCAACCTGCGAAGCTAAAGCATGCTGGGCCTGATTGATGAGACCTTCATGGGAGGGGCAGTCCTCACAATTATGGGAGGCCCAAGGACAGCGGCCATAAGCATGACCGGTTTGTTCACATGAGTTCCATTTAAAAAGATTTAAGCAAGCTGAGGCCAGATGGCCATACTATAAACAATGACTACATCTAGTTACATCACAGGCTGAACTCAGGTGGGAACGAGAGCCTCATTTAAAACAAGATCTGGGCTGCCCTACGTAAAAAATAGAGCCCCTATCCCGACCCAAAAAAAATACACTGGGAAGGTGTACAGGACCAGAATTAGTGGAGAAAAGTTTAACTTTCACTTTCCAACCCCCATCCCAAATCTGTTCACTATCCATAGTAGGGGTAGGTCGGCCCAAAATTTCACATCATTGCCACAACCAACAAGCATTTGTCAATGCCGAACATTCGCTTGCAGGTATTTGCAGTGGTGTTTGGCATGTATGGTGCTTTACCCTAATGCCCTGTGCGATTGCTGGTATTTGCACAATAAATTTTCAGCATGACCTTTTTGTTACCCCCATTGTGCGCTACATAGGCGGAAACACGTTTTGGGCAGGATGAGAAAAATGACAGCTGTACTGCTCATAAGGAAGTGTGGTAAAATGCAATGTTGAAAATCTGGAGTGGAAATATTGAAAATTCGCAAACCTACGCGCGTGCGTGGGAACTGTGCAATGCATGCTCATAAAACAGTCATTGTCAGGAATTTTTTCACCAAATTGTCAACAATGGCATTTTAAAACCTCTGCTAATGAACAGTGTCACTGTGATTGTCTTATTGTGTGCCATACATTGATTTTGCACACCGACTGCGCCATTGTGCACTACATGGGCGAAAACATGTTTTGGGCAAGATGTGAAAGATGACAGCTGCACTGCTCATAAGGAGGTGTGGTAAAATGGCATTTTGAAAATGTGGAGTGAAAATATTGAAAATTCACAAACTTACGAGCGTGCATAGGAACTGCGCAATGAACACTAGTAAAACAGTCATTTTTAGGAATTTTGTCACCAAATTTTCAACACAGCCATTTTAAGACCTCTGCTCATGAACAGTGTCACTGTGATTTTCTTAATGTGTCCCATACATTGAGTTCGCACACGGACTGCGCCATTGTGCGCTACATGGGCGGAAACATGTTTTGGGCAGGATGTGAAAAATGACAGCTGTACTGCTCATGAGGAGGTGTGGTAAAATGGCAATGTTGAAAATCTGGAGTGAAATTTTTGAAAATTCGCAAACGTACGAGCGTGCATAGGAACTGCGCAATGCAGACTCGTAAAAACAGTCATTTTTAGGAATTTTTTCACCAAATTTTCAACACAGCCATTTCAAGACCTCTGCTCATGATCAGTGTCACTGTGATTTTCTTAATGTGTCCCATACATTGAGTTCGCAAACCCCCGGCTGCGCCATTGTGCGCTACATGGGCGGAAACACGTTTTGGGCAGGATGTGAAAAATGACAGCTATACTGCTCATGAGGAGGTGTGGTAAAATGGCAATGTTAGAAAATCTGGAGTGCAAATAGTGAGAATTCAGCAAGCGTACGAGCATGCGTAGGAACTGCATAGCGCCGCTAAATCAAACAGTCATTTTAGGAATTGTTTCACCAAATTTTCAACATAGCCATTTTAAGACCTTCTGCTCATGAACAGTGTCACTGTGATTTTCTTAATGTGTCCCATACATTGATTTTGCACACCGACTGTGCCATTGTGCACTACATGGGCGGAAACACGTTTTGGGCAGGATGTGAAAAATGACAGCTGTACTCCTCATAAGGAGGTGTGGCAAAATGGCAATGTTGAAAATCTGGAGTGAAAATATTGAAAATTCACGAACTTACGAGCCTGTGTAGGAACTGCATAGCATGCCTATCTAAAACAGTCATTTTGGAATTTCTGCAAATTTTCAACATGGGTTTGGGACCCCTTCTCATGAATGATGTCACTGTCATGGTGTTATTCAGGCCCGAAGGGTGATTTCATGCAGTGACTGCGCAGTGACTGCGAAATCACCCTTTGGGCCGGAATAACACCATGACAGTGACATTGTTCATGACAAGGGGTCCCAAAAACCCCATGTTGAAAATTTGGTGCAAAAATTCCAAAAAATGCCTGAGATATGCAATAAAGTTGAAACTCCCCTATCTAGCCCATTATACAGCTTACCGGCATTTCCTCAGTTCGCGGTCGGCTTTGAAGAGTGCAGACGTGTTCCCGGTCCACCGAAGATCATCGCACCAAGCTCCGGAGAGTAGTATGGGGTGAGGGGGTGTGGGAGGCTGGATGCGCAGTGGGTGGGTGCGGGTTGTGGGAGGGGACTGGGAGACTCGTGGGACGTTTTTCTTTACATGTTTAAAAAAAACCAGGACTCGTGGGATGTTTCCGCTGGGGTGAGCTCCCAGCATGGCAGAAGATAGGCTGGGGGCGAGGGAGCCGACGAAGTTGGTCACCCCGTCACAAAAAACAGGCGTTTGCCACGGTGGGGAGGGCTCCCAGCGTGGCAGAAGTAACAGGGGCGTGGAGCCGGCGGGGATTGGGCACCCCGTCGGCAAACAACGTTGACCACGCTGGGTGGGCTCTGGCGTGGCACCAAGCTGAGGGGATGGCGTGATGCAGGGGCGTGTGACACGAGGGCGGTGTGGCGTGGTGCTCGGTATGACAGCGGTGGTTTTCTTTGAAGCAGAAACCACCGCTGTCATACAGAGCTCCCGCACCCATTGGTGCAGGACTGCCATGCCTGCTCAACGGAGCACTGGATTGCAACGGAGAGGCACACCTCCAAAGTGTGCTACTCTCCCAAAACGTTCCTTGCGCAAGGATATCCTCAACATTAACCCCTTCATTCTTGAACAAAACTGTAATGGTCTTAATCAGAGGCTTAGTAAGGGGTATGGCCTGGAAAGATACCCAGACGGGGTCATTCTTAAGAGTATTATATTGAGACCAGAACCTATCCAAATTAGACACATTTTTGAAGCTAATATCATAATTACCATTCCCTAATGAAATTAAAGCAAAAGTCTGAGAGGAAAAAAATTTCATTGATTTCTTCAACAGAGACCTGGCAATAAGCAACCTGTCAGGAGCATGTTCCAAGCCCCCCTTGTACAAAAGCCAAACTGCATTCCTCCAGGGAGCAGGTTCCCCAGTGGAGTGAAACAAATCAGCAAGTTTGAACAAAGGGGCCTGGGAAGACTTCTCCTGGTGGTCAGCCAGAGCCTCAGGGCTAGGCCCCATCCTATGTTCAACAGACCAGGCAGATACAGCTTCTGGTGTGGTACAGACACCAGAAGCACTAACTTTAGAGACAACAGGTTATAAGTTCAATGAATTACCCCGGGGTGTGGTGGAGCTCATCGCAGGTTCAGCGTTGGTGGCCACAGTGGAAGAGCACATCCTTCTATAGGAGGGATCAGATGGGTCCGGAGTCCAGTGTCCTGAAACTGCTGGGACCCAGCCAGCCACCTGGAGGGCCCTTTCAGGAGACCAAGAAGTGTCTCTAAATGCTACCGGAGGTGGTGCGGGAGCCAAATCACCCCACTTGGTGGATGTATCGCGGTCCAGAAATGAAAACATTGTCTCTGAAGGTGGAGGAGGAGCAGGCAGTGGAACAGGAACATTCCAGGCAGCGCAAGACATACCCAGTCTCGGTTTTTGAGCAGCACCAGGCTGCAATGTCGGAAGTGTAGTAGGCAGGTCCAGTGGCTTTAGGCACGGGGGAACAGCATCGCTAGAACTGCCAGCCAGAAAATCAAGGGAGTCCGTAGTAGAAGGAACCAGTTCCCCAGAACAGGTGTCCGACCGGGTTACTTGCTCTACCCAGTCCGACGCAATACTGGTCCCCTTGGAAACAGGAGGTACCACCAGAAGGTCCGTGTCCATTGCTGCGTGAACATGCAGCCGCTCCTGCTGTGTCAGCGAACTGGGAGACTCCAAAGGTGCAGAAATAGTAGAAAGACTAGTCGGTAATGGAGATACAGGTAGGTCCTGAGCTACTGACCCAATTTCCATACCTTCTTCTGCAGCACTGTCAGGGGAGAGACCAGCAGCTGCCATAGCAAGATCCACAGCCTCCTGAGTCGATAGGATAGGAGCCGAGGCCAGAGCTCCCATCCAAACAGCGTCCTCACCCTCCAGAGCACAAGGCAAAGTGGCCATCTCAGCGAGACGGCCAAACAATCCTCCTGCAGGCAGAGTAGGGGAATTTCCCTGGTGTCCTGGCCAAATTTCCCTCGTTCACTAAAAATACCACCAACAGCTTAATCTGGTTCAAGGTCAGTTGGCATTCATCTGTATCCCCCTCCCCTGAATTGTGCCTGAAAATAGGCAGGATTTGTCTAGTGCACTTACCCCGGTCAACAAAAAATAAATAAATAAAATCTTGGGAAAGAACTCCCCCCCGTAACAACAAATGGGGACCCATGCCCTTCAACCTGGTTAGTGGCCATCCAGGCGGGGGTAGTAGCCCTCTGTAGACACGGCATCAGGGCTATATACAGTTGTAGCAGAATAATACAGTAATATATAATATATACTGTACAATAGTGCAGTACAATACAAAACAGTGCTCACACTCCCTACCTGCACTAGTCAGACAATGATGGTAGAGGATATGTTGTTAAGATAACTGAAACATTTCAAGTAGGTTAGACCAGTGGGACTGGGACCCATTAGGTTGACAAAAATACTGTACCATTGAGAGGTGTGGAGGCTGGTTTGGGGGGAGGAGGATGGGGATGGATGAGTGCATGTAGCAGCAAGAACAGCTCGGAGAAGGGATTTGAGTACAGTGAGAGTAGAGGAGTGGCGAGTGTCCCCAGGAAGTTGATTCCAGAGGTGATGGAGATGGTAAGAGAACATTGCCTGACCTCAGCATGTGTGAGGATGGGGAAGAAAGGACATTCAAGGATCCCTTGACTGAAGGGAGTACATGGAGGATCTAGCTGGTGATAGGAAAGAGTTTAGTAAGGGGGGGGAAGTGTCCCAAACCAGAATTTGCTGATGAAGGTGAGGCTATGTATGTGGCACCTAATGAGTAGAGGCATTAGGGAGAGCAGGAGTAGATGATACAGTGGTGAGTGAGGGGGGGAAAGAGGTTGCAATATGGTGAAATGAGTGAAGCAGAGTATCAAGTCTTGCTAGGGAAGCAGCAGGAGCAGAGCCATAAACAATGTCGGCATAGTCAATTATGGGGAGAATGGTTTTGGTGACTAAGTCTCAGCAAGTTGACATTGGGAGGCACTCTTTGTGTCTGTAGCTCCAAGTTTAGGACAAAGTTTGGTGCTAATGGAGTCTATATGGGCTGACAAGTCGAGGCTGCTATCCAACCAGGCCCAAAGATATTTGAAAGATTTGACTGATTCTAAGGGTGAGCTGTCTAAGGTGGTAAATATTGGGGGTGCTGGGGATTTGGACAGTCTTTGCCTCAGTCCAAAGAACATTGACACTGTTGTTTTTAGTTTAGTTTTAGATGGTTTTCCTGGAACCATTGCTGCATTTTGTCAAAGTAGCACTGTGGGGGGGGGGCATTTACATCTGCAGCAGAGGGACTGGAGTAGTATATCACAGTGTCATCTGCGTACATATAGATTTTGGAGGGGGAACAGTTGCAAGGGAGGTCATTTATAAATATTGAGACTAGAATGGGGCCAAGTATGGAACCTTGGGGGACACCAGCTAGGACTGGGGGGTTGTTTACTACTAGAAGGGATGGTTGTCTGTGTTGAAGGTACAATATGAATCAATCTGTGGCAGCTGGAGCCGGACCAGAGGAATTAACTTTTTCGATTAGAAGAAGATGAGAGACAGAGTCAAAGGCCTTTGCCAAGTCTACAGAAATGGAAGCAGTGACAAGGCCTTTCTCCATAGCTGACTAGATGGATTCGGTGACACAGAGAAGGGCGGACACCAAGGGGTGCTGTTTCCTGAAACCTAATTGGAAGGGAGAAAAGTTGTCTGTTGTAGAGAGATTTTCAAGGAGCCTCGAGTAGATAAGAGACTCCTGGAGTTTGGCGAGAGCAGGTAAGAGGGAGATGGGCCTATAGTTGCCAGGTGAGGTAGGATCCCCACCTTTATGGAGGGGGGCACGTTGGCCACTTTCCAAGCCTGGGGGATGGCACTGGTGGTAGGGGAGTGGTTAAGGAGATGAGCAAGGGGGGCGGCAATAGCCAGTGCTGATATACAGTACAAAGAATCTTTGGGTGGAGATATGTGCAAAACTGGACAACGAAGAAGGCAGGCACTCAGGGAGGATCTCGCTAAACTCAAGCACTGGTCAGATGTGTGGCAGCTGGGGTTTAATGCTAAGAAGTGCAAGGTCATGCACCTTGGAGCCAGAAACCCCAGGAACAGCTACTGGCTGGGGGGAGTGCAGGTATCAACTTCAGAGGAGAAGGATCTAGGGATACTAGTTACTTGGGACATGAAGGTAACTGCACAGTGCAGGAAGGTGGCAGCAAGGGCCAATCGGATGCTGGGGTGCATTGCCAGGGCTATCACCGCAAGGAAAGGAGAGGTTACATAGAAACATAGAAGCATAGAATTTGATGGCAGATAAGGACCACTTGGCCCACCTAGTTTGCCCATTTCCCTACTTAATGGATAAGCTGCAGATCCTAGTTAACCAACAGCCTACTTCTTCCTTCCCCCTGCCCTTGTACAGATTACTAGTGAGGCTACGCTTGGAGTGCTGTATGCAGTAATGATGCCCTTACCTAAACAAGCATTTGTCGATGCCGAATGTTTGCTTGCTGGTATTAGCATTGGAAATGCAGGAGTTAGACAGATGTAGAATAGGAATGGCAGTGAAGTACTGAACTTCACGCCAACCCCACCTTCACCCTGCAGAGATGGACAGGCATTGGGGTATGCATTTGGATTGTCACCTATAATGTTCATGCCATTTCACCTCACTCTACCATGCAGATACCAACAAGTGATTAGGTGTGCCTTGGGGTGTTAGGCTTTACAGTCACCCCACTCCATTAGGACATACACTGAAATGGGTGCAATATAGGAGAATGGAGCGAACTCTAGGGCCGAAGAGTCCAAGGCACACCTCAATGCCTGTCACTGGCTGCAGGGTGGGGGTGGAATGGCATGAGCATTACAATTGGCAATCTAAAGGCACACACCTGATGTCTGTCAGTCTGTACAGAGTGGGACATTATGATTAGAAACCCTAATACCCCGGGCGTTTGTTGGTATTTGCACTACAAATTTTCAGTATGGCCTCTTTGTGACACGCACCTCATTAAAGCATATAGGGCCTCTTCTCATGAACAGTGGCACTGTGATTTTGTTACTGTGTCCTGAACTTTGAGTTCCCACAGTGACCGTGCCATTGTGCGTCAGATGTACGAAAACACAGATCGGACAGGATGTGAAGAATGACAGCTGTACCATTCACAGGGAGGTGTGAATAGATGGCAATGTTGAAAATCAGTAGTGAAAATATTAAAAATGCTAGAACTTCAGAGAGTATGTGGAAACTGTGCAACGCATGCGCTTAACAAAGTCATTTAGTGGAATTATTTCACCAAATTTTCAACATAGGCATTTTGTGACCTCTGCTCATGAACACAGTCACTATGATTTTCTTAATCTGCAGTGAACATTGATTTCCCACAACAACCACACAATTCTGCACCAGATATGTGAGTGTATATTTTGGGTTGAATATGAAAAATGGCAGGTGTACTGTTCATAAGGAGGTGTGAAAAAATGCCAATGTTGAAATTCTGGAGTGAAAATATTACTAATGCGTGAAATTATGAGCGTGCATGGAAACTATGCAACATACACTCATAACACAGTCATTTTATGGACTTTTGTCACTGAATTTCAACATAGGCATTTTAGCACCTCTGCTGATGAACAGTGTCACTGTGATTTTCTTAATCTGTCCCGAACACTGACTTCCCACAGCGACCCGCTATTCTGTGTGGGAAGTGCAAAAACACATTTCGGCCAGGATGTGAAAAATGACAGCTGTACTGTTCATAAGGAGGTCTGAAAAAATGACAATGTTGAAAATCTATAGCGAATATACTACAGATTTGCAAAGTTTTGAGGTTGCGTGGAAACTGCACAATGCACACTTGTAACAGTCATTTTATGGACGTTTGTCACCAAATTTTCAACATAGGCATTTTAGGACCTCTGCTCATGAACAGAGTCACTGAGATTTTCTTAGTCTGTCCCAAACACTGATTTCCAACAGCGACCACTCTATTCTGCATCAGAAGTGTGAAAACACATTTCGGCGAGGATGTGAAAAATGACAGCTGCACTGTTCATAAGGAGGTGTGCAAAAATGGCAATGTTGAAAATCTGGAGTGAAAATATTACAAATTCGTGAAGTTACAAGTGTGCATGGAAACTGCGCAATGCGCGCTCGTAAAACAGTCATTTATTGGATTTTTTTCACCAAATTTGCAGCATAGGCTTTTTGAGAGTCCATCCCATGAACAATGGCACTGACATTTCATTACTCGGTCCTGAAAGGTGATTCTGCGTAGTGACTGCAAAATCACCTTTCAGGACCAAATAATGCCATGACAGTGACTGAATTCATAAGGAAGGGTCCCAATAATCCCATGTTGAAAATTTGGTGCCAAAATTCCCATAAATGCCCAAGATATCCACATAAGCTGAAAAAAATTAATTTATGCCTTTATACAGCTTACTGGTATTTCTTCAGTTCGCAATCAGCTTTGAAGAGTGCAGACATATTCCTGGTCCACCGAAGATCAGCGTGATGGACTCTGGAGGTAAGTATAGGGTGAGGGGGATGTGTGGGGAGGTGGAGTGCACAGTGGGTGTGTGCAGGTTGGGGGAGGTGCCACCAGAATCAATGAGGGACCATTTTCTAGTTTACAGGTTTAAAAAAAATTGAACAACATCACAGGAAGGTTTTCTGTCTTACAGGGACTTTTGGCATGCTGGGATGGGTTCCCAGAGTGCCACCTGAGTGATTTTTTGGGGGGGCTGTAGCTGATGGGGATTGGGCACCCCTGTCGGCACATAGTGAGTGTTGGGGGGGCAAGAACTGAGGGGGATTCGGCACCCCCCCGGCACACAACAAATTGGGGGGAACATTATGCCGATGGGGAGTGGGCTCCCCCATCAGCAAATGAACTAGGTTGGGGGGGCATGCCAACAGGGGGATTGGGCACCCCCCATCAGCTTTCATGGGGCTCTGAGGTGGTGGCTATGTTCCTGGAAATGTTACACCAGACGAGGTATTGCCCTGCAATGATAGGTCACTCCCTCATTGCAGCAGAATGACTGACACTGCAATGACGAGGCGGCCCCTGATTGCAGCGGCCAAATTGTTACAAGTTGGTGGCACTCCTGGAGAACCAGTGTCATCAGTACACTGGGCCTCATTGGTTGAGCACTGCCAAGCCCATGAATGCAGTGCTGGCACTGGTCGCCACAGTGCTGCACTTCCATAACCCTCCACATAATGTTTCTTGCACATGCGTGCAAGCAAACATAAAAAATACATAAGATTGCTGGTGGGGGTGCAGCGGAGGGTGACAAAGATGATAATAGGGCTAGGGGAGAAACCATATGAGGAAACATTAAGGGAGCTCAACATGTACTCCCTGGAGGTCAGAAGGGAGAGGGGGACATGATAGAGACCTTTAAATACTTAAAAGGCATAAACAGGGTAGAGAT
Organism: Neoceratodus forsteri; assembly: GCA_016271365.2. NCBI lineage: Eukaryota > Metazoa > Chordata > Ceratodontiformes > Ceratodontidae > Neoceratodus > Neoceratodus forsteri. The sequence continues at coordinate 905,272,554 of CM028133.1, forward strand.
GGGAGGATTGTTTCACTTAAAGGGAGGAAGAGTCATGAGGGGCCACAGTTTGAAGTTGGAAGGGGGAAGATTCAAGAGGGAGCTGATCAAACTGAAGACAGTGAACAGTTTTAAAGTGGGGTGGGCTGGAGTCAGGGGAAGGGTAGGCACAGACAACAACAAAAAGGTGGAAAGTCCAGGGAGAGGGGATGATGGTATTTGAAAGAGTGGGGGAGAGCAGCTGCAGGAGTATTAAACTGTGAGTTGCACACTCGGGCAGACATGATACACTTATGAGCCTTTTCTGCCAGTGACTTTGTATGTTTGTATACCCTCCTAGGCACAAATGAATCAATACTTTTCCAAAGCTGTAATTATGTACCTTTCCAGGCACAACCCTCTAACAATTCCCACTCCCACACCACAGTGTGCAATACAACAGCATGCTTCCACCTTCCTGTACAGGAGGCACTACCCTCACCCTATTGGTACCAGGGTTTAAGTGCCAACCTCTGAGCGTATGATTGGTGTACAGTGAACAGACAAGGTAACCCTCATGTCTGTTTTGTGGGTTCAAGTCACCTTAGTCTCAAGCTCTGGAAGAATTCAAACTGGTAACCTCTTGTTAGCGTACCCAATTATCAGGCTCAGATAATTCTGTCTTCGGGGGGCCAGATATCTTTGCCTACAAGCACCCAACCAGGTCTTTCAAATGAACCCTTAGAACTCTATGCAAGACTATAGAGAACTCTATCCATTTCCCAGTTTGGTATACAATAAGCCCATACACTGTGTACTTATAACCTTTAAAAGCTCCACTTAAATAAAAAAAAATGTCAAGGTACTCTAGCAGTTTCATTTGTAAAAAAAAAATATTTTTACTTTAAAAATATCAAAACAGAACAATAATTATGGAACAAATGTATATATCCCAACACATACAGCCTTGAAACAAACAGGTAAAAAAAATACAGCTCCTACAATTCATACATTTAGACTGGTATAATCTAATGCTTACTTTCTTTCAGTGCTTTGAGGATCTCCCTTCTCTCAGTCAGAAATATTTTCTTGTGTGTCTCTGTCATGTTCTCTCAGCAGTTAAACACACTTCTGAGCCAGTCTTCTCATGAGGTCACTAACTCCGCCTTGGTGTATCAAACTCTATATTTTACAATACAGGGTCTCCAAATAAAATATTTAAAAAAACATATGAGATGACCTCACTGACTTTCCTCTCCACAAGTTAACTGGTCAGAACTGGTTTGTGCTCTGCTACACATACAGTACATCTCAAAAGTTTCTTTGATATAAGTCACTGTATTCAAAGCAAAAGTGTATTGGCCTCTTTAATCCCATCTGGACCTTGGAATCTACACCTCAGGTCTTTCTGATGTAATTCAAGGGTTCCCCGGGAAATGTATTTCGGACATTCCAAATCCGTCTGGGTCCTCCCTGGCTCAGACATCAAACCTCTTCAATGTCCATTCTGGCCTCTCGACACCCCTCCCCACCAGTCCCTCCTGGCAACCATGCAAAGTAAAAGGACCTCCTAATGACATTATGAATGGCTAATCTTATTTCCTGGGATGAAAGCAAATTGACAAGGTAATTACCCCAGATCTCTGTAGTTTAAAATACCTCCTGTCCTTTGAACTTATCCTGGTGGGGGTCTTGATGTGTCAGTTCCAGTAAGACAGCCTTTTCCTTGAACTGACCTTCCCTTCACATATTTTATTTGTAATAACAAAAATTAATACAGCACTCGAGCACTCAGAGCTGGCTGTCTACATCACACTACCCTCACCCTATTGGTACCAGTTTTAACTAGCAAGCTGCCAGTGCTTCACTGACTATGTGACTATGGAAATGGTGTATGCACAAAGACTGTCTACATGGTTGACCAGCAGCTGTGCACTTAAGAAACAGTTTGCAAGGTTTTGTGAAATATAAAAACCACAAACCCAAAGGCCATTCAAATGAAAAGCCTCCAGCTGAGGTATCTGTATCTCCTGGCTTGATGGCCAAGTCAAATAAATGCTTTCCCAACTATCCCACAGTTTTTTCTGCAGACAAAACTTGGTTTTACTAACAGTTCCTGAACCAAGGGATCTTCCTCATTGTGCAGGGGCGATAGCACAGTTTGCAGCAATCCATCTCTAGCAGTTACTCTCTGACTGTTCTTCCTCTCACTCACATCTGAGACGGTGTTGATGTTACAGGGCATCAGCTGTCCCTCCAGTGCAGGTAGGCCTTTCCTGGCTCCAGCAATCAAGCATTCACAGTTTGGCTTCCCCTGTGTCAGTACTCATTACTCGACCCCACCCTACACATCACTGAATCCAGACTAGCAGGGGTGGTAATGACCAGCACGTGGCATGTTGATTAAGTGGATTCAGTCACAGTTCAAGCTGCAGCTGTGCAAAAGTCTCCATTAGCTGTAGCACTAAGCTACAAATGATGCGACACTCGGTTTAGTTACCTCTCTTTTCTTAAGCAGGGGATCTGCTTCTCACTCTGGGCTATCATATAGAGAGATATGCCATCTGCCTGTGAGGTAGAAGCTGTGCACAGCCTGAATTCCCAGTCTGTTCAGCAGTATACTCAGACTCAGAGAGAGACTGGAGGAGTTACTTTTGTAACTGAATTTAACAAACTGGCAGGTAGGACTGGATATGTCATTCACAGGAATTGGCCCATCTTGATGAGTGATTTATCAGTAAAAAGATCCATGATAGGAAAACCTAGGATCTCCTTTAAAAGAGCCACTAATATTAAGAATAGAATAGTACACAGTAGATTACCAGCAAAACCAAACATTTAAAGGGGCACATGGTTACCACAACACCCATTTTATGTTTTACAAGTGCCAGGCTACCAGCGTTGTAACATTTGCAAGTCTGTAGTACCAGGGAAGATATTTACACATGCTGGTAATATAATAGTAAACATACAACAATGCATAACTTGTGACACCCCATTTGTAGTATATGTTCTGTGGTGCACATGCAGAAAACTGTATGTAGGATGCACAACTAGGAGGCTTAAACAAAGGATACAGGAACATGTGAGGTCAATAGAAAATAAGAAGGAAGACACACCAGTGGGTGTACATTTCTTTATGTGCCACAATTCAAAAGCAAATGAACTTGGTTTCATGGGTATTGATCATGTCCCTGCCCATAAAAAGGGAGGTAACCAAACTAATGTTGCTGGAAAAGGAGAGCTATTGGACCTTTACACCTCAAAGTGTAATTACCTTCTTGATTGAGTATGAATAATTTTTTTCAAATCCCTGATCTGAAGGCTATTGTCTTAAACTGACCTACTAGAAAAAAAATAGAAAAGGATTTATATTTTTAGTTTTGCCGTCACATTGGTAAACAAAATACAGCCAATAGCTACCCTTAATTTTTAATGTGGTCAGGCCATCTATCGTATTATTTTTATTGTTTGAAATACATAACACTGTTCATATAAAAGAGCATATTGATGGTTTTCCTTATTAAATGACTGTATGTATTGAAATATTAACAACAGAATATTGGTAAAAAAAGAATACCATCTAATAGTTGGGCTGGCAGTATAGCCTAGAGGTTAGAGTAATGAACTGTAAATGAGCTTGGTACATCCAGCTAGACCAGACCTGAGTTTAATTCTCACAACCTCCACTTGCATACTGTGTGACTCTAAGCAAGTTACTTAACCTTCTAGTGCTCCCAGGTCACCCCTGAAAACAGGCACTTGTGCCTAGTGGGCCTTATCCAGTTACGGAAGACTAAAATAAAAAATAAAAAGTTATCTTTAATTTTATTTTTGATACATAACCTATTTGATATATAAAAAAATCATATTTTAAGTTCCCTGTATCAAAAGGTTACATATATTGAAACATTAGAAATCCAGTATGCATCTACCAGTGGAATCTAATTATTGTCTTCCTTGTTTCTAACTTTTTTCTTCTTGTTTTGCAGATGTTATATCTTTGTTTCTAACTTGGTGGTAATTGGAGCACTGTTAATAATAGTAGCTCCTTGCAGAATCACAGCTATCTATGAACTCCACATACTTTCTGTTCCTATGGTCTCCCGGAAACTATAGCCTTATCTGAGTAATATGCTCTTTAAATAAATAAATATATGGGACTAGAATAGTACATGACCTATTTTGGAAACTTAGAATACCTAAAGAAATTAAATGAATTTTTCTTATCATATTTTTTATTTTTTGAAGAAATAAAAGTTTTTTTTGTATAAAAGTTAAAAAATGTCAATTAATGCTGGCTAATGAATATTTATGGACTACATGTATAAATTGGCATGTGTCTCTCTCATACCACGCCCCATGATGAAGGGTTACACACCCAAAGCGTCAGGGCATTGTGGTGAAAGCCTTGTACTTGCTCACCTGGGACATTGCTAATAAAAGCATTTAATCTGAATCAACATCTGAGTGGAGTACTTTTGCTTAGGAGTGCAGGTATATTGGACCTTTTTTTTTTGAGTTCTCAAACAGTTCTGCTCTTCACTGGGGAGCTAGTAGTTCTGGTTTGTCAACTGACATTCAGGGCAGGAAGTCATGGATGTCTGTTACTTGGCTGGCAATTGGTTTCTGGAAAGGCACCTGAATTAATTATAGCCCTTGTGGCTTTCTCCTCAAGTGGAGTTACCTGACTGGATGATGGCCAGTCACCCCCGACCCCATTGTCATGGCAGAGTGCATCATAGGTGATGAAAATGGCTCCCTACTCAGAGCTTTAACCTGTAAATTAGCAGCTTCTTACTATGCAAGAGTTCAAGTAAATATACAACAGGCAGAGAACGCACCAATCAAAAGTACATACTGCCGAGAAATTCAGTGTAGACAAGAAAACAGTTCTGAACTTAGTTGGACCTTAACCAGAGTGGTGCTTCTTCAGGGAGCCCCCGATGACAATGGCTGCTTCTATATTACGTTAATGTGTAAGGTTTTATTGCATCAGAGCAAACCAGAAAGGTAACACAACTGTAAAGTAGTAGCATTTGTTATTCACCATGTCATTTTTCAGCAATAATGTTTTTTTTCTAGCAAACACATCAATATATCCATTTTTACATTTGATGCACAAACAACAAAATGTTTTGGGACGAGTAGAAGGGATTTGGGAGATGTGTTACTGCCGAGCCCATTGCAGTTCACAATACCAGGGGCTCGGCAGTCTACACCAATGACCGCGCATTGTGGTCTGATGCAGTTCTTGGCTTTGTGGGCAGAAACTGCATGTACTTCAAAGGACCAAAGCCACTCCAGTCTGAGAGGGCTTCAGTCCTTTGATCTGCTTGAAGCCGGTCAGCAAGCATCTGAGTGGCATTCAATATCAGGAGCCAGTGTTTGGATCTGTGACTCTGGCATGTGCATTAGCATCCCTGCTAATGTGCATGCCCAAAGTCACTGAAATTCCTCACATTCCAACAGCATAGAAAACTGTTCATCAATGTCTGCTGGCACTCCGTAACTGTTCTTCCCCCACCCAACCCTATCTCTCAGCACCCCCACCCCACCCCCAACAAAAATAACACTGACACTGTGGGTGCCCAGTCCCCCAGTTTCTTTTCAAATAAATGGCCTGTAATAAAGACAACCATCCACTGTCATCTGTTGTTGGCACCCTGTAACTGTTCTCCCCCAACCCTCCCTCTCAGCACCACCCCACCCACCAACAAACATAACACTGACACTGGGGGTGCCCAAACCCCCAGTGTCAAAACCTGAAATAAAGAAAACCTTCCCTCTGCATTTGGTTGTTTTTTAAACACCCTGCAAATAAGAAAACGGTCCATCGATGTCCGTTGCAGCCGCCACCGTAGCTTCAATCCCCTTCCCCTCCTATTTTATTTTTTTAAATACAGGACTTTAAGGTTCAGGGTAAGGACAGTGAGGGAGTCAAATCAGGCCAGCATGAGAGTTATGGACTTCAAGAGGATTGACTTTAACAGAATGAGGAGGATATTTAGGGAAGAAATGGCAGGAATGGTGAATATAGGGACTGTGGAGGAGTTATGGGAAGCTATCAAAGTGGGGTACTGAAAGCCACTGAAATTTGCATTAGGAAGGTGAGGAAGAACACAAAAATGAGGAGACCACTCTGGTTTGCAAGGGAGGTGGCAGGGGTGGTCAGGGAAAGAAAGAGGGCATTCAGAAAATATAAGATGACACAAAGGAAGGAGGACAGGGAGACTTATCGGGAGAAGTGGAGGATAGCAGGCAGTAGATGAGGAGGGCTAAAGCTGACACTGAGGATAAACTAGCTAGGCAGGCCAAAAGGGGAGATAACTTTTTTTTATGTATGTGGGGGAAAGAAGGAAGACAAATCAGGATAGTACAGTTGAGGAGGGAGGGAGGATTACAACTGTAGGGGGACTTTGAGAAAGCAGAGGTGCTGAATAGCTACTTCTGCTTGGTCTTCACAGATGAGGGGGCAGGTAGGGGACCCAAGCTGAGTGTCAGTGATAGGGAAGACAAAAAGGTGGATCCTAGCTTGTTCAGCATAGACAGGGTTAGGGAGGAACTAGGCAGATTAAAGGTGGACAAAGCAATGTGGCCGGACGACTTGCACCTGAGGGTACTCCAGGAACTGAGGGAAGAGTTGGCTACCCCACTGACGAGACTCTTTAACTTGTCTCTGGATACAGGGTGAGCGCCAAGAGATTGGAGGAGGGTGGACGTGGTGCCACTGCACAAAGGGGGCAGTAAGGAAGTGGTGGAGAATTATCACCCAATCAGCCTCACCCTCGGTGGTGGGTAAGGTGATGGAGGCACTAATAAAGGAAAGGGTGGTAGGCTACCTGGAGGATAGTGGCCTGCAGGACAATAGGCAGCATGGCTTCATGAATGAGAGGTCATGCCAGATGAACCTGACAGAGTTCTTCAATTGGGTGACACAGGTGGTTGACCAGGAAGGGGGGACATAGCCTATCTGGACTTCAGTAAGGCCTTCAACACCGTTCCTCACAGAAGGCTAGTAAATAAGCTGGAAAGCTTAGAGGTGGGATGGAAAATAACTAGGATGGTGGAAAACTGGTTTGTGGGCAGAAGCCAGAGAGTGGTGGTAAATGGGGTGCACTCCAGGGTGAGGGGGTGATGAGTGGGGTGCCCCAGGGGTCAGTACTGGGACCCCTCCTTTTTAATATCTACATCAGTGATGTAGTGGATGGGCTGGAGGAAAGGGTGTGCTTATTTGCAGATGATATGGAAATCTGCAATAGGGTAGACACTCTAGGGGTGTGGAGGCCATGAGGCAGGACCTGAAGATTCTGGAGGGGTGGTTGGAAACTTGGCAACTTAAATTCAATGCCCAAAGTTGTGCTGTGATGCACTTGGGGTGTAAAGACCTGTGAGGAGCTTACGCTGTGGTGGGGGGATAAAAAAACAGCAAGAGAGGGATCGGGGGATTATAATATCAAGCAACCTTAAGGTATGTAGCCAATGCAGCAAAACTGAGGGGAAGGCAAATGGAATGTTGGCATGCATTGGGAGGGGCATAACTAGCAGAAGGAGGGAGGTACTGAAGCTTCTTTACCAAGCCATGGTGAGGTCGCACCTGGAGTATGAGGTCCAGTTCTGGAGACTGCATCTATGCAAGGACATAGATGGGATAGAGAGGGTTCAGAGAAGGGCATCCAAGATGATGCACAGTCTGCAGGGGAAGCCTTATGAGCAGAGGTGTAGGGAATTGGATCTGTATCCACTGGAGACCAGAAGGGAGAGGGGGGACATGATTGAAACTTTTAAATACGTGAAGGGGATCAATGAGGTGAAGGAGGGGAGCTTATTTAAAAGGAAGGAGAGAGCTAAAACTAGAAGTCATAGCCCAAGATTGAAGGGTGTAAGATATTGAGGCAATATAAGGGGGTAATTCTTCACAGAGAAGGTGGTGGAGGCCTGGAACAAACTACCAGAGGAGGTGGTGGGGGCTAAAATGGTGGACGAATTCAAGAGGGCATGGGACAGACGTATGGGGTTGGTAAGTGGGGGGGAGGGGAGGGCTCATGGAAAAGGAGATTAGTTGGGGCGGAAGGGGCATACCCAATGGCTGTTGGGGTCCATTTCTGCCATCAGATTTCTGTGATTCTGTAAAAAGAAAACAGTTCATCGATGTCTATTGCAGTGGCCACTATCCCCCCGCTGTTTATAATGCTGACACTGGGGATGCCCAATCCCCAGTGTCCACTGCTGGTGTAATCTCTCCCCACCCGACCCTCCCACTCAGAACTTACCACCCCACCCACCTCCCAACATAACACTGACACTGGGGTGCCCAATCCTCCAGTGTAGAAAGCTGAAATAAAGAGAATCTTCCCTCTGCATTTTTGTTTATGCCTGCAAAAAAGAAAATGGTCCACCAATGTCAGTTGCAGTCTATAGCACACATACCCCCACACTGTTTATAACAATAACTCTGGGGGTGCCCAATCCCCAAGTGTTCACTGCTGGTGCCCCTGTTATTGTCACACTCACACGACCCTCCCACTCAGCACCCACCACCTCACCCCCCAACGTAACACTGACACTGGGGGCGCCCAGTCCCCCAGTGTCGAAACCTGAATTAAAGAAATCCTTCCATCAGTGTTTCTTATTTTTTTTCAAGCCTGTATAAAAAAATAAAAAAATGGTCCATCTATGTCTGTTGCACCATTAACTCACCCCACCCGACCCTCACACTCAGCACCCATCCTCCTACCCTCCCACCAAGCCCTTCCTTACCCACCGTGGGTCCAACGATGTCATCTTCTCTAGACCGCAGCCACATCTTCACTCTTCAATGCTGGACTGCGAACTGAGGAAATCAGGTGTGCATTTCAATGTATTTCAATGGGGGGTTGTGCTTAGTGGCATAACTTGACCATTTTTGGATATTTTTGCCCCAGATTCACAACATACCTTTTTTGGGACACCACCTCATGAACAATGCAAGTGATATTAGGTAAATCTTTCCCAAAAGATGATTTTTGTGGTGGCTGCATGAACTCACCTTTCAGGCAGGCGTTGAACATTTTCTGTGCCCTTGTTCATGAGGTGAGGTCATAAGAAGGCTATGATGAAAATCTGGGGCAAAAGTATTAAAGAAAACAACAAAGGTGTGAGCCTACATTGTAATTAGAAACTTAGAAACATAGAATTGGACAGCAGATAAGGACCACTTGGCCCACCTAGTCTGCCCATTTCCCTACCTAACGGAATGCAGCAGATCCTAGTTAACCAACAGCCTACTTCCTCCTACCCCCCACTAGAATTGGTTTATGTCTGTCCCATGCATTCTTGAATTCCCCCACTGTTGCTGACTATATGACCTCCTCAGAAAGGCTGTTCCATGCATCTACAACCCTCTCTGTGAAGAAATACTTCCTCACATTGCCTCTGAGCCATCCACCCTCTATCTTCAAATTGTGCACCCTTGTTCTTGCATATCTCTTTTTTTGAAAGATGCTACCCTTTTGGACTTTGTTGATTCCCTTGAGGTATTTGAAAGTTTCTATAATGCCCCCCCATCTCCTTGCCTCGAGGCTATACATCTTAAGCTCCTTTAGTTTTTCTTCATATGTCTTCTGGTGCAGACCTTGCACCATTTTGGTTGCCCTCCTCTGGACAGCCTCCACCCTGTCTATGTCTTTGTGGAGATGGGATCTCCAGAACTGTACACAGTACTCCAGATGTGGTCTGTACAGAGGGCCAACAGCTTCCTGTTTTCTACTGGTGATGCCTCTCCCTATGCATCCCAGTATCCCCCAGCCCTCCTTACTGCCTTCTCACATTGCTGGCCCACCTTTAGGTCATCTGATATGACTACCCTCAGGTCCCTTTCCATTTTTGTTGTTGTCAGTATCTCACCCCCCATTGAGTACTCTTGCCCTGGGTTTTTGTTTCCCAGGTGCATTACTTTGCATTTCCTTGCATTGAATCTAAGCTGCCATATACTTGACCATTCCTCCAACCTTGCCAAGTCCCTTTTCATCTTTTCCACCCCACCTTGCGTATAAACCATTTTGCGGATCTTTGTGTCATCTGCAAAGAGACATACCTTCCCCTCCAGTCCCTCCACAATTTGTGAATGCAGGCTCATAACTTTGGTAATTTTCAAGATTTTGACCCCAAATTTTCAATATAGCAATTTCTTTATAGCACATTATGAATGTGATTGCTGTCATTTTTCAAATGCTGGCCAAAATTTGTTTTTGCACCCAGAAAATTGATTTTGCAATCATTGCACAAAGTCACCTTTCAGGCAGGAGTTGTATATTTTCTCTGCACTTGTTCATGAGGTGGGATAATAAGAAGGCTACGTTTAAAATTTGAGGCAAAAATATTAAAAAATAACAAAGTTATGAGCCTACATTGAAATTTACGAACACAAGCTTGTAACATTGGTAATTTTCAATATTTTGACCCCAAATTTTAAACATAGCCATTTCTTCACAGCACCTCACAAATATGGTTGCTATCATTTTTCAAATCCTAGCCAAAATGTGTTTTCGATTCATATCTGTGGCATGGAATAATGCTTTGGAGGTGCAGAATGATGTTTAGGTGGGGATTTAAAAATGTTCACTTATTGTGTTCATTAGGAGGGGTAATAAGAAGGATGTGGTGAAAATCTGGTGTTCAAGTATGGTAAAATGCCCAGGTTATGACTGAACGTTACACTATTTCAGCGTTCACTCATAACTTCACTAATTTTCAATATTCTGACTTCAACCTTTCAACATAGCCATTTTTCAACATCACCTCATAAACGTGACATGTGAGATTTTTAAAATCCTGGATGAGATGTGTTTTCACACCTGTGGTGCAAAATGTCATTTCGGCTAATGCACTATAAATGGTACATGCCATGTCTATAAGGTGAAGTCTAAAATAAGTATCTTCAAAATTTGGGATCAAAATTGCAAAACACAAATTGTTTACCAAGCATCAAACATTTGGCATTGACAAATGTTTGTAATTTTGTTCTCTTTCATTCCTGAACTAAGATATGGGGTTTTGACGTTTTTAAAAGTTCCTGCTCCCATACTGAGGGACAGATGTAAAGAAAAAAAATTAAAGTCTTGGTACTGTGCTGTATTGTTTACCATTAGAAACATGTGACAGCATCATCCTAACACATCCACACTATGACTCTAGAATGCATATTCAACAAGTAAGCTCAAAGGAAGAGATTTTTAAAAAATTGCATGTGGCAAACATCTTTAATGACTTGAGTCATTAATTGCAAAATTGGCTAAGAAAGCTGTTTTAAAAACATCAGATAAAAATAAACTAATGATGAATCTAGGAACAGAAACAGAGAAACACAGAATTTGGTAGCAGATAAAGGCCGCTTACGCATCCCAATCTGCCTCTTTTTCCCTACCTACATTATTACCAAAGACCATACTTGATCTACTGCTCTTTCTTACTCCGCCACTTCCTTTCCACTGTGACTCCCTTGTGTCTATCCCATGCATTATTATTTTTTTTTTAGCTACTACTTTCTCCTCTGGCTCCTGGTTGGCTGTACATCTCGACTGTCCTCCCGGCCCGCACCCCCAATACCAGGCAGACTTCCCCCATATCTGCCATGGCTTGCCCTCCATGGCAGGGTGGTGAGGAGCCCCGCAAACTCAACTCACTTTGAATGGATCCAGACTGGGAGAAGTGTCATTTGGGGTCAGGCCATGGAGAACAGAAGCTCATGCTGCCCAAGCAGGAGCCCTTTTTCCTTGTTCAGCGTGGTCCCCAAAGGCAGAGCATGCAATGGCGACAGCACTGCACATGTTCCTGTTATGCTCACCTCATCAGGTGTCTGCCCCACCTCTAACCCTGTAGATGCAGCATCAGTGTGCCAGCCCCCAGCCACCACTATGGGCCAGGCATGCACCAGCGTCTGGTCACCCCCTCTCCCCAGAGAAGGAGAGCTGTCCCTGGGATGCTTGATCCTTCTCCTCCCCTGTCAACCCCCGGTGGCCCATGCTAGCTCCTGAATATGGGTCGCTGGCATGATGCGAGGTGTGGCGTCCAGTGCCTCAGCCCTCGGCACCACCAGGACAGCCCTATCCCATGCATTCTTGAACCTTACCACTGTTTTCACCCCACCACCTCTGCTGGAAAGCTATTCCCGGAATCCACCACTATTTCTGTGAAGAAGTACTTCCTCACATTTCTCTACTTTCCTCCTCTACCTTATTTACCCCCTGAGATATTTAAAAGTCTCTGTCATATCCCTCTCTCTCTCCTGTCTTGCAGGCTGTACATATTGAGGTCCTTTAGTTTCTCCTTGTAGGGATTTTGATGTGGACTAGGCCCTGCAGCATTTTAGTGCCCTCTTCTGGCCTATCACCAGTCTGTCTATGTCCTTCCGGAGATGTGGTATCCAGAACTGGACACAGTACTCTAGGTGGGGTCTTACCAGTGATCTATGCAGAAGCAACACCACCTCCCTCTTTCTGCTGGTGATACCCCTCCCTTTGCACCCCAGCATCCCACTAGCCCTCCCAATTACTTTGTCGCACTGCCGGGCCACCTTTATGTTATCAGATATGATTACTCACAGATCGCTTTCCTGCTTGGTAGTCATCAATACCACTCCACCCTACTCTACCCCAGGTTTTTTTGTGCTGTAAGTGCATTATTTTGTACTTTGTCACATTGAAAACTACCTGCCATACTCTTGACCACTCCTCATGTTTTTCAGGTCTCTGCTCATCCATTCCACCCCCCCCCCGAGTATCCACATAATTACAGATTTTGGTGTCATCCACAAAGAGGCAGACCTTCTCTTCCAGCTCCTCTGTTACAGTATGCCATTTATAAAGACAATAAAGAACATCAGTCCCAACACTGGTACCTGAGGCACCCCGCTGGTCACCCTACCTTCCTCAGAGTAAACTCCATTTACCACCACCCTTTGTCTATCCCTAAATGAACTTCTTATCCAGTTTACCACTTTCGAACCCACTCCTAAGCTACCCAGCTTGCTTACTAGTCTCCTATATGGAACAATGTTGAAAGCCTTACTGATATATAGGTAGGCCATGTCCACTGCTCCACCGTGATCTAATTCCATTGCCACCTGGTCAAAGAAATCTGTCAGATTTGTTTGACATGACCTCCCATAAATCCATGCTGCCTCGGGTCTTGTAATCCACTGGATTCAAGATATTCCACAATAATTTCCTTCAGCAGTGATTCCATTAACTTTCCCACCATCAATGTCGTGCTGACTGGCCTATTGTGTACTGGGACTACATCCACCCTCCCCATCTTCTGGAACCACTCCTATCTCCAGTGAGCTGTTAAATAGGACTGTCAGAGATGCTGCTAGTTGCTCCCTCAATACCCTTGGGTGCACCCCGTTTGCTTTTCCACCTTCAGATACACACTAAACAAACAAGAAATGCGACTAAAGGAGGACTACAAGTCCCTTTCAAGCGCACATCACTGGCCCAAAAATCTATTACTTTTAAGGGCCCTGAGTGGTTTAATGAGCTGCCCAACACACTGACAGGAAACACAAAGCTGAGTCTGTTCAAAAGGGGGCTACCGTCCCAGCTTAAGTATGTAACCACCTGTAGTTGTGCAAGAACATAATTTATATTCCTCCTGCCTTATCCCCCACCTTTTCACCTCTTCCCCTCCCCACTCCCTCCCCCTTCGACTTACAACCCTACTGCACCACCTTTCCCCTTTACTCCTGTCCACACTACCTCTAGCTACTTTGACAACGCCAACCTGGCTGCTTACCTTTTCCCCCATCATCCCCAAAGCTTAACAAGGACCTATTATTGTCATGTCTTACTATACCCAGTATATCCATACCCTGAAACAACTTGATGTAATGTAATTTATTCTATTTTTAAGATGTACCTGGAACTAGTAAGTCCTGTACCTCATGTGCCATTTTAATAATTTTCATAATGCCTACCATGTTTTTCTTTTTTCACTGTTATCTTAATTTGTACTTATTGTATTGTATTGCTCTGTTTTGTCTCTGACTTGGAACCTTTGAAAATGAGTCTTTGACTTAAAGGTATTAATCCCAATCGAAATGCAGGATATTATGACCTTAGCTGGTAGTTTAGGAGCCTTGTTTGACCAGTAGAAGATGATAGGCGAGTGATCACCTAGGGAGTCCAGGAGCACTTCTAGACTGGAGACCTGATCTGGGTGGTTTGTTAATACCCAGTCTAGCAGAGTGCAGGTACCCATTCTATAATTTGTTCGAGTGGGTTGGTCCACTAGCTGACAGAAGTTGATTGAGGAGACTGCACCCTTTAAGGTGGCAGCATCTTGTGATAACCAATTTATGTTGAAGCCACCCAGAACTATGGCTTCACTGTCGAAGTGAAGGTCGGCTAGGTATTCATGCAGTACTCTAAAGCCTTTGGCTTGTTCTCTGGGGGTTTGTAGACTGAGACAAGTGTGAGGCCCTTGCCCTGGGTACCAAGGGTTAGCCGCACGAGGAGTATCTGCACATTCTTTCCTGTGTTTAACTGTGGAAGAGCTATCCCCTGAAGGTGATTTTTTATGTAAAGAATGCAGCCACCACCCCTTTTGCCGAGCCTGTCAAGCCGGAAAGGGGTGTACCCTAGGAGTTTGACTTGCGAGTCCATAGTCCTGGGTGTAAGCCACGATTCAGTGACAGACAGGATATCTGGGCTATGCTGAGCCACCCAGGCTTGCAGCAGGTCCAGTTTTGGGAGGAGGCTACAGATGTTAATAGATGCTATGGAATTCAGACGCCTATTCCCAGAATTACTGTATCTTGGGCCAGGGTTAGGGTGTATATTGCCTGACACCAATAGTAGTAGACAGGGCTTCAGTTAACTCCATTTTGGGAGTATTTGACTTCCAAAAATAAGGCAAAAACTTCCAAAATAAAGACAGAGGAAGTCATTGACTTCTAGATGTAAAACCAAAAATTAGATGACTTCCAAAATTGCAGGCCTGGAAGTCAGAAATTATTGATTGTTCTGAAATAAATTGTATTTTACCACTAATATATTATATTAACATCCATAAATTTGTCCTTCCTAGAATATTGACTTCCAAAAGTGGGATCCTGGAAGTATTTTGACTTCCAAAAAATTGGAATGACTTCCAGATTTCAACTCCTGGAAGTTTTAGACTTCCACTGAAAATAAATTAACTGAACCCCTGGTAGTAGCCATGCTACCCTGATTGCGTAGAGCTTGAGCTGTTTAGTAGAGCAAGGTGGGTGGCGGCGGGTATGGAGTTGGGTTCTAGCCATGCATACAACAGGTATTGTGGGTATAGTAGGTGGTTGGATAGGGTAGCGGATGCCAGAGGTGGGCAAGCTTAATGAACCTGCCAGGGTGAGGATGGCTGGTATTGGGAGGCCTTGAGCAGATGTTGAGTTTGGGAGCCCATTCCTATGTATTGGCGGAGGCTCCAGGACTGTTCTATTGCAGCCATTGGATAGGGATGCAGGGAGCCGGAGCGTGGCAAGCATAAGTATGGCAAGCCAATTAGCTGGAGACAGCATGGTTATATTTGCAGTGTGGAGCATGGGTCAGTAGAGGGTAGTGGACTACTGAACTAGATGCTGACCAAGCTTAGCTGGTGTCATTTAGTCTTTTGAGGTCCCCCCCCCCGCACACCAAGTGTTGTATTAAGGTGGAGTCTGCCTTGGTGCAATATAGCTTTAAGAGGCGGGGCCTGAGAAGTCGTGTGGTACAGCTTTAAGAGGGGTGCTTCTTCACATCGGTGGTTGTTCTGGGGCATGGTCTGGAGTGGATTCAAATAGTGGAGGGGTAGGGGTGGATGGAGGTGGCGGGGGTGGATGGAGGTGCCGGAGGTGGGTGGGGGGCTGAAAAATTGTACAGAATTGGTCACACGCAACTAATATTAAATTCTAGCAGGCCAGTGCGGGTGAAGCCTTGCAACAGAGCGAAGAACACTTCTGGCTTCTGCTGCCAAAATTCTATAGGCAACTGCTGTTAGTTTTAGTCCAATTAGCAGGCAGCACAGATGTGGCCAGCAAACCAGAGATCGGCTGGTGAGAGAGGCGCTGAGTTCTAATGTAATAGTTGCACTCAGCACTGGAGCGATGGAGATTACCTGTAGGTCTTCAGTTTGAAAATCAACTGGTGGGAGATTGAGGAGGAGGGCAGCAGCGGCTTGCCAAGTAGCCGAGCTGCACTTCTGCCAGCATAGAAGCCTGATGGGCAAGGATCGTCTAGGGGAGGAATCACAGAGAGAGACCAGATTAAGTAGGGAGCAGGAGGCTGACGGCATGACTCACAGTATGTGATTAGTAAGGACAGGGCTGGCACTGGGGTAAATTGCTGGGAGGGGGCTCGAGAAGAAGTTCTCAGCTTTCCAGGGTGTGGTGGAGAGAGACAATGGGCTTGGAGATGAGGTCAGGAGTTGTGAAGAAATTAAGTAGAATTAGGCATGAGCAAAGCTGGGGGGAGTGAATGGGGGAGAGGGAAGAAGGACAGAGTTCAGGCAGACTAAATTATCTGCTATGTTGGTAGAGCAAGATGGAGGGGTAGCAAGTTGGAAGAAAAGGGTGAGAGAGAGAGTGAGAGAGGGAGAGCGAGAGAGAGTGAGGTACTTCTGGGAGCAAGGGTACAGATAGGGAGGATCTTCAGTGAGATCAGGTTTCTGTAGCGAGGGTGAAAAGGGACAGGAAGAGTTTAGTAGGAGTTTTGCTCTACAGTTTTGCTCTATAGACTTTGTATAATGTAACCCCCTTATTACCCGGGGTTACTAGAATTCCAGTAAGACCTAGTGGTAGGCAGAGAAGGCAGCTTGTGAAACTCCAGTTAAATGGATTTCACACTGTCTCACTCTGTTCTCAGTCTCAGCTGAGACTGAGGGATGACATCACCATAGAACTGTCGCAGCTGCATGAGCCACAATGGAATCTGCAGCAGGGAGTTGGAGTAGAATGTTGGGAGGTTTGAACAGTAGTCAGTGGTCAGTTGGAGTTTGGAGCTTGTTGTGAGAGGAGCACAGCAGCTCTGTGTTAGGCTCTTGGAGCCTCAGCCCTGACATAGGGCTACAATTAGGAAAAGGTGTGTGCTTCCACCTAAAGAGAGACACACTGATCTATTTTTAAAGTGGTGGAGACCGCTGATTCGGGTCTCTGTGCCCCATCCCTCAGGGAATGGGGCAGGAAGGTTTGCCTGCATTTCCAGGGGCAACCCCCTGGCTACTGCTAGTGAAGAAACTGCCTTATTTTGTCCAAGAGTCTGGGAAACAAGAAGATTTTGTGATTCGCCTGTGGGACACCTGCAACCGGAGGGTGAGTTCTGCTCTTTCTAAAGGGCCCATGTTTCACCCTGGACTTGTGTTATAATGGGGATTGGACTACTGAAGTAGTGGGAGGCCTAGAGTAATAGGCTTAGCCAAAAGTAAAAGTATGTTCAAGTCCAGCACATAGGGGAAGTCAAGACATGTAGAGGAGATGTGACATACGTCTACCCAGTAATCTACATTGCCAAGCTTTCAGAAAAGAGTTGTTTAGTTTCCAGAGAAATGGCCGGGCATGGATTGTGGGAGCTGGAGGTGGGAGACCCCCCCCCCCATCTTTGGTAACCAGGTCCACCTCTAAGGATTTGCTCTGTGGATTTCTACTTTGCCTCATGCACTTGGCCAGTGATGAGGAAAGTACCCAGACATGGGATGGAAGGAAAATTCCCTCTAGGAGTCGAAGGCTCTAAGGTGGTTTGGGGAGCCACCAATTGGAAACTGATTCATTCCCATAATGGACTGCGGATCAAGTGGCCGGCGGGGGAGCCGGGCCAGTGGGGAAGACCTAAGTAGTGTACAAGTCGGGCTGTGTACCCAAAGCTGCGTGCAAGTCCTGGCTGTGTGCCTGGTGGGTTTAGAGCCTGAGGGCTGGAAATGTGAAGAAGTGTTCTGTTGTCTCTAATCTGCATTACCTGGAATGTAGCCCCATGGGGGTCCATCTATGCTTTATTTGTTCAGCTTGGATGTGAATAAAAGCCACACTGTAGAATCCCATTCCTGGTTTTGGACATTACAGTTATTGCTTCCTGTGTTCGGATTTACTTGGGTGCCCCTGTGCAGAGTAGCCAAACCTAGGCCCCCTGTGCCAAGTAACCTAGTCCTCCCCGAACCCAGTCCCCACCAGGTACTGCTGCCAGCTTCAACAGCGTGCCACCTGTCGTTTTGCAAAAAGGCAGGGATCAGGGGTTACAATAAGAACAAGCAGTAAATTAACATGAAAAATCAACAGGCATTAATTAAGAGGCAACTCAAGTTATTACTTAGGCTATGAAGGGAATTTAGCAACATACAAAATGGTAGATTGCACTGAGTCGGTATAACAATTGCTACAGCATATACAGTCTAAGCAATTAAATCACAATGAAAGCCTTCTGCTATTATGCCAAAATTGTATAGAATTCGTCACACTCAGCTAATGTTAAATTCTAGCAGGCCAGTGCAGGTGAAGCCTTGCAACAGATCGAAGAACGCTCCTGGCTTCTGCTGCTGAAATTCTACAGGTGCGGTCGCTATGGGAAATCAGTGTTTGGGACAGAATAAGAAAATTACAGTGACACTGCTCATCAGTAGAGGTCCGAAAATGCCTATGTTGAAAATTTGGTGACAAAAGTCCATAAAATGACTATGTTACGAGTGTGCATTGTGCAGTTTCCACGCACACTCGTAACTTTACAAATTTGTTATATTCCCACTCAAAATGTTCAACATTGCCCATTTTGCACACTTCCTTATGAACAGTACAGCTTTCATTTTTTGCAACCTGCCCAAAAAGTGTTTTTGTGCCTGTGGTGCAGAATGGTGCAGTTGCTGTGTGAATTCAAGCTTTGGAACAGATTAATGAAATCTCAGTGCCACTGTTTATGAGGGAAGTTCCCAAAAAGCCTATGTTGAAAATTTTGAACAAAAATACCAACAAACCCCAGGGGCATTAGGGTTTCCTACCATAATGCCCCACCTGCAGTCACTGACTGGCATTAAGGTGTGCCTTGGGGTCTTTGGCCCTAACGTTCACCCCATTCTCCTATACTGCTCCCATCTCACCTTATTTCCTTAAGGAATGGGATGAGCATAAGAGCCGAAGACCCCAAGGCACACCGTGACACCTGTCACTGTCTGCAGGGTGAGGTGGAATGGCATGAGCATTATGGCAGACCCAAAGGCACACCCCAATGCCTGTCAGTCTCTGCAGGGTAAGGGTGGCGGTTGGCGTTAGTTCACTACTTTACTGCCATTCCTACTATGCATCTCTCTGACCCCTGCACTACCAATGCCAATACCGCAAGCAAACATTTGGCATTGACAAATGCTTGTTCTTTCAGATTTGGCCCTATGGGATACTGGGGGAGCAGCAGCAGGAGGAACAACAAGCACACACCTGAGCTTGTGCATCCACACACTGCTGAAAGAATAGTTTAGTTGAATTGTTACAACTGAAACCATTGTTGACACTAGTTCCTGAGGTGCTTTTTTGCATTGTTTTCAAAAAACATTCTACAGGCAGGGTCCCAGATGATTGGAAAACGGCTAATGCGGTGCCGTTGCACAGAGGAGGAAAGGAAGAACTGGGAAACTATCACCCAGTCAGCCTTACCTCTGTGGTGGGTAAGCTGATGGAGGTTCTTATAAAGGAAAGGCTAGCACAATATCTGGGGGAGGAGGAACTCATAGACAAAACCAGCATGGGTTTACAAGGGGCAGGTCACATCAGACCAACATGACTGAATTCTTTGAGGAGTAACGAAGATATGTGATCAAGCAGGGGTGGTGCACGTGGCATATCTGGACTTCAGAAAGGCCTTTGACACAGTCCCTTACAGGAGACTAATAAGCAAGTTGGATAGCCTAGGGGTGGGGAGCAAACTAGTAAACTGGGTGGAAAATTGGCTGGAGGGTAGAATGCAGAAGGTGATGGTAAACATGGTGCCCTCCATAGAGGGAAGGGCGATGAGTGGGGTACCTCAGGGGTCAGTATTGGGACCTGTACTATTTAACACATACATTGGGGACATCTCAGAAGGCCTGAACGGGAAGGTGTCTCTGTTTGCAGATGACACGAAGATCTGTAACAGGGTGGACACAATGGAAGGGGTGGAAAAGATGAGGGAGGATCTTGTCAGACTGGAGGAATGGTCAAGGAAGTGGCAATTGCAATTCAATGCAAAAAAATTTAAAGTTATGCACATAAGGAGTAGGAACCCAAAGGCAAAATAATGGCTGGGGGGGAGGGGGAGGAACTAGAGGTAACAGAGCAGGAAAGGGACCTGGGGCTCATCATTTCAGATAACCTGAAGGTGGTGAAGCAATGCAATAAGGCAATGGGGAAGGTGAACAAAATGTTGTTGTGCATAGGGAGGGGCTTTACAAGCAGGAGGGAGGTGATCATCCCATTAATCAAAGCTATGGTCCGACCACATCTGGAATATGGGATCCGGTTCTGGAGGCCACACTTGCAGGGGGACAGAGACAGGTTGGAGAGGGTTCGGAGAGGGTGACCAAGATGGTTCAAGGGCTGCACAGGAGGACATATGAGGAGCAGTTAGAGGAACTAAACTTATACACACTGGAGTTGAGGAGGGAAAGGGGGGATAAGGTTGAAACCTTCAAATATCTGAAGGGAATAAACAAGGTGAGGGAGGCAGCATATTCAGGATGAGTGAAAACAAATCAACAAGGGGACATGCATTCAAGCTGGAGGGGGGCAGGTTTGGAGGAAATGTGAGGGGGAAGTTCTTCACTGAGAGAGTGGTGAGTCCTTGGAATAGGCTACCAGAATGTGTGGTTGGGGTAGACTCAGTGAACAAATTCAAGAGGGCTTGGAATGACTACATGGGGCTAAATAAAGGCAAAACATGGCATGGAGGAGAGGGAGCAAGATAAAAGGACAGAGGGGTGTTTGGGCAGACTGGATTAGCCATTGGGTCCTTTTCTGCCAGCAAGTTTCTATGTTTCTATGTAAGCAGCAATACAAAAACTAACAATTATAGAAACTTGTAAGCAATGATACCCAGCAGAGTAGCGGTATTTGGCTATACCAGACTGCCCAGGGGCATATTGAGTTCTAAAACCTCAGACTGAGGGCTTTATAGACCTGGAAAGTCTGGTATAGCCCAATATTGCCCACACTGGATTGCATTTAGAAAATATTTTACATGTTGAGTATATTCAAGTGGGTGTTAAAAATATTTTAAAAGCTACAAAAATGCTACTAAAAAGGGCATTTTGTTGTACAATAGTCCTTCTACTAATAGCATTGCCAGTAGATGGCACTGTTGTGTGTTTTATTTTCTTTACCTATATAGTATCATTCACCCCCATTTTCTGTCCGGAAGCACCCCTGCCATTGCATCTGTAATGTGTCCCCCTCACCTGCCTCCCTTGTGAGAAGTGAATGTTTGTTTCTAGGGAGCTGAATTTCAGAGCTAGAGAAAATCGATAAGGCTAGAAGAGATTATCAGCACCATTGGAAAATGTAGCATGAATGCTGTCGGCACCCTTAAAGTAAGTTCAGTAGTGCATAAGCTTGATAGCACTGTTGTGCCCCCCCCCCCAACTTTTGCTTAGTCAATATTCTCCCTTCACCTCCCCCAGTAGCAATATAGTTTTTTTTTTCTTTAATTACTACTTTCAGTTTGAGTTTGGGAGCTGTTGCGGTTGTCATTGGGATGAGAATAAAGCAGGAGTGTAAGTGGCATTTATTTATTTAGCTTTTGTTAACCGGGTTGGTACACTAGACAATACATTTGCCTATTTTCAGGTACAACCCAGGAGGGTACAAGAAATACAAGTTAAAATACATTGGACAACAGAGGTACAGAATCAATCAGTTTACAGAGTCAGAGCACACATTACATGATCAAGTGGTTACTCACAGTAGGACTTATGCATTAAGAACTGAGCAGTGCAGTACATAACATTAGAGGTACAATGAATACTATTATATATACAACTGCAGGACCCCCAGAAGGAGGACCCCTTCAGTGCTGATTATGTACAACTATTGGACCCTGAGAAAGTGGTGCCATGGACAGGGCCATGCCCAGGCTGAGTCAGAGTGGAGGCAATACATACCAAATCACACCCCAGAGCCAGGGCCAGAAGAAATCATGGAGGCTTGGGACAACCACACACAGAGAAAAGCTTCAGGTGGTTCCATAGGGAGGATCTGAGGCAACCATGTGAGGGAGAGGAGCGGATCAGGGCAGGAAGCGAGTTCCACAGCCTGGGTGTGCTCAAGGCAAAGTCCCTGTCATCCATTTGAGTGCGAGAGGTCAGTATCTTAAGGACAGCAGAGCCAAGGGACCTGAGAAAGTAG
The DNA here is from genome assembly GCA_016271365.2 of Neoceratodus forsteri. NCBI lineage: Eukaryota > Metazoa > Chordata > Ceratodontiformes > Ceratodontidae > Neoceratodus > Neoceratodus forsteri. Next base: position 905,294,854 of record CM028133.1, read on the forward strand.
TGAGAGGAGACAGCTAGTACAAGGAGTGCCGCCAACCCGGGGGGGGGGGGTGCCAGTCCGAGGAACCTTACCCATGAAGCATCCCAGGACAAAGTTTAAGTAATGAGAGGGAGAGAGCCAATTCAGCTTACTGTACAGGTCACAGTGATGGGTGAGACGAGGGGCAGCAAGAGCGACACACCAAATATTATATGAGACAGTCCATCTAGAAAGGTGCGCTTTGGCAGTGCGAACAAACAGAAGGCTTCTCTAGGAGGGGGGAACACATCACAAGCCAGTGCAAGTCAGGCAGCAGGGGTGAGGTTACTCCTTGCTCTGTAAGCCATACTCAGTTTACAGTTGACAGTTTTGTAAACATTCTGGATATGATGCCCAAGGTCGAGCTGTGGGTCAAGTGTCACACCAAGGTATTTGAAGGTGCTGGTGACAAGGACCAGAGCGTCATCAAGTCCAGTGATGCACAATAGGGCATGGTTGGCAGTTGTGGTCAAGAAGCATGGCCCAGAACTCAGAGATTACTTAGGAAATGCTGCTGAGACCAGAAGCACCACAGTGGAGTGGAGGAGACACTGCCAGTGGGGGCGGTAACACAGTGCGAGTCACTAAATGGGGAGAAAACTTGGCAGCAGTTTTTTTTTTCTAAAACCCTATTTAACACAGGTATATAATCTGTGAAAAAGCAGGCTGCAGTGACACTCATTATTTCCCTGTCTCTTTTGGTGCATAAATGTTCCCCTTGTCAAGGGTTTTAGTCAATCAGAGGCTGTGAAATGTTCGACCCATTCCTGAAGAAACATAGACAATGACAGCAGAAACAGACCGTTGACCCATCCTGTCTCTCAATGGTACCTTATCTTACTGGAGATCTATTGTCTGTACAGGGTTCTTGCATGCTCACCTGACCCCCATGTTTCCTGCCTTACTGCTATCTCACAGAGTAACTACTACCCTTTACCCAGTCCCATCCTTGCTTGAAAAATGAATGGTTTTGGCACCCACCACCTCAGTCAGCAGACTGTTACTTGGAGCAACCACTCTCTCCTTTCTGAACCCCACCGCCCAAAAGCTTTCGCTCTGTCCCTGTGTTCCAGATTTGCTATTCCTGAATAGTTCTTCACTGTTTACTATGTTCCTTCCTTTCAGAAACTTGAAGACCTCAGTTATATCACCCGTCTCTCAGCTGTCCTCATCTGTCCTCAAGTGAATACATATTCAGTGCCCTAAGCCAGTTCCCATAGGTTCTACCCTGCTGGCCCTGAATCATTTTGGTTACCTTATGTAGCACTGTTGTCTGCCAGTTTTAGTCTTTCCTTAAACAGCCACTGACGTGTCAAGAAGAACTCTGAAAAACATAATATTTAGACACAAAGCAACTTATATTATTCATTAGCTCCGTATTTCCTATCAATATTATTTATTATTGAAGTCATATGCATGAAAATTGATCTTTTTTCCTTGAAGGTTCATCTGCCCCTATTTCTTCTTCCCAACCTGATGTCATAATACCCAGCTTGTGATATCACAGTTATTTCCATGGCAGCAGACTGTGATGTCACAATGGAGCATTATAATTTCAAATAGGGAATAAGCTATAGAGGCAGATGAATGCTACAGGAATGAAGATCTTTGTTTTTGTGGGAATTTTATCACTAATAAATAACATAGTGGAAAAATCTGTAGAAGACCTATTAAATACAAGTTGAATTGTATCTAAATATTGGTTTCCAGAGTTTTCCCAAAGGCGTCAGCTGCTCTATAAGTGAGCAGGTATAAGCAGTCTTAAACTGATTTAGTTTATCTAAACCACACTTAGTACAATATGGACAGAGTTTTACAGTTAAAATAAACTGAAATAAAAGTTTATATTCCCAACATATATAGAAATGGAAATGACAGGTGGAAAAATAAGAAAATAACACCAGATAAAAGTAACACTACAATATGTGAGGGTCTGTTCTTTCCAACAGCCACCAGCTTTGAATGGGTTTGCTGTACTTCCAATTGAGAATTAATGTGTTTATTCCGATGAAAATGACATTTCAATCTGATTCCATTATGAATGTTAACAAGGTAATTTTCTGATACTGTCCTCTCTTTGCCTTTTAGGGTTACACGTGTTTGCACTGAAACATAATGGCACTGTTGCAGCTGCCCCAAGTAGAAACAGCAGCTGTTCAATTCTGTCTAGTTCGGTTTGACTTTTAGATGCACAGCCCCTACTTTCAGTCAAGTGTCACATGTCCCCCCCACCCTTTTCCTGGAATGGTTATCTCAGGCTGGCCTCCATCACATGAGCTAATCTAAGCTTCTAGCATACAGTACAGAAAGAGGAACCTGGTACATTAGTAGCAATTTTTCGTGCTCTGGCCTTTATTTCTCTCTACTCTTCTCTTCTCCTCTGCTTTAAGGATAGTATTTTCCTCTTTTTTTTTTTCCTTGTGTCTCTTTTCTCTCCATTTTACTCTGGAATATTATGTGCTATGCTTTCCTCTCCTGCAGTAGTGCTTCATCCTTACAGCCTGCCGGTGTATGCCCAGGCACCACAGTGTTACTCCGGAGTAGTGCAGGTAAAAAAGGAAAAAGATAGAAACCACGTCAACCAACTTTTCTTCCACCTTTAGCATTGTATATTCTGTTTCTTGCACCTTCTGTACGTGTTGTCTGCTAAATCTAACACTGGGTTTACTGCCTACTTCTGCCTAAATTCTGTACCTTCCTATTTTGCTGAGACTGCATTCGTAGTGTTAGTGCCAGTGGAGTGGATACCAGTTTTGTAATAATAATGTAATGAAACCCTTGCAAGACATTGTAGATCAAGCTGGAAAGGAGATTATTGGCCTTTGCATTGTAAAGTGTTGATTACAAGTTTTGCCTGTTTCTAATGATTACATTCTAGTTAACAAAATTAAAAATAGAAAATACAGTCTGTTGCTAAATTTCTTGTCAGTACAGCCTGTGTCCAAGAGAATGTACAGTCTAGGGTAGAAACAGAGTGACTACCACCCATTATAGCAATAGATCCACTGTGCTCTGTGAGGGACATCTGTAATGTTCTCTTCTAAAGAAGCTGCAACTGACACCTCAGAGAAATCGTCGAAAAACAAACTGCAGTTTACTCAAGACACCGTTCAGTTTATATTTAACATATTATCAGCTTGCCTCTGCCCTTCATTCTTTATTACTCAAGATATCTCTTGCAAATTATTAGGTCTAATTGTACATTATTTCTGAGTAGATCCTTTGTGTAAATTATGTACTAAGTGTAGTCAGTACCAAGTGGACATCGATTTAGTGTATTTTTTTTTCTCTTTAAGAACTGTTCTGTGCCTTGTGCCTGGGTTACCCCTGTAAATAGGACCTGGTCCCAGGGTGCTTACTTGTGAATCAAAATAACTAAACATTTTGCAGAAATATAGGATCTTTGTCCCATAAACAACTTTGGCTCTGCTTGCGGTTTGTCTACATCTAGAGTAATCATCTTCTACTCCTGTTGCAAAAGCAGTTTCAATGGCAATGGACTGAAACATCACAAGCAGCGGATTATGAGCTTAGGTGTAGACATGCATGCAGCAGGAACAGAAGCCTGCAGGCCAAAAATTCTGTATTCCTGTAACAACCTTTAGTGGTAAAGAAGTAGGGAGCAACATCAAAATCATACATAAAATGCTTCAATTAAATGTATTTATTTATTCAGTAACTGTTATGTTGAAGTATTCTGCAACTGCACCACAGTGTGGAGTTCAGTATTAGTGCATTCATGGAGCCAGCATAACTTTAGATGTAAAATGTATAGCAATGTAATTAACATGTAGGATCTGAGAGGTAGAATTCTGTTTCTCAATCAAATTCCTCCTGCGACTGCTTTGAGCATAGCCAATCTGTTAATTTAATTTATTTATCTGTTATAATCTAAAAAAAAGGGGGTACATTTTTGGCTGGTGTTTTATGATACACTGGGAATGATAAAAGGGGATGCTGTATCAGAGTGTGGGCTGTAAGTAGTAAAAAGGGGATATCATGAATGCACAAGCATCTGTATGCGAGGGACAGACTGAGTATCAATGATGAGGGGGCTAAACTGTTGAGGGGGAAACTCCAGGGATATATAGCTAAAATACCAGGGAGAGATTGAAACTAGGGGAAGGGGAGTGCACAGCTAGGGGTGGTCCAGGGAAAATATCTGGTGGGACTTGCCTAACTCACACTCCCACACTGCTGGTGGTGGGAGACACTTGGGGGGAGGGAAATGGTGGAAGGCAGTCCTGGTGGACAAGCATCTTGACAAGCATCTGCATGCGAGGGACAGACTGCATATCAATGATGAGGGGACTAAATTGTTGAGGGGGAAACTCCAGGGATATATAGCTAAAATACCGGGGAGAGATTGAAACTAGGGGAAGGGGAGTGCACAGCTAGGGGTGGTCCAGGGAAAATATCTGGTGGGACTTTCCTAACTCACACTCCCACACTGCTGGGGTTGGGAGACACTTTGGGGAAGGGAAATGGTGGAAGGCAGTCCTGGTGGACAAGCATCTTGACAAGCATCTGCATGGAGGACAGACTGCATATCAATGATAAGGGGACTAAACTGTTGAGGGGGAAACTCCAGGGATACATAGATAAAATACTGGGGAGAGATTTAAACTAGGGAAGGGGGAGTAAGCAGCTAGGGTTGGTCCAGGGAAAATGTCTGGTGGGACTTACTTAACTCACACTCCTCCACAGTTGGGGGCTGGAGACGCTGGGGGTTGGGGGAATGGTGGAAGGCACTGCTAATGGAAAGGGTTGCTAATAAATGCCAAGAGTCTTGGTAATAAAATGTTGGACTTGCAGGCAGTGGTGGCGGCAGATTTCCTGGACATAATTACAGTCACAGAGAGCTGGTGGTCTGACAACCACAGATGGGAGGTGGAAATACCAGACTATGGACTCTACAGAAGGGATCAGACAGGAAGAAGGGAAGGGAGTTGCCTTGTATGTAAAGGAGGGGATTCGAGCAATGGCAAGTGGGGGGAGGGACGGACCAGCGGAGAAACTGTGGGTCACTTTAAGCAGAATGGAGGGTGAGGCAGTGAGGGTAGGAGTGGACTACAGACCACCAAATCAAAGAGGAAGTGGATAGAGACTGTTAGCAAAATACAGGAGATGGCCAGGAAAGGGGAAATAGTGGTGTTGGACAATCTGAATCTACCAGATGTGAACTGGGAAATTTCAGCAGCACCACAGAAAGGAGTAGGGTGCTGCTGGTAGCCATGCAGGAATTGTTCATGCACCAGCTGGTCACAGAGCCTACAAGGAGGAGGAACATACTAGATCAGGTAATGACAAATGGGGAAGAGGTCAAGGGGGTGGAGGCTGGGGAAAATTTGGTGGACAGGGGCCACAGGTTGGTAAGCTTTAAAATTCAGAAAGGGCCGGTCAAGAGCATTTCCACCACTAAGGTGCTAGACTTTAGAAAGACAGATTTTAGGAGCATGATATACATTGTGAGGAAGGAACTAGAAGGGAAGGAGAACGTGAATTATGTGGAAGAGTTGTGGGGGGAATCAAGAGAGGAATATTGAAGGTGACAGAACTATGCATTAGGATGGTGAGCAAAAAAAAAAAGAAGAAAGGAGGAAACCACTTTGGTTCATAAAGGAAGTGGAGGTAGCAGTTAAGGAGAAGAGGAGGGCATTCAGGGCATATAAAGCCTCTCAGGAAGAGATGGACAGGGAGGTATATAAGGCAAAACTGAGGGAAACAGGAAAAATAATCAGAAAGAAGCGGCGGATGCGGAGAAAGAATATAGTGAGGGAGGAAAAAAGGGGAGATAAGAAGTTTTTAGATATGTGAGTGATGGAGGGAAGGGGAAGATGGAGATTATTAGACTCAAAGGGGAAGGGGGGGTAATGGCAGAAGGGGACATGGAAAAGGCTAATGTTCTGAATTACAAAATCACACATACTTCCATAATGCAAAGCATCATGGGCTGTATTTGCAAATCACCGCAAAATATTATGCTGGTTCAACTTTAAGCAGAAATGCATGGTGCTGAAAGGCCTCTCACACAGTCTGCAAAGGGTGCCAACAGAATGTTCTGAATAATTACTTCACATCAGTCTTCATGGTGGAGGAGGGGATAGGGCCAGAGTTGGAAGTCAGAGGAATGGTATGGTATGGTAAAATTTTATTCATAATCAATATGAACAGGATTAAGCTCCATTGAGTAACAAAACTCATTTACAAGGAGGTCCATGAGACATAGACAGTAGTTCCACATATAAAATAAACATAATAACAATTTACTGCACATATGAAATATAAGTCGGTATTAATTTATCCAGATACATTTCAAATTACATTTTACAAAACTTAAGTTAAATAGGAAGGGAAGGTAATTTCAACAAATACACAGTCAGTGTCCCCCTTTCGCATTGTACCCTGAATTAATATTCACTAAAGTGCATATTTTGAATACTTAAATGTGCAACATATTCTTAACTCATATACTAGCTTTAAAGTGCATATCTTTGAATATTAATGTGTACAACATGTTCTTAGCTCATGTACCAACTTTAAGAACCATGTTTTTATCGAATTTAGATTTGTAGGGGTATCCACACACCTCAGATCCAGGGACAAGGTGTTCCAAACTTTGGGACACCTATAGAGGGGAGAAGCCCTTCCCAGCTCCAAGTTGCATCTAGGAACAACATATTCTATGCCCCGAGAGGAGCTTAAGCCCTTCCTTTGTTCCCTGACCTCAAAGTCAAAAAGAGGAAGGAAGGGCAGGGAAGTGGACTCAAGTCCATTCACGGAGGATAGGATATTGGAAGAACTAGGGAAACTGCGGGAGGATAAGGCAATGGGCCCGGACAGGTTTCACCCAAGACTGCTCAAAAAGCTGAAGCAAGTGTTGGCAGCACCGCTGATTAATCTGTCACTGGACAAGGGAAGGGTTCCTGGGGACTGGAAAAGGGCTGAGGTGGTGCCATTGCATAAGGGGAAGGGGGGGGGGAATTGTTTAACCAGGAAAGGCACACTAAGCCAAAGCTTGTTTCCAGGTGCAACCTGGGAGCACAAGGAAGTGACTTGCTCAGGGTCACACAGTATGCAAGTGGGGGCTGTGGGATTCAAACCCTGGTCTCCAGGTTTGCAGCTCAGAGCCTTAAACCACTGCACTATACTGCCGCATAAGGGGGGAGGGAGGAACTGGGAAACTACTGCCCAGTTAACCTTACCTCTGTGGTTGGTAGGCTAATAGAGACCCTTATAAAGGAAAGGTTGATTAAATATCTGGAGGGAGAGGGCCTCCTGGATGGCAACCAACATGGATTCACAGGTGGTAGGTCCTGCCAGACCAACCAGACTGAATTTTTTGACAGGGTTATGGAGACATGGGACCAGGGAGATGTAGTGGACATAGCCTACCTGACTTCAGGAAGGCCTTTGACACCGTCCCCCACAGGAGACTTGAAGGTAAAGTAGGTAGTCTGGGAGTGAGGAGCAAGCTCACAAAATGGGTTGAGCATTGGTTAGAGGGAAGGACACAAGAGAGTTGTGGTAAATGGGGTGCACCCAAAGGAGGAAAGGGTGACGAGTGGGGTTCCCCAGGATTCAGTGCTGGGACCCATACTCTCCAACATTTACATTGGGGACATTAAGGAGGGTCTGCATGAGAAGGAGAGTCTGTTTGCAAACAACATGAAAGTATGTAATAGGGTGGATATGATGGCGGGTGTGGAAAGTATGAAAGAGAATCTGGCAATGCTGGAGGAGTGATCAGAAAGATGGCAGTTACAATTTAATGCAAAGAAATACAGAATTATGCATATAGGGCGTAGAAACCCAAAGGCAAAGTACTGGCTTGGGGTGGGGAGAACTGGAGACAACAGAACAGGAAAGGGACCTGGGGATCACTATTTTGGACAGCCTGAAGGTTCAGAGTCAGTGCAACAAGGCAGCAGAGAAGGCACTCAGTATGTTGACATGCATAGGGAGGAACTTTACAAGCAGGAGAAGGGAGGGAGGTGATCATGCCACTATACTAGACCATGGCCAGACCACACTTGGACTATGGGTTACAGTTCTGGAGGCCATACTTACAAAAGGATAAGGATAGGCTGGAGAGGGTCCAGAGAACGACTACCAGAATGGTGAGTGGGCTGCAGGAGAAGACATACGAGGAGAGACTGGGTGAGCTGGGCCTGTACACACTGGAGGAGAGGAGGGACTTGGTTGAAACATTCAAGTACTTGAAAGGCATAAGTAGGGCGAGGGTTGGAAATATCTTCAGATTGAGTGAGAACAAATCCACTAGGTGGCATGCATTAAAACATGAGGATGGCAGATTTAAAGGTGACATCAGGAGGGAATTCTTTACTGAGAGGGTGGTGGGGTCATGGAATAGACTGCCAGAATGGGTGGTGGGGGTTGATACAATAGGAAAATTTTAAAAAGCCTGGGATACATACATGGGTCTTATCAGGGGGCAGACAGAAAATGGAGGGCAGAGATCTTCTGGGGTGAGGGACTCGGGAAGACTGGATGGACCATGGGGTCTTTTTCTGCCAACAAATTTCTGTTTCCACGTTTCTATGCTTCAATGGTAGATGAAAATAGAAAATAATTTTTTAAATGACGGTTTCACCATGAGGCCAAGTTCTGAGATCATTTATTTATTTCAGGAAATTATTTAACCAGGCAAGCATAGTGAGACAACATAAAGAGTAACCTCACTTACAACTGATGCCCAAGAGAAGGGGAGTGGGAGGTACAGTGAATAGCAACATTTGTGATGAAACAAATTATATATTAAAGTAAATACAATTATGTGGTATATGAGCAAGCAAGTAAAACAAATTAAAAAGAGGATAATATACAAAGGCACATGGCAAGTGTGCCACAGGTGCGAAAACACATTTCGAACAGGATGTGAAAAATGACAGCTGTACTGTTCATGAGGAGGAGTAAAAAATGACAATGTTGAAAATCTGGAATGAAAATATAAAAAAATTGGTGAAGTAACAAGTGTGCATAGAAACTGCACAATGCACACCCGTAATGTAACTAGTTTTGTGATTTTTTACAGCAGCTTTTCAACATAAGCATTTTGGGACCTCCTCTCATGAACAGTGTCACTGTAATTTTCTTATTCTATCCTGAACACTGATTTCCCACAGCGACCGGCCTATTTTGTGCCAGAAGTGTGAAAACACATTTTGGCCAGGGTGTGAAAAATGACAGCTGTACTGTTCATAAGGAGGTGTGGAAAAATGCCAATGTTGAAAATCAGGACAGAAAAGATTAAAAATTTGTGAACCTACGAGGGTGCATGGAAACTGCAAAATGCACACTCATAACACAGTCATTTTATGGACGTTTGTCACCAAATTTTCAACATAACCAGTGTAAGACCTCTGCTCATGAACAGTGTCACTGTGATTTTCTTAATCTGTCCAGAACACTGATTTTGCACACCGACCACGCCACTTTGCACTACTTGTACGAAAACACATTTCAGGCAAGATGTAAAAAATGACAGCAGTACTGTTCATAAGAAGGTATGGTAAAATGGCAATGTTGAAAATCAGGAGTGAAAATATTAAAAATGCTTGAAGTTACGAGCGTGCGTAGGAACTGCACAATGCACGCTTGTAAAACAGTCATTTTTGGGAATTTTTTCACCAAATTTTCAACATAGGGTTTTTGGGGGCCTACCTCATGAACTGTAACACTGCCGTTTCATTAATCAGTCCTGAAAGGTGATTCCACACAGTGACTGCAATGAGCAATGAGTCCCAAGATCCCCATGTTGAAAATTTGGTGAAAAAATTCCCCAAAATGGCCGAGATATGCACCAAAGTTGAAAAATAAATATACATTTATGCCATTATACAGCTTACCAGCATTTCTTAGTGACTAACAGGGAAGGACTCACAGATCTCCAGGTAGAAGGTCACCTGGGGGCCAGCGACCATCACATGTTATGGTTCAATTTGGCCACTACATCTAAATCATCCCATTCCAAGACAACGATATGGGACTTCAGAGGAGCTGACTTTGATAAGATGGCCAACAGAGTTAAGCTAGCCCTGGCAAAAAGAAACACAGGTGAGGGGGTATAGGCAAAGTGGGCAAGCATTAAGGATGCAATACTTGAAGCAACATCTCATTCGTTAGACAGAAAAGGAAGTGCAAAAGAAGAAGGAAACCACTTTGGTTCTCAAATACAGTAGCAGAAAAGGTCAGAGCCAAAAGGCTGGCCTTCAGGAAATATAAAGGGAACACAGCGGGATGAAGATAGGAGGCATACCAAACTGCCTAAGGGAAGCAGGGAAGGCAAGGCAGGCAAAGTCCCAAACTGAGGAAATACTAGCACTTAAAGTAAAAGAAGGTGACAAGACTTTCTATAGATACATTAGTGAAAGGAGAAAGTCCAGAGGAGGTATCACTAAGCCCAAAGGAGAAAAGGGGGCATGTGAGGAGGAGGACCCTGTAAAAGCATCTATCCTAAATAGATACTTTTGCTCAGTATTTACTGAAGAGAAGGTAGGGCAGGGCCCGCAGCTCAGCAGCATGGACACAGGGAGGAGGGAGGTGAGCACTACACCCTTCACAAAAGAAAGGGTCCTACAAGGGCTCACTAAGCTCAGGCTGGACAAGGCAATGGGACCTGATGGCATACATCCCAGGGTACTTAAGGAGCTAGGGGAGGAACTAGCAGAGCCTTTATCAGAACTGTTTAGTGAGTCTCTGAGCACAGGAGAGGTCCCAGAAGACTGGAGAAGGGCTCATGTGATCCTGCTCCACAAGAGTGGTAGCAGGGAGGAGGCAGGGAACTACAGACCAGTCAATCTTAATTCAGTAGTGGGCAAGATTATGGAGGCACTCCTTAAGGAAAAGATAGTGCAACACCTGGAATCCATAGGAGCACAGGATCCAAGACAGCTTGGGTTTACAAAAGGAAGATCCTGTCAAACTAATTTCATATATTTCTACTGATCTCATAGATTTCTTTGACTGGGTAACCAGAGTGGTGAACCAAGAGGGGGCAGTTGATGTCGCCTACCTTGACTTCAGCAAAGCTTTTGGCACTGTTCCACATAGAAGATTGATAAATAAGCTGGGTAGGCTCAGGGTGGGTCAGAAGTTGGTCAACTGGATGGCAAACTGGTTGATGGGCAGAAAACAGAGAGTGGTGGTAAATGGTATACAGTCAGAAGAGATGCATGTCAAGTGTGGGGTACCTCAGGGATCAGTTCTGGGGCCAGTCCTCTTCAATATCTTCATTAGTGACATTGCAGATGGACTAGAGGGTAAGGCTTGTCTGTTTGCAGATGACACCAAGATCTGCAACAGAGTAGCTGATCCAGATGGGGTGGGCAGAATGAGAAGACATCTGGATAAACTAGCAAAATGGTCAGAAGAGTGGCAACTGGGATTTAATGCTAAGAAGTGCAACATCATGCACATAGGGAAGAGAAACCCGGAAGCCATCTATAGGCTGGGAGGGGAGTTGCTGGCAGTCACAAAGGAAGAAAGAGACTTGGGCATCATTATCACCGATGACCTGAAATCATCCAAGCAGACCTCTAAAGCAGTAGGTAAGGCTAGGGAGATGTTAGGGTGTATTAGTAGGGGTATCACAAGTTGTAAGAGGAGGTAATAATCCTCTTTACAAGACACCAGTTGAGGCCCCATCTGGAGTACTGCGTGCAGTATTGAGGCCACACCTTCACAAGGACATTAACAAAATTGAGGCAGTCCAGAGAGGGCACCAAAATGGTGCAGGGACTGCATCGAAGACATATGAGGACAGATTAACAGAGCTCAATATGTATACCCTTGAGCAAAGGAGGGAGAGAGGTGATATGATCGAGGCATTCAAACACCTTAAGGGCATTAACAAGGTGAAAGAGTCTAACATGTTTAAATATAAGAAAAATAGCAGGACAAGAGGACACAGCATGAGATTAGAGGGAGGCCGATTAAGAGGGAATGTGAGGAAATTATTTTTCACAGAAAGGGTGGTGAATGCATGGAATGGTCTACCTCAGGAAGTGGTGGCTATGAATACAGTGCATGGCTTCAAACAGGCATGGGATAGGCGTAAGGGAGCAAAACAGATGAGTATGAATAGATAGGTCACTGGCAGAGCACAGGCCGATGGCACATTTATAAGGTAGAAAAAAAAATGGGCAGACTGGCTAGGCCTTGCGGTCCTTATCTGCCGTCAACTTCTGTATTTCTATGTTTCTTCAGTTAGCAGTCAGCTTTGAAGAGTGCAGAAGTGTTCCCGGTCCACCGAAGATCATCGCGCTGGGCTCAAGAGGTAGGTATGGGGTGAGGGTGGTGTGGGGAGGCAGGGTGCACAGACGGTGGGCACGGGTTAGTGGAGGTGTCACAGACTCAATGAGGGACCATTTTCTGTTTTACAAGTTAAAAAAAAAAAAAAAACTTGCCTGATGGTTTACTTTTTTTTTTGCAGGGACATTTAATTTTTGCAAGCTGGGGTGGGCTCCCAGCATGCCACCTGAGTGTTTGGGGGGGCTGTAGCCAACAGGGGATTGGGCACCCCCATCAGCACATACTGAGTGCTGGGGGGGAACAAGAACCAAAGGAGATTGGGCTCCCCGTCGGCAAAATTACCAGGAAGGGGGCATGCCGACAGGGGGATTGGGCACCCCTGTTGACACATATAAGTGTGGGGGTGGTGGCAAGAGCTGAGGGGGATTGGGCACCCCCTGTCAGCTTTCTATTTATTGAAATGTTTCACCAAGAAGGCACATTGAACAGTGGGCGGTGGCTTTCCGTTGGCTTTGTGGGGACTGTGAGAGGCCAATAGAGAAGTCGTCACCATGGGAACAGAGCACAATGGAGCTGTGTAATTGATTGCTGCAGTTAGGGAGGCCCCGCTGTACAAACAGTGATTGCATAATGAAGGAGCACTCCCTGATTGCAGTGGCCCAGTTACTTTGATCTAGTGGCCTGCTCATTTACTGCTGGTGGTGACATCATGCTGCTCTATTAGCCAAGGCAGAGACTAGCCCCTGCATGGGCTTCTGCCATTTGGCACAACACTGCCGCTCCTCCACAATCCGCTTGTGAAGAAAATCTGACGCAATGTGTTTCTTGCACATGCATGCAAGCAACACAAAAACTGATCAAAACTCAACTCCACAGTACCTGCAGGTTCAAATGCCAACTTTTTAATTTATTTATGTGTAATTTGTAACCAGAAAAGGCACACTAAGATGTGACAGCACACTTGCAAATATAACTTGATAGGTGGGTATACGGATCCATTTTTTTGACAAGGGAATGTATGGCCAGAAATCTGGGAAAAATCTCCATCTTGTATAATTAGGATAGGGGATTTTTAACTTCTACCTCAGTAGCCACCAGCGATGGGCAGAAGAGACCTTGGCTTAATGTCTCTTCTGAAGGACAGCACCTCAACAGTGCAGCATCTCTACTGCTCACTGCACTGTCAGTATCAGGGTATTAGTGGAAGTTCCTGGTGTGGGTCTAAAACTCACTCACTTCTGGACCCTGTGGTGAGTGTACAACCTACTGAACCACTAAAACTAACAAAAAAAAAAGCTCACTAAAAAGTACACTTTAAATATGGGCTTTTTTCCCCCTTATTTCTTTATGCTCCCCCCTGCTGACCAGTCCCTATCCACCGGTCCCCCAGTCCCATCACCCTGGGGTCTGCTGGGACTCACCTCATGCAGCTTCAGAGGTGTCCCACTGGCTGGGGGTGGAGCCTGTGTTGGACCAGTGTCACCCTACCAGTTGGCTGTTTTTACTCCCAGTGCAGCCACGAGAGTGTGCAATGACACCAATGGCTGAGCTGCACATGCTTCCATACGCAGCCTGCCGGGCTTTGGCTCTGCCTCCGCCCACTATGTTTTTGGGGCTCAACGTGCCAGCCCCCAGCTACTGCAAAGGGCCAGGAAAGTGCTGGTCACCACTCCCACCCTCCACCGAGAGAGGAGAGGAGAGCTGTCCTCCTGACACTCGATACTCTCCCTCTCCGGCCAACCCCCGATGACCAGGTCTCCAGCATGGCAGGAGGTAATGGGCTTTTATTATATGTAAAAGATTCAGTGTGAAACCTAAACAGCTGTTTAATGAAGGAGGAGGAAAACACATATATTTATCAACTCAAGTCCCATTTTTCATAAAGAAATATTTAAAATAACAACTGTTAACATGGAAAGAGGTTAAGGTAGCCTGAGAAATTTGAATGAAATGAGTAAGGGACGACTGCTGTCTTTCTGAAGTCACTGCACAAGTTGCACATTTAATCCTCCTTCATGCTCAGTGCTGTTTATCTTTGCATTGGATATTTATGAAATGCATTTGATGAGTGATGATTTTTATAATCAAAGCATTTTTAAGTGGAGGAGACATTTGTCTCTGTTGCTTCTCACTCTGTCAATAGTTAGTACTATCTGTGTTCTCTTTATCTCTCTCTCCTCTCTCTCTCATCTTGTATTACTTATTTACTCTGAGCTTCTGGAATCTGAGACATAAGTAACAGATAAGTTTTATTAAACATTTTAGGCACAGGGGTACGTAGGGCATTTCATGTAGCCACCATACAGCAAGCAAAATGTCTGATTATTGAATTGGTCAGATGTTAGGTATTATAAGTGTTGGGCGAAGTGAATTACATTTATTTTCACTGAGCAAGCAACTTAACAGAGGGGCTCTGCTCACTGTGAAAACTTAAACAAACATCACTCTTATTTCTGGGCCAGGATTGTATGGTTGTTGGTTCAAGTCCCAGACCAGGCACTTGAATTTCTAACCAGTCATGACACTGCAGTGCTGTACTGTTGGAGGTGCCATGCTTCTGATGAGACATTAAGCTGATATCCTGTCTGCCCCTCACTGGTGACTGCCCCTGTAGAACTTCAAATGCAGTAGTAACAGTAGTAGTTGTAGTCACAAACATATGAGGAGGAATCTGCCCAACTGAGCCATAGCTCATATTCATTGGGTTCCTATGTACCCACACATAGAAAAGGTTAGAACAGTAGAAAGTCCCAAAATAGATACACAGTAAGAAGATACAATTACATAGTTACAATAAATATACAATAATGTATGGGGTTGAGTGTATGATGAGAAATTATGTGCACCCGAGGTGTGGGATGCTACATAAACCCAGAGGGAGAAGCCTGAGGGGTTTATATGAGCATCCCACACCGAGGGTACTATCATTTATTCACTACCTCCATGCATTGTTTTATGTAATTGCTGAGGAGTTTTCCCAGCATCACTTTGTTAAAAGTAGTAGGAGTGTGACTTGTGTGCAGCTGCTGTTTAAAAAAAATCAGTTTGCTGTTTTGAGCCCCAAGGGTTAGATGCATTTTATTTATTTTTTTACTTTCACCAATACAAAAAAAAAAAAACAATAAACAGCTTTCATGGTTTGCTACCTGATGTGAGGGATTGGGAATAAGAGGGCCATGTTTGTGCTGTCACGATGATCATCGCTCATTTTTTGAAGATGACTGGGGAAGGTAGCTATCTTTGAAATTCATTCCTGATGGCAAACAACAGTGTATGACTGGGAATTTGCTACAAATTGAACTGTTTAATCCATGCTGATTTTGCCGTGTTGTGCGCCGCAGTCGTAGTTCATGAAGTGGCAGTTACGGGACCGGTGAGTGAGGAAAAAGAGTGTAGGCATGCGCAGTATGTGAGAAACCGGGCGTGTGTTCGCCATTATAACTCATGGGTTATAATGGCAAATTATAACCCGGTTTCTCAATGGGAGAAAACACTCCTCAGTTATTACACATCAATTAAATCACCAAAGTTGTCTCCAGAGAATATTGAAACCAAATACATTTGACCACCAGGAGTTCTCAGAGAATTCAATAATTGTACGCCACTTTTCAAAAGAGCAAAAGAGTTATCACCAGTGTCCTTGCCAACATTCCCACTTTCAATAATGCATGTTCTAATACAATATGTGTGTAGTATTAGTGCACTTAAAGAGCACATAAATAATGCTGTTGACTTTTTTAATATAATTGTATATTTGTGTGTGTGTGAAGTCTTTTGAATCACCTTAGTGTATTTATTGATCAGTGTATTTGTTTTGAAACAGTCACATTTTTCCAATTTGTGCCCCAAAGTAATGTAGTTATTTTACCATTCCATATTAATTTTTAATTACTTAGCTTTTCCTGAACACAGTGACATCGACTTGAGCTGAAGACTACAATGAAGCAAAACACTGTAACATTACATTAGCCTATGTCACCGTGTTCTGCTTCACTGTTGTCTTCAATTCAACTAATGTCACTGGGTTCTGGAACAGCTAAGTAATTATAACAAGCATTTGTCAATGCCGAATGTTTACTTGCTGGCATTGGCATTGGTAGTGTAGAAGTTACAGAGCTGCATAATAGGAATGGCAGCGAAGTATTGAACTGAAGCCAACCCCACCACCACCCTGCAGAGAGTGACAGGCATTGGGGTGTGCCTTTGGGTCATCAGGCATAACGGCCACGCCATTTCACCACACCCTACCCTGCAGACACTGACAAGTGTCACGATGTGCCTTGGGGTCTTTGGCCCTTATGCGCACCCCATTCCATCAGGAAATATGGTGAGATGGGTGCAGTATAGGAGAATGGGGTGAACTTTGGGTCCGAAGAGTCCAAGGCATGCCTCGATGCCACTTGGCTGCAGGATGTGAAATGGTAAGAGCATTACAGGCAAGAATCCCAAGTCACATCCCTGATGCCTGTCATTCTCTACAGGGTTGGGCGTTATGGTTGGAAACCCTAATACCTCAGGCATTCATTGGTATTTTCATTCCAAATTTTCAACATGGTTTTTTGTGACCCCCACCTCATGAACAGTGGCAATATCAGTTTGTTAACCAAAAGCTGCTTATGCACAGCGACTATGGCATTTAGCAGCACTGGTACAAAAACATTCCAAACAGGATGTAAAAAATGACAGCTGTAATGTTCATGGGGAGGTGTAAAAAATGGCAATGTTGCAAATGTGAAGTTAAAATATTTAAAAAAATGGTGAAGTCACAAGCGTGCATAGAAACTGTGCAATGCACACCCGTAATGTAATTAGTTTGGGGATTTTTTTACAGCAGATTGTCAACACAGGCATTTTGGGACCTCCGATCATGAACAGTGTCACTGTGATTTTCTTTATCTGTCCCGAACAATGGTTTCCCAGAGCGACCACGCATCTCTGTGCTGAAAGTGTGAAAACACATTTCGGCCATGTTGTGAAAAATGACAGCTGTACTGTTCATAAGGAAGTGTGGAAAAATGCCACTGGTGAAAATCTGGATTGAAAATATTACAAAGTCATGAACTTACAAGGTTGCGTGGAAACTGCTCAATGCTCACTCGTATCACAGTCAGTTTATGGACTTTTGTCACCAAATTTTCAACATAGCCATTTTATGACCTCTGCTCATGAACAGTGTAACTGTGATTTTCTTAATCTGTCCCAAACATTGCTTTCGCACACCGACTGCACCATTGTGCGCTACATGTGCGAAAACAAATTTTTTGGGCAAGATGTGACAAATGACAACTGTACTGCTCGTAAGGAAGTGTAATAAAATGACAATGTCGAAAATCTGGATTGAAAATATCGAAAATTCACAAACTTATGAGCATGTATAGGAACTGCTCAACGCACGCTCATAAAACAGTCATTTTTAGGGATGTTTTCACCAAATTTTCAACAGTCATTTTAAGACCTCTGCTCATGAACAGTGTCACTGTGATTTTCTTAATGTGTCCCATACATTAATTTCGCACAGCAACTGCGCCATTGTGCGCTACATGGTCGGAAACACATTTTGGGAAGATGTGAAAATGACAGCTGTACAGCTCATAAGGAGGTGTGGTAAAATGGCAATGTGAAAATCTGGGTGAAAATATTGAAAATTCAGAAACTTTATCAGCAGCATAGGAATACAAGAATGCACGCCGTAAAACAGACATTTTTAGGAATTTTTTCACCAAATTTTCAACATAGCTATTTTAAGATCTCTGCTCATGAACAGTGTCACTGTGATTTTCTTAATTTGTCCCGTGCATTGATTTAGCACAGCAACTGCACCATTGTGCACTACATGGGCAGAAACACATTTTGGGCAAGATGTGAAAAATGACAGCTGTACAGCTCATAAGGAGGTGTAGTAAAATGGCAATGTTGAAAATCTGGAGTGAAAATATTGAAAATTCGCGAACTTACGAGCCTGCATAGGAACTGCGCAACGCACGCTCGTAAAACAGTCATTTTTTGGAATTTTTCCACCAAATTTTCAAAATAGGCTTCTTGAGAGCCCACCTTATGAACACTGGCAGTGTCATTTCATTAATCAGTCCCAAAAGGTGATTTCGCACAATAACTGCGAAATCACCCTTCGGGCCCGAATAACGCCATAACAGTGACAGCATTCATGAGAAGGGGTCCCAAAAACCCCATGTTGAAAATTTGGTGCAAATATTCCAAAAAATGCCTGAGATATGCAATAAAGTTGAAAAAATCAAATCTATTCCATTATTCAGCTTACCGGCATTTCCTCAGTTCGCGGTCGGCTTTGAAGAGTGCAGACGTGTTCCCGGTCCACCGAAAATCATCGTGCCGGACTCCGGAGGTAAGTATGGGGTGGGGGGTGTGGGGAGTCAGGGTGTGCAGTGGGTGAGTGCGGGTTGTGGGAGGGGCCAGGGAGACTGCGTGGGACCGTTTTTTCTTTACAGGTTTTCTTTTTTTAATGTGACGGGATGTTTGCCACGCTGGGGTGGGCTCCCAGCGTGGCACAAGGACAGTTGGGGGGCATTCAGCCAACGGGGGATTGGGTACCCCCATCGGCCAAAGCATCTATTGCCACGCTGGGGTGGGCTCTCAGAGTGGCACCCTGTACTGGGGGGGAGGACAGTGGAGCCGACGGGGGATTGGGCAACCCTGTCGGCTATGTCATGAGTTGCCACACTGGGGTGGGCACCCAGCATGGCATCTGGAAGGCTTTGAGGGGGCAGGGGGGAGCACAGCACAGCTGACGGGGGATTGGGCGCCCTCGTCGACTATACAGTGTGTGCATGCGGGGGGGCCGCACGCATGCATGTGTGTGTGTGTGTATAGGGGGAGCTGCGCATGAGCAGGTGATATCTTATCGCTGCTCACTGAAGCATAGCTCCCCCTTTCAACTGCACACCACTGCATTTTGGAGCTTGTCATAGACAGCTCCATCATGCATTGGCGGACTAGGGCCACGCCTGCCAACACACTGACTGAACTGGAAGAGGGGGTGACACACCTCCGAAAACTCGGATGATGGCACTATGTTTCTTGCACATGCGTGCAAGCAAACATAAAAATGATTATAAAATGGATTTTAAAAATTATGAAACCTGATTGGCTGAGGGCCTTCTTTGCCAGTGATGTTATCTCAGCACAACAGCACTGGATAAAGATCCAGCAGCATTTTCACACTAAAATCAGTACAACCACACATCCCTGATTGCCATCACAAATATGGCTGTCACGTTTACTCACTAAAGACCTTTAACTAGGCCCTAAAAATAAAACTGTCTGAAATTTAAAAACATAATAATTAAATATTATTTGCCCTCATGATCCTCTTCTTAAACACACATACATAACTTAAACAAGCATTTGTCAATGCCAAATGTTTGCTTGCTGGCATTAGCATTGGAAGTACTGGAGTTAGACAGATGCAGAATAGGAATGGCAGTGAAGTATCGAACTGACACCAGCTCCACCCCCACCCTGCAGAGATGGACAGGCATTGGGGTGTGCCTTTGGGTCATCGTCCATAATGCTCATGTCATTTCACCTCACCCTACCCTGCAGACACCAACAAGTGTTGAGGTGTGCCTTGGGGTGTGCAGGCTTTACACTCACCCCACTCCATAAGGAAATATACTGAGACGGGTGCAGAATAGGAGAATGGGGTGAACTTTTGGGCCAAAGAGTCCAAGACACACCTTGATGCCTGTCACTGGCTAGAGGGTGGGGGTGGAATGATGTGAACACTACTGTTAACAGTCCCAAGTCACACCCTTGAAGCCTATCAGTCCCTACAGAGTAGGGCATTATTGTCGGAAACCCTAACGCCCTGGGTATTTCTTGGTATTTTCACTCCAAGTTTTCAACATTGGCTTTTTGTGACCGCACTGCATGAACAGTGACACTATCAGTTCATTAGCCAGAAGGGGATTTTGCACAGCGACTGCACTATTTGGTACCACAGGTGCAAAAACACATTTCAGGCAAAATGTGAAAAATGACAGCTGTACTGTTCATGAGGAGGTGTAAAAAAATGGTAATGTTGAAAATCTGGAGTGAAAATATAAAAAATTGGTGAAGTCACCAGTGTGCTTAGAAACTGCGCAACGCACACCATAATACAATTATTTTTGGGAATTTTTTTCACCAAATTTGCAGCATAGGCTTTTTGGGAGCCCACCTCATGAACAGCTAAACTGTTGTTATGTTAATCAGTCACAGAAGGTGATTCAGTGCCGTGACCACGAAATCACCTTTTGGGACTGAATAATGACATAAGTGTGACTGAGTTCATGAGGTGGGTTTCCAAGAATCCCATGTTGAAAATTTGGGGCCAAAAGTCACAAAAATGAATGAGATATCCACCTAGGTTGAAACCCCCCCATTTATGCCTTTATACAGCTTACTGGCATTTCTTCAGTTCACAGTCGGCTTTGAAGAGTGCAGTTGTGTTCCCATTCCACCGAAGATCGTTGCTTTAGA
Organism: Neoceratodus forsteri; assembly: GCA_016271365.2. Classification (NCBI taxonomy): domain Eukaryota; kingdom Metazoa; phylum Chordata; order Ceratodontiformes; family Ceratodontidae; genus Neoceratodus; species Neoceratodus forsteri. Next base: position 905,315,641 of record CM028133.1, read on the forward strand.
CTGCAGAGGTAAGTATGGGGTGAGGGGGTACAGGGAGGTGGGTGTGCAGAGGGTGGGTGCGGGTTGGGGGAACCAATGGCAAGGGACCATTTTCTGTGTTTCAGGTTATAGAAATTAAAAATTAAAAACCACGATGGACTGTTTTCTACAGGTGTAAGAGTTCCGGGGGTCATATTAGCACTGGGGTGGGCTCCCAGTGTGGCACACACAATGAAGTGGGGTGGGGCAGGAAAATGCTGATGTGATGGGGTTAAACATGCCGACAGGGGGGATTAGGCACCTCGTTGGCAAGCGTGTCTGTGTTTGGGGGGATGATGCCAAGGGGGATTGGGCACCCCCCTTGGCAGACAAAACACAGCAAAGGGGCACATATGCCAATGGGGATTGGGCTCTCCCGTCTGCAAATGAACTGGGGAGGGGGCATGCTGACAGGGGGATTAGATACCCCAAAGTTGGTTTGCTGGGGAATGTGAGAGGTGGATGGCGACAGCCACCATGGTTATTGAAATGCTACACCAAACAAGGCACGCCCTGCAATGAGGGGGCACTCCCTCATTGCAGTGGCAAAATCATTTCAAGTTGGTGGCATGCTTGTAGACTACTGTCATAGCCAGCATGCTCTTTCATTGGTGACAGACAGATGAGCCCCAAAAAGCAGTGGTGGCATTCAAATCAAAGCAAATCAACTTTATTTTTACAGCGCCTTTCGAAACCAAGGCGCTGTACATAAAAACCATATACATAAAGATAACATTTTAAACAAAAACGTTAAAACATTTGTGGCATTGGCCACAACACTGCCACACCTCCACAACCTGGTTCTCCAGCAAGCTGCCACAACACGTTTCTTGTGCATGCACACAAGCAAACATAAAAATGAAGCACTAAAGTACTTACCATCATAATTTATGATGTTTCTTTGCTGACCATGAACGCTCCCCCTCCTATCCTCACTTGCTTACTAGGGAAATCTGTGCTATTTTACTTGCTACAAATAATATAAAAGCCCTGGTTCCATCTGAGGCCTTCTGTTGTGTGATAGTGGAGGTAAACATTCTGCCAGTAGAACTGAGCAGAGATTTGAATTCTTGTATTCCATCCACAGTAAACATTCCATCTACTAAATGTAGGCAAGACAGAAAATAAACAAGATAGGGAAAAGGGAGGGAACAATACAAAGAAGAAGAAAGAAAGGTGAAGAAATGGTTAAGTGAGGTGGGTTGGGGAAAAATAGAGGGTTTAGGTGCTATGCATTTTGCTGTGCATAATATTTGAATCTTGGATGGGATGTCAGTGCTGGGATGTGCTGGGACTATTTTGCTGAGGCAGATTAACTTTTTTTTTAAGTCATAAAAATGTTTCTTTTTTTGATTTGGTGTATTTCTTCAAACACACACACAAATATTGGACCCATTTTATAATCACAATAAGACATTCCAGGGTGTACATTGTGGTGGGATAATGGCACACTCTGAGTGGTTGAAGGCACTCGGTGATGCCTCATGCCTTACAATACACCTGAGGTGTGCCATTATCCCATCACAATGCATACCCTATCATGTCATATTGCTTAAATATTGAATGAGAAAAAGATTACATTACTATTGGACCCAAAATGGAAAAAACAGGACTATTTTAAAACAAATACACAGAACAAAAAATGAAAATAAAATTCTCTGTGTGCCCTGAAAAGGAACACTGCCAGCCCCCTTAGACCTCAAAGTATCCTTAGTTTAAAATATACATGTTGTGATTGTTCACATTTTGTAGCTGATAGTTTAATTCCCATTCCTTTTTTCTTTTAAAAATTAAAAAAAAATGACTGTCCACCATACTGGTGTTACCACACAGAAACATTTTTGTTTACATTTCTTGTTCATCTCCCACTGCATCTTTCCTGGACTTGAGAACACCCTCAAGACAGTCTAGTCACTCGTGAAGAAGTGGAGGAAACTATTGCATCACGAGTGGTTGTAATGACTGGAGATATTTCTAATGTTCAGGAAGCATGCAATAAGAATAAATCAAGGATTTATATCAAAACAAGGTTGGGTATAAATACACCATTAGCATGCATTTCAGATCTACTAAGAAAGGAAGCAGATAAAACAACCAACAACATCAAAGAATTTTAGAGATGGTAAGCAGTCATAAAATGTGTTTTTTTAAATTACAAATAGTATGATACAATAAAGATTGACCATGTCCCTTTAAAGCAGCAGTGTAACAAAATTGGGCAAAACATTTTACTTTATCTTTTTCACTGTAAAAATTCCAGCCATCTTGTTGTTTTTTTTGTTTGTTTGTTTGTTTTTTTGTGGCAAAATGTTCTGGTTCTACCAATATTTGAGTAATTTACAAATGTTTTAATGTAGTTTTGTTCTCAAGAAAAAATTATGACCACAATATTTGACTGAGAAAGAGCACTGTAGGCCTGGTAAGGGTTAGGACTGAGAAAATAAAAGAAGTTTATGGTGTGCAACATAAGGGTTACCTAGAGACATAAACTTGACAGGTGTGCTAATAAGAGGCAGTATAGTGCAGTGGTTTAAGGCTCTGAGCTGCAAATCTGGTGACATCCAGCAGACCAGACCTGGGTTTGAATCCCACAGCTTCCACTTGCATACTGTGTGACCCTGAGCAAGTCATTTAACTTCCCTGTGCTCCCAGGTCACTTCTGTAAAAAAGCTTCCAGCTTAGTGTGCTACTCCTGGTTAAAACAACTAAATATATATATATATATATATATTCTTATTAACTGTAGCTGAAACAGTTTTCTTGAAAAATGTTGCACTGCTGTTTTAACAGTCACTGCACAATTTATATCTAATACATTGCTTTGTAATGTACTTTGGGATAAAGTGTGTTTGGAAGGTAGTGCATAGAGCTAAATTCGGTTCTACGTTATTGTATGTGCTCACATTCAGGCTAAAATTTCTGTTGCTTTCTGGGTTTTTTCTGTCTCTTTCATCTTTCAAAGATAACCAGGTGTTGTCATTCATGCTGCTCCCTCCCTCTCTGTGGTCATAATCTTCAGTGATAGTGTAACATTCCCACAGTGGTAGACAGACAAAAAAGGAGGCTTTTGACTTCTGTGAAGGAATCAACAGCAGAAATCATAGCATTGAAGGGACAAATCTCTCTGCAGAAATCCATATTAGTAAACAATATGGACAAGGATGACAGGCAATACAATAAATGCATATTAACTTGTGTCTACAATTGTTATTTTTCAAAGTTTTCTTAGGGGTGATAGCAAAATTGGCTCATGGATGGGAAGTATAGTCTACACATACTTAAACAGCTAGTAGGGTTAAAAATAGTAGGCAAGAGATGCTAATAATTTAAGGCAGTTATTATGTTTTATTTCTGAAGTATTTTTCTGTTTCCATTTGCTCACTAGCATGTTTTCGACTTGGCAGTGTTAGGTGGGATGAAGAAGCAACACTTTACCTGTAGACTGACATATCTAGTTCTATTCCACTTTCATACTTTATCTGCATTGTGACCGCACTTATTCTGACATCATAAGTGACCAACCTTGAAGCAGATGATTGGCTCTTCATGGCCAGTTATGATGTTTTATTTATTTATTTATTAAAATGTTTCACAAGGCAGGTACACTGAGCGGCAAGTCGCTCTTCTCCCGTTGCGACCTGGGGAGAAGGAGTACAATAGGAATGAGACATTAAACATTCAAGTTACAAGATCAATATTAACATACAGTTGTAAGGCAGGTGTTACAGTGTTACAACAGTGTTGCCCATAATAGGTAGAAAGAGCGGACAATAATAAGTGCTGGGTTAATAAGTAAACAAGTGCTTAAGTGAAAGAAGGGAGGTGAAGTGGGGTGGAGGGGGAAGAGTCGTGTCCCTGGAGACCCCTTCATGATGTGAGGAACCCTGCAAGGGGACTGGGGGGACCAGAGAGCAGGGGGGATAAGGCAGTGTTCCAGAGAGACCCCTTCAGGATATGGGGAATCCTGCAAGGGGGCTGTGGGGCTAGATAGAAAGGGGGATAAGGCTGTAGGGATTTAAAGAGGGAGGAGAGAGTAGGAAGAGATGTGACTTAATGCTAGGAGGGGGAATAGAACCTAACCCAAGAGAGGACCCTTCAGGCTGCAGGGTACTCTGCAAGGGGGTTAGGGAAGGTCAGTAGATAGGGATTAAGAGAGTGATAGGAGAGGGAGGGAGGAAGGGAGAACTGAACCCTTGAGGGGAAGAGAATGTGCACCTTTGGAGGGGATGGGGACTAATCAATAGACCATCGGGATGCACCAGACCCTGCTAGTAGTCATGGAAAGCCAAGATAGTGGCTGGATAGCATAGGGGAGATATGCTTAGGCTCGGTTAGACCCCTTTAGGATGTTGAGAACCCTGCAAGGGGACTGCGATGGCCAGGGAGAAAGGTAGATGGGGAGGGGAAGGAGAGAAGATAAGACTAGGTGTAGTAGGACTCCTTCAGGATGCTGAGAACCCTGCAAGGGAACTGCAAAGGCTAGGGAGAAAGGGTAGAATGGGGAAGGGGAAGGAGAGGAGACATGCCTAGGTGCAGTAGGTCCCCTTCAGGATGCTGAGAACCCTGCAAGGGACCGCAAAGCCTTGAGGGACAGGTAGATGGGGAAGGGGAAAGGAGAGGTTACAAGCCTAGACACAGTAGGACCCCTTCAGGATGCTAAGAACCCTGCAAGAGGACTGCAAGTCTAGGGAGATAGGCGGGATGGTGGGAGAAGGGAGTAGATGAGAAATACAAGCCCCTTGGGGGGGTAGGAGAGGGGCCCATGGAGAGCATTCGGGGTCCCTTAAATTCTGTTAGGGATCATGGAAGGCTAGTTAGAGGGAGCAATTTGGGGTAAGGGGAGGAGAGCTAGAAATTTGGGGTGGTGCACAGGATAAAATGAAGGTGACAGTAGAGGGGTAGGGTTTGTCCAGGGCTTAGAGGAGGGAATTAGGGAGGGACATGGCAGGAGCAGCTATGTGCAACATAATTATTGAGGCACAGCTGATGGAGTAGGCGGAGGATGAGTGCCAGATTTGAGGGGGGAGGGCATTCCAGATATTTGGAGGCAGTGAGAGAACTGGATTGGCAATTTGGGTGGATCTACGGGGGACTACCAGGGTGTAGGAGTCGGTTGATGTAAGGGAATGGGAGGATGAGGGGGTGTTATAAAGGAGGAGGTGAGGTAGGAAGGAAGCTCACCCAACCAGTGTTTGGAGGTGAATTTAGCACAGTGGGAGATTCACCTATTTGTAAGAGAGGGGAAGGATAAGACATGATAAAGATGACAGTGGTGAGTGCGAGAGGGGGGCATCTAGGGCAAAGTGGCAGAAGGAATTGAAGAGGGTGTCCAGTCTGGCCAGGGAGGACTTAGGGGAAGCAACACTGACTACATCACTGTAGTCGAAAATGGACAGTATCATCTTCTGAACTAGTTCACTCCTAGCCATAGGAGGGATGCAATTACGGTTCCTGTATGGGGCACCATTCTTGGGGCACAGTTGTTTCTGAATAATGTCAATATGTCCAGAGAAGTTTAGGTGTTGGTGCAACCAAACACCTAAGCACCTGAAGAAGGATGTGTCCTCAAGTAATGTCCCATGAAGGGTGTGGAAAGGGGGTAGGGAGGGATGCCTAGAGAGTCTCTGCCTTGTGCCAAAGGTCATGGAGACAGTGTCATTGGCATTGGGGAAATATTGATGGTTAGCAAACCAAAGCTGAACCTTGTTGAAGTCTTGCTGTAAGCTGGTTGTAACCTCAGCAGGACAGGAGCCAGATGCAAACAGAACTGTATCATCGGCATACATATGGGGGGAGCAAACAGAGGGAAGGTTGTTTAAGAATATGGAGAATAGGAGGGGCCCTAATACAGAGCCCTGGGGGATGCCAGTGCTGATCAGGAGGGGAGGGGAAGTGACATGCAAGATCTTAACAGATTGGGTTCTGCCAATAAGGTAGTCCTTGAACCAGTTTGTGGCAGAGAGAGATAGGCCAGCTGCCGGAAGCGAGTTGAGGAGAAGAGAGTGAGAAATGGTGTCTAAGGCCTTGGTCAGGTCGACAAAAATGGCAGAGGTAATTAGCCATTGTCCATCCTGGTTAGGATGGAATCTGTGAGCTGTAGGGGAGAGGTGGTGGTTGAGTGTTTTTTCTTGAAACCAGACTGGAAAGGAGTGAAAAAGGAGGTATCAGATAGAAAAGAGGTGAGTTGGGAGAGGACAATGTGTTCTTGAAGTTTGGCAAGGGTAGGGAGGAGAGAAATGGGGCGATAGTTGTCAGGGGATGAGGGGTCACCCCTTTGGGTAGAAGGAGGACCACTGCATGTTTCCATGAAGAGGGAACCGAGGCAGTAGAGAATGAGAGATTTAGGATTATTAAGAGGGGCTAGGCAATGGCTGAAGCAGAGAGAGAGAGAGAGAGAGGAGTTTTGGGCTGAGGCCATCAGGGGAGGCACCTTTAGAGGGGTTGATGGTGAGGAGGGCACATATGGCATCATTTGGGGTTACAGTAGTGAAAGAGAAGGATAGGTGGGAGGGTGGTGGAGGGGGGCACACCAGTAGAAGGTGGGAAGGGGAGAGGAGGAGAGGGATTTCAGTAGCTCAGTGGCACAGGAGGTATAGTAGGAGTTAAATTCCGTAGCTAGGACTGGTGGGTCGGACACTAGTAAGCTATTTACTTTAAGTACCGGGGTGGGAGATGAGATGGTAAATAGAGTGTGGACCACCTTTCAGAACTTTGAAGGGGAATTTATGTTGGTGATGAAGGCAGATTTGAAATATTCAGACTTGGCTAGCCTTGTATCCCTGGTGCAAGTGTTACGGAGCATGCAGTAGTTTGCGAGGTCATTAGGCATGTCACAGAGAGTGAGATCATAGGGCTGATGATGCATGAGGAAGAATAGAACTAACTATGTTAGCCTGTAGCTAGAGTACTGTTCCATACATCACACCAAGGAATTTGAGGTAGAGCATCTACTTATTAGCACAAGAGAAAACAAACAAAATTCAGATATAAGAAGTATTAGTTCACCACTTTTGAAAGTTAACATTAATTTTAGGCAGCATACTAGCTCTTTAGGGTTTCCATACTGTGAGCAGGCTTGTAGAAAAAAATAAAGAAATGTATTCAAAAACTTGAGGACATTTTAAATGTGGAAAAATGAGCATGTTTGCATTTTCTACACTATTGTAAAAAAGGAGCATTGAAACTATGTGTACAGTGAAGTCTAGTCATTTACTTATGTGGAAAATGTGTGTGGTACAGCGAAAATACTGAACTTGACATAGATGTGGAAAATGATGTGAAACAAATGTCAGAACATTGTGATCCAAATGTGAAGAACAGAACGTGCAAGTTGCATGTCCCAGTACTGACGTCTGAGGACCCATAAACAGTCACAAGTAAAGTACTGCAAAGCTGTCAAAACGACCACTGTGTGATACAGTTCTAACTTGTACCCCTTCATGCTTTGTACATAAGGTACAGTATGGGGTTTGAGGACAACTGATGTGACACTGCCTCATACCACAGCCTCTGGGCATGGCACCATGCCATGTGATTGGCATAAAGCCATGCACAGAAGTCCGTGGTGTCACACTTTGCATGTTTGTGTTTAGAAACCTACTTGTAGCTGCAAGTAACATTTGCACTGTGACATAGTCGCCGGGAGAAATGTCTCTCCAGTGGCTAAGTTAGGGCTTAGTGTAAAGCAATTTTGGGGGTGGAAAAATAGAGAGCCACTTTGCATCACTACTATCTGACACCTCTAACTCTGACCGACCTTTGTATTTTGGTCTTCAGTATCTCCTTTCCTTTTAATTTCAGTGTACCATGGTAAGTGACAGCTAATGTTTTAAGTTCATTTGTGCACAAATTCTGTGGATAATGAATTTGCATTAATCTTGCTTTTGCAAGATTTGAAAAGTCCAGGAGCACCATATTTATTCAAGTACCTGTCACTGTTTATGAGCTCTTAGTGAGTGACTGGAATGTTTTACTTGAGTGGCTCTAATTATAACTAGAAGGAAACCAGAGACAAAGATATGGGATCTTTGAAAGTTATGTTCCTTGCTCTCTGCCACTATGCTACTCTCAGCTTCTGAAGTCTTCATTTGTTACTTTGGCCACTGCAGTTTGTTTAGCCTGAAATGTGAATACATGTTCTTGGATTCTAGTGTTCTGGTTATTAGCAAGGCTATTATTATTATCATCATCAAACCTGTTTAACCTAATTTTGCATCATTACACCTCATCATCCTCTATCCTCACAGTAGTAGCAGGGACTGTTATATTCTGCTGAGTTGAAAAATATTCATGAGTCAAAGACATCACTGGATGCCAAAATAGTTCTCCACGTCCAGATTATGGAAGTCAGTAGTGTAGGAGAGACAGTTGTTTGTAATTTAATATAAAATATAATTGGTAAAAAAAAAATACCTTTAAAAAATCAACCATTTTTGACATCCATGTCTGTAAGATTGGAGGTCACCTGTTTTTATTTATCTATTTATTTCTTTTTTGCTGAGTTGAATTCTTTCCCATACCCTTTATTTTAAAAGTTTCTCATTTCTGGAAATTACATATTTCCAAAATAGTTAACCTGAACCTCATGTTCATAAAGGAAATACTGCAGATGAACTGTATCCTCTGAGACCAATGGCAAAAAGACTCAGCTACTACAGAACGATAGCCCACACCCCCACCCCATACCAATGCATCCATGCTCTGGCAGGTGGTCTGATTAGAAAGGGAGAGTACTGGGTGGGGGGGGAGTTGGAAAGACCCGATGTCGCTCCAGAAACCAGCTGCAGTATGATGCACTGCCATGTTCTGTAATTATTATTTTCAGGGCTAAAGTAGCTCCACCATCTACAAGTTTTAACTTCTTTAAAATGCATTCATTATTTTAAGGAGTCCTTCACACTTGTGAAGATGCATTTACATTGTTATTTCTGGAGCCTATGTTAATATTTTCCACTCCAAGTGCAGGGCCCACTTATCTATGTTTAACTGTTAATTCTGGCAACTGGAATGATAGGCGACTGCTCTTGCCTCACTGCATGGGGTTTTTATAGGGTTCTGACTGGCTCCAGTTTGTACACAGCTTTTAATAAATGCCACCTGTCTCTCCTGCTATGTTCAGGTTTCATGCCAAGACCCCTTGCTGTCCCCTCTGGGGCAGTAAACTTCTGGTGTTCCAAAGGGATTCCTTTTCTGTCACCTGTTGCTTTTCTCACATGTTCTCTAAAGTTGGGCAGCTGGGTTGCTAAACGCAGTTTTCTGAACTAAATCAGGAACTTTGATTTTCTGAGATGGACAGTCTGTCCTTATATCACTCTCTCTTTCCCTCACTTTCTAATTTTTAATTATTTTTGCAGGTGATCATGAAATGTTGTGAGAAAGTTGATGATGGTAGTCCCAGTTAAAAATTAGAAAAAAGAGCTTCCAATACTATTTAAGATCTTTGTTTTGCATAGCAACAGTTTTGATAGAATAATGCCTTTGTATTTTAGTTTTTGTGTAGAAATGCCTGCAGTGGGAGTTAAACTCAGCCTGAACACTGTAGCTAGCAGCAAACCCCCACCCCCCCACCACACACACACACACACACACACACACTTTTAATTTCTGGTTAAGCAACTTAGAAAAAAGTAGAACAATACATTTGTTCCCATAAGGTCAACTATTCTTTCTCCTGAACAAATTTATTCTTCAAAAGTAGCACTTCAACAGTAGAAGAAAGCATCAGATACACTTGTGCACCCTTGGTGGAAATACCTTTAATTTTCAGACAGCTTTATATGCGAACAAGCATTTCATGAAAAACCCTTCCATCAGGGTTTTTTGCTGTTCTATATCCACTAATAATTTAAATTATCCAATTAGTTTAATTAGATCAATAGTGATTACTTCCAAAATTATTTCACTTCAGTGCAGTCCCATTGACACATGCCGGGTCTGGTTAATAGTACAGATACTGTGGTTTACTGTTGGCTTCTCATTTCTATGGAGCCTGAAGCATTTAATCAGGGCTAATAAGCACCTTGATCTCATTTCTGCCTTCTCGTTTAGTGCAGCTTTTAACTCTCATAGACAGGCGTTCTATTAAAATGGATTCAAACTGCCATAAAGACATAGAAATAAGAAGCTGAAAGTAAACCATACTACCTGCATTGTCGAGTAGACCCTGCATAGGTCAGTGGGGCCAAATTGTAGAGAAATAATGGAAAGAAAAGAAATGGAAGTAATGACTATTGAACTAATTGGATCATTCCAATTTATGGTGACTGTAAAACAACAAAACCCTGATGGAAGTGTTTTTCACAAAAAAAGTTGGTTCTCATAGAAACCTGTCTAAAAATGAAAGATATTTCCACCAATAGTGGACAAATTTATCTGGTGTGTTTGCACTATTGTGTACTATTGATTTGCCTGCCATTTCAAAACAGATTTATACCCTTCTCTCTTTCTTTTTTCCATAGGTCCTGGTGAGATTAGTTTTAGATCCTTTCTGTGCTTAAGAAGATGGCACTAAGATATACATTACATACATTCATCACTAGAAATCAACACATAACAGAAACACAAATTTTTTGTTAAGTTTCTTTTCTGATGTCAAATACAGTATTGGGCATTGTCTGCACATCCTGTGAACACCTCTCACCTGTTTCTCATTATGAGGGGCATCTCTTATTTACCCCTCGAAATTCCTGCCTCATATCCATCTCTTATGGGAAAGGTGCTGCCCCCCACAAAGTAGGTGCTGAAGACTCAGACATTTAAAGTAGATATTCATAATATTCTAATTTGCTAAATGAAAATGAATGTATGTATTGATTTTCACAGTGTTCTGAGCTTGCATCTCTATGTTTGATGATGTATCCCAAATTATGAGGGACAGTGTCTCATATTGCTCCACATTTAAGTATCAGTGTCCCACATTTCAGTGACAAAAGACTGACAGGTTATCCTAAGGTGTAGGTTGATAACCTGGGCCTAAAGGTAAATGCTACCTTGTGCAATGTAATGATGACAGACATGACCAACATGGCTGCTCCCAAAGCAACAATGCTCTACTGAGCATACTCAGTGCCAGCAATTTTTCCTTCTGCATGTGTTATCTTAAGATAGTCTGTGTCAAGTTGCCTTTAATAGTGTATTAATTTTTATTTTTGCCATAAAGCTTTTTCTCCCTCAGTTGATGCTGGTGGGCTCCTCAGTCCAGTCCCCACCTGGTATCTGCCTTCCCCAGACTTACCTTACCTGTGAATCACACACAGCTTGCTCCCCCCCCCATAGCAAAGCCAGGAAGGGGAGAGTCATCCTCCCCCTCACCCAGTGTCTCTCATTCAGAACAAGGGTTAGCAGTCTAGGTGGCACTGTGGGGATAGGGGTAGGCAGGCAGGGCTTCATAAAGCCTTGTGCCATCCCTTTTTCCATTTTCACGCTCATTCCCCAGCTGCTGCGACATGTAAGCATGTGCAAGTGGAGGCATACACATGCAGTGGATCTGTGGCTCATCCCTCCCTGCTGCATCTCTCATAAGTTCAACACTACCACCTGGCCTCTACCAGGTAACAACCAGGACTGAGATGGCATGCCCTCCCACCCTGGGGGAGGAGAGCTGTCCAGTGGACACTCAATCCTCTGCCTCTTCATCCAACCCCCGGTATCCCGAGCTTGTTCCCAAATCTCGGTTGGCAGCATGGTAGGAGGTAAGGCACACAGTGCCACAGCCCTCTGTGCCACTAGGCCAGCCTGATAGTGTACCAGTTTAATGCACCTTACTGTGTCCACCACATTATCCCAAGCTGTACACTGCATACCTAGCAAATTTTCACTCTGCAAGCCAGGAACTGATTTCACATGTAAATAAATGTATATTGTAAACTGTCCAAGGTCAGAAGTAGCTGAAAGCTGTTATCATCTGATAGCTTATCAATGGCCTGGGTGAAATTACTTTTGGTGGCTTCAGTCCTATTCCTTGTTGGCAGCTATCAACATTGCAAGGCCACCATCCTCAGCACTAACTAACACTCTTGTTGACCATCACAGACGAGAGACCAATGACTAAGTGGGCATGGAGTTTAATCTAAGCCACCCTCTTATCCAGTAGAAGTGGTCCTATGGTGACAGGGTTGAGGCACCTTGGTGAGACAGTGTGGGTGAAACTTGCAGTGTAGTTGTCTATACCAGTCACATGGCTAATCAAAGTACTTTGGTAGCTAGTGGTGTCAATCTGGTACCTTTCATGAGCATTACACTTCCCATCACATCATAATATTATAGAAAAACATATTATAATGACAATATTAAGAGAAGGATGGATCCTTAAAACACCTTTTCTCATTTTTCTGCAGCTCCTCTGTTGCAGTTTAGTTTGTAAAATAATGCATTATTTGTGAGCTATCAGGGAGAGTGAAGTCACTTACTGTACCTAGTAGGAACGTGTTTGAATTCTGTTCATGTCTGCTGGATTGTTGAAAGTTGTGTAGGGAAGGATTAGGTTCTGAGCTGCACTCCCCAATTAAAAGTGCTCATAACAGATATCATTTTAGTATGAAGTAAACAGTATGTTCTGCCTGAATCACTGCCTGTCATGATGGTGGAGTTTATTTGATGCTGACAATGAATGCCATACAACAGCAGCCATGGTGTCCTTACTATCAGTTAATAGGGTCTCTGAGGAGTGCCACTTATGGTATAAGTGACTCTGAGTTTGAGGTTTGTGCAAAAGAACCATAAACAGAAGATGAGCATTTATGTTGACCCAAAACCTATGAGAGATGTCTCTTATACCATAAGAGAAACCCCATGGAGACCTTGATATCTGATTAGAAATCACTTGAGTTAGCTAGGGTGATATATAATAATTTTTAAGTAATTTAGTTTATGTTTTAGAAGTTTCTTTAGCTGTACTTCCCCCAGCTTTGACATCAAGTGCTCCACATCTAACGGTCTTGCATGAAAAAGCACTGCACTGAGGATAAGAGGTACAGTGGCTCTATGCACTCACTGACTGAAATTGCGTAAGTGATTTATAATTATCCTCATATGGAAAATGGCAACAGAATGGCTGGTCCAGGGGCACACCTGCAACTCTGCAGGCTGCCACCGGGGAGACAGGCTCATGGCGAGCCCTGGGAGCCCATGCAAAGCTTGCTGGGAATACAATGCTAAGATGAGGTGCTTGTCTTTGGGGGGCACAGGGCACATAGTACATTATTTGCATACCCCCTCCATTAAGGAGCGGCATTGATGTCACCATCTGCTGTGAAGCAGTAATTCACCCATTCTCGTGGCTAGAGGAATGGTTCAGCCAATGCAACCCCAGATCTCAGGGGTTTAAGACAGTGGGATCCAAAAAAGAGGGGAATAGGAAAAATTACTTTAAAAAAAATCAGCGTAATCCTGAAGAAATTCACTTTGTCACATTTAAGGAGTACCCATTTGTCATTAAACAATACATATTTTTTAAATGGCATCTTGTGAAATATTACAGAATATAGTAAAAGCCCTTTATTACTTGTCATTATAAATAGTAACCACTGTTAGAAGTATGTCAGTTTGTATCACATTAGCATTTGATGATGTTAATTAATATTTATCATGCTGAGTTCAGAAATACTTTTTTAATTAATATAATATTGCATTTGAAACTTCTTAGTGACCTGCACCAGCTGCAAGTGAGGAGACAGATACATACCTTTGTCCTGCCATTTATTTCTAAGCCCTTCAATGTACAGTACTAACATCTTCCAATCTCAGGAAACTCCTGGAGCTACTTGTGCCCAGTGGCCAGCGTGGATCCTGACTAATGTTAATGGAACATTCTACCATCTTGTATGTGCACAATCATTGATTGTTAATTTGTTGTAGCAGCCCCTCCCCAGTTCTGGCTTACTAGGTTTACTAGGAAAGATAGGGCAAAAGGGAGCAAAAATGCTCATTTATATTGTCCCCCACACCATGCGGGCGTCATTAAACCATCTTACCATCAGTATAATACAATCTATCTAGGGTATAGAAACAGAGAAACATAGACTTTGACGGCAGATAAGGACTGCTTGGCCCACCTAGTCTGCCCATTTCCCTACCTATAGGATAGGCCGCAGATCCTAGTTAACCAACAGCCTATTTCTTCCTACCCCCCACAAGAATTGCCTTATGTCTGTCCCATGCATTCTTAAATTCTCCCACAGTTTTAGACCCCACAACCTCCTCAGGAAGGCTGTTCAATGCATCCACTACCCTCTCTGTGAAAAAATACTTCCTCACATTGCCCCGGAACCTCTCCTCCCCCATCTTTAAATTTTGTCTCCTTGTTCTTGCACGTCTCTTTTTCTGAAAGATGCTACCCTCTTGGACTTTGTTGATTCCACTGAGGTACTTAAAAGTTTCTATCATGTCCCCCTCTCCCTTCTTTTCTCAAGGGTATATATGTTAAGCTCCTTTAGTCTCTCCTCGTACAGCTTCTCTTACAGACCCTGTACCATTTTAGTTGCCCTCCTCTGGACTACCTCTATCCTGTCTATGTCCTTGCAGAGATGGGGTCTCCAGAACTGGACGCAGTACTCCAGATGGGGTCTCACCAACTGTCTGTACAGAGGGATAACAACTTCCTGTTTTCTGCTGGTGATGCCTCTCCCTATGCATCCCAGTATACCCCCAGCCCTCCCTACTGCCTTCTCACATTGCTTGCTAACCTTAAGGTCATCTGATATGATTACCCCCAGGTCCCTTTCCTTTTTGTTGTTGTTACTACCTCCCCACCATTGTGTAATCTTCCCCTGGGTTCTTGTTTCCCAGGTGCATTATTTTGCACTTCTTTGCATTGAATCCTAGCTGCCATACTTCTGACCATTCCTCCAACCTTGCCAAGTCCCTTCTCATCCTTTCCACGCCTCCTTGTGTATCAACCCTGTTGCAGATCTTTGTGTCATCTGCAAAGAGGCATACTTTTCCTTCCAGTCCCTCTGCAATGTGACTTATAAAGACATTAAAAAGGACTGGACCCAGCACTGAATCCTGCGGTACCCCACTAGTAACCCCTCTTTCTTCAGAGTGGACTCCATTTACAATTACCTTCTGTGTCCTGTTGTCCAGCCAATGTTTTACCCAGGCTACCACCCTGGGACCCACTCCCAGGCTGGTTAATTTGACTATTAATCTTTTGTGTAGGACTGTGTCAAATGCCTTGTTAAAGTCTAGGTAGGCCATGTCCACAGCCACTCCCTAGTCTACTACTTTGGTCACCCAGTCAAAGAAATCTATTAGATTCGTCTGACATGACCTTCCCGCTGTGAACCCATGCTGCCTTGGGTCCAGTGCCCCACTGGCCTCTAGGTACTCAACTATTCTTTCCTTCAGAAGTGATTCCATCACTTTTTCTACCACAGAGATCAAACTGACAGGTCTGTAGTTTCCTGCCTCTGTCTTGGTCCCACTTTTGTGAAGGGAATCACATCTGCCTTCCTCCAGTCCTCGGTACCACACCATCCTCCCATGATTTATTAAAAGAGTAGTCAGTGAGCCTTAATTAGTTCCCCCTTTAATTCTTTTAGAATTTGGGGTGAATTCCATCAGACCCCATTGCTTGTCCACTTTCAGTTTTAGGAGTTCTTGCAGAACCCTTTCTTCTGTGAAAGGGCTGGGATTGACCCCTATCAAGAGTGCTTCTGTTAATTGGATTAGGCACTTCCCTCCTCTTTGTGAATACTGAGCAGAAATATTCATTCAGTATCCCTGCTTTTCACTGTCCCTCTGCCCACCCACCATTCATTCTATTCAGCCTCACTATCCTTCCCTTTGTCTTTCTACACTCTCTGATGTACCTATAAAAGGTTTTATCCCCCTTCTTAACCGAGTTGGCTATCTTTTCCTCAGTTTGGGCCTTTGCTATTCTGACTTCCTTCCCTGCTTCCTTCTGCCTTAACTGGTACAGCTCTCTGTCCTGCTTCTTCTGTGTCTCCTTATACTTCCTGAATGCTATCTTTTTCTCCCTGACTTCCCAGCCACCTTCTTTGAGAACCATAGTGGCTTTTTCTTTCACTTTGATTTGTTTATTTTCTTCACACAAAGGCTTGTTGTCTTTGTGATGGCAGTTTTGATGATTCCCCATTGTTGCTCCACCCCTCCTTCTAGCCTGTTTGCTAGTGCTTTTCTGAGGCACTCTCCCATCTTGCCAAAGTCAGTCCTCCTGAAGTCCAGTACCCTCACTTTTGTATGGCTTGACTCTGTAGCTGAGTTTAACGTGAACCACACTGTTTGATGGTCACTTGTTCCCAGATGGCAACCCACTTCTAGATCTGAGATCCTCTCACTGCCCCCATTTGAGAGTATGAGGTCTAAGATTGCTCCCTCACGAGTGGGTTCCGAAACTAGCTGTCTGAGGTCTGCCACCTGTAGGGCATCGAGAATTGCCCTGCTCTTGAATGTGGCTGCAGCAAATGTGCTCTAGTTAACATCTGGCATATTCAGGTCTCCCATCAACAGTATCTCTCCTTTCTCTGCCATCCTAAGAATGCCTTCTATCATATCCTTGTCCATTCCCTCACCCTGACATGGTGGTCTGTACATAACCCCTGTGCGGATTGCGGTGCCCTTTCCAGTCTCCAAGGTGACCCACAGTGCCTTCTCTCCTCCCTTTTTACTCTTTTGTTCAGTTGCTTTTATCCCTTCCTTTACATAGAGAGCTACTCCTCCCCCTCTTCTCCCCTGCCTATCTCTCCTGTAGGTTATGTACCCTGGTATGTTAACATCCTAGTCGTGGTTCTCTGTGTACCATGTTTCTGTGACTGCTATGATATCCAGGCATCCCTCTTCCATCAAGGCCACCAGCTCAGGGAGCTTGTTGCTCAGCTTGTTTGAATTCACTGAACCCATCTACTTCAACTGCAGTTCTTTTATGGAGAACATCACTGCTTCCTCAATGTACTGAATGTACTTAGGAAGCACAGCCTTTGGAGTACAGGTCACTCAGAAGGAATCTAATTTGTATCTTGTATGTAACTTTTCAACTGTCAAGGATCAGAGCCTGATGCAAAGCCTAAGATTTTTTGCTGGGGTCATTGTCACTGTTAAAATCAATCCTGGTGGGGTCTTTTTTTGTGGGTGGCATACAATCGTCTCTGGTCTGATTGTTTCTTCCTGAGAAGTCTGTCCTGGCCTGTAAGATGAGATGTAATGATTAGAGAAGCTTGCTGAAATCTGAGCAAGCTCTCCATCATCCATAATTGTTTGAAGTCTAATACAACAGTTATGTGATATGACTTGCCCTGAAGGTTTCAGGGTGCTCCCTGCAATTAGTCACAGCCAGAGGTAAGTAGCAATATAGCTAGATCTTTCACTATAAAGTAACATTAAAACAAATGGTGTTTTGCTATAATATAGCTAGATACAGTATATTGCTATGTACTGGCTTTCTGTCTGTCACTGTGAGATATGTACCTGTGGAAAGGGCCCACTTTTAGGGGTGGTGTGAGGAGGAAGGGGCAACTGCAGAATAGGGCTGCTAGCTGCAACATCGAGCAGACTCGATAGACCAAATGGCTTTTTTCTGCTGGCAAATTTTGTATGTTCGTACGTTCTACCATCCCTTCTTTGGTGTATGGTGTGGTCATGTCTCCAGTTTTCTAAGGGTCTGTCAATTCCTTTCTTCCTGACAGTGCTCTACCCAGCACTTAAAGGTCCTGTTGCACAGCCCATTAGCAAAAACCCTTATCTTGACCTGGAATTCCTAGAAAATCACTACCCTTTCTCCAAGTCAGTGTGGCAAGAGGTTAAGAGTAGAGGACTACTATACCAGAAACAAATGTATTCAAGATTTAACATCTCTGGGAACAATTAAGTGACATAGTGCTAGCTAATTTACTTTCTTCTGCCTCTGTCCTCCATCTGCAAAGTTATGCTGACACAGCCGCCTGGCCCCACTTTTCTGTAACTATTCAAATGCTGGCTAAACTCTAATTTACATAGAAACATAGAAATTGACGGCAGATGGGAACCAAAGATCCATCTAGTCTGCCCCAAGCCCTACTCCTCTCTTTAGGATTTTTGGGAGACAATCCCCTTGTGTCTGTCCCAAGCAGCTTTGAATTTCCCTACTGTTTTGGAATCAATGACTCCAGCCGGTCAATAATTCCATGGGTCAGTCACTCTCTCTGTGAAGAAAACCATTTGCATGTTGCCCCTGAATCTTCCTGCCCTCAATTTCATCTTATGTCCTCTTGTCCTACTGGTGCTATTGACCGTGAAGAGCTCCTGGGTGGATACTCTGTTTATACCCTTCAGAAACTTGAATGTCACAATCATGTCCCCTCTATCCCTGCGTTGTTCCAGCCAGTTCATGTTGAGTTCCTGTAACCTGCTTTCATATGGCAACTTATGGAGACTGTGTATCAATTTGCTGCCCTCCTCTGTACTGTCTTCAATTTATCTACGTCCTTCCTGAGATAAGGTCTCTAGAACTGGATGCAGTACTCAAGGTGGGGTCTCACCAGGGACCTGTACAGCGGCAGGATCACCGCCTTTCTTCTACTTGTGATGCCCCTTCCTATGCATCCCAGCATCCTGCTGGCCTTCTTTGTTGCCTTTTTTCGCATTGTCCACCTACCTTCAAATTGCCTGATATGATAACCCCTAAATCCCTCTCCTGATGGGTGGTTGCTAGCTTCTCCCCTCCCAGGTAGTAGTCTGTCTCTGGGTTGCTTCTGCCCAGATGCATAACTTTGCACTTTTTCGTGTTGAGTTTTAACTGCCACAAGTTGGACCAGTGTTCCACTCTGAATAAGTCACTTTTCATTTGCACTACCTTCTGTAGATTTCTTGTAATTAAATGTATTCAAGACCAATGTGATACTCTAAGAAAAAATATGCTTTGTTAGTCTATTCTTTTTGTCCTTAGTCTCCATTTATGATTCACCTTTGCTTTTCTTGACCAAAACAGTGGTGTTTTTATTGATGCTAAACTCTCTTTGTCCCCTTATTTCAGATACAGTATTGCAAAACTTCTTTTTCATCTCTGAAATATTGCCAGTGTCTGCCACTGCCTGAACCAGCCTTCTTTAGAAATCATGAAACAGAAACATAGAATTTGATGGTAGATAAGGACCACTTAGCCCACCGAGTCGGACTATTTTTTTCCATACCTGTCACCGCAGACCTTACTTCATCTCCATCACCCTTCATCGTCCCAGCCCACTATTGCTTATCACTGAGATTCCCTTGTTCCTGTCCTATACATGCTGGGGGTCCACCACTGTTTTCACCACCACCACTTCCGCTGGAAGACAGTTCCAGGCATCCACCACTCTTTTAGTGAAAAAGTACCTCGTCATATCTCTCTTGAATGTACCACCTTCCAGCTTCACTGCACGTCCCTTTGTTCTCGTGCATGTTTTCCTGTGAAAAATACTCCTCTCATGTGCCTCATTTATCACGAGGTATTTATAGGTTTCTGTCAGCTCCATGTGATAATAGCTACTGCAAAATAGCAACCGTCAAAATAGCGACTGCCACTGCCAATAACAGCTACTACTACCTTTTCCTTCAACTGTCGTTTTTGCATGATTACTTGATATATCGCGAGGGGGCTGTGCCCCCACTCATCTTAAAGATTCTAACACCACACTGCTCATTGATTTCGGAGAGAATTACATATTCGGAATTATATTATATTATGAGTCACTATTTTGACAGTCGCTATTTTGCAGTAGCTATTATCACGGGACACGGTTTCTGTCATATCCCTCTTCACTCTTCTCTCTTCTAGGGTGTATGTATTGAAATTCTTCAGTCTGTCCTCGTAGGGCTTCTGATGCAGACCCTGCACCATTTTAGTTGCCCTCCTCTGGGCTGTTTCCACTTGGTCTATGTCCTTCCTGAGATTTGGTCTCCAGAACTGGACGCAGTACTCCAGGTGGGGTCTCATCAGCAATCTATACTGTGGCAACACCACTTCCCTCCTTCTGCTAGTGATATCTCTCCCTGTGCACCCCAACACCCTAGTGGCACTACCCACTGCCTCATCACACTGCCTTTGTCTTGCCTCCTTAAGATCATCAGATATGATTATTCCCACATCCCTTTCCTGTTTGGTGACCATCAATACCTCTTCTCCCATATTGTACTCACCCTCTGGGTTTCTACACACTAAGTGCATGATTTTGCACTTTTTTGCATTGGAACCCAGCTGCCATGACCTTGACCACTCTGAAAGTACTCTGAATTCCCTGCATATTCTTTCCACCTTTCTGGAATGTGCACCATATTGCAGATTTTGGTGTCATTCGCAAAGAGGCAGACCTTCCCTTCTAGCTCATCTGTAATCTTACTTACAAAGACATTAAAATGGACTGGTTCCAGAACTGAGCAATGTGGGACCCAACTGGACATCCTCCCTTCCCCAGAGCAAACTCCATTTACTGCCACCCTCTGTCACCTGTCCCTTAACCAATTTGTTACCCAGTTTACCATCTTTGGAACCACCCTTAAGCTGCCCAGTTTCCTTGCGAACGTCCTGTGTGGAATGGTGTTGAAAGCCTTACTGAAATCTAAATAGGACATGTCCACCACCTCACCCTGATCTATTTCCCTGGTCACCCAGTCAGAAATCTACCAGATGAGTCTAACATGCCATCATGAATCCACATTGCTTCAGGTCTTGTAACCCACTGGATTCTTGATACTCCCCAGTCCATTTTTTAGAAGTGAATCCATTTGCTTCCCCTCCATCAATGTCAGACTGACTTTCCTATAGTTGCCAGCCTCCTCCCTGCTACCACGTTTGTGAAGTGGTACTACATCTGTCTGCTCCAGTCCCGTGGAATCCCTCCTGTTTCCAGTCTGTTACTTAAAGGACTTTCAGAGGTGCAGCCAGTACCTCCCAAAACTCCCTCAGTACCCTTGGATATACTCAGGACATCGGTTAACATAATTTTAGGAGTATTTGACTCTGAAAATAGGGCAAAAACTTCCAAAACAAAGGGGGAGGAAGTCATTGACTTCCAAATGTGAAAAAAACTAAATTGGATTACTTCCAAAACATAAGCCACAGAAGTTAAGAAATAATGGATTTTTTTTCTAAAAGAAATTGTATTTTGCCACTAAAATTTGTATTAACATTCACAAATTGATCATTTCTAGAATATTTGTTTTAAATTGTGGGATCTGGGAGGTATTTTTACTTCCAAAAAATAGAATGACTTCCAGATTTCGACTCATGGAAGTATTTGACTTCCACTAAAAATAAATGAACCGTGCACCTGGGTATACCCCATCTGGTCCCATAGCTTTGTCCACTTTCAGATGTGTAAGTTCCTTCAAAACTCCCTCAACTGTAAAGGAATGGGAGTCTCTGCCCCCCCCACGTGTCCCTGCTGCTTTTATATGGCCCATCCCCTTCCCCTTCCTTTTGAAGACTGAACAAAAGTATTTGTTCAGGATATCTGCTTTTTTCTATCCTCCTCTGCACAATCCCCACCTTCCCTTCCTCACATCACAATCTCTTTCCTAGTCTTCCTCCTTTTACTTATTGTATATACCTAAACAATGTATTGTCCCCTTTTGCTACCCTTTGGGCCATTTGTTTCCTCAATTTCTGCCTTTGCGCTCCTCACTGCTTTCCCTGTCTCCCTCTGCTTCTCCTGATACACCTTCCTGTCTTCTTCCCTCTGCATCTCTTTAAACCTCATGAAATCTATCCTTTTAGTCTTTAACTTCCCAGCCACTTCCTTCAGCAACCATGGCAGTCTCTTTTTCCTGTCTTTTTTTGCTCATTTCCTTTGTGCAGAAGTTTGTAGCCTTCAATATGCCTTCCCTTAGTTTAGCCCAATGCTCTTCCACCCCACCAAGGTCATTCCCCTCTACTAGGTCATCTCTGAGGCATTCGCCCATTTTTTAAAACCTGCCCTCCTGAAGTGCAGGACCCTCGTCCTTGTGTGATTCACATCAACTCTCATCCTTATGTTGAACCACATTGTGCTGTAGTCACTGGTCCTCAGGTGGCCTCCCACTTTGATGTCTATAATACTGTCCTTGTTAGTGAGCACCAGGTCCAGTATTGCCCCATCACGAGTGGGCTTACTGACTAGTTGCCTGAGAAACACCCCCTTCTGGGAGTCCAGGATGCCCTGCTTCTAGCTGAAGCTGTGGCTGGGAGGCTTCAGTCTATATCTGGCAGATGGATGTGCCCCACAAGCAGCACCTCCCTTTCTCTGTCATTATACCAGTGGCTTCCACCAGTGCCTTATCTAAATTCTCCTCCTTTTTTGGAGGTCTGTAGATCATGTCAGGGTGAATAGTGGCTCCATTTTCTATCTCTAGAGTGACCCATGGTATCTACAACCCCTCCATTCCCCCATGGATTCCCTGTGTCTCCATTGCTTTGATACCCTCCCTCACATACAGCACCACCCCTCCTCCCTTCCTTCCTACCCTATCTTTCCTGGACTGAGTGTAGCCTGGTATGGCCATGTCCCAGTTTCCTGTGCACAATGACTCAGTAATGGCTATGATACCCAGGTCTGCTTCCACCATGATGAGCTATAGGCTCAGATGTTTATTTCCTAGACTTTTTGCATTTGTAAACATGGCCTTCCACATTTTGTTACAACTCTACCTGCTACCCCCTCCCATTTCCTTTTTGCCCTGCACTTTCCCCACTTTTTTTACAGTTTATATTCTTTTCCCCTTTCATTTCAACAATTTATTTTTTCTTTATTTTGTACCCTAGGAAATTTACCTACCCTCAAATCCTCCCTTCTCTCTGCCTCAGCCTGTGGGGGAGGGTGCAAGTTTATGCCTCTCTGATTTCTTCTGCCACCCCACCCCCAGCTAGTTTAAATGTTCATTAAAGAAACATTTGAACTGTCCACTGAGGACTGTGATTCCTTTCTCAGATAGATGCAGGGCATCAATCTTGTATAGCCCCTTATCCCTCCAGGTTGATTCCCACTCCTAAATGTAAGTGAATTACTTCTGTCTACACCATTCCTTCAACCATGAGTTGAAGCTCCTTATGCAGAGATCCTTATCCTCCCCACTACTATAGACAGGCAGCACCTCAGTGAAAGTCACTAAGCATGCTACCTGCCTAAGACCCTTCCCCAGCTCTTTATAATCCTCCTACACAATCCAAGCCCCCTCCCTAGCCAGGTCAGTTGTCCCCAAGTGGACAATGATAACCCACTCCCCCTCCTGACTTGCCACCTTAGCCATTCTTTGAAACCACTTTCCATCCCTCCAAGCAGAGGCACCAGGAAGGCACCTCACCTACCTCTTTCTATCCCTGCCTGTTCCCATATATTACACCCCTGACTATTAAGTCCCTCACCAGAAGTTGTTTCTTCCTCTGCTGGGGTCCCCTCATTCCCACCTTGTAGCCTTCTCAAGGGAGGACTCCCACATCCTCCCTGTCTATCATCATGAGTGCCTCCTCCCAACAGTCCCATCTTGCCAGAGTGGTGAATGAGTCTTGTAGTGGAACCGGCTGAGGAATGTGCCCCCAACTCACCACCCACCCCCACCCTCTTGGAGTCCATCACTGTCCATCCAGCTCTTATTCTTGGCATCCTCTGGGGAAACAGTGGTAGATTTGGTAGCCCCTGGGTGAGGGAAGAGGTCTCACGAATCCTAGCCAACTCAGCCCAGAGTCTAGTGACCTCATCTCTCAGCCCAGAAAGGTGATTGCAGATGGGGAAGCACCTCAGTCTCCAGAAGGTCTCTCTGAAAACTGCTGCTACATAGCCATTATACTGCACTGTTCTTAACATTCCCATTCCCACACTCACTATGTTAACTGGAAAAATGTGTACCCTTACCTTAGATATGGTATTTCTGATTTTTCCCTCCCTTTTTTATTTATGCCTTTATATCATCTGGCCTTCACTATTGTAACTCTTTCTGCTCCATGTCCCTTCTTTTAGTATTTCAGCATGTCCAGTAAACTGTATCCCCCATTCTTACCCACAGTAACAAATATATCTATATCTCCCTTACTCTGTGTAACATTCATTGGCTTCCTACACCTTTTTGGATTCAATTTGAAATGTCTCTCCTAGTTTTTAATATCCTCAATAGCCTTGCTCAGATTATCTCGCCAATCTTATCTCCCCCTTCCCACCCCTGTGTGCTTTGCTCCTTGAAAATTGGCCTCCTCTCAGGATCAATAACTGACCTTTCATTTTTGGTGGAAGAGTTTCCTCATCTGCTATGCCTGCCACCTGGTATAGTTCACTTATCTCTCTTTTTCTAATTACCATTCCTTCAGTTTTGAAATCCACGTGCTTTCCCTAGCTTTACATTCCTAATTCTCTCTCACTCTAAAATTTAAAAATGATTATTGTCCATTTAAAGCAGCACTGCAACAAAAACGTTTTTCCAAAAAGCTAGTTTCAGTTGGATTTAATAAAAAATATTAGCATACCTGTTAAATATACTTCTCTAGATACATTCTGAGCTGTGCACCATCATTTTTGTGTTTGTAAGAAATACCCTGGGACAGTACGGCGTTTGAGAGGTATGTCTCTGTTCTGGCTAATGCAGGCAAAGCTTTCTTGGGCTCATCCCTAAGGCACCAATCAGTTGGCATACTGTGTATGACACCAGTTCAAGAGAAACGGTGTCTACCTGAAAGAAATTTGTTGATGCAATCAGGGACAGTTTAGTCTCTGCAGCTATTTACTTACATGCGTACAGTGACCCTCCTTACCCCCCCCCCATTACACAAACACAGACATTATTTGTTTGCCACAACACTACTGATGCAAGATATAACTAATATGTACTGCATTGAAGAAGATCATTACAGTTGTTCCGGCACCATTCTTTTACTCCTCATTTTATTTGGCAGCTTGTTTTCCACTGTCTACTGGTGGTACTCTTATATATCTTATTAAACGTTGCAAAAAATTCTGAGCTGCTAGTAACTTAATTTCTTTACCTTTCATACTGCCTTTGAGGGGTCAACATTGTGCAAAAGTGACAGAGGGGTCAATCCAGAGAGCAATTAAGGCCTCCCACTGTATGCTGCTCCTCCACACCCTTCATTCCTCCACTGGCACCCAGCATAAATTAAACCCTCCTGCTCCCTCCCACTGCATGCTGGCAACCCCGCACCCTCCATTCCCCACCAGCACCTGGTCAAAAAATTAAACCCTCCCACTCCCTGCCACTGCATGCTGGCTACCCTGCACCCTCTGTTCCCCCACCAGCACCTGGCATCAACAAGCAAGCAAACATTCAGCATTGACAAATGCTTGTTTTAGATGATTTTCTCAGGCCTAACCCTTGCTAGGTCTACATCACTTTTCTTAAGCCAAGTGTGGAGACCATTTTTTCTTGAGACAAAAATATTAAACCATTTACAAAATACTAAAATTTTGATGAAACTAGAACATTTTACCACTAAATAAGACTGGAAATACAATGGGATTTTCATAGTGGAAAAAAGATAGGGTCAAATGTTTTGCCTAATAATTTAATTGCACTTCTAGTTTAACTGACTATCTGATCATCATTAAATCCCTTGATGTTTAAATTACCTTGTCACTAACATTATGTATATTGCCTTTTCTAAAACTTGTAATTTTTATATTTTATATTCAAATATGGTATAAAAACACAATTAATCACCTTTAAAGAATGGAGAAAGTGAAAAAATATTTCACTGTAAAGTTAAAGTATTGCTGTGTCACAGTGAATGCAAGCAATTGCATAAGGTATGCTGCTGTTACAGTGATGTTATAACAGCGACTCTATCACTTCTACACAATGTGGTCAACTGCACTTGCAGTGAGGTGGTTTTCCTGCCAATAGGTTTCTGAGGTCAACTGGTGAGTCGCTGATAGGTGTACTATGTCCGTTGGCCAGTAGTCATGAGGCTACTCTCTCTGTGTCTACTGTGGGGAGGGGTGGTTTCCCAGCGAGGGGTGCTGTGTGCCTTTTCCTCCATGGTGTGTGCACTGTGGAGCTTGTCATATTAATATTTTTGGGGTGCGGGGTGCCCCCCACTTTTAGGAGTGTCATGTTCTTGTCTTTTCCCTTACATTTGCGGTAGTTTTCGTTGTACCAGTGTCTCGCTTGGTGGGGTGTCACTATACAGGCTGTTGCCATGGCTATGTTGTCGTTCTAGAAACCATCAATGATTTTCCTGATGAACTGGCTTGGTGGAACCATTACATAAGAGTAACATTAAAACATAGCTGGCCCTTTGGTACAGCAGTACCGCTACCACTCTTGATGCTGGTGTATCCATGCTTGGGAATGAGCATGAGTCAGCAGGGGCTGGCTGGGGGAAGGAGAATCAAGTATTGCTGAGGACAACCTCCTCCTTTGGGGAGGGTGGAATGGCAACCCCACTGCTATACTTGGGTGACCACAAGGGTAATGCAGCAGTAATGTATGAGACAGGGCATTTGTGGGCTCTGCGTGGCAAACTTGTGTGCCTGCAACTTGGGGTTCCTTGTGTGCTGATGTCCTGAAGAAGTGGGACAAAGGAAAAAAAGGATAAGCCCTGATGTAAGCAGGATCAGGATGATCTCTTGCATGCTTGGGCCCTGGCTCCCAGCAGTAACCCACTCTCTCCAACTGAGGTACTCCTGACTCCACTCCACCAGAGGTAAGGGACATATGTCCTGCATCACTGGGTCCTTCCAAAAGAAGTAAGCTCATTAGGTTGAAAGGCAGGGGGTTAAGTGCTGGGGACACGGGGATGAGGCTGAGCCTGATCCAAGGGACAGGGGCCGCACCACTAAGGAACACAAACTGTAAGTAAACATGGATATTTACAGCAAGTGAGGACACAGGCAAGTAGCAATAATTTTTTCACTTAGAAATAAAATTATTCCTGGCCAACCCACTGGTGCAGCGGTAGGGCTTCCATCTGTGATGCCAATGCCAAGTTCAGAAATGGACCAGGGGAGTCAGAGGGCTGTCCGGAGGCAGGAGTACTGAGCAACTGAGGGACTGCTCTTTTCCTCCGGGGGGGAGGGCTAACATTCGGTGTGTAGTTTACCCCTGATGGAGGTGGAGGGGGAGGCAGTTGAAGCTGAGTAATCAGGAAGGCATGCCGGACGTCACACTCTGCACATTATATCATTGCATGCCACACCTCTCACTGGTAAATTGGCATTGAAAAAACTGCTGGCCCCACTGATGACACCTCACTTCCTGGTCCCTTTGCACCCACCATGACCCCCAGCTGTGACCAGGATCAGTCTTTCTTCAGGTATGGCCTGACCCCATGGCCTGAGAAGTAAGCCAGGGAACACTACTGACAAGATCCTGTGCTGCCTGTAACCTCGAACAGTCTGCAGTGGGGGTGTGACTGCTCAGTGGCCCCACCCTGGGAGACATGCCCGGGAGGATTGTTAAGTCAAGGTAAGTCCTGGGGGGTAAGAGGGACCGGGAATGTCAGGGGCTGAGTGAATTTGGGGTGATGGCATCAAAAAGAGCAGAAAGAAAGAAAGAAAGAAAATTATTCCTGTGGTCTCCTGAAATATCCAAAGAAAATATTTTAAAATTAAAAACTAAATATTGGAGTGAGAGGTATACAAGAATAAAGCAAAACTGATAACAGAATTATTAGATCGGACTATGCAGTTTATCAGCTCCCAGGTCACTCATTCAAGTGAATCTTTAAAATAAATCTCTACCTATTATTTTGTAACATAAAAGACAGCAATAATAACAATTATAGTTCATTGTAGAAGACAGTATTGTGAATCAAATTTTTTTGAGTTTGGGTTGGTTCAAACATTTGCTTTTACCATGTGACAGATGTAGTAAATACATTTTTACTCATCTGAATCAGCTTCCTCTTCTCATTTTTAGGGATCTTTTTTTCCCCACTGATTATCACCTTGTTCCAGAGTAAAAATTTCTTGAGCTGATCAGCACCAAAGAATATTATTCTATCCTCTCCAAAGGTCACAACAAACATAGGGCCCAGTCAGCAAAGATTGCACTGATGTGCATCAAATGCGCACATCCTGACACGAGCGCCAGTATCAGCAGATGCCCACACTAGTGAAAGCATTCACAGCTCCTGAATAGTCCCTATTAAATATACAGAATAGTGAACAGAGAGACGGGTTATGTTCATTGACCATTTACATTTTCAGTATACCTTGCTTGTATTTTAGTAGGTAGCCTATTTTCCCTTGCAACTTTAGCTATGTTGTATTTATTTCTCATTTGTGTAATTTAACTGGATGCTTGTGAAAATGGGAAAGATTTGCTCACATGCCTTTTCCAGTATAAAAAAAAATTGAAATGAAAAATGTTGGTGTAGAGCAAGAACAGACAGCTTGCATCCAATTAGGTTCCTGGCACTTGAGTGTATCCCCAGCTCCACATAGAAATAAAAAAAAAACATTGTCATGAGGTATAATGCCATAACTTTAGGTCCTGGCTCCTCGCTAGGGACAGTTGCACTTGTCCGCTCAGGTAATGCCCTCTCCCCATCTCTCCTTGGACTGTCTCATGCACTCCTTTCATGTTTTCTGCTTGGATACTAGACAGTCTGATATAGATCTTGTGGGGGCAGGAGGGATAAACGTGGTTGACCTATTGTTTGCTCAAATGTTGCCTGCACTTCAATGATTTCTGTTTGTATCCCACAGATGACTTGTATAGGATTCGCATTTTTGTATTTGTAGCAGATGTTGGACTTTTATTACTATTGATTGTCCTGCCTTCGCACTTGTATTTTGCTGTTTTGCCTTGATGTTACTTTGGTCATCTGTTTTATGTTAAATGCTTGTGCCTTTGGCCCAGGTCGTGCCTGTAAATGGTCCTCTGGATCAATGTACTTTACCCGGTTAACAAAGACATAAATAAATTAATTAAATAAATAGAGGATTGTGTGATATGGTTGTACTTTGAGGGTTGCTGTATACCCTTAAAGGGCAACTTATAATTTTTTTTAAAAATCACGCTCATAGCCCCCAGCCCTTCATGGAAGCTTGCTAGGCTAAGGGCATGTAGAAGCAGGCCTGATTAAGTCCCAGGAAAATACAATGAGCATAGGGGAACACTTCTGCAGAGGGCACACAAGTGTGGCAGCTGCCCCCTTAATAGTCTAATGCTACCATGCTTCACACCCACACCACAGAATATAGTTAGTTTTGGGAAATGTGTGTATATGCATCACCACCTCCATGTCTTCTCACAATCTGGCTGCATCTACAGTGGTGTGTATGGGGTTGGGGTAGGTCTCCACATGCAGGGCACTCTGGGCTGTGGCTGTGTGGAGGACGCAGAAAGTTTTTGAAATGAAAAAAAACATTGTCATGAGGCAAAACTAGGGTTTCAATAAAGCATGCTTTTAGTATTTGTTTCAAAGAAAGAACATCTTTATCCACCACATTTTTCATACATAAGTATATAGAATCTAACAGCAGAAGGAAACCAAAGGTCCCTGTAATTTGCCCTTTTTTATAATTACCTCAGTCTACTGTCCTAGTGGGTGCATTCCCTCCCCCATTAATAACCCATCACAAAATCCTGTACTGCCACTCTTTAGGCCTATTTATCCCTTTGCCCTGTCCCAACCATGTTTAAACCTGTTAAGGTTTTCTGCCCCCACTACTTCAGCTGACAGTCTGTTCCAAGGATCTATAACTGTCTCTGTAAAGTAGAATTTCCTCAAATTTCTCTTTACCCTACCCCCTGACAGTCTCTATTTATGACCCTTAGTGACCATATCCTTATTTCTTACAAATGTTTCCTCACTGTTTACTTTGTTTATACCCCTAAAAACTTTGTTTCACACATGTACTTTCTCTCTTTCTGGTCTCTAGTGAATACACATTTAGGTCTTCCAACCTTTCTGTATAAGATTTACCCTGTTGCTCCCCTGATCATTTTGGTGCTCCCATACTGTACAGGTTCAAATCTACCAATATCTTTCCTCAGATAAGGATTCCAGAACTGGGAACAATGCTCTAAATGTGGCATCACCCGAGTTCTGTATAATGGCAGAGTCTCTTCCCTTTTTCCTGCTATCGAAACCCCTCACTATGCAACTGAGCAACCTAGAAGCTTTGCTGCAGGCATTGTTACACAGACTTGTTTAAGGGAGCTGTTAATTATGACCTCTAGATCTCACTCTTCTGATGTTGTCACCAACTTAACTTCCCCTATCCAGTATTCAATGTGAGGATTATACTTGCCTAAGTGCATTACCTTGCACTTTAGTGCTGAACTTCTACTGCTAGATCTTAGTCCACTTCCCTGGTATTAGATCATTCTAGAGCACCTGTATCTCCTTCTCATTGCCTACCTGACCACATAGCTTTGTATCATCTGCAATTAGACACAATTTCCTTTGTATACCCACTCTATGTTACTTATGAATAAATCAAACAGTACAGGTTCCAGGACTGACCCCTGTGGTACACCACTCGTGATCATCTGTCCACTGATTTAGCCCCTTCAGTACCACTCTATGTTGCCTCTTCCTTAGCCAGTTTCCAACCCACTTAACTAAACCCACTAGATCCACTCCCAAGTCCTCAATTTTCTTAGGCAGGCTCCTATGAGGTACTGAAGCAAAAGTTTTACTGAAGTCAATATACAACAGAGGTGTTGCCTGCCATTTCTCCATTTTTTTCCGGTGGTTGTGACAGTGTCTTAGCAAGCCAAGACTTTAGGGGCAATAACACTCAGAAAAAAATCCAGGCAAACAAAGTTCAATGGAATGAAGAGTTGCTTTACTTCAACGCCAACAAAAAGTTCAAAGCAGTTCATTTTGGCAGAGCTAATAACTACTGAGCTTTATTTAGCTCTCCAGTTTTATTTAGCTCTTTCAGGCTCACAAGGATAAAAAATGAAAAATTAAAGTTCATTGCTCTCTCTCTGTCTCTCTAAACCCCCAAATCAACCTTCTTGCTCTATCTGACTTCGTTTTTATGTATCCCAGGTGAGGCTCATTTGCGCCTCCCCCCCCCCAAGGGAATTCCAGGTTTACATGCAGCCAGTGCAGGCCTAGGTTTCAATTCACCATTTTCTCCAGCTAGTATCTTAGTGAAGGTTGTATTGACCCCTTCACAGTGACCCAAGCAAACAATTATTTTTAAGCCTCACCAACTTATTTTGTTCATAGTTTGGGACATTCTCCAGGTTAGGGTCAATCCAAGTAAGTCTGATGTGCTTCATTTGTATGATTTAGCATTATGAGGAGGTGAGCTTTTTCAGCAGCTTCCTTTTATTAATTAAGTGTCTTTAGGGGCACTCTACGGGGTGTGCAGCCTGTAGGAGCCCTTGGACTACAGTTACATTTTTGAGATACCTGTATCGTCTGTACTTAAAAGAGGCATTCACCACCTATATAGTGTGTGGTTGCACCACATGGATCCTCACAATGACCTGGCAGCCTTATATAATGCCTTTATCACACCAAAACTGGACATTGGTTATGTGTTTCATGTAGGTATATCCTTGAAACTGACCTTTGACTTATAGTTGTTATAGACTGCTGCTGTCAAAGTGAAGTTATATATGCTTATGTGACCATTTTTTTTCAGTCAAATAAAATCTACCCTGTCAACCAGTAGAGGGGTGAATCTGTTTACAGACAAGGTGTGACACAATGTATGGTATAAAAACCTTCAGTACAGTGAGTGTGGGAACCTCCTGTTTCTCAGACCTTACAGAAACTTGTACTTTTGCTTGTCCTCTTGTGTCTGTAGGGAAAGGATCACTGAGGTTGCAGGCAACTAATGTGAGCTCTATAAGAGGCGGTGCATCTACAGTTGCGGTGTCTCATGTGCTGGACATCTTACTCTCTGATATATTGCTTCCCTATTTGCTGCTGCTTTTTGAGTTAAATTTTAAAATGTTCAAAATACTTAGTTTGATTTTGTATGCTGGCCAGCATCACTAATGAATTGATTTTGTTTGTGTTTGTAATTGCATCTAGTAAAATTCTCTGAGTGGGGAATTAGAAAAAATAAAGATGACTTGACATGTTGCTGTTCAGCACAGGCAGATGTCTTGGCATGCCCTACATGTAGTTTAAAATGTCCTCTTCCTGTCAGGCTGGCCAGAATAACATTGTGTTTGCAGTTTCAAATTACTAAGGGCCCATGTTTGTTATTTGGTAAGGGTTGCTGCTTATTCTGAACTACAGTACGGTTCAGATACCAGGTTCTGTCTTTCACTATCTAATCTCTGTCAGTTTAATCTTCTGACACTATTCTCCCTCTCCCCTGTGTCTCTGCACACTGTCCATCATGTCAGCAGCAAACACTCTGTTTCCTTGTTTGGTGTTAGAGCTTGCTAAGGAATGACCTCTACAAATAGTTCTGATAAGGACATTCAGGAGGACACCGTAATATTTGACTTTTTTTTCTATTATATGCACAAATGCTGTTTTTCTAACAATATTAATGTGTAACGTGCTGCACCATTTAATACTACCATATTCACTTACTGTACAGCAAAAGCTGGTAAATATAAAGCACATTTGGCCAAGGAAAGACTTTACAATATCAGGACTAAATTCTCACTGTTATTCTCTTGATTAGAGCATGCAAAAACAATAATAAATATTTTAGTCTGTACAATAGGTATACCAAATGTGGGAACAAAACAACAGGAAGCTTATGAAGCATGTGAGTTAAAACTACTAGAGTTTTACATTGACTGAACAATGAAAATAGAAAACAGAAGTAGAATTGGACTTGGCATTTCATTTATTAGGGCTTCTTCAGGCTTACAAGCCATCCCAGTGGCACTGTGGCAGTTTGTCACGCTAATATCTGGAAGACCAAGGTTTGTGGGTGGGCCCCAGAATACCACACTAGGGCTGACTCTTGCCAGTGTGCATTGCAGAGGTGAGGCACTCTGCTGCTAGAGAGGGAGGGTATGTGCCACCTGGCATTTGTGCACCTCTGCCATTCAAGCAAGGATCCATATCAGCATAGCCTATGAATCGATTAATGTTTTACTTATATCACATGTTGCCTAAAACCACAATGTGAATTAGCCATAGTAATAATTTTATTTATCTAATCCCCAATCCCAAAAGTTATGGGCACTTTACCAACCTCCAAAACACCAGCACAAAAAAAAAAAAACAATTAAAATAAATAAATAAAACAACTATGGTAATAAGAATATATACAATAATAACTACTTTACTTTAACATGATAGAGGACAATATTAAAGCCTAAATCATTTATAGACGTGTCTAAAGAAAAACACAATGAATGAATAAGTACCTCTTCTTAAAACTAATTCATTTCCTTGCAAAGTTTCAGTTCTGACAGAGAGCTCAAGTGATTTAGATCTCAAAGACATGCTGTATAACTAAGCTTTCAGTCAATTTTCAGTGTTTCTTATCGTTAACTCCTCTTCACTTTCAAATGCAGAACATTCGAGCAGAGGTGGCACATAGACTTTTGATAATAGCCTTTTAGTTACTCTTCTAAAATCTGTTAGAGTTCAGTTATAGATAGACGCTAACCTATGCTCCCAGCCAGAGGATGTTCCTGGTGGCCCCAGCTGAATAGTGTGGGGAGTAAGAAACTGAGCAAAGATGGGCTAATAGCTGATCAAAGCAAAATTAAAGCCATTGTGGACATGCCCACCCTGCAAAATAAAACTGACTTGCAAAGATTCATGGGCATGGTGAATTACCTGGCAAAATTCATCCCGAACCTATCCACGATGAACAAGCCTTTGAGAGAGCTACTTGAAAAGGACATTGCGTGGCACTGGGAAACACGCCAAAATGAAGCATTTCAGCACCTAAAAATGGTTATCATGAATCCACTGTGTTGAAATGCTATGACTTGCTCAACCCTGTACTAATTTTAGTGGACGCATCGTCAGAGGGGCTGGGAGCCTGCCTCTTATAAGAAGGACAGCCAGTCGTGTTTGCATCCCAATTGTTAAATACGTCCGAAAGAAACTATGCCCAAATCGAAAAATGTATGCTGGTCATTGTCTTTGGCTGCCTCAGATTTCATCAATACATCTATGGCCAAGTAGGTGTACAAGTAGAATCAGATCACAAGCCACTAGAAAGCCTCTTTAAGAAGCCGTTGTCAGCAGCTCCACCGAGACTCCAGCGGATGATGTTGAAGTTGCAGAGATATGACCTAGAAGTTGAGTATAAAGTGGGAAAAGAGCACCATATAGCCGACACGCTTAGCCAGGCAGCCAGTTCCCTGGCAATCCAGGACAACAATGACATAGATGAGTATGAAGTGCATACAGTCAAAAGGTTACCCATTAGTCGTGGGAAACTGGCAGAATTTTACACAGAAACAAACAATGACCAGATACTCCAGAAACTTTAGGAGGTCATATTGCACTGTGGCTGCCATGAGAAAGCCAAGCTCAAATTGGAACTCCAACCATACTGGCACCTTCAGGAAGACATCACCATAGAGAAGGGACTCCTGCTGAAACGTGAAAGGCTCATTGTACTAAGATCAATGAGAAAAGAGATGTTGGTCAAATTGCATAGCAGCTACTTAGGCATTGAGAAGTGCAACAGAAGAGCAAGGAACATTCTCTTCTGGCCAAATATCAACAACCAGATAAGAGACCTGGTCACTAAGTGTGAAGTTTGCAATCATTACAGGAGAGCTCAACCAATGGAACTAATGCAGAGTCATGAAATACCTGACAGGCCATGGCAGAAGGTCAGAGCAAACATCTTTGAGTTTGACAAGGAAATCTACCTAGTGATGGTGGATTACTACTCTAGGTTCAAAGAGATCTCTCGGCTGCCAAATCTGATCAGCAAAACTGTTATAAGCCACATCAAATCACAGTATGCACAACATGGCATTTCAGAAGTCCCTATAACAGACAATGGGCCCCAATTTTCATGTACTGAATTTGCAAGTTTCACTGAAAGTTACGACTTTGAGCACATCACCTCATCACCAAGGTATCCGCAAAGTAGTGGGATGGTAGAAAGAGCCATTCAGACTATTAAGAGGCTCTTCAAGAAAGCCAAGAGCGATCATAAGGATATATACCTGGCCTTACTGGACCTGTGGAACGCTCCAATAGAGGGTTTGGGTTCTCCAGCTCAGCTGCTCATGGGAAGGAAAGCTAGGACCCTGATGCACACTAGGACAATCTTGCTCAGACCACAGCTTATAGACAAAGATATCCATGCCAATCTTGCATAGAAGCAAGAAAGGCAAAAGTTTTACTATGAACAACATGCCAAGCCCCTTCCCAGCCTGTCCCCATGGCAGCTGGTACAGATAAGAACAAAGGACAAGGTCTGGACACCTGCTGTAGTCATCACACCTGCCAAGGAGCCAAGATCATACATTGTGGAGGTTGACGACAAGAAATATCAGAGAAAACAGGAGAGATATACTACACATTCCTGACTCCCCAACCGAAGCCCCCATAGAAGCAATGGAGATGCAGACTAAGATTGGGACTCCCTCAATGCACAGACCTGACCTGTTAACTACTATTCCAATAGGTGCAGTGGTGAAGCAGCCCAAGGTGATTACATCCTCAGAGGCTCCACTGGTAAATGACAAAACAACAGCCCCAATGAAGTCAGTGCAGGGCCCACCTCGCAAGTCGATAAGCCATGAACTCAGCCCCGGTCATGAGCCATGTGAGCAGCAGGATGATGCAGAAGCCAGCAAGATATCTGCAGGACTGGATTACAGTGACTGTTAACCACTATTGAGTTATGCATGTGCCTGTTTAGCTCATAACTGATTACTTAGAATTTTAGTTCCAGTAGTGCTTTATTAAACTACTTAGATGGCATGGAAGGTTAGACTTACAAGGGGAGATGTAAGGAAATGGAGCAATGTTGCTTTAAGTATTACTGCTGTTTAATCTGTACTGTGTCTTCACATAGAAACATAAACTTTGATGGCAGATAAGGACTGCTTGGCTCACCTAGTCTGCCCATTTCCCTACCTAAAGGATACAGTAAACTGCAGATCCTATTTAACCAACAGCCTATTTCTTCCTACCCCCCACTAAAATTGACTTATGTCTGTCCCATGCATTCTTGAATTCTCCCACAGTTTTAGACCCCACAACCTCCTCAGGAAGGCTGTTCCATGCATCCACCACCCTCTCTGTGAAAAAATACTTCCTCACATTGCCCCTGAGCTGACCCCCCCCCATCTTCAAATTGTGTCCCCTTGTTCTTGCACATCTCTTTTTCTGAAAGATGCTACCCTCTTGAACTTTGTTGATTCCACTGAGGTACTTAAACATTTCTATCATGTCCCCCTCCTCCTCCTTTCCTCAAGGGTATACATATTAAGCTTCTTTAGCCTCTCCTTGTATGGCTTCTCTTGTAGACCCTGCACCATTTTAGTTGCCCTCCTCTGAGCTGCCTCCATCCTATCTATGTCCTTGCGGAGATGGGGTCTCCAGAACTGGACACAGTACTCCAGATGGGGTCTCACTAACTGTCTGTACAGGGGGATAACTACTTCCTGTTTTCTGCTGGTGATGACTCTCCCTATACATCTCCCTATACATCCCAATATCCCCCCAGCCCTCCCTACCACCTTCTCACATTGCTTGCCAACCTTAAGGTCATCTGATATGATTACCCCCAGGTCCCTTTCCATTTTTGTTGTTGTTACTACCTCCCCCCCATTGTGTAATCTTCCCCTGGGTTTTTGTTTCCCAGGTGCATTACTTTGCACTTCTTTGCATTGAATCCAAGCTGCCATACTTCTGACCATTTCTCCAACCTTGCCAAGTCCCTACTCATCCTTTCTACACCTCCTTGTGTATCAACCCTGTTGCAGATCTTTGTGTCATCTGCAAAGAGGCATACTTTTCCTTCCAGTCCCTCTGCAATGTCACTTATAAAGACATTAAAAAGGACTGGACCCAGTACTGAACCCTGCGGTACCTGACTAGTAACCCCTCTTTCTTCAGAGTGGACTCCATTTACAATTACCTTCTGTGTCCTGTTGTTCAGCCAATGTTTTACCCAGGCTTCCACACTGGGACCCACTCCAAGGCTGGTTAATTTGACTACTAATCTTTTGTGTGGGACTGTGTCAAATGTCTTGCTAAAGTCTAGGTAGGCCATGTCCACAGCCCTTCCCTGGTCTACTACTTTGGTCAACCAGTCAAAGAAATCAATCATATTCATCTGACATGACCTTCCCGCTGTGAACCCATGCTGCCTTGGGTCCTGTGCCCCACTGGCCTCTAGGTACTCAACAATTCTTTCCTTCAGAAGTGATTCCATCACTTTCCCTACCACAGAGGTCAAACTGACAGGTCTTGTATTTCTTTTAGTCCCTGACTCTCAGAAACACATCTGCAGTAGCGGAGAGGTCGGTGTTATTCGCAAGCCCGCGATACTGTACAGAGCTTCTCTTCCTTTGTACTGTGCCAATCTATTGTAAAAGCAATTCCAAGCTAAACCTTTAAAGTCACCATCTGGTCATTCACTTAATCCCACATACCCAACACCATGTAATGATCAAACAGCATACTAAAGGTTTTAAATTGCATTACAGTAGATTGGGACAGTACTGAAAAGAAGCTGTATACAGTTGGCAGGCTTGCTTATCACTGACCGACCCTCTGAGCTGCCTAGAGACGTCTCTGAGAGTCAGGGACCTCTTAAAGACACAGTACAGATTAAACATCAGTAATACTTAGAGCAACATTACTCCATTTCCTTACAACATACTGTATAACTAAGCTTTCAGTCAATTTTCAAACAGTGTTTCTTATTGTTAACGCCTCTTTACTTCTAAATGTAGAACATTCGAGCAGAGGGGGCACATAGACTTTTGATAACAGCCCTTTAGTTACTCTTCTAAAATCTGCTAAAGTTCAGTTATAGACAGATACTAACTTATACTCCCAGCCAGAGGATGTTCCTGGTGACCACAGATGAATGGTATTGGGACTAGGAAATGGGGAATATCAATTAATTCCTTACTTTTGCAATGTTGCCTGCACCCAAATATGGAAGCTTGCCTTATGGGCTCCCCAGAGCCCCACCAGCTGCAGCAGGACAGTCTTTACCCAGCTCCCCAGGCTTCAAACTTATAGTGTGGGGACCAGGAGGCAGCAACAGCAGCTTTGGCCAGGAGGCCCAAAATCTCTGCAGTCAGTGGGACACACACCCACATTGTTGCCAGCACCAAGGAAGGCAGCAGATCCGAGAGCTGAATGCAGGCACTGATAAGTGCCTAGCACTGGAGTGTATTTGTGGAGCATGCTCAGAGGTGCATGCAGTGAAGTGAGGGGCTCCACTGCTGGCTTGCACCCAAGCCCCTAATGCCACAACAGGTGCAGTGCCCACAGCCAGGCATGCAATTCTGACTCCAGCACAGGCAGCAGGGTCAGGACACAGTATTTCATGCCCCACATTGCACTGGGAAATGCAGCAGGAGCTGCACCAAACCCAGGGCTAGATATAAACAAACATGGCCGACACCACGCTGTTGAAACCCCTCTGACCCTACAGAACAGCAGGGATCAGAGGTACACACAGTTTTTGTCTATGAGACTGCACCAATTATGAGCTCAGGTTTGCAGGACATGCATGCAAACCTGGTCTCATAAAGTAAAATGCATGGTTTTCCCCAAACATTTAAGTAAAGCAGGACTCAGCCTATGAACTCAATAAAACATCCTGGGAGACAGCAATCTGGGTCCAGTCTGCTAATTCTGTTCAGCCACAGACTGTGAGGCATTGAGAGAGATGTTGACTGCCAGGTTTTAGAGGAGGCTGTTGGGTCTTAAAAGTGCACTTTTTCTGTTTAATTTACACTGAAGGAGGAGAGTACTTCTGCTGACACCAAAAGAAGAAGAAAGACAAGCTGTTGGAGAAGGGTGACATCCCTAGAACATTTAGAAACATAGACTTTGACGGCAGATAAGGACCGCTTGGCCCATCTAGTCTGCCCATTTCCCTACCTATAGGATAGGCCACAGATCCTAGTCAACCAACAGCCTATTTCTTCCTACCCCCCACAAGAATTGCCTTATGTCTGTCCCATGCATTCTTGAATTCTCCCACAGTTTTATACCCCACAACCTCCTCAGGAAGGCTGTTCCATGCATCCACTACCCTCTCTGTGAAATAATACTTCCTCACATTGCCCCTGAACCGCCCTCCTTCTATCTTTTAAATTGTGTCCCTTGTTCTTGCAAGTCTCTTTTCTGAAAGATGCTACTCTCTTGGACTTTGTTGATTCCACTGAGGTGCTTAAAAGTTTCTATCATGTCCCCCCTCTCCCTTCTTTCCTCAAGGGTATACATATTAAGCTCCTTTAGTCTCTCCTCAAACGGCTTCTCTTGCAGACTCTGCACCATTTTAGTTGCCCTCCTCTGGACTACCTCTATCCTGTCTATGTCCTTGCGGAGATGGGGTCTCCAGAACTGGACACAGTACTCCAGATGGGGTCTCACCAACTGTCTGTACAGAGGGATAACAACTTCTTGTTTTCTGCTGCTGATGCCTCTCCCTATACATCCCAGTATACCCCAGCCCTCCCTACTGCCTTCTCACATTGCTTGCTAACCTTAAGATCATCTGATATGATTACCCCCAGGTCCCTTTCCTTTTTTGTTGTTGTTACTACCTCCCCACCCATTGTGTATTCTTCCCCTGGGTTCTTGTTTCCCAGGTGCATTATTTTGCACTTCTTTGCATTGAATCTAGCTGCCATACTCTGACCATTCCTCCAACCTTGCCAAGTCCCTTTTCATCCTTTCCATGCTTCCTTGTTATCAACCCTGTTGCAGATCTTATTGTCCATCTGCAAAAGACATACTTTTACCTTCAGTCCTCTGCAATGTCACTGATGAAGACATTAAAAGGACTGGACCCAATACTGAACCCTGTGGTACCCCACTAGTAACCCTCTTTCTTCAGAGTGGACTCCATTTACAATTACCTTCTGTGTTCTGTTGTTCAGCCAATGTTTTACCCAGGCTACCACCCTGGGACCCACTCCCAGGCTGGTTAATTTGACTATTAATCTCTTGTGTGGGACTGTGTCAAATGCCTTGCTAAAGTCTAGGTAGGCCATGTCCACAGCCCCTCCCTGGTCTACTACTTTGGTCACCCAGTCAAAGAAATCTATTAGATTTGTCTGACATGACCTTCCCTCTGTGAACCCATGTTGCCTTGGGTCCTGTGCTCCACTGGCCTCTAGGTACTCAGCTATTCTTTCCTTCAGAAGTGGCTCCATCACTTTCCCTACCACAGAGATCAGACTGACAGGTCTGTAGTTTCTCTGCTCTGTCTTGGTCCCACTTTTGTGAAGGGAATCACATCCGCCTTCCTCCAGTCCTTGGGTACCACACCATCCTCCATAATTTATTAAAAGAGTAGTCAGTGGTTTCACTAGTTCCTCCTTAATTTTTAGAATTCTGGGGTGAATTCCATCAGGACCCATTGCTTTGTCCACCTTCAGTTTTAGGAGTTCTTGCAGAACCCTTTCTTCTGTGAAGGAATGGGATCGACCCCCTATCAAAGTGCTTCTGTTAATTGGATTAGGCACTTCCCCCTCTCTTTTGTGAATACTGAGCAGAAATATTCATTCAGTATCCCTGCTTTTCACTGTCCCCTCTGCCCACCACCGTTCATTCTATTCAGCCTCACTATCCCTCCTTTGTCTTTCTTTCTACGCTGGATGTACCTATAAAAGGTTTTATCCCCTTCTTAACTCAGTTGGCTATCTTTTCCTCAGTTTGGGCCTTTGCTATTCTGACTTCCCTCCCTGCTTCCTTCTGCCTTAACTGGTACAGCTCTCTGTCCTGCTCCTTCTGTGTTTCCTTATACTTCCGAATGCTATCTTTTTCTTCCTGACTTTCACAGCCACCACTTTTGAGAACCATAGTGGCTTTTTCTTTCATTTTGATTTGTTTATTTGCTTCACACAAAGGCTTGTTGCCACTGTGATGGCAGTTTTGATGATTCCCCATTGTTGCTCCACACCTTCTTCTAGCCTGTTTGCTAGTGCTTTTTCTGAGGCGCTCTCCCATCTTGCCAAAGTCAGCCCTCCTAAAGTCCAGTACCCTCACTTTTGCATGGCTTGACTCTGTAGCTGAGTTTAACATGAACCACACTGTTTGATGGTCACTTGTCCCCAGATGGCAACCCACTTCTAGATCTGAGATCCTCTCCCTGCCCCCGAATGAGAGTATGAGGTCTAAGATTGCTCCCTCACGAGTGGGTTCTGAAACTAGCTGTCTAAGGCCTGCTACCTGTAGGGCATCAAGAATGGCCCTGCTCTTAGATGTGGCTGCAGCAAATGTGCTCCAGTTAACATCTGGCATATTCAGGTCTCCCATCAACAGTATCTCCCCTTTCTCTGCCATTCTAAGAATGCCTTCTATCATATCCTTGTCCATTCTCTCCCCCTGACATGGGGGTCTGTACACAACCCCTTGCGGATTGTGGTGCCCTTTCCAGTCTCCAAGGTGACCCACAGTGCCTCCTCTCCTCCCTGTTTACTCTTTTGTTCAGTTGCTTTTATCCCTTCCTTTACATAGAGGCTACTCCTCCCCTCTTCTCCCCTGCCTGTCTCCTGTAGGTTATGTACCCTGGTATGTTAACATCCCAGTCATGGTTCTCTGTGTACCATGTTTCTGTGACTGCTTCGATATCCAGGCATCCCTCTTCCATCAAGGGCCACCAGCTCAGGGGCTTGTTGCCCAGACTACTGAGCATTGGTACTCATTACCTCCATTTCTGATGGCCTTACTCCCTTTTGCCCCATCCCTGTCCTTCTTGCCTTTGTCACTTTCTCCATTTACCCCTGCTAGAAATCCACCAACCAGCAGGTCAAGTCTAAATGGACCTAAGTCTTCAAGAGCATTCCTGCCAGATCCCAAGAGCTGGAGCAGAAGTGGAAAGCAGTATCAGTGTGTGAAATGCTGTGAGAGGAGAGATTCCACAGGAAGACTGTCAACCCACATATAAGCCGGGTATGTACACTGAAAAGGATTTTGTGGAGGAGAAGTGGGGTTGGACTGGCTGGTGCCCCTGTGGCACAGCAGGAGAGAATTTGTACATTTGGTGAAAGGCCCTTTTGGGGGTGAATGCTCAGCACTGTATGATGGACTCTACTTACCCTCTGGTGCAGCATTCATTGTCAGAACCGAAATGCAGCAACTACAGTGAAAGAGAAGTGTCACAGATAGTGTGTTTACAACTCTGCTTGTGCCTCTTTACCAGCTTGTCACAGACCTCCATGCTAGTTCAAGCCATATGATGCCCTGCACCCACACTTGTCCCTTTGCTTAGGTCAGATGCCTGGACCTGTGTGTCTAGTCCCAAGTCCTCTTAGATCAGACATGGACAACTGCTCAAACCTCTGGTGGAGTGTAATCTTGTTTTCTGCTTTTTACTTTATCACGTCCTGGTATTAGGAAGAATTACTTAACTTAGATTAGCTGTGATAGCATTTCTCTTCAAGAGGATATAACATAGGTAACATAGGTAAGTTCAGAACAGAGAAGACAGTAGTCAATTATGCTCGTCTATGTTTACCTCAGAGATCCACAAAATACCCTTTTTTACAATGCACTACGACTCACTTATATCTTAATAAATAGGTTTGCTTATTTGCAAGATATATTCCAAAGTAAACAAGGTTAAACTATGCGATAAGGAAAAACATGAAACTAAATGTTTTTTTACTGTAAATGCTAGCACATAGCTCTAGACTTGTTTAGGCTCAAACTTAGAACAGAAATGTTATATTAGTAAATAGGAAATACGAGTAAAGTTCATGACCAAATGCTACCTTCCCTTTATCACCCCAACACACACACACACAATAGCAGAACCACTCAGGGCCATATTTTTCCTTGTTGAGTGAAGTAACATACTGACACAAATCCCTTAGAAACATAGAAATTGTCAGTAGATAAGTGTCTTCAGCCCACCTAGTCTGCCCTATTACCACTAACAATTGTGCTCTATCATGCAATGCTGGCATTAGGTTGTACCCCCCCCTCCACCGACTACCAGCAATCCTCTATGCCTATCCCAAACATGTTTAAAATCTGTAATCATTTCTGCCCCCACTACCTCTGCTGGCAGGTTGTTCCACTTGTCCACCACCCTCTCTGTGAAGAAGTACTTCCTCACATTCTCTCTGAACCTCCCTCCCTCCAGTTTCATCTTGTGCCCCCTCATCCTTGAGCTTCTTTTTGTTTGGTATATAGTATTCTCCTGTACTTTATTCTTCCCTGTGAAGTACTTAAATGTCTCAGTCATATCCCCCCCTCTCCCTTGTCTTCTCCAGGGAGGACATATTTAATTCCCTCAGCCTATCCTTGTGGGGCTTGC
This sequence comes from Neoceratodus forsteri, assembly GCA_016271365.2. Lineage (NCBI taxonomy): Eukaryota > Metazoa > Chordata > Ceratodontiformes > Ceratodontidae > Neoceratodus > Neoceratodus forsteri. Next base: position 905,358,933 of record CM028133.1, read on the forward strand.
AATGTAGTCCCTGCTCCATTTTGGTTGTCCTCCTCTGAATCTCCTCCACCCTATCTATGTCCTTACATACATGAGGCCTCTAGAACTGGAACCGTATTCGAGGTGTGGCCTCACTAATGTCCTGTATAGGGGAATTATTACCTCCCTTTTTCTGCTGGTGATTCCCCTGCCTATGCATACCAGCATCCTGCTTGCCTTTCTTGCCATAGTGTCACACTGCCTACCTATCTTGAGGTCATCAGAGATAATCATCCCCAGGTCTCTTTCTTGCTTGGAGCATGCTATTTCTCCACCCCCCCCCCCCCAGTTGATATGTAGCTCCTGGGTTTTTGTGCCCTAAGTGCAAAATCTTGCACATTTTTGCATTAAAACCTAGCTGCCAATCACATGACCAATTCTCCAGCTTACTTAGATCTCCCCTCATTCTATCCACTTCTACTCTTCCTGGTGCGTCCACCCTATTGCAGAGCTTAGTGTCATCATTGAACATGCAGAATTTCCCTTCCAGATCCTCTGCAATATCACTGATAAAGACATTGAAGAGGACTGATCCTTGTGGTACCCCACTGGTCACTTTACCATCTGCAGAGTGAATGCCATTTATCACAACTCTCTAGGTCCCCTTCTTTCCCACCCCTGTGCTCTCCAGCTTGTTTAACAGCCTTCTATGTGGCACAGTGTCAAAAGCCTTGCTGTAATCTAGGTAGGCCATGTCCACTGCCCCTCACCAATCCACCTCCCTGGTTACCCAGTGAAAAAACTCAATGAGGTTAGTCTGGCATGACCTCCCTCCCATAAAGCTATTCTGCCTTGGGTCCTGCAGACCACTGACAACCAGGTGTTCCACTATTCTTTCCTACAGTAGTTCTTCCATAAACTTTCCTACTACTGAAGTCAGGCTGACTGGTCTGTAGTTCTCTGCTTCCTCCTTGTTTTCACTTTTGTATAGTAGGACCACATCAGCTATCCTTCAGTCCTTGAGTCCCTCTCCTATTTCCAATAACAGGTTAAACAGGGTAGTCAGAAGTTCTGCAAACTCTTCTTTTAGCTCTTTCAGTATCCTGGGTGCTCCCCATCTGGTCCCATAGGCTTATCAACTCTTATTGTGTTCAGTTCCCTGAGGACCATTTCCTTTGGAAAGGGACCTGTGTACATTTCCTTGCCCTTCCTTCCCATATCACTCTTTGCTGGGCCATTTCCTGTTTCCTCTTCTGTAAAAACTAAGCAGAAGTATTTGTTCATTATATCCAGTTCCTGGTGGTCATCCTCTACACTAGCCCATCCTCCCCTTTCAGCCTTACAATCCCTCCCCTTGCCTTCCTTTTTTCACTGATGTAAAAGGTTTTGTTATCCCTTACTACTGAGTTTGCTATGTGTTCTTCTGTTTGTGCTTTGACTTCCCTAACTGCCTTCTCTCCCTCCTCTGTCTTTTTTATTGCTTAATTTTTTAATTTTTTGGTTTAATCTTTCCTGCTAACTCCTTAGAAAACCATAGTGGCCTGTTCTTCCTCTTCCTCTTGTTGACCTGTTTGACACAGAGTTGTGTCGCTAATGCAATCCCTGTTTTGATCATCGCCCACTGTTCCTCTACCCCCTTCTGCTCCCCTACTCCTTATCTTAGCATTACTTTATTTTATTTCTGGAGAACAAAAAAGGCCCCTCAGTTTGAGTCATGACTGTTTCTGAAGCTAGGCAAGTTGGCATCAAAATTCCTCTCCTAGGACCCCCCGCCCCCTTGTCATACAGTGACATATTTTGGAGCTCAAAAAACTAATTTACACGTTAAAACATTCTGGTGGTTGTGGAGATCCAGCAAATGAATATAATTGGAACTTTTTTTCTAATAATTACTATAAACGTATGCCACAAGGAACAAAAAGAGGAAAGATCGTCATGAGAAGGCGATTAGAGTATAATGCTCAGCCCAGCGAAGACAACCATAAGTACAAACTGGGTATTGGGCAGGCCCACAGCTAAGTTAATTACCCAAAAAAAAAACTCTTAGAGCACATAACGCTGAGTGTCCTGCTTTGCTTTATTATTATTTTATGCAACATTTAATGAGTATTTGACTGTTTGTCCTTATTTTGAATTGAATTTAAGAATAACTTTGAAAGTATTTGGAGCCCTGCTTCAGGAAGCAGGAAGAGTGGGTCTGTAGTTCTACTCATTTTAAGAGGGACTACAACTCAAGCAGGGACTCAGAAATTTCAACTTCTGACACATTTTTTAGCTTGTGTCAGTACACTGTAAACTACTTTGGTAGCAATTCAGTAATTGGGGGCTGTTATATTGTTTTATTTTAGCTCATTAGAGCGAAGGCACTCAGTGACCCCTTTTTGCTCTTCCAGGTCATCTGACAGATTAAAACTAGCCCCGCTACGAGCAGGCGTGGTAAAACTCTCAGAACACATAATGCTGAGTGTCCTGTTGTGCTTTCTTATTATTTTATGCAACATTTAATGTGTATTTGACTGTTTGTCCTTATTTTGAATCAAATTTATGAATAACTTTGAAAGTATTTGGAGCCCTGCTTCAGGAAGCAGGAAGAGTGGGTCTGTAGTTCTACTCGTTTTAAGAGGGACTACAACTCAAGCAGGGACTCGGAAATTTCAACTTCTGACACATTTTTTAGCTTCTGTCAGTATACTGTAAGCTACTTTAGTAGCAATTTAGTAATTGGGGGCTGTTATATTGTTTTATTTCAGCTCATTAGAGTGAAGGCACTCAGTGACCCTTTGCTCCTCCAGGTCATCTGAGAATTAAAACAAACCCTGCTATGAGCAGGCGTAGGAGCAGGGTGAGCGTGTACATCAGCGAAGACATGGGCAAAGACAAGCAGTGTCTAGCGTGTGTTAGGCATCTTTGGCGTGGAAGCGAGGAGCAAGTAGAATAGTTGATATATGCAGGGAGAAGTGATATTTAAGAACAAATCTTCCTAAAGTGATTATCCTTTCAAGGTAAAGCAACTTTTACGTGTTTGGCTGAATAAAGTTTATGTATTGAATAAACTACTGTGTTTACAATATTTAGCTTTTCCTGTCTCAACATGGCTGAGTTAATTACAACCACAACTGGTGATGTAGGCATTAAATGCCCTATTTGCAATATGTATTTTTTTTATGTAGACATACTAAATAAACTATCAAGCTATAAATGCATTAAATGTATTATAAACGAAGAATTACAACTTGAAATTAGTACATTTGGGGAGAGACTGAAGACCCTGGAAACTAGCCAAAAAAAATGTGGCTAACAGATTCCAAACAAATTGTCATGCACAAGGCCAACCCTTGACTGATCTACTTTGTGACATGGGAAGTTCAGTTAATACTGATTTAATAAATTTTCAAGTTAGCGATTCCTTATTAGAACCTGAAACCTTAGTACCCATTTTAGACTCAAATTTGCAGACAGAGACCCTGCTTAATAACAAAAAAAGACAGAGGGAAAATGATCCTAATAATATAGAGGGTGATTGGATGTCTGTTAAAGGTTGGAGGGCTGCAAAAAAAAGGCCGAAGAGTTAAAGCATATGATTTGCCCCTATCAAACCAGTACTCTTTATTGGGTGATATTGACAAAAATGTGATTAATATGAATCTTCTAAGGGTTGAAAATACATCCTGTGCAACTCCAGATTTACAAAGCTCCACTGATTTACCAATCCCTCCTATCAATATTTCTTCATCTCCTTGTGAACCTATTTTGATGGTTCCTGATCATGAGTTGAATGCTAAACCACTGTTTGTTCTGGGTGACTCCATAGTAAAGAACCTGGATAGGCTAATATGCAATCCTGATAAAGAATCTAGAACATTATCCTCTTTCAGATGAGCAAAAATAAGTGACATCACATTAATGTTAGATAATATACTAACAAATTCAGAAAATCCCATGGTGATTATACATGCTGGGGCCAATAATGTGTTAAGAGATCCTTTAATCAAGATTAAACAGGACTTTGTTGCAATGGCTAATAAATTAATTGAACTAAACTGTAATATCACTTTTTTTGAAGTATTACCTATACCTAAAGCTTCTGAGTTTAACTTAAACAAAATCAAAGCACTAAATAACTGGTTGAGAAGATGGTGTTTAAACAACAGATAGGATGTATAACTCATTTGGAGGACTTCTTTTTAAAAGAAGAACTTTTTTCAAGGGATGGACTCCATTTAAGTAGGAGGGGCAATGCTTTGTTGGGAAAACACATATTATCGCACATTCAAGATTCTTTAAACTAAGTTATGGGGGGAGAACTCCACTCTTGTGGATTCTCTTAATGTCAGACAGGTTTCTAGTAATAAAAATATATTGGCCAATGTATTTACTTTAAATAACACCAGCCCTGCAACAGTTAACAATCCAAATAGCCTAAATGGTGAAAATCACGTATCCAAGAAACTGAATATCTTACTTCTCAATGCAAGAAGCCTTTTGAACAAAATAGACAAATTATCCTATTTTTTACAAATTAATAAGATTGATATATGTGGTGTGACCGAATCCTGGTTCAGAAATGAAGATTGGGCAACTGAAATATTAGGCTATACCAAATTCGAGAAAAAAACGCTTGAACTCTAGAGGAGGGGGAATTGTACTATATATAAATAATAAACTGAAAAGTTTTTTTAGCAAAAAACAATTTGAATAAGAAGAGCAGAAATGAAGTAATTTGGATTAAAATTAAGCTTACCTTAGACCACACTATCACTGTTGGATTAGGTTACAGAGCTCCAAATTTGAACAAAGAAGAAAATGATCTATTTCTAGCTAATATAGAAGCTAACCTGTTTGATAAAGATTGCATACTTATGAGCGATTTTAACCTCCCAAATATCAACTGGAGTAATCATAGAGGCAGCTCATCATTCAACAATGCTTTTTTAGATCTCATGACCATAAACAACTTGGACCAATTAGTCAAATCCCCTACTAGAGCCAACAACATACTTGATTTGTTTTTTTCTAATATAGAAAATACAAATTCAAAGGTTACCATTAAACATCCATTAGCAAACAGTGATCATAATATGATTCTCATAATAATGAACCTTTTATATTTTTCTGAAACTATTGGCTGTACTGTAATAAGAAACTTTAATAATGCAAATTATACAAAAATAAAAGAATCTCTAGGGAAGTGGAATTGGACTTCTGATCTTATCGGAAGTGATCTAACTGCAGTTTGGAACAAAATTGACTCTAAATTATGAGCCAGTATTAATTTATGGGTTCCTATTAGGAAGAAATATAGTAACAAACAAAGATCTCCTTTATGGTGGAATAATAGTATTAGGAAAATTTTGGCTAAGAAGCAACGGTTATATAAGAAATTTAGAAAAAACAAGACTCCTCTAAATTGGAATCGATATAAAATGATTGCAAATAAAAGTAAGAACTTGATAATCAAACAAAAAAGGAATCTTGAAGAAAAACTCGCTAATACTGTTAAAGATAATAAAAAATATTTCTTCAATTATATTGGTTCATTAAAACAAAACAGTCCTTCTATAGGGCCCATACAATCTCCTGATGGTATTATAACTGATGAAACAGAAATTGCAAACAACTTGAATAATTATTTTATAAATGTTTTTAAACCTAAATGCCTAGATTATGTACCAAATAAACTGGCGGAAACTTTCTTCATTCCCACATCTGAACATGAAGTATTACAAGCAATAAATATATTAAAGAACAGTGGGTCTTCGGGCCCTGATGGTATTCCTCCAATATTTTTAATAAATCTAAAGGAATTATTGGTGGGTCCATTAACTTTACTATTTAACTTATCAATGAAAACAGGTAATACTGTTCCAACATGGAATAAAGCCATAATTATACCACTTCACAAAGGTGATAGCAAATGCCTTGAACAAAATTATAGGCCTATAAGTTTAACCAACGTAATTTTCAAGCTACTTGAAAGGATATTAAAAAATAGAATAACTAATTATTTGGATGATATACATTTTGTTGACATTTACCAACATGGTTTTGTGAAGAACAGATCATGTCAAACAAATCTCTTACATTTCATTGAGCCAGTTAGTGAAGCCCTGGATGGTGGCTTATCAGTGGATCTAATTTTTTTAGACTTCTCTAAAGCATTTGATTCTGTATCTCATCAAATACTTATTTTCAAACTTGAGAAACTGAACATACACCCAGTTATTATTAACTGGATCAATGCATGACTATCTAACAGGACACAACAGGTTTCTGTAAAAGGTCATTTGTCAGCATGGGGTCCAGTTACTAGTGGTGTGCCTCAGAGCTCTGTGCTGGGTCCAACTCTTTTTAATATTTTGATTTTATCTATGAGTCCTTTAACCAACACTTGCTGGCTTGTTAAATTTGCTGACGATTGTAAATTAGGAAGCATCATCAATAACGTAAATTCTGCTATTGAGTTGCAGAAAAATCTATCTCACCTTCTTGATTAGTCTAAAAAAAGGGACTTTTGTTTAATGAATCCAAATGTAAGGTCATGCACTTGGGCAAAAACAATCCCTGCTTTACATATACTATAAATAATATAAACTTGGAAATGACAGAACATCTAAAAGATTTAGGGTAACGCTTCCCAAAGAGTTACATTTAATATGCATACAATTAATGCTGTTAAAAAAGGGAATCGATTTTTAAATTGCATTTTAAAGAACATTAAAAGTAGAGACATTAAAGTCTTGATACCATTGTATACTGGTCTGGTTAGACCTCATTTGGAATACTGCTCCTCAGTTACTGCTCCTTATTTGATTAAAAACAAGAAATTAATAGAAAATATCCACAAAAAAATAATATCATTTAAAGAACTAGATTATGAAACTAGATTGAAAAAAGGAGGCCTATATTCTATGGACTATAGAAGCCTTTGAGGGGATCTATGCCTGATGTATAAAGCTATACAGAGTGATGTAATATTAGAAACAATAGGTCTACAAAAAATATGTCTACCGTCAATACTAGATCCCATTCACTAAAACTTAAAGGTACTCAACATAATAATACTTCAAAAAGAACTAACTGAAATACACAAAGGGTGATAAACATATGGAATAAACTTCCTGAAAACGTGGTATTTAGCACTTCCCTGATATTATTTAAACTTAATTTAGATACTTATATGGGCGATTTTAAATTTAGATTCCACCCTTGATTCGGTGGCGAGTTCATAAAAGGTAGCAATACCTACTGAACTTGTATTAATCCTATGAACCTATGAACCTAGGGACAGAAGGCTTCAGAAATCTGTTCTTGGCCCAATTATTTTCTCAGGCTTTCTGAACAAACTTCCCACAGCCTGCTCCTCTGAGTCTATTCACATGTATGTACAGTAGATGCCATAGTAGGTACTCCATGGCTCTGGCTTCCTTCCCCCTGACCTCGTGGCCCAGCTCCAAATGGACTTTAACAACATCCAGCCTTGGTTCTGTACCAATCAGCTGTTCCTCCATGCCAAGAAAAACAGTCATGAAGACTTTTTGCACAACGCAGATGCTAGCCAAGCTCACCCCTCTCCTCTCCTTCAATACCCTTGATGGTGCAACAGTTGAGGATGTTGTCTCCTTCAAGTGACTCAAGGTCTAGTTGGACCATCACCTCAATGTCTCTGTGCATGTAGAAGCTCCACCCCCAACTTGGTGTGCGTTATAGAAATAAAGAGAGTATTCCTCTTTCTGGCCACAGAGAGAGGGTCTCGAAGATGATACTCCCCCTCTCGACATTGCATACGGTGCTTATCCTGAGTCTACCCTAGCTAGACTGGACCCCCTCTTTTACTCCTTCTACCATTTCACCCTGAATTGTCCCCCTCACATCCATCACTGTTCATTGTACTCCAGCATCACCCTCTCCTCCCTTGAAGCCAGGTGTCTTGCCCATTGTGAGTCCTCTATCTCTTAATTCTGGTTTAGCTCCCTCCCTCCTTACCTCACCTTCCTCCTTATGTCCCCCCACTACCTCTTATGCCCTTCATAACTCTGGCCCTCGCTGTCTAACTCTCCCCCCAATTAAATCTTCTGCTCATAAACTCATAATTGCATTTTTACACACTGCATTTTGTTCCTCTGCACTTTATAGTGTAGCATATTTCCAACACAGTTGCACTGTTTTCTAAATTGTTCATTTTTTGGTGCTGCATACTTATTGCTGTTTTAATTGTTCTTGTTTTTTATGTTGGCATGCTTGCGCAGCCAACATCTTGCAGCAGTGGGGATTTGGAGGTGCGGTCGCTGTTGGGCAAATGCAGGGCATGCACCAGTAGGTGCGTCCCTCATTCCCCAATCAGCCTGCATGCCGGCGCCACACCATGCATAGTAATGTGTCGAGCACATCTAAGGAAAGGTCTGCTGCAATCCGAGCAAAGCTCGTAAAATGCAGCGGACCCTTCGTACGTGCTCACCAGCTACTACCATGGTGGCTAAACTGCCGACTTTGGGGGTGCCCAATCCCCTGGTCGGCTTGCCCTGCAAACTATGTGCCGACGGGGGAGCTCACTCCCCATCGGCAGAATGTGTCTCCTCTCCCCCACCCCAGTTTCATTGTTTACTGACGGGGTGCCCAATCCCTGTCGGTATCTGTCTCCAGTGATGAAAGTGAACAGGAATGCACAGGAACTCGGTTCCTGTACCTTTTTTGCAGCAGGAACGGAGTTCCTGTACTTCTTCCCATTGACACTGGAACTGAAATACTTAAATCAGCAACAAAATGACAGTTTCTGGCCCTGTGACCTGAAATTAGGGTTTTCATAACAACATTTAACTTGTAAAACAGTGCTATTTTGCTAGAAATACTGCAATACCACTAACTGAAGCTGCTAGTGTTGAAACAGACAGACGAGTCTTCACACAGCTATCCTTCAGACTGAAGATCTTCATTCTGCATTTCATATTTGCCAGTGCCCAAGTTCCTGTACTTCTTGTCTACCACTTGCACCACTGTCCATCTCCCCCCTTTCCCTCTGTAATGTGCCAACGGGGGAGCCCACTCCCCATCGGCATGAGTTCCTCCCCCCCTTCTTCTGTACTGATGGGTGCCCAATCCCCCGTCGGCTACTGTACCCCCAAAAAAAGAAACCACGTGTAAAAAAGAAAACCGCCTGCGATGTGTTTTGTTTGTACCTGCAAGCAGAAAACTTTCCCTCGTAGTCTCCCTACCTGCCACCTGCACCCACCAACTGCGCACCCTGCCTCCCCACACCCCCTTCACCCCATACTTACCTCCGGAGTTGGGCGCGATGATCTTCGGTGGACTGGGAACATGTCTGCACTCTTCAAAGCCGACTACGAACTGAGGAAATGCCGGTAATCTGTATAATGGAGTAAATAGGGTTTTTTTTTTCAACTTTGCTGCATATCTCAGGCATTTTGGGGAATTTTTGCACTAAATTTTCAACATGGGGTTTTTGGGACCCCTCCTCATGAATTCTGTCACAGTTATGACGTTAATCAGTCCTGAAAGGTGATTTCGCAGTCACTGTGCAGAATCACCTTTTGGGGCCGATGAGCACAAGGACAGTGGCAGTGTTCATGAGGTGGGCTCTCAAAAAGGCTATGTTGCAAATTTGGCAGAAAAAATCCCAAAAATGGCTGTTTTCCGAGTGTGCATTGCGCACTTGCTACGCACGCTCGTAACTTTGCGGATTCGCAATATTTTCATGCCAGATTTTCAACCTTGTCATTTTTCTACACCTCCTTGTGAACAGTGCAGCTGTCATTTTCACATCCTGGCCAAAATGTGTTTCTGCACTTCCAGCGCACAATACCGCAGTTGCTGTGGGAAATCAGTGTTTGGGGCACATTACAAAAAGGACACTGTTCATGAGCAGAGGTCCTAAAATGCCTATGTTGAAAATTTGGTGGCGATACCCCATAAAATGACTGTGTTATGAGTGTGCGTTGCACTGTTTGCATGCACTCTCGTAACGTTTCGCATTTGTAATATTGTCACTCTGGATTTTTACCATTGGCATTTTTCCACACCTCTTTATGAATGGTACAGCTGTCATTTTACATATCCTGCCCAAAAAATTTTTTCGCACGTCCGGCGCAGAATAGCACAGTCGCTGTGCAAAATCACTTTTTGGGACAGTTTGAGGAAATGACAGTGATACTGCACATGAGCAGAGGTGCTAAAATGCCTATGTTGAAAATTCGGTGCCAGAACTCCATAAACTGACTATGTTACAAGTGTGCATTGCGAATTTCCCACGCACCCTTGTAACTTCTCACATTTGCAATACTTACATGCCACATTTTCACCACTGCCATTTTTTTACGCCTCCTTATGAACAGTACAGCTGTCATTTTTCACATCCTGCCAAAAATGTGTTTCCGCACTACACTACCAAAGCCAATGCCAGCGCGACAACATTTGGCATTGACAAATGCTTGTTTTGTTTGTTGTACTCTCCTCCCCCATGAATCTGAAATGGGCTGTTACCAGCTCAGCATGTCTTTCCTGGTAACACATTTGAAATAAATAACAAAAGGGGTCCCTTAATTTGTTTGTTTGCATTTGGTTAAGTTGCAACTTCTGCAAGTGCACCAATGTAGTGTAGCTACCATATACATAATCAGCAACTAGTAGCCCAGTGAGGTACCCACAGATAACTGGGAGGATATAAAGTCAGGTGCAATTGCTAAGAGACTGGGACTGCCAGGTTGGTGGGTATAGTACTGAGGGAGCACAGATATCCTTCAAAGAGTGTTATATATATTCCCATTTGCTTCCAAGTTCCCTTTCATTCCCCCTCTCTTTTTTTAATAAAGTCACCTGTTCTTCGCATTACAATTCTGGTGTGTTAGGCATTACTACTGGCATCACTGTCACTGTTTGTGGGGTGATACGGTATGGGTGTGGGTTTCGTATTATTTTCTGGGGGTAAAGCATTGAGTGCCTGCAGGTTACCCATATACTTCCCTGGATGGAGGAACTGCATCATTATATTTATCACCCCATTATCCTGTGATCTACTGAACCCAAGCTGGCCCCCTTGAATTAAAGCAGACAGGTCAACCCCGAGGTCCGTAGGCTTACAGAAAGTGTTTTCATGATACAGGAAAAATGCATTAAATGCGGGTAATAAATAGTACCAAGATTAGGATTAATAAAGTAATGGAATGAAACTATCTAGAAACAAAAGTACACATGGTTTGCCTATGGGTATATGAATTGTGGTACAGCATGTACTGTATCTTAATTATAATATTGCATAATGTAACAGTTGTCAAAGGACGTGAGTCATGCAGTGATCTAATGGCCTATTTGTTTCTGGAAACTAGCTGTTGACTCTGGATTAAAGCAGATCTGGAATGAGTTTGTGATTTTTTCTGAGGCCGTAATGGGACATGTCTCATCACAGGACCTAATTTAGCACGTTTTTTAAAGAAATGGTTCCAAAGTGGATCGGCACTATATACTGCAGGCTATTTATTGATTTGTTTGAAATTTGCATCAAACAGATAAAGGAATGCCCTGTGAGAAACAATATCTTGTTTTTATTTTGGAGGCGGGGTACATCACAGAGCAATACAGCAGGATGCACAAGTGCTAGTTCCAGAATGCAACATACAGTAAATGCAAGTTACTTACACAGTGCAAAAAGTTAATAGCAACTGACGAAGACAATTACTTATAGTGTGGCTAAGAGGATGACAGTCATGGGCATTGAAGTTATCTCTTTCTATAGGCAGTGGGTGTTAGTATTCCCTACAAGTCAGTAAATATTTGGAGGTGGATAAAAAGTAGGGTTGCCACCTGTGGAGGAGGCAAAAACCGGATCCTAAGCTCCGCCCCTAGCCCCACCCCTTTTGATGACTCATCATGCATTGTTCCTTCTAAAATGCCATTTGTTATATCAATAAAGACAACACTTAAAGCAGCAGTTCAACAAAAATGTTAAGATACTGTACTGAACCTGTTAAAGTTACTTTCCTAGGTTCTTCCTAGTTATTTATTTGTATATTTATTTATTGACATTGGTTTACTAGATAAACATACAGAGATAAAAGAAATCTCATTTACAGATATGATCTGGGGGAGACAAGGGAAATACTATAAAGAGCATACAACAGTATACATGGTATATAATAATACATAATAAAGAAATAGTTTCCTGTAATGTGTTTTTTATTATATTTATCTGCTTCATTTTCTTTTCATGTCCACAGTACTATTTTAAAGCCAAAGAAGTGACCATACTTTTGTCTTGAGGAAAAAATAATTTAAAACATTTAAAATGCCTAAATTCTGTTAGAGAAGAAAATGTTTACCAGCAAATAAAAGTGGAAGACAAATGCCTGTGTTGTTGTTACAAAGGTGGGGCAGCTGAGCTGCTATGCCACTTTAAGAAGCAGTGGAAAAGATTAGGTTAAGTAAGTGCTAATGGTGTTAATGGCCATACTTTACACCTCCCAGTTTGACTGTTTTCACAAAGATAAGGCTATACTGATGGCAGAACTTGTTTATAATTTGGCCATGTAGCTGAAACAATGAATGAGAAGACACATTCTGTTTCAAAAGTATGTGAACACTCAAAATGACTCAAAAACCTGACCAGCACAGAGCAAAACCGGATTACCTGATAGGGACCCTGAAAACCTGATCACCAGGTAAAAAACCTGACAGGTGGCAACCCTAATAAAAAGTCAGGGTTAGGCAAGAATATATCTACATGGTGTTGCTGAGCTGTGAAGAGGTGGTGTTTTGGAGTTCAGTTTCATTACCAGCTCAATAAATGTCTCTTTTTTCCAGTGGCTACTTTTTGAAAGTTTACTGCCGAATTTTTGTTCAGTCCACCATGAGTGCTGCTTGTCTGTGTGATTCTGTTGAGCACCTACATGGATGTTAGAGTTGTTCTTACAGTAGCCTTTGGAAAGTAGCAGGAGTAGGGGGTTTACTGATGTTTCAAGCATGTCTCCAAACCCACAGTTTGAAGTGTCCTGAGTCTCATAGTATCTCATACCCAAAAAATGTTTTGAGAAATTTGAGGGGAGAGGGGTCTCATAGGGTCTCCAAACAGGGACCTTACTCCATGTTTTTTTCCTGTTATCATCACTTCAAGAGGGTAGTATGACCCTTAGTTTCTTTGTCTCTTAATTTCCTGCATTATATTCATGTTTTGTGCTTGTGTTTTGAGTTGTTATTGATAAACTGGACAATAATGAAAAAGTAAATTCCACACTAAGGAAACAAGCACTTGTCAATGCCGAATATTGATTGCGTTGGTCTTTTGAGCTCACTTAGTGACCCTCTGTCACTGGCTCAGTCTGTTTGTCCTGGTGCTGCAGGCTGCTCTTTTGTACTGGGCTGCTGCCTGCATTGGCACCTTGCTCTGCTGAGGAAGAAGTCTGCAGCTGTCCCGACAGAGCTCCATTGAGGTCACTCACTCCCCCTGTCTCACTCATTCTGGTTCTCCTGGCACTTCAGGCTGCCCTTTTGTACTGGGCTCCTGCCTCTGTTGGCACCTTTTTCTGCCCACAAAGAAATCTGCAGCAGTCCCGACAAAACTCCGTTGAGCTCGCTCACTCCATCCCCTTCTCTCACTCGCTCATTCTGTTCTGACGGTGCTGCAGGCTGCCCTTTTCTACTGGGCTCCTGCCTGCATTTCTGCCTTCTTATGCCCAAAAGGAAATTTGCAGCAGTTACAATACAGCTCTGCTGAGCTCACTCACTCGCTCATTCTGGTTTTCCTGCCACTGTAGGCTGCCCTTTTGTACTGGGCTCCTGCATGCATTGCTGCCTTTTTCTGCCCACAAACAAATCTTCAGCAGTCCCAACAAAGCCCCGTTGAGCTCACTGACTCCCCCTCCCTCACTCGCTCGTTCTGTGTCTCCTGGTGCTGCAGGCTGCCCTTTTATGCTGGACTCCTGCCTGCATTGGCGACTTTTTCTGGCCAGAAAGAAATCTGAAGCAGTCCCGACACAGCTCCACTGAGCTCGCTCACTCCCCCTCTATCACTCTCGCATTCCGTTTCTGCTGGCGCTGCAAGCTGGCTTTTTGTACTGGGCTCCTGCCTGCATTGCCACATTTTCTGCCCACAAAGAAATCTGCAGCAGTCACACTAGAGCTCCATAGAGCTCGCTGACTACCGCTCTGTCACTCGCTTGTTCTGTTTCTCTTGGCGCAGCAGACTGCGCTTTTGTATGGGGCTCCTGGCTGCGTTGTCACCTTTGTCTGTCCACAAAGAAATCCACAGCTATCCCGACAAAACTCTGTTGAGGTCACTAAGTCTCCCTCTCTCATCACTCATTCTGTTTGTCCTGGTGCTGCAGGCTGCCCTTTTGTACGGGGCTCCTGCCTGCATTGGCGCCTTTTTCTGCTAACAAAGAAATCCCAGCAGTCCTGATAGAGCTCCGCTGAGCTTACTAAGTCCCTTTGTCTCATTCACTTGTACTGTTTCTCCCACCGCTGCAGACTGGCCTTTTGTACTGGGCCCTGCCTGTATTGACACCTTTTTCTGCCTACAAAGAATTCCACAGCAGTCCTGACAGCACTTCGGTGAGTTCGCTCAGTCCCCCTCCCTCACTCGCTCTCTCATTCTGTTTCTCCCAGTGCTGCAGGCTGCCCTTTTGTACTGGGCTCTTGTGTTGGGGCCTTTGTCTGTCCAAAAACAAATCCACAGCAGTCCCGACAGAGCTCAGTTGAGCTCGGTCACTCCCCCCTCTCACTTGGTCGATCTTAATCTGTCCCAAACACTGATTTCCCAGAGTGACCGTACTATTGTCCGCAGGAGTGCAAAAACATATTTTAGCCAGGATGTGAAAAATGACAGCTGTAGTGTTCATAAGGAGTTGTGAAAAAATGCCACTGTTGAAAATGTATGCGGACAGTATTACAATTTAAGGTTACAAGAGTGCGTGAACAGTTCAAAGCACGCTTGTAACACAGTCATGTTATGGAGTTTCGTCACCAAATTTTCAACATAGGGATTTTAGGACCTCTGCTCATGAACAGTGCCACTGTCATCTTTGTAATCTGTCCTGAACACTGATTTCCCACAGTGACCACATTATTCTGCACTGGAACTGTGAAAACACATTTTGGTCAGGATGTGAAAAATGACAGCTGCACTGCTTATAAGGAGGTGTGAAAAAATGACACTGTTGAAAATCTGGTGTGACAATATTACAAATCTGCGGAGTTACAAGGGTGCGTGGAAAGTGCACAATGCACACTTGTAACACAGTCAATTGATGGGCTATCATCACCAAATTTTCAACATAGGCATTTTAGGACCTCTGCTCATGAACAGTATCATTGTCATTTTCTTAATCTGTCCCAAACAGTGATTTCCCACAGTGACCGCTCTATTCTGCGCCAGAAGTGCGAAAACACATTTCGGCCAGGATGGGAAAAATGACAGCTGTACTGTTCATAAGTAGGTCTGGGAAAATGGCAATGTTGAAAATCTGGAGTGAAAATATTATAAATTTGCTGATTATCAGGCTGCAGGTGCCAACCGCGCAATGACACACCTAACAATACAGTCATTTTATGGAGTATCGTTACTAAATTTTCACCATAGGCATTTTAGGACCTCTACTCATGAACAGTGTCACTGTCATTTTCTTAATCTGTCCTGAACACTGATTTCCCACAGTGAACACGCTATTCTGTGCCTGAAGTGCGAAAACATATTTCGGCTAGGATGTGAACAATGACAGCTATACTGCTCATAAGGAGGTGTGACAAAATGCCAATGTTGAAAATCCGGCTTGAAAATATTGTAAATTCGCGAAGTTATGAGCGTACGTAGCAACTGCGCAACACACGCTCGTAAAACAGTTTTTTTTTTTTTGATTTTCCCATCGATGCAACATAGGCTTTTTGAGAGCTCTCACCTCGGGCGAACACTGGCACTGTTGTTTCGTTAATCGCCCCAAAGGGTGATTCCGACAGTGACCGCGAAACCACCTTCGGGCCTGAGTAACGAATGGCAGTTCAAGAATTCATGAGGAGGAGTCCCAAAACCCCATGTTGAAAAATTGGTGAAAAATTCCCAAAATGCCGAGATATGCACTAAAGTTGAAAAACCTATTTATTACATTATAAGCCACGGCATTTCCTCAATCCATGTGGCTTTGAAGAGTGCAGACATGTTCCCAGTCCACAGAAGATCATCGCACTCAAGCTCTGGAGGCAAGTATGGGGTGAGGGGGTGTGTGGAGAGGCAGGGTACACAGTGGGTGGGTGCGGTTATGGAGGGCTTAGGGAGACTATTAGGGACCATTTCAGTTTTTTCAGGTAAAACAAAACAAAATGTCGCGGAACCGTTTTTAACTTTACAGGGGCATGTGGCACGCTGGGGTGAGCTCCCAGTGTGCCATCGGAGTCTTGTTTTTTGGGGGGGCAGCTGTAGCCGACAGGGGATTGGGCACCCCTGTCGGCAAACAACAAAAGGGCAGGAAATTCCTTTCTGCCGATGGGGATAGTACCCCATCGGCAGACAATAAAACCTGGGGGAGGGTTACATTATGCCGACGGGGAGTGGGCTTCCCCGTCGGCAAATAAACATGGGTGGGTAAATATTGTTTGTGAATATGGTGGCAAGCTGCCACCATGCTCACAAACAATATCAGGGATCCTACATCATGCCCTGCAATGATGGGTCACATTGGGGGACGGGGACAGGTCTTTGAAGGCTGTGGGGGCATTGGGCACAACAGTGCCATGCCTCCACAACCTGCTTGTGAAGAAAGCTGACGCAACATGTTTCTTGCGCATGCGCACAATCTACATAAAAAGGACTTCCACAGTAATATTTTATTTATTTATTCTTTGTTAACCAGGTAAGGACCACTAGGTACAAGTGCCTGTTTTCAGGGGTGACCCAGGAGCTTTGGGCTAGTTAAGTGACTTGTTTAGAGTCGCACAGTATGCAAGTGGAGACTATGAGAATCAAACCCAGGTCTGCAGGTACCAAGCTCATTCACAGTTGGTTGCTCTAACCTCTAGGCTATACTTGGCTATAATAGTCCATCCACCTTTTCATAAGTATGACTCTTTGAGACCCAGCAGTTTTTTCAGCACACTTTATGCACTGTCTAATCCCAGGTTGTCTGTGTAACAAGCAGCAACCCTGCTGCAGCATTGATGAGGCAGCCCTGTACAGACATATATATCTAGTATAAGACATTTCTACTGCACAATGCATGCATGCTGATACAGTGGCATACCAGCATGCCTCAAACATCCTATAGTTCTATAGCCAGTTGCACAAGAGTTCACACTCCATGCTCATCCAATTCCTGGCCTCTTATGTGAACCTGCTAACAAAGGTGCAGATTGGTTGCATTGATGATGGTGGGTTTGTGATGTATGTTTTCTCAGCTACTAACATAATCCATTTCCCACAGGCAGCCAAACAGTCTCCCTCTTTATCATTCTCTCCCCCATTCTCTCTCTCTCTCTCTCTCTTCATAATTCTGTCTAAGCTTCTGTCTAAGCTTGGGGGACTCTTTAATCAGTGTTTGGGGTAAACAATGAGAGAAGGATATTTCAATCTGCAGTTTCAGTTCCAATAAAAACAAGGTGATGATCTGAACAGTGGTAGTGAGCAAGGATTGAGTTTAGTTAACATAATTGCTATCTAAATATGTTACCTATAATTTGTTTTAAAGGGACACATGCAACTTGTCCCATACCCTCCTCCTCACTAACATATAGATGGACCAAATTTGACCATTTTAACTAACAAACAAAATTAACAGTGTCAAACACAAAATTTAATTCTATATGTGAAACCTTGAAAATGAGCAGTTACAGGCCACTCAGCCTTACATCAGTGCTGGGCTAGGTCTCTGAAGCCATTGTCAAGGACAGAATAATGGAGCACTAGTCTGAGGCCATGTTATCGCCCCCTCTAAGCATGACTTCATGAAGGGCATGTCATACTAAACTAACCTGATCACCTTCTTCAAGTAAGTGAGCAGGGGGTGAGAACAAGGGCATGGATGAAGACATACTCTATCTGGACTTCAACAAGGCCTTCTCCACTGTGGCACATGACAAATTTCTGGACAAAATAGTCCAATGTTGTATATTGTACATGAGGCATAAACAAGATGAACTGTTAATTGACTTGATGCAAGGAAGCAGAGAGCTGTGGTGCATGGCAGATAAGGAACTAGGGGAGATACTGAGAAAAGGGATCAGATTAGAGAAGTGGTAACTATAGCTGACTTCAGCATGCTGGATATGGACAGGAAAGTCCCAGTCACGGCAAGTGCAAAGGAATCAGTTCCTGATAGACATATGCCAGGAAGCATTCCTAGTAAAACTGGTCCAGGGCCTGATAAGGAAGGGTGTCCTGCTAGATCCAGTGCTCACCTACAGTGAGAAGATTCAAAATATTGGTAGTGCAGATACCCCTAGGATCCAACAATCAAAGGACAGTGAGATTGGAGGTTCAAATGGGGGCCACCAAAAGTACAAATAATATAAATATTTGTTATTTCAGGAAGGCAGATTTTGAAAAAATGAGGGTCCGTTGAGAGATGGGATGGAAGGAACAGAGCAGATAAAAGGAGTAGAGGAATGGGAAGCATTTTAAAAAGGAATACTGGAAGCAGCAGCAAGCTGAGTTGGGAGGGTAACAAAAGGCAAACTATTAAGAGGTACTATATGGTCGACAACAGAAGTAAAGAGTGCAGTAAAAGCCAAGAGGAGGGCATTCCAGAAAGTTAAAGGAAGCAAAAGGAGGGAGGCAAGGAGGCAAGTGATGAGTATTTAGAGGCAAACTGGGTAGCTAGTAAACAGGTCAGGGAGGCCAAAGCAAAGACAGAACTCAAACTGGCAAACAGAGTGAAGTAAGGTGAGAGGCCTTTTTTAGATATATTCAGGAAAAGTGAAAAGACAAAGGGAGCATAGTGAGGCTCAGAAGGGAGGATGGATGAGAGGAGGGTGACAAAGGTAAAGCAGAGATACTGAACAAACTCTTTTGCTCAGTATTAACTAAGGAAAAGGGAGGTTCCTATCAGAATGTGGGTGAGGCAGAAAGGTGGAGGGGCAGCAGCACAAACAGCATGGGTAGTGTAATGAGTGAAAGGCATAACAGTAAAAAATGGATAAATCTATGGAACCTGATGGCTTACACCCCAAGTTGCTCAAGAAGATAATGGAAGTAATAACAGAGCCACTTGCAGATATATTCAACTGCTCACTGGCCACAGAGGCTGTCTCCATGGACTGTAGGATAGCATACATGGTCCCTCTAGAGTGGAAGGAAAAATGATCCAAGAAACCATAGACCAGTCAGCTTGATATCTAGGAAGTGAAAGGTAACAGAATCCATATTAAGGGGGAAGTAGTGATTTTTCTAGAAGAGAATGGGCTACTGGACCCCAGAGGCATGGATTCACAAGGGGGGGAGGTCTTGCCAGACAAATCTAACTGAATTCTTTGACTAGATGGCCAGGGCAACCAACAAAGGAACAAGCAGTGGATATAGTGTACTGTACTTAGATTTTAGTATGGCTTTTGATTCAGTCCCCCATAGGAGACTGGTCAAGAAACTAGAGGACTTGGGGTGGAACAAGAATTGCTGAATTGGGTGGAAGGCTGGCTGAAGGGAGAGATGCAAAGGGTAGTAGTAAATGAGGAATTTTCAGAAGTAAGGGAAGTTATGAGTGGAGTACTACAGGGATCAGCACTAGGACCTGTCCTTTTTAGTGTGTTCATTTGTGACATAGGGGAGAGAATAAAGAGCAAGGTCTGCCCTGCATTGATGAAACAAAGACGTATACACGGATAGACATAGAGGAAGATATAAATAAACTTAGGAAGGAACTGGGTGGGCTGGAGAACTGGTCACAAATCTGTCAGCTGTGCTTCAGTGAAAAAATAAAAACATGTAAGGTTATGCACATTGGGAAAAAGAATCCAAGGGTGCAGTAAGAAATGGGGGAAGGTGGTGCTGGAAAGCACCAATGAGGAGAAGGACCTTGGGGTAATGATATCAGAGACCTGAAGTCCACAGCATACTGTAATAGGGCTGTGGGAAAGGCAAACATTGGGATGCATGGGGGGGGGTTAAACAGTAAAAGTAGGGAGGTAATCCTCTCACTGTACAGATCAGTGGTGAGATCATATCCTGAGTACTGTGCAAGATCCTGGATTCCACACTGGAGGGGAGACTGTGGAAGCAGTGCAGTGCATGGCAACCAAGGTGATACTGGCACAAGGAGGCAAGACATGCAAAAGAGACTGCAGGTCTTGGAGGTATACACACACAAAAAAAAAGAAGATAATTGGGTGATTTGATTGAAAAATTCAAATATCCGAATAGGGTTAAAAAAATAGGGTGGATGCCAAGGGCATTCTTTCCTTGAGCTTAAATACAAGGATGAAAGTGAACTCAGTTTGGCAGGTTTAGAATCAGGAAAGATGCCCATAAACACTTTTTAATGGAAAAAGTGGTGGACAAATGGAACAAGCTACCAGAAGGGTGATAAGGGCCAAAGCAGTAAGCAGTCTCAATGGTGATGGGACAGGGATATGGGCTTAGTCATAAGTGGGGGAAGCAGAAACTAAGGGCCAGGACAGCCAGTAGGAACAGAACAACATAGTGAGGTACTATGGGCCAGTGCTGTTCAACATTTTCAGGTGCATTTGCATGTGCTGTATTTTAGTCTCCTCCACTCAGCCCCATTCTGCCGGCACTGCTCCCAGCTTGCATTTACACAACACTCAGACTGACTTCCTGTGTTGTTGGCCACATTTCTGTCAGAGTCAAGAGGGGGGCCAGCAAAGCTTTACATTGGCTCCCTGGTACCAGACACTCCCTCAAAGAACAGGCCACCTGTAAGTCAACAGTTTTGAGCCCAAAACCAACCAAGAACAGAGGAAAAGGAGCAGCAAGTCTGACTTGTTGGGGTTCATAACCTGGCTTGCCACCCCATCCTACTATGGACTACAGATGCGGCCCAGCACTGTTACGATGGCAAAAGGAGGTGAGAGTAGCAAAGGGGGCATAAAACATCTCCATAGTCACCTTTCTGGGCTTCACTTTCAAGCGAGTCAGGTCCCAGAACAAAAAGCACAAGTGGAGATTGGAAACTGCTGTGTAGTGGCAGTGTCTTTATGAGGGGGAAGAAACAGTGGATTCTGAACCAGCAGAAAGCATCATTAAACATTGCATTGGATTTGCTAGGCGTTTCTGTAGAAGACTATGAGTACTACTGGCTTGTTCCTAGACTTGGCAGGGATGCCAGCCAAGTCAAGGAACAAGTCAGTGGTACTCATGCTCTTACAGGATTCCAAAGTTACAGTATAACCAGCAAAAGATGTCTGCAATGGTACAGTTCCTGACTAAAACATTGTTCTATTCTGTGCCATAGTGGAGACACCTGCAAAGCTTTCCATGATGTTTACACTACCTGACCTGATTCAACTCATCTGCACCTCTCGTAACGGTACAGGTCAGGCAGTGTAAATGGGCCTGTTCATCAATGATCTGGAAGCTGGGGTCTCCAAAAGACTGTTTATGTTAGCAGATGACACATGTTGACCAGGGTAGTAGAATCCCTTGTGGATGAGGGCAGACTTCAGAAAGACCTGAACAAGCTGGGTGAGTCTTCAGATTTTTTGAGTCATGTAATGTGCTACACATGGAGAGCAAAAACAGAGGTAGGATCTGCTACAGTATATGCATTGTGGGGATCCTCTTGATGCAGTGGAACCAAAAAAGGACCTGTGGTCATAACAGACGAAGGACTGAAGTGTGACAAGCAGCTTGAAGCCACTGGCAAGAGGGCTAGCAGAATGCTGGGGAGAAGGAGGCAAGATAAGACACTGATCAGCAGAGCAGGGAATGTAATCCTGCCACCTAATAAGGTGACATCATGCCCAGCCTGGAGTACTGCATGCAGTTCTGGGTCCCTTAATACAAAAAGGACATTGAGGAGGTTGAGAGGATGAAATGCAAGGCCACCAGGAGTACAGAGTACAAAAAGACAAGAGGCCAATGGCCATTAACATATTCACCTTGGAGAACAGAATGTCAAGAATGGACAGCGCATCAGCCTGCAGATAGCACCAGGTAGAGAGCATTACAGTAGTCCAGCCTAGACGATACGCGGCAAATGCGTGCACTAGTGTTGCAAGGTCAGCCAACTCAGAGTATGGCTTAATCTGGGTGATATTTTGAAGATGATAATAGTGAATTGGCCTGGAATTCCAGAGTTAGCTTGGAGTCCATAATGACCCCCAGATTTTTCACCCTGTATGCAGCATAAAGGGCCACGCCATCCAACAAAGGAAGGGCTGTGTCTCAGTAGCTGCCTTAGAACCAGGCCAGTCAGGTTCCACCAGTAGCGCCTCCATCTTAGACAGATTGAGCATAAGCTAACTAGCCACCATCCATGTCAGTTCACCATACAAGAAGGGTGAAGTCCACAGACAAAAGCTATGCAGACTTTGCACTTAGTGAGGGGTCAACTCCAAAAGTGGGCTATGCAACACGTAGCAGTGATTGAAAAATTAAAAAAAAAACAGTTAAAACTCTTCCGTACCCTTGTGACACCCTATCTTCCCCTCCTTGTCCCACAGGAACCCAGTGAAAAAGAAATATAAACTCCCTTCCTGCAACCCACTTAACACCCCAAATACCACCCTCTTCCCCAGTCCCCAAAATAGTTTTTATGACAACCCTTCCCCAACACACTCAGCAACTCAATTCTCTTTCCCCCCAAACTCTCTCAATAACAATTAGATGCCTTATTATAGTAATTGTGAGAAGTCTCACTGAAATTACACAAACTGCTACAGCAATATATGTTATAAATAGTGGTCTTGTCCCCTCTTATAGTATTAGCAATGCAGTCAAGTCTCAGAGCAATCTAATTCCTCTGTTAGCAAACCAGTCTCCCATTAGCAATTTAGTCACTTAAATTTGTGATCTAGTCCCAAACCCCTTTCTATATTTCTACCCTGGGGTAAGCTTTTCAAAAGTGGAAAAATTGTATACATGCAAGAAAACCAATAACACAAGGGAGAGTTTCCTTGCGCAACCACAATTTTTTACTCATGAACTCAGTTTTCATAAAGGTTGCCTTTTTGCAACCTTTTCCACAGTTTATGCCAGTATGCATATATTTTTTGTGAAGCTGCAGAAAAATGACACGCATGGTATTTATCAAGCGTAACATTTTTTTTTTTCACGGTGTCAGGCAAAACGTAAAATTCAAATAGCATTTTCGTAGTTGTGGGGATTTTTCCCTGCACCAGGGAGTTGTGCACATGGACTTAGTCTTGGAGCCATGTCAGGCTCTCTGAAAATTGGGCCCCTGGTGTCCAGGGCACCACCTCCCTCCTCTGTCCTGGGCTCTGCTTTAACAGGTGTCCAATTTCCCCTCCCATACCACCACTTAATTAATTTTCTTGCCCTCTGGCACAGCCTACCCCCAGCTCACAGGGGTGCAAGCCAGTGCACCGAGTTACTGCCTGCATTTAACAGGCAGTGACTCAGTGAGGTTGCAACAGCCTGCAGCTTGAGATATAAGGGTTGCAATGCTTTGGTAATGACCCTGCAGGTCATTACAACTGAAGCTCCAACCTTTTTTCCCAGACACTCACAAATTGTCTTTTGTGGTTCCAAGCAGATGTTACATGGGGTAGCAGCCCACAAAAACTCAGTTCCACCACCTCTTAACAAGCATTTGCCAGTGCTGAACATTTGCCTGTATGGTGTATGTGGCAGGCATTCATAGTGAGATGTATATTTCCTGGTAGATCTTGACTTCTTACTAACTGTAGGTCTGTGCCTGCGCTGTAATTTAAAACTGTCAGGCTAACCTACTTGTCCAGATGCAGTGTATGGCCCATCAGGCCCTGACACACATGTCAGCCCCTCATGAGGTAAGGTTTCCAGACCTGCCACAATGTGTCATGTGTGCCCCAGAACACTGTTCAGTCCATTCACAGTCTGGGACCAGTGCCGCACACTGCAGCGCCTTTCCCCCAGCCTCGGCCCATTCAACTGGCTCACTGAGCTCACATGCAAAGTCAGATAACTGGCACATGAAGGCAGCAGGATCCCCACTGGGTTAATAGCCATCCCTTCAAACAACATTACTTTTTCATATTTTTTTGTAACAGTTTTTACCCCAAAATTTTAACATAAGTCTTTTTGTGACCTCACCCTTCTGAATGTGACAGGCGTCATCTATAAAATACTGAACAAAACGTCATTTCGCACCACTAGTGTAAAATTACATTTTGGCAGGATTTGAAAAATGACAGCTGTCAGGTTCATGAGGTGGTGTGAAAAAAATGACTATGTTGAAACTGTGAGGTTGAAATATTGAAAATTACTGAAGTTATGAGTGAACATTGAAAAACGTCAATATACCTTCATAACTTCATTTTTTTAATATTTTGACCCCACATTTTCATGATAGTCTTCTTATAACCCCATCTCATGAAACTGGTAGGTGACATTTTTCAAATCCAGTCCAAAACAGCACCTAATAACATTCTCTAAGTGCACCTGCCCCTAAGTCCAGCCACCCCTGCTCTCTCTGCCCCCAGCAAGCACTAGGCAGGTCTCAGATACCCCCTCCCTCTGTCACTTCTCATGACTTGCCTCAGCAATCAGTTTGCATCATGCTCTTTCGGCACCAGCCACCCCACCTTCCCCCCTCCCCCAGCTCCCAGTCCTGTGAGTTTTCCTAACAGTCCCTACTAATGCAAGCTGCCTGACCATGCCCCCTCGCACCCCACCATTTGCTCTAGCATGTCTTTTCCACTCAGCCTCCCCTTACCCTCCCTATTTCTCCCTATAATTTATTGCCCTTCTTCCCCCACACTTCACCTCCACCGCAGTACCTACCTCTCTCTCTCATACCTCCTTTCTTAACCCCACTGCCAGCTAACTCACCTTGGAATGCTCCCTAACCCCCCTTCTTATTATGGCTGTGTACATTCCTCCCAGGGACCAAAAGGTGGCCTTCCACTCAGTACTGTCCTACCTGTCCACCCAACCATCCAGTACTGAAAAAATCATACTTGGGGACTTTAATATTAATTGGTTAGATAAGACAGCCAAGCCACTAGCTGATGCTGCCCCTGCCCAAGAGCTAACTCAATTAGTCACCTCCCCCACCCATCTTAACCAGTCTACAGGGTCATCCTCCCTACTCGACCTTGTGTTCACCAATCACCCACACAAAATTAAAAACGCTACCATTCTCCCGAATGCTCTTAGTGACCACTCCCCTGTTCTCTGCTCTTGGTCAGGCAAAGCACCTAGACCTCCCCCCAAAATAACCTTACAACGCAAACTGGGCCCTGGCAAACTTTCCTTTCTTAAATCACACCTCAGCTGTATGGATTGATCCCTTTTAATGAACACGCTTGACCCTAATAGGGCCCTTGATCTCTTCATCCTTTCTTTCAATGCCGTATGTGACAAATTTGCGCCACCTACCAAGAGGATGGTCAAAGGCAACCCGGTACCTTGGATATCTGCTCACATCCTTGCCCTTATGTGGACTAGAGATTCACTGTGGCACTTCTCCAATAAGACTGGTCTGCCTGCCGATAGACAAAAGTACAGGGAGGCCCGGAACAAATGCACATGGGCCCTTCTCAAAGCAAAAGCGGAGTATTACAAATCCTCCTTAACCTCTACCTGGGCCTCGGGTTGCAAATTCTGGAACAACATCAAGGATATCTGTGGTAAAGACCCCACCCTGGTCCCTACCCAGATTATGGTTGATGGGTGCTTGACATCTGATCCAAACTGCATGGCCGCGGCCTTCAATAACGCCTTCACAAACCTTCATCATCTCCCCCCCCCCAATTTCTTTGACCCACCCTCAGCCAGCTCCCACTCCACCCTAAAGCCACCCCCTTTCACCTACGCCACATTTCACCCAAGTCTGCGGAACCATACCTCAGAAAAGCCCTAAGTCGCTCCAGCTACAGTAGTGACTCCCTCAACTTGAAACTCCTGCAGCTCATCCTGCATGAGGTTCTCCACCCCCTCACCCATATACTGAACTGCTCCTTATGTCAGGGTATATTTCCCTCTAGGTGGAAATCAGCTTCCATCACCCCTATATCTAAAAATGGAGACCGTACCATCATCAATAACTACTGTCCCATCTCCTTTCTTCCTCCCCTATCCAAGGCCTTAATGCGGATTATCTCTAATCAGCTCACTGACCATCTCAACAAGTACAACCTGCTCTACGAGCAACAGCATGACTTTCGGAAAGATCACAGCACTACCACTGCTCTCCTACAGTTTACCTCACACATACACTCTGCTCTGGACGGGGGTCATATCACTGGTGCGGTTTTCATCGACCTCACCAAGGCATTTGACACAGTCAATCACTCCCTCCTCTTAACCACCCTGTCCAACATTGGTATCTCCCAGGACGCCCTTGGTTGGTTCTCTGACTATCTCTCTAACTGCTCCCAGCAGGTCAAAATTGGTAACACCCTATCCAAAAGGCTGCCTGCCCTCTCAGGTGTCCCTCAGGGGTCCACACTAGGACCTCTACTTTTCACCCTCTTCCTCAACTCCCTCCCCATGGCCTGCCCTGGTAATGTGTTACTATATGAGGACGATGCTGTCCTACTCTCCTCTGACCCTGACCCCTCTCAACTCTATCGTTCCCTTCAATCCACTTTTAGCTACACTAGAACTGGTTCTCTGCTCAGCGCCTTATCCTCAACTATAAGAAGACCAAAATTATGCTTTTTTCTCACCCTCTCAACACCCGGAAGGTGCATTGCCCCCAAGTTCTAACTGCCAATTAGACCTCCTTAGAGTTAGTAGACTCCTTCAAGTACCTGGACATCATACTAGACCCTGCGCTCAATTTCCATCAACATATCCATCTCCTATCGAACGCCCTTAATGTTAGGCTGTGGCTTCTGTACCACTTCAAGCACTGCCTTACCACTGATGCCCTTACACTCACCATCTCCTCCTCCGTCCTCTCACTTCTCAACTATGGTATACTTATTTATAGTGCCACTAGCTCAGCCCTCCATAGACTTCGTTTTACACTAAATAAAGCATGTCACCTCATGCTGGGGTGTGATTGTCTCGCCCATACTTGCTCCCTCTATAACACCACCAACTGGCTCAACCTTGACAATAGGATCAAGTTCCATACCTGCCTAATGGCTAAAATCACCCTCGGCCCGCCTCCCCCCACGGTCTCACCCCCCTAATCCACCCAGCTCCAAAGCTTAAGCACACTCAAAGTTCTGCCAAGCCACTCCTCACAGTTCCATCCTGCCGGACCTCACAATTCCAAAGGTCCTTCAGCTTTAGAGTCCCCTCTGTCATGAACAGCCTTCCAACCTGACTTGTAAATGAAAATAGAATTGGCCCTTTCAAAACACATCTTAGGCACCACCTCCAGGCCTCTAATACCTGTGACTGTTACTTAACCCCTACCCTCTCACCTTCCCCATTGACCTTTGCCACTGGCCTGTCTTCCTAGGCCTCTAGAACTAAGACTTTCTCTGAGCTTTACCATATGTCTCCAACAGTACTAGTTTACCCTAGTTTCTGATTGTTAGCCTTCACTCTCTCCTTGTATTCATTGCTGATTTATGTACTCATTGAATTGTTATGTAAAGTCTGTTATGTACTCAATTTTTGTGACATGGAACCTTTGTAAATGAATCTTTGACTCAAAGGTATTTCCGATTCCTCAATAAATAAATAAATATCCCCGTCCCTCTGAACTACTGACAAGGCACTTTGTGGCTGCTTATCCCCCCCCCCCACACACACACTCATAAAGTGTTTTTCTTGTTATTTTTACTTGTACCTATGTTTTGAGTTATTCTGTAAGTTCTGAATCCAAGCTGTATCATTCATTGTGAAGTACCTTTGCTTTCTCCTATTGTACTTTGTTTTGCAATCTATGATGTGGAACCTTTGTAAAAGAGCTTGTGCTCAAAGGTCTTTTCCAAATCACTAAATAAATAAAATAAATAAAATAAAAACATCATTCTGCACCACAGGTGTGAAAACACATTTTGGCCAGGATTTGAAAAATGGCAGCTGCCATGTTCATGAGGTGGTGTGAAAAAATGGCTATGTTGAAAATTTGTGGTCAAATAATTGAAAATTGCCAAAGCTATGAGCGAAGATTAAAAAAAATGTTCAACATGTGTTCATAACTTAATTTTTTTTTTTTGTATTTTTGCCCTTAATTTTAACAACATTTTCTTATGACTCCACTTCATGAACCTGGTAGGTCAAGATGTTAAAATCCTGCCCAAAAGGCAATTTCATGGGGTGACTGCAGAATCACATTTTGGGCCAGATATAAAGAATTTCACCTACCTTGTTCATGAGGTGGGGTCCCAAAATGGCCATGTTGAAAATTTGGGGTAAATGTTAAAAAATGACCAAGTTACAAATACAAGTTCAAAATGCATTAAAATTCATTGACCTTATAGCTGATTTCTTAGTTCCTGATCCTGTGTTGAAGAGTGAAGATGCGTCTCCAGTCCAAATGGGATTACGGCATTGGATACCCAGTAGCTAAGTAAGGAGTAGAGGGGTGTGGGGTGGTGAGTGCTGAGTAGGGAGAGGTAGGGTGGGGGAAGGGTATCGGTGGCAGACGGGCAGGGCCAAAAACATCAGTGGACCTTTTTTTTTTCTTTACAAGGATTAAAAAAATAAAAAAGATTGTGAAGGATGGGTTTCTTTATTTCCAGTACTGACACTGGGGATTGGGCAGCCCAGTACCAGTGTCATGTTTGGAAGCAGTGGGGTTTATGCATCCCAGTGTCAGAAAATTCAGAAGGAGTACGGGAAGCAGTGGGAGGTAGGAGGGATACTAGGCAGTGGGAGTGAGTTCATTTCGCAGACCAGACATGGGAAGTAATGGGGAGGAAGCAGGGATACTCGTCAGTGGGAGGAAGTTAATTTCACGGATCAGGCACAGAAAGTGATGGAGATGGGGGGAGTGGTAATCAGCAGTGGGAGGGAATTGAGTTACTGCAGATTGTAACAAAAAATAGAATGGGAGGGTTTATGCAGATGGAAGGTGCCAGCACTCTGTGAATGGAGCAGTTGGCTCCTTTCAACTATGAGAAGTTTCCACCCTGCCAGAAGAAAAACTTGTCACCATCAGCCTAGCTGATCATTGGGGTTGTCAATGCTGAGCCCCCTGCGGCCTGAGTTGCTTTGGACCAGACAGTGACGTGCTTCTGAAATGCAATTCTTTGTAACAAAATGTTTATATGCACATGTGTATGCAAACATAAACATTTGTCCATGAGCTCCTGCATCTCTGTCATCATTCTCCACTGACTACTATAGGAGAGTTCCACCACCTAGAAATTACAGCTCCACCACATAGAAATCTAGATGTAAGAGTTTTCTCACCTAAACATTTCTCATTTTAACTCACTGGTTCACGCAGCCTCACTGCCCTCATTCACCACCCCCTTCCTTGCCTTAGTTTGCATCAACTACTTATAGCTGTCCCATGCTCTCTTGAAAACTGTCACCCTCTTGTTATTTACCACCTCTGTTGGCAAATTGTTTTATCTGCCACCTTTTCCATGAAAATAATATTCCCTCACATCCTTCCTGAATCTACCTCCACCAACTTATACTCAGTCATGTCCCATAGTTGTTGAACCCTCAATATGTTTAAGTAGGTCATGACATTTTCCACTGTTTATCCCCCTCAGATAGCTAAACATTTGTATCATGTTCTCTCTCTCTTTCACTCTGTCTCTCCCCCCCTTCATCTCTCTCTCTCTCTCTCTCTCTCCCTCCTCTCTCTCACTCTCACTCTCTCTCTCTCTCATATAAGTACAGTACATGCTGAGACTGTCCAGATAGATCCTTGACCCTGTATCATCTTTGTAGTACACCTTTGGATAGTTGCTGCATGGTCCTTATCCTTTTTTAGGTGCATACTTCAGGCTGGACAGAATACTTCATGTGTGGCCACACCAGTGACCTGCGGAGAGGCAAACAGCCCCTCTCTTTTACTAGAGAACCCCCTCTTGATACATCCCAGCATTCTGTTTGCCTTTCCAAGTGCCTTGGTGCACTGGTCAATTTACCTAAGGCTATCACTGATGATAACAACACAAGCCCCTTTCTTCAGTGATCAGACTGATTGTTTCACCCCCTGACCAATAACCTGTCTTCAGGTTTCCATGGCCTATGTGCTAAGCTTTTCACTTCTTCGCATTAAATATATGTTGTCATACCTTAAACCACACTTCAACTTTTCTTGGCCCCTCTTTATATCCCTGTCCTCCTACTTGGAGTCTACCCTGTCACAGAGTTCAGTATCCTCTGCAAAGAGGCACCTTTTTCACTTAATTGTTTCCCCTATGATACAAATAAACACATTAGGAAAGCAAGCACATTTTTATTTAATATAACATCTTATCCCTAAGGCTTGAAGCTCTTTACATCCAATCAAAATCAAAACAATTGCACAATTAAAACAACAATACAATACGTCACCACACAGCAGTACCCCACCCTATATATTATGATAAACAGTTTAAGTAAATTAAGAAAATACATTTTTAACAAGAACTTTAAAATGCCAGGAAAAAAAAGTTGCGTCTTCAAAGATCATTTTAAAATGTCCACAAAGTAGATCTGGCATGGCTGGATAAAGACTTTAACATGCATGGGGCTGCCACAGAAAATGCACTGTCCTCTGAGGCGTCAAGTGAGCACGTTGAATTACCAACAGATTCTCCTCTGGTGACCGGAGCAACCGAACTAGAATATAGTGGAGTAGAATTTATTTTATACAGTTGGGACCTAATCCATGTAGGGCCTTAAAAACATTAAAGAAAAAGTGCCCTCAGGCTTATATCCTGTTTGGTAACCCGTAAAGTGAGTGGATGAGGAAGGGCACCGTCCGTTACGGTGACACCTTCCCTGCACAATCCACTCACGGCGACAGACAGGTAGGGTGACCGGATGAGGGGGTGGGTGAAGTAGGGCAACAGGATGTCGCTATACATACGCGCTGAGGGGGTGGAGCGAGCATGGGAGTGTGGGCTGGGAGGGGGTAGAGAGGCGGTAGGGAGTGGCACTGTAGTTGCCGGTCAAGCTGCATCGTGGCATTGGGGATTGGCTAGTGGTTGGGATGGCTAAGGTAATGTGTTCGGGTCTGGGCGCTGGTCTGCGATTTTATTGCTTGGCATGAACTCTTTATTTTACTATAACCCTTGAAATCACCCCTGGAGTTGAGAATCTTAAGTAGGGGGTGGGATGGACAGAAAACAGTAAAAATATGTCCTGCCACTATTGTGCTGGTGCGCCAGGGTTGTCAGAGTGCCGAAAATGTGTTTGGCACTCTGACTGAGCAATAAGGGTGATTGCCTTTAGGTGTTCGCCATTATCACACAGACCCATTCTGTTTCCCTGTGTAGCTTGTAGGCATGCACAATCATTGCCTGTATTGCACCCTCCTAATTTCATCAGATATAATTGCAAATGAAGACACTGAAGTCTGGTGTGAAAAGCTGCTTGACTCCATTGCAAAGCTCATGACCTGACTCACATAAGACATCCTGGAATTTTACTATGTTTTGGTGCTAAAGCCTGCAGTAGTTACACTGTATTAGTCAACACTATTGCTGTCCTTTGCAGTTCCTATGTTCTTGTCTTATGATGAACATGAAATTTGTCAAGGCATAGTAAAAGCCTTGCAGTTGTCTGTAGTTTCGAGTGTATCTGAGTTAGAAAAAAATGCTTTTAGAGAATACAGGGACTTCATGAATCTTGTAACAGAACTGAAAGAGAGTATAACTTCTATTGGCTTGTGCATGTACACAGCAACTTCAGTGATGTTCTGCATGAGTGGGGTCATCACACTTTAGGAACAGAGACAAACAGGTTTTCACATCAAGGCAAAACAGAATAAAGCAATCTCATTTATTTTTAAATTAGGATGGCATTAGGAGGATGCAAAACAGGGAATCATTTTTCATGCCTACGTACTACACAAGTATTCAGAAAACAGGCAGAGGGAACTTTCCCTTTAAGCAACTCTTGAAAGTGATGCACCATCTAACCGGTAGCCAGTGCAGTTCACGCAGCACCAGCATGATTGATGACTGTCACAAGGGAGCTGGGTTTCAAACAGGAAATTACCTCAGCCATGCACTTATGTGGGGTTGGGGGGGTGCACACACTCAACCTCATTTTATTGGCTGTGCTGGAGATTGATAACATCTCAGTGGAGCTTGTCATTTGGAGACCACTGCACCATATTGTTGAATGCTATGGCCATTAAGAAACCATTTTCCAATTCAGAAGTGATCCAATACCATTCTAAATGGGATCTGGATCCTGTTATGTTTCTAGATCTTTTGGACACTTTGGGCCTGGTTGAATCTCTGTCAGAGGATGCAGTGACATAGTGGAAGCTTATAATGGGGCTCTTTCCACAGCACCGATCCACTCTCACCTGAAGACCTCTCTCCAAAGTACTCCTTGGTTTTCATCTTAGCTTCAGCAGATGAAGGTCACAGGCTGAAAGTTAGAGCACAGGTGGAGGAAATCACAATTTGGTTCAGACAGACTTGTCCTGGAGGAGTACTTGAGGTTGCACAGGAAGGATTTCACACTGTTAAAGAAGGATTTCTTTTATGCCATGTTTGCAGCTGAGAAGAGCCAACTGGCTGCACTGTTCTACAAAGTAGACAGTTTATTACATCCAGACTGTATACTGCACAAGAAATTTGTTTCCATGGAGAGGTGTGAGCTGTTCGATGAATTCTTCAGGGCCAGAGTTGTGGGAACCCAGGATCAGTTTTCTTCCACTAACCAGTCAACGGCCAGCAGGGATAGAGAGGGGAGTCTGAGTGGATCAGCGAATGGTTGGGAGGAGTTTTAACTGTTGAATGAGGAGAAGGTCCTTAGGGTGGCCACAGGCTTGTGGTACATCACGTGCATTGTGGACCCTACACCCACCCAGCTGCTCAAGGCTGGATGGGGCAAATTGTACCAGTATTGATGGTTACAGTCAATGCTTCTCTGTGGCAGGGGCTGTTACCCTCACCCCTAAAGATGGTGATGGTGAGGCTCCTGCTTAAGAAGGCATTGATAGATCCTGACATACCTGCCAATTGTTGCCCTATCTCCAAACTTCCTTTTTGGCCAAGGTTGTTGAGAAGGTGGTTGTGACTAAGCTCATGAGTCATCTAGAGAAAAATGACCTCTTTGAGCCATTCCAATGTGGTTTCCAAAGCAAACACAGTACAGAGATGGTCCTGATCATGTTATGCAACCATCTCTTCCTGGTTAAGGATCACAGGGAGATCTTTAATGTTAACCTTTTAGATCTTTCGTCGGCATTTGACACCATTGATCATGCAAGTTTATTGGCCAGACTTGGGGAGCTCAAAAGGTTGTCTTGGACTGTGTTAAAGTGGTTCTGGTCTTTCCTTAGCAGTAGGGGGCAGTTGACAGTGTTCAGCTCCTGCCAGTCATAGCCAGTTGTTGTGAACTATGGAGTTCCCAAGGGTTCAGTGCTTTCTCCTGTTTTGTTCTCAGTGTATATGCTTCCACTAGGAGAGATCATAAGGCACAAAAGCATGGAGTTTCACTGTTATGCAGATGACACTCAGCTATATGTGTCCTTTGCTATTGATGGATTGTCTTTAATGTGAGATTAGAGTAATGCTCGGAAGAAATCAGGGGTTGGATGGCCTCCAGTTGGCTGGCTTTTAACCCTTCCAAGCTGCTAGTGGTGTGTACTGAGAAGCAGATGTCAGCCGTTCGTGGTGGACTGAGACTCCCTTCCCTCGGGGGGGGGGCAGCTTCAGGTGGCAGATGAGCTTTGCAATCCGGGACTAGTAGTTTTTGGACAATTGACATTTGTTTCTCACGTGTCTTCTGTATTCAGGAACTGCTTTTACCATCTTAAAAATGTTGCCAGACTACAACCACTGCTTGATTCTGCAGTTTTAGCTGCACTAGTCAAGTTTTCTCCCATATCAACTACTGTTGTGTGCTTTTCAAAGGCTTACCTGGGGGTCAACTGCATTGCTTACAGCTGGTTCAGAATGAAGCATCTTGGCTTCTGACATCCATTTGGAGGTCAGATTATATTACTCCTTGCTTCAGGTTCTGGGCTGGTTGACTGCTAGGTGGGGAATTGACTTGGGTGCTTTTAGTAGCATTCAAACCCTTGAATGGACTGGGCCCTCAATACATCAGTGAACTCCTGACTCCTCACGTTCCATTTAGGGATTTGAGACCTAGAAAACAAAATTTGCCGAGTGTGACTCCATCCCATCTAAAGTCTGTAGGTGACTGGGCTCTTTCGCTGGTAGCCCCCACCTCTGTAATTTGTTACCAGGGAGGATTCATACCACCAGATCTGTGCTATCTTTCAAAATGCCATTGAAATGTTGCATACTCCAGACAGTGTTTGATTGTTTAGCTAGAATTTCTCCACTTGACTTCTGCTGTTTGTTAGAAGAGAATAGTTGAGTGAGATAGAATGAATGTATTTATTTATTTATGTTTGTAACTGGAATGTCTGGTTGTTATCTGTTGATTTATGATTGCTCTATTTATGTTTTATTGTACAGACACTCTGAATCCTGGAGGGATGCTTCTAATAAGTCAAACTAATTACCTAACTACAGACACCAGGTCATCATAGTGGAGAAATGGATTTACCCAGGCTTTATTCCTCAAATGAAAAAGACCCACAGTGGATATTTGACATTTAATAGGACTGGTCCCCAGTACAGACCATTGTGGTACCCCAGTTGTGACATCCCTGCCTGTGAAATTCACAATTTACCACCCTTTTGGGGCTTCCGCTCCTAATCAATTTTCTACCCACATTAGTAGCTTTACCCCAACCCCCAGATGCCCCAGTTTCTTCATACGCTTTATATGGTCCCCACCTCCCCCACCAAGTCAAAGGTCTTAATGAAATCTAGACACAGCACGCCAGTTGCCTGGCTCTTGTCCACTGCCCTCATTACATAGTCAAAAAGCTCAATGAGGTTAGATCGATATGATCTTTTCACAAACCCATTCTGCCTCCTGTCTTGGAATCCATTTGTTTTAAGACATTTCCACAGTTGCTACATGATAATAATTCCCAAGAGCTTACCTAGTGCAGAGGTCAAACTAACCAGTCTATAGTTTCTCAAGTCCTCTCTGATTTTACTCTTATGCAGGTGGACTTATCCACCCTCCTACAGTCCTCTGGGACCTCCACATTCTCCAGGGAGCGGTTGAATAAGACCATCAGAGGAACTGGTAGTTCCTGCCCAATTCCCTCAGCACTCTAGGGTGCAACCCCTCTGGTCTCAGAGACTTAGTCACTCCAAGTGCCCTTTGTTCCTTAAGTACCTTATCCTCCAGCACCGGTCCCCATTTCAGTTCTCTCTGTCCTCCCTCACTTAGCCTGCCATCCATAATGTTAAAGTGAGCACTCCACCATGAATACTGAGCAAAAGTACTTATTGAGGATGTCATCATTCTTCCCATCTTCCTCTACACAAACATTTCCTCACAATATCATAAGGATTAGCCAACATTTGCATTCAGTGAACATGCTACAGTCTGGTTTATGTGATATCACTGAAGCAGATCCAAAGAAACTCCTTTTTTTCCTTTGGCACTTCAATGTCATGACTTAACACTTTTTACAAGGTGCACACACTGAGCATATTCAAATTGTTGGCAAGGCACATGACCTGCAGCAGTCAATCAGTGCTGCTGGAGACTGAAAACCTTGAGAAACTATAGTCTGGTTGGTTTGACCTCTGCACTAAATAAGCTCTTGTGAAAAAGCAGAATATTACGCCCCAACAAACCTTAGTCCATCACCCTACCACTGTGCCATAGAAACCACCACACCAACCCCGGCCACTATTAAATATGTATAGTTTGCCACCCATTTCTCAAGTCCTCCTCTATCATTGGCTACATACTGATCAACACGGACTATTATTTTTTTTCTGTACCCTGGCCTGTCTCATCTTAAAGGTACACAGCTACTACTCCCTGCTCACTCTCTAAGTAACCATGACCCCAAATTTTAAACTCTTACTGAGTGCCTTTCCCATTCTCATATTTCTGTCTTTCCCACTCCCACAAGCAAGACAAGCCATAGTTTGGTTTACTCACCCAATACTGAAATCTTGAAAAACCTTCGCATCAACATAGGTTGCACTTCTGTGAACTTTTTCACTATTAATAAAGGACCTTGGTCTACCTCAATGATCCTGCCCCTTATAAATATTTGGCACCCAGGTGGATCACATCCCCATCAACATGTCCTTAAGGATCACACCATCCTCGTTTTATACAGGGAAAAGACAAAACCTCACTGTGTTCACATGAAGGTTAAATGTTTCTCCAAGGCTCGAAGAGAACTCCTACTCAGGATAGCCCTTATGCTACTTCTGCTATCTGGAAACATTCATCCTAATCCAGGTCCTGAAGAACCTCCCACCTACAGTGCGTGCCCTAAGCAAGGTACCATTAAACTGGCCACAATTAATATCTGTAGCCTTTTAAGCAAAACTGATGTCCTGAAAGTCTGGGTAACTCAGTACAACCCTGACAGACTATCTGTCATTGAGACATGGATGACCCCCAAAATACCGGATTCTGCAGTAGCTATACCTGGATACACATACACTATATTCAGGCTGGACAGGCTGACCAAACATGGGGGTGGATGCACTATATTTCTAAAAAATTCCCTAAAGGGGTATGCTATGCCACCAATTGATCTCAGTGGCAATACCCAGGCACTGGCAATAAATGTGCTGTTGGGGGCTCACCATAAAACAATATCAGTGCTCTCAGTCTACATATCTCCCAAAGACCCAGCAACTGGTTTCCTCAGTCTTCTTGACCATCTCTGCTCACAAAATCACCTCATGGAGACAATTATCATGGGAGATTTTAACATAAACTGGCTGTCACCTGCGACCAACTCACTAAAGGACGCAATAACAGCCCTTCACCTAACTCAACTTGTTAATACACCCACTAGGATAAACTATAAAATGGGGACTAGCACCACCCCACTGGATAATTTTAACCATCCAACCGCCTTTCCAATGTAACTGTGCACCCTGACTCCATCAGTGACCATTCCCCAATCACATGCAATTGGACTAATAAATTCCTTATCCCCCCCTCCCCAAGCTATCTACTGCAGGTTTCTCAAAAGGGGCCACCTGGACCTCCTAAAACAACAACTTCATGCCCAAAATTGGAACATCCTGGGCTCAACCAATGATGTTAATGTAGCCCTCTGTCACTTAATAAGGGTTTTTAACACTGCTTGTGATACGCATGCCCCTCTCTAAAAGATTAAGGTCTTTGGCACAGTTAACTCCAGGATCACTCTTGAGCTTCTTTCCCACATGAAGTTTTGGGACCATCTCTGACACAGTGCAAAAGCCATTGGTAAGCAGCAGGACCTACAAGCCTATAAAGCTTCTAGAAACAACTGCACGAGGGAGATTCACCAGGCAAAAAACAAGTACCATAGGGAGATGCTTACCAACTCCTGGGGTATAGCAGAAGGTTCTGGTCTAATATAAATGATGTCATTGGCAAAAAACCTAAAGTATCACCTACAATGCTAAACATAAATGGGACCACTACCGCTGACCCTCTGGAAATTGCTAATGCCTTTAACAATGCATTTACCAATTTGAGCTGTGTTCTACCACCTGACTTTTTCGATGATGATTCTGCCTGCTCCACAAGCCACGGTGATGAAAATAGTCCTGAGCACCCCCCTTTTTATTTTAAAAGGGTATCATGCAATCTGGTTAGAAAACTACTAGCTAAGATCCTAAGAACCGCAAGACACAGTAGTGATGGACTAGACCTTAAGCTTATCACCCTAAGCCTAGATGAAGTTCTCCTACCTATAACAAAGATCCTAAACCTTTCTCTTACACTGGGACAATTTCCTGATGCCTGGAAAATGGTCATCATAACTCCGGAGCATAAAACTGGTGATTGTTTCTTACAGAGTAACTATAGGCCTATATCCATTCTCCCTGCACTCTCCAAGGTGCTCGAGCAAATTGTTACCAACCAGCTTGGTGCTTATCAGGACACATACTCCATCCAGTGCCCTCAACATCATGGCTTTAGAAAGGGGCACAGTACTACCACAGCATTATTAGAATTCACAAGCTTCATACAACAGGCAATCGATCAAGGCAAGATTGTAGGTGCAGCCTTTGTTGACCTAACAAAAGCCTCTGACACAGTGAATCACACACTGTTGCTTGGCCAGCTCTCTAAACCTGGTGTTGCCCCAATCGCCCTGAAATGGTTCAGAAGCTACCTCAGTGATAGACTGCAGAGGGTGAGGATATCAAATGTAGTTTCGGAGCAGAAGGCTGTCCAATCAGGGTACCCCTGCGCTCAATCCTGGGTCCCTTTATTGTACAGTATTTTCCTGAATGACCTTCCAGCTGTCTGCAACCAGCATACTCTCCTCTATACAGATGATGCGGTCATCTTTACTAGCTACCTGGATCCCAACACTCTTGAAAACAGTCTTCAACAGGGCTTCACAGAAGTAGAGAGATGGTTTAATAATCGCAGGCTAGTGCTAAACTACAAAAAAAATGAAAGTCCAGCTGTTTTCGTCCTCTCAGAAAGTTTAAGGCCCATCAACTCACTATCACCAACAACCATGGAGATACTCTTGAACAAACTCAGCTTTTCAAATACCTAGATCTAACCCAGGATAGTCATCTTACCTTTGTGCCTCACATTGAAAATGTTGCCAGAGATGTTAATACCAGAATTGGGCTCCTCTTCAGACACAGACGAAGTCTTACCCAAGAAGCCCTGAAGGTTGCAGTTCACAGCTCGGTCCTCTTGATCATTGATTATGGCCTAATCACATACTCTGCTGCAACCTCCACATCTCTTAAGTGACTCACAGTGGCCCTGAACAAAGCCTGTAGGTTAGTTACGGGTGCTGCACGCCTCACTCATACCTGTGAGTTATATCCTCAATCTGGCTGGCTCCAACTAAATAACAGGATCAAATATCAAACCTGCCTGCTGTCAAAAAAATCTCTACTTGGATTACTACCCCCAAGCATTGGTTGCCTGCTAAACAAATCCCCTAAGACCCAACAAACACGTACCTCAGTTTCTGACCTCCTTCTAGTACACCACTGTTGGACTGCTCAATACCAGTGATCTTTTCAATACAGAGCCCCCCTGTGGTTTAATAATCTAAGCAACCAACTAAGCAGTCTTTCTAGTCTGTCCCAATTTAAACTTATGCTTCATCAGCATCTCCTAACTGAAAGCACTTGTGATTGTTACACCTAGTTTCCCACTTCTGCAGACACCCTTATACCACTTTTTTCACTCTTTGAGGCTCTGACTTGGCTTCCTGTTTTGTTTCACCTCTCCTGACAGAACAATTTCCCTTTTCCCCCTGCCACCTCCTCCCTTACCTCACCCCCTTCTTGCTCTTATCCCACTGACCCCCCCTCTTCCTGGACCTGTCCAGGCCCTCTGGTGCCACTGTCCTTATCTTCTTCCCCTTCATCCACCCTCCTTTTCTCCTCTTTTCCCCCTTCTCCCACCTTAGCCTCCCCTTCCTCTCATCTTACGACAAGGCCTCTGCCTGCCATATTTTCTTCTCCTTCTCTATCTGGACTCTGCCCTCTCATCTCCCCTACCCCTTCCTTACTCTTCCCCGTCCCCTTCCCCCACCTCTGATTAGCAATGTTGCTTCAAATGTACCTTATTGTTTTCTATGCTTGCTTGTAATCTTGAGTGTGTAGCACTGTTCCCACTTAGTTACCAGTTGACTTGCTGGGCTTCGATAATACCATGAATGTGTCTGTACCTCTGCTGATACCATGAATGTTGTCTACAACTCCCAACCTTATTGTAACCCTTTCCTTTTACGTGGAACCTTTGTAAATGAGCTGCCCCTAGCTCAAAGGTATTTGTAATCCGAGATTTAAATAAATAAATAAATAAAAAACCCTCATGCTGCACACATTTCAATGCCATTTGCACCTCTCACTCTCTCTCACACAGGGGAAGGGCATGACTACTGAATGAGCTCTGTTTATGTGACAAAAAGTGACTTTTGCTCAGATCAGTGGTGGTGGAAATTGGGGTACCAGGGGAACTCAGTTACAGGAGTAAAATAGAAAGCCAGGCTGAGTTCCAGGAGTAAAATGGCAAGGACAGTTCCTGTGCAAAATGTCACATAGAAAGCTAGAAACATACAAAATTGTCAGCAGAAAATGACTGCCTGGCCCTGACTCAGATCAGAGGTTTGCTGGTCCCTCTCTTCTCACTGGGCTATCTTTCCTGTATTTCACTATTTACAGTCATGTGTGACTGTTGCATATATATAAATTAGAACAGCACACACACAACATGCAGAAACAACCAAGAATCAACCTTTTCCTCTTTGGCTGACTTTGCGTGCTTCCAGTTAGAGATGTAACAAAGTTGTAATTTGCAGGTAAAATTCCGGTGAAGTTGCAAAATCCACCTCCATGGATTATTTTTCGCAGTTTCCCTGTTTGATAGGAAATATGCCACTTATAACTTCACTGTGCTTCGGGATTTTGTTAGTGCAAATTGCACTTAAAAAAGCAAAAAAGCAGGGGGAAGTTAGAAATGGTGACCCCCCCCGCCATTAGCCAGCTCTATCTTTCCCTGGTGTCTAGTTGTCCCCGCCCCCGTCCGCTGATGGCCTGCCCAACATAGAATAAAGTTCCTGGTGTCTAGTGGCTCCACCACCACCGATCACCGCCCAATGAAAATTAATTTCCTGGTGTCTAGTGGTCCTCCCCCACTGCTGATCGCCGGCCAGATGTAAAATCAGTTTCCCTGCTGTGTAGTGGTTCCCCCCCAGCCAATCAATGGCCAATGTAAAATTAATTTCTCTTTGTCTAGTGGTCCCCCCCCACCGATCGCTGGTCTGATGTAAATCATAAACTTTCCCTGTTGTCCAGTGGTCTCTCCTGCCAGCCGCACCCATGTCCAATGTTTCAGAGCTTATTCCCTGGTGTCTAGCAGACCCTCTACCCTGGCAAGTAGTGCCCCACCACCCCACTCCCCCCACCCCAAACTCAAGCGGGCAGCTGCCACAGCCCTCTGCTCTGCACCATGGCTGGCTACCCAACTGAGATGTCAATGAATGCGCACATGCTTGTGTATGAAATTGAATGGGTGTATAGAGCACTGAGCCTCAAGCCTTCTACTAAATGAGCTCACCCCTGATCAATAATAATAAGATTCCACCAATCTAAAGTGAAGCAGGATTTGTTGCTCCGAGCCTGGCATATGAAAGCAGTAACCTATGAGAACCACAGGGTATACTTTGATAATGACTGTCCCCCAGAAACAAATCAAATCAAATCAAACTTTATTTGTAAAAAGGCAACTTTCCAAAACCAAGGCGCCTGTACATAACATAATAAAATCAATAAATAATTAAAACAATATTAAAATGAATCCAGGCAGCAACACTAAAAATCATTATATGCAAGGCTAAAAAGATGTGTTTTTAATGCCCCTTTAAAGCTTTGGACAGTTGGGCAATCTCGCAACTGATGAGGTAGAGAATTCCACAGGGTTGGGGCCATAAAACTAAAAGATATAGCCCCAGAAGTCTTTAAACGAACCCTGGGAATCTCCAGCAGTCCCTCGTCAGTGGATCAGAGAGAGCGGGAGTGACAGTAGGGACAAAGGAGATCTTTCAGGTAGCCAGGTCCCTGATCGTGTAGGGCCTTATAGGTCAGCAAACCAACCTTGAAGGTGATTCGCCAGCATATTGGCAGCCAGTGCAGTCTGCGGAGCACAGGCATTATATGACTGGCCCTAGAAGAACCAGTCAATAGCCTGGCTGCTGCATTCTGCACTAGCTACAAGTGGAGAATATCAGTCCCCGGTAGCCCAAGATAAAGGGCGCTGCAGAAGTCAAGGCGGGAGGTAATGAAGGCATGGACCACAGTAGGAAGATTATCAGGAGGAGCCAGGTTCTTCACCCAGGCGATGTTCCTCAGATGGTAAAAAGAGACTTTGACAACTGCCGACACCTGGGATTTAAGTGTCAAACAGTCATCAAACACAATGCCCAGGTTCCGCACCCGGTCTGAGGTAGTTAGCTGAACACACCCAAGCCATAAACCCAAGG
The DNA here is from genome assembly GCA_016271365.2 of Neoceratodus forsteri. Classification (NCBI taxonomy): domain Eukaryota; kingdom Metazoa; phylum Chordata; order Ceratodontiformes; family Ceratodontidae; genus Neoceratodus; species Neoceratodus forsteri. The sequence continues at coordinate 905,401,112 of CM028133.1, forward strand.
GTGATTCCACCAACAAACCCGCCTTCTGACAACCTGGGTCCACAACCAACACCTCAGTTTTCCCTGGCTTCAACAGCAGCCAACTCACATTCATCCAGTCCTGGATTTCAGCTAGACAGTTGTTAACGACCGAAATGGCTGCATCTTGGCCGGGCACAAAGGACATGTACAGTTGAGTATCATCTGCATAGCAATAAAAAACTCAAACCGTTCCACCTAGTAATCACTCCCAATGGCAGCATGTACACCGCTAACAACATGGGTGCCAAAATAGAGCCCTGCGGCACCCCACAGGATAGGGAGAATGATGCCGAGGAAAAAATCCCAGACACCACCCTCTGAGTCCTACCCTCGAGAAAAGATCGAAACCAACTGAGGACTGTACCAGGCAGTCCACAAATAAACTGCAAGTGCTCCAACAGCACATCATGGTGCATGGTGTCAAATGCTGCAGAGAGATCAAGAAGGACCAAGATGGAATGAGTCCTTTGTTCTCTCGCTATTAGGAGGTCATTTAGTACCCGGACAAGAGCTGTCTCGGTACTATGTCTTTTCCTAAATCCAGACTGGAGAGAATCATAGACATTGTGGCTGGTCAAATGATCATCCAGCTGCGACGTGACCACCTTCTCAATAACCTTACCCACAAAGGGCAGGTTAGAGACAGGCCTGTAGTTAGCCAGACAGTCCGGGTCCAAGGAGGACTTCTTAAGAAGGGGCTGAACCACAGCCTCTTTCAGAGGATTTGGAAAAATCCCCCCTCTCCAAAGACCTCCAGACTATCTCAGCAAGGACTGCACCAATTTTATCCACACAGCCCACTAGGAGACGTGTGAGGCCTGGGTCCAAACCACAGCTGGTCGGACACAATAACTGGATGACCATCACAATGTCACTGATTGTGGGAAGGCTGAAGACAGACCACACAAATTTGGTGTCCGACATCTCCTGCCGACCATCACAGCTCCCATTAGGGAGGGTCAAGCGGATATCAGACCTGATTGTGGCAACCTTATCTGAAAAGAATTGAGCAAACACCTCACACCATTCTTGAGAAAAGGCTGTTCTGGGCTGAAGACAAATTGGATTGCACAATCTGTCCACAGTCCGGAAAAGCTGAGCTGGTCTATTCTGTGCAGCAACAATCTCTCTGGACAGGAATTCTGCCTTCTTATGAGAGATTGCTGACTGATAGACCACGTAATGGTCCATCAAACTAAATCTGTCACAATCCAGGCCCGATTTCCGCCAACACCTCTCTAACCTTCGTCCGACTCTCCTCAACTCCCTCAGAGTCTCATCAAACCAAGGAGTCCTGGGGTGAAGAGTGAGGGAACGAACACGAACAGGAGCAATGGAATCCAGGGCCCCTACTACCACCTTATTATAGGCAAGTACCAAGTCCCCTGGATCCATGCAATCATTCAGTAAACCTGATAGGTCCAGCACCACCATCAGGCCATCTGCAGAAACACCCCTCAAAGGGTGGTACTGGACCATCTCCATAGGGGCTGGCCTATTAGGGGTGGCCTCAAAACTGAACCCAATGGTGTGATGGTCAGACCATCCAACTGGTTCCACCACCAAATCGGATATCTCCATCTACAGTAGGAACACCAAGTCCGATGAATGACCACCAATATGGGTCGAGGAGGACATAACCTGTGTGAAGCCCAGTGAAATCATTAACTGGTGGAAGTCCTGACCAAACCGGGAGAGTTCATCGTCGACCCAGACATTGAAATCTCCCAGAACCAACCATCAGGTCGACAATGAAGTCTGCGACTTCCCACAGAAAAACATTCCCATTACCTGGTGGGCGGTAAATGAGAAGTATCCAGCACCCCACACCCTCGCCCATGATACATTCAAAGGAGTTGGTAGTTCCCACTGGTACCTCCACTAGGCCCAGTTCCATTCTAAAACAGATAGCAACACCCTCGCCCCTACGATCCATCCTAGGGCGGTGTATCACTGAGTACCCGGCTGGAATTGCTGATGCCAAAACAGGGCCAGCATTCTCATCCAGCCAGGTCTCAGTGATGCATGCCTGGTCAGATGTCCCAGCAAAATCCGCAGTGATAGCGGTTTTGTTTTTAATAGACCTGGCACTGCATAACACCACCCGAGTAGAATGAGAATCTGAGGATGACTGTGCTACCTGCCGACTACAAGCAGAATCCTTGGGTATGGGAACCAAACAGGGAGGACCCCTTTCCTGGACCCATTTCACCCCAGGGCGTCTCCTTGTCCCCACTATCCCTATCCACCCACTCCTTTCCATTCCCTCTCCAGGCCCAACTCTCATCCTCCTCCTTTTTCTAACAATCCCCAGAGCCCTACACCATCTATACACCTCTGGCAATAGGAGAGGACAGAGAAAAGGACAAAGGTCCCTGAACCTGGAGGGGGAATAGTACCTGACCGTCCTTATGCCTTCCCAACACATATTTACCACACTAAGCAAATACCAGCAAATAAACAATCCCAAAATACAAATTAACCCACACCCAAAACATAAAATAATCAAACACTCTAACAAACATCTACAAAAAAAACTAAACAAATAAAATTCCCTATATAACAATTTAGCAGCAAAATATAAAAGTCAGAGTTAGGGAAAAATCACAGTCAAATAAGTCTCAGATTTTTGAATTATTTTGGTCTGAAGAGCTCCCACCTCTTCAGACATGGCCAGACAGGAAGGACAGACTAAACTCTCACTTTAATCTGACCAACCAACCAGAGCTTGATGGAGTAGAAAACCTTTTTGATAAGGCACTCTCACTGCCAACATATATCCAGTAGAATGCAGGGACAGTCAGTTCCAATTCTCAGTTTTTCAATGCAAGAGTCTCATCCCATGATGCACAACATAAAGTCAAAACAAATTCAGCTCACCCAAACCAGTCCCGACTCCACAGAGGATCCTACACAGATCCAAGTCCAGTACACAGATCTCTCCAAGGACTTCCCAATTTAAAAGCTGATCCCACACCACACCGATATGTACCTAACCCCCCCCCCACAGCTGTCTCCACAGCCATTGAGGCAGGTACAAATAATAACTAGAGTGCTAAATAAGATTGTTTCAGGCAAAAGACCCCCCAACACAAACCCGAGGGGAAGCCATCTCCTCACCAGCCAAGCCCGCTACTACAGCCCCCAGACTAAGCCAACCAAATAGTTGACCCCCCCCAGGCTGCTTAGGAGACAAGACAGCCCCTGCCCATCTTCCAGCAGTCCACGAGCCCAACCTTCCTGCCCGACTTGGCCGAAATTCAAAGGCCACCCCCCCAGGTAGGGCAAGGGAATCCCTGCTCACAATCCTCGCTACTCACGGTTTTCCACAGCAGCAATACTGATTCGACTTAGATTCAGCCACAAGGAGACTCCGATTCTCTGTAGAGTCCCTGGTGTCTAGCAAACAATGAGAAAGCTGTGGGCCTATAGCCCCCTCTTTCAAGTTCCCTGGAAAAATCAGCTGAAATCTCAAATGCTGTATCCTGCTAAGTTCGTGGTAGTTTTCCCAGATAGACGCAAGTGTTTGAGTCAGCAGAGACAACCAGACAAGAGCTCACCCATAGGGTATTCATGCTGTGCAGACCCTCTCTGGAGTCACCCAGGGAACACATCACTAGAGGAGACATGGACCGAGGTAACCCCAGGAAAGGAATGCCATGCTTCAGAAGCAAAACAAGACATCATCATCAGCTTGGAGAGTTTCAGAGGACCTCCCCACAGTGGACCAGTCCCCGAGGATCCCCAATGATTTGTGAATGTCAAGACACTGGGTAGGACAGACCTTCCAGCAGACGCCTCCTTGTGTTCCACTAATGAGAAGTACCCCCCATTCTGGTATACTAATATCTACCTGGAGCAGTGAACCACTATGAACTGTCCACTCCCCAGACCTATAGTTCTAAGGCTCACTGTTCTATATTTACATGGGCCTGCTAAAGAAAACATTACAGATATGGGTATGGTGGTTTCCACCATTTGATATTACATTGCTTTACTCATCAGTTGGCAGTGCATTTGGACTGCCTATATATACATATATATATATATATATATATATATATATATATACAAATAACATGGGTGGGAGTGAAATAGCAGAAATATCTTCACGAGTTGTCACTGAACTATTGATATTGCATGAGTGGTGAAGCCACAAGTGGGATACAAGAGTTCAGTGACAGCAAGTGGAGATATTTCTGCTGTCTCACTCCCACCCATGTCATATTTGATTTGTATAACAAGGGTGTGTCTCTATTTTTTCTGTTTCAAAGTTATTTTGTTTGTTGCAAAAAGTGAAAAAATAAACTTTTCTGCTGTTTTTTGCTAATAATAAAAAAACTAAACTGCATCTGTAAATGAAACACCACTCACGTTGTAGATCTTTTTGAGCTGAACAAATTTCACGCTCACAGTACCATGCTATCATTTTTCATTTTAAAGTTATTCAAATTTGTCTAAAAAGTGAAAAACAAACAGAATTTTCTTCTTTTTTGCTAATTATAAAAAAAATAAAAGGCAGCTATAAATGAAACACCACTCATTTTGTAGATATTTTTGTGCTGAACAACTTTCATGCTCACAGTACCATGCTGTCATTTCTTGTTTTAAAGTTATTTGCATTCGAATACGATTCGTACTGCTACTAAGGCTGAGCATTCTAAATGAGTTCTAAACCATTGTGACATAAGAGCATGAAGATATCCTGATATCTTACTAGTGGCCCATGAGATATCAGTGATATCTTCACTGTTCCAGACCCACACCTGTAGAATATAGAGAGATATAAATATATATAGAGAGATATATATATATATATATATATATATATATATATATATATATATATATATATATTAAACAAACTGACTGCAAGAGAATTCTGGAGCTGCATCAGAAATGAAGGACTGTTTTAAACCCATTTTTTTACTAGCTCTGAGAACTCAATGACTCTTTACTACTCAGTGCTTGATATACCCCCTTTTGTTTTATTTTTTTCCCCTCTTCCCTTCAACTTCTGCATCTGCCTGTCCTTAGTATCTTTGTGTTACCATTGTCTTGGTTGAGACTGTACATGCACATAGCAGTATGAGATCAGATTTAAAGAGTTTGAGAGCTTAACTTTATATTACTACTTCTCTTGATGCTCCAGGGACCAGGACACAAAAATCTTCTCCAACCCCTAACACAAGTTAGAAGCCTGCTTTGTACTGTTATGCTTAGACCAGTCAGACAGGAAGTAGACACCAACACTCAGAAGATTCCACCTGCATGAGTGATGTCTGCTTCCCCCTCCCTCATCCCCCTTATTCATTTGTCCCCTTTCCTCCCCTTCCATCTAACCTTACCCTCCGCTTACCCAGCAAGCTTTTCCCCACTGTGGGGAATGCCTCAAACAGTACCTTCCCCCCAGATATCCTTTTGGCCTTGGAGCTGGTTCTCCACGGAGGCCAAGGTCTAGTACCTCATTACCTCTCCTTCCAGAGGTGGGTGGTGTTGCAACAATGGTACCCACCTGGACACAGAGTTCCATCATTACAGGAACTCCTGCCTTGGAAACCTGGTAATGCATATTGTTTATTGTACATAGTTAGGGTGTCTTTTGTTTACTTGCGCTGTGTTGCTTTTCATTATATATTAGGATGGATGGAATATATTGTGGTGTGTGGATGTGGAAGGGAGACCAAGAAGGCATGGGTTTCTGACTGGGAGGCTGGAATCGAAGCAAGGCTGAAAGGGAGTCAGTTACAGGTTTAGATGAGGATAGCCATAGGGAAGATAATATAGTTTACTGCTTACCTTCACTTCTGACTCATGAATAATCCCAAATGCAAATACAAGATATGCACCTTACTTAACAGGAAAGTGTGAAATTAGTTAAATGTGGTTTCTCCCATGCTTATTCCTCCACATATAGGAAGGGGAAGAGGCGAGGAGTGTCAATCCTGTTAGGCAAACATTTGACATTTAAGGAGGTTAAGGTGGTGAAAGACAAGGAGGGTTGTTGTGTGATAGTACAGGGTGAGGTGGAAAATCATCAATTACAATTGCTAATTGGTATATCCCCCCAGGCGCAGTTACCCCCTTTATCAAAAAACTGATAAATCTTGTACTGGATAACCAACGAGAGTTCCTCCTACTTAGCAGGGATTGTAACCTTCTCCTACAGCCTACACTGGATACCACCAAACATTCCCGCACCTGGTCCCTTGAGGCTCACAAAACTTTCTGTCGATTGCTAGAGTCGAACGGCTGGGCAGGTATTTGGAGGGAACTTTCTCCCAATATACACGCATATACTCTTTTTTTCTCACCCTAACCATACATACAGAAGAATAGATTACATATTTACAAACAAGGATGACATACATAAGATCATTACCTGTCAAATAGGCCCCATTTCTTATTCCAATCATGCCCGTTGATATTTGAAGTAGACCTAGGCCTGTTCTGGAAAACCACTGCCTGGTGGTTTGATCCACTATATCTTAAGGACCTCCAACCTGCTGAATTAGTAAAACAACAGATCCATGAAATACTTGCACATAACGATCAACCTTTGATCACCTCAGCAATCCTATGAGATACGATTAAGATGGTCCTGAGGGGACATTTAATAAGTTACATGGCCAGAAAGGAAAAAGAACATAGAGCCCACAGAAAGGATCTCATGAGAACCTTGCACTCCTTACAAATGCAGCATCAACAGGGAACATTAAGAGAACCCACCCAGCTAACACAAATTAAAAAACAATTGATTGCTCTAGCACAACAACAAACAGAAAAAGCCCTAAGATACATGTGTCAAAAATATTATGATTATGGCCCTAGGTCAACAAGGCTCTTAACTCAGAGGGTCCGTGGCTATTGTCAGAGGTCAACGATCACTACAATCCAGCAACCCCTCACAAACCAAGTTCATAGAGATCTACACCGCATCTCAGAGGCTTTCACCTCATATTGTAAACAGTCCATGCTGCGGACCTTGAATCAAACCCCGCTGAAACACAGACTTTCTTAAAGACACTACACCTCCCAATGTTGGTTGAGGAGGATGGTGCCAATATAATGGCACCTGCATCTGTGCCAGAAATACAAAGGGCCTTGGAAAAGATGAAGCCAGATAAATGCCCTGGGCCGGATGGTTACCCAGCAGAATTTCTGTGCTGGTTTTCTGATGCCCTTCTCCCTCTCTTTTTGGTGTCTGACAGAAGACATCTTAAGAGAGGAAACTCTTCCCCCCCCCATCCTGGCAGTATGCCATTATTTCAGCTATCCATAAACAGGGGAAACCCTTAGACCATTGCGACTCTTATCAGCCAATCTTGGTGTTAAATGCCGACTACAAAATATTCATGTCTATCTTAGCCCACCACTTAGATGCCTTCCTACCTAAATTAATCCACCTAGATCAAATGGGATTTGACCACATACGGTAGACAATGAACTGCATAGTATCCATCGTGTGCTGTCTATCCTTTCACAGGCCTCCAACACTGGACACCCTCTCTTAGTCCTCAGTATGGATGCAGAAAAGGTGTTTGACTGCATGTCATGGGCCTTTTCTTTGCACCACACTACAGCAGTTTGCCTTCCCTTCCTGGACCTCATTTCTTCAATTCAAACATCCCCCAAGCCAAGTCAAAGCCAATGGTCACCTATCTTCTCCCTTCACTATCTTCCGGGAGACCCAGCAGGGCTGCCTCATGTCATCCTTGCTGTTCGCACTCTACCTTGAGCTGCTAGCCAAGCCATTCATCAACATCCTACCAAATGGGGAACACAGGGACCTGGATGGGGATGAGCATAGGATCGCACTCTATGCAGATGATGTGTTACTGTTCCTTGCAGACCCAGACAATGATTTGCCTGCAATCTGGGCCTTGCTCCAGCATTATAATAGGCTATTGTGGTATTAATTAAGCAAAACTAAAATGGAGATCCTAGTGGTTAACTATGTCCCTTCATCAAGACTCAAAAAGCAGTTCCCCTTCCACCGGGATTTATATCGAATGCGGTACTTAGGGAATAACTTGACTAGGGCTGCCTCTGACCTTTTTGCCACCAATTTCTCCCCTCTCCAAATTCAGCGGCAAACAGATTTGGATAGAGGGACTGTATTGCCCCTTTTCTTAGAGCGTCGTGTTGCTACGATAAAAATGATGGTTCCCCTCTAAATTTCTTTATCTCTTCCAGTCCTTCTCCATCCCTATTAATAAGGTGCATTGCACAAAGTGGCAGAGGATGATTAGTAGGTTTTCATGGCAAGGTAAATCACCAAGAATAGCTTACTCCACCCTCTGAAGACTCAAGGATCAGAGAGGGCTAGCTCTCCCTGATCTCTCCCTTTATCACGAGGCAGCACAGATACAGCCGGTCCTGAGCTGGTTACATAATGCCCAACAACAGCGGTTGTTCAGTTAGAACATGCCGCACTGCCAACTCTTCCACCAGAAATAGCAATTTTAGATTCCCAGCTGCCCTGTCCATTGACAGACTGTTACTCCTCCTATGCTCTTATCATCCTTAGGGTGTGGCAGGAGTAGATGCCAAAGGCTGGGTTCCAATCCCACACACCATGGTTGCTCTCTCTTCACTACCACAAGGATTTTCTGTCAGCCCTATTAAACTCTTTCTACAAGAAATGGTATAATAAGGGAGTGACTTACCCATTTCTGCTTTTGGATGGTACCATGGTCTGAGCATTCCGATCTGTCAAAGATAGCTTCAGCATTCCCCAGTCAGATATGTTCCACTATTTTCAAGTCCATGCTTACTTATCCTCTTAGATCCAACGTGACCCAATCCTAGATGCTGATAACCCACTGATTCAACTAATTATTTTTTCTCTTAATGTACAGTCCCTGCCACATTTGACTTCTACGCTATATAAAACTCTCTGGCAGGTACGTGCCCCTCCACCAGTTACAGCACTCACAAAATAGAACAAGAGGCTGGTGCAGCCTTTTATGCCAGAGCAGTGGCAAAAAGACTGTCAGAACTCAATACAGGGTCACTTCCTCACAGTCTTGGTGGGAATATGGCTGGAAGTGTCTTGTTCGCTATTTCCTTACGCCTGCCGAACAGGTTCCTAGAGGCATGGTGGAGAATAGCAAATGTTGGCGACAGTGTGGTGAAACCAGAGCAGAGCACTATCATGTGTTCTGGACCTGCCCTCAACTCTCCCCCTTTATAGCTGAGGTAGTACAGGCACTACAGGAGATTTTTTCTCTGCAGTTACAACTGACTGAACACTCATTCCTTTTCCTGATATACCCTCAGAACATTAAGGACCCAGGCACAAAGTATTTAGTAGGATTTCAAATTTTGATGGCTAAAAAATGTATAACAAGGGAATGGCTTAAGGGCAAGATCTCAGTTTTAAAGGATTGGATAGCTACAATTAACATCATCTCTGATATTGAAATGTTTACATGTAGAGTACACCAGAAGGAGGACAGCGAGAGAAATAGGTGGATCCAATGGGTTTTATTTTCCTCTGCTAAAGACCCAAGCTGGTTCCGTAACTAGCATTATCATAGATTTAATCTTGCCACTCATTGGGGGTGGGGTATATATACCCTGCCAGGATATGCATGGGTCATAGGTCCTCCTCTTCGCCTCACCCTGTACTTGCTTGCATTGTATTGTTTCCATGTAGAACATTAGTAATCACAATATCATACTTGTCTTGGCAGTCACACTACAACGCAATGTAGCATTGTCATTGTTAGCTTGTTTTTTGTTTTCCTTTTCATCCTTGTATTTGTTTTGTTCTTTGTCTGTTCTTGTCTTTTGGTTTTTCATGATAAAACCAATACAAATCTGATAGCAAAAAAGAAAGAATCCACAGAAAAAACAAAATCTATAAGAGGTTGTGAAAAAATGGCATATGAAGAAAGATTAGCTAAAACTGATTTATATTCCTTATACAGAAGGAGAATTCATGGAGACTTAGGGCCTGATTATAAAAGAGCCCTTAGAGTAATACAAGTTGCATTGCTCCAGATCTGTGGCAAACTTCAGGTGCATCAGGGATCCTACACCCAATTTTAAAGAAGTGGGGGTCCCTGTGCCAAAGATCCAGGAGTTGCCACAGGCTTGTGCCAAACATGTGATGCACCGATGAGGTTAGACACAGGGATCCATTAGCCCCCCCCCCCGGCACAACAGTAGAGGGGCCATGAAGTTGGGGGGAGGCATGGTGAATATGCCTGTCAGGAGGGGGACAGGGCAAGAAGGAGTCCAAGGAGTGCCCTAGGGGGCATCAGGATTATGGTAGCAATGTCAGGGTAGTGAGGTGGCATTTGGCAGGGGTGCCAGTCACAATGACAGACAGCCAATCAGACTGCTTAGTGGAGGGTTAGCAGGGAAGACTGTGACCTGGCTCCTTGTGGGCACAGCCCTGGCACTTGCCCCATAGGTGCCAAAATTCCACAACCCTGTAGGTGGGAGGCAGCCTGTCACAATGCAGGGGAGCTGGGTACAAGGAAACTATTATGGTGTGTGGAGAATGTTCCCCTCCACCACTGGCAGCCCTCAACCTGCAGCTACTGCTTCCTATCTACAAGGTTTGGGATTTTGGCACCTATGGGGTGGATACCAGGACTGTGCCCACTTGAGGCAAGGTCACAGTCCACCTCTGCCAAACCCACACTAAGCTGTCCGATCAGCTGTCTGCCATTGTGAAATGGCATACCACCAGGTGCCACCTCACCACCCTGATATTGCTGCCATAGTCCCGATGCCCTCTAGGGAACCCCCTGTGCTCCTTCTGGCTCCTGCCTGCTGCTTGTAGGTACCCCCAATCTCCACAGTGTCCAGCAGTGATGCATGGCCCTTAAATCACCTCTGGCTGATCTAATGTGAGCCTCCTGTTGCGTCCATGGTGGGGCTTCCAAAATTCCAAAAAAGGAGATGGTGCAACCCCACCGTGGCACAAGCCCCCTTGTGACTTGGCACAAGGTTGCTTCTGCCACAAGGGTGGCTTGCGTGCAAGGCATCCCAATTTCGACACAGCCTGCATTCAAAAACTGGCATTGTCGCAAACTTTGACACAATGTGCCACTTGCATCACAGCTGTTTGGTGCAGGCACCTTGCGCCAAGGTTTGTCCTTTTAAAATTGGGCCCTTAATGTTATTATTCAATATACATAAGGATAACAAACTTATGCAATGTATGAACTTGAAATTTTAATGAAATATGACTAGAGGTCTCAGAAGACAAACTCAACCGCAGCTCTTCAAAACCATTAAAAGGAAAATGCTTTACACCCGTGTTGTGAGTATTTGGAACTCGTTACCAGCAGATATAGTGAACAGTGCCTTATTTCATAGGTTTAAGAACAGATTCAATGCTTATATGAGCAGTAATGTCATTACTGACTACTACCGTTTTTAATGGTAGTGGTGGTGGGGGCAGCTTTTTATGGACCACTTGTGTCCTTTGCGGTTTCTGATATCTTAGCAAATCCTAGTTAATTTTTGGCATTGAATGGCAGTGCTACTCATACATTTTTGGAGAAAGGCACAGACATTTCACCAGAGTACAAGATGAAAGCTTATCAAGCATAGCCACTGTCTAGCTGAGGTAGTGAGCCCATCAAATTCTGGCAAGACAAAAAAGTCATAAGGCCTACACTGGCTAAACTGGCTTTATACTTTCTCAGATGCTTTCCAACATTGGTCACTTCAGAATAATATTCCAGCACAGCTGGTGATATTACCTCACCAAATTGCTCCGTGCAAGATCCTAAGAATATTAATCTGAGTATTGAATATTGAAGCCTTTCTTAATCTCAGATTACCACAGATCACCTTCAACTATCCATGTAATTATTCCTGCTGTACAGTAAGTCCAACAAGTCACATTTACAGCTATTCCCACTCATATACCTCCTGCTGGAAAGTCTCCCCCAGACTTCCACTGTCACTGGCAGCACTATACAGTCTGACTCACCACTCACAGCAGCGCCGACAGTGCAAGGACAATTGCACCCACCACTGCCTTAAATCCTCCTGAAGTCACTACAGCAACTTTAACAATATCATCACCAGCAGGTGTGGTTTGATGAAGTTTTATATGCAGCTCCAACAGAGTCACTTTTAGATAAACAAAACCATGACACAAAATGAGTGATGGCTGCTCACAGATGCATTCATTCCTTGGTCTTAGGCCATCATGTAGTTCGATGACTGTGAAAAGGTTGGCTGCCAGTGGGTAGCAACTGGGTTCATTGAAACTTCAACTCAATCACTATGAAAACTTAAAAAAAATGTCAATTATTTAAAAAAAAGAAAGAAAGCTATACACCCATTGATGGTGAATTATTGGGAAAGTAAATGAAATGTCCTAAATGTATTTCCTTTTAATTTGTGATTATGTTCTTGGCTGTACAGATCCAGAAGCAAATAGTTTGATACCTTTTATTGGACCAACATAGATGTTACAAAAAGATGTTTGGGCTCAATTTTCTGACATGTTCCGTCCGACACAGGGGGCTACTGGCATGGTGTCTGATGCAAGTCCCAGCTTGGCTCAGGCACCCAATTCCAGAAGCCGATGCCACAGGTCCCCAATGATGCAACTGCTAGACCATCTCCCCAATGGTCTAGTGTTGCATCCATGGAGCCCCACAATGGGGCAAGCTGCTGTAAAGTGGCACAAGTGTCGCAAACTGTGTAAGCGCTTCTGGAATAGCACTGGCTTGCTTCCAGGAGCATTGACGCATTTGCGGGTCACATTGCGCAAACACAAGGCTTGCGTCAAGCCCTGCATCCCCCTTCTGGAATATGGCCTGTTTTCTTTTTGTAACATCTGTGTTGGTCCAACAAAAGGTATCAAACTATTTGTTTCTGGATCTGTTCTTACAAGGACCAATACTGCAACTAATCTATTTCTGTATGTTCCTTGCTGTGTAACTTTTGTGAGATGGTGGGTCATTATAAATGGTTAAAACATATTGAGCCAGTGAGAAGGTAGCAATTAGCATGAATGTAAAACAGAGACAATAGTGGGGTAAGCCTTAACTCAGCAATCACAACTAACAAATATTATAGTTAAGTGCTGGGTGCAGCAGTGTTATGTGTTGCAGACTGTTACTCTGCTACAGATACAAGTTCAAGTTCAAGTTTATTGCAGGAAGACTCCATTGAGCAGCTCATTCAGAAGGAGGTCCTGAAGGTAATACACATACAATGGCACATTATACAGTACAACACTTTGATAACCAATTATATGGAGTGTACACAATGTTATAACAGGTAATTCATAGCAAGATACAAGGTTACATACATATATGCAGATTCAGGGCAAACAATATTAGATGAGGCTAAGCACTTTGTCACTGTAAGATGCAATTGATAAACAAAAATGGTGAAACACTAGAAGAAGGAGACAGCAGCAATAGTAAAGTTAAGAGGGGTGGGAGTTTAGCAAAGTGTAAAGTAGGTATAGGGATAAGGTCTCAGTACAATACAACAATTCCCAGCAGTGACATGCAAACACTAACTGCCATAAGTGAAGTACAGTAATTAATATTCATTGCTGACTTGAGGCTTCCTCCCATCTGTAGTCTGTTTTACCTTATCCTCCCATCATAGTCTGCTTTACCTTATGCTAATTACTGCATTGGGAGCTGTAGTGGTGCTCCTTACAATACCCTACTTAGTTGTTTCTGATATATCTACATAAGACTTTTCTTTTTGCTTTTACACACTCAGCTATTCTCAGTTCAGTTTCTGCCATTGTCCTCCTTATGATTATTTATTTATTTATAGTAATCTCAGATTCACACCTTGGAGCTAAAAGCTCATTTATAAAGGTTCCCCATCATACAAGACAATACACACATAGCATGTTATAGAGAGTTTATATTACATACGTTGGAGGAAATAGAGCAATACATTAAAGTACACATTAAGGTACTAGAAACAACTGCTGAAAGAGTTTCAAGAAGTCTGGCCTCCTGGCAGATCACAATCAATTTAGACTCCAGCACAAACTATGTAGAAAGCAAGTTAGAGCTGCCAAAAGTGCCTACTGTAAAGGTTTACTTCTGAGCTCTGCAGGTGACCCAAGGAAATTCTTTTTTTTTTTTCCATTAACTCTTTATTTGGTTTTAGTTACAGGGATATGATCCACTAGTACCAAATACAAACAGACAATAGCACATACATGTATACATAGATGTTCCAATGAAGGTAACCCTGTAACATGCCTCCCCAATCCCCCCTCCCAACCCTCTCCCCATCCCTCCCAGCACAAGTCCAAAGAGATAGCATACCATCCATCCCTAGCAAATCCATACTCCCTAAAGGGAATAAAGGGGCGTAAAAGGAACCCCAAATCTTGTCAAACCTGGAAAGCTTATTCTGGAGGATAGCCGTCATCCTCTCGATCCTCAAACAGGCTAACAGTTCCTCCAGCCACTCAGCATAGCTTAGCAAGACAGAATCCTTCCAGTGCCTGAGCACAACTCTCTTAAGCGTAGCCGCTATCAAAACTATGTGAAACCTACTGTTCTTAACAGGGATGCCAGAGACATCTCCCAACAAGCATATCTCAGGGGTAAAGAGATCACCCAGTCCCAGTAACGGATTCACCCTCCCTTTAATATCCGCCCACAGCGAGGTTATTTTAGGACACTGCCAAAAAATATGCATCAGATCCCCGTCCCCTCCTTGGCACCTAAAACACTTTGAGTCCTTCGCCAACTTCAGCCTGCCTAATTTCTGTGGGGAATAATAAATGTTATGAAGAACCTTGAACTGCATCAGCCTTAACCTGTCCTGCAACAAGAATTTATGACAGTTCACCCACAATGCCCTCCAATTAAGCACAGAGTCAGGAAAAACGGAGGCCCAATACGAACCCTGAATAGGACTGGAAGAGTATGCCCATTCAAATAATACCGAATATATTTTAGAAATTGCATGCCATAGCCCCACCAGCGGTACTAACCCGTCATAAAACTCCAATCTCGGACTCTGGACTGCCCCATTACCCAACTGGGCAATCTTGAGGTGTCTAATCTGATATATTTTAAAGATTGTCATGGTAGGCAACCCAAACTTGCTCAAAATCTCAACAGAGGGGAGAACCTCCCCCTCAGTCGAAAGAAGGTCCCTCACCCGGCACTCCTCAGGTAAGGGCAGCCAGGAATGGCCCAACATTCTACCATCTAGCACAAAGCATGGGTTTCCCCAAATTGGCTGCGCCCAATCCTTAAGATGATCATATTGCAGAAAACTCGAGAGTTGAGCATGGGCTCTCACCGAGATCCCAATTGGAGAGTTTCGCAACTGGAGAGGCAACAATTTCGGTGTAAGGTAGAGCAAGGCCTCAGGCCTCAGACCAGATTCCCAAATCAGAGCAAGCTCCACTTGCAACCAAAGCGGTGTATAAGAGTACCGCTCTAAAACATCTCTGCCCTTCACCCACCTTAGGTACTTGCTAGTGTGAGCTGCCCAGAAATATAGTGCAAATTGTGGAAGCCTAAGTCCCCCCATCCACTTAGGCGCCACCAACTTCGAGTAGGCCATACATGATTTCTTATGGCCCCACACAAAGTTGGCTATCATACTGTGCACCTTCCTGAACCAGGCAAACGGTATCCAAGTATTCAACATGCTCAAGGGATAAAACAATCTGGGAAATACGTTCATTTTAACAAGATTAATCCTCCCCCATAAGGAGATTGGCAATTTCACCTATCTCTCCAGGTCTAATTCTATAGCCCGTAGCAGAGGGTCTAAATTCAGTTGAAATATCTTAGCGCTACCCCTAGCCAGGTTAAGCCCCAAATATCTTATAAAATCCGACTTCAAGATAAGCCCATTCCACCACTTCATGCTTAAAAACATAATTGTTAAGGGGAAATACCACCGATTTGTCTAAATTTAATCTATAATTGGCCAGCTTCCCAAACTCCCTAATAATCTCTAAGAGAGCAGGAACGGAAACCCCCGGGTTGGTAACATAAACCAGCAAGTCATCCGCGTATGCTGTAATTTTAACAGTGTAATTCTTAATTCTAATACCTCGATGACTTGTTACCTACAATTGCCCTAATAAGAGGTTCTAAGTACAAATTAAAAGGAGGGAGGATAGGGGACATCATGCCTGCCTAGTACCCACGTATAGACAAAAGGATCCGAAATAGCACCGTTACAGCCAACCCTGCTAGGTAGGATTGGAGTAAAGGAGCTAATCCACTCCAGAAAGGGATCCGGGAACCCGAATCTCTCCATAGCAGTCAACAAGAACCCCCAGTGAACCCTACTGAAGGCCTTCTCGGCGTCCAAGGACAGCAGAGCCATAGAAGTGCCACTGTCCTCTGACACCGAGAAAGCATGAGCCAAGGTCCGCATATGGTCCGCAGTCGACCACCCCTTCATAAAACCCACCTGCTCTGGGCCGATGAGTCCAGGAAGGATCCGGCTAACCTGCTCAGCCAACAATTTGGCCAAAATCTTAACATCATAATTAAGCAATGATATAGGCCTATAGCTTGAGGGTTGTTCCGACAGCTTATCTTGCTTAGGAATTAATACAATCAATGCTTCAAATAAGGAATGGTCCTGTACCTGATGAGATAAGATATGTCTAAATAAGCTGAGGACAAGGGATAAAAGCTTAGCAAACTTTTTATAAAAGTTAGCCGAGAATCCATCCAGACCCAGCTTTCTATCTAGAGGGAGACTCTCTATGGCCGCTTCAATTTCACTCTGAGTGATGTCAGCCATTAGTTGCGCCTGTTGAGATTCGGACAGCAAGGGGAGGTCCAACCCTTCAAAAAAGGCAAGCATCTCCTGCCTAGTGGGGGCATTCTCCATTTTGCCATAAAGGGATTTAAAATAATATCTAAACTCTTGCACTATCTCCCCGGGGGTAGTCTTAGCAAGCCATCCACCTCCGATAAGATCCTGGGATTATACGAGATGATTCAATTGTTTAACCCTCCTAGCTAAGAGGACCCCGCCTTCTCCCCTGATCTATGATAACTAGCCTTGTTTAATTAAAGCCAATTCTGCTTGCTCCCCAACAACCTTAAATATAGATCCTCAGCTTCACCAGCTCCAGCTTTTCATCATCAGTCGACTGCAGACCCACAACGGTCTCTTTATTCTTATTTGACCCAATAATTCAGCTAATACCGGAACTCGTTCCTTCTTCCTTTTGGACGCCTGTCCAATCAGAATCCCCCTTATAAATGCCTTAAATGCTCCCCAAACCACATCCGGGCTAGTGTTGTCCTTAACATTATTAGCTATGAATTCCTCTATTTGCCTAGTTACAAACTTTATGACATGGGGGCTGCGCAGCATCTGGTTATTAATCCTCCGTCTATTTCCTCTCTTAGGGAGAGTAGAAAGGGAAGTAGATGCAACTACCACAGCATGATCGGAAAGCGGTCCCGGCATAATTTCAGCCTCTAGTACCCCAGAAAGGAGGGTACCAGATAGCAGTATGTAATCTATCACGGACTCCGATCCATGTGCTGCTGAAGTAAGCGTGTACTGCCTATCTTAGGTGGATCACTCTCCACATCCACCAGACCACACTGATCCAACACCTCACAAAGGGCACGCTGAGCAGGCGAAAACTGAGGCTTTACCCCTAGACCTGTCCATCTGTGGGTCCAGGACAAGATTCAAAACCCCCTAAGATCATAGGAATTTGCACAAAAGGGCTAACATCTCTAGAAGCTTGAAAAACTCCTGAGGTCTGTGTTGAGCCATAAATTGCCCCAAGAGTACCTCCACGTTCTGAAGTTTACCCCTGACCAGCACGATTCTACCCTCATCATTCTGAATAACCTGAAGCGGCACAAAGATACGGATCTACACAAAAGAATCATCACGCCTGCTCTATGACACTCATGAAGCAAAAACTGACCCATCTACCGCGCCATAAAATTACACCCGACTGAAGTAAATGTGTCTCTTGTAAAAACACAATGTCGCCTTTAATACCTCCAGGTGCTTTAAAATACTGTACTACTTGACCCTCTGGCGTGCACCCTTTATATTCAGGATATCACATTAAGAGCCCCAGGCAACGCCATCCTTTGAAATTTCTAACTCGAGCCCTGGTATGCACCCCCTAAAATCCTTATCCTATCGCTAAAATTGAGAACTTGTACCCCCCTACCCCCAAACAAACCTATAATCACAATGATGCCTATTTGTCCAAACCCTCGACCATCCCCGTCCTCCCCATCCCTTAGCAAAAGTTTGCGTCCTCCTACCTTCTCCCCAGCCATCCCCCATCCCTGTATCCCCATCCCATACCTAGCCATCTCCAATCTTGAACATTAACCCTCATCCATAAACACCCAATGAACCCAAGCAACCCCCATCCACACTCTATTGGTCCGTGACATCAGCCCACACAGCCGCTCACCTCGCCCAACATCCTCCCAGCAATTGCTGCCGCCTCTATTTTTCACCACTGTTTACAATAATCCAATCCAATTTCTTGGGTCAATTTAAACCCTCCCACACTATTAACAGGTTCCTCATTATACCGCCCATCCAGATCCCCTATGTTCTGTAATCTACACATGTCGATACTCATTGCTACTAAGGCTACTGACATTTAAATTCAACTACTAAAAGCAAACTATTCTTTTGTTTCACACTATCATTAACCACCAACCCCACCCATAGATGTACTACACCATCACATGAGATTATGTCCCAGTCCCCCACAAGGAGGCTCTCGCTCACTTCAGCATGTTCTGGAATGAGGAAAAAAAAAAAAAGAGGGGGAGTGGGAAATTGGGGAACTACTGTCTCCCTGTTCAGCCAAGGTTAAACAGTTCTGTCCATTGTCCAACTCTCAAGCCCCATACAAAATGTGATCAGGGCTGAATAAGCTTCAATTAAAGTCCCAGTCCATGAAAACTTCGTCGCGCTTCATATGCTTCCATCTTCATGCATTGCAGGGCCAAGTGATGCACCAGTCGGGCTCCAAACCCTCAGGAAAGAAAAAAAAAAAAATCTTGCTGTATGATGTCTTAATCTCCTCCATAGGCCATAAGCCTGCATCCCAGGTGCCACATAGCTCCAACTGCAAACTTCAAGGGTCCTTGAATAAATTAAGAAGCTGCTTGTAATGCCGATCGGGCAATCTCACCGATTCATAATGCCTCCCTCCCCTCTATCAGAACTTGAAATTTGGCGGGTAGCCCATTTAAATCGCATACCGCCACGATCAATTTATTAATCAGGGGTTGAAGGCCAACCTCCTCTACCCTTTATTAACAGGGTGTCCTGCACCACTCTAATCTTAACTCCTTCCCAATACAGATCCTTGTTCTCTCTTCCCTTTGTTAGAAAAAGTTGCCGTTCTAAATAGTTCAGAAATTGGAAAATCAAAGATACGTGGTGGAGCATTAGGTGGGGGCATTGGCGCAAGGCTCAGTAAGCTCTCTCAATTGTATAACTGGGGCCATATGGAGAGGGGCCTGCTATTCTCCCGAGCTTCTGCACAAATTTAATCGAGTCTGGCCTTCCTCTTTCTCCGGTAAACCCACAATCACTACATTATTGCTGGCGGCATCTCCCTTCTAAGTCCTTAACCTTTGCTTCCAACTTGGCTACCCGTTGCTTCAACAAGGTTGCCCCCATCCATCTTCTCAAGCGTTCCCTTCTAAAGAGTAATTTAGCTTCGCTGTCCGTTGTCCTCCGGTCAGGTCCTCCAATGTTCCAGAAATACACTTAATTTCATTGGCAATTTCTTTCATTTCCTGCTTGAAAGGTCGAAATTCCTCCAAAAATCTTAGTAGTGTCAGGATCTCACTTTCCGTTTCCCCCATCGCAGCGCCCAGAGACTGCTGCCCACTCAAGGCCCTTGCCTTCTTTGGGGCCTTCTCCAGGGATACCGGAGGAGTGTGCTTTGGAGGGACTTTGCGCATCTCAGCTTCCATCTAGCCCTGAAACAATTCAGTGCAGTCTCCTCTGCTGTTATGATCAAAAAAAAACCTCCGGGACAAGTTAAAACCGAAACGATGGCTTAGTTTAGAGGGAAGGCGATCTGAGCTACCAGGGAACTCAGCTACACCATGCTCTGCATCACGTGACTCCCTGACCCAAGGAAATTCTGATCCCATGTCAAGACCTTTCTTGGGGCCTCGCAGGCACACACCTCCAATGATATGGTCCTCAATGGAGTCCACTGCAATGACCCAACAACTATTGCAAACTCCATCCATCAGCTTTTCTCTGATCTGTCCCATTATTCCTCCTCCTTCCCTTCCACTCAGTCAGATAGACACTGGCCTCCATCTAGTTTCTGGACCACAAATCATCCCTTCCTTTTCAAGGCAATATTGAGATTAGAAGTATTAAAACTCCTGAAAAATATCTCTGATAGCTTCAACACTGGGCCAGATAGCCTTGAAACTAGGCTCCTGAAACTTGCAGCCCCTTTTATTGCCTCTCCGTTGGCTAAAATCTTTACTTTGTCACTCTCTCAGAGCCATGTCCCTGACATATGGAAAATTGCATGAGTGACACCTGTGTTTAAGAAGGGGGACACAAAGGATATCATTAATTACAGGCCTATTGCCATACTTTCCGTGTTAAGTAAGATTCTAGAAAAACTGATTGCCACCCAAACAACTGATTATCTAACAAAGTACAGACTCCTCTCGGACTCACAACATGGTTTCCAGAAAGATCACAGTACCTGCACTGCCCTGCTGAAATTCACTACAGATACTACAACCGTTATGGACTCTGGTCTATTTACCGGAGCTGTCTTCATTGACTTAACCAAGGCTTTTGACCTTGTTGATCACCCTCTGCTCCTCACCACTCTTCATAAATTGGGTATCTGACCCCAGGTAGTTGCCTGGTATAAGAGCTATCTGGTTAACAGAACACAGTTTGTTAAATTTAATTCTGCTTCCTCTGAACCTTCAACCATTAATATTGGAGTTCCCCAGGGCTCTATCCTGGGTCCCCTCCTTTTCTCTTTATTTATCAATAACATCACAGGGGATCTCTCCTCATGCTAATTCCTCCTCTATGCAGATGATTTGGTACTTTACACTAGTTCTGATACCTTAGCAGACCTTAAGTCACATCTTTCTTCTGATTTTTCTTACATTCAACACCGGCTTGCTGCTCATAAACTCATACTCAATGTTACAAAAACCCAAGCTATGCTGTTTAGCTCTGCCCCTAAGCTAAGAGCCTGCCAAGATGTTCTTCTGATATAAGGTGAAGTTGGCCCTCCTCTAGAGAGTGTCACATCCTTTAAATACCTGGGTGTTCTTCTGGATCAGGCTCTGGACTTTGATCTCCACATTCAGGCCACTTGCAAATCGGTTAACGCCAAATTAGGAATGGCCTACAAGACCAGCTACATGTTAACTCCCTCGGCTAAGCTGGCCATTGCCCGTGGCATTCTCCTCCCTGCCCTTACTTATGGTGCTCCCACTTATGTTGCAACACAGAAGACTATCCTTCACAAGTGGGTCATCACATATAATAACATCTGCTGCTACGCCTCTTCGTTCCCTCATCTCAGACACCACTGCTAGCTTTATAGTGATCTGAACTGGCTCTCCCCATCTGTTGTTAAAAGTTACTTACTTGGTTCTTTGGTTGATGCTGTTGTCAGGTCTCAAACTCCCTCTGCTATTGCTGTTATGCTTCCCCCCCAGTCCTCCTCTTATAGCTTACGCTCAGTGGATAAATCCCTTCTTCATGTGCCTAGATGTAAGACCACTGAAGGGACTTGTGCCTTCTCACTCCATGCCCGGAAGCTTTGGGACTCCTTTCCCTTGGAGTTACATCAGTCCAGCTCTCATGATAGCTTTAAAAAGGGACTGTGCCATTTCCTAATCACATCTGACTTCTGTAGTTGTTCAATCCTCCTTAACCTGTGGTATACTATTTAACACTACCTGCACTTATAAATCTTCACACTACAACTGTCTTAAGTTTACCCCTTGTTCCTAAAGCCCTATGCTATCCTGTTAATGTTAACCTGGATCAGTATTTCTATATCTAGCACACTGTGATAAGTCTTACTCTTGCTCCTATGTAATGTATAGCATATCATGGATACACTGTACACTGCATTTTATCTACTCATTGACTGTGATTTTCCTTTGTAAACAATATTCTTGACACTGTGTTTTGTAATTTTGATGTATTGTCTAATGTTGTACTCTCCCGGGTCGTGCACGAAAATAGTAATTTTATGGCTAGTGCACCCACCTGGTTAACAAAAACTAAATACAATAACAGCAGGGACACAGACCTAGGTACATGGAATGGCCTGAAAGGAGACAGAGTGGCAGCTCAAGGATGAGCCCTGTCAAGGCAAATAGTGAGAAGAGGGTGAGGGAAGTGAGGTGGTGAAGTACAAATGTAGAAGTGCAAAGAATGGGACAGTGGGCTGTCAAACGTAATGAGATTCAGCACTCACTGAAATTACTGTGGTTTCTGACAAACTTGCGATCAGGATCCCAAACTGTTTCTTGCCCTCCAGAATGCTCCAGATTCATCTCTTCCAACATGCTCAATAGGAAACAAGTAATAGGTAAACAGCATTTGACAGCCAAAAAACACTGACAGTGAGCTGCAGGAAGGCAGCTCTGAATGCAAAAACAAAATGGAGTTGCAGTTGCCATTTTTCATTCAATGTCAGGTACTTATATTATACTTGACTCATGCACTGACCACACCCAGTGCTGCTGAGACACTGATCGCAGATACAGAATTGAATCTGGTAGCTTGGGGGTGGGTATTTTTTATCACCTTTGCTTTAAAGATCATTTCCAGCCCCAAATGAGAAAACAAAAGGGAGATGTGAAAATCATTTTTCATTCAGTCTGGCACCACTGACTGCATGCAAACACAATTAGAGGGATTGGAGGGTATTATTTATCTATCAAAAGTCCTTTGAAGATCATTCCACTGGCCCCAAATGAGAATGTGCACTTCTATACACTTTACTTGACAGAGGACTGTACATAGCCCTGAAGAACAGCAGGACTAGCAAAAATCTGATTGGAATGTATAAAAACTCTCAACATGCAATGCAGGCTTGAATCTCCTGTTGCTGAATTTCTGCTCTGATGTCAGCTGCAGGATTCTGGGATTTGTAATTACAGAACATATCAACTTAAAAATCAGCAGAATTTGTCTGATGCAATCTAACATACAGTAGCAAACCATAAGTAAAAAAATGTTTTTGCACACAAAGTGCAAATTGAAACCAGACCCACATTTGAGTCTGGGGCTCTGAGCAATGACTGTTTCCCTTGAAATCCTCAGTCTCCTGCAAATATAATTCAACTCCTCCCCAGTCACACACCTATTTCACAGATCATAACTAGCCACTTAATCCATAAGAGGCTGTACAATTCTACCTTGCTAATGTACTGCCTAAAATCAGTGACTGAAAAGCACTTGCTGTACCACTACCTACCCACCCACACTGCCACTTTAAGTTTTTAATAAATGACCTTATTTAGTGTAGGTCAGATGTTCTCTGCTGTCTTTTAGGTCACCCAGATGAGGAGTAGATTTTTCGTATCTGCCACCCTCCCCTTCCTGCTGAGTATCTTGGATTGGTTTAGATCCTCCGAGTGAAATTCTCAAAGATGCAAGCCACTTAAGATATTTGTCCTGGATTCATGTCTGGACCACCTCAGAGATGAGCTGACTTGGACCAGTTTGGATCTTCTAGGATGAATTCCCAGAGGACTGGGGTGGAAGCCTTACTGGGTTATAGCGATATTCAGTTTCAGGTTATTTTTATGTTTGCTTACACACATGTGCAAGAAACATAGTGCCACCATACAAGTTTTCATTGGTGTGCCACTCCCACTTCCAGTGCCCTGCTCCTTTTTGCAGGTGCGGCCGCATCGCACCAATGAATGTTTGAGCTGTCTATGACAGCCATTCAGATGCAATGCCATACAGTTCTGAGAAAACCACTGCTACAATCAGAGGTGGAAATGTGTAGGCAATTTGCATACTGCCATACACATCAGCACTGCATCTGAACTGTCATAGACAGTTTGTTTCCGATCCCTGTCAGATCCAGTCCCCCCAGCCCCCCCCCATGAACACCTAGGTAGCATGCTGGGAGCCCACCCCAGCATGCTCATGTACTCCCCTCCACCCCTGTACACTGTGTGACTGACGAGGTGCCTAATCCCCATCAGCTCCACTACCCCCCCCAAAAAACAAACTTCCAGGTGCCACTGGAAAGGCATGTGAACAAAATTGCTCACTTTCACAAGCGTCCAGTTCAGATAAGCAATGGTAGGTTACAGGGTTTACAGATAAGTGCAATTACATAGGAATAAATGACTTTAGAGATCTCGTCCATCTGTAATGCGGAAACTGCCACCAGGATAGAAATCAGCCAGGCGATGGCTTAACAGCTCTGGTTGGTATTGGCTAAGAGCACCAAATAATAAGCAGTTCATCAGTGCCCAGTAACTCATGCTGCTGAGCCTTCATTGCAAACTGTATATGCAGTATTAAAATATTTATGAAGGTCTTCTGTATGGAGAAAAAGGAAGTTTTATTTTAGTGCCTTGTCTTTGTAAAGGAGGACTGCAGCTCTGTGTGTGTGTGTGTGGGGGGGGGGAGGTGGGGGGATTACAGTATTTTTTAACATGAGATTCAGTTTGCATTTAACTATTGCAAACATGTTTTCTTTTTTTTTATTTTGCAGGTCTATATTAGTGCGCTACTATTACAAGTATAGCCCCTCATTGGGTTTTATAGCATACCCCCTTTCTGCCAGAATGTCAATCAAGCCAGCTATAGAAAGTTAGAAATTAAAAACAATATTACTA
The DNA here is from genome assembly GCA_016271365.2 of Neoceratodus forsteri. Lineage (NCBI taxonomy): Eukaryota > Metazoa > Chordata > Ceratodontiformes > Ceratodontidae > Neoceratodus > Neoceratodus forsteri. The sequence goes on from CM028133.1 coordinate 905,425,969, forward strand.
GAAACAAATCATGGAATAGGATTCTGTTTCAAAAATACTGTCTGCCAATACCCTTTCAGTAAAAAAACTCCTATATCTGAAACTTCATTTCAAACATTTCCATTGATGAAGCCTTTCAGCTACAGAACAGCATATTAATCTCAGGCAGAAACTAAATTTAATATTTGAACTGTGATATACTAAAGACAGCAATTTGTGTAAGCCGTGAGGGGCTTGAGTTTTATCTGTTAGTAATGAAGAGTGCATCAGGTCTAACAAGTGAAAATGCTTCACCTAAACTGTCAAGAATTTACATGATTTTGAGTTTAGTTGTTCCTTTGCTATTTTTTTTCTGTTTTGTCAGCAAAATGCACTTAGGGTAGATAACGTAGTTGCAACCTTACCCCCCCCCCCCAGCTTGAGAAGTGCAGCAGTTGGGTTAAGACAGATACTCCAGGTCTCTTGCAGGGACTGCAGCTGTCCCACTGATCACATATTAACAGCTGAAGAAAGGGGCCCAATTTAGAAGTTCCAAATAGGGAGGCAGCTGTTGTATTTCAGTGACCAATCAGGGCCCTTGCTCAAATCTCATCCAACTTTCTTATTGGCTTATGGAGGCTTGGGTCTGGATGGAGTTTGCTTTATATACTAGCCAGAGTTGAAAGGTTATGTTTTTGACAGCCCTGCTCCATCTGGACAGAAACCATGGCCCAGTACTGGAATCATCAGGTGATACTGCCGCTGGGTAACATTTACAGCAGCTATGTAGGTTGGTGAATTCCTTTCATTTTTCATGTTTTCTTCTCTGTTGTTCACTGTATGACAAAATCTATTTATTAGGACCCATCCACTGTTGTCAATGATTTATGACAATAGAACCTTTTCTCAAATAATTTATGCCTTAGGCACCAAATAGGAGGTCCTCTTTTTAGAAGAGAGAGATCATTGCATTTTTCTGAAATGGTATGGTTTACTGTAAAGGATAAACAAGAAAAGGACAGTCTGGACAAATGCACTGAAAAAAGTTCCTGTAAGTGAAGACTCTCCCAGGACAGGAAAGACATCATAACTGCATGACCCAGCTGGATTGCAAGGCATGAAGCATAGTTGAGAGCCTTCACTCACAAAGCAAGTACAATGATTACAACATTGTTGCATCCCTAGATCTGTTTATTCTGCTTGGAACATCCATAAACAGGTCAAAAGTACTCTAAAAAATGTGAATAGTTGTCTGACTTGGCCTGCCAAAGGGTGGCACAATTTGAAGTAAAGGACCACAGTAAATGAAACTAACTTTCTGTTTCAGTGCAGGTGGTTTATTCAGGCTGTTTACAAGATGTCCAAGTTGCAGTGCGCAAACAATTCAAAAAGCAGAAATTCCTGCAAACATTTTGAAACAAGGTCCTCTGATTCTTGGGTGGTATCAAGCAGCTGACTGTGAATCAGGGGACTCTATTTCAAACTGTTTGCCAGAATTTGTGGTTTTTGAATTGTTTTTAGTATGCTGCTTGGATACCTTGTAAAACTCCATACTGAATAAACCACCTGTACTGAAACACAAACTAAGTGACATTTACAGGAGTCTTATACTTACATTTGTGCCTGTAGTAATTATCCCCTGTACAGACTAAGAGCAATGTTTTCAGAAGGGATCTGTTTCAGATTCATTAGCCCTATGTAAGTTCACACTGGTGTGCCATCTATTAGATGGATTATTAGAGTCGGCAGGTCAATCAGTTGAAACTGAGACACCAGCACTTCCATGAAAAATATGTCACGTCTTTTTTGATGCAAGCTTCCCCAAATCACAACTTTTTGTTTCAATCACCTCGATCCTTTATAAAACAGAGAAGGTACTGCGGGAGATCTGATATGGATGTAGCAGATCCTCCTGCTTCCAAGTCCAACCCTTCTGAAACTCCCAACCTAAATCTTTATATTGTTATTTTACTTTCCACAAGTAAGCACACCATATTCTCACCAAGCTACAGATTCTGTGACTGTCACTTGCTGTATACTTGGCTAAAGATAGCTGAGTAACTTGGCATTGTACTAGACCCCATAAGCAGAATTATGTTTTAGCAGACAGCTAGGAAAGATATTTTTTATATTGTAGCTACCTGATGTTTTTTCTAATATACAGTTTATTTACCCAGTATATGCCAATTGAGATGCTGCATCTTGCTTTCAGTGGGGTCCTGGTTCTGCCTTATTTTACAGCTGAGTGAACTAAAGAATAGATGAGTCCAGTGATTTGTTTATGAGGGCACAGAGAGCCAGTGGCTATGGTGGGATTCAAACCTATGATTTCCCACTTTACAGTTTTGTGCTCTAACAATGCAACCACACAAATGATAACTATTTTCCTAATCTTTTCATGCAGCATTCTACTATATGTGAGTATGTGTTACTTTCATTAAGTAACAGAATCACCATTTCACATGGCACTGTGTTTAGTACATCCACAATCAGTACTACACATATTTGTACTTTAAATGTGTTACAGACCATCAAACAGCATTACACATGTATGCTGGGCTCCAGATAAGGGGAGTACTGACCTATTTTACTCACGTCATTTTAGGAAATACTCTTTAAAAATGTTTTTCAATGAGTACTAATACACACCCAACATTTGTAAATACTCCACATCAATATGCCAAAGAATACTGCTTCATAACATAACTGATTCAAAAGGAGTATTTTTTTCCAGATTTACAGCAGTCATACCCATCCCAATTCTGTTTTGTGCACTATATCTTAAAACTGGTGAGTAAATTACTCCTACCTCCTGAAAGCTTTTTTTACAGGTGCGACCTGGGAGCACAGGGAAGTTAAATGACTTGCTCAGGGTCACACAGTCTGTAAGTGGAAGCTGTGGGATTCAAACCCAGGTCTGGTCTGCTGGATGTCACCAGATTTGCAGCTGAGAGCCTTAAACCACTGTGCTATACTGCCTCCCTAATAGCCTCCCTAATGGCTCCCTAGTATTGTCGGCACCTGATCAATTCTTATCTAGCAATAAATGACATTGTTTTAAAAAATGTATTCCTTATTCCAATCCGTCCAAATATTTGAATGCATCTGAATTTGGTTTTACTCACCTCACTTTCAAAATGAGGAGCACAATACTCATCCCAAAAAATCTTATCTGGATCCCAATATGTGTGCATTGTTTAGGCTCTATAGTCTTCTCACACATACTGTATGTACTTATACTGTGCAATGTGTTTACTATTAGTGCTACTTAATCTATTCCATTTTACTGTCTCTCTCACTGTTTTCCTTTTATCACTGCTTGTATATTACTGCATATAAATGAGTATTTACTTCTGATGTTGCTGTATCACTCCTCAATATAGTGTTTTAGGATATGTGTATAGAAAAGACACTATCTAGCATAATTACTCATTAAGTGTTTTTACAACCCAAAAACTGGGTTGTAATTTTCTGTTGTATCTATGTGTGTAAAAAAGGAGCACCAAACAGTTGCAGTCTATCAAAGTAAAACTCTTTTTATTCTTCCTTCTAGTACAGTGAAAGTATGCAGTTTCAAATGTTTAAACTGATGTCTGCAGCTCTGCCAGTTATATATACAGTAGTTATAAAAAAAGGGAGTATGGCAAATTATTTTTTGCACATCCTTGGTGTGTATGGTGACTGGTTAAACTATTTCAGATTCACTCTAATAGTTTAAGTGGCATCCCACACCTTGGGTGTGTGAAAACTTATTGTACACCACTATACTACATATATAAACTGATAATCCACTACAGGGCATGCAGTCATGCTGTGATATACACACACCTTAATGTATGCTATGAGGCACGAGGCCATGGTCTGAGCATGTTCAACCACCCAAGGCATGCATATATCCGAACAAGCCTGCACACCTTTCCGTAAACTATCTGTCTTACAAAATGACCAAAATTGTTTTGGAGTGTGGGTAAAAATAGAAAGGAATGCAGGCATGTGGTCTTGGGAAATGTACAGTCATTTGGTGTGTTTCTTCCAATCAGGATACAGCAGTTTTACTGATTTTTGTCACCCATTTTATATATATATATATATATATATATATATATATATATATATATATAATGCCGTCTCACTATAATGACCACATTAGGGTCCATCGTAGGCATTCATTATAGCATGTTGCTTGTTTTAGTGAGGGATGCCAAAAAAAAGCCTGACCTGCACCATATTTTAAATAGTGTATTCGGGTGTCTGTAGACCTATCTAATATGGTACCACATCTTATGCCCGCTACTTGTTAGCACCACTGCATCACTGTACTTTTATTTTATGCACAACACATTATTTTATTTTAGTTTCAAGAAACACACCCTTTCTCAGTTGCCACACCTGGAAGTCAGTCGGCATCTTGGGGAGTGTAAGGTGTTCACGGGTGGTAGTTGAATTACAGCACTGACATTACCTACTTTACCCAACATTGTACTTTAGCATTGTTTTAGCTGTACCTGCTAAACATTCACCCAGGCAGCCGGAACAGTCAAGCTCAGCCAGCATCTGCAATCTGTCTCCCTTTCACAAGAGGACTCTGGAGTAAGTTGGTGTCTTGGTGAGAGTGATATGTTCGCAGGTGGGCAGTGCCAAAATTGCTCAAAGTAGGTGAATTAGCAGGAAAGCAGCATCGTACTACACTGTGAGTGTGAAAATTCTTTCAAAGTGTATAATAGAGCATTGTTCTATATGGAAATCCATCCTTTTCAAAATGTTATTGTACCACAGTTCAAAAGTCATGGAATGTGACTGTACTCTTCTGAGGTAGAACATCATTCTAGAATCTCTAGAGACTACAGAGGTCAGTTTCATTGTGAAAGGGAAAAAACACAATGCATACATTTAACATAATATTATACACAAAAAAAAAAAAAAAATACAGGATGAACAACTTTATGCATAACCATTGTGTTCTTCCGCCTCGGGGTTCTGATTCCCACGGACCTCTCAAGCTTCGTTCTCGAGGTCAAAGAAAACCAGAACTCCTGTGACAGAACACACTGGTTAGGCATAGTTGCCCATCCAGTATTCTCTATATTATTTATTCAGCAAATATTCAAACAATGTATGTGTAATGGTGTAAAGGTTCAGTTTTTGAAACCATTTGAGTTTATGCTTCTGAAGAGCTGATTGATGGGGTATTACCGTTAGGAGCCACACTAACTATTCATAATTACCAGGTCTTTGGTATAGAGGGTTTCGTAATAGCTAGAGAACAGTGTGTGTGTGTGTGTGTGTGTGTGTGTGTGTGTGTGTGTGTGTGTGTGTGTGTGTGTGTGTGACAGATATATAGAGATATAGAGATGTAGATCTCTCTCTTTTTTTTTTTTTTTTTTATATATATATATATATATGTTGCTAATGCACTAATTAGGGTTAAAGTGACAAAAGTAGGGAAATGTGGTGTTAAGGTTTACAGCCCTAACACCCTACCCCCACTCTGCAGCCAGCAACAGGAAAAGCCATTATGGTTGCACCTCTCTTGCCTCTTTGCAAACAGGCATGGGGTGTGCCTTGGGGTTGTCAACTCTAACGCTCACACTATTACATCAGTAAATAAGCTGAGATGGGTACAATATATGAGAATGGGGTGAGCATCAGGGTTGACAACACCAAGGCACACCCCACAACTAATTTGCGAAGAGGCAAGAGAGGTGAAACTGTAATGGTTATTCCTGTTGCAGGCTGCAGGGTGGGGGTGGGGTGTTACAGCTGGAAACCCTAACACCACATTTCCCTACTTTAGTCACTTTGAACCTGACTAGTGCATTAACAAAGTTATTTGCAATGAATTTCCTTACTTTTTCAGATAGCATAAGCATATTCTTCCCTCCATAATCATATCTTTATTTGCCTGTGGGAATGCTGAGCCCTGCAGTCCCTGTGCTTCCATCCATCCATAATTTTTGAGATGGTGTAATCATATCCTTATTTGCCTGTGGGAGTGCAGGGCCAGGCCCTGTGCTCCCATCAATCCATAGATGCATATATGTATATGCAGGGATGTCTGGGCCCAGTGCTTCCATTTGTAGGACAACAGTAACTAAATTGTCAGCATAGCCTTCTTATTACCCCACCTCATGTACCCCGTACAGTAAATTTTGAAATCCCTGTCAAAACGTGATTGTACGCCACTGCAACATCATTCCACGTCACAGGTGTGATGACAAACTTTGGCCAGGATTTGACAAATGACCACTGCCACATTCATGAGGTAGTCTAAAAAATGCTATGTTGAAAATGTGGGTAAAAATATTTAAAATGACCAAAGTTATGGGCGAGCATAGCAAAATTTCAATGCATACGCATAACTTTTTCATTGCTACATATTTTGAGCCCTAATTTTTTTTTTTTTTTTTTTTAACATAGCCTTCTTATGACACCACCTCGTGCACAAGGGCAGTGAAAAGTTTCCAATCCTGCCCGAAAGGTGATTTGCCAAGTGACCATGAAATCACCTTTCTGGCCAGATTTGCCTAATTCCATCATTGTTTATGAGGTGGGGTCCCAAAACGGCTATGTTGAAAATTTGGGCTCAAAATATGCAAAAAATGGCATAGTTATGAATCAAAGTTGAATACCCCATTAAAATACATTGAACCGCACTTACCTTAGTTTCTCATATTGCAGTCAGCAGTTTCAGCAGCAAGATGTGTCTTCAATCAGAGAATGCATCTTCACCCAGTGAGCTGTACAGGTGACTGTGTGTGTGTGTGTGTGTGTGTGTGTGTGTGTGTGGAGTGCAGGGTAGTGGGTGCTCAGTGGGAGGTCAGGGTAGGGGAGTCGGATTGGTAAGGGACCGTTTTCCTTTCTACAGGAAAAAATGACATCAAGGGACAGTTTTCTTTATTTCAGATGGGTACTGGGATGAGGGGTGTCACTGGACACCAGAGAAATGTAAAAAAAAAAAAATAGGGGAATGGCCATCGGAGGGGTGGGGGTGCCACTAGACACCAGGGAAATATGAACAATATGGGGATGGTGCTCAGAGGGGTGGGGCTGCCACTAGACACCAGAGAAACAGTGCCAACATATACAGACTGTGATTGAAGGGGTGGGGGTGCCACAAGACACCAGGGAAATATTAAACAAGACAGGGAGGGGGATGGGGTGCCACTAGACACCAGGGAAACTTTACAAACAATGGGAATGGTGATTGGAAGGGTGGGGGTGCCGCTAGACACCAGGTAAATATTAACCATATGGGGATAATAATCAGAAGGGTGAGGGGTGACACTAGACACCAGGAAACTTTACAAAATACAGGAATGGTGATGGGAGGGTGGGGGGCCACTAGACACCAGGAAATAGTGTACAAATACAGGGACATTGATCAGAGAGCTGGTCTCCCTACACAATGCCATTTTTCTCTCTTTTAATTGATCTCGCGTGATCATTTCATACAGCAACTCTACAGTGCTTACTTAACATGCTCTGAACCTGAATTTTTTAAATTTATAACTTTAGAATGAATTTATGTTTTTTCATCAAACTATCCAAAGGCACATCTGTGGCCCAAACCCTTTGTATCCTGAAAATTTCAGAACCAATTCCAAACCAGCTGGTGCAAGGTAGTGACAAAAAAACAGCAACAAATTACTGTTGATGCAAATCTTTTTGTATCCACTAATGTGAAATAAGCAGAAGTGAGTCCCGAAAAAAGGATTTAAAAATGTAAAGAAGAAATACCTTTTCTAACAGTTAACTACAAAATCCACCTAACAGGGTCCCGATGACCAACATACATAAGTGTGTTGGTATCCCTCTGCAATGCAATACTTGAAGCAACACCCCATTGAGTTAGAGAGAGAAAAGGAAGTACAAAAGAAGAAGGAAACCACTTTGGTTCTCAAAACTGGTAGCAGAAAAAGTTAGAGCCAAAAAGCTGGCCTTCAGGAAATGTAAGGGAACGCTGCAGGATGAAGATAGGGAGGCATATCAAACTTCCCTAAGGGAAACAGGGAAGGCAGTAAGCCAGGCAAAAGCCCAAACCGAGGAAACACTAACACAAACAGTAAAAGAAGGTGACAAGACTATCTATAGATACATTAGCGAAAGGAGAAAGTCCAGAGGGGGTATTGCTAAGATTAAAGGGGATAAGGAGGCATGTGAGGAGGAGGACCATGTAAAAGCATCTATCCTAAATAGATACTTCTGCTCAGTATTTACTGAAGAGAAGGTAGGGCAGGGCCCACAGCTCAGCACCATGGACACAGGGGGAGGAAGGTGTGCACTAGTCCCTTCACAAAAAAAAAAGGGTCCTACAAGGGCTTGATAAGCTCAGGGTGGACAAGGCAATGGGACCTGATGGCAATCATCCCAGGGTACTAAAGAAGCTAAGGGTGGAACTAGCAGAGCCATTATCAAAACTCTTTATTTAGTCTCTGAGCACAGGAGAGGTCCCAGAAGACTGGAGAAGAGCTCATGTGATCCCGCTCCACAAGAGTGGTAGCAGGGAGGAGACTGGGAACTACAGACCAATCAGTCTTACCTCAGTAGTGGGCAAGATTATGGAGGTACTCCTTAAGGAAAAGATGGTACAACACCTGGAATCCATAGGAGCACAGAATCCAAGACAGCATGGGTTTACAAAAGGAAGGTCCTGTCTAACTAATTTCATAGATTTGTTTTACTGGGTAACCAGAGTTGTGGACCAAGGGGGAGCAGCTGATGTCGCCTACCTTGACTTCAGCAAAGCTTTCGATACTGTTCCACATAGAAGATTGATTAATAAGCTGGGTAGGCGCGGGGTGGGTCAGAAGTTGGTCAATTGGGTGGCAAACTGGTTGACGGGCAGAAAACAGAGTGGTGGTAAATGGTATACAGTCAGAAGAGATGCAAATCACAAGTGGGGTACCTCAGGGATCAGTCCTGGGGCCAGTCCTCTTCAATATCTTCATTAGTGACATTGCAGAAGTACTGGAGGGTAAGATTTGTCTGTTTGCAGATGACACCAAGATCTGCAACAGAGCAGATGATCCAGATGGTGTGGGCAGAATGAGAAGAGATCTGGATAAACTAGTAAAATGGTCAGAAGAGTGGCAACTGGAGTTTAACGCAAAGAAGTGCAAGATCATGCACATAGGGAAGAAAAACCCTGAAGCCACCTATAAGCTGGGAGGGGAATTGCTGGCAGTCACAAGGGAAGAAAGAGACTTGGGCGTCATCACCGATGACCTGAAATCATCCAAGCAGATCACTAAAGCAGTAGGTAAGGCTAGGGGGATGTTGGGGAGTATTAATAGGGGTATCGCAAGTTGGAAGAGGGATGTAGTAATCCCTCTTTACAAGACACTGATTAAGCCACATCTGGAGTACTGCATGCAGTACTGGCAGCCACACCTTCACAAGGACATTAACCAAATTGAGGCAGTCCAGAGAAAGGCAACCAAAATGGTGCAGGAACTACATCAGAAAACATATGAGGACAGATTAACGGAACTCAATACAGTATGTATACCCTAGAGCAAAGGAGGGAGAGAGGTGATGATCAAAACATTCACACACCTTTAACAGGGCATTAACAAGGTGTAAGAGTCAAACATGTTTCAATATAAGAAAATAGCAGGACAAGAGGACACAGCATGAGATTAGAGGGAGGCCAATTAAGGGGTAATGTGAGGAAGTTCTTTTTCACAGAAAGGGTGCTGGATGCATGGAACGGCCCGCCTCAGGAAGTAGTGGATATGAATACAGTGCAGGGCTTCAAACAGGTATGGGATAGGCATAAGGGAGCAATAGAGATGAGTATGAATAGATAGGCCATTGACAGAGCAAAGGCCAATGGCACATTCATAAGGCAGAAAAATAAATGGGCAGACTGGATAGGTCTTGCGGTCCTTATCTGCCATCAACTTTTATGTTTCTATGCCATTTTTGTGTGTCTTACATTTTTTTTTATTTAAAAAAAAAAAATGGTGCACAAGATGGTGGCATATGAAAAAGGATTGTTTCCTCACGAAAAAAGATTGACCCCATACAATAATTTCATACAGCTATTTTGAAGTGCTTACTGAACATGCTCAGAACCTGAAATTTTAAAATCTAATAACTTTAGAATGGATTGATATTTTTTTCACCAAACCAGTCAAATGCACATTTGTGGGCAAAGCCCTTTCTATCCTGAAAATTTCAGACCAAAATCACAAACTGTCTGGGCACAAGGCAATGACAAAAAACAGCAGATTTGTTTAAATGTTTTTCTGCTATCTGCATCATGGAATCTGCTATCCAACCTAAACAAAACTTGGCACAACAATAGATCTACCCCACGAGACTGCACATGCAAAACGTAATGCAAATTCATCAAATGGTTGCAAAGATATTAAAGTGTAAAATTTTTGGTTTAGCATGGGACCCCCTGCTCAACCCTAACTATGGTAATGCACAGTCACATGATGTGTTTTGTCAAATCATGAGACAGCATTTTTACTGATTTTTCTCACCCATGTTGTACATATATATATTAGGAGACACTCATGTGTGTAGCAGTGTTAAGGTATGTACTGAAGAGTATACCCACAACCATTGTTTTACACATGTAGTGTAAATGTACTATATACTCACACCCAGTATTGTAAATGTATTTATGCAGTGTACTGTATATGCTGTATATACATTGCCTACTTTGCTTTTCACAAATAGTCCTAATATATATACAATCAGAGTGTGTATATGCAACTAATAGTACTCCTATATTGATTGCTATCTGTCAAGTATCAGGAAAAAACTGACTCTTCTCATTGGAATTTGGAGAATAATAATGCTTTGGTCTGATGTTGTTCTTTTTCAGGGTAGTCAGGAGGCTGCAGCTTCGGCTGATGCAATGACCCAGCCATACCCGGCACAGTATCCTCCTCCACCACCACAGGTCCGCCTCCCACCAGAGTATCCCCCCACACTTCATCACAGCACCAACCAGGAGTACCCAGGACCGGCAGTAGCTGAGCATGGACTGAGACTCTACCCACCCAGCCAAGCCCATGTGGACCCAAATCCTAGTGCAGATCCTGGCATCCCAGGAATACCACCTCCCCCTACGGTAAGATCCCTTTTGTCTACAGACTCATCCAAGGTTACTTATTACTTTTGAAATTTCTTTTATCCTTGATTATCTCATGCATCTCCCCCATGTGCTCAGTCTGGGAGTTTGAGGATATGTGGACCCTCAAGCCAATCTAGGGGGATTTTTCCCTTCCTCCTACCCTTTCTGTTATACTTCAGATCATTATTAGCTTGTTGCATCTGCATTTCTAATTGATGAATGGTGGGAAGCCGATAGGGGTGTCTGCTACCAATGACCGTGTACACACTTTAATGTACCTGAGTTGACTAGGAACCTTTGGTCTTGCTGGAAGCTTTGTGCTCAGTGATGCTAACTCCGCAAGAATGGAAGGCATCTTTACAGGTGAATTATTCCACAGAAAATGGGCAAAATGAGTTACATTTTTGGTTCCCCTATTGCATGGAGAGGAGACTGCTGTGCACATACTGTACCATCTCTTAACCTTATCAAGAAAAACATTTAAAATATAATATTTCATCTGCAATTTAACAAATATTTCACTCATTTTGGTATTTATGACCTCTCATTCTTTATTTCTGAGATTTGATTAAAAATATTATCTTTATCCCCTGACTTATTCTCATCCTTCTGCCCCCAACATCAAAGTCACAATTTGTATATGTAACAGTGTAATATGTTGCCGCGGAACTCCTTCTGACCTCATAAATAGGAGAAGATGGGGATTGAGGTGAAGTCAGAGATACAAAGATCTTGCTTTCATGTAAATGTACAGACTATTAAAGAATGAGGGTAGATAAATAAAGCACATTTATTTATTTATTTATTTATTTAAAGATTTAAAATTGGTGAATGGGAAAAGCACATTGAGCCGAGGCTCATTTCCAGGTGCAATGTGGGAAAAGGATAAAATTAGGAACCATCAATGAATTACATAGTACAAAGGAGTGTTGTGTACATACTGTAAATACTTATGCAATAGGTGTGGACATAAATGGACTGTGATAAATTTATCTGAATAACTGTGTACATAAATTTAATTTATGTACATAATTACTTTGTCATTAGTCATTTATGTACACAGTTACTACATCACAGTCCATTTATGTACATAGTTTGTACGTCATCGACCCCCCACCTGCCTGCTGGCACTACTTGCTAACTTTCAATTCACCATAGTATTCTACAGTAAAAGCCATGCTGGATTGCTCCACTTGTTCCCAACACAACTTTGTTTCTCATTCTTTTACTCCTGCAGATTGTATTTCACCCAGTCTGAAAACTGAACCCGATCCTGGTGCGAAAATGGCACCAGCTACCGCTCCCACTCACTCTTCATCTCCTGAACCTTTCAAGAAGTAACCACTATCTGCAGTCCAACTGTTTATTTTTTATAATTAAAAAAAATAAATAAATAAAATAACACAAGCAAGTTCCCAGCATCACCAACAGCGACAACTTTCCCTGGCCACCTCTCCCTTTGCCACTACTATTGAAAACAGTTGTACCATACAAAGCAAGCTGCACCCAGACAAAATCAGTTTTCCATCATTTTAGTTTTTAAAATGACACACTGTTCCATCACATTCACATTCACCTTCGTCCCCTCCTCCTTCTCCCATTCAGTCACCTGCACATTCCCATTACTTGTCCAATTCCACTCCTAGCACTATGCCTCTAAAAAGCAAAAACCTTATCTTGTGTTTAAAATTGCCACCTCCGAAAACAAACTCAATTCCTGTGTCCGTCATGCTGCACTGCTTTCTGCTCTTTGGAGTGTCTACAGAAAACTTGCTTGCTTGCTTTTCTATCTCTCTTACTTTGGGTGAGCAGATGGAGAAATTTAATAAACCGTTTCAAATAAAAAAAAAAAAAAACACAGCTCTTGGATGCCTGCACTACTCAGCTGCTGAATTCAGCTAATTCACCGAGTTGACTCTGACTGGCTCACTAATCTCTGCTGCCATCTTAATTCAAATTTTTTAGATACTACTGCCTCAGCCAATGAGCACTGACGCAGCAACAGCTGTCATGCCACTGCATCCATGGCAACACCTCACAAAAAAAAGACCAACACTACTACACCAACAAGTCCCATATAATTTATTTATTTTACAAAACCGTTTAAAAATTAATAAAAGTCAAACATCTCACAAGATCCTTGTCTATTGCATAAATGAAATACACAACAGGGACCTTTTGGAATACATGATTTATATTCACTTGTACTGTTTGACCTTAGGCACAAGTAGTGTTCTTTCAGCTGTTGTTTAAACAAAATGCCTTAATATTGGAGGAACAAATATAGGACTACCATGAATGAAAACCAAATAAAATGGGGGCTAGGAACAGTGATGAGGGAAGAAGAAAGGGAGGGGCTCACAATAAGTTAAGAAATGTGCAGTGGAGGGATGACTCAAAGATGGAAAGGAGCAGACAATCAGGAGATTAAAGAAGGAATGGGAGGATGATGGCAGAAGAGCTGAAAAAAGTGAAGGGTATAGTCACAAGCTCAAAGGCAGTCTGCCTTAATTAATGACTGGAACCTGGGAAACAACATTCGTGAGCTTCAGGTGATGGTAGCAGGTGCAGATTTAGGCCATGCTGCTATTAAAGAAACATTGGCCACTGGGAATAACAACTGGGACCTGGTAGCTCCATGCAGCATTGCATTTTAGCATGACAGGGGGAGAGAAATAGGAGGAGGGATAGTCCTTTATGTCAAGGAAGGCATAGAGTTGATAAAGCATGGGTCCTTCAGGGGGAGAGATTGAGGAAACAGAATTGCTTGGGTACAGCTCAGGGCAGAATTGGGTAAGACATTGTGCATGGGGATAGTTTATAGACTGCAGAGACATGGTGATAAAGGCAACAGGAAACTAGGGACAGAAGGCACAAGGCCAGTAGGAGTACGTGGAAAAGTCATGTACCCTGTCTGCAGCTCTGTGCACCCACAGACAGGTGTGCCCATACCGGCATTCACCAATGCCAGTCACCTGTCTGCTGCTCCTTCCCCCCAGTGTGCAGGACTCAGCAGGGCAGCCAGGGGTGGAGTTGCAGACCCGGGCAGGCATCCAATGGGATGCCCCTCCTGAGTCCAACAGTGGATCCCTTGTGTTGTGAGGTGTGGTCCAGGGTAGTGCATGCCTACAGCAGGCACCCAGACCCACACACCCAGTGGTGGGCTGTGTCTCCCTTCTCCCCTGGTTCCGCCACCGCCTCCCCTCACCTCCAGTACATGCCACCGGCAGTCCCAGCCCCCCTCACTGCCTGGTGGGCCATGGCAGCACAGAAGGGTCATGTCAATGTTCTGCCATGCCTGGTGGCAGGTATCCATAGGGGCATGCAGAGGGCTATGACAGGGTCTACCCTGGCATACCATGCATCACCCTACACACCCATTGGCTAGCACTACGCAGTTTAGTGAATACAGAGTAGTACTAGCATGCCCCCGGAACACCCCCGGTGCAGTGTGGTTCACAGACCTGAAGGATTGGGTGCAAAGGTCTGAGCACCCACCGTTTGTGCATCCCATGCAGGGGGGCACAATGGGTGTGGGGCAGCTTCATGCCTGAGATATGCGGCACGTAGCCACTCAACCCCTTCATGCATAGAACCCAGCAATAAAGAAGGAAGCCAAAAAAGTGCAGGTAGTGGTGGAGAGAGATCTTAACTTGTCAAACATAAATTGGGACACTCCAGCAGTTAAGTGCGCCAGAAGTCGGTCCCTCAAGAATACATTGCAGGCTGCATGTTGGTGCAGCCACTCAGGGAACCCACAAGGCAGGCTGCCATTCTTGACATGGCACTCACCAACTTGGAAATGGTAGGCGGACTGTGGATTGAGAAACCGCTAGGGTCCAGTGACCATAATACCATATGGTTTAAACTGTCCTAGGAACCAGTACCCCTACGTCAATGGCTGAGGTTCTGGATTTCAGAAGAACAAACTGTTGCCAAACGAACGAATTAGTCCAGGATAAGTTTGTTGGAGTGGACAAAATTGAGAGGGGGGTGGAGGAAAGGTGGGGAGCAATTAAAGGGGCCATTCTCAATGCAACTGCCATGACTGATAATACCAAGAGAAACAGGCACAAGAGAACAATCTGGTTCTCAAAGAAGGTCAAGGAGACCATGAGGGTTGAACCAACCTGATAGTATTCAATGACTAACTACAGAAGGGCTGTGGGCAAGGGACAGGCAGTGGATTTACTATACTTCTACTTCAGCAAGGCATTTGAGTCGGTGCCAAAAAGAAGGTTGCTGAAGAAGTTAGAGAATCTAGGTGCAGTGAGGGACCTTCAGTAGTTAGATGGGTGGATAATTGGGGGGGGGGGAGCAGAACAGCAGAGCATGGTGGTTAATGGTGTTAAGTCCGGGGAGCGGGAGGTCACAGGTGGGGTGCTGCAGGGGTCAGTCATGGGTCAAATCCTTTTTAATATGTTCATCACCAATATAGAAGAAAGAATAGGAACCTGGGAGTCATCATAAGCATCTCCCTAAAACAATATAGCCAATGGAACAAAGCCTACAGCAAGGCAACCAGGATGCTGGGTTTATTTTTTTGGGGGGAGGGCTTTGATGGTTGAAGTGAGGCATTAATACCACCTATCTATAGATCACTGGTGAAGCCCCACTTGGAATATTGTGCTCAGTTCTGGAGTTCCCACTTAAAGAAAGATGAAGACTGGCTTGAGATGGTATAGCGTAGGGTAACCAAAATGATTCAGGGCCAGCAGAGCAGATCCTTTGAGGGTTAGCACAGGGCACCAAATATGTACTCACTGGTGGCGAGAATGGAGAGGGATGACATGATAGAGACCTTCAAGTTCCTGAAAAGAATGAACAGGGTAAACTGCAAAGAAAAATTCAGCAGAATAGTAAGTCAAAAACATGGGGGCATGAGTGGAAGTGTTGGGTGGGGATTCAGGATAGACAGGAGAAATTTTCATTTTAGATTGAGACATGGAACAGTGTGCTGACAGAGATGTTGGGTGCAAAAACAATAACTGTCTCGGACACTGCTGGGACAGAGTAAAGGGCTTAACAGTTACTTTGGAAGTGGCAGTAAGGCAGGGGCATGAGGGCAAAAACTCTGTGTCAACAATAGACCACAGGGCAGGAAATAGTAAAACCGGACAGGCTGGATGGACCAATGGTCTTTTTCTGTTATCTATGTTTCTAAATTCTGAAACAAATTCCGGTGTAATTATTCACACCAGTAGGTAATTCTGTACAGTTCTAGGGAATTCTTGATGGGCTATCACCATAATGATGAAAACAGCTGGTAGCCATGTGACCACTAAAAACACTGTCCAAGTAAGTTTGAGGTACAGTATCTGTGTCTTGTACAATTTCATAAAATGGTCTCTTCAACAGAAGGTTTGGTTTCGCTACTAAAATAAGGGACCACTAATAAAATGGTGCAGTGGTATCCTGTTGAATTAAAATACAGGAGACAGGTTTCATACGTGTGGCAGAAATGACAAGGGGCAGAGCCAAAGTAGTGCGATCTTCAAGCAAGCAAGAATAGCCAATTATGTCACTGTTTAGTACTGAACAAAAAGAGTATGGGAAGCAAATCATGGCAAAGTTTATTTTGATTAAATTATAAACATTATATAAATATCAAATGCCACTGCATCATTTCTATATAACTTTATCATATACGGTAGATACATAAACTGTGATGGCAGAAAAAGACCAATGATCCAGCCAGTCAGCCAGTGTACCCTATCTAACCCCTGCACCTGTTGTCCTTCCAGGGTTCAAGCTCCTGTATTCCCCTCCCTGACTCTTGTCATCCTGAGTAACCATTATGCCCATCACTGTATCCCAGCCTTGCTTGAAACCATTAATGGTTTTTGCACCCACCACCTCAGCTGGTAAACTGTTCAATGGTTTCACCACCCTTTCTGTAAAATAATACTTCCTCATGTCACTCATAAACCACCACCCTAACAGTTTCCACTGGTGCTCATGTGACCTAGAACTGCCATTCATGCTAAATAATTCCCTGCTGTCCACCTTGTTTGTTACTTTCAGGAACTTGAAGGTTTCTGTCATATACCCCTCTCCCTCCTGGTCTTCAATGAGTACAAGTTCCATACCTTGAGGCACTTCTTGTAAGATCTGCCCTGTTGGCTCGAAATCATCTTTATCACCCTTCACTGCACCATCTCCAGCCTGTCCTTATATTTGCTGAGGTAAGGACTCCAGAACTGGGTACAGCACTCCAGGTGAGGCCTCGCCTATAAAGAGGTAGTATTACCCCTTTCCTTCTACTGTCAATACCCCTCCTGATACACCCCAGATCCTGTTTGCCTTACTATAGGCCTTGTTGCACTAGCTTGATTGCTTGAGGGTGTCACTGATGATAACTCTTAGATCCTGTTCTTCAGTGATAGTGCTGTCTTACCCCACTCATTCAGTACTCAGACCTTTGGTTCTTGTTCCCTAGGTGCATCACCTTGCACTTTAGTGTTGAATTTCAACTGCCAAACCTTAGACTACCTCTCTAGCGGTTGCAGGTTACTCTGCACTTCCCTGATTCCCATGTTGCTATCCACCCTCCCACAGAGCTTTGTATCATCTGGGAAGTGACACAGCATGCCATGGATTCCCTCTCCAATTTCACTGATGAACATTTTGAAGAGGACTGGGCCCGGGACAGATCCCTGTTGCACCCCACTCATGACCTCCCTCTCTACTGACATGACCCCATTTACCACAACCCTCTGCTGCCTCCCCCTTAGCCAGTTACCTACCCATCTTACTATGTCCATAGTCATGCCCAGATCCTCCATCTTCTTCAAGTCAAGTCATAGTTATTTAAAAACGCTGTTCCGAAAAGACCACAGCACTGAACATATAAAAGAAAAAACATACAAAATATATAATTAACTACACAAAGTTAAAATAAATCAAGGATAAAACAATAGTAAATCAAAGATAAAACCACTGTATGTCAGCTGTTATCAAATTCTGGATAAGCTAAGCCAAAAAGATAGGTTTTTAAGGTGGTCTTATCAATCAATCAATTTTTATTTAACAAGGTGAAACAACAAACTCTCAATGGTCAGGCACTCTCTTATCTGGCAAGGTAGAGAGTTCCACAGGGTAGGGGCCACAAAAGCAAAAGAGCAGGACCCAGAGTTCTTCAGACGCACCCTGGAAACCTCTAGCAATATCTCATCAGCAGAACGGAGTGAGCAGAGGGGGCGGTAGGGGCATAGAAGATCTTGCAGAGGTAGCGTGGACCCTGTCCATGTAGGGCTTTATAGGTCAGCAACCTGACCTTGGAGGTGATCCACCAAGGTACTGGCAGCCAGTGCAGACCATGGAGCACAGGAGTGACATGGCAAGATCTTGATAAGTCAGTCAACTACCTGGCCACCACATTCTGCACTAGCTGCAATCGGCGGACATCAACCCCCAATAGCCCTAGGTAAAGGGCATTGCAGTAATCAAGGCGTGAGGTGACAACAGCATGGACTAATGCTGGTAGGTCATCAGGCAGGACCAGGCGCTTAATCCAGGCAATGTTCCTCAGATGGAAAAAAGAGGTCTTCATGACAGCAGACAACTGAAATGTAAATGTCAGGCTGCTATCGAACACAATGCCCAGATTTCGCCCTCAGTCTGAGGTGAGCAGCTGGTCACCCATGAGCCAAAGCCCAGAGGGCTGCCCTGCCAAGCAGCCCCAAGCTGTGATGACCTGATTCCACCACCACCACCTCAGTCTTGTCAGAGTTCAACCTCAGTCAGTTAGCACTCATCCAACCCTGGATCTCGGAGAGGCAGCTGTTAAAAACCAAGACCAATCCACTCTGCTCAGGTACAAAGGACAAGTAGAGCTGAATAGCATCTGCATAGCAGTGGAAACTCAGCCCATACCACCTTATAATGTCCCCCAATGGCATCATGTACACTGCAAACAACATGGGGACAGTACAGAGCCCTGTGGAACCCCACACAACGGGGGGAGAGGGGCCGAGGAATAAATCCCCAACACCACCGTCTGAGTCCTGCTGATGAGGAAAGATCAAAACCATCTGAGAACTGTACCAGAAAGTCCACAGAGAATCTGCAGATGCTCCAGCAGCACCCCATGGTCTACAGCATCAAATGCTGCAGGGAGATCAAGAAGAACCAGGATAGATCGGCTCTCCTGATCTCTCATTATCAGGAGATCATTAAGTACCCGAAAGAGGGCAGTCTCAGTACTGTGCCTCTTCTAAAACCTGGACTGGAAAGGATTGTAGACATCATGCACTGTTAAATGGTTGTCCAGCTGCATCTCAACCACCTTCTCAATAACCTTTCCCACAAAGGGCAGGTTAGAGACTGGTCTCCAGTTTGCTAAGCAGTCCGGGTCAAGGGAGGATTTCTTCAGGAGGGCTACTACAACCACCTCCTTCAGGGAATCTGGAAACACCCCTGTCTCCAATGAGCACCAGACTATCTCAGCAAGGACCGGGCTGATGACTTCAACGCACCCCACAAGGAGGCATGTTGTGCCTGGGTACAAACTGCAAGAGGTTGGGTGCAGACTATGGTCAACCCACACAATGTCCTCAATTGCCAACCAGCCGAAGTCAGACCAGACAGACTGGGTGCTTGCCACCCCATGCCAATCACCACACTGCCCATTAGAGGACACTGACTGGATCCCGGACCTGATGGTGGCAATCTTATTGGCAAAGAAGCGAGCAAACTCATCACACTTAACATGTGAAAATGCTCCCCGCAACTAAAGACAGGTTGGACTGCACAATCTATTGACAGTTCAGAAAAGCTGAGCAGGTCAATTCTTCACCTCAGCAATCTCCTTGGACATGAATTCTGCCTTCTTACAGGAGATGGCCAATTGATGGTCTTTATAATAGGACATCAATCTAAGTTTGTCACCCAACAGGTCCTATTTCTGCCAGCATCTCTCCAACCTTTGACCCCCTCACCTCAGCTCCTTCAAAGTCCCGTCAAACCAAGGGGACTTTGGGCAGAGAGTGAGAGGGCAAACATGGACCTGAGCTAGAGTCAAGGGCACCTGTCACCACCTGATTATAGGCATGTACCAGTTCCCCCAGCTCTCTGCTTACTCTCTACACATGTGATATGTCTAGCACTGCCATAAGACCATCAGGAGGCAAGTCCCTTAAAGGGTGGTACTGGACCATCTCCGTAGAAGCAGGTCTATAGGGGGGAGCCTCGAATCTGAACCTTATAATATGATGGTCCTACCAACTGACTGGTTTCACCACCAGGTCAGTGATCTCCATGCCCAGAAGAAAGACTAGATCCAGTGAATGACCATGACTATGGGTAGCGGAGGTAACTACCTGTGTAAGGCCCAACTAGTTCATCAGCTGGAGGAAGTCCTTCCCAAACTGCAAGAGTTCATTGTTGACCCATGCATTGAAATCCCCCATCTGGGCAATTCCAACACAAGATCGACAATTAAGTCTGCAACTTCCTGCAGGAATTCCTTCCCACCCCCTTGGAGGATGGTAGATGAGTAGTATCCTGCAGCCTACACCTGCTCCCACAATACATTCAAAGGATCTGGTCACTCCCACTGGGGTGTCTACAAGGCCCAGATCTGACTTAAATCAAATGGCTACCCCCCCGCCCCTATGATCATCTCTCAGGGTGGTGTATCGTTGAGTACTCAGCTGGAATTGTTGCCTCCAACACTGGGCCAGCATTCTCATCCAGCCAGTTCTCTGACACAAGTATCTTAGAAGCACCGAGTCAAATGCCTTGCCAAAGTTAAACTAGAGTAAATCCATGGTATGGCCCCTCTTCAATGCTCTCATCATCAAGTCAGAGAATACTATTAGGTTAGTTTGACAAAACCTCCCTGCCACAAACCATGCTGTTTACTATTCTGGAGACCTTTTCCCTCCAGGTAGTCCATGAGGTCCTCTTTGACCAGTGACTCTATCAGCTTCTTTACAACTGAGGTAAGACTGATAGGTCTGTAGTTCCCCCTTGTTCCTTGCTCCACCCTTCCATAGAGCGGAACTATGTCCATCACCTTCCAGTCCTTTGGTACTACCCCATATGTAATAAGCTATTGAACAGCCCTACCTGAGGTTCAGCCAGTTCTTCTGACAGTTCCCTGAGCACCCCAGGTACATCCCATCTAGTCTCGGGCCTTATTACCTTTAGGGCATGTTTAACATCATGGAATGCCCTAGTTGTGGAATGCCAGCTAGATTTGCCACTAGGACTATTGTTCCTTGGGCTATTGGACAGTGGATACATTGCAGAGATAATGTGGTCACTTGGGTGGGGGGGATGGCTTGCTAGCACTGTCCCCCTGACTATCAAGTCATGGGTGAGAGTTTGCAATTGGTCTTGGTGGAGAAACCACTTTTCTACACCCCTCCTTGTGGTTAAGCTACAGTATAGGAGGAGGGGTCACAGACACTGGTGTAGGGGTAAAATACAAAACACTAAAACAAATCAAGAAGACAAGTTAGACCAGGTGGTCTCCTTCTGCTGGCTACTTTCTTATATTCTTATGTTCCTATAGTGTCTTGCAATGGTGGCTGTGGGTTGGGGGAAATGGGGTACTTATATGAAATATGGGATGAAGAAATGGGATATCCCTTCTCAGATGTTTAATCATGGGGAAATGTAACTCTTTCTTTAACTTAGTGGGTATACGCACCCGACAGTGACAGTTCGACAGTGAGGTCCCCTACAGCTACTACAGCACCATGCCGCTATAGGGGACCCACTGGAACTGGGCACTGTGTCGGGGGTCCTGCACCTCCCCCGAATCAGCTCAGACTCAGAGTTGATAATCCTTAGTGGGGGAAGGTGCGGGGGGCACAGCCCCCACGTGGGGGGTTCAGGGGTTTAAGCCCTATGAAGAAAACACTTCCTGTACTAGGAAACTGGCAGCCGACTGCTAAATGCAGTCGACCTGTCGGTTTCACTGTTGGGTCGTTCGACGAGAAATTTGTTGAACACCTGTCGTGGATCCAATTTAGTAGTCCCTTGGTGGTCAAAATGAGGAGTTCTGTTTTATCCACAAGGCAGATACTTTAATATTCATTTTTTTATTTATTATTTGCTCTAACTGGGTAGCCCCATGAAGTTAATGTTTTTATGGCAGTCTGGGAAGAGACCAGCAGACAAAAGACAGAAATATCACCATAACAGCCAGTTTTCAGAAGTAATATGCAGTAGTACCTAACTTTATGCTGGCCTTGAGAAATCATGCTGTGACCCTCAGCAAGTGGGGTCTCACCCTTCCCCTTCGACATTATGATTACATGGCTGTCTAAAAGCATTTTCAGTTACATCTCAGTTCTGATGCCTTTACTAGAAGCCCAAGGTATGTACCTTCAGGGCTTCAAAGGCAATTTTATTTTACTGGAAGTATCCTAATTCCATTTGTCAAAACTTCAAAGTATAAATTTTCTAAAAGTAAAATATTTGTATATCTAGATCCTAAAGTGGGAGAAAAATAAGTGAAATAATTTCACTTGATCATTTTTGAAAGTTTTGCATAGCTTTTTTTTTTTTTTGCTGGGGGGGACTTAAAAGACCTTCAAAAGAAGAGAATCTCTCTAAGTGGTGCATGTTTGCACAGCAACTTGTATCACCCCTGCTGGTGAAGGGGTTTGGGATGGACATAATGCACATGGAATCCTTTCCAACCTTAAAATACAATGCTACTATGTAAACCTCATATAAATTAAAGCTCGGGGTAACGTAATGCTTCACTTTGTGAGGAAGGGGAGATTTGACAACCGTTCTTCCATGGGTTGTGAAACTAATGGCCTGTCCAATATTGGGAAGACAATTTCAAGAAGTTACAGTAAGTATTAAGTTATTTGCAGAACAGAAAGTGATGGCTTGTTATCAAGCACAGAATTTGCGCACCCCATCTCATAAGCAAGTGTGGATTGTATTGTATTTAGATTCAAGCCCTTATGAGAGTATTCTCAATAATAATTTGCCTCCTTACTCTGAGGATAAAACCAGTTTTGTTCAAATACTGTATGCAGCCTATTGATATCTGCTATGAAGTGCAGTCTGCCAAGTATGGTAGGCAGGTCACTTCATTTACTCTTCCTAGAATTGTGTCCATATTGGGCAATAAATTCTTAGCCATGTTGCTACTTCCCCTGTCCCTGAACACCCACTAGAGTCAGATAAAACCCACAGCTGCACCTGTCAGGGATCCGTTTACAGATAGCTTGTTTATCTCTACACTCAGCAAGTGTCACATTCTATTAGTCTCAGATTGTTCCTCTGTTGAAGGTTAGAATGTCCTTCGGCTGAAAATAGGCATCTTTTTATAAAGTCCAGGCTGACTTGGTTCTGACATGATGCATTTGTTCTAATACAAAGAATGCATGCATCTTAAACATAAAGAATTCAAGCATGTACTTTGCTTCATTTACTTTGACAGAAAAAATCCACTAGATTTCTGAAATGGAAATTGGAAGAGGAGGTTATGCAATTTGAAGATGTGTTTACACTCTCCTCTTTGCACAGTTCTGACTTCTGAGTATTTCACACAGCAGCTGCTCCAACTCTTCAACAATTTAGCTGCCTAGTTTCACCTAGAGCTGATTTTTTTTTTTTTTTAGTCACACTGAGCTGCACAGGCTCTGAGTCTGGACCGTGCATAAGTTTTGTCTGAGCCTGTGTAGCCACTCCCATCACCTGTTATAGGCAAACTGCACCAACTGACATTTCTGTGCATAGCTTCCCTCTCTACAGCAATTGTCCAGAACTCCTTTGTCAAGAAATATGTTTAAAAGGGTAATCCCAGTGGTGTGGAGGACTAAGGCACTGAGTGCCTTACCTCCTGCCATGCCAGTCACCCATGTTCAGGAACGGGTACGGGTTGCTAAGGATCAGCCAGGGGGAAGACTGGGAGAGGACTGAGCAGTTGCCTAGCAGCTCCTTATCCCAGATCTAGGTGGTTAGCCATCTTGGCTCTTGGTTGCCACCAGGTGGAACCCTAGTGGTAGCCCATGGGAGCTCAAGAGTCAGGGGTGGGGGTGGGAGCAGCGGTTCCAGAATGCATGCACACCTCCACATGCATGCATTCCCTCAAGTATGCCACAGCTGAGGGGGGGGATCAGGAAAAAATGGCAAGCATTCATGGCTCCCATACACTGTGCCTCCACCAGGCACATCACCAGGTGATCTGTCACCAGAAATGGATTCGGGCATCAAGGGAAAGACAGCCCTCCCCCTCATGACCCCACCACTAAGGGGGGATCCATGGGGGGTACTGGCCAAATAGTTAAGCCTGGGGAGATAAGACAGTGGGGGGCAGGGGATGATGGGGAAGGGTGAGATGGGAGACAAGCCCAACATGACTTCTGAGAATAAACAGGTTATAGAGAAAAAAAATGTGTTTAGAAATTCCTGCTGCAGCACTTCATGTCATGCATGGAAAACTGAAACAGTGCTAAACTGCTTATGAGTAATCTCAGTTTTATGATAATCTTTCCTAGGCTTTGGAGTATACCGTTTACTGCTCTTTTCAACACTGCCTAGTAAACCAGCATGTATTTTTCTGCATGTTACAGATTGGTATTGAGATTGTCAGTGATCCCTCTCCTAAAGCTACCACAGTTTGACAAAATACAGCAGAAAATTAGCCACCTGTTTCCACATGACATTTGTCCACTGTGTTGATAGCTGTCTGTCAAATACAGTCACATTGGCAAAGATTCTGGGCATTCTCTCGCTATCTGCAGTGCCAATGGCCTCACAGCCAACTAAAGAAAATGCACAGGATATAAACAGTCACCAGAATATGCAAAAAAAAAAAAAAAAAAAGGGCTTGAATTTCTCAGTTCTGGGACAAAAGTAAAGTAAAGCTGGATTTCAAAATAATTCACTTGGGTAACTGCTTTGAGCTGCAGATTATAGATTCAGGGAGCACTACTGACCAGTCACAGCACTCTACCACCTGCGCATGAGACACTCTTATTCAGTAAAGAGGGCCTCATGTGCAGCTACACCAGAAACTGGCACATTATCAGCATCTATTCCGCAATTTATTTTATTAAAAAAAAAATGGCAGCACTCCCCTTGATCTATAATATATTAATGCCTCCCTCAAAGTGCTGGTTTTAGTATAAAAGTGGGTTCATGTCCATCTGTTGGGTGACAGAACCACTCATCTTCACTTGACTGTTCTCTCACCCAGTGAATGCACCTGAAACCACTCTTGTGCTACAAGTGACTTCAAGAGACCTATTAATACACTGAATCTAAACCACGATTGTTAACTGCCTTAGATCCCAAGAAAGGTGCAATGCAAACCTAGCCTTCTCTTTCTTTGATACAACTGAACATTTGAAACCTGGAACTTTGAAACGTGGGCATGAGTGTAGTCAGATTTTGGGGCAAATATGTACAACCGAGATCTGCCTATTCTGAGACTGGTTTTGCTGGGATCTGAAAAATCTCTCATCTCCCTAGTGAACTGCTTCCTGTTTTAAAACCGCCTTGTTTTTCCTTTGTTAGAGTACTTTGCTGAAGCTGCCTTTTTCCTACCTGATATTAGTTTGTTTTTTTTTTTTTTTTTTTTTTTTTAAGAATATCTACATCATAGCCCCCAGTTTGCACTATTAGAAAAAAAAAACACTTCACTTCCTCTGCTGGCTTATAATATGTTTCTATCTGGTGGACCCTGCCATCCTCCCACCCTAACATCAAGTAAACCTCTTTTAAACATGGTTGTTCTGGCAGCATCCCCTGCAACTGACATCAGCAATGGGGGTATCCTGCTAGAGGCTGTTAGGACAAATGCTTCTTGCAGTTTTGAAAAGCTTTGACACATCAATCATTGCTTCCCATGGTACACCCAAGGCCATGCACATGTTACATGACCTGCACTTACTGTAGCCTTGGGATTGCTGTGGGACAGGTGACTAGTGTATCAGAGCTCTGAGAAGCAACTGGCCTACAGTAATTGAATCTTCCATGGCTAACCCAGTAACAGACATCTGTCATAGAGGATTCTGGATGCTGCAGAGTAGCCATGTTTACACTATAAGGGTAGGTGGATGGCTGGATCAACTAGATAAAAAAAAAAAATTAAAAAAAAGTGAAAGCCAACAAAATAAGTAACATTTTTTGGGGAGATAAGAAGTGCATTGGGAATAAGAACACGTATCTAGCCCTATTAATTAGCAGTCAGTTCTGGAAGGAAAGCATTAAAGCAATGACATGGAAACCTGCAGTGAAGGTTTTACTCTATACTTCTGTTCCACAGATGTCACTGGGTTCTTAGATTGATAATTATTAAATTGATGAATATCAGGCAGAAAACAATAGTAGCAATAAGGGACCATAAAAAAATGGGAACAATATTATTTTAAAGTAAGCACAATAAGCGCTACAGTACTCTACATACATTAGGGAGGCTATGCATACCCAAATTTCCGGTTGTAATAAAAAAGAGAGCGTGCGGTTTAGGCTCCGTTTAACTAACAATTTCTGGCTGCTGATATCACACACTATGTATTGTTACAGAAAGCACAGTGGTGTCATTTGTCATATAAATACAGCATTGTTTCCCTTCAGGAAGAGCAGATTTCATGTGGAAGGTTAAATGACAAAATATAAACCCTGAAGAAAAGATCTGAAAAGAAGCATGTACTGTCTAGTAAACTTTAATACAGTAGCTGAACAAAGCATGTTTATCAAAGTAAAGACTGAGTGAAGAGGAAGGGCTGGCCTGGTTTTCAAACCTCTAGAAATCACGCATGTGTGGCAGGAAAGGTTATGCAAGGGGTGTCCCCTTGCGCAAATGCAATTTCTGCTGCATGCTTAATATTTTCCTAAAGTTGCCTTTCTGCAACCTTTTACACATAGTAATCAACCTTTTTACATGCAGTAATTTATGGCTTCTTGGTAAAGTGTATTTACACAGATGTTAGGTCAGGTATTTTCAAGTGTAGCATCTTATGCCAAATGTGCAGCAATCATTCTGAAAAGAGTATTTTAGCCAGTGCAGGCTATTTTCCAGCACGAGAGTTGTGCCCAGGGGATTAGTTCATGGGACATTCCATGCCCTTTAGAAACTGAGCCCCTTGGTTGAGCCTTCAATGGTCTGCAGCTGTGGAGAAAAACAAATCAGCCAGGCATCAATTATGTTATGTCAGTTGTAGAATTACCAAAGTCTATTAGGCAACCTTAAGACACAAAATGGCCAAATGTCTGCAAGTGGTAGACATAAATGAAATACGTCTGCCATTTCTGGGAGCACAAACTGGATCTAACAAAATTACATAGTTTGCAAATCACCCTATACTGTATGTCAAATATTTGCCCTCTCATTCTATTAAATAGGTTTTCTAATTTCAAACAAAAAAAAAACAGTTAGCATTGGAAGCAGTACAGTCTCATAACATTCCAAAAACATTCACAACTGCAAGACATTGCTGCCTTTATTACTAAAGACATTTGCATGAAACCACACTCTTTGCCCTACAGACTTCCTCTGTCTACGTTTTTCCAGCCCTGAAGCCAGACTCCTCTGTCTGACATCAGAATTGTTTCTGTGGCAACAGATGTGATGTCATAAATCTAAGGGGTTAAAAAAAATTGAGTTTTAATAAAAATGTCTTCAGTAAAAATTTAATGAAAGGTTCTGTAATATGTTGCTTCTCGAGAGGAGGGTTGTTGAACTGAACACCACTGATGCCAACTGTAAATGTCTTGCATGAAACTGGAAACTCGCTTTATATGGTGACAGGCAATACAGAGTTTCTGTGCTATGGGCAGTCGGAGAGTATGAGCATAATATTGTTTAATTTGCTTTACACATTAAATTCTAAAGCTTGATACATTTGATGAAAAAATAAAACATTTCATGTGAAGTCATGGTTTCCATTTTTTTAGCAAATTTGTGTGTACCAAGTTTAAACACTTAACTTTCCTCTTTTCTTTTTAAGTAAAAGGTGATGAGCAAACCATGCTAATGAAGAGCTATGCTGAACTTACAAGACATTTTTTTTTCAGTAGAAGCCATTTTTAAAACAATGCTGTTGCATAGCAGCATTTTAAAGGAAAACTGCACCAAACCTGTAAGTCATTTTCCCCGTGGAAGATTAGTTTAAAATATTGGTTTTGAGTCTATTATCGTTGCATCTATACAGGTGTTTTAGTTCTCCCAGTAGGTAGTTATCGCAGTGGGTGTTTCCAATTTAAACACTAGTATGCATCATTTCAGAACTGTATGATGTAGTTTGTAAAGTATTTACATTGTTGACCCAATGTTGGGTGTTCTACTGTAGAATTACAGTACGTGGATTTGAGGAACCTAGATGCATCACACAGTTATAAAATGGCAATTAACACCACAATGTACATCATAAACTGAAACCACCACATACATTACTAAACAGTCTGAACAGATAGAACAATAACAGGCTTGGAATCATTGTTTAAAAAAACAGCTTCTACTAGGAAAAATGTCTTACAAGTTCAGCATAGCTCTTCACTCATTAACTAGTTTGTGGAAAAGTCTTTCAGTGAGTTTATTACAGTGTAGATTTAGATCTCCATACTTGCAAAATTCCATTTTATTAAACCTAGGGAATTAATTTACTGCATATTTGCTCAACATTTGATTTCTAAGACAAATGTAAAAGTAATTTAATTACAAATCCATATTATATATAAAGTATTTGTAAGGAGTTTATTACAGCATTTGTTTGTTTATTTGTTTTGTGTGTTATCGCTACATTTTTCTTTCAGTGCAATACTCGAACCTTGTTTTGTATTCTGTTGTACTGAAATGTCATTATTTGCTGCAGTTCACTTCACTGCTGCTGTATTATATGTGATAATCAATACCTTGCTGCACTAATGTGATTATTATATGGTTCCCTTCCCCCTCCCAGAGGACACATCTGAAGATGAGTTGTAACATGCCCAATATGCTTTTCATGATAAAACTAAAATATTTGAAATCAATCTTTCAATAACTTTAATGATCATTTTATGATCATTGACTACATTAATATTATGTATTCAGTATTTAAATTTTAATGCAAACAATATATCCGTGTCAGTTCACATCACAAACAATAGTATCATTTGTGAATTGGAATTTTGTGATGACAGCATACCATGAAGTTTGCATTATTGTTTAGAAGTTTACAAAACAAACCCAATCCAGAGCAGCTTGGTAGAAACACTCCTTGATCACTGTCCACTCTAATACAGACTATATTGTTTTACTGTGATTCATTCGTGTCAAGAACTGTACTACTTTATTAATAATGTTGTGAGTTTCCTATGCTTTGGGTGGGGCCGGGGCAGTGCTTAGGCAATAAGGCATAACACAGCACTAAAGACAAGTGAAGTACCTTACTCACCTATAATGGGCTGCTATACAGTGGAACCCTCTTATAATGGACACGTTTATGCAAGCAGGTTTTGTCCATTATAAGGGGTGTCCGCTATATCCTAAAATCTTAAAATATGAATGTCCTCCACCACAGCTCAAACACAGGAGTTAAAATGAGAACATGCCCCCTCCTCTGCCAACCAGCGGTATGGGGAACTGCTATTTGTAGTTGATTGGGAACTGAGCAGTAAATAGGATTGGAAAGATTTTGTTGTACAGTACCTGTGCTCATTGAGATCAGGGGCTGAGCAGTAAATGTGATTTGTAAGATTTTGATATACAGAACCTGTGCTGATTTGGGGATCAGTAGGGTAGAGGAGTAATCCTCTGGAGTAAGGTATCCGGTATCAGGCATCAAGTGAGGTGACTGATGTCTTTATAGTGCCAGACATACCAGCTGAATAATCAGGTGAAAATTAGCAGGCAATCTGCAGCATGTAACAGGGTTGAGAAGCGCTCAGTGTTTGCTATACAGGGGTTGCAGAGTATGGTATAAATTGAATTCTTAACATTACTGGCATAGCTTCTGGCTTTTGACGAGGCAGATCTGTCCGTTATAAGTGAGTGTCCACTAGAAGTGTGTCCGTTATAAGTGGGTTCCACTGTACTACAATTGTGTGCAGCCTGGATTGCATTACTGTAATTATAAAATGACTCCCCTGATTTTTAATTGTAAAAATATTCAGAAAGCTTAATATTTCTGGCCTGTGCTATTCTCATGCAATACTGTGAGTGTATATATAATCGCATAACCACAGTTAATCAGTCACATTTCTTGTTTTATCTTATACAATTTACACTCTGTTAACAATTTAGTAATGATCATGCAATTCAAGCACATTTTTTTGTAAAGGCTGCATTTATTGTATATTTTAATACTGCCACAGAGACAATTATTTGGATTGTAACAGATCTCACATTCTTTTGGTATGAGAACTGCAAACCAAAGATGAGCAGTTCAGCTATCCTAAGAATGTAAATGAGAACAATCTTCAACCAGAAGAGTCACCACTGTGTCAGTATTAATATATTACTGATTGAGGCTGATCAATTATATACTGAACATTTTAAATAAGTCCCCCAAATGAAGCTGTTTCCAGGGCACCAGTGTGTGACACTACAAAATAACAGTGTCTCACACACACAGGAGAAGAGGGCACTCTGATTGGTCAGGAGTGCTTCATTGATCATCACATCACATTCAGACTCTTTACCTGTGAAAAGTTGTGCTGCTGTCAAATGACAATACAGTCATATCTTGCAGACTGCTATATCACGCTACTCTTCCCAAAAAAGGCACTGAGTAATCCTAACAGCAGCAAATTCATAGAAATGATACAATACTTTACATTAAAATAAACAGTTGGACTCTATGACCTGAATTGTTGTCTTACCAATCAGTAGTTGCCTACAAATGCTTGGAAGGTAAGTGAGGACATGGAAACAACTTTAGAAAAAACATTTTTGATTAACCTGGGAATTCAAGCCATTCAATCCAGTGCTAATAGGAATCTCTGGCCACGGCAGTTCCAGACAGACAACTGACTGGCAAGGTAAAGGAACCTCAGGTCTTCCAGTTTAAAGCTGATATCTTGATCATGTCCTTATCAGTCATTATTGTTAATTTATCAGATGGGTTTACTGTTTAGATGATGATGATTATCTTCCTCAACATGCAGCAGAAGCAGATAAATGCTTTTCTATCTCTTTGAGCAGGTTGGGTTCCCTGTAGTTCTGCACTTACCGTAGTTCTAACAGTGTTGACACTAGAAGTCTTGGCCATATGTAAACCTTAATTTGTCAATTTTCAATAATACTTTTCTGCAATCAAATAACTATTTTCAAGTTTTGACACTTTTTTGTAATGAACACTACAGTGATAATTTCTCTTTTTCCACCCTCTTAACCTCCTTCCCTACTTTTCCTCCCCTCCTGGTCTAGAAGCTGCCGCTGGGCATAAAGACCACCAGTCGTGGATCCCCGCCTTCCTCAGGTTTTTCTGCGGCATCTTGCAGTGTCATCACTTCTCTCTGATCTTCATATTAATCCATGATCAATAATTACTACTGACCCTAATTGCAGCACTTGCCTGGTCTGAGTCTCATTTGCACCCCCAAACTCTTAATTGCTTTTTTTGCAATCCTGCTTTTGCAGACCTTTTTGTTTTTTCTCTTTGTTGAACTTGTCTTGTACATGAAGGTTTAGAATATCACAGCTATATCAAAACAGATTGGAGAAAAGTACTTATTTTGTATAGCCATTAATGTGTATCATGCTCTGAAAGGTTTACATTTCTAAAAGATACTAAGAGTTCATGGGGGGGGGGGGCAATGTAAAGATGTCCAAATCTTACATGAACCGAGATATTTCCTTTTCCTAGTTGCAATGAGCATTCCCATATAATTTGAGAATATGCATTATATAGTAGTTGGTTGGGCTCACTTTGGTACATAGCTAGACAATAGGTTTTTGTAGGCATGTGAGAAAGTAGGCAAAGACAAGTTCAACTCTTGAAAGCTTTTTTTTTTTTCTTTTTCAATGAGTTCACCTTTTTTGATGCTCCTTGTTTATCTTTACACAGTTCGTTTGAAGTCTGTATTTTATAGCTGTGATGACGTGTAGACACTGCAGCATCTTGGCGTGATGCATTGTGGGATGGCTGCTCCTGGTGGCTTTGAAATGATCCAGACACTGTGCATGATACAAAACAATTAGGCCCATATAATGTGTGTGATCAAAGGATAAACAGCATTGAAAATATGCTACTACTGGTTCATCTGTCACAGAGAAAGACTAAATTCACGTCACCTTTACTATAGGTTTTGATTCATGGTTTATGAATGGAATGGCATGGCATTGGGTTCTCAAGTAAAAGAAAAGGGTGCATTTCTAGCTGTTCAGTGTAAGTTATCCATCACCCTAACATGTAAGACTAGCATAGAGATGGGCTGATAGTGGCTTACCTGCTGTGGGTAGCATCTACTGGATAGTGCTGTTATGCAGCAGCTCATTCTTTTTCCAATCCATTTAAAAAAGAATCTCGGAGGGTAGTTGCAATCTGGTTAAACCATCACATTAAAAAAACACTCAGTAAATCTTGGTTCTTACAGTGGATAGTTGCTGTTCTTTCCAGATATACCAGAACATTACCATCTACAAGAAATGCTAAGATTATTCATGGTACTGTATTTGTCAGATACTCAGAATAAAGATTATTTTTGGCACTGTTTTTTTATCTTTTTTGGGGGGAGGGGGTTGTCTGTATAGGTTAATGAGGTTTATGGGTCATAATTATTCAGCTTATCTGTGATTATCCATTATCTGGCCCAATTCATCCAGATATGGATACTGCAGATATCTGTGGATGGAGGTTCACAGCAGTTAGTGCATTACCCAAGTGTCTCTACTGCCTTCTTCAGTTAATCAAGTTAGCAGCACTGGATCATTACCATCTATGGTACTTTGGTATCCAGAGACTCTGCAGACAGCAAACTATCAAGATTATGTGCATATACAGAAACAGTCCATATCTACCAGTAATGGTAGATGCTATCTGCTCATCTCTAGACTACAGTCTGCTGTAGGGAAGCTTGTCTCTGCAAAAAATACACAACACTGCTAGATGCAAACATGTTGCATGAACCAGTTGCTAACAAAACACTTAAGATACAACTTAATATTTTACTGTGCATGATTTTACAGAAATACACATTTGTTGGGATAAATAATCTACAGTTCTTGGAAGGTAAAACACCTCAGAAGTAGCTGATTGGACACCTTTCCCTTTGCCTGTTTTCACTTTACTTTATTGTACAACATTTTTGATTTAGCCTCAAAATGATTTCATCTTCTGTTCAGAAGTAACAATTTCCCATTCCAAACAAAACATAGAGAGGTGGCAATATTCGGACTGGCAGCTGAGGTATGGAGGTCTTTCTAATGGGAATGACAATGAGGCCTCATTTGGGTCATATGACCTATCTATGGGAGTGTTAGGGAATGATTTTATTTTGGCAGAAGTATATAGACTGACAAAATGTTTGTAAATAAAATGTAAACCTTCTGCTGCTACACTGAGATCCAAATGAAAGTGCTAGGCAAGATGGCCATGCTGTTCTAGCTGAACAGTTTTACTGGATGACAGTTTATCAGTTTGTGGAAACCTGACAATAATTTTGTTTAATGAAAATTCCTTTTTCACTGATTATAGTCTTAGGCAAATTCCCACATTATGTATTAGCCCCTAAATATTGGTATAGTGAATGGTTAGATATATTGAGCCCAATTTTCAAAGCCGCCTGCATCAGATGCAACCTGCGGTAAAGTAGGGGGCTGCATCTGATGCAGCTGCAGCAAGGGTAAAAACTGCCATTTCAAAGGTGTGCCTCAATATGCCACTTGCAGCAAACCTTCTGGAATAGCTATGACATGTGGCTCTGAAGCCAGGAAGTAGGGTGCATTGGGAGACTTGGACGCAGGGCTGGAAAGCATTCCCTGGACAAGGGGGAAGCTCAGGTGCCCCTAAGAGCAGACAGCCCAGAATCACTACTAGGTTGCTGTCACTCCATCAAACCCCACATAGTCTGGACCACCACCCCCATTCCCAATCACAGGAATAACATACATGTAACCTCTCCGTCATACTCCCTAGTGATCTAGTGGCCTCACCCTCCCCACCCAACAGTCAGTGGTCACCCACCTCACTCCCCCCATCCCAGACCAGCTTCTACAGCTGGCAGTACCCTTCACACACCACCATGGCCAGCCACTAAAGTGCGATCGCACAGACCATGTAACTGTAGAGTTCAGTTACAGGGTCTGTGCGATTGCATTCTGTGGCTGGCCATGGAGGTGTGTGGAGGGTATTGCCAGCCACAGAAGCTGGCTGAAGATGGGGGGCAGGCTGGGTAATCACTGGCTGTCAGGTGGGTAGGGCAGGGGGGCCACTAGACCACCAGGTAAGGTGTACCCACATCTGTCCGTGCACGGCAGGAGCAGGGGGGACACAGACTGGGATCAGGTTTTGGCAACCATCTGCACAGAGGTTCAGAGCTAGTTGACTGAGGGGGCACCAACACCACCAACTCCATGACTGGGGTACCTGGGGCAGATGGTGGGAAGGCAGCTGCAGCAATGTACTGTCTGGACACAGGGGTGCCCATCGGGTGGGATGCCACCCCATGCTGGTGCCATCACGCTGGGTGCCACATGCTGGGGGGTGAGTTGCCAGCTTTCATCCATGCCCCCAACTCCATGTTCTGCCCTTGGTGTGTCCCTACAAGTGTAAGTCCCACCTCAACCCATTGTCCCAAGCCAGTTATACCACCTCCTGGCTGGTCTAACTGGTGGCCCCTCCCGCATCCAGGGTGGGACTTCCAAAATCCCATATAAGGGGATGTGGTAGCCCCATCATAGAAAAAGCCCACTTGCAACCTGTCACCTGGGCTTGCTGGACACAACCCTGTTGCAAGCAGGCTTGAACACAGCTATATCTGGTAGGGATGCAAGCTGTGTTTGAAAATCCTGTTTGAAGCAAGTTGTGCCACAAATCTCAACTTGCATCAAATACCTTTGCTGCAAGATTGCTGCGCCACCACATCGGTTTCCAAAATCGGGCCCATTGATTCGATATTAACACCTTTCATTCATCTGGAATGGTACTCCTACTCAGATAAGATGTATAGTTACCTAAGTTCCAAGCATGGTGAGATTTATATCTGAATAGTTGCATAGAACCCGATGGCATCTTTAGTTTGGGGGGGGGCATAGGGCATGACAGTCCTTCTCATTTTCTGTTTGTCCTGTTTTTACTCTGCCTGGCTTCTCTTAGCAACCAGATGATGCTTCCCAACCAGACATGTCCCAGCAGCCTCAGGGCCATGAAAATGGAGAGAACAAGCAGCAGCCCAAGCGGTTACATGTTTCAAACATCCCTTTCCGTTTTCGGGATCCAGATCTGCGACAGATGTTTGGGGTAGGTTAAGAAATACAACTTTTTCATGGTTACATTACTAGTACAGTATGATTAGAACTCACTCTTGCAGGACACAATATGCAGTGTTTCAGAAATGTGCATTTTCTTTTTTATCAAGTTTTTCTTCCTTTTTTTGGCATTGGACACCCAGTGACTCAGCTTCCACCCCCCCCCCAACTCATCATCCTGGGAATTACCTCTGGTGATGATCTTCCTAGGCATGCCCCCTAGGGTGGGGCCGCTGAGTAGTTGCACCTCCAATGGAGTCTGAACTCTGTTCCCAGTAGACCCCTATTACTGGTGTTCCTCCCTGACTTGTCCCTGAGGGTGAGGCTGCAGGGTTGGCCAGTCCAGACAGAGCTACAAACTCCGTTACCAGCCAACTGCCATTAGCAGGTGTAGCGGGACTGGTGAAGCAGGGCGTCGTTCTTGGGGACAGCATTTTTGTTTGCTGCTTTTTTCTCCATGGGAGGCGTGGCGTTAATGATGTAGGGCCCTGAAGCACCAATGTCCAGCATACTTCCCCACAACACAGGCTCTGAGAGCTGCACACCCCAGCCTCCACCAGAGGTCAATCACATGCTGGATGCTCACCCGTCCTCCCCCCCCCCCCGGAAGAAGAGGAGAGCAGTTCAGGGGATGCTGAATCCTTCTTCCCCAGCTGGACCTCTGACTCCTGGGGTCTGTTGCCAAACTTAGGGCGATGGCATTGGAAGCAGAAGCCCCACTGCTGCACCAGCAGGCTGGCTGTTATGAAGTTTTTTCTACTCCCCTCACTGCTGGCCCAAGTCTTAAGTTGCGGTACCTGGTGACATCATAGTTCTTAACAACTGCTACCCCAATGAGGTCACTAGTAGTGCTAGACAAAATGTTTCTTACATTTGTGAACATGTATATAATTGTCATTTTAACGTTCACACAAGTTTCATGAAATTGCGCAAAAAGCCACTGTAATTTTGCTAAAACTTTGTTACTCACGTAGTGCCATTTTCCTCCAAACTGTGCATGTTTATCAACATGAGTTCTTACAAATGTACAATTTCAGAAAATAGCATAAATGTTTTCCAATTTGTGAGTTTTCAAAAAAGTTTTTTTTAAAAAGGTGCAATTCCAAAAAAACCTGCCGATTTGAAACACACTGTTCTTGTTTGTGAATTTGCATGAAATTATGTGAAATGGGTGCAATTTTGCAAAATGTGCATGAAACTGATTTTCCTAATTTCACTGCACACTAGTCTCCAGTGCAGTGCCTGAGAGTACTGATGATTATTATATAGATGGCAGCATGTTTTTTTTTTCTTCACTATTTTGCTCATTGACCTCTACTCTCCTGTAATAGTGGACTCATCTTGTTGCCTGTAAGCTCCCTGGCTCACCGTTGGAAGTCAGTGAAGAGGTGAAATGTGCCCTTACTACTTCCCAGGCTAGACAGTATTCTTCAAAGCCAGTTGCCCAATTGCCAGTGTTTGAGTCTGCTCCTGATGTTGAATCACTGGCACTGAAACACAGCATACCATAGCTAAGCCTTTGGGTGGCCCTTAGGATGTTTATTTTTAAAGGTGTTCAGTATTTGGCAGCTATATTTTGGAAGGAAGTCTCCATGAAGAATAGTACCCATTATTTGAGAGATCATGATGATTCCTCTGGACCTTGAAATATATTCAAAGGTTGCTACACATTGCTACTTGTGATGAACTCTGTCACATTGCCAAGGGTACACATTAATGATCACAACGATTCCCGAATCAGAATGTATAAATAAAGTTTGCAACTTGCAGTAGAAAGACTGAAGAAAGCCATGAGGTCCATCTGGACTGCCCCCCACTTCCTAGTAGCAGAACTGTAAGCCTTCCCTATTATATTGTCTGATTTACAAAAAAAAATATGTTTATTGCTGCTATCTATGACTGATTGCAGCAAAGCATTCCATACTCCTACCACCTGTTATGTAAAGAAGTACTTTCTTTTAGTGGTTCTTAAGTTACATACATGCAGGATACTTGATTGTGTTAGTGTATGGGAGAGCATGATTACAAAAGAAATTCAATGAATTCTTAGGCTTATTGCACCATCATAGTGACATCAAACTGCTGTTGTACCATCTTGAGTGTGTCACTTTGATGGTACAACATTGAATGCCCTTGCATGCTCAGCTGTCCCTGTCAGCAACACTGATCACTCATTTTTTTTTTTTACTTGTCAGTTTCATCTGTCACTTCTGACAGAAAAATGAACAACTGGGGATGGCTTCCCCAGACTTTTCTAAACTCTCCGTTGCTGTGCAGAGCTGCCCATACTCTATAAAAGACAATGGATGGGCAACATTTAACAAGAGCACAGAGTTTACTTCTTGAGGTTGTCTTGACAACTGCAGACCTCTTGAGTTTCGTTCTTGAGGTATACTTGTCACAAGATCCTTTTGAAGCAACCACAGCACTGTTAACTTTTGACCATTCATTATCCTCTATGATCCCTGACATACAGTAAAATAATTCAAGCACACAAAACCTTGGCATTTGTGATGATCCTTAACATTCCAGATATATTTGCTTTCTTTTGTTTCTGCAAGTGATGAGCTCTGGCATGTATCTCTAAGTGTATATATCCACAATTATAATGACCTTCAAAAAATAAGAAAAAGTAATTATTTTATTTATTTTTTGTAGGTAGATAGAAATGTATTGATCAACTTACAAAGCCATTTCAAGTATACCAAGATTGACATGAGCTGACATAATGATATAAATAGTAGCAAAATTATTTGTTTTATAAATTAGTTAACATATTTTTTTCCCACAATATGTTTCACCCTTGAAAGGCAAGCATATTTGTGTACAAGATCCATGTTTACACCAAATAGCATTTCATAAAGTTGTTTCTGGGAGGAATCAAGTGACACTGACAGATAAGGTGCTAATAATTTTTTTCACAATATAGCATATTGAGAACAAAACAAAAGGACATGCATTGTGTCCTCAGGACATTGTAGTCTGTAGTCACTAGTTATTAATTAATTAGCTAGTTAGTTATTAACCAGGTGGGTGAGCTGGTTCCAGAGACTATTTTCAGGCATAGCCTTTTAAAGATGCCTTTAAAAAATCTCTAGATAACTATTTTGGCAGTAGATGTAGTAGACAACACCACTGATAAGTGACGAGTCACGTTTGGCTAACACTGACTTGGATATCCTCTATGAAACCTATGAAACAATGATGGCCATTAAAGGGATGATTTTTAATGTCACGACTATGAAGGCTCATTCACTGGGGCTACCTGCTGGCCATTTACTAGTGTGCCACCATTTGCATTATGTAGACTGTATTTTATCTGACATTTAAGTATTTTAATCTGTATGCTCATCAGTTAAAAAGAATGTGATGTTAACTTCCTAAAATACTAAAACTCATTCTTAAGGAAATATTTAGCAAGGCAATCAGTGCTGTTTTGAAAAGTTTAAAACGTTATCATGGGATCATACTCATTTCACAATATAAAATGGAATTTTTTTCCTCGACTCAGAAGGGAGGCATTGACTGGTAAATATTTCTTGATTGTTTGTACTAATCTCTGTGTGGGGCTTATTCTGAAAAGATGTGACAAATGCCACCTTTACTTTTCTTTGAGAAGGAATAATGTACCTATAATCAGTTACTTTATTTATTTTTCAGCAATTTGGCAAAATTCTAGATGTTGAAATCATTTTCAATGAGAGAGGATCTAAGGTGAGTTTTTTTTATTATTTGATCTCTTACAACACACTGATTTGCAGTTTGTCTACTTTTGTTATTTATAAAGAAACATTTGACTTATTTGGTAGAAAGACAAGTCAGAGGAGGAACAAATGTGTCAGAGACCTTTGGTAGTTCTATCATTTATTTTTTCAGTGTGTTTACTCAAGACAGCCAAGCTGAGATTCAATACTTTATTTTAAGTGGGGTCCTCCTTTTAATAATAAGAATTATGGGTCACGTGATGGTGGTCTGAAGGGGCAGCAGCACACCTCCACAGCCCCGTACCTCGCCC
Organism: Neoceratodus forsteri; assembly: GCA_016271365.2. NCBI lineage: Eukaryota > Metazoa > Chordata > Ceratodontiformes > Ceratodontidae > Neoceratodus > Neoceratodus forsteri. Next base: position 905,465,404 of record CM028133.1, read on the forward strand.
ACAAACAATCACCCTAAATATCTGTAATTCGTGCCTACATTCAGACTTGCAAGTGATAATTTGTTACAGGAGACTTGCCCGGTCCTGGATCGTGAGTGAAGCAAGGAGGTTTACATGAAGAAAGCCCCTCCACATCACTCCCCTCCTCCCACACCTGAGAAGGACAAGGCCACTAAATGGCCCAAACAGGCCTCAAGCTAGCCTAAAAACCCACCCACACAGACAACACTCTCAGAAGAGAGATTCTTGGAGATCATGCAGCTAATGCAGGAGACCATTTCTACCATCTCGGTAGATCTTCAGGAAATCCAATCTTCAGTGGAAGCTCTAACAATTAGGGTGGGTGACTTAGAAACTAGACTTATTTTCCTGGAGAGAAAGCATGAGAAAGCAGAGCAGGAGGCCACAGACATCAACTGGAGGCTTAAGAAGCTTGAGGAGAAGCTCGAAGATTTAGAAGGGCGCAGCAGGTGTAATAATCTTTAGTTATTAGCATACCTGAAAAAGAGGACGGCAACACACCTATTTTATTTTTACAGAAATTCTGTGAAAAAATAGCCAGTCCTTTGCCAAATGGAGCAACCTATAGCACTGAAAGGGCTTACTGTGCTCTGCGCCCCCCTCCACCACCCGGCTCTCTGCCCAGGCCCCTCATTTTTAAGTTACCAAATCTCCTGGACAAACATCACATTATGGCCAAAGTCAACGATCTTCAGGAAGTGCAATGGGAGAGCTGTAAAATCCATATAACCCAGGACCTACCCCAGTCAGTCCGTGTCAAGCGGCAAGTATTACATCTGACCGTGTCAAAGTTAATTGCGGCCGGAAAACCTTTTAGAGTTAGATATCCAGCTGTGTTACAAGTAAAGCATGGTGATCAATAGTTGACATTCAATACCCCAGAGCAAGTGATGCAAGACCTCAAAACCCTGCTGCCGGACCTGTTCAAATGATGTTTTACTCTGCGATTGGGAGTTTACGCATCACGTTGGCATGCTTTGAGTATGTGATGTGGTGTTTCATAGCACAGCTGCTGAGGAGGTTTCTTTTGTGTTACTCAAAATGCTCTGAAGGACAAATAATGACTGGGACTCAGTTCTGAAGCCCTATAGATCATAGGGGGAAATGCCTACCTCCTACTAGTGCCAGAACGTATCTTGTAATTCCAACAAATTGTGCCCAAGCATTCACTCCAGCCAAAGAATTTCCTTTTTGGATTGTGCAGAGTGTCTGCCATTGGAAGTGTGCTGGCATTGGCTGGACTTGATCCCTGTATCCTTGTTTAGAAGCTTATAAGGTGGCACCAGTGACTTTACATGACTGCATTTCCTTCTAACAGGAAAATAATATCTTGTTTTTGTGAAGCCCTGACATGGTTTCCTGTTGGGGAGGTCATTTGTTTGTTTTATAGACTCAAGGACTAGACTTGCTAATAATGTTGGCATGTGCCTTAATCCACCATAGTGGATATACCAAGCACTCCATTATGGTGGGTCTAGTTTTTCACAAAGGTGCTGGACTTTATGTTAATTGTAAGACGCCCACCACTTGCATGTGTTTTCTTTTCATTATCTCAACCCAATGATAGGAGTCTTTTTTTCTCTGAATGTTTTGGTCGCAACATTAAGGGTATGACAATGCCCTGGAGTTTATACGCTGGATTCCTATCATAGTAGTTACTAATTTAGGGCATAATTTTCACTAGATAATATGTTTTGCGGGGGGTGGGCAGGGAAGATGCTGAGCTGGTGGGCTGTTTTCAGATTAGCTTAGTAACATCACCTGACAGTGTAATTGTAGTAGTGCAGTCGATAAGAACTGGGGGTTGTAATTCTGGGTGGGGTGTTCATGTTAAATGTGTTACAGTTTTGGGGGGGAAGGGGGAAGGTACTGGGGTATGGGATGATACTCTTGGTTTTCTATATGACTCTTTATTGCATATTGGGGGGGAGGTGCCAAGTGCTATTACTTTGCCTTTTCTAGTGTAAACGGGGGCATTTTACAGAGGGCATTTGAATCATCTATGCGCACATCTCGTGGCTCTTATGTAACTTAGTAACATGGGAGGTCCTTACCCTTTTGTGAGTTGGAACGTTAGGGGGCCAATGATGGATGCAAAAGGCAGATGATATTAAAACATCTTTTCCACCTTAAGGCAGGGATTGCCTGCCTGCAAGAAACACATCTCTGGAGAGAAGATATCTCTCTCTTATGAAGAAGTTGTGTGGAGCAGGCCTGTGGCTCGGGTGTATCCACAAACCGTGCAATCTTGGTTTCAAATACAATCCCATTTATTTTATTTTTTTTTATTCAATAAATTTTACAATTTTAAACAACATCACTTGCTAAAATAGTACAAAGGTAATGTCAGACATACAAAATCACTACTCCCTCCACCCCCTCCCATACCCCCCCCCGTTGGAGCGATCAGTTACTTCTCAAAACAAAACACATTCAGTTTGTTTATATCTTATAAAGAACTAACCTTTAAACTGGTCCAAAGAGCTCGAGAAAGTGGGGTGTCCTAATTCAAATAGAGAGCATATAATTTACCCCACCTTTTATCGAAAGCAACTGGATTATTACGCAAACTTGCTATCATTTTTTTATGCCCTAAGATAAAAGGACATCTCATGTAACCATTCTGTATATGATATAATGGTTTGATCCAACCAATGTTTAAGAACTAATTTTTTAACCGCCATTGATATTAGAGAAATAAGAAATGTCCTTTCTTTGACCGTAAACGAAGATAAATCCCCCAGTATGCAGATCTTCGGGGTAAAGCAAAGTTCTAATCCTAATAAAGGATTCATTTGGGATTTTATTTTTAACCATAATGGTGAGACTTTTTCGCAGGACCAGAAAATGTGCAGTATCGTCCCTTCTTTTTGACCACATCTATCACATGTGGATGATTGGACCCGACCCATTTTAACTAGCTTACATGGAGTATAACGCATATTATTTAGTATTTGAAATTGAGTGACCCTTAGCCTGTCTTGTGTGATACACATGTGCATATACCTCCAAATGTCTGACCAGTTAACTTCCTGGTTAGGGATAAGCGAATCCCACACCACTGAACCGGGCAGTGTGGTTGGGTAAAAGATATCCAATAGGGCACTATATATTAATGAGATACCATGCGGTCACCCAGCTAAGTCTTTAATTTGCTCAACTATGCTACTTAATCTTGAGAGCATATATACTTCCCCAAATCTCTGCTGGAGTAGATGCCACAACTGATGGATCTTAAAAATGAATCTGGGAGGGGTTTGAAGTTTGTTTAACATGCCAGTAGGTGACAAAAGACCATTAGGCTGATTAAAATCACACACGTGCATACCTTGTAATTGGGGAATCCAATTCTGAGTGATAGGGGATTCACCAATTCTAATATTAAGGTTGCCTACAATCTCTTGCATTGTATCCTTACTTGGGCAGATACATAAGGAGGCACAAACCTGGGCAAAAGTTTTGATGGACACACCTATCACTGACCATTTAATTATATCTGGAAGTATACGCCGAGGCGTAAATAATAAGGTTACTGGGGACATCCTAACTGTGACAAAAATATCTCTCTCAATTTGTAGCCAAATGGGAACATAAGTGTCCCCCACTCTACTAAGAGGGGATGACATCCACTTCCCCATTTTATATAGGTGACTAGCCCAATGATAGTATAGCAAGTTGGGAAGCTTAAGACCTCCCTTGTTCTTGGGTAGGGAAAGTTTACCATATGCCCTTCTAGGACTCTTGTTTAACCACAGGAATTCTGAGATAAGGGCCTGCAACTTCTGGAAAAAGGAAATGGGCAACCATATATTGCTCATATTTAACAGAAAGAATACCCTGGGAAGCACGTTCATTTTGATAAGATTGATTCTTCCCCACAACGAAATTGGCAGGGATTTCCATCTAGAAAGGTCATGTTGAAGGTTCTGAACTAAATCCTCTAAATTTAACTTTTTATACCATAGGGGGTCCGGCGTTAAATGTATACCTAAATACTTCATCGACAGTGGGGACCATTTCATTCCAAATTTGTGAAAGTCTTGCCGGAATGTATGGTGATTGAGAGGGAGAATTTCAGTTTTATTGCCATTCAAACTATAATTAGAGTATTTGCTAAACTCTCCTATGATTGTTAATACCTCTCCCAATGAGGCTACCGGATCTGCTAGATGAAGCAGGATATCATCTGCGTACACAGATAACTTTAGATTATTTGTACCCACTAAAATCCCTTGTACCCTAATTGAGGAGTTAATTCTCCTTATCAAGGGCTCCAAATACAAACTGAAGAGTAATGGGGAAAGGGGACAGCCCTGCCGAGTACCCAAAAACAGAGGAAAGCCTGTAGAAAATACCTTATTGCAGAAAATCCTAGCAGTAGGAGTTGAGTAAATCTTTTGAATCCAGTGAATGAATTCTTAAGGTATATTCATATATTTAAGCATTACCACAAAAAGCTCCAGTCCACCCTATCGAAGGCTTTTTCAGCATCCAGAGATATTAACACCATAGGATGTAAGGTGGACTGAGCTGTGTAGAATATATGGTTTAGTTTGCGGAAATGGTCTGATGCCGACCTTCCTGGGACAAATCCTACCTGCTCTGGGCTGAGTAAGGCAAACCATATTTTTTGAATCCAATTAGTCAGAATTTTAGTAAGAATTTTAAGGTCACAATTCAGCAACGAGATGGGACGATAGCTGGAAGGACATACTGGTGGTTTACCAGGCTTCAGAAGCAAAATGATAGTCGCTTCCAAAATGGAGGGATCCAGGGCCTCATTGGCAAGGATGTAATGGTAAAACTTAAGTAATATGGGGGACAACTCTCTTTCAAATACCTTGAAAAAGTTTGAGGGAAAGCCGTCAGGACCTGGGGCTTTATCTAGAGCCAGAGCCCTTATGGCTTGTGTTACTTCTATTTGGGTAATAGGGGCTGCTAAGATGGCCTGGTCCCCCTCCTGCAACCTGGGAAGCAAAGTTCTAGCCAAATATGCCTCGGTATCCTCCTTCGTTGGAGGGCTGAGCCAACGGCCATAGAGATCTGCATAAAATCTCTCAAACACAGAGACTATATCTCTGGGAAGAGTTTTCTAAGGTGCCATCTACATCCTGAATTGCCTGAATAGTCCTAGAACTTTCTGTTTCATACAAAGTGCCAGGAGCCTTCCGGCTTTTTCCCCTTGGTCAATGTAAGTTGCTTTCGTTCTAAGAATAGCAAACTCGGCTCTCTCCTTAAGGAGATCCGAATATGCGTTTCTCAGAGACAAAAGGTCTGTAAGTGACCCCTGTACAGAAGTGGATGCTGGATTTTGTTCAAGTGCTCTGATCTGTTCCAATATTTTCCGTGCTTGATCCTCCCTGACCCTTTTCCGTTTTGTTGCAAGCCTAATAAATTTGCCCCTTAAATAACACTTCAGAGCACACCAAATTTGATCCATCCTAGGGATGGAATCGGCATTATTTTCTAAAAATTGCTTGATTAAGGTACGAATTTTATTAACTATAAACTCATCCTTCAGCAATTGCGTGTTTAATTTCCATCTAGTATCTTTCTGCCGCTCCACTGTCAGAGAAATATGGAGCCATACCACCGCATGGTCAGATATCACTATCGGTTCAATCCCTACATCCAAGGTCCCTGATAGCAGGGCTGAGTTTATCAAAAAGTAATCTAGTCTGGAGGCCGTTTGATACACCTGTGAATAAAATGAGTAAGCCCTAGTAGTCGGGTTCAGAATCCTCCAAGGGCCACATAATCCAAGGAGGTCCATCATCTCATTAGGCAACCTCTGAGATGGGGTCCCAGCCCTCGGGGTTGGGTTGGATTTGTCCAACAAAAGAGACTGGTCTAGGTTCCAATCCCCTCCCAATATAATAGGGGTTGGGATAAAAGTAGCCAGCTTATCTGCCAGCCCCATAAGAAAATCTGGATCACCTCCTACCGCCCTATAAATACTCCCCAAAATTAACGGTTTTCTTGCTAATAGACCACTAACTAAAATAAATTTACCCTGTGGGTCCTGAATAATATTTTTGGGTAGGAATGGGACTGTTTTCATAATGAGTATCCCTACCCCTCCTCTACTAGTAGAGTTTCCAGCGGCAAAGACCTGCTGTAGTCCTTGCCTTTTAAAATTACCAGCTTTAGATGTCAAAAGATGCGTCTCTGGTAAAAAAAAAAAAAAAAAAAAATTATATTAGCTCACAGTAGAGCTATATACTTGAGGATAGCAATCCTTTTAGCTTGATCTTGAGCACCCCTAATATTCCACGAAGCAATTTTAACTACAGTATCTAATATTAACCAAAACTGTTTGTGTATTCCTGCTACCCCAACCCCTCTCTTTCCTGATCGCTCCAACCTCACCCCGCCCCTCTCTCCTCCCAATATCTAATACCTACGCAGTGTCCCTCTACTACCAAGACCTCCCCCCCCTCTATTACCCACTAAACTATATACAGAGGCTCCCCCTTTAAACAGGAAAGCCAATATCCCCAGAGCCTCTTTGGTACATACCTCCTTTAATTGAAAACCAGTTAGCTAAACCCCATTTGCTCATTATCAGACCTGTTAATCCTAATATTACTAAGCTAAGCAGCCCAAAGAGGCAAACCCCTCCCCCAACTACTCAGGTTGTGATACAACGCACCCATCTGTGCCCTAATGCCACCCCACCCTTCCCATCATGATACCAATAATTTTGAACTCAAAAGGCCTGAAACATCTGGCATATACAGTTTTAAACTGCCCTGCCTCCACCCATCTCCCCTACTAGGCTCCATAACTTATTAAACCAGCTAACGAAATGGTCCTCCCCGATTCTTAACTTGAACCATGTAACGGTTAAGTCATCTCCTGCACATGAAAAAAGCTTGTTACATCAAGCCAGACTTTAAAATATAACTTGGTGCACACAAGTCTTTGTTTCACAGGGGCATCCTTAACGATGCACTGTGCATGTCAAATGTCCTCCCCTGGGAACCATTACTTCCTTTTTCAGTTCCCATTCTGTGCTTGGAGAACCCCATCGTGGGTATGTGTAGAGGCCTGCAGGCCAAATTACCATCCTCAGCACGGGCCTACTCTACCTCCATCGCCCAATCTCAGAGCCCTCCACTCTGCAGGCCCTCCCACCACCCAAGAATGGGCCACCCCTCGGAAAGATCGGAAGCACAGGTCAGTGCCAGATTTACTCAATCATAATAAAACCAGGCTTCTGCCTAGCAAACAAAAATGTGTCCATTTGCAGTCCTCCTCTCAAAGCTGCCAGGATGTCCGTAGCTTGAACTCTTGCTGAATAGCTCTGGAAGTTTGATAGCTAGATCTTCCAGTGCTTTCGTGGGATTCTCATAGGCAATCCAGGTATCTGCTATCCTGACTAATAGGCATGAGGGATACTGCATTTTGAATCGAATATCTGCTGCAATCAGCTTTTTCACTACGGGATGATAGGCAGCGCATTTCTGCCTTATCTCATAAGGCAGATCCTGTGAGATACAGATTTTCACTCCCTCCCATAAAATGGCTTGTGCTTCATGTGCCTTGTTTAGCACATGTTGCTTCTCTATGAAGCTAAGAAACCTTATTATCAGTGGCCTGGGAGGGGCTCCCGATGGCGGTCAGGGCCGCAAAGCGCGATGTGCTCTCTCTATTTGGTATGAAGCCCCCATTGGCGACGGGCCAGCAATCTTACAGAGAAGCTTCTGTAGAAAAGCCTGGATATGCTGCCCTTCCTCTGCCTCAGGTAGACCAATTATTAGGATGTTATTCCTGTGGCTCCTTCCTTCTATGTCCTCTGTTTTCAGTTGTAACTTTTGCACTTGCTGCCTAAGTGCCACTACTTCTGGTTCCAATTTCTCCTTCCATCTCTCTGCGGACACTATGTGGGCCTTGGAGTTGGTGACCCTTCTTGATAGATCCAAAAAATCTCCCCACAAAGATTTTAGGTCATTAGCGATCTCTACTAATGTTTCCTTAAAAGGCTGTAGTTCTTGCAAGAAACGATCCTCTGTCAGAGGGATCGGGGGTGTAGATTGCAGAGCCTTTTTGTCTGAGTTACCACTTTGGGCCTTGGACTTCTTCGGGTTCTTTTCTGGTGACGTTGGTGGAGTATGGCAGATAGTGGCTGAGCGCATTTCTGATTCCATCTTATCACCGGATCACCACTCACCGCTTGAATCCAAAATTTTAAATACTGCCCAAATGATCTACTAACAGGGGAGACTTTCAAAGCTCTTAAACAGGCTGAGTAGTCCAAAACAACCAAATATAGGCAGGAGCTCGGCACCACTGCTGCTATCGGAGCACTTGCATCACATGACCTCCATACAGTCCCATTTAAACTAGACCAGGAAATCTGGAATGCCAATGGTGGTTACATTTTGCTCCAAGGGACATTAGAATCCCTGCCAGTGTTACTGGGAGCTATTTATGGTCCAAACACGGATTTGCTTCAAATTTTCACCCATCTTTTAAGTCTGACTGCTTCAACCCCCCCCCAAATTAACAGTGTCGGGAGGGGACTGGAATATCATTCCCCAAGCAGATCTGGACAGATCAGACTGTAAAAGATGTGGACAATCCCTGGCTCAAAGAGCCTTAAGAGATCTCATGCAGTGGGCTGGTGTCATAGACATCTAGCGAGTATTAAATTCCATAGACCAGCAATATACTTTCTTTTCTCCCCCTCATTGTGCCTACTTTCGAATAGATTATTTTGTTATAGGCTCATTTGCCTTACCAGGCATATTTGACTTGGTCATTCACACCAGGGTTTTGTCTGACCATTCCCCCATAAGCATCACATACCTGCTGGGACCTGGAATTAGACAGGATTCTCTATGGCATTTGAATAACCAATTACTCTAAAAGCCTGTCTCCCTCAGTCATATTAAAGAATTCATTTCCCTTTTCCTCTAAGCCAATACGGATTCTGTAAACAGAATCGATACAGTGTGGGCGGCCCTTAAATGCTCCCTAAGGGGGGAGTGTATTCGTTTTGCTGCAACCAGATCTCGCCAATCCAGGGTACAAGTTGAAACATTGCTTAACTCAGTTAGACTGTTGGAACAATCCCTAACTCACCAGTCCTCTGATGAGGAGTGTGGGCCAGTTTACATAAACTACAAGCTCAGTTCTCAGACCTGATGGCTCAGAGAGCCGAGCTGGCTCTTCATCGTACAAAACTTAAATATCTTGAATCTGATGAAAGGGCTGGCAAGCTTCTTGCAATTCAGCTTCACCAGGCAGAAGCCACCTGGTTCATTCCAGGTCTTTGCTTCACACAGGATGGCCCAGTAACCACAGACCCCCATGGATATAGCCTCAGGTTTAGGGAAATACTTTCAAGAGCTTTATTCTGTAGATCTTGCCTCATAGCCCTCTGACAGAGACATTACTGACTATCTCAATTCTATCAACCTTCCCAAACTATCACCTCCCTACACTGTATCCCTGGGTGCTCACATTAGTATAAGGGAAATACAACAAGCCATCAAACAACTTCCCCCAGATAAGTCCCCAGGCCCAGATGGCCTTTCAAATAATTTATATAAATCTTGTCATTCAGTGTTAGCCCCTGTATTAGCAAATGTTTACAATCTCTGGTATGAAGATGGAGTCTCTGATCCTAATTTTCTGGAAGTCCTGATCACTCTCATCCCCAAATGGGAAAGACCCCTTATACCCCAAGAATTACCATCCCATTTCTTTACCTAATTCAGACCTTAAAATCCTAGCTAAAATCTTGGCCAATAGGCTTGTGTCTATTATGGAGGGCCTTATTGGCAATGAACAGGTGGGCTTCATGACCAGGAGGTCCTCAGGGGACCACATGAAAAAATTGCTATACCTTCTCTCAGTGTCTAGGGACTCAGACAGCCATCTTGGTATCCCCAGACCCTAAGAAAGCATTTGATCGGGTCTCCTGGGAGTACCTTTTTGCTACCTTGGCCCATTTTGGTCTTCCTGATGATTACATTAAGTGGGTCCGGATACTGTATACCTTCCCAACAGCCCGGGTCTGGTGGAATGGTATTCTCTCCAACTCTTTCCCACTTTGTCGTGGTATCAGACAGGGTTGCCCACTATCCCCTCTCCTTTTTGACTTCTGTTTGGAACCTTTGATCCAAAGATTGATTACCTCCTCCAAAAATAGTTGGTATTAAGGTGGGAGATAAGCAGTATGCTCTTTCAGCTTATGCTGATGACCTGCTATTACATCTGGAAAACCCACAAACTACCATCCCTGCCCTCCTGTCAGAAATATTTTTTTTCCAAAATATCATACTATAAATTAAATCTCTCCAAAACCAAGATCTTCCCTTTGAATAATAGAATAATTCAGGCTGAGCTGGCAGACCATAACCTCTCATGGGAAACAAAATCTCTGATGCACTTAGGCATTAAGATCACCAGAGATTTGGCAACAATGGTTAAAGAGAACTTCTCCAACTTAATTGGCACACTGAAAGCAGACCTGGACAGATGGGGTACTCTCCCCCTTTCCCTTTGGGGGAGGATCAGCATTGTCAAGATGAATGTTCCTCCCCGGCTCTTATATCCCACAGACATGTTGGGTTCTCTTTTCCCAAAGTTTGGTTTGCTCCACTCCAGAGAGCCCTTAATGCCTTTTTGTGAAAAGGAAAAGGGGTGAGTAGGGCTTATTCCAAGCTCACAGCTCCAAAGTCACAGGGTGGTCTTGCAATCCTTCTTTCTTTAAATACTATGTAGCCCACCATATTAGTAAGTTGGCTTTCTGGGTTAGTAGGACAGGGCCACAAGTCTGTGTATTCACCCTTGTGGCTGGACATTGAGAGGTACTTAGCATTTAAAAATTATTGTTCTCTTTCCTCCCTTTTATACCTGGCACCTTCGCAAGTTTCCCAAATCACTCAGGAATACCCCGATTGGGTGGTCCCTTAAAGTGCTTCATCAGATTCAGAATCACCTCTCTATGAATTGGCATGGATCTTTGGATCAGCCAATTGTAAGTAATTCCCACTTAAAAAAATTGGTCATAACTCCATATTGCCCTCATTCTGGGCCCCTCTTAGGACATGTAAACTCTCTACTGTTTTACTAAATGGAAAAATGATCTCCTTCCCTCTCTTTCAAACTCAACAAAAAGTCCAGGACAAACATGTTTTTAAATGTGTCCAAATCAAAACTGCTATCCTCTCCTTTATGGGAAAGATGCCCTGGTTACCCCCCACCTAAAACAGAATTATCTTCAATTCTACATGTGGTCTCCAAGGTTTATAAGAAGTTAGTCTTTAGACCCCCACTTACCTCTAGGTATCTGTTATTATTGGACCCAATAACTATCTCTTACTGAGGATGTGGATACCTGGAGAAAGATTTGGCAAAACACTTATAAATTTATTAAGTAAAACAGGCTTCACCTGGTTCAACTAATATTATGCATAACCTATATTATACACCAGTGAAACTCAACAAAATAGGCAAACTCCCTTACCCCCCCCCGAGTGCCCATGGTGAGGTGGTGCCAAGAGGAATTTGTATCATATGTTGTGGAGTTGCCCTAAGTCCCAAGCCTTTTGGCAATCCGTCAAACAAATTCTAGATCCATTATTGGGGTTGGAGTCATTGTTTACCCCCTGAGACCTGTATTCTGAACATTTTCCCCCATGAAACTCCTAGAATCAGGAAGGCACACCTTGCCTTAATAGCCACCACTGCCAGATTAATAATAATGAGGCACTGCATGGATGAATCTCTGCCTCCAGTTATAGAGTGGTATTGGAAAATACTACTTGCACTCCAACTTGAAAAACATATTGCATCCTTGCACAACAGAATTAAGACCTTCCAGAACATGTGGGACCCTCTTTATACTCTTATTGTCAATATGGAGGTCTTAATTTCTTCTTATCCCTCCACTGGGTCTCAAGCCCCGGATCTGGTTGGATAGACATAGTACTTGGGTTAGGGTGGGAGAGGGTGGGTTGGATGCAGTGGGAGGGAGGGATTGTTGATGTGTATGTTTGTATTTTGCTACTGTATGATGTGTTAGTACAAGTAGAAGTGATGTATGTTGTTGTAAAGTGCAGTCTTCCTGACATGTTTAACAGTCTTAATGTGTATTGTAGACTGCTTGAAAACTCAACAAAGCATATTAAATGGAAAAAAAAAAGACTAAGAATTATTATAATAATAATAATTAATAATTAGTTAATGTTACTGAGGGTATAAGGATGGATTGTTACTGCTAGCAGCTCTTCTTGTCAGTATCAGAATCCCTACAATTCTGGAGAAGGCAAGACTAGCTTCTGGACAACAGACTCTTAACTAGGAAAACTCGGTGCATCTTACTTAACAACTGTTTTATGGTAACCTCCATTGGGATTTTCAACCTTTGATATAATAGAAGTTGGAAGCCAGTAAGCAGATTAAGTGCTGGAATAATTCTAGCTTTCTCTCTCCATCAGCAGATATGTTAGAGACCAAGAGAGAATTGCTCTGTTTTTTTTTTTTTTTCCAGCAGGGGACACAGAGTAGCCAAGTAGTTAAAGGGATGGTCAGTAAACCTGAAAACTCAAGTTTGAATCCTGTCACTGCCAGTTAATCAACTGTGAGGAAGCTGCATAACTTATAGCTTTCCTGAATCTCACTCAGCCTCACTTAACAGCTGTATACTTTCTTAGTGGCTTATGTAAATGTTCAAAGTTAGTAAGGTGCACTGAACTTCAAGCTTCAGTCTATGAAATGTTCAAATTCCTTTCTTCATCAGGTTCAAATTATCCTCCTCTTAAGTAAATGGACACTGTCTTGTATCTATGATGGGTACTGTCCTCATATCTTTACAAAATTCCCTAGCCAAAGAGTATTTTCCAGTGGACTTACACTTTGTGCAATGTTTTAAAGAAGACAGCAGTATTTTAATGTACATTATTTGAAAGAAGTTAAATGCCAACTCCAAGAGAATATCTGCCAAGCGTATGCCTGCCATCGAGCTGGGAAAAATGATTATGGGCTACGTGGGGGCATTCATTTCTAAGGCTTGACTCAACCAGTAGCACTGAAGGTTGAGGCCCTGGATACCACATCTCACTCCACGCAGTGACTCAGGTCTGGAAGCAGACTCAGGTTGCCAGGGGTCATCTGGGGAGGGATAGGATAGAGCATCCAAAGGACTGCTCTCCTCTCCCAATAAGGGAGGTCTTCAGTGCACGGCATCAGCCTGGCCCCTAGGGTTGGCTGGGAGTGTGGCAGCCAGGGACTGTCAGAATGGGGGAAGTGGTGGCAGCCAATGTTCCACATATGGAAGCTTGCCTGGGGACATCTGGATGGCATTGCACACCACTCCTCATGGAAGAAAACTGTAGCATGTCAATTGAGTAATGTGATATGAGTGATACAATTTGAGTGAGTACAGATGGGCGAATGCAATTATGGTGACTGTTGCATTACAGCAAATGGCACAATACGGTGACTGGACTTTTCGGCAATTGTACAGTACGGCGACCCCACATATGGAGCTTTCCACCAAGTATGGCATGGTGTGGTAATCTTAGAGATAAGGGGGTTTGGGGGACATAGCCCCCATGGGGAGCAGGGGGTCAGAGCCCCCCTGCATTACATAGAGACTAATTGCATCTGTGGGTGTTGAGGAACAGGTGCAACACTGAAATAAATAGGGTGGGTTCCTGTCAGAGGTGCACATGGCACAGGTTGTGTCCAGGGCAGCACCAGGCAGCAGCCATAAGAGGTACGGTGACTTGACAAAGCTTCTTGTGGAGATAGTTTCCGAATATTTGACCCCATACCAGCATAGAATACCTGCGTGATTTGGCATTACATTTTCAGTTTTAGTTGTAAATTGGTCGCTGAAATGTGCATTGCTGAGCTGTATCATCACTCAGATTGACTTCGCTATTACAAATTCACTCAAATTGCAGTCGCCGTAATCACATCGCTCAATTGACATGGAACCAAAGAAAACAGGAAAATGAATTCCTGAGCTGCTGTTGATGCCAGCCACCCTTTAGCCCTGCACACTGGCCAACACCCAGGCCACACTGCCTATGCATGAAGGTAAGTTCTGGAGGAAACATGGGGGAAATGGGGCTGATGGGACTGGTGTCTGGAAGGCTGCTTGGGACTGGGGGGGAAACATAATTAAATGAGAAACATTTCTAAGGCTTAGCATTCAAAAATGTAAATACATTTAAAGTTTAAATGTATCATACAAAGTGTCTCCTTTTCAAAATTAGATCTTTTATCTTTACAAGGAATCCTCTTCCTTGTGTTGAAGTTAAGGCATGACAATTATGTATCAACATTAGCTGTAGCTGTAGTTCATGTCATTTGTACCCCTAATGCAATGAAATACAATACAACAGAATGGAATTGTGTTTTATATAGTGCTTTTCATGCAATTGGATCTCCAATTACATGCCTTCAAAACAGTGGGTGAGATACTACAATAATGACTGAGGTAGTGCAGTAAATTTATACAAGAAAAAGCAGCCACCACTAAGTGCCTAAGCAAATTAGTCAAATGCAGAAGACATTGTGTCTAGAAAGTTAGACAAAAGCTATAGCCATTTGAGGACTGATGCACAATTTTTAGGTTCTGAGTTGCAAAACTGGGCATAAACAAGCACTCACCTGCAACCCACACATGTTGCACTTATCCACAAAGTGCTGATTTAGCCATCTAGTGGAGGAGCACCACCTGAGAATAAGTTGCAATGTAAATATGTTAGGAAGTGAAACTCCATTTGTACTTCCTAACACCTGATTTGTGACACCCACAGACTTCTGTGCATGACAAAGCAACAGTTGTATGCACAGAGACTGTAGCACAAGTGCATTCACCTTTGTTGTCACCCACACCCACCTGACCAGTGCCTTAATGTCTGCTTCTGTGCTGGAGTACATTCCTTCATCCAGCATCATTTGTTGGTCCTTGGTGCTCTAGTGACTCCTCTTCTGAGCTCCAACCTTAAGAGCATTCCTAGGTGTCCAGTGGATCCTCTCCTTTTTAAGGCCCATTCCCCCACATGTGGCCAATTTCACCTCTGGTCCCACACCAGTCCATATCTGCCACAGACTCTTAGCACTGTGGGTATAGTGTTCAACACCCTAGCACCTGCACCAATTACATTTGGGACAGTGGGTGTCAGCGAAGTGCTGTGCCTGCAGCAGTGAGGGTCATAATGCTTTTGTGAATGGCCCTGCAGGCTATTTTCATGACAATCTTGCATACATCCATAGATACAATTGCAGAACTGTGAAGGGAATCTGAGACATCCTTTGAGAATAGCTTGGTGATGTCACAGACTAGAGACTGCTGCTGAATCATCACTAGCACAGTGACTTTTCAACAGTCCTTTGTGACTGTGCATTTGGGTCCTGTTTGTCTACCAACTTGAGGAAAAGCAGCAGCCATTATTTGCTCAACAGTATAACATGCACATCTATGAACAGGAGCATTAAAACCTAAATACTGACAGATGAGTTGTTGGCCAAGACATGAAGGTGATACCCTACTCTGTTCTACTATATCAAGGGACCTCTTACTTCTGCTTGGACAGCAAACAGAAATAATCAGAAGGGACCTTGGGTTATACAGTCTGTCATTTTAAGGCCGGCAACTACATCACCTCCCCATTACCACCACCACCACCAGCACTACACTTTAATGATAGCACCAGGTAAAGTATGAGGTAGGGTTGCTCAAACAGTATCCTGGAAACTAGGACACCAACAGATACCTCTCATTTCACCAGATAGTTGCCGTGGTAGGATAACAGTGCTATCTGACTATGGCTCCTACCCTCTAGGATCCAGTGCATGGATCCTACAAATGTTGTGGATCCTGTCGTTCTTAGCAACAAGTGTTGTGGATCCTGTGGATCCTAGCAAGAGATCCAGCTCAGATCCTATCTGACTTAGGATCCCTGGATCTGACCTAAGGGCCATCATTATCTGACCCAGGAACCTAACTATCTGACCTAGGATCCCTTCATCCTAACTAGGCTCCATTGCTATCTGACCCTGGATCCTACATCTGTCTTTGGTAGGATTTCTGATAAGATCCTATGTAGGATACCAGCACTACCTGAGAGAGAGTGGTAAGATCCACAAAAGCACAATCTGAGCAACTATAGTATGAGGTAAAGTCCTGCTGTTGGAATTAAACCCACAGTTTGCTGGTCAAATATAAGCTAAGGCAGTACCTCCAGCTGCTCACAATGCAGTTCCCAGACACAGAGAATATATTCCTTACACAAAAAAGGAAACACAGGCTAAAGCAGCTCCTTCTTAGTATTTTTATACTTTTGAAATGCACAGAGAAATTGGAGAGTCTCAGTATCACCAGACAGATACAGGCAGCTTAACTGTCAGGGTCACTATGCTGAAATTATAATATAATATAATTTACATATCATTTAATGTTACCATATTCAAATTACACTTAATGTGGTTATAGAGACTGACAAGCAAATTAATTTGAATATAGTTACATATAAGTGGACAGACTAAGTGGGCCAAGAGGTCCTTTTCTGCTGACAGCTTCTGTGTTTCTATGTCTATGTTTATACTAATGTATATGCAACTTCTATGCTAATTGCCATTTCAGATGATTTCAAATGATTACTGAAAATTAGGGCTTTTCTTTTTTTAACAGTTTTTAAAGTAGAATATTGGCTTAGTCAGAAACCTTCCAACCAGCCAAGTTTGATGTGTCAAAATAATTTCTGAACTGGTTCATCTGTTCCTTCTTAACACCTGAGCTGTATTGAAACCTGGTCCTCACTGTCAAACAATTATAAAAAGGATTTCAGAAATGCTGCAGTCTCATTGGCTGTTAGAATTCTGACACTTTACATCAATCTCTGTTAAACTGTAATATAGAGCCTTATCACTATGGCATATGATTTCTTTTGGAAAAAGTAGCGGCATTTCATCCAGTGACACATGACAAACTTTTAAATATGTAAAGGGGCTCAATAAAGTGGGAGACGTGGGTTCATTTAAGAGGAAGGAAGGGGTTAAAACTAGAGGGCACAGCCTCAGACTGCAAGGAAAAAAATACAGGGGCAATGTGAGAGGGCGTTTCTTCATGGAGAGGGTGGTGGAGCCCTGGAACAGACTACCAGATGGAGTGGTGGGGGCAAAATCAGTGGAAGAATTCAAGAGGGCATGGGACAAGCATATGGGGCTGAGTATCAGGGGTAGGGTGGGGGCTGGCAGGGAAGGGGAGGTGTGGGCGGGGAGGGCAGACTAGATGGGCTGTTATGATTCTTTTCTGCCATCGAGCTTCTATGATTCTAACATACTAACATACTAAAATGCCAGCAGAATAGGCCTAATGGTCTTTCGTATCTGCTCGTTTGGTCAGCCCCCACCCTGGGTGCTGACCTTGCTGTCCCCCTCGCCTTCTCTGGCTTCTCCCTTCCCAGTTCCGGATATTCTTGCTGCATTGGATTTTGCTTCCTGAACCCTTCCCCTGTACCTGTCCCACCCCCTCTTGAACCCCTCCACTGTCTCTGCCTCCACCAGCCCCCTAGGTAGCGCATTCCATGGCTCCACCACCCTCTCAGTGAAGTAGCACCTCCTCCTTTCTCCCCTGAATCTTCCCCCCTCCAGCTTCCACCCATGCCCTCTAGTGGCCCTTCCTCCTTCCTTCAAGCACCCTGACTGTTCCTCCCCTATTTACCCTCTTCATGTACCTGAAGACCTCTATCATGTCCCCCCGGTCCCTTCTCTCTTCCAATGTGTACATATTTAGCTCTTCGAGCCTCTCCTCATAGGTCCTGTCCCCCAAGCCCCAAATCATTTTGGTTGCCCTCCTCTGGACCCTCTCCAGGAGATTAATGTCCCTCTTTAAGTGTGGCCTCCAAAACTGCACGCAGTACTCCAGGTGCGGCCTCACCAAGCAGCTATACAGAGGGAGTATCACTTCCCTCCTTCTGGAGGTGATCCCCCTAGCGATGCATCCCAGCATCCTGTTGGCCTTGGCTGCTGCCCTCCTACAAGTCTCAGAGTTGTTCATCTTGACATCCACCACCACCCCCAGGTCCCTCTCAGCTATTGAGACTTGTAGTATTTCCCCAGGGTGTACACTTGGCCTGGGTTTCTGGCTCCCAGGTGGAGTACCTTGCATTTCCCTGCATTGAACCTCAGCTTCCACTTTCTAGACCATCTTTCCAGAGCCTCCAGGTCCCCCTGCAGGGCCACCCTCCCCTCCTCCCCATCCACCACTGCCCCCGTTTAGAGTCATCTGCAAAGAGACTCATCTCACTCCTGATTCCTGTCCTTATGTCAGATACTATGACACGATGATACGATTCTATGGCACTACTTAACATAGACCTATTAGGAATAGAATGGAAATGCCTGTATATGATGTGGTGATGTCCAGTCACATGGCAGTTTTTTTTTTTTCTCATAGAGAAACACTTGCCTGTATAAATGTAATTCAGGAGGTAAGCACATACATGCAGGGGTCATTTACATTCTACTCCTAAGAGTTATATGCTGCTTAATGACTAAGCAAGCATTCTGAAATGGCATTCTTGGGCAGATGGACTACTTTATTATATATCTCACACATAGTGGGGATAACATTTGAAAAGTACACCTTAACAATTTGTTCAGTTTTTTTGAAAATAGCAATAAGTCACTTTCTGGAGTTAGATTAACAGTCCGTTATAACATGGTGAGAAAAATGTAAGCATTTTGACTGGCTGAGAGACCAGCAAAATGAGACCATAATTATACTTCTGTACTTAGTTCTGTCCAAGAACCCGTGCACCACATCAAATCACTACACCTTATAGTGCCAAACGTGCCAGTCACTATTTACAGTTCTGGGAGTCTCTTACTGTTGAAAGGCACCACTTTATCAATCTTGTAATAAATTTACTGCTTTATTTGCATTAACAAAGTGTATCATATTTTTTTACATAAAAATTAGACAGCCATTTTTTTTACCCTGTTATAAGTGTGATAAGACACTTCAGGAAATGTGTAATTAGGGGGAATAATTGCACATTGCTTTCAGATGTTTAAAGGCTCTCAGTGCAAGCACCTCTTGCCTAACAATACCATCAAGCTGTACAATTATTCCCCCATAATTATATACCCTGGCATGTCTTTTTGCATACTTAATCACCACCTAGGGTCAATGGTGCACTCAGCTGTGCACCACATTATGCCCCTGGGGATGATTAGAAGTCTATTAATCTAATCATTGGCCATGCCTTATTGCTTTATAAAAAGCCTGCCATATGCCATACATGCTGTACTTAGACATATGTGTATCAGTTGAGGATTATTCAAGATATTTACTCGGCATAGGGATGCTGTTTTTGAAACTAGCCTATCTGCTGTGTTGCATTCAATGGGCAAAACTTAATCTTTTTTCAATGGTTTCATTTCATAGAAAAATATTTTCTTCAGATCCTGGTTTATTGAAGATAGAAGTAGATGGAGATGAGACAAACTATTTTCAAATGTAAAAAAACTTCAAAAATGAAAATAAAATCCATTTGTCTAGTTGAGCTTAATTGCACCTATACCACTAGTCTAAAATTCCACCCCTTTTCTTTTTTGTAAATATATATTTTTATAACCATTTGCCTGTGTAGTCTGGTGGGCATGTAGGCCAGTAGTCATGCCTTTTAAACAATTTTTAGTATTCCTAGACATACAGTAGTTCTCCTTTGAGAGCTCCTTTCCCTTGAAACTAACATGTGAGAGGAAATACAGTATTACCTTCTTTCTGGTAACTGTGTGCAATTACATATTCGTGTGTGTTAGAAAATGTGTAGGGCCCTTTCAACTATGAGTTCTGTACATGCCGTTGATGATATGGCTAGGTGTGCACTCATAGCTGCTAGAAATGCCCTGCTCTACCTCTGCATGTCACACCTTCAGTTGCTTTATGGTTTTGTGTGAAAATTAAAGCATTTATGAAATACTAATGACAAAATCTTGTTTTGTTTCTGAAAACTAAGGGATTTGGTTTTGTGACCTTCGAGAACAGTACAGATGCAGACCGAGCCAGGGAGAAGCTAAATGCCACTATTGTAGAAGGAAGAAAAATTGAGGTTTGCACCTTTTGCCTGCTAAATAAAACAAATCATCTATAGGAAATGCATTATTTCTTGAGTATTCTTAAATGGTCCATGGCTTTTCGCTTAGGTAAACAATGCAACAGCACGAGTTGTTACCAAGAAGCCACAGACACCATTGGTAAATGGTGAGTGTCACATTCTTGTATTGCTGCTTAACCAAAAGAATGTAGATGTTTTTTAAAGTAGGAATGAACAATCCAGTCATGATGATTAAAAACAGCTCTAATTATACTCCTAAAATACTCTTGATTTTGAATCCTGTTTCAAACTTAATAATACTTGTGAATTTACATATTAAAATATACTAATGGCATGATAATTATTATTTTGCATCTCAAACTAATTGAGGTGGGTCTTGTTAGTTCCAGTGTTTAAACCCAACCAGGATGTAATCTTTGGGGGGGTCTCTTTTTAGAAACAGTTCTGTACACCCCTAATTGAATGCATATAGAAACCATATACAGTAATATAAACTGCTTGAAAAGACAGGCAACTTTTTCATTTCAGAAAAAATGAATGATTGAAAAAAGGTAAACTTGCAGATTCTCGACATTAACAAACAAGGTTCTTTGTAGAAAATGAGAACTAATAAAGACTTTCCAGTCACCTTACAAAGATTTCTAGATGTAGTGTTCATATTTATTTAGTGTAGTAGCATTTTTATCCACTTGGTCTGGAGCCAGGCCCTTTCTGCCATCAAAGTTTATATGATATGGAAGCTGCTAGATTTAGATTTTTTTAGTCATAGCTTATTTTATTACAGATGAAGCAAAGATGCTTGGGTAATGGTTGCTCATTTCTGAATAAGCCTTACACATTCAGCTTTGTCTCCTATTCATATAAACTCTTTCTACAATGGTGACTTGAGGAACATTGTCTGTACTGTTGGATACAATACAAGTTACATTTACATTATTGGGACATGTGGAAGGGTATTTTCTTTAGGGTACAATGCATGGTACTGCGGGAGAAGTGTGTACAGCATGTACTTCAAAGAGAAGGGGTCATGGGGTTTTCACATGTGAAATACACAACAGTGAAATGAGGCTAATTGTATAATACACTAAAGGGCTACCAGGAGATGATTAAAATCAGTGTAGGGTTCACAAGGGATTATCCTATGTAGTGTACAAAGCAAGAGACAGAAGTGATTATTCTATGTAACATGTTATGTAGATCACATTGAAGATTACTGCAGGTAGGATTCACTGCAAATGATGTTAGGGAAAATATTTTATTTTATTTGTAATGTTTGATCAGAAAAGCCACGCTGAGATGTGACAATTCATTTCCAGGTAATTCCTGGGGGTGGGTTACATGAATTTGTTTTATTAGCAGCAGGAATGTTGGCCAAAATACCTGGGAAAATCTTTCTCTTATGAGTGCCATGGGATCTTTAACTTCCAAATAAACAACCACCAGAGGTGGGTAGAAGCTAAAGAACAACAGTTTTGCAGTGCAGCAGCACCTCCAGTGCTGCACTATAGAGTCAGTATTGGTTATCAGTCCATGTTTTGGTGTGTTATTAGAACTCATGACATTCCAATTCTCTGGCACCAGAGGCGAGTACACAACCTATTCTGTTGCGGACAATGACTCTGTATATAGTACAAAAGATATGGCAATTTTTGTATAATGTAGTGCACTACATGGCATGCAAGAGATTATTATATGTACAATGCCAGCTATGGCATAGTTCCTTGATGTCACATCATAACAGTTTACATCTCTCTGTCATGGTAGAGAGGACTCACCAGACCTGAATGAAAAAACAGGTCCAGGTGGATGATAAAAAATGTATTTGCAAAGAACAGCAATGTCAAGCTAAAAAATGTAACATCATGGCTTATCATGAATAATCATGTTCCACAAAGCTTCTCCAGGTAGGAGGTAAAGATGTGTTATTCCAGAACAGTCCTGCTTGATCATGGCTAGCCATAAATGATAACATAAAAAGACACCAAGGACCATGGCCATGGCTTACACTGTAAGACATACTGCAGGGCACATGGAGGATTGTTACAAATAGTATACAGTGCAGGAGACATTGACTTCATACCATGGAGGAATTTATATGTAGAACTGTCTGTCTTTTTAGGGGACATTCTAGATTATCATGCATAATATACATATACGTGGGCACCGGAGACTATAGTATTGACTGTGTTACATACTGCAGGGAATATATGCTAGGGTTTTCTTGTTTCTAGCTAGGAAGTACCTATAAAAGATTTGCCTTTGTGAATTGTAAGTTACATTCTGTTTCTCTGATATTTTGTTTGGAATATAGGATGGAAGATAAACCCAGTTGTTGGTGCAATGTATGCTCCAGAGGTTTACACGGGTAAGCAAATTTTTTTTTAACTTGATTTGAGAATATACATTTTCTTCATTTCTTTATAGTGTCACCTTGTAACCATTTGACCATTGTTTTGTTTTTCCCCCAGTGGCAAGCATCCCTTACCCAATGGCAGCTCCTGCCTTTGCCTATCGAGGGGCTCATCTAAGAGGCCGGGGCCGTGCAGTTTATAACACAATACGTGCAGCAGCAGCACCATCACCAATTCCTGCCTATGGAGGGTGAGTATGTGCTAGGGATTGTTGAGTTGGGTCTGGCAGCTTAATTTGCAAGGAATCAATCAACTTATCAGTGCCCATCCCCTAACTGGTATTATTCATGATTACAGTGTGGTTTACCAAGATGGACTATATGGTGCTGATGTTTATGTAAGTATATTGTGTGTATGTGTCATTTTAAATAACAGTACATTTCATGAGGGATCTATGCATTCCATGTGCTCAGTTATTTGTGCATCCAGTTAAACATAATAATTTTTTTAGACAAGCTCATAATTTTAAGATATTATGATGAAATGTAAATTTTGCTTTTTGTGATGCCCTCATCCTTTCTTTGAAATGCATAGGGAGGTTATGCAACCTATCGGGTCGCTCAGCCGGCAGCTGCAACAGCAACCTACAGTGTCGGGTATGTATATTACGCACCCTCTCTAGTCAACTGATCTGGTGTATATTATATCTTTTAAAATGTAATTCCATGCATATATTGTTATCAAGTAATTGTGGGTTTTTAAACACTTGAAAATCCTTTGAATATATCTGGGGATTTTCAAAGCCCACGTCTAGATGCAATTTTCTGTTGTACAACTTTGCATATTAGAAGTTCCTGCATGTTCAATTTTCAATGCTGCCTAGTACATAGGTAAGTTTAATTTTCAACAGTCTTATTTAGTGATGTCCAGTTTGCAAAGTTCACATATAAATGTGCCAGGACACAATTTTCAGATTGAGTGTAACCTGGTTTATCATTTATGTCTATGCCCTGCATTTTTTTTTATCCCAAAACAAGATGTAAAGATGTAACAGCTAGCAATTCTGCAGATGTCCAATTTTTTTAAAATAACCCCATGTTATGGCTTTTGAAAATTTCACCTGACATAACTAAGAGTTGTGTTCATTTTGTGACTTTTAAAAATCCCATCCGACATAACTAGATACTTTGGCTATTTTTAAGGATTTTGAAAATCCCACCCATTTACAGTATGTGCAGTGTTTTACATACATACTGTAGCTTTCATGTCCCTCTTGCTTCTTTTCCTTTCTCTCATAATGCTCTATCTCCTCCTGCCCTCCCTTTCTTCTCTCCTCTTCTGTTTTTTCTACCCACTCACTCCACTGACTCTCAAACCTTCTCTTTCTCTTGCTGCAAAACCTCTGCTGGTCAAACTGCTTTCTCTGTTAGCCTCCCCTCCCTCTGGAACAAACTACCTGCTCACCTCTTTCTCTTCCCATCTCACATCTCTTTCAAAATGCTCTTAAAGACACATTTGCACCATCTTGTTCCTGTACATACCTAACTGTGTCAGATCTTTCCTTCACTCCACTCTCCTCCTCCTCTGACTTCTGCTGATCTACACTCCCATACTGAGTTAGTCATTGGCTCCATCCAGTTTAGCTGTGTACATTGATCTTTGCATTGCTTTTTGGCCCTGCAAGCCAGTCATTTTCTGCAATGTCTACACGACATTTGTACAACTACCTCATATTATGTTGTTGTCATTATTGTTTGCAGAATATTTTGTATGTTGCCATTTGTACTGTGTTGCATTTTACTTGCTCACTTTACAATTTTTCCCCTGTGTCACCTACCCCTGGCCTAGGTCACACCTGGACACAAGCTTTGCCTCTGTGCACCTTTTCTGGTCACCAGTTTTTAAATATTAACTGCAGAAAAGATTTGACATAAATTCAGTGTTGTGCTGTTTTTCATCAAGCAGAAGATGGCCTCTAATATCCAAAAGAATTATTTGCCAAAAATCCCAACAGAACAATTTGCTGTACAATTGGATAATCTTTTTCTTGTTTAAAATACAGTACTATAAGTTTATTATGACTTTTTTATGAAGTAAAGGAGGGAACTGTTTTATATCCTGCCCAGGCCCACTGCTATTTTAATATACACAAATTGATTACCAAATTACATATTAAGTTCTGAGATACATCTTTACACAGGCAACACAGTGTTGGTGCCTTCTGGTAAAGACTATGATTTTAGGGGGTCGCCCATCAAGATACTGACTCCCAAATGGTGAGGAGTGAAAATGGCACTGAAACACAGTGCATGCTGTATTGGTGACTGGTGGTTCCCCCTCTTCGAGATCTGCCCCTCTGGAGTTGGCATATTACGTAAGGGGAGTGTGGTGGGCAAAGCCCCCAACAGAGAGTTCACCATATGTTGCCACTTTGTGTTTTGGTGCCATTATCACTCCTTTCTGTTTGGGAGTCACTATCTTGATGTGGAACCATGATTAGGTAAAAAGAAAACTGCAAAGTGATTTTTCAATTTTACATTCATGGTTCACTAGTTCTAAATTAGTGCTAAGCAGTAAAATGTGTCACCATGGCATTCTATATTAATATTACTAGCAGGAGAGACAATAACCCAAAACAAAAAATTGGAACAAATAATGATGTACTGCTAACACGTCTCAGATTACAAATACTTGGCAGTGTGTAATTACTTAGGAGTGTGGCTGGGCCACCAACTTAGATTCTACTATTACTTTGATGTAACTACCAAAAAGTTGAATAGTACTTGATGTGCTTAGACCTACTGCTTATACTACTAATAAGAAAATCATGATGTTGACTATTGTCAATCAGTGTATAGTGCCTATATTAGATTACAGAAACCACATTAATGGTTTTGCTGGTATCACTACACTAAAAAAGTCACTCACCTGCAATCATTTACCAAGATTTGCACTTCTTTGTAGACTCATTATTATAAGATGTGTAAGATGCTGTGGTGGTTATTTTAGGAGAATAGGAGAAGACTGATGTTGGACAAATCGAGGGCTCAATTTTTTGCCCATTTTGGGGCAAAGTTCCACTCCACAGCTGCCAGTGCAGAAGCAAATCTCTGCACTGGCACCTAGTCTTAACTGCTGCATGGTAGCAGGTGCAACTGCAGACGATATTACGCCTGGTCCAATCAGATGTATAATTTTAGCATAGTTGCACCATAAAAAATGGCTGCAAGCTGCCAAAAACCACGGAGTTGATTGCAAACATCTCCACAATCAAAAATATGGTGCACACAGAAAACCCTTGTTGCACCCTCAAGGTTTTTTGAGTACAGGCACTGAAAATGGCCATCTTTGAAAACCCAGCCCCTAATGTTTAAAATGTTGGCCCATAAAAGACCTGTATATTTGGTAAAAAAAAAACTAGACAAATCTGAACATAAATGCTGCTTGAGGAACAGTAAAAGACTGAACACTAGGGAGGTGACCTTTACTTACACTGCAGTTGGTTTATGGAACAGATTCAATGAAATTATTAAAAAGAACACAAACACACCTAGGGCATTCAACACTACCACGAAGCAACAGCTGACAAGCCATTGCTTATGCTTTAAATGAAACATGTGCACCTGGAAATATAAGACCTGAGCTTAAATGCTTGGTTTGTATGTTGTAAAATCTTGTTTAATGTTGTGTGTATTTGATATAGTCTAAGTTTTAGTATTTTATTTTGAATTTAAACTTGCTGTAACCAGTGAACGTTACAACAGGACCACCTTGTAAACAGGCTTATGTAGCCCTAATGGTTATTTCACTATCATAGTCCTGTCTAACAATAAAGGATTTTTACTACTTCAGTTTTAGTAACAGACACAGCACATTCTTTGTAAATAATTTTTTTGAAAATCTTAGAGCATGCCTGTTCATTTTTCCAATCATTTCTGTTCCTTTACAGGTATGGTAGAGTGTATGCAGCAGCTGCAGATCCTTACCATCACGCAGTTGGACCTGCCGCTACCTATGGCGTTGGTGCAGTGGTGAGGAGATAGTTAAAACATGTTGTTGCAATTTATAGAGCCAACTGCAAGGCAAGTAGACAGTAGCCTGTATGTTGCATCTCTTGTCTCCAGTGGATTGGTAGCACTGCTACTACTCCAGCTGAAGAGGCTGCTGTCTTAAGTTAGTGGGAATTTGGATAAAGGAAGTTCAGAATCAGACAGTTTGAAACATGAGCAGTTCATGCTTTCCTAAAGCAATCCTTTAACAAAAACCTCTAATGTTATGTTTTTGTCTAAGACCCACATTAGATCAGATCTTCCTGACAGATGTACAATGTGTGTATGGTCTGTTGAAGAGACTTCAGAAAGTCATTGAAATATGACTCTCTTTCCCCAGCCCCGAGACCAGACATATCACTCTTTAGGGGGGTTGGGCTTAGTGTGCAAAACAGCAGCAACTTCTAGTGGTCAGTTTACAAGTGGGGCCTGATGTCCATCTCAAGTGATGCAACTCATGATAAACCATTATGACTGAGAAGGGGTGCCATATTGTGGATAGAACAGCAAGTGTAGGAGACAGGGGGCATATGGGGAAAATTGTCAGGAAACAGAGTAAAGCTATAGATAGAGCCACTGATTTTTGGTTTGTACAAGGAAAACTGGTAAACTCCTACAAACTGATCTGTACAGCAGTGAAAATCATGGACTTTCTTTGGAATCTGGCACTTTATACAAGATCAGGGAATCTAGAAATGTTTTCGGGTAGTGTATTCATTTTACTTTATTAAATTTTATGAACATTTAAACATTCATTTTCAGTGGCATCCTGTAATATAAATACAGATATTACAAAAAGTTGCAATAATGAAAGCAAGATGTTTGGTAACACAGATCTTACCACAAGCCCTTACATAGATATATAGTTACTGTAGGCAGGTAAGGGCCTATGGCCCACATGGTCTGCTCATTTGAGCTCGTAAGATCACTAAGTTTTTCTAGATATCTGTTGCCCCTTATCCCTGACCTCCAGAATTCCCTTATATCTATCCCTTGCATTCTTAAATCTCATGATTGATTCAGACCCCGCCACTTCCACAGGCAAGGTGTTCCACTTGTCCACCACCCTTTCTGTGAAGAAACTTTTCCTCACATTTCCTCTGAATTATCCTGCCTCCAACTTCATCCCATGGCTTCAAGTCCTGGAACATCTTTTTCACTGGAAAATAGTATTTTCCTGCATGCTGTTCCTCCCTATAAGGTATTTGTATGTCTCTATCATATCCCCTCTCTCCCTTCTCTCCTGCAGGGAGTACATATTCCAGTCCTTCAGCCTGTCCTCATAAGACTTGTGATGCAATCCCTGTACCATCTTTGTTGCCCTCCTCTGAACCTTCTCCACCCTGTCTATGTCCTTGTGTAACTAAGGTCTCCAGAACTGGACACTGTACTCCAGGTTGAGCCTAACTAGTGTCTTGTATAGTGGAATTATGACCTCCTTTTTCCTGCTGATGATGCCCTTGCCTATGCATCCCATCATCCTATTTGCTTTACCTGCTGCCTTGTCACACTGTTTTCCTACCTTGAGGTCATCAGAGATGATAACCCCACCTCCGGCCCCTTTCCCGCTTGGTGCATGGTATATCCTTACCCCCAACTGATATGTTGTTCCAGGGTTTTTGTGCTGCATATGCATTATTTTGCACTTTTTGTATTAAATTTCAACTGCCAAACCCTTGACCATTCTTCAAGCTTCTGCAGGTCCCTCCTCATTCTGTCTACACCCTCTGGCATGTCCACTCTGTTACAGAGCTTTTTGTCATCAGCAAACAGGGAAATTCTGCCTTCTTGGTCCTGTACAATGTCACCAATGAAGATGTTGAATAGGACCGGTTCCAGCACTGATCCCTGCAGCATGCCACTGGTCACTCTTCCCTCTGTGGAGTGACTGCCATTTACCACCACCCTCTGTGTCCTGCCACCCAGCCAATTACCCACCCACTGCACTACTTTCCTGCCCACTCCCATATTCCCCTTAGTGCACTGTGAAACACATAGAGAAGCAGAGTGCCTTCAGCCACCTCAGAGTGCTTATAACACACCCCAGAATGGATTACGTGTCTATAACATGGCCCATGGCATAATAAATAACACTTTGAAGATTTTAACTGTGTGTGGTGAGAAAAATGTTAGTATGTTAATGTGATTTTTTGTTCAGCTAATCATACACTTTTATATCATATTTGTTGGGATGCTCCAAATTAATGTAGAAGTTTTTCCCCTTAACACGCCCTCCTGACTCAACAAATATCAGGAATTCTTCTGATGCTATCTGCATAAATGTAAATAAAAAAGTTAGAGAGGCAAAAATGATCTTATGTAAACGTTTGACAAGAACAATCAGACCATAAAATGACAACCTTGACACTGGTAAATGTTCAGTTTGTAACAGATTCTTGTAAAAATTCTCTGTCCATTTCAGGCCAGCCTATATCGAGGAGGGTACAACCGCTTCACCCCTTATTGATAGAGCCAGCCACTGGAGCACGTCTTACAACAGCAAGAGAGCTGTGGCAGTACCTTCTTTAACTACCAAATGAAGGAAAGTCCTTTTTTTCTTTAAACTTATGTTCTCATGCACTGGACAGTTTAAAACTTATTTGTAAATATTAGTATATTTTTTAAAACAATGTTAACCTTATTTTTTGGGGGAAGGGGATTCTGTTTTCACAAATGTCAGTCTGGTACATTAATGATAGGTCTCAGAGTTTTAGCACCAATATTTTTATATCAGTTTGTGTAAAAGAGCCTTAGAATATCCTGAAGTTAAATAACATATAAATACAAGCTCAATTCATGAAACAATGAGCCCATTTATCAATGAGTTATTCCAATTTTACATGCCCATGTCAGCGGAAGTAGTTTTTCTTTAAATATCATCGGCAAAATGTGTACAATATGTATTTGTGTATTTTTTATTTACACTTTAATTGTGTATTTCTAAAAAAAATCCCTCCATAATAATATAATGTGCAACCATGCTGCTGCATTGAGGTTGTTCCAATAATGACTCTTCCCTGAGCTTGGAGAGTACAACTTTCCAAGAAAGGCACTCTGATGTCATTTTAGACACAGCACTGTTTTTCTGCTGCTGAACAGGCACAAACTGGACCCTTTGGTATTAGGAATATGTGGTCACCACAGGTTCATGTGTTTCATTGGTTTTGATAACTTTCTGTAAGGGATTCCCAAAATAAAATAATTCAAAACCAGATTAGAGTGACTTTGTCAGACTGTTGGGAGTCTATGAGATCAGGAACAGGACAACAAATAAAAATGCACAGAAGCACAACTCAACATTTGCAAGCAGCATTTTGCCACCAAAACATGTTACCAGTAAATACAAACAAAACAAAATATATCGTGAAATTTGCCAATGATCTCTAAAGATATACTTGAGTAGAAAGTGCATAATGTGTTGAGAAGCAGGGCTCAGTGTTCTTATAATTATCAGTAGGCTGATCAAAACGGTTTGTACAGCTTGCGGATGATTAGTACTATATAACTTCTTCCCCCTGCCATCTTGGCTCCTGCTGTGTTTTAAATGTACTTTATTTCATAACTTGGTATCCTCAGAGTATGGGAAGATTGTTTATACAGTTCTTTGCTGTTCTTCTTCACTGCTTTGTGTGGTCCAATTAAACTGCCGATTTTTATTTTGCTCATTGTACCCTTGATAGCCATTTTGTATCAGGTTAAGCAATGGATGGTTCAGATATCGAACTGAGTCATTGGGTACAATGAGCTAGGGTACACTTCAGCAAGTTCAAAATAGATTTTTACAAAGTAGCTTTAATTTTTTCATTCATTTTCTTTTTCCATTCTTCTACAACACTCCCTACTCTTCTACCCATGCTGTGAGCCTTTTATTGTATTTTATTAACCATTACTTTCATTGTTTAACAACAGTGTTGCTATTAGCATTACTATGCTGTTATGTCAATTTTTCTTTCTTGTTTTAGGCTTCTAAGATGGACAATAGTACTTTCCCTTCAAATTTATATTTGTATGTTAAGCTTTAGTGCTTTATTGTGTTCATTTTAGTTAATTTTGTTTTACTTTTTTTATTCTGTGTTTTTTTTGTTTTTTTTTTGCTATATCCAGAACCCAGTCAGACACAATTCATAAACCTTTTCCCTCATGGAACATTAAAATGATTTCAAGAAATACCAGATCACACATATGGTACCTTCATTTTGCAAAGCATCATGAGTTGTAGTTGCAAATCACCATGATATGTAGGGAACCAGCCAACATTTTCATGGTGATGTGTGTGTGTGTGTGTGTATGTATGTGTGTATGTATATATCTCCCATGATGCTTTGCATTAGGGAGTATGTGTGCTTTTGTATTTCTTGGAAACCTGGCTTTGTTGCCTGTGACCTTTTTGGGTAACACTTTCCCTGCTGTTTTGTGTTGAGATTCTTTGTCTCATTAAAGGGATTTGTTCATATAAATTGTGTCAAAGTTGCTTAATATACAATAACTCTTGTTGTTTTTCCTTTGCTCTGATATTTATTTTTCTCTCTCTCTCTCTCTCTCTCTCTCTCTCTTCT
The DNA here is from genome assembly GCA_016271365.2 of Neoceratodus forsteri. Lineage (NCBI taxonomy): Eukaryota > Metazoa > Chordata > Ceratodontiformes > Ceratodontidae > Neoceratodus > Neoceratodus forsteri. The sequence continues at coordinate 905,496,474 of CM028133.1, forward strand.
TTCTCTTTCTTCTCTCTCTTTCTGTTATTCCTTCTTTTGCTCCTCATCTCCTCTCTGCCTTCCTGGATCTTCCTTGCAGTGTTTCTCTGCTTGTTTCTACTCCTTTCTGCTGGCCTGAGGGTACACTTCCCCTTATGATGTGAATGAGCTGAAGCTTCTCCCTGTCTTCTTCATAAAAGTTGGATCTTCTGTGTTTTTTCCCACCTCATGCCCAGAACCTTCATCTGTAACTCTGTCTTCGCCTCCATGATGTCATCATCACTTTGCATGCTGCTTTCTTTCCTGATTCCAACTTCTTCTTTACATTGCCTGATGCCATTTTGTCTATAAGATCCTGAAATGTATTTCATATACCTCTGGTTATTTTCTAATGTGGAGGGCATGTGATGTGATGTGATAAGTCCAAATGTAACTTCTTGCTGTGTTAGTACTCTGGTATTTATACAAACTTTTACAAAATGCTGGTTTGATTGGAGTGACATCCCATGGGGATGTGAAGAAAATTTTGGATTTGTCTCACTAAACACAGAAGCAGTCATTTTTGCAACAGTTTTGTCTTTTGTCAGTGAAGTAAATAAGTGCTGGCTTATGCAATATTTCTTACAAAGAGAAAGGCAAATCTAGATTTTTTCAGTGCATCCTTATGTGACCATGTCCCATCACCACAGTAGTTGAGGACCAGTGCAAAGACATTTTAGGTCAAAAGTAAATTTGGAGACAGTAAGGGATTTATTTTTATAGCTCCACCACTGGGAGGGCTAAGGCTTGCTTTTTATTGGGGGTGGGGTACTTATGGAAATTTAGAAACCCAAGAATTGGAACTAAATCATGAAATAAAGTCAGATTAGCATTTGGCAATGAATCACACAAGCCCTTCATTTTTTATTTCTATCTCTTATCCTTGCTATATGTGTAAATTTTCTTGCAAATTCTTTTCCTACCTGTAGCTGTATGATATACCTGTATGTATATACTGTGTGTTATTCTACTGTATTTCTTCTTTCTCTATCTGCTTTTGTTTCTCAGTTTCCAAAGTGTTTTTTCTTTGTCCTGCAGTCTCCTTACTTAATAAAATATACTGCCATTCTAGTGCAAGAATAAAATGCAAGTGTAAACATTTAAATTATCACCATAGTATCGTAGCTTGATAAATAGCATGGATGCTTTCTTTTTAGACCTACTAGTATGTTTTAAATACTATGTGAATACATGTTTAGGGCTGTGTATCTAAATCAGGAACCACTTCTTTTATTTTGAACTCAGGGAAAATAAACCATAAGACAGTCGCATCCTACACCTATTTTCTCTATTTTAATAAATATTTTCATTGCTTTCTCTTTGCTTCTGTTTTGCTTCTTACCTGGCCTGATTTCTTTCTTACTGCTTACACAGTTTTCTTTCTTCTGTTTGAATTAATTGAAAATCTATCCACCATGATACCCAGGTAGGCCTTTAGGTATTAGACAGCAAGGTCCATGGGCAGTGGGGTCCCTAGCTATTATCCTCAGCGGTGTAAAAGAGATACTGACAATCTAGTGAAAGGTTCTGGGAAGCCCAAGTCCATTTGAAGGAACAATGTTAGTTGATTGGAGGAACTCAATGGGAACAGGTGCAAAAAATAGCGTTCCACTCTTTTTTTTTTTTTTTTTTTTTAATAAAAAAACTTTTATTTTGATTAAAGCAGCAGTACTAGTTAGACAAAGGCCCTTTTTTAGGACTCATGTACTTCTCTGATTCCCAATTTGCACTGACATGTGTCTCGTTTTTGCAGTAACCATTATTTTCTGGATTGAATCTCTTTTTTTACTGCCACTTTTGTTAGCCATGCCATCCCACACCTTGTACTCACAAAGGCATATGTCCCCCCTCTTCCATTTTGATACATGTTCACAATCACTGGACAGCTGATTCTTCCTTATTATTCTCTGCTAGCCTCCCATACCTTTTTGTTAGTCTCCGCTCTCTGCTAGCAGGCCAATGAGCTGTTCAATGCCCATCATGATTATTCTCATTCCCACTGTCCAATGCCCCTTTCCCAAATGCCAGCATTATCCCTGATATATGTACATAGAAAAATAGAAATTATCAGCAGATGAGGCCCACCAGGCCCATCCAGTCTGCCCATAGGCCCTATACATTGTATGTGGCCACCGACCCTATGTGATTAATGGCTTTTCATCACTCCCTCCCCTCTCAAGGCCCTTGTTGCCCCTCCCAAAAAGCTGCCCATCTGTATACTTTGTATTCTTTCCCTATGCTGCACATTCATCAGACATCATGATCCCCACCCCCAATAATGTGAGGCCATCCTCCCATCAGAGTAGTTCACTCCTTCAACTAGCACATAATGTCCTGGGACTATTACTGTTCTCTGATGGTGATTGGTAAATCCACTCCACTCACCACCTCAACTGGCCACAGTCTGAATGACAGTGAGTGATTCTCACTGTTATTCAGACCCCGTCCAGCTGACCTTCACAGAACAGTAATAGTTCCTGGACATTAATTCCTATTTGAGGGGTGAACTTCCATGATGGGAGGGTGGCCTCATCATCAGGGTGGGGATCATTGTGGCAGGTGAATATGCAGTAAGGTATAGAATACGGAATATACAAGTTGGCAGTTTCTTTTTTCAGCTGGGGCCAACAAGTATATGAGGGAACATGTGGGTGTTTGTGAGGGAGGCTTATTTCCCACCCAATCATGGATTGAGGGTTGGGGGAAATAATTTAGTTACCATTGTTTTTTCCATAAAGAACCTTGGGACAGGTATTTTGCAATGACTGTGGGGCATGGAGAGGAGGGACCCAACCACGCTTATGGGATTTTATCTATTTCCACCCTACAAGACTGGGGAGGGACAGGTTTCAAAAGACATTGTCAAGTGAGTGATAAGTGCTATTGGGATACCACACAGATTCTATGACACATGAAAACCAGGCAGGTGGTGGGATGGCAGATCAGTGAGAGGAGTGGGACTAGCTCTTGCCACCTTGGGGAGGACTAAAGGATTTTTACTAATTTTTTTTTAATTAGAAGTACAAATAACCAAACGAGAGCCTGATATTCATCATTTAAATCTTAGTAATGAATAATGCCTTCGTTGTGGCATTTCACAGTTAACATTTATTAATTGAACAGCCTTAATTAGCACTACCATCTTTTAGTTATGGTATATCCAGGGTCCCTGACCTGGAGGACACCTCTTTACTGCCCCTTACCAGCTTGGTCTGGTACCATACTAGATGAATATATTTATATGGGTAGGAGGTGACTGGAGATTGGTCTGTGGCATTCAAGCTCAGTGCTAGTTATGCTAGGAAGGAAGGGGGTGGTGTTTCACATAAAAGCATCCATAGAAAAGTTGCACAAGAGCATTGTCTCTTTGTATTTACTGAATAGTCTCAGTGACAAGTACCAGCCTCTTCCAATATGCATCTATCATGGGTTATATGCTACTGATCCATCAATTGCCATCCAAATAGCAAATTCTAGGCAGATAGGTATCCCAGCATATATTATCCATGTATAAGGTAAGCCTTTATGATGTCCACAACTACTCTGCAGAATTCCTCAGTTTCATACAGCTGTCTTACAGTACAGCTAGGTATTGTCTGTAGAAAGTAGTGACCTTAATATACTCTGAGATGTGATGTCCAGTCATAATTTACAAATACTGATTTTCCTCGTTACTTTACTTTACAAACTAAATGATCAAAGTGCAAGTTTTCATATTCTGATCCACATCAAGGAGCTCTGACAATGTTTTGTTTTTCATTTAATTTAAGGATTGTGTTGTTATACTAACCCCATGAGATGCAGCATCTTATTGTATAGGTCCGGGGGGCAGCCTTATACATGCTACTGATATATATGTAAACCACTTAAGCTGATGCAGGGTTCCCAGCAGAAATGTATGTGAGTACTTTAGGCTGACCCAGGGTTGGCAAGTCATTTCTCTCTGAGGATAGGCACTTATACGTTTTACTAGAACTTCACATATCTGTTCTTCTGTGACAGTAATTCATTCATTTCCTCTTGCTAAAAGGACAGCAGAGGTTAATATAGGTGCCATGAGATGCTTTGTTTTCCTGTCCCTTCTTATCCCACTCCTCTGCTAGGACCTTTTGTTGGATCAGTGGACATCTAAATAGTACATGTACTGTAGATCAATATTACTTGGCCCATAGGGAATACAAGATGAGAAAGGAGCAGTAGTCCATCTTCCTTGCAGTTTAAGTTGACCTTTTTAAGGACGGTATCCAGCAACCCAGTTTACCTGAGCAGTTGCTAAAATTACTGGTCTATTTCAAGACACTGTATCCAATGATTAAGGTAAATTACTTTGAGTAAGGGCCAGTACTTTCTGAGAACCAATGTTTCAATGCCTAAACTTTCCATCACTTTTGTACAGTACTATAGTTAGTATCTTTTAGTGTATGGTTGCCATGGGCAACATTTTCTTTCTACCACCTTATATAGTATTGAACAAAGTTCCTTCTTGCATACTGTACATCCATCTGCAGGACAAAAGAGTTTAAATAGTCTTGAAAATTCACAAGGTCGATGATACATATAATCTTGCCTTAGCCACATGCCATTCACTCTTTCTTATATGATTCATTTATTATAGAATCTACATTGCCAGCAACATTCAGTAATGATAGCCATACTTGTTACAAAGACCAAGACATGAGTATTCCAGTTTCATACTGAAAGGTCTTTGGTATACAACAGTGACATCTTGTTTTTACTGGATCTCAAACAGATGGGAATACTGAACTTGCATGATTTCACAGCTTTACTTATTTCATTGCAAAGTAGAATTTTTCAAATTTAGTGGCTGTCCTATGCTCCCTGAGACCTATGAGTGCCTCCTCTGGGTCTTGCCAGTGTTCTCAAAAAATCTTAGAGTTTTATGATGCCATCTAACTATGCAAATCATTCCACACTCACAAAGCTGTGGAATATGGTTGTCATAATTTTGTAGGACATTACCCAAAATTGAAACAAACTCCCATGGGTGATGAATTAACTTTTTATACACTTTTAAGATGCAGTCTCAACTTGCCATCATTTCCAATTATGTGAACAACTATGATCTTTCTCTAATCCATACAGGCTATCCATTATGCAAGACAGTGGCAAAGCATACACAGTGTCTGAACTACAGGGGGGCTTGCCAGGGATCAGCCCTCTTAGCTTTGAAGTGAGCCCTGGTAGCTCATGCATCACTGCCATTGACTTATAATGGGGAGGGGTGCTCACTTTAAAGATAGAGCCCTTATGAACCCCCCCAGTTCCCAAAGCTCATAGTGTAACTCCAAAACTGGGCATATGCATAGAAACAAATAGTAATTTAAAATAGGAAGGTACTTTACATCCATCATGTTTTCCTGCCCATCCCACACCCACTTCATAATCTGGGATAAATAAGTATGCTGTGTAAGCATGTACTCATTTCTAGGTATTCCCTACCTGTGTTATTATCCAGGGTACCTTGTGATTCCCTAGGTAAACAGAAAAAAATGATTCTAAGCTTACCTTGATGCCTGTACTATCTTCATGTCCACTGTCTCCTCTGGTAGTCTGTTCCAAAGGCTCACCATCCTCTGAGAGAAGTGTCTCTTATTTTTATTCCTGAATAGACCACCTTTATACTTCAGGGCATGTCACAGCCAGAGTCCTGCTAGAGGACAAAACATCAAACATCTGTCATTACTATCTTGTTTGATACCCTTCAGTGTGCAGAAGATGGAGATTATGTTCCCTTTCAGCCTCCTTTTCTCCAAGGTGAATGTTAAGTGCAGCCTTTCTCCCCTAATAGCATTTGTTCCACACACCCCAATCATTTTGTTTAGTCTGCATTGCACTGCCTCAACTGCCTCTATGTACTTTTTTTATTGAGGAGCCCAGAATGTGATACAGTATTCCAGCAAAGGCCTGGCCAGGGCCTTATAAAGTCAAAGGGTTACTTTCCCTGCCCTACTAGTCACCCTCTTTTAATGTACCATAGTGTTTTGCATTAGCCCCTTGTGTAATATGAACTGAGTCCCTTTTACTTCTCCATTGTAGCAAGAGGAACCCTACACAGTGCTTGGGTCCTATATTTATTTTCCTCCCCAAGTATAGCCACTTGCATTTAGCTACAACAAATCTGAAACTCCAGGAGCCCAAAGCATTTTATTTATTAATTAACTTTTTTTTTTTTTTTTTTTTTTTTTTTTAGAATTTATGCACATCAGGATATCCAATTTAGGATGTAAGGCTAGTTTCCAAAAGGTCCAGGGGTGGGAGGTAGGGAGATGGCAGCAGGGGTGATAAGCAAATTAACTTAATAGGCAGATTTATGTAGCTTGTAATACAACAAATGGCAAAGCTATGCAGGTTGTACAATTACAATTATAAAATAGACGGAAAAATTCCGGGCCTTTGATCAGTGCTGACCTTCAACAGTGCTGTTATCCCAGTATAACATCAAGCCTATTCAAAAAGCAACTCAAATGTATTTTGAAAATTTCTTTTTCATATTTTTCATTTTTTTTTTAAAGCAAGACATTTTATAATTGCAATAATGCACTCCAGGGCATGTGTCATGAGTAAAACATCATTTCGTGGGTATTGGACACACTCTGCATGAGGTCTTTAGCCAACCTCCCAAGGTGTGATGTTATCCCAATATAACACATCCCCTGTCATGCATTATTGCTTAAGTGAGTGAAACTGTAATTCTACTGATAAAATATAGTGAAATATGAACATGAGAATGATTTTCAAAAGGATCTGCCCTAGATGCATCTGCCACTATTATCATAACTGGAATATGTCCAAACCTGTTAGACCATCTATTAGATGGCCTAGGAATGTCCAAAATTTGCACCCAAAAGCAGACACAAGTTTGTCCAAACTAGATGCAACCCAGAATTGCATCCATTTCTTGCCACAAATTGTGACTGTAACTTTGAGAAATAATAGCAGGGCTGCTTAGATCATAGTGGACATATGCAGATGCAGGTACAGCATGCATTTGTGTCTACATCCAACACTTTTGACCCACCCTCCTTTTGACCCCCTTCCCCCACAGTATTCACATATTTGCAGACTATAGGTAGTTATACTGTAGGTTGCCTATTGAAGAAATAGAGGGTGGGTGGCTACATTGCTTGTATGAAGGGGAGCACCAGGAAGAAATGCCCAGCTTGATCAAGTCTTCTTAAAGTTTATCCCCATCCTTAAAGTCCACCAGAAGGGTCAGCTTAGCATCTTCCGTGAATTTTCTCAGCCTCCTGAAGACCTTGCTTCAAGTTCTTTGATAAATATGATGAAACAGCAGTATCCCTGCATAAATCACCGAGAGATGCCTCTGTGTGCCCCTCTTCAGTCATACTAGTGCATGTCCACCTCATCCCTCTGCTTTATGCACCTAAACCAGTCTGTAATCCACCTTGTGTATGTCTCATGCACTGGCGTTCTTTGCCCAGAAAACTGTTATGCATCACAGTTTCAAAGACCTTGCTGAAGTTCAGATAGACTACATCTGTTGTGCTGCCCTGTCAGCCTCCCTATTCCTCCCTTCAAAAAAAGTGTTTGGTTGGTTTGGCACAAACAGACCCTCATAAAGTCATATTGAGGGAATATGATCTTCGCCTCAATCAAGTGATCCATTATTCAGTCCTTGATAATGACCCCTTCTTGAAAATGTGGATCAAAATGGACAGTTTCCAGTCCTCAGGTACCGCACTCATCTGGAAAAGAAAACTGCAAGCAGCCATGCCAATTGTTCCCTTAGCTCTTCTAATACCCAGGGAGTACGCCATCTTCCCCTTGAGTTACCTGTCTTGATGTTCCTCATGGAGAGGCAATCCACTATCGGGGTGGGTGTTACGTCTGCAGGTTGCATCATGACTACTCCATCCCAATCAACACACTCCCTCTAGGGCCCACTGAATGGCACTGAAGTATTTATTCAGAATTGTGGCCATCTTGCATTCTCTCACTAATTCCTCCTGAAAATTCCAAGTTTTAGACTCCCAATCTGCTCCTTTCCTTCCCCTTTTGCATGTAAATTATGTAAAAAGGCTTTAGTTTTGTCCACAGCTCCAGCTGCTGTACTGGCTCCCAGCCCCTCCTTGATTTTCTCAATTCTAGTATTACAATCCATCAGTGCTGCTCTGCACTCCTCTCTGGCCTATAAGGATATCATCTTTTTACAGCAGTTATAGGTATATTGGGTTCAGGATCAATAGCCTTGGGTCCCTTTTGAGCCAGTGGGGGACACCTACTGGCCCTTTTCCTTTATTGCTTAAAGGGATTCAGACCATGGCAGCTTCTTCAAGCACTTTCTTTATTGTATTACCAGCCTCATGAAGCAGCTCCATACCATTGAGTACCTTGGATCCAGTGGTGTTGCCTTATTTAATTTCAGTAATTTATATATAAATGTTACGACCCTTCTTTATTCGTGACTAACAGTACAGGTGGTTATCAAGAGAGAGGTCTATGGTCCAGTTACCAATGCCTGATATATTCTCATTTTGCATTGTAAAAGCTCACCCAGTTCTACTGAACAAAAATATAAATCACTGCAACACAGTTGGATATGATCACTGTACTACTACAGTATATATTGAATTATAGTGGTTCCTTGCCAGATGTTACTAAAGACAACTGTGAATTTATTTAACATCTGTCTTTCATTCCTTCATCCAAGCTGAAGTCCTTACAGGAAATTGTAGCTTTTATCATCCAGCTGTAGAGCATTATATGGCATAATGTGGCACATCATCATATCTTGGTGATAGCAGCACAGAACATGGCAGATATTCCTAGGTTTATGTTAGCAAAGTTTGCTGTCAGTTGAGCAACAAGAAATAACACATTTAAAACATTTTATGTACAAGGTGGGACAGTACAAATCATTGTGGGATAGAGGATATCGCAATGACAGCTCTCCAATTCATGCTGGACAGTTGATGCATATTAATCAAGCAACCTCAATGTTAAGTTTATCCCCAGCTTTGGTTGCTGATAAAAGTCACTAATATTTTTTTCTTAGGAACACTTCCATCTCTCAGACAGCTAAGCACTAGAAAAATAAATGCTCAGACCAAGGTCTCATGATGTATGTGCCTAATAGAATGTCAGTAATAATGGTATCCATAGTCATTACCATGCATATTCACTGTAGGTGAACTATAGTTAGGAAAGCAACTTCTCTCTCTGCAGTATTTGGCATTATATTTGAAGCCATCATTACTTCATAGCCTTCATCTGCCAAGAAGAATTCAAAGTTTTCTAAAGTACACTTGTACAACCATTTTAAAAAATATTAATTAAGAGGCACTTGCATACACAAGGGCCCCCTTACTTAACTCTCAATATCACATCTACCTATTGTAAGGGGCCTCAGTTTATTCTCATCATACTGTCTAGGAGCTTTCCTGGATGCACCCAGTGTCTAATGACTCACTTATGCTCCTGTCTCTCTGTAGTGTTGCACTCCATGTGACCTAAGGTAACATGAAAACTGTTGAGAGTTCTTCAGTACTAGTCCCTAAAAGAAGATTCTTACTAAAATATTCTGTCCAAGGCCCAATGAAATCCTCTGTAAAATGGCTCCTCTGTAATAATGGATATTGCAGGTGTATGCCTTTGAGGGATTTTCATGAACCTGTCCTCCATTTTCCAACCTCAAAAAATTGTCATTTCTATAGGACACAGTGATTGAAGCGAAAATTATTCCTACTTATGATAAGTTGTGCAAATATTTGTTTCGCAGTTTCAGGGTAAACCATTTCATACTGATCCAATTTATTTAGCATACAGTACATGCCTCTCCTTGTTCATTAATGCCTTGTGAATGGTTCAGTTCCTAATACATTGGTGATCTGCAATTGCTTTTCATGAAATAGAATATTAAGTCAGCTGTAAAATCTAACCAATGTGCCTAGTCATCCTTAAATATATGGCATTGTTTTAATTTACATTTAAATGTTCGTATTAGTTTACTTACTGACAGGGTCTCTTGCAAGTCATGGTAGGCATTTATTTCCCAACTTCCTGCAGGAACTCTTTCCTGCAACACTGCAAGGGCTGAAGGGCCAAGAATAATTCAGTTAGAATGTGCTGAGGACAGACCTCAACTGGTGAATGGGTGGAACTTGGATAGCAATATATGAATTAGAAATAATAGTTACATTTATAAGTTACATTAAAAAAACGACTTGTTAGTTGTACTGTACTTTACATAACAGATATTAATGTTGCTCCATTGTATGCATCCTGGGCTCATTCCCTAGCTAATATATGAACTTCATAAATGCTGCATTTAAGAGGAAGTACACAGAGGCAGCCAGAGATAAGTCCCAGTCTGGCTTGATATATTGTGATATTTCTTAATCTTTCTTTCTTTCTTTCACCTCTCTGAGTCTCATGCAACCCCTTTGTTTGCTTCTAACGGCTGCTGCTAAATACTCATGGCTTGTAAAGTGCATTAGGACTTCAGAATACAGAGTTTACAAGGCCCTCCCCCCCCCAGAGACAGGCAAATATTATCCAAGGGTTATCTGATGCTACCTGATACTATAGTGACATTCTTACCTAAATTAAAAAAAAAAAAAAAAGAATTTGGTGTCCTTTCTTGCCTTTCTTGCTGTTTGCCACAATTAATGTTTCCAATACAATGGATACTTTTTCCCAATAATCACTGTGTGACTCCAACAGTAAAGATCCAGGCAAAATGCTTCAAAAATGGGATTTACACACATAGTTGATTATTGGCTAAATATTGACCATCTGACCCAGGTAGTAGAGATCTGATAAGAGTTTTTAAGACTGGATCTGAATTTTTGTCAGATAGCCATTCAGCACATATTAAATGGAGCAGATTATTTAAGGTATTCCTCAACAAATATTTGCATACCAAGGGAACCACAGGGTGCCTTGGGCAGTAGAGTGAGTAGGTAAAATCTCTACAAAATAGTACGCGTTTGACAACATACTTATTCATCTGTGCTGGGAGGGGTAGATATGATGACTCTGGAGTTCCTTCCAACATTAAATAACAACGTTATAATGTCAATTTACTATCTACCCATTAATAAATAAAATGATGTTCATCTGGTTGTTCTGCCTTTTTTGTTTTTACAGCATCTCCATAACATTATATAAACTCTAGCCTAATTTAGTTTTCACAGCTCCAAATGAAATTGTTCCACTTCCACTATCTGTGCTCCATATTTGCCTTGTAATCCTTTAACCCCTTCCTAGACTTATTTTATTGCTGCAGCATGGCATTACAATAAATGCTTTAGGAAAAATATGAATAATCTTTAAATATGAGTTTTTACAAGTGTAACAAATGTAGCAGAACTAACAAAATTTATAGTAACGAGAAGCAAGAGGAGAGGGATTCCCTCCTCAGGTAACATATAAATTAATTTAAATCCTTATTTTGCTGTTCCCTGGAGTACAAGGTAAATTTATGCCTGTTTAAAATATCCCCAAGATTTCTTTTGCATCATGACTGAATATGTCAACCAGTTTTCAAGTCAGAATATATGTCTTGACAGCATGTCTCAGTTCTTCCCTTTGCAATTTTCTGACTGTGAAGAATCTATTGAAGAAAATACTAGGACAATTCCATTTTGTGTTCAATACTTTAATTTAAACAAGGAAAAAAAGAGGGCAGTTCAGTAGAGCAGGACCAGTGTCGACAATTGTGAGGAGGACTTAGACCTCCTGGATTGATGGGGCAGAGTGTATTATGGTGGTGAGAGGGCCTGGGCTGCCCTGCTCACTATATACATCACCCAGATGACTGGCTATGCCACATATCAGCATTAGGATCTATTGCAAAGGTGGCTGCTAATCTTCCCTTTTGGCTGCAAACAAGTCACCGTCATGGCAATGTGCATACATTTTGGGGCCTGGGGGATGAGTGGATCAGAAGGGAGCATTAGCCATACAATATATTACAAAATGAGCTAAATGAAATCAGCATTATAATCTATAGTATACTAAGAGCAGGTACATAACATGCTGAAAGTTCTAGTTCCAGTTTCTTCAAATTTTAGTTTTCCTTAAACAATTAGCAAAAACAAACCATGAATATGACCGGGGGGGGGGCATCATCAATGGAAAGCAGAAACTGTCACTGCAGTCTGCAACAGCAGTGGAAAAGGTAAATAAAATGTGAACTGCTTCATAGGGGTTCCATGTCAAAAGGGTGAGTGCAAAAGGGTAACTACAAAAAGGCAACAGCAAAACAGCGTGGACACAGTGACCAGGAAATAACAGTGATCGCCAAAACAGTGACATCACTGCAGTAAGTTTCTGTGGGAGGCTTTCACTGCCCTCTGCCTTACTAGGTTCTCTGATCACTGCCATCACCTGATAATCTTGTCCAGTTGCTGCTACACTGATCATTCCTCCCCTAAACTGATCACCATCTGCCACTTCCTACATTTTCATAGGTGAGAAAACCGTGTCATTGAGGGTCCTTCTGACTTGCCCCCATGTGCAAACCTGCTCTTTTGATAACTCATCCAGCAAGATAGGTTCCGAAATTGCTTCCTCTGCCTGCTCTCTCTTTACTGTAGCATGATCATTTTAACTGACACAGCACCCCCTTCTTTTTGCCATCCCTCAGTGTTGACATATTAATCTCTGCCAGAACAGGCATCTGAGCACTGAGGAATGTAGTCATGGTGTAGAGCCCCTAATCAGGGCAGGCAGACTGGATCACTTGGATTAAAAGGCCAGGAGACCCTCTAACAATTTCAAGATACTGGGACTGCTTCTTTCTAAGTTCAGCCATATGTGACAGCAGCTACTTCTCACACTAACAAAGCAATCACAAACCAAACTTTTCAAATTGATGAATTTAATGAGAAAAGTATGAAAAGCTAAACTGTGAGGTGTTAGCACAGCTTAACGCTCTTGTTGACTCAGTTTCCTTAAGCTTCTTCTCTCTCTCTCTCTCTCTCTCTCTCTTCTTTTCCCACATTTCCTGAGCTCTTTCTGCATTTCTTCTTCTCACACTTTCTCTGAACTCCTTTATTCTCCAATTTTCCCACTTTTCCTGAGCTCCTTCTCCTTCTCTGTTCCCACTTTCTCTGATTCCCCTCTCACTTTCTTGTCTTCTCCTATTTCCATGAGGTCTTACTCCTTTGCCTATTTCCCCTGACCTTTCTGTCCCTCTTCTTTTTGTTCCCCCATTCTAATCACTCAATTCCTGTATTGAAACCATCTTATCCTGAGCTGTCTCTCACTCTATTCTTTGATCGCCTATTATCCTGAATCCTTCTGCCTTTTTCATTGACCACTTTTTTTACTGAGCTGTTTGTTTTCTCTCATTTTCAACCTTTCCCTATGCTTTGTCTCTCCTTCTCTTTTATTTGATCCCTTTTCTCAAAACTCTTTTCTTCTTCATCTGTACTCCTCTTAACACCCCTTTAACCCTCTCTCTTCCTCTTTGTTTGACCTCCCTTTCTTGAGGTCTTTCTCTTTCATCCCCCTCCAATACATTTTTCTTTCTTTTCTTCATTGACCCCATTCTTGACCTGGCTCCCTTTCTTCTTTGCATCCTCCACTGAGCTATTTCTCTTCCTTTTCAGTTTACCCCATTTCCCTGAGTCTGCTATCTCTCTGGCCTTTGTCCCCTCTTTTTCTGAACTCTCAGTTCCTCTTTTGTGGCCAGTTGAGCTTTTTCTTCTCTGATTACCTAGTTTCTAAGACTACTTCCGCCTCTCTATTCTTTGACTAATTTTTCTGCTATGAACTCTCTCCTCACTCAGTTGTCTTCCTTTCATTCAATATCTCTCTCTCTGTATATAGCCCTCTCTCCATTTATCCTCCTTTCCCAAAATAGTTTTCCTTGTCTTGTATCCTGTCTGCACTCTGTCTGCCTCTTATCTTTGCTTGTCCCTTACACTCAGCTCTCACTCTGTCTCTCACTCTCTCTTGATTTTCCATTTCCTGAGCTCCTTCTTATTTGTTTATTCATATTACCTTTTCTTTCCTTATGCCATCTTTCATCTGTTCTAAAACATCCACAGTATCCCCCTCTCTCTCTCTCTCTCTCTCTCTCTCTCTCTCTCTCTCTCACACATCTGCTGCTCAGTCTCCCTTGTAATTTCATTGGAATTGCTTTCTTTGTGTCTCCTTCTCTGCTTTGATTCCTTATTAATATTGTATTATTTCTTCTTCTTGCATACCCTCTATCTTTGCTCCCTCCTCTTCTCTCTCCCTTTCTGTTGAACCCCCTTTTCAAGCTCTTTTTTCTCTCTCGCTCTCTCACCTATTTGCCTCTTTCCCAGATCTCTTATTCTCTCCTTTTTACTTTTCCCTATTCTTTGAACTCATTTCTTCTTTTGTGATCCCTTTTTGAACTCTCTTTGTTTCTCTCTTCTTTGATTCCTCTTCTTTCCCTGAGCTATCACTGCCTTTCATCCTTGCTCTTCCCTTTTGCTGAACTTTCCCTCTCTTCTTTGATTCTTCCTTTCCCGAAGCTGTCTCTGCTTGTCTATTCTTTAATCTAATCATTTCTTTACTTATTTATTCTTTCTCTCTTCGGTTCTTAGATTTCCACTTGTTCCTTGCTCTTTCTTCCTTATCTGTTGTTCAATTTCTGTTATTTCCTTGAAATTGCTCTCTTTCAATTTCCCCTCTATGATACCCTTTTTCTTTCAGCTTTCTTCTTGTCTGGTGTATTACTATATTTGTGCTTTCCCTCCTTCCTTTCTTTGAGCACCTATTTGCTGAGCTTCTTTTACTTCACTCTCTATGCTTTGAAACTTTGCCTGAGCTCATTCTAGCTCCCTGTGACAGGGTAATGAACTGGGATGCATCTCTAGGAACATGATCAAAAAGGCCACCCCAGATGACTGTTTAAATCTAATTAAATCTGCTTTATTTTTTCAGCAGCAGAAAATAAACAAGCAGGTTTTAACAAAAACTTGTGCAGGGCAGTCTCGCTCTGTCTCTGTCTAATAGAAACAGAAAGTCTCCATCTGCTTGTTCACCCTCCCCCCTTTATTTGACCTAGGTGTTGTTGTTAACACCCCCGAGAGATAGCCAACAAGTGAAGTGCAGTGCAGTCTTAAAGGCTCAACTTTTGTAGCAAAAGGGGTTTGGTAAAACTCCCACCACATTCCCCATCAAAACCTGCATTGCCTTTCAGGGTTGTGAAGCAGTTTACAGGTGAAAGGAGCATGATGGACATAATTGCATCACATACCATTACCCCTCAGTCATGCCTGTGGCATGCTTGATAAGGACCATCAGGCACCCACCCTCCCAAGAGAAAACATTTGCATTACCATGCTGGGTTCCTACCTGGTGGTGCACATCAAATGAGAAAGGCTGAAGTCCCAAATACTATCTGGTGACACAAACATTGGTATCCTGTATAGCATGTAACCACTTGATGGGGCATGGTCAGGGATGACAGAGAACTTCTGTCACAACAGATAGTAGTGTAGGGTGACCACTGCCCACTTTACTGCCAGGCACACTTTTTCCAGCTTGGTATAACACTGCTCCCAGGGAAACAACTTATAGGCTGAGGTGAATCCCATCCTCAAATTCTTGTGATAATACTTCCCCCAACCCCACCTCAGAGTTGTCTGTGTACAAAATAAAGGAATGGCTTTAAATCTAGACTTCATATGGCTGGCCCCTCACACAGCACATTTATGATGACCTGAAATGCCACCTGAGACTTAGATGATCAACAGACCTTATTTGGGTCAGTTTTCTGAGTTGGGTCAGTCAATGGAGTAGCAAGGGATGAGAACTGCAGAAAGAATTGGTGGTAATTCCCTGCAAGTTCAATAAAGGACCTAACCTGCTTCTTAGTAGTTGGGATCAGACAGTCAGCTAGGGCCTTACTTTGTTGATAGCTAGGTGTACATGGATGATCCCAACCATATGCCCCAAATATTGTATTTACTGCTGCCCTAGGGTGCATTTCACTGCTATGTCATGAGACCTGTCTCCCTGAGCAATTGAAGTACCATGGCCACACCCTGCAGGTGGTTGTCTAAATCTGGGATAAATATGACAACATCATCCAGGTATGCTGCCTCATACAGCCCATGGGGATGAAGGATGCAGTTCATCATTTTCTGGAATGTCAGTGGGGCTCCATGCAATCCAGTGGAAAACATAATAAATTGATGTAGGCTGAACAGGGTTACAAAGACTGTTTTCTCACAGGACTCAAAAGTTAACAGGATTTGTCAATACCCCTTGGTCAGGTCCAGGGTATTTATGTAATCAGTCTTCCCCAGTCACTCCAAAAGTTTGTCTACCCTTGGCATAGGGTACACACTGAACTTAGAGGCAACTTTAACTTCCCGGAAGTCTGTACAAAATCGGGTGGTCCCATCTGGTTTTGGGACTAGCACAACAGGGCAAGACCATTTACTGTGGGATGGGTCAATGACTCCCACCTCCAATGTAGACTGTTTTTCCTCCCCTACTCTCTTTCAGATTCTTTCTAGTAGTCTATATGGTTGTTGGCAGATCCAGACACCTCAGTCTCTATCTATGCAGTGCTAGATCACATTTATTCATCCTGGCTTCAGGGAGAATACATCACCAAAATTCTCTACCAGCCTCTAGGCTTCTTGCTTTTTAGTCTAGTTGAGCCTGTTATCCACTGGGACGTCATTATGTTCCATCACAATTTTTGGTCTAAGTCCAGGTTTCCTTCATCAATGTCCTTAACTGTCACCAGACTTGGAGCTCCTTTAGGATCTTTTGGGTCAATAAGCAATACCTCCCTGTCTTTCCAGGGTTTCAACAAATTAACATGGTAGATTTGTTTCTCTTTTTCTCTCTGGTTGTAAGACTTCATTATCAACTGGCCCCACCTTTCTGAGGTCCTCATATGGTCCCTGCCATTTAGTTAGGAGTCTACTCTCAGAGCGAGGCAACAGAAGGTGTATGCTATCACCAGTCTTGAACTCCTGTAGCCTGGCCCTCGGTCATAGTGCCTTGCCTGAGTTTGCTGTGCTTTTACTAAATTTTCTTTGGCAAATCTACCTACTGTGTCCAATCTTTCTCTTATTTGTAATCCATAATTAAGTGGACTATGTGCCTATTCTTCCCATATCTCTTTTATGAGATCCAACATCCTTCAAGGTTATAACCTGTACCACAATTCAAAGGGCGAGAGCCCAGTGGATGACTGCAGCACCTCTCGAATAGCAAACATTAAATAGGGTAACAATTCATCCCAGTTTTTTACCTCGGTTGAGACAAATTTAGACAGCATACCTTTTAACAATTTCTTAAAGCATTCCAGTAAGCCAATAATGTGTGGGTGATACATTAATGTCTGGATGGACTTAACCTACAGTAAAGCACACACCTCCCTCATTAGTTTTGGCATAAAGTTGGTGCCTTTATCAGTTAGAACCCCCTTTGGCAGCCCAACTCAAAAAATCACTTTCATCAACTCTTTTGCCACTGATCAGGCTATACTGGAACATAGGGTAACAGCCTCAGGGTAAAAGCTGATGGAATGCAATATGACCAATATATACTGATACTCAGATATACTTTATATCATTGGTCCCACTGTATCAACCTCAATCTTTCAAACAGGCTGTCTATTATGGGTATAAGGATTAAAGAGGCCTTTTTATATTTCTGTGGGCCACCAACTGACACTCAGGTCAGGAAGCACAAAAGTCTGCTACTTTCTTCCATATACTTCCACATACTTAGCCAGAAGAACTGGACATGTATGTATGCCTCAGTTTTCTCCCTGCCCAAATGACCTGCAATAGGTATAGTATGGGTCAGCCTCAGTACTGCCCTTTCCACAGATCTGGGAACCACCAACTGTTAACATAAAGTCCTGAGTTGTTTCTCGGGTTCTAACCAGTACAAAATATCATCTTTCAGTTCAAACTTTGGAAAACATGCATTTTGTTAATTTACCACTTTACTATTTACTACAGCTAAGTTCTGGTAGGCATTCCTGTACATTTCATCAACCCTTTTTTCAGAAATTACGTTAGCCAGAGTTTGAAAAATGTCTAGTCTGACTCCAGAAGGTTCTCATGACCTCTTGTAGATGTGGATACCATGTCCTCATCTGAGCCACCTGTGACCTTCCTTGAACATGGGTCCTTGCAGTCCCCAACAACTACATCCTCAGAGAGAGAAGCCTTTTTCCTTTTTCTCCATCTGTGTCTGACCCCAGGACTTCTTAGGCTTCCCTTCTAGTGCAAATAGTCCTTTTATCTGTGTGGTTTCTGGTAGTCATAAACTTTCAGTATTGCTCTGTAGGAGGATATGAAACCCTTCCAGTCTTGGCCAAAGACTACTGATCAGGGTAACGTTTTGGAAATTCCCACCTTTATTATTTCTGCCCAGTTTCGTACTTTAAACCATAATGGGTCCATAAGGTATTTGCAGGTATTCCTATGCATCAGGCAATATTTATGGGATCTCTCCAATGACCCATGTTGGGTCCAGCCACAGATTCTTTAACTGAGGTCTTCTCACAGTCTGAATCCACCAGAGCTGTAACTGTTTAGTTTCCCACTTGCACTGATATTGTGTACGGTTTCCTGCCTGGGACTCTCATGTGTGAGCAGTACCTACACATTCTGGAAAATCACAGTCCATGCAGCCATAAAACTTATTAATATGCCCCACTTAACCACACTGAAAACAGAGTATTTGTATCAGGTCTGTGACCCCCCCCCAATTTGGGTCACCAGATAGTGGGGTCTTGGGACTGGGGGAATAACACCAGGCCCTGAGGTTATATCTTTTTAAAGTAGAAGGGTAAGTAATATTTCACCACTTGACCCCTTACCCATACCAGCAAGTTTGTTCTCACCCCCCCCCACCAAAAATCCATTCTTCTCTTCTCTGGGGATCTCCTCGGGTCACCACCCAAGGTTCATGATGGGTTCTGCCCTTCTTAGCCACCTCTGGTCCTTCAGCTTCCAGGTAAGGTTCCGTGATTTTCACTGCTATAGCCAAAGTAGTCTGTTCATGTCAGTTTACCCAATTATGGACCCGATCTGGTAAAATGTTCCAATACTGCTCCAGGACAATCAAATCCATAATCTGTTTAATGTGTACCTCTGATTTTAACCACTGAGTAGCCATGTCTTGTAATTTTTGTGCCAGCACTCTAAGTCATGTTTCAACCTTGAAACTAAAGGTGTGAAAGTTCTATTAGTAAAACTCTTCAGTTATTCTGACCTGGTCTAAGATAGTCATCTTTATCTGATCATAGTAACTGGCAGTGGCATCAGCTAGGCTTCTGAATGCAGCGTGGGCATCTCCAGTCAGGTACAGTGCAATGTGAGCAGACCAAGTTTCTCTTGGCCAGGCAGTGGTACTGGCAACTCTCTCAAAAGTCATAAAGTAGGCCTCTAGTTCATCCTCAAGAGCAATTTCTGTTAGCATAGTGTGGGGTCCTACAGTGACTGGATTCCCTTTGACCTGGAGCTAGGGCACAGTTTCTTTATGTGCTTGCAGCGCCTGCGTCATAACCTCCTGCTGTTGTTGATCTCTCTGCACCACCCAGTTCCTTTGCATTTGGACTTCTTGCACCAGTTTTTGCTTTTTCTGCACCACCTGTTGATCTCTGAGCCTGAAGTTGTGCTTGCTGAGCCATCCAGTCCCTTTATTTCTGGGCCTGGTGTACTTGCATCTGGCGCTGTTGTGTTTTCTGCTCAGCCAGCCATTTCAGTACTTTGTCTGAGTCCATCTTAAACCTAGTTAGACAAGGGAAAGTTCAGTCCCACCACTAATGCCAAGCACATGTGAGAGGATATCAAACCACGTGATTTGTCTGGGAACACTCTTAGCAGGAACACATCAGAGACCAATTTAAATCAAATGAAATCTGCCTTACTTTTCCAGCAACAGAAAAGAAACAAATAGCTTGTATTTAGCTTAACAAAAACTCTTGCAGATCTGCCTCTCTTTGACACCACCTAACCAAAACAGAAACCCTTCTTCTGCTTGTTTGCCCTCCCCCTGTATTTGGCTTGGATATTGCTTGTTAACACCCCAACCCCCTGAAAGACAGCAAGTAAGTTGAACATCCAGTGCAGTGAGGTCTTAAAGGCCCAACTTTAAAATAAAAGTTCGGTACAATTCTCACCACAGACCTCAGCAAAACCTGTTTTGCCTGCATTGCAGGGATGTGAGGCAGTTTACGGATGAAAGGAGCATGATGGACTTACATTCTATAATGTTATCTCTCTCTCTTCTTTGCCCCATTCTCTGAACTAATTTCCTCATTTGTGATCCCCTTTGTGCTTTCTCTGTCTCTCTCTCTCTCTCTCTCTCTTCATTGATTCCCCTTCTGTCCCTGACCTCTATTTGCCTTGCATACTTGTAATTCCCTTCACTGAGCTCTCCCCCTCTTGTTGGAGCCCCCTTTTTCCAAAGTTCTAATTCTGCTTGACTTTTTGATCTTACCTTTTCTTTCCATATTGCTGCTTTCTCTAATCTGTTCTTTGAACTCTTCTTTTTACTTCTGTCTCTCTTCCCTTACTTGTTGCCCAATGTCCCATTATTTCCTTTGAACTGCTCATATCCTATCTCTTCTATTTTGATCACATTTTTTCTCTGAACTCCTTTACTATTCTTGTATCCTCTGTATCTGTGCTCACCATCCCATCTCCCTTTGGAACCCCTCTTTCTTGAGGCTCTTTCTAACTCTCTTCATTGCTCTTTCCCTGAGTTCTTAATCTCTCCCTTTCTTCATTGCTCATCTCTGACTTGTCATTTCCACCTTTGTGATACCTTTTTGAACCCTCTCACACTCTCTCTTGTGTAACTTCTTTCTATGAGTTTGCTCTCTCTCTCTCTCTCTCATTGCCTTTCATTCTTTCTTCTCCCTCTCACTAAGCCCTCTCTTGCTTGTGTCTCTCTTTCCCTAAAGCTCTGTTTGTCCCACTTTCTTCATTGATTTCCCCTTCTTTTCTTGAGATCTCTCTGCCTTTCATTCTTGCTCCTTCCTTTCACTTAGTTCTCACTCTCTCTTCCTTGATTCTCCCTTTCTCTATGCTCTATTCCTTCTTGTCTGTTCTGTGGTCTTGTCTTTTCTTACCTTATTTATTTATCTGTTCTTAAATATTCAGTTTTTCTCTCTCAACCCTTATCTGTTGAATCTCTATTAATATTTCCAATTGAACTGCCCTCTTTCTAACTCATTCCCTCATTTAATGCCCCTTAAAAAAAAAAAAAAAATTTATTCAGTTTTCTGTAGGTTAAAAGTATAACATTAACTTTCCATGTTTTCCAAGCATATGATGAGTCATTATGTTTCTGTAGAAAGCAAGCTACCATACTGTATTAAAGAAACAGGGGCAAACATCAGATAATTAAAACAAGAAGACACATATTATCATTTTGATTAAGGTAATATAATAATATAGAATAAAATAATCCCTGGAGGTTCATTAAGCCCCTTTATCTCTGAGCTTGTCTCCTCATCTTGTGTCCCTTCCTTGTCTGTAATCAACCTCCCTCCCTTTCCTTTGAACCCCTCTTTCCTGAGCTATTTTCTCCCAGTTTTCTATGCCTCTTTCTCTGTGTTTTGTCCTTTGTGATCTAGTGTTGAGTTCTCTTTATCCTAGTATTCATTGATTCTACTTTCTTTGAGCTATCAAAGGGAGGTGGATCAAAGGAAGGCATTGAATGTGGCCTATCTGGACTTCATCAAGACATTTCTCACTGTGCTACACAGGAGGCTAACAAAGAAACTTAGCAACCTGAAGTTGGGGAGAAGGTGGTAAGATGGGTGTAAAACTGGTTGAAAGACAGGAGACAGAGTGGTGGTAAATGGAAGTCACTAAGGGGATGGGAGAGTGACCAGTAGAGTACCACAGGGGTAGGTATTGGGTCCCGTCCTCTTCAATGTCTTCATAAGTGACATTGCTGAGGAACTGGAGGGCAAAGTGCATCTCTGTGCAGATGACATAAAAATATGCAACATGGTTGACATCAAGGAGGAAGTGGAGAGAATGCAAAGGGATCTGGGAAACTAAAGAGTAGTCTAGGGTGTGGCAGTTAGGCTTCAAAAAGTACAAATTCATGTACTTGGGGCAGAGAAACCTGGAGGCTGTGTACAAGATGGAGGGAGGAACTTACAGCCATGAAACAAGAGAGGGACCTTGAGATAATCCTATCTGATGATCTCAAGGTGGCAGGGCAGTGTGTCGAGGCAGTAGGCAAGGCTAGTAAGATGCTGGGGTGCACAGGAAGGGGGATTTCTAACAGAAGAAAGTGGCTAGTGTATCATCCACTGGTGAGACACCCCCCAGAGAACTGTATCCAGTTCTGGAGGATGCACTTCTGCAAGGACATTGACAGGGTGGAAGCATTCTAGAGGAGGGCTAACAAAATGGTGAAGGGGTTGCACAAGAAGCTCAGCATGTATTCCCTTGAGGAGAGAAGAACAAAAGATGACATGATTGAGACCTGTAAATATCTTACAGGGTTGAAATGGTGCAGGAAGAGTCTCTTTAAGAGATGTAAGGGCACCAGAACACAGGAGCATGCAGTGAAGCTTGAAGGGAGAAGTTTAAGGGAGATGTGAGGGAATACTTCTTCACAGAAGGGTGGCAGATGCATAGAACAACCTGCTAGAAGAGATGGTGGGGGCAAAGACAGTGGTGAGTTTCATACTGTACATGCATGGGATAAGTACATGGGCATAATACACAGAGGAAAGGGGAAGGGAGGGATACCAGAAACCAAATCGGTTCCAGGGTATAACAGGCAGGGCAAAAGGGCAGACTAGATGGGCCTGCTGGTCCTTTTCTGCTGACAAATTCTATGTTTCAATAGCTTTGTTTCTGTCTCTGCTTTTCATCCTTGATTCTCTTTTTGCTGATCACTCCCCTCTTCTTTGATACTCCTTTCCCCTAAGCTTTATCTCTGCTTGTCTGTTCTTTGACCTTACCTTTTCTTTTTCTTATTTTTTCTTTCTCTCATCTGCCAATAGATTTCCACATTTTCATTGTTCTCTCTCCCTTTATCTGTTATTTACTGTCCCATTATTTATTTTAAACTGTTTTCTCTCTTGCCTTCCCTCTTTTGATCCCCATTTTCTCTGAGCTCCATTTCTCTTCTTGTATCCCTTTTTATTTGTGCTCACTTTTCATCCTTCCCTTTCCCTCAAACCCATTCTTTTCTGAGGCCCTTTCTCCCTCTCTGCTTTGCCATTTAACCCAAATTCATACTATTTTCCTTTCTTCTTTGTCCCATTTTCTGGACTATTTTTTCTTTTGTGATCCAATTCTGAGCTGTGTCTGCCCTTCTCTTCTTCGATTCCTCTTTTGTTCCTGAACACTCTTGGACTCTCATCCTCGATCCTCCCCCCCTTTCTTCTTTGATTTTCCTTTTTACTAAGCTCTATCTCTGCCAGTCTATTCTTGCATCTTACCTATTGCTTATCTTTTTGTTTCCTTGTTTCTTTTTTCTCTATTCTGTTCAAACATCTCAACTTTTCCCTGCACTCTCTCTCTCATACTCCCCTTTTTATGTTGTTCAATCTCCCTTATTTCTTTTAAAATGTTCTCCCCACTCCAATTTATCTCTTCAATCTCCCTTGTTATTTCCTTTGAACTGATCTAATTTTGCCTCTTTCTCTTCTTTAATGCCCTTTTTCTCTTAGCTTTGTTTCATGTCTGGTATCCCCTTGCTATCTGTGCTCTGCCTCCCTCCCTCACCTTTGAGCCCTTCTGTCTTGAAGCTTTCTCCATATCTCCTTTGTCCCTTTTCCTGAGCTCTTTCACTCTCCTTCTCTTCCTCGCCCATTTTCTGAACTTATTTACTCTTTCATAATTCTCTATTTCAACCCCTCTGTCCCGCTTTGCTTTCATTCCCCTACTTTCCATGAGCTCACTCTCTTTCATTCTTGCTCATCCCTTTCTCCTACTTTCCATGTGCTCTCTGTCTTTCATTCTTGCTCATTCCTTTCACTTGATACTCACTCTCTCTTATTTGACTCTCCCTTTCTTTAAGCTCCATCTTGAACTCTGTTCTTTAAGCATACTTTTTCTTTCCTTATTTCTTCCTTCTTCCTTCTGTTCTTAGAGCTCCACTTTTCTGTTGCGTGCGCTCTCTCTCTCTCTCTCTCTCTCTCTCTCTCTCTGTCTTTGTCTCTAGGCAGTTTTACACACACTGGTCTGTAATGGAATGAGCGTTACAGAAATGCTGTTCTGTTACGGATATAGTGTGTGATAGCAAGCCATTCCACAAAGAAAATGAGCGCTCACTCCAAAACGCGTTCTCAGCTTTAATGGTTTCACCGTCCACCATGCCATTTTCATGTGCTGTATACTTTCTCCTTTCCAGCCATTTTCATGTGCTGTATATTTTCTCCTTTCCAGCACAAACATTATCATTTTGGTGAACTAATGGTCGCTATTACAACACATTCTGCAAACAGAACTTGAGAACATTGGAAAAAAGGATAACTTCCATACAAAATTTGTTTAGGAAGGATTTTCCTTAACAAATTCTGTTGAAAACATTTACAATTTACTCTCCAAGCGTAACTTTGGATGCATTTTCTCATGTTTTCACAGAATAAGTTAGGGAAACTCCACCCTAAATGAATTCTGAATTGAAGTTAGCGTTTTTTAATGTAATCAAGGCAGAATGGCTGCCCAAAGTTCCGTTCATTGTCGTGATACCACCAGACACCGGATGGCAGGAAATATCACCAAAAGACAGGAAGATGCCATATACCGAAACCAGAGTTTTGTGTACAAGCAGCACGCAAGTGCATTGGGGGGAGTGAAACAGGACAGCAACAAAACTGAACGGCACAAATAAGTGGCTTCTGGCTCCCTCTCCCTCACCCATCTTATCTGTTGATAAATCTTCAGAGTCATTTCCTGGGAACTGCTCTTACTGTCTCCTTATCTCCTTTACCCCTTTTCTCTGAGCTCCTTTCCTGTTTGTTTATCCCCTTTTTCTGTGCTCACCCTCCCTCCCTCTCATTAGAGCTCCTCTTTCCTGAACATCTTTCACCCATCTTTTCTTTCCTCATTTCCCCAAGGTCTTACTTTCACCCACTTCTTTTCCCCTTTCCTTGAACTCCTTTGATCTTGTCTAATGCCCTTTTTGAGCTCTGTCCCTCTCTTCTTTGATTCCATTTTTTTTCCTGAATTCTCTCTGCCTTTCATCCTTTCACCTCCATTTTGCTGAGTTCTCCCTCTCTTCATTGAGTATCCCTTTCCCTAAGTTCTGTCTCTGCCTGTATGTTCTTTAATCTTACCTTTCCTTTCTTAATTTCTCCTTTTTTACTTCTGTTTCAGATCTCTGCTTTTTTCTTGCTCTCACTCATTCCTTTTCTCTAGTACCTTTACCTGTTTTCCAATATTTCTGTTATTTATTTTAATTGCTTTCTTTCTAGCTACTTCTCTCTTTTGATAACATTTTCTTTGCACTTGTTTCCTTGTTTGGTATAAATCCTTATCTGTGCTCCCTTCTTTCCCTCCCCTTAGAATCCCTCTTTCCTGAGGCTTTCTCCCTCTCTCTTCTTTACACCTTTCCCTCAGTTAGTCATGGTTTCCTCTTCTTTGCAACAGCACTTTGACCAGTGTGGCCCACCCACCCTAAAAAAAATCAAAGACCAAGAGGGATCTGCCCCACAACTGCAAACTGTAAACCAATCACTCTCTGGAGAAATGACCTACTCACTGGTATGTATTTTACTGTTTCTGATTTATTTGAGACGGTTTGAATGTACTATACAGATTTCAACATTATCATAGGACTCTGCATTATAGCATTTTCTTACACTATACTCAGTGCTTGAGAAATGTCAGAGTGCTGGGAGTGGTGACTCAAGAGCCAGGTAAAAATGTTTAAAGCACTGATGATAGTGTAAGAAAAAACTAAGGCAGAGTCCTAGGATAACATTGAAGCTGTGAAATTATTGCACCATATTACTGAGCAGAACCGGATACTGCACTTTGGCATGTATCAGAACAGCAGTGTTACACCAAAACAGTTGTGCACTGGGCTGTATTTAATCCTGAAGAAGTAGGCAGTGAACTATGAAATGTTGATTCTGATTGATGGATAATTTAGTAGCCTGCACAGTAGAATGAAATTGGCTCCAATAAATCAGAAACACTATCACATACTTCTTAGTGGGGCCTTTCTCCACAGAGAGATTGGTTCCCTCTTCTTTGCCCCATTCTCAAAACTCATTTCCTTATTAGTTATTTCCTTTGCTAGTGCTCTGTCCCTCTTTTCTTTGAGTCATTCTTTTCCTGATCTTTATCTGAGATTCATCCTTGCTCCTCCCTTTCACTGAGTTCTTTCTCTCTTCTTTTAGTCTCCCCTTCCCTAAGTTCTATCTCTGCTTGTCTGTTCTTTAATCTTACATTTTCTTTCCTTATTTCTACTTTTATCTGTTTTTAGATATCTTTCCCTTGCTCTCTCTTCATTCATCTGTTGCTTAATGCCCCCTGTTGTTTTTTTTGAATTGCTTTCATTCTTTCTCCTTTTCCTCTTTAATCCCAGTACTTCTCTGAACTCCTTTCCTAGTCATTTATCGTATCTCTGTTTGTGCACCATCATGCCTTTCCTTTGAACCCCTCTTTCCTGTGGCTCTTTCTTCCTCTCTTCTGTGTTGCTTCCCTCAGATCTTAATCTTTCCCCTTCTTCTTTGCCCCATCTCTGAACCCTCATTTCCTCCTTTGTGAGAACATTCAGTGCTCTCTGTCCCTCTCTTCTGTGATTCTACTTCTTTCTGTGAGCTCTTTCCCCACCTTTCATCCTTGCACATTCATTTCATTTAGCTCTTTCTCTTTCATGAGTCTCACTTTCTCTCTGTTCTTTGATTTCCCCCTTCCATGAGATTTCCCTGCCTTTCATCCTTCCTGCTCCTTTTCACTTAGTTAGCTATCTCTCTCTCTCTCTCTCTCCCCTTTATTCTTCCTTTCCCTAAGCTCTATATTCCTGCTGGTCTGTTTTGTGGTCTCTTTTCTTTCCTTATTTCTTCTTTTATCTGTTCTTAATTATTCTCTCTCTCTCTCTCTCTCTGTGCCTTGATCTGTTGCTCAGTCTCCCCTGGTATTTCCATTGAACTAACCTCATTCTAGCTCACTCCCTTCTTTAATCCCCTATTTGAAAGTTTTTATTCAGTTGTCAGCAGGTTAAAAGTATAACATTTACAGTTCATGTTTTCCAAGTGTGCGAGTCATTTTATCTTTGTAAGAGGAAAGCTACCACTCTTTACATTTCATCCTTTTTAAAGGGATGGGGGCAAACATCAGATATCTAAAACAAGAAGACACATAATATATTATCATTTTGAACAAGGTAGTATAATAATATAGCATTAATTATCCCGGGAGGTTCACTAAGCCCCTTCATCTCTGAGTTTATCATCTTGTGTCCCTTTCTTGTCTGTGATCAACCTTCCTCTCTGTCCTTTGAACCCCTCTTTCCTGAGCCTTTTTCTCCCATTTTTCTTTGCCACTTTCTATGAAGTCTTACCTTCTCCTTCTCTTCTTTGTTCCATTTCTTAACTTTTTTCCTGTTTTGTAATCCATTTTTAAGTCATCTCTAGCCTTGTATTCTGTCATTCTACTTCTTTCTTTGAGCTGTCAAAGAAAGGGAGGTGGATTAGGGGAAGACAGTGGATGTGGCCTCTCTGAACTTCAGTAAGGCCTTTAACACAGTGCCACATAGGAGGCTAACAAAGAAACTTAGCAAGTTGGCAAGATGGGTATCAAACTAGTTGAAAGATAGGAGACAGAGGGTGGTGGTGGTAAATGGAAGTCACTCAGGAGATGAGACTGACCAGTGGAGTGCCATAGGGATCAGTACTGGGTTCTGTCCTCTTCAGAGTCTTCATAACTGGCATTGTTGACAAACTGGAGGGGAAGGTGTGTCTTTTTGGAGAATACATAAAAATCTGCAACATGGTTGACACCCAGGAAGAAGTGAAGAGAATTCAAAGGGTTCTGGGAAACTAAGAAGTGGTCTAGGATGTGGCAGTTAAGTTTCAATGCCAAAAAGTTCTGTCTTGCACCTGGGGCAGAGAAGTCTCAGAACTGTGTACAAGATGAAGGAAGCTAATTACAGTTGCCATGCAAGAGAGCGACCTTGAGGTAATCATATCTGATGATCTTAAGGTGGCAAGGCAGTGTGATAAGGCAGTAGGCAAGGCTAGTGGTAGGCTGTGGTGCATAGGGAGGGGATTTCTAGCAGTATAAGGGAGGTGGTGCTGCCACTGTATCACTCACTAGTGAGACCCTACCTACAGTACAGTGTCCAGTTCTGGAGGCTATATTTCTGTAAGAACATTGACAGGTGGAAGGAGGAGGGCTACCAAAATGGTGTGGGGGTTGCATCAGAAACTGTATGAGGAGACACTGCAGGACCTCGGCATGTACTCCCTAGAGGAAAGGAGAGCAAGTGGGGACATGATTGAGACCTGTAAGTACCTCACAAGGGTAAAAAGATGTAGGGGGCTCTTTAACAGAAGCAGGGGCACCAGAACACAGTGGCCTGAAATGAAGCTCGAATGGGGAAGTTTAAGAGGGATGTGCGGAAATAGTTATTCACAAAAAGGGTGGTGAATGCCTGGAGCAGCCTGCTAAAAGAGGTGAAGGGGGTAAAGATAGTGATGAGTTTGAAGTATGTATGGAATAGGCATATGGGCATAATACATAGAGGAAAGGGAGAAGGGAGCGATACCCAAGCCTAAACAGAGTCCAGGGTGTAACATACTGTATACATGGGGAAATATGGCAGACTAGATGGACCTATCAGTCCTTTTCAGCCATCAAATTCCATGTTTCAGTTTCTTTGTTTCTGTCTCAGCCTTTCAACCTTGCACCTCCCTTTGGCTGACATCTCTGCCTCTTCTTTGATGCTCTCCTTCTGTAATTTTTATCTCTGCATGTCTACTCTTTGACCTCAACTTTTCTTTCCTTAATTTTTTTTCACTTATCTGTCATTAGAGGTCCATATTTTCAATGATTTCTCTCCCTTTATCTGTCATTCACTGTCCCATTATTTCTTTGAAACTGTTCTTTGTCTCTCTCTTGTCTTCTTATTTTTATCCCCATTTCCTCCAAGCTTGATTTCTTTTCTTGTATCCCATCTTTATGTATGCTCACTTTTTATCCATTCCTATCTTTTGAACTTCTCTTTTCTATACCCTTTCTCCCTCTCTGCTTTGCCATTTACCCTGAGCTCATACTCTTCTTTCTTCTTTGCACCATTCTCTGCACTCAATTTTTCTTGTCCCCTTTTGAACTCTCAGCCCTTCTCTTCTTTGATCCACCCCCTTTTTTCCAGAACTCTCTTGGGCTTTTATTCTTGCTCCTCCCTTTTGCTGATCTCTCTCTCTCTCTCTCTCTCTCTCTCTCTCTCCTTTGATTCTCCTTTTTTCTAAGCTCTATCTCTCCCAGTCTGTTCTTTGATATTACCTTTTGTTTCCTTATTTCTTCCTTCTCTATTCTGTTCATATATCTCAACTTTTCCCTGCTTTCTCTCTCTCTCTCTCTCTCTCTCTCCCTGTCCTCTTTATCTGTCGTTCAATCTCCCTTGTTAACTCCTTTGAACTGTCAATTCTATCTCATTTTCTTCTTTAAGGCCCTTTTTCTCTTAGCTTTGTTTCTTGTCTGGTATCCCATTGTTGCTTGTGCTCTGCCTCCCTGCCGCACATTTTAGCCCCTCTGTCTTGAGGCTGTTTCTCCATATCTTATTTGTCTCTTTCCCTGAGCTCTTTCACTCTCCTTCTCTTCCTCTCTTTCTTGTCCCATTCTCTGAACTTATTTCCTTTTTTATGATTTTCTTTTTGAACCCTCTCTGTCAATCTCTTCTTTGATTTCCCTACTTTCCATGAACTCCCTCTGCTTTTCATCCTTGCTCATCCCTTTCACTTAGTGGTCTCTCTCTCTCTCTCTCTCTCTCTCTCTCTCTTATTTGACATTCCCTTTAAACTCCATCATGAACTCTGTTCTTTGACCATACCTTTTCTTTCCTTATTTCGTCTTTCTTCCATCAGTTCTTAGAGCTCCACTTTTTGGTTTCTTGTTCTCTCTCTCTCTTTCTGTGTCTCTGTATTTCTTTCTGTCTCCTCCTTCTGCCTTCTTATCTGTTTGTCAGTCTTCCCTCTAATTTCCATGGAACTGCTGTCTTACTATCTTCTTTTCTCCTTTGGTAACCCTTTTCTCTGAGCTGCTTTCCTCTTCTGTTATCCCCTTTATCTGTGCTCACCCTCCGTTTTTCCTCAACATCTTTCTCTGCCATTTCTTTCCTCATTTGCCTGAGGTCTTACAGTCCCCCTCTTCTTTTCCACTTTCTCAAAACTCATTTGCTCTAGCCTAATGCTCTTTTTGAGCTTTCTCTGTCCCTCTCATCTTTGAGTGCCATTTTTTCCTAAATTCTCTCTGCCTTTCATCCTTGTACCACCCTTTTATGGAACTCTCCCTTTCTTCTTTGATTATCCCTTTCCTTAAGCTCTATCTCTGCCTGTCTGTTCCTTGTTCTTACCTTTTCTTTTCTAATTTCTTTTCACTTCTGTTTCAAATCTAAAGCTCCACTTTTTTCTTGCTCTCTCTCACTCCTTTTCTCTCTATACTTCACCTGTTTTTCAGTCTCTATTATTTCCTTTTAATTACCCTCTTTCTGTCTGCTTCTCTCCTTTAATAACACTTTCTCTGAGCTTGCTTCCTTGTCTGATATATTTCCTTAACTTTTTCCTCTCCCTCTCCTCCTCCCTCCCCTCCCTCTGTTTTCTTTGAACCCCTCTTTCCTGGGGCTTTCTCCCTCTATGTTCTATGCACCTTTGCCTCAGTTATACCTGGCTCCCTGTTTTTTACATCAGTGCTTGGGCCCGTGTGTCCCACCCAACCTTAAAAAAAAAACAAAAAAAAAACAGGATGGATCTGCTGCACAACTTCAAACTGTAAACCAATCACTCAGTGGAGAAAAGACCCACTCATTTGATATTTGTTTTACTGTTTCTACATTTATTACAGACAATTTAATTCTACTGTACAGCTGTCAACACTATCATAGGACTCTGCCTTTTAGTTGTTTCTTACACTATACTCAGTGCTCAAACTATAGAACGCCATGAGCCATGACTCAAGAGCCAGGAAAGAAAAGTCTAAAGTGCTGAGTACAGTACAAAACAAACCTGTAAGAGTCCTACAATAACATTGAAAGTTGTAACAGAACAGCACCATACTACTGAGTAGAACTGGATACTACAATTTAGCTTAGCATGCATCAGAACAGCAGAGTAACACCAGCAAAGTCATGCACTGGACTGTATTTAATCCTCACAAAGTAAGCAGTGAATTACAAATAATGAAATTGCCTCTAATAAACCAGAAACATTAAAACAATACTGGTCTGCAGGTCTTTTCTCCACTGAGTGAGTGATTCCCTCTTCTTTGCCCCATTCTCTGAACCAATTTTCTTATTTGTTATCCCCTTTTTGAGAGATCTATCCCTCTATTCTTTGATTCTCCTTCTTTTCCTGATCTCTATGATTCATTCTCACTTCTTCCATTCACTGAGTTCTTCCTCTCTTCTTTGACTCTCCCTTTCCGTAAACACTATCTCTGCTTGTCTGCTCTTTAATTATAGTGTTTCTTTCCTTAGTTCTTCTTTTATCTGTATTTAGATATCTTTTTTCCTTGCTGTCTCTCCTCCATTTATTTTACTTAATACCTTTATGTCATTTGAATTGCTTTCATTGTATCTCCGTTTCCATTTAATCCCAGTTCATCTCTGAACTCCTTTCCTATTTCTGTATCCTCTCTCTCTTTGTGAACCACCACTTCTCTCCTTTAAAGCTCTCTTTTCTGAGGCTCTTTCTGTCTCTCTTCTACGCTGTTTCCTCAGCTCTTAATCCTTTCCTTTTTCCTT
The DNA here is from genome assembly GCA_016271365.2 of Neoceratodus forsteri. NCBI lineage: Eukaryota > Metazoa > Chordata > Ceratodontiformes > Ceratodontidae > Neoceratodus > Neoceratodus forsteri. The sequence goes on from CM028133.1 coordinate 905,528,385, forward strand.
TGCCCCTGTCTCTGAACTCTCATTTCCTCTTTCATGATCCCATGTTTAGCTCTCTCTGTTGCACTCCTCTTTGATATTTCTTTCTCTGAGCTCTCTCCCTGCCTTTCAACCTTGCACATCCTTTTCACTTGGACATTTTTCTCTTTCTAGAGTCTCTGAGAGTCTCCCTTTCCCTAAGTACTCTCTTTCCCTCTTTTTCTTTTGATTTCTCCTTCTTTTCCCCGAGCTCTCTCTGCCTTTCATCCTTGCTCCTCTTTTTCACTTTGCTTTCACTCTCTCTAAAGCTCTATTCTTGTACATCTGTTCTGTGGTCTTGCCTTTCTTTCCATATTCCATCTTTATCTGTTATTAAATATTCACTGTTTTTCTCTCTCTATTCTTGTCTGTTGTTCAGTTTCCCCTAATATTTCCAATAGAACTATCCTCTTTCTATGTCGTTCCCTTCTTTAGTCCCCTTTTGGAAAATAAGTTTTAGTCACTTTTCTGAATGTTAAAAGTATAACCTTTACAATTCTTAGTTTCCAAGCACGTGTCATTTATATCTGGAGGAGGCAAGCTACCACTCTATACATTTTGTTCTCTTTAAAGAGATGGGGTAAACATCAGACACCTAAAACAAGAAGACGCATGCTATATTATATATATATTTTTTTTTTTTTAAAGGAAAGATTTATTTATTTTCCAAAATTAGTGAGACATACAAACACATAAACCTGGAATTCCGGGTGCACACTCCAAAAACTGAATGTGCAAACTATATACAACCCCTATTTACAAAGCCACTGGATACCCACCCTAAAACTTTGCCCACAGTTAAGCAATGACCCAGAGGAGCTAGCTAAATAGCAATTGCTGGTACATAATACACTACTTACCCTCAAAATAATTTTTAATAAGGTAGTATAATACTATAGAATGAAATCCCCCTAGGAGGGGCATTAACCCCCTTTATCTCTGAGCTTGTCATCTTGCATCTCTTCCTTGTCTGTGCTCAACATCCCTCCCGCTCCCTCTTGAACCCCTCTTTCCACAGCCTTTTTCTTCAACTGTTCTTTGCCACTTTTTCTGAGGTCTTACTGTCTCCCTCTCTGCCCCATTTTCTGAACTTATTTCCTCTTTTGTGATCCATTTGAGTTCTCTGCATCCATGTATTCTTTGATTCTACTTCTTTCTTTGAGCAATCTCTGTCTTTCAACCATGTCTCTCCCTTCTGCTGAGCTCTCCCTCTGTTCTTCTTTTATTTATTAAATAATTTGTTTTGTTTTATAGTTTGTGGCCAGGAAAGACACACTAAGCTGAATTGTTCCCAGGTGCATACTGGAAGCACAGGGAAGTTAAGTGACTTGCTCATGGTCACACAGTATGCAAGTATGTGCCCGTGGGATTCAAACCCAGTTCTTCAGGTTTGCAGCTCAGTTTTCTTAACCACTATGCTATACTACCTCTTTGATCCTCCCTTTCCCTAAGCTTTATATCTACCTGTCTGTTCTTTGATCTTACCTTTTCTTTCTTTCTTTCATCTGTTCATACATCTCCACATTTTCATTGCTTTCTCCCTAGTGCTGTGTGGAAAAAATACTTCCAGAGGAATCTGCATGAAAGTCGGACTTCTGCTTCCACAAAAGTTCAGAAATCATTTTGGCAACTTTTTGGAAATTCCAACTTAGAACAGCAGAATAAATGTATGACCAGCAGATTAATGTATTAAACTATGGAAGAAAATTCTGCAGAACTGATCACTGTCAGAGGTCAGTTTAGATGAATTTCTTTCAGGCGTTTAAAACATTAATCTACAATTCATACATTCATTATACAGTTCAGTGAGTCAATGAACTGGGGAATAAATGTATGAATTGTGTATTGCCGGCCCCAAATTAATTTAATGTTTCCCTCCATGGTGCCTAATGGCATCTCCCACCCTGTGATCCAGCCCCATATTTATGCAATGTTTCCCTGGTGCCTAATGGCACCCCCACCCTCCGATCACCAGGCCTCTAGTAATTGAATGTTTCCCTGGTGTCTAGTAGCACTCCCCCACCCTCCAATTGCTGGCCTCTTAATAATGAAGGTTTCCTTGATGTGTAATGGCACCCACACCATCCAACTGCTCACAGCTGTTGTGGTGTCTAGTGGCCTCATCACACCACTGACAGTGACACAGAGTTGAATACACTAACCTGCCAACCCCCTTTTCCATAGTCTTCAGTGCTGTGGGAAGCCCATACAGCAACCAGCACAGCCTTACTCTCACCACCTCAGCCAGCTGCTGTATGCCATGACAGAGCACATGACCTGTGGCAAACTGTGTGTTCATTGTTATTATATAGGGTGGCCAGTAGAGGTAAGTAAGTAAAAAAGTAAAATTTTATTTTTTAAGTGCTTTTCAAAAATCCAAAGCGCTGCACAAATGAAAGTGGTGAGAGGAAGGCTGTGGCAGTCTCCATATGGGCTCCCCTCAGCACCAAAGACTATGGAAAGAGGGGGTGGCAGTCTGCTGTATTCAATCCAGTGTGGACTGTGTGGGACATGCCACTAGACACCAATGAGTTAAATGGAAGCAAGCAACAAAGGTTGGGGGTGCTACTGGACACCAGGGAAACATTCAGTTAATATGGGGCTGGTGATCAGAGGGTGGGGGTGTGCCACTAGACACCTGGGAAACATTCATTTAATGTGGGATAGTGATCAGAGGGTGGAGGGTTCCACTAGACACCAGGGAAAAATTCATTTAATATGGGTCCAGCAGTCGGGGGGGGGGGTGCCACTGGACACCAGGTAAAGTGTTTTTTTTTTTTTTTTCTATTTACCAGTGATGGTGCATATCTGATCAGTGAACTGAGGAATAATTGCATGAATTGTGGATTAATGTATTAGTTCTGTAGTTCATGTGTACTATTCCACAGTTCAGTAAGAAAATGTTACAGAACAGGGTGAGAATTCATCAAACACTTTCGAAAGATTTCTGATTTCACCAAAAGTGGAAATTCAGAACATTCTGTGAAAGCTGCAAAATTTCGTGAAAATTCTGCTAAAGCAGAATTTTAAACTTTTGCACAGTTCTATTTCTCCCCTTTATTTATTGTTCACTGTGCCCTGTTATTTATTTGAAACTGTTCTCTTTTATGCCTTCTTTTTCATCCCCTTTTTCTCTGAGGTCAGTTTCTCTTCTTGTATCCCTTCTTTATCTGTGCTCACTTTTCTAGATTTCAATTTTGCTTTCTGATTTGCCTTTCTTTCAGCTGCCCTGGACATGTCCTTGCAATAAATTTCTATTTACTTTACTTTCAACCATCTCAGCAGCTTCAAGAAGAGATCTTCCAATCTATCAGTTGACTGTCTTTCTTTTTCTCAATGACCTCCTGTTTTTTTTTTGTTAAAGACTTTATTTCCTTTTACCATGTTTGTTAGTTTTCCAATTTCTTCAGTTTTAAATTTTTTGGTTCTTTGCTTTTCCATTTCAAGTTATTTACTGCCTTACTTTGATTATACTAGTTTTTCTTTCCTTATATTTCTTTTCTGAGTCCCCTTGCTATCTTTTTCCAAAGGGGATTACACTGCAAGCTTATGTTTTCTGTGTGTTCAGATACCTTTGTAGCCAGAAGGTTACGTGTTCTAGAATTATACCTGAAACTAAGCTTGTACTCCAATTGTTGGCAGTTCAGGGCAGTAAAGTGGTGCTGTGCTGTCTGTTGTGACACACTTCAGACAAATCACTTCTTTTATGCTATGCAGGTGGGGGTTCAGATAGAAATCAAGAAACCCACAACAGTTTTTGTAAGAGTCTGAGATCTTACATTTCCTAACATACCCCATCCCAATAACACTGGCTATGGCAATTACCCATGCCTGTGCTGGGGTGTTGATGTATGGAATGACTGCCACTACTCATTTACAGTACAGTCAATTATGGTTACTATACTACCAGTCACTATCATTGCTTGTCTAGTGCTTAGGGGACAGCATGTAAAAAAAGCACTATCTATGCAAAATTCTTCTTCAGCTACATTAAATGGTTGTCTCTGACTTATGCCTGCAAATTCTTGGAATCACTGGAGACCATCAATATGCTGTTTTGTGTTTCATAAACTCTTACATTATTGATATGTGCACAGAGTGATATGTGAACAAGAATCTGCAAATAGTCTTCTACAAAAATATAGGCTTGCAGTTTTATTCCCCTTCTCTCATTCCTTTGCTTCTGGAATGTATCGTCACTCCTCATTCACTCAATTTTCACATGCTTCATTGATTTGATATAAATTAATCTTTTTTTTAAGCTGGGCTGGAATTTCCATTTCAGTTTCTATTACTTCTCATTAATCTTTCTTTTCTCTTTTCTTTTTTAAGCTAAGCTGGGTGTCCATTTTGTTTTCATTCTATATTAGCTGTTCTGGACTTCCCCTTCTAGTGTTCTCTGCTATACATTGTCTCTATTCTGTTTCCTGGCTTTTTTGTTGATCTTTCTCTACATGTACAGTGTTTTCTCTTTTATTCTTGTTTCCTATTCTGTTTCACCCATGTCTACATTGCCTGCTCTTATTTTATGTTTTGTCTTTGCGATCTCAGCATTATTCTTTCCCTTTCAAAATTTTCAACATTTTTGTGAGTTTTTTTTTTCTACTCTTCACTTTTTCCCTTTATTTAACTGTTTTATTATAATTCTGTTTTTAGTTGGTGCAATAGCCCTCTGCATATTTCATTTACTTTTATTTCCAGTCATCTGTGCTGTTGTACTTCCCCCCCCCCCCATCTTTTTCTTCTTCACTTTCTTTTTATTTTCTCTATAGAGTGGTGCCTAGTGTCGGACTCCATGAGGAATAAAAAAAATATCCTGATACAGCTGTCATGATATCCTTAGTTGCAATTAGTTATAGAGCTTGGTATCACTTGGTGTCACTGTTTTCAATGCTAAAAATATACATTTTTATCTTCAGAGTTGATTCAGAGTCAGCAGATGATATTGTTTAGAAACAGGGACCTGCATGTGTATAAATTCAACAAATCCTTTTAGCATGTGGGCTGTACTAGTTGGCTGGCAAATTACAAGATGACAGGCAAGTGCAAAGTGATGGCCTTGACTAGTCTTTACAGTCTTCAATCACAATGCTGATAGACATGAGTGAGCCTGATGCTGGGCACCAATGTGCATGGAACATTGGGCTAGTTTCAGCAGCATTACCTTCAACATTAACACCACTTTATCTAACCTGATATCCTCAATCTACCATGACACTCAATGGAACATTGCTGAATTGGGCTAGTTAATGCAAAGTAAAATGGCATTAATGCCAAAAGTAATGTTCCTGAAGATAGGCCATTGTTTCTATATTTCCTGTTTTACTTTGTCTTTTTGTTCAGATATTAAAGACATTGCTTAGCTATGATTCTATTGTCATATTTCTCTCCAGCTATTATTATCCTTATCCTACTTTGTCATTATCTGTTGCAGTCATTTCAGGTGTGCTGAACTTTTCATTCTATATGTCCATTAATCCTGTTCTACCCTTTCTTTGTAATTTGTAGTGTTATTTGGTAATCTCCGTTCCCTTCAGCTTTTGCACTTTAAATTCATGCATGCCAGTTTGTTCTTTTCATCTTTTCAAAAGTGTGTCTTCATGCTCACTTTGCTTTGCTTTATTTTCTGGCATTTCTCCATTTTACTTGTTTTTTTTCTATTTGCTTGTTTGTTTACCATCTGTCTGCTCTTCAGCTGTACTAAACACTCATCAGTTATGTTTTTTCTTCTGTTCTTTCCATTCTGTCTCCTCTCAGTTCATCCTGCAGTTCCCCATTCCATTTTATGTCTTCATGTGTATTTGGATTTTCTTTGCTGCATTTTTCTCAATTGTTTTGCCATCTCTGCTGCTGTTCAGTATGTGGCTGTCCCTACTACTAATAACAAAGTGTCATTTGCAGCTTCCATCAACTCTACTAGAATTTCACTTCTTTGAAGAGTCAAGTTTCATATCCTCCCATCTAGCTACAAGATGATTCAGTAGGCATATAAGGGCTACACATTCGAGTGCTAGATTCCACTAGTTGTGGAGGAGTGTAGATTTGTGACTATCTGAATAGGAATAGAGGTTTTGACTCTTCATTTCATTCCACATAAGTGTTTTACACTTTATTGCCCCTTCCCCAATCACCTCCACACCCTCACCCCATATTCAGTCAGTTTGATCTGTACAACCCTCAAACTGAAAATAGGCAGAATTGCCTAGCCCTCCTTTCCCAGCCAACAAAAACTAACAAAATAAATAAATATTTACCGGTCCCTTCTGCCCCTCACCCATTTTCCCCACTTTCCTATTCTCATTCTTTTTATCTCCCAACCATCATTCTAGCTGCTCAGCTCGTTCACAGTTCCTCTAAGGTTCACATCATAGATACTGCAAACTGGGTCAAAAACACCTACATCTCTGCTCCCCAATTAAAGTGGTTCCAATCTCCTCCTTTCTAAGCCTCTATTTTTACCAAGGCAAGGTACTTACTAAAGAAAAGAGTGCAAAAGCTCTTCCCTCAAAATTGGGGTGCCCATGTGCTTCAGGAAACCATTGTTCCATCTCTCCCTTCCCTGCTTTGGCCAAAGTGCAGAAAACAACTGGTGCTATCCCAGCTCTCCTCCTTTCTCTGCCTCTTTCAATTTGGCTTCTAGAAAGCCCATTCATCAGTGTTGACCCCACTGTAGATCACTGACTCTGTTACAAAGGGGATGGACCAGGGCATGGTTCCTTCTGTCAACTTTGTTGGTCATTCCAAGGCTCTTTACACAGTTTTCCATCATTCCTACTTGACAAACTCATGGAGTGGGTCTTTCTTACCTCTCAGTCAGCTTGTTCTAATCCTATGTAGTGTACCTTTGTCACAGGTGCCAGTCAGTCTAAGTAGTTAATGCCAAATCTCCATCCATAACATCTTAGGTGTCCCCAAGGATTTTTATCCTTGACCCTATCCTGTTCTCCAGTGTCCTCAATGACTTCCCATTACAGTTGCAGCCAATGAACATGGCCAGATAGTTCCTGATATTTCTGTGATTTCTCCCTGTCTGTCTGCAGTACCTCTGTGGGCCACCAAAGAGAATCTCTTTAGATATATCACATATCCGGATGTATTTGAACATTTCTATGGCTGTAACTAGTCTGCATCTCTGTACTGATATATACACATAGATGTCATAGTACTCTGCCTGTGGAGCTTCAGCCTTGAGCTGTAAATGGCCTTGCAGCATGATTTTGTCAACTGGTGAAACTGGTTACATACAACTGAACATTCACACAATGCTGCCAAAATTGTCTCCATGACATTTAGCAGCAATTCCACAGGCTCATAAAACTCCTGTGCTAATGACTATGTTTGTAACACACTTCATGTAACATGATGTGTTTTTGATAAGAACCTTAATTTCCCTACCCACATCAATGACATCCCAAAGAAGACACACACACACACACACACACACACACACACACACACACACACCACCACCACCACCAAGCTGGCACCCTGTACCATAACCTCCCAGAACCAGTCTGCCAGGAGATCATTTTCAAGATTATCTTCCTGATGTTTGACAATGTAGACATTGTATACAGTATTACCCCCACCACCACCACCTGTCAACAGTCATCACTGTTCATTTTACTCAAACTTGTCGCACCCCCAATTGGATAGCAAACACATGTACCAATGAGCTCCCTTCTATTCCAAATTCTGGATTAGCTCTTTTGCCTGATCTATTGCCTCCATCCTCTTTCCCTCCTCTGCAGATCCTCTACACTAGCTCCGTCAACTAGTCCCTCCTTCTGCCATAGTCACTCTGGAAAAAAATAACATCTTGTCCTAATAGTCATAGCCTGTTAAAAACTCTTTATTTCCTTCAGCAACCACCTATTTTATTTCACCTATTCCCACTCTAACTAATTGTGCTCCAGTGGAACACTGCTGAGACTTGGTCTCAGAGAGTGCCCATTTCATCAAATTTATTTTTTACTTTGCTATATCAAGCTTGTAACAATTGTTGTTTTTAAGGCAGATTATATAAAAGATTGAGCTTTTACGGCATTGTATTGGACTGCATTTCTCGCTCATGCTAGAAACACGCACACACACCTCAGCTCAGTGTGATTTTTCCAGTCAAAAAAAATCAAAACAAAAGGCCGGCGTGTTGGCATAGCAGTAGTGCTACCATCCTCTGAGTGGGTTTGGGGTAACAAAAGTGAAACGCAATAAACATCAAAAATTCAGCACCCACTGCAATGCAGCATGATTCCCAAAAAGTTGGGGGAGAGAGGATAGAGTAAAGATGTCAGTTCTACCAACACTGAGCCCTGCCAGCAGTGGAAGATCATATGTGCTACAAAAAAAATCAAAACAAAAACATTTAAAAGTTATTCTGGATCTTCTCTGCCTGCCTTATAATGCTGTGGATTTTTTCCCATGCTGCCTTTATGTCAGAGTTTCACTTCCTACATTTTCTTTTCTGGCTATGATACTAATCTTTCTTCATTATCACAATGTTTTGTTGTTTTTGTGTGTATTTCAGCTTTACTTTATCTGTATTGAACTTTCCTTTCCAATATTTTTATTGTGTATATTTTTCAGTCTTCTCTTTCTCTTTTTCTCTTCTTACTTTTATTTTCCTGTTTTGTAATAGGTTATGTTTTTATTAGCTACATAACATTTCTAATGCTGCCTTTCCTTTATATTCTGTCTTTTGTTGTTTTTCTACCTATCTGCCTACTTTATTTCACTGTTTGATTTCTCATCAGTGACATGGAACATTGTTTCTGTGTTTCCCATTTTACTCTCTATTCTACATTTTCTTCATAATTCCTTTCTTAATTCAGTTATTTCCAGTTCTTGTGTTCTTATTTACTTAACATGTGTGTTCCCTTCAGATGTACTTGGCTAGCTTCTGTACAATATTTGCATTCAACTCATTAGGTATTTTACCTTATTTTACTTTCAGTGCTATTTGTAAACTAATGTTTGCTTTAACTTTTCCAGCTGATATTGTTATACAGTATGTTATTTACAGTTTCTCCAGAAGCATTCATTTTTTAATGCATCTTCACTCAACTGAACTTTGTTTTCTGTATTCTCTGTTGTATCTTTCCTTCTCTTCTCTTCTCCTTTCTTTCTTTTCTTCCCTTCCTGTCTCCTGCAGCCACGTGCCTTACTACATCCCAGGCCATGTAGTAGAAGTGTCTAGCACACACCCTATCATATCTTCTTGCATTCATAGACAGAGCACATAGCTCTGCACCCAAACACCCATTAGAACAAATGTGTATCCCACAACCAACACTTGCTTACTGTGTGACCCTGAGTAAAGTCATTAACCAGGGCCATCATGCCTAGACATTTTCTGGGATGGTTGGGGCATGAAAATTTATCTAAAGGAGATACTAAATTATACCTTTACAGGTTTCTTTAGCCCACAATACATTGTTTGGCTGAGCTTGGGGGGTATGCCCCCCCACTCCATGGGTATGAGAGACCTGTGCCTAACCTCCAAGTGCCTCTTTCTATCTCTTTCTCTGTACCTAATCTCTGATCTTTCTTTCATCTTTCTTTACATGCTTACCTGCTACTGCAAGTTCTTCATGAAGAGTAAATTTACTTTTTAAAATTAATGTTTTACAAGTTAAAATATCAACTGTTCTATTATACAAGAGTTTCCAGCCATTCATGTAACCATGTTAGAATGTAGTTATCCTATTAGCCTATCAGAATATTCCATTTTCAACCATTGTTTTGCAATACCCAACATAGTTAGTTGTATCCAAAGCCTCTCTTTCATGTTAACCTAAAGAATGTCAATATCCTGGAGTGGGAGGTAATTAGATAAAGAAAGGCAATGAATAAAAAAAATCAGGGAAGAGTTTATTTCCCAAGAAGTAAAACATATTACACAGAAGAGAATGAATAAAGTGTAGAAAATATTAAAAACTTAACTTTGTGGGTACTTTTTGGCATCTGGAAAATCATGATATATAAGAATATCTGATGGCCAAATTATTCAGTAGAACAGGATTTATGCATGTGCAGCAGCATCACAGTGCACAGAATAACAGTGAAATGAAATAAACATTGGAATAGACAAGTAAACAACTGCAAAGATGGATAAGGCTTCAGTGCCAAGTACAACAGACTCCAGAACTAGGTCTTAAAATGTATGGGGGCAGGGCAGAGAGAAATTGTTATTCTGTATGTAGTTTATAAGTAAAAAAGAAAACAGATTAATATAGAATTTAGGAATGACTGCTTGGACAAAATTCAAAAACAAGTATTTGGCAATGTCTACTTGAACATTTTAATTTCCAGTTTTTTTTTTTTTAACTGGGGGTTAGGGACAGCTGGGAAAAAACTTGAAAATGGGCAGTATTTTATTAGACATGGGTGATGTCCACAAACTAAAGTATGCTATGCATTCACTTTATAAAAAAAAAAAAAAAACTTTGTAAAGTTCACCCTTCATGAAGGGCAAACTCCACATGTAAAAACTATGCAGACATGATGCTTGTTAAAGGGCCAACTCCATTTCACTGACACTTTGCTAGCAAAGTGGCTTTGGAAAGTACAGCTGCTGTGAAAATTAAGATAAAAAAGTTCCTTCCCCCTGCCTTAACACATGTATCACCCACCCACCCACCCCTCCTGCTCCCCAATACAAGCAAACACCCTGTCCTTGCCCAAACCACTTAGAATACCTTCTACCTCCTCCCCATGACCAACTTAATACACACAAACACCTTGCCCTTCCCCTACCCTGTCTCAGTAAAAAACTAAAGCCCTCTACCAACTCGTTTATCACCCCAATAATCCCCCTTCCCCATGCTGTGCTGGCTTAGAAAAAAATGATGCACTGAGAGGGATGTGGTTATCACAAGAGACTCCTCTTATTGCCTTGGTCAGCTGCTGTCTGAATGAATTAAAATGCTCATGCGCACAGCTGGAGGAGGGTCATGGATGTTTTGTTAAGGTGCATTCACATTCTATTCTATTCTAATCCTACTCCTACTCTGTTTTGTTCTGTTCTATTCTACTCTAATCCTACTCCTACTCTATGCTATGCAATTCTATTCTAATCTAATCTGCTATGCTCTACTTGGCTCTATTCTATTCTAGTCTGCTCTTCTGTATACTATTCTATACTACTCAAATCCATTCTATTCTAATCTAACCTAACCTACTCTGTTCTGCTCTACTCTATTCTAATTAACTCCATTCTATTCTATTCTAATCTAATCTATTCTGCTGTAGCCAATTATATTCTAGTCAATTCTATTCTATTGTACTCTTTTTGCAGTTAATATTTTTATTCGAAATCTTTGAATTACATACCACATGTTGTAATCATCACTCAAGTACTTACAACAAAAGTCTGATACACACTGTCTTTGATATGTCATACAAACAGAGGAACTTGTTATTTTAAACAAACTAGGCTGCATATTTATTTTAGGCAAATACATTTATTCCTACATCTCCTTGGAAACACTTCTTGTACCATAGTACTGGGAGGGTGATTGTTAAAGGGATGGGAGAGAATCTATCTATGGGGAGTTCAGAGAGTCCTGGTTCCTCTAGGTGGCTTGGCATTCACTTGTTGCTCCACATATCTAATGTAGGGGTCCCATAACCCTTGAAATGTATTTTCCTGCTGAAGTGCTTTGAAGGTTAACCTGGAGTTCATTGCCCGTGATTCTAATGGTTTACCATTCCTGGAGCATTGGTATACCTGGGACCTCCACTTGTTTAAAATGAGCCTCCTGGTCTCTACCGAAGTTGCTCTGAAGCTGCTATCAGCCACTTCAAACTTGCCAAGTCCATAACAAGCTTCAGTGGTTTGTATCCTAGCAGAAGAGTCTGAGGAGCCATTTGTGTGTCCATGCCTAGAATGGCCGTACACAATTGAGTGACATGTCCAGAAGGGGATAATTAATGGACAGGCCCACACGATGTATTGCAAGTCAACTCCTGCTGCATCATATCTCCAGCAGTTGTCCTGTGGGATAAGGCCCAGTGCCTTAAGCTGAGCAGGAGTGTGATACCACTGATGCAAGACTTTATTTTGTATCAGTCAGCTCCTTTGATCAATATATGCCTGGTGAACTAGTCACCAGCATTTTTAACTATCCTCTTCTGAGATAACCAACTGTAGAGCAATTTGCCATTTGTCCCATGCATGCCCAGTTGGATCTGGTAGTGCTTCCCTCAACAACTGGTGTATTTTCCCTGCTCTGGCCTTGTTTGTTCTCAGCCATCTTTTGATGGGCAGAGAACTTGATCTACTCATACTACAAGCTTGGCAGGATGAACATCTAAATTTAATTTTGCACCAGTGTTTGTACGTTGACCTGATTTGTAGGTATCACCAAAAGTCTGCTTTTGGTAGGCCAAATTTAATTTGGAGGTTCTTGAAAGGTTTGAAATTATCCAGGGTTAGCAGGTCCATAACTCTCCAGATCCAACATCTTTTCCCAGTTATTCCACTTGAAAGGACCCCACATGCAAATTTCAGGATTACCCCATAGGTATGTGAACCTCCCTGGTCTGGGACACTGTCTGGAAATATTGGTTAGCTTCTTCCAAGCCATATGGGCTGATTTGATACTGGTCCAATGCACATCCATAGCCAGCAGTGGATTGCCCAGGGTATTAGAGAGATGCACCCCTTCTGTTATATCCATTTCTGTCCGAATCCAGGCCAGTAGATTAGGGCCTGAAAAGCTTGTAATGCTCTGGCAGACATAAAGGCACACAAATAGTGCCTGAAGTTTGGAAAATTCTACCCTCCTTGCCTCCAGTGTGCTCTTAATTTTTCTCTGCTAAATCTAGAGAGTGATGTACCCCACAGGTATTGTCCAGTGAGTGAGTCCAACCTTTGAAACCATTTATCCAGAACCAAAATGGGTAGGTGAGCCAAAAGGTAATACACTCTTGGAGCCAGCATCATTTTAATTGAGTCAGTTTCCCCTGGAAGAGACGAGTTTAAATGTTTCCATCTGTTTAATTCAAACTGAAAATTTGCTATGATTGGGAGCAGATTCGTAGGGATCATATAGTGGAGAAAAGGGGACAGCAGAACTCCCAGGTATTTGATCTTTGTTTCCACACACACTAAGCCAGAAGTTCTCCTCGTATCTAGAGTGGTGCATTTATTTAGTGGAAAGATTTCTGATTTGCTTCTATTAATTTTTAGCCCTGACAACAGCTCAACTTGTGTTAATGTGTCTAATATGGGATTTAAACTCTTTTGAATGTTGCTAGTTAGGATTAGGCAATCATCTGCATAAAGCTTGGTTTTATATTCCTCATGGCCTACCCTTAACCCTGATATTTGGCAATGAGACCTTATGGCTAATGCCAGTGGTTCTATGGCCAGAATGAAAAGCAGTGAAGAGAGGGGGCAGCCCTTGCCTTGTGCCTCTCTGTAGGATGAAAGGGTCTGAAAGAAGGCCGTTGGTGAGGACCCTCACTGTAGGGCCATCATATATGGTGCTGATCCAGTCGCTAAACTCAAGGCCTGCCTTAAATTGCTTCAACACTGCTTGCAGGTACAGTACTCCCATTCAACTGAATCAAAGGCCTTTTCAAAATCTACAGCAAAAACCACTGCAGGAGATGGAAGTGTTATGGCTTCTGAAAGAGGGTGACTAAGGCTCTTAGATGGTCTGCACTGGACCTCCTCTTGATAAAGCCCACCTGTGATGTGTGGATTAAGGAGGGCAGAACTTTTTCAATCTGGTAGCCAAGACTTTGACCAGAATTTTGGCATCCACATTTATCAAGGAGATGGGCCTGTAGCTCGCTGGTGACAAGAGGTCTTCCTTGGGGAGGACTGTTATTATTGCCTCTTTAAGAGACTCTGGGAGGACCTTGCATGTGTGAGCCCCCCTCAACATCTGTAGCATTAGTCTGGACACTACCTCTTTGGTGATATGGTAGAAGTCTGCTGGGAAGCCATCGCTTCCAGGTGATTTGTGCGGGATCATCCCTACAATAGACTTGAGAAGTTCTTCCTCCTCAATGGGGGCTTCCAACTCAGCTCTTTGTTTATCTGTAAGAGTTGGGAGTTTTGTCTGGGAAATGAATTTGGCAAAGTTTAGCCTACAGAAAAGAGCTTGAGCCTTATAGAGGTTCTCATAGAATATATTCATGGCAAGGTTTATAGCCTTAGGTTAGATAGCTACTTTCCCCAATGTCTCCCTTAGTTTTTCAATACGCCTTTTGGCCTGCTGCTTTCTCAGCCAGTATGAGAACAGCTTCCCTGATTTTTCTCCCTGGTCCCACTATTTATGTTTCAATCTTGTGATTTCTAGCTCTGCCTTTCTTGTGGCCAGTGTGTTCAATTTTATCTTGAGAGCTGTTAGTTCATATCATAGGCTCTGGATGTTTAATTGGTTTGGGTCTTTTTTGTAAATTGCCTCTTTCTGTTTAAGTTGGAGTTGTAATTTTTGGGCCTCAGCCTCCCTTTGCTTCCTTCAATAAGTGGCTTTGTAGATCCCTAAATAAAAAGATTAACTGCATAAAAAAGTGGCTTTGAAGGCTTCCCAGATCATACATGATGAGGTGCATTCTTCTGGGTTGTCCAGAAAATAGTTAGCCAACTTAAGTTTTAGCCACTGCTGAAACTTAGGGTCATTCAGCAGAAGTGAGTAAAGCCTCCACATCACCGACCTTGCTTTGTCTGGATTTATGTATGTTTGTAGCTGTATCGGAGCATGGTTAGAGATGTACATGGGGGCAATAGACACATTCATAATGACAGAATTCAGCTTACTTGATGTAAACTAGTCATCTGTTCTGCTGGCCAGTGCATGTGGTTCTGAAAAAAATGTAAAATATTTTGTGGGGGGATTAAATGTCCTCCATGTGTCAGTGAGTTGGTGCAAGGCCAGTAAGACATTCAAGGTTCGCATCGCTTTTACATGCGGTTTGGGTCTGGCATTTGATCTATCCATCAGATGGTCTAATGCCATGTTAAAGTCTCTCCCCCCCCAATATGATATCTGGATTGTCAGCAGACATTTCTAATATTTTCTAGGACACCATGTTAAAGAACTCTGGCCCATCCTCATTCGGGGTATAAATATTGCCCATGAGTAAGGACTCCTGACTCTTGACTTGTGTTGACCTTAGCAAGGATCCATCATCCTTCCTTGTCCCCATTCTGCTCTAAGAGTTGCCACTTGAATTGTTTGTGACATAAGATTGCTACTCCCCATTTGGCTTTTCCAGACATACTGTGTACTTCCTATCCTATCCACTCTCTTGCCAGTTTCTTCACTTCCCCCTGTTTGATCTTTGTCTCCTGGAGGAAAGCAACTTGAGTTTTTAGCTTTTTTGAGTCTGGACATGACCTTCTTTCTCTTATCACCATCTTTTGTAACAAACCATAGTGAGTTTCCTAAAGCATTTAAATGTTTGGGTCAATCCCCCATTTAGTGAAGCAGAGGCCTCACAGCACTCCATCCCTTTTGGAGCTTGGTCACCACTCTAGCCCAGAGAAGCCAGTCTTTTGCTCCATGAACAGCTCTAGGGGTCCTCTCTGGGGAACACTTCCTCTGAGATGCAATACATGCCTAAAGGCCAAGTTAATCATTAGCAGCAATCCACCACCACAGAGTTAGTATTTAATTCTGGCCAGGGAGTGTCCTCGGCCAGCAATGGGATACAATGTGGTGTGGGGAGCCTAGTGCCACTCCCCCCTCTGTATAGCACCAGCTATTCATGTGAGGCTTTAGGTGAGACCCCCCCAGGGGTAGACAAAGGTTTGGGGAGCCTTTGGAAAGGGTATTTCACCCTACTAGCACATATGCGAGTCATTTGGACATAACTATCTGACCTGGTCTAGAGCTGGAGGCCGCCACAGTAAACCTTGTTTCAGTGCCTCACAGCTCTGCACTTGCACCCCATGCAATGTATGAACCATATAGCTAGAGTAAAATGAAATTTGGGGTTTAGACCCTCGTATGTAGCACTGTACAACAGATGTGATCTGGGTGTGTTTCCCCCCATTGGGTGGGGCTGGGCACCTATAACTACCCTGTGGGGTGTATCCTTCGTCATCTAGCTCATTTCCTATATTTCCAAACATTAACCACCAAGCCCAGGTAACACAAATAACAAATCAAAAGCAGCAGTGCAGCTTTAAATATCGAGCTGAGAATATACAACATAAACATTCACACACAGGTAATCTCGGCTCATAACCCACTAAAGAAAAAAGGGATAAACCTTGCCCTTGACTATACTCCTGAATTAGGAGAGCCAGGTGACCATGTAACATGAGACTTCAGCACCTTTTAAAACATTACTGCTGCTTACAGTAGGAGCTATCCATACTGCCATTGTTCTTCATGCAGTTACGGCAGCAGCCACTATTCTGTGTGTTATCAGCCGACCGCTACTGGCCATTAATTTGACCCAAATTAAATTGCACAACCTTCAGGAAGGGGTTTGATCAGGGTATCCTAGGGGCCACAGATATTTCCTGAAAAGAGGATTCCTGAAAATGGGTACTGGGTGTTTAGCAGCTACATAAACTGAACGGCTGCAATGCTACCTCAGTACATATCTTACCATCCCAAATGTGAGCCCTTACCCCATCCTTACCTTGCTGGGATTACCAAATAATTTTCTTCTACCACAGCAACTAAGGGACACCTAAAAGGTGGGTACCCGCATTGTAATATCTGATTATCAGACAAACTGCAATCGTCAAATCAGCCAGTTTGGATATTACTGTCTGAGGCTTCCAGTAACTCGACAAGATGCTCCGGTGTGTCTTTTCTAACAGCCCCTTCTTCCAGCAAGCAGTCTGCCTAGTTGTCAGTTAATGGGGACCATTCACTAGTATCCTTGTTTATTCATTCTGGACTCTCTCCCAATTCACTTTGATAGAAAGATCCAGTGCAGCAGGCAAGAGTTTCGGTAGAGGTTTATATCTGTTTGAAGTTTTGCTTAGAGTAACCTCTGGAGAGCAGCTGCTGCCGTCAGAAGGCACAACTCTTCTTTGCCTGCTTCTTGATCTTTGCCTTCTGCTGGGCAGCTTACATTCCGGATCTGCCTTTGCTTTTTTTTAGGTCACCCGGCCCCCCACTTGCTGCCACACAGGTGTTGCAGCTGGCTCCATTGAGGCAAGGTGGTTTTCTCCCATCTCCGCCTCATATATGACCTCCATGTTTGATATTGCAGAGCCTCGTGTGGTGTGCTATGATGTCTTTCCAGTGCTCTACTTCTCTTCTGGTATTCTCTCACAAACTGTTCTGCTCCTGCTGGAGAATAAAAGTTATGTATTCTTCATTAACTTGGAGCCTCAGGAGTGCTGGATAATGTAAGGAGGTGGGAATGTTTAACTTGTGGCATTGTTGTTTAACATTGACATAGGCTCGCCGACGGTTTGAAAGCTCCAAGGAAAAATCTTGAAACCTCTGGAACTTGTTCTCCAGCCACTGAATTGTGCATTGTTCTCTGGCCATTGTCATGTAAAATTCTTCTCTGAATACCTAGGAACTTGCAGAGAATTGGACAGGGTCTTTTCCCCAGTTGGGGGCAGGGTTTAAGGACCTGTGTGCCCTCTCAATCTCAGGAGCGGTGACTTTGTTCACATTCACAATGACTGGGAGAAATTCTCTCAAAAAAAAAAACACTCATGTTATGACCCTCGGCCCCTTCTGGGATTCCCACAATTCTGATATTCTTAGGTTTTGGCTCTGTTTTCAAGATCATCCACCTTGTTTGAAAGATATTGCAGTTTTAGGTGACATACAGAAATAGATTAGTTAAAATATTGGTCCTTGTAAGAACAGATCCAGAAGCAAATGATCTGATACCTTTTATTGAACCAACATGGATGTTACAAAAAGAAAACAATGTCTAAGCTTTCAGACTAACCAAGTCCTTCCTCGGAGACTTATGCCTGTTGTTCAGAGAATCACATTCTATTAACAACCAGATCATACATTAAAAAAAAAAAAAAAAAACAGAAAAAAATTCTCATTGGTTTAAAGTACCTATTTTTTAAAATATCACATATTTAAATGGAATGAACAGCTTTCCACTAATTTGCTACTGCTGCTGATTGAGAGTATAGTTAAGAAAATGTCTTCAGATAGGTTTAATATGGTATGAATGTTTTAAACAATTAAATTTCTGTTGTACCATTTTTATCATACAATACTATCAAATTTTAACTTGGACATTTGTGCTATTAAATCTAAATGTCTTGCTTTTAATTATGAATGTATTCTAATAACACACTCATTCATTAATAATTTCTGTTAGAGGTTTTGTCTACTTGAGTGTTCAGTTTATCTACTTTTGATGTCATTTGACCTTGGAAAGATTCTCAGCAGTACAAGCTAGTGCAATGCTGCTCATTCCATTTAAATCTGTGATTTTTTTTTTTAAAATACGTACTTTAAACCAATGAGAATGTGTTTTTTTTTTGTTTGTTTTTGGTTTTTTGTATGATCTGGGTGTAAATAGAATATGATTTTGTGAACAACTGGCATAAGTCTCCGAAGAAGAACTTGGTTGGTCCGAAAGTTTAGATATTGTTTTCTTTTTTGTAACATCTATTTTTTTCTTTTTGTAACATCTATGTTGGTCAAGTAAATAAAAGGTATCAATTTTAGGTGGTGATCCTGTAAGCTGCCATGCTGATTTTGCACTGTCACTTCTTGTTATTGAACTACTTGCTCTGTGCCCAACACCCTTGTGGCTAGCAAAGTCAGATCTGTGTTATTCTTTTGGGCTGTGTGTTTTAAGTCTGAGGTGTCTGAGAATTTTATCTAGTTTTAACATGACCGCATTAAGATCCAACATCGACTGCATAGGTAGGTTATGCACCATCTGAGATTCGTGAGGTGCGGCAGCCATTCTTGTCTGCAACAGTATGGTGGCGCCTGGTTCTCCAAGGCTGGTAGCAATTAATTCAGCCTACTCATCTTTTGCAGCCGGTAAGTCTCATGGAGCTGAGGCTGATGTTTCTTATTGTATTATCCTTTTTCCTAGAGCTACGGTTCCAGTTCTGGAGTCAATGGAAAGCTCTTTAATTCATAAAATCTCACAGTGGCTTAGATTTATTCTAACAGCTGGTGCAATAATCGGATGGTTGATAGACAACTCCCATGGTGGTCTCCTTGGTAAATTACACTGCCACCATGTTTGATGGCAGGCTCCACCCCTCCACCCCTATTCTATTCTATTCTATTCCAATCTACTCTAGTCTGTTCTATTCTATTCTATTCCAATCTACTCTAGTCTGCTCTACTCTTCACTATTCTACTCTACTCTAATTGGCTCTACTCTACTCAACTCTGTTCTATTCTAATCTAGTCTATTGTACACTACTCTACTGTAGTCTGTTCTATGCTACCCTGTTATACTCTACTCTACACTGCATTCCACACCAATCTATTCTATTCTTTGCTATGCTACTCCATTCTGTTATGTTCTATTCTATTCTGTTCTATTCCTCTCTATTTTACTCTATTATTTTCTCTAGTCTATTCTATACAACTCTACTCTACTCTGTTCTATTCTAATCTGCTGTACTCTGGTATTCTATTCTAGTCCACTCAATTCTATTCCACTCAGTTCTACTCTTTCATTCATTATACTCTGTTCTGTTTACTTCTATTCTACTGTACTCTAGTCTATTCTAATAGGCCCTACTCTATTCTATTCCACTCATCTTTACTCTATTCTATTCTACTCTATTCTATTCTATATTGCTCTACTCTATTCAATTCTAATCTACCATAGACTATTCTATTCCACTCAACTCTATTCTGTCCATTCTTTTTTTTTTGCAGTTAACTTTTTGAGTACATGAAACAGACATACAGAGATTCGGTATTTTAACATTTTGTTTTGTGGAATTGAGTCTAAAATAACAGATTAGTAAGCTCAGCACATTACGTACATTTCTCACACATTTCTTTGGTATTATTCTGGAGCCTTTGCTAGACTGTACATTCAGCAGATTAGACATTCATGTATTCTGTATTTATCTCCTTATTTTAGGACAGAAAAAAGCCATCTGGGGGTAAATATAAGTCTTGACATCTAGACACCTTGGATAGCCCCTTTGTCCCAGTCAGCATCCTGGGGGGGGGCAAATCAGGCCCTTGGTGAAGAGCAACTTACTTTGGAGCATCATATTCTGGATAAATTGCAGATATTGGGCCCATACCGACTAAAACTTATGGACAGAGTTAGCTGTCTCAAATGAGATATAAGAGTCTCTAAGGCTTTGAGCCACTCCATGTTGGTCGGTATATCTCTGGAATTACATTTTCTAAGAATAAGCCTTTTGGCTTCCACAGTTGTTTGGAGAAGCCACTTCTTTTGTGGAACCTAACACGCACTTACTCTGTTCCATTCTAATCTGCTCTACTCTGTTCAATTCCATTCAGCTCTGCACTGTTCAGTTCTATTTTATTGTGTTCTGTTCTACTCAACTCTACTCTACACAACTCTACTGTACTCTACACTGCTCTACTTTACTCTATTCTATTCCATTCTATTCTATTCTATCCTGTTCTATTATATTCTAATCAACTCTCCTCCAGTCGTCTCTGTTCCATTCTATGGTATTCTATTCTACTCTATTCTATACTACTGTATTCTATTCTACTCTTCTCTGCTTTATTCTATTTTATGCCATTCTACTATGCTTTATTCTACTCTCCACTCCACTCCACACACAGGAGTGCAGTGTGCATATTTATGGAAAACATACAAAGGTGAGAATTGTGTGATTGTCTCAAGTAAATATTTGTGTTGCCATTGAGTTGTGCATTTGAGAAAGAGTAATGTGCTCAGGGACAGCCCAATTTCCAGTTGTCTCAGTGGTGCAGCTGATTAGCCCAATTGGAATGGTATTCCAGGCAGCCTGGGTTCAAGTCCCAGCTGAGGCACTTACATCTTTATCTACTCTACTGTACTCCACTTGGTTCGATTCTATTCTGTTCTATTCCATTCCAGTCCATTCTATGCTATTCTATTCTATTCTACTAAGATGAGAAAGCCACTCCACTACAACAACCTGTGCTTGGTAATTGGTGATTAATGCAAGCAGCAAAAGAAATACTAATGCTAGATTTTAGGATCACTCAGTACTCAAGTTTTATTCATGTACAAAATACATTTTGTAGTACTCGGACATCCCTGAAAGGTTTCGCTCCTGGCTTTGTCAAAGGGACACAGGAGGACAGCCAGCTCAGGTATTTAAAACAATTCATGACCAGCTCAGGTATTTAAAATCAATTCATGACCAATCAAACATCATGTTGTTGCTACAAGTGCTATGCATTATTTAGTTCCTGCTTGTGGGTTGTCATAGTAACACCCTTTCCAGAGATTTAAGGAAGGGCTTGATTACAGCACATGAAAATATTTTAAGTAGCCTATTGCTTATTAATTGTTTGGAGCAATCATCCATTTTTTTTTTTTTTGAAATTCTCTTTTTTTTTATTTAATTTCAAAAAACAATAACAATAACAACAACCAATCAGAGAACAGGAATGGTACAAAAAACTGTAACAATGTCCAAGGAATAGCTCAAGACATGGAAAACATGGGATAAAACAAACCCCCCAACCACTCCACCTCCCCCCCAAGAGGGTGACATCACTGAGAAAAAGAAGGGAGACCTAGAAGGTAAAAAGGTGAGGGAACGAGAAACTAACAAAGCTGAAAGAGAGGACTAGAGTTCAATCTGGCCTACTAGTCCAAAGAGAAGAAAAAACGGTAACAATGACCAATGATTCATGAATGGGGAAAAAGGGCACATCAGGGAGATCATAAAGGTAAAGACCCCCAGGCAACAAAGGGCACCAGTAAACCTAAGTCTACCAATCAGTGTAGGTATAGGGCATAAAGTTTACCCATTTTTCTGGAAGGATGAAAGAGAAAGTCTGGAACTGGCAATCAGCTTCTCAACTTTAAAACACAGGGACATTTCTTCAAGCCAGTCCATGTACGAGATTTCTAAGTTGTCCGACCAGTGACGAAGCACTAATCGCTTAACCGCCATAGAGATAAGAGCAATATGATATCTCCTCTCTCTGACGGAAATTTCAGAATAGATGCCCAGAATACAAATCTCTAATGTAAATAAATTCTGTAGGCCTAAGATGGGGTCTAAGTTGTCTCGAATAGCCTTCCAAAGAGGGGCTACTTTGGAACAATACTAGAAAATATGAGGGGTATTGCCCGGGTCTACGCCACATCTAAGGCAGTTAAAAGAGCTAGAATGAGCGAATTTCACTTTTTTAACGGGCGTGATATACATGTTATTGACTAAAGTATTGGATAAGCCTATTCTTGTCCAGCGAATTGTATTTGTGCAGGTCCTGCCAAACCTGGTTCCATGTGAAAGAGGGGTCGGAGGAAAGAGGAGTCTAAGATTTGGAGCCAGCCAAGGGGTAGGGGAAAATGACCTTCAGAAGATGTAGGTATAGTTTAGATACCCCATGAGGTCTGGCCGCATGTTCTTTAGCCACCCTTAGGAAGGGCTGGACAACTGACACAGATAGAGTGTTGCCAAATTCCTTATAGACAAGGTGTTGCAGCTGGTACAGTTTGAAAATCATTCGGGAGGGGATCTTTAAGACTAAAAGGAGGTCATCTATTAACCCCGGGCCTCCATGAACGTATAGATCTTGCACTGAGAGTCCCTGGATTTGGGGCAGCCACTTCAAAGGTAACACTTTAGTACCTATTTTAATATTGGGGTTTAAAAGTAGCGGTTGCCCAGGATCTTTTGTATGTCGGATTCTGGCAGTTGCATAAAATTGGTTCAGCACCCTCACAGAAACACCCACTGCCGAATCCTGAAGATAGTGGGGGAGAGAAGAAAAATGGCAGTAAAACAGGCTCAAGGGATCTATATTGTATTGTTTGAGGTCTGAATCAAAGCTTAACCATAGAGGTAGGGAATCAGCCTCCCAACTCCCCAACCACTTACCAGCTTTAACTAGATGGCTGGCCCAATGGTAATATTCAAAGTTGGGGAGACGGAGGCCACCCATATCTTTGGGTAGGCAAAGTTTATGGAAGGCACATCTGGGAGATTTGTTATTCCAGATAAAATGAGTCAAAATTGCATGGACCTTCTTAAAGAAAGTTTTGGGCAGCCAAATGTCCAAGAGACTTAAGTGGTAAAACAAACGAGGCAAAATATTCATTTTGATAATACTGATTCGGGCTCCAATTGATAATGGAAGCTTGTCCCATCTCTGCAGATCGGAGTGGATTTTATCTATAAGATCATCTAGGTTTAATTTCCTGATCTGGTTTGGGTCCCGGCCAAATAAATACCAAGGTATTTGAGATGGGATGATGTCCACTTCATACCAAAGTGGGACATACTAGATTGGGAGGTGTGGACATTAAGGGGGAAAATTTCTGATTTGGCCAGATTAAGTTTGTAGTTGGAAACCGCACTAAATTGCTCTATTAAATTTAGGGCTACTTGTAGAGAATTGGCCGGGTAAGCCAATTGTAATAAAATATCGTCTGCAAAGACAGATATTGTGGAGGTCTGTCGAAAACAGGACAGCCGTGGAGCCCAGGAGCAGCCTTGAAATTGAGAAGTAGGGGTTCCAGGTAAAGGTTGAAAAGATAAGGGGAGAGAGGGCAGCCCTGACGAGTACCAGAAAAAAGCCGAATACAGGATGAGAAAACACCATTACAGTAAATTTTAGCCGAGGGATCTTTGTACAAAACCTTTATCCACTGGACAAACTTTCCCGGGAACCCAAATCTGGCCAGAACATTCCAAAGGAAGTCCCAGTTAACCCGGTCAAATGCCTTCTCGGCATCTAAAGCCACCAGTGCCATGGGAACCTGAGAGGTCTGGGCTGCTTGGAAAACATAGGAGAGGACTCTCATGTGGTCCGCAGCTGATTTACCTTGTACAAAGCCTACTTGCTCTCTGCTCAGTAGTGATTGCCAGACCTGCCTAATACGCAAGGCCAAAATTTTAGACAAGATTTTAATGTCACAATTGAGCAGTGAGATGGGTCTGTATTTAGATGGATCCAAGGAGGATTTCTCCATTTTGGGAATCAGAATTATGATGGCTTCCAACAGGATTGGGTCAATTGGGCCCGAGGCGAGAAGGTAGTTATAAAAATCCAGAAGTGTCGGAGCCAATTCTTTGCAAAAGGCCTTGTAAAAGTTGGAGGGTAAGCCATCAGGACCAGGGGCTTTATCTGACGGAAGATTGTGAATGACATCCTCAATCTCATTCAGGGATAAGGGAGCCGAAAGAAAGGATGCTTGATCATCGGAGAGGCAGGGTAGGGAAATTGGGTTAAAGAGGGCCTCAATAGCGGTGGGGGAAGGAGTGACTGGGCTAGCCCCGTAAAGATTTTGGTAGAATAATCTAAAGACCTCGGCGATGTCTCTGGGCCCTGTCTTGATGGAGCCATCCTGTGCCATGATGGCGGGACCAACCTTGAGTTTTCTACTTCCCTGAGTTTTAGTGCCAAAAGCCTACTTGGCTTCTCCCCTTGATCTAGGTAATTGGCTTTAGATTTCAGTAATGCAAATTCGGTCTTTTCCCCAACTAGCCCTTCATATTCATTCTTAAGTTTCTGTAGGTGTTCCAACCCCGATAGGGACCTAGAGGAAGCAATAAAGTCCTCTGCCACCTTAATCTGACCAGCTAGGAGAAGAACCCTTTGAGTCCTAAGTTTCTTCCTCCTGGCGGAGATTTTGATGAGTTCCCTCTCAAAAACATTTTAAAGAACACCATAGGATGTCGACTCGGGCCACTGACCCCTGGTTAATGTCCAGGTAATCTTTAATTAAGGATTTAATCTGAGTAAGAAGGTGATCATCCTTCAAGACCTGAGTATTTAGCTTCCAAATTGTGTCACGTTGCACCGAAGAGGAGGGATTTGGAGCAATCATTCATATAAAACAAGCCCGATTAATCCTTCACAAATCAAAATAGCACTTAAAACAATTTTTCAGCTACACTTAAGGAGTCAGTTCACTTGCTGCCCTCCTCTTGGCCAGATTAATTCCTCTGCTGATATACAAGTAAGTGCATGCCACATAATTGAATCTGGAAATCTAATCTACTAATCTATTCTGCTCTGCTCTGCTTGCTCTATTCTACTCTGCTCAGCTCTGTTCTACTCAACTCCTATTCTATTCTATTCTAGTCTGTTCTGCTCTTCTCTATTCTATTTTATACTACTCTGCTCTATTCTACTGTAATCTACTCTTTTTTATTCCATTCTACTCCACTCCACTCAATTCTTTTCTATCCTATTCTATTCCACTCTGCACCAATCTAATCTACTCTAGTCTATTCTAATCTACCCTGCCCTACTCTGCTTTACTCTAGTATGCTCTATTCTAATCTACTCAACTCAACTCTACTCCATTCTGTTCTATCCTATTCTCATCTACTCTAGTCTGCTCTGCTTTACTCTATTTTATACTACTCTATTCTATTGTGTTCGAATGTACTCTGTTCTATTCCATTCTACCACTCTACTCTACTCTATTCTATTCTTTTCTGTCCTGTTCTAATCTATTGTGTTCTAAACTATTCTATTTTATTCTATTCCACTCTGCACTATTCTACTCTTCTCTAATTTCCCCTACAGCACACTACTCTGCTCTACTCTGTTCTATTCTATTCTTTTCTATTCTATTCTATTCTACTAAGATGAGAAAGCCGCTCCACCACAATAATCTGTGCCTGGTAATTAGTGATTAAAGCAAGCAGCAAAGGAAATACCAGCCCTAGCTTTCAGAATCACTCAGTACTCAACTTTTATGCATGTACAAAATATATTTTGTGGTGCACAGAGATCGCTAAATGGCTTTGCTCCTGACTTTGTCAAAGGGACACAAGAATACAGACATATCAGGTATTTTAAAACAATTCCTGACCAATCAAATGACATGTCATTACTACAAGTGCTGTGCATTATTTAGTTCCTGCTTTTGTGTAGTCATAGTAACACTCTTTCCAGAAATTTACGACAGGACTTGATTACAGCACATGAAAATATTTTAAGTAGCTTGTTGCCTCTTAATTTTTTGGAGCAATCATTCATTTAACATAAGCCTGATTAATCATTCACAAATTACAATAGCAGCACTCAAAATGGTTTCTAGGCAGCACTTAATGAGTGAGTATACTTGCTGCTCTCTTTTTGGCTGGATGAATTCATCTGCTAATATACAAGTAGGTGCATGCCAAATAACTAAATCTGGAAAGCAAATCTACTAATCTACTCTAGTCAGCTCTATTCTTTGCCGTTCTGTGCTATGCTATTCTACTTTATTCATCTCTTCTCTATTTTCTCTACTCTAATCTGCTCTACTCTATTTTATATTACTCCTTTCTATTTTACTTTAGACAAAGAAAGGGAGGACAGTGCTCACAGGTTCAAACAAGAACACAGTCAGGACTCGGCACTCATTACCTGAAGCAAAGACTGTCAGCGCACCAGTCCATTTAAAAAAAATAATAATTTATTTGTAGTGAAACAACATTCGATATGAGAGGTGTAGCCTAGGGAGACTTCTGATAAATAACCCAATGTTTCATGTCCCTTACGGATGCTTTGGCAAACTCATTGTTTTGTAGTGAAACAACATTGAGATATAAGAGAGGTGTAGCCAGGAGACTCCCGATAGATGTCACAACATTTCATGTCCCTTATGGACGCTTTGTGGTTTCACTATAAATAAATGAAACTTTTTTTTTGAATAGACTGGCATGCTGGCAGTCTTTGCTTCAAGTAATGAGTGATGAGTCCTGATTATACTGTGTCCTTTCTATTTTAATCAACTCTACCCAATTCCATTCTAATCTACTCCATTCTATTCCACTCTACTGTGCTCCTGCTCTGCTCTGTTCTGTTCTGTTCTAGTCTATTCTGTTATTTGCATTGCTACTCTATTCCCTTCTATTCTGTTCTATTCTACTCCACTAGTTTGTTTTCTTTTTTCTGTTCTATTCTGTTTCATTCTAATCTACTTAAGTGTGCTCTACTCTATTCTATTCTATTCTACTCTTCTCTACTCTACTCAAGTTGGCTGAATTCTGCACCACTCTACTTTACTCTACTGTACTCTGTTCTATTCTACTCTATCCTATTCTTGCCTACTCTAGTCTGCTCTGATCTATTGTATTCTATTTTATACTACTCTGCTCTACTCTAATCTACTTTGTTCTATTCCATTCTACTCCACTCTAGTCTATTCTTTTGTATCCTAACCTATTCTAATCTATCGTATTCTCTGCTCTACTTGTTTGTTTTCCTTTTTCTATTCTATTCTAATCTACTTAAGTCTGCTCTACTCTAATCTATTCTAAACTTCTCTGCTCTATTCCATTCCACTCTACTGTACTGTACTGTATTCTGTTCTGCTATGCTCTGCTCTACTCTACTCTACTCTTGGTGGCTCTGTTCTTTTCTACTATATTCTTTTCTACTCTATTACTTTCTACTCTACTCAGCTGTATTCTACTCTACTCTATTCTATTCTAGTATGCTCTGTTCTACTGTATTCTGTTTTATACTATTCTGCTCTATTCTATTCTACTCTGTTCTGTTCCATTCTACTCCATTCTTTTATATTCTTTTCTATCCTAACCTGCTCTAATATATCCTATTCTATGCTACTCTGTTCTATTCTATTCCACTCCGCACTATTGTAATCAAATCTATTCTGCTGTACTCTACTCCTTTTCACTCTATTATTTTTTAATCAAATATACTTTATTAATTTCCAAACATAGATATACATCAAAAAATGACTAAACACATCAAGAGACAAGTGAAAAATGATACTGAAGTTGAACCCCCAAAAGAAAAGGAATATGTAGCAACTCCCACCTCCCAATAACTACACCCCCACCGAAATACCCTGCCTTGCACTTCAATATTAGAAGTAAAATACAATGATACTGAAGTTGAACCCCCAAAAGAAAAGGAATATGTAGAAACCCCTGCCTCCCAAAAACTACGCACACCACCCCGCTGAAATACCCTGCCTTGCACTTCAATATTAGAAGTAAAATATAAGGTATCTACTTTCTGGGTCGTGGGATGACTTAACCATAACTGTGTCATAAATTAAAGACTATACAAAGTTAAAAAAACAAAATAAAAGTCATTTAAGTAACATACACTGTCTTACACAAAAGGAGGAGATTAACTTTCTATTCTACTCTATTCTGTTCTATTGTATTCTATTGTAGTCTAGTCTATTCTAATCTAGTCAGATCTGTTCTGCTCTGCTCCACTAAAATACCCTCTATTCTCATCTACTCTAGTCTGCTCCACTCTATTCTCTTTTTATACTACTCTACACTGTTCTATTCTATTCCACTCTGTTCTGCTGTACTCTATTCTATGCTATGCTACTCTGATCAACTCTACTCTACTCTTGTCCTTTCTACTGTATTCTATTTGATTCTATGCTATGCTCTTTTGTTCTGTTCTATTCTATACTATTCTATTCTATTAATCTAGTCAGCTCTGTTCTGCTCTGCTCTACTCTACTCTATGCCATTCTATTCTCATCTACTCTAGTCTGCTCCACTGTACTCTATTCTCTTTTATACTACTGTACCCCATTCTATTCAAATCTACTTTAATCCACTCTGTTCTGTTCTACTCTACTCTTATCTGCTCAACTCTATTCTAGTGTACACTACTCTATTCTATGCTAGTCTGTTCTATTCTATGATATTCCACTTTACTCTAATCCAGTCTAATGGACTGTACTCTATTCTATTCTGTTCTGTTCTATTCTAATCTTCTATATTCTATGCTGCTCAGTTCTATTCTACCCTACCCTACTGTAGTCCACTCTCTTCCATTCTATTCTACTCCCTTCCTTTCCCCTCTCCTCTCTACTACTCTTTTCTACTCTACTCTATACTATTCTAGTCTATTCTATTCTAAAGTACAAGTCACATTAAATTGTTACTTCAATGAGCTGCTTTAGCATTTCTGACTGAGTTGCATAAGTGTTGCTGGATCCAGCGCAAAGTCCTGTACAAACTGTTTCTTAAGAGTTAAAAATGCAGCATTGCATTGCACTGTGACTAGACTGCAGATGTATTCCAAATGAATTGCAAAAACATTTTACAAACATTGCTCTTCAGCTGGTTAAGCACTGAAAAATAATGCAATATGAGTTGCCAATGCACTGCCAACTCAGGAAAACAATGCTATACCAACTCATTGAGGGAACGAGTTTAATTCGACTTGTACTGTATTTTTCTAAGATGAGAATGCTTCCCAACCACAACAATCTGTGCCTGGTAAATGCTGATTAAAGCAAGCAGCAAAATAAACATCAGCACTTTGTTTCAGGATCACTCACTACTTTTAGTCATGTACAAAATACATTTTGTGGTACAAAGACATCCCTGACAGGTTTTGCTCCTGGATTTGTTAAAGGGATACAGGAGGATAGCCAGCTCGGGTATTTAAAAACAATTCAGGACCAATCAAATGTCATGTTGTTACTATAAGTGCTGTGCATTCATTAGTTTCTGCTTGTGAGTTTTCATAGTAACACCCTTTCCAGAGATTTAAGACAGTGCCTGATTACATCACATAAAAATATTTTAAGTAGCCCTTTGCTTCTTAATTTATTTTGAGAAATCATTTATTTAACACACATTTGATTAATCATTCACAAATTAAAATAGCAGCACTCATAACAGTTTCTTGTTTGCACTTAAGTCAGTTTACTTGCTGCCCTCCCTTTGGCTAGCAGAATTCGTCTGCTCTTACATAAATATGTGCATGCCACATAATGGAATCTGGAAAGCAACTCTACACTACTCTAGACTATTCTATTCTACTCTACTCAGCTGTATTGTATTCTATTCTATGTTGTAGTACAATATTCTATTATGCTCTAGTCTACTCTCATCTACTCTAGTCTGCTCTACTCTTTTCTATTTTATGTTATACAACTGTAGTCTATTTTAATCTACTCTACTCTATTCCATTCTACTGTTTTGTACTCCGCTGTACTGTATCCTATTGAATGCTACTTAACTCTACTCTAATCAGCTCTATTCTTTCCTGTGCTATGCTACTCTACTCTTGTCTGTTCTATTCAACCCAATTCTATTTTATACTATTCCATTCCATTCCACCCTGCTCTGTTCTATTTTACTCTACTCTACTATGTTCTGATCTACGCTACACTACTCTACTCTGTTCTGCTATACTCTACTCTACTGTGTTCTACTCTACACTACACTACGCTACTCTACTCTACTCTACTCTGTTCTGTTCTATTCTATTCTATTCTATTCTAATCTACTCAAGTCTGCTCTACACTAGTCTGTTCTATTCTAAACTACACTACTCTGTTCTATTCTATCTGCTCTACTCTACTTTATTCTATTCCACTCTACTGTACCCTGCTCTGTTCTACTCTGTGCTACGCTACACTACTCTGTTCTATCCTAGTCTTATCTACTCTAGTCTGCTCTACTCTAGTCAGTTCTACTGTACTCTATTCTAATCTATTCTACTCTGTTCTAGTCTACTGTACTTTAGTTTGCTCTATTCTAGTCTATTAAATCCTATTCTAATTTATTCTATCCTATTCAATTCTATTCTATTTTATCCTATTCTCATATATGCTAGTCTGCTCTGTTCTATTTTATACTACTCTACTCTCATCTCTTCTATCCTAACATATTCTATTCTAATATATCCTACTTTGCTCTGTTCTATTCTATTCTATTCTATTCTGCAGTATTCTAATCTAATCTGATCCTTGATAGTCTACTCTGTTCTTCTCACTCCACTCCACTACTCTATTCTATTCTACTAAGCTAAGAACTGCTCCACCACAACAACCTGTGCCTGGTAACTACTGAATAGAGTAAGTACCAAAATAAATACTGCCACTTGTTTTCAGGATAACTCAGTACTCCGCTTTTAATCATGTACAAAATACATTTTGTGGTGCACAGACATCCCTGACTGGTTTCACTCCTTACTTTGTCAAATGGACACAGGAGGATAGCCAACTTGGGTATTTAAAATCAATCTATGACCAATCAAATGACATGTTGTAGTGAATGCAATTGCTGTGCATTCATTAGGTTCTGTTGTGAGTTGGCATAATAATACATTTCCAGAGGTTGAAAGCAGGGTCTCTTCACATTACATAAAAATATTTTAAGTAGCCCATTGATTCTTAATTTTTTGGAGCAATCATTTGTTTAACACAAGCCTGATTAATCACACAAAAATAAAATAGCAGCACTCCAAACAGTTTCTTGGCTGCACTTAAAGGACAAGTAAACAAGTGTTTTACATTTTGATGTTTAAAAAATTACTCCATGGGCTTCTAAAGGAGAAGCTGTTTACATTAATACTGAAAGAGCATATATTAAAGTAGGAGAAATGTAGTTTTATAGCATTTTAAAATTTTAAACACAGCCTCTCCTGATTCAAAAATCCTGTTGTGAGAATCCTAAAATTGCTGCCTTGATGATGTCCATGAAGTGAGAGATGCCAGCTGTGTAGATGTAGTCTTGCTCCACTAACTGTATTTAAATGTGAATAACTTTAAAATGAAAAATGATAGCATGATACATTGAGCACAAAAGTTGTTCAGCACAAATATATCTACAAAATGAAAGGTGTTTCATTTATAGTTCTTTTTTAGTTTTTTTTTTTTAAATTAGCAAAAAAGCAGCAGAAAATTACATTTTTTGTCACTTTGGCAACAAGCAAATGCTAATAACTTAAAAAAAATGATAGTATGGTACTGTGAGCACTAAAGTTGTTCACCACAAACATATCTATGAAATGAGTGGTGTTTATATATATATATATATATATATATAATCTTTGTTTTTTTTGTAATTAACAAAAACAGCAGAAAATTAATTTTTGTTTTCACTTTTTCAGTAAGCAAATGCTAATAACTTTAAAAAAATGATAGTGTGGTACTGTGAGCACAAAAGTAGTTCAGCACAAAAATATCTACAAAATGAATGGTGTTTCATTTATAGATACCTTTTCATTATTTTATAACTAGCAAAAACAGCAGAAAAAGTAAGTTTTCATTTTCACTTTTTGCAACAAACAAATGCAAATAGCTGTAAAACCAAATATGATAGCATAGTACTTTGAGCATAATAGTTGTGCAGGACAAAAAATATCAGCCAAATGAGTAGTGTTTCACTTATAGATACATTTTAGATTCATTATAATTAGCAAAAAATGGCAGAAAATAATTTGTTACCTTTTTTGGGGGTATGGCATAAATGAAATATGCTGTCTCCCTACTGGAAATACTGTTTATATGTTTTGTTCTTGTGCCTTTCCCAATTAACCAAACTGCAAATTGCTTTTCAAATAGCTCCCACCTCCTGCCTTTTGAACCAGGGTGGGGGGGGCAACTGTTGTATGCTTAATGCACCAGATTATGAACAATATTTCCAGTAGGGAGATCGAATATTCCATTTATGCCACACCATCAAAAAAGTGAAAAACAAATTGAATTTCCTGCCATTTTTTGTTGATTATATACAATCTAAAAGGTATCTCTAAATGAAACATCACTCATGTGGCAGATAATTTTGTGCTGAACGTTTGTGTTCAATGTACCATGCTATCATATTTAGTTTTAAAGTTATTTATGTTTGTTTGTTGCCAAAGTGACAAAAACATTGAATTTTCTGTCATTTTTACTAATTTTTAAAAAAACTAAAAGGTATCCATAAATGAAACACCACTCATTTTGTAGATGTTTGTGCTGAACAACTTCTGTGCCCACAATAACATGCTATCATTTTTTTGTTTGAAAGTTATTTAAACATGTTTGTTGCCAAAATAACAAAAACATGATTTTTTTTCTAATTAAAAAAAAAAAATTAAAGGTATCTATAAATGAAACACTTCTCATTGTGTAGATATTTTTGTGATGAACAATATTCATGCTCAAAGTACCATGCTATCATTTTTCATTTTAAAGTTTGTCACATTTAAATACAGTTAGTGAAGCAATAATACATCTACACAGCTGACATCTCTTACTTCACTGACATCGAGGCGGGTTTTTAAGGATTCACAGAGCAGGATTTTTGAATCAGAAGAGGCTGTTTAAAATTTTTAAATGCTATGAAACCGCATTTTTTCCTAATTTAATAAATGCAGCTTCAGTATAAATGTAAACAACTGCCTCTCCTTTACAAGCCTATGGTGTTATTTAAACAAAATGTGTAAAAATCTTGTTTACTTGTCCTTTAATAAGTCAGTTTACTTACCACCATCAATTTGGTTGTCTGAATTCATCTGCCCTTATACAAATATGTGCATGCCACATAATGGAATCTGAAAAGCTAATTTACTGTACTCTACACTATTCTATACCGTTCTATTCTACTCAACTCTGCTTGGCTGAATTCTATTCTATGCTTTAGTATGATATTCTGTTCTACTGTACTCTATTCTCATCTACTCTAGTCTGCTCTAGTCTATTTTATACTACTGTATTCTATTTTAATCTACTCTATTCCATTCTAATTACTGTGCTCTGTTCTACTCTACTCTATCCTATTGTACTCTACTTAACTCTACTCTAGTCAGCTCTATTCTTTTCTGCTATATGCTTCTCTACTCTACTCTGCTCTACTCTATTCTCATCTACTCTAGTCTGCTCTACTCAACTCTATTTTATTTTATACTACTTCATGTTATTTCATTCTACTCTCTGTTCTATTCTATTTTACTCAACACTGCTCTATTCTACTCTGCTCTATTCTACACTACTCTGTTCTGTTCTCTTCTTTTCTCGACTACTCTATTCTAATCTTATTTTATTCTAATCTGCTCAAGTCTGCTCTATACTAGTCTATTCTAAACGACAGAACTCTATTTTAATCTGTTGTACTCATTATATGCCACTCTACCTAAGCAATAAGGCTTGACAGAGGGCGTGTCATCACTGAATAATGTCCCACCTTTGGTGGGTTGAAGCATGAGGCTGCAGGCAGAGTGCTTCCGCTACCTAGGTGTGAAATTAGTCAGAGATGATGCACACCTTGAAGTGCCTTATTGCGCTTATAATATGGCTATAAAAAATTCAACATGACTTAAGTGATTAAGCAATAAACATAAGCAAAATATCTGAAGGTTTAACTTTATTGCAACAAAGTATGGCCATAACATTGAGATAAAGTAGTACCTTACAGAATCAGTTTGCTTCACTTCACATTGTTTGCATTTACTTTTTTTCCTCATTAAAAAAAAAAAAAACATGTAACAGAAGCAAAAAAAAATCTGAAGGCTTTACTGTATCGCAATTAAATTTAGCCATAACATATAGAGCTACTGTAGTCCCTTGTCATGTCTTGGACTGCCTCTTTTATTTTTATGCATTAAAAAGAAGCAAAAAACTGAATCTCTAACTGCATTGTAACAAAATTTAAACATGGTTAACCACATTTACTGTTTCCCCCTTGCAGAGCTACCCTGTACCATTTGCTTATTTATTAGATTATACTGTTAGGTGTAACAAATATTATTTTAGTTGCTTTACAGTACTTATACTGGTGATGGGTTGGAAGAAAATAACGCCAACCTCTTGGGGACAAGTAGGTTGGCCATCTGTTTCCTGTTGATACGGATTAATAATTTTTCACCAAACCAGCCAAAAACATATATGTGGGACAAGCCCTTTCTACCCTGAACATTTAAGACCAACATTTCAAACCATCTGGGTGCTAGACAAAGACAAACAAAACAGCAAACAATTATAAGTTTTTTTTTAAATTTTCACTATCCAGATCCTGGAATCCGCATATCCAACTGGACCAGAACTTGACACATCAAGTGAGCTACCCCTCGAGACTGTGCATGCAAAATGTCATGTAAATCCATTGAATAGTTGCAAAGATATTGGAATTCTTTGCCATTAGAAGTAGTAACCAGTACTAGTATGGACTCTTAAAAATAAACTCTAAGTATATTTTGGGTAACTAAAAAATGCAAGTATTTCTATTTATAAAAAAGACAAGCACTATGGACGAAAGTCTAATCCAGCTTGAAATTATCTATGAACCTATATTAAAGTGCAATATATCCAAGAAGGTGGTTTAAGATACTTGTCTTGGGTTTGAATTTAAGAGATGGAATGTTTACTATGTATAGAATACAAGAATTTAAATATCTGCTCAGTTCTACCAGCAGAATGTTCAGCCTGACTATCAGAATTGAAGGCCTTGGATGGAACCTGTGCTTATATTTTATCTGAAGCAGGTTAAACAACACAGAGATCTTCCCCAGTAAGCAGGTGAGGATAGGAGAGGGATTGCTCATTGTCAACAAAGAAACACCATAAATTAAACTTGTGAGTACTGTAGTACTTCAGTTTTCAAGTTATGTGTGTGCATGTCAGAAGAGGATTATGAGGGCAAATAATATTTAATTATTATGTTTTTAAATATAAGACATTTTATTTTTAGGGCCTAGTTGAAGATTTTTAGTGAGTATTAGAAAATGGGCAAAGAAATTCCTAGGCTCTGATCAGCTGATAGCCCTGGCAAGGTGGGCATCTATCAGTCAACAGAACCCAGTATTAAAAGTGCCAGGCTGCTACAAATCCCATAACAGAGATTAATGTGCAAATAGAATATTCATTTTGAAATACTGCCATTTTTTTTTGTCACTGCTTAGAGGGTGATTTTGCGCCCTGTTCTCCCCCCCCCGACTCGGCACTATGTACATTAAATGCACTATAAAGAAATTGTACAGCACATAATAAAAAAGTAAAGGACCTAACAGCAACAGTCACCGCGATCATCTGTACTTCTAGTTAAACACCCAACAACCATTAACACACCACCTCATGTTACTTTGTCTCTAGCTCCACAAAACCAGCTGCTGAATTTCAAGTCCCAAGCCGGCAGTATGTATCCCTGAATGGGCTAGAGCAGGCAGAGTCTCAAAGGTTACAGCCCCACACAACACATTTACCAACTTGTCTAACAAAGTAGCAACCTCCACAGTACTTCACCAGTTTGTTCACTCAGCCAAGAAAAGAAATAAAAAATAAACTAGTAACAGACATCACGACGAGCGTTCTCTGCCTCCACGGATGTTGCACAGCTCCTCTGCCTTCCTCTCAGTAGCATGCCTGTCACCTCCACACCACCCATCTAAACCAAATATTCAGTCTTAGAAAAGATAAATACACAAATGTACCTGACAGTTTAAAATAAAAAAAAAATACCAAGATACAATCGACACTTCCTCACACAGCTATGCTAGAGCAGCTCATGCTATTCCCCAAATCAGAAACAGTCTCCCCAAAAAGAAACCAGGGAAAAAACTCTAAAAACAGAAATCATAGTTTTATTTTAACATCAGTTTTCTGAACTGCCTCGTGGTTTCTTGACGTGCTCCATGACGATAGCCTTTTAAGCTAGCACAGGACACCCGCTGCTTTCAAACTAGTGCTGGAACCTGGTGGCAAATATTAATTTAAAATACAGTTACCTCATTTCACTCAGCAGCCAGTACATTCCCCTATCCCGATTAGGAGCTACAAAAAGCAACTAAATCCACTGGTGTGTTTATGAGTATGGGGGTTGGAGGGATGACAGAAAGCAGCAAGTAACAATAAGCTGGAGCATGTCCACATTAAAACAAACAAAAAAGGCAGCCACGCCCTCCACTGGTGATTCTACCATTACAGTGACTGATTTTACATGAAAATACAACTGTAATTGATTTGTATTTATTTTTTTATGTATGTGTTACTATTTTTATAAATGTTTCAAAAATGTCACCTATGGCCCATTTTCTAAGTGGAATAATGCCCTCCAGGGTGGGTGGTATTGGGCAATACCAGACCTTCCAGGGGCTAAAAAGCCTTCTGCCTGCACCATTGGGCCTCATTACGCCCCTGGGAGGTCTGGTATTGCCCAATATCACCCACACTCTTCTGGTATTATTGCTTACATTGTGACAGAAACATTTGTGATGGCAGTCAGGTATGTGCTTGGTACAATTGATTTCATATGTGAAGAGGCTTGGTATGATTGATTTCATATGTGAAGAGGCTACTGGTCTTTCTTCCAGTGTTGTCATGGTGGGATGACAGCACTGGGTTCCAAGCTCCTCAGCCAATCAGATTACTGAATTTTTGATAGCCATATTATAATGTGCTCTGCTCTACTCTACTCTGCTCCACTCCACACAATGCTATTCTATTCAGCTCTACTCTAGTTTGCTCTATTCTATTCTATTTTGTTCCATCCTATTCCGTTCTATTCTATTCTATTCTCATCTACTCTAGTCTGCTCTGCTCTAGTCTACTCTGTTCTATTGCACTCTACTCTATTCTATTCTCTTCTATCCTAACCTGTTCTAGTCTACTCTATTCTTATCTATTCTATTCCACTCTGCACTATTCTAATCTTATCTGATCTACTCTACTCTACTCTCTTTCTATACTGCTCTGCTCTCCTCTCCTTAAGTAAGTTCTATTCTATTCTACTCTGTTCAACTCTTCCCTAGTCTACTGTCATCTACTCAACTCTGCTCTGTTCTATTTATGCTACTCTACCGTTTTCTATTCTACTCTACTGTAATCCACTCTGTTCTGTTCTACCCTAGTCTATTCTACTCTACATTACTCCATTCTGTTCTACTCTATGCTACTCTAGTCTACACTGCTCAGTTCTATTCTATTCTGTTCCACTATGTTCTATTCTATTCCACTCTGCACTATTCTAATCTAATCTACTCCTTTCTACTCTACTCTGTTCTATTATGTTCTGTTCTACTCTACTCTGTTCTTTTTTATGCTACTCTACCCTTTTCTGTTCTTCGCTAATCCATTCTATTCTGTTCTGCCCTACTCTATTCTACTCTGTTCTGTTCTGTTCTGTTCTGTTCTGTTCTGTTCTGTTGTATTCTATGGTACTAGTCTACTCAACTCTACCCTTCTCTATTCTATGCTACTCTAGTCTACACTGCTTAATTCTATTTCATTCCATTTTATTCTATTCCACTCTATCCTATTCTATTCTATTCTATTCCACTATATCCTATTCTATTCTACTCTGTTGTATTCCACTTTGTTCTGCTGTACTCCACTCCACTCCACTCCACTCAGTTCTAATCTACTCTAGTATGCTCTACTCAACTCTGTTCTAGTTTATACTACTCCATGCTATTCCATTCTACTCTACTCTATACTACTCTGTTCTGTTCTCTTCTATTCTATACTATTCTATTCTAATCTAATCTAATTTTATTCTAATCTACTCAAGGCTGCTCTACACTAGTCTATTCTAAACTACACTGCTCTATTTTATTGTAATCTGCTCTACTCATTCTATTCTACTCTACTGTACCCTACTCTTTTTTTAGTTCAGTTCACTTCTGTTCTGTTCTGCTGTACTCTACTCTATGCTACACTAATCTGCTATGCTCTACTCTATTCTACTCTACTCTGGTTTGCTCTATTCTATTCTATCCTAGTCAATTCTATTCTACACTATCCCAGTCGTGTCTACTCTAGTCTGCTCTGCTCTGGTCTACTGTCTTCTATTTTATACCACTCCACTCTATTCTAATCTAATCTGTTCTATTCCACTCTACTCTATTCTAGTCTCTTCTATCAAAACCTGTTCTATTCTATTCATTCTATTCCACTCTGCACTATTCTAATCTAGTCTTCTTTCTATACTACTCTACCCTGTTCTACTCTACTCTATTCAACTCTACTCTCTTCTACTCTAGTCTGCTCTGCTCTACTCCACTCTGCTCTATTTGATTTTATGCTACTTACCCCGTTCTATTCTAATCTACTCTAATCCACTCTGTTCTACCGTAGTCTGTTCCACTCTGCTCAACTCTATTCTACTCTATTCTATGCTATGCTACTCTACTCTAGTCTACACTTTTTTATTCTATTCTACTCTAATCTACTCAATTCTACTCTATGCTATTCTACTCTACTTTCTGCCATTTTGCTCTATTCTATTCTATTCCACTCTGCACTATTCTAATCTACTCTAATCTAATCTACTCCTTTCTACTCTACTCTATTGTACTGTATACTGTTCTGTTCTATTTTATTCTGTTCTATTCTACTATTATCTACTCTACTCTACTGTCATCTATTTTGTTCTATTTTATCTACTCTAATCCATCCTGTTCTATTCTACCCTACTCTACTTTACTCTTTTCTGTTCTATTCAATTCAATGCTATTCTACTCTGCTCAACTCTACTCTTCTCTATTCTATGCCACTCTATTCTGTTCTGCTCTACTGTAGTCTACACTGCTCGATTCTATCCCATTCTATTCTACTCTACTCTATTCTACTCTGTTTTATTCCACTTTGCTCTACTCTACTCTGCTCAACTCTACTCTTCGTTAGTCTATGCTACTCTATTCAGTTCTAATCTACTCTATTCTATGCTGCTCTGTTCTATTCTACGCTACTGTACTCTACACTACACTATTCTATTCTATTCTACTGTAGTCTACTATATTCCATTCTACTCTTCTCTACTCTATTCAGTTCTATTCTACTGCCGTCTACTCTGTTCCATTCTATTCTACTCTATTGTACTCTGTTCTGTTCTATTCTACTAAGATGAGAAAACTGCTCCACCACAACATGTGCTGGTAATTATTGAATAAAGCAAGCACCAAAAGAACTACCAACACTTGATTTTGGAATCACTCAGTACTCAACTTTTAGTCATGCACAAAATAGGTTTTGTGGTGCACAGACATCCCTGACTAGTTTCACTACTGATTTTGTCAAATGGACACAGGAGGATAACCAGCTTGAGTATTTAAAATCAATTTATGACCAACCAAATGGCATGCTGTTACAAGCGCTGTTCGTTCATTAGTTTCTGCTTGTGAGTTGTCATAGTAACACCCTTTCCAGAGATTTTAAGGCTGGACCTGTTTACATTACATAAAAATATTTTAAGTAGCCTGCTGCTTCTTCTTAATTTTTTGGAGCAATCATTTGTTTAATGTAAGCCTCATTAATCACTCACAAATTAAAATAGCAGTACTCCAAACAGTTTCTTGGCTTCACCTAAGTCAGTTTACTTCCCGCCCTCCCTTTGGCTGACTGAATTCCTCTGCTCTTATATAAATATGTGCATGCCACATAATGGAATCTGGAAAGCAAATCTACTACTCTACTCTACTATTCTATTCTGCTGTGCTCTGCTCTGCTCTTCTCTGCCCTTCTCTTCTCTACTCTGCTGTATTCTATTCTATTCTGTGCTTTAGTATGATATTCTATTCTATTCTCATCTACTCTAGTCTGCTCTATTATTCTCTATTCTATTTTATACTACTCTATTCTAATTTAATATACTCTGCTCTGTTCTCTACTCTACTCTACTCTATCCTATCCTATTCTACTCTACTTAACTCTACTCTAGTTGGCTCTATTCTTTTCTGTCCTATGCTACTCTACTCTATTCTCATCTACTTTAGTCTGCTCTACTAAACTCTATTCTATTTTATACTACTTTGTGCTATTGTATTCTACTCTACTTTGTTCTATTCTACTTTTCTCGGCTCTACTCTACTCTAATCTGCTTTAGTCAGCTCTATTCTATTCT
The DNA here is from genome assembly GCA_016271365.2 of Neoceratodus forsteri. Classification (NCBI taxonomy): domain Eukaryota; kingdom Metazoa; phylum Chordata; order Ceratodontiformes; family Ceratodontidae; genus Neoceratodus; species Neoceratodus forsteri. The sequence goes on from CM028133.1 coordinate 905,569,045, forward strand.
ACTCTACTCTTCCCTACTCTACTCTCATCTATTCTAGTCTGCTGTACTCCACTCTGCTCTATTCTATTCTGTTTTATGCTACTCTACCCTGTTCTGTTCTAATATACTCTAATCCACTATGTTCTGTTCTACCCTATACTATTCTATTCTATTCTTCTCAACTTTACTCTACTCTATTCTATGCTACTCTAGTCTACACTGTTCCTTTCTATTCTATTCTGCTCTAGTCTATTCTACTCTATTCTATTCTATTCAACTTTATTCTATTCTACTCTACTCTGTTCCACTCTGCACTATTCTAATCTAGTCCACTCTAGTCTGCTGCTTTCTGCTCAGCTCTACTCTACGCTACTCTACTCGTACTCTTCTCTACTCAACTATTCTAGTCTGCTCTACTCCACTCTACTCTACTCTGTTCTATCGTATGCTACTGTACCCTGTTCTATTCTAATCTACTCTAATCCACTCTTTTCCATTCTACCCTACTCAATTCTATTTTGTTCTATTCTATGCTACACTATTCTGCTCAACTCTACTCTAGTCTATGCTACTCTTTTCTGTTCTACTCTACTTTGTCTACACTGCTCGATTCTATTCCATTCTATTCTACTCTATTCTTTTCCACTTTGCTCTGCTCAACTCTATTATATTTTATACTGCTCCATGCTATTCCATTCTACCCTGCTCTGTTCTATTCTACTTTAGTCTACTCAACTCTATACTTCTCTTCTCTTCTCTTCTCTTCTCCTCAAGTCTGTTCTACACTAGTCTATTCTATTCTAAACTACACTACTCCATTCTATTCTAATCTGCTCTACTTATTCTATTCCACTCTACTGTACTCTAGTCTGTTCAGTTCACTTCTGTTCTTTTCTGTGCTACTCTACTTTATGCTACACTATTCTGTTCTACTGTGCTCTGTTCTATTCTATTCTATTCTATTCTATTCATCCTATTCAATTTCATCATATTCAATTATATCCTATTCCATTCTATTCTATCCTTGTCTACTCTAGTCTTCTCTGATTTAGTCTACTCTGTTCTATTTTATACTACTCCACTCTATTCTAATATAATCTGTTCTATGCCACTCCTATTCTATTCTATTCTAACCTGTTCTTTTCTATTTTGCTCTACTGTATTCCATTCTGCACTATTCTAATCTACTCTTTTCTGTACTGCTCTGCTCTACTCTACTCTTTTTGGCTCTGTTCTATTCTACTCTGCTCTGCTCTCCTCTAGTCAAGTCTATTCTATTCTACTATGCTCTTCCCTACTCTACTCTTATCTGCTCTAGTCTGCTCTACTCCACTCTGTTCTTTTCTGTTCTATTTTATGCTACTCCACCCTGTTCTAGTCCCTACCCAGTCATAACAGCATAATTCTAAGAGAGACCTCACAACAGCATCATCAGAATAGCGCAAGGCTAAACAGCTCCTGGGGAAGAATGCTGCCTGCATGGAATGCCACCAGAGTTTGGGGTAGAAGTTCCTGTAAGGGGCCTTTGGCCCCCGTGGGGGCAGGGTACCACAGACAGTCCAGCAGGTAGCGCCGATACTGTGAAACAGCCACCCCATCCAGGATAATGCACACATACCTAAAGCTCCACCTGCCAAAGTATTAGATCCCTTCCATGCACCCACTGCATTGCTGCCATGCACCCACCCTCTGGGGGACACATGTCCGGGCAAGTGGCCCACAGTAGTCACAAGCATTGCAACTGGCTTCTGGCCTTGACCCAACACATCCCCACAGTGAGAGCCACCAAAGCACCCCCAGTCTTCCACCCACTTACAGCACAGCAGCCAATGTCTTTCACAGTCCCAGCTTTGCATGGATGGTAGCAGTGCACAGGTACCTGTCATTGCTCTCTGGACTGTCCCCCCCTACCAATTGCACACTGGCAGACCAGCCTCCAGGTGATCACAGATACCAGGTGGGACATCTAGGGCAGGGTGCTACCAGTGAACCATGTGAACCACCACTCACATGCTGGGCAGAGCTCCCGGAGGGGGGGTGCACCCACCTGTGTTACAGCCCTAGAGGAAGTGAACACTGAAGACAGCAGTGGAATCACTGTGCTGGCCTGCTAGACCAGCAGGCAGAGGCACTGAGAATAGCAATGTGATATAGGTAGGAAGTGTAGGAGGCTTACATGCAGTGTGCATTCAAATCCACCAGAAGATAACTGCAGGAATCAGCCAGCACACAGGATCTGGGTTCAGAAGGATGCAGTGGTGGGAAAACAATGGCAGCACAACATTCAGCAGACACACATGGGATGGTGCTGCACTCATGGGACAAGGAGAAAACTTTTCCAGCACAACAGATGGGTCAGGTTGTCAGGTGTGGGTGACTCATTTTGTGTGGGGGGGAGCAGCAGCAGGTAAAGCAGGTGTTCACAATCCCCATGGCTGAAGGCGCATAAATGCCACATCATCCCCATGCTGCTGCTGGTGTTTAGAGCCTACTAAGTGGAGAGGGACTGAGGGAGGCTGCAAGAGTGAAAGAGTACAGCCCAGTGACTGTCTGTGACAGGGAACATGCCCCTGCAGTTCATCACCAGTAGAAGGGGCCACTCCCTTCTGCAGTACCAGGGCCACTTGTTCAGGAAGGAGTGGGAATGGTGAGGAAAAACCTACTGGCACTGTTGTGACTATGACCACTCCCACTGCAGGGCCCATTTGCACACTGAAGCTGATTAGGTGGTGCACTGTTCTGACAACCACAATCATGTACCCAACATGACACCACTGCAACTACCACCCATGTTGTGGAGGACAATATCAAGAGGAGGGCAGCTGCAACTGTTGAGTCTGCAAGACAGGTGGTTCTGGCATGCACCCAGGATGTACCTACAGTATTGGCAGGGCAGTTGCCTACCTCGGATCCCCTCTGGAAGACTGTGGGCAGAGTACATTGCACCACCCGCTGGCCCCAGCTATGTCCATGTCATCGCTATTGCTACCAGAGGAATACTGTGTGATGGAGGGGGGTATCTTTCCTCCTGTTTGATAGTGGCCCTGGTGCAGGTTGTATCCTGCTGTTCAACACCCATGAGAACCTTGCCCATCTGGAGGGAAGCCAGGACTGGTACATGGATTTCACGTTCAAGTGCATACCGCCTCTCTTCAGCCAGCTATATATGGTACATGCCATCTCATAGAACACCATTCTGCCTGCATGCTATAGCCTGATGACCTTGTGGACTGCTGAAGTCTACACACAGGCATTTACCACACTGAAGGGACTCTGTGCCAACCTTGCCCCAGTACAGTACTGTTGGACTATGAGCAGGTGGCAATGAAAGGCTTCACATTAGTATTTCCCAGCACCACTGTTCATTTCCACTTCTGTCAGTCACTGTAAAGGTGGCTACAACAGGTGGACAGTGTGGTGGAGTACTACGCGACAGATGCCAGCTTCACCCTGCACATGAGGATGGTTGCTGCACTAGCGTTTGAGCCCATGGACTGTGTTTTTGCTGCCTTTGAGGAGCTCAGACAGTGGGAATTTTTCTGGGACAATGAAGACCTGCTGCAGCCATTCATGGTATACTTTGAGGACACCTGGCTGGGCAGACCTGTGGGCAAGTCGGGCAGGCAGAGACCAGTATATCCACTACAGATGTGGAACTTATAGCTGTGAAGGATGGAATGCCAAGAATCAACAATGCTGTTGAGGGGTGGTATTGCAGCTTCAGCAGTTGCATTGGGGCCTGCCACCCCTCCATCTTGTGGTTTATTGACTGCATCAGGGATCAACAGTGCCTCACAGACATCAAGCATGCACAGTTGGTGGCTGGGTGGGATCCCCAGAGTGGCAAGTGGTATTATCAGTCCATCTCCATGAGGATTACAGCTCTCATTGCAGAATATGACTCTCGGTCCATGTTTGAGTACCTACGAGGCATTGAGTACAACTTGTCCCTGCAGGTGTAATGTGCCTTGCCTGCACCCTTGTCCCCTGTTGTCCCTGAGTGCCTGTAACCATTCTTTTTATCACACTACCATACACTGTTATCGCATGCACTGTTTTTGCTGGCACAGCTTATCCTTGGCGCTGTTACTGTGTGTGCTGTTCTTCCTGCGCTGTTCCCACTGACTGCATTTTAGTTGGCACTGTCCTGACCTACTGTCTTCTATTATAATCTAATCTGATCCATTCTGTTCTATTCCACCCTAGTCTATTCTGCTCTACGCTACTCTACACTGCTAGATTCTATTCTATTCTATTCTATTCCATTCTACTCAAGTCTACTCTATTTAAGCAATAATGCATGACAGGATGTGGTTTGTTCTGGGATAACCTCATGCCTGGGGATGTTGGGCACAAGGCTGGAGGCTGAGTGCATCTAACACCCAGAAGTGAGGTTATCCAAGCACAACCCATATTCTGGAGTGCATTATTGCTATTATTCAATGACTCTTATTTATTAATACTGTGAGGACAAAAATGAGCACATGTAGATGGTTACTAGGCAGAGAACAAGTGTTAAAACATCACTTTTATGTGTAGGGACATCTATTTTATAGTATCAGTTGTACCAGTTTTATTTGTTAATTTTTTGGAGGAAACACTCCCCATGTGAAAGCACTGCATCATGGGTATGCAAATAATCAGTTGTCTGGTATCACTGTAGTGTATTATTCAATACCAGGCAATTGGGTAGATGCATACCCATGATGCAGTACATTCATATGTGGTATGTTTCCTCATAACAAATAAAACTGTAAAACTGATGCTATAAAAGATATGTTCCCACACTAAAAGGAGATATTCTGACACTTGTTCTCTGCCTAACTGTAAAATGTTTTAGCCATGACAAAAATTTTGCCCCCCAATATAAATAAGGTTTTTATATGAAACTAAGCTTTTGCTTCTGTACTTCAATTGCAAGGCAGCAAGCTTTCTTTGTAAGAGGCTGTGGCTGGTTATCCAGTCCACTATGCAATCATCTGTTCGTTTGGACTTGATGCTGTCAGGTTGTGCTCACATAACATCACTGCAACAAGTACACACTAACCAGTCAGAATACAGGAAATTTTCTTGCCATTGAATAATCTACTCTATTCTATTTTATTCTATGTTGCTCTACTCTACTCTATTCCAAGAAGAATCAAAGTACCATCACATCCAACCTCAAGAGAAAGGGAAAATTTAAGTTTTTTTTAACCAAGTGGGAGAGACCTTAAACTAGACACACTAAAACAGGAGAAACGGATTGGAATGAACAGGTCCACTCACCAAAATATAATAAATATTTATTATCTCTCTTTATGACATCCATATTTATTTTCCTATGTTTTGAATTACAAGTACAAATTGAATACGAATTTGAAGTACAAAGAATTCCTTCATCAGGGAACTGGTTTTCTTTTTTTAAACACCTTTCTCTGGTGTAATTTCTTAATTCTTGTCGTTAATTTTCAGTAACAAACTGTGAAGGAGAAGAGGTGCTACATGGGGTTATAAAAAGGAAGGTGAATTACCGGGTAAAAAGGAGTATAAAAGCTTCCTATAAAAGACCTCATAAGTCTCTGAAAAATCCTAGAAAAGTAACTACAAGAATTAAGAAATTATACCAGAGAAAGGTGTTAAAAAAAAAAAAAAAAAAAAAAAAAAAAATTAGTTCCCTGATGAAAAGGTTCTTTGTACCCCAAACATAAGAAAATAAATCTGGATGTCATAAAGAGAGATTATATAAATAAATATATATATGTGTATATGTGTATATGTGTATATGTGTATATGTGTATATGTATATGTATATTATATTTTGGTGAGTGAGCCTGTTCATTGCAATCTGTTTCTCCTTCTACTCTATTCCACTCTGCACTATTCTAATCTACTCATTTCTACTTTACTGTACTCTGTACTAGTCTTTTCTGATCTATTCTACTCTACTCTACTCCTTCCTACTCTGCTCTCATCTACTCTAGTCTGCTGTACTCCACTTTACTCTACTCTGTTCTGTTTTATGCTACTCTACCTATTCTTTTCTAATCTACTCTAATCCACTCTGTTCTGTTCTACTCTACTCTACTCTACTCTGTTCTGTTCTGTTCTGTTCTGTTCTGTTCTGTTCTGTTCAATGCTACTAAACTCTGTTCAACTCTATTCTTCTCTATTCTATGGCACTCTATTCTGTTCTACCCTACTCTAGTCTACACTGATCTGTTCTACTCTACTCAACTCTATTCTACTCTATTCTACCCTACTCCATTCGGTTCTAATCTACTCTATTCTATGCTGCTCTGTTCTATTCTATGCTGCTGTACTCTACAATACTCTACTCTACTCTATTCTACTGTAGTCTACTGGTTCCATTCTACTCTGTACTCTACTCTATTCCATTCAATACTAATCTACTGCAGACTGCTCTAGTCCATTCTATTCTACTATATTCTACTCCTATTGTATTCTGTTCCATTCTATGCTATACTACTGCAGTATACTCTATTCCATTTTATTCTACTATATTCTATTCTATTCTACTAAGATGAGAACTGCTCCACCACAACAACCTGGGCTTGGTAATTACTGATTAAAGCAATCACCAAAAGAAATACTGGCACTTGGTTTTGGGATCACTCAGTACTCAGCTTTTAGTCATGTACAAAATACATTTTGCAGTGCACAGACATCACTGACCGGTTTCACTCCTGATTTTGTCAAATGGACACAGGAGGATAACCAACTCGGGTATTTAAAATCAATTTATGACCAATCAAGCGGCATGTTGTTACTACAAGTGATGTGCATTTGTTAGTTTCTGCTTGTGAGTTGTCATAGTAACATCCTTTACAGAGATTTAAGGCAGGGCCTGTTTACATTACATCAAACAATTTTAAGTAGACCGTTGCTCCTTAATTTTTCGGAGCAATCATTTATTTAACACAAGCCTATTAATCACTCACAGCACTCCAAACAGTTTCTTGGCTGCACTTAAATCAGTTTATTTGCCACCATCCCTTTGATTGGCTGAATTCCTCTACTCTTACACAAATATGTGCATGCCATGCAATTCTATACTATTCTATTCTATTACTCTACCCTGCTCTACTTGGCTGTATTCTGTTCTATTCAGTTCTATTCTATGCTTTAGTACGATAATCTATTCTACTCTATTTTATTCTCATCTACTGTACTCTAGTCTGCTCTACTCTATTCTATTTTATACTACTCTATTCTATTTTATACTACTCTATTCTTTTCTGTTCTATGCTACTCTACTCTAGTCTGCTCTACTTAACTCTATTCTGTTTTATACTACCCCATGCTATTCCATTCTACTCTGCTCTGTTCTATTCTATTCTACTCTACTCTACTCTATACTACTCTGTTCTATTCTCTTCTATTCAATACTATTCTATTCTAATCTATTTTATTTCAGTCTACTGAAGTCTGCTCTGCACTAGTCTATTCTTTGCTAAACTACACGACTCTATTCTATTCTACTCATTCTATTCCACTCTACGGTACTGTACTCTACTCTGTTCATTTCAGTTCTACTCTGCTCTACTCCACTCTAGTTTGCTCTATTCTATTCTTTTCCATTCTAAGCAAATCTGTTCTATTCTATCCTATTCTCTTCTACTGTGGTGTACTCTGCTTAAGTCTACTCTGTTTTGTTTTATAGTACTCTACTCTATTCTAATCTAATCTAGTCTCATCTGTTCTAGTCCACTGTACTCTACTTTATTCTCTTCTATCCTAACCTATTCTATTGCAATCTATGCTATTCTAATCTATCCTACTCTACACTACTTTACTCTGTTCTGATGTATTCTATTCTATTCTATTCCATTCCACTCTGCACTAGTCTAATCTACTCCTTTCTACCCTATTCTAGTCAGCTCTAGTCTATTCTACTCTGCTCTACTCTTCCCTAATCTATTCTCATATATTCTAGTCTGCTCCCTACTTTATTATGCTCCGCTCTGCTCCACTCTGCTCTATTCTATTTTATGCTACTTTACCCAGTTCTATTCTAATCTACTCTAATCCACTGTGTTCTGTTCTACCCTAGTCTATTCTATGCTAGTCTACTTTATTCTACTCTACTCTACACTGCTCAATTTCCATTCTACTCTACTCTACTCTAGTCATCTTTTTTATTCTACCCTACTCTACTCTTCCCTACCCTTCTCTCACCTACTCTAGTCTGCTCTACTTCACTCTACTATATTCTGTTCTATTTTATGCTACTTTGCCCTGTTATATTCTAATCTACCCTAATCCATACTGTTCTGTTCTGCCCTACTTTATTATACTCTGCTCTACTCTACTCTGTTCTGTTCTACTATACTCTACTCTGCTCAACTCTACTCTTCTCTTTTCTATTCTACTCTACTCTAGTCTACACTGCTCTACTCCATTCAGTTCTAATCTATTATATTCTATGCTGCTCTGTTCTATTCCACGCTGCTGCACTCTACACTACACTACTCTATTCTATTCTACTGTAGTCTATTGTATTCCATTCTACTCTGCTCTGCTCTCTACTCTACTCTACTCTACTCTACTCTACTCTGTTGTATTCAATTCTAATCTACTGCAGTCTACTCTATTCCATTCTATTCTACTATATTCTACTCTATTCTACTAAGATGAGAAAACTGCTCCACCACAACAACCTGGGCTTGGTAATTACTGATTAAAGCAAGCACCAAAAGAAATACCAGCACTTGGTTTCAGGATCACTCAGTACTCAGCTTTTAGTCATGTACAAAATAAATTTTGTGGTGCACAAACATCACTGACTGGTTTCTCTCCTGATTTTGTCAAATAGACACAGGAGGATAGACAACTTGGGTATTTAAAATCAATTTATGACCAATCAAATGGCATGTTATTACTGCAAGTGTTATGCATTCATTAGTTTCTGCTTGTGAGTTGTCATAGTAAAATCCTTTCCAGAGATTTAAGGCAGGGCCTGATTACATTATATCAAAAGATTTTAAGCAGCCCATTGCTCCTAAATTTTTTGGATCAATCTTATTTAACACAAGCCTGATTAATTACTCACAGCACTCCAAACAGTCTCTTGGCTGCACTTAATAAATCAGTTTACATGCCATCCTCCCTTTGGCTGGCTGAATTCCTCTGCTTGTATACAAATACGTGCATAGAAACATAGAATTTGACGGCAGATGAGGACCGCTTGGCCCACCCAGTCTGCCCACTTCCCTACCTACTGGATAAGCTGCAGATCCTAGTTAACCAGCAGCCTACTTCTTCCTCCCCCCACCCCCCAGAACTGCCTTATGACTATCCCATGCATGCTTGAATTCCACCACTGATTTTGACTCCACAACCTCCGTAAGGCTGTTCCATGCATCCACAACCCTCTCTGTGAAAAAATACTTCCTTAAATTACCTCTGAGCTGCCCCCATCTTCAAATTGTGCCTCTTGTTCTTGCACACCTCTTTTTTTGAAAGATGCTACCCTCTTGGACTTTGTTGATTCCCTTGAGGTACTTGAAAGTTTCTATCATGTCCCCCCTCTCCCTTCTTTCCTCAAGGCTATACATATTAAGCTCCTTAAGTCTCTCTTCATATGTCTTCCGGTGCAGACCCTGCACCATTTTAGTTGCCCTCCTCTGGACAGCTTCCATCTTGTCTATGTCTTTGCGGAGACTGGGTCTCCAGAACTGCACACAGTACTCCAGATGGGGTCTCACCAGCTGTCTGTACAGAGGGATAATAACTTCCTGTTTTCTACTGGTGATGCCTCTCCCTATGCATCCCAGTATCCCCCCAGCCCTCCTTGCTGCCCTCTCACATTGCTTGCCCACCTTTAGGTCATCTGATATGACTACCCCCAGGTCCCTTTCCATTTTTGTTGTTGTTAGTATCTCACCCCCCATTGTGTACTCTTCCCCTGGGTTTTTGTTTCCCAGGTGCATTACCTTGCACTTCTTAGCATTGAATCTAAGCTGCCATACATTTGACCATTCCTCTAACCTTGCCAAGTCCCTTCTCATCCTTTCCACCCCACCCTGTGCATCAACTCTGTTGCAGATCTTAGTGTCATCTGCAAAGAGACATACTTTTCCTTCCAGTCCTTCTGCAATGTCACTTATAAAGACATTGAGAGACCAGATCCTAATACTGAACCCTGCGGTGCCCACTAGTAACCCTCCTTTCTTCTGAGTGGACTCCATTTTACTATTACTCTCTGTCCTATTCTCCAGCCAATTCTTTACCCAGGCTGTCATCTTGGGACCCACTCCCAGGCTGGCTAACTTGTATATTAATCTTTTGTGTGGGACTGTGTCAAATGCCTTGCTAAAGTCTAGGTAGGCCATGTCCACAGCCCCTCCCTGATCTACTACTTTGGTCACCCAGTCAAAAAAATCTATCAGATTCGTCTGGCATGACCTTCCCGCTGTGAATGCTACACAGTTCTATACTATTCTATTCTACTCTACTCAGCTGTATTCTATTCCATTCTATTCTGTTCTTTTCTAGTCTATGATTTAGTACAATATTTTATTCTATTCTGTGCTACTTTATTTTATTCTTATCTATACTTGTCTGCTGTACTCTATTCAATTTTAATCTACTCTACTCTGTTCTACTCTACTTAGCGTTCTCTAGTTGGCTCTCTTCTTTTCTGTTCTATGCTACCCTACTCTATTCTCATCTACTCTAGTCTGCTCTACTCAACTCTTCTATTTTATACTACTCCATGCTATTCCATTCTACTGTGCTCTGTTCTATTCTATTCTATTATACTCTACTCTACTCGTTCTATTCTACTGTACTCTATTCTACTCTGTTCTTTTCTCCTATTCAATACTATTCTCTTCTAATCTATTTTATTTTAATCTACTGAAGTCTGCTCTACACTAGTCTATTCTACGCTAAACTACACTCTATTCTATTCTACTCATTCTATTCCACTCTACTGTATTCTACTCTGTTCATTTCTGTTCTGTTCTGTTCTACTCTACTGTTCTACTCTGCTCTGCTCTGCTCTAGTCTGTTCTGTTCTGTTCTATTCTATTCTATTCCATTCCATTCCATTAAAATCTATTCTATTCTATCCTATTCTTGTGTACTCTAGTGTACTCTGCTTAAGTCTACTCTGTTTTGTTTTATAGTACTCCACTCTAGTCTAATCTAATCTAGTCTAATCTGTTCTATTCCACTCTACTCTACTTTATTCTCTTCTATCCTAACCTTTTCTATTCTATTGTAATCTTTGCTATTCTAATCTATCCTACTCTACACTACTCTACTCTGTTCTGATGTATTCTATTCTGTTCCATTCCACTCTGCACTAGTCTAATCTAATCTATTGCTTTCTACCCTATTCTACTCCACTCTACCCTGTTCTGTTCTACTCTACTCTAGTCAGCTGTAGTCTATTTTACTCTGCTCTACTCTTTCCTAATCTATTTTCATATATTCTAGTCTGCTCTACTCCACTCTGCTCTATTTTATTTGATGCTACTCTACCCAGTTCTATTCTAATCTACTCTAATCCACTGTGTTCTGTTCTACCCTAGTCTATTTTATGCTAGTCTACTTTATTCTACTCTACACTGCTCGATTTCTATTCTACTCTACTCTCCACTAGTCATCTCTCTTCTATTCTACCCTACTCTACTCGTATCTCATCTACTCTAGTCTGCTCTACTCCATTCTACTCTATTCTGTTCTATTTTATACTCTACCCTGTTCTATTCTAATTTACTCTAATCCACACTGTTCTATTCTACCCTACTTTATTATACTCTGCTCTACTTTGTTCTATTCTGCTCTACTCTGCTCAACTCTACTCTGCTCAACTCTGCTCTGCTCTGCTCAACTCTACTCTACTCTGCTCAACTCTACTCTTCTCTATTGAACTCTATTCTGTTCTATTCTACTCTAGTCTACACTGCTCCATTCTACTCTGTTCTTTTCTACTCCATTCCACTTTACTATGCTCTACTCTACTCCAATCTATTCAGTTCTAATCTACTTTAGTCTATGCTTCTCTGCTCTATTCTATGCTACTGTACTCTACTCTATTTTGCTCTACTGTAGTCTACTATATTCCATTCTACTCACTACTGTAATCTACTCTACTCTGTTCTATTCTACTCTGTTTCATTCTGTTCTACTCTATTCTATTCTACCAAGATCAGAAAACTACTCCTCCAGAACAACCTGTGCCTGGTAATTACTGATTAAAGGAAGCACCAAAAGAAATACAGGCACTTGGTTTTGGGATCACTCAGTACTCGGCTTTTAGTCATGTACAAAGTACATTTTGCAGTGCACAGACATCCCTGACTGGTTTCACTCCTGGCTTTGTCAAAGGGACACAGGAGAATAGCAGGCTTGGGTATTTAAAATCAATTTATGACCAGTTGACCGGCATGTTACTACACCTGCTGTGCATTCATTAGTTTCTGCTTGTGAGTTGTCATAATAACACCCTTTCCAGATATTTAAGGCAGGGCCTGATTACAGCACATAAAAATATTTAAAGTATCCTATTGATTCTTAATTTTGTTTGAGCAATCATTTATTTAACACAAGCCTGATTAATCACTCGCAAATTAAAATAGCAGCACTCCAAACAGTTTCTTGGCTGCACTTAAGACAATTTACTTGCCACCCTCTCTTTGGCTGGCTGAATTCCTCTGCTCTTATATAAATATGTGCATGCCACATAATGCAATCTGGAAAGCAGATTTTCTAATCTACTCTGCTCTACACTATTCTATACTATTATATTATACTCAACTCTACTCTGCTCTACTGTACTCTACTCTATGTGGTTGTGTTCTGTTCTATTCTATGCATTATTATGATATTCTACTCTACTCTATTCTGCTCCACTCTGCTGTATTCTAGTTTACACTGCGCTATTCTATTTTAATCTACTCTATTTTACTCTATTCCATTCTAATTACTCGACTCTGTTCTACTCTACTTTACTCTAGCCAGTTCTATTCTTTTCTGTTCAATGCTTCTCTGCTCTACTCTATTCTCATCTACTCTAGTCTGCTCTACTCAACTCTATTCTATTTTATACTACTCTGCTCTGTTTCATTCCATTCTACTCTGCTCTGCTCTGTTCTAGTCCATTCAATTCTACACTGTTCTACTCTACTCTACTCTACTCTATACTAGTCTGTTCTGTTCTATTCTATACTATTCTATTCTATTCCAATCTATTTCATTTTAATTTACTCAAGTCTGCTCTACACTAGTCTGTATTCTGAACTACACTACTCAATTCTAATCTGCTTTACTGTACTCTGTTCTGTTATGTTCAGCTCCGCTCTGCTCTACTCTATACTATGCTATTTTATTTGGCTTGGCTCGGCTCTATTCTTTTCTACTCTATTCCATGCTGTTCTGTCATATCCAATTCTATTCTATCCTATTGTCATCTACTATAGTCTGCTCTGCTCTACTGTTCTATTTTATACTACTCCTGTCTATTCTAATCTAATCTAATCGGTTGGTGGTATTCACTAAAAATATCACCAACAGCTTAACCTGGTTCAATGTCAGTTGGCATCCATCTGTATCCCCCTCACCTGGGATGAGGCTGAACATAGGCAGAATTGTTTAGTCCTCCTATCCCAGTCAACAAAAACTAAAAAAAAAAAAAAAAAAATGAATCTGTTCTATTCCACTGTACTCTTTTCTACTCTAGTCTATTCATTTCTATCCTAACCTGTTCTATTCTATTCTATTCTATTCTATTCTATTCTATTCTATCTTCTGAACATACAAAAACTGCCAGCAGAAAAAGACCATTTGTTCTATTGAGTCTGCTTCATTATGCAGCTAGCAACCCTATTCTGCAGCTGCCTTTCCCTCCCTGCACCCCCTCCCTTGTCTCACCTTTTTACCCTGTCCCAGTCCCTCTTGAAGCATCCCACTGTTTTACTGGCCACCACCTCTGCTGGTAGCAAGTTTCACTCTGCTACCACCTTCTTTTTATTAAAAAAAGTGCTGTCTCAATCCCTTCCTAAACCTTCCACCCTCTAATCTCATATCATGACCTACAGCATCCCTCCCCACCCTCCCCTTGAAGAGTCCATCCATGCCTGTCCTGTTAATCCCTCTCATGTACTAGAAGGTCTTGATCTTATCTCCCCATCCCTCCTCTCCTCCAGTGAGTACATGTTCAACTCTCTTAGTCTACTTTCATATGGTAACTTCCCAGACCCTATTCTATGCTATTCTAATCTACTCTACTGTACTGTACTATACTCCACCCTACTCTGTTCTGATCTATTCTATTCTATTCCACTCTGCACTATTCTAATCTACTCCTTTCTATACTACTCAACTCTATTCTGTTCTACTCTACTCTACTCTACTCTGTTCTATTTTGTTCCACTCTACTGCACTCTATTCTATTCTATTCTAATCATTGCAACTCTGTTCTGTTCTACTCTTCTCTACTCTAGCCTACTCTCCTCTAGTCATCTGTATTCTACTCTTCTCTTATCTATTCTAGTCTGCTCTACTCCACTCTACTCCATTCAGTTCTATTTTATGCTACTGTACTCTGTTCTGTTCTAATCTACTCTAACCCACTCTGCTCTGTTCTATCCTACTTTATTCTACTCTACTCTACTACACTGCATTCTGTTCTGTTCTACTGTACTCTACTCTTCTCTACTGTATGCTACTCTGTTCTGTTCTACTCTACTCTAGCCTACACTGCTCGATTTCTATTCCATTCTATTCTATTCTACTCTATTGTATTCTATTCTACTCTATTCCATTTTACTCTACCCTACTCTGCTCTGGGCTATTCGACTTCACTCAATTCAGTTCTAATCTACTCTATTCTATGCCACTCTGTTCTATTCTATGTTACTGTACTCTACACTACTCTATTCTATTCTCCTCTTCTGAAGTCTATTATATTCCATTCTGCTCTACTCTGTTCTGTTCTATTCTATTCTATTCTATTCAATTGTAATCTACTGCATTCTGTTCTATCCTATTCCATTCTACTAAGATGAGAAAACTGCCCCGCCACAACAACCTGTGCCTGATAATTACTGATTAAAAGAAGCACCAAAAGAAATACTAGCACTTGGTTTCAGGATCACTCAGCACTCCGCTTTTAGTCAAGTACAAAATGCATTTTGCAGTGCATAGACATCCCTGACTGGTTTCACTACTGGCTTTGTTAAAGGGACACATGAGGATAGCCAGTTTAGGTATTTAAAATCAATTTATGACCAGTCAAATAGCATGTTCTTACTACAAGTGCTGTGCATTTGTTGGCTTCTGCTTGTGAGTTGTCATAGCAACACCTTTTCCAGAGATTTAAGGCAGGGCCTGATTACATTGCAGAAAAATATTTTAAGTGGCCCATTGCTTCTTAATTTTTTTGAGCAATAATTTATTTAACACAAGCCTGATTAATCACTTGCAAATTAAAATAGCAACACTCCAAACAGTTTCTTGGCTGCACTTAAGTCAGTTTACTTGCCACCCTTCTTTTGGCTGGCTGAATTCCCCTGCTCTTATTCAAATATCAAATCAACTAATCTACTCTACTCTACATTATTCTATACTATTCTATTCTACTCAACTCTACTTGGCTGTGTTCTATTCTAATCTATGCTTTAGTATGATATTCTATTCTATTCTTATCTACTCTAGTCTTCTCTACTGTGCTCTATTCCATTTTATACTACTCTATATTCTATTTTAATCTACTCTACTCTGTTTCACTCTAATTACTCTACTTTGTTCTACTCTATCCTATTCTACTCTAATTTACTCTAGTCTGCTCTACTCTAATCTACTCTACTCTATACTATTCCATTCTACTCTGCTCTGCTCTGTTCAATTTCATTCAACTCTACACTGTTCTACTCTACTCTACTGTAGTCTAGTCTAGTCTAGTCTGTTCTGTTCTGTTCTCTTCTATTCTATGCTATTGTATTCTAATGTATTTTATTCTAATTTACTCAAGTCTGCTCTACACTAGTCTATTCCAACCTAAACTAGACTACTGTATTCTAATCTGTTTTACTGTACTCGGCTCTTTTCTGCTCTGCTCTATTCTATCATATTTAGTTCTATTCTATTCTCATCTACTCTAGTCTGCTGTGCTGTAGTCTACTCTGTTTTATTTTATACTACTCATCTCTATTCTAATCTAATCGGTTGGTGCTATTCACTATAAAATACCACCGACAGCTTAATCTGGTTCAATGTCATTAGGCATCCATCTGTATCCCCCTTCCAATGGACAAGGCTGAATTGTCTAGTCCTCCTTTCCCAGTCAACAAAAACTAATCTGTTTTATTCCACTCTACTGTATTCCATTCCCTTCTATCCTAACCTGTTCTGTTCTGTTCTATTCTATCCTATTCTATGAACATACAAAAACTGATAGCAGAAAAAGGACATTTGGTCTATCATGTCTGCTTGATTATGCAGCTAGCAACCCTATTCTGCAGCTGCCCCTCACTCCTTGCACCCCCTTCCCTTACTCTCCCTTTTGCCCTGTCCCAGCCCCTCTTGAAGCATCCCACTGTTTTACAGCCCACCACCTCTGCTGGTAGCACGTTCCACTCTGCCAACACCCTCTTTGTAAAAAAAGTGCCTTCTCAATTCCTTCCTAAACCTTCCACCCTCAAATCTCATATCATTAACTCAAGTGTCCATCCCTCCCCACCCTCCCCTTGAATAGTCCCTCAATGCCTGTCCTGTTTATTCCTCTCATGCACTTGAAGGTCTTGATCATATTCCTCCCCCCCATCCCTTCTCTCCTCCAGTGAGTACATGTTCAACTCTCTTATTCTACTTTCATATGGCAACTCCATTAAACCCTATTCAATTCTATGCTATTCTATTCTGTGCTATTCTAATCTATCCTACTCTACTCTTATCTATTCTATTCCACTCTGCACTATTCTAATCTAATCCTTTCTTCCCTACTGAACTCTATTCTATTCTATTCTATTCTATTCTATTCTATTCTATTCTACTCTGTTCTCTTCTATTCTACTCTAATCTACTCTGTTCTCTTCTATTCTACTCTAATCTACTCTGTTCTCTTCTATTCTACTCTACTCTACTCTATTTTACTCTGTTCTGTTCTATTTTGCTCTACTTGACTCCACTATATTCCACTGTGCACAATTGTAATCTAATATACGCTATTCTAAGCCAGTCCATTCTACTCTATTCTGCTCTCCTCTAATCATCTCTATTCTACTCTACTCTTCCTTACTCTTTTCTCATCTACTCTAGTCTGCTCTATTCAACTCTACTCTATTCTGTTCTATTTTATGCAGCTCTACCCTGTTCTATTCTAATCTACTCTAATCCACTCTGTTCTGTTCTATCCTACATTATTATACTCTACTTTACTCTACTCTGCTCTGCTCTACTCTCCTCTACTCTTCTCTGCGTTACTCTATTCTGTTCTACTCTACTCTAGTCTACACTGCTCGATTCTATCCCTTTTCTATTCTACCCTATTCTATTATGTTCTACTCTGTTCTTTCACTTTGTTTTACCCTACCCTACACTACTCTACTCTATTCTACTCCACTCTTTTCAGTTCTAATCTACTCTATTCTATGCTGCTCTGTTCTATTCTATGCTACTGTACACTATTCTATTCTATTCTCCTCTACTGTACTGTACTGTACTCTGCTATATTCTATTCTATTCTACTGCAGTCTATTCTATTCTATTCTACTAAGATGAGAAAACTGCTCCACCACAGCAACCTGTGCCTGGTAATTACTGATTATAGGAAGCACCAAAAGAAGTACTGGCACTTGGTTTCATGATCACTCAGTACCTAGCTTTTAGTCATGTACAAAATACATTTTGCGGTGCACAGACATCCCTGATTGGTTTCATGTCTGGATTTGTCAAAAGAACACAGGAGGATAGCCAGCTCAGGTATTTAAAATCAATTTATGACCAATTAATCAGCATGTTGTTATTACAAGTGCTGTGCATTCGTTAGTTTCTGCTTGTGAGTTCTCATAGTTACACCCTTTCCAGAGATTTAAGGCAGGGCCTGATTACATTACATAAAAATATTTTAAGTAGCATGTTGCTTCTTAATTTTTTGGAGCAATCTTTTATTTAACACAAGCTTGATTAATCATTCACAAATTAAAATAGCAGTACTCCAAACATTTTCTTGACTGCACTTGTCAGTTTACTTGCTGCCATCCCTTTGGCTGGCTGAATTTGTCTGCTTTTATACAAGTATGTGCATGCCACTTAATGCAATCTGGAAAGCAAATCTGCTACTCTGCTCTACTTTACATTATTCTATATTATTCTATTCTACTCAACCCTGTTCTGCTGTACTCTCCTCGGCTGTGTTCTAGTCTGTGCTTTAGTGCGATCTTCTATTCTACTCTACTCTTATCTATTCTCATCTATTCTAGTCTGCTCTACTCTGCTCTATTCAATTTTATACTGCTCTATATTCTATTTTAATCTACTCTACTCTATTCTATTCTATTCCATTCCATTCTAATTACTGTACTCTGTTCTACTCTATTCCATTCTACTCTACTTTAATCTAGTCAGTTCTATTCTTTTCTGTTCCATGCTTCTCTACTCTACTCTGCTCTAGTCTGCTCTACTCAGCTCTATTCTATTTTATACTACTCTATGCTATTCCATGCTACTCTGCTCTGTTGAATTCCTTTGACTCTCCTCTGTTCTATTCTACTCTACTGTGAAGTAGTCTGTTCTGTTGTTTTCTATTCTGTACTATTCTATTCTGATCTATTTTATTCTAATCTACTCAAGTCTTCTCTACACTAGTATATTCTATTCTAAACTACTCTACTCGATTCTAATCTGTTTTACTGTTATCTGTTCAGTTCTGTTCTGTTCTGCTCTGCTCTAGTCTACGCTATGCTATTCCACTCCGCTCTTGTTGGCACTATGCTACAATACTATACTCTACTTTGCTTTATTCTTTTCTATTCTACTCTATTCCATCTTATTCTATTTTATCATATTCAATAATGTTCTATCCTATTCTCATCTACTCTAGTCTGCTCTGTTCTATTTTATACTACTCCTCTCTCTAATCGGTTGGTAGTATTCACTACTTATACCAACAATAACTTAATCTGGTTCAATGTCAGTTGGCATCCATCTGTATCCCCCTCCCCTGGGATGAGGCTGAACTTAGGAAGAATTTTCTAGTCCTCCTTTCCCAGTCAACAAAAACTAAAAAAAAAAAAAAAAAAAATCTGTTCAATTCCACTCTACCCTACTCTGTTCTATTCTCTTCTATTCTATTCTACGAACATACGAAAACTGCAAGACAAAAAAGGCCATTGGGTCTATCAAGTCTGCTTTACTATCCAGATAGTAACCCTATTCTGCAGCTGCCCCTTTCTCCCTGCACCCCTCCCTCTCTTGACTCTCCCTTTTGCCCTGTCCCAGCCCTTCTTGAAACATCCCACTGTTTTACAGGCCACCACCTCTGCTGGTAACGCGTTCCTCTCTGCCACCACCCTCTCTGTACAAACGTGCCTTCTCAATTTCTCCCTAAACCTTCCACCCTCTAATCTCATATCTTGACCTCCAGTGTCCCTCCAAACCCACCCCTTGAACAGTTCCTCTGTGCCTATCTGGTACGTGAAGGTCTCGATCAAACCCTCCTCCCTAATCCCTCCACTCCTACAGTGAATACATGTTCAACTCTCTTAGTCTACATTCATATGGGGACTCCACCAGGCCCTATTCTATTCTATGCTATTCAGTTCTATTCAAATCTATCATATTCTACCCTACTCTACACTGTTCTGTTCTGATCTATTCTATTATATTCTATTCTCTACTCTAGTCTACTCTACACTATTCTAATCTACTCCTTTCTACTCTACTCTGGTCTGTTCTGTACTCTACTCTACTCTACCCCACTCCACTCTATTCCATTCTATTCCACTCTGCACTATTCTAATCTAATTCTTTCTACTGTACTCTGTTCTATTCTCTGTTCTACTCTACTCTTCCCTACTCTTCTCTCATCTGCTCTAGTCTGCTCTACTCCACAATACTCTATTATGTTCTATTTTATGCTACTGTACCCTGTTCTATTCTAATATACTCTAATCCACTCTGTTCTGTTCTATCCTACTTTACTCTACTCTAATCTAACCTAATCCTTTCTACTGTATTCTACTCTGCTCTCACCATCTTTATTCTATTCTACTGTACCTTATTCTTCACAATTCTTTTCTCATCTGCTCTAGTCTGCTCTACTCCACTCCTCTCTATTCTGTTCTTTTTTATGTTACTTTACCCTGTTCTATTCTACTTTAATCCACTCTGTTCTGTCCTACTTTATTCTACTGTACTTTACTGTATCCTGTTCTGTTCTAGTCTAGTCTATGCTACACTATGCTACTCTGCTCAACTCTACTCTTTTCTACCGTATGCTACTCTATTCTTTTCTACTCTACTCTAGTCTACACTGCTAGATTCTATTCTATTCCACTTTGCTCTGCCCTACTGTACCCGACTCTACCCTACTCTATTGTACTACAGTTAATTCAACTTGACTCTACTCTACTCCACTCTATTCAGTTCTAATCTATTCTAGTCTATGCTGCTCTGTTCTAGTCTAGTCTATGCTACTCTACTCTATTGTAGTCTACTATATTCCATTCTACTCTATTCTACTCTGTTCTGTTCTATCCAATTCTAATCTCCTGCAGTCCACTCTATTCTATTCTACTAAAATGAAAAAACTGCTCCACCACAACAACCTGTGCCTGGTAGTTACTGATTAAAGGAAGCGCCAAAAGAAATACTGGCACCTGGTTTCAGGATCACTCAGTACATAACTTTTAATCATGTGCAAAATACATTTTGCGGTGCACAGACATCCCTGACTGGTTTCACTCCTGGCTTTGTCAAAGGGACACAGGAGGATAGCCTGCTTGCTTATTTAAAATCAATTTATGACCAATCAAATAGCATGTTGTTACTACAAGTGCTGTGCATTTGTTAGTTTCTGCTTGTGAGTTGTCATAGTAACATCCTTTCCAGAGATTTAAGGCAGGGCCTGATTACATAAAAATGTTTTAAGTAGCCCATTGATTCTTAAGTTTTTGGAACAATCATTTATTTAACACAAGCCTGATTAATCACTCACAAATTAAAATAGCAAGAATCCAAACAGTTTCTTGGCTGCACCTCATAAGTCGGTTTACTTGCTGCCCTCTCTTTGGCTGGCTGAATTCCCCTACTCTTATTCAAATATCAAATCTGCTAATCTACTCTACTCTATACTAGTCTATACTATTCTATTCTACTGAACTCTTCTCGGCTGTGTTCTATTGTAATCTATGCTTCAGTATGATATTCTATTCTACTCTACTCTATCCTGTCTCATCTACTCTAGTCTGCTCTACTCTGCTCTATTCTGTTTTATACTACTCTATATTCTATTTTAATTTACTCTGCTTTGTTCCACTCTAATTACTCAACTCTGTTCTATTCTATCCTATTCTACTCTTTTCTGTTCCATGCTTCTCTACTCTACTATACTCTACTCTATTTTATACTACTCCATGCTATTCCATTCTACTCTGCTCTGCTCTGTTCAATTCCATTCAACTCTACTGTGTTCTAAGCTCTGCTCTACTCTAATCTATACCAGTCTGTTCGCTTCTATTCTATTCTAATCTATTTTATTATCTATTCAAGTTTGCTCTACACTAGTCTATTCTATCCTAAACTACACTACTCTATTATAATCTGCTTTACTGTACTCAACTCTGTTCTACACTATGCTATTCTACTCTACTGCATTCCATCCTATTCTATTCTATCATATTTAGTTCTAGTCTATTCTATCCTATTGCCGTCTACTCTAGTCTGCTCTGCTGTATTCTACTCTGTTCTATTTTATACTACTTCTCTCTAGTCTAATCTAATGTAGCCTAATTGGTTGGTGGTATTCACTATAAAATGCCACCAACAGCTTAATCTGGTTCAATGTCATTTGGCATCCATCTGTATCCCCCTCCCCATGGACGAGGCTGAACAAAGGCAGAATTGTCTACTCTTCCTTTCCCAGTCAACAAAAACTAATCTGTTCTATTCCACTCTACTCTACTTTATTCTATTCCCTTCCATCCTAACCTGTTCTATTCTATTCTATTATACTAACACTCGAAAACTGATAGCAGAAAAAGACCACTCTATTGTGTCTGCTCAATTATGCAGCTAGCAGCCCTATTCTGCAGCAGCCCTTCCCCCCTTGCACCCCCTTGACTCTCCCTTTTGTCCTGTCCCAGCTCCTCTTGAAGCATCCCACTGTTTTACAGGCCACCACCTCTGCTGATAACACGTTCCACTCTGCCAATACCCTTTCTATAAAGAAAGTGCCTTCTCAATTCATTCCTAAACCTTCCAACCTCTAATCTCATATCATGATCTCAAGTGTCCATCCCTCCCCTTGAATAGTCCCTCCATGCCTGTCCCGTTTATTCCTCTCATGCAGTTGAAGGTCTCGATCATATCCCCCATCCCTCCTCTTCTCCATTGAGTACATGTTCAACTCTGTTAGTCTACTTTCATATGGCAACTCCCACAAACCCTATTCAATTCTATGCTATTCTATTCTGTGCTAATCTAATCTATCCTACTTTACTCTACTCTGTTCTGATCTATTCTATTCCACTCTGCACTATTCTAATCTAATCCTTTCTACCCTAATCAACTCTATTCTATTCTACTCTACTCTGTTCTCTTCTATTCTACTCTACTCTACTCTAATTTACTCTGTTCTAGTCTATTTTGCACCACTCCACTCTACTCTATTCCACTGTGCACTATTCTAATCTAATTGACTCTATTCTAAACCAGTCCTTTCTACTCTACTCTACTCTGTTCTGCTCTCCTCTAGTCATCTCTATTCTACTCTACTCTTTCTTACTCTACTGTCATCTGCTCTATTCTGTTCTATTTTATGCTGCTGTACCCTGCTGTATTTTACTCTATTCTAATCCACTCTGTTCTTTTCTATCCTACTTTATTCTACTCTACTTTATTCTTTTCTATGCTACCCCACTCTGCTCAACTCTACTCTACTCTTCTCTATTCTATGCTTCTCTATTGTGTTCTATTTTACTCTAGTCTACACTGCTCAATTATATGCCATTCTGTTCTACTCTGTTCTATATCACTTTGCTCTATCCTACCCTACTCTACTCTGCCCTAGTCTTCTCTGCTCTACTCTACTCTGTTCTACTCCACTCTATTCAGTTCTAATCTACTCTATTCTATGCTGCTGTGTTCTATTATATGCTACTGTACACCATTCTATTCTATTCTATTCTCCTTCACTGTAGTCTATCATATTCCATTCTACTCTACTCTGTTCTGTTCTGTTCTATTCAGTTCTAATCTACTGCTGTCTACTCTATTCCATTCTACTAAGATGAGAAAACTGCTCCACCACAGCAACCTGTGTCTGGTAATTACTGATTATAGGAAGCACCAACAAAAATCAAAAGGACACAGGAGGATAGCCAGCTCAGGTATTTAAAATCAATTTATAACCAATCAATCAGCATGTTGTTGCTACAAGTGCTGTGCATTCATTAGTTTCTGCTTTTGAGTTCTCATAGTTACATCCTTTCCAGAGATTTAAGACAGGGCCTGATTACATTACATAAAAATATTTTAAGTAGCCCGTTGCTTCTTAATTTTTTGGAGCAATCATTTATTTAACACAAGCCTGATTAATCATTCACAAATTAAAATAGCAGTACTCCAAACAGTTACTTGGCTGCATTTGTCAGTTTACTTGCTGCCCTCCCTTTGGCTGGCTGAATTTGTCTGCTCTTATACAAATATGTGCATGCCACATAATGGAATTTGGAAAGCAAATCTACTACTCGGCTCTACTTTACACTATTGTATACTATTCTATTATACTCAACCCTACTCTGCTCTGCTTGGCTGTGTTCTATTCTATGCTTTAGTGTGATCTTCTACTCTATTCTATTCTATTCTATTTTATTTTCATCTAGTCTAGTCTGCTCTACTCTGCTTTATTCTATTTTATACTGCTCTATATTCTATTTTAATCTATTCTACTCTATTCTATTCTAATTACTCTACTCTGCTCTACTGTATTCTAGTCTACTCTACTTTACTCTAGTCATTTCTATTCTTTACTGTTGCATGCTTCTCTACTCTATGCTCATCTACTCTAGTCTGCTCTACTCAACTCTATTCTATTTTATACTACTCCATGCTATTCCATTCTACTCTGCTGCGTTGAATTCCATTTGACTGTACTCTGTTCTGTTCTATTCTACTGTACTGTACTGTGTACTAGTCTGTTCTGTTGTCTTCTAGTCTATACTGTTCTATTCTGATCTATTTTATTCTAATCTACTCAAGTCTCCTCTATATTAGTATATTCCATTCTAAACTACTCTACTCGATTCTAATCTGCTTTACTGTACTCTGTTCAGTTCTGTTCTGCTCTGCTCTATGCTATGCTAGTCTATTCTACTCCACTCTTGTCGGCACTACTCTACTCTACTTTGCTTTATTCTATTCTATTCTATTCCTACATATTCAATAATATTTTATCCTATTCTCATCTACTGTAGTCTGCTCTGTTCTATTGTATACTACTCCTCTCTATTCTAATCTAATTGGTTGGTAGAATTCACTACAAATACCACCAACAGCTTAATCTGGTTCAATGTCAGTTGGCATCCATCTGTATCCCCCTCCCCTGGGCCGAGGCAGAACATAAGAATTGTCTAGTCCTCCTTTCCTGGTCTACAAAAACTAAAAAAAAAAAAATGAATCTGTTCAATTCCACTCTACCCTACTCTATTCTATTCATTTCTATCCTAACCTATTCTATTCTATCTTATTCTACGAACATACAAAAACTGCCAGATGAAAAAGGCCATTTAGTCTATCGAGTCTGCTCTGTTATCCAGCTAGTAACCCTATTCTGCAGCTGCCCCTCTCTCCCTGCACCCCCCTCCCTTAACTCTCCCTTTTTCCCTGTCCCAACCCTTCCTGAAGCATACCACTGTTTTACATGCCACCACCTCGGCTGGTAGCATGTCCTTCTCTGCCACCACTCTCTCTGTAAAACACTGCCTTCTCAATTTCTTCCTAAACCCTCCACCCTCTAATCTCATATCATGACCTCGAGTTTCCCTCTGAACCTTCCCCTTGGACAGTCCCTCTGTGCCTGTCTGGTACTTGAAGGTCTCGATCATACCCCCCCAATCCCTCCACTCCTACAGTGAATACATGTTCAACTCTTAGTCTACATTCATATGGTGACTCCACCAGACCCTATTCTATGCTTCGCTATGCTATTTGAATTGATCTTATTCTACTCTGTGCTGATTTATTCTATTCTATTCTAATCTAATCTATTCTACTCCTTTCTACTCTACTCTGTTCTGTACTCTACTCTACTTTATTCCATTATATTCTATTCCACTCTGCACTATTCTAATTTAATTCTTTCTACTCTACTCTACTCTGTTCTATTCTGTTCTATTCTACTCTTCCTTACTCTTCTCTCATCTGCTGTAGTCTGCTGTACTCATTTCTACTCTAATCTGTTCTATTGTATGCTACTGTACCCTGTTCTATTCTAATCTACTCTAATCAACTCTGTTCTGTTCAATCCTATTTTACTCTGCTCTATTCTAACCTAATCCTTTCTACTCTAATCCTCTCTGTTTTGTTCTATTCTACTTTATTCTACTCCACTTTATTGTATTCTGTTCTGTTCTAGTCTAGTCTATGCTAGGCTATGCTACTCTTCTCTACTGTATGATACTCTATTCTGTTCTACTCAACTCTAGTCTACACTGTTCAATTCTATTCTATTCCACTTTGCTCTGCCCTGCTCTACCCTACACTACTGTACTACAGTTAACTCTGCTTGACTCTACTCTACTACACTCTATTCAGTTCTAATTTACTCTATTCTATGCTGCTTTGCTCTATTCCATGCTACTCTACTCTACTGTAGTCTATTATATTCCATTCTACTCCATCCTACTCTGTTCTGTTCTATTCAATTCTAATCTACTGCAGTCTATTCTATTCTATTCTACTAAGATGACAAAACTGCTCCACCACAACAACCTGTGCCTGGTAATTACTGATTAAAGGAAGCACCAAAAGAAATACTGACACTTGGTTTCAGAATCACTAAGTACTTAGCTTTTAGTCATGTACAAAATACATTTTGTGGTGCACAGACATCCCTGACTGGTTTCATGTCTGGCTTTGTCAAAAGGGCACAGGAGGATAGCCCGCTTGCTTATTTAAAATCAATTTATGACCAATCAAATGGCATGTTGTTACTACAAGTGCTGTGCATTTGTTAGTTTCTACTTGTGAGTTGTCATAGTAACACCCTTTCCAGAGATTTAAGGCAGGGTCTGATTACATTACATAAAAATGTTTTAAATAGCCCATTGATTCTTAAGTTGTTGGAGCAATCCTTTATTTAACACAAGCCTGATTGATCACTCACACATTAAAATAGCAATACTCCAAACAGTTTCTTGACTGCACTTAATAAGTCAGTTTACTTGCAGCCCTCCCTTTGGCTGGCTGAATTCCCTTACTCTTATTCAAATATCAGATCTGCTGATCTACTCTACTGTATACTATTCTATGGCACTCAACTCTTCTTGGCTGTGTTCTGTTTTAATCTATGCTTTAGTATGATATTCTTTTCTGCTCTATTCTAGTTTCATCTACTCTAGTCTGCTCTACTCTGCCCTATTTTGTTTTATACTACTCTATATTCTACTTTAATTTACTCTGCTCTGTTCCACTCTAATTACTCTACTCTGTTCTACTCTATCCTATTCTACTCTAATTTACTGTAGTCCGATCTACTCTTTTCTGTTCCATGCTTCTCTACTGTACTTTTTTTTTTTATATTACTCCATGCTATTCCATTCTACTCTGCTCTGCTCAATTCCATTCAACTCTACTCTGTTCTATTCTACTCTATTAGTTTGTTCTATTCTCTTCTATTCTATTCTAATCTATTTTATTCTAATCTACTCAAGTCTGCTGTACACTAGTCTATTCTATCCTAAACTACACTACTCTATTCTAATCTGCTTTACTGTATTCAACTCTGTTCTGCTCTGCTGTACGCTAAGCTATTCTATTCTACTCTGCCCTACTCGACTCTGCTCGACTCCACTCTACTCTATCCTATTCTGTTCAGTCATATTCAGTTCTATTCTATTCTATCCTATTCTCGTCTACTCTAGTCTGCTCTGCTGTAGTTTACTCTGTTCTATTTGATACTGCTCCTCTCTAATCTAATCTAATCTGATTGGTTGGTGGTATTCACTATAAAATACCACCAACAGCTTAATCTGGTTCAATGTCATTTGACATCCATCTGTATCCCCCTCCCCATAGACGAGGCTGAACAAAGGCAGAATTGTCTAGTCCTCCTTTCCCGGTCAACAAAAACTAATCTGTTCTATTCCATTCTACTATACTCTATTCTATTCCCTTCTATCTTAACCTGTTATACTCTATTCTATTCTACGAACATACAAAAACTGATGGCAGAAAAAGGCCATTTGGTCTATCATGTCTGCTTGATTATGCAGCTAGCAACCCTATTCTGCAGCGGCCCCTCCCTCCTTGCACCCCCTCCCTTGACTCTCCCTTTTGCCCTGTCCCAGCCCCTCTTGAAGCATCTCACTGTTTTACAGGACACCACCTCTGCTGATAGTGTGTTTTACTCTGCCAACACCCTCTCTGTAACAAAAGTGCCTTCTCAATTCCATCCTAAACCTTCCACCCTCTAATCTCATATCATGATCTCAAGTGTCTGTCCCTTCCCACCCCCCTTGAATAGTCCCTCCGTGCTTGTCCTGTTTATTCCTCTCATGCACTTGAAGGTCTCAATCATATCCCTTCTCTCCTGCAGTGAGTACATGTTCAACTCTTAGTCTACTTTCATATGGCAACTCCCTCAAACCCTGTTCAGTTCTATGCTATTCAATTCTGGCTATTCTAATCTATCCTACTCTACTCTGTTTTGATCTATTCTATTCTTTTCCACTCTGCACTTTTCTAATCTAATCCTTTCTACCCTACTCAACTCTATTCTGTTCTTCTCTAATCTACTCTGTTCCCTTCTATTCTACTCTACTGTATTTTCTCTGTTCTGTTCTATTCTATTTTGCTCTACTCCATTCCACTCTGTTCCAATCTGCACTATTCTAATCTACTCAATTCTAAACCAGTCCTTTCTACTCTACTCTGCTCTCCTCTAGTCATCTCTATTCTACTCTACTCTTCCTTACTTTTCTCTCATCTACTCTAGTCTGCTCTATTCCATTCTACTCTATTCTGTTCTATTTTATGCTGCTGTACACTGTTCTTTTCTAATCTACTCTGTTCTATCCTACTTTACTCTACTCTACTTTACTTTATTCTATTCTCTACTCTACTCTACTCTACTCTGCTCAACTCTATCCCATTCTATTCTACACTATTCTATTCTGTTCTACTCTGTTTTATTTCACTTTGCTCTACCCTACTCTACGCTACTCTTCTCTACTGTACTGTGTTCTACTCCACTCTATTCAGTTCTAACCTATTCTATTCTGCTCTGTTCTATTCTACTGTACACTATTCTATTCTCATCTACTCTACTGTAATCTACTATATTCCATTTTACTCTACTTTGTTCTGTTCTGTTCTATTCTATTCAATTCTAATCTACTGCAGTCTACTCTATTCTATTCTACTAAAATGAGAAAACTGCTCCACCACAGAAACCTGTGCCTGGTAATTACTGATTATAGGAAGCAGCGAAAGAAATACTGTCTCTTAGTTTCATGTTCACTCAGTACTTAGCTTTTAGTCATGTACAAAATACATTGTGTGGTGCACAGACATCCTTGACTGGTTTAATGCCTGACTTTGTCAAAGGGACACAGGAGAATAGCCAGCTCAGGTATTTAAAATCAATTGATGAAAAATCAATCAGCATGTTGTTACTATAAGTGCTGTCCATTTGTTAGTTTCTGCTTGTGAGTTCTCATAGTTACACCCTTTCCAGAGATTTAAGGCAGGGGCTGATTACATTACATAAAAATATTTTAAGTAGCCCATTGCTTCTTAATTTTTTGGAGCAACCATTTATTTAACACAAGCCTGATTAAGTATTCACACAAGCCTGATTAAGCATTCACAAATTAAAATAGCAGTACTCCAAACAGTTTCTTGGCTGCACTTGTCAGTTTACTTGCTGCCCTCCCTTTGGCTGGCTGAATTTGTCTGCTCTTATACAAATATGTGCATGCCACATATTGGAATCTGGAAATCAAATCTACTACTCTGCTGCACATTATACTATTCTATACTATTCTGTTCTACTCAACTCTGTTCTGCTCTGCTCTACTCGGCGGTTCTATTCTATGCTTTAGTGTGGTCTTCTATTCTACTCTACTCTGTTCTATTCTCATCTAGTCTAGTCTGCTCTACTCTGCTCTTTTCTGGTTTATACTGCTCTATATTCTATTTTAATCTACTCTACTTTATTCCATTCTAATTACTCTACTGTACTCTATTCTATTCTATTGTACTTTAGTCAGTTCTATTCTTTTCTGTTTCATGCTTCTCTACTCTAGTCTGCTCTACTCAAGTCTATTCTATTTTATACTACTCCATGCTATTCCATTCTACTCTGCTCTGTTGAATTCCATTTGACTCTACTCTGTTCTATTCTACACTAATTCTAATCTGTACTATTCTGTTCTGTTGTCTTGTATTCTATTCTAATCTATTTTATTCTAATCTTCTCAAGTCTGCTCTACGTTAGTCTATTCTATTTTAAACTACTCTACTCTATTCTAATCTGCTTTACTGGGCTTTGTTCAGTTCTGTTCTGCTCTGCTCTAGTGTATGCCACACTATTCTATTCTACTTGCTCCAGTCAGCACTACTCTACTCTACTCTATTCTTTTTTTATTCTATTCTACTCTATTGCATCCCGTTATATTTTATTCTATCATATTCAATAATATTCTATCCTATTCTCATCTAATCTAGTCTGCTCTGTTCTATTGTATACTACTCCTCTCTATTCTAATCTAATTGGTTGGTAGAATTCACTACAAATACCACCAACAGCTTAATCTGGTTCAATGTCAGTTAGCATCCATCTGTATCCCCCTCTCCCAGGACGAGGCGGAACATAAGAAGAATTGTCTAGTCCTCCTTTCCCGGTCAACAAAAATAACAAAAAAAAACTAATCTGTTCTATTCCACTCTACCCTACTCTATTCTATTCTTTTCTATCCTAACCTATTCTATTCTATCCTATTCTATGAACATACGAAAACTGCCAGCAGAAAAAGGCCATTTGGTCTATCGAGTCTGCTCTATTATCCAGCTAGTAACCCTATTCTGCAGCTGCCCCTCTCTCCCTGCACCCCCTCCCTCCCTTGACTCTCCCTTTCACCCTGTCCCAGCCCTTCTTGAAGTATCCCACTTTTTTACAGGCCAACACCTCTACTGGCAGCGTGTTCCTCTCTGCCACCACCCTCTCTGTTTTCTTCCTAAACCTTCGACCCTCTAATCTCATATCATGACCTAGAGTGTCCCTCCAAACCCTCCCCTTGAACAGTCCCTCCGTGCTTGTCTGGTACTTCAAGGTCTCAATCATACCCCCCCAATCCCTCCACTCCTACAGTGAATACATGTTCAACTCTCTTAGTCTATGTTCATATGGTGACTCCACCAGACCCTATTCTATTCTATGCTATTCTATTCTATGCTGTCCTAGTTGAATCTATCCTATTCTACCCTACTCTACTCTGTTCTGATCTATTCTATTCTATTCTATTCTACTCCACTCCACACTATTCTAATCTAATTCTTTCTACTCTACTCTACTCTGTCCTATTCTCTGTTCTACTCTACTCTTCTCTCATCTGCTCTAGTCTGCTCTACTATACTCTATTCTGTTCTAGTTTATGCTACTTTTCCCTGTTCTATTCTGATCAACTCTAATCCACTCTGTTCTATTCTATCCTACTTTATTCTGTTCTGTTCCATTCTATTCTACGCCACTCTACTCTGCTCAACTCTACTCTTCTCTACGATATACTACTCTATTCTGTTCTATTGTACTCTAGTCTACACTGCTCAAATTATATTCTGTTACACTTTTCTCTACCCTACTGTACTCTACTACAGTTGACTCTACTCGACTCTACTCTACTCCACTCTATTCAGTTCTAATCTACTTTATCCTGTGCTGCTCTGTTCTATTATATACTCAACTATAGTGTATAGTGGAATGTTGTTCTATATAAAATTCCATCCCTTTCAAAATGCTATTGTACCACAGTTCAAAGGTCATGGAATGTGATTCTACCCTACTGTGGTAGAACAGCATTCTAGAACCTCTAGAGACTGCATGAGTCAGTTTCATTTTGAAAGCAAAATAATACACAAACACATATTTCACACAGTACTATATAAAAAATACAGGATGAGCAACTCTATGCACAACTAACGTGTTTTGGCACCTTGGGGTTCTGATTCCCATGGACCTCTTGAGCTTCGCTCTCAAGGTCAGAGGGAATCAGAACCCCACTGTGGCAGAACATACTGGTTGTGCATAGTTGCCCATCCAGTATTCTCTATCTACACTACTCTACTCTACTGTAGTCTATTGTATTCCATTCTTCTCTGTTCTATTCTATTCAATTCTAATCTACTGCAGTCTATTCATTTCTGTTCCATTCTGTTCTGTTCTGTTCTACTCTACTCTACTAAGATGAGAACTGCTCCACCACAACAACCTGTGCCTGGTAATTAATAATTATAGAAAGCACCAAAAGAAATACTGGCACTTGGTTTCATGATCACTCAGTACTTACCTTTTAGTCATGTACAAAATACATTTTGTGGTGTACAGACATCCCTGACTGGTTTCATGCCTGGCTTTGTCAAAGGGACACAAGAGGATAGTCAGCTCAGGTATTTAAAATCAACTTATGACCAATCAATCCACATGTTGTTACTACAAGTGCTGTGCATTTGTTAGTTTCTGCTTCTGAGTTCTCATAGTTACACCTTTTCCAGAGATTTAAGGCAGGGCCTGATTAAATTACATAAAAATATTTTAAGTAGCCTGTTGCTTTTTCATTTTTTGGAGCAATCATTTATTTAAGACAAGCCTGATTAATCATTCACAAATTAAAATAGCAGTACTCCAACGGTTTCCTGGCTGCACTTGTCTGTTTGTTTGCTGCCCTCTCTTTGGCTAGCTGAATTTGTCTGCTCTTATACAAATATGTGCATGCCACATAATGCAATCTGGAAAGCAAATCTACTACTCTGCTTTACTTTTCACTATTCTGTACTATTCAATTCTAGTCAACTCTACTCTGCTCTACCCTGCTGTGTTCTATTCTATTCTATTCTATGCTTTAGTGTGATCTTCTATTCTACTCTACTCTACTGTATTCCATTCTCATCTAGTCTAGTCTGCTCTACTCTGCTCTATTCTATTTTAATCTACTCTACTCTATTCCATTCTAATTTCTCTACTCTGTTCTGCACTATTCTATGCTACTCTACTTTACTCAAGTCAGTTTTATTCTTTTCTATTCCATGCTTCTCTACTCTATTTTCATCTAATCTAGTCTGCTCTACTCAACTCTATTCTATTTTATACCATTCCATGCTATTCCATTCTACTCTGCTAAGTTAAATTGCATTTGACTCTACTCTGTTCTATTCTACTCTGCTCTGAACTAGTCTGTTCTGTTGTCTTCTATTCTATACTATTCACTTCTAATCTATTTTATTCTAATCTACTCAAGTCTGCTTTACACTAGTCTATTCTATTCTAAACTACTCTACTTGATTCTAGTCTGCTTTACTGAACTCTGTTCTGTTCTGCTCTGCTCTGCTCTGCTCTAGTCTATGCTACGCTATGCTATTCTGCTTTACTCCACTGTAGTTGGCACTACTCTACTATATTCTATTTTGCTTTATTCTATTCTATTCTATTCTATTCTATTCTATTCTATCATATTCAAAAATATTCTATCCTGTTCTCATCTACTCTAGTCTGCTCTGTTCTATTTTATACTACTTCTCTCTTCTAATCTAATTGGTTGGTGGTATGCACTACAAATAACACCAACAGCTTAATCTGGTTCAATGTCAGTTGGCATCCATCTGTAACCCCCTCCCCCCTGGGACGAGGTTGAACATAGGCAGACTTGTCTAGTCCTCCTTTCCTGGTCAACAAAAACTAAAAAAAAATACTAATCTGTTCTGTTCCACTCTACCCTACTCTATTCTATTCTCTTGTATCCTAACTTATTTTATTCTATCCTAATCTACGAACATATGAAAACTGCCAGCAGAAAAAGGCTATTTTATCTCTTGAGTCTGGTTGATTATCCAGCTAGTAACCCTATTCTGCAGCTGCCCTCCTCCCTGCACCCCCCCTCCCTTGACTCTCCCTTTTTCCCTGTCCCAGCCCTTCTTGAAGTATCCCGTTTTTTTACAGGCCACCACCTCTTCTGGTAGCGCGTTCCTCTCTGCCACCACCCTCTCTTTTCTTCCTAAACCTTCCACCCTCTAATCTCATATCATGTCCTCGAGTGTCCCTCCAAATCCTCCCCTTGGACAGCCCCTCTGTGCCTGTCTGGTACTTCAAGGTCTCATTCATATCTCCCCAAATCCCTCCACTCGTACAGTGAATACATGTTCAACTCTCTTAGTCTACATTCATATGGTGACTCCACCAGACCCTATTCTATTCTATGCTATTCTGTTCTATGCTGTTCTATTCAAATCTATCCTATTCTACCCTACTCTGTTCTGATCTATTCTATTCTACTCTACACTATTCTATTCTACTCTTCACTATTCTATTCTATTCTACTCTACACTATTCTAATCTACTCCACTCCACTTCACACTATTCTAATCTAATTCTTACTACGCTGCTCTACTCTGTTCTATTCTCTGTTCTACTCTACTCTTCCCTACTCTTCTCTCATCTGCTGTAGTCTGCTCTACTCTATTATGCTACTCAACACTGTTCTATTCTAATCTACTCTAATCCACTCTGTTCTGTTCTATCCTACTTTATTCTACTCTGCTTTATTCTGTTCTGTTCTATTCTACGCCACTCTACTCTGCTCAACTCTACTCTTCTCTATGGTATGCTACTCTATTCTATTCTACTGTACTCTAGTCTACATTGCTTGCATTATATTCTATTCCACTTTGCTCTACCCGACTCTACCCTACTCTACTCTACTACAGTTGACTCTACTCGACTCTATACTACTCCACTCTATTCAGTTCTAATCTAATCTATTCTATGCTGGTCTGTTCTATTCTATACTCTACTATAGTGTATAGTGGAGTGTTGTTCTGTATAAAATTCCATTCCTTTCAAAATGCTGTTGTACCACAGTTCAAAGGTCATGGAATATGATTCTACCCTACTGTGGTAGAACAGCATCCTAGAACCTCTAGAGACTGTATGCGTCAGTTTCATTTTGAAAGCAAAATAATACAGAAACACATATTTCACACAGTACTATACACTATAAAAAATACAGGATGAGCAACTCTATGCACAACCAGTGTGTTTTGGCACCTTGGGGTTCTGATTCTCATGGACCTCTCCAGCTTTGCTGTCGTGGTCAGAGGGAGTCAGAACCCCTCTGTGGCAGAACACACTGGTTGTGCATAGTTGCCCTTCCAGTATTCTCTATCTACTCTACTCTACTATATTCAGTTCTACTCTGTTCTATTCTATTCAGTTCTAATCTACTTCAGTCTACGCTATTCTGTTCTATTCATTCTATTCTATTCTATTCTACTACAAAGAGAAAACTGCTCCACCACAACAACCTGTGCCTGGTAATTACTGATTAAAGGAAGCACCAAAAGAAATACCGGCTCTTGGTTTCAGGATCACTCAGTACTTACCTTTTAGTCATGTGCAAAATACATTTTGTGGTGCACAGACATCCCTGACTGGTTTCACTCCTGGCTTTGTCAAAGGGACACAGGAGGATAGCCCACTTGCTTATTTAAAATCAATTTATGACCAATCAAGTGGTATGTTGTTACTACAAGTGCTGTGCATTTGTTAGTTTCTGCTTGTGAGTTGTCATAGTAACACCCTTTCCGAAGATTTAAGGCAGGGCCTGATTACTTTACTTAAAAATGTTTTAATTAGCCCATTGATTCTTAAGTTTTTGGGGCAATCATTTATATAACACAGACCTGATTAATCACTCACAAATGAAAATAGCAGCACTCCAGTTTCTTGGCTGCACTTAAGTCAGTTTACTTGCCGCCCTCCCTTTGGCTGGCTGAATTCCTCTGCTCTTACACAAATATGTGCAAGCCACATAATGGAGTCTGGAAAGTAAATCTGCTAATCTACTGTACTCAACACTATTCTATTCTATTCAACTCTGCTCTACTCTACTCGGCTGTGTTCTATTCTATTCTATGCTTTAGTATGATATTCTATTCTACTATACTGTATTCTACTCTCATCTACTCTAGTCTGCTATGCTCTATTCTATTTTATACTGCTCCATATTCTATTTTAATCTACTCTACTCTATTCCATTCTAATTAATCTACTCTGTTCTACTCTGTCCTAATCTAGTCTACTTTACTCTAGTCAGTGCTAGTCCTTTTCTGTTCCATACTTCTCTACTCTATTTTCATCTACCCTTGTCTGCTCTACTCAGCGTTATTCTACTCTACTCTACTGCATGCTAGTCTGTTCTGTTCTCTTCTATACTATTCTGTTCTGATCTATTTTATTCTAATCTACTCAAGTCTGCTCTACACTAGTCTATTCTATCCTAAAATACACTACTCAATTCTAATCTGCTTTACTGTACTCTGTTCTTCTCTGCTCTACTCTACGCTATGCTATTCTATTCTGTTCTATTCTACTCTGCTCTAGTCGGCACTACTCTACTCTGGTCTGCTCTATTCTATTCTATTCCATCCTATTCTATTTTATCATATTCAATAATATTCTATACTATTCTTGTCTACTCTAGCCTAGTCTGTTCTATTTTATAGTACTCCTCTCTATTCTAATCTAATTGGTTGGTGGTATTCACTACAAATACCACCAACAGCTTAATCTGGTTCAATGTGAGTTGGCATCCGTCTGTATCCCCCTCCTCTGGGACAAGACTGAACATAGGCAGAATTGTTTAGTCCTCCTTTTCCGGTCAACAAAAACTAAAAAAAAAAAAAAAGCCAATCTGTTCTATTCCACTCTACCCTACTTTATTCTATTCTCTTGTATCCTAACCTATTTTATTCTGTCCTATTCTATGAACATACAAAAACTGCCAGCAGAAAAAGGCTATTTGATCTCTCAAGTCTGAGTGATTATCCAGCTAGTAAACCTATTCTACAGCTGCCCCTCCCTCCCTGCACCCCCTCCCTTGACTCTCCCTTTTGCCCTGTCCCAGCCCCCCTTGAATCATTCCACTGTTTTACAGGCCACCACCTCTGCTGGTAGTGTGTTCCACTCTGCCACCACCCTGTCTGTAAAAAATACCTTCTCAGTTCCTTCCTAAACCTTCCACCCTCTAAACTCTCATCATAACCTAGAGTGTTCCTCTGAACACTCCCCTTGAGCAATCCCTTCATGCCTGTTCTGTTTATCCCTCTCATGTACTTGAAGATCTGATCATATCCCCATCCCTTCACTCCTACAGTGAATACATGTTCAACTCTCTTAGTCTACTTTTATATGGTGAGTCCACCAGACCTTATTCCATTCTATTCTATACTATACTATTCTACTGTAATCTACTCTGTTCTGATCTATTCTATTCTACACTATTCTGATCTAATCTACTCATTTCTACTCTACTCTGTTCTGTTCTATTCTACTCTATTCTGTTCTATTCTATTTTGCTTTACTCTACTCCACCTCACGCCACTCCATTCCATTCTATTCCACTGTGCACTATTCTAATCAACTCTATTCTACTCTAGTCCTTTCTACTCTACTCTTCTCTCATCTACTCTAGTCTGCTCTACTCCACTCTGCTCTATTCTGTTCTATTTCATACTACTCTACCCTGTTCTAATCTACTCTAATTCACTCTGTTCTGTTCTCTCCTACTTTATTGTACTATATTCTTCTCTACTCTGTCACTCTATTCTGTTCTATTCTATTCTACACTACTCTACTCAACTGTACTCTTCTCTACTCTATGCTACTCTATTCTGTTCTACTCTACTCTATTCTATGCTACTCAATTCTATTTTACTCCACTTTGTTCAACCCTACTCTAATCTTCTATACTCGACTCTACACCACTCTATTCAGTTCTAATCTACTCTATTCTATGTTACGCTACTCTATTGTAGTCTACTATATTTCATTCTGTTCTAGTATATTCTACTCTTTTATTCTACTCTACTAAGATGAGAAAACTGCTCCACCACAACAACCTGTGCCTGATAATTACTGATTTAAAGGAAGCACCAAAAGAAATACTGGCACTTGGTTTCAGGATCCCTCAATACTTAGCTTTTAGTCATGTACAAAATACATTTTGCAGTGCACTGACATCCCTGACTGGTTTCACTCCTGGCTTTGTCAAAGGGACACAGGAGGATAGCCCACTCAGCTATTTAAAATCAATGTATGACCAATCAAATGGCATGTTGTTACTAGAAGTGCTGTGCATTTGTTAGTTTTTGCTATTGAGTTGTCATAGTAACATCCTTTCCAGAGCTTTAAGGCAGGGCCTGATTACATTACATAAAAATGTTTTTAGTAGCCCATTGATTCTTAAGTTTTTGGAGCAATCATTTATTTAACACAAACCTGATTAATCACTAACAGATTAAAATAGCAGTACTCCAAATAGTTTCTTGATTGCACTTTAATAAGTCAGTTTACTTGCTGCCCTCCCTTTGGCTCATTGAATTCTCATCTACTCTGCTCTTATACAAATATGTGCATGCCAGCCATATAATGGAATTTGGAAAGCAAATCTACTAGTCTACTCAACACTATTCTATACTATTCTATTTTATTCAACTCTACTCTGCTGTACTCTACTTGGCTGTGTTCTATTCTATGCTTTAGTACTATATTTTATTTTACTGTATGCCATTCTATTCTCTACTCCATTCTATTCTCATCTACTCTGCTCTATTCTATGTTTTACTACTCTATTCTATTTTAATCTACTCTATTCCATTCTAATTACTTTACTCTGTTCTACTCTATCATATTCTACTCTACTTTAGTCTAGTCAGCTCTATTCTTTTCTGTTCCATGCTTCTCTACTCTACTCTGTTCTCATCTACTCAACCCTTATTTATTTATTTATTTATTTATTTACGTACTTATTTATGTCTTTGCTTACTGGGTAAGTGCACTGATCCAGAGGACCATTTTCATTCACAACCTGGCCACAGGGTGGCAGGCAACAGAGAGAAACATAGCAACACATACATGGAAACTTCAATCTATACTGTAAATACCCACCTCAGGCCCGAGGTGGTGTAGAAAAAAGAAATACAAATAACATACTAGTACAAGGCAATGGCCAGGCACACATAGTGTGAAAAGTGGGCCATACATAGCAATAGAAATAACATGAGATACAGGAGCCACATTACATGTTGCAGGAGAACATATGTAGCATTATAAATGATGTGAGACCAGTTTAGTACAGTCATCAGTAAAGTTGTACAGATTCATATAGTTAGTCTCACATCAGTTCAGGGATTTGAGGTAGCAAGGGAAGGAGGGTCATAGAGAACTACAGTGATGAGGGAGGGGATGAACAGGAGGGCAGGGGAGGAAAGGAGACATGGGCATTAGGGTGCCTTAGAGTTACTTACTGGGTGCAGTGACAGTCAGCAGCTGCTAGGAGCTAGGTTTTCATGACCTGTTTGAAGGCAAGGTGTGAGGGGGACGTGTGGATAAACTGTGGGAGCTTGTTCCATAGAGAGGGTGCAGAGACAGAGAAAGCTCTACTTTCCACTGCTGTGGAGATGCGGGGTGTCTCCAATGGGGGGGACTGAGGATGCCCGAAGTGTCCTAGGAGCCATTCTGTCAAGAAGAGAGAGTAAGGGATCGGTGTCGGTATTCTATTTTATATTACTCTATGCTATTCCATTCTATCTGCTGTGTTCTATTCCACTCTACTCTACTCTGTTCTACTCTGCTCTACTCTACTCTATACTAATCTGTTCTGTCCTCTTCTATACTATTCCATTGTAATCTATTTTATTGTAATCTACTCAAGTCTACTCTATACTAATCTATTCTATTCTAAAGTAAACTACTCTATTCTAATCTGCTTTTCTGTACTCTACTCTGTTCAGTTCAGTTCTGTTCTGCTCTGCTGTAGTCTACTCTACACTATGCTATTCTATTCTACTGTAATCTGCTCTATTTTATTCTATTCTATTCTCGTCTACTCTAGTTTGCTCTGCTCTAGTCTACTCTGTTCTATTTTATACTACTCCACTCTATTCTAATTTAATTGGTTGGTGGTATTCACTACAAATACTACCAACAGCATAATCTGGTTCAATGTCAGTTGGCATACAACTGTATCCCTCTCCCCATGGACAAGGCTGAACACAGGCAGAATTGTCGAGTCCTTTCCCAGTCAACAAAAACTAAAACAGAAAATGAATCTGTTCTATTCCACTCTACTCTACTCTATTCTATTATAGTATATGGTTAGGGTTTGTTGTGGATGGAAAATTATGGATTTCCAAATCCTGTTGTAGGACAGTTCAAAGGTTAAAAAAGTTGTACTATTGTTCTGATGTCACATCGATAATACAACAACTTTTAAGACACTTCCTGCAATTTGATTGGTGCAGTCTTCGCTGTCATGAAAAACATAGAAACATAGAAACATAGAATTTGATGGCAGATAAGGACCGCTTGGTCCACCCAGTCTGCCCATTTCCCTACCTACTGGATAAGCTGCAGATCCTAGTTAACCAGCAGCCTACTTCTTCTTACCCCACCCCCCAGAATTGCCTTATGACTGTCCCATGCATGCTTGAATTCCACCACTGATTTTGACTCCCCAACCTCCTCCGGAAGGCCGTTCCATGCATCCACAACCCTCTCTGTGGAAAAAATACTTCCTTAAATTACCTCTGAGCCGCCCCCCCTCTATCTTCAAATTGTAAACATTTATTTGTAGCCCCCTTTCAGTCTACAGGTGCGACCATAGAAATTTTGATTGTTGAACCACTGAAAGTGGGAGGCTGTGGGAATCAAGCCCTGTCCTTATCACAGTCTTGTCTCCATCACGGTTCACTACATTAACATTCACTACATTAACCATTATGCTAAACGAAGCCAGCAAAAAATTGAAAAAACATAGCAACGCGATTTAGCGAGTGCTGAGCTGTGCACTGCTGTAGTTCAGACATGGTCGGGAACCCTCGCATTTATAAAAATAAAGTAAACCTTTTTTTTTTTTTTGTCATAAAAAAATGAAGAGAGCAGCCACATGCATCCATAACCGCCACACAACAGTTCTTCTCCCTGACATGGTCAGAGTCTCAGCAAGCCATACCGAAAGGGATAGATTGGAGAGGCTGGAGTGGGAGTGAGCATGAGCGAGAGCATCAGCAGAAAAATGCTGATGGTAAAAAAAAAGAATGGGTTTTCTCTATCTTTAAATGGGTAACTATATACTATATAAAATAGTAGATGGGTGACCATCCACAATGAAGGCA
This sequence comes from Neoceratodus forsteri, assembly GCA_016271365.2. Taxonomy (NCBI): domain Eukaryota; kingdom Metazoa; phylum Chordata; order Ceratodontiformes; family Ceratodontidae; genus Neoceratodus; species Neoceratodus forsteri. The sequence goes on from CM028133.1 coordinate 905,609,857, forward strand.
ATGTTGCCATCTTGGCAGTTGATGACATCATACAGACCTCTCAAGCTTCGCTCTTGAGGTCTGTATGATGTCATCAACTCCCTCGATGGAAACACAGCCTTTTTGTGGATGGTCCCACCCACACCCATCCACTATTCTATATTTATTCTCTTCTAACTTAACTTGTTATATTCTACTCTACTCTACTATGTTCTGATCTATTGTATTCTATTCCACTCTGCACTTTTCTAATCTAATATACTACTTTCTACCCTGCTCAGCTCTGCTCAGTTCTATTCTATTCTCTACTCTATTTACTCTGTTCTGTTCTACTTTATTTTGCTCCACTCCACTCTATTTTATTCTTTTCCACTCTTCACTATTCTAATCTAATCTACTCCCACTCCACTCTGTTCTATTCTATTCCACTGTGCACTGTTCTAATCTACTCTACTCTGTTCTGTTCTGGTCTACTCTACTGTCCTCTCCTCTAGTCAGTTCTTTTCTATTCTATTCTACTCTTTCCTACTCTATTCTTATCTACTCTACTCTGCTCTACTCCACTCTTCTCTATTCTTTTCTTTTTATGCTACTCTACCCTGTTCTATTTTAATTTACTCTAATCCACTCTGTTCTGTTCTACCTAGTCTATTCTACTCTACTTTACTCTGTTCTGTTCTGTTCTATTCTATTGTACTGTATTCCATTATATGCTACTCTACTCTGCTCAACCCTACTCTTCTCTATTCTATGCTACTCTGTTCTAATCTACACTGCTCGATTCTACTCTATTCTATTCTACTTTGCTCTGATCTACTCTATTCTGCTCTACTCTGCTGTCCTACTCTACTCTCATCTACTCTAGTCTGCTCTACTCCACTCCACTCTATTCTATTCTTTTCTATGCTACTCTACCTTGTTCTTTTCTAACCTACTCTAATCCACTCTGTTCTGTTCTACCCTAGTCTATTCTACTCTACTCTACTTTACTCTATTCTGTTCTTTTCTATTCTATTCTATTCTATGCTACTTTACTCTGCTCAACAATACTCTTCTCTACTCTATGCTACTCTGTTCTATTCTACTCTAATCTGCATGCTTGATTCTATTCTACTGTATTCTAGTCTAGTCTAGTCCACTTTGCTCTAATTTACTCTACTCTATCCTACTCTACTCCACTCTATTCAGTTCTAATCTACTCTATTATATGCTGCTCTTTTCTAGTCTATGCTACTGTACTCTACACTACTCTACTCTTTTCTCTTCACTTTTTTCTACTTTACTCCCACTCTACTCTACTTTATTCCATTATACTCTACTCTACTCTCTATTCTATTCTGTTTTATTCAATTCTAATCTACTGCAGTCTACTCAAATGTGAAAACTGCTCCAGCACAGCAACCTATGCTGGTAATTACTGATTAAAGCAAGCAGGAAAATAAATACTTGGTTTCAGGATCACTCAGTACTCAGCTTTTATTCATGTACAAAATACATTTTGCGGTGCTCAGACATTCCTGACTGGTTTCACTTCTGGCTTTTTCAAAGGGACACGGAAGGACAGTCAGCTTGGGTGTTTAATAACAATTCCTGACCAAACAGCATGATGTTGTTATTATACGTGGTGTGCATTAGTTAGTTCCTGCTTGTGAGTTGTCATAGTAAATCAAATCAACTTTATTTATATAAAAAAAGCACCTTTCCAAAACCAAGGCACTTGTGCATAATTCATTAAAATAAATCAAAAACAATTAATTAAAACCATAAAGAAACAAGTTAAAACTCATGGCTGCAGCATTAAAAATCAGTATATGCCAGACTAAAAAGAAATGTCTTCAGTGCTTCTTTAAAACTTTGGACAGTCAGGCAATCCCGCACCTGATGAGGTACAGAATTCCACAGGGTTGGGGCCATAAATCTGAAAGATCTGGCCCCAGATGTCTTTCAGTGAACCCTGGGAATCTCTAGCAATCCCTAGTCAGTGGATCGGAGAGAGTGGGAGGGACAGTAGAGATGAAGGAGATTTTTCAGGTAACCTGGTCCCTGGGCATGTAGAGCCTTACAGGTCAGCAAACCAACCTTGAAGGTGATCTGCCACTGTACTGGTAGCCAGTGCAGTCCGTGAAGCACAGGCTTTATATGACTGGTCCTAGATGAACCAGTCAATAGCCTGGCTGCCACATTCTGCACAAGCTGCAGGCAGCAGATATCAACCCCGGTAACCCAAGGTAAAGGGAGTTGCAGTAGTCAAGGCAGGAGGTAATGAAGGCATGGACCAAAGTTGGAAGATCATCGGAAGGAACCAGGTGCTTCACACGGCAATATTCTTCAGATGGTAGAAAGAGGTTTTGACAACTGCTGACACCTGAGATTTAAGTGTTAAACAGTCATCTAACATAACACCCAGGTTCTGCACCCGGTCTAAGGTAGTTAGCTGAACACCCCCAAGCCACAGACCTGAAGGTGATCCTGCCAACAAATCCACCTCTCGACTACCTGGGTCCACAACCAACACCTCAGTTTTTTCTGGGTTTAACCACAGACAGTTCACATTCATCCAGTCCTGGATTTCAGTGAGACAGTTGTTAAAAACTGAAACAGCAGCATCCTGGCCAGTCACAAAGGACATGTACAGTTGAGTGCCTAATAATCGCTCCCAATGGCAGCATGTACTCTGCAAACAACATGGGTGCCAAATTGGAACCCTGCAGCACCCCATAGGATAGGGGGAGTGATGCCAAGGAAAAAATCCCAGACACCACCTTCTGAGTCCTACCCTCTAGGAAAGATTGAAACCATCTGAGGGCCATACCAGACAGTCCACAGATGAACCGCAGGTGCTCCATTAGCACACCACGGTCTATGGTGTCAAATGCCACAGACAGATCAAGAAGAACCAAGATGGAATGGGTCCTTTGATCTCTAGCTATTAGGTCATCATTAAGTACCCAGACAAGGGCTGTCTCTGTGCTATATCTCTTCCAAAATCCAGACTAGAGAGAATCATAGACATTGTGACTGGTCAAATGATAATCCAGCTGTGACACAACCACCTTCTCAATAACCTTACCCACAAAGGGCAGGTTAGAGACAGGCCTGTAGTTAGCCAGACAGTCTGGGTCCAAGGAGGACTTTTTAAAAAAGGGACAAACCACGGCCTCCTTCAGAGGATCAGGGATGATCCCTCTCTCCAAAGACATCCAGACTATCCAAGCAAGGACCGGACCAATTTTATCCACACAGCCCACTAGGAGACGTGTGTGGCCCAGGACCAAACTACAGTTGGTTGGACGCAGTGGCATGATGATCATCACAATGTCACTGATCGTGAGGAGGCTGTAGTCACACCACACAAACTGGGTGTCCAACATCACCTGCCGACCATCACAGCTCCCATTAGGGAGAGTCAAGTGAATATTGGACCCGATTGTGGCAACCATATCTGAAAAGAATTGAGCAAACTCCTTACACTTTTCTTGAGAAAAAGCACTTCCAGGCTGAAGACCGATTGGATTACACAATCTGTCCACAATCCAGAAAAGCTGAGCTGGTCGATTCTGTGCAGCAGCAATTTCCCTGGAAAGGAATACTATCTTCTTAAGGGTAATTGCTGATTGATAGATCACATAATGGCCCATCAAACTAAGTCTGTCACATTCCAGGCCCGACTTCCACCAGTGCCTCTCTAGCCTTCGTCCCGCTCTTCTCAACTCCCTCAGAGTCTCATCAAACCAAGGAGGCCTGGGGCAAAGAGTGAGTGGATGGACACAAACAGGAGCAAAGGAATCCAGGGTCCCTACCAATGCCTTATTATAAGCAAGTACCAGGTCCCCTGGATCCATGCATTCACTCAGTAAGCCCAATAGGTCCAGTATCACCATCAAACCTTCTGTGGAAACACCCTTCAAAGGGTGGTACCGGACTATCTCTGTAGGGGCTGGCCTACTAGGGGTGGCCTCAAAACTGAACCCAATGGTGTGATGGTCAGACCACCTGACTGGTTCCACCACCAAATCGGATATCTCCATCCCCAGGAGAAACACGAAGTCCAATGAATGACCACCAATATGGGTCAGGGAGGAAATAACCTGTGTGAAGCCCAGCAGTCATTAGCTGGAAGAAGTCCTGACCAAACTGCAAGAGGTCATCATTGACCCATGCATTGAAATCCCCCAGAACCAACCATCTGGGGGATCCCAATGTCAGGTCGACAATGAAGTCCGTGACTTCCCGCAGGAAAACATTCCCGTCTCTTGGTGGATGGTAGACGAGAAGTATCCTGCACCCCACACCCTCGCCCATGAGACATTCAAAGGAGTTGGTAGTTCCCACTGGTACCTCCATTGGGCCCAGTTCCAATCTAAAACAGATGGCAACACCTCCGCCCCTATGATCTGTCCTCGAGTGGTGTATTACCCACTACCCAGCCAGAATTGCTGATGCCAAAACTGGACCAGCATTCTCATCCAGCAAGGTCTCGGTGATGCAAGCCAGGTCAAATGACCCAACAAGATTTATTATAGTGGTCTTGTTCTTAATAGACCTGGCATTGCATAACACCACCCGAGTAGGATGAGAACCTGAGGAAGACTGTGTTACCTGCCTGCTACGAGCAGAGCCCTTGGGTATGGGAACCAGACAAGGAAACCCCTTTCTTGGACCCATTTCAACTTAGGGCATCTCCTTGTCCCCACTATTCCTATCCGCCCACTCCTTTCCATTCCCTCTCCAAGCCCAGCCCTCATCCTCCTCCTCTAGTAACACCTTTCCTTAGATTTGAGGCAGGACCTGAATATTTTAAGTAGCCCATTGCTTCTTAATTTTTTGGAGCAGTCATTCATATAACACAAGCCAGATTAATCATTCACAGATTAAAATTGCAGCACTCAAGAAAGCTTCTCGGCTACACTTAATGATTCAGTTTTGCTACCCTCCCTTTGGCTTGCTGAATTCCTCTGCTCATATACAAATACTTGCATGCCACGTAATGGAATCTGCAGACCAAATCTACTACTCTTCTCTGCTCTATTCTAGTCTATTCTATGGTAAACTATTCTGCTGTACTCTGCTATATTCTCATCTACTCTAGTCTGCTATACTATATTGTATTTTATACTACTCCATTCTATTTTAATCTACTCTACTCCATTCTGCTCTACTCTTTGCTATGCTATTCTGTTCTCTTCTGCTCTATGCTACTCTACTGTTTTCTTTTTTTCTATTCTACTCTTCTCTACTCTACTCTATTCTATTCTGTTCTATTCTATCCCAATCTACTCTAGTCTAAACAACTCTACAATATTTTATTTGATTCTATTCCATACTACTCTACTTTATTGTATTCTAATCTGCCATACACTATTTCATTCAAATCTACTCTGTTACATTCTAATCTGCTCTATGCTATTCTATTCCACTCAACTCTACTCTGTGCGGTTCTATTGCATTCTGTCATATTCTACTGTACTCTGTTTTATTCTACTCTAAGCTACTGTAATCTACCCTACTGTAGTTGGCGCTATTCTGTTTTGTTCTGCTCTACTGTATTCTATTCTACTGTACTGAGCTCTACTGTACTTTGCAAAACTCTACTCTATTCTATTGTAATATACTCAAAGTTGCTCTACCTATTCCATTCTACTCTAATCTACTCCATTTTACCTTGTAATATTCTACTCTACGATACTCTACTCCCATTCTGTTCTATTGTATTCTGTTCTATTTTACTCTACTCCATTCTATTCAACTCTATTGTACTATTCTCTTTTCAATTCTTTTCTAATCTATTCTGCTCAGCTCTACTCGGTTCTGTTCTGTTCTTTTCTATTCTATTTTAATCTATTATATACTACTCTACTCTACTCTGTTCCATTCTACTTTACTCTACTCTGTCAGATAAACCTTGTGGAGTTCAATGACTGGGTGACGAGTGCCTTGGACCTGGGTAGACCAGTGGACGTCCTCTTTCTAGACTTCAGCAAGGCATTTGACTCTGTTCCTCACGAGGGAGTGTTGGATAAGCTGGGAGAAATGGTGGGGAACCAGATGATCAGTTGGATAGACAATTGGACCAGAGGGTCGTAGTTGGCAGAATAGTCTCACCCCCAAGGAGGGTCATTAGAGGCGTCCCACAGGGATCAGTCCTTGGGCCCCTCCTGTTCAATGCCTATGTCTCTGACATAAGGACAGGTATCAGGAGTGAGATGCATCTCTTTGCAGATGACTCAAAACTGGGGGCGGTGGTGGATGGGTAGGAGGGGAGGGTGGCCCTACAGGGGGACCTGGAGGCTCTGGAAAGATGGTCTAGAAAGTGGAAGCTGCGGTTCAATGCAGGGAAATGCAAGGTACTGCACCTGAGGGCCAGAAAGCCAGGCCAAGTGTACACCCTGGGGGGGGGAATGCTACAAGTCTCGATGGCTGAGAGGGACCTGGGGGTGGTGATGGATGTCAAGATGAACAACTCTGAGACTTGTAGGAGGGCAGCAGCCAAGACCAACAGGATGCTGGGATGCATCGCTAGGGGGATCACCTCCAGAAGGAGGGAAGTGATACTCCCTATGTATAACTGCTTGGTGAGGCCACACCTCGAGTACTGCGTGCAGTTTTGGAGGCCACACTTAAAGAGGGACATTAAACTCCTGGAGAGCGTCCAGAGGAGGGCAACCAAAATGATTTGGGGCTTGGGGGACAGGACCTATGGGGAGAGGCTCAAAGAGCTAAATATGTACACATTGGAAGAGAGAAGGGACCAGGGGGACATGATAGAGGTCTTCAGGTACATGAAGGGGGTAAATAGGGGAGGAGCAGTCAGGGTGCTTAGAAGGAAGGAGGAGGGGGCAACTGGAAGGCATGGGTGGAAGCTGGAGGGGAAGATTCAGGGGAGAAAGGAGGAGGTGCTACTTCACTGAGAGGGTGGTGGAGCCATGGAATGTGCTGTCCAGGGGGCTGGTGGAGGCAGAGATGGTGGAGGGGTTCAAGAGGGGGTGGGACAGGTACAGGGGAAGGGTTCTAGATGCAAAATCCAGTACAGCGAGAATATCCAGAACTGGGAAGGGAGAAACCAGAGAAGGCAAGGGGGGCAGCAACGTCAGCTCCCAGGGTGGGGGCTGACCAAATGAGCAGACACAAAAGACCTTTAGGCCTATTCTGCTGGCATTTTAGTATGTTAGTAACTCTATACTAACTCTACTCTATTTTGTACAATTCTACTCTATTCTAATCTTGTCTGATCAATTCTAATCTATTCTATTCTACTACACTCCACTCCACTGCACTCTATTCTATTCTATTCTATCAATTATATTCTATTCCCTACTTTAATCTACTCTATTCCATTCTACTCTACTCCAGGGATTTATTTAACTCTAAAAATTGATTAGCGTTTTGCTCATAAAAGTGCTAAATCTTTGTGAAAATGCATAGCTCTTGCCTCACTGTGTTTAACAAACACTGTACTTCTAGAAAATCTATATAAATACTTTCTGTATACTTAGTATAGTCCCAAGAAAAAAACTGCTAATCAATTATTTAAAACCCTGTACTCTACTCTATACTATACTATTCTGTTCTATTCTATAGTATTATATTCTATTCTGTTCTGTTTTCTTCCTTTCTGCTCTACTCTACTGTACTGTACTCTACTATACTCTGCTCTGCTACATTCTATTCTTTTCTCTATTGTGTTCTATCCTATGCTATTGTGGTCTGGTATGATCTGGTCTACTCTACTCTGGTCTGGTCAACTCAACTCTACCCTATTCTCATCTACTCTACTCTATTTTAGTCAGCTCTACTCTATTCTATTCTAATCTACTCTGGTCAATTCTAGTCTACTCCACTCTATTGTATTCTACTCTACTCTATCCTATGGTACTCTACGCTACTCTACTCTGTTACTCTACTCTACCTTATACTATTCTGTTCTATTCTATTCTATAGTATTATATTCTGTTCTGTTTTCTTCGGTTTTGTTCTTTTCTACTCTATTCTACTACATTCTATTCTTTTCTCTGTTCTGTTTTATCTTATGCTACCCTGGTCTGGTCTAGTCTAGTCTAATATAGTCTATATCCTACCCTATCCTATCCTATCCTGTCCTATCAAACCCTACCATACCCTACCCTGCCTTGCTCTGCTCTGGTCTATTCTGGTTTGCTCTATTCTATTCTAATGTATTGTAATCTACTCTGCTGTACCCTGCTCTGCTCTGCTCTCTTCTACTCTAGTCAGCTCTACTGTACTGTACTGTACTGTACTCTACTCTTTTTTCATCTACTCTAGTATTCTCTTCCCTACTCTATGCAATTGTATACTACTATGTCCTATTCTAATCTACTCTAATCTACTCTGTTCTACTCTTCTGTATTTTATTCTATTCCACTTTACTCTATTCTAGTTTAATCTACTCAGCTCTACTCTGTTCTGCTCTGTTCTATTCTATGCTATGCTATGTCATGCTCTTCCACTGTACTCTAATCTAATCTTCTCATCTCCATTCTATTTCATTCTACTCTATTCTACTCAACTCTACTCTGTTACTCTATTCTGTGCTACTCTCCTCTATTCTATTCTACGCTGTTCTGCTCTATTCTATGCTATTGTATTCTGTTCTCTTCTACTCTATACAATATTGTTCTTTTCTTTTCTATATTATATTCCCTTCTACTCTACTCTAGACAGCTCCATTCTTTTCTATTCTAGTCTAAACTAATCTACTGTGTTCTATTCTACTCTGCTCTACTACATTCTATTCCACACACTCTGCTCTACTCTGTTCAGTTCTGTTCAGTTCTATTCTATTGTATTTCTATGCTACTCAATTCTAATCTACTCTACTCTGCACTACTCTACATTGTACTATTCTAGTCTACTCTAGTCAGCTTTATTCTGTTCTATTCTACTTTATTCTATTCTTATCTACGCTAGTCTGCTGTACTCTATTTTATACTATGCCACTCTATTCTAATCTACTGTACTGCGTTCTGGTCTGTTCTATTCTACTCTGCTCTATGCTATTCTGTTCTATGCTACTCTATTCTATTCTATTCTGCTCTGGTATACTCTAATCTACTCTGCTGTACTTCTATTCTGTTCTATTCTACTCTATCTGCTTCTGTTCTGCTATATTGTACTTTACTATATCCTACGCTTTTCTATTTTCTACTCTAATCTACTCTGTTCCATTCTACTCTACTCAATTCTGTTCTATTCTACTCCAATGTACTTCTATTCTATTCTACTGTATTCTATTCTATCGTATTATATTATATTCTTCTCTACTCTAGTCTAATATAATCTTATCAACTCTACTCCATTCCACTCTACTCTATTCTGTTCTATTATACTCCACCCCACTCTACTCTGTCCTGTTCTATTCCATGCTACTCTATTTTATTCAATTTTGCTCTGCTCTGTGCTATGCCACACTATTCTATTCTACTGTACCCTACTCTACTCTAGTTGTGTTTATTCTTCTCTACTCTACTCTTTTCTACTCTACTCTCGTCAGTTCTATTCCATTCTACTCTAGTCAGTTCTACTCTATTCCATTCTACTCTATGCTAGTCAGTTCTATTCTATTCCATACTACTGTACTCTAGTCAGCTCTATTCCACTCCACTCAATTCTATTCGATCTGCTCCATTCTACTTTACTCTATTGTATTCTACTCTATTCTACTTCATGCTACTCTATTCTATTCTGTTCTTTTCACTTTGATCCTGTTCTATTCTATTCTATTCAATTGTACTCCACTCTACTCTATACTACACTGTTCTATTCTATGCTATGCTACACTATTCTACTCTACTCTACTCTTCTCTACCCTACTCTACTCTAGTTGGGCTTATTCTACTCTACTCTAGTTGGCTCCATTCTATTCTATGCTACTCATATCTACTCTACTCTATTGCACTCTACTCTACCCCCACTCCACTGTATTCAGTTCTAATCTACTCTATTATATGCTGCTCTGCTCTGTTCCATTCTATGCTAGTGTACTCTACACTTACTCTACTCTTTTTTTATTCTATTCTTATCTGTTCTGTTCTCTTCTATATACTCTACTGTCGTCTACTTTATTCCATTCTGGTCAACTCTACTCTCTACTCTACTCTATTCTGTTTTATCCAATTCTCATGTTTTGCAATCTACTCTATTCCATTTTGTCCTAATGTATTCTGCTCTATTCTATACTTTTCTACTAAAATAAGAAAACTGCTCCACCACAATAATGTGTGCCTGGTAATGACTGATTAAAGGGAGCAGCAAAAGACATACCGGAACTTGGTTTTGGGATCACTCAGTACTCCGCTCATGTACAAAATACATTTTGTGGTGCACAGACATCCCTGACTGGTTTCGCTCCTGACCTTTTCAAAGGGACAAAGGAGGATAGCCAGCTGGGTATTGAAAAACAATTCATGACCAATAAAATGGCATGATGTTACTATAAGTGCTGTGCATTAGTTAGTTCCTGATTGTGAGTTATCATACTATCACCCTTTCCAGAGATTTAATTTAGGACCAAATTACAGCACTTAAAAATATTTTAAGTAGTCTGTTGATTCTTAATTTTTGGGAGCAATCATTCATATAACATAAGCCTGATTAATCATTCACAAATTAAAATAGCAGCACTCATAACAGTTTCTTGGCTACACTTAATGAATCAGTTTGCTTGTCACCCTTCCTTTGGCTGACTGATATCCTCTGCTCATATACAAGTATGTGCATACCACATAATAGATTCTGGAAACAACTATACTAATCTACTCTACTCTACACTATTCTGTACTATTCTACTCTAGTTAGCTCTATTCTATTTTATTCTATGCTATAGTAAGCTATCCCATTCTACTCTACTCTATTCTATTCTTCTCTACTCTGCTCCACTTTATTCTCATCTACTCTAGTCTGCTATACTCTATTCTATTTTATACTAATTCATTCTATTTTAATCTACTCTATTCCATTGTACTCTACTATATCCTGCTGTACTCTATTCTATTCTAGGATTTGCTATGCTATTCTATTCTCTTTTGTTTTATTCTGTTCTGCTGTATGCTACTCTACTATACATTATTCTTTTCTTTTTTCTGTTCTAGTCTACTCTTCTTTACTGTATTCTATTCCAATCTATTCTTTTCCAGTCTACTCTAGTTTGTACAACTCTACATCATTGTATTCAAATAAGAAGGCCAGAACCACTCACAGATATATGGTGCTCATGGTACAAGACAAAGTTCAAACTGGAAAAACCTTGGCACACATTCACATTTAAGGAAAAAAATAAACACCAGTCCAATGTAGATGTGCTATAGTTCCTTTTTTCCAATTGTCAGCATTATCACACGCCTTCGCCACACCACCAAATAATCACTCAATGTGTGCATATTAGTCAATGCAAGAGAGTATAGCCAATTACACTTGTATTAAGTGACTTATTTGTGCATAGGATAGTTACAGCACTGGTGCATTAATCATTGAATGTCTATAGTTTATACTTATTGATTACACATGTTCTTAATTAATTTATAGTATTTAAGTGTTACATGGTGCTAGTGTTTAACTCTTGACAAAGCCCAATGTGCCTGTGCGAAAAGCTGAGTGATTATTTGGTGGTGTGGCAAAGGTGAGGGGTGATACTGATAATTGGAATGAAGGAACTATAGCATTTCTACATTGGACTGTTGCTTATTTTTTCCTTAAATGTGAATGTGTGCCAAGGTTTTCCCAGTTTGAATATTTTATTCAACTCTACTTTACTTTATTGTATTCTAATCTGCTGTACACTATTCCATTCAAATCTACTCTGTTCCTTTCTAATCAGCTATACTCTATTCTATTCCACCCAACGCTACTCTGTTCAGTTCAACTGTACCCTATCATATTCTACTCTACTCTAAACTAATCTACTCTACTCTACTCTAGTTGGCTCTGCTCTGCTTTACTCTACTCCACTGTATTCTAATGTACTGAGCTCTACTCTGCATTGTTCTGCTCTGCTCTATTGTAATATACTCCAGGCTTCTCTACTCTATTCTATTCAACTCTAATTTACTACACTCTACCTTGTTATATTTCACTCTACTCTACTCCTGTTCTGTTCTTTTGTATTCTATTCTGTTCTATTGCACTCTTATGTACTCTATTGTATTCTATTTTATTCTACTGTATTCTAAACTACTCTACTCTGTTCTATTCTTATCAAATCTAATCTACTTGGCTCTACTCAGTTTTATTCTTTTCTATTCTATACTACTCTACTCTGTCCCATTCTACTTTTACTCTACTCTGTTCTGTTCTGCTCTGTTCTATTCTAGTTGACTAAGATGAGAAAGCCACTCAACCACAACAACCTGTGCCTAGTAATTCTGATTAAAGCAAGCAGCAAAAAAAATACCAGCCCCATGTTTTGGGATTACTCAGTACTCAACATTTATTCATGAACAAAATACATTTTGCAGTGCACAGACATCCCTGAATAGTTTTATGACCATGCAAAGCACAACAGATGCCCCTCTGGTCTGGACTCCAAAATGCTGTACCTGTCTGCTCCTGCCATCGCCATCCCCCTGGCCACGCTGTACAACCTCTCTTTTCCCCTAGCTTCTCTCCCATTAGAATGGAAACATGCAACAGTTATCCCACATCCAAAGGGTGGTGACCTTTCTGCCCCCGGTAACTACCACCCAATTTCCCTCCTCTCTATACTGGCAAAACTCTAGGAGTGCCTTGCCCTCTCCCAGCTGTCTTCCTTTCTTAACTCTTCCCCCTTCTTCTCAACCTACCAGTCTGGCTTCAGGAAGTCCCATTCCACTGCTGCTTCCCTTCTTAGGTTCATGGATTCCATTCTGGCTGGTATGGATAAAGGCCATTTCACCTCAGCTATTTTTGTCGACCTGGCTAAGGCATTTCACACAGTCTCCCATGCTCTCCTCCTGAACAAACTCACTCTTGCAGGGCTCTCTACTGTGGCATCAGGCTAGTTTCTCTCCTACCTGATAGGTAGGTCTCAATCTGTTAGAATTGGGAACTCCACCTCTACCTCCCTTCCAGTCACCACAGGAGTCCCCTATGGCTCAGTCCTCAGACCACTCCTATTTTCCATCTTCTTCAATGATCTGCCCACTGCCTGCCCACACACATCTATCCACATGTATGCTGAAGATATGGGGCTGTATACATCAGACCCTTTGATCTTTGAAGTGGCTACCAGGCTTCAGCAAGACTTCACTAAAGTCCAGCTCTGGTTTCAAGCAAATCAGCTTTTTCTCAATGCCAAGAAAATAGTCTGTGACCTTTGACATGAGACAGAGACTCTCTTGGCTACCCCCCACCCCATCACCACCCTAGATGGTGCTACTCTGGAAGCTTGCACTTCCTTTAGATACCTTGGGGTCTGGCTCGACCAACACCTTGAATTTTCTGCACATGTTGATGCCATCCACAAAAAGCTCCACCCCAAACTGGGTGCCCTATATCACAACCATGGATGCATCCCACTGCCAGCTCGTTGTGCACTTGTGCAGAAAATTATCCTCCCAGTTTTTGACTACAGTGACGTAGCCTATAGTGCTGCTCCTAAGTCCACTCTGGTCAGACTGGAGACCCTCTTCCACTCCTTCTGCCATTTTGTTCTTCATTGCCCACCTTCCACACACCACTCTGTTCTCTACTAGATTCTTGACCTCACCTCGCTCCAGGATCACACTGTCCCACTGTGCTAGACTCAAGGCCAAGTTCTGGTCCCAGTCCCTTGAGCCGTACCTCACCTCTGCCATCTCAGCTCATACCCCCTCGGTGTACCCTCTCAGGAATTTTGACACTCGGCTCCTGGCTGTTCCATGCATGACCTCCTCTGCTGGCCAGGCAGCCTTCAAGCATTGCATACCTAAACTAGGAAACTCCCTCCCCACATGCCTGCAACTCTGAAACTCAACTCCCTCATCAAAGTGCGTTTCTCCTCCACCTGTGTCTGCTCACACCAAGTTTCTGCAAGTGAATCCTAGGATTTGTTTAGGCTAGTGGGCCTAGTTTTTTTTCCTCCAGCCTCGCTGTTGTGCATTTTTGTGAACTTTTATCATACAATGTAACTGTACAAATTGTGTGTAATGAATTTTAGCTGCTAGGTCCTTGTTTTACTTCCTCTCTGTTATATCACTGACTGGTCATATCCTATATTCTGTATATGTATATAATATTTTCATTCTTCATTCATATTTTATTATGTGTATGTTTTTCTCCTCTGCTTCCCCTCCACCAGGATGCACCTGAAATCGAGCAGTACTCCACTCAGTGTGCCTTCCTGATAAAAATAAACAGGACCTGCCTTTTATGCAGGGAGCTCCACCCCCTCTGCATACCCCAAAATAATGATTCTCAACTCCAGGGTGTGCAAACACTAGGGGAGGGAGGCAAACATGGGAGGGGGCACCAGTTGCAGGGGTAACAACCAGCAGGTGAAGAAACAACGTAAGGGGAAGAGGAGGATCAAAACAAAAAAGCAAATTAATCCAGAGTTAAAAATGTATATATCCCCATGCGGTCCCAAACCCAGTTCCAAGCACACAGCAGGTGGTGACCTTAACAAGCATACCATGCAGCCAGCTCAGTGGCAACCCACTTAGTCTACTTACTTAACCTCCTACCTCTACAATCGTTAACCACCTCACCTTCTCTATTTTGTCCTCCATACCTTGCTATTCCTATCCCTTGCTATTCTTTCTCACTCACTGTACTTGCAGGTGCACAAACTGAGGTGCTCATTTTGAGTTGTTCAATTTGCTTCACCCACATCACTTTGTACCATGAATTCCTCTGCTCATATACATAATGGGATCTGGAAAGCAAATCTACTAATCTATGCTATTTAATTCTAATCTATTCTGTGCTGTGCTGTGGTATTCTATTCTATGCTATTACATTCTATCATATTCAGCTCCATTTTATTGTGTTCAATGCTATGGTATGCTATTCTACCGTACTCTAGTCTGCTCTACTCCAATCTATTCTATTCGGTTCTATTCTATTCTATTCTACTCTGCTTTATTCTATTCTACTCCATTCCACTCCACTCCACTCCACTCCATCCTATTCTAATCTACACTAATTTAGTCTGTTCTACTCTACTCACTACTATTCTATGCTATTCCACTTTACTCTAATCTAGTCTAATCTAATCTATTCAATTCTATTCTATGCTATTCCACTTTACTCTACTCTAATCTAGTCTAATCTAATCTATTCAACTCTATTCTATGATACTCTGTTCTATGCTACTCTACTCTATTCTATTCTGTTCTATGCTATGCTATGGTATTTCACATTACTCTAATCTTCTCTACTCCTCTCTATTCTATGCTATTCTAGTCTACTCAACTCTACTCTACTCTATTCTATGCTACTCTACTCTATGCTACTCTACTCTATGCTTCTGTACTCTATTCTATTCTATTAGTTGATTCTTTGTGTGGTTTCTTTTGCAAGTTTCTATTCTATTCTACTCTACGCTATTCTGTTGTGCTGTATTCTATGCTGATATCTTCTGCTCTACTCTACTCTTCTGTATTCTATTCTTTTCTGTTCTCAATTCTATTCTATTGTATTCTATTCTATCCTATTCTATTTCCTTCCACTCTACTCTGGTCAGCTCTATTCTTCTCCTATTGTATTCTAATCTACTCTAGTATGCTCTACTCTAGTTTATTCTAGACTACTCTACTCTGTTCTATTCTAATCTGCTCTACTACGTTCTATTCCACTCACTCTACTCTGTTCAGTTCTGTTCTATTCTATTTCTATGCTACTCAATTCTATTCTACTTTAGAAAATTGACTTTTTAGTTCCTGGCATCTGATTGGCTAGTACCCTTGCCAGGGAGGTACATTAACTTTCAATAGATGCCCAGGAAATAAAAAAGTATCAGTCCCAGCACCCGCCCACCCTAATTTCCAATTGGCTAAAACCCCCTCATTTGAATTTGAAATAGCTGCCTTTTTTTTGTCTCGCTTAGCGAGATACACTGTCCCTCCCCCAAAGCTCCCTAGTTCAATGCCTACTGCATTTATGTAAAAAAAAAAACACAATCCACTATTAATTTTTACAGTCCAGAGAGGAGAGAGGATTCTTCATTCCACACAGCCAACCATTTCAAAAGCAAACACTTTCCTGACCCCACTCTCGCACTCTGTCATAATCTCTGCCCTTGTAAAAAACGTTCCTCCTGCTGTCCCCTAACCATTCTGGCAGGCCAGTAATTCTTTACTTTAATGAGACAGACCTACTTCCATCTCTCACTTCCCCAAAAGCCAACAGATGTAGTAAAATGCGCAAGCCAGCAGCACATCCATAGCAACTCAGACTCCTGAACACAGATTGGCTTTCTAGAAGCAGTTAAATTTGTAGTGCATTGCAAGCATTTTGTATTTTCTACCCCATGAAATGTGTCTCAAAATGTCCATCCTCCCCAGGTTATGGCAGGCAGATGGCGTCAACAGTCACTTGAAAGAGGGGAGAGGTGCACAAGGAAATGGTTCCCATCACTTCAGGTTTTTTTTCTGTCCTGCCTACTGACACCTTTCAATTTTAATGGCTGGAAAAAGACTAGAGAGGATTCCCTGTCTCTATCACACTGCTGCCTGATGGGGATGAGATGTGCACATATAAACGGCTACCCTCACTTTTTTTTTGTAATTTTTTTTGGTGTGGAGCTTGCCTCTTCTCTGAGGACATCTCTCTCTCTCACTCAGACATGAGGGCTCAGAACTGTACAGCCTGCACTTCATGAGAGACTGAAGTTTCTAAATCCCAGTAATTTTTATGCCGCTCATACAGGTACTGTAACTAGCTACAGTGCTTGTGTATGTGTCTCTGTATATGTGGGGGGGTAACCCTGACAGTGAGCTCCCTAGTCCTCAGAACTTCCTAGTAAAAAAAGCAGCATTCTAATACTGGCCGAGGAACTATTTTGTTACTAAATAAATGACTTTTTGCATTTAAACAATCATGTTGTTTTTTTTTAAACATATACAGCTGCCCATTTTCTAAGTGCAACATTATCCTCCAGGGTGGGTAGTATGGGCAATATCTGACCTTCCAGGGGCTATAAGGCCCTCTGCCTGTGGTGATGGGCCTCATTAAGCCCCAGTGCAGTCTGGTATTGCCCAAAACTGCCCACCCTGTTTGGTATTATTGCTTACCTACTCTACAGTACTGTATTCTACTCTGTTCTACTCTACTTGGCACTATTCTATTCTACTCTTCTTTACTCTAGTCCATTATATTCGGCTTTATTCTAGTCTACTTTACACTATTCTGTTCTTATCTACTCTAGTCTGCTCTACTCTACTCTTCTATTTTATACTACTCTATTCTATTCTAATCTAGCAAGTCCAAAACTCACCGCTGCACTCAAGGTTGCCTGTGTCAGGTTAAACTTACAACAGTGAGCAAAATAACTGGCACCAGGCATCAGCTTATACAAAATTTTAATGTGCAAATAGGCATAATAAATAGCAAGCAAATCATGCAAAAGCAACAGAACTCCTGACCAGGTTTCGCCCTTAGGCTTTCTCAAGGGAAAGCCTACGGGCAAAATCTGTTTGGGAGTTCTGTTGCTTTTGCATGGTTTGCTTGCTATTTATTATGCCTATTTGCACATTAACATTTGTATAAGCTGATGCCTGCTGCCTGGTGGCAGTTGTTTAGTTCTCTATTCTAATCTACTGTACTGTGTTCTGTTCTGTTCTGTTCTACTCTACTCTGCCCCACTCTACTCTACTCTGTGCTATTCCATGCTACTCTACTCTACTCCTACTTTGTTCTGTTCTGTTCTACTGTACTCTATGATATTCTATTCTTCTCTAGTCTAATCTACCCTAATCAATTCCATTCTACTCTACTCTATTCTGTTCTATTCTATTCTATTTTACTCTATTCTATCGTATTCTATTCTTCTCTACTGTAGTCTAATTTCATCTACTCTACTCTATGCCATGTTACCATTCTAATCTAACCGACTCTACTCTATACTACTCCACTTCTCTTCTGTTCTGTTACTCTATTCCAGTCTACTTTACTCTACTCTATTCAGAACTTTTCCACTCCACTCCACTCCACTCTACTTTACCCCCATGCTACTCTGTTCTATTCTATGTTATGCTACTTTACTCTACTCTTCTCTACCATATTATACTCTAGATGAGTTTATTCTACTCTACTCTACTACCTTCTACTCTAGCCGGCTCTATTCTAGTCTATTCTATCCCATACTGTCCTATTCTATTCTATTCTATTCTATGCTACTCTAATTTACTCTACTCTGGTCTGCTTTACTCTACTGCACTCTATTCAATTCTATACTACTCTACTCTTTTATTCTATTCCATTCTGCTGTACTCTACTGTACTCTATTGTATTGTATTCTACTCTACTCTATTCTACTGCACTCTATTCTATTCTATTATCTTCTATTCTGTTCTCTTCTATTCAATTGTACTCTATGCTGCTCTAGTCCAGTTTACTCTACTCTACTGTACTGTATTCTATGCAACTCTTTTCTGTCTTTGTCTATGCTATGCTACACTATTCTATTCTACTCTACTCTTCTCTACCCTACTCTACTTTAGTTGGCTTTATTCTACTCTATTCTGTACTAGTCAGCTCTATTCTATTCTATTCTATTCTATTCTATTCTACTCAAATCTACTCTGGTCTGCTGTACTCTACTGCACTCTATTTAATTATATACTCTTCTACTCTTCTCTATTCTATTTCACTCCATTGTATTGCGGTATACTCTGTTCCATTCTACTGCACTGTTCTCTATTCTATTCTATTCTATTCTATTCTATTCTATTCTACTGCACTCCTCTTTACTCTACTCTGTTCTATTCTATTCTATCCTACTCTACTCTGCCCTAATCTACTCTGTTATTCTATTCTATTCTGTCCTATGCTACTTTTTTCTGTTCTGCTCTTCTCCTATTCTGTTCTATTCTGTTCTGTTCTCCTCTAGTCTATTCTTCTCTACGCTAGTCTAATCTATCCTACTCTATTCAACTCTATTCTAATCTACTCTACTCTGCTACATTCCACTTCTATTCTCTACTCTACTCTACTCTACTCTACTCTACTCTACTCTACTCTACTCTACTCTACTCTATTTTATTCTTCTCTAGTCAAATCTACTCTACTCTACTCTATTTTATTCTTCTCTAGTCAAATCTACTCTACTCTACTATATGCCATTCTACTCTACTCTATTCTATTACATGCAACTGTATTCTGTTCAACTTTGCTCTGCTTTACTCTATTCTATGCTACTCTGTTCTGTTCTTTGCCATGCTACACTATTCTATTATATTCTACTCTACTCTAGTCAAGTTCATTCTACTCTACCCTTTTCTACTCTACTGTAGTCAGCTCTATTCTATTCCATTCCATCCCACCCATCCTATTCTACTCTACTCTAAACTACTCTACAATTATCTGATCTACGCTACTGCAATCAGTTCAATTCTATACTACTATTCTATTCTTCTCCATTCTACTGTACTCTGCTCTACTGTACTCTACTCTATTGTATTCTACTCTACTCTGTTCTATTCTACTCCACTCTACTCTATTCTATTCTGTTCAGTTCTATTCTGTTCTCTTCTCTTCTATTCTGTTCTCTTCTATTCAATTGTACTCTACTCTATTCTATGCTACTCTTTTCTATTCTGATATGCTATGCTATTCTACTCTATTCTACTCTTCTCTACCCTACTCTAGTTGACTTTATTCTACTCTACTCTAGTCAGCTCCATTCTAGTCTACTCTACTCAAATCTACTCTGGTCTGCTCAACTCTACTGCACTCTATTTGATTATATACTCTTCTATTCAACTCTACTCTACTCTCTATTCTCTATTCTGTTCTTTTATATTCTATTCTTTTATATTCTATTTTGTTCTATTATTTTCTATTCTATTCTGTTCTATCCCACTCCACTCTGTTCTACTCCACTCCATTCTGTTCTACTCTACTTCACTCTGTTCTTCTCTACTCCATGCTGTTCTTCTCTACTCCACTCTGTTCTATGCTACTCCACTCCACTCAATTCTACTCTACTCTTCTCTAGTGTGCTCTACTTCTGCTTTACTCTGTTCTGTTCTATACTATACTACTCTACTCTGCTCTACTCTATTGTACTGTACTCTGTTCAATTCTATTCTGCTCTGTTCTATTCTATTCTACTATACTCTGTTTTATTCTACTCTACTCTATTTGGCACTACTCTGCCCTACACTACTCTGTAGGATTTTTAGGTATAATCTATCTTTGTTACTATACCTCTACAGTGATCATATAATATCATGTCAGTGTTAATGATGGTTTGACAGAACTTCCCAATATAGGAGGCAGTGTCAGCTAGTGGTTAGAGCAATGGCTTGCCTACAGGAGATCACAGATTCAAATCCCACTGGAGTCAAATAGTCACTTCATGCAAGCATCAAATACTTCACTCCAACCAGATTCAAAAGTGCTTAAAAGCAGGATGCCACTGGAACACACATTTCATATCAATTAATAACTCTAGTTTTCAAGTAAAAAATGTTCCTACTATAATTTAGAAACATACAGTACATAGAAACATCAGAAAATATAAATATATTTTTAGGAACAACCCATGGTTCACTTTTTTCGTGCCCACTTCTCTGTTTTGTCATAGCTGCATAGAAAATTTTAAACAAAGAATATTTCAGTAGAAAATGATCACTTGGCCAACCCAGCCTGTCTAGATGGTCCCTGCCTAGACTGTCTCTGCAGACCCTAACTGGTTTTCAGTGACCCTCCTTCCCCCTGCCTATTTACTAATATTCCCCCACATCTATCCCATGCATGACTGAAGCCCCCTATCATTTTCATCCCCACCACTTCCACTGGCAATCAGTTCCAGGTGTCCACCACTATTTTAGTGAAGTAGTACTACCTCACACCCCTCTCAAACTCCCCCACCCCAAGTTCATGACATGCACTCTGGCTGTGCTGCTCTTTTTCATTTGAAAGAGACTCCCCTCCAACACCCTTTTAACTCCCTGTGAAGTTCTTGTATATCTCTATCATGTTGCTGCTTTTGTCTTTTTAAAGTCTCCTTATTTCAAAATTATAATTTGTGGGGGTTTTCTAGATTCTGTTTCTGGCTGTCTGGACCATGTGGGGATGTACCTCATAAACAGTCTTACTGAGAGCCCTGGTACTCCCTCATCTGGCATCACCCAAGTGGCCCAGTTTAGGAGGTCCACAGCTTGCCACCTGCAGTAGGGTTCCCTGAAGGTTCTGTCCAAGCCTTATGCTGGGGCATCATTTGGCTGGGCAGCCCAAAGTTCAGGATGGCTTCATGCTGTTCTTGACCCAAGTGTTTTCTCTTTAAAGTTACCCAGGAGGTGCAGTGGTGCAAAGGCCTGAGGAGAGACACTTTGCATACTCCCACCCAGTGGGCACCAATGTCAACTCTGTCTCAACCCTGTTCTTGGTGTCCCTGGCTGCTGATCTTCTAGTCTCCATTAGGAGTCCACTTGATACCAGGTACCACTTCCCACCCGCCCCAGAGGAGGACAGCACTCCAAAGAATGCTTTTCTTGCCTCCCTCTGGCTTGCTTTCTAATGCTTTGGGCTCATTTGTGACCCAGGTTGCTACTGCTGCTCCAGTAAGCCAGTCCAATTTGTGTTAATAAAGAGAAATTGTTTATAGACTTGTGTAATAAATTACATCTTCCTGTAGTTTACTTGGGGAAACCAATACTACTTATTTTGTGCATTGTTATAATAGTGTACATATAACTGATCTAAGCATTGATTTTTTTTTTTATTTATATTTTGGTGGCATGCACTTTTCCTCTTAACATTTTCATCTTATCACAATTGTATCATTTTTTTCATTTTTCATGCTTTAACTGTGTCTTACAGACATGTTGTAAACCTCTCTCTTTACTAAGTACTATCTCATTCATCTCATTTCTTCCTGTGTTGGCAATAATTTTTCCCAACAGCTGTCTATGAAAACACCTCAATGTCGCTCATACTCTAGTTTTCTGTTAAATTTCCTTTTATGCATAAAATTTTTCAAAACCGTATCCTAAATTGTGCTGATTATGTATCATTTCAATACCTATATAAAACTATTAACAAATACCATAGCAAATTCTTTTAAGTGTAATTGAATAATTAAAAAAAAGTTATGCAGGAATGTTGAACCTTAATATTCTTGTACCGCACTGTTTAGTGTATTGTGCATTGAAACTTATTTTACATTCATTACAGAAACCACGTGATTTTCATGTGACACTTGCATGTTTACCAACCAGTGCTGCTGTATAATATATATTTGACTTTTGATAGTATAGTTGAGTACTTATTGCCACAAGTAAATATGAAATATTGATGCTGAACTATCCATCCCATTCAGTAAAGGCTTATCAAGCTTTTTTATCTCTGTACACTTTCATAAATGCCTATGAGTCCATACTTTCATTTCTCAAACAAAAAGTCAGGGACAGCCCTCCAAAAATTAGTGACAGTTAGCCAAAATTGGGAATAACCTTTTAGAAGCATATAATACTGTACCTCTGAGCATTTCTATACAGAGTATTGTAAGTAGAATAATGCACTGCAGAACATGCAGCATGTTGTAATAACCACTCTTATTGGGTGGCTAGCTCATAATAACTGCACACCCTTTTTTGAGTTATTTCATACTTAACATAGGCCCAGAAAACAGAAATTACACCAAGTAAGGCTGTGGTATGGAGAAGTTTGGGGATCACAAATGGGGACAAACCAAATAATCAGTGACAGCTAGAAGCTACAGAATGTTCTAAGGATCTTTGATAAAACTAGGGATCTTTCCTGATTTCTAATGAGAATCTGATTTGTTCAGAAAGGTTGTTTTTAGTCTTTTTACATGCATCATAAATTGCATACATTTGCATGTCAATCAATTATATATTAATGGAACACTAATTGTTTATTTACATGTCAAACCACATAGTTCTGAAGAAGGGGTTCTTTGTGGTTCTGAATTGTGGATCATGATAGTGCCTTTTTAGAACTGTTTTAGCCCCTCCAGAGTTAAAAAAAAAAAAAAAAAAAGAGGAAAAAAAAGAAAGAACTCAACCTTTGTGGGAAAAACTGATATTATTTTATAATTACTATTGGTGCTAAAACACTGTTATGACCTTAGGAAAGCTGTGAATATTTCTGGTGTAACCTAAGTGGCTTATAATATAAGCACATTGACATATGTATGATACTTATATAAATTTAGAATTATCATTTTCTCAAAACTGTACATTAAACTGACTGCTTGTATTGTTACCATTTCTGTGAATGTTCTACACCTTTAGTACTATGGATTTAAAAGGCAGATCAAAGCAAGCTGCTAGGCACCAGGAAACAGTATTGATGGATGGATAGGGTTGGATAATTACTATCTTACCATTTTCTATACTTGTATTTAATATCTAAGTTTTTGTCTGCTAGGATCATGCTTCCCCTTGTGGCAAAACACCTGCAACTTTTGCTAGCATGCTCCTAAGGAACCTCACATAGTTTGTTTGTTTTTTTTTTTCTGTTCAAAACAAATGGGACAGGAAACTGACCCTTCTCTATGTCATAATGCCATAACATCGAGGTTTGTAACATGCATTTATTCATGTCATTGTAATTATTTTCTTATTCTATATTGCAAATAGCAGATGTATCTTTAAAAGTGAAATTCTGTCCCAAAATATGTCTTAAGGTAATCTCATCTATTAGTTCTACTGCCCTAAGATATGTCAGCTCAGTTGAATATTGAAGATCTTTTTTAAATGTGGTGAAGCAAAATTAAAAAAAAACTGTTTTATCCACTGTAATATTATTCAAACTTAATTTTTAGATCTACCAGTATTAAATTACTTTACTCCTTCCTGGATACTAAATGTCACAATTTGGCTTTTAATAAGGATGTGGTTTTATTATTTTCTTGAAATCATTCAATTGCTGTCATTACTGTATGTATAACTTTAGAAAATTACTGTCACCAGAGTCCTTCTTCACTATTTCTGGGCTATTTAGATTTTTCCTGTTCATTTGTGAGTTTCTGAACGTATGTTCATCTTCTTCCGAGATTATGTTGAATACTGATATTCAAGTCTATTTTGATGGAATCTCTCAAAGAAAATGTTCAACTAAATTTGAATAAAGTGTGTATTTGGTTATTGAGTAACAAATTATCGTAGAATTCATTGTAGGCCAAAGCAGTTGAAATCAAATACCTGACCATGGATCTTCAGTTTAGGTTTATATCTTACTTGTAACAAATTGGCTAATATTGTTATCTCTATGGAAGTGAGTACTGTTAATGCAGCAGTTGAGACACTAAACATACAGTAAACTATATGCATTTTATTAAAGTTTGAAAAGGTTCCAAACTCTTAAGTCTTGAAAAAAGTATTAAGATATACCAATATTACAAAGACCTGGGCACAGGAATCCTTATTATTAATAGAAATGGATAGTCTGACTAGGATGAACATTGTAGTAAACCTTGAAACTAATCCACAATAATTGTAGCCTCCCACTTAACTGCACCTATCCACTGTGCTCTTCTGATTTCCTTCTACATACACTGTACAGAACAACCTGATCTCCGCTCAACCCAATTGGAAGGTGTCTTCTTTCTTAGTAGAAATGCAAATTTTAGGCAGGTAAAAATTCTGAAATATGTCCCCAAAATTGTGATAAACTTTATTATTAAAATTTGAAAATGAACCATAGAAAACATATTGCATAAATGCCCCATCACCTCTGCTACTTGAAGTTTATTTTTTTTTATAAAGAGAAATGAATTACCTGACTCCACCTCATAAATGCCTGTTAGCTGAGTTTCTTCTTTTTAAGTTACTTTAAAGGTTTCATGTAAGACTCAGAGGGAGGATTTCTCCCAAACTAACAGCTTTTAAATGTTCTACAAAATCAAGATTGACAAGACATAGTTAGGTATCCGGCAACAAACAAGTCACAGCTGATATCAGTAAGAATGGGCTGCACAACATTCCTCCAAAACTTGAATTTCAGGACTTTCCGCTGTTATTATTGTAAACAGTTACATTAAATCTAGATTTTTTTTTTCCTTTGGGCATCCGCTTCATCTCTGCTGTGAAGTTATAATTCTATGCTTATGAGCTCACAACCTGTTGCTATACAAATGATTCTTCGTAAACAGAGGATTATGACTTTAGGGCAGGAAAAGCAGCAAGAATGGGTGGGGAATCTATTGGGCAAATAGTCTGTTTTGTCCATATATAGTCATAAAGAATGGATTGCTTTGGATTATTATGAGAAATGTGTCCTGCAATGTGGATGTTTATTTATTTATTTTATTTATTGGGGCCAGAAACTGGAAATAAAAATACTAAATCCTAAATTACATCATTACAATATGGTTTGATGCCTCCTCATACCACAGACATGGCACTCCTTGATTTTGACAAGACCATGTGTTCTGCCTTGGACAAATGGCTGATGGTGGGTACAAGGTTTGTGGATTTTTCCAAGACCTTTTATATACAGTAGGTGACCATTCTAGATTACTAAAATGTTTACAGTGTATCAGAGTTTTGCATACCCTTTTCCCTGGTTTAAATCTTATTTGGAACAGAGGGTTCAGCAAGTTCAAATATCAAATGTATTTTTCAATCCTAGATCAGTCATTGAAAGAATTCACAAGGATCAATTTTGAGACCTTTATTGTTTTGGGTATTCATAAACCTACCCCTTTCAAATCTGAACCATAACCAAAAGTGTTCCTATGCAGATGACACAGTTCTTATAGCAGGTCACAGACATCTGATAGCAGGAGGGCCACCTTACAATCTGATACTATTACTGAAAAGTAGTTTCTTTTGTAAAAACTGAAAATGAATATTAAAAAAAAAAACTCAAGATCATTTTTAATTCTAGGCCACAAACTGGAGTGTTTTCAAGAACCAGTATTACTGGGTTTAAAATTTTATGGACTGCCAAGGGATTGTAAAGACTCACTCATATACATATCTTGCAGTCACTCAATAGTCCTTTGACTTTTAAAGGGAATATACATAGTTTGTGTAAATGTTTGAATTCTCATTTGGTTGCTTTAAAGTAGCAGTGCTGTGAAAAATGACATTTCCAAAAAGGTTGTTTCCAGCTTTGGTTAATAAAAAAATATTATCATACATGTTAAATCTATTTTTCTAGATGATTCCTAGTCTGTTTACTATATATATTTTTTTTTGTTTTTTTATCCTTGCTCTTTGTCAGTTTTACTATGCTATTTCTTAGTCAAATGAAGTGGCCATCTTTTTTCATGAGAAAAAGATCATTTAAAAACCTTTATAAAATATCTAAATTCAAATAGAACTGGACAGTTTAACAGCACATAAAACTAGAAGATGTCTTGAATCTGTTACTGTTAAAAAAGGAAGGGTCAAATATTTTGCCGAACTTCACTGCAATGCTGCTTTAAGATAAGCTTCTAGTTGCTTATGTAAGAAGGTAAGATTTAACATTTCGTAGCAGCTATTACTTCCCATTCTAGACCATGGGTGCATTGTTTATAAATATGTAACAAAATGAAGTCTTTTACAGTTAGATAAACTCTTGAACCAAATTGCACACTTTGTTCTCAACTGCCCTTTGACACCCATTTTTGTAAAATGTTAGCAGCACTTGGTTGGCTTGAGTCAACTACAAGGCATGAGGCAATTTGGCCATCTTTGCTATGAAAATTGATTCAATTAAAAACTTCTGTTTATTTAAAAGAGTTTATGAATCTTGTTTATCAGATCCACAAGCATACTCTTTGAGATCTGTGAATAATTGCAGCCTTATGGTTCCAAAAATCAAAACTCGTGGTCAAGGTACTATTTTATTTGATGCAGCAAAATCTTGGAACTGTTTAAACAGCATGATTAAAAGTGTCAGATCATTTACACTTTTTCAAGCAACCATTAAAGCATCCTTTACAGTTCATTATAAAAGTTTTAAGTAGTATTGTTTTAGCTGTTTACTTGAATATAGTACTAATTATAAATGATGTACTAATGTTGATGTTAATTTATTGTATTTTATTATTTGTAACCAAGTACCTCACAGGTGAACATTGTAATAGGCATCTATCTAACTGTCCTATACCTGTATAAAATAAACTTTTACTACTACTAAATAATGTTCAATGCTGGTACAGGTCTTGTGCTGGCACATCACATGTAGGTCATATAGACAGACTAACATTTCACACACAGAAGGTCAGATTTTTAATGACCCCCCACTGACTGCAGCTTCTCCAACACAACATTTTAAAGGGATCTCTACTAACCCCAGTCATGCTTTGGCATGAATTTTAGATGGTGGATGTAACAGCCACTGGTCTTAAGTGCTAAACCACCATTTAGATGGCCAAACACAGGAATCCTTTTCTTGGCAGAATGGACTTGGATACATTGCATACTGCCAATAAAAAGCCAGCCCAAATGTTGCAAAATCTAACAAACCTTTGAAACAGTCACCAGAGTGTCTGAGCCTTGCTCCTTTGTATTAAGACTGGATACATCAGGAGTGCATCTATGACATACAGCCGTAATATGCTAATTGAAAATTTGGACCCTTATTCCTAAAGTTGGTGAATTTAAAACTTTATCTGCTTGCAAACAACAACAAACACATGGACACAAGCAGTCAGATTCTTGGAAACAACATTTTTGTGGCAACTGGTAAACAGCCACAGATATCTTTTTATGGGACAGTACCTACTAAAAACTATATATAGAAGTACTATTTTAAGCATGATATAGTATGTGTCTGTGGGGAGGGGATTCTGAAAAATGTAGATGTTAATGGGTTCAGAATGATGGTGTTAAAACTTTCATATTTTGGGGGTACTGGTTGATTCTAAATTGACATCTAAGCAGCATATTGATACTTCTGCAAATAAAACTAATTGCAGACTGGGGCATAATTTTAGAAAAGTGCAAAGTCCCACAATCCCTGATGAAGGTATGAAATCTTTTGATGTGTGTGGGTTTTTTTTATGAAACAACTATACAGCATGTGTGATATGCCTAACCACTTTCTGGTGATTTGCAGGGAAAACTATTCCTGTACAAGACTGAAAAGTGGTGCAAATTCTAGACAAGAAATCAAGGGCCTGATACACAGTCACAGTGGTGGGTGTCAGGCTTTGGAGTTGCAAGATGTTCTCCATATCAACACCCACCAAAACTGCTTTACACAAAAGCCTAGCACTGTCTGCAGGGGGCAGAGTGCCCCCAATGAGAGTGTTGCATATCTTTAATGCCAATGACTAATCCAGGGGCCAGATATTGAAAAATGGGCAAAGTAGAGCTCAAAGGTTTGCACTGCACTTGTCCATTGCCCACAAACCTGAGGATGCTATATTCAGTTAGGCAGTGCACCAGCACTATCCTACTAAATATAGAGGTATGTCAGTACTGCACTAAGTTGAGTAGCACTGCCCTGACATGAATCCTGGTGGTACAGGGAACAGTAACCCAGACCCAATAGCACTGGGGCCCCCAGCACAATATTCAAGTACCATGCAAATGAGCCCATCGGGCATGTAAGGCACTAAGGGCCATATGCATGCCTGTTATGGGCTCATTTGCATGGGAATCAGCAGCAAATTTATTCCACTCTTGTGGCTGGCCCCACCCACTCTGATCTCATCTCCATTAAAATAAAGACATTCCTGGTGGCTAGTGGCCCTCCCACTCTCTGATCCTTGTTTCCATTAAAATAAACACATATCTGGCAACTAGTGGCCCCCTGTCCATTTGCTGGCCCCATGTGAATAAAATAGTTTTCTGGCCCCTAGTGGTCCCCCCCACCCTCTGATCAACCAGCCCCAGTAGAATAAAATAAATACCTAGTATCCAGTGGTCTTTCCACCCTCCAATCACTGGCTCTGGTAGTATAACACAATGCCCTGATGTCCAGTGGTGCCCCCAACCTCTGATCATCGAATGTGTAGTATATTGCATATTCTCTGGTGTGTAGTGGCATCCCCACCCACCAATGCCCCTCCCTGTGCCAATGTTATCCTTTCCTGGCATCTAGCAGCTCCCCTGCACTGCTTATCTTAAGCACCGGTGCCACCAGATCCCATGCAGTGAGCAACACAGCCCTCCTCTCACCACCTCAGCCAGCCACCATAAGCAATGACTAGGGGCTCACTTCCCCTGTACTGTAAAAGTTAATGTGCAGACAATATGCATGCACCCTTTACAGTACAGGGAACACATGCTAACTGTCATTGCACACAGCAGCTGGCTGTGGTGGTGAGAGGAGGGCTGTGCTTGTTGTGGTATAGGCTCCCATGGCACAAGCACTTAAGGTAAGGGGGCGGCAGGGTGGGTTGCTTGGTGTCCATGGTGCAGGGTCCACTAGATGCCAATGAAGGATTATGCTGGTACAGGGAGAAGGATCTGTTGGGGGGGACACTAGATGCCAGGGAATATGTGATATATAATAGGGCCAGTGATCAGAGAGTTGGGGAACCACTGGACACCAGAATATTCTGTTATATTATGGGGGCTGGTGATCAGCAGGTGGGGGGACCACTGGACACCATGAACTTATTCTATTCTACAAGGGCCAGTGATCAGATAGCAGGGAGACCACTGGACAGCAGGGCATTCTTTTAAACTATCTGAGCCAGTGATTGGAGGGAAGAGGGACCACTGGACATCAGGGAATTACTTCATTTTTATGAGTCCAGTGACTGGAGGGCTAGGGGTCCACTGGACACCAGGGAATTGTTTTATACTACTGGGGACAGTGATCGGAGGGCAGGAGGGACCACTAGACACTGGGGACTTTTTCTATTCTACCAGAGCTGATGATCAGAGGAGGGGGAACCACTGGACACCAGGCCACTTTTTTATACTACCCAGGCTTATGAACAGAGGGCAGGGGATGACTGGACACCAAGGAATTACTTAATTCTCATGGGGCCAGCAATCGGTGGGTGGGAGGACCACTGGACACCAGCGCATTCTGTTATACTTCCAGATCTGGTGATCAGAGGGTGGGGAGACCCCTAGGCACCAGGAATGCATTTATTTTAATAAGGATGGGGTTCAGAGGGTGAAAGTGCCACTATCCACCAGGGAAGAGGTGTTCTTCCCCAACCTCCAATGTGGTTGACTGCAGTGGCTCCACCAGCGATTATGGTTGCCTAGAGTAAGTTGAGCTTTTTCTCCCCAGTAATTGCACTAGTCTACGCTATTTCATTTGTGTAGCACTACCACACTAAATACTGCCCTGCACTGGTATTCATGTACCCACCCCACCCTTTGCCCACATCATATATTATTTTTTTGTGTGCATATTAACCCTTTTAGCACATACCACAGCACCCTTACAATATTGTGTTCAGGCTCAAACCCCAGGCAAACAGGGTGAAATGACTTTGGTCACTGGGCAAAGTTTTGAATATCTGGCCTCAGATGTTAGTGGTCACACATATGCTGTATGACCATTAACATGAGGAACTGCAAATACCACAGGGGTCAGACCATGGCACTGAACCAGGCACACTGTGCCATGTCATGGACCATGCTCCATGAATTCTGCACTGCTACATTAGTCCTCCCAACTCATTACCCCATATTGTTGTGACCAATTCCCATACAGTTCAATGGTCATCCCTAGTGGTCTAGAGAACACAGAGTCTGATGGCAACAAATCATTTCTCTAGTATCTTGCAGCTCATCTCCTCCCTAGTCCTGTTCCTCTAGACTGCACTGATTGGCAGTGTATTCCCTTTCCAGCCAGAACAGACATTATAGCTCAGAAGGCTACAACCCCTTGAAGAAGTGATTTTAGCTGTTGTTCATATCTTGGGGTCAGTGCACTTTGCGTCCAGAATGAGGATGATAAAGAGACACTATGTATAGCACAGCAACTCTGTACATACCAACACCCTCACTAAAGCAACCTCCTCCACCCTTTTCCATGTTCTGGTGTACTGACCTGTATACTAGCACAGGGAAAGACTTGTGGCCCCTTTGTATATAGCATAAAGAGATACAAGTTAAACATGTGCACAAAGTTATGCTTGCTAGTTTGTGGCACTGAAATTGTGGCAATTGGGACTGTGTATGGGGCTCCAGATGCCTGTCATCTTGAAATGTGAGAACTGTTTCAAAACTCTAGTTCTTTGTTTTTATTATCCCACCTCCATTTTTTACTTTGTCCCACCTGTTTGACT
Organism: Neoceratodus forsteri; assembly: GCA_016271365.2. Classification (NCBI taxonomy): domain Eukaryota; kingdom Metazoa; phylum Chordata; order Ceratodontiformes; family Ceratodontidae; genus Neoceratodus; species Neoceratodus forsteri. The sequence continues at coordinate 905,641,133 of CM028133.1, forward strand.
CTCCAATGACCTTATTGCAAGGTCAGCACCCTTTCAACAGATGCAAGGGCTGGCAGGCAGTTCTCCTCATAGCAGTCACCAATGCCACTCCACAGTTGACTGGCAAGTTCTGTGTGAATGTGACTGACACACACCCTACTTTTCAAGAAATGGAGTGCCTCACTACTGCAATACAAATTGATCCCCAGACAGTTCCAGTCTAGGATTCCATGGCTTACACAGGAATCCTGGTCTATCGGACAGCAACACAATGTACTGGTGCTGCTAAACTGGATCAGTCTAAATGCCATTTCATGACAAAAGGCATAGTTGTCAGTTTTTGCCTGTTACACCTTAAACCAGAACTGAATCTTTACAGATTAATTCCTGGAACTATTCTGGAGATCCAGCATGTATCAAGGTACATGGTATGCCCCTCACCTTATATCTAGATCTATTATGCCTTATTCTGATCAAGTTGACTTTGCTTTCCTGTTAGCACTAGATATTTATTAAATTGTAATGGAAATGTTATATCCCAGAACAGCTGATGTCCTGCTTAATCAATGCACTTATCATTGTACTATACTTTGTAATCAAGCTTGATTTGGCTTCAATGAAAATTGTGTTATTACACTATACTTCTCTAACATAAATTCTCATCTTGGTATTTAAATAGTTTGGTGTGTGTGTGTGTGTGTGTGTGTGTGTGTGTGTGTGTGTGTGTGTGTGTGTGTGTGTGTGTGTGTGTGTGTGTGTGTGTGTATATATGTGTGTATGTATATGTATATATATATATATATATATATATATATATATATATATATATATATATATATATATATATATATATATATATATATATATATATATATATATATATATATATATATATATATATATATATATACACACACACAGAAATATCTGAACTTCCCTAGCAAAAAAAAAAAAAAAAAAAATGGAAACAAGAATTAGTCTTTGTTGGACCATCAACAAGGAATATGTGAATTTTGATTTGACATGTGTTTCTTGTGTTCATTGTTTGAAAACCAACCTACATTGATACCATACTGGATTATCTCAGTGCATAAAATATCAACTGTTACTGTAGTTCCTATGTTCTGTGATTGATGATGTATTTGTAACTGTACCATGAAATGGTTTACTGCTGCTTACTCTATAACCTCATTGAAACTGAGCCTATATTTCTACTAACACCAGTTGAATAAAAACAAATGAATCAATAAATATTAACCTTGTAGCATTTTATCATAAAAGTTGTGATTGTGTTTTCTTTACATGTTTTGTTTTTTTTCTTGGGATTTCCCCCTCTATTCTCCACTCCACTGTTCCTTCCTACCTAGCTTTATCATTATAGTCCCTGATAAATATAATCCTTCATTTCTCCCTGATAGTTAACCACCACTGCAGTAAGCCTTCCACACAGCATTGGGAATAATTATTTTGTCAGCAGAGGAAGAGGCAGGAGCTTAGAAGGACACATTGAGACACTGCTTGTGGGAAGGATGCATTGCCTCCACATCTCCTCCCCTTGAAATATGGTCTGCATAACTTCCTCTCCAGAACTGCATTATGCAAGCAATGTCTATCCATGCATTTGGGTAAAATTTCACAAACTCTAGTGCCATATTATTTTCATTGGACCTGGCACTGACCATCACTACCCAGGTAGATGTGTTGATCTTCCCTAATCCCTGTCCTTTCTTTACCAGTGTCTAATGGTATTGCATGTGTCAAGATCAAAAAGGAAAAGGAAAATCCAAGTCTATGACTAATACAATATGTTAATCCTCCCTGGGCACTTACCTTGCCTTATCTTACCCAGCAGAGCTGAGCAAGGAATGCATACCCTTCTGAGATTGAATAATATGGCACATCAAACAGTAATGGCTGACAGACATAGCCAAGGGTAGAAAATATTCTTTAAATGGGCATAACTGGCTCTAAATAGAAGATAAATATAGTCTGAATGGGGAAATTGGTGTTTTTAATCTACATCAGATGTTAAACATATATGTATCAGCAAAGACATCTGGAAGTAATAATATTCCATTACAATGGGCCCTTAGGTCATTAAATCTGCTGGCCTTCCCATACAAGATGACCAGATCATTTAATGCAGCTATTAAGGAAAGGGGAACGGGAAATTGTTTAACCAGAAAAGGCACACTAAACCAGAGTTTGTTTCCAGGTGCAACCCAGAAGCACAAGAATGTTAAGAGATTTGCTCAGGGTCACACAGTATGCAAGTGGGGTCTGATGGAATACTGATATTGGCTGATATTACACTCTGTCACCAGTGAGCCACGCTATTCTAGAGTTCTAACCCCTTCCCTAGTGTCTGCACAAATTGTTAGTGTGTGTGTGTATATATGTGTGTGTGTGTGTGTGTGTGTGTGTGTGTGTGTATATGTATGTATGTATGTATATATATATATATGATGTGTGTGTGTGTGTGTATGTATATGTATATGTGTGTGTGTGTGTGTGTGTATATATGTGTATATATATATATATATATATATATATATGTATATATATATATATATATATATATATATATAATGTATATACATTTTTACTCCTCTGGAGCCCTGGCAGGTGGCTTCGGCCCTCCAAATGGAGGGACTCTCTCTCCAGCTGCCGCTCCCTATACTAGGTGGCTCTGGATATTCCCCTGCAGATTGCCCCCCCCCCCATGGCGGGGCCTGGGGGAGGTTGCCAGCTTCTCAATCCCTCCATAGACCCAATCAAGATTTCAGGACCACTCACGGGGTCAGCAGGCCATCATCAAGCCTACCAGGCTTGATTTTCCTGGTTTCTTCTCTATCCCTCTCCCTGCCAACACGTACGTTGGCTCGAGCTTCCTAACCCATATCCCCCTCCAGCCTTCACTAGAGGGTGATCAGCGGGCAGGACAGCTATCCCTCCCTCCCAAAGAGAGGAGAGCAAACCTCTGGATGCTCAATTCTCTCTCACCCCTGCTGACCCCTTGTGGACCAGGCTTGTTCCCAAACCTGGGTCGCTGGCATGGCACAAGGTGTGGTGCCTAGCACCTCAACTCTCAGCAACACCAGGCCTGCATCTGCACAGATTATTGCAGGAGCTTCAGGAAAGCAACAGGGTCTGCCATACCAATTTCCATCCACAAAAATATAGAGCAGCACCTGCTGGACTGGGCACATGCTGTTGCGCCCTCTACTTTGCACCAGTGTTAGGGACAGGCACACTTTATAGTAGATTGCCCCCTAATATACCAGAGACAGGTGATCACCAGGGCATGGGATGCAGGGTAAGATTGGACCCCCAGTGTCTAGGGCATTTGTGGGAGAGGACAGAGATCACCACAATGGTGGCTATTGAGGAGAAATTGGTAAACTAGTAGACCATGCTACAACAGAATATAACACATTGAGGGCAGGGAGGTGAAATTCATCCACCCAGGATCTTTTTTTTTTTTTTGCCCAGCACCTCCACCAAGGTGTAGCTTTGGGTATGGCAGCATGTGCCAGGTGCATGTGTCAGCAGCATGCTGTACTGCAATTTTGCACACATACCAGGGTGTAAGAGGTTACAACACCAATTGTGCTCATTAACTGGGCTGATGATTTGCATTGCACCGCAGTTTTAGGAGGGACTCCATTTGTAGGGTAATGCAGGGGACAAGTTTGAGCTGGGGAGGATTACAAGGGAATGAGTACTAAAGGGACCAGTGAACATAAAAACCAATAAGCTACCACAGCCAGATAAGATTCACCCTAGGCTGCTGAAGGAAATGAGACCAATCTTAGCATTCTGTGGAGGGTCACTAGCAACAGGTATAGTACTAGAGAATTGGTACGTGGAAAATGTGATTCCCTTAAAGGGATACTGTCAACCACCTTTGGGCCTTAAATTGTTCTTAGTTTAAAAAACAATTATGAGTTTTCACCTTATGCAGAATTTGCTGATGTAGTTGGCTCTTTTGCACTATATCTACTTCCATTTTCTTAACAGTGAAAATGTGACTGCCCACCATACTGGTGTTACCATACAAAAATGTGTTTACAACACTTGATCTGCTCTTATTGCATCCTTCCTGTCACTTAAACGCCCCATATGAACACACTCAAGAACTCATGATGCAGTGGAATGATACTACTGCATCCTAAAAGTCCATACTGTGTGTGGGCATTCCAAAACTTCAAGAAGTATACAGTGAGAAGAAATCAAGGATATCAAGCAAAACTGGTAAAGATTTGTTTACCCCAGTAGCAGTTTTCCACATTTGCTAAGAAAAACAACCAGCTACATATCAACAAATTCAACGGCAGGTGAGCAATCATAAAAAGCCTTTTTATGCTGAAGAAATGTGACATCTAAGAGGTTGACAGTGTCCCATTAAACAAGGGTGACAATGGGGAAAATCAAAGAACCTGCAGGCTCTTTTACCTGACATCAGCAGTCAAAACTTCTACAGACTGTTATAAAGGCAGGATTAGTTGCACTCTGAGAGGAAAAGGGCTTAATGGACTGGAATCAGCATGGGTTCATCAAAGGTCAGTCGTGTCCGACTAACTTAACAGACTTTTTGTATTTGTTTGCAAAGTACACAGCAAATATATTTGGATGGTAGTTGAGCTCTAAAGGTATGTCATGGTGTTAGCTAGTGAGGGATGCAGAAATCAGCCTTTTCCCCTTTCTGGCAATGGTGCTGTGGGCCTCAGGGATCATTTGAGTGCATACGGTACATGTGAGCATTTCAGTAGGCAGGTGTAGCCTATTGTGTGGCAGAATCATCCACATCACCACCTTCTGACATATTCCTGTTGCAAGTCATTTGTTACCTGGATATGATTCATCAGTTGAAGTGTCAGTCTCGAAGTCAGGCTAGTATGTTTTTTGGTTTTTTTTAGTGTGCACATCATTCACTGGTTGATATATCAATATCATTGTCATGCTGTTATCTGACCCATATGGAGGCACTCCTTTTAGATCAACAGTGCCAGATCAAGGAATGTACTCCTGGGGAATGTGGTTATTTGTCTCCCACTTATCCAATACCAACCCCACTGACTCCTCAAGGCATTTTCTCCAACATCCCCCTCCCTTGATCATCAAGTAGTAGCCCTGCAGTATCCGTGAAGTGATTTCTGGAATGTAGGCCTGGAAGATGGGGCATTGCGATGAGCCCAGAATTTGCTGAAGGAGGTGATGAATGGGAGAATGATACCGAATGGAAAGCTGGACACCATGCAGGGGGTCTTTAACTAAGGTGAATAATGAGTTGAAGGTGCCTATGAGGCACATCGGTTGTGATGAACTGGGAATCATCCCCTTACAGAACTAACTGCAAGTTGTTTGGCATACCCTACAAATGTTTGAGCAGCAAATAACATATTCACTACATAAAATGGATGTTAAAAAAAACAATAATGGTCCCATTTGAAAAGCAGTAGGCAACTGAAGTCTTTAAGTGCCAAACTGTAGAACCCTTTGGGTGTCCTTAAAGCTTAGTAATATCTCTCTTAGTAGGGGCTGGTAAGCAGCCCAGTAAAATCCCACTAGAAAAATCAGTCTCGCAGTCCAAGTTTTAGAACTCTTCAATGTTTTATTCAGGCAAACATTACCATATGAACCAATGCAGCATTTCACCCTATATATTGGCCTTCATTACAGAAAATGTGAACCTATATGGAATATATATATATGTTGCAAAAAAAACTTTGTTAATACTCGTGTTAGGGTTAAAGCAACAAAAGTTGAGAAATGAGGTGTTAGGGTTTCCCTAACAACCCACTCTCCCAAACCAGGCAGGAGAACAGGTGTGGGGTGTGCCTTGGACTTCTCAAGCCTAACACTCACCCCATCTGTAGGGAAGGGGAAATTGAACTAGGAAAGGGGAAGTTTAATTAGGAAATGCGCACTAAGCCAGAGCTTGTTTCCAGGTGCAACCCGGGAGCACATGGAACTTAAGTGACTTGCTCAAGGTCACCCAGTATGCAAGTGGGGGCTGTTGGGATTCAACCCCAGGTGTTTGAGTTTGCAGCTCAGTGCTCTTAACCACTACACTATACTGCCTCCATCTGTAACTAAAGTCATATGTGTAGACTTTGAGAATGGGGTGACCGTTAGGCTTGAGAAGCCCAAGGCACACCTTACACCTGCTCTTCTGCCTGGTTTGGGAGGGAGAGGTGTTAGGGAAACCTTAATGCCTCATTTCCCAACTTCTGTCACTTTGACATTAACTGGAGCATTAAAGAAGTTTTTTGCAACTTATTTTCTTACTTTTTGTGATAATATAATAGTATTCTTATTTAACTGTGGGAGTGCCGGGTCTGATCCCTCCATAGATGTGTATATTGCAGCTGTGGCCCTGTGCTTCCATTTATAGTACAACAGTGACCAAATTGTCAGCATAGCCTTCTTATTACCCCACCTCATGTACCCATTACATAAAAGTTTTGAATACCTGCCAAAATGTAATTCCGTGCAACTGCAATGCCATTCCATGCCACAGGTGCAAAAAAACATTTTGGGCAGGATTTGAAAAATGACAGCTGTGACATACATGAGGTGGGGTAATAAGAAAGCTATGTTGAAAATCTGGGATCAAAATACTCAACATTTCAAAAGTTATGAGCGGGTGTAGAGAAATTGCAATGAATGGTCATAACTTTGAAATTTTTTTCATATTTGGACCACAAATTTTCAACACAGTCTCTTATGACTCTACCTCATAAAACCACGTAGGGGAAAATCTTAAAATCTGTGCCAAAATGCCATTCGTACCACAGGTGTGAAAACACATTTCAGACAGGATGTGAAAATCAGCAGCTGTACTGTTCATGAAGTGGTTTGAAAAAATGGCTATGTTGAAAATTTGGATTCAAAATATTGAAAATTACCAAAGTTATGCACATGCATAGAAATATTTCAAGAAACACTCATAACTCAGCCATTTTAAGGAATTATTTCACCAAATTTTCAACGTGGCCTTTTTGGACCCCACCTCATGAACACTGGTGATGAAATTTTGTTATTCCATCTCTAAAGGTGATTTCATGCAGCAACCACAAAATCACCTTCCAGGCCCAGTTAATGAAATGACAGTGTCAGTGTTCATGAGGTAGGGTCCCAAAAAAGGCTATATTGGAAATTTGGTGAAACAATTTCAAAAAATGGCTATGTTATGAACATAAGTTCAAAACCAAACTGAAATACATTATACAGCACTTACCATGATTCCTCAGTTCATGGTTTGGCTTTGAAGAGTGCAGACATTTCTCAGTCCACAGAAGATGACAGCCAATGACCTCCAGTGGTAAGTATAGGGTAAGAGGGGGTGGGGTGGTGGGTGCTCAGTGGGAGGGTTGGGATGGGGGAGAGGAACGGTGGGGACAATGAGGGACCATTTAATTTTTTTCAGGTTTTTACAAAAAGACATTGGGGGACTGTTTCTTTTTACAGGTTTAAATGAAATAAATATTTTGGGACATTGGGAGTGGGCTCCCCAGTGTTCCACACTAATGGCGGGAATTAAATGCCGACATTGGGATTGAGCCCCCTGATGTTGGCTCATTAATAAAACAATGGGCTGTGGGGGTTGGGGAGGTCATCCAACACCGGGGGTGGCCATCCCAGTGTCAGAATATATAAATAAAATGAAGGGATTAGTGGTCAGCAATCGGGAGATTGGGGGTGCCACTAGACACAACGGAATATATGGGGACAGTGATTGGGGAGTGAGGGGTGCCACTAGACACCAGGGAAAATGGGGGCTAACAATTTATACTGCAGCCAACAGCAGGAGCTCAGCTGCTTAAGTAAATAAAACGTTGCTGTTCTCATACAGAGAATGGGGTGATAGGGTCCTGTTTATTTTATTTAAACTTTTGTTTTCCAGGTAAATGTATGAGCTGAAGCCCTTTTTCATACACAGTGCAGGGCTAAAAGTCACTGGTGGTACTGAGATAACAAAAACATAACCATAAATACTGTACATTGACATAACTACATACATTACAATTTAGAACACGTATTTATTAGACCAAAATCAAATGAAACAAGTACAGTACATTTGATCTTGATAAAATTGTTTAAGACCTATTTTAAAGGAAGCATGACTAATTCCCTCTTGTAGCATTTTTGGAAGAGCATTCCAATACCTAGCTGCAGACACTAAAGGCATCCCCCCCCCCCCATACTAGTCCTAACCTTAGGGATGACGAAAGAAACATTATTTGAAGATCTCAAGGATCTGACCTCTGTTTTGTGTTCAAGCAGGGGAAATAAAGGAGACATAACTCCTTGATGTAGGGTTTTATCAACTAGAGACAGCAAGCTATATTCACAACTGAATTTAGGTGGCAACCCAGTCCAGCATACTATATAATTTACAGTGGAGTGTCCTGAAAGGTAGTTGTAAAACAAAACTACCTACAGCATTAAATGTAATACTTATTAATGAGAGATCTGATTTGGAAATCTGAGTAAACAGAAAAGAATTATAAGATAAGGCAGGTAAAGGTGCACTCTTACCGATAGCAGTTCTAGCAGGCAGAGTCTGATCATTTTTTAACTTAAACAGGACCCCAATTTTACTATAGACCTGATGACAAACTATTTTTAAGTGTTGGGAAAAGGTTAACTGTGGATCCAACACCATCCCTAAATATCTAAAGGAAGTTCCCTGCTCAGTCAAATCACCCCTACCATTAACAATTGTCAGTGGGGAACAATGTAATAGTTTGGGGCATGATGCAAAAATCATTGATTTGGTCTTTTTACTATTTAATAATAGTCCATGTTCCCAGAATCAATTTTTCAATGAAATAAAGTCAGAACCTAATGATTAATTCAGTACATCAACTGAATCTGAACTATGATACAAAATCACATCGTCAGCATACATCAATGTATGTGGTTTTTGAAGAACAGCTGACAAAGGGTCTATGAATAAAGAAGACAGAAGCGGCCCCAGGATAGACCCCTGGGGCATGCCCTGTGTCATCAAAGCAACACTGGATATCTGACCTCCATTACTCACTCTCAAAGGGCATTGGGCAAGATAACTAGCAACCCAGTTTAACAGAGAATCTGGTAATCCAATGTTCCTGAGCCTCCTGAGCAGCAGTGGGTGATCTACCAAATCAAAGGCCTTAGACGGTTCCACAAACACAGCACCAGAAAACATCTTATCAAGTGCTTTACTGATGTGGTTCATGAACACTGACAAGGCTGTACTTGTACTATATCCCTTTTTAAACCCATGCTGCATGGGAGAATGTAGTCGACAGGAGGAGAGATACTCAAGGAGTTGGGTATTTAGTATCTTGTCCAACATTTTTCCCCAAGATCGGCAAAAGTGATATGGGCCAATAGTTGTCAACATTATCCCTCTGTCCACCCTTAAAAATAGGTATAATCACCATGCATTTCCATTGAGGGGGGAACTCACTGATGATCAGGGATAAATTAAACATTTTTGTCAAGGGGACATAAATGTACTTAGCAACCGATTTCAGAAACCTAGGCTCCAAAACATCCCTAGCTGAACTCTGATAAACCACTATAGCATTCAAAAGTTTCAGAACTTTATTATAACTAACTGACCGAAAGTAAAAGGAAGGTAAATTGGAAGTGCTAAAATATTGTTTATTTACTGGGGTCTGATGATCATTTTGCTTAAAATCCTCTGTGTAAGCACTTAAGTCAGTAAATTTATGGAGGAACAGCTCACTAATCCTAGTGGGATCAGCAGTAACAATACCCTCATTCTGTAATGAAGTAGGGTATTGTTTTGTCTTGGGATTTGTAATAGACTTAATTGCATCCCAAAATCTTCTAGGATCATTTAAGCCCTCCTTCTGATTTTTTTAAATGGTAGTCAGACGTTACCCATCTAATCAGTCTTTTACAGATGTTTCTATTTTTATGATACTCATTTAAGTCTGCTTGACTCCCAGTTTTTTTTATACTTAAGCCATAATTTATCCCTATGTTTCATGTGTTTAAATAAATCGGGGAAATTCATGTATTTGTTAAACCCCTGACTCTTCTAGATACCTTAGAGAAATTAGTATTTTTAAGTTAAGTAAAATAGTATTAAAGAAATCCACGGCTTCCTCCACAGAAGGAATCGCATCTATGTAGGACCAGTCAACTGGCTCAAGGTCTTCCCTGAGGTCTGCAGTTAATTCAGCAGTAAACTTCTTAATAGTTATATACCTTGGGGGCAACTTAACTTTTTAATCTTCCAAATAAGGTAAACTGACATGTGATCACTAATTATATCTGAGAATACCCCCCAACATTTTACCCTATTTAATTTATTCATAAGTATCCAGTCCAAAGTTGTGTGATGCCCACTTGCCAAATTTAAACATGTAGGAGTATTAGTTAATTGAATAAGCCCAGCACTTGTAATGAGGGATTCCAATTCTGGCTCAGTCGCTGGATTCCAATTTAAAATTGAAATCTCCCACTATTATCAGATCACCCCCAGACTATAATGCTCCAACTAAAATAAAAAAATCCCTTAGGCCCTTACAGCAAGTTTTTGGGGGATTATAGATCATACAAATCTTTACTTTATAACATCCACCCAATTTCAGCTCAATTACTAACCACTCTAAGCCAGTTATAGGATGGCAATCAATATCCAATTCTTACACATCCCAATGTACCTTACAAAAAACTAAAATTCCTCCCCCTTTCTGCTTGCCTGAATGGTCCCTTCTGTACATTTTATAACCAAAAATAGCACATAAATAGTCACAAACATCAGGTGTCATCCACATTTCAGTAAAAATAGTATATCTTGGTCCTTTAACTGTATCCGGGATTCAAGTTCTGCTTTCTTATGTAAAAAGTTTCTAACATTCAAATGGATAATTTTAATCCTTCCAAATTCCATTTGCCATTCTTGGTCTCCTCTCTGGATGTTGGAGGACCGGGGTTCAGCTCCACATCACCAGTCAAAAACAATAATAACCAATTAATTGACGTGGTTATGAATCCCAGCCCATCCTGCCTCAGAGAAGGAGAATTTAAATATAGACCAAATTCACAGACATTCCTTTTAGACAAACAACCCAAACATTTACTAATGTCAGGAATAGTGCAACAGGATCCACACAACAAGGTAAAATGACTAAAATCATCCTTAAACTCATGGGGGGTTTCAGCATGTGCAGAATAACTAACCATATAAACCAAGCATTTATCAATAAAAATGAGACCAACTATCAAATGAATCACAAGACATATGTTTCCCTTCATAATAAGAAATAATTAGCTAAATATATATAAAAAAACTTTAAATAATTGTTAATGCCAATCTTGAGCTTTGATTAAATCTGCAGCACCTATCAAGACAAATTCATAAAATGCTCTAATTCACATCTTATATTAAATTAAGCAACCTATGGCTAATCTATTCTAATCCCACAGTATGAAAAATCCTAACCAGAAAAACAATTTAAAGCTAAAATGTTTAGTCTTATTACTAATCTACTTTTGCCAGCAAACAATGAACAATATCAAGCCCCACTCATTAACAAGCATTTGTCAATGCCGAATGTTGTCTCGCTGGTATTGGTAGTGCCAGAGGTAGAGATGCATAATAGGATTGGCAGTGAAGTATTGAAGTGATGCCAACCCCACCCCCACCCTGTAGACAGTGACAGGCATTGGGGTGTGCCTTTGGGTTGTCAGTTATAACGCTCATGCCATTGTACCTCACCCTACCCTGTGGACACTGACAAGTGTCGTGATGTGCTTTGGGGTCTTTGGGCATTATACTTACCCCATTCCATAAGGAAATATGCTGACGTGGGTGCAGTATAGGAGAATGGGGTGAATTTTGTGGCCGAACAGTGCAAGACACACCACGATGCATGTCAGTGGCTGCAGGTTGGGAGTGGGGGTAGAATGGCACGAGCATTACATCTGATGATCCCAAGTCACACCCCTGGTGCCTGTCAGTCTGTACCGGGTGGGGTGCTACAGTTGGATACCCTAACACCGTAGGTGAGTGGTAGGGATTTTCACTCCAAATTTTCAACATGGGCTGTTTGTGAGCCTACCTCATGAAAAGCAGCACAATCAGTTTGTTAGCTGAAAGGTGGTTTTGCATAGCAGCTATGCCATTTGGTGACACAGGGACGAAAACACATTTTGGGCAGGATGTGGAGAATGACAACTGTATTGTTCATGAGGAGGCATAAAAAATGGCAACGTTGAAACTCTGGAGTGAAAATATGAAACATTGGTGAAGTCATGAGCATGCATAGAAACTGCGCAACACAGATCCGTAACCCAATTATTTTTGGGTGTTTGTCAGCCACATTTTTAACATAGGAATTTTGGGACCTCCTCTCATGAACAGTGGCACTATGATTTTGTTAATCTGTCCCAAAAGTTGATTTCCCACAGCGACCATGCCATTGTGCACCACAGGTACTGAAACACATTTTGGGCAGGATGTGAAAAATGACAGCTGCACTGTTTATAGGAGGGGTGAAAAAATGGCAGTGTTGAAAATCTGGCATGGAAATATTGCAAATTTGCGAAGTTACAAGGGTGCGTGGAAACTGCGCAATGCACACTTGTAACACAGTCATTTTATGGACGTTCGGCACCAAATTTTCAACACAAACATTTTAGGACCTCTGCTCATGTACAGTGTCACCGTCATTTCCTCAAACTGTCCCATAAACTGATTTTGCACAGTGACCGCGCTATTCTGTGCCAGACATGCAAAAACACATTTTGGGCAGCACATGTAAAATGACAGCTGTACTGTTTATCAGGAGGTGTGGAAAAATGTCAATTTTGAAAATCTGGAGTGAAAATATTACAAATTCACGACGTTACAAGCATGCATGGAAACAGCGCAACTCACACTCGTAAAACTGCCATTTATTGGGATTTTTTTTACCAAATTTGCAACATAGGCTTTTTGAGAGCCCCCATGAACAGTGGCACTGTCATTTCATTACTGTCCCAAAAAGGTGATTCTGCAGTGACTACAAAATCACCTTTGGGACCTAATAATGCCATGACAGTGACTGAATTCATCAGGAGTGGTCCCAATAATCCCATGTTGAAAATTTGGTACAAAAATTCAAAAAAATGGCTGAGATATGCACCAAAGTTGAAAAAACCCTATTTATGCCATTACAGCTTACCAGCATTTCTTCAGTTGGTGGTCAGCTTTGAAGAGTGCAGACATGTTCCCAGTCTTCTCGTCAGACTCTGGAGGTAAATATAGAGTGAGGGGGTTGTGGAGAAGCAGGGTGCCCAGAGGGTGGGCGTGGGTTGCGGGAGGGGGCAGTGAGATAGCAAGGGACTGTTTCCTTTTTTCATAGGTTTAAAAAAAGAAAACATTGCAGGATGGTTTTGGTTTTGCAGGACATGTGGCACGCTGGGGTGGGATCCCAGCATGCCACCTAAGTGTTTTTTGGGGGTGGATTCTGTAGCCAACGGGGAATTGGGCACTCCCGTCAGCACATATTGTGGGGAACATGAGCTGAGAGGGATTGGGCACCCCCTTGGCAAGCAACAAAAGGGGGGACACATTATGCCAATGGGGAGTGGGCTCCCACATCTGCAAAATACAAGAGGATGGGGAGATAAATGCAGATGGGGAGTGGGCCCCCCCATCAGCAAAGAAAAACTGTTGGGGGGCGCATGATGCTGAGGGGGATTGGGCACCCCCTCGGCATACATTGTACATGGGAGGGAGGTAATTATGCTGATGGGGAGCATTATGACAGGCAGTGGTAGCAGTCACTGCCGCCATGTTGCCTGCATGTAGGGAGGCATGTTGTGGTCCTGCTGCATGAGAGCTTCGCTCTCATTACAGCAGACCTTTTCTTAGATCTGGTGGCCTCATTAAGGATGCATGAGATCACTGTCTGCTGCTGGCTGATTGGGGAATGAGGGACGCACCTTCTGATGTATGCCCTGCATTCGCCCAACAGTGACCGTGCTTCCAAATCTGCTACTACCGCAAGATGTTGGCTGCGCAAGTGTGAGCCAACATAAAAATAAGTTGAGTCTCAGGATCACTTTTCTAAATTGATTTACTCTGCTGCCTCATGCCTGAGGACTTGCCCCTCGGGCTGGCTCATGCATTTATGTGCCACAGCCCCACCCCTTCTAGATCTGGTTGGCTGAGCAGCTCACTGCCAAGCCCTTTCAAACCAGGTTAATCAGACAAAGACCATAGCACAAGGAACCAGCTTCCTTATTTAGTTAACATAGCCCATTTTTATTCTTTCAACAGTATGCAAGCAACAATTGCATTAGCAAGAGTAATGCAGACAGTTTTATAATGTATAGTGTAAGAAAAGCAGGCTGAAGTTGTTGCACCTTGGAATATCTAGCTGGCAAGCCCCAGACAGGATACCGAAGTCACAAGACCAGGCAGATGAAAGTGCAGGCAGAGAAGTTCAGTGTTCTTTGGGCCAGCACAGGCCTTTTATGTGCTGCAGCCCCACCGCTTTTAGCTCTGATTGACTGAGTGGCTTGCCGCCGAGCCCCCTCAAACCATGTTGCTCAGACAAAAACCAGAGCACAGGGAATCAGCTTCCTTGTTTACTTAACACAGCTCACTTTTATTCTTTCAGCAGTATACAAGCAACAGTCACATTTGCAAGAGTAATGCAAACAGTCTTACGATGTAAAGTGCAGGAAAAGCAGGCTGAAGTTGTCGCTCCTTGGAATATCTAGCTGGCATGCCTGAGACAGGATACCAAAGTCACAAGAGCAGGCAGATGAAAGTGCAGGCACTCAGGATTTTGGCTGCCCAGAAAAAGTATTTATGGGGCTAATTGGGAAAAAAAAACACCAGAATGTAGCTAAACAAGACCTGTTTAGCTAGGTTCTGGTGTTTGCTTAGTAAAATGACAACATTTATATGTATTCAATGCTTTTTAGTCTATGGGGAAAAAAAACAAGATGGTGGTTGGTGAAAAAGGATTTTGTCATCATGAAAAAGAAAATGATCTCGCAAAACTGAATCCTTTTTCACAAGATCAATTCCTTTATCAAACTTTTACTTCTATTCTGAAAAATGAACTTCCCATAGGAAATAATGGGAACTTAAAAACTGATTAACTTTGCAACAGGTTAATATTTTTGCACTAAACACTGACAGTTCTGTTACTCAAGTTCTTTCTATCATAACAAAATCACACCAAAATCCCACACTATCTGACTGTTAGGCTATGAGGAAAACTGCAAAGAGTGGTGACTTAACTTTGTGACACTATCTGGATATCAGAATCTGCACATCCAACTGGAACAAAACTTGCCATACCAAGAGGCCTACCCCACAGGACAGTGCATGCCAAATTTTGTGCAAATACACTGAACAGTTGCAAAGTTATTAAAGTGCAAAATTTGAGGTTTAACATAAAACAGGCTACTCAACCCTAACTATAGGGGCAGAACTGTGCCCCTATAATATCTATCTATCTATCTATCTATCTGTCTATATACATATATATATATATATTTATGTCAACACGCAAACACACATACACACATATATATCACCTTAGTACAGTCTATGCAATACAGACATTGTGGACCATTATACTCCAACAGTGCATAATGCATCAAATATTTACATGAACTACTAAATAAAATATGCCAAATTAAACAGGCAATAAGACATCAAAATATGTCAAAACTATTAGAAGAAATTAGTGAAAAAAAAACTTTGCTTAAAGCCACACAACACAGTATATATTCATTGCAAAAAACTTTGTTAATGCATCAGTTAGGGTTGCTTCCACAGCAACAAAAGCAAGGAAATGCGACATTAGGGTTTTCAACCCTAACTCTGAATCCCCCCCTACACACACACACACACACAACACAACACACATACAAGCAGGGGCCGGTACAAGGCAACACAACCAATCAGTAACAGACACCATAAGGTAACAGAAACAGCATACAACTCTGTAAACATAACACAAGAGGCATCATGTTTCAGCTACTGTATCACTTCTGCTACCACCCAAGTGTCTTGCAGGGTACACCCACATGCTGTGCAACCACGTAAGATGGCCACTGCATGAACTGTACATCTCCATGCAGATAGTACAACAGTACCCATAAGTCATGGTAGGACCACATGATGAGTTGGACCCTGTTCTTCCATCTATCCATTGAGATAGAACAACATCATTAGAATAGTACAACACTATCTATGTGTCACTGTGTCCATATGTCACAGTGTCACCTCATGGTTGTTCAGATACTGCACTCCCATCCCTCTATCAAGATATAAGTACAATACAATCTATATGTCACACTATCCATATGTTATACAGTGAGAGTACAGGGTGCTTCATATTCTGCTGTCCCATTCCTCCATCATCATACTACAACACAATACATACGTCACACTACCTATATGTCTCAATGAGAAAAATGCAACATATGGATAGCGTAACACATGGATTGTGTTGTACTATTTCAATAGGGGTATGGTAGTGCACAGCCCAAACTACCCTGTGTTCTCACTGTGACATATGTACAATGTGACATATGGATGGTGTTGCACTATCTTGATGTAGGACTAGGAGGGCAGGGTGCCACAGTGACATATGAACAATGTGTTCTATGGATTCTGACAAGCTGGGTCAATGGATAGATGACAGTGAATGGTCCAAAAGACAGTGCACTCCCAGCCCCAACATTAACATAATTGAACAGTGTCTTTATGAAATTATTGGAACACTATTCATCCATGTAGGTACTACAACAGTCTGCATAGATTAGGTTTGGAGTGTGGAGTTATTCACCATACAGTCAGATCATTACATGCAGTCACATCCCTACATGCAGACAGTAGAAGAGTATACATAGCTAACAGCAGAACCACATGATATTTTACATCCTGTGTTTCCATACTTCCATCCACACAAAAGAACAATATGTGTAAATCAGTCACATGGTAGGTTGGTTTACACCCTGCATTCCTATCCCTCCACAGGTGGACATACAATAAGTATCTATCTGTGGATATATAGTAGAGTGTGGCCCATATACTTCAACTCATTAAGTTATGAGCAGGTGTAGCAAAATAGTATGAAATAGTCATAATCATCTCATATTAAAGAACTGCCATCTAAAATGTTCTACATAGCCTTCTTAACACCTACCCACATGTTTGCACAGCATGTGGGTGTACCCTCAAAGGCACTGGGATGGCAGCAGAAGTGATACAGTAGCTGAAACATGATGATGGATGCCTCTTGTGGTATGTTTACAGAGCTGTATGTTCTTTCTGTTACCTTATGGTGTCTGTTTCTGATTGGTTGTGTTGCCTTGTACCATCCCCTGCTTGTATATGTGTTGTGCATGGGGGGGAGATTTGGAGTTAGAGTTGAATGCCCTAATGTCAAATTTCCTTGCTTTTGTCACTGTGGAAGCAACTCTAACTGATGTATTCACAAAGTTTTTTGAAATGAAGTTCCTTACTTTTTGAAGAAATGTAATATAAATAATAAATGGTTTGTATTGATGGCAGCACGGGGCCCTATGGGACCCGTGCTCCCACCAAGCTGCCCATTTGTGCATAATGATATGTGTGTTTGGGAGCATGGGTCCTCTGGGCCCTGCACTCCTACTTACACATAACAACGGAGCCATACAGCAGCCCTATAGGGCAAGGAAAACTTGTAACACAAATTTGCCAATATCTCAGCAAATGTAGCAGTTATGAAAAAAATGCAAGTGCCATTGTAATCATGACAGCAAAGCCACCAGTCGATGAAATCTGTATCTCACGTTGTTTCCAAGATATGGGCACCAAAAAGTGCTGTGGGTGCCACAATGTGTTTCTGAGATATGGGCGCTGCAATGTTATCCTATGGTAAAAATCTCAACTTCGTAATGGCATATCTATAGAACCAGTAAATATTTTTTACACCTGAGCAGCATAAGTCACATCTCTGGGACACCCACTTTATACCTTGCAAATTTCAAGCCAAAAGACCAAACCATCTATTTACAGTGTAATGTAACTGGTAACTGGTATGTGTTGGTGGGAGCGCAGGGCCCGAGCCAAACTTCCCATTTGTGCATAGTGACATGCGTCTGTGGGAGCCCACTTACTCAGACAATGGAGCCATACTATAGCTCTATAGGCCTGAAAAGGAACCATTGTAACACTAATTTGGTGATATCTCAGTAACCGTACAACTTAGGAAAAAACTTCCAATGCAGGTGTAATCTATGACTTTTAAACTTCCTCGTGTGCTAAGCTGAAGGTAGCAAAAAATCCTTATCTCGCTTCATTTTCGAGAAAGGCACCGCAGTGTCATCCTATGGGAAATTGCTCAACTTCAGAATGCTGTAACTATG
Organism: Neoceratodus forsteri; assembly: GCA_016271365.2. NCBI lineage: Eukaryota > Metazoa > Chordata > Ceratodontiformes > Ceratodontidae > Neoceratodus > Neoceratodus forsteri. Next base: position 905,659,505 of record CM028133.1, read on the forward strand.
GGCTCATTTAATGATTTGGGACCAAACCACAAAAAGGCACATGTGTTAGACCAGGGCTTGCCACCCTGCAAATTTCAGCCCAAAAGCACAATCCACCTTGGCACAATGAAGTGACAAAGAAATAGGACAATGTTGTCGAGCACTGTTTTCGCAACAACAAAAAATGTGTTCGTGACATCCCTATACCTTATAATGGTATGTTTTCTTACACAAACAAATGTTGTCGTGCACAAAAAATGTTTTCACGCCTTCCATATACATTTTCCATAGACTGTAATAGGACATGAAAAAATGACATAACTTTTGAACGGATTAATATTTTTTTACCAAATCGTCAAAAGGCACCCCTTTGACCCAGTTCACATCTATTCAATACAATTTCAGACCAAACAGGCACACTTTGTGTGTGCAACAGATGAAAAAAATGCAAAAAAAGTGAGGATTTTTCACAGCTTTTGACACTCTGCAGCTCTGCTACCGTAAATCCTACTGGAATGAAACTTTTCAGATCTAGAGACCTATGGTACCACTCCATGCAGGCAAACATTCAAACAAATCAGACCAATGGTTGCAAAGTTATTAAGGTTCAAAGTTTTGGGTTTGACATAGACATGGCCGTGCAACCCTGACTATACCTGCCTATCCAGGCAGGTATAATAGATGCTATTTTTTGCATCGTTCATTTGTTAGTTTTCAAACAAATTCTCACAGACTTTTTTCTGGCCATCTGAAGGAATCTTGAATGAGTTACATAAATGTCAACAAAATCTGTATCTCACATCATTTCCGAGATACAGACACCGAAAAGCACTGTGGGCACCGCAATGAAATCCTATGGGAAAAATCTCAAATTCATAATAGCATATCTATGGAACAGGTAAAATTTTTTACACCTAAGCAGCATAAGTCACATCTCTGGGACACCCCCTTTGTACCCTGCAAATTTCAAGCCAAAAGACCAAACCGCCTATTTACAGTGTAATGTACCTGGTAACTGGTATGTGTTGGTGGGGGTGCAGGCCCTTCAGGCCCCATTCTCCCACCAAACTACCCATTTGTGCATAATGACATGCGTCTGTGGGAGTCTGGGCCCTTCAGGCCATGTGCTCCCACTTACACAGAACAATGGAGCTGTACAGTAGCCCTATAGGCCTGAAAAGGAACCCTTGTAACACTAATTTGGCAATAGCTCAGTAACTGTACAACCTAGGAAAAAAGTTCCAGTGCAGGTGCAATCTATGGCTTTTAAATTTCCTCGCATGCTTAGTTCACCTAAAGGTGAACTAAGTTGTGTGTAGCAAAAACTCCATATTTCGCTTCATTTTCGAAATACGGGTGCACAATGTTATCCTATGAGAAATTTCTCACATTTGGAATGCTGTAACTATGGGTCCATTAAATGATTTGGGACCAAATCATCAAAGGGCACATCTGTGGGACCAGGGCTTGCCACCCTGCAAATTTCAGCCAAAAAGCACAATCCACCTTGGCACAATGAAGTGAAAAAGAAATGTAACAATGCTGTTGAGCATTGTTTTTGTGACAACAAAATGTTTTTGCAACAACAAAAAATGTGTTCGTAACATCCCTATACCTTAAAATGGTATGTTTTCGTGCACAGAAAAATGCTGTCGCACACAAAAAATGTTTTCACGAAAGTAGACTATACTGGAACATGAAGAAATGGCATAACTTTTGAACAGATTAATATTTTTCACTAAATCTTCAAAAGGCACCCCTTTGACCCAGTCCACATCTATTCAACACAATTTCAGACCAAACGGACACAATGTGAGTATGCAACAAATGAAAAAATTCAAAAAAGTGAGGATTTTTCACAGTTTTTGACACTTTACAGCTCCACAACTGTAAATCCAACTGGAATGAAACTTCCTATATCCAGAGACCTATGGTACCACTCCACACATGCAAACTTTCAGACAAATTGGACCAACCATTGCAAAATTATTAAGGTTCAAAATTTTGGGTTTAACATACAAGTGGCCATGCAACCCTAATTATAAAATATATATATATATATATATATATATATATTTAGAGAAAAAACTCCATTTAATGCATTAGTTAGGGTTGTTCCTAGCGACAAAAAGTGAGGAAATTCACTGTTGGGTTGAAAAGCCTTGGACCCCCGCCTCCCAACCGGCATTGGGGGCGCATTGGGATCGTCCTAACTCTCACCCAATGACATGTGTAAAGCAGCAGAAGTATAGGAGAATGGGGTGAGAGTTGGGACCCATCCCAATGCACACCCAATGCCGGTTGGGGGGGTATGGGGTCCAAGGGGTTTTCAACCCTAACAGCTAATTTCACTTTTGTCGCTGTGAACAACCCAACTAATGCATTAAATGGAGTTTTTGCCTCTAATTTCCTTCTTTGAGAATGATAACGAAATAGTGAATGTATGCACAGAAGGGTGCAGGGGCCCTCTGGCCCCCGCACCTCACCACTATCTTGTGGCATACTAACAGGGACAGCAACACAAACAGAAATGCTAACAGTGGCGCACATGGTAACACAAGTGCGAATGAGAACAGAAAAGGTAAGCACATGGTGGCGTGAGCGGGAACGGTCTGCCACGTGATGTGTTGTCACATAGTAACATGGTGCCTGCAAACAAAAATGTCAATGGGCATGGTGACGAAAGTGAAACAGAAAGATAAACAGTACTGTAGACAGAAATGGCAAAAAATAACAGAAACGCAAGCGCAAATGAAAACACAAAGGATAACGCACATGGTGGCGCAGACGTCAACGGTAAGTGAAACGGGTACAGAACCGCAAGCGGAAAGGGCAACAGTAACAGTAATGTAACCGCACAGGCTGGTTTTCCCCAAAACCTGCATAGAGAAAGACAGTGAGTACAAATAATGTATGCATAATAATGAGTAAGGGCGCAGAAAATGAGAACTTGGAATACTAAATACGTTATATCTCAGGAACCGTAAGACGTAGAAAAAAAATTTAAAAGTCATATTATTTGCAACTGTCCTGGTGAATTATTCTGATGAAAAGTCCGTATCTCGCACCGTTTCCGAGATACAGGCCCTGAAAGGCGCGGCGAACGCCGTAATGTTATCCTATTGGAAAAAAGAAAAGTTTGGAGCACCATAACTTTGCCTCCCTGTAATGTTTTTTCACCAAACCACTGAAAGGCACATCTGTGGGCTGTTGGCTGTCTTCCTCCAAATTTCAGGAAAAAGACCAAACCGTTATTTTACAGCAGGGATCCAAAGGATTTCTGTAATCGTTAGGCGCGTAATGTTATCCTATGGAAAAACCGTCAACTTTGGAGTGCTGTAACTTTGCTGCCATGTAATATTTTTTCAATACAACACTGAAAGGCACATCTGTGAGATGTCGGCTCCGTTCCCTCCAAATTTCAGCCCAAAACTCCCAACGGTTCTTTTGCAGCGCAGTGCCAAAGAATCGCTGTCACTGTCCCACAGATGGAAAACTACTGTCGCAATTTGCGAAAGCTTTCGCAAAAAAGTTCGACATTTTCGTGAGCATGAAAGTAATTTGTGAAAGTACTTTTTCCAGAAATTTGAAAAACATATTTCTGGGGTGTTTTACCACAAAATAAAGACATGGCAAGCATCCTCAGGGTCCGACTAGGTGAATACAAAAAGAATTAGGTTGCTAGAGGGTCCCAAATTTAAATGCCAACCATTTCTCTGATCACCAACTGAAAACAAAATGGCCGATTTGCGAAAGTAACAGGCCCATTTGCGAAAGTAAAAATGCATTTGCGACACTGTCAAACTTTTTGTTAACTTTTCCCATTGACTTATAATGGGAAACTGTTTTTGAATAACTTTTGAACTGTTTAATATTTTTTCACGAAATCTTCAAAAGGCACATAGGGGACCCTGGCTGCATGTTCCTGAAGATTTGAGCCAATCGCGAAAACCATTATGACCTGTAAGTGCGACCGTAGAATTCAGAAAAGCGTAAATGCGTGCACAGATCAAACAATAACTCTGCAGCCAGTATATCCAACCAGTACAAAACTTGGCAGATCCCAAGGCCTATGGTTCTTGATCATGTATTTCAAATTTCAGGCAAATCTGTAAAACAGTTGCAAAGTTATTAAGGTGAAAAGTTTTGGGGTTTAACATAGAAATGGCTTCTCACCTAACTATGGTAGCACTACCGTGCTACCATAATATATATATATATATATATATATATATATATATATATATATATATATATACACACACACATGCCTCAGCACTTCCAAACAGTTATACGATTATATATATATATATATATATATTAGAGGCAAAAAACTCTGTTTAATGCATTAGTTAGGGTTGTTCCACAGCGACAAAAGTGAGGAAATTCGCTGTTAGGGTTGAAAACCCTAACTCCGAATTCACCCTCCAGCACCACACACACACACAGACACACACACACATTCAAGTATGGGGGAGGACCAAGTCAACACAACCAATGACAGACATCCAGCAGCAGGTGACAGAAATAACAAACAATTGTCTAAATGTACTACGAGACATCCCCACCCACCTGACCAAGTACTGCATGCTCAGTGGAGATCAACAGCAAAACTGAGGCCTTGTACACCAAACGTACACATCCCTGATTGCAGCTGCACACATGTACCACACTTAGTAGTTGCATGGCCTTACCTACGATGCCCACACACACCACAACTGGTACTGTGCCGTTATTCAATATAAATGCTGAAGGTGCATGATGACAGTTGTAGAAAGGTTTTAACACTAGTGAGTATACATTAATTAAGAGAAGCACATAAATTAACTACAAGACACTAGCATGCTCAAGATGAAAGTAGTGATACATTTAGTAGGTGATTTACATAGTAGTACATTTACTGCAACGGTTTACTCAACATAGAGAGGCTGATGTAAAGCGATATGGAAAAGCATTGCCTGTTCAACGCTGGAAATTCAGACTGCCAGTATCACATGCATTCTTACTGATGAAGGTGTACTGCTGATGTACATACATAGACCTTCAGTGTGTTTCAATACTAAAGATGCAGTAAGTATTCTTTGTAAGAAACATTGTAATTGCATGGATCAGGCCAAGCAACTTCTAAATATCATAGCACTACTGAGCCAACAATGATGTACCTGTATCGAGATGTATATAGGATAGATTTTCCTGTAGGCACTTACTGAGTATGTTGTACCTGATAAAGACAATCTCATTGCATCTGTGATGACTTACTTATTCAAATAGTAATACATTTACTATTGTTGCAATGAGTGATCTATGCCACTTATGGACACAGTGTGATTTTTTTTAACAGTTGTTTCATACTCAGGCTGTATGCCTACTGTTTAGGTTTGCCACACTTCTGTCACTGATGCTATCAAAGTGATAACTATGTTAATTGTGGTACAACAGGAATCAAGTAGGTATGGTGTAGATATAAACAGAATGTCTTTTAGTATTGATTTAACTCACAATGGGGTAAGTGTACTAGGACAGCAGGGGTTATCCTCTATCACTGACTCTGTCAGTTATAATAACACTAGGGTTTCGATGACTGTAATGATCAAGTTACACTGTTCATCTTCATGAGTTCATATTCACAGCCATTCTCCAGTAACTACACAGTGAATGGTGTAACTGGGTGGGACACTGTGTTGCAAAGCTGCTGCAGTGCCTAGCAGAGGGAGAGTATCTACTCATAGAGACAATTAAGCAATAAGGCATGACCAGCAGTTATGTTAAATGGTCTGTTAATCACCTATGAAGTTTAATGTTGAAATGAGGCATAGCCGAGTGCCAGATGTTGCTAGACAGTGATAAACTGACCATTAACATAATACCTGGGAGTGGCTTATTGCTATCATAATAAAACTGTTTTTTAAACAAAATTAAACCATGCTCATCATATGGTTAGGCTCTACATGTATGTTAATAAAAACTAAACATAAGGCTGTTACAATGTTTACAGTCAATTAGAAAGCTGCATTTCTCAAACCCTTGTTATAATCAGAGATATTATACCTGTACAACTCCTTGGTTTTGCTGAACTCTATTGCTCAGGTGGCCCACCACAAGTGGTGTGGTCTGGTGTGGGGCATCGGTAGGTAAGGCCATGCAACTGAGTGTGGTACGTTGTGTGCAGCTGCAATCAGGGATGTGTACGTTTGGTGAACATGGCCTCAGTTTTGCTGTTGATCTCCACTGAGCATGCAGTACCTGGTCAGGTGGGTGGGGATGTCTCGTAGTACATGTAGACAACTGTTTGTTATTTCTGTCACCTGCTGCTGGATGTCTGTCATTGGTTGTGTTGACTTGGTCCTCCCCCATACTTGAATGTGTGTGTGTCTGTGTGTGTGTGTGGTGCTGGGGTGAATTCGGAGTTAGGGTTTTAACCCCTAACAGCAGGCCTCTCACTGTCGCTGTGGAACAACCCTAACTAATGCATTAAAAGGAGTTTTTTGCCTCTAATTTCCCTTCTTTTTGAGAATGATATTGAGAAATAGTGAATGTAATGCGGTGGCAGCAGCATGGGGCCCAAAGGGCCCCGCGCTCCCGCCACATGATGTCTTGTGGCATAGTAACAGGAGCAGCAAAGCAAACAGAAATGCTAACAGTGGCACACATGGTAACAAGCGCGAATGAGAACAGAAAGGGTAACGCACACGGTGGCGTAGACGGGAACAGTGTGCCACGTGATGTCTTGTCACATAGTAACATGGTGCCTGTAAATGGAAACGTCAATGAGCATGGTGACGCAAAGTGAAACACAAAGAGAAACAGTACGGTACACACAAATGGCAAAAAAGTAACAGAGACGCAAGCTCAAATGAAAACGCAAAGGATGGCGCATGTGGTGGCATTGGGGTGTGCATTGGGATCATCAGCCCTAACTCTCACCCCATGACATGTGTAAAGCAGCGAAGTATAGGAGAATGGGGTGAGATTAGGACCCACGATTCCAATGCACACCCAATGCCGGTTGAGGGTGCAAGGGGTTTTCAACCCTAACAGCGAATTTCCTCACTTTTGTCACTGTGGAACAACCCTAACTAATGCATTAAATGGAGTTTTTTGCCTCTAATTTCCCTTCTTTTTGAGAATGATAATGAGAAATAGTGAATGTAATGCAGCGGCGGGAGCGCGGGGCCATGGTGCCTGCAAACAGAAATGTCAATGGGCATGGTGACGTAAAGTGAAACAGAAAGATAAACAGTACTGTAGACAGAAATGGCAAAAAATAACAGAAACGCAAGCGCAAATGAAAACACAAAGGATAACGCACATGGTGGCGCAGACATCAACGGTAAGTGAAACGGGTATGGAACCGCAATCGGAAAGGGCAACAGTAACAGTAATGTAAGCGCACAGGCTGGTTTTCCCCAAGACCTGCATAGAGAAGACAGTGAGTACAAATAATGTATGCATAATAATGAGTATCGGTGCAGAAAATGAGATCTTGGAATACTAAATACATTATATCTCAGTAACCGTACAACGTAGAAAAAAAATTTAAAAGTCATATTATTTACAACTATCCTGGCTAATTTGAATATTAGCCCCCTCAAAGGGCTAACAATTTTCTGATGAAAAGTCCATTATCTAGCACGTTTCCGAGATACGGGCCCTGGCAGCATGACGCCGTAATGTTATCCTATGGGAAAAAAGAAAACTTCAGAGCCCATAACTTTGCCTCCCTGTAATGTTTTTTCACCAAACCACTGAAAGGCACATCTGTGGGCTGTTGACTGTCTTCCCTCCAGATTTCAGGAAAAAAGACCAAACCGTTATTTTGTAGCAGGGTGCCAAAGGATTTCTGTAATGTATCGGGCGCTGTAATGTTATCCTATGGGAAAAACCGTCAACTTTGGAGTGCTGTAACTTTGCCGCTGTGTTATATTTTTTCAATACAACACTGAAAGACACATCTGTGAGATGTCGGCTCCGTTCACTCCAAATTTCAGCCCAAAACTCCCAACGGTTCTTTTGCAGCGCAGTGCCAAAGAATCGCTGTCACTGTCCCACAGATGGAAAATTACTGTCGCAATTTGTGAACGTTTTCGCAAAAAGGTTTGACACTTTCGTGAGCACGAAAGTAATTTGCGAAAGTACTTTTTCCAGAAATTTGAAAACCATATTTCTGGGTTTTTTTACCACAAAATAAAGACATGGCAAGCATCCTCAGGTCCGACTAGGTGAATACAAAAAGAATTAGGTTGCTAGAGGGTCCCAAATTTAAATGCCAACCATTTTTCTGATCACCAACTGAAAACAAAATGGCCGATTTGCGAAAGTAACAGGCCCATTTGCGAAAGAAAAAATGCATTTGCGAAAGTGTTGAACTTTTTGTTAACTTTTCCTTTGACTTATAATGGGAAACTGTTTTTTGAATAACTTTTGAACCGTTTAATATTTTTTCACGAAATCTTCGAAAGGCACATCGGGGACCCCAGTCGCATGTTCCCTGAAGATTTTGGACCAGTCGCGCAAACCGTACGACCTGTAGGCGCGACCGTAGAATTCCAGAAAAAGCGTAAATGCGCGCACAGATCACACTTAATAACTCCACAGCCGTATATCTGACCACTATGAAACTTGGCAGATCCCAAGGCCTATGGTACTTGATAATGTATTCCAAATTTCAGCCAAATCTGTCATACAGTTGCAAAGTAATTAAGGTGCAAAGTTTTGGGGTTTAACATAGAAATGGCTCCTCAACCCTAACGATGGTAGCACTACCGTGCTACCATAATATAGTGGTGATCGTATAAACGTTTGGAAGTGCTGAGGTGTACCTCGAGGTACCAGGTACCTCCTCAGCACTGCCAAACTTTTATACGATCACCACATGAACTTGAGTGCCTCAGTGGAACCTTGAGGTACCTCAAGGTATACCTCAGCACTTTCAAACTTTTATACAATCACCACTGTATATATGTGTGTGTGTGTGTGTATATGTATATTAGAGGCAAAAAACTCCGTTTAATGCATTAGTTAGGGTTGTTCCACAGCGACAAAAGTGAGAAATTCGCTGTTAGGGTTGAAAACCCCTTGGATCCCGCCCACCCCCAACGGCATTGGGGTGCGCATTGGGATCGTCAGCCTCAACTCTCACCCATGACACGTGTAAAGCAGCAGAAGTATAGGAGAATGGGATGACAGTTAGGACCCACGATCCCAATGCACACCCAATGCCAGTTGAGGTAGTGGGGATCCAGGGGGTTTCAACCCTAACAGCAATTTCACTTTTGTCGCGTGGAACAACCCTAACTAATGCATTAAATGGATTTTGCCTCTATTTCCTTCTTTTGAGAATGATAACGAGAAATAGTGAATGTAATGCAGCGGCGGGGACGCGAATGATGTCTTGTGGCATACTAACAGGGACAGCAACGCAAACAGAAATGCTAACAGTGGCGCACATGGTAACACCAGCGTGAATGAGAACAGAAAGGTTAACGCACATGGTGGCGTAGACGGGAACGGTCTGCCACGTGATGTGTTGTCACATAGTAACATGGTGCCTGCAAACAGAAATGTCAATGGGCATGGTGACATAAAGTGAAACAGAAAGATAAACAGTACTGTAGACAGAAATGGCAAAAATAACTTGAAGCATAGCGCAAATGAAAGCGCAAAGGATAGCACATGGTGGCGCAGGCGTCAGCAGTAAGTGAAATGGGTATGGAGCCGCAAGCGGAAAGGGCAACAGTAACAGTAATGTAAGCGCACAGGCTGGTTTTCCCCAAAACCTGCATAGAGAAAGACAGTGAGTACAAAGAATGTATGCATAATAATGAGTATCGGCGCAGAAAATGAGAACTTGGAATACTAAATACGTTATATCTCAGGAACTGTACGATGTAGAAAAAAAATTTAAAAGTCATATTATTTACAACAGTCCTGGCTAATTTGGTACTTAGCCCCTGGAAAGGGGCTAAGAATTTTTCCGACGAAAAAGTCCGTATCTCGCACCGTTTCCGAGATACGGGCCCTGATAGGCGCGGCGAACGCCGTAATGTTATCCTATGGGAAAAAAAGAAAAGTTCGGAGCACCATAACTTTGCCTCCCTGTAATGTTTTTTCACCAAACCACTTAAAGGCACATCTGTGGGCTATTGGCTGTCTTCCCTCCAAATTTCAGGAAAAAAGACCAAACCGTTATTTTGCAGCAGGGACCCAAAGGATTTCTGTAATGCTTCGGGCGCTGTAATGTTATCCTATGGGAAAAACCGTCAACTTTGGAGTGCTGTAACTTTGCTGCCATGTAATATTTTTTCAATACAACACTGAAAGGCATATCTGTGAGATGTCAGCTGTGCTTCCTCCAAATTTCAGCCCAAAACTCCCAACGGTTATTTTGCAGTGCAGTGCCAAAGAATTGCTGTCATTTTCCCACAGACTAGAAAACTACTGTCGCAATTTACGAAAGCTTTCGCAAAAAAGTTCGACACTTTCGTGAGCACGAAAGTACTTTTTTCAGAAATTTGAAAAACATATTTCTGGGGTGTTTTACCACAAAATAAAGACATGGCAAGCATCCTCAGGGCCCGACTAGGTGAATACAAAAAGAATTAGGTTGCTAGAGGGTCCCAAATTTAAATGCCAACCATTTTTCTGATCACCAACTGAAACCAAAATGGCAGATTTGCGAAAGTAACAGGCCCATTTGCGAAAGTAAAAATGCATTTGTGACACTGTCAAACTTTTTGTTAACTTTTCCCCATTGACTTATAATGGGAAACTGTTTTTTGAATAACTTTTGAACCGTTTAATATTTTTTCACGAAATCTTTGAAAGACACATCAGGGACCCCGGCCGCATGTTCCCTGAAGATTTCAGGCCGGTCATGCAAACCATATGACCTGTAGGCGTGACCATAGAATTCCAGAAAAAGCATAAACGTGCGCGCAGATGATGCTTAATAACTCTGCAGCCGTATATCCATTAGGTATGAAACTTAGTAGATCCCAAGGCCTATGGTTCTTGATCACGTATTCCAAATTTCAGGCAAATTCGTCAAACAGTTGCAAAGTTATTAAGGTGCAAAATTTTGGGTTTAACATAGAAATGGCTCCTCAACCCTAACTATGGTAGCACTACCGTGCTACCATAATATATATATATATATTGCAAAAAAACCTCAGTTAATGCATCAGATAGGGTTCCTATTACAGTGACAGAAGTATGGAAATTCAGTGTTAGGTTCCCACCCCTACCAGCACCCCTCCTCCCTCCACACGCCAACAGGCATTGGGGTGTGCCTTGGGGTAACTGGCCCTAACTCTCACCCCATTCCATGTATAAGGAAGCTGAGATGGCACAGTATAGGAACCGGGGGTGAGTTAGTCCTGACAAACCCTAGGCACACCCTGACTCCTGTTGGTGTGTGGAGGGTGGGGGGTAGGGGTGGGAACCCTCACACTGAATTTCCATTCTTTGGTTGCTGTAATAGGAACCCTAAATGATGCATTAATGCAGCACTTTGGAATGAATTTCCTTACTTTTTGAGATAGTATAATAATGTCCTTATTTTACTGTGGGAGTGCAGGGTCTGAAATCCCTCCATATATGCGCATATGTAAGTAGGTGTGGAAGCGCAGGGCCCTCTGGGCCCTATGGTTCCATGTGTTGAACAACAGTGACCAAACTGTTAGCATAGCCATCTTATTACCCCACCTAATGTACCCCGGTACAGAGAAATTGTGAAATGCAAGGCAAAACTTAATAATCACTGCTTCAGCGCTCATTCATGCACATGTGCAAAAACACATTTTGGGCAGAATGTAAAAAATGACAGCTGTACTGTTCATGAGGTGATGTGAAAAAATTGCTATTTTGAAAATTTGGCTTCAAAATATTGTAAAGTACCGTTATGAACATGCTTTGAATAAATTCAATGGACGCACGTAACTCAGGCATTTTTAGGAATTTTTTTCATCACATTTTAGGCATGGTGGGGACCCCACCTCATGAACATTGACACTGTCATTTTGTTAATCAATCCCAAAAGGTGAATTTATGCAGCATATGCACCATTCTGTGCCACAGGAGTGAAAACACATTTCAGGCAGGATATGAAAAATGACAGCTGTACTGTTCATGAGGTAGTGTGAAAAAATGACAATGGGGAAAATTTGGAGTGAAAATATTAAAAATTGCCAATGTTACATACATACATAGCAAAATGACAATGGGCACACATAACTCAGGTATTTTTTTTTTTATTTTTGCACCAAATTGTCAACATGGGCTTTTTGGGACTCCACCTCATGAACACTGGCACTGGGAGTGTCATTTCATTAACTGGTCCCAAAAGGTGATTTCACACAGTGATTGTGAAATCACCTTTCAGAACTGAGTAACAAAATGACACTAGTGTTCATGAGGGGGGTCCCAAAAAGCACATGTTAAAAATCTGGTGAAAAAAATAAAAAATTGGTGACATATCATCATAAGTTCAAACCGCCATTGACAGTCATTATATGGCACTTACTGTCCCTGGATTCTTCAGTTTGCTGTTCAGCTTTGAAGAGTGCAGATGTGTCTTGGTACACAGAAGATGACAAAAGAGGATCTCCTGTGGTAAGTATAGGGCAAGGGGGGTGGGGTGGTGGGTTGCTCAGTGGGAGGGTCAGGATGGGGGGGATGGGGAGACGACAAGGGACCGTTTTGTTTTTTAAAGGATGAAAAACAAGACATTGAGGACTTTTTTTCAGGTATATAAAAGTAAACATTTGGGGACACTGGGGGTGGGCTCCCCCAGTATCCGACAGTACTGGTGGTATTGGGGATTTATGACATAACTGGGGACACTGGGAGTGGGCTCCTCAGACATCCTGTTGTTGGCAATGTGAGAGACTTTTTTGTTCAGTTGGGGACACTGGCATCTAGTGCCGATATGGGGATTGGGCACCCCAATGACAGCAGAAACATTTTTTCTTTTAAAATAAATATTCCTGGATTTTCAGCTCATGAGGGGATCCTACTTCGTATCTCATAATACAAATCAAGATCTAACTTTGTATGATGCTGATACAGAGAATTTAAATGTTAAATAACACACATTTTAAGGCCATTTTTTGAGCAGTAAAGTGCAGAATGCACCTAAGGGGTACCAATAAACAAGCTACATGTGTTGGTTCCTCCCCAGAATATCATTTTGGAATGTTTCCAAAATTGAATTTTCAGGCAAAACTGAAAACAAGATGGCAGCCATATGAAGAAGGAATTATCCCATATGAAGCAGGATTCCTTCTTCATTTCATACAGTTATATTGTAGCGTGTACTGAGCATTCTCAAAAATTATTTCTTTCAAATTTTTAAATTACAATAACTTAAAAACTGATTATTTTTTCACCAGACTAGTAAAAGGCACATTTGTAGTGTAGTCCCCTTTCTGCCCTGAAAATTTCAGACCAAAAAAAATCACAAACATCTGAGCTGTAGGCAAGTTCAAAGAAAAATCCCAGCAAGAGAGAAAACGTGTTTTCTTCACCTCTCAGAGGGTGCACATCCAACCAGAACATAACTTGTCACATCAGGAGCTCTACCCCATAGGACAGTGCATACCAAAGTTTGTGCAAATCCATTGAATGGTTGCCAAGTTATTAAAGTGCTAAATTTTGAGTTTAACATTGAAGTGCCTACTCAACTCTAACTATAGGGGTGTGACTGTGCCCCTTCCGGCCTTCCAGAGGAGGTTGTGGAGTCAAAATCAGTGGTGGAATTCAAGCATGCATGGGACAGTCATAAGGCAATTCTGGGGGTTGGGGGTAAGAAGAAGTAGGCTGCTGGTTAACTAGGATCTGCAGCTTATCCAGTAGGTAGGGAAATGGGCAGACTGGGTGGGCCAAGCGGTCCTTATCTGCCGTCAAATTCTATGTTTCTATGTTTCTATAACATTATATATCTATCTCTCTCTCTCTCTCTATATATATATATATATATATATATATATATATATATATATCTGTATAAAAGACAAAAGATCCTCTGTGCTCAAACACTGAGGCAAGGGTTACCCAAAGGGCATTTGGCTGGGAAGCCAAGTTTCAGAAAATACAAATCACACATGCCCCCACAATGCAAAGCATCATGGGCTGCATATGCAAATCACCACAGAATGTTATGCTGGTCCAACTTTAAGCAGAAATGCATGGTGCCAAAAGGCCTCTCACACAGTTTGCAAAGGGTGCTAACAGAAGACATAGACACGTGTTTCGTCCTACCAGGACTCATCAGTATGCCTCGTCTGTTTGACACCCCAGTGGAATGGACCAGCTACCCTTAAGGCAGTGTGCCTTGGATATATTGTGGTGAACCCAATATATATATCTATATATATGTGTGTGTGTGTGTGTGTGTATATATATATATATATACAGTCACTGCAAAAAACATCATTAATGCATCAGTTTGGGTTGTTACTAATGTGACAAAAGCAGGGGAGTGTGGTGTGGTTTAGTCCTAACACCCCCTTACGCAGACACTGACAGGAATTGGGGGGGGCCTGGGGGTCATCAGCCCTAACGATCAGCCCATTCCATAAGTAAATAAACTGAAATGGGTACAGTATAGGAGAATGGGATGAGCATTAGGGCTGACGATCCCTGGGCACACCCCCAACGCCTGTCATTGTTTGCAGGGTAGGGGTGGGGTGTTAGGGTTGGAAACCTAACACCACATTTACCTGCTTTTGTCACTTTAGTAACAACTCTAACTGATGCATTAATGAAGTTTTTGTAAAGAATTTCCTTAATTTTTCAGATAGTGTAATCATATACTTATTTGTGTGTGAGAGGGTGCTGTGCTCCCATCCCTCCATAGATGCATATATGTATGTAGCCATGGAAGCGCAGGGCCTCATTGCTTCCATTTCTAGAACAACAGCGACTAAATTGTCAGCATAGCCATCGTATTACACCACCTCATGTACCTCAGTACAGAAAATGTTTGAATCCATGCTAAAACATAATTTTGTGAACTGCAGTAACATTCTGTGCCACAGGTGTGAAAACACATTTTGGGTGGGATTTGAAAAATGACAGTTGTGACATACATGAGGTTGGTAATAAGAAGGCTATGTTGAAAATCTGGGGTAAAAATATTTACTATTTCTGAAGTTACGAGTGGGCGTACCAAAATTGCAACAAATGGTCATATCTTTGGCATTTTTTCATATTTTGACCCCAAATTTTCAACATAGGCTTCTTATGACCCCACCCCATAAACCCCATAGGAGTAAATTGTAAACTCTGTGCCAAAACACCATTCTGCGTCACAAGGCAAGAACACATTTTGGACAGGATGTGAAAAATGACAGCTCTACTGTTCATGAACTGGGGTAAAAAATGGCTATGTTGAAAATTTGGAGTCAGAATATTGAAAATTCTGAAAGTTATGCATGTACGTACAAAAATGTCAATGAATGTGCATAACTCACCCATTTTAGGAATTTTTTCATCAAACTTGCAACATGGTCTTTTTGGGACTCCACCTCATGAACTCTATCGGTGAATGTTTATTTGGTCCCGAAAGGTGATTTCACACAATGACCGCGAAATCACCTTCTGGGACCAGTTCATGAAATGGGGTCCCAAAATGGCCATGGTGAAAATGTGGTGAAAAAATTCCAAAAAATGCCAAAGTTATGAACACTGTACTTACCTTGATTCCTCAGTTTACGGTTTGGCTTTGAAGAGTGTAGTCATGTCCCAGTCCACAGAAGATGACAGCCCTATGACCTCCAGAGGTAAGTATAGGGTAAGGGGGGGGTGGGATGGTGGGTGCTCAGTGGGAGGGTCAAGATAGGGTAGGGAGTGGCTGGGATGATGAGGGACTGTTTTCTTTTTTCAGGTAAAAAAAAGACGTCCAAAAAGGTTATAGTAACTAGTAGCATACTACAAGCAATGACAATGTGGGTTATTTTATTTGGCAAATAAATGATTCCCCTTTCTGCACTGCTTTCTGGGGTAGTAATCTGAACTCTTCCCTGAGGCACACTTGCAGTAAATTTCTTGGGGGGGGGGTTGGAGTTGGGGGAACAAACAAGCTGGTGAGGAATGATTTATTTAATCTTTACAGGACTTAGATTACTGATCATGATAAAAGTGCAAATGTATCCTTCACATGGCACTTGGGTATTTTCTGTAAAATAATAAAACCCAAAAAATGAGACAAGTGCATCATAAACAAACTCCTAATGAAGGATTTGTTTTTTTGTGCAGCTGTAGTTGTTAGAGACTGAGCAGGATAGACATCAGGAGAGGAGAGAGAGACAGAGAGAGAATTAAAAGCTAACCCTGAGTGTCAGGTAGACCAGTATACTGCTGCAACACAACTTTAAAGAGCTCAATATATTCTGTTATGAAAGAAAAAAAAAATCTGTTCCATTAACTTGTGCAATACGAAGGAAAAATGTGTCCATGCCAGACTGCACTGAACAATGTCAGGTGTGGGGTGAGGCGGCTGACTTTGGAGGGATGTTTAAAATGTCTTCCCAAGGGGCAAGGGGGGGCGTGCCATTTTCAAGTTTGCCTAGGGGTACCAGATACCCAAAGGCCAGCTCTGATGGCAATAACCAAAAAACTCAAGCTGTGAATTACTCGGAGATAGTTTAAAGCAGATAAGATAAATTAACCCCATCTGAGAAAATTAAAAATATGCAGAAATAAAAACAATTCCAAATGGGGCACAAAAACACTTTAAAACAAGCATTTGTCAATACCGAATGTTGTCTTGCTGGCATTGGCAATGGTAGTGCAGGAGTTACAGAGATGCATAATAGGAATGGCAGTGAAGTACTGAACTGATGCCAACCCCACCCTGCAGAGACTGACAGGCATTGGGGTGTGCCTTTTGTTCATCAGCCATAACGCTCATGCCATTTTACCTCACCCTACCCTGCAGACACTGACAAGTGTTGTGGTGTGCCTTGGGGTCTTCGGGCCTTACTCTTACCCCATTCCATAAGGAAATATGCTGAGATGGGTGCAGTATATGAGAATGGGGTAAACTTTGGGGCCGAAGACTCCAAGGCACATCTTGATCCTTGTCACTGGCTGGAGGGTGGGGGTGGAATGGCGTGAGCATTACAGCCGATGATCCCAAGTCATACCCCTGATGTTTGTCCGTCTCTACAGGGTGGGGCATTACAGTTGGAAACCCTAATGCCATGGGTGTGTGTTGGTATTTTCACTCCAAATTTTCAACATGGGCTTTTTGTGACCCCCACCTCATGAAGAGTGGCACTATCAGTTTGTTAGCGGAAAGGTGATTTTTGCACAGTGACTGCGCCACTTGGCACCACAGGTGTGAAAACACATTTTGGGCAGGATGTGAAAAATGACAACTGTACTATTCATGAGGAGGTGTAAAAAAATGGCAATGCTGAAAGTCTGGAATGAAAATATGAAAAACTGGAGAAGTCACGAGTATGCATAGAAACTGTGCAACGCATGCCCGTAACCCAATTATTTGGGGAATTTTTTAACCACATTTTCATCATAGGCATTTTGGGACCTCCCCTCATGAACAGTGGCACTGTGATTTTGTTACTCTGTCACAAAAGTTGATTTCCCACAGCGACCACGCCATTGTGCGCCACAGGTGCAAAAACACATTTCGGGCAGGATGTGAAAAATGACAGCTGTACTGTTCATAAGGAGGTGTGAAATAATGGCAATGTTGAAAATCTGTAGTTAAAATACAAACAATTGTCGAAGTTACGAGCATGCATGGATACTGCGCAATGCACGCTCATACCGCAGCCACTTTTTGGAATTTTTTAACCAAATTTGCAGCATGGAATTTTTGGGACCCCACCTCATGAACAGTGTCACTGTCATTTCATTAATTGGTCCCAAAGGTGATTCTGTGCAGTGACTATGAAATCACCTTTCGGGTCTGGGTAACAAGATGACAGTGCATGGTTCATGAGGTGGGGTCCCAAGAACCCCATGTTGAAAATCTGGTACCAAAATTCCCTAAAATGGCTGAGATATCCACCTAAGTTGAAACTCCCCATTGCCTGCCATTATAAAGCTTATTGCATTTTGTTCAGTTCCTGGTCAGCTTTTGGAGAGTTCAGACGTCTTCCCACTCCACAGAAGATTGCAGCACCAGCCCTCCAGAGGTACGTATGGGGTGAAGGGGGTGCGGTTGGGGAAGGGACTCGGCAGGATCTACTCTAGGACCTTTTTTTCCACAGGTAAAAATAGAAACCAGACTTTGGGAGACTGTGTTTTTTATTTGCAGGTAAAAAAAAATTATTTCAGGCACACTGGAGTGGGCTCCCAGTGTGCCACAAGTTTGGAGGAGACATGATGCTGACGGGGATTGGGCAGCCACATCAGCAAAGAAAGTGTGTGGGGGGGTTAACATAATGCCGATGGCGATTGGGCCCCCCTGTTGGCAAACAAATTGAACTGGGGGGGGACATGCTGACACGGGGATTGGGCATCCCCAATGTTGGCTTTGTAAGGATTGTGTGGCGGGCAGAAGGAGCCACCATATTTATTGGAATGTTTCACCAGGAAAGGCATATAATGGAGTCTTGTCATCTGATGCTCCAATGAGGAAACTGCACCTCATTGGAGCGGCAGATTTCTTTCAACTCTGTGGCTCTCTCTGAAACTGCTGACATTGCCAGCATGCTCGCTAAATTGGTGGCTGAGGGATGCACCCACTAAAGTGTTCCCTGCATTAGCCACAACAGTGACACACCTCTGAATGTGCTACTACCACAAGATGTTGCTTGTACGTGCATGCAAAACAACATAAAAAGCATCAAAAAAGTAGCTGAAGTGTAATGTGGAGGAGCAGCAGTGCGGCCATCTTGCTGCTCCAACTCCGAGTTGAACTGCCTCTGTCTATTCAAGGACTGCTCTGTAATCAAAGCTCTCTTGAAAAGTTTACTGAGGTCTGATTTTGTTTTTTAATTTATTTCTTATATTGTGTCCCCCTTCCCCCTTTCATAAGAGGGGCACAGAGACATGAATCAGCCGCCAGGGACACCCACTGTTGTTGGCCACAGAGGAACACCGATCCCCTCCCTTCCCCTTCTGTGGTGAGTGACCCAAATACGAAGGGGAACCACTAAAAAAAATACCACCAACAGCTTAATCTGGTTCAAGGTCAGTTGGCATTCATCTGTATTCCCTTCCCCTGGGTCATGCCTGAAAATAGGCAGAATTTGTCTAATGCACTTACCCCGTCAACAAAAACTAAAAAAAATAAATAAAGGTAGAGTGCTAGGAATAAGGACAGATGCCCCCACTGTCACAGAAACAAAATACACACTGCCTCTGATGCTACATGATATAAAGGCTGTTGTTTGATCCCCAGTCCCTCGATCTCTTAGCCATCAAGAAATAAAAAAAAAAAATAATAATATAATAAACTGTATATGTGGTGCAAAATAAAGAAAAAAGCTACATGGTCCAGTTAAGGTCACCAGTATATGCCTCTACTCTTGTCAAAACTGGATACTGGCTATGCTGGGTTTTTTTAACCTTTCTGTCAGTATTTCTCTGTTCTCTTAAGCTATTTTCTTTTTTACCTTCCTTTCTAGTGGCTATTACGAGGCACAGATGTACCTTCAGCTGGAGCCCATCAGCTGTCTTTCATGGACATCACACAGACTCAGGATCTGATGTTCTACACAGTGGAGATTTTTTAAATGTTGCCAACTACCCTAGCAGAAACACTCTAAAACCTAGAGATAGGACACAACAGAGAATATCTATTAAAAACAAACACACAAAACAAGGTAAAGCAAAAATATTTATTACACAGGACAATTTAACCCAAAAAAATCAAAATAAAAAGTGAATACCTGCATTTTAACATTGATGAAGTGCTGTACCAACCAGCTGCAGAAGTTGGGAAAACCCACTGTTCAGATACAGAGATTGCATGGGAAGTGCTTCTCTGGCTAAGCCAGGCACCCAGGATTTTGGGTGCCCTAATAAAGTATTTCTGGCCCTAACTGTGAACAACAAACATCAGAATCTAGCTAAACGGGGCCCCTTTAGCTACTGTAGGTCCTGGCATTTGTTTTTAAAATGACAAAATTTGTATGCATTTTCCATGCTTTTTATCTTGTGGGAAAAAAGCAAGATGGCAGCTCATGAAAAATGATTTTTTTCTGCATGAAAAACGAACAGATCTCATGAGAAAGAATCCTTTTCTGCTAGATCAAATCTTTTGTCAAACTTTTTCCCTCTGTCCTGAAAAGTGATCGTCCTATTGAAAACAACAGGAAATGAAAAATTAAATAACTTTGCAACAGATTAATATTTTTCACAAAACAAAGCATGCTTGTTCTGTTACCCAAGCTGTTTCTACCATAAAAAAAATTCACACAAAAATTCCACACCATCTGGACACAAGGCAAAGAGGAAAAAAGTGGTAACTGTATGACTTTTTGCACTGTCTGGATCTCAGAATACACATATCCAAATGGAACAAAACTTGCCATATCAAGGGGTCAGTTACTGTGTTTTCATGTCTGAACAAACTTACATTTTGCAATATATTTGAGCATTGGTTTCAACCTGAGTGCAACCTCTTTGTATTATTGTCAAATTTGGATCCTGGGTCTTGATTAGCACCAGCATAGCTTCCTGTGGTGCCCCATATCTGTTTGGAGCCATATCAAGAGATATATCTCACAGGACAGCGTATACCAAATTTTTAGCAAATCCATTGATCGGTTGCAAAGTTATTAAAGTGCAAAATTTGAGGTTTAACATTAAATATGCTACTTAACCCTAACTATATATATATCCTTGGCTTTTTTTGTGTACAGAACTACTAGTCATGAAAAGACAATCATATGCCAAGGGTTCTAATCTATGAATCTGAGGGAACAAAGGCAGTAATTTTGATGTATTACTGCCTGTTTAATTTGAAATACTATATAGATTTCTATGGTGAGGTTTGCCTGACTAGAATTCAGCACAGTTCTAAAACATGAAGTGTGAGACTGATTTTTCTGAGTGGAACTGAAGTCTTTAACGATCAGCTGCTTGAAGTGATCAGTAGGTATGCACTGCTTGTAAAATATAGGGTAAAGAAAGAGCTCGATCTGGTTCGGTCACAGTCTAAAAGTGGCCTTAAGGGACATGAATAAATACTGAGCTAAAGCCAGGCTCACTAAACTGGCACAGGACTGGACTGTGTTTAGGCAGGAAAAAATTCATTGTGCCAAGTTCACTCTCTCAGCCAAAATCCAGCAATATTTCAATCCATTAAAGGAGCACAAAAACAAATCTAGATTTTGGAAATTGATTAAGATACATAGATACATAGACAGTGTCGGCAGATAAGGGCCTATGGCCCGCGCAGTCTGCCCATTTGAGCTTTTAAGTTCAGTTTATGTTTTCCTAGAAGTCTGTTGCCCTTTACCCCTGACTTCCAGAATTCCTTTATGTCTATCCCATGCATTCTTAAATCCCGTGATTGTTCTTCCTCTGGCAGGGTGTTCCACTTGTCCACCACCCATTCTGTGAAGAAATTCTTCCTCATGTTTCCTCTGCATCGTCCTCCCTCCAACTTCATCCCATGCCCTCTAGTCCTGGAACATCTTTTTGCTTAAAATAGTGTATTCCTGCACCCTGTTCCTCCTGTGAGATACTTGTATGTCTCTATCATATCCCCTCTCTCCCTCCTCTCCTCCAGGGAGTACATGTTCA
The DNA here is from genome assembly GCA_016271365.2 of Neoceratodus forsteri. NCBI lineage: Eukaryota > Metazoa > Chordata > Ceratodontiformes > Ceratodontidae > Neoceratodus > Neoceratodus forsteri. Next base: position 905,681,207 of record CM028133.1, read on the forward strand.
GTTCCTTCAACCTGTCTTCATAGGACTTGTGATGCAATCCATGCACCATCTTTGTTGCCCTCCTCTGAACCTTCTCTACCCTTTCTATGTCCTTATGTAGGTATGGTCTCCAGAACTGTACACTGTACTCCAGGTGGGGCCTCACTAGTGTCTTGTATAGCAGAATTATGACCTCCCTTTTCCTGCAGGTGATGCCCCTGCCTATACATCCCAGCATCCTATTTGCTTTACCTGCTGCCTTAGCACACTGTTTCCCTACCTTGAGGCCATCAGAGATGATAACCCCAAGATCCCTTTCCTGCTTGGTGCATGCTATATCCTCACCCCCCAACTGATATATTGTGCCAGGGTTTTTGTGCCCCATATGCATTATCTTGCACTTCTTTGCATTGAATTTCAACTGCCAAACCCTTGACCATTCTTCAAGTTTCTGAAGGTCCCTTCTCATTCTGTCTACACCCTCTGGTGTGTCTACTCTGTTACAGAGCTTTGTGTCATCAGCGAACAGTGAAATTCTGCCTTCTAGGTCCTGTGCAATGTCACTGATGAAGATGTTGAATAGGACCGGTCCCAGCACTGATCCCTGTGGTACCCCACTGGTCACTCTTCCCTTTGTGGAGTGACAGCCATTTACCACCACCCTCTGTGTCCTGCCACCCAGCCAGTTACCTACCCACCACACTACTGTCCTGCCCACACCCATATTCCCCAGTTTGTGTAATAGTCTTCTATGTGGCACAGTGTCAAAGGCATTGCTGAAGTCCAGATAGGCCATGTCCACTGCCCTCCCCTGATCCACCTCCCTAGTCACCCAGTCAAAAAATTAAATGCGATTGGTCTGACATGACCTCCCCCTGGTGAAACCATGCTGCCTTGGGTCCTGTAGTCCTTTGACAGCCAGATGTTCCACCAATCTCTCCTTCAGTAGTGCTTCCATGATCTTCCCCACTACCGAGGTGAGGCTGACTGGTCTGTAGTTCCCTGCTTCCTCTTTGTTCCCGCTTTTGTATAAGGGGAATACATCTGCTGTCCTCCAGTCTTTGGGTACCTCCCCTGTTTCCAGTGATCGGCTAAACAGGATAGCCAGAGGTTCAGCCACCACCTCTCTTAGTTCTTTAAGGACCCGAGGGTGCACCCCATCTGGCCCCATTGCTTTATCAACTCTTATTACTTCCAGTTCCTTCAGGACCCTTTCTCGTGTAAAGGGACTTGTGTCCATTTCTGCACCATTCTCACCCCTTGTACTTCCTTCAGACCCATTACCCTCCTCTTCCTCAGTAAAGACTGAGCAGAAATGCTTGTTCAATATGTCAGCTTTACTGTTGTCATCCTCCATGCAGCCCCCATCCTCCCCCTTCAGTCTCACTATCCCTCCCTTTGTCTTTCTTTTTTCACTTATGTACCTGTAAAAGGTTTTGTCCCCTCTACTCTTAAGTCACTAGAAAGGGGGACTGCAACCTTGTCAATACCTAAGCAATTCATAATTGTTGAGAAAGAGATAATTGAGTAGCAACTTATGGTGGAAGAGCTAAATATTCATTTCACTTCTGCTCGTCTGGCCTTGGAAATTCACCTGCAACTTCCTTTCCTCTGCCTGTCACAGTGCAATGTGAACCCATGTCCAACAGTATTGTCCCTTTTTAAACCAGTGCTGCTAGTAAAAAAAAAAGGAGCCACCATGGGTGGTACTGGAAGAAGGCTGCTCAGCAGGCATAAAAGAAGCACCTCCATATCCACCATCTATTAGGCTGAGATTTAGACTGACACATCAACCACTGAAAGACATGCAAGTAAGAAAACATATCAGCCTCAGTGAGAGTGACACTTCAACTGATGAATCCCATCCAAGTAACAAATGACTTACATGGGACAGACATAAGGTACTTATAGTGGTGGGTAGGAGGAAGTAGTCTGTTGGTAAACTTGAATCTGCAGCTTATCCAATAGGTAGGGAAATGGGCAGACTGGGTGGGCCAAGCGCTCCTTATCTGCCATCAAAGTCTATGTTTCTATGATACAACACGCTGGTAGTGTAGTATCAATATGGAACACACATAGTCATCTATATCTCTGGACTGCACAAGCTACAGGTAAGCCCAATACCTCTCTTTAGGAGATTTTCATGTGATTTCAAACTATGATAGGCACAGTCCATGAATGTTCCCCACAGCCATGATGGTGACCTTCTAGCTCCTCAAGGCTGTGGGAACGTGCCAAAGGTCACCATTTTGCCATGCTGTGGGAAGCTAGTCAGGAAGTCCCTTAAGACCTCAGGGAACAGCTCTGGTTGGCAACAGTCATTCAGCAGAGAGTGCCCTGCAAGATAAGTGTTGTTGGACTTTTTTGAATGCAGTAAAGGAAGGGTATGAGTAATGCACCAGTGACAGAACTCCTTTCCCCCTTTGCGACTGCTGTAACCAATGAACCCTGGAGCTTCAGAAGTGAGACATCTGCAGAATGTCCAGTCAGCTCAGCCTGCCATTTGATATCTGCCTGATCTATTCGAGGAAACAGTCATGCTTTTCTGCATAACAGCTCCGCGGTTCAGCTCCTGCCAGAAATCCCCAACTGGGATCAACTGCAAAACATTTTAGAGCCTTAGCACTAACATGACAGCCCTGAACTTCAGTACTTGGAGCATGGGCTTTTTTACTAAAGCTCTGCTTCTGTGGAAGCCGTCAACCACCTCTTTAATTAGATCCCACTGCAGAGATGCATCCCTGTACAGAGCCTAAAACCATGACCCTGTGTGACTGCCTGCCTTCACATAGGTGAAGAGAAGGTGCCAATTGGGTGAAGAGAATCACAGAGTGATTTTATTAGAGCTCTGGCCTTTTGGTTCATGCTATAAAGGAGGAGACCTGTTCTTTCCAGCAGGTTTCTCTTACAACTAACAGCAGTACAAAATGGTGTGGGGGGGCTGGGATGCTGGAAAGCATCATAGAGGAAAAGGACCTTAGGTTATACCATTAGTACAAACCACAGCACACTATGACAGAGATCTGAGAAAGGCAAACAGGTTGTTGGGATGTACAGGGAGGGTGATGAGCAGCAGAAATCTAGAGGTGATCCTTTTACTATGCAGGTCAGTGGTGAGACTACATCTTAAGTACTGGGCAATGTTCTAGAATCCTCACCTGAGTAAATACTGTGACAAAGTGGAAGCAGTGCAGCACAGGGCAACCAAGATGGTCCAGGGACTGGGGCAAGTCATGAGGAGGGGCTGCAGGACTTGGGCATGTATACCCTCAAGAAGAGAAGGGAAAAGGGTGACATGACAGAAACATAATAGTACTTGCACGGATAAACAGGGGTAACACCAAGGAACTCTACTCTTTGAGCTCAAATACACAGACATGGGGGAATCCCTCTTAAATTAGCATAGGGGATTCAAAAAGAAGTGTACAAGCACTTTTTCATAGAAAAAGTGGTAGGCAAGTGGGACAAGCTGCTGGAAGAAGTGGTAAAGGCCAAGTCAGTAAGAAGTTTCAAGCAGGGATGGGACGGGCATATGGGCTTACTCCAAAATTTAGAGTTAGGACAAAAACTGAGGGTGGGATGGTTATTACAGCCAGTGCAGAGTAGTTAGATATGGTGATGGGCCTTTTTCTGCCATCTCTGTATGTGCATCTAAGAAAATATCTGAGGAAGTAGGGGAAAAGCCAGAGGACCAATTGGTTGGCTGTTAGGAAGAGTTAAGTTTGAAGACTGTTCAGGTGAATGAACATGCTCAGAGAAAGACAGCCTAAGCATAGTTAGTGAACTCAGTCTAGGTACCTTAGGAATACTTTTCTGCAGGGTGGGTTGTGGGACACAGCATTTTTCTTCCCTGTTCCCCCTTCCAAGGTTTTGTTTTCCTGGTTTCCGGCCTTCCATTTATCATGCTCTGGAAAATCCTTTCAAAATGTATGCTGAAAGTCAAATAGATTTAACTAATAGCTAAGAACATGGAGAAATATCTGAGTGAGGGAGACTCTCCTTTCATAGCAATTTGCCACAGGAAGTGTGTGCAAAACTGTAAACTGGATAATTATGGGGGGGCTAAGGCCATTTCTCACCGAGTTGTCTCCTATGGAAGGGAGGTTAAAGTTTGAGAGTGAGTTCATTACATGAGCTGAATCCTGGCAACTCTGTTGAGAGATGAGCCACAACTGAAAGGAAAGGTGTGATGCAAGATGAACAAGCATTTGTCAATGCCGAATGTTGTCTTGCTGGTGCACATGGTGGCATTGGTAGTGTAGAAGTTAGAGAGACGCATAATAGGAATAGCAGTGAAGTATAGAACCAATGTCAACCCCACCCTGCAGAGAATGACAGGCATTGGGGTGTGCGTTTGGGTCACTGGCCATAACGCTCATGCTATTTCACCTCACCCTACCCTGCAGAGTGAGAAGTGTTGCATTGTTCCTTGGCATCGTCGGGCCTTATGCTCACCCTATTTCATAAGGAAGTACGTTGAGATGGGTGCAGCATAGGAGAATGGGTTAAACTCTGGGGCTAAAGAGTCCTAGGCACACCTTGATGCCTGTCAGTAGCTGCACGGTGGAAGTGGAGGAAAAATGGCATGAGCACTACAGCAGACAATCCAAAGACACACCACAATGCCTGTTAGTCTGTACAGGGTGAGACATGATGGTTAGAAACCCTAACACTCTGGGTGTTTGTTGGTCTGCACTCCAAATTTTAAAACATGGCCTTTTTGTGACCCCACCTCATGAAAGCATTTGGGACTTCTACTCATGAACAGCGTCCCTGTGATTTTGTTAATCTGTCTCGAACGTTGATTTCCCATAGTGACAGTGTCATTCTGCACCACATTAAAATGTCAGCTGCACCACTGATAAGGAGGTGTGAAGAGATGGCAATGTTGAAAATCTGGAGTGAAAATATTAAACATTCTCAAAGTTATGAGCAAGTGTGAAACCTGCGCATCGCACACTCATAAAACAGTCATTTAGTGGAATTACTTCACCAAAGTTTTAACATAGCCATTTTGGGACCTCTGCTCATGAACAGTGGCACTACGATTTTCTTAATCTGCCCCGAACATTGATTTCCCACAGCGACTGTGCAATTGTGCACCAGATGTGTGAAACTACATTTTGGACAGGATGTGACAAATGACAGCTGTACTGTTCATAAGAAGGTTCATAAGAAGGTGTGCAAAAATGATAATGTTAAAAATCTGGAGTGAAAACATTACAAATTGTCAAAGTTACAACTGTGCTTGGACACTGCGCAACACACGCTTGTAGCAAAGTCATTTTATGGAATTTTTTCACCAAATTTTCAACACAGGCATTTTGGGACATCTGCTCATGAACAATGTTACTGTGATTTTCTTACTCTGTTCTGAACATTGTTTTCCTACAGTGACTGCGCCACTGGGCACCGGATGTATGAAAACACATTTTGAGTAGGATGTGGAAAATGACTGCTGTAGGTGTGAAAAAATGGCAATTGTGAAAATCTGGAGTAAAAATATTAAAAATGTTTGAAGTTACGAGGGTGCATGGAAACTGCGCAATGTATGCTCATAGCACAGTCATTTAATGGACTTTCGTCACCAAATTTTCAACATAGATATTTTAGGACCTCTGCTTATGAACAGTGTCACTGTGATTTTCTTAATCTGTCCCGAACACTGATTTCCCACAGCTGCTGCACGATTCTGTGTCAGAAGTGTGAAAATACATTTCAGCCAGGATGTGAAAAAATGACAGCTGTACTGTTCATAAGGAGGTGTGGAAAAATGCCAATGTTGAAAATCTGGAGTGAAAATATTACAGATTCGTGAAGTTACGAACGTGCATGGAAACTGCACAATGCACGCTCAAAAAACAGTCATTGTTTTGATTTTTTTCACCAAATTTGCAACATAGGCTTTTTGAGTGCCCACCTCATGAACAGTGGCACTGTCGTTTCGTTAATCGGTCCTGAAAGGTGATTCTGCGCAGTGACCATGAAATCACCTTTTGGGACGGAATAGCATCATGACAGTGACTGGACTCACGAGGAGGAGTCCCAATAATCCCATGTTGAAAATTTGGTGCCAGAATTCCTAAAAATACCTGAGATATGCACCAAAGTTGAAAAAACCCTAGTTATGCCATTATACAGCTTACCAGCATTTTTTCAATTCATGGTTGGCTTTGAAGAGTGCAGACGTGTTCCCGGTTGACCGAAGATCATTGCACAGGGCTCCAGAGGTAACTATGGGGGGGGCTGTGGGGAGGTGGGGTACGCAGTGGTGGCACGGGATGGGGAGGGGCCAAGACAGTGAGGGACCGTTTTCTACTTTAGGTTAAAAAAATAATTTAAACATCGCAGGAAGGTTTTTTCTTTTGACAGGTACATTTGGCATGCAGGAGTGGGCTCCCCGCATGCCACCTATGTGTTTTGGGGTGTGAGGGGGACTGGAGCAGACGAGGATTGGGCACCCCATCGGCAAATAAAAAAGGGTGTTTGGTGGGGGGATGATGCAGAGAGGGATTGGGCACCCCCTCAGCAAACAACTGGCACAGGATATGCTGTCTATGGGGATTGGGTTCCCCCTTCGTCAAATGAACTGGGGAGAGGGGGCATGATGATGTCGACAGAGGGACTGGGCACCCCCGATGTTGGCTTTTCTGAGGACTGTGAGAGGTGGACAGCACAGCCGCCACCATGTCTCATTGAAGTGTTACACCAGGGAAGGCACGCCCTGCAATGAGGCAGAGCTTCCTCATTGCAGCAGCTAAAACGTTTCAAGTTGGTGGCACACTTTGCAACTGCTGTCATAGACAGCATGCAATCTCATTCGTGCCACACAGCCAAGTCTGAAAAAGCAGTGGTACCACTGGCCACAACACGACTGCGCCTTCAAAACCTGCTCTTCCACTTCAAGCAACCCCGATATGTTGTCTGCGCTGCACGTACAAGACAACATAAAAAAGGAAAAATAAATATACATGACAGGAGAAAAGGCTGATGCAAAAATAAATACACAGCAGATAAGCATTCAAATGTCATAGTTCTCTGTTTATTTGTAACACAATTTCAATACAAATAACAAAAAATTCTTAAATCTTTTCAAGAAAATATTTTCATTTCCAGGTGGCATTATTTTTTTTTTAAGTATCTTAAGCGCTACATCTTTTATTTCACAGCTGCACTCCAACTCTTAACAGTTTTTATATCACACCACTGAAATGGGTCAGTGCTATAATGTCCTTCATTGAGCACCAGATACAGGCATAGACACTGGTAAGACAGTACCATCTGGATGGCACATAACATATAATAATCCATTTCTTACAGAACTGAGTAAAGCCCTGATAACATCACAGGACAGGAGAGGACAAAACCATGATTGCATCCATTTATCGTACAACACATGTTTGTGCCATCAATATGGGACAAAGCTGTGTTGTTATCCATTTATTACTGAATTCAGTCCAACACTGATGAGACTGCATTGCCAAGATGGGGAAAACTGACTGGATTGAACTTTTTATACTGCAGGACTGAGTCAAACTCAGATATTATTCACAAAAAAGGCAGACATTCTTCAATATTTTAATTTGCTATATAGGAGAGGGAAACCAGATAAGGTGTGTTTCTTTGCTGACAAAACAAATATTTGTGGCCAAGTAGACACTAAGGAAAGAGTTGGAGAAATGAAAAATGGAAAAAGTGGTCCAAAATTTGGCAACTAAAGTTCAGTGAAAAAAAAGTACAAAGTGATGCACGTTGCTAGAAAGAATCCTAAAACAGACTACGGAATGGGGGGGGGGGGGCAGGTGTTGACAAGTTTCAAGTTCTCTTCTCAGCTCAACAATGCATAGGGGAAGGCAAGTAAGATGCTGAAATGCACAGTAAGGGGATTGGATAGCAGGAGATAGGAGGTGATAATGCCCCTGTACAGGTCCCTGGGAAGGCCACACCTGAAGTACTGCTCCCAGGTCTTGAGTCCATACCTCAAGAAAGGCAGGGACTGTATGGAAACCATATAAAGGAGGGCCACAGAGATGATCAAGGGGCTGCAGAGGAGGTTGTATTAAGAATGGTTGACAGATTTTCACATGTATACACAGGAAGCCAGGTGGGAAAGGGTGTGTAGGACTGAGACCTGCAAGTTCTTGCAAAGAATCAGCGGGGTGGAGTGTAAAGACATGTTCATGAACAGCAAGAGCACAGTGAGTTGTGGACACAGGTGGTTACCAATGGGGGAGAATTCAGGAGGGACATGAGGAAGTTCTTCACCGAGCAAGTGGGGGACAAATGGAATATACTGCCCAAAGAGGTGGTTGAAGCCAATACTGTGGCAGAGTTTAACGTTGGGTTGGACAGATATAAGGGAACAGTGGAACCCACAGCCAGATGATAGGAAGGGATAGCTGGGGAAGAAGGTGACAATCAGCCACTATGTCTGTTGGTTCTCTCAATTCAATATAGTTTAAGGCCGAACATACAATTAGGCAAGCAAATAGGCAGACTGGATGGACCTCTGGGTCTTTTTCTGCCAACACTATGCTTTTTACAGCTGCACTGGAGGAGCCCTGCAGTCGTTTTGGGATCACATCACTGTAGGAGAGAAGTGGAAACAATCGCTGTCTTCTATAATGATGCGATCTCTCATCCACAGAGCTGCAGTCCCTGTTGTCTTTTCCTCCGCGGATGCAGCTCTCCTCCGTGGTGGTCAGGGCCCCACCTCATGCACTACTTTCCACAACTGCGGAAGTGACACAATGGCTCTGACTCAAACTGCGCAAGCGTAAGTATCGCGCATGCATAGATCTGTTGGAGCCACCATCTTGAGGATGGCAGGTGGCTCTAATGCATAACAGCGGCTCTGGTCATGCTGCGCATGTGCGAGCATCAGTCATGCGCAGATCTGATGGAGCCGCCATCTTGTGCAGGGCAAGCTCCTGTGCTGCAACAGGTCGGAACATTTACTCACTTTTGCCGCACAATTGCTCTGGGCAGCCATATGGGCTTTGCCCAGAGTTTGTTATGTATGCTTCTACTGAGATATTCTCAAGTTTTCTGCTCCCATAATGTGCTACTGCCTCTGAATATAACATGATCTTATTCATTAAATGGCAATTTATTTAAGGATAGTGGATATCCCAGCTGTTATGGTTGAATACCTGTCTGTTTTAAGATAAGTTCTTATTGAAAGGAGCATGTCAAGGACAATCCCTGCCAAATATTTTCCAAAGTTATTAGTATTTGGCCATAGAGGAATAGTGTTGCCCTATGATAGAAACTGCAGAGATGATTCCAGCTATGCAATACACTGGAATATCAAACTAAAAAATGAACAGTAATTTTTCCATACCTCACAGATCACTGAACCTCCCAGTGGCTGTTGTACTGATGTCATTTGACTGAATGCTATTACCCCCACCCCCCCCCCGATACAAAGTTGCAACTGTCATTACACCTGGAAGCACTGGAGAAGGGACGCCCCAAAACTGCTTTGCCCTCCTGTTATCCTGCTGGAAGCAAAATATCCTTGAATTCTAGGTTTAATTCACCCTAATTTTAAAAGCCGATGAGGTGAGAAGCCCTTGTTTGACTGTTTCCCCCCAGTTATTTAATTGCACACTGGATTTACTGTTTCCCTTTTTGACCCAAGAATGCCCTATCATCAGGAACTGTTGAAAATAACCCCAAAGGACTTTCTTATCCCCATGTCATCTGATCACAGGCAGTATGTACCCTTTTGATATATGACTAGAATTAAGCTTCAAAAGCAGCAGGTTGAGGGGAACGGATGGCTAAATAACAAGTTCAGATTAGAATGTTTGAGTTAAAAAAAAAAATAGGCAGGGCTTAATAGCCCTAATGTGGAGCAACAGTGACACCATGTGGCTGATTAGGTAACTGTCAAGGGTCAAATTTACAGCTGGCCACTGAAAGCCTTGCAAGGTCTAGCTAGAGGTGGTCGTTTTCTACCCCTATTTTATTCCCCACATACAGGCAATTTCAAATATCTAGCTAAACAATGCTTGCTAACTGGAAAATAGCATAGCAGGTAGAGGACAAAAAGTCATCTACCATCTGAGGCTCTGAAAAATCTGAAACTAACTATGACTGAACAGTGGGTACTTTATTTGTTTTAGTTGTTTAACCAGGAGTTTCACACTAAGCTGATAGCTTTTTTACAGGTGCGACCTGAGAGCACAGGGAAGTTAACTGACTTGCTCAGGGTCACACAGTATGCAAGTGGAAGCTGTGGGATTCAAACCAAAGTCTGGTCTGCTGCATGTCACCAGATTTGCAGCTCAAAGCCTTAAACCACTGTGCAATACTGCCAGTGGGTAGTTGAAAAAAATCAAAAAGGGCTGGCTGAAAACTCAATCGTAGGTCAATACCCCAGATGGGATTTTCCTCCCTTTCATCTTGTTTTAACCATAAAGAAAATATTAAAAAACAAAATACAATTCTGACCAAATTCAGCTTTAGACTACAGATACTGCATGCATTCACCTTTCCCCTGTGCTTTATTACTTACAACATTCCCATGAAAACAGGATCTCTGTCTTTTGGGGCTGGATTCACAAATGTTTTTGGGACTAAGTCCCACACCGCAACTACAGTTGCTCACCAAAATCTCCACAGCTATGGAGATTGCTATGCACAGCTGCAGCAGTTGCAGAAGATGTTACGGCTGGTCCCACCAGCTGTAACAGTGTTCCACAGCTGTGAGGATTTCCCTGGCAACAACACCCACAAGCTGCCATAAATCATGGAGCCAGTTGTAATCTGGCTCCACCTTTGTGAACACCTGCAGCTGCGGAAAAACTGCAGATCTGCAAGCGGTGAGTTTTTCCCACAGCTGTATGATTTTCAAGAGTTTTGTGATTCCAGCCCTTGGTCTTTATCTGCTCTGGCTACTTGTCTACAAGGGGTATAATCCTCCCCCATGATATCATACTTCGGTACTTTCTACTGTAACTAGTTGGGATGTCACGGGAAAGGATTATTTCACCGTCATGTGTAGACAGGCAGCCAGAGCAGATCCATTTTCCATGGAAATAAAGCAGGGGAGAAAACAAATACAGGACATACAGTATATGCTACAATGTGTGTGTGCTGGTATATTTTTTAAAAGTGGCACTGATGGTGTCGGTGGCTTTTTTAATGTCTCTTTCAGTGGGTGTAAATATGAATAGTTATGCACACGTTCAAGCCACACACCTGCACTGCAACTGCCTAGGCAGGCCCACTGAGCTTATCATTTGAATGATCTCCTGAATCTTGTAACCAAAAGGTCCAGATGGCACTTGATTGAAATTAAAGTTTTGCAAGACAGGCATCATGAGTTTCAGCTTCATGCAGAAACACTTTAAGTGACCATTTGGAAATATATAGGCAAAAAGACACACGGGAATGTCAGTTGTTATAAATGAATGCCCTAAATGAAAAAAAAAGTAAGGCGCAAGGCACTTGCACCAAGTGACTTCACCTCCTGGGAAGTGTATTCATTGCATTACAACTAATACCCGAGAGTGGCTAGGTACACTTATCAAATGAGTCTGAAACGCAAATATTTAGAAAAATTAAAAAAGTGAACTCGTCAAAAAAAAAAATATTAAAAGATTTTAAAAAGATATTTTGTGGTACTTTGATGACAAAGTAGTTCACCTGTTTTGCAACAGTAGTGTAGTGCAGAGATTTGGATGCCAGAGAAGGGTACTTGATACTGAGATTAGCCTCTTAGAAATACTGCTCTTCTTCCTCTCCCCCACACTGAATTAGCTCCTAGATCTGTTCCTCTTCCTCTCCACCCTCCCATTCCTCTCTGAATTAGATGCTTCATGCTGTACAAATAAATAACTTAACTTTAGCAAACAACTGATGTGGCCCTTGCGGGCCTACTAGGTCGCAATATTTATTACTTAATTTAACTTTTTCTCCAGGATTAATACTTGCTGTGGCATGGCATTCACTTTCATTAGCTCTGGCCACTCTTGTGCAACTGTTCAATACTACACACTTAAACTGCCCATTCGGGCATGCTAACAAGAACAGTGGCAATACTGAGTCCTGGGGAAGTCAGCTAGGGGAAGCAGTGAGCGCCAGCAGTTGTTGGTATAGAATAAAGGGGGGGATTTGAGTGACTGAACGAGTGGTGGCAGCAAGCTGCAGATGGAGTTACAAAAGAAAATCAGGCCTTCTGTGAATAAAAAGTAGGGTGAAAATGTGAAATCAGGGGTCTGCACTTTTTTATATAGTAGTTGTGTGTAGGGTGGGAGTTGTAGAAATGTATAGTTTAAGCAATGGCAAGTGTAAAGGTGTAGGTTGGCTTCTTTTAACAACACAGGTACCACAAATGTTTGTTATGAAAATTTCAGGAAGGTGTGCATATCTGGGTGTGCTGCGTCCTGGCTGACATAATAGCACCTGCTAAACTGGCTGTCTCTCCCTAAGGATACAGCTCAGGAACTATCTTGGCCAATCAGGAGGCAACACATTTCCTACCTATTTCATTAATTTTCATAAAGAAAATGAGTGTAAAACACAGTGGAATACATCAATTTATTTTTAAAATAGAAATGCAATCTCACCAGCATTTTGTTCAAACACACTAACTCACAGACTTACATAAATACATGCTATCTGTTTCCAAGATGACCAGAGCAGATAGCTTATAGACAGATATAAAAAAAAGTTGATTCAGTGACCAATCAGAACAGGGTGGCTTGCTCAAACTGTTCATCACAGTCATTCTCATCAAGTCTGCTTTGCCGGTGACGTTCACGATGTCGTAAGTACTCCTGGAATTCCTCCTTCAAGGCAGCGCAGCGTGCTTCTGCAGAGGTTGGGGGGGAGACGGAGTGATGAAGGCCGAAGTCCAGAGCATCCACTGATCCCACATGGCTGGCATTTGTGTAGGCAGTACGTGGCGCTATCAAACCTGGAATGCAATAAAAGATTGGGTGGGTTATTAATGTGGAATGCAAGGGTGCAGCAGGGTCACTGTCAGTCTAAAAGCTCAGGAGATTTTTTCAAATTAAGTTATTGGGCTTACCTATAGGTATTCCCAATAGTATTATGAGTTTGTTTCCAGCTATTCCCATGATAACTAATACTCACTTGCAGAGTAAATATTAATTTCAGATTCCATTTTATCGAACTGCTTTTGCCCAGAAGTCTTTGACATATTCTGCACCTAAACTTTACAGCGATTTACCTTGTCATGTTGTTGGATGTCAAGAAATTTCTTTATTTAAGACAGTTCTTAGAAGAAATTTGTTGATAAATTCTGTCTGCAGGTGTTTTAATAAGCTCTAATTTTATAGTAAATGTTTCTCCTGGCTTTGTTTTTTATATGTAAAAGTGTTTGTATTTTGTAATGTTTTGTATTTAATATATTTAAACGGGACATCTGTGAAAATGGGCTTTGCCCACAGACCTTTTCAGTATAAAATCAAATAAAAAAAATCAACAGTCTAGAGATTACGGGTATGCACATAATGAATATTAATTTCCAGATACCATAAATAATAAGGAACTGCAGTTTTCCCTATTCAGGAACCTAAAAAATGAAAATAAAAACCTCTATTCCTCCAGGTAGCGAGTGCTATTCCCTTGCCCCCCCGCCCTGTCATTTCCTACCCTCACCCCTCCCCCATTCCCCAAAGTACTTTGTTTTTTAAACAAATGTCACCTCCTGGTACTGTGCCAGAAGCTGACCAATCACGTTCCTTTTTTAATTACATGTGCTTTCTAGCTCAACCTCACCTCCAAAATGCCATTATTTAGAACTGAGCCCTTTTCTAGACCTCTGATCCATGACCGGGGGTTCAACAGTATTCCATAAACCCAGTTAACTAAGTAACCCCCCAAACCTTGGAAAACACACAGTGCATCCTACCCACTGAAGCTGTATGATCGGGTAAGTGGCCAGGAGGGAGGAGTTGAAGCTCTCTGCATCATTGATCACGTTAGGCAGACCAATCTGTTATGGCCCAGATTATTTAATAAGAAATAGTCAAGTATCTGGGGTGCTGCTGAGTACAAAAACTCACTGAGTATTCGAAAAAAGGTACACAGATACACCTACCAGAGATATCCTTGTCTATGTAATGGATATGTTGCTAAGCACAGCTTGATGAACGGTGACATTACTTTCTGTCTCAAGATTCAGTGACATGACTATTGCCTTGATTTAAGAATGGAAAGATTTAGACAGGTATTTGCATCTATCTCCGAAATCAAACAAAGGGGCAGAGGACACTGCAGCACAGGAACTAGCACAACAAAACTCGCCCAAAACAGGAACAAAAACAAAAAAAGCAAAAAGGAAATCCCAAAAACTTCTGATCATAGTGGACTCCATGATTCGGGGAGTTGATACCGATCTCCAGCCAGGGGTAATGGTCAGATGTCTCCCAGGTACATCAGCATGGAGAAACACTGACCACATTGGTAAAATTGTTCAGGAAACCAGAGAAAACATTGACGTCCTGGTACACAAAGGGACTAATGATCTCGCCAGCCGGTCAGTAGTGGAGACCAAGGAACACCTGACCAGGCTGAGTGACAAACTATCATCCATTTCGTCTGATATCTCCTTCTCTGAGATCCTGCCAGTCTGGGACAGGGGAGCAGATGGACAGAAGGTCAGAGGAGGGGAGATAGGGGAGCTAAATATGTGGCTTAAGGGTTGGTGCCAGGAAAAAGGACACAAATTTGTAGGGAACTGGCAACAGTTTTGGCAGCAAAAGTTCTTTAAATTTGATGTACTGCATCTGACTAAGGAGGGAGTCAGTGCATTGGGGCAGACGTTTGACGTCTTTGCAGAATATTTAAACTAGCAAATGGGGAGAGGGGTGCAGCACCCCTTACATCGAATGGGAAGAACACCCCTCCCCCCACAGCTGGTGGTCAAACAGGAGTTCAGCATGTTTGCAGTTCATTTGCATCACCAGGTAAGGAAAAAGGTCTGGCCCCCCATATGATACTCAGGGGAAATGCCAGACCTCACCCAACAACTAACACACCGGAATCTGGCCAATGGAAAATCATGTACACAAATGCTCCCAGTCTGGGAAACAAGATCCCAGACCAGCAGGCAATAATGACAGAGGCTAAACTGGACATAGTGGCAATTAGCAAGATGTGGTTTACCAGTAACCACACTTGGGAGACTTCAGTACCTGGCTATGTACTGTTCAGAAGAGACCAAGGTGCAGAAAGGGGGGGGGGGTGGAGTGGCCCTGTATGCCAATGAAAATATCAAAGCTACAGAAATTCATAATACAGATAAGGAGCCAGAAGAACTGTGGGTCACCCTGGAAACAGGAAATGGGATAGCCATATGAACTGAGGTTGTTTACAGGCCCCCAGATCAGGGGGAGGACATAGACACATTACTGTTAGAAGATATACAAAACATGACAGCTAAAGGGGAGGTTCTGATAATGGGGGACTTCAACATGCCAGATACAGATTGGTCAATACCTAGGGTTGCCACCTTTGGATGAGATGAAAACCAAATACTAAATCACACCCCAAACTCCACCCCTAACCCCACCCCCTTTTATGACTAATGAGGGCATCGCTTGGACTCTGATTCACTTGATTAATTCAGAATTTATTTGTTTATTTATTTAAGCGTTTCACCAGGAAGGCATACTGAGCAGAGTACTGCTCGATTCCAGATGCTTCCTGGGGGGAGGGGGTTAGGTCAAAGCAAGTACAACAATTGAGCACAACAATCACATTTTATATACATCATCTTACCACATCTGGCACATAGGTACAGGTTGTAGGTACAGCATCTTAGCAGGAGTTAAGAGTACAAACAAGGCAGTAGGCTAACAGAGTGTGAGCTAGTAACAATAATAAGAATAAGTCCATGGACCAACAGTGCAGTTAGGCAATAGGAGAGGGCAAGTGCATCCTTTGAACTCAACAATCATAGTGCATGTACATCAAATTTGTACATTTGATACATAGGTACAGGTTGCAGGAATAGCAACATAGCAGGAGTTAGACAGTACCAACACGGCAAAAGGCTAACAGAGTGTGAGCTATTAATAAACCATGGACCAACAATGCAGTTAGGCAATTAGGAGTAAGGCATGTATTGCCAGCAGACACCTAGGTAGGCAGACAAAGTGGTCAGGATCCAGGTCTGGGCCAGATGCTAGGCAGGTAGAGACGTGCCTAGGAATGGAGAAGGCTAGGGGTGGGAGTTGGGATAAATATCATTTCGGAGGCACAGGTTGCATGAACAGGAGGGGGGGAGAACAAATTGAGGAGCTGGTTTAACCGCTGAGAGTTGTCAATGTGCCTATCGTCAGCTGACAAGGAATTCCAAAGTTTAGGCAAGCGGTAGCTAAAGGCCGCTTGGCCTTTGGCTGTGGACATGTGTGGGACATACAGGGACCAGGAATCAGTATTTCTGAGAAAGAACACCGAGGGGGCTTGAACTGCAAGGACAGACTCAAGGTAGGGGGGGAGGCCCCATGACCAGAATTTGGCCGTGGTTCTTGCACAGTGGCTAAGTCTTCGATTGTGTAGTGAGGGGAGGTCTAGCAGCTTATAAAGATCGCAGTGGTGCACTGAGGAAGGACAGTCAAGGGCAAAGTGGCAGAAGGAATGGAAGAGAGAGTCGAGTCTTGCAAGGGTGGACTTTGGAGCGGTGCTGTAAACTACGTCGCCGTAGTCAATAATACGGAGAATCATTTGCTGTAGGATTGCTCTGCGAGTTGCCAGAGGTAAGCAACCCTTGTTACAATATACGGTGCCCAGCTTGGGGTGTAATTTCTTGTGAATGGAGTCAATATGATTTGTGAAGTCAAGGCGCTGGTCTAGCCAGACCCTGAGGTATCAGACAGATGTGCAGCTTTCCAATGGCATCCCATCGATAGTAAGATATGAGGGGGGTTGAGGGGAGCCGGGAGAGCCTCTGTCTAGTACCGAAGGTAAGTGAGATAGTTTTTTGGGGATTTAGAAAGAGCTGGTTAGTTCTAAACCAGTGCTGGACAGCATTGAAATCTTTCTGAAGTCTGGAGGCCACTTCTGTGGGGGAGGGACCAGATCCATACAATGATGTGTCAGCAGCATACATATGGATGGATGTGTTTAGGCATATGGAGGGCAGGTCATTCAGGAAGATGGAGAACAGGACTGGGCCAAGTACAGAATCTTGGGGTACCCCCGTGTTTACAGGAAGGGAGACAGAGGTATGATGACCGATACACATGGATTGGGACCTGCCTACCAGGTAGGATTTGAACCAGTTGGTGCAAGTACCCGAAAGTCCCACCTTAGTGAGTTTGGATAGTAGAAGAGCATGAGAGACTGTGTCGAATGCCTTGGCGAGATCGACAAAGATAACCGAGGTGATGAGCCCTAGGTTCATGCCCATGAGGATGGTGTCGGTGAGTCTGAGGAGGGAGGTGATGGTGGAATGCGTCTTCCTGAATCCCAATTGATAGGGAGTGAAGAAGGAGGAGGCGTCGAGAAAGTAAGAGAGCTGTTCAAGCACCAGCCGTTCTTGAATTTTGGCCAGGATGGGGAGGAGGGATATGGAGCAGTAGTTACACGGTGCCAAGGGGTCTCCCCCTTTTGTGAGGGGGATAACAGTGGCACTTTTCCAATCAGAGGGGACCAATGCAAGCGAAAATGAGAGATTGAAGAGGGCGGTCAGAGGGGAGGCGATGGCGGAGGCAGAAAGGTAGAGCATTTTGGAGTCCAGACCCGAGGGCCATTTACCTTTGTTGGGGTTTAGGGCCTGCAGAGCTTTTAGTACTTCCAGGGGGATAACCATGCAGAAGGTGAAGCCAGTGGGTGTGTGAGGAGTTGTGTGTGGTAGTCAGGATAGAGTGTGTTTGAGGGCCAGTGGAGAGGAGAGCGGTCACGCAGCTGGTGAAAAAGGTGTTAAAGACTGAGGCCACTTCACCTGGATCTGTGATGGTGGAGCCATAAATGTTTAGGGCAGGGGTGGGAGGCTGGATTGCGGGAGTTAGAAGAGATTTGATTGACTTCCAGAATTTAGCAGGGTGATTTAGGTTAGATTGGAAAGTATCCTTGAAATAGCAAGCTTTGGCCTATCGTAGGAGCCTAGTGCAAGAATTTTGGAGTGAGCGGTAGAACTGGAGTGCTTCCTGGGTTTTTGATGCCTTATAGACATTCCATGCTTGGTCTCTGGTGCGTAGCTGTTTGATTATATTGGCAGTGACCCAGGGCAGGTGGGCACCCCGTACACGGGTCTTTCTCAGGAGTGCATGGTAGTTCCATACGGCAAGGAAATTATTCTTGAAAAGATCTAGGGCAGCATTGATGGAGGAGGCCAAAGGGATATAGGACCAGTCCTTGTTGGACAGATAGAGTAGGTGCGCTGGGAAGTCGAGGAATTTGTAGGACATAGTGAGTAGTGTACGTGGCTGAGGGGCTTTGGGCCTGAATATTCTCCTAACCATGTAAATCATGTGGTGATCGCTTAGCAAGTCTGGGAGGAGTCCAGACTCAAAAACCCGGTGCGAGTGAGTGGTGAGGGCACAGCCAAGTAGGGAGTGGTTCTTGGACTTGTGATTCAGACGTGTGGGTTCCGATATGTGTTGGGACAAATTTAAGACAGTAACATGGTTCCGTAGCTTGGAGCTTGCACTGGAGAGCCAGTTAGAGTTGAAGTTGCCCAGGATAAAGAGCTCGCCCCCCAGATCCTAACAATTTAAGGGTGCTCAGGTGGTCCATTATGAGAGGCATAGGGGTGTCAGGTGCACAATAGGTCCCTGCAAGGAGTCAATTGACAGCGTGAGCAGGGAGAGGGGGTAGAGGTGAACTGCAGATGGGCAGAGATGAACATGGTCACGCCACCACCCCTTTTATTACCATGGCGGTCATGCCGAATTAGTGTGTAGCCAGGGACTGATAATTCTGTGTCAAGATTATGTGACTTTAACCATGTTTCTGTTATGATCAGAATATCTGGACGTAGTGACAGGACATTTGGTTGGAGGAGGGTGAGCTTGTTCAATAAGCTGCATATGTTGAGATGCATAAGCTTGAGGCCCCTTGGGTGTTTGAGATTTGGGGGTGGGTTAGGATGTGATGGGCCAGGGTTGCACTCAACGTCACCTGCAAGAAGCAACAGTAGTGTCAGAAGCAAATTTGTAATGGGCATGTGTCCTGTTGTCCCGCGGAGGACATGGGGTAGCTGGTGAGGTTTACGAGAGGTATTTGGATAAGGAAAATGAAGTGCAATTAGACCTGCATGGAAGGAGGGCGGCAGGATGAATGCTCCAGGAGTCCAGTATATCAGGGGATGCTGAGTAGGCATCATACTGGTGGAGGTGGCATGGGAGGGGGGTGGGAAAGAGCCCATACTGCTTGAAAAACTGTTGTGTGGCTGAGGCTGTGGGTGTGGGTAGGAGGACTGTGGGAGGGATGTCAAGAGAGGGAGTATACAAAGCATGGCAAGATACAGTGGCAGCATGATGGTAGATGAAGTTGTGTATCATTCAGTAAAGAGATACTTGAGTGGCCTCTAGAGGTGGCAGCAGAAATTCTTCTTTGTATTTTTCAGTCCAGCAGATAACCTGCTAATTGGAAAGTGGGCTGATAGGTTAAAACCATAAACAAGTGATACTGTAAGCCTATAAAAGGCAGAGTACACCTAGGGTGGTAGCACAGCCAGTGCTCCGCACCGGCGGGGGCCTCAGTCGGCTTGAAGAGCACTGCCGTTCCCCACGTGGTGTTGCATACTTGTTTCGGCCTGATGCTTCTGTTGTGGTTTCGGCTTGGGGGAGGGCAGGACCAGCAAGGCCCTCACGACCTCCACAGACACTAGGAAAGAGCAGGTGAGTTTAAATAGGTACTTAGTAAGAGTGGCTACAGCAGCTGGTACAAATGAATTACGTCGGAAAGTGTTTAAATTACAATTGCGTTACTGGCTGAGATCTGGCTCCCTGTCCTGAAATTTGTTAGAGTCCAGGATTTGTTGTAATCAATAAATGACTGACTAAGAACAGTTTCCACACATTGAAGCTGTACAATTCGGCTCCAGACTCAGCAAGTGCTTAAATTAAATTACTGACTGAGATCTGCTGCTGCATAGGAGAAACTGATTCAGATCTCCGGTTAACACTTGAGCAGCATCTGGTACAATGAATTAAAGCTCCCTCACCTGAAGTTAGTTGGAGTGTTGAAACACAGGGAGTTGGTTATGAACTTTAACTTAAACTCAGGGGAAGTAACTGTACTAAACTTATCTCTTAAAGCATCTGTTACATAAAATGTGGGCTCCATTCTCCAATTAAACAGCTGACTACATAAATTTAAACCTACCTGCGGTAATTAAATAAAAGCCCACAGCACCTCAACCGGAATTAAAGCTCCCTAATTCCAATAGAGCAGAACCAGCATAGTGGCATAGAGAAATGGACCACAGAAAACTATCAGCAGTGCTCTGCCGATGGAAATATAAAGGTGCCAAAATTCAAATGTCCTCAGTTGGCTTGAAGAGCACTGCCATTCCCCAGATGGCGTTGCGTATCTGTTTTGGTCCGATGCTTCTGTTGTGGTTTCGGCTTGCGGGAGGGTAGGACCAGCAAGGACCTCACGACCTCCATGGACACTGTTTCAGCCCGATGCTTCTGTTGTGGTTTTCAGCTTGGGGGAGGGCAGGATCAGCGAGGCCCTCACAACCTCCATGGACACTGTTTCAGCCCGATGCTTCTGTTATGGTTTTGACTTGGGGGAGGGCAGGACCAGGGAGGCCCTCACGACCTCCACAGACACTGTTTTGGCCCGATGCTTCTGTTGTGGTTTTGGCTTAGGGGAGGGCAGAACCAGGGAGGGCCTCACAACCTCCACGGATATAACATTGTGTACAACTTCTTTAAATTAAATCATGATTATTATTTTTGGTTTGTTTGATTTACATTTAAATGTTTTAAATTTCAGTGTGTGTTAACATTTGGTGGGGTTAGAGAGGGGGTTCAGGGGACTTTCCATCCTGTGTACACAGCTTAGCTGACAAATCGAGTGACTACAAGGACACCTCTGACAACTGGCTATTTTGAATCAGGTGGCCTTTTCTGGTAAAACTCTTTCAATAAATAAATACATAAATAAATAAACTACACCACTAATGGTGGATGAGATGTAATTACAAATAGCATCTGTCATTTTAAGATGTGCTACTGTCCCTCCCATTGCTAATACTCTAAAGTATTTGTTATGTCAGAGAAGTTTTTGAAAGTGGTAGGAACTATTCTATGCTGTTAAATACCCCATTTTTTTCCATGTTGGTCATACATAGCAGATAGCATGATATGTGATATGTAG